>OX344751.2:36857081-39357081 GCA_947034885.2 Thuidium tamariscinum | reverse complement strand
CCAAGCTAAGTAGAGGTAGTTGTCTTTGTGGTGTGATATCTGAGTATATGTTACGTTTGTAAAATGTTACAATAGACAACATAACCCCTCTAACTTGACCTTCTCTATGCCAATAAACCTTTGTAACTCAATGTCAATGTCAGACTAGTTTCATACTAATACAAATTACAAAGGTTGTGACTAAATTTGACCCTTTCAAAATTAATAAACCTTTATTACTCAATGTATTAAATTAGTCCAAGACCTATTTAATTAACCCCTAAAGGACTAAATCACATTTTTTGGCAACATAGCAATTTTGGCAACTCACTACAGATAGAGTTTTTGTTTTTTCTTTGAAATTTTCACAAAACATATGCCCAAAGAATAGTTTTAAGGCCCAACAATTTTCATGACTTTTGACTACATAATTGAAAAGTTATGACATGATACGTTGTTTCCTTCGTTTGGTAGGCAGCCCGGGCAGCAAAAAAAACTTCTTTAAAAAAAACATTAAAATTAAAAATTTTAATTGGTTTCTTTGATTTTTACTTAAGTGAAAATCTTTGAATCATTCCATTTTGATTAATGAGTCAAAAGTTATGAGGATTTTTAGTTTGAGGTAGTTTGCGGCTAGTTATAGAATCTCTATACTACCAAAAAAAAGTTTAAAATTATCTATTTAATTCAATTTTTAATATTTTTGAAATTAAAAAAAAATTGGGTGTATATTGTTTAACACAACATTACAACCATTGGGACTGTCTTCTTTTAACTCTATAAACAAAATTGTTAATAATTTAGTATTTTGGCTCATTTTCTACTTCTTTCTATTTACTATTTTTTTCCTATATGTTGTACAATTCTAAATGATCTGAAATTTTTTATGCATGTAGCCAACTTCACTTGAAGAATGAATCCAAAGAGTTACAATCATTTTGGACATTTTTCCATACAAATATGGTCTTTTGAAGTGCAACTGCCCAGATTTTCACAATGGTAAAAAAATGATTTTTGTCACTTCAAACACTAATATCTTGCAATCTACATGGCAAAAATTGCTGAAATTTTTTTCACATCTTTTTAAACCTATGTTCTAAGAGATACTATGGTTACTTTGGTCTAAAAATGTTTTTTTCTTAAAATTTGGTAGTTGTCTAAGAAATAACAATTTTGAAGCAATTTTGGTGAAAACATAGTCAAAAACCTTTAGGGGTTAATAAATTTCTACTATATATGAGAATTTCTTTGGGAAAAAAACATATCAATTATTTATAGAATTTACACCCTAATGGAGGCATCGAGGACAAAATTTGCTATCTAGATTCAAAAGGCTTAGATAGTTGATTCATTCCCAATACACGCTATAATCATGATTTAGTCTTTCAAATTCAAGTCAACAATCTTCTTACTTCTTAGCTCTAGCTATAGTATACAAATCTTTCATTTATGCATCCAAAAATCAAATAGATGACTTTATGAAGATTAAAATAAAACAAGTTGCAACTAAAATTTCATTTTCATTTAATTTGAGAGGAAAATGAAAAGAGAGATGTAGACACTAGGGACTTTTTCCAACATGGCTAGTGTTTTTCAATAGAAATGAAAGAAAAGTCATTGCCAAAAAAAATACAAAGCAAACTTCATCATCTTAGCATTGCCAATCAATGAAAGTTTGGACCAAACTAAATTTCAATGAGGTTGTAATTAGGATCTTGTATTATGAGATTGCTAAAATTTAATTATAGTATATGTATCTATTACTTATATACACTCCATGAACTAAGATTAGAATGGGTTTCTCTTTTCTTTTTGGAAGTATATCTTTGTATTTTTCAACGTTGGGACCAATAAGTTAATGACATATAAGTCAACACCAAAGTAGGAGGTAATTAGTAGGAAAGTAGTTCTTGAATGATTGAAATTAGATGACTTTAGAGGTTGGCCATTAATCAAGTCCAACTTTTGCCTTCCAAATTCACAATAATTTCAATTCAAGAGATATATTTACCAAATTTTTAGAATCCTCATTATTTTTGTCAATGTACCTATGAAAATATTTGCTTTGCCTTGAACTACTCTAGACCATGTCCAAATGTCATTATTTTATTTGTTATGGATACCTCTACCATAGGACGTGCTTGTTGTTGACATTAGTAATCAAATGTAAACTTGCATTATCAAAGAATTAGCCACTAACTCCTAAATGCCCAATCAATTGTTCTTATAATTGATGTCCAATTTTAGGGACTTCCTAGATTTCTAAGAAATACTTTTTTTTAGAATTTTTTTTGTTTCCTTGAGTCATTTGTCAAATTGCCTCCCCATAGCCCAAAAAACCATTTGATTTGAACAAAAATTCCACCTTCATTAGAAAGTTTTTGGACTCATCAAAAGGCCCTCTAAGGACCTATCGAGTAGTAAGATTGTATTGACTTTCAACCCTGGGCATGATGCCACGGGTGCATAAGCATGTTTGGACAACACAATGAAGGTCGCCATTGGAAGAAGATGAGGTACATGTAAAAGTTAGGAGCATCCCCATGGACTACAAGATATGACGCAAACTCGGTGACAAGCTGTGCCTAGTCACAATGCTTGCCCCCACGGGAAGCACTACGAGGCTAAGAACTAGCCGAGACGGCCAAAAATGGGGAGGAGATGGCCAAATGGTGAACCATGGATGTGGCGCGGTATATCAGAAGGCACAATCTTCCAAGTACGGAGTACAACGTTCAAGACAGTGTAGATGTTAAACACTAGTGTTTCAACGTCACTAACGAATGGCTAGGTGGCACCGAGATTCGAATGGAAACAAATTCGCCCCACTCCAGCATTGTGGCGCTCTGACATTCTTGATTTCCATGCCAAGATCACTTTGCCATGTCTGGTGCCCGTCTTTCCGTGGGGCAAAAACAAAGCTAGTGGCCAACCAAAGGATTTTGGCATGGTAAGCACTCCCGGTTGCGCCCTCTCCCATGCGTAACCAGTGGGGATGCTCTAAAGTGTGCTAATGTGGCTCTCAAGCTGGACAATGTAGCCAAAAGCAATGGCTGCAACATGATTGATTCCAAATTTGATTGCTAGTTATTTTACAAATTTCTTCCTTAAGCAATGTGGAGCCAAATTCAAGTGAAGGATGCCAACAAGTATAATTAATTGTAAACCTCCTACCAGTAGAATTAGCTATGTTCTCCCATCATGAAGTCACAATCTGCACAATTGTCTACCTATATTGTATTCTATCAAAAATGTTAAAATAAACTTGTACCTCCAAGCATGTACTAGTACTTGATTCCAACCTACATTTTCTAGCCTTTTTTTTAAAGTGATTGCAATTGAGAGTAGTGGATTTGAGGTACAATTCTAGCCACATTGACATGTTTTTGGTTGCCATTGATTGGTATCTTAATTGTAAATTCACAGTCATGAACACATTTGGCAGTGCCATTGCTGCCTCTAGTTGCCTACTTGGCTACATGTACCTTTTCTTGCCCGCAAGGGCCTTTTGGTGAGTCCAAAAACCTTCTAATGATTGGGGTGTTTTTCCAAAGTTAAGCATTTTAAAAAAAGACCAATTTCTTCATTTTCTTCATAATTGCATTTGTTCAAAGATGGAAAACTCTTCTTTTGTAGAAATTTGAGGAATGAACCCTTGAAATCACTTTGCTCAAGGAATTTTTTTAAAATTCTTTCAAAAATAGAATTTCCATTGAAGATATAGTAAGAGCATGTGAAAATTAGAAAGCAAACTAATTTGATAGTGATGAACAAGATCCTATGGTTAGATTTTCCAAACATTAACTCTATACAATGTTATACTTTCATTCTAGAAACAATACTTTAGAAATACTATTGAAGGAAAGAGACAACATTGTATAACCAAAGCAAATGGTCCTCTTCTTGTAATAAAAAGGTATTATACACCTCCCTAGATGCCTCATAGGGATTTATCACTTAATTCAAAGATTGTTGGGTTGGTCGAAGAACCATCAAAATAAGACAATTTTGAGGAGTCGTGTATGACAATTTTGTTCATGACAGGGATTCCCTTTTCATTGTCAATGCAAAAAGGACCTCCCTCCCTCGTGCACAATGATATGGACAATGCTCTTGGCATCTTTAGTATTTCAGGATTAATCCATAAACGTCGAAGTAGACAATTGGTGTTTGACGCATGACAAGGAATTCTCTTGTGTAAAACAAAAGTGCGATTCTTCATTCTCAAAATGAGGGGTGGAAAGTAGAGATCTTCTACATTACTTTGACTTCTAATGAGTGCATTTGGGCAATTGCAAGAAATACTTGTCCTATTTTCTGTCACACCTAGCGTGCTGATTTATTTTTTGTCCATAACTTCTATATTTTGTCTCCAAATAACTCAAAATTTATATTAAAGGTACTCATAACTATCATACACCTTTCATAATTTTTTCATAATTTTCAAAAATATTTTACTATCCAAAAATAGACCCCACTTGAATGTCACACTTTGCAGTTTAGGGGGTTTTAGTACTATGGAGTACCTTTTTTAATGATTTTGAGATGAAATTTGGATGGTCTTATAATAGACTTACAGCTCTTTACATGAGGGATTTAAAAAAAAGTTATTTTTATGTCATGTGGAAGTCTACAAAGTGAGTGTCTTTCTGCTTGCATTTTGAAACCTATTAAGTATTATTTTAGTGATTTTTTTGATGAATGACCATCTCTATAAAGTTTTTGCAAATGGAAAATTTTAATTTTGTGAATTTACATAATTTTTATATTTTCCCTAATTAAAACATCAAAATATATATTTTCTTGGGACTTGGCACTTTTCTAGTTCTCCTACTCGAATAGTTTTTCTATACAATTCCTTCCATGGGTACCTTCATCTTAAAGGTGTATACATAAGTCATATTTAAAAAAAAATTTAAATAATAATTTCCTAATTTTAAAGTACTCTCCAAAAAATCAACCAAACGCAACAAAATCGTCACGTGTTTCTTGCAATCACCCATTTGGATTTTTTTTTCTATACCAAGGATTTCTATGGTTCAAAATCATTGGTTTCCATGGTTAACAATCTATCCATCAAGTGTTAACCTAGAAAGGATGCTGCAGATGTTTAATGTCCGATGAATGACAAAGAATCTTTCCTTATAGGACAAAAATGCAACTATTCATCCTCGATATTAGAGGTGAAAAGGAGAAATGTTCAATAGTATTTTGACTTCCAATGAGTATATTTGGCTTATTCAAAGTAAGGTAGATGATGTCACATAGTATCAAAATGGATGGTTTCCATGGTTATTATGATGTGCTTACATACTCACTTGGTGGGCAACTACAATGCACCTTTAAGCAATAAGACAAAAGAGGCTTCACCAATTGTCTTGTTGGATTCGGCAAATGGGAAAGGAAGACAAGAAGTTTCACCAATTCCGATGGACAATCTCATTGGTGGTGACTTGACAAGCTCAAGAAACTCTCATACATGTGCTTTTCTTATTTAATCCCTCCCCACCCATTGGAATCACATGAAAGTGCAATGAGTGTTTTCACCTATAGCACTCCCTGTGAAGTTTCCTTGCCCATCGATAAATGTAAGGAGGCCTTTTAGCATGTCTTTCTAAGACCCAACTTCCATGTCAGTCGAGCCGGTAGCAGAAGTGCTATAAGACAAGTAGCTCGCACTGATTGTGTCATTAGAGGAAATCTGAGGGCATTAGAAGATTGCGGGTTCCTAGACTGTGGGAAAGCAGTTTCTGCTGCGGGAACTGAAATCCGACGTGGTCGAGAGAGTGCCACGTAATAAATAAAAAATTTGAAAAAAAAATTGGGGGGGGGGGGTGTCATATTTCAAGACCCCCAACTTTTCTTTAAATTTTTTTTTTTGGGTAAATGCCGCCATAACAGCGGCCAGCAGTTAGGGAACAATTTTGGGGAACAGCCCCGGAACGGCCCTTTGGAGGCCTCAGATTTCCTCTAATGTGCTGGCCTCGGTGAGTGGAGAAGCAGGAGCTCAAGTTTCACCAATATCGGTGGACGAGGCAATTGGTGGAGATTGAGCGAACTTCAAGGGAATCATTACGTGTGCCTTTCTTACTCGATATCTCCCCACCCACTGGGTCCACATAGAAATGTCATCACTCACTTCTCACTGTAACCCTCCTTGCAAGTTCGACCAGCCCACCTCACGTGGAAGCTGGCCCTAAGGGTTAAAAGGACAATAAATTCCAGAGGAATTTTCAATTTCAAAAAAAAATAAAAAAATAAAAATTGGATTCTCCCTCCGGTATAACTGAAGTTATGATGACTGCCTTGTCGGTGTGTAACTTGGAATGCTGACTCAGGCCACTCGAGTGTCACTGAGGTAATTGAGCTGTCCTTGGGTTTTGTTGAGCTACAACTTACTCCGTATAACGCATTCAAGCTCCCCGTACCGGCCGCTTTTGTTCAGCAACTGAACCTCCTGCAAGAGCAGGACCGAAATTCTCTTTACTTATAAAGCTGAGAAATTCCTTGTGCGTGTCCATTGCATTGACTGCCGGGACAGAGAAAATTCGATCAGTTGAATCCAAGGCCAAGAGAGGCCAAGTGAGGCCAAGGCCAAGGCGGCCTAAAACTGAATTTGGGGCTGGCCACACAACAGCAACAGCAGCATGAAAATTAAGCCGCTCAACTTTCGGTGGGGATAGCATCCAACTTTCGGTGGGGTCTACGGATCCTGCTGAGAAAGAGCAGGTGTCCACGTGTACAAAAAATAGGCCAAACCGACTTCATGGAAAAGTGGAATAAATTTGGAGTTCCATTTGGAATTGCACAACATTTGTGAAAGGAGAACGTCATTTTTTACGGCTACTCATATAGAATTGAAAGCATCATGAGATTTGGTACAACAACGATTATTTAAATGTAGTTTTTACTACTCACGTGGAATTGAATTTGTCATGAAATTTGGTGCCAAGTGACTATTCCTTAAATGCAGTTTTTTCACTACTCATATAGAATTGAATGCATCATGAAACTTGGTGCCAAGTGACTATTCTTTAAATGTAGTTTTCTACTACCACATAGAATTGAAAGCATTAGGAAACCTAGTACCAAGTGACTATTCTTTAAATGTAGTTTTCTACTATCTCATAGAATTGAAAGCATCATGAAACCTAGTGCCAGGTGACTATTCTTTAAAAGTAGTTTTTTACTACTACATAGAATTGAAAGCATCATCAAAATTGGTGAAGCTGCAATTCTTTAAATGTAGTTTTTACTCCTTGCGTAGAATTGAAAGCATCATGAAACTTGGGGAAGTGGCAATTCTTTAAATGCAATTTTGTACTACTCACATAGAATTAAAAGCATCATGAAACTTGCTATAGGCAATTTTGACTTTGGGAAAATTGAAGTTTTTTTTTGTTTATGACACAATATGCAAATTTGATCTAAAAAAAGAAAAATCTTGTGTTTCAAAGGTTGGATTCTACATAATTTGAAAACATTTGAGTTATTTGTAAAGTACACTAAACCGGGGTTTAAACCCATGAGTTTTGTGAAAAAGCCGGTTGAGTTAAAAAAGTTAAAATAAAAGTGGGTATGAAACTTATTTTTCCATCAAAATGATGCTTAAAAAAGTTTGGTCCCCACTTTTGAAGTCGTGGGACATAAGTATCTTGCAAAAAAATTTGATGCTTCAACTATAGTTGCCTTCTCAACTTCAAAAAAAGTCATGCCCAAAGTGGGGGGGGGGGACTTTACAAATAACTCAATTATCTATACAATTTTATCTTGAAGACAACAACAACTATTTTGAAATCCCTTTAAGATATTAGTGTTTGAATTGACCCAAATCCTTCTTTTGGCCACGTAGAAAATCAAGTAGTTGTAATTTATAAGCTCATGTTGGTACAAAAACTTATACAAAATGGTATTGCTTCTTTTGATTCATTCTTCAATGCAAGTTGGCTATACATTTGAAAATTTTCAAATCATTTGGAATTGTACAATATACAAGGAAAAAAACAGTAAGTAGGAAGAGATAGAAAATGAATCTAAATTCTAAATTATTAAGAATTTAGTTATGAAATTGAAAAATGTCAATTCCAATGGTTCAAATGTTGTTATAAACAATATATATTTAATGTTTTTAATTTTTCCAAAAATATTGAAAACTAAATTAAATAAAGACTTCAAAATTTACTTTAAAGTAGAGAATTACCCACAAACTAAAACTCTCTATAACTTTTGACTCATTTATCAAAATGGAATGATTCAAAGCTTTCCATTTATAACATGAATCCAAAAAATCCACTTCAAATTTTTGGTTCTAAAAAAAGTAATTTTTTAATTTACATGAATTGAGTGAAATTGAGAAAGAAACAATATATATATATATATATATATATATATATATATATATATATATATATATATATATATATATATATATATATATATATATATATATATATATATATATATATATATATATATATATAGTACAATAACTATGTAGTCAAAAGTTACAAAAGTTTTTGGGCTTTAAAGATATTCCTTGTCCACATTTTCTATTAAAGTTTGGGTCCAAAACATGGAAATCTCTAATCAAATATATGTGCCAAAAAATTCTATATTGCCAAAAAATGCACCTTGATCCTTTATAGATTAAGTAAGAAGAATTATGAGACAAAAATGACTTGCTAATGATTGTAATATTAATTTTAAAAATGTCAATTCCAACAATTACAATATTGTTGAAAGTAATCTAAACTAAATTGAGCTTATTTATTCTTGGTAATAGTAAAACTTGAGTCAAATTAAATACATTATACATTATTTTTTCTATAAGGTACCTTAACTACCCACAAAACAAAAGCCCTTATGCATTAGGAGGGATTTGAGGGCTCTGGGAGCCTGTAAGTTCCTACAGCCCGAAATCACGAAAACAGCCGCGGGAACGCAATTCTGTAGGAATCCGACGTGGTCGAGACCGTGCCACGTCATTGACTTTTTTTTCGAATTTTTTTTTGGACTTTTTTTCATATTTCAGGACCCAATTTTTTTTTAAATGCTGACCTGACAGCGGCCGGCCATTCCCAGACCAATTTCGGGAACAGTCCCAAAACGGCCCTCTGAAGCCCTCAAATCCCTCCTAATGTTTCTTACCAATCAACATGGAATGGACAAAATATTTTTTGGATAATTATCAATTTTTTTTTCTCTCTCTATAAAATCGAATTCTTTTCATTTTTTTGCAGCAGATTGGGGTTCATCATTTTTGTATTTAAATACACACCATAAAAAATCCCACTTTAAAATCATTAAAAAAATTCACATCATAGAAATCTTCTTTAAATTTGAAAAATCATGTGAACCCTTAGGGCTTACAATGCTCATTGCTCAATTCAACAATGCTAGTATGTGAGTATGAAAGTGTGAATATGTAAGCCTTCAATATATATATAAGCATATATAAATACTATCATTGAAGGCATTTATAACATAAACATCTATAAGTGTATAGTCTTCAAGGCTCATGGGTTCACACTTCTAAACTCACATAATAACAACCCTCTTGTTCAATTGCATTGAAAATCCCAATCAAAATATAAACAAACATCATTTAAGACAAATAGCATTTATTTACCTTATCATACCAAATAAAGTTGGCTTCTAAAAAAGACATAATTGTAATGAAAGTTTTTAATAAAAAATACATACATACTTTGTTACAGTTGCTATAATTTAGGCACTATAATATTATATATATAATTTGATTCTCAATCACACTGAGGATCAATAAACTTGAATAGAAATTATTTTATTTGGATTGTAGATCAGGTTATGATTATACATAATCTTCTTGCAACAAAGTAAAATATGATTTACAATGAAAGTATTGAATCAACTTTGAATTGGATACATCCATCCTTTGGAGCTTAACCCCTAAATGCCTTTTGAGCTTCTTCAAATTTATTCTAAATTGTTCAAAATGTCAGCATTTTGATCATTTGTATCAATTTTGTTTGAATTATAACAATACAAATTCAAACTACATATGTTAGAGATCATATAGGAAAAGAAAATACAACAATATCACTTATGGAGTGAAAGATTATAATGTTTGAATATGAAAGTGTCAAAAGTGATGTAAAGTATTTTTTTCCTCTTTTTACAAGTCAAATCTCAAAAGTTGGTGACCAAAAAAATATGAGATTAAAAGGTCTAACATGCATAACTCCAATCAATTTATAGCTTTTCAAAATCTACTCTACCATTTTTGTAAATGAATTTTGAATGTGATTTTTTCTCCAAGACTTTGTGTATTTGAGGTTCATTTTCGAGAGCTTTCAACATTATGGAAAGTCAAGAATATAATCTACTGAAAATAAAAATTTGGTTATTGTAGTCCCCTTGTGCAATTCAAGATTCTGCACAAGGGGACTACAATTTGGTTATTGTAGTCAAAAATATAATCTACTGAAAATAAAAATTTGGTTATTGTAGATTTTATTTAATTTCGAAGTTTTGCAATCACCAGATTTTGGTGCCTAGGGCATTTTGGGGTTAATGAGAGTATGGAAGCATTCACTCAACTTTAAATTGGGCATGTCTGTCCATAGGGACTTGATGAGATTGTGAAAAGTAGTTTTTGTTTAGAACAGGTAATACTTAAAAGATTGACAAGTATCATATAAGATGAGTAAAAATACATTCAATCCATTCTAATTGCATTGTTTTGAAGGAACAAATAGGCTTTATACCTGTTTATATCTCAACATGTACTTAGGTTCTAAAAGGTATGTTTGTCAAAAAGTCCCAAAAATAAGATTCTTCAGAACTTTTGCATCAGTAATCCAAATAGATCAAATCAAATCTTTCTAAGTGAATTTGCTTACAACAATTCAATTTTTCCTTTCTTGTTTGTACCTTAATATTTTTTGAAAGAATAATAATCAACGCTAATTCTGTTGAAATTTTTTGCCAAAATTTTTAACTCAATTCCCTACTACTAGGATTTGAACCTCAAAACTCCGTAGCACAAAAAAGAAAAGTTTTAAGATTTTGAACATGGTAGAGATTAAAGCATTTTCAATTTCACTATGGAAATCAATTGCTCACAACCTACTAGGTCATGGTTCCAAAAAAATTCCACATATTCTTCTACAAATCTAATGTAAAATCTAATGATTTGATGTGCAAAAAAAATAGTATTTCATTATAGCTCTTAGGTAGTTGTAGGATTTTTGTGATGAAATATCTTTATGAACCTATAGGATTGAAATGTATTCACAAGATAAGACATTTGTAAGAACAACAAAAAATGAACAAATCATATTGTATAAGGAATGTACAACTAAAGTGAGTGCATGTAACTAAGATATATTTTGTGACTATTGGCATACTAGACAAATGTGCAATTAGAGAAGATTGAGTGATTATTAGGATTAATCGTTTTTTTATAAAAGTGGCAAGGTAGCAATTACTTTTGATGTAGTAAAGCACTTTATTTCTATAGTCATCATGTGTGTGAGCCCTAAACACTTTTTAATTATATCCATGTACTTTTTCATCCAAAATAGGTAGCTTCATCAATATTTTTAAGATGATTGAAAAAAATTGGTGAAATTAGACTACATTCATCTAACAAAAATAGTTATTTTAACCTCATGGTCCATTTTGGCCCCAAGATGCCCATTAGTTGAGATTTGAGGCCTCTAGAAGACAACGAATTATCAAACTATGAAAACGCAGTAACTGTTGTGGAGAATGTAGAAACACTCAAAGCTAATGAGGCTGAGATCGTGCCACGTCATTAAGGGTCATTGCAAAAAACACCATCCATTTTCTATAGCGTTTTGGAAATGGATGCTTTTTTCTTTGAGAGTACTATTTAATTAGAAAATCAATTAAAAAAATATAAAAAATATGTCCAATGTATATACCTTAAAGAAAAAGGTACTCTATGAAGGAAAAGCTTAGGAAAAAATTCTAAGTAGGAAAACTAGAAAAGTGGAAAATCTCATGAAAATGGGTGTATTTACATTTTAATTGTAAAAAATAGGAAAAGTTATGTTTCTTAAATCTAAAAATTCTCCATTTGGTAAGAGTTGATGGTGATGACATTTCACCAAAAAAATAATCTTATCCCCATGATCAATGGTCAGAAATAGTGTGCAATGAGAGTCCCGTTTGCACGCATGTGGAGGACATAAAATAATGTATTTTTAGATTTCCTTTGGTAACAATATGCTTTTCTACTATGAAAATGAACCATAAAAATTTCAACTTTAGATCATTAAATTTGGACACTCCTAACGTAGTAAAAACCCCTAAACCTCAGTTTGTGACAAATTAACAAAAATTAATTTTAAATATAAAATGATTTTTTTCAATTTCTAAAAAATAGGGGATGTAAAAACCATCAATTTATAGAGGTCTAATAATTATTTCATATTATTGAATATTTTAATTCAAAAGTTATAGCAAAAAAGAACAACGTCACTCTAATTGTGATGGGAAATAGGACCGGTGTTTCTTGCAATTACCCTTAAATTGAAAATTTTTTTGAATTTTTTTTGAATTTTTGCAACCAAAATTTTATTTACTTATTGAAAATTGTTGGTCTGACAGTGGCCATTAATTTCGGAAATTATTTTGGGAAAAGACTCGAAATGGCCCTCCTAAGGCCTCAAATCTCATCTAATGCTAGAAAAAGGATCAATTTGAATTCACAATACATGTGCAAATAAAACATGTGAAATTACAAAAAACTCAATGGTCTTTTGGACACTAAAAAATGTGGAAGTAAACAATATGCAATTAGAAAATGATGGTAATTCTTACAAAGGTTTTAATTAACTTTAAAGTATATTATTGACACCACAATTTGGCATCATTCCATCCATTACCATTTTTAATAGTTGATATTTAAGAAAATTATTTACGAAGTGTAAGCATCAACAATCTAATTCTGAAAATGAATGATTATGATTTTTTAACCCCTAAAGATTTTTGACTATGTTTTCACCAAAAATGCTCCAAAATTGCCATTTCTAATACAAGTGCAAACTTTTTTCTTAAAACACATTTTTGACTCATGTAACCATAGGGTCTTGTATTAAGGTGGTTTGTAAACATGTGGAAAAAATTTCAGAAATTTCCACCGTGTAGATTGCAAGATATAAGCATTTGAATTGACAAAAATTGTTTTTTTATCCCTACCAAAATCCGGGCAGCTGCACTTCACAAGGTCATATTTGTGTGAAAAAAGATTCAAAATGGTGGTTACTCTTTGAATTCATACTTCAATGCAAGTTGGCTACATTCTCAAAAAATTTCAAACCATTTGGAATTGTGCAACATATAGGAAAAAATAAGTAAGTAGAAAGAAGTAAAATATGGGCCAAAATACTAAATTGTGAACATTTTATTCATGGAATTGAAAATTTTCAATCCCAATGGTTAAAATGTTGTAACAAACAATCTACACCTTCTGCTTTTATTTTTTTCCAAAAATATGAAAAATTGAATTAAATGAAGAATTTCAAACTTTTTTTTGTACTGTAGAGATTCTGTAACTGGCCGCAAACTACCCCAAATTCAAAATCTTCATAACTTTTGACTAATTGATCGGAATGGATTGATTCAAAGCTTCACATGTCTGTATAAACCTAAAGAACCAATTTGAAATTTCACTTTTCAAAAAAAAGGTTTTTTTGAAGAAGTTTTTTCAGCTGCCCGGTCTACCTGCCGAGTAAAGAAAACAACATATCCTGCCATAACTTTTTAACCGTGAAGTCAAAAGTTATGAAAATTGCCGGGCCTTAAAGCTACTCCTCAGGCACACATTGTATCAAAATTTCAGCAAAATAAAATAAAAACTCCATACATAGTGAGCTGCCCAAAAAATTTATAATCTCAAAAAACGTTGTTCAGGGCTTTAGGGGTTAATTCAAGATATTAAGCTAGGGCATCAATTACAAATCTTGATTTCTTGTGTTTAGGGATCTTAAAAATGAGCCAAAAATACATTAGATGTCATAGAGAAATCACCTTGCATTTAATCCTTTAAGATCATTGACTATATTTTCACTAAAAATGCTCTAAAATAGTGTAAATATCAAATTTTGGAAAAAAAAAGTTTAGACACTTATAATTACAAGATCTTGTAGTATATTGACTTGAGAGCATTAAGAAAAATTTCAAGAATTTCCACCTTATGGATTGGAAGATATTGTATGTGTAGGTCAATTTTGTAAATAACTTGGGAAAATTTGGAAGATGCCAAAATTTAGAAAATTATTTACAACTATTTCTAAAAATCTGAAAAAATTGTTCTTGAGAAAAACTAGAAAAAGGAACACATTTACGCATGAATAGATAGAATCAATCCAAAAGTAGGAGTATCCTTATAGATTGCCAAAAATTAGAAATATTCTAATCTATCTGCCCAATTGTCGAATCACTAAAATTAAAATATTTCGGCAAGTTCATATTGAAAATTGACCTACACATATGGTATGAGCTTTTAAATTCATAGGAATTTTTTTGGCCCTATAAAAAATTAGGTAGCTACACTTTACAAGCTCACATTTTTATGAAAAAAAATGTTCAAGATGGTATTACTTCTTTGGAGTCATTCTTCAAGTCAAGTTAGCTACAAGTTTGAAGAATTTCAAATCATTTGGAATTGTACAATATATAGCAAAAAAAGTGTAAGTAGAAAGAAATAGAGAATGAATCAATGTGTAAAATTGTTTAGAATTTTGTTATAGAATTAAAAAATGCCAATCTCATTGGTTGAAATGTTGTAATAAACAATCTATAGTGACAGATGAAACCAACTACAAATGTGAAATGTTTTCATTTAAAGAACCATACCATGAGCATCAATGGATAAAATCCAAAAGTATATGCATGAAATTTGTAGAATGGGACATACCACTTATTACCATGGAAATTTTAAGAAATGAGTTTCAAAGTTTCCTATGTCTAAAATTTGGTTTTGTTCAATATACTTTATCTTCTATCAATTTAAAAACAACGACTAAGTGAAACTTTTTGTGCCTTAGCATGGTACTATACATCATTTCAGATTTTTGTATACAAAAGTTGAAGAAAATTCACATTTATAGAATTTAAAATATTAACAATTTAGTATTGATTTCTTCTTTAATTTAAAACAAATTCCAAGAAGCTCAAAGAAATGCCTAAGAACATTTAGGGGTTCAAGAGTAATGTACTTAAAGAAGAATGGTATTTTTTTTGGGAACGTGCAATTAAAGAGCATGCAACTGGAGGAGGTTGAATGACTCCTCCGACATACAGGGAAGGTGCAAGTGGACTAGTGGGGACTGGGGAGTGTGCAATTAGAGAGGGTTGAGCGGGGTTGACTGTAGCCTCTAAAGTCTAAACGATTCGAAGTAAATTTAGTCCTCCGTTTAATACCACGGACTATTCATGACCAATCATCATCATCATTAAAATCGGGAAGCCTCTACAGCAGACAAAATCCCCAACGAAAATCCAGGCCCAGAAACACGGCAATTGAATCTCGGATCAAAGGATCCAACGAGGACGTTATAATCCCCCTATCCGACTCTCCGATTCATCTCACTCCGCTGAAAGCTCGCAGGAGAGGACGGCGACAGGATTGCTTACGGCACTCTCCGGATTGCTTTACTTCTGATGACGGAACTTGTTGATCAGGCCCGCGTTAACTTAATCATCGTCTTCTACGATTGGATCCACGGAATTTCCTTGCCGAAGAAGCTGCCGATCCCGAGCAAACATTGATGGAAAAGCTTCGAAACGACAAAGCACGTGCCTCTTCTCGTGACAATTGTGTGAGATTCGGCTGAGAATTTCCAGCTTGTGGTGCCGAGGCAGTGGGGCTGGGCGGGGCTGGGAGATCGGGCCATTGGTCGCAGGAGATTAACGGTTTGCGGTTAGTAGCTCCTTCTCCGAGGCAGGCGAGGGGAGCGGGGACAAAAGTTTTTTGTGGAGCGGGACTGCTGCTGCTGCAGGTGGCGGGGGATTGGCTGTGTGTGGAAGGCGCGGTTCAGGAGGTGGTGGTTTGTATGGTCCGCGTTCTTCGCCTTCAGGAGGTGGAGTCTTGAGCCAGACTGGCTTGCGCAGGGAGCTCTGCAGTCGCCGAGATCGGCGAGGGAGGGCCTTGCGATTGCGCGACTCCTTATCGCCAAGCGGGGATTCTTACCTGGCATGGCTACCCTCGTGTGAGCAAGATTCTTGGCTTTCAGAAAGAAGGCTGGCGTCTGCAGGAGAGGTGGCAGGTAAATGGGAAAGCTGTTTTTGGCGACCATGGAGACCAGGCCGCATGGTGCAGGCAGGGTGCCAGTCATGGTTGGGGTCGCAGTGAGAGGGATCAGGAGGCTCACTGGGAGGTGTCAGATTCTCCTGTGAAGAAGACGGGAATGGGATTGCGGGGTTGTTATTCGACGGTTTGACTGCTGGCTGGGGTTATAGTGCGCGCATCGACGTTCGCTATGGCGGTAAAATGAAGCTTCCCGGCTGCACATCCTGGCGCATGGTGAGCTTAGCGGCGGCGCTGCAGGGGTTCAATCCTCTCCACACTGAAGCTCTGGCAGCTAACTTTCGAGTCGATTCATGAACATGAGTGGAGAGCTCGTCGTGGCGTGACGGGAAGGTAATAAATGGTGCAGGCCATGCCCGAAGCTCACCACACGTGCCAAATCATTTCAGTGAGTGGCTGTGTTCGGGGTTGAACAGAAAAGGTAATTCGAAGGAGCAGTGGCATTGAGCCCGGGCTACGGCCTTGACAGAGAGAGGGGAAAGACGGTGTGTGCTCTCTTGCGTAGGTTATACAGAGGTCGAATCGTACTCCAAGGAGCGAAATCCCGACTTCCTTGAGAGTGTAATCTAATTTGTCGACACGGAAAAGATCGAAGACCAAAGGTTGTGACGATACTGACGGGGAACTCTACTCAAGCGTGATCGGAATCTCCGTTTCCTATCGAGTGCCGGGTTTTTTCTTAAGAAGTTTTGCTTCGAAGAAGCTGTATTCATTCGACGTTTTCGTCACCCCGTTCGTCACTTCCACACAGTCAGTATTGCAATAGGTGAGTGCTCGCTTCTCTTAACTAGCTTAAGTAAGCCTTCACTGTACGTAGGTGCGCAACAACGCAAGTCGGGATGGAGGACGACTCTGTAGAATCACGATCAAATCTCCCTGAGAGGCAAGTGAATTGGGGTAGACTGTTTATCCGGGATCTTATATTACAACCTCGTACACAAAGGAACCTCAGTCTACCAGTGGATTTACAAAGTCTCTGAGAGTTTTTGCTGCGGGACAAAGCTCTACGCTAAACTTTTTCAGAGCATAAGTTGGTGCGTAACTCCGCGAGTACAGGTGACGGACGTTCTTGTAGAGTTTTGGTGAAATCTCTTTGAGAGTGAAATGAATTGGTTTAGTATATCCGGGATCTTCTATTACGACCTTGTACATTGATAGTCCTGATGGAGCCTCTACAAAGTTCTAAAAGTGCTCACTGCCGGACAAAACTCTGTTTCTGAGAGTACGCTGGCGCGAAACAGCGCAGGTCGAGATGACAGATGTCCATTTAGAGTTCTAGTGAAATTTCCGTGAGAGGCTCAGTGATTGATGTTGTTGTATGTCCGAGATCTTACGTTACAACCTAATATATTGATAGCCCTGTTTAAGCTCATCAGCGCATCCGCGAGATGTGTGCTGGCCGCGTAATGCGTATATTCCTTTGAAATCCATTTAATTTTTTAACTCTTCTGAAGGCGTTGATGTCTTCGTTTGCAGTTACTTGATTGGAAGGAGGAAACCGAGGCTGCCATAAACGGTTCAGCAACACTTCCTTTGCCGTTGTTTGACAAGCTTCCAGACGCAAAGGCACCGCGCGTCTCCGAGGGTAAGCGCTTTGTTTCAATTCATTTCACGATGACCGGAAGATTGTAGCAGCATGAGCCGTTTTGATTTCAGTTCCCTTGACCACTGCAAGTGCGAGTGAGCCCCGGGAGTGTAGTGAGGTTTCGAGAGACTGTTGCGACTTGCGAGCTTTGACGGATATGGTCCTTAGTAGCGTAGATATCGAAAGTTAACCGCCAAGAAATGCAGAAAAATTGACAATGCCGAGCTAGAATCGTAGTTTCAATGATAGGCCAGGTGCTGGGAGAGGCGTCCTTCAGATATTTATATTTCTGGGAATGAACTTATTCTCCTGTGCTGCAGGTGAAGGAGTAGCGAACGAGTGACTTGTACCTGAGGCCTAAGGTATTAGCGAACTGGAGTTCTGTCGTTAGATGCAACAGCTGCTTGAGGGACATTCGAAGGTGGTGCATGAACAGTAGCCAGCCGATATTACTCTCCGACATGATGAATAGGTGATGCAGCTGGTTGTTAAAAATTGCGTAATCTCTGCATGCGATGGAGCCTCTTGGTTCTGAAATAGAAGTTTGGCCATCGACGGTTGAAGATAAAAAATCTCGAGCTCACAACCATCACATCAGCTTGAAAGAGAGGCTGAAAGAGTTCCAAACCAGAATTGAACAGGAGACGCATCCGAAAGCGGCGGGCGACAACGTTCACGAGACAACGAAGGCGGCGGCCTGGGCCGTATTCAACCATCATGGGGGAGGAGGTGTTGGCAATTCCCCGACCCTTGGAAGCGCTGTCCGACGGCCAACACGCTTCAAGATCGAGGCGCAGATGAAGCATGAGATCGCGCATCGTTCCAGTGTTTCCGAGTCTGTAGCGGCTAGCTGGGATGCTGGCAGCACACTTTTCGACTCCTTCGAGCTTGACGCCCTTCTCAAGACTCTGGATGAGGCAGCGAATCCAGCAGGGATTTCATCGCAGCTAGAAGCAGAAAGCGGACCTGGTGCAATAGTGGTCTACTCCCAGAAGCACTGGCTCAATCGCCCCCAGCTTAATCCTCAACGGATGAATTCGAGATTGCAGAACCAGAGGAGCTTCCCCTTGACTCAGAAATCGCTTGACGATGGCCGGCTCGTCACTTTGGACGAAACACGTCCCCTGCAGACGGGAGAGAAGGAACTCGAGCAACGTGCGGTGAGCTATAAACTTGCCTCTAATCTTACACTTGATGATTTATACGAGCAAGCTCAAAAGGAGGCTGAGAATGATCCGTTTGCTGCGTTCTCCCACACCCCGAGTCCCTTCAATGTGAAGAAAAACTTTCGGCGATCCTTCGACAGCTCATTTCAGGACAAATCCGGGAAGGGAGGATCTGGGAATTCTCTGAGTCGGAGTAAATGGAAAAGTCTTTTGCATACTCTGCACCTCGACAGCGCCAGTGGACTGTTCCATAGGTTCCAAGGATTTCACGCGCAAGTTGCACCCCACGATTCGCAGAGAAAGCTAGAGCAGCAGAGAGGAAGCACTCGAAGGCCATCGAGGTCGATGATCGTCGAGTCGAAGTCCGACCTGCTGGGTGATAGCCTGAGGCAAAGCCAGAAGCAAGACCAGAATCCTAATACCGACACTGACGGACGCTTCGATCCCCGTTTCCACCCGAAGAACCTTCACATCTCGAGGGACGTCAATTTTGTCCCTGAGAAGCCAATTGAGAAAGACGATCGCCAACGCAACAATTTCTGGAAATCTGGATTCAAGGCGGTGTTGTCACGTCCGTTCGCCCGTCAAAGCAGCGTCGTGGCGGAGAGTGAGCAGCCGCTCATTAAGAAACCGCTTCTTGCTCGCAAGCCTGACAATCAACAGAAGAAAATTGATCTGCCATCATCCCGGCAGAAGAAATCCGATGTGCAACCAGCGCGACCTAAGAAATCCGATCTGCAATCTGCGTGGCAGAAGAAGTCTGATTTGCAATCGGCTTGGACTTCCTTCATGAGCAGGAGTAAGGACGAGGACCAAGGACGTCAGCGAGCAAGAAGCCTGAAGAATCGCACCGGCCAGCAGTCAGAGCCCGGAGTTTCCCACCACGAGATCCATCACCATCACCACCACCACCACCACCATGTGGCCACCGAGGGTGAAGACTTCGAGTTAACCGTCCAGGCCATCTCCAAGCGTGTCTCTCGATCATCCTTCGAGGAGAAGCTGTCGCGTCGATTTACCGTCGAGGATGACGGCATCAAAGCTCCACGGAACTCTCTCAACACTCCTCGCAACTCTTTCGATCCTTCCAGCGCATACGATGACCCGGTCCGCGTCCGCTTGACACCCTGGGAAGCCGAGAAGGGCTATGGCAAAGGCTCGTATGTACATTGATTTACACTAGAGAGTTTTTTGAGTGATTTGAAGTCCAATTGGCCGCAAGGCAGCTGTGGACGAGTACAGATTGTATAATATAGGGCTCATCGACTTGCACTTTTCGAGAGTTTCAGTTGTTCGCCTTTGCATTCATGATCTGTGCCGTTTGCCTTGTCCCGAATGCATCCTTGACAGACGCAGGGCGATTGCAGGGATCAATCTCACGAAGGAATTTAGGTCTAGTGGGCATCATATTATTACAGACGCTATGAGATCATGAATGGAACTGACCGTGGCTTGATCAGCTTCGTTCTGGGCGTGGCTCAAGTGGTTATTTGGGACTGCATGTTGAAGCGTGACGAACTCTCTCAAACAACGGCAGCATTCCGATACTTTTGATTTACAAAACTAATGGCATTCTTGCTATCGATTTTTGTGAGCATTGAGGCTCCAAATTGGTCCCGTGGTAGAATCTATGGTCTGCATCACCGGCGTTTCCTTGGGAATTCGGAACATGGGGGCAATGTGAGAATGGATGTGTTAAATTTCGACGTGGGCTAACTCAAACAAGACGGAGTAACAGTGGCTGAACAATTCAGCTTCGGTACAACGGCATGTGTAACCAAAGCCACATTATTTCAAACTGGTGCAGGTCGAGATATCACTGTATTGTACTAGTTTTCACAATTTTTTGCCGGTTGAAGCACTAATTTTACCATTCACACTCACCTCGTGCCCTCACTAAGGTACCGGGTGGTCGGGGTCGACACATTTCTTTTGACAAAGATTTGATTTTTTTTCAGAAAATCAGGTTCAAAGATGCTAATACAGAAGTACTCCCTCTGTCCCATTAAAAGCTTCCTAATTAATTACGCTGACTAAAAGCTTCCTAAGAGCATGGCCCCAGCTGCACTGTGAAGCAACATTGTATATGATTTGCACCATTGATTCCTTTGACAAGGGAGATCAATGGTCCAAAACGTTTCGAGTGTTGCTTCACAGTGCAGCTGTGGGTCTGCTCTAATTAGGCTGAGTTACAGTCTTTGCAAGAAGAAATTGGGAAGCTTTTAGTGGGGCAGAGGGAGAGCTGTGCAGGATTTTTTTTCGTCATAAATGTGTTGGGGGCAAATAATCTCCTCCACAACCAACAAAGTGGTACAACATAGTTTTTGAACTATTATTATTGGCCACCTGGTACGGTGGAAAGGCAGTGTGTTCGTTCAGGCTCTTGAATGGCTTTCTATGATGCCTGGAATTGCTGTCCATGTTGTAAAGAGGTCTGTCAACGTATTGATCATATTGCTCTTTCCACCGAATTATAGGACACTCCCACATTGATGTGTGAACATGTGTCAGCCTTGCAAAGATTCTGAAAAAGTGTGGTGAGGGAGGTCAGACAGAGGGTGGCCACCAAATTTTGTACGAGCAATGTTGGAATCCTTTACTTACTTCGTCCTTCAGAAAGTGTGCAAACAACTTCACAAATTAATTCTCCAGGAACATTGAGGGAGTCCTAAACGGATGGATCAGTCAATTGTTGTAAGATAGGATAGAAACATTATTGTTCGATTGGGTAAAGTTCCTCAGAGCTTCTTCGTTACTTTGCTCAGAACTGAAGGTTGCCGTGTACAAATGTCGACATGGGCACACTGCTCCGGTGCCACTCAGTGGCCGTTATTTTTTCTTTCCAACCTTGAGTCCAACACACGCTTGGACTGTTCAGTGGGGTCCAATATACTTACGGGCGGTTTACATTGGGCCTGGGGCCAGATGGAAGGTTGGTCGGATTGGTCTTCAATCTGGCCTTCAATCCAGACCCAATTTTTCCATCCAGCCCCAATTAATATAAACCCCTTGGGCTGGATTTTACAGCCCAATTTCTAATTCATGTGCTCTTGGATTTTTTCAATGCTCAATAAAATCAATTAATAATTTATTTTTTAACTTTAAAATATGCATGTTTATCTTTTCTCTTCCTCTAATCTACACTAAAAAATAAACAAAAAATATTTGTTTTTGTTTCTCTATTTTCTTCCTATATATTTTACTTAAAAAATAAAAATATTGTTTTTTTACAAATTTTTTACCTTACAAATTAGTGGGAGGTGCTACAAATCTATTGAGACCATTCAAAGATGTATAAGATGGACTATCAAGGGAAAAAACTCATTGAAATTTCATACAATTTAGCACTAGAATGGCCATAGAAAGAAGTTTCAGATGTTTAAAAGGAAGATTGAGGATTTGATGTGCTACTAATTTACAAAATTGATTTACGCCAAAATATAAAATGACTTAGGTTAAATGCCAAATTCAACTTTATTCTTCCTACAATTTTTTGAAAATTGTTTGAAGGAGCTCAACTTCTTTGAAAAGTCGATAAGATCTTAAATAATAGCTTAAAAAGTAGATTGCCCGTATTTTGCTAAAACTATTTTGAAACATAGAAATATAATATAGTATCCAAATGTTGCGTTCTTTGGTCTATAGGAACTTCCTTTCACATTCCAACAATGAAATAGAGAAATATGAACTATTTTTAATGGTAACTTTTAGCAAGTAAACAATTAAATTTATTCAAGTAGTTAAACAAAATAATTTTTAAAAAATTTAACCATTTGAGGTTAATTTAATTTTTTATTAAAATTTTAAAATTATATTATTTTTATTTGAATTAAAATTCATATTCCTTGCATTACTAATCCACCAAACAAAACTAGTGATTAGTTAATCATTACAACCGGCATGTATGCACAAGAAGCAAGCAAAACATACATGTATGTTTTGATACTGACTGCAGAAACAAAAAGCGACTTCAACACAAACAAGCAAGAAAAACAATAGAGATTTTAAGAAAACAAAAGTGAAGTTTAGAAAATTAAAGGTAGAGATTTCTTTGATTCAACAGAGGAGCTCAATTCGGCCCTAGATGGGAATTCCGGCCACCCAAACCTTGCCTCGATTACTCCCTCGGGGCCAGATGGTTTGGCGCCAAAACCATGCCACCTAAGACGACACATAGGATGAGTTATAGTTTCGGCCGGCCCCAAGTATAACCCCCTTAGGTCAGATTTGGAGAAATTGAGTGATCCTATTGGTTCAAACTTGGAGAGTACTGGATAGCCTTTAACTTGGCCCCAAGTATAAACCGCCCCTTATAACTTACTGACAGTAAAATTTTCATTTTGTTTTCACTAAAAACTTCAGCAACTATAGGAAGCTCGTCGAGAATGCTAAAAGATGCATTGGTTTTAACCCTAAATGCTTGGGCAACCATATATGGTTGCGCAAAAAATTTCAGCTCAAACTTGAATAGGCAGTTAAATTCCTTTGACCATTTTGAAATGGAGGGGGGTAGTTTTGGCCTTAACTATTGAGAACTTTCATTTTTCACAAAAAGAAGTAAAGATTTTATTATTTAGGGGTCTTCAAAGACATGTATGAAACACTAGGGGAGATTAAAGCTTGCCAATTCTACTTCATTTTCTACTTTAGTGTGCAACTTGCTAATTTCACTTGATTCGAGATCTAAGACATCGTACTTATCCAAATGCTTTGAAAATGGTCCTAGTAGAAAGAGTAAAGTATTTTCATGATTTTCACCATTGAAAATTTCAACATGCAAATGTTGATTTGAAGATTTGAAGATTTTTAGTTATAGAAAAAAATTATATTACCACAATTGCAAGGTGGATTGTGTAATGAATTTGATAGCTTTTCAAATGAAATTAAGTTTTTTGAAAGTACATTTTAGTGTGCTAACTCTATTTGTATTTGTTCATGTCACCATTAATCCCAAAAAACTTTTAATATACAAATTTCTAAAACATTGTGGGAAGAAGGAGCATACTAAAAATAGAATATACACATTTCTCTTGTTATAGGGTGAATGCAAGAAACACTTGTACTATTTGTTGCGTTTCGTCACACCCTATTTTTTTCTTTTTCTTTTAGCCATAACTTTTGTGTTTTAGCTCCAAATGACTCAAACTTTATAGGGAAGCTACTCATAGCTATTATATACCTAAACTGAAGTTTTGAGATTTTTCAAAAATAATTTATTATTTTTAAATAGCCCGGAAAATTTCTCACAGTACTTGATTTAAGGGTTTTTAGCACCCCGTTTCTCCAAAAAAACGAATTTTGATCTAAAATTTGGAGAGGATGGTCTCCTAGTAGACTTATACCTACTGTCCACAGGAATTTTAAAAATACTTATTTTTAAGTGTTGTAGAAGTCCACAAAGAGAGCTTCATTCTTCATTTTTTTCTAAAGGTATAAAACATTATTTTGGTGATTTTTTTGGTTAAATCTCATCACCAAAAAGTTTTTTCAAGTTTTGTATTTTTATGTATTTTTCAAAAAAATAATACTATTTTTAACAAATTAAAATGTCACAAGTTGTATTTTTTTCACCGGAATTCTATGAGAATTCTATGTCCAAAGTTCCGGTGAAGAAAATACAATTTGTGACATTTTAATTTGTTAAAAATAGTATTATTTTTTTGAAAAATACATAAAAATACAAAACTTGAAAAAACTTTTTGGTGATGAGATTTAACCAAAAAAATCACCAAAATAATGTTTTATACCTTTGGAAAAAAATGAAGAATGAAGCTCTCTTTGTGGACTTCTACAACACTTAAAAATAAGTATTTTTAAAATTTCTTTGTTCAGTAGGTATAAGTCTACTAGGAGACCATGCTCTCCAAATTTTAGGTCAAAATTCGTTTTTTTGGAGAAATGGGGTGCTAAAAACCCTTAAATCAAGTACTATGAGAAATTTTCGGGGCTATTTAAAAATACTAAATTATTTTTGAAAAATCTCCAAAATTCATTTTAGATACATAATAGCCATAAGTAGCTTCCCTATAAATTTTGAGTCATTTGGAGCTAAAACACAAAATTTATGACTAAAAGAAAAAGAAAAAACTAGGGTGTGACAAAAGGCTTTAAGTGTTTCTTGCATTCACCCTATAATCTTACAACTCCTTTGCAATTTTGCACTCAAAATTGATTAGTAGACTAATATGCAAGCTCTTAAAACATCTATACGATTGAATTTTGAAAAAAGAAAAATTTGATTCATTAGACATTACTAGAAGCCAATGCTTTTTTTTCATAAGAAAAACACACTTGCCAAGGCTTAGGCACTCAGGGGTTAAAACCACAAAAATTGTATTGAAATTGTCGTGAAGTGCACTTCATAACAAGTGAGAAATGAAGAAGTAATCTTCTCAAATGGTGCCAACAATAAATGCTAGATAGTGAATACAAAACATCAAACTCTTTGTATGATTTTTCAATTACATTTGTTTATATTTGTAACAATGATAAAGTAGACATTAGAGTGATTCCAACACAATTTACTATCCACAATTCCATTCATTTTTGAGCATTCATACACAATAAACTTCAATAAAGCAAAATACAACCCATTTGAGCAATTCAAAGGATTTTTTACAATTTGGAATAGAATTGATATGTTTTGGCATGCATATTTATCATCGCAACCTTATATAATCTCAATCAAGTGTATCAAATTTCATTACCGAAAAAAATAAAATTATTTTGGGTGAATTCTTCAAGTCAACTTTCATAGTTTTACATGATATTTTATTGAAAACAATTGGTGATGAATTTTTGGACTTTAATTGCAGAAATACATAGGAAACATCCATATACACACCTTTCCCTCAAGAAAATATCTCCAAAAAGATTCAAAATTCTCAACAAAAAATTTTATGTTGGAATGTTGCATGCCTGAAATTTGTAAAATAACTTAGATATCTTATTTGAGTTATTTGTAAAGTACACTAAACCGGGGTTTAAACCCATGAGTTTTGTGAAAAATCCGGTTGAGTTAAAAAAGTCCAAGTAATAGTGGGTATGAAACTTATTTTTCCATCAAAATGGTGCCTAAAAAAGTTTGGTCCCCACTTTTGAAGTTGTGTGACATAAGTGTCTTGCAAAAAAGTTTGATGCTTCAACTATAGTTGCCTTCTCAACTTCAAAAAAAGTCATGCCCAAAGTGGGGGGACTTTACAAATAACTCAATTATTGTAACTAAATTTTGTCTAATGAATTGCGCAAGACTTTTATTCACATTTGTATTCTTTGCATTATAAGGGTCAAATAGAAAAACAAACAGAGAAGAGAATTAGAGGAATAAGGGAGAAACACCCATTTCCGTCCCTGTACCTATTCCAAGTCCCTAAAGTGTTACTAAATTTGTCCATAAGCGTTCATTAAAGTGTCTGACAAATGTTTAACTCTAATTTGCTGACGCAGTTGTAAGACACATGTATAATTTTCATTCACTGACAACTGATTTCAACAGAGTTCAATTTAGGGTACACCTACAGGACGATTCCAGTGGTTTAGGGAGCCAACTCTTTGAAAATTTGTAAAAATTACATACTGATTCCGAAAATTTTAATTTTTTTTTAATATTCATTATTTTCTCTCGCTAATACTAGAAAAATATCAGTTTTAGAAAAAGATGCCTCCAACCATGCTGAATTCCTTATTTGGACGGTTTTGGGTGTTTCCACTGTACTAATGATTACACAAGCTGAACTACTCCACAGCCTTTGAAATAAAGTCCAGTGCGGAATTAAAAGGAAAAAACAAAAGTACCCTGCCTCCCTGGGGCAGACATTAGTGCCACTCTGGCCAATGGGATGACTGGCTCTTTCATGAAGCGATAATTAACACAGAGGCACATTTTGTTTTCTTCAATGTTTCAGAAGTGTACATTTCTGGAGGGGATACCACTGCATTTTAACCCCTAAATGCCCAACCCTTGTCAAGTGTGTTTTGACTATGAAAAAAGTGCATGGACTTGTAGTCATCCCTAGTGAAGCAAATTGATTTTTTTTCAAAATCTAACCGCATAGATGTTTAAAGAGCTTGTTTATTAGTAAGTAAACAAATTTTGAGCACAAAACTGCATTGGATTTGTGAGATTATAATGAGAGAAGAGTGCATCTTCTATACTTAGTATGTTGCCTTTTCCCACAATGTTTCTCGAATTTGCATATAAATTTTTTTGGGGATTTGAGGTAACATGAACAACTACAAAAAGTATTAGTATACTAAAATGCACTTCTAAAAAACTTAATTTCACATGAAAAGCTATTAAATTCATTACACAATCTACCTTGCAATTGTTGAAATGCAATTATTTTTATAAGTAGAAATTGCAAATAACTCCAAATCAATAGTCGTATGTTTAAATTTTCAATGGTGAATATCATGAAAACACTTTCCTCTTTCCATTGGGACCATTTTCAAAGCAAATGGATATGTACAATTTTTTAGATCTCAAATTAAGTGAAATTGCATAAAGCTAGGAAATGAAGTAAAATTGGCAAGCTTTACACTTCACTTGTGGTACATGTATGCCTTTGAAGACCTCTCAACAATCAAATATGTACTTTTTTCAATGAAAAATGAAAGTTTTCAATAGTTAACCCTTAAAACTGCTAGAATTTTTTTTAAACAGTCACATGAATTTAACCCCTAACTACATTTTAAAATTTTTTTCGGGCAATTTTAAGGGTTAACTATTGAAAACTTTCATTTTTCAATGAAAAAAGTACATATTTGATTGTTGAGAGGTCTTCAAAGGCATACATGTACCATAAGTGAAGTGTAAAGCTTGCCAATTTTATTTAATTTCCTAGCTTTATGCAATTTCATTTTTGCATTATCGAGAAGGGGACTCCTACAATAAACAAAATCCTTATACACCTCTTTAATCAATCTTAGACTTTGAATTAACTCACAAGTCCCTCCCAAGTATCACACCAACAATGCATAATAACTTTCCCATTGCCCTATTATACAATGCTATGTTAGTCTTCTTTTCATGTAAGGTGAAATCATGAATTTCCACAAAATTAATTGTTTTGGAATAAGACATGTAATTTTTTAAGGACTATCAAAGAGAAAGCTCATTAGCTCATTAAAACCATTATGTAACTTGGTCATAAAACTAGAATCTAAAGAATAAGCGTCAGCTAATTGCATTTAATCCTTAAAGGCCCAGCCCACGACCACAGAGTTCAAGGTTAAATTCCATCACTTTGAATGCTCCCATTTAGTAACAACATGATAACAAAAAAATAATTATGTTTTGAATATGAAACATGTCTCCTTTACTTCAAAAAAATTAATATTATCTCAAAAAATCTGAAATTTCATTGTGTATATATGTTATTGTAAAGAACATTATACTGTAAACTCAATTTCTATGTCATTCCCCAATTTATTAGACATTGAAAATACAACCAAAGTTGAAATGCCAATAAAATATTCAATTTTAGGAATTTTTCAAATTTTCAAATTAGAATAGTAATTAGAATAGATAACCTTCATTTCATTAGATGATTTCAATGATATTTTTGTATATCATTTGTATAAAGAAATTTTAGATTTAGACTAGGGAGGAACAACTTCACACCAAAGCACTCTAAAACAACATACTTTGTGACCCATTTTTTTTACTAACTTCTCATTTATAAGAAGACAAATATTGGTAAGATTGAAAATTCAATTCATTTTTCTTCATATCCTACCATGAAAGGTCAAGAGTGAAAAATGTGGATGTTGAAATGCTTCCAATCTCTATTCACATTGCTACATTGCCATCCTAAAGCTACAGAATTGCTTTTGCACTACTACGTGAACAAGCCGACAATAACATACTAGTTGCACTTTGGACTTGAGTTATACTTGACTCCGTCATGTAACAAATAACTCCACAAAAATTCAATTTTTTTCTAACACATGATATTATGTCTACATTAAAAAAATTTATTCATCTTATTTTTAATAGTCATGTGAAGTATGAAGAATGTGGTTTTATGGAAAATCGAGGAATCTTCCTAAAAAAACATTGTATAAGATTGGTTTTTGAACTCAATTTAGACAAATTTTCAAAACAAAAAAATGCATTAAAATTAGGTTATTTGCTACAACATTCTCATTGACTAGAATTGGCTTAGTTTAGTTCCATTTATACGTATTTATAATTTAATTATTCCTTCCATCTTGTATCTATTTCTACTTAATAATTTTTTAAAGATTGAATACTTCAAGAAGAAGGGGTGTTTTAAGTATAGTCCTGGTAGTATTATCTTTTAAATAATGACCTTTAAGTAAGGTTTCTAATAAGAAGTTTATTGAAAAAATTGTGTTTTTAGTAAAATTTTACTAAAAACCTTACTTAAAGGTCATTACTTAAAAGATAATACTACTAGGACTATACTTAAAACACCCCTTTCTCTTGTAGTAAAAAATCAAATTAAAAAAATTCTCTTTAATTTTCAACTCAATTATAGATTAAAACAAAAAAAACAAAAAAACTATAGTGTGAAGAATTTAAGCTTAGAAGATTCAAATTCTCAAATTTTAGGATTCTAATTTCTATTTTTTAGATTCCTTATTCAACATCTATTCAAGAAAAATGAGACAATGAAATTGGCACTAGTGTGACACCCCTTTCCCAAGGTGAAGACCTTGAGGTTTTAGTAACAATGGAGATTGAATTACTACTTGGGTTGGATGGGGGGTAAGTTTGCTTACGGTAAAGGTGATGGTGAAATCGGCACTAGATGGGAAAACCACTAGGCCGTGAGATGAAAAGTTTTGCTTGCAAATCATTCTTCGCACTAATTATTCACTTCTAAAGTAGAAGAACCAATGTAGGGAAGACTTCGATGTAGAAGAATATTTTTTTTGCAAGGGCCATTCGGAAACAAATCCTAAGCCGCCATGTGACCATTTGCCGTAGAAGTTTGACCCTCTAAAAGAACCATGACTACTCTTATTGTTCAAATGCTCTTTTTACATAGTGTAATTAAGTGTGAGGTAATTATAGATAATTTTTTGTTTATAACCATACTACTTACTAATTTACAATAATTTTGGCCCTAATTATGATTTAATTTGGAGGCCATGTGCGTTAATGCCTTGGATTTCCGTGTACTTAGCCACATCAACATACTATGCTAGATCCATGATAATAACCTAGACTTAAGCTAATGTATTCTCTAGACCATTTGTGCTTAGAGTTTTTGACTCTTGGAACTTCTCACAATTTAAACTCTCTAGATTACATAAAGATGTGGTTAGCTTTGTTATTGTCAATTTGTTTTTTTTCTTTGTACTAAAATATAGTCTCATAGAGTTTTGTCCTCTCTAATGATGCACATGCTATTTTGTTGCATTTAGTTGAGGATACAAGATTACAAGCATCTCTATTCTTTAGAATTTTGGTTGAAAGAGTATATGATTCATAAAAATAGATTTGAGGCTTCTAGAAGATTGTGGGTTTCTAAATTGTCAAAACGCAATAACTCTTGCGGGAATGCAGTAATACGTAAATTTGATGTAGTTGAGATTGTGCCACATCATTAATTTTTATTTTTCATTGAAAGAAAATTTAGATCTTTTTTTGCATTTCGTGACCAAATTAAATTTTTCTAAAATAATTTCTAGCCTGACAATAGCCAACAATTTCAAGAATAGTTTCGGGAACAACCTTGAAACAACCCTCCAAAGGCCTCAAATCCCCTCTAATGTTTTTCAAACATAGCTTTTTAACTAGCATCTTGCAGTAAATTAGTCAAATTTTGCTTTTGCTTAGATTTATCTTGGTGTTTGGGGACTATATAGGATTAGTTTTGTTCTAGGATATTTTGTATAGCAACAATAATAAGTGACGTTGGGCTTAAGACACCTTACATGTGTACCAAACTAATTGTTTATTTTTGTATATGGGTGTGAGGCCCATGTCTTCATGAAACTTCTTAGTATAAAAATAGGGACAATTTCTTATACTCCTAATTAACATGTTCTATTTATAAAAAAAAAAGATTGTGTAGGTTGATGTTGATAGTTGATACTTGTCTAAAAATTTAGGGACTTACTTAGGAACTATATTATAGGGCATCGCCAAGGTACGGTGGGGGGTGACTTTAGGGTTAGTACAATACTACAATAGACAAAAGACTTCCACCTACAAGAAGTAAGTATTCAAGTATACTAAAGATCAAGAACCACAAGAGGAAGGATTCCCAAGGACCTTCAAAAATCTGAAAATAGAACAACAAGGGGAGCCCAAAGTGCTCCAAAAACACCGTAGAGGTTTCTTGGCTTGACACGCCAAAAATTCCAAGATAACTTGGACCCATGGACCAAAATCAAGTATTGGGGGTGTTGGAGAAGGGAAAAATGGATCCCTTAAATAGGATCCAAGGGACCACCTACCCCCCTCAACTTACTACTAGTAACCTCATCTTCCAGATTTTCATCCTTATCTTTTGAGATTTTCATCTAAATTTTGAGTTTTACGTTAGTTACAAGTTCTAACTTTTAGAGATCAACTCCAAATTGGAAATGGATTGTGCCATTGGCTTCAAAATTCCAATTTTATCCTTGGAGACCTCCCACTCCTTAATTCCGCAAGAATCCTCCCCTAAACTAGTGTCAACTGTGATTAGCACAAATGTTAAAAATCTACTTATTGGAGGTCACCTTTTTTGCCAAGGGAAACTGGCTAGGGTTGTCCGGAAGGTTCTTGGGGGCCAAAAAAACCTCTTGGTTGACTTCGTTCCGACTTTGTATGCTCATGGGATGTTGGTCAACGCTTCATAAATTCCGCCACGTGGATAATTTGGGATGGACACTACCAGTTTGGGAACTTTCCGCTATCGGAATCCCATGAAACTTGTCAGGGCGCGTTATTAGCATAAAAAATGCTATTTTAATTTTTAGTGAGATTTTACTGCCACTTGGGTAATTACTGTGAATTTCCCATCTTGAATTTGGGCGATTGACTGCTCGAAAAAAGATCTTGGAATGATCTGAAAAAACCGAGACTTTCCAGCCTTCCAGGGAACCTTTCATGAAATCCCCCAAGAGACCTACAAGTCCGTAATGGCCTTTGCAAAGTCCAGGTATAGATGACAACAACGCTCACTCCATTAATTTACTAGCAGTCAGGGAATCTACCACATGTGAGGGAATCTTGGTGAACCGATTTTGCTTCCGATACTCTAGCATGGTTTTGACCCAAGATCACAATCCGATGGCTGTAGATTCTCCTGTAGCCAATCTTAAGGAAGTAGCATCTACATGCAATGAATGGGGACTACCGGCATTTAGTAGCATTGTAGCCAGTTGATTTTGAGAATTTCTGGTTGAGATAGAAAAGTTTCGGCAGAGGTTTCGGATGAAAAAAAATTCGGAAATGAACCCGGTTGTAAAAAAAATGTCGGCTTTTTGTTGTTTACTCTAGAAACATTTCGGAAAATTGCCGATTCAAAATACATAGTTCCGGTTTTTAGCTAGGATTACACTTTGTAGGAAATTTTTTCTATAGGGTTTAGGGTCCTAAGGTACATAGTTACATACTACATAGACACATAGTATCCTATCTTAAGAATTTATAAACCATAACTTCAATAATTAGTACTTTACTACTTTACTAATTAAGAATATAAGTCTATAAGAAATTTACTAAGACACCCAGGCACCTAGCTGTCCCAAAATCCCAGCGACCCAGACTTCCAAGTTCCAACAAGTCAGTAGTCAATAACTGGATTAGGAATTCGGATTACCATTGAGGCATTGATGGGAAACATAGAAATCAGGCTAATTCCACATTCTGGCTAAATGAATGATGGGTTTAGGGGGGTGCTGCCTGTAGGGCTTCAAACTTCAAACTTCAAACTTTAGAAAACTCACGAGTGACAACCTTGCAAAGTCGTAATCTCACATGGTCATTCAATAATAAAAAATTCAACATTTCAGGGCTTTAAGGAGTTCAGGCTATAGGTTTTATACTTTCACAATTCAATTATGCACCATAGTACCATCAATCCATCACTGAGCGGTTGAAGTCTCAACCTATAGGTTATGAAGGCTTCAGAATTCACAGAGTTTACAATTTCACATTTCACGAGGTGACACTCACATTACGTTGAAGTTCTCTCACAATTGCTTGTGAATTTGCTAAATCCTTGAGCTTAACTCAATTGCACAACATGATTATATGACAAGAACCCTATAGGGTTTCACAAGAGTTTTGAAATCACAACTTTGCATTGCACAACACATAGTTGGCTTTGTGATTCTGTTGGGGTTTGGGGTACGTAGCAAGCTAGTGACGCGCTGCTTGCATTGTCCGGCTCTCCTGAGTTTCCATAGCACGTTGATCGCTTGTAGTCCCGTACCTGCTCTTCTATACTTTTGGCTGATTCGGAAGTGGTTTGATCGCCCACACTTCTTCTTCCGTGCTTTAAGCAAATTTGGAAGAAATTTAGGGTTTAGATATTGTACTACTGTTGCTTGGACGCCTTGAAGGAACAGGTGATTGGGTGAGCGGGACATTAGGTGATTGGGTGATCGATTTTAGCATAATATGGTAAGACCTCAGGGTCATTGCAAGAAACACCGATCCTATTTTGCGTCACAACGCGAACCACTTTTTTGTTTTCCACTATAACTTTTGGAGATTAAGTCCAATGAACATGAAATTTTTATTGAACATACCTAACTTGAATTTTATTAGATCCCTTATTTTTCAGAAATTAAAAAAATTCATTTTATATTTAAAAAACATTTTCGTTGAGCTGTCACAAAATTAAGTTTATGGTTATCATTACGTTCGCACTGTCTAAATTTAATGATTTGAAGACAAAACTTTCACGGTCTATTTGAATAGGTGTAAAACCTATAAATTCCAAATAAAAATCTAAAAATATGTTTTTTTATGTCCTCCACATGAGTACAAATTTTTTCCCGTGGCACGCAATTTTTGAACATTGATGATGGTTCTAAGATTGTTCTTTTGGTCAAATCTCATCAAAATCAACTTTCCTCAAATGGACAATTTTTAGTTTTTCTTAAAATTGATTTTCTTATTTTTTACAAATTAAAATGTGGAAGTACTAATTTTCATGAGATTTTGCACTTTTCTAGATTTCCTACTTAGAGATTTTTCCTATGCCTTTCCTTTCTAGGGTACCTTTTTCTTAAAGGTTTATACATGAAACATATTTTTCACTTCTTTTAAAACTTGTTTTTCTAATTTTAAAGTACTCTCGGAAAAAAAGACTATGTTTGAAAACACTACACTTTTTGCACGGTGTTTTTTGCAACGACCCCTCACCATACCCTCCCCATTTTTTTGGTGAAGTTGGTGGTTTCCTTTTGTTCAAGTTTAAGGTTTCAACTTTATTCTTGTCTCCATTTTTTTTGGTGAGGTTCAGGGTTTTTGTTTTTTTTCAAACTTTTGGTTGTTTCCTGTAGGGTTGATGGCAAAACGCCAAAGGTCCTTGAGGGACCATTATTTTGCAAAGTCCAGAGAGACAGAGATTGTCGATCTCCTATCCTTAGATGATTCTTGTCCCAAAACTACTGTTTCAGCGATAGATTGACCTCCTCCTTCATGGGTAGAGATCGCTCAAAGTCACTAGAAGGAGGAGTGGCTTGTGCAATTCGAGTGGCTACCATTCGATGCTCTCATCAGAAGGGTGTTTTGCAAGATTTGTAGGAACAAGGGTGGGCGGTCATCTTATGCTAAAGATGGATCCTGAAACCTCAAGGTTAGTGCGTTCCAAGATCATGCCCGCTCCAACGAGTACAGATGCCTTGCTTGGGCACAACAGAGTGGTGGCCTCGTCATGGAGAAAGCGATCTTAAGCAGGTGGAGAGCACGTGATTCAGCTGCGGAGTCCTTATTGCGCGTTGCCTTCTTTTGGGGGAAGAATTTTCTCCCCTATTCTAAATTTCCTTGTTTGTGTAAGTTGTTGCTCTCTGTGAAGCCCCAATGACATTGTCTCTATATCAAGATGAGAAAGTTTGTGCGGTTCTAATGATATGCATTTTAGTTGTAATTCAGAAACAGACTGTCAACCATGTTAAAAACTCACATTTTTTTTGAATCATGATAGACAAGTCTACCGATATTAGTGTTACCGGGCACCTAGTGGTTTTTGCCACCATCATCGAGGAGAAGCTGCCGGTAAGCGTTTTCTTGGGCTTGTTGCCAATTTCAGATGGGAAGGACACTGGAACCATCTATGACCCCTTGATTGTAGCGCTGTGACAGTGGAATCTCGACCTTTGAAAGTTTTTTGGCTTCGGCAAGGATGGCGTCAACACTATGACAGGCTCATTGACTGGAGTGGTTGTGCAACTCAAAAACCAAGTAAACCTTTACATGCTTGCGGTGCATTGTATAGTACACCAAACAACCTTGGTTGCCCTCGACGTTGTGAAGTTTCCCGCTTGCAAGGTAATTTTAGGTGAGGTCAACTTCCTTTTGAATTCAATTACTGCTTTCTTTCACAAATTGTCCAAGCAAAAGTATGCTTTACTTGCCTTGCAAGAGGAGCTCTTTGATGCAAAACGATGTATGAAACGATACCACAAAATCCGGTGGTTGTCTTGTTGGTAAGTTGTGAGTATTCTGTGTGATTCCTTGGAGTCTGTTTTGTATTATTTTTGGGATGTGAAGGACACCAAATCTGTTCAAGCTGCATCTATTTGTGCAAGTTGTTGCAATTCAAGTTCATTTACATTTTTTTTTTTGGCTGATATTTTGAAGTCCTTGGCTATGTTGTCTAAAGTGTTTCAATGCAAGTTTGTGGATGTTACTTCTATAGGCAGTATTGTATGCACAAAGATAGTCCAAATTTTGATGCTCTTCATTGTTGAAACCATTGATTTGAATGTTGACATGTTCAATGAGAGTACAAGGTTTCATGTGCTTCCTGAGTATGGTCCTTTTGGGGGTCATCTTAGAAAGTTGCCTAGCTAGATTTGTGGAAACATATTTCATGGTATTGCAATGTCAAGGTCCAGATTAGGAACCGATTTAGAAGAAACTCTCTAATTTCAGAGTTCATTTGCTTAAGCAGTTTGTGAGGGTTTAGAGGCTCGATTTCAAGATAATGACCTCATTTCTTGTTTTAAAGTGTTGAACCCTTCTAACATGCCATCTAAGCAAGTAGGATTGCAGACCTTGGGTGTTTCCGAGTTGGACAAATTGCTGTAGTTGTATGGAGAGGATAGATCACACTCATGTTTTTTCTTCCTCCCCCCCTTCTTAATGTTGAGGCTTGTAAGCAAGAGTTTCTTCTTTTAAATTGCAGTGTACTATTGAATGGGGGGACAAAACCTTCCGAGATTTGTGGGGCATGATCACTTGGAATCATGCCTTGCAAATCCGATTTCCAAATTTGTTTATCCTTGTCGAAACTCCTAGAATACAGTGCGTTTCCAAAGCTACTTGTGTGAGAGCTTTTAACATTCAGAATTTAATTAAAACTCGTATTAGAAATCGATTGGGAAGAAAAAACCTAGAGGCTTTGCTTAGAGTTGCTTTAGAGGGACCGGATGAAGGGTACAATACTATGGTGCATGATGCCATACCCTTATAGAAGCATGAAACAAAATACAAATATTTGTATGCTAATCCTTCTAGCTATTTGTCTAATTCAGACACGGTTCCTAGTGCTAGCAATGCATCTTCTTTGTATGAAGATGTACATCAACACGGGACACCATTGTCTTGATAGCTTTTTATAACTTACATGCATTTGTTGTCTTCTTTGTTGCACATTTTTTTCATTATCTTCAATGGTATTGTGTATGTATGTTGGTTGGTATGTTACTCACCCCATTTTTTTTTGTCTTAAGGTGTTTTGATTCTTGTAAATGTTGGCTTGTTCTCACTAATCTTCCCATTTTTTTTGTCTCATTTTTTTTATTCTTGTAAATGTTGGCTTGTTCTCACTAATCTTTCCATTTTTTTTGTCTCATTTTGATTGATTCTTGTAAATGTTGGCTTGTTCTCACTAATCTCCCCATTTTTTTTGGCTCATGTTGTTTGATTCTTGTAAATGTGAATGTTGTGGGAATGTCGTACTAACCAACCTCTTGAAAATGTATGGATTCTCTTTTGAATCTGTGCATTTTCGGAAGGTTGAATCCTTGGCCCTAAATTGGTAGGGGCAATGCCAGATTCAAATCCTACCAAAGATAATACTTAGAAAACATTTTTGAAGCAAAACAAAGCCACTTCAAGAATGAAGAATAGAACCAAAAAAAATTACAATCGGATAGATTTTCACTTTGAAGGAAAATTTCCAGTTGGAATAAAACAATGGCGGCAATACAACCGAGAAAAAAAATATTCTAGGAAATTGTATGGCAAATTCTACAACCTCTCGACACACTTTCGTCCAATTTTTGAAAAAATGAGGATTGATGAAATTCTGACGAAAATCTACCGTTTGGCTCACAAAACTCCCCGGACTATGTCTGCATGCGAACAATTGGGATTTCTATCATTTCATCGATGGAATGGGGAAACTGAAACCTCTCTAAAGAATCTCTCTAGGGTTTGGCCCGGACTCTATTTAGACCTAATCAAGCCTACAAGATCACATGTATCCGAAGTTTTAGGCTCTCTTGGGTAAGAACCCTCAAACCTAACGAACCCCCACTATTTCCTGGTTCTAACCTATTTACAAGTAGATTTTAGGATTGTTCTATGGATAAAATTACAATTGTGTCTAAATACTATATTGGCATGTAACATACCTATTTGGATACTACACTCTTTTTAGGGCTTTTTGTCAATATTTGTAGTATAAATTACAAAACTTTGAAAAAAAGAAACACATGAGTCCCAAGTGACAAATTGGGAGCTCACACCCTACAACAATCTCAATCTCATTATGGCTAGCGCCCCACTCCATTGTCTATGACTATTGCCACATGTAGATCCAAGGTATTTCTTTTTCTCTAGAAATCAAAAATCCTACTACAAATTTTTTGTACCGAAAATCCTCCTCGGATATCCAACTCATCAGCTAAGTGAACTTTGACAAGCAATGTGTCTTTAGACTTCTACTGTCGAGTAGAGAGGAATGTGCTTAGGGAATACACAAGGTGTCTAGCTGCGACTAGGTTTGGCTTGAAAAATGAAGGTCTTGTGTTTTATGCACCTTCATACATATAGATGCTTATAAATTCCTTTAAGATGGCACATAGGCTGTATAAAATATTTCATGGTTATGTAAGCCCATAATATGTAATTTGAATTAAGTGAAATAACATAAGTTTGAACAAAGTTGATTGCAACCCCTGACAAACCTTAAAAATTCCTCTTAAAGAAGTCCTAACACTAATAAGAGTGTTATAGGTGCTTTATAACTCTAAATGAGGAGTGTAATATTTTTCTAAAAAGCTAACACAAAATCCTACAAACCTTATAAATTTCAACTAAAATTAAGATATTGTACAATTTTTACAACCGCTCAAAGTTCTCTCTTTCTAATTCAAAGGCAACTCATCACTACTTTGCTTTTAAGGCCATAACTCCTAAAATACGATTCCAAATTGATTGTATAATGTTTTTATAGAAATCTAACATAAATATCTACAGATACTAAAAATATCAACTCAAATTAAAATACTATCCAACTTTTACAACCGCTCAAAGTCTACTCACTTCAAATGAAAGGCAACTCCTCACTACTTTACTTCTAAGCTCATAACTTTTTGTCCCTAACTCCAAATTTGGTGCATGATATCTTTTTGAAAATCTAACAACTCAATATACAACCTCATCAAATATCAAAAGAAAATATTTTCTCACCACATAGTTATGAACCCTCAAAAATTCAACCCTCACTCTCTATGACAATCTTGCCTCTCTCACTTTGATAAGGTTTTTGAATCACAAAATTAAAATGAACAACCTCACTAAATTTCCTTGAAAAATTCTCTCTATGCAATGTCTAATGAATCCTCAAAGTCCCGTCCCTCCAAAATATACCAAGGGAAGGAGGAAGAAGCACTTCAGTTTATTTATTGGCCTTTTCTTCTCCCCCATAATCCTACATTTATCCCTTACATGAACTTCTAGTCCTTTAAAAAACCAAAATGAAAGGTAAAACAAACTTCACCTTTCTTTAAACAACTTTGAACTAAAACTAAAATGCTAAAATGACTTCAAATATTAAAAAAATCAAATTAATGTGAAATAGTTGTTTAATAGGGGTAAAAAAGGTAGAGTCCACTCCATATGGATGGATTAGATACCCTCTATTTTAACAACAACCTAAATTTGTACGTAGTGTATGCCTATACAATGCAACACCGCCTTGCATAACTTGGGGTTACCCCTAGTGACATCATCCTAAATCCTATATAACCATCCAAAGACAAGAGACTTTGGCAAGCTCCAAGAATGGAATTAGCCCTATAAAATCTTAATTTTTTTCTAATTTTTGAGCAAGTAGACTTGCTAGAAATTGCCTTGGAAGATGTACAAGCCATACTCTCAACATTTTCGAATTTAACTAGTAGAAGCCATCAAAAATCGTAGTTGAAAAACATGAAGGACATTTTTTGTCCTCCCTAACGTTTTGGGATTAAGGCATATAAAAGTGGCTTTAAAATAGTATGAAAAAAGATGAAATATATTGAATCAAAATAATGATTTTGAAAAGGAGGTGTTCTAAAGAAGGGATTTTTACTTTGAATACTAATATCTTACAAATGAATCTATATAGTCAAAGTTTATTACATATTTCTACACATTCTCATACAAGTATTATGTAAGATCCTATGCTAAAGACAAGCATTCCACTGTAATGGTATAGTTTTAGTATGGGGGCCAAAAAATTTAGAGGAGCAAGTGTTTGCAATTAGGAGGTCACACTTGATATTAGGAGACTTTGGAAGGCTTTAGAAATTTTCTTGGAAATCCACATGACTTCCAAGGAAAATTTTATTGACAAAATGAACCAATTCTACTATATAGAATTTTCTTTTGTTTGTAAGTTTTTGGAGCTATTTTGGCGAGGTGTTTTTATGACTCTATTTGTAGAATTGTAGGTTCAATGGAGATGTAATTTCATGTCATTTGGACTGATGTTTTAAGGGTTATTGCCATTGTAGAGAGAACCTTATCTCTATTGAGAAAAGTTGTAAGAGATGTGAGAAGTGGATGAAGAGAAAGAAATTAGAAGCAAGAAAGAGTGATGGATATAGGTACAAATGCACAAACAAGGAACATAAAGCTACTCCTTTGCTAAAAAAGGACACTTTCTTCTCTCACCTACTTTTTTAGAAAATGCTTACTATCATGTATAGTTGAAGCAAGGGCTTCTTTGAAGCATCTACAATAGAGAATTCCTGTACAAACAAGAATACCTTGGTTGGTAGGTACAATTTTATAGAGATATTTGCAACATTGTACTACAATAATATGAAGTGAGAAAGTCATATAGGTGTAGTGGGCAAAATAATGGAGGTTGATGAGAATAAGTTTGGAAAGAGGAAGTATAGAAGAAGAACAAGAAGAGCTGGACAATGGATGTTGGAAGGGTTGAAAGAGGGAATGTAGAATCCATGTTTTTGGCTACAATTCTTGATAGAACTAAATAAACTCTAACAAACCTATTGTGGGAGCATGCTAGACGAGGCACAACAATGTGATGATTGATTGTTAAAGGGCATATAATTCTACTTGATTGAATCAATTAGGCTATGAACATCTCACATTGAATCACTTCTAGTTCTTGAAATATCCTATCATTAGAGCATGCACAAATTTTATAGAAGGAACTTTGGTACATCTCAAGAAACTTTTGGAGACTAGCATATGCAAATACCTCTTAGAAATCTACATGAATGAATACATATGGAGAAGAAAGTTTGTGAATGAATGAAATAGAGATGCTCTATTGACTTTTCTAAGAATAATTCTTAATACAATCTTGATGTAGCTCTCGGAGGGTTGCTATTGTATGAGCCTAAGATTGTGAGTCCATGATTTTAGAAGACTATACACCTATAATATAGTTTTTTATATTATAGGAAATTTCTATAATTATTGTACAACTATATTAACCACTCATTGCTGAAAGTCCAAATGTGCATAAAAATTACTTATTTTTCAAGCTTTATAAGTCTATATGCCACTAAGCAATCAATACCTTTATCGTACAATCTTGTAGTGTGCACGTTGTAGTAACGTGGATCAAATTTGGAGTCATTTGATTGCATAGATTGAAAGATTATAATGTTTTATTATTGAAAAAATACATTTAGAGGTCCAATTCAATTTCAAATGTAAAAACTTTACACTAGAAAGTACTTCAAAATCAACATACAAATACATTGGTGAAACAAAAATCTCATTCAATTGACTCATTGTGTTTGCAAAATGACTTTGAAATGTCAAAGAAAATAGCAAAAAAGGGTGCAAAAACACATCATTAGTTGAATTTCTTTCTACTAAAGTGCTTCTCAATCACTCATAACTTTTTGGATTGGTATGAAGTTTTATCTACACAAACTAGACTAAATTATGCAATTCTTCAAACAAAAAAAAATTAGGAATGCACATTGCACAAAGAAGAAACAAGCTTGCTAAGTTCATGGTAATCCAAAAATGTTTGGTTTTTGAACTTTAAATTACTTCCAAACATTCCAAACAACTTGGATTGCTATGAAAATTTGACCATAACAATTAGACTTCTAGAGGAACATAAATAAATAAAAATTTATTGAAAAAATATTATATAAAGGAAATAAAGCTCTCAAAGTTGGAGTCATCAATTGTAGTATGGTGAATTCAAATTTAACTTGTGAACTTTGATTGGATCCCAAAGCATTTTTACATTTTCAATTGATCTAAAAATTCTACTAGACAAACTAGGTTTGTATGCACAACTTTTCTTGTAAGTTTTACTAAATTCAATCATTAGATGCAAGTGTTACAATACTTTGAATTAAATTGCTCAATTGTGAGGACACTTTTCATCCCTTTGACGATGAAGGGTTAAAGATACATGAATTATAGGTGATTACATTATAAGCACCTTCAATGATTGTAGGATATCTATTTATAATGATATATGCTCAAGGCTCACATCCTCCCATTTTCACAATATTCACATACTAGCATCATTGTAGCTCTTGTAGAGGAGTAGAACCAATTAATGAAAGTTTAATTATTCTCAAGTCTTTTCTTGTTTGGAGTCTTACCAATTGCATTTTAGTTACTTATGATCGACTCTTTTGTGAAGGGGCTATGATCTAAATTGTGGGGGCATTCCAGATAGTTTGGACCATGCCACACTCAAATTGTCTATTAGAATGTATTTTTTATAAAGCATAGTCATAACCCTTTTGGGTTAAATTAGAAAGATTTAAGCCCATTCAAAAAAGACTCTATTATTTGAGGATTGTATTGCAAAAAGTTGAAGACATTTGACAATGATGATTCAACCATGTAAGAACTCCATAGACCTAAAAGATCTAAATAAATGACTTCATTGTCAATTGTGAGAACAAAGAATGCACCTATTGGCTTAATAATTAATGTACTTTATTTTTATGACTACTTTGATCATAGGGAGTGCATCCTTCTAGAATTAAGGTAATCTTGGTACCACTTCAAATTGGTAGTGCACAGAGAAATGTCATTGTCATTTGACTTCCATTAGTTCAACTTTCTTGAATTTTTTTTAAAGTTATGATGAAGTCTTGAAGAAATAATTGAATAAAATTCATATCAAAATACGAATGAGCTCTCTAAATACGAAATTTCACTATTGGAAAATAATATATTAGAAAAATTGTAATATAAACCTATAGTTTTATTCATTCTAGATAATTAGAAAAGTTGACCATGATTAAAGGTTCAAACTTTGAATTTCAATAGTTTATTTGATTCTAAAATTTCTCAAGTTTTCAAATTAATCCCTATATGCAAAAATTGCATATTTTAGCAATATAGCAATTTCACACAAGTCACTTTAAATGGAGTTTTTTTTTTTTAAAATTCTTTGAAAATTTCACGTAGCATGTGACAAATGACAAACTCTAAGGCCCAACAATTTTCATAACTATTGACTACATGGGTGATTGCAAGAAACACTTGTCCTATTTCTTATCCCCTTGACCTCCAACGGGTAGTTTTTTGTTCACAAATTTTGCATATTTTCCCCTATCAACTTGAAATTTGGAATGAAGGTGCACGCAAAAGTTTTAAATGTTGTATAATTTTTTCAATTCTTTTAAAATTAGTTTACTATTTTTAAATTGCCCCCAATTGGTTGTCTGCCTTGGCCATTTTGGAGGTTTTTTGTCCTATTTTTGACTCAAAAATCCAAATTTGAAGCCACAAATTGGACAAGTTGGAGGTATACTAACATTTCAAGGATTGACAATGAGTTTTTATAAAAATAGTAAAATGTCTATTGTCCAAATGGGATCAAAGTGACCTTCCTTTGTACAAATGCTACAAAGAGGGAAAAAAATTTAGAGGAATTTTTTGTTGCAATATGAGCACAATTTTGTTTAGAAAAATGGATTCTTTTCTAAATATTTTTTTGATTTTTTTTAATTATTAAAAATAAAAAGGTCCTTAGGCCCTTTTTTTGCTCCTTGTGGCTTGTGAAGTACTTGTAGTACTCTATAGTACTGCATAGTACTATATTGACGGCCCAAATCTACAAATGTGCAAAATTGACGGTTGAGATTTGTAGGCACGCGTCAGACGCGTTGTACTGTGTTCATAACAACGTTTTGAGCGAAAAACGTGAAGTGTTTCTTGCAATCACCCACATACTCTTAATTTTTTATTTGTATAATACGCAATTTTCATTGCTTGAGGGGCAATCTGGGAAGTTCAAAAAACTTCTATAATAATCATTTGTTTGAGAATTAAAAATTAAAATTGGTTATATATATAAAGCTTTGAATCATTCCATTTTGATTGATGAAATGAAAGTTATGAAGAGTTTTAGTTTGCCAATACATATAGTTTTCAAAGACTCTATACTTACCCACAAACTAAATATTCTTACAACTTTCATCTTGTTAATCAAAATGGAATGATTTAAAGCTTCCCATCTATATATAAATCTAGTCACAAAATCAATTTTTAATTTTTAATTTTTAATTCTCAAACAAATGATTATTATAGAAGTTTTTGAGTTGCCCAAATTATCCACTTAGTGATGAAAATTACATATCACACAAAAACTTTTTAGCCATGAAGTCAATAGTTATGAAAAAATTTGGGCCTTAAAGCTTGCCTTTTGGTACATGTTGAGTGAAGTTTTCAAAGAAAAATAAATAAAAACTCCATATGTAGTGAGTTGTCCAAAATTGCCATATTGCCAAAAAAATAAAGTTTTTGCATTTTTATTAGAGACTAAAGCATAAACTAAGAACATCCATGTAGTTGCCAAACTAGTGAGGGACGCTAAAGAGGGTGCACCCTAGCCAATGTAGTCTTGCATTGCCCTATGCTTAAATATGACTCACACATGCCAACTACAAGCCCAAAAATCAAACTTGCCACCTTGATGACATCATTAGATCAAATTCCTTTTGGAAGGGCCAAATTTGGAGATATTGTTGAGTACTTGCTTCATCACACTAACTAAGAGAATATGAGCTATCATTTCTGAGTTGTCAGAATGTAGTTTATATCTCGAAAATGGGGCAAAAGGATGAGTAGTCCATATAAAGTCGTATATGCAATATACATTAGTTTGCAATGCCCTCTTCATAATTTGAAGTAGATGGGCATTTTTAGATGCTTCACATATTTATTGTGGGGCAACAAACTTGCCAGGCCTAGAGTGGCCAACTCAACAAGTTTGCCCTCCTTGGTGAGTTGCCATGGAGTACCCTAAATCCAATACATTTGGTTCTTTTGGTTGACTTCAAATTCAAAATAAATAAAATTTGATGGTAAAGAGTCGTTGCAAGAAACACTTACCGGTTTTGGCTCAAAATGGCTTTTTTCCATGAGTCCTGTGACTTTTGGAATAATAATTTTTAAATAAAATTAAATATAAATAATTTGAAGAGAAATGAGAATATTATATTTCTTAAAATTCAGACCTAAGAAAATTGACCTCTAAAAGTTATGCACAAAAAAGGACAATGGAAAATACAATGAAAATAGACACTTTTTTCTTTGATTTTTTAAAAATAGTAAAAAAATTCAAAAAAAAAAAAATAGTTTTTTTTTCCTAACTTAAATTTTTTTTTTCCAATAAATTTCATCTTCAAAAAAAATATTTTGTGTTCTGTACAAGTGTACCTTGGTAGTGCATTTTGAGCACATGTGGAAGTTGGACAATTTGATATTTTCAAAAATTATTTTTAGGGATTTTATAAATATACTATAGGTCCAAGAATGCCAATTTTCAGCTCAAAATTTGCTTTTTGGGGTCAAAAATAGGACTAAAACCCTCCAAAATGGCCAAAGTAGACACCCAATTGGAAAAAGTTTTAAAATAGTAAAATATTTTTGAAAAAATTGAAAAAATTAAACAACATGTAAAACTTTTTTTTGCACCTTCATTTCAAATTTCAATTCATAAAAATAAAATATGAAAAAGTTATGAGCAAAAAACTACCTGCTAAAGGTCAAGGGGACAAAAAATGGGACAAGTGTCTCTTGCAATCACCCTAACTGAATCTAATATGAAGAAAAAGGAGTGAAAGTCTACCGAATTAAACCATACAATGATATATTTCTACCATTGATTTAAGATTTGGGAATCTTTTTAAATCCAAAAATAGTCTAAATGGCTTCAATTGATTAGGTTGCCATAGCACAATGATTGATAAAATTTAATGAAAAAGAATGGCTAAAATCCATTAAATTTGCATTATATTTGAATTTAAAGTACTTTATCATTCATAAAACAAAAAATTAAAAAATTGAACACTTCAATGCCAACTAGAAATTTCCGTGCAAGGTTCAAAGTTTCATTGTCATTGTGAAGTCTATTTCCATATGGTTTTATCCAAACTAACTCATAATGGATGGCATATTTTGGACAAAAATTGTCAAATATTTCTTTCTTTTTGGCATTGCAAATAAGTGGGGAAGAAAATTCAATCTACAAATTTTCTTAAAAGATTTTTTTTACCTTGTTCAACATTGCCAACACACTTTGGCTCATCTTGAAAGGAGACTTTTGTATCCAATATGTTTTTCTTACAATTCCATACAATGTCATGTAAGTTATCTATGTAGTAAATTTTAGAAGTAAAATAGGAATTTGTACAAGTTTACCAAAATTTAATAATTAATTAAAAAATGAATTGAAAGATATTATGTGATGTGGCAATCTCTTGGTCACATTAAATTGCTTATGTGACAATGTTCTTAGAATTTCCAATGTGTTCCTACAATTCATGAACTCATAGTCTTCTAAAACATCTAATGATTGAATTAATCTTAAAGGTTCCTTGAAGATAATAAGATCATTCTTGAAAAGTAGAGAACCTTTTCAACATCATTGTAAAGGCCACTTACATGTGGAGCTTAGGCCAATTTACTATGTCAAAGGCAAAAAATCTTCATTTGGCATTGAAAAAATTCTTAAATTGGTTCCAATTCCTTTATACTGACAATTTGGATTAATTTGGTAGAATGAATTTTTTATTTGAAAAAGAGATAACCTTACATGGCCCAAGCTTGCTAAATTAGATGCATTGAAAATAGGATGCCAATTCTTGGCCTTTATGCCTATACCTATGTCAATCAACAAATACAATTTATTGAATTTCGTGCAATTGACTTCCAGAAGAATTTGGGTGACCTTTAGGTGTAAGGCAACCCTAAAGTTTGAATGCTTCAGTTACTCTTTAAAAAGAAATCCTAAGAGAATAAAAAACTTTAAAGTCTTTGGCCATCTTCCAAATAGATACATTCGTGAAAGAAGAAAAAAAATGCTCAATAGGAACTAATGATGTTAGTAGATACTTTGGAGAAGTTACAATCTTCTTACAATTTTTATATATTTTCTAAAAGTCATATTAATATCTTTAGTTAGAGCACTTGGGGAAAAAGGATTTAAGCCATATTTTCTCCATTACTCATCTTTCAAGCAAAACCCATCCTTGACGATTTGGTAATAAAAAGATACGGACATCAGCAACCTCTTCTCTCATGAAAATCACAGAGCTTGCCTTGATGATGTCGCCTTCAGAACTTCCACTGGTGCCCTGAAATACCGGGCTGAGTTGTCACCCAGTGATTTGCCCAGATCCTATTCATTAATAAAATTATGATTATGTTTTGTATTGTACAGTCAGTCCTATCATGCCAACACTCTCTTACTCGTCATTGGCCGCTGGCTCTATTCAGTGTCTGACCCACAAAAGAACGTACGCTTTGTTCTTTTTCAGTCCCCTTTCCGTCTAAGAAAATCTGCCCACCCCCCCCCCAAGGAAAAAAAAAAAAAACTTTTCAAAAAACTAAAGAAAGGACACCTATTCATGTGCTCCTTCATGTCCCTAACGATTCCCATCCATCCAAGCATCCACACTCACATCCAAGATATTTAAGCGAGTACCTACGTGTCACGATGATACCCATCCAAATTAGCCAATTTTATGGATGACATCTGTTCGAGATGAATCCGTCGTCGAGGGCTCCCTGCTGTTTCCTGGAGGCTGACGGATGTTGCAAGTTGCAGGGAATGCTCGCATTTCGTTGGCTATGGCGGTAGAAGAATGAGTGCTCCGCCTTACTATTGGCTGCATGTCTCGGGGAAGTATCTGGCGCCTGTTTTGCAGCAGCAGCGGCCGTGTTGCAAGCAAGCGATGCTCCAATCCTCGCCGCTAAGTTAACTTAACTTAGTGGAGCTCCTGTTGCGGCTGCGCAAGTGTTCGGCTCTGGTGAATGCTTGCGGCTCTTGGTTGTCGGATTGATAACGCTTGGCCGTGCCCGCGACGTCACCTCAAAGCTGTTCATCAGACGCTCGTGAGGTTCTCGTGAGGTTCTCGTGAGGTTTTGTGTGCGCAGAGTTGCAGGGAGACGGTAATTACCGGTTTTGAGGTGCCTCTGTTCTGTCTTTTGGAAGGGAAAGACGATTTTGCGAACCTCGGTGGTGGAGACGGTCTGGGTTTGAGAAGTTTTGAAAAAGTGTTGGGTGTCGGGAACGAGATGTGAAGGAGACGGTGGCTTGGAGGAGAAGCAAGATTAGGTTTGGTGGTGCCATCAGATTGGAAGTTGGAATGTCTTTGTGAGCCATTTTTCTTCGTCCGTGAAATATATATTCCGACAGTTTATCGATGTGAGCTTGGGATTCAGAAGTTGGATGTGTTTTGGCCGGTTTGCGTCGTCTGTGGGAGTTTAATTGCAGTAGTTATACATGAGCAAATTATTGTACTCCAAGAAGTGGCACGGGGGCGATCCTTGGGAGAGGAATCTGGTTTTCTTGAAGCGTGAGGGTTCGGACAGGAAGGTTGGCTGTGTTCACACTGATGAGAAACTCTGGACAAGGATGTTTCGACATTACCTTCGCTTGTGAGGAAGGGGAAGGTTGTTGGAGCAATTCTATTACCTAGGGAGGGAGAACAACAGAAGACTCTGGCAGGCAGATGCGACTGGCAGAGGTTGAAGAGAGCGTGAGCTTGGAGTGCGCTGCTGATTTTGTACAAATTCGCCAGACATCATGTGTTTGCAGAAAGATGATCTGATCATGGTAATGAAGATGTGGCAATCACTTGAGCTTTAGAAGTTGAATGTCTTTTGGCAGCGACTTTATTACCTAGGGTAAGGAGATCATCAAATACTCTGGCAGGCAGATCCGACAGGTTGAAGAGAGCGGGATAGAAGCGTGGTGACTACTTTGGAATGTGCTGCTGATTGTGTACAAGTTGGAAAGACTCATGTGTTTGCAAAGCGATGATCTGAACATGGTAATGAAGGTGTTGCAGGATGGCAGCAATGGCCGGAACTCATCCTCAGCACAGTGCGGCATCTCCTCCCTGAGCTTCGATCAGATTGTGACCATCTTACAGTTCCTTCCCGTGCAATCCATAATTGCATTTGGGCTCACATGTAAGAGGTTCTTGGACATCGCCGAGGGAGACGATCTCTGGGCCTTTATTTGCACTCGCGAATGGGGCAGCCGCGCAGTTCAAGCATGGCCGATGCTTGGGAAAGACAAGAAGCGATGGAAGAGAGTTTACAGGCAAATGCTGATGCTCAAGGCTGGTTCGTGGCGCAAAGTAGACCAAGGCGATGTGTTACCTGCGCCGCGCGCTTCGCACTCTCTCAACACCGTTGCAGGCAAGGTGACCGTTTTCGGTGGCGGGTGCCAAGGAGGGCGTCATCTTGACGACACATGGGTCGCATCTCTCCCCACGGAAATCTCGGATGGTATTGTGTGGCATCAGAGTACTGTTGGCAGCCCAACTGGACGATTCGGCCAAAGTTGCACTGTCGTCAATGACGTGCTTGTGTTGTTTGGAGGGATCACTGACAAAGGAGAACGTCAATGCGATACTTGGATCAATAGGGGCCTTGGGCGACACACACGCGAGTGTCCTATGTGGGAGATGCTTGATATTCTGGCGTCGCCTCCTCCCCGCGGGGCTCATGCAGGATCTTATGGTGGAGACAATAGGGCAGTCATATTTGGAGGAATTGATTCGGAGGGCAACAGGCTTGGGGATACGTGGCTCTTGGATTTGTCAGAGGGACCTCCAATTTGGCAGGAGGTCATCACTCCCATTTCACCACCTGCTCGGTCAGGGCATTCACTGACATGGATAGGAGGCAGGAAAATGATCCTCTTTGGTGGACGGGGAACTCGCTTCGAAGTCTTGAATGATGTTTGGCTACTGGACATGGAGGGTGATTATGCACATTGGGTGGAATTGCGGCCTTGTGAACTCCAACCTATGAATGACTGTCCTGCTGCACGAGCAGGCCACTCTGCCACACTTCTCTTTGGTGGCAGAATTTTGATTTTTGGAGGTGAGGATGCTCGGAGATCGCGGAAAGGGGATATTTGGGTACTTGACCCTAGAGCCGGTGTGCAGGTAGGCTATGGATCCTCATGCATGACGAGTTATCCGCAGAAATCTCTGACTGAAGACAAATTGGCACCCCGGTTTTGGAAGAAACTCAAACAGTGTGGTCAGCTTCCCAGAAAGCGGTCCTTCCACGGAGCGTGTGCCCTGGAATCTGGCCATTCCATCCTTGTGTTCGGAGGTATGGTCGATGGGGAAGTTTTACCAGGTGCCACGGGTCTGGGGTTTGATGCCGAGATGTACGTTCTGCAGTTAGTCCCCTGACCACCATCGCAGATATCATCGTTGTACAAATGGAAAACCCTATCGTTTTGAAAAACCATCAGGTGCGAGGTATAATCTGGTATAATGCAAGAGTTTAGAGGTATTACAGTGATGGCCATAGGAGACCTCGTCTAGGGTTTGGTTTGGCTTGGCTTTAGATGCCCCAGGTAGGGTGTTGACAAGCTCCATGGGAGACTAATTAGCCTGCAACGTCCATCTTGTACACATTTTAAGTAAAGCCCTTCGTGAGGGTTACGTCTTGATACTTCTGTTACTGTTTCTTCTTGTCTGTCCAGATAATTTTGTGATGGTTTAAATTAGCACTAATTCCTTCGTTTTATCTGATCTTTTGGTGCAGCCACTGAGTTTACTACCCCGAGATTTGAAAATGTAATTAACATGTTTTCCGTTTTGCAGTGTTTGTTCGGCTTCCTGCTCGTGTCCCTGGCTTTGAAATTGTGTGAGACACGAGTATGTTATGGTTTTGCAGAATCTCAGACATTGCTTCTATTTCGTTGCGTCACGCTGCCATGGTTGCCTGTGGAATGCTGTCCATCTTGTTGACGAAGGCTGTTGTTCTCAACAATGATTGCCAGGACATTCGAGGTGTTGATGCTTGAATTCCTCCTGATACAAATCCTTTTGGGTCTCTTAATAACTGAAGATATTATATTATCGCCCAGCTCCATAATGTGATCTGACTTGTCCTCGGCGTGCATGTGATTTTTGTCTGATTTCAATGGTGTGCATGTTTTGAAACCTTTTTTTTCATGCGAGTCAGTCAGCGCAGCAATTGAATAAAGGAATGTGTCGACGTGCAGTAGAGTGGTCCACACGTTCCCCCCCGTGGCTGTCCACGCTTCGCCAGTTCATGGCCCCATTGCTCGCTCCACAAAGCCATCATGCAAGGGCGGCAAGGCGCATTATCAACCTCAGGGGGTTCCTTGTTTCTTCTGTGCATGGAAATGATCCTGCAAAGATCTCGGTTCAGGTTTCAGCGGCATTCTCGGCTAAAGTTTTAAGAGCATCTTTGGTGGCACCTCCAGTGGTTTGTGAAACAAGCTCCCCAGGGAAATAACGTATCTGGGGAAAAAACGGTTCTCTAGCACAACGGGAGTTAACCCTCCTATTTTGGCACTACATGTTCCTCTCTATCCGTGCAGGGAGAGATGAGTAAATGATTAGTTATGGTGCATGCTCCATGACTTCTAATTTTGTGATTGGCCCTTGGTTGGAAATAGGACAAATCTATATTACTAGTATGAGATAAACATAATTTTCACCTAGAAAATTAATGGTAAAAAATTATGGGTTTCTTTTGAAATCTATTGCTATACATGGTGAAAAATTTCCAATTAAAAATATTCACACTTCAAATATGGTCAATTGCTTAAGTGGTTGGAAATTGGTTGTCCCATCATCATCCACAACATTCTCTCAATAGTTTCTAGGAGCTAACATTCATGCTCACCAAAAACAACAAGATTGTTAGTGATGAGCAATTCATTGCCTAATCATTTGGAAGAAATGTGCTTCATTCTACTTGAGTATTTGACAATAGTCATAGGTGGAGAGAATTGCAACCTCTGACATCCTACCATCTTCTAGAATTTGCTATATTCTTGACACTTCATTAAACTAGACCACCATGGCAATTGTAAAAATCTCATCATCTTTAACGTCTTAGGTTCTCTGACTATGTCAAAAACTACCATTTTTAGTACCAATACCAAAAAATAAATAAAAATATTTTTTGAGATTGTAACCATAGTATATTGTAATAAATTGGTTTGAAAACATGTTCAAAAATTTCCAGAGTTTTTCACCATGTAGATTGCAAGATATTAACGTTTGAATGCTCAAAAATCATTTTTTTTTTACCCTACAAAAAGTAGGGCAACTATGCTTTAGAAGGTGAAAATCATATGAAAATGGTCCAAAACGATTGTGCCTCTTTGAATTCATTGTTGCGATGTAATACTCAAGTAGGGTACTTACCTAAAACGTTTCAAATTATTTAGAATTGTACAACATATAGGAAAAAAATAGTAAATAAAATAGAAGTAGAAAATGATTCAAAATACAAATGATTTTATTTTTTTCAAAAAATATTGAAAATTGAGTGAAATAAAGGACTCCAAAGTTTATTTTAGAGTAGAAAATCTATATCTGCCTACAAATAAAAGTGTGTCGTAATTTTTGACTCATTGGTTGAAATGGAATGATTCAAAGCTTTCCATCCATATATAAATGAAGAAAACCAATTTCAAATTTTTGTTTATGGCAAAAGTGATTTTTTTGAATGTGCCCGAATTTCCCACTTACAAAAAAAAATAACATACTAGGCCATAGCTTTTGACTCATGTTTCCAAATGTTATGATTTTTAGTACACATGAAAGATATTCCATGTCCCTACTTTCTATTAAAATTTAGTTTCAAACTATATGAAAATCTCTAGTAACATATACATACCAAAAATTGCTATATTGCCAAATTTAGTAAGCTAGTCCTTTAGGGGTTAAAGCCTAAAGCCTTTTGTAGCATCTTTTCAGTGGTCTTATGACAAAATTTCAAGGGATGCTTTTAGATTACATATAATTAACATCTTTGAGAGTTAGTTTTAAGAATATCTTTGGTTCTATTGACTTTTTTCTTGGTAAATTGACAAGTGCACTTAATGTAGTTAATATTCAAGAAAAATAATATGGCATTGGTACATCAATGGAACGGAAAATAATGTTCCACTCAAATCAATGGTTTAAATATTTAATTGGATGAATTACAATTATTAGTTGTGGACAAATGGAGAGGAGCCTTTGCATTGATAGAAGCTACTTTTAAGAGTTTAAATGGCTATAGTACTCAAAAAGTCATAGAAGGACAAAGTTCCTAGCTAGTAATCACTTATGATTTTTGAACCTCTAAAAATTCAAATCTTATAATGTTTTTCTTAGAATTTTGGGTGAGTTCTTATGAGTTAAAATTTAATTATGAATTTGAAGCTTTAATAAAACTAATTTGAAGCTTTTTCTGTACTAGCTTTGGATGTTAGGGATGGACTAAAATAAAACAGATTTTTTAAGCAAGATTTTGAAAGAGATGTGAGAGAATAGTTAATTTCAAGACAAAATGAATTTTAGAGGACAAAAATACAGAAAATAGATTGCAAACTAAGAGTTGAGGCTCCGAACCAAGAACAAGATGACATGAGGAGTTGTCGAGACTAAGGAGACTCTCTGAGCCTCCACTCTTATTTATACTAGATGGTCCTAAACCTCGGGGGGGGGGGGGTAGTGCCTTAAAAAAATAAGGATATAGGTGCGACCAACCACTGTTTTAAAGGGGGGTATTACTTTCTTTCTTTTTTTCTTTTACATGCTATTATTATGTAATTTTTTAATTTGAGATAATAGAAAAGGGGCTTGTATTACTTTAAATTCCAACTATCTAGGAATAAACTATATGGTATTTTAGATTAAAAACAATATTCTACTATATTATTCAGCCTACATGAAATCACAAAAACACATATATGAAAGTGAATGTAGTTCATGATGCTTTCAAGTTACAGTAGAAATTGGCAAAAGAAAGCTTTTTTTGTAAATGGAGTTACAATGATATTACTAATTTGAAAATTTACAAATGCGTATCCAATTGTAGAAAATGTGAAGTCATTACAATTTGGAAGCTCATTGTCATACAATATGGCATTAGGAAACACAACAAACATCAAACAGTTTCAAAGCCGAAATATGGAGTAAAAAATATAATGTCATTGTATTTAAGATCACAAAGGGTGCACCCAAAATGTGCATACATTCTAAGAAAAACTGAAAGTTTGCACCTTCACCCTAACATTTTGTAGCATAACCACCATTCAAAATTGTCTTCAAATGTAAGCCTGCATTGCAGCAAACACAGACAATTGCATCATACACTTGCAGCACATACAATTGCAAACGCACACAATTGCAATTGATGCCAACACACATAATTGCAAACATACACAATTGTAGCAAACACACACAATTGAAATTCTAAGGGAAAATGAGAAATGAACAACACATGAAGAACATATGCAAAAAGAAATCAAAAGAAATTCATACCTGATCAGATAGGACGGTGGGATGGCGTAACCCAAACACGGCCGGAAGGCTGCACTTTGCCTCTACGGGGAACTTCAACCTCCTTCCGAGCCCAACCATTTTGCAAAATGGTACGCAATGCCTACAGCTCAGTAATGGACAGGTTCGCCAAAGATTTGGACCACAGTCCCTCACTGATGTCCTACTCAAATTCCCATGTGCGAGAAAGCAAAAATAAAGCACTCTCATACATTGAGAACATGAATGACATGTCTCGGGCACGAGCTCGTGAAGTTCGGTGAGAGATGGGTCTTCTCTTAACCTGTTGGAATTCGGCCACTGCAATACGGAGTGCAGCAAACTCTGGGAGTCACCTAAATGGCAGAAGAACGGACTCAGTAGCTCCGGTCGCCCACCATCCTCTTCCACCGAATATAGCCGAATTTTAAAATTTAGCGCCATCATCCGCACCCGAGAATCCTAAACCCTTGACACAGAGATTCAAGAGTAACAGCATGTAGAAGAAAGCGCACGGAAAGGCAATTCCAGAACCCTAAACACTTGTATGAAAACAAAACTATCTTCTTGCACACACACAACGGTAAGTTTGGCGAGGCAACTTCGACTTCCCTAAACCCAAACCTTAAACCAGATTGGTGACGGAGTTAACCGGCTGCAGTAAGTCCAGTAACGGTAAACCCAACGCACAGTATAGTACTCTGTAAGTAGAGAGACAATAAATCTCTTTGCCAGTTGTGTACACTATACAATATCAAGTTCTAAGAGTACAGTAGTTAAGTCACACGAAGGATCCTAAAGAAGTAATTGAACTATAAGTATATTTGCTATAGTATAAATTATGTTCCTAGTAATAGGAATTTTTAATTTTTTAATTCTTAAGAATATGCCACTCACAAAGTATTAGAGAAAGTAGCTTTTTCAGACCTTTGGTCAATAAAATTAATATATAGGGGGCTATATTAGGACTAATGCAATTTCTAATGGGGCCTATTAATCTGTACCCTATATTACTTTAAACACTTCCAATGTCATTTTCTATACCCTATATTACTCTAAGCCCTTTTATAATTTTTTGGCCCTATGATTTTAAAATAACCTATCATTTGTTCGCACCTATATTGCTACTCTGTGCGCTCATTGCCTCCCCCCCGAGTCCTAAACTTATTCTACAAGCTTTCACTATTATTTTTATTTTTATTTTTATTAAAAATAATCTTCTACTTCTAGTTTTACTAAAGACGAAGTTTCTTAAGAAGCTTCTTCTTATGTCCATGACATTCTATAATTTTTGTCATTTGGTACTTGGGAAATTTTTTTATGACCTTCTAAGTTCTATATGCTCAATTGTTAGCAATAGAAAAAAATGGTAATATTTCAAATCTAATTAAATTTTTTTTACTAATTGAATATAATTGTGTCTTTTTTAGATTTTTGATTCATTAGAAAAAAAATTATGCTTTTGAAGAGCTACCAAGTACTCAAGTAGTGACATCTCTTAGGATTTCCATGGCACTTGTGACCCTAAAGAATTGCATCAACTAGGTGTTTATAATATTTGACTTTTGAAAAAGTAGCAAAGGTACTATTTTCTAATAAGTCCTAAATCCATTTGAGATTATTAATCAATTTGGATACCAAAGTATTTCATAAAGTCTTATGAATTTGGCATCTAGCTTCAAACCAAAAGCCATTTAATTTGATGTATTTAAAGATGCAAAGAAAGCTTTTTATACAAGTAGAGGCATGGTAGGTAAAACAACTCATGTGGAATATGAAAATTAGGCTTAATAGGAACTCAATCACTTATAGTTAACCCCTAAAGGACCAACATGCATTTTTTGGGTGTATAGAAATTTTGGGCAGGTACGTGTGATTGGAAATTTGAATATTTTGGGCTGAAATTTTAATAGAAGATGGGGGCGAGGAATATCTTCATGTATACCAAATTTCATGACATTTGGAAATATGAGTCAAAAGTTATGGCCTAATATGTTGCTTTTTTTCATAACTGGGCAGTCCGGGCAGATCAGAAAAAATCACCTTTTTCAAAAATAAAAATTTTAAACTAGTTTTCTACATTTATATACAAGTGGAAAGCTTTGAATCATTCTATTTCAATCAAAGAGTCAAAAGTTATGAGGTTTTTTTGTTTGCGGGTAGTTATGGATTCTCTACTATTAAAAAAACTTTGAAGTCATTTATTTCACTCAATTTTCAATATTTTTGGAAAAAAATAAAATCCTAGGATTGAGATTGATTGTTACAACATTACAACCATTGGGATTGGCATTTTTTAATTCCACAATTAAATTCTTAACAATTTAGTGTTATGAATCATTCTCTACTTCTTTCTACTTACTATTTTTTTCCTATATGTTGTACAATTCCAAATGATGTGAAATTTTGAGCATATCCCCATCTTGTTTAGGAAACTGAATTCAAAGAAGCACCACCATTTTCAACATTTTTTCTTTGAGAAGTGAGCATGTGAAGTGCAGCTGCCCGGTTTTTAGTAGGATTGAAAAAATGGTTTTGGTGAATTTGAATGCTTATATCTTTTGATCCACATGGTGGAATTTCCTGAAATTTTTACCACATGTTGTTTAGACATTATACTACGAGATCCTACGGTTACATATGTCAAAAATTGTTTTTTTCAAGAAAATTGGTAGTTGTACTAGAAATGGCAGTTTTGGAGCATTTTTGGTGAATACATAGTCATGGAACTTTAGGGGTTAAGTCAAAATGCAAAAACTGTGCTCAAAACAGATTTCAAACCTCATTTTTGAATAGTAGAAAACTCAATTTCCAAAAACATTTAGTTCAAATTTAAAAAAAATAAAATAAAGTTCTATCTCTTAAAATTTGTTTGAGGATTAGAACCTCTCTCAAAAAGTTATGAACAAAATTTAACTAGAGGGTGTTTGAAAATGTAAAAAACAAATGTCTCTTCCAACCCTTCTCTAAAATTTGCTTATAACTTTTAATTAAAGTATCAAAACCTCAAATACTTTTCTAGAAATATAACTAAGCTCAATTTCCAAAATAAACTTAGTCCAAATTTTCTTGAAAAAAGATATTCTATTATATTAAAATGACGTTCAAAATTCTACTTCCAGTACACTTTTTGCATTTTGACAATGAGCAATCAAGCTCTCATCTTCAAATTCTCCCAAATCCTTTGAGGATTCATTATGGACAATTGACTTCATTATAAAAACAACCTCTTCATCTTCCACCTTCACCATAAGTCAATGAATTAAGTCTTTCACATTGCCATCAAAGAATATTCTTGATGGTGGATGGTAATTGGACTATCTTTTTTATATTTTTTTAACAACTTGCTCAGAATGCAAGGTGCTTCAGATTTCAAGGTGTTTGATAATGAATCAAGCTTGCAGTACTTGAATTTTTAACCATCCTAGATATTGACAAACATTCGACATGCCAACGTAAAGTGAGTGGTAATAGAAAAATAATAATATAAATGCAAGATAAAATGTAAGATTTGGGGTCCTTTGAAGGCTTTTTGTAGCCTTCTAAAGTCTTGATTTTTTTTAATAATTTAGTGGATAGATGGTGAGAAGGTTATCAAGAGCCTTGTTGTAGGCATCTTTCTAAAAAAGTAATTATATTGAGTATTTGTTTCTAAATTCAATTTTAACAATTTTTCAAAACAAAATTGCCTATAAGATGTACATTATTTGCTAAAACAATTGCACCATTAGAATCAACATGCTTCAATTCCTTTTTTGAACTATTTAAAATTCCTTCGATCTTGTCACCACTTCTACTTAAGAAATAAAAAAAAGGAAAATTACTGATTTTTTTTTTTTTCTTTTGATTTCCAACTCAATCCTCTACTATAAAGACTTAAACCTCAAAAACTCTATGAAGCAAAACAATTTAAATTAAAGGATCCAAGGTCTAAAAACCTAATAAAGCAAGGTGAAAAAAAATGTTTTTTTTCCACTTCAAATACTAATATCTTGCAATCTACATAGTCAAAGTGGATGAAATCCATACATTTTCATTCAAGTCTTGTGCAAGATCTTATATTTGAATTGATATACTATTTTCAATTGTAATTTTTTTAATTGTTGCCTTTTACACTTAAATCAATAGTATTCAAGTGTGTTTTGGTGAAAGATAACCATGAACATTGAGGGATACATGATAATGTTACAATCTTAAGTTCAAGTACTGAGGGATTAAATCATGAAGGACTAGTTCTATAGCCACATATAGTAGTCAAACATCATTTTTAGTTCAATTTGACTATTTAACATAAATAAAAGAATTTTTGAATTTCTTATCAAAACCTATATCTGAAATATTCAATGTCGAGATTTTCAAGTAATTTCACTTGAAATGTAACTTTATTGCAAAAAATGAATAAATTTGTGAGTATAACAAAAATATTGAATTACTTTGAAATTTCTATTGAGGATGCATCCAATGATGAAGAATAGTATAAGAGTTTTTCAAATAATTATTTTATTTTTCACACTTTGAATTTGTGGACTATAATCTTTAGTCAATTTATCTAAATCAAGCCAAAGTTAGACATTGAATAAATGATTGATGTTTAATTTAATATCTTAAATGTTAAATGTGTGAAAAATCTTGTGTGAAATTCCCTTTTATTAACAACATTTAGAATTTTCAAAATTTTGTAACAATAGATATTTTTTACTTTGTAACCTTTGGCAAGGTCTTCACAACTTCACTATAGTCATTACTGCAATATTTCAGATTTGACCAAATTTGCATGACCTATAGTAGTAAGTAGTTAAGCTTACATGATCATTGCATTGAAGAAGCATCCTACATCATATTACTCTTTATGTTCCATTTTTCATTATTTTTTCAGAATTAAAATTTTATACATTTCAATTATATTGTGTGAAAATTTCTAAGAATTTCATAACATGCCATAAGGTAGGTACACCCAAAATGGCACCTGACCTTAAAGCGCCATTTACAATGTGCATACATTTCTAAAATCAATCATGTACCCAAACTGTAGATGGCACTTTCAGAAATAGACTTTGATCGTTAATAACTTTTGCATATGGTATCCAAATCCTTTTATTCTTTGGTGCATTGGAACATGCTTTCACTTGCCAACAAGACTATATAAAAATTTGAACATGATAATAGGACCTAAACATAATAAGAATAAGTGGCGCTTTTGGGTGTACCCACCTTAATCAATTGTATTTTTTAATTATTTTTTGATGAATATGACTTGAGCGTAGGATATTGTACTTTGACTTCCAATGAGTGCTTATGGATTTTTTTTAAACCAACTATTTTCACAATAACAAAATGAATGATTTTCACAATCTCCAACCTATCCTTTGAGAGTTAATGATACAAATTAGAAATGAGCCTTCACAATTGTTGTAGAGATACTTGATATTGTACCACTTAAACTGCTTGAATGACTTTTTCCTTCTTCACCCCATTGCGAAAAGTCTTCGATTATCTTTTGAAGATTCTTTATGAAATGATAGATAGTGTATAAAAGAAATCTTGATTGTTGTATGAATTTTAACTTAATCATAATTCACTTGTGATGAAGTGGAAGTGCACTTCATTTCAATTGCAACACAAAATTTGTGGTTTCAAAATCGGTTCATTTTTGAGTATGCTAGAGCTTCTTGAAGTTGCTAAATTTTGTAGTGAAAACTAACTGAAAAATTTGCAAGTTTATTGGACCCCGCTAAACCATTAATCAAACTACATCTTAGACCAATCCTAAAAGCCATGTCATGGGCCTGCAAAAAGGTCTATGCAATTTATAGTACACAAATTAGCAATTTAATGGTCTGTCATTCATGAGAATCAAATCAGCGGCAGTGTCCTTTCAAGGTGTAGCACATTGAAGAGTAGAGAAAAATTTGAACCTGCAATGGTGCAATTTCTGATCAATGCATGGATTCCATTTGGCGATAGTGAAAAATCCTACGGCATAGAAATCATGATTTCACATATTCAATTCTCAGCTTACATTGATTGAGATCTCAAATAAGCAATGCAACGGATACTACGATGTCAAATTCATGGCACCTAATTCCTGTCCAAACGAACACTCCGGAATGTTTTTGAAGATGCTCAATTGGTGATGATATTGGGTGTACTCACTACAGACTTACAAAGGTGGACAATGGCCTGCACGTGGTTTGCATCTACCGTCCAAGTGACCGAATTCCCATCTCCCGGTAAAAGACTTTGCTTGGAACTAACACGGAGCTCCTTTCGCACACTGCCATGAAGTTCCGTGACGCCCAGCTCCCTCACTACATGTTTGGCATTGGCTTCCGTGATCCCAGCCCCAGGCAGAATGCAAATCCTGCTACTACTTCCCACCAAATCTCGCAGCAGAGGAACACCCTCCACCGCTGTGCGTTCTTGTCCGGAAGTCAAAACTCGATCGACACGAGTGCCCAAGCTCGTCGAGATGATCTGGAGTGCTTTCAAAGGCTCCGCCACGCAATCGAAAGCACGGTGGAAAGTCACAGCTAACTGGCGCTTCTGGCAAGCCTGCAACAAGCCAGAGAATGTTTAATTTTCTTAGGCACGAATTTCAGCGAATTAACGGCTAGGATTATCTACCGACAAGCATGAGCCAAATTCAATGGAATGAAATGTGGTAAGTACATCTAGAATGGTTGTCTAGGCGTAGAAATTTTGGTCATGCATGGCATTCACGTCGATTTCTCTAAAGCCCTAATTTGGGAAACCGCTTAATAGCCAATCAACAGTGAAGGATTCGCTACAACAGAATGCCAAAAGGAGCCCCGATGGAATCAGCTGTAGTATATTGCAGCAAAATTATTGAGGTCTCTGGAATACTCTGTCCATGACTCTCAAGGCTGTAGCAATTTCACGTCGATCATCTTTGAAACCCTACTTTGGACGCACCCTAATGAACCGAAAGGGAAGTGATTGATACAGATTTATCCTAAATGAACCCATAGTAAATTGAAAAAAAACACAACCACATCCTTGCCTGCAACAATTGATGCATGGCTTTGATGTCGATCTCCCGCGCCGGTGTGAGGGCGCCAATTGCCACTCCCTGAAACCCTAATTCGCCGATAGTGTCGATGTCGGCCTTCATGACGTCGACCTCCAGGTCGGAGTAGACGAAGTCGCCCGCGCGGGGACGGATGAGGACGCGCACGGGGATTTGAACGCGGGATTTCACGAGCTTCATCAATCCGTAGCTTGGAGTGACTCCGCCCGTGCTGGCCAAGCTGCCGCAAAGCTCCAGGCGCCCTGCGCCCCCGCGTTCGGCCTCCAGGGCTCCGTGGAGTGAGTCTACGCAGACCTCCAACAAGAAATTCGCCATCGCAGAAACGAACTAGAAGCAACGAACTAGAAGCAAAAGCACAAATTCTCTAGTTGAGGTTGCAAATCAAGCAACAATCTGTAATCCATATCCATGATAACCGTCGGAACCGTACCATCATATTGCTTTCGAGAGGCTTTACACAAATAGATTCAAATTTGCGATCGAGATGACAATCACCAACAACGAGGTCTACGTCTGCAGTGGCAACATTTAGTAGCGCACTAGGAAGAAATGTCTCAAATAGTACATCACTACATCATTGAAATGAAAAGTACAAGTGTTTTTTGCACATGTATGTCCTCAGGCTCTAGCCTCATACACAAACCTTACTACACAATTGGGAGATTGCACAGTAGGTCACTCAGTGAGAGCTCAGGCACAACTGGATGAACCCTCCCATTTGGCAAAAAGTGAGATCTCAATATCCACAGTAGCATAAGCCTTTTCATCAAGTCAGCATCAAGTACATCACATCGGTGGCAGATTAAACTCTAACTTGTACATTTCTTTGCTATTGTGATTCGTTAAACCTGCTTGTGAGCTAGTCAGGTCTTGAGGGAAGAAACAGATTTTAAGTCTCCTTGCACGCAGCCGCCTCAGATTTATTCTACTTCTGTGTCTGTCTACGTGGTACACATCCTAAACGATACTCAGGTTTATTCTCGTCGTTAAAACCTCAATCCAATGAAGTTTCTTTTTTTAACGCAAAGATGAATGCATACCGGTACATGGCTCTCTTCTAATTACGAACTCCAGCCAGTTTATGAGTTTGCTCAATTCGCCAGCTTGTTAATTTGCCTTTCACAAAGTCGTAGTGCATGCCATATATCTCCAAGCGTCCACTTTCCAGGCGTTCTCGAATGAAAGGAAATGTCAATAGATTGGCCAACGAAAGATTGACCGCTTCCTGACGATTCCAGAATACGAAGTCAGAAACGCTGATATCAGCGAAGAAATGAAGGCCATTTTTCAGATATCTATCTTTATAATTGCAAACGCCAGCGAATATATATGCAATAGTGTGAGTTTCTTTTACTGTTCTCATCGTGAACCAGATAACAAGAAGCGTTACACGCTAGTGATCAAGATCAAATTCTACACGGGACATCACAGCAAGTGTTAATGACCACGATCATTACCTGTTCACAAAAGGAACATTGCTCGAGGAAAGGCTCGTCTCCCATCAGGGATAGTGTCTTTTGCTTAGCTGGCATCCCAATTTGAACCCAACTCCCAATGAAGTCCCTGCGCAGTGTCAACATGCATGAGAAAATAAAAAAGATCTGTGTTACTAACCAATGCTTCGTGACAATCATGTTGTAATTCTAAATGGTATAGAAGCCCTTATGACTCAATGAATTTGGAACAAGACTAAATTATTCAAAACATGGAGTAGACACATTACCCTGTAAAGTCGTCCCGAGACATGAGAGCCTTAATACCGCCACAGCTACTGTGGCCCATAACAATGATGTTCTCCACCTGTCATTGTTATCAGATTTAGAGTGCGTGAAAACATACAATACTGCTTCTTCTGTCCCTGCAGTTTTACTACCCCTGCAAATTGAATACGGGACGACATAGCAAGGTAAGAATTGAGAGTTTCTTTACTGCAGCTACTACTAGTACCACCGAGACTAACCACAATAGCACAGAAATATACAAGTTAGAGCATTAGTAATTTCCAAATACACTTACATTCAGAACAGTGGCTGCGTACTCTATAGCAGCACTTGTTCCATGGTGTTCATCCTGTGAGGAACAAGAGACGGTACAGTCACCGTGATCAATAACTTATTTTTCTCAAATGAATGCAAACTCCGATTCTCACTTTGAGGTGATGGCATCAGAGATTTGAATGAATATCTACACCATCGGACACTCGGCACCATCAATGTGACACTCGCTAGTCTAACATGTTTACATCGGTCTTAAATTTAAAATTGGCCTGAAACCACGACGGTGAAAAAGAAAATCTGGAAATTGATGTGAAGTGAGATTCTCGAGCGGAGGGCAAATAGAATAATTAATAATCCGTCAACAATCACGTAGAATGTGTTATTCCATCGCAAGAAGACTGCATACTAGCTTCAAAATCATACTGTTATCTCTTCACATCATATAACGCTGGACGGACTACACAGCTCATTTGGGGAGTGAAACAAAGCCATCGGGGGAATTATGAGCTAGAAGGTAATATGCAAATACAGGCAGTTCAACCCTTACCAAATTCCTTCATAGAACACAAAAATGACCATAGTATACTCTTACCGATAGTTCACATGGAGGAACCAAGTTCGCAACATTGCGGACGATGAACGCTTCACCAGCCTCAAGCCCATGAAGCATTGTTGGACATACACGAGAGTCCGCGCACGTGATCATCATCATCTACCCACCAGACAAGTAAAGCTGTAGCATCATGCATACAATCATAAGAACACCTTTTCTACTTCCATGTGTGCTATTTACTATCCAGCACTTATTATCTCAGAAACCGCAATAATCCATCGATCTTAATAATCACTTGTTTACATCCCCGCAAACTAGGAAACTAGTATTAAATCGGATGCTCCAGGAATAACAGACATGACGGGATCACGTGAGATGTGGCGAATTGGTTAGAATTATGAATACCTTTGGCTCTTGCCCAACTCTAAGTTTGTCGTAAAGCTCTGGATTCTGTCTGCACACAAAAAAAAAAGTGTTACGATGATCAATATCTGACGATTCTGCGCTGGAGGGGCACTTCATACACACCTGGAGTATTTCAGAGTTGCCGGAAATCACATTCGACATCACAAGGACTTACGAGGAATTCGGTAAAACTGAAGTATTTGTAGCCATGGACAAATTCAGGCACAGAAACTTCTGACTATGTCGTGAACAATCTGTAATAAATGATTACAGTGAAGAACAAAGCAAACCAGTTGACAAACTACATACTTGAAAACTCCTTCCTTGAAAGTCTTGAATCCAGTGATGAGCTTCTCTATCACTTCATTGTTTCCGTCGAAAGTATGATCATCGTCAACAACAACATGATCAGTCAACTCATAACCGTCGCTTAAAATCTCTCCTAGCCCGTGCGGTTTCCCTGCCTTGTCCATAACGAGCCGATCCCTCGAGTTCAAGGTCCGGACCGAGTGACGTGCTGAGCTTCTGCAATTTCCTTAAACACAACGATGCTCTTCTCGTAGCACTACACTCAAAGTTCAGTAGTCTAGAGCCAAACCGCACGTTTTGTGTGTCGCTCACCTCCTTCACTGTGGTAGAGAATTTGGAAACTATATCAATGAATCCGAGGGTTCTCAAGCCTTGTTCCAAAATTTGCGTAATAATTACAAATAATCGGGAATTTAAAAGCATCAATCTGTTCATATCGATAGATGTTCACTGCTGCCAAGAGACAATCATTCTGATTTGCCAAAAGGAAAGCTGAAGATAAAATTCTCTCGCACGCGACGTTGACGGATCAAGGGCTTTCCAATCGGCAAGCTAAAAAGAAATGATGGCTAATGAATCCTAGGGTCATCAATCGACATGAACCTTTGACAAAGTCACTCTGACCTCAATGTTCAACACATAGCCCCTCTCCAGTCTCACCGCTCTTTAAGAGAACATAGACCCGTACTAGCTCTCAGAGGGGAAGCAAGTGTGACTAAGTTGCTTCTTCATAGTTGTTGTGAAACCCGATTCGTAGAAAAAGAACCTCAGTCTACATGTGCGGTACAGAAATCTACAGAGCAATTCTTAAATGAATATCCCGGGATCCTAAGTTCTCATTCCGACAAGCCTAAGAGAGGATTTTTAAATTCGAAAATGCACTAGCTTCAAGATCGATGAATTCCTTTCCAGCAGAGGCAAAAGACTAAGTACTTCTGAACCTTCAAAATCAAGAACCTCATTCTAGTCAACTTAGCTTTGCTCTAATTAAAGATAAAACTACTTTGATTCTCAATCTAAAAAACTTCGCTGCTACTAAAATTTACCTCCGAAAGAATGATTTACTCCAAGTCCATCTACCAATAGCTTTATTTTCATAACACACTACAGTAAAACGATATGCCTCAATCTCTGAATTAGAAAATCTTGTCCAGAGGTGAGCACTTCGACATCCCCCTCTCGACTTTCAAAACAACACAGACCTGAAAGTAATGTCCCTCTTCCCAGCCAGGAATCGTGTCTGCGACAGTACCGGCATAGCACTTGACGCTGATCACCTGCCAAGTGGTAGGTGGATCGGAGCAGGAAGTCTCATTCAAGGGCAGCAGGTCCACACTTGAATCCAAAAACAACCGAATAAAATTCTCAGCATATTTTATTGCGCGAATTTCGAAGAAAATCCAGGGTTATGAAAGAAATGCAATCATGCGACGACCGAGTCGTGACGTACAGACTGCAGATCGAGGAGAAGTTTTTGTTTTTGTTGGTGGAGACGCTAGCTCATGAGCGCGGCATGGTGCATAGATGACCCTGGAATCATCAGTGTCTGTTCTTCTAAGTTCTGATTAGGTCAGTGCCGGCGTCTTCTCTAATAAATCAAGTACTTGTGCTCTATCGCTCGTCGCCGAGGACGAGAGAGCAAGCATCTCTTCTAGGTCCGCAGAAAACGAGGGTTAAGGACAGAAAGAATTTCGTGCAAAGAGATCGAGAATCAAGTCAGTCCAACTGACAGTCTGGCTGGCAGGACACTAAATCCTCTACTCGAACTGGGCCCCACAGGGTAATTCTGGGTTCGCTTGGGGTAAAAGTTTAAAAGCCCCCTATTTATGGTCTGTATCTAAGTATGTTGGCCCTCATCTAAAATAATCTATACCTTAAGACAAGCAATTTGTTTTGTTTATTTGTCACATTGAGATCTCCCGATCCGTGGATCTCGCAGGGCATGCTTGGTACTGTTGGAAAGCTCTCGGCAAGGAGGGGTGCGCGGGCTTTGTTTCGTGGCATTCCGACTTATGGTGAAAAAGTTATTGAATTTCAGATTTTTAATGAATTAAGAAATTAAGAAATTACTTATACTATAGTTCTGACTGTGGCAATGGCACACGACCCACTAGTTCTAAGTTGATTTGGATCCGTGATCGCAAATATGAATTCAGAATTTGCAAAAAACATTATTTCCAAAAAATTAAAAATTCCAGCGTTTTCCCCATGGTAAATCTGCTCCTGTGGGACCCAATTCGAATGGAGGATTTAGTGTCCTCCGACAGTCTGTGGGGACACTTCATCCGAAGCTCGTGGCCTTGTGCAGTTGAAACACTGCTTTCTAAGGCCTCTGGAGACCTTTTCCAAGATAGAGTGCCTAAAGCCAGGACCAGGTTACTTGGGAACTGAAAGGTTTGACAGAGGACTCTTGCAAGAATGGCCAGTGAATTGACCCCCCTTATTGCCCCGCTGGGGCAAACCCTGGAATTTTTATTTTTTGCAAATTTTACTTTTTGCAAATTCTGAATTCATATATGGAATCAGAGACCCTCAATTAGCTAGGAGGTGAGAAGAAAATCCGAAATATACGGCACAAAATAGGGGGCAATTTAGTCAACTTGCTATTAACTGGGGCAATAAGGGGTCAATTCTCCTTGCACAGGAGGAATGGCCCCTTTATTGCCCCGTTGAAAGGTAAATGTAAAAAAATGGCCTCTATTTTGTGCTACCTAAATTTTGTATCTCTTCACCTCCCATAGCTAATTTGGGGTCTCTAATTGCAAATATAAAAATAAGAATTCCAAATTTATAAATTATATTGTATGTGGCAGATAAAATGTCTAGTGTTTTCTCTGAACAAAGTGACAAGGGGGTCAATTTTTCATGGCCTACTTTATATGCCCTAGAGCATCTACACCTGTGTACATTATTACATCCTTGGGAAAGTCTAGCCGAGCCAAAGGGTCTAAGACCATCCTACTTTAAACTTGGAAACAAGTCTCTAGCTTTGTTGTTTTCTAGAAAAAGAGCCCAAATCTACATTTGTGTAGGTCCTTTGAAACTCTTAGTTTAGAGTTTAGCTCCAAAGTCCAAAGTGATACGAGATATTTGGAGCTACAGTGCAAAGAAATGAAAAGCCTGACAACTTTTTTTATTTGAAGGGCATCGAAGGAAGCACAGGAGAATTACATCGTATAAAGTGGAAGTTGCCTTGAGTCTTAGTGTTTCAAATTTTTTTTACCATCGACACCCTTTTTTGGGGTACTTTTGGAGTATCAATCTGGAGTACATCAATGGCAGAAAACTAGCTTCATAGCACCCAAATTTCCTTCAAGGGTTGATTTCAATCTATTATGCACCGATTTCTTCCATGACAACAACTACACAAATGACCATAGCAACATACCCTACAAACTTGTGAAAGAAAGAAAGCAAAACAATTGAAATCAAGTTGTCCTCGACACAACTTCAGAGACCATGTCCTAGTGTCCGCTCTATAGGCATTTACTAAAAAATAATTAGTATAAAACTCCGTCAAGGAATTCCGAAGATCCGTTTGGAGGATTGGGAGCCCACTTTTGACTGCAGCAACAAAAAAAATTTGGTAAAAATTCACCGTTGGAATCTCTGCGTGCAAGAGCAACAATGCCATATGTCAAGGTACATTCTGCTCACCCGATGTTATGTCAGGTGGCCCCCCTTGGACTAGCCACATAGACAACATCATGGTGCACAAAATCCGTGTGAGAGACACATTCCTACAACAATGGAGATGTTGACCACACAATGGTAGCACTGACTTGCAAGCGGCGTACCATTCACCCGGCCGTGAACTAAAAAGTGGTTGGAACAAAATTGCACCAAACTACCCGAGCTTCAAACGACAGGGCCAACACATGGACTTGTGATCAGTATCTTTTCAAAGTCAAAAGCTTGTATTACAATGTGTGAGTGCATTTATAAAATGGCCACTTACAAAAACGTGCACTTCCTACAGACCTACAACCGACTACAACACACAAAGCAACTCCAAAATTACAAAATGCCTAGTGCTACTACCGCGACGCTATCCGAAGACTATGACACTCAATCTTCCACCAACCAAGCAAGATATGACATGAGTTCCACACTATAATGGCCTTGAGGTCTAACCCTGTTCCAACCACCGAATGAGCACGCTTGCTGCTCCAACTTCTGCACTGAAGGAATGGTGTTGTTCCTGTCGTCCTTCATGTGAAAGCAACCAACACCCATATGAAGCTTAGCACCTTATATCACAACCATATTTTTGCCGCATACTTTGGATCTGTATGAACGAGGCAATGGCAAGTTTTTGGACACAAGAATGCTCCGCCACACCTAAGGTAGAATCGGCTATGCTTACGGCCACATACTTTACATTTTCACCTCTGCACACTTGTGGAAATATACTTATGGATGTTGCAGCCTAACCTATTGAATATGCCCCTTGTTCTTCCAACTTGAAATGTTGGGCCAGAAAGCCATGCAATGACTTCGTAATGAAAGTCAGATCGTGACATCGGTCGTGCCTTATAGCAACCCTTCTCCTGCCATGTCATCTAATATGCTTTATATAAAACATATGCATTACCTAGAGATGTATCTAGGATGGAAAAAAGAAGCGATGCCACCATTTATGTGAGAAAATCTGAGTTGTATATTCAACACGGCATTAATCTACAACATTCATTCTTCTCATTATGTCCTGGTACTCACGTTGTATGGAGGAAGTAGGGAGTTCTTTCCGCCGACCTCCAACCCATCGGAAACATGTACAACCCATTGCTATAGGGTCTGCTGATGTACTCAACAGATGCACGGGGCACCCATCAAAGCAGACGCAGGCTACCATGCAGCACGACCTATGCAAAAATGCTATGAGCATACCTCTTGGAAGGATCAGCATTGCTATACTATGCCAAGTGCCGTCGCATTTCTACTCGATTGACCTTCACGGTTCTTGTGAACTAGGTACCAAGAGACAATAGAACATCTGCTAGATGAGGGGAGCTGAAAAAACAATTTGTTACTACGGTATGTCCAAAACCATTCAAATCTACAACTAACTTCAATAAAACATTTGTGTCTAGGTTTTTCTCTCCCTTCTTGTCCTTCCGTCCCCCATACACTATGTAGACATATCAAGACTTGCTACTCGCGCAACACCATATCTTGATGCCATATTTCACTAGCTCCTCCTTCATATATTACTTCATCTCACAACATCTGCCCTTGTAAGCTACTATCATTTCATCGCATGCTAAAAACTTCTAGCAATTGTAAGCACTCTTCAAGTGAGCCACAAAATTTTCTATTAGCCAATGACTTTTTCCTATCTTGTCATAGCCTACAGCTTTTTTATGCAACATGCATTTCTAGTAAAATTTTGTTGAAAATCACCTTAAAAGGTCATTACTAAAAATCTTATGTCTAGGACTATACTTAAAAACCCACTTAAAACACCCCTTTCTCTTGTAGTGCCACCTATTTGGGTTGCACCCACCATCGGATTGGAGAATCGACATTCTCCACCAATTTTGTGGCTACCACTCAAAGAGGACGAGTCGTACACAACCTTGTCAATGTTGTCAACGCTGTTGCATCTAAGCACAGTGCACATCGACTTATTTACCTTGACAAAGTCGAGTCAGGCGGTTTAGGGGGGGGGCAATAGTGGCTGTTGTCCCCTACAAACATTTGTCACTATACCGACACAATTCTCAAGAATTCCCCGAGACTGCAAAAAAGCACCAAAAGTAACTCCTTGTGGAAACAGGGGAAGCGGGAAGGGGTTGAGGATGGAGGATGATTCCACAGGCTAGTATAATTCATGCAAAACGGACGACTGCTTCCATGATTTGGAAGGTGGCAGTGAGAACAAAGTGGACTTCGGACATCCTATATTTGTCACAGTTTCTCCGCTTGTGGTGGGCCTTAGTCCAACTTCAAACGGCAGACACTTGATTGGCCATGCTGTTGGAGAATTCACCCACGCCATCAAGAGAGAGGAAATGTTCTTTGTTGACTTTGGTGGAGTTATAGGCTAACATGCAATAGAGAAGAGTCTCTGCCAAGTAGAGGGTGTTGACAAGGTGGGGACATCTAATGCAGGGAGGTCCCACAAACGAAATCATCGGCAGTTTTCTCCTCCGCATTTCTTTAAGTAGGCATGTCCTTGCCAAAGGACATTTGAAAATACATTATTTTATGTCCACCAAATTTATACAAATATATCTCCCTTGCATGTGCAATTCCAATTAATAATAATGATTTTGACTTCATTTTTTGGATCAAATTCACCATCAAGTCCTTATAGATGAATAATTTTTAATTTATTTCATTTAATTATTTTTAAATTATTATAAATTAAAACCTCAGACACTCCTTTTCTATCCAAACTTTTGTGTCCAAGAATACATCACAAAAATTACATTCTTCGACGTTTTAATTTGCAAAAAATTAGAAAAAATTATTTTTAAAGAAACTAAAAATTTTACATTTGTAAAGACTTAACAATGATGAGATTTTACCAAAAAAATTAGGTCAAAACCATTTCTATTGTTTAGAAGCACGTGTGTAGAAGAGGCCTACTTGCATAAACACGGAGGACATAGAGTAATGTATTTTTTGATGTCCTTTGATAGGAATGTTTTTACCTACTATAGGAATACTCCACAAAAAATTCAGCTAAAAATAATCAATTTAGACCACTTTTTGTAGTCAAAAAACCTAAATCCAAGAATGTTAGAAATTCATAAAATTGACTTTTAAATGTAAAATTATTTTTAAAATTAAAAAATAAGGAAAACAAGAAAAATCAAGATAATTAAAAATAGATTTTTTTTCAATGGATTTATTATTTAAAAGTTGTGGAAGATGACAAGAGAGCCATTCTCATTGAGATGGAAAAAGGGTCTGTGTTTCTTGCAATGACCCATTATTGTATTTCAACTATATTTGATTAATTAGTGTGCAAATGTAACTCATTTACATATTAATCAAGCAATTGAATAGACACCAATAATTATTGATTTAACCTTCTATAGATATTTTTATTAATATTATAATGACTACTTGAAGGTAGTTGGTCATGCTTCTTCTCTATGGCTAGAGTATGTCAAACTATCTATGGTGTTTACAAACCACGTCTTTTCTCCCCCCCTTTGCAAAGTATGAAAAGATTTTGGTGTCCGTTGATGGTTACCATCCACGGTACATGGGGCCCTCTTACCAATGAGAAGATTTTGGTGGGAGGATATTAATCAAAGGTTTTACAAATATACGATTTAATGTTCAAAGGATGCACATTCTTTCCTTAACATTACTTGATCATTCAAATCTTTTTTAACATCTTTCTTCCCTATTAGTACATGATCATTGCTCTTGCTTTAATTATTGTTGTTGTTGCTACTTAATGTAGAGTACATTTGAGTGATGAATATGTTATTCTTTGTAATCATTAAAGAGAGTTCAAATGTCATGGCAATGATCCTCTGAACAAGCAATATTTCATTACAAGTACTATTTGAAGTTTTTAATTTTTGAAAGCTATTTTAATGCAACATGCTATGACCTATGATTTTTTTATTTTTTCTTATTGTGCAATAAGCCAACAACACTAAGCTCTTTATAGAAGGAGACAAAGCAAACCAAAATACAAAAAGTAGGCCAACGATGAAACATAGGACCTTAAGTGTTTCACTAAGTCGTTAGCTATTATATTCTTTTGGAAGAGCCAACTACCTATTGTTTTGTATTTGCTTGAAATTCAGTAATTTTGATATCATTTTCGAAACTAGAAAGCCAACTTGATGCATGTAGAAAAAGATTTTGCACTACAATGTCATGTTAAGCAATTTGCATCATTGTGTGTAGTATTTGGAGGTAAATTAGAAGATTTAGGGTTTGACAATTTGTATCTCGATTTGTAAGCATGTTGATTTTTTCAATTGAATTGTGGTAGAATGAAGTTCTTGTGAATTTTGAATAAGGAATTTAGTATTAGAGTATGTTTGAAATTTTGAATGTTGACATTTTATGATGGTTGTATTATTATTATTATTTGATTGTCTTCGTTATTCTTGTTGTTAATGCTTTTTTATTCACTTGTTTTTGTATTTATAATGCTTTCTTTGTCATTTGTAGACAATACAGGAGCGTGAAGGGACAACTGAGGAGAATGAGACATGAGATTGAAGACGAAGTTGTTCAAGAAATTAGGGTTTTAGATTGAATTTAAAAGTTTCACATTCAATAGAAAACTAGGTACTGTATCCCTTTTGAAATATGTATACAATTTTTACAACCAATGTATCCCTTTCTATAAATCATGTATGGTTTTCATTGTTTTTGACATGGTTCCTCACTATCTATGGTGACTATATGTGTATTGTTTATAGGTTGTCTAAGGTTGTCTACAGAAGATAGCTCCGTCAGTTTCATGTTGTAGGTAGAGTAGTATAGTGGTAGAGGGAGGTTCATTGTAGTAGGACAGGGGTAGCCGTTTTTGAAAACTTTGATAGCCTACCAGAAAGTGACACGTGTATAATATTAAATAATTAATATATTTATTTGGAAAACCCCTTGTGAGTGACTATCCACTCTAAGTACAACCTATAAATGATGTCAAACTCTAAATGATGTCTACAAAACATGTGACTTTCAATATATAACTCATTAAAATGAAACTTTGAAGTTATGTGAATCTTAGTTGGTTCTTGTCACAATAGTTTGTCATGTTCTAAATTGTTCTATTTGGTGTTTCTGACATATTAATGATGTACAAAAATCATTAATAGTATGAAAGGAAAGAATATTGAAGTATGTTAGTAGTCTAGTGATTGCTACAATTTTAGTTTATAAAGCTCTATTTTGGATCTTAAGAATAAGGACTCTTCAAGATTATCAATTTCAATGCATGCAAAGAGTAAAGTCAACTCTTTAGAATTGATATGAGTTTCAAAATTCTTGGATGGAAAATTCTTCTTTGAGTAATGGAAATATTTTTGAGTCCTAATTTGATGATATGGTATAAATAATTTGAATTATTGGGAATAAAATTAGTAAAGTTTCAAAACTAAACAAACAATTTTGTTATAGAGAGCATTGCTTTCATGGTTTTAGGTAGTTTAAAGTTTGTTGTTGTAAATTTATAATGAATGTATCGTAAGCAAAGTAGTGCAAAAGAAAATTTCAAATGAAATATAGGGTACATGAAATTAAGAAGAAATTAGAAATTTATATAAATAAAAACCTATAAAAATTCACAATATTTACTTACATAGCCCCTAGGTAATAGGGCTTGGTTGCACAATTCCAATGACTACCCTGTTTATTGCACTCCCTAGGATTTATTACATTTGAACTAGGGATAAAAAAATAATAAATAGTCTTATTTTGGAGCAGTCTAAGCATCTTCTTTACAAAATATTTTAGAAGATTCATTTTTCAACTGTATTTTCACAATTTATAAAGAAATATTTCAAATGGTTTAGTTTTCTTGTTAGAAATATTTCACCATTATTATTGGTGTATAACTTCAAATCCATCTTAGAACTATTAAAGATTTAGTTTGTTTTTCTTATCCCATATTTACTTCTAAATTATAATTTTTTAAGAATGAAAATTAAATGATTTCAAAAAATTACTTTCAAACCCTCAATCCAATTTTTTAATGCAATTAAATTTTTTTAAAGATCTATTGTATATAAATTTTAAGTAAGAAGATTTAAAGTCAAAAAAATTTATTACTAAATGTTCAAAAAAATTTGTTTTCATCACTTTCGACACATATAAGGTAGACAAATCCAATACCAACCATTGACCTAGTATCGCCAAATATAGATCCATTCTTGATTTGAGAATGAAAATCTATACTAATAGTATATGACTTAACTTGACAATAAGTGAAGTTAATACATATACTATTGTCATAGGTTTTCACTCTAGAATCAATGATTACTCTACATTTGAGTGGTATATTGATATTGGATTTGCATACTTTATGTTTCATTCTTTTCAGTCCAAGCATTTGAAAATACTTTTATTCATTTGACTAGTAATCTAGTATAAGATTCTATGGTTAGATATCCAAAAAAACGCAAATTTTACAAAGTTTTGCACTTTGCAATAGATATGGCAATTTTAAGTGTTTTTGGTCACAAAAAGTTTGTGCTTTAGGGGCTAAATGTCCAAAGGTAATATGAACAAAACTTTGATTTATTACTATATATATACTTCAAGTTTTCTCACATTTGTTTGTATCACAAACAAGGTATAAAGCATCAAAGATTAGAATCTATGCATGTTATTAAGTTTAGAAATATATTTTTGGATATATTCAAATCAATTTTGTAGCACTTTCTTCAAAAAATTCACCAATTATACAATATTTAGTATTCTAATTTGATTTTAAACTATGGACTAAGTTTTCAATTTCAATTGATTTGTGAAAAAGAAACCATTTAAAAATAAAAGGTTGATATTTTCTCCAATTAGTAGTAAATTTTGAACATTGGATAGAAATTGAACACTTTATACTATTTTACTTACTAAAACCTTTGACTATGTAGCAATTTCAAATTGAAATAAAGCTAACCAAATCTACTATGTTTTTTCTTCTAATAGTCTAAAAAAAAGTTTAATAAAAACGGTGCTTGAAATTAGCAAGTGACAATATAAATGCTTGACTAGGAAAAATTGACACCCTTAATGATTTGTTTTTTCCATCATCAAAGAAAAGGATAAAATAATTATTTTAATTTTGTATTTGGTTAATTTGTACTTCATAACCTAGCTTACTTTGACTTTGAATATAAATGTAATTTTTCAAGATTTTGGCATCAATGTTGAATAATAAATTCCATTTTTTTCTACAAGGATGAAATAATGCTCAATATAAAGGGATTTCTTCTTCCTAGTACCATACAAATCATAACCAATCATTTGAATATGCCTTGTTTTTACCCCAGGGATAAATGTAAATTTTTTTTCCATATTTCATAGTTGATTAGGCAATTGGGAGTAAAATAAAATTCATTTATCTATAGAAAACAAGTTGCAAATTGATGTTTTAATCTAATACTACTAGATAGTAAAGTCTCCTTTGACTATATCTTTGTACTTGCTAAAGTAAAAAAAATTGCAACTACGAAGTAAAACTAATCATTCATGCTATTCACACAATATATTGGATGGAACACTTGACTACTCTTTCTTATCACTAAAGTGCCATTTACACATCATCAATATAAGTCTTCTCTAATACATTCACCTACTTGAAATTGCATTTGATCTTTAAAGGACATGGCAAGTCCTATAGGGATTTTGAAAGTCAAGATTTGAATTTTCACATAACTCTTGATTACTGTATACAATAATGTTCTTATGCTCAACTAAAAAACTGTAGTCCTAATCATTCAATTTTTATTTCATACTAGTGTGCTCTGTGCCATTGCCACAACCAAAATTAAAGTAAAAATAATTTTTTAATTTTTTAAAATTTATTAAAACTTTGAAATTCAATAACTTTCTTGCCGTGAGTCCAAATACCATGAAACCAAGCCCGTGCACCCCTCCTTGCCGAGAGATTTCCGACAGTACCAAGCACGCGGTCGGGGATGCACGGTCCAGGAGATCTCAACATGACAAACAAACAAAACAAACAACCTGTCTTTAGGTATAGATTATTGCAGGTCCCTCCAGGGGACCCGATCGCTCCCTGAAGGGAACTTCGACATCGTTGGGAACGGGGCATGCATGAAGGGAATGCTCATGAGGAGATGATCAGCGGCAGAAAGGCGATGGGATCGAGTGTTAAATCCGATTGCAGAATGGTAGTGCTCGTGTAACCATCTTTGGTGAGAAGATCTGAACGATTGTAGTGCTCGTGTAATCAGCTTTAATTTGATGAGGAGATCTGAAGGATCTGGTATAGGGTTTATTTAATTTGGTTGGAAGTAAGAGAATTTGGCGATCGTTTCTGGTTTTCCTTGGCTGTGGAACATGTTTGGAAAATTTGCGTGTGAGGGATATACTCAGGGTTTCTAGGTCCTGCATTGATCTTCACGGTTCAGAAATATGGCGATTGTTGTTGCGACCTAATTTCGGGATTCTGCATTTTATGTTTACCTTGATTCTGAAGTACTTAATCACCATTCTCAGTGCCTAGAAGAGACGAGACGAGAGATTTCTGAATTCATCTTGAGGTGGATTTGAGTTGATTAAACTAGTCTTTGTGAGTCTTTGCGACCCACAGCAATCGTTTCTGGATCTGGATTTAATTGCATTCAATCTGAAAGCATTAATTAGGTATAGGAAATTACTCTACGACTATTACATTGTATGTGAGTTCGGAAGAGCGATCCGTTTCCTTCAATTTAAGTGTTATGGTAGAAAGAATGTTGGAATTGCTAGTTTTGCACGTAAATGAAATTGAAAACCAAAAATTTAGAAGGAATAAATTAAATGTAATTAAATTGGTCTACAGTAATTATAGTGTTTTCTTTGCAAGTCTTTGAAATTGGAATTGTAGTGATGCTCTTATCCAATCAATAGAAGAATTGGTCTCTTCTAGGCAGCTCCTGTTCACTGTAGCTTTGATGTGTTGCAATCTTGATTTCTTTCTTTCATGTTTTGCTCTGGAGACGGGTATATTGCACAGGCTGGTTTCTGTTACATTTGTAGCTTCTCTTGTAGTGTAGCTTTTCTGTCCAGTTTGTAGTCATGATATGATTCTCAACCAATGAGTAGCGCAAGTGATTTCCTTCCCTTTCATCGGAAGATTCAAATGCCTGAGTTTTCACAATGAAACACCTTTGTTGGGTGGAGTGCTGCTCAAGTGCCCCCCTATGTATGTTTCGTGGAGAGAACATGTGCGGGCAGTATACATGAGGGGTTGGTTTTTCTGAGCTTCTACACTCATGGAGTGGGAGCCGCTGCACAGGTGACACCTAGTGTGTGTTCTGTGAAAAGATCATGCACCAAGGGTGTACATTTGAGGTGGGGGTGTCATTGGAGCGCAATCAGCACGAATCCGGTGTTGATCGTTCTGGGCACTCGAATCAATGCTTAGTTCAGTGCCAAAGGGCCACTTCCAAGTCACATTCCAGTTTGAATGGGTATTTGTGTAGCTGATTCGTTGCATGGCTCACAAACCGTGCAAGGAATGCAGTGAATGGAGGAGGATCAAGGTCTCTTTCGTATGCACAAGAGCCGCTAGCATCCCTTACACCTCGGACTTTTTCAGGTCCTATTAGTCAGCTTGGTCGTCAGGAGTCAGGAAAGTACACCTTACAAGGCTATCAAGTGGGCTACCACACTACGAATTTGTCCTATGGAGTTGAAAGTGTCTGTCGATTGGGTTGCAGCAGTATTATGGTACTTTCTGATGGAGATGTTGTTCGCATTTGCATTGAGGGTTGCAGAAATAGTGATGGAAAGTGTGAGCAGTGTTATGCAAGGTCCCTAACTTATTGGAGTTTTGATTTCATTTTCTTCTGTGTGTTTTTTCAGACTGATTGTGAATTGAGCAAGAAGTTGGAATGTGGAATGGTGGGACGAGAAGCTGCAAGGGCAAGGACAACAAAGTGAAGTGATACGCCGATCTACACTAGTCACAAGGCTGTCAGTACGAAGAATCATCAGAGGATAGTTTACGTAAGGAGCTTCGAATTCATGTAGTGAGAGCAACAAAATAAAATTATTTCGTTTTGTTCTCTGATTTCTAGTTCAGTAGCAATGGGTGATTGCAAGAAACACTTGTCCTATTTTTTGTCCCCTTGACCTTCATCAAGTAGTTTTTTGCTCATAACTTTTGCATAGTTTGCCCTATCAACCTGAAATTTGGAATGAAGGTGCACACAAAAGTTTTATATGTTGTGTAATTTTTTCAATTTTTTCAAAATTAGTTTACTATTTTTAAACTCCCCCCAATTGGCTGTCTACCTTGGCCATTTTGAGGGGTTTTAGTCCTATTTTTGACCCAAAAATGCAAATTTTGAGCTGAAAATTGGCATGCAAGGACCTCACCTAAAGTTACACAAGACCACGAAGAGATTTTTTGAAAATACTATATTGTTCAACCTCCACATGTTGTCAAAGTGGCTGACTTTGCACAAGTGTAGTGAATAGAATTTATTTTTTCCAAAGATGAAATTTGTTGGAAAAGAAAGACCTTTACTTGAAGAAAAAATGGATTTTTCATTTTCATTTTTTGAATTTTTTTACTATTTTTACCAAATTAGTGAAAAAAGAGCTATTTTCATTGTATTTTCCATTGTCTATAACATTTAGAGAAAAAATTTCTTAGGTCTGAATTTCAAGAGACATAATATTTTCATTGTTCTTCAAATTATCCATATTTTTTTCAATTAAAAAAAATATATTTCAAAGGGTCATAGGACTCACAAGACTCATTGATTTTGAGCCATTTTGAGCCAAAATTGGTAAGTGTTTCTTGCAATGACCCCAATATGAACATTTTTTAATGTGTGCGTATCGTTACAACTTAATATTAGACTCTTTATTATTAGAATCCGTAAATACGCAGTAAAAATGGGTGATTGCAAGAAACACTTGGGTGATTGCAAGAAAGACCGGTACTATTTTGCGTCACACTTTGAATGACGGAGTTGTTATTGGTTATAACTTTTAGAGTATGAACTATATTAACTTGAAATTTTGACTAAAGATTTCTGACATGACAAAAATCAAAGGTCTTATTTTTCAGAAATTTTCAAAAATAATTTTATAATTAAATTTTATTTAAGCTAATTTGTCACACTTTGCGGTTTAGGGTTTTTTAGTACTGGGGAACATCCAAAATTAATGATCTAAAGCTGAAATTTCTGTGGCCTATTCCCATACTAGGTAGGCATGTTTCTACCAAAGGAAATCTTCAAAATCATTATTCTCTTTCCTCTACATATGCGCAAACAAGCCTCCCTTGTGCGCATACTTTTGAACATTTAAGATGGTTTTGAGATCATTCTTTTGGTGAAATCTCTTCATCATAAAGTTCTCCCCAATTGCCAATTTTTAGTTTTTCTTAAAATTCTTTTTCCTATTTTTTACAAATTAAAATGTCAAAGTACCTATTTTCATGAAAATTTGCACTTTTCTAGTTCTCCTACTTAGAGAATTTTCCTACACTTTTCCTTCCTAGGGTACCTTCTTCTTAGAGGTATATACCTAAAAAATATTTTTTACATTTTTTAAAAATTGTTTTTTTAATTATACAATACTCCCGAAAATTTCAGCAGTACTGTGGAAAACGCTACATAAATCGGTCGGTCTTTCTTGCAATGACCCACTTGTCCTATTTTTTGTCCCCTTGACCTCCAACATGTAATTTTTTGCTCATAACTTTTTTATCTTTTGCCCTATCAACTTGAGATTTGGAATGAAGGTGCACACAAAAATTTTATATGTTGTTTAATTTTTTTAATTTCTTAAAAATTATTTTAATATTTTTAAACTGCCCCCAATTGGCTATCTACCTTGGCCATTTGGGGGGGGGGGGGGGGGGAGAGTCCTATTTTTGACTCAAAAATTCGAATTTGAAGCCACAAATTGAACAAGTTGGAGTTCTACTAACATTTCAAGGATTGACAGTGAATTTTTATAAAAATAGTAAAATGTCTATTGTCCACATGGGGTCAAAGTGACCTTCCTTTGCACAAATGCTACAAAGAGGGAAAAAAAATTTAGAGGAGTTTTTTGTTGCAATATGAGTACAATTTTGTTTAGAAAAATGGCTCCTCTTAAAATAATTTTTTGATTTTTTTAATTATTAAAAAGAAAAAAATCTTTAGACCCTTTTTCTACTATTTTTTGCTCCCTATGGCCTGTGAAGCACTTGTAGTAGTTTACAGTATTGCATAGTATTGCATAGTACTACACTTACAATCTAGATTTGCAGGCGCCTGAAATCAATAGTTGAGATTTGTAGGCACATGTTGGACGCATTGTATTGTCAAGATCGCGTAGTACTGCCAATACTATGTCCAAAAACAATGTTTTGAGCCAAAAACATGAAGTGTTTAGACTTACAATAACCCAAATATGTGATTGCAACATGGAATGAAACTGAAGATTTTGTATTTGGTATCCTTTGCTTTAGGCAAAACTTATTTTTGATTTTCACATTTACAAAGTACACAAGAGTTGAAGAGAGCAACTGGAATTTTAAGTGACATTAATAGTGGATTTGTTGGACAGATTTAAGAGTTGGTGACGATCGAGATGGAAGAGGACAAAGCCAAATTAGGTTCTGATTGGACAAATAAGGGACCGATTCTTAGGACGATGGTCTGTGGGCAATGGTCGCCATCGCTTCAATTATTTCTATGGAAGGATAGCGATCTTTCCATTTAGAAGGTAGAACACAAGTATGCAGAACACTAGGGAATTCAACTATTTGAAAGGCTGAACATGTTTTGAAATATCTCAAGTTACTGATTCCTCAAAAGCATGTTTTCAGAGAACCACCATGATGTTGTTGAGAACTAAAAGCACTTTGCATACAATCTTTGGTTCGGTTGAATTGTCCATCATTCTTGAGTTGTTTTATGCTCTTTATGTATTGAACGCTAACATTTTGTTTGTAGATTGATGTTCCAAATCTTGATGTTGCAGCAAAATCAAAGACAATCATTATATTGTACATTGATATATGATTTTTACTTTGACTCATAAAATGAAGAAATTGAAAGTGCAGGTGTGCAAGGAATTTAGAATCAAACTTGCACACCATCATTTTAGTAGCATTAGCTTTGTGCAGTAACTCTTGTATTTGATGCAGTAAGGTAGAACTACCTACTTCCAACCAAGGACCCATATCCAACCTATAGGATGTAGCTATTTCTAACCAAGGCTAGAAGAGATTTACAATCAAAGTTTGGAATGTGTTTTTTTCTCATTTTCAAGGTTGGGACTAATAAGGTCATGACACATGTCCCAAAGTGTCATAAAGTGTGTTGGAAGTACCAATAGGAAAAGTAGTCTCTTGAATGATTGGAATTAAAAGAATTTAGTCATTGGCTATGGGTTTAAAGCACTTTTGGGCTTCCAAAAATCATGATAATTTCAATTTTGGATATAAAATTATGAAAACTTTCCAATCCCTATATTTCCTATCTTTCTACTTAGGAAAAAAATCTAGTCTTGTAATGTACTGAAAACTTGTTTTTTTTCTTTAAACGGAGATATCTTGCAATTGTGCTTTCAAAACTTATGAAATTTTTTCCACACACTCTCATACTAGTTAGGTGTAAGATCTTATGGTTAAATGTACAAAAAAAGAAAATAGTTTTCAAATTTTTTTACTCTTTGCTATAGAAATGGCAGTTTTAAGTGTATTTTTTGCAAAAAAAAAGGCCTCAGTCCTTTAGGGGTTAATAAGATGGAAGTTGTAAAGAGTTTAAGTTTTGGGGCACTAACAAAGTTTCTATTCTAAAATAAACTTTGAAGTCCTTCATTTTAGTCAATTTTAAATATTGTTGTAATAAAATAAAAGCATAGGATGAAGATTGTTTGTTACAACCTATGAGATTAGAATTTTTCAATTTCATAACTAAATTCTTAACAATTTAGTATTTTGAATCATTCTCAACTTCTTTGTACTAATTATGTTTCCTATATCTTGTACAATTTCAAATTGTGTGAATTTGTTTCAATCATATAGCAACTTGACTTGAAAATGAATCCAAAAAGGCACCACCATTTTGGAAATTTTTTCATTCCAATGTGACATGTAAAGTGCAAATGCCTAATTTTTTAAAGTCAAAAAAAAGATTTTTGTCAAGTCAAATACTAATGTCTTGCAATTTAAATAATAAAAATTTCTAACTTTTTTCACACCTTTTCAAACCAACATACTATAAGATCCTATGGTTACATGTGTCCAAAAATATTTTTTTCCTATAATTTGATATTTGTTCTAAAAATGGTAGTTTTGGAGTTTTTTTGGTAAAAATATAGTCAAAATACCTTAGAGGTTCATATCATCTATTATATTCACATAACATATTTATATCTATACAATATACCATATCTATATATTGTATCCATATATGAATGTCACTATCTATATCTATATTTGTATCACATATTCATATGCCATGTCTATATGTTTATATGCATATCCATATTATTGTATTAGCATATATTTTATATTTTAAGGGGAGATAAAAAATAGTTTATTAAGGGATCAATTTTATTTTTTAATATTTAGAAGGTACACAAATTGTCCCTTTTTAAAAATGGTATCGGTGTAACTCCCACAACTACTTGCAACTCATTAGGAGGGATTTGAGGGCTTTGGGAGCCTGTGAGTTCCCACAGCCGGATATCGCGAAAACAGCTGCAGGAACGCAGTTCTGCAGGAATCCGACGTGGTCAAGCGATTGCCATGTCATCGACTTTTTTTTCCGAAAATAAAAACAAAAATTTTGGACTTTTTTTCATATTTCAAGACCCCCCCAATTTTTTTTGTTTTTTTTTAAGAAAAAAATGCTGACCAGCGGCCAGCCGTTCCCAGACCCTGTTTCGGGAACAATCCCGAAACGGCCCTTCACAGCCCTCAAATCCCTCCTAATGATAGGTGGGCTTTAATAAAATCAAGGTCTTAATTTAAGGCAATTTCCTTAAGAAGAATAGGATTGTTTATTTTTATTTTATTTTTTCAAGGAAGGTTTACTTGAAAAAATGTTTCATAAGGTTGAATCTTTGTAAATTTTTTGGATTACTTCATATGGGGGTCTAAGATTCATTCTAAGTTGGCCCAATTTACAAAAATAGGGCTAATTCAAATCGGTCCAAAGTGAACAAATTGTAGCAAGGATACATGGCCGTCCAATTTTTTGCCCATAGATACAATATTTTGGCATTAAAATACAATTATATGAACAATTGTATAATATTAAAGTAAATTAGGCTTACCTTTGGAGTTTGATTGATGGACCAATTTTCCCTTCATAGATGTGGGAGCCAAAAAATGCTTAATGAATGACTTTTCAAATGAAAAATTGAAGTATATACCATTTCTTAGTGACCACATTGGTCCTAGGCTAGCGCGGAAGTTTTCCTAATGGTTGATTTTGTATAAGATTATGTTCAAGGATGAAGGGATTGCAAAAAAAAAAATGCATTGATAAAGGAGGCAGAGCCCAATGAGGAAGTGCATTTTTTTCCCACAATCCCTAACAACGTACAAGGGCATTGCCCAACAAAAAAATTGATAGAGCATATAAAGATTTGGGATGAAAGTTAGATGTTGAATTCAAAGGTCGTAATGCCCGATTATGCACATTAATACCCGATTGTGCAACAAAACTTGCATGTTTGGAAATTGAACGAGAGATTTCTCGGGAGTGTTTTATGGTGGTTTTGAAATTGGGCCAAGAGTAAGGTAAGAGGTTCAAAAACCGCTCGTTTAAAGGCTAGTTTGCCTTTGTCATATATTTTTTTAGATGGTAATATTTTTTGCTCATTTTTCAGTCAAAGAGAAATAAATGAGGAATCTAACACAAGCCATTTCATAATTTTTTGGAGCATTTATGAATTACTTATGAATTTTCAAACAAAATTTGGTATAGGACCCTATTTGTGATTTGTAGGCGTTGGAAAGCCACACACACTTAGTTTTAAGAAAAAACTGGTTTTGTCCAAAAACTAGCATTGCACCATGTTAAAAGTAATAAAAATAGTTTCTAAATGCTACCCTTTCCAAAATTGAAATGAATGCTTAAATTAATCATTATTTCAGATTTTTAACATTTGTAAGAAGGTAGTTGGACTACCAATTCTTATTTTGAATAAAATTAGTAAACACCTATCCATTTAGTTAGGAAAGAACCCATTGTGGCTCTTTAGTTATACTATCTATACCTTAAGATAGGTAGTTTGTTTTGTTTTGTTTGTTTGTCACGTTGAAATCTCCTGGACTATGCGTCCTCCAATCACATGCTTGGTACTATCAAAAAGTTCTCAACAAGGAGGGTGCAGGGGCTTCGTTTTGTGGCATTCTGACTTACGGCAAGAAAGTTATTGAATTTCAAAGTTTTAATGGATTAAAAAATTAAGAAATTACTTTTACTTTAGTTTTGATTGAAGCAACAGCACAGGGCACACTAGTCCAATTGAAGAAGTATAAACCAAATCTTATCATGCTCTGATGTAATGAGGAAGCCATTTTCCCACAATCAGGTATCCATTTCACAGCCTCCTACTGGACAGTTGAAAATGCCCGCACTGCTTTCGACCCCTCTCCTATAGAAACCTCCTGGTCAGGAGCCGCTGCATTAGCTCAATTGCGGTGTCGCCCGTTCCCATGACACTGGAGCACTGACGAGAGGGAGTGCGCGACTTCTTGCTGCAAGTGTTCAGAGCTTTCATTTCTTCGAGATGTCTGCGAGAATCAGTGTTCTCAAGCTGCACATTGCAAGACCCTGGTCGCCCTTTATAGCCAGAGCTCGACCAAATCATGTCCACTTTGGTAGCTCCAGCTGCTCCGCTCCATCCCCGCCAGGCCACATCTGGGGGTTCGGCGGGGCCATCCCATTACGAACTCAGTGCAGCATCTCAGGACATACCAGTGCGAGTGCGATCACGGGGACTGGTATGTCAATTCTTCAGGTCTTTCATTGCTTTCGTATTCTCTCTTGCCACCTTCTCTCTTGCGCATTGAATTTGAGTTTGGATTTTCTAGATTGACGTCGTTGGGAAGTCGATTCCTGAATGCCGTCTCGTCAAGTTGCATCCCTTAATTCTTCAATTCCTTGTTGGATTTTATTCCTGAATGCCGTGCCGGAATCTAAGGTTTAGGGTTTTGTTGACAGTCCATTCAATGGCGTCTATGGGTCAAATATTGGAGGGCTGTGTCGGCAGAATATATTCAAAATCACAGTGCCACTTGCCATGTGCCGGATGAAACACCCCACAGTCTGACGTGGAATGTTCCAATTAATTTTAATCCTAGCATTTCTCTTTATTGATTAGAGCGTTGTTTCTTTTCTTCTTTTTTTGAGACAAATGAAACGGAATTCCATTGCAAAAGGTAAAAGTACCTGGCAACCACAAGTGTCCTGGCAGGGAAAGAACGACTTATATCGTTGTTCTAAAATCTGAACAAATGTGCTTGAAATTCTGCTGAAATGAATCAGGATCACTCCACCACTGAAAATTTTATAATATGAGACGATGCGCGTAACTTAATAGTGCTTGTGAATTATCATCCAATTTTCTCTTTCCAGACATGCCGTCCACCGAAAGTTCATTTGATCTAAAGTAGAGGCTACCACCTTAAGCTTAGGGTTAATTTTACTATGACTTATGGGAAGTGTATATTAGCTGTTCTATCGTATGTTGAAGTAGGAATTTTGGGAGATGTTCAGAGCTGTAGAGAAATCAATCTGGGTTCAAGAGCCACGTCTGTCTAGATCAATTTTGTTTTATCACTATGCAATTAAATTTCTTCTGAAATCTCCGATTGGGAGGTTGCAGATCTCTGTAGGTGACAGTTGACAACCCCATTTTCACTCCCCCAAAAATTGGTCAGAGACGTTGAGCCGAGGTGTACTTTCATCAGTTGCTATTAAGTCCAACCAAGTATATGAATTAGATGAGTTGCTATTGGAAACAGGGATTAGTATTGACGACGGGATCAGGTCCCCAGCGGTTTATAGTATCCTCTACGTTATCGTTTGTTCCTAAATCCTAATCCCTACTTATTTATCGTGATGCCTGGATCTGTACGTACTGCAGTAGCTGTCTCCGATTTGAACGTGGACACAGTGAACCTGAGCGAGTTCGTTCTTACTGGAGCGAAGGTGACCTCAGTGGCTCACGGGTATTTTCATATCCCATATCGTATCCGTTTGTAGTATCGTTTTTTGAAGTGCATGAGACTGTCATTAGTGAGTTTGTAGTTGGATATTTAAAGTTAATAATTGCAATCTCAATTGATTCTTCATGGCTTTGGGATAAACTTATGTAGGGTGTGGAAGAAGGTTGTAAGACCGGGCGACACTGTAATTGATGCCACATGTGGCAATGGGCACGACACACTTGAGTTGGCTAGGCTGGTGTGTGCAGATAACGCTCCGGGCTATGTTTATGCTTTTGATGTACAAGAAGATGCCTTAGCAAACTCTTCATACCTTCTTGATGAGCGACTTGACTCGGTCCAGGTACTTTTGAAGCCTTGGTCTTTGGATGAAGAAGCCATTAAGCTTAGTCCGTATTGAAAGAAGAAACTTCATGTGTAATACTCAATTAGATTGGCATAGCTCATTTACATCTTGATACTACTAAAATACTTGCAAGACGATGACAATCCATTTCGAGCTGGGATCATATTTTTCTGCCTGTTTAATACTGCTAGAGCGTCGTCTCTTTCTAAACCACCGTAACGTGCTTTTAGCCCTTGTAAGCTTCCACCCTTTACTTTGAGAAGCAGAATCAACATGCATTTGACATGACTCACCCGAAATTGATTGTCTTTTTAAACTTGATTTTTATGAAGCATTTCTCTACTCTCATACAACTTTATTGCCCTTTTTGCCATGTTGATAATGGTTAGATAGAAAGTCAACATACAAAATCTAGCTAAACTTCTGATGAATTTGGATTCTTGGATACATCAGAGGCTGGACCATTAAAGAATGTTGTGATCTATTAGCAAACATGAACACAGTTTTGCTCATATATTGAGATCTGAACGGTGTGTAGAGAAAGCGAGTCAAGCTTCTGCGCTTATGCCATAGCCAGCTTGAAAAGATTGTGGGGGAGACTGCGATAAGGTATCATCATGCTCAGTACTCTTTGTGATCCATGCTCATGATCAACACTGCTCTCCTCCAGCGATTAAATCTTATTTTTTTGTTCCACATCTTGCCTTTGTCGTAGTGCACGGGGTCTGGTTGAACTTAATGCCACATCCGATATCAGCTGGTGATGTCTACGTCAGCTTTGGGGTTGTTTAATCTCTCATGCAGGATGCCAGTTTGGTCCAGTTTACGTCTTCACTTGGTTGTAGTCTTCGACTTTATTCAAAGACATGAATATTCCCTCTTACGAGCTTCTCCTTATGATCAAGGGGATGTGTGATCCGTAGCCGTGAAAGTATATAAACTCGGAAGGGACATGCGCTTGTGTCAAGTCGAGTTCCTGGAGGCAATAACATTCCGAATTCAATTCTCTTGCTCACAACAAACTGGTTGCTGATGTCGCAATTTTATTCGTGCAGGCTTGTTGCTTTCAATCTTGGATACCTTCCTGGAGGCGACCATACTGTGGTGACGAATGTTGACACCACAATACAAGCATTGCAAGTTTCAAGCAACGTCTTACAACCTGGAGGGCTTATCAGTGTTATTGCATATGTTGGACACCCAGGAGGACGGTAGGTGTTCTTCACGTAAGAGTTTTCCTTTGCAAAATGCCTTTGATGCAAGTTCGGAACATTCTGGAGCAGTGTTAATAGCCCACTCGTCACTGTGGTACCCTGTAATTATTGACTAATTAGTAATGCTCTCATTCTTGAACTTGAGTTATGAGAGCATCCGTGCCAAAGAAAGAAACTTGAAAACATTGGAGCATCTTGGACAGCAGAGTTCTTCTTTGTGCCCAAGTTTGGAGCTCCTTTGAAGAATGTTTTGTTTGATGGATTAGGGATCTGCCCCAGATGATATTCCCAATGGCGAAGTCTTCTATTAAACGTTCAATCGGATGTGCAGGGAGGAATTTGAGGCAGTAATGAACTTTGCGGCAAACCTTCCTTCACATGCGTGGGTATGTAGCCAGCATGAATGGGTCAATCGCCCACTTAGTCCACGGCTCATCCTTATGCTCAAGAAATGAATACACTCGCTCTTGACTGCTGTGCGTTAGTTGGTGAGGGGATAGTGAGATCGCTTAGGGTGATTCCACGGCTTCGGCTTTGGAATTCGCTGCCTGAAAATTTTGACCTGTAATTAAAGTTACTGTTTGCACAATACTTTTTTAGTGGCAATCGTGGCACACTTTAGTCATAGGAATATTTAGTTTATGAGAATTCTTTTTGACATTGAGACTGTTGTTATCGTACAGAGTGATCTATGATTGTAGGGAGACCACTTGATTTCTAGAAATCTTTGAAACAATTTAAAATTGCAGAAAATCCTGTTGGGGACTTGTTACCTCAGCAATTGTTTCGATTCTGGAGCCATTTTTATGCTGTGGGATCTAACTACTAACTTAGTCTCTAGCTGCTTGTATTCTTTGTAATTCAGCAAGCATGGGGATTTCGTTGCATAGGCGACAACTTTTGCACCTCTTTTGAGAGAACCAACTCATACCCTCGAGTTTCTTCAATTGGGAACCAAAAATTCAAATGAAGTACGAATTACACTCAAACTGTGGCAAGACTACGACCAGTTAAAGTTCTTGTCCTTCGAATTCCACGCTCTCAAACCATTATTTAGAAATGGATCTTTCTAACCTGTAGCTCTGTCTCAACAGGAAGGCATTTTTTTAATGAATCCAGATATTTAAACTTCTCATGCATTTGTGAATCTGACGTACTTGCCTGTTAAGGTACTTAGGAAAGGGTTTTGATGTTTGCAAGTCATGTTCTTTAAAAGAGACTGAATACGTGTAGTAAGTTATATGGGTCGAAGAATTTGACTTGCATTCCGCAACTGAACTTTTCTCCAACAGTTGACTCTGAAGCAGCTTGAAGTTGACAAAAAAATCTTTTTTAACACGTGAATTGGAAGTAGTACGATACTTCCATTTGAGGCACTCTCCAGTTCAGCCTTTGCTTTCCTTGGTAAGGAATAGGGTAATTACACGTGGGTGTGTCCAAATAAGCAATTGGGCATTGCTCTTAATTAAGGTAGGAGGTCCATAACCGACCATCTAAGGGTTGGAACTGAATTTTGGAGAGGTGAAACATCTTGAAGTATTTTTCAAAAAAAATTCCTTAAATAACAAGTGGAATAAGCATCTAATAGAAGTTGTTTCATATTTTTTGGAGCTTTGTGGAATTAGTTACAAATTTTTGAAGTTGAAAAAAAGTGGTTATATGTGGTCATCAAAAGCGATCACTTCCTGAAATGTGCAAATTTGGTACATTGAAGAAAGCAAAATGTATCTTTGAGTCATGTTTGCTTTTAATGCCTAGTCAAAGTTTTAGCCTCCTACCTTATTAAATTTCCTAACTTTTTTTATTCTTATGGCAATCAAAAAATACCTCTAAATCCTCTTCCAAGTCCTCTTCTTTAGAGACCATATTAATAAACTATGTATTTCTAAAGGGTTGAAAATAAGTGTATCAAAAATTGACCTTAGTCATTGGTGAATAGATACTATATATTTTTGAGGGGTTGGAATTAGAAAAGGGTTACAATTAAATGCAATTAGCTTAGTTATTATGAATATTTTACTTAGATAGTTGATTAGACATTTAGTGATTAATAAAGCATTATTAACCCCTAAATGCCCAAGCCTTTTCAAGTGTGTTTTGACTATGAAAAAAGTGCATGAGCTTGTAGTCATCCCTAGTGAAGCAAATTGATTTTTTTCCAAAATCTAACCGCATAGATGTTTAAAGAGCTTGTTTATTAGTAAGTACACAAATTTTGAGTACAAAATTGCATAGGAGTCGTGAGATTATAACAAGAAAAGAGTACATTTTTTATATTTAGTATATTGCCTTTTCCCACAATGTTTCTCAAATTTGCAAATAAATTTTTTTAGGGATTAGAGGTGACACAAACAACTACAAAGAGTGTTATCACACTAAAATGCATTTCTAAAAATTTTAATTTCACATGAAAAGCTATTAAATTCATTACACAATCCACCTTGCAATTGTTGAAATGCAATTATTTTTTATAAGTAGAAATTGAAAATAACTCCAAATCAATAGTTGTATGATTAAATTTTCAATGGTGAATATCATGAAAACACTTTCCTCTTTCCATTGGAACCATTCTCAAAGCAAATGGATATGTACAATTTCTTAGATCTCAAATCAAGTGAAATTGCATAAAGCTAGGAAATGAAGTAAAATTGGCAAGCTTTATACTTCACTTATGGTACATGTATACCTTTAAAGACCTCTCAATAATCAAATATGTATTTTTTATAGTGAAAAATGAAAGTTTTCAATAGTTAATCCTTAAAACTGCTTGAATTTTTTTTTAAACGGTCACAAGAATTTAACTGCCCATTTAGAAATAGGCCTGAAATTTCAAATCAACCATATATGGTCGATTGGGTAGTTAGGGGTTAAGATTATGTTTGAAGAAGTAGTCAATTGCAAAGAATCTTGTTGAAAACCACTTCATTTTAGACATTGAATTATTTAGATGTATACAAGAATGCATTTCAATAGTCTTATTATATCAAATTAAAAGGACTAAAAAATTAGATGAAGACCAAATTAAATAAAATGAGGTGTAGAAATCAATGTCAAGGTTCATATTTATTAGTAAAAAAAATCACAATATACATGAAGAATTTAAAACACTTATACATAATTTTTAAAAATCCAAATAAGAAATTCCCTCTAATTAAAATTAAATTCCTTTTGCAATGTTATATTTATAATGAAAAATACTTAAACTTTTATTATGAGTCCAAATTTTTTGGAAAATTGGGATATAATATATGTATATTAAGAAAATTGTTTTAATTAGGTTTTTAATGCTATTATTGTCCTCAAAGAACATTCATTTCATATATATTATTGCATTTTTGGATTCTTTGTTGAAAAGGCTATAAATTTTTTCTACATTAATACAAATTGTATATCTTGAAATTGGACTAAAATGGATATTAAGTGATTATAAACAAATCCACGTAATACAAGAGTTGCATATCTAGATTTAATAGTATCTTCATAGTTCCAATCTAAAAAAACAATATGATGAATCCTTCTTAACACCTAAGTGTCCAAGGTCTTTTTTGAGCTTCTAGGAATTTGCTCTAAATTGAATAAAAGGCCAACATTTTGACAAGCCTTCTCAATTTTTCTAAAATTGTAACCATACAATTTCAAACTAAACATGTTAGACATCATTAAGGTAAAGAAAACACAACAATATCATTTATAGATTGAAAGATTATAATATTTGATCTTGAAGGTGTTAAAAGTGTAAAAGCAGTGACTTGAAGTCTTTCAATCCTCTCTTCACATGTCAAATCTAAAAATTTGGTCACCAAAAAAATATGAGGTTAAAGGGCCTAACATACATAATCTGAATTTATAACTTCTCAAAATCTACTCTACAATTTTTTTTCAATGATTTTCTAATGTTTTTTTTTCTCCAATTGAAGATCTAGTGTATTTGAAGCTCATTTCCAAGAGCCCTCAACTTAAGTTTATGGAAAGTCAAGATTGCAATGGACACCCTTGCACAAAATCTTGAATAGAAAAATTACAATCAATCATTTTCAAGATCAAGTTTTTGATACTAAAACTAGACTTCAAAAAAAACTTACAAAAATAGAAACTTGATTAGGTTATATGTAACTTCGAAGTTTTGCAAACACTAAATTTTAGTGCCTTGGGCATTTGGGATTAGGTCCATTTTACAATATTGTGAATACAAAGAGTTTAATCCTATGTAGGTGTTGTAGACCTAAAAGGTCAAATAGATGACTTCACTATTAATTGTAGAAACAAAAAAATGGACCTATTGGTTCTTTATCAAATAATTTTGGTGACTACCTTCTTCATTTGGGCCTAGCTTAGCTAAGTTCTTTCTCATATTGACATTGATCGTACATTACAAATTGTTGCTTTTCACTAGTTGGGTTTTCTTTTGGAATAACCTCTCCCACAAGCCTTTACAAGACTAATGCAACTGTATAGGGAAGAAATCTAATAGGTTCAAGTGCGATAGAAAGTGTTAAATTTTGTTCCAAAAAAACATATTAATTATCACTCAATTATAGTATTTTGGTCAAAGTTCTCTTTGAAAGTAGGCAATAAATTATAAATGAGGCTTCTTTCATTGCCCCCATCATCATAGTTTTGACATTCTAAAGATTACAAACTTAATTTTTATTGGAGATGGTTTTGAAGGCTAGGTAGACCATTGCATTTCTATTTGTTGCCTAATTTCATCATCCTACTTTTAGCCCTAATACTGTCCATCACATAATCCAAATCCAACAATTTCTAAAAACAAATCATTGCAATGATTGTGTGATATAATTAGGATAGTGGCAAAACAATTCAATTTACACTTCCAAAAAGGTGGTAATAGAGATGGAGGCACACATGTTGGAGATGGGATCATTTTAGCTTCCTTTTAGTTTGGAGACAACACATGAACCTCTATAAGTACCATTCAATATTTGGGAGAATGGTTATGGGTTGTTTACAAGATGTTCACGATTCTTTTTTGTAATTAATTTTGTCATTTCCGGATAGACTACTTCAAATATTCACGTAAATTATAATTTCCATCATAAAAATTGTAATTCCACTTGAATTCGATTAATGAAACAAGCAAGGTTTTCTTTTTGTTTTCAGACAAATGGTGATGTGGCCTTCTTTTCAAGAAGGTTTTAAGTTGATTGGCTCCTTAACTTAGGGGGCTTTAATTGAAGGAGGCCAAATTGTGAGTATACAATTTTGAATATGTAATTTTTGTATGCAATTTTGGCTTTGCATGATAAATGGAATGAGGTTTTAGAAGCATGCTGGCAACAATAAAGAGGGCTATTATTTCTATGTGGAATTTTTTTCACCTTTATCCTCATTTTTTTCTATAGGCTTGAAGTTGCCCCTTTTCTTTTCGAGGAAATTGGGCATTTAATTGCCTAAAAAAAGAACCTAGAAACAAGCACACATCTCTAAAAAAATGTGCCCCTCTTAGAATTGGCCCTAGGATATTTGAATTGCGAATTTGCATAGTAATACTCTTGTCTATCTTATTGGTATGGTCTATTTTTTTGAGACCCTATACTGAGGTCTGCCTACAATTTTTTTTTTTTTTTCATTTCTTGTAAGTGTCAAAGTGGCTATACTTCATTTTATTGTGGTGCTCCAAATTGCAACATTCATTCATATATTGGATAGAAAATATCATATTAGCATGTAATACATATATATCATCCTATTTTCATCCATTATTTGGCAAATTCATCCAATAATTTTTAAAAAATTGAAATTTATTGGCAATTTCATCCAAAATTTTACTATTTATTTTCTACAGGCATGGTGCTAGAGAACAAAATTTGGTGCAATTTTGCTCCAAATCACACAAAAAGAACAACCATTGGTCCATAGTAGGATTTTTTTTCCTGGCAATTTGGTGCAAAATTGCACCAAATTTTTTGACCTAGCACCAAGCCTATAGGAAAAAAACAGTAAAACTTTGAATGAAATTGCCAATAAATTTCAATTTTTTTAAAATTATTGGATGAATTTGCCAAATAATGGATGAAAATAGGATGATATATATGTATTACATGCTAATATGATATTTTCTATCCAATATATGGATGAATGTTGAGATTTGGAGCTCCACAATAAAATGAAATATCGCCACTTTGGCACTTCACAAGAAATGAAAAAAAAAACCACCGGTCCACAGGGCAATGACATAAATGTGCCACCTTTTTCAAGCGTGGACCACGGAGCTAACAGGACACAAAAAACTGCCCCCACAAATGCATCTGAAATGATCCAACACTCTGCAAATCTATGATGGTACTGACTGAAGCGCAAGGAACCATTACGCAGGTCCCTGGCCAGGGGTCAGCAGGACAGCCCCCGCCGGCCCGTCGTTGGCCCCCTGGCCCACCCCGCCACTGGGCGTCACGGACATACGACATTCTCATCATCATTATTTTGCTTTTCTTTTGCTTTAGTTTGCCATGGACATCAGGATACGGGGATTTGTATTTTTCGTCCACCCAACCACGCCCGCCATGAAGTCAGCATTGGGTTATATTTCAATTCCATTTCTTTGGAGCATACCAAAAGTGACATAACATTGTTTACCAATGAAGTAGGGGTCCTTTTACATGTTTTTTTTTTTAATTTTAAAAATTTAAAAATTTAAAACCTTTTGCACGTTTGAAAGGGGCTCCCTAGAATGAACAAAATTGTCTTACTACTGATGGCTTCCCATCAGCCAACTGCAATGATAGGGAGCAGCCTTTTTTTTTGGCACTGTGTGACCAGATTGCACCATTTCAAAATAAATGTCTTTTTTTCGCCTGAAAATTTCTAGTTCTCTTTAAAATATGGATGAAGTTGCCAAATTTGGATGAAAAAGTGTATGAACATGACAAAAAAGTGCTTTTAAATCCAAAAGATGGATGAATGTAAAAATATAATGCTTCACCAAATTTGAAGTGATCACCATCTTGGCACTTTCTCAAAAAGTAAAAAAAAAGGGCTGCTAGGGAGGGTTAACCTGTCAAGGACATTTCGTGTCCCTTGGGCCTTCTATTTAAAGAATTATAAGGATTGTGGGAGCTGCCGTGAATGACCGCTTTCAAATATTGTCACGTTTTTGTTGTCCTCCTTGCATGCATCAAATGTGGTGTTAGATGCCTGGAAAGGAACTACGGACATTGATGGAAGATGCAAAAGATGGGGGGTAATTTGTTTATTCATTCAAACATGTGTGCAATAGGGTTTTTTTGAATTTTTTTTTCATTTCTTGTGAAGTGCCAAAGTGGCGATATTTTCATTTAATTGTGGAGCTTCAAATCTTAACATTGATCCATATATTGGATAGAAAATATCATATTAGCACATACTACATATCTATCATCCTATTTTCATCCATTGTTTGGCAATTCCATCCACTATTTTAAAAAAAATTGAAGTTTATTGGGAATTTCATCCAAAGTTTTACTATTTTTTTTCCTATAGGCTTGAGGCCAAGCCAAGAAAATTGGTGCAATTTTGCACAAAATCACTAGAAAAAAACCCTTGGTGTGCAATGCATATGCATAAGAGGATTTTCAGCTCCTGTACAAGACTGCGAGTTCCCAAACGCTGGGAATGCATTGGGAACTCTGGGAACGCAATGCTGATGTGGTCGAGCGACTGCCACGTCAGAAAATTATTAATTTTTATTAATTTTTATTAAATATTAAATATTTTAAAAATATTTTTTTGAAAAAAAAATTATTTTTTTAAATCATTTTTTCTCTCTTTAATACATTCTGAAAATTTTTTTTTTCAAAATTCAAAAATTCAGACCAGCAGGGTGCTGGTCTGCAGCAGTGGGAACAATTTCAGGGAACACCCCTGAAACAGTCTCCTGGGGGCCCAAAAATCCTCTTATGATATCATTGCAAAACTTTGTAGCAATTTTATTAGTGGTTTCATCCATTGAGAAAAGGAATGTATATTTCCAAAAGAGATCTTATGATTTTTGCATCATTGATGATCAAAAGAAGAATCATGATCAACCTTTCTTTTTGACCCAATTTTGTATAAGGGTAAAGATATATTGGTCAATCAAAGTAGCGTGGATTGACAACTTCTATAAGTTTATTATGCAAAATATATGCAATGAAGTTGTGAGAATGTAGAATTAACAATCCCAATGAGCAATCATGTGCTTCCTCATTTGTATGCTAACCACATTTCATCTTTCATCACATTCTATAGCAATGCATGCTTCTATCATGACTATGACCACTCCATTTAAAGCTACGATTTCTATGAATAAGATCATCGAACATATGTACCTTGGACCATTTGTTTTCATTTTCATTTTTTACAAGGAAGGATTCAAAAATCAATTTACTCATGAAGAGAAGTCAAGGCAAAGGACTTCTCTTTCAAACCTTTTTGGTGGTGCAAGATGCAATCTTTAGTGGACTAATGTTACTATCTCTACTACAAATATGGTATGGATTGAAACTATTTTGTGTTAATTTGTCTTAATTTCAATGCAATTTTTGCTTGTTTTGATATAGATTCAACACAAAAGCAATTTCAAATCCTAATGGATTTGCACTAGTATACAAACCCCCTTATAGAAATGGATGAAACATTAGGCTTTGAATGAAATAAATTGATTGACTTTCATCCAAAATGTAAGGAGATTACGGAGCATTTTCTACAAATTTTTTAATCTTAGATGGAGAATTTATTGCCCAATATTCCCTACAAAAACTTAGCTTATAGCAAAAACATGATTTGATACTTTTTCTTTAATTAATATTGAATAAATGTAACACAATTTTAATATGAATTACAATATCATCTCTAATATTAAATTATATACTAGTGTAAATTTATGAAAAAATAGGTTATTTTTGTATCTATTCAAGCATTGGTATATATCCACAAAATTGTAGTAGTTTAGTTCAATAAACAAAAAATTTACATAGAAATACACATGTATATTTTTAATTACTTTCATTTATAACTTGTTGTTTGTGGACACACTTATATTTTTTTGAAATTTTTTCTTAATAAAAGTAGTTGTATTTAATTAGTCATATTAGTAGCTTTTTAGAAGATAAAACATAACTTCTATGAATTTCCATAAAATTTAACTACATAACTACATTTTCTTTCTCAAATTTTCCTATTTTCCTATTGGCTTTGCTAAAACAAAAATATTACAAAATATTAAACTCAAATAAGAATGGAAAATTGCCCCCCAAGAGCTCCTTCTTTTTCACAAATTTCATTTTTTCCCTTGTCTTTTTTTTCATCAGACCACTCTTTTCTATAGAATAATCTTCTTTCGTTCAATGAGTCTTCTTCCATTTGAAGGTGGCTATTGCACATGTAGGTTAGTTTGATACCTCATTGTCAAAATAGTTTAATTTTTGTTGTTCAATGATCTGCCAATGTAATTCAAATTTTGAGAATTTTGGCAAGTTGCCCTTCTTGATTTATTTAGTTGCTTTTCCTTACTGTGTGATGTTTGTCTTCAAGAATGATGTTTGAGTGCCTTTTTTGCCCTTTCCAAACTATTTAAAGTTGCCCTTGACATTCTACTACATTGCCAATTTCTTGTCTACTTTTGAAATATAGTGACAATTAGATTTATAATTTTAATCCACTTTGATAAAATAGGCACCTTTTTCTATTTATGCATAAATGAATTTTTTTCTAAATTTTTTAAGAATTTTTTTTGAATATTCAAAATTCACAACAATCACAATAATATATATTTTTTAAATTCCATAATTTTTTTATGATTGTTGTATAATTTTTTGTATCTTAGATATGGCCCAATTTTTTCCTAATTATTTATGAAACTAACCTACATGTAAGGTTGGTGAACTTAAAACCAAACATCATCCTAGTACCACCCAAACATAGAGTTTTCATTAATTTTTTATATGTTAATATGTGATTTAATTTTTTCCTAATTATAAGCTAGACTTCAAAAATAAATTTCTAAAAATATAAATTACTAAAAATAGTAACTTGATTTGATTTGATTTAACCTATATATAAGGTAGGTGAACTTAAAAATAAACATTGTCCTAACACCACCCAAATATAGGATTGTCACCCACTCATTGTAGATTCTCGTTATAGAATCAATGACAACCCTACATTTGGGTGGTATTAGGTTAGCGATTGGTATTGGGTTCAACTACCTTGAGTATTTCAGTCATTTTCCGTCCGACGAAGAGATTCCGTCCTCTCCGTCGTTGTCGTTCCCCTGCCTTCCCTCCTTGGGCCAGGAACTGCCTATTGCGATAGTTGCCTCTGCTGCTTGTCCTCCTCTGCCTTGCTTCCTCCGCCACAAAACTGCACACTTGCGCTCTTTACTCTACGTCGACCTTCTCCTCGATCTTAATCCTTCTGCACAACTCTGCGACGTTTGTAGTTGCGTTCGTGGATCGAGGACTCGTTTTTGCTTTTGACTTTTTACCCGTGGTCGTGTTTGCGAACAAGTGAGCAAGTGAGCAAGTGAGCAGAGCTATGGCAGCCATGCGGCCTCAGAACGTCGGCATCTTGGCCATGGATGTGTACTTTCCAGCAAGCTTCGTGCATCAGGTTTGCCATCATTAACCTGTCGCCTCCCGTTGTTGTTGCTGCGATTGGTGCTTCGTGGTGTTGCGATTTTGCCTCCACGAGGGTAATGCGACACCAGAGACTATTGAGTCTCTTGGCTGTGGAGTCTTTTTCGTTTCAATCCATGCCCATGCGCGCGCTGCATTGTGGCAAGCGCGAAATCTTCCATTCGCAGGGATTGCGCACTGAGTTTTGGGTTCGCCTTAGCTTTGCTATTGGTGTAGCACGATTAACAGGAGGAAGGAAGCTTGATTAATAGTTTGAGAAGTGATTACGTTTTGATGTTTTTTGAGGTGATTTTGCGAGGTTGATCGTCGGGATTGATACTTTTGGAGAGGAATTGGTGTTCAATGACGAAGGAATTGATTTGGGGTTGCAGGAAGAGTTGGAGGAGTTCGATGGAGTGAGCAAGGGCAAGTACACTATTGGTCTGGGCCAAGACCGTCTTGCTTTTTGCACCGATCTGGAGGATGTTATTTCCATGAGGTGTCTATTTCCTTGTGCCACCCTGTTTTCTCGATTTGGTAGTTGGTCTTCAGATCCCAAGTTTATTGAGATTTTTGCAATCGATCACCGTCTGAAATTGTATTGCATGGAGCAGTTGATCTTACTGTTTACTCGTCTTTTTGGTTGATTTGAATGCTCTGGTGCTTTTTGACACTGTTTAGGTCTGGCGGTTTTTGTTTTTTTGGCAAGGAATCTTTTATAATAGTTGTGGTTGCAGTCAGGTTGTATCTATTGAGATCGTATAGTAACAAACCTGTTAGTTCACAATTGATATTGGTGGGGTGTCAGCTTGACAGTGGTGAAGTGTGTATTGCTATCTGAAGGTGTTTATAAATTAGTTAAATTTTTGAAAGCATTTAACGTAGTGTATCGAAAGCCCTCTTTAGTTTTTCACTTAGAAGGTGTGCCACTGTTCAGTATTGGTGGTTTTCATTGCTTGTACGTTTTGACGACGAATCTTTGGGTTTTGGAGAGATCCAGTGTACATTCTATCACGAGAATGTATCATTTCAGGGGAGGGGTGGGGTGTCCCGTAAACATCACTCGTCCCACAGTATTGAAATCGCAGTCAGTTGCCTAGTCAGTTTTTCGTCAGTAATCTGTCAGTTGATCATAAGATAAAGGTGAGTGAGCTCGAAATTGATATCGATGGGGTGTCAGCTTGACAGTGGTGAAGTCTTTATTGGAAACATATGGCATTGCACCTGAACGCATTGGCCGCCTGGAGGTCGGCAGCGAAACAGTCATTGACAAAAGCAAGGCCATTAAGACCTCCCTCATGCAGCTCTTTGAGGTATACTATTTCCTGACACGTCTTTGGATCAAGTTTGAAGTTTCATAGATGTTGAAGCGAATATTCGTGGAACTCTATCTCTATCTCGCCTTGAAACTGGAGCGAAGTCATTCTCGTTAGTTGGTATCAGTGTCTGTCTAACTCCATTATGGTCTGTGTTGTGAAATATGCATTTGTGACTTTGGGTGTAAGTACGTCGATACCATTCTGATTCCGCTTTTGGTGTATTGACAAGTAGAAGTCAGGTAATGGAGATATCGAGGGAGTTGATTCTACCAACGCCTGCTATGGCGGAACAGCAGCTCTGCAGAATTCTCTCAACTGGGTGGAAAGCAGTGCTTGGGATGGACGTTATGCCATTGTCGTCGCTGCAGACAGTGCTGTAAGTTGGCTTGGGCTATATTCTCAATAAATGGCATGCCAAATCATATATTTACCGTTCACGGACGTAGGGCATGGTTTGTTTTTCTATTAGAATATTTTTCTATTTTCCTTGAAGTTTTCTAGATGATTAATATAAACTCTTATAGATATTGAAACGACTACTTTTGGCACTCAGGGATTTACTTCCTATCTCTACGTAGGGGTCACATAGATACCGTGATTTGTGTATGTTGTGACAGGTTTATGCTGAAGGGGCTGCACGTCCGACAGGTGGTGCGGGAGCTGTGGCCATGCTAATTGGACCTGATGCGCCTATCATCTTTGAGCGTAGTCTTACTGGGACTCACATGGCAAATGTGTATGACTTCTATAAGCCTAATTTGGCCAGTGAATACCCGGTATGTTCTATAGTTTCATAATCTCCCAAGTTCTTGAGGGGCCTGCCTACTTCATTTGGTTCCAAATTTGTCCATGTCTCTAAATCTTGACTAGCTTGTAAAGTGTGTTGAATTCAGTAAAAGTTGTATAGTTCCGCCCATGTGACATTGCTATTTATCTCGTGCAATTACTTAAAAGTGCGCCTCTGTGGTACTTATGACAGGTCGTTGATGGGAAATTGTCGCAAACCTGCTATCTGCAAGCACTGGACTTGTGCTACCAGCGCTTCTGCAAGAAGTATGCTTTCTAACTGCTCAGTGTGTGTTGATCATTATTTGATGAGCTTCATTGCAAGTGACGTGCATAGTCTTTGTGGTCCCTGAACTAATAGTGTGTTATGCTATGGCAGGTATGAAAAGCTTGAAGGCAAACCTTTTACTCTGTCAGAGGCCTCATACGTTGTGTGTCATGCTCCTTACAATAAGGTACTTTCCTTTTCTCCAAAGACCTAAACAAGGTGCTGGTTTATTTCACTTATGGACTTGCAAGCCTCGCATGTGACGTGTGGTACCAAAAATTTACTACGTTGATGTTGTGCAGCTCGTGCAAAAAAGTTATGCTCGTCTTGTCTACAACGACTTCACAAGAAATGCTAGGTATTCTCAACGTGCTCTTTGCTGCCTTCTGATGCCTGGTTTTGGTAGTATTTAGACCTTAGCAAGAAGTTCTGGTTTGTTTTCTTGTCCTTGTATTTAGGTTGAGATACTGACTGCATCTGCGTGGTTGCTCTCTCTCCCCAGCTTTGTTGGCGAGGATGCAGCAGCTAAGTTGGAACCGTTTGCAACTTTGGCACCCGCAGATAGCCTTGTGAATCGTGACCTTGAGAAGGTACATTCAAGTTTTTAAGTTTTTTGACGTTCCAACAAGTTACGTGGCTTCATAAAGTGTATGGACCTTGGTGATGACAACTTTCTGGTGCCATTGGGCATGGCAGGTATCACAACAAGTTGCCAAGAAACAGTATGATGAAAAAGTCGGACCCACAACAATGTTGCCCAAGGAACTTGGAAACATGTACTGTGCATCTTTGTATGCTGGTCTTGCTACCCTTGTACATAACAAGGCATCTTCTTTGGTAAGTACCAGTATTCCTTACAATTTGGTGCGTCTTTTTAATCGATGTATCAATCGGCAGCTTACTATTTATTTGATGGTTCCTTTCTCTGTCTTGACCGCGTATCAATGTGACTTTTGTATCATGGTAAATAAGTGATATATGGGTTTGTTCCCAACAGGATGGCAAGAGAATACTTTTGTTTTCATATGGAAGTGGTTTGGCCTCAAGTCTCTTCTCCTGTAAATTCGTGGAGGGCCAGAAGTTGTCAGAGATTGCCAAGAAAATGGACATCGCTGCCAAACTTGAATCTCGCATTGCAGTAAGCCTTCACACCGCTGCATGTTAAGCCTCACGTGTTGAGAACACATGGTTTGATTATTTTTACTGAATGATTTCTATGTGGTGCAAGAAAGCATGTGATTGAGAGCTACTTGAAGAGTAGCTCAGAATTCCTTTCTGTGGGTGCGTACTCATTGACATCGCGTGTCGTAAAATATTTCAGGTGACTCCGAAGGAGTTTGTGGAGACGATGCACCTCATGGAGACTCGCTACGGTGCAAAAGATTTCATCCCAGTAAGCTCCAAGTCTACCTTGCGCCCTTCAACCTTCTTCATCACCAAAGTTGATGCTCTTTATCGCCGTAGTTACGACAGATACCAAGCGAAGACTCTGAAGCCGGAAGCCAATGGTACAAATGGCATAGCGCACTAGTCTTGCTGTAGGTCTTTGAGTCCGAAAGTTGCTATGATTTTTTCGCTTTTGGGTTGTGGTCCCTTTTCTTTCCAGTTATCTCCTGATTCAAATATTAGGTGTTGATGTATCTGCTACGAACAACAGCTCAGTAGGGAATTAGATAGGGCCAACCAATACTGTTTGCGTATTTGTCCAAGGGCTTGGTAAAGCTTTGATTGAGGAGCTTCCATTCACGTAGTGAAGGGTTTAGCGCATTTATTCTTCAGATTTTTTCATTTGCTGTAATTATTTACAGTAGGGTTTCCCTCGGAGTTGATTGCTCCCATTGAAGCTGAGGCGATTCACAATCTACTTGCCTGCCTGTCACTTCCGCAGACGTCCTTTGAGGAACTCTTTTTCTCTTCAGCAATTGACGTTGTAGCAATTTTGCTTGAGTTCTCTATTCGTCAGGTGAATATTCTCTATCAGTGGTTAGTGGAAAAAGAGAGTCGTTGAGGCTCAAGTCAAATACATTGTTCAGCTCGTACTCGAAAGCTGACTGACCTTTAGACTCTTTTTCAATGGCTTGACCATGACTTCCAATGTAAGTAGGCCATGTTTCGCCTTCCGCTGTAGACGTTTCTGGGTCTTGCCCTCGTAACTAGTAGTAGGCTGGTATCGGAAAAGGAAGCTGTCTTTTGAAATTGTCTTGGAAGATCAAACGATCTTTGTTTTCTTTGCATATCGATTTTCGTCTCGTTTTTTGGGCGACTTTATTAATGCTATAAGGTAAAGGACCCTATTTATGCCATAATTTGCAATCTGCCCACTTCAGGTGTTTGAAAAAAATCAAATTTTTCCTCATGTATGGATGAATGAGGGAAAGTAATATCAATTGAAAACTTTTTTTAATTTTGAAGTACTAAGAATTAATTATGGATTTTTGAAGTGATCAAGTCCTTAACCCCTAAATGCCCAAGCCTTTCCAAGTGTGTTTTGACTACAAAAAGAGCATCATCTATGGTAATCTCCAATGAGGTAAATTGTTTTTATTTTAGAATCTAACTATATAGATGCTTAACCCTTAAAGTTCCTTGAGTATGTTTTCACCAATACCATTCCAAAACTGCCATTTCCAATGCAAGTACCAAGTTTTGGAAAAAAAAACATTTTTGGATACATGTAACCATAGGAACTTGTAGGAAGATGGTTTGAGAAAATGTGGGAAAGTTTTTAGAAATTTCCATTGTGCATTTGAATTTATAAAAAATCCTTTTATTGACCATGTGAAAAATTGGGCAACTACATTTCATGAGCTCACATTTGTATGAAAAAATGTTCAAAATGGTGGTGCTTCTTTGGACTCATTCTTCAAGGTAAGTTGGCTACGTGCTTGAAAAATTCCAAATCATTTAGAATTGTACAATATATAGGAAAAAAATAGTAAGTAGTAAGAAGTAGATAATTATTCAAAATACTAAATTGTTAAGAATTTATTTATGAAATTGAAAAATGTCAATTCCAATGGCTATAATGCAATAATAAAAAATCTACATCTAATATTAGAATATTTTTTTAAAATATAGAAAATTGAATTAAATAAAGAAAGTCAAAGTTTATTTTATAGAATAGAATCCAAAATTGCCTCAAACAAAAACTCCTCATAACTTTTGATTCATTGATCAAAATGTTATAACTCAAAGCTTTCCACATATATATTCTTCTAGAAAGTCAAGTTCAAATTTTTGGTTTCTAAGAAAATGATTTCTTCAAATATGCCTAAATTGCTTGAGTTGAGAAAGAAACAATATCTACTATATCATGCAATAACTTTTTTGACTATATAGTCAAAAGTTATAAAAACCTTAAGGCTTGTAAGACAATCCTTGTCTACACAATATAAAAATTACAAAGAAAAACAATAAAAACTCCATTTGTAGTGAGTTGCCTAAATTTTCTATGTTGCTAGAATACACAGCTATGTCTTTCAGTGGTTAAAGAACTTTCTTGTTATTATGTATACTAATTTTGAGTGTAAAATTGAATAGAAGTTGTGAATATAACAATAGAAATGTAGATTTCTATTTTAGTATGTCGCCCCTCTCTACAATGTTTCAAAAATTTACTTATAAAAGATTTTTGGAATTGGAGGTGACATGAATAACTACAAACTAAAATGCACTTCCAAAAAGTTTAGTTTCACATGAAAAGCTATCAAACTCATTACATAATCCACATTACAATTGTTAAAATGTAATTTTATTTATGAATAGAAATCCCAAATAACTCCAAATTGGTGCTTTCATTTTAAAGATTTTCAATGGTGAAAACCATGAAAACACTTACACTTACCATAGGGACCTTTTCATAGTAAATGGATAAGTACAATTTCTTAGATTTCAAATTAAGTGAAATTAGTAAGCTTTGTACAAAGTTGGAAAATGAAATAAAATTTGCAAGCTTTACACTTCAATTTATAGTACATACATGCCTTTGAGGACCTCTCAAAAATCAAATATTCACCTTTTTTAGTAAAAAAATTAAAAATCTTGATAGTTAATCTTCAAAATTACCTACAAAAAATCTAAAGTAATCAAAGGAATTTAATTGCCCAAATAAAAAATGAGCTTGACATTTCAAATTGATTGTATGTGTTAATTAGGCAAATAGGAATAAAAATCTATTAAATGTCACTAGGTCACTTCAAAATAGACAAAAACACCTATAATGATTATCTTACTTACCAACAAAAGCTACTTATAACCCTAGAACTGTCAGACAATGTTGAGGCTTTAAATTGGCTAGGATCATTGATGTATTACACCCATAAGGAATAAGGCTCTATTTTAATTTGTCTACTAATGAATTTCAAAGTATCACTTGCCAACCCCAAATGTGCCAATTGAATACCACAACAATGCCAAGTAGGTCATGTATTTCAAAGTGGCACTTTTAATTTGGACGGCCAAAATGGAGCTTGTTATAAGGGTCATTTACATTATTCATACCATTGAATGAAGTTGAAGTCATATTAGTTTGTTTTTAAAGTTTTATTGAACATAATATAAATAGAATATATTTATTTAGTATTTGGTGAGACTAATATATCAATTTAATTTGTATATTATGCAATAAAAACTTAGGTTTGAACTATTGTAGTTCATACATTATTCAAAGGTTGACAATTCTATTTGTTTGGACAATAACATTTTTGGTCATCCATTTATGAACAAAGTCTTCTTTTCTTTTTTGCAATTTTCACACAACATATATTCAAGGAGTAGTGTTAAGGTACAATAGTTTATAAAACTTTTGACTATATATATGGTTAAAAAGTTATTTTATAATATGTAGTTTCTTTCCAAAATTAGATGGTGCAAGCAAATAAAAAGACCTACCTTTTTAAGAAATCAAAAAATCAAAATTAGTTGTTTAAATTTGTGTATATTTAGAAATCTTTGAATCATTCCATTTTGATTAATGAGATGAAAATTATGAGAATTTTAGTTTGGAGGCAATCATATATAACCTTCACTCTAAAATAAACTTTGAAGTCTTTTATTCAACTTGAATTTTAATATTTTTGGATTAAAAAAACCCTTGGTTGAAGTACTAATTGAATTGAACATTTACTAATTGAATTAATTCATATACCCAACTATTGGGATTAGCATTTTTTAGTTCCATAACTAAATTATTAAAAATGTAGTATTTTAAATAATTTTTTATGTCTCTTTACTTATTATTATTTTTGAGCATAGACACAAAATTTTGTTTATATGTATTTCAAACTATTTCTTCAATATCTTATAGAGAATTGTGAGTTGTAGGATCTTTAGTTCTACACATTTTTGTATAAAAAGTTTGAAAAAAGAAATCTAATCATTTGGGAAGAGTTTAAAGTATTTTTCAAATTCAAACATCATTGTCTTGGTAGGGACTCTTATTTTGAAATTTTAGCAAGGTGTATGTTGACAAGATAACTAAAAGATCCTATAATTGAGTTTATTAAGAAAGTTTGTATAGATGAAGATTTTAGCCTTGCTTTAGTGATTAGTATTTTAAAGCAAATCTGGGCCTCTAAAAGTAAAAGAACTTTAGGTTTTAATCTATTTTTCATCCAAATGTTCTATTTGATCTTAACCCCTAATGGACCAATTTGCTAAATTTATGGATAAATATGTGTGACCAAAGATTTCTATGCATTGGGCCCAAAATTTAATAGAAGTTTGGGACAAAGAATATCTTTCATGTACACTAAAAGTTAGGACATTTGAAAATATGAGTCAAAAGTTATGACCTAATATATGTTACTTTTTTCCACTAATAGGTAGTTTGGGCAGATAAAAAGAATCACTTTTTCATAAACAAGATGTGTAGGACCTCAAGTATCACCTACAAAATGTCATATTCAAGAAAATTGAAGTTAATTAATAGGCTTTATTTTTAAAGTTGCATAAAAAATAAACACATTGGTGCAACAATATAGATGTGTAGGTCCTAGAGAATCGCCTACAAAAACAAATTTTATCTCAACTAACTAAAATCCTACATTTTCTCGGACTAACTAGTTCTCTGGTGTATACTCTTGGCTAGGCCTTAAAAAAATAAAAAAATATTCTTTCTTTCTCATCCAAAATAATTGTCTTTTTTCCTAAAATTTTGAATTCAATTTGGATATTCTTAATTTCAAATAGCTAACTTGTAACCAAATGCCAATACTCCCCGTTCATTAGTTGGATCTATTATAAGGAACAATTTGAACAAAGAAGAAATCACTTTCAACCTTTAAGAAATTGCAATTCAAAGACCAATCTCTCCAACAAAGCACATGACTTAGGTACAAAAGCATTATGCCCTAAGAAATAGAGATTGAATAGTTTAAAATGAGAAATTAGATTCATGACATTGTGAAATATATGATTCACACATACCTAAATTTTATATCACCAGAGTCAATTAAGAACATTGCATGAGTTGGTCAAAAACTAAATCAAATGAAAATCAGAAGAACTAAATAAATATGACACCAATTTTGTGGTGCCTTAGAATAAAAAGAAGTAGAACCTACATGAGTTGTCCAGGTGTGCACATTGACAAATTCATTGACTTTTAAACGAAATTTATCTCTCTTCTTTCTTTCCAAAATAACGCAATGCCTCAGATGCAATGCAAATTGTACCATCTTTAGAGCCCACCCCTTAGTAACATTCAATGGGCATATTAAGTTATTAACTCATTACCATAGTTAGAAGATTAACATTTAGAAATATCCAAATTGACTTTTAATATTGGTGTTCAATAGTTCAATAGCTCTATTCCATCTATTAGAGGCATTTGAATGATAGACTACTCCAATAGACAAACATAATCCTTGTGGTAAAAGAGGAGATCAATAATGAATTAAATAAGAGCTTACAATATGGGTTTTTCCTAGATTGTGTAGACTTGAAGTATACAAACAAGGTAGTAGATTGCACTGTCTTCTCTAAGACTCATTTGTACACATGCATAAGACACAATCTTAGAATAGTGTACATCAGCACATAGTACCAAGACTAGATGTTTAATGAAGAAAGTTACTCTTGTTGTGTCTAAAATTTTAAAAGACTAAGGATTCATGGTATAAAAATGATAAATTCAATTCATCACATTGTACAAAATATGATTCAAATTAGACCAAATCTTATGTCACTAGGATTGGTGAAAGAGAAAACATTTGCTAGTCAAAGAAGACATTTAATTTTAGTCTTGTCCCACTTAAAGAGTGTTAAATTTTCACAAAGTTCAATTTGGTACTTTGTGTCCAATAGAATTCAAAGCCATGAACCTTGACAAAAAAATGAAATTCTTAGTCAAAATCCCAATTACAAAAGTAGCATTCATATAAAAAGGCGCACCTCATCACACTACAAATCACTACAACTAGAAACATGTTAAGCAAGTCATTCAAATCCTTCTACTCTTGATTCACCAAAGTGAAACCTTAATTACATCCACCTCATCAAAATTCACAATCCAATACACCAATCCTTCATTAGTTCCTTCGACAGAGTTGTAAAGCAATGCGTCCGGAGAAAATTAAGGGGAGTGGTCGGAGCTCTTGATTTCTATCCGTCTTTTGTCAGTCTTGTGGGAAGGATATCGAGTGATTAGCTTTCTTTTGTTTTTGTATATAGGAGAGGGCTCTAAAACCGAGCAGGCATTTTCAACCATCCAGTAGGGGCTCTGAAATGGACATGTGAACTTTGGGAAAAAAAACTCTGAATTAATCTGGATTACAATGGAGCTTGATGAGATCTGTTTTAACTTCTTCAATGAATGGTTTAAGAACCATAATTGGTTCATTCTTAACTAAGTGGCTAGGTGTCCTTTAATATAATTCAAATTAGAATGTATTGTTCAACTACCTTCTGACAAGTATTAAAAAATCTGAAATAATGATTAAATCAAGCATTCATTTCAGATTTTGAAAGGGACAGTTTTAGAAACCATTTCAATTACTTTACACATGTTGCAATGCCAGTTTTGGAACAAGGACTGATTTTTTTTCAAACTGTGCATGGATGGGTTTCCAAGGGCCTATGATCACATATAGGGACTTATAACAGACTGTATTTGAAAATTCATAACTAATTCAATAATGCTTCAAAAAATATGAAAGAACTTCTGCTAGATTCCTCATCTATTTTTCTACAACTGAAAAATAAACTAAAAATATTTTCATATCAGGAGATACACGAAAAAGGCACATCAGTGCTTAGATGCTCGCTTTTTGAGCCTCTTACCATAGCTCTCCGCGCAACTGCTGCAAGAGTATGAGCCGAGTTCTTTATTCTTTGTCCGTGGGCCTTTACTGACGAGAGATGTGGCAGCATCTTAGAAACGCTAATTGCTTTCGAAGCGGTGGAAGAGGCGTACGTGGTGGAGATTAGGGTTTCAATTGATTTTATCAAGTCTTAGGGGAGCTTTTTCGGAACGAGAAATTCTACGTGCATTGGATCGTGGAGCTGCTTGGACGACTCTGTTTGCATTCCTGTTCCAGTTAATTCTCTTACAAATGTTTGAATCTTTGTTGCACATAAATTTCCTTGATCACACAAAATTGTCTTGCATTTTTTCATTTCTCAGGCAATGTGATTTCGGACTGGAGAAAATGCGCATAGTTGAGATTCGAAAGTCAATGTCAAGTTTGTTGAGCTCTTCTAAGAATGATGCGGTAGTGACGACTTTCCAAGTTTCGCCGTCCTGGAAAGTCGAAGTAGTATCTAAAATTGCAATCTGTTCACTTCTCTTTTGCCTCTACAACTCCACTGAACGCCTTTTAGACTGTTAAATTGGTTGCATGTCTATTTGCACTTGCACCAATGAGAACCCCAATGAGAACCGTAGGTTTCAATAAGAATTTTCAGTATAATATTTTAAATATTGAATAGGAATGTGGACTTCTTCTAATTTGAGTGAATTTAGAGGAGATCCTTCAATTTGAAAGGATGAATGAGGAATGCCGAGAAGTTGAACTGGCAGGTTTAATTGTCATGACCTTGTAGATGCTCATGGTAATGTTCCCTGGCTATTATTGGTTATCAAGAATAATTCTGTTACAGATGCGTTATCAATCCCAACAGATTTGTATTCTGAAACCTTGCGTCAGCTTCAGTTCTTTCACCGTCACGGATTTTGAATATGTTGGAAGGTGTTTTTTCGTCTTGTTGGGGTTCCCGCAATTCTAGGGTTTCAGAGCCCCAACAATTCCATGGCGTTCGTGTCGAAGTTCATTTACGCATGTTGCAAATAGGAAGCATGCCGTGGCTCGGTGCGTCTTCGTTGTTTCCTCTTCTTTCCAACTATTCACGTCACCTAAATGCTTCTCAGCTCCAAAAAACATTCAGTTTGGGGCTTTGAAGGTTTTTGCGCCTCGATTTTTATGGGACTTCTCAAGTTTTAGGGTTGGAGAACGGTATTGCTTCGATTTTAGTTATGGATGGAATTGGAGGTTTTCATTTGGAGGACTGGAGGGCTGATCTTAATATTGAGGCATCAAACATGTCGAAAGTCGTGGTCTAAGGTTTTAGGTGTCTAGAACCTCATAGTAGCCATTTTTATGGACGATATGAGACTTTCACTATTTTTGTAGTGAAATATTCTGTGTGGTGGTTCTATCAGTTGCAGGGACGGCTGGACTTCTTCGTCGGAGTCGTGGGCGCTCTATTGTTGTCTCATGGTGCATTTTTAACAAATGCAATGTACATGCGGGTTTTGCTGCGTTCAAATTGATGTTTGATATTGTTCTTTTAAGCAGTAGGTTTTTTTAAGGAGTATTCTTAAAATTGGATTTTCGGACAGGAGATCTATGACATTGCGAATGATGAGCTATTGAGTAATATATGGCTACCATCTGTGGTCTGGAGAATTAGGACATTTGTGGAGTGAGTGATTTTGGGAACAGGTTTTTTGATTTACTTCCAGACGGAGCATTGTGTGTTTGCTTGGGAAACCAACCTGAGATCGGGAAATTGAGAGAGGGTTTCTCAGAATTGTTTTGCTTTGTTTTGTTTTGCAGATAGGGAGGTTTTGAAGATCAGAGAAGAAAATTTCACGTATCCACCCTTGCAGGTATGAGAAATTTTGAAGGCTTTGATTCCTAACAAATTCTATGATGCGGTTCTGGGAATCTTTGTATTTTCTAGTTTCAGTATTTTTTTCATACTTAGATTGTACTGAAGGTAGAATCTCAGCACACAATAGTTGGGGGAAGTGGGGGAGGCGAAGACAGCACACAATAAATTAGGAACCCTATGGAGGTCAGTATGTTGGAGTTTATGATGAGACCGGAATTGCTCGTGTTCTTTTCAAGTTCTCTGTCGACTGTCGGCGTTCTCCATATCGGTAACGTCGACGTCCTCCGGAGGTCCCATAAAATTTAAACGAAGGTACCACACTGACGAGATTGCCGTAGCTTCCGAAGCCTCCCGCAACTTCCGGGAGCTTCTCAGGGTTTCAAATCCTTCCGGGGCACTTGCAAAGCTCTTTGAGCGGAGGACTTGGGGTGCCCAACGTAGAAATTCCTGGAGCCTCGGATAATTCGTTTCTCTGTAAACTGACTTCTTCAGTTGTTCTTCTCTGGCCTCTTGTGCCCGCTCTTTCATTGTCTTGATGGTGGCTCATTGGATTTTGTGAGGAAGAGCAAGGAGCAAGGAGCTTGTTGTATTGACTAGGATTTTTTTTTTTGAATCTTTACTAGCCTCCCTTGCTATTGCCCATGCAATATGGATGTTTTTGCAGGATGAGTCCTTTTGAGATTATCTGTAGCGTGAGCGTTGTGGTCTGTGCCACTGCGTTCACTGTCTTGACCTGGATAGCACTTGACAATAGGGGCAAGGTTGCCTGCACCGCGGATGCAATGCAGAAAATATGGGGTACAAAAGATGGCGACAAGGAGGAAGGAGTGATGGAGATGCGTCTATGACTGGCTTGGGAGACTGCACCGACTTTCTGCAGATTCTAAACTGATTTATAGGTTTTGTTGTGATGAGTGATTATGTAGAGCCTTGCCATGACTCAAAGAGAGGATACCATAACAAAAAATCTGAATTATTGTGCTAAGCTCTTTACTTTGCTGACACTAGCGAGTATCGTGTACTAAATTGCCATTGTGCAGCATTGTGCTGTTTTTAGTGTATTGCCAATTTACAAGTTTCATTGCTCAATCCTTACGTGGATTGTGCACGTTATGGCAATTTGAAGTGTGACGTTGAAAATTACTGAGTATATTTGAGGTTGTGAGTGATTGCGAGAGTCTGGTTTTAAAAATTTGAAAGATTTGAGGGGTGGTGTGGTCCTGAGTGGTATGCGTGGTGTTTCCGATTGGGACTACTGTTTACAAAATTGGAGTAGGTTCATGGGTCGTGAGTGTGTTGGGACTTGTTGACGATTGAGGAAGGTGCTATGGATATTGGAGGAGTGTGAAGTTAGATCTTGAATTCAATGAAATTGGTTCTTGGCTTCAAAGTACGCTTTGGTGAATTTGGGATTCCAACCACGCATCTCGATCACTCCCTGCCGGCCATTTTGAGTACCCCATATTCTGAAGCTCCTGCTTGAAATTCGTTTGACGTTTAGAAGCGTCATTTGCAATTCATTTGAAATTTGGAAGGGACGATTGTAATTCGTTTGAAATTTGGTAAGAGGTGACTGGAATTCTTTTGCGAAAGAACGGATCGGAGTTCTAAGAATCCATGGCGGCAGGTCTTCCACCTCGTCCACGATTCGTCCTCGACAAAGAAAGAAACAACTCGTTCATGAAGAAGGTTGGGGACGATCCTCGGCCACACTCTATAGTGTCGGATGCCGGAGGCCAATCCGCTGCTGCAGTTCGAGGTATCGTGGACGACGACGCTCGGATGGCTTCTTCTTCTACTCGTTCCGACCCCGAAGCACAATTGGATTTCGACGTAGAGGCTCCACAAAACGCTGCTGCGAAACCAACTACTTTCTGGACAAGGTTGCAGGCAGGTCAGTTAAATTTTACTGACTTCTGATTTTGCAATTTGTTGCTAGTTTTAGGCGCACCTGTAGTTAGGGCTTCCAGGGCGTTAGAATTCAAAATCAAGTGGATGTGCGCCTGGGACCGAACCTTCAATAGATACCTGAGATATTTGACGGTCGTGAATTGGCAATGCTAAGGTTCGACAGGATTTCGTTAGGGATCATTCTTATTGTCCTGTTTCTAAATCAGGAATAAGTTGAGCGTTTTTAAATCTTTGAACTTAAGAACAGAGTCTTTGAATGGAGAATCGAAAAATTCTTAGTATTAAACAACCAAAAACGCAATCAGAAAAGTGTAGGAATGGAAATATTCCGTTTTCCAAGTTTGAATTTAAATCTGGATATGCGTCGACCAGTTCCCTTCATATTATGCCTAGGAAAATTGAGAAATATACTTAAAATGACAATGCTAGGGTGTGGTGTTAGGGTGGGAGGAGGTTGAAGACCGACTTGCAGAGTGGTTTGGATTAAACCAATCGAAGTACCAGTGGGCCGTTGATGAATTGTTGGAACGCCAACTGGTGAGTGGTCACTTTCAATGCTCTTTGCTACATATTCTATCTCGATGTCTAATACGAGACCTAATCAAATCGTATTCTAATTCAGGTAGTGTATCAAGTAACGTCTTCTAATTTGGTGAGGAAGATCTGGATACGGCTACAAAATCTCCCTTGAACCTAATATTTGGTCCTGACTTGGTGAAACAGGTTGGAGACCATCCTGCATCCGAGGCCAATGTGGACGGACTTCAAATGCAGAATATTCAGGAGCAAAGTATGCAGGTATGGTCGTACTAGAATTTTCTGAGTGGTATCAGATTTGTATGGAAATTCAATCCCTTGGCTGTTATTTGGATCTGAATCGTGGAAGTTTGTTCTTCATCAAGCTTGAGCTGTTGCTCCGTGTGAACGCAGAGAGACGTGGGTGGATCTAATTTCTAGAAGCATCGGGTGCTCAAAACTTGGAAGAAACCTATGAGCGCAGAAATAGCTCATTTCTAGATTACAATTTTTCACAACCACCATAGTTGTACAGAGTGGGGAAGAAAGCAGAACTAGTACAATGAATGCCTGGATGCATATCTATTAAGGAGACCTTCCGCAGTAAGTTTCTCTTCTTTGCCCTGGGTTTTATGTAGTCCTTAGTTTGAGAAATTATTTTGCGTACTCTCCATTGATTGGATTTTCCTGGCTTATGGAGATACCTATCTAGGATCTGAAGGTCAGAAGTATAGAACCCCTTCAATCTCGCTCTTAAAGATAAAAAGAATATAAGCTCCTAGGATCAATGTTGCAATTGACTGGAGTTTTGGATCATTGGGAGAAATCTTCGGCCAGGGTAATTTGCCCCCTCATTGCCCCACTTGGGGGGGATGAGGAGCTCCATTCCCTGTCCCGCCACGATAATTCCTCCCTCCCTCCCTCCGACTTGCTCAATCCTATCTAAATTGCTGGATTTGTTCGGGAAGAAGTTTGTTCCTACCAACCCATCCATCGCTCTGATTGAAGCAGCAAAGCAAGTAAGAGGACTCCCATCGCAAACTATGTCATCCGGATGCCCTAGTCCTTCCCAGGGTTTTGTTTTTCAATTTGGCCTCACTTACGAAGATCCACTGATCCACAGAGAGAAGGAATCGTTGCTTCGGGTTGATACTGATTTACATAGCTTTAAGAGCTAATCTATGTCGACGAATTAGATGTTCACAAAAACCTCCGCTTGTACCTAATTCTGGGCGTCAGTTAATTTGTAAGAACTTAGAACACATAGTGCAGTAGTGAATGATCCATTCTATGGCTATAGCGGAACCTCGTGAGTTTTAGAAGACGTACAAGGCTACATCTCGTTTTTGGCGTTGGCTGCAGAATATGGTTTGGAGGCAAGGAATTAATGTCGATGCAAAATGAGGGCGATTTTAAGCCAGCGATTGCAACGAGAGTGTGAAAGAGGAGCTAAAAATTTGATGACTTCATTCCCTCATTTTTTGGGATATCCATTTCAACTGATGTGAACACATGGACAGGGTATCCTTTGTAATCCGCTTTGTGCTAAGTTACGCTAGAGGGATTTCAACTTGGGAATTCACTTGGAGGGAGGCACCTCCGAGGTCAGAGACTTGTGTGTTTGTTGTTTCAGTTGTTTGATTGTTATTCATTGCATAAGGTTTGAATTGAGTTTCATTACACAAGATTTTTTCTTGATGAATTGTTACCCAAAACCCAAAGTTCTGGAAACCCAGTCATATGTTATAAGGCCTGAGTTGCACCTAGTTTGTTTTCTAATAAAAAAATGGAGCTCAGAAATTGCTTCCATTTGATTGGAACGAATGAGAGGTGGATTTTTCTGTTGATTTGCTTGATCTAGTTTCACAGTAAGTGCTTGATGTGTCTCACCGTGACATGAGCTTTAGATCCACCTTAAACAGAGGTTCCTAAAGATTGAAGCAATTCCTTTAGTTACCGTCAAAATGCTTAATCATTTAGAAAGTGAATGAACTAGGAATGAGTCCAAACTACCATTAATATCATTCTACAACATTTAAGGATATGTATTCACTATAAAAAATGGAGATTGTGTTAAGAAATCTAAACTTTGTAGGAGTGAAGAAGTGCATGGAGAATGAGCACATTGTTGTGGATGTTGATAAGGGGCTCAACATCATTTGCAACTAGTAGAAATGATGACCAATTCCATGAACGAGGTGCTTCTAAAATCGACCCTTTTTGAATTCCACTACCTATATTTTGACTTTGAATGGTCACCCACCATCATCCAAAATCGTCAAGAAGGTTACCTTCAAGAGTAAGCAATGAGAAATGAAGAGCTCTTTGATGCAACCATTGAGGGATCAACATTTTGTACTTCAAAGGTGTCTATTCAATTGGAGTGTAGGGAGAATGATTAGGCCCTTTGTGTTTTCAACTTTGAAAATTCTTAAAATATTGTGTAAGCATTAGAAAGTTACAAAACATCTTGGAGAGGTTTTCACTTGAGTAGTCTAACATTCTTGAACCCCTAAAAAATTCATCATGTGGACCATGCACCTAACTAGGATAGCAAAAATATCAATTTTCATTGCTTCTACCTTACTCCTATGTAACACAACTTCATCTTTTTTTTTTCTTTCCTGTTAAGAAATCTATTATTCACAACTTTCTAAGTTGATGATATGTTAAAATCCATCAAATATTGAACTTATAGTTTAGGGTCTATGGATCATGAGGAGTATGTACCCAATTTGAATGTGTGCCCTATTTTGACTTGGTCAACCACTTGACAAACTTCCACATATGTAATTTTAGAGAAATATGTACTCTAGTAACACCAAATGTCCAAATCCAACCCTTGGATAGAACAACAACTCCATAAAACATTTCTACAAATTAGGATGACTTTCATCCAAACTGTAATGAGAAAGAAATCTGATTTTCAATCTCTACATTATCCAGAAATGGGACATTAGAGCGCTTCACGGTTAATACAGCTCTAGCACAACTGAGTTTTTGAGTCGCTTTGTTTCACTTAGCTTCCTTATGATATAGGCCAAGAACATTTTGTCAAAGCCAGAGGTCCAAACTTTTCAACAGGATGATTTTGAAATATTTTGACGGATAGAGATTCAGTACGTTGTGATTCCCCACTCAAATGACTATTGTTTTTTTTCTCTTGAACAGTACTAAAACTGTGATAGCGTAGAGGAGTGATGTTTTTTTCCTTCCTTTTTTCTATTATTGCTCGAGTCATCCATCGTCTACTTGCAAGTTGCAACTTTACAAGGGCAATTGCCAAGAGTCACAATGAGTATCTTCTACTTTGGTGATAACTTAACTCTCTTTGTTTGCAGCAAGTACAAATCATTTCTGAAAAAAAAAATTTGTAGCGTGAGTCACCTCATCAATTCTTTTCCCCCCAGATAGAGACTAATGATTTCTTGCACACTAAGTTAATTCGACTTTGGGATGAGAAGCCCTGCAGTTGCAGCTACTTGAACTGCATGCTTGAACCACTTGAACTTAAGGTGGGTACACTTAAAAGCGCCACTTTTTGGTACTATGCCTAATAACTATTACTGGTCTGATCGAATTTTTATACAGTCTTCTAGGCAAGCAAAAGCTTGTTCCAATGCACCAAAAAACGCAGCATTTGGATACAATATGCAAAAGTTATTAAGGTTCAAAGTCTGTTTCTAAGATCACTCCAGCCAAATAGGTACATAATGGAATTCAAAAATGTACAACAACTATAGATGGTGCTTTTACATGAGATGCAATTTTGGGTGTACCCACCTTAATAAGAAATGCAAACCAAAGTTTATTGTTGCAAATTTGTCAAAAGTCCAATAATTTGTTACATTGAATCTTTTGTCGGTTTTATATGTACTTACCATAGAAACTTCTGGCCTTGTATATTTTTAATTTGATGCTATCATACCAGTATTCAACTACATCCTTATATCTTAAAACTTCATATTAATGTAATATAAAATATACATATTGGGTACACACGGTTGCTAGTATGTGAGCATAGAAATGTGAGCTTGTGAGCCTCAAAGATGATGCACCTAAAGTATAGGTGCTTATACTATAAAAACCTTCTATGATAAGAGTATATTTATACTATAGGTAACTATATTATAGGTATTTTTACCATAAACACCTTCAAAGGTGTTAGTATATCTACTTATATACATATTAGAAGCTCACATGCTCACATGTTCATGCTCACACTCTAGCATTGTTGATTGGGTATATATTGTGTATTTTGGAGACTTTGCATGCCAAATATTCATGCATTGTTTTAAAAATGCATTTGAAGAGACTCTAGAATCCCTTTTCTCTACCAATGAGACCCCACAAAAACTTTTTCAATGTAATTATGTAACCATGCTGAATTTCTTCTTTTGTCGGTTTGAGGTGTATTTACCTGAGGAGCTTCTGGCATCTTATATTGTATATTGTGTAAATAATGTTTTTGATTTGATGCTATCGTACTCAACTAAAGTACATCATCTTATTTTAGAACTTCATACCATATTGTATAGTATACGCACCGGGTACATACTAGACATTTTGGAGACTTTACATGGCGAACATTCAAACGGTCCTGTCGGGACCCTCTGCGTAAACTGCAGTCATCCGTTTCATTTGTTTCAAAAAAACAAAAAACAACAACCTGCAGTCGCAGTTTATAAGAGCATCACTCACTGAGCTGAGGAGCATACTTGGTTGCCTCTCAGGATGCAATTCCTCCTCCTTCACCAGCACACCACCATTTTCGTATTTTCTGGTGCTGCTTGTATCTGAAACTGGGTTATTTGCAACGTTGAGTATCTGCATATCCGGAGTACGGTTGTCTCACAACAGCAGATCATTCGGAAGCTTTGAAGGTCTAGCAACGCAGACCCGGGCACAGAACTCAACTGCTTATCGATTGATTAGGTGAGCCTGTGCAAAAATCGAGGTGACACCTTGGAAATGTACGTTCTGTTCGAATTGAAGGTATGCAATAGGGAATTCATTGTATGCGTTTTAAACGTACGAATTCAGGGACGTTACCGAAGGTTGTTGCTGTGGTCTATCACTTTCGAACACCCAGCTAGTTTGGTAACTTCTTCGTTTTCAATCTCGTATAAGTGATCCTCCTCTGAGAATCCAGGAATAGCAGCTTAACGTCCAATTCTTACAGCCAAATCGGTAGTTCATTCTCAACTGGAAGCTCTTGAAGTACCGCATGAATTGGGGTTTCCAAACTGCTTTCCCCAGCTACCCGATAGACTGAGAGGTTATGTGCTTGGATTCTTGTTGCGTAGTTTGCGAAATCACTTTAATTCCCTTCCTGTGCGCAACTCCGGCGCAACTCCGGCTCACCTGGCTGAGTGTGTGGCCCTGGCATGAGACAGTCAAGATGGTGATGTGGCTTGCGACATCGAAGGACGAGTCGATTGCTTTTGAACGAGGCGTGGTGGGACAACAGAGTGATGCCATTTCTGCCATACAAGCCGTGCAGGCCACGGCCCCTGTGCCGCTCACAACGCAGGATGCAAGTTTCCTTGTGCCACTCTCGGAGCAAGTGACTTTACTTCCACATCAAGATTTCAGCCACGACATTCCCGTGATCGATCTCTCGGGCAGCCGTGAGGAAACCATGGCTGCTCTCACAGATGCTGCCACATCGTGGGGGGTGTTTCAGGTAAGATTTGATATGCAATTAGTTGCTCGCAGAATGTGGAAGTACTACGTTATACTGTTTTGTTATTTTAAGTGCCCTCCATTCTTTTGAGAGTGTATTCGTTTGGTACACGTACACATTATCCCTATTTTGAGAGATTTCCAAAGCACTAGACTATGATGGGTTCTTTTGATATTGATCGTTAAGATCGAATAAGGTTTGAATTGTTGTAGTTACGAATGGAATTCTCCTTTCTCATTGAACTTTCTTAGGCCGTAAGTCAGTAGAAGATTTTCAAAGGCAAGTTTTAGTTCTCAAATCTTGTCCATGTTTAGTACGCCAGGAATGTAAACCTTATCTACGTTTGAAGATCTACACACCGAGTTCAGGTTTGTTTGTAAGCAGTCCTGAGCGTAGAAAAATAAAGTTAAGATGCAGGCACAAACTTTACTGCTCACAATTTGTATCGTTTTTTAACAATTCCACTTCATCATCAACGGGTAATATCTCGAATAGAAGTTCTTTCTAAGCTGCTTAGAGCCATCTGTAGCTGACTCCATGACTTTTGAGTGTTCAAGATGTAAATTCAATTCCTCAATACTGAACGGTGTAGCCAGGATGCGTTGACTTTGCACAGCAACTGATGGTAATCTTTGAGGACATGGTCAGGTGGTGAACCATGGAATGCCCACATCAACTATGAATGAGATGCTGGCAGTGGCAAAGAAATTTTTTTCCTTACCCGAAGAGGAGAAATTGGCTTCGGCTGTTGATTTCAAGAAGGACGTGCCTCAAGGTTACAAGCCGATGGCTGAATCGTTCCACAGAACTGCTGGCTGGAGCAATGTGCTGGAATATATCCTTCGGCCTGACCGACTCAGCGCCACCAAAGAAGCCTTTCCATCTGCTGCATTCAGGTACGACCATAATGAAGCGCCGGAACCTGCATCACTCCAAATTCAGAATAAAACTGAATCGGCTAACATTCTTGCGCACCTTGTTGTTGAATTGTCGTTCAGAGCTACAGTCGAGAATTTTGGGGAAGGTCTTCACCAAGTGCTGGTAGGCCTGGTGGAGCTTCTACTGACTGCGCATTTGGGTCCAAAATCCGGACCAAGCAAGACGACCGAATTCCTTGATGCCAATCATATGCAAGTAATTCGCTTCGCCTCATACGAACCGTGTCCGCAGCCTGATGCGGTGATGGGCATAAGAAGTCACGTGGACCACACGCTCATTTCGTTATCGGTGCAAGATAACACCGGCGGACTCCAAGTGGAAAAAGACGGTCAATGGCACGGGGTTGCACCTCTGCCGGGTGCCCTTGTCATCCTCATGGGCACTGCCATTCAGGTGCGCGATGCCTCGATACCTTCAAACTCTTTCCAAAAGTAGGGAGTTAATTATTCAAGACCCATCCATGTTGCAATATGTACACATTACTTGCGCAACTGTATACGAGCCCTTCAATTCAATTTTCTCAACAATTTGGTTGGAATGCCTACAGATGATAACCAACGACAACATCAAAGCTGTGAACCATCGGGTCGTAGTGAATGGGCACTCCAGTCGCATCTCCGTAACATCTGCTGTCAATCCAAGCAACGACACAATCCTGTATCCTGCTCCCGAGCTCGTCGACGAGATGCACCCCCCGCTCTATCGCCCCTTCAAGTACGGGGAGTTTCGAGTCCAAGCATTCGAGAATGGGATACTCAAATCGGGAGATGTGGTGGAGAAGTTCCGCATTCAGCCGGTGGATGCAAGATCGGCGCACCCAGTTACTGGGGATAAGCCACATACCCCCAAATTGAAACAGGATGGGTATCTGCCAGATCTGCTTCGATTTGAAAGAGCCGGCATTGTTGTGGCTTAATTATAATGCATACTTCCAAGTTGCGAAGACAGATGTCGAAGGAAATTGAGACAAGTTACCTCCCGTTCCAGTTGCGTAGATACTCAGGTTTTCAATGTTCACGTTGTCTTGACAACTTCATTAGGAAAACCCAAAACCTTAAATCTTCAAAATTGTTGCAATACAGGTAGTGCAACCTTGTTACAAATGTAAAAGTCTACATCAACATATTGCATCATGCAGCTAGTTTTGATGCACTAATATGAAGGAATAGGATGTTTGTGAGCTGTATGTGTATCTATACTATATTTTATGTTTGCTACGTTAGTAAGGTTTCAATAGCGTGCTTTTAGTGTGAAAACTATACAATTATGTATTTGAATTACATTTCGTGTGCTTCAAGCAAAAGTGATCCCTTTGCACTATGAATTATTGAAACTATAAATTGTTGTATCATGTTTTTGTTAGATTCAATAATCCTATTACTAATATTTGGATTTTTTTTAAAGCTCATTTGAGGCCTTTTGTGTACAAATCCACTCAAGTGAAATTCAATTATATTCCATGTAAGGATCCAACAAGTCCAAGTAGCAATTCCAAGGATTTAGAAATTGCAAACTCAATAGAAAAACTAATTTGAATACATCTCTATGTATTCGCGCTACCCTTTATTGATTGGTCAACTAGTTTTTGGTTGATTTTTGAACTTTTTGTTTGTTATTATTCATGGAACATTTCATTTCAAAAACCCAGAGGACAATGCATTTAGAGTGTCTTTGAATGCTTCTAAGAAAGCCAATTTCAAGGAAATGTGTGCAAAAATGCATTAGTTACACTTATCTAAATTTAGATTGCCTAGCCCTTTACATGTGAAATATTGAAGAAATATATAAAGGAGGAGGTCCATAAACTGACCATCTAAGGGCTAGAACAAAATTTTAGGCAAGTCAAACATCTTGAAGTATTTTCCAATGAATTTTTCTTGAAAGACAGCTTGAATAGGCATTTAACCTAAGTTGTTTCATATTTTTTGGAGCTCTGTAGAGTTAGTTATGAATTTCTAAAGTCAATATGGCATAGGGCTCCAAAACCGCCCACCCCCTCAAATGTTCAGTGTTTGTACATTACTGTAAAGATCAAAAAGCATCATGTACCAGAAATATACATTTCAGAAGGTGAGTGGTTTTGGAGCCTCCTCCCTTATAATGAATGTAAAAGATGACTACTTATATATATGGAAGAACTATTTGGAAGGTTTAGGATTGATTTCTGGAGCATTTAGCGAAATTTATGCCCAATTGTGGCAAACCGTATTTAGCACCAGTGCCAAAGGTTGTTTACATCACATCAATCTTTGAAGATTAATTACAAGGATGTAAATTGTTGGATCACTTTCATTTTTTGCTTGGTTCAAATACTTACCTCATAGAACTAATTTATAAAATTTGATTTAGAATTACATCCATAGAGTGGTCACCAAATGGGACTTTTCAAGAATCGTATATAGAAATTGTTCTTACCTTCCAAATCAACCACAGTCATTGAAAGGTTAACAAGACATCACTTAACAAGACATGATCCAAAATTCAAAATCTACTATGTTGGTCATTGAATTAATTCTTTGAGGTATTGTTCATAGCAAATCTTCAAATTGTTTTTAGATGTAGGGTGATTGCAAGAAACACCTATTGATTTTGTTGCGTTTTTATGATTTTTTCATGATTACCTTAAAATTAGAATTTTTTTTAAAATTTTTAAATTTGACTAATGTATAAACTTTAAGACAAAGGTAACCACCAAATTTTACTTAAAAGACGCATTAAAAGACATTACTTAAAAGATATGATGTCAAGGACACTACTTAAAAGACCCCATTCTCTTGTAGTGTTATGAAAAAATTTGGCAAAGTATTTTATAGTCATGAGTACCTTTTCTATAAATATTGAGTCATTTAGAGCCAAAATGCAAAAGTTATGGCTAAAAAAATATATCAACACATATTGCGTGACACAGAATAGTACAAGTGTTTCATACAATCACCCTATAGTTGAATCTAACACTAAGCTCTAATAGACTTTCATTTTCAAATTGTATACATATTAGAGTTAATTATAAAGGAAACCCGGGTTTGAAACAGGAGTGTCTAAGGGAGGTATAACTCAAAATCATTAGATGAAATTTGAGGGCATTAGGAGACTGCGGGTTCCCGGACTGCGGGAACACAGTTTTCTGCCTTGTGAACTCGAATCCTACGTGGTTAGGACCCTGCCACGTAATATTAAAAAAAAATTCAAAATTTTCTTTTTGGACTTATTTTCATATTTCAGGACCCAAATTTATTTATTTTTTAATTTTAAATTTTTTTTACAAAAAATTTGGATAAAAGTTGACCTGACAACAATTAGCGGCATTGGGAGCCGTTTCGGGAACAAACCCCAAACGGCCCTGTAATGCCCTCAAATTTCATCTAATGAGTAGAAAACAAACACAGTACCAAACTTCTTTGGACCTCAAGTTTGGTGCTCCAAGGAGTTTGGTCCTAGGTTTTTTTCCAAATTCCAGCTTCTAGTTTGGCATTCCATCCAATTTATGATTAATTATATTGTCTATTCAATATCTATGAAAAAGTGACACTTCTTGGTCCAAGTGTATGTTTCACATACCTACACTTTTGGCAAAGGGAATTGTGAATGTATATACCTTACTTCTAATGACTTCCTCTACTAACAATGTGTTCTTTGAACAATCATGGTCTTTTTTTGAGTATTGGTATTTTTACACTTCATGGGTACTCATAATTTGACCTCATATAATGTTGTTGTAGCTAGACACTAAGTATTGTGGATACTAAGTGTTTGATAAATGACAAAGAATCTTTTTGCCATAAGAGTTTTTTCGGGGGTGTTGGGAGACTGTTTCAGCCTCGTTCCCCATTTCTGTGAACCAGCCCTGCTGATCAGAATAAAAAAATATTTAAAAAATATTTAAAAAATATTTAAAAATGAAAAAATGAAAAAAATAAAATAATAATAATAATAATAATAATTTTAATTTAATAAAATATTATTATCTGATGTGGCAATCTCTATGCCACATCAGATCACTGTAGATCAGCTACTGCAGCGAGTTTCCACAGTCCAGGAACTCGCAGTCTCTCAACTATGGAAGAAAACTTCTTATGTATAAGACAAAAGTGCAAATTTTAATTATTGAAATTTGTGTGAAAAGGGAATGTCTTATACAATAGTAGTTTGACCTCCAATGAGGGCTCTTGGCTTTTTTGTAGCATATCATTCACATGGTTCTAAAGATGATTTCCATGGTGACTAGCTTGGCCTTCCAAGTTCACCCTAGTAAGAACATTGCACATCTAAAAAGATCGCATGGATGACTTCATTGTTCACTATAGAAAAAAAGAACACAATTGTTGATTGAATAACCAAAGTATTTTGATAACTAAGGGAAAAACACCCATTCCCAAACGTGTCCTTTGCAATGGACTGTAGACTCATCCAATTGCGTCAGTAGAATTCCCTTAATGTTCTCGCCACATGCTTGATACTAATTGGCTAATGCATTTCAAGGATATATATAAATATCTAATTGGTTTACTCCTAATTTCAGCAAGGTTTAGTTTTGGATGTGCCTATTGCACAGTTTCAGTGGTCTAGGGAGCCAACACTTTGAAAAATCAAAGAAATTACTCATACAACATCCAAAAAATCTAATTTTTCTTTTGAATATTCATGATTTTCACTTGCTAATATAGGAGGAGGCTCTTGAATGGAGCAGGTTCTAAAATGGTGTCCTATCTTAAATGTACAATACTTGTACATGTTGCATTTTCATAGCCTTCAACAGTGTACTGATAGTGTACATTTTAGCTAGGGCACCATTTTAGAGTCCTATGCTCTTTCAACTTCAAAATTTGATAACTAATTCTAGAGAGCTCCAAAAAAATATGAAACAACTTGGGTTAGATGCCTATTCAAGCTGTCTTTCAAGGAAAATTCTCTGAAAAATATTTCAAGATGTTTGACCTGCCCAAAATTCTGTTCCAGCCCTTAGATGGTCGGTTTCTGGACCTCCTCCCCTACTAGAACAAAATATCATTTTTAGAAAAAGCTACCTCTAACTATGCTGAATTCCTTATTTGCACGGTTTTGGGTGCTTCCACCGTACCTTAGTCATGGGGAGCCACATTGACTTCCAGGGTTGACGTAGGTACGCACTTGAGAGTTGGGCTGTGAAATTTCCCCCGCACTGACTGACCAGCTCCTCTTTTGTTTTCATGTTTTTTGTTCCAAGCAAGTGGACATAATACATGGAACAGACGCAGAGCAGAAGTTTGGGAGAGCCAGGCAGAGTGAGTGACATTCAAGTTCAGTAAGCTTAACTTATGCCGTTTGAAAACATGTGGTCCAGGTGATGTGCATCACACTTGCATGATGTCAGGGAATTAAAGTGTGAAAATGGACAGGGAGACAGCATTGTCATAACCCCACTGCAGGATTTCAAAGCAGCACCATCCATCTGCAGCAGCTGCCAAGCTAAGTTCCGTTAGAACCCATTGCCATGTCGGATGTCGTTCGACTCTTCTGGCTGTTGCTGCATTCAAAACCCAGCCCTTCAATTTCAACTTGTCCTGGATTGCAAGTTTACATGGAAGGTAAACTACCCCCGTTACGGAATAAATGGGAGCAAGCCCATTGTGGGTAAAATTGTAATGGTGATATACATTTCAGATTTTGAGTGTACAGCACCAGGATTATAAGTTTACAAGTAAGGTAAACTATCTCCGTTACAGAATAAATGGGAGCAAGTCCATTGTGGGCAAAATTGTAATGATGATGTACATTTCAGATTTTGAGTATACACCACCAGGATTACAAGTTTACAAGAAAGGTAAACTACCCTTGTTACAAATAAATGGGAGCAAGCCCATTGTGGGCAAAATTGTAATGGTGATGTAAATTTCAGATTTTGAGTGTACACCACCAGGATTACAAGTTTACAAGAAAGGTAAACTACCCCTGTTACAAATAAATGGGAGCAAGCCCATTGTGGGTAAAATTGTAATGGTGATGTAAATTTCAGATTTTCAATATACACCATAACTACAAATGAGCTTGCCCCCATTTATTCCATAATGGGGTGGTTTACCTTACGATATACACTGATTTATCACAATGATGACTCTCAAGCAAATGTCAAAGAAACAACCCAAGAATCTTCAGTAAAAATCATCTGATGAAAGTATGCATCTTTGTGTGGTGTGCTTGGGAACTGAAGTGTTTTCCTTCATCCATTTTTTGAACTTGGAATGTCTCATCCTGGAAGAGCTCAGTACTGTAATGGGTCTCTTCAGGACATGGCAAAGCCCCTTGCCACAGACTGCCAAACAACTGCAGTGTTCCATTGGTTCTCATGAGTTCAGGGGCAGGGGCAACAGCAGATTTGGATTTGAATTCGAGGCTGATAGCCTTGATTAGGGGAGTCAGGAGAGTAACATGTCAAGCCTGGACATAGCTTTACATGTGACACGCTTGAATGCATCACAAGAATGTGAATATTACCCAGGTGGACCATGTGAAATATAGCTACAGGTGGGTTCAAATGTCCAAACCATTGACAAAGTACTGGTGTTACAATAATTGTACCTCGATGCACAAGCTGTTTTGTACAGCTGCTGCCAATTAAAAAAATTTCTTGGTACTGCATTGGGCATAATGGGCAATATTCTTAACTCAGATGGAAAAAAAAATTCCAGTTTACTTGATCCTGTGTGTACAGTACCTTACACTCAATCGACAGAAAGACTGGAATTTCCTTTCGCAAGATCACGAGGCCAAGAAAATTCCTTTGTGCAGGAGCTGCATATGAGGCGAGGTGGCCATAGGCATTGTTGACCATGAGATCAATTGAAAGTAAATTCTAAGGTACAAGCTAGTATACACATGTTTCCTCCTCACACCCCACCTGACAGAAGGCTCCTGAAGACATGCTTTCAGTGTTTTTTTTTTCTTATTATTCTCTGCCATAGATGGACCATCCTTTTTTTCACTAATCTCCCACTGCAACTCAGTACTTCTGTTTCAGTTTCAACTGCCCTTTCTTCTCCAAGATTCGCTGAAACACTCCCTGCAACGACAGGACACAAAATCTCGTCAAAAAGTTTCAGAAGACACTCAGTCACCAGAAAGTACAAGAATGAGAGGAAAAGGAAAACTTGGAAATAGGGGAAAACTTGGAAGTAGAGGAAAGCAAAGAACGGAATTCCAGAAATATTAACAGGTCCATTGTTACAATTCCTTCTTTGCTTTGAATTGCTGTCCATGACAGTGAAGAAACAATGAAGCGATATTTATCGACAGTAATGCAGGAAGTAAGGGAAAAAGAGGACATACAAGAGACATGGCAAGAAATCTATTACTCTCGGAATGTGTTGATAAGATTAATGTCATTCTGTTCCTCTGATCGATGGTTGCGAACGAGAAACTATTACGAGGTTACCATTGACAACAAGGAAGGTTCCCCATTGTTGTGAAAAGGTCTAAAATAGGTGTAAATTAGCCATATCGCTGAGTACGTGTAACTCGCAAGGTGTAATGATTATTTATGATGTCCAATGTTTTGTAACACTGCAGTAGGTAGGAACTTCTAGAGCCTCACTCGAAAAGGGGATTCGTAGTCTTAAGATCACTCACAATATGCATTAATGTCACACGAGAAAAGGAATAGAAAGTCTTAAGATCACTCACAATGTGCATTAATGTCACACGCAAACGGAACACGTATTCTTCGGATAATTCACAATGTGCATTAACGTGTGCATTAACGTGAAACCTGAGATGAACAGACTCTTAATTCACGTCAATCTCAAGAAGAATTTGAAGATGTTCGTCTTGACTCCGTTCACAGCTGAAGACTAAAACCCAACCATGAATACGTCATGAATTTCTGAAGATTTTCTCAACTTTGATGAGAAAATCTCCAGAAATTAATTCACAATTTATTCATACGGTATTTTCCGACTACCATATTTATCAGAAGGTTAGAATCCTCATGACAATGTGACCAAGATTCACAACAACATTAGGCAGGGTAACGTAGCGCAAGAGTGGCATTCGTCATCACCATTCTCTGCATGCCACAACAGACACTCGGACGCTGAAATGAAAAAGTAACTGAGAAAGTCGTTGTACCTTCATGGCTATGGCGAACGCGTCCTCGGCATGCTGCGACCCCCTCACCCTCGGATCCGCATACACCAAGCTGGGAATCATCTCCACCACCCTCTCTCGTAGATTTCTTCTCTCTATCTCCGAAATTCCACTCAACACCTCCTCAATCCTCACTCCCCCATTCCTCACCCCCTCTTCCTCAATCAATACAGAATATACCGATTGATCCTCCGGAAAATGCCAATTATACCCTTTGAACGAGTCTTCATGAAAGAACACAGGAATGCACCCCGCAAGCATGGAATCAAAGATCGACCTCCTGGTCGCCGAGTCTCCCTGGGGTTGCAAACAAAACACCGACTGCTCAAACAGCCGCATCACGGGTTGAGGCGACTGGCATGCGCCTCGATCACAGCTCAAAAGCTTACACAAGGAAGAATCTCGGCACTGGGTTATAATCTGACCACGGATCAGATGCGGCATCTCGTTACGGGATCCTCCAGCGAATGAAAACAGTATTGGACGGTGAAAATTGCGAGCTTTCGTTTGCCAGAGAGTGATTTCTAATTGGGAGGATGGGTGGAAGTACGTTGGGTATGGGATGCCGATGTCGTTGAACTCCCAGGTGCTGGATTCAATTACCAAGGTGGTGACGTTTTGCATTACTGGGAGAGTGAGTAAGACGTTCCCCCAGGTGGTACCCTTGCGACGAAAGTCCCACGTGATGCGTCCCCCGATCATGAAATGGTCGTGGCCGCTGTGGCGTTTCCAAACGCGTTGCGAGTAGAGCCAGCTTGCGAATCGTAACGGCGTCGCGTCGCGGATCGTCAGATTTGCCTTCCAGAGCGTTCGAGAAGCTTCGAGTCCTGCGTAGAAGGGGATGTAAATTGCGGACGCGGAGCTGGCTTCCGTCGTCAAGCAGTCGTACTGTTTCATCCTGTTGTGGAAAATGACGTCGAGGGCGAATTGGTTGGTTTCGTACCACCCAGTTCGGGTGAAGAGATCGAGAGTGTCGGCGTCGACGCGCATGGCGGGGCCGAGACCGGAGTTCGTGAGCGCCGCGCACATGTCGCTCCAGTCTTGGAGAGTGTGGCATTCGTCCAATAACTGATCGTTGAACTCCCGTGGAACGGAATGGATGTACACGTATCTGTCCTTGCAAGTTGGTGTCTGTGAGAGCATTGTTGTCGTCGTCGTGTGGAGACGTTTCTCCGAGTTGGGATGGTTGGTGGCGGCGTTGGAGAAGACGGGTGGTTGGGTGGTCGGGTGCGCTGTCACTAGGTGTTGGAGAGATTCGTGGATGCTGGGCGCAATGCCGTCGGTGGAATTGGTGAAGTGGCAGTAGCGGACCGTGGAGAGGATGGCCAGGCATGAGGTGGCGAGCACGAAGAGGGTGCGCGTTCCCGTGCGCAGGTGAAGAAGTGCCATCGTTAGGGCTATGGTGGGCTTGCGAATCCTTGAGTCGCGCGGGGGGGATGGTTTCTTCATTCCCTCGCAGATGCACACTTGGATGATCAGGGGCGTGACGGAAGCGCGTCGTCTCCTCTCCGGTCCAGTTGAATCATCATTCTCGTGCGCACCACCATTTGAATTCTCTCGATCAGGAGTTCTCCTTCGGCTGGAAGGCGGCGAGTACTGTGATAGTATCCTAACGTGCTTCGTCCTCACAATGAAGCTGGGGAGGCGTCATTCGCAGTTGCAATCTGCACGCCAAAACTTAAACTCCATCGCTAATATTGAAAACATTGCAGTAATGTGCTAGAACTTCCTCTCTAATTAATCAGCTAGACCAGGCAATGATCGATTTTTTTTCAAATTACGGCACCGACTCCGCGGTGTAGGTCTCCATGGCCATGAAATTGCACCTCTGCTAGAAATGCTCAGAATGTAGTCAAACCAGGCATGAATTTTCTAAAGGTACAGGAAGCGATCGACTCACCTACAGTGAAGCTCCAGCACGCCGAGCCGCAGGAGCCATATATCTCTTCAAGACGTCCGAGCCGCGCGCCGAACAAAACATGCAGCAAAACACGTACAGAAGCTTGGCACTGATACAATCCACCATCTCAGAGAGAGCTAGAGACCGAGTCCATAGGCGAAATACTTACAGATATAGCCTTGGCAACAATCCACCATCTTAGAATTTGCGCTACAGGGTCAATAAGCAAGACACGTAGTACAGATGCTTGGCAGCAATCCACCATCTCGAAAAAACAGAGCTAGGGTCCATAATCTGGGGCACCCAGGTCACATTAACACCAAAGTTGTAAAAAAACTCGTCGTCAACTGCAGCAATGGCCATTCCGTCAACACCCTGCAGCCTGGTCACTTACAGCCATCTCCTGTGCAGCAAAGCACACTCTGCGACTACCGATAAGCAAGATATATCAATTAATTGGTGCCAGAAGAAAGGCCAAGGAATCACTAAAAGCTAAGATACTTGCAAGGCGCTCCTAGCAAGCGCAAGTGGAAGATTGACAGTCTAGCGGGGAGTGACGTCGCAAGCACACTAATTAAGTTACCTCCCCTGCCAGCAAAAATGCCACTGTAGCCTAAAAGCTAAGTGCGCGCATGCACACATGTGTGGAGTAGAACATGTAAGTGGAACCTACTGGAGGTACGCAAGCTCAGTCTCCAAGACTACCCACTGACACCGAGCTCCAAGTAGCGGCGACAACTTTCAGTTGTTGCTTTTGAGGTAATAAACACATAAATTAGTTGCAAACTTCATGTAGAAAATACCCCCGCGTCACCGCCACGCGCTAAGTTATCTTAAGGTAAGGACAGCAACCAGCTTCGCTCCCTTGCAAACTACGGCTGTCTAGGACATGCACGCACAGCACCCCAGAAGAATGAGTCAGTCAGACTGAGAATAGTTGGAATTGGACGGTTAGTATATTAAGCTTACAGAGATAGAGTTTAGACAGTTAATTGAATGAGATCAATAGTTTTGAATGGTGCGTGAAGATTGCCCGAAGTTCGAGTTTTGCGAGTATGAGAGGGAACGAAGGAGAAGCGAGGGAGCGAGGGAGGGTGACGATGGGAAGGAAGGGAAGGAAGGGTGGGAACTGGAAGGGAGGGAAAAGACGGGAGGGAAGGGACTTTTGCAGGCTGGCTGACTGACCGACTGACTGCAATTCATCACACGTTTCTCAATTCTCAACTAAGGGTTGAGTTTAATTATTGATTGTCCATTTGGTGACTGAAATTATGAATGCAGGGCAGTAAAGGCTCTCTTTGCTTGTGTAAAAAAAAATTAAAACATAAAAAATAATGGATGCAGGATGTTAAAGTGGTCAATCGAAGTCTGTGAATTTGCCCCTGAGGATAGGAAACCAGGGAAAGGAAAAACAGTCACTGAAATTTTTTATTTGCTACTAATTATAAAATTAGGAAATTTTGATTTCAAATTTTTCCTATAAGAGGCCCAAAATTAGTTTAACTGTAGAAGATAATGTGTGTAGGACACCAAGCAACCATATAATAGAGGTAATTTTTTACATTTATCCATGGCTAAGGGAAGACAGATGCAAGATATAGACTTCCAACGTCTTCTTTAACCTTGTAGATTATGATTAGGAAATGGATTAGGCTATGTTGGAGTGGAATTGGGAGTGTGTGGGTAACTTGGTGTCACCATACTAATAAATAAATGATGTTTAGTGTTGGCAACACTAAATACAAATTGAAATGTTAAATGTCAATATGAACATTAACCGTCAACAAAATATTCACCAAAAAAACTAATTAATACAAAGGTGGTTCAACTTGCACTTAGCATTCAACATTATATAACACCTCAAAGGACTAAGGAGCCCACTTGAGAAATGAGAATTCAAATAGACTCTATTGAATTCATAGTTTAGAATTTTTGCATGATTTTCTTAGGATGAACATTAGTCATTATAATCTACATGAAAAAGATTTGTTTCACATCATTCTAATAAATATTTGAATTTTAGAAGTTTTTCTAAATAATCAGTGTTGTATCAAATAGCTACAAATTCTATAAAATGTTACTATATAATTATTAATTATAGATTTTATATATATTGATACCAACTCAAAACATTTGAATGAATCATTGAATTCTAAATAATGAGGTGAAAGTTATGAGGATTTTTATTTTGCAAGCAATAAAGGTAGAAAATAACATATAATGTCATCTTCTTCTCTCAATTCTAAAAACAATTTATTTTTAAATAAAAAGAAAGGATACCAATTGGTTACTTGAACATTTTCACCATTATTGGAATTAACAATTTTCAATTTCTTATAAAAGTTATTAGTGTTTTAGTTTTACCTTTTATTTGATACCAATCCATTTCTCCAATACATTGACTAAAATGTAGGAGTCAAAGAAAATACATGTTTTTTACTTAGAATGTTGAAAGACAAAACTTCACCTTTTAGAAGAGTTCAAAAAGACTATGTTTTGAAGTTTAGGCACATTGAACTTGCTATTGGTGGGATTATTGACTCTAAAATTGAAGATGATGCACTTAAACCTATGAATCCTAAAGATTAGTGGAAATTTGAAGCCTCCAAAGGACTATTTCAAGTTTGTTCCCAAAACTATTTGCTATTGTCAAGCCAACAATTATAAAATTAAATTATAAAATTAAATAATTTTTGTTTTTGTTTTTGAAATGCAAAAAATCCAAAAAAATTTCAAAATTTCAAAATTTAATGACATGGCACACTCTCAACCACATTAAATTCCTATGTTTCTGCATTTCATGGAAGTTTCTGTGTTCTTACAGTCTAAGAGCTTGCAATCTTTTAGAGGCCTCAAATCTCATCTTATGGACCATGTAGTTGAATTTGTAAAAAACTTAAAATTGATGAAGATTTTGCCCAGGCTTTGGAGATGAGAATTTTGAAGTATTTTTAGGCTTGAAAACAAGACAAAATTTTTTTGACACAAATAAAGGAGAACCTTTCATGAAAAAAATCTAGAAATAAACTCTGCTGATTGTCAAGTAAAAATGAGAATAGAAGTGAGTTAGATGATGGAATAATTCCATATGATTGTACAAAACAAAGCAATAAGTTTCATTAATATTATGACATATTATGATCAAAGGGAGACTCATATAACTATTACTATTTCTTTTGTACACCCTAAATACTTAAAGGTTTGGGACTCCCAATCATAGTGGCTAACGCTAAACCTTAAAATCCAAACCCCCCCTCTCACTTTTGGAATATTTTGACAAGTAAAAGTGTTGTTGATGTTGAAACAAGGACCCATCTTGTCATGCATGTGAATGTACTTTATAACAATGTTAAGGGAGAATTGCAAACCAGTTCATTATTAGCTAGTGGAATTGGAAAAAAAAAAAACTAATTTAATTGGAAAACATCATGTAAATCCAAATGAAGATCTAGTGAAAAAAAATCTAAAAAATTCCTACTTAAAATAAAAGATAGAATGAACCCCACTGGATGGGGGGTATAGTAGAGGTATTCATTACTAACACACACACCATCAACAATACACATGGGACCCTATTTCCAACCAAGATTGGAATCAATTTCTGTTTTCTCCTTGGAATGTGTGTCTTTGCACTTTTTCAAGGTTTGGACCAATAAGTTAATGACATGTATATAAGCACAAAGTAGAAAATAATTAGTAGGAAAGTAGTTTTTGAATAGTTGGAATTGGATGACTCTAGATGTTGATCATAGGTCAAGCATGCTTATATTTGCCTTGCCTTGCACTAATTTACCCTAGATTATGTTCAAACATGGGAAAAATTCCCACCACCTCATACTGTGCAAAATCTGCTCTAAAATTGCTTAAATGGTTGGCTACTGGTGCCTCAACCTTATTTTGTTCTGTGATGGGTACCATATTGATTGGGATTTTAATCCCTCAGAATCAATCATTCTGGACTGAATTCTGGTGATCAGTCCAAGTCCATGGTTGCAGGACAGACTCATAAATTGTCACAGTTAGGAAGTAACAACAGGTATGCTTTGCGTGAGTGGATCACTACATTAACAATTTAACATAGCTGCACACACTAGAAACTCACTACCACTGTAGGTACCAATAACTTCCATGTACGGCGGAAAAGAGTATCATACTCTTGGGCAACTCCCCACCAGCCTGACACTTTGAAAATTTAAAATATCAAGTACACAAATTGAAAGGATCAACAGTCATGGGAATGGATTCCTGTACATCTAAGAGTCTGTTCATAAATCACAGCCTTTGGCCATGACCAACTAATTTCAGGTGCAGAATCAACTGAAAGGAACAAGATCCAACTTCTGCAATGGCTCCCACCAGACCATATGCAACTGAGGTTTTCATTTTTATTATTTAAAAAAAATTCCTGTCAGTCTGCATTTGAATTCCAAGAAACAAAAGCCTCAGGGCTCATTTGTGTCAAAAAAGAAAAGAAAAGAAAAGCCTCAGGGCTGGAGCATCATCAGTCCAATACCCAGAAAGGGGGGGGAGCATTGGAGCTTTAATCAATGCTTGCAGGACCAACTCCAGCTTTCTCATGTAAATTGTAGGATCAGGAAGAAAACATGTGGTAGCAGAGTCTATATATCCCATAACTTATGGGTATTGTAGTTCCAGTGTCATGCTCATTGGCCTTGCAGTGTGTGAGTCTTAAAAGACAGAGGGACCTTGAAAAACATGAACTGTGAATGAAAGCCTCCTCATCTCAAAAACACAAAGTAAACCATAATCATTGTTTTTCCAGTAAATTCAACAGCTCAATTTGAAGAAATTATACTGAAGGTAATGTAATTAAAATTTGGTAAGAAATTAAAATTTCATACCACCCATCAACAGTACCAAGGGTGACACTTGTTACCTATATATGTGTAGTAATAGCTAATACCTAGGGTTTAGGGTTTACAATTTTCATTCATGTGAAAATTTTAATCACTGAACTGCAGTGTCTGTTTTAAGAAAAGACTCCTTCCATAACAGCCAACATTACACGATAATTTCTTCCCGAGATCTTTCATTATACCTCTCCGAAGGATGGAATATCCCTCTCCAAATACTCTGGGAGGAATTTTCATTCTAGTGGTCATTGACATCACCCTAACAAGAGCCCTACATTGTAAGAGGCAAAAAGGATCTTGCTGACTAATATAATGTTGAATCATTGGTGGTTGAGAATAATCACTCCCTGTTCATTGTCCAACTCTGAGGATCAACTTGAAGTAACTTTGTTGGGGTTCAAAAGGACACTCAGGGTGACAGTGAACACTTCTAGGTAATAATCAGGTCAATTTATCCAACGATGTCAAAGTTGAGCAACTTGTAAGAGCTGCGGTTCACATGTCACATTGAAATGCAGGAACTCAAGGTAGACAATCACGCAAGAACCCTATTCTTATACTTTAATCATGGAAGAGCTACATTTGTGTCTTTTACTGAACTGCAAAATGAATAAAAGGAGTTTGCAGCTAGAATGGAGGTTCGAATTGACACCAAGTTAGAGCGCAACCCTGCATAAGATTGAAAGATCTGTAAATTCGAAAAGAGACATTCAAAAAGAGAGACGGCCTCTTGTACAGATACTATATCAGATCAGAAAAATAAAATAAAATAATGGACGTAGTTGAGAGCCTGTTTCCGTGGTGTGCTGTTGAAAACTGCTTTGTTGACGAAAATCCAAAGTAGGCAGAGAGCAGTTGAGAGAATGGGATGTCACAACTCCTCCACTGCTCCTCCTTATCTATTTTGGAAATCTGTCAAACAAGTAGATGGCAAGAGCACTTCACGGAACACAAGCTAACCATGACAAGTACAAGCACAGCCAACAACACATTTTCCGATGCAGATCCATACGGAAATTCTCCAAGAAAGGTCAATCTATGATTGCTACCTTCCATCTGAAGTAACACCATCTTCCATGCCTACACAGAGCATATTAAATGACTGTCATGAACCCTAAGATTCTTCAAGACCTACTTGCTACAGATAAGTTAGTACCAGAAGATATTCATTGCCCTTTCATTGCCCTAACTAAGCTCCAGAAGATGCACAGCTTGAGCAATAACAAAAAAAAAGGCTCGTTCCTGTTTCACAGCATTACCTTCCAAGAGAAAAAAAAACAAATACCGTCGTGTGAGTGGAGACTCACAACTGAAATCTACTACTCTATCAAAATCGATCCAGAAGCAAAAAATCATCATCCTGTAAGGTCTGCACCTCTTTATCACCTACAAAATGCTCCCGACCAATATCATTGACCATCTGCACAAACTCTTGACGTTTGGCAATGCTGAGAGGAACATACGGAAGCCGAAAAACAGGTCGAATTAAGCCCAGCTGTGCGAGAGCTGTATTCAGGCCTATAGGGTTGGGTTCCACAAACAACCAATTCATCAAGGGCATGAGCTGCTTGTTAAGCTCCACATTCCTGCCGTCAAAAAGTAATTTGTGTGCCAGCTGCGGTATCAAATTGCTTACAACTGAAATAACACCTCTTGCTCCATAATCCCACCTGTATAAAAACCTTAGGTTCAGCATTTGATGCTTAGATACCATGAACTTAGAAAGCTATGAAAAACAGATCTCATGACAGGAAATTAGGAAGATGCGGTTGCCTTACCTAGCATCATGGAACTGGTCATCGTTTCCGCTCCATATTGTAAGTCCCTTGTCAACATAAGCACCAATACGCTCATTGCCCATGCACTCCTTCACTCCTACAAAGTTAGGATTCCCTGAAATCTTCTCCATTACCGAAGGAGAAATATCCTGACCCGTGCGCCCAGGAACGTTGTAGATAATCGTTGGACCCATTCCCAATACACTTTCGAAATGCCTGATAAGGCCTTCATTCGAGGTCTTCCCATAATAGGGGTTGATGTGAAGAGCTCCATGCATCCCCACCGCAAACCCCTGTTCTGTTGCATGGATTGCTTCCCTTGTTGAATTGCTGCCGGTGTTACCTGAAACACAAACACCAAGACTGGATCACATTTTACAAAACTATGCGTCATGAGAACCCTAAACCCTGAATAGGACAAGACGTAGCAACCAGAAAGCACGCCCCCGAAGAAGTTTTATGGTTAGCCCTAGAAAGCAGAAATCATGGTATGAAACGGCGCACTCTATTGGTCATACTGTGAAAAATCAATAATTCAGATGAGGTGAAATTTCATAGCAGTGAAAAACATCGCAAAATTTGATCAAAAAACCGAAATTGGGTAAAATTTAGTTCCCACGGGGACCACTCAAACCTGCTAAAAACACCTGAGGTCAACTACGGGCTTGCACGGTCCTTTAGGGTTTAATATTTCAGCTCAAAACATTGATGTTTCCATTGAGCTCCTACGCCTCCTGGTCATAGTACATTCAAAGCAATACCGGCACAGTTGAAATGATAACGAGATGAATTCAACGTCAATTCAATCATAAAATTTCAACAGGCTAATGGAAATCAATCGACTTCCGGTTCCGAGAGCTTACCGATGACTTTAATCCTATCACCAAAGATGTTGACGGTATGAGCAATGAGCATAATGTGTTCATCCCAAGTCATGAGCTGGCCTTCGCCAGTCGTTCCGCCGACAATCAGACCTTCTACTCCATTCGCAATTTGCAAGTCCACAAGGGTATCAAAAGCTTCCAGATCAAAGCGTCCGTCTGGCAAATAAGGGGTTTTGATAGCAGTGATCAGTCTCAAACTCTTCACTGCTTCCACCGAATTGCTGCACGATATGGGCGAAACTCAATTCACTGAAAATGAGCAAAGACAGAAGTCGCATCTAACAAAGAATATTGATTTTACCCCTCAATGCCAGTATTAATGAAAAAAACACGCTTTAAACCTCAATATCCAATAATTGAAACTTTATAAGTACATCTGCACCCATCTGATATTGAAAAACATTCATCTTTCCACAGGTATACTAAATGTCCCATCAAAATGATTTATTTGCTATAGATATGGAAAATAAACACTTTGATCCATACAAGACACTTAAAGATTAATGGTAGAGCTACCTAGTTGTGACAACTATCTAAAATTGACACCCCAAAGTATCAAAGTATCAGCGTCTATTGATTTTGAGAATGTGCATCACCTCAATAACATCTCAGGTCATCTACCAATAAACGTGTATAAGTTTTTCATATGGTATCCAAATAATGCATTCTCTAGCGCATCTGAATGCGTTTCAATTTATTTTATTTTGAAATTGAACATGTGGATAATATTAAATAAACTCAACACAGGAATAGTCACATTCTTTTCGGCGTGATTACCTCCAATACCAGTGGAATTAAGAAAAAAAACACTACTCAGAAGAATCCCTGCTCCTCGCTACCCCAAACTTTACCCTACAAGCAAGCGGATTGGATTCGTTCGCATCAAGAGCGACATCAATTCTTGCTACACAATTCAAATCTTTCACACCAGAAAACAACCATCCGAGAACTAGAAACCATCGAATGACTTGAAATTTCTTTGGTTTTTACCTCATCCTCGTCTCATGACTGCGCATGGGGAGCGGCGCCGCCTGCATGAGCGCGGCCCTGACTCCTAGCTCCTGATTCCTCCGTGTCCTCCCCAGTGACACCAGCTTCGGCACCGCATTGCGAGGACGACCCAACGTCACAACCGAGCATTGAGGTCTCAATCCAGTGCAGCAACCCCGGTTTTTTTCGATGTGAATCCTTGCAACCCCGGGGATGCCCTGCAACGTCGACGCCATTCCTTGCACAATCCTGCAAATGAAAAGCCCCCAAAGAGTGAAAACCGAACGTTCAGTGCGTCGCCTTGGATCGATCGGGTGCTGGGAAGGGTGGGATTCCCCTGTCACGGAAGAAGGGGTCCAACCATCTGTGACGAACCTAACCTTGATAGATCCGACTAAACCCAAAACCCTTAAGAAAAAAAAACTGAAAAAAACCCTGAAACCCTAAAGCCCTGAGTGCTTGAGGGTGTGGATCCCTGCTGAGACCAATTGAATCGAAAGAGGATAGGGCAATGTGGATTAGGCAGCAAGCTTGGCAGGGACTGGAAATTCTGACTCTTGCTCTCACGTTTCTATGACAGCAAGCATTGGCAACCCTAAACCCAACAGTTGAATTGGATCGTTTGTTTTGTTTATTTGTTACAGTGAGATCTCAACAATTGTGTGCCCCCTTGGCATATTCATGCTACTGTGAGAAAGCTCTCTACAAGGAGTTGGACATGGATTTTGTTTCATAGCATTTGGACGTATGGTGTGAAAGTTGTGGATTTTTGAGTTATTTCTAGATCTCAGATTATCCTAAATTATGGAATTATGGATCATAGGCTAACGGCAAAGGACAAACCAAATGAACATTGCACAATGTTGATGTTGTGAATTAGGCAATAAGCTTGGCAAGGACTAGAAATTCTTGCTCTTGCTTAAGGAAATTGTTCTCAAATTTCTAAAATAGCAACTAGTTGCAAAATCCAAACCAATTCAATGCACATCTATATTATTTGAACACTTAAGGCCATGAAATGTTGGACTTGCGTAGATTTGCATTGAATGGGGGTGGAGGTCTCCTTGCCTTTCATAGATAAATATAGATGGAGCACATACATTGTAGACATTTATTAATCTAAAATCATGAATAAGTATCTAAAAAAACAATATTTTTTAGTTGAATATTAATTTTTGGCAAATTTCCTAAAGATCCATGTTCAATATATAGCCATTTTGTGATGAAAGCCATTTTTCATCTTCATAGTTGTACTAGCATTACATGCTCAATTTCAAATGATTTCATCTATATTTTCATTATTAGCATTCATTATTTGGGGACAAAACAATAGTAGTATTTAGGACCAAAAGATCATTTAAAAAATCTCTCTCAAATCCCTTGTGATGAAAAATTTAGTTAAAGATTTGACCAAAATTACTACTATATGAACTAGTGTGCCAAGTGCCCATGCTATAGTCAAAACAAAAGAGAAAGTAATTTCCTAATTTTTTAATAAAAAAACATTCAAAATTCCAAAACTTTCACACCATGTGTCTAAATGCCAAAAACAAATACTATATACCCTTCCTTATAGAAAGCTTTCTAGTAGTATTAAGAATGTAATTGACAAATGCATGGTCCACAAGATATAAGCATAAGAAACATTCAATCAAACCAAACCACACCAAACCAATCAAACAAAATAAAGAAACAATCTAAATTAAAGTATGGATAATTATAACATTTGTCAAATCAATTTACAAACCTCAACAATAACCAAGTAACACATATACAAAATATTATAATATTTTGATATTAATTAATATTTAAACGAAATAAGTAGTAAGGAAGTATGTGCTAGTTAAAATTGAGGTGAGAAAGAAGAATCTTAAAAACATTCAGATGTAAGAGCCATTAATTTATTAGACACCCCTCCCCCCCTTTTTTTAAACAAATGAAACGGAATTTCATTGCCAATAAGAATAAGATACAACCAGCCACAAGTGGCGTAGCCAGCAATCCCAACCCAACCCCAATTTATTAGACCTTTGGAAACAAGAAGGAAGTTAGTTGTGTATAGATTATCATTTGCAAAGTCTAACCAATTAGACATAATTTATCCCAAAATAGGAATTTCTTTTTATTTAGACTTGATATCCATTTAAAAATTTCATTGATTAGCTTATGACAATCTCTTAAGGTTGGATTCAATTTCCATAACAATTAAAAATCTATAAATGATTAAAAAATAGATTCAAATGAAAAAAATGTTATTTTAAATTTGTAATGCATTGTAGACATGATGATAAATGTGTATAGAATTTTGGTTTTTTTTATCATTCTAAAATAATTAATGCTATGTTTTCAATGTTGAAAATTTTTGCATACATCTTTAGATTCAAGATTAATTAGAATTAAGCATTTACTCCTTGTAATCAAAACATGAGGCAAGATAGTTGTAAATAAAAGTCTTCATTATGTTGTGAGGGCACTAAAATTAGAAGTACTTGTCAACTTAACTTATAATTTTGTTGATAGCATTTGAAATGAAAAACATCTTTACTTCATGTGATCCAAACTCAAAGGAGGGGAGGCACTCGCAAAAATTGTAGAAACTACGTGTGATAGAAAATAGGGTTTACTATATTCCTTGTAGATGAATTTTGTAAAGAAAGTACATATAATATACATTGCTCTAAAATTGTGAAACATCGTTGTAAGTAATAGCATGCAATTTAACATCAATAAATTATGTAATTAGCACACATAAAATACCATAATGTTCATAAGAAAGGGGATAGAAAGGAATTGTAGATAACAGAAGGTTATTAATTATCCTTAACTATTTGTGGATGAAAAGTAAGTATTTAATGTCCAAAGTCCGCAAATGAATGACTAATCAATGTCAATGATACTTATGGTATCCAACAACAATATATATTCAACGTATGATTTGAAATTCAAGATATAAAGTTTATAATGTGCAACTCATTAGGGATACTTGAAGCATGAATTTTTGAATTTAATTTTCTATGGCCTTTATGTATCTTGTTGCCTTTGGTTCTTGAACTTTGAGTTTTTAGATTTTGTAGTATTAGAATTGTCATTGAAGTGTCTCAGAAAAATAATGGGGTGTAAGCGAAAAAACAATGAATAAGGAAAAAAATGGGCTCTATAAAAAAAATGGGGTGTAAGAGAAAATGTGGAATATGGGAAAAAAGGTGTGGAAGAAAAAAATGTGGGATATGGAAAAAAACATAAGATAAGTAATATACACCATTTTAAAATTCTCCTTTGAAAAAATTATAAGTACCAACATGATGCAATGAATTACCAACATTTGCCTTTATTTGAAAAATACTATGTCTTTTAATCAATTTTACAAGGTAAATAGGCCCCTTTAAATAGGTCATTATCATAAGTGTACGCAAAATATAACAAGGATTGCCCCCCCTCCCCCCCCCAAGAACCAAATTGAAAGCAATTAGGGCCAAAATGTCTTTAAACTAGTATTTATTTAGGCAATTTAATGCCCAATTGCTTCAAAAAAATAGACAACTTCAATGAGCCTATAGAAAAAAATATATAAATGTATATCAAAATACTAGACTATAATCAAGGCCCTACACACCAATGCCACAATGTTTCCAAACTTTCATTTCATCTATTGTACATAGCTACTACACACAACAATTGCATATTCCAAATTTCACACTCAAATTTGGCCTACTTCAATTCAAGCTTCTCAGAAGGAGAAGCCAAAAAACTCAAAACCTTCTTGAAAGAAAGGCCATATAACTTTTATTCCGAAAAAAAAACAAAACACTACCCTTAACTATCTTTAAGAAATATAAAAAAATGGTTGAATGTGTTTATGAGGTTTGTTGGGCTAATGAGGTTTACAATTTGATTCCTAAGCATAATCATTTGGTTTGACAAGAGAAACAAAAAAAAACTTCCTCACTCACGTTGGTTAATGCTAGGCTCAATTACCTATTGTTGTGGCCAAGATGTTGTACTAGTATGTATTCAAAAAAGGGAAAAATTGAAATGTGATACAACCTTTGACCTCCTTTTGTTGTTATGAAAGGTTACAACAAAACTAAGTGAGCAATAGATATTCCTTAAGGAATGTAGTTGGTTTTGTTTATTTGTTTGTCAAGTTGAAATCTCCTGCCTCGTACGTCTCCCAATCATGTGCTTCATACCATCGGAAAGCTCTCGGTGAGGAGGGGTGCATGGGCTTGCTTTTGTGACGTTTCGACCTATGGTGTGAAAGTTATGGATTTTAAAGTTATTTTTGATTCTAAAAAATTAGAAAATTACTTTTACTTTGATTTTGCCTTTGGCAACAATACATGGCACACTACACTAAAATTGGTAAATAGTGTTGGCAACACTAATTTGTTGAGATAACACTAATTGTGATTTGCAAGGTTAGTATTAGAAGATTATTAATTCAATCTAACACTATTTTAGCTCTATAGTAAATTATAGTTTTCAAGGAAAGGGATAGATTTTCGTGGCGTGAGGCAAAAAATATAGTTTTTTAGGAGAGGTACAGATTTTCGTAGCGGGAGGCAAAAATTATAGTTTTGCAGAGAAGAGACAGAATTTTGCACTGGGAGGCAAAAATTATAGTTTTCTTGAAAAGGGACAGATTTTCACGGCGAGAGGCAAAAATTACAATTTTGCAAGGAAGGGACAGATTTTTATGGCAGCAATTAAGTGCCCCAACACTATTTACACATAAGTTGAAAAATAGTGTTTGGGGTAAAAAACAAAAAACAACACTAATTATCACCCAACACTATTTACCAATTTTAGTGTAGTGGATACTATAATGGCTCTTCACCTTCAAAGGACACTTCTCAACGGCTCATCGTTCAACTGCCCGCCCGTTCAGCTCCATCGTGAACCCTAATCCCCACCCACCCACTCATCCCAACCCAATTCAAGCCCTCATTACCACCGTGTCGGCGATGTACAATGGCGTGCAGATGCGCTCAAAACATGTGTTTCATTACTTCACATCTTTCTGGACACCATTTCTCAGGTCGATCTCTACATTACTACTGTAGAGATCGACTGACCAGCTAGCGATCGAGCTGACCGACCTCGGAAGCAGCACGCATTCAAAGCAACATCGACTCATGCGTCCAACTCTCTCCAACAATTATCTAAGCAAGCGCGAAGCTGAAAATGCCGTGCCCAGATCCGCAGCCCAAGTACAGGCCCTTGAACTGCGATGACGACAAGAAGAAGTTCCCTGTCAGTACATGCTTCCAATCCCGAACATAGCTTCCATTTGCACGCATTCCCATCTACTGTTGTCAAGTCCCAGACTCCCACTTCTAAATTAGTTTAATAGAAAATATTCAAGTCGAGCTCCCAGACACTGTCCGACTTCAAGCCAATGCTTCCATCCTCCTGTCACACCTTGCGGAATGTGCAACTTTCAAGTGCTACGACATAAATTACTTGCTTCATAACTAAGCTCTGCAATCTAGAAAAAGCTGGAATTGGGCCTTGTCGGCACTCGGCCGTCAGATTCGTAACGCTCTTGAAAGTCCTGTAAAGTCGATTGGTTGCAGATTGAAGCGGGTTGAAGCAGTTTTTCCGAGAACGATCATCAAGATTTTAGTCAGAGAGTGAGTGTTGTATATTGTGAGTGACAGGGGAGTTACTGTATTGAATCCCAGGGCCATGACTGAATTGAATAGTTTATTCATCGCAATTAGTAGCTGAATGTTTAAACTGTGGGTATGTGAGAGAGTGCGTGTGTGTGTTGCAGTATGTGGAGGTTTGGGGTCCAGATAAATCTTCTCGGAGATTCGCGATCGGGACACGCGCAAGCTTTGCGGTGGATCGCTTCAACAAGAAGCTGGTGGATGCCGTGAAGCCCGTGGTGTGCGTGGAAGCGTTCAAGGAGGGGGAAGACCCGGTGGAGTTTGGGCCGGATGCTCCGCTCATGTCCACGTGCACCTGGGATCTGCGTGTGGTGCAAGAAGGTAGACATTGAAATAGTATTTGCACAACAATGCATTTGATCCAAAGCAACTCTTAATCAATAATCCCGATGTTCGTTGCAATTGCACAACTCCAGAAGGATATTTTTTTCATCGCCAGTTTAATGCGATTCTGGGTGCCAAAAACTGTGATGTTCAATGGCACATCCATCGGCAGAATTGAAGAAAGGAGGTACTTGAGCACCAAGCTCAAGTACCGCTATTGCTTGGTGCTCAAACACCTTAATATTTTCTACTCACGAGAAAGGTAAAGAGTGGCACAGGTAGTTCCATTTCAAGCCCTGTGCAATAATAAAAGTGCCAAAGTTGTGGAATTTCGCCGACGTAACAAAATTGACGTTTTGGGGGCACGATGACATACTCTCAAAACATGACCTCAAAATCAACATTCTGAAACTGAATAAAGCTCAGGGACCAAATCTACAAACTTCTCCTTCTTATGCCTCCCCTATCAATCCCCTATCTTTCAACAAACAATTTCAAAGCCAGTTGGATTTGAAATAGATCAAAGACAATAATTCCCCTGCTGTTGTGTCCTGTTGGTAGCTCCTTTTGAACCCATTGGCGTGGGTGACAAAATCCCCAACGGAGAGCTGACATATTTGGATGATGATGGGAAGCTGCAAGCTCACTGTATCTACGATCTCGTCAGGGAGAAGACAGTGGTGTTTTTTGGAGTGCCAGGGGCTTTCACACCCACTTGCAGGTAAACCCTTACCCGGTTTTTTTAGGGTTTAGGTTAGGTTTTAGGATTTACGTTTAGGTTTTAGGTTTAGGTTTTTTTTTAGAGTTGTGGGTTTAGAGTGGCTTTCAACTTGGATTGTGTACAAGTTGCAAAATTTCAATTCATCAGAAGAGTCGGTAAATTCTAAAGAAATCCACAGTTTGAAGCATGTTCCTGGATTCATTCAACGGGCAGAGGAGATCATGGACAGAGGAGTGAAAGAAATCATCTGTGTAACAGGTTTGTCCCGGAAGTCTGCATTCAGTTTCTCTCCTGTCTTGAGAACATGTGTTACACTTCTTGACATTTATATCCTCAAGGATCTTTCGAGGCCAAGTTATTGTTGTGGCCATCTATTGTCGGACACCATCTTGGCTACGTATGTGGAGTAAATTTTCACTGCAATATTGAATTTAGGTCACAATGGGGTGTGAATGCGCTACAAATCAATATTTGTAGCGATGATTATGGAGTTACCATCATCATCAAACATGGATTTGGCATAATAGGATCTTCCTGATTTGACTAGGACCATTGCAAGCAATGTGGCCACTACACACCTTGATATTTTCTTGATTTTGAGTAAATACAGTAACTAATAATAACACGCAAGCGAGATGTTCGTTATGGATGCAATTTGCCAAGTTTAGCGTTGATCCAGGAAAACCAATTTTAAAAAATTATGACGAAAATTAACACGTGATTGGAATGGCCTGATTCTCCTTGCATTCCGTCTCAATTCAGTAACCTTTGTTGAAAGAATGATTCATGACTTCCGTACGCACTTCTCATGGTGGACATACTAAGCAATTTTACTTCAGACCTATTTCACTGTCAAAGAATTCTCGAAAATAGTCGTGGATATTGAACTGCTGTGAATTACACTACTGTGCAGTGAATGACCCATTTGTAGTGAAGGAGTGGGAGAAGACCTACTGCGACAACAAGCACATCAAGTTTTTGTGTGATGGTTCGGCCATATGGACGAAGAAAATAGGTCTGGAGCTGGACTTGTATGACCGAGGAATGGGAGTCCGCTCCCGCAGGTACTGTTTGCTTGTTGATGACACAATCGTGAAGATTGCTAACATTGAAGAAGGGGGAGGGTTGGAGACCTCCACTGCTGACAGGATCATGTCGGATTTGGACTCCGGCAAGGGTGGCTAATTGACCTTTTTAATCTAGACTCTCAGCTGGGCAGCGGTATTAGTGAATAAGATAACTTAGGAATGGCACAATGAGTGATCTAACTGCACATGCATACTTAGAAAATGAGAAAAAATGGAGGTGGAATAATGGAAATGAATTTTTGAAGAGAGCTGCCAAAATACCGGTAAGTGCCTCGTCAACCCCCACACGGGTAAAAAAGCATCCATATCCCACTGCTGCCATCTTCAGCTACAAGCATCATTTACCTGAACATAAATGTCTCTAGAAGGCATTCATTCAGGTTCGAGAGTGAACATACCGTAAATGTCTCTACAGCAGCAATAACCAGCAACCATAGAACCAATGCCACGAACAGCATTCAACAAATATTCCGGTGGCAACCAGTGCGACGAAACAATGGCGAGAACAGTCTCTTTATAAAAATAAAAAGATTAGAGTAGCTAGTATACTTCGGACCACTATCAGCATCTACAGAAAAAAATTGTGAATCGAGAAATTAAAGAATGTAATAGGATAACCCAGGTAGACAATGGCCTACAACCAACAGGTCCGTCCACCACTCCTTCGGTCTAAACGTTGAGAAGCCCTAAATCCCAAACATTCAAACCACCACCAGATGATTGACGACGTCAAAGATTAAACTCCATTGCTTGGGCAACCCAGAGGAAGTAGCGCTTACGATATGATACATGCTTGCAGAAGTTGCTTCTTCATGTCCAATGCAAGCTTGACATGATATACATCTCCACCGTGCCAAGGTGAAAGAAATGCAGTTTCTCCTTTGGATTAAATAGATTTGGAGGTGTCCAGCTCACACGTCTCCGAATCTGGGACAGAACAGCACTTGCGGTGTAGTATGGAACAAGCTTGGCTCTGTGACTAATTGATGGTGTCTTCGCGAGGACGTGATTGGTCACGGTAATTAGCGAGATCCTGCAAATACAAAGACGGTAAGACTCCGGGTAGGTTCATCACTCAGCCACGAAAAACAATAACATTAAACAACGGCAGACAAAATAACCCAGTCTTGCATACAGTCAAGCTTCCATAATGGTGATCTCGTTGTACATTAAAATCTCTATTAGTCTATCTTTCTGCTCCCACTTGCAGTATTCATAATTGAACATTCTTCCCCTGGTAGGCATAGGCAAACTATCAATATTTACGATATAACAGAATGGAAACTGGATATTATACGTGAGTGAATGAATAAAAAGCTAACACAGCTCTAATTCGTAGAGCAAATTTATCAGCAGTTACAAACTATTCGATAACATTTTCTTACCACCCAATGTGAACAAAAGCCTGCCTGTAGACACATACAACAGAGCTGCTTCGTTACCTGTGTTAAGGCGTAGACACCGTGAACTGTTGGTCCAACTGGACTTCCCCGGCGAAGAAATTTGGAACCCTTGAGAGTGTAAAGCATGGGAATGCCCGTAGATAGCTCAAGCTCGATGACCTCTTTCGATGTAAGCTGATCCAAGTACATGATGATGGCACGCAACGAGTTACCATGAGCTGCAATCATAATATTCTTCCCGGCCTGGAGCTCTGGAACCACCTGCTCAAACAACACAGATATTCAAAGACAGTCCTACAATTGCGAAGATCACTCCCAACATCACACAAGTATTTTCAATGATAGGCATTTAATTGAGATTCTTACGTGCTCGACGAAATATTTGACAGCTCGTTCTGCACACATCTCCAGACTCTCTCCATTGGGAGGAGGGATATCATAACTTCGGCGCCACTCCTTGACTTTCTCTACCCCGAACTTGTCAGCAGTCTCTTTCTTGTTCAATCCCTGCAATTCACCATACCTGCATGCCAATCACACGATCCTCAATATGTCCTTGCAGAGGCACTTAGTCATTAATCAATAACTCTCTGTGATGTTTTCATTGACCACTAAAGGGCCCAGGGTTCACGGTTATAAATGACCGATTCGAGTGATTGTATTGTGGAGATGATAGAATTCAAATCTTATATAACCAGAATAGTGAAGAGCGTTGTTTGTGCTGGTCTAATAAACAAATAAAAATAGATCCTCAATAACCTTTTCAAACGTACTAAAAAATATGGGGTCCAATACGGACTTTTCTTGGCCTATTACGACAACAAGGCCTCTAAATCGAAATTCTCAAGGCGGCAAGATAGACTAAGGTTTTGGGCTGATTCAGATAATGGTGTTACAAACGAAAGTAAGTGCACATGTTAAAGAAAAATGCGTAGGGGTGGGCCTTACATGCGCTCATTAAGCTGCCATGCTGTGACCACAGGAATGACCTCGTCTGTGTCGCTGAAGATTCGGCTCCAAGCCTCCGCCCTTTCACTTTCGTTGTGAAGAATCACGGGCACCTGAACGATGAAAAGCCGAGAATCTCAAAAGAGTATGACATCACGCTAGAAGACGACACTAACAAATAATTTTGTTACAGATTACCACCAATCTAATGTAACTATATCTCTGGCAATGAGGTTCCCAGACTCATGTGACAATTATTTTCCAGATACAGATACAGAGACAGAATGTGTCTCTTGCTTGCAAATCGAGTTCTATTTCGGAATCTTGCAGGAATCTAAAAAAGATATTTAGAAACCAAGTGCCTGTCGAACTACTAAAGTGATAAATTATCGCAATTCCCCAACTTTATCGCGATGCCATAGTTTGATTGTGTGACAACTGTGTCATGGCTGGGAAGAAAGCTCACTTTCTGGCGATGATGTTGCGTCATGGCGAGCATGGCGGTCATCTGGGCGCGGATAAGTGCCGAGGTGAAGATCAGATCCACGGGAAGCTCGCTGATTCGCTTGCCCGCTTCGATGGCTTCTTCCACGCCTGTTTGCGAAAGAGGCACGTCCACGCACCCCGTGAACAGATTCTTGGAGTTCCAGAGCGACTCTCCGTGGCGGATCAGAATCAACGCCGACTCCCCTGCAATCAATCACAGCAAAAATCCAAATCAATGCTGTAGCCTCAACTAAATCTATCAATCAATCAAAACAGAAAAAAAAGAAAAAAAAAGGAAAATTCCCACAGATTACGAGGCGGAGCGTACGAGGTGGGCGATGAGCACTTACTGGTGCTCGTGGACGAACCGTTAGTACCAACGATAGTTTCGGCAGATTGTTGTTGTTGTTGCAGAGTGCAAGAAACTCCTCGCCGCCGCAGCAACGCGGGCGTCCGAGAGAAACTCAAGGCGAGCGACGACGACTTGAGAAGACTACTTCTACTGATCTCGACATTGCGAAGCGCAACGCAACACGTCCGCAATGGAACCGAATGGTGACGCCCAAATCCAGTCGAGGACGCCGGGCAAAGAGACGACGACGCAGCCGCCATAGCTCAATCTCCCAACTGCAAGCAAGCTTCGAACGAAATGAACAACGACGTTGGTGGAACCGGGAGTTGAAGGGCAACCCCTACAAACACGTCACAAGGGAATCAATGCAAGCTTGAGTGAGAAATGCCTCCCATTCGTCAAGAGACAAAATGACGAGCAGCAAATGATCAAGCAACTTGAACCCCAACTACCATAAGTCAGGCTTTTCCAGGTCCCGAGCTTTTTCCTCTTTTTGGGGAATTTCCTATCATTCTTTCTTCTAGGGCAGGTAATTCATTAGAGTGCGTGTCCCACCGCTAGTACGCAATGAAACCTTGCCTGGTGACTCTTTTTCATTCTAAAATCAGACAGTTCCCGTTCTGCGACTTCTGTTATTGTGTTTTTTCTTTGAGTACCTCTTCACAAGATTGACGGATGCCTTCCAACGAGTGTGGGTACTTGGGAGTTGGGGCATGGGAGTGACTTGACTTGACTTGACGGGAGTGATGGCGGTTGACGATGGCTGGCAAAAGCAACAGGAATTGTCAAACACGACGGATGACGGAACAGTGTTGCAGTGACGGAGAGAGCAACGGGGAGAAAACTGAAAACGGGGTACAGTGTCTCCCATTTGTTAATAAATAAATAAATAAATAAATAAACTGAAAACGGTTCAATAATTTTTTTTTAAAAACCCACCCACTGAAAATGAAGAGTTAGGGTTTACTCACAGATATTCTCTGAAAAACTGAAAATATGCGGCATGGGTTTCTCCGGCAAGCAGGGGACCTGTGTTTGATTTCCCGAGGCTCCCACACGCAATGAGTGGCCGCAAGCCCCCGAAATTAGCAGTAAAGGAGGGCCACCATATGCTTTTCCTTCTTCACCCGTCACGCCGCACGCGAGCGTCTGTTTCGACAAGCTGGGGACGTACCGGTAAATGAGCTTAAACTGGGGTCTCCTCCAAAGCGAAAGGGCCGTGTTCTTTTGGCGACCATTCCTAGCGTACAACGACGAACATTTCGAGGAACACCAGGTCCCTTTGTTTGACGGAGAAATTGTTGTGTATTCCGGTTTTGACCTACTATTGAATTTCAAGAACGAAAAGTGTGTTTAGCCTTGCCATTTCAAGGCCCATCCTGGTCCCATTCCATCAGAGTTGTCTCGATTGTGTGCACAACTGTTCAACTGCGGTCTCTCGGACTTGCCCAAACTTGCGCGGATTCTGCGCCATAATTCTAATACCGAATTTCGCATAATACTGTTGGAATCGTTTCACAATCTCTAGGTCCTTCGTTGCGTGAGATCACAAGTGAAATCATCACGCGATAAAAATCTTAGGTCAATCTATTGCAGCAACATATTAGAACTGCAGAAAGCGAATGAGGTCCGTCCTTGGTTTTGTTACTGGTGTTTGCAGATTGTTATTGTGAATGATGCTTCCAGCAAGAATTTTCACAAGAGCCTCTCTAGGGGGTTCAGCCCTGATGGAGATGCTCTCGCTTTAACTGGTCGTTGGACTGTTTCCAATTCGTGAACTTAGAGTCTGTTTGCCTGAATTATTGCCTACGATCACAGGTGACTTGCACTTGAAATCAACATCATAGCGGTACGTAGAGCCGGCTGGATACAGATCGAAATCCTGTAGTACCCAACTTGAATGCTGCTTCTGAGCGTTGTGATTCCGTGCATGGTTGTTATGATGCAGGCACTGAAATATGACACAGAATTCTCAGCGGTGAAGACGTGTTGATCTGCTCCAATCCCCAATGAAGACCCGAACAGGTTACAAAGACAGCAAATTCGAGTGTCGCAGTAGCAGGTCAATGAGAGGGGGACGAGTGCTGCTCAGGGGACACCACACCCTGAAATTTTCACCTCTACTGTTCATTCTTTTTCCATAACAATACACTGGGTGCCTCCGGAGCAGCACACCACGCAATAAGAGGCTCTTATATAAAGGAAGAAGATGAGACGGAGGGGATACTTGCCAATGCAAATTGGACATGGCCTTCAGTTCCAATTCCAGCTTCCGTGCTCGTTCCTTATTGGCATCAATCGCCAGCTCCAAGGTCTGTAGCTGCTGCTGAGTTGCTTGTACCTGAATGATAGTGCAACATGTTGTCACCTAAATCAACATTAAATGTATCCAGGTATGGTGCTCTCGAAAGTCTCCGAAGAGTGAGAGGAAGGGAAAATCACCTCTTTATCCTTTGCGAAGAGCTTTTCCTCCAGTTCTCTGATGTGGGCTTCCCGGGAATCCACACTTTCAGAAAGACTGCGATCATCCGCTGATTCCAGCTCAATTTGTACCTTCGCTGATTCCATCTCTCCCATCTCGCGGCTCTGTGTTAACATTGTTAAGTCATGACCTAAACGTACGTGCCTTGAGAAATCCTAGAGTTGGTGCAAATCTCCAGCATGGACGACTGAGGGTCCCCGTGAAACAGGGCTTGTGGTTTTGGCATCAGCTTCGTACCTGGTTTGTGGTTCCAAGTGCCTCGTCACACTCTTGCAACCGTTCACGTAATCGTTCCGCAATTCTGGACAGTTTCTCTTGGGACTCATCAGCTCCCTCGATCTTCTGTGCTATACTTTTCAGCGCCTGCACTTATTCTCTAGCACAGGGTTACAAATCGAATTTTGGTAGAGGATATTGTTTGCGTTCATTTGCATTTTAACAAATATGTCCGAGTATGGTTTATTGGGATCACTATAGAGCTGTGGAGACATCACTTCAGGAACAGGAGGCAAAGCTGTGGATTTCAACCCTTCTTTTTCCTCTGTGCATTTTCAAAGTGCGGGTTAGACAACCCTGTCTCCATTATAAAGATCAGCGGTCATAGATATTTTCCCCAAGTCATGCTTACACCACTTGCTATTTGATGGCCAACCGGACAGTGTTTGAATAAATGCGTTGTTGCTGGAAACAGGATTCAGGTTCTAATCGATTTCAGTATCCTCTGCCTGATTTTGCAACAAACCCGAAGAAGAACCCGAAGTAGAGCTTGCAACAAACCCTAAGTAGTAGTCTTGCTGCAGGGTTTCGTTGTGACGGACGATACTGAATCCAGCTGCAATATGTGATAACGGGTGCTTTTTGAGGCCAACGAACCTGGGCGTAGGTGTCAATTTGATTGGATTTCGCAGCAATTTGAACTCGATGGTCTTCGAGGGCCTGGCACGCATTCTGCATTTCCGTAGTGCTGTTGACATCTACAGCACTTTCCTTATCAATTTTTTTCTGCACACAAGGTTAACCTTCTGTTTGATTCGGCGCTGACGTCTCATAAAGTTGATGTTACTGTGACTGGTGTTGTTTGGCGCATTAGGTCTTACACCTTGCCACAGTTTCACTGTTTATTCTATTATGGGTTATCCATGATTTAATGTAACACCGAAACAGCATGATACAGAGTAAATGAATTATTTTTGTTAGATTGCGAACTATGGGACCATTGTCAGGAAGCTTCTGAGTGAAGAAGTCACTCGAGCAACAATTGGTCAATCAACACGGGATCCAATGTAGAGTAAATGGTGTTCACAGGGTATCATCAGTTTCAACCTAGTCAAATACAAAGTGCACTAAATAGAACAAGCAATGCATATCTGTGAACAGGATCTGCATACCTATGGTACTGCGCAGGTCAAGTACGAAAGATAAGTGCAGTTTACGTACTTGCAAGTTTCCAATTTTGCTTTCAAGCTGTTCAGCGCGGTTGCGACCAAGTTCGATTGCACCCAGCATCCTCTCGAGAGCCGCACCCTCATCAAGAGCACGCTGAGGATTCTCCTGTCTGTCTTGGCTGGCGATGGAGCTTTGAAGGTTTGCGATTTCCGCAGACATGATGTCCAGACCCTCACTGAGCTGGTGCTTTTCTTCTCTTATTCGCCCCATCTCATTCTTCTCTTCGTCATGAACTGCTTGAAGAATATCCTACAGGAATCAAAACATACCATATTAGGTTAACTACTGCGACGAAGGTCGGTTGTGTCATCAGGAATGTGTGAATTGCTCCCCCAATTATGCATCGAAAACCCCTTTTGTGCGCTGTACTGTACAAGTACATGACATTATATTCCAGTGTTGGAGGGTTCCTTTTTTTTCCTCTAAATTCTTATTCTAGGTACAATCGGTAAAAGTCTTTTTCTGGCCCAATTTTGATTCTGCTCCCCCACCGAACATGCATGCTAAAATCGTTTATGGGTTCCTTCACAAATTGTTTCAAATTTGAGCGAGCCTCAGAAATTCTGGGGAAGCAGATTTGTCTTCAGGAAGGAAATGGACCAGGGTATGTAACATTATAAATTGGCTTACCCCAAGCTTTGTCAATTGCTCCAAAGTCTCTTCATCGATGGATTCTTTCGTCATTTTTTCTCCGGCACAAGAAGTTTGACAATGCGGCTAAGGTTTCGATAAAAGCAAAGCTCCGGGATGCAGAATTGATATGAGGTTGTGGCAGCCTCTATGGCATCATCAGTGTGCAAGGTGAATTGTTATTCTCTTTGCCATTGCCTCCATTGAATAAAAGACGAGCTTTCTCGGGAATTATAATTCATGAGTAGTCTCTTCATCGAATTTCACAGAACTTATAATCCATAATTTCCTTTCACAGAAGTTCACAGAATTACAAGTCATGGTTAAGTAGTGTTTCATTGAATCAGCTGAGATGAAACCTTGGAGCCCTCTCTTGAGAGATGCGAAGTGTGTCCCAGGACGTGAGGCGGTTATAACCGACTTTGGAGCTTGTTGAGGACGATGCCCTCATCAGTTCATTAGGGAGTCTCTATCACAAGCCAGTTTCATTACTTTATTTGAACCCCCCAATGCTAGGTATAAATTGAGGTGGTTTATATCAATACCAAAGGTAGGTGCACCCAAACCTACCACTTTTCCTAGTTCTATTGTCTCTTAAGGTCAAGTTATAAAAAAATTCTATAAAATTGTTAGAGATTGTATGAGAAATCCAATCCAAGTTGTTTTGTAACTTCTTAATACATGAGTACATTATGTCAATTCTCAAAAGTTGACAGCATAGGGTACCTAGATATGTCACTAGACTCACCCTTACATGACCACTCTTGAAGCAAAAGTCATGCTCCAACTCCCATTGGTTGCTCTTGAAAGACATTGTTTGTCTCTTTTGTCACCTTGCAATGATTATTACAAGACATATTATAGGTGGGGATGAATGGAAGGTGGAAAGTTTGGGTATCTCTACCATAATAAGGAGTCACTCAAAGACATCAATAAGTTGTTTCTTTTAGGGCTTAGGACAAAAAAGTAGTTGGATATGTTTTATTTGGATTTGGTGGAGATCTAAAAAAGATCACAATGAAAGCCTATAAAATCTAATAATTTGGATCCCAAGATTAGCTATATAGACAAAACCTAAAGTTGTAAGATTTAGTATGTCATAGTCCTTTAAAATTTCAATAGCCAAAGAACTTTAGCTTATAGCCTTATCTTATGGCCTATTGTTGTTTAGGTGCGCTTTAGAAGTTCACTAGATTTTGACAAACAAACCATCATGTAGGAGTAAAAGTTGTGATGATGTGAATAAAAAAACCTCATTGAAGATGCATAAAATCATATGTAGGAATATAAATGGATTAAATATTAAGCTTCAACTAATTTTGTTAAGCATAAATTGATTAAAAATGCAAACAAGTTTAAGATGCAAGCCTTGAATTTGACTAAGCACACCAATAAATAATCAAAAAAATAAATAACATTCTTCTTCCAAAATATAATATGATAAATGTTCTATGACTTAGTTGCATTTGAATTTTGATTTTTATAATACAAATGATACTCTGAAGGAGTTTTTTTTGCAATTGCAAACTCAATTTTGATTCTAGAGTCCACAATGAGAAGAAAAGATATCTTGAATTTCAAGGTTTAGAATGTACACTTACATTACATTTCAATTATTTCCATGTTCTTTGAAAGTCTTGGATTCATTCTATCTTAGAAAGTTGAAAGGTGTAAATCTTTGTGGTTAGTTTTGCAAGGATTGAAGTAATCAATCAAGAAGTTCTTGAAACAAAAAAACTTGTGTTGTTATTGGTGATGATGTGAAATTTAAAAAACTCTTTTTCAACTCCTAATTGAAAAACATTTCAAGAATTTAAATCCTAAATTTCCCTCTTGAAATACTATTTTGGAGATTAAAAAACATTTTTGATTCATTATCTTTATGAAAGATTGTATTTCAAATTTATGCTAAAATTATTTGCACCCTTACATTTTTCAACTACACTATAAAAATGCAAATTAGCAAGCTAAAAAAATACAATCACAAATGATAATTGAAAAGATAAAACATAATTCAATTCATGTATTTGGGACATTTGTATTCACAAGTATGCACGAAAAATATGCAATTTAAAGTATCACTAGTTAATATCATCTTTCACTGATTCAACAAGATTACAGTCTTGAAGACATTGTAAGCTCGCAACTTTTTTATGAACCACACATATATGATCAATGTTTTTGCAAATGCCATCACAAATAGCTTGAAGGGGTAATATGGAAAAGGGCTCTTCAATTTGTACTCCTACTTCATCAATACAAAACAAAGCTGCCGCACTTAAGAAAGTAGCAAGCACCATCAGCCAACGACACGAATCCCACAAAGCAATCGGCAATATGAGATGCCAAATGACTAAAAACTGGGAAGTCAAGTGCGTGTAGGATAGTGGAATTGGAGTCTTAAATAATCGCTCACAAATACCCACATTATCATGAAACGTTGTTATATTTGAAGACATGAAAGCTTTCATAATTTCAGACATGTGCGATTTCGCAAGTAGCTCAGAGAGAACCTGTATGCAATGGTTTGGATGATGGGTTGAATCCAACATAGCTTCTAAATCTTCAGGGTTTAGTATGTTTACCAACTCCCCGTGCAAACGGCCTTCGGCTTCAACATTCTCTTTCATACAGTAAGGATAGGCTTTGAGGTATTGGATAAAATATTGGAGTATTCTCTCATCTTCTTTGGAACTCATCCATGTACATGCTTGCCGTGCAAGGTCTCGGCATCGATTCAAATTGGCACCCCAAGTTTTGCGAGCTTCATCAAATCGTCCATAGCATGCAGTTGTACGAAACCCTAATAAAATAATAAGAGCTGCAGCTGTGAATGTCAATGGAACTGTGGGTAAATGCAATATTTGTACCTTCCACATTGGACGGTGGGCTTCGACTGCTTCGTTATAACCTGCTACGATTGCTGAATAAATGGTGAGGAGGGTTACCGGTGGCCAAAGAGGAAAGCCGGCAAGTCGAACCATGTGTTGGCCGTGACGAATGTTGCTGCGGTGCTCATTCCAAGCTGCGTGATTGTATATAGTTTTGTGGTACAGCATCGCAAAATAGTACATCCATTTATCGTGATGATCCTTCAAAGACATGTTGACACTGTTCCGATTTGGTTTCGACATCGTTCTTGAATGTTTATCTGTAAAGAATGACGGTTTCTTTGCAACTCTATCGAATAATTGCTCGTTTTTTTGCTTAAATTTCTACTCAGGATTGATTGCAAGTTAAGAGCTGAATGATGCTCTGAAGTTGGAAGAAAGAAAGGGTGTTTTGAACCTCGAGAAACTATCAAATCTCTATAACAGTGAATTGAATTCAAGTCTTCAAGGAGTTGTGCCGGCCACAGTGGCAACTGAAATTGCATGGATAAGATTCAATTAGCAGAAGAATGAAATGCATTAGGGCAACGTTTTGAAGATTAGGGTTCAGCAATCTGTATCAAAGGTTATAGTACAATTCTACATGTTTTGTGAATCCCACGTTGGGATCCTAAGACATGGCAGCAAGCATTAATGTGGAATACGAAAATGCTGCTTAAATTGCTGTTAAGAAAGGAAGAGAATGTTGATATATACGAGTGAAAAGCGGACCTAGGAATAGGACCCGTGTATGAACAGCTTTGTTGTGGTACTAATTAACTAGTGCGCTAATAGAGAAGCTCCACATGAATGGATGATAATTGCATGTCATCTTCAGTTCACATAACTTAATCTTTGAACTGTTTCATTTTATTTCTTACACGAGAACGGAAATCAAATTCAAATCTTGTCAGCATTTTCAAGGTGAATTCGATTCACTAAAATACACTCTAGGATCAGAAAAATTGACAATAGTTGTTGATTCTTCATGAATTGTCATATTCACTCATTTTTAAATATGTAATTATGCATAACGTTTACTCCACTCATGGCCTGACCCTTGAGCAGGCCTCCACAAGAAACAATTTACTTCCTTACAACCCTGAAATTTCCACAAAATAGTAAGGCCTCAAATTGGATCATCATCCAGAGATTCATTCATGTTCTGCTCTTTCGTTCCAACCACAACACCGAGGATGTAATATAAGGTAGGCTTCTTATTAACAAAGCAGAAGCAGTCGACTGCACGTCCGACAAAATACACCTTTTCAATTCTCTCAATCTAAGCTTAGTCAGACTAATTTCTACAGTTCCATGCTGAGTTCTTATTCTAAAGACCATTTGAATCACATAGGGTGCGCAATTACTGCGCGTTTATTCAAGTGTTTAGCCGCCATGTCACATGCACGCAAATTAAGCTACTCTAGACTAGATAATAACTCTACCGATCATCTTGACTAAGTTACGCTTTGGAGGTGGAGGGCTTGGCACCTGCCGAAGCTTGCTGCTCAACCTTCGCAGCAACTACACCTTCCCTTATTTCAATTTTACGAGGCTCAACTGCTTTCGTCTTCAGCTTGGGCACCGTCACCGTCAAAGTTTCGTTCGTCACCTCCGCCTTGATCTGCTCCAAGTCGGCAGTCTCTGGAAGCTTGAATTTTCTCATGAAACTGATTTTCTGCTCTTCGGATGGTTTGTCAGTTGAAGTAGCAGCAGCAGCGTCTTCCCCTTCCTTGGCCGAGTCCGAGTCCTTGATCTTGGCCGTTTCTTTGGGCTGGTTGCTGTAACTGATGTACAGAGTTCGGTCGTCTTCGACCTGGATTTGCAGATCCTCCTTCTTCAATCCTGTATCAATTCCATCATTACAAAATTGAATGAAACGAATTAGATCAAGCTATGCAGTGGCGAATGATTCCACATAAATTATTTTGCGAGCGGCGCGTGCACATGCACGTCAAAATGAAACGGAGTTTATATACACGTCAAAATGTACGAGGATTGCAAATATACGAACGTGATGTCACCGGTCGATCATGAGAATTAAGTACTCCGTAATTAATTCAGTTAATAGTCTACTGATCGATACACGTACCTGGCAGACGAAGCTTGAAAGTATGACCCTCCGGAGTCTCCGCCCACTGCACAATTCGAGCGTTGGCCATGGCAGGTGCTGAGGCCTGTCGCTGCATCATCGGCACCTTCACAAGCACGAGGTCGGTGAACAGTCCAGGGCTGCCGAAGCCGAACGGCCGGGCACGCCGACCACACCCTCGCCCAAACCAAGGCGACATAACCAGAGCCATGACTGAATTTCTAGCAACTGACGATCGACTACAAAAAAAGTACTGTCACCCCAAAACTTGAGAATTATTCAACAATGTATAATGTTCGATTTCCAATGGGAGCTGTGGAAGTGGAATACATTTAGTTGAGCTGGCTCATCAGGGACGCATTTATGCAGATTGCAAGGGACGATACGTGGACGTCGTCTAGAGTGTTCTGGAATCGAAGAGCCTGGTGAATTCTCGGCTGTACAGTAAGTCTGTGAATTGAAGTCAGGCAATTGCTTCCAGATGGTTCCGAGCTGATAAGTTTGCTGTTAACTTAGTTTTGCAAACAGAGTTTTGATCGTTCTTGTTTTCAATCGCTCAGGCGCTGGCTTGTGCTTCGATTTGGATGATTTGGGGAAGGAAAGTAATTACGTCGATGCGGAGGTGTCGATCGACGATTAATGTAAGTATGTTTGTGTTGATTTCCACCGCCGTTGGAATTAATTAATTGGAAATCACCGACCAGGGACAGGTGTAAGACTTTGGTATGGGTTCGCAATTGGAGCCCTTGGATGCCAAGGACTCTTCATCAGTGGAGGTGCCGAAGCTGAATTCATGCTGGAAAGAGTGAGTGGCAAGTTCTTGGAGACATTGGAGACCGTTCTCGATCATTCCAGAGAATTCTGTGATGCTCTGAAGACATGAATGGATTTTTCCCATCAGCAAGGAGAGGAAATTAGTGTTGCTACAAAAATTATTGGGGGAAAATACATTAATATATCAACCGGCGCGCATTTGAATTATTATTGCTTTGGTAATTTTGTATCACACTCACTAATAGGACAATGAATGAAGTAGACAAAGAAAAACAAAGCCCTCGTTATAATCTTACAATTTAGAACATTATGGTGAAAACCAAAATTTCCAAGCCATTTTGTTTTATATTTACATGTTATTGAATTACAAATAAATACACAACTTTAGATATTTTTCAAAGCTCTTAATGTAGTAGAAACTTAGCTTGGGAAGTTTAATTGTGAAAGATTTGTTCAAAAAGGAAAAAACACATGTGATCGTCAATTAGTGTCAAAATGAAGTACTATGTATAAGACATTGAGAGTCCAAAAAATAGACTTTATGGATATTCTAAACAAAAACCCTAAAACAATCGTAAAATATCTCAATTTGATTACAACTTCCATTTAGAAGGACAAAGCCTATCACCAAAATCATAGGTAGCCAAAAATTATTAGAATAATAGATGAATAGGTGCATCATCTTTGATTGCTTAGGCACTCCATAGTTAACTCATTTGATGGTGTGCATTAAACTTGATGCATATTTGGTACAATTCATAAAGTTGAAAAATTGTTATTTTACTTTATTCTGGACTGTTTCCAATGGATTAATGGCACACACACACACACACACCCTTGAAACACGTGGACGATCCCCATTGATAGGGGAAACAGTACAGCAAACCAGAGGCAGAACCTAGGCACAATGAACCCTTTTTTTTTCATTCCCAATCGGTTTTCATGTATGCCCAAAGAAAGGAAAAATCATAAAGATAAAAGATAATCTTATCCAAAAAATAAACTAAAGTCGAAACCAAAATCATAATAATTAATCAACTATCTAAGTCAAAATGATCCGAAATTTTAAAAGCAAATCTTAAACTAAAAGCAAAACCTCTAGAAAAGAGTTAGGAGAAGAACTGCGTGCTCAGCAGGATTCGAACCTGCGCGGGCAAAGCCCACATGATTTCTAGTCATGCCCGATAACCACTCCGGCATGAGCACCTCATTAGGGTGGGGTGACCCAAACCCTAGAAAACCGCAGATGAGAGGCCTCGTCCATTTACTGCATATAAATCTTTCAATATCCCAACCTTGCAGAAATTTTCGCAGTTCTATTCATTCCAGAAGTCATTCTCAAAGATTTCTCAACACCTGTTCCATCGTTGGGTTGCATCGTTAGACCAATTTTACGCTTTGCTTCATGCAAAGCAGGCTCTGTAAAAACCTTACCTAGACTTGAAAGCTACGAGGTAAGGAAACGCTGAGAAGCCATTTCTCATGGAGAACAATAAATTCGAATTCGCACGAAACACTGTCTCTCTCTATATTCACGATCCAACTTAAGTTACACGAGGCAAATGCCAGCTTCATTAATGAATTGATGGATTCACGTGTAGTCAACTCAACATTGATATATTTCACTTAGTCTACCAAGAAGCTTCTTGCAAGCCAAGAATTGGACCAGTATAATTTTACTTCATGCATTGGAGGGAACTCAATCTCCACGAAGCGCCTTCAAATTCTGCAAGTATAAGCCACATGCATTAGTAATGCAGAGAAATTTTGTTTAGCTCGACAACTTTCATGAAACAACCTCGGCAAGGGCGTAACTTAGACAGCACAATACAACGAGGGTCTCAGGATGCTTGCAAGGGCAGCGCAGATTTATAAAAAGCTGCGAAGTCATACATAAGCTGCTCGCAGGCTGTTGACTCCCTTCCACAGCATCCTGTTTGATACAATGAGTCTTGAAAGCGCCCCAGTGCTTAGCCTGCAAAGCATCATAAAACAATGTCAGGAAGAAAGACCAAATTGGGTATATCAGGTTATTTTCAGCAGTTTTGAGTAGGCCAAATGGGGATTTTAGTTTTGGTCAATGTTATTAAATGTGCAATGTTCTTCTCTGATTCCGGTTATAAAGAATTCGGTCCTATCTGAATTTCAGTACCGGTAGTCACAGTTTGATGATTTTCAAACCATGAACCCTCGGGCTCTTAAGGACTTATAACCAATTTACACGAACTAGCTGGAATGAGCTAAAAGTTGCATGAGAAACCGATAATAATGCATTACTTATAAATGGATTTGTCAATTACCCGAGAATAGCAGCGCATTCGGAGATAGAGCCCTTTGTAACCTCAAGCAAGTCCAGCAATGGCTGAATACCCTGGCATGAGGTCAACAGTTTTAAATGGATGCTTCGCATTAGTTTTCGCAACAGTTAGTTCCAGAACTCAACAATTCGTCGTGTTTCACAACAGTAGTAAAGAGGCCCTGACGTCCAGACCTAGTCCTACTTAGGGTGTGGATGGCAATATCCAAAGGATAGAGGACCCGTTTGTATTTACAAAAACCAAAAGCTCAATGAGATCAACCCCTTCGAGACTCCTTTTGTATCAAGTTTTCATGAACGCCTCAGCGAAAAAGCCTGCATTCCGGCGTCATCACAAACCCTACTCATTCCACTTCATGGAGTTTGTGGTTAAAGAGAATCTTTAATCACGCCCTGAAGAAGGGATCAGGCGTTTTCAAAGCATAAGGTTGTGCAGTAAGGAAGCCTATCAGTATACAAGGTGTCCTACTCCAGGTCCTCTACAGTACAAACTAGGCAAAAACATGCAAAACCGACTGAAATTTATTTCAAAACATTCAGACTCATGTAAAGCAGGCAGCATGAAATTTCCACAGGAAGGAAATTTCGTTGCAGATGAATAAACTACGAAATACGGGCTCAAGTAAATAAAAATTCCCCATATCCGTAACATTGATTAGCATTATTGATAAGAGAGGAAAACCTGGACAAAATCGTCATGGTTTGGACCAATTTTCTGGCCTCCCTCTCTCTTTCTTGATGTCTTCGGGACAGCCGGCAGTATGCGCATCAGTTCAAGTGGAGGTGTGTAACCCTCTAATTCCACTGGCCGCCTGACTACCCACAACAAATTCCCAAAACCACAACAAATACCACATCAGAATCAAATTTTTAAAATAGCTTGGAAACAGAGCTCATTCAACTGAGTCGAAGGAGAAAACATAACACTCTTGATTAGTAGTGGCATGGCTCCTTTTGAGAACAGTGTCAACTAAGAGTTATTAAGAGTAAGAACCCGCCAAATCAGTGCAATTCAAGAATAGGCAAAGGTTTGAGATACTCCCAGAATGCCTCATTGACTTGAGGAGCATTACTAATTCAAATTGAGCTCAACTTTGCAAAACAAGGTTACAAACGCTTCCTTTTCATGGCAATTCAGTGGTTCTCTAGAATGACAACAAGGGCTCTCTAGGATGACAGAGACACCCTTCTAGCTTACACAAAAACTCATGAGCAAAAATCCAGATGAGCATATGACAGAAAATGACAGTCACCTTCCAAGGCAATCACCTCCCTCAACCTCTTAAAAGCTTTCGTCCGATTCTTATGCTGGGAACGATCCTCTGCCGCCTGTCAAATAAAAACAGAAAAACAAGTGTCAAGTCGAACCTACTAGAATGGTGATTTAGGAATCGAACAAACTCGTTAGGGTTTCAGACATTCTACAAATTTACTCAACCGTGAATGGATTATAACAATGGATTTGTTGTGAAATTTAGTGCAGGGAAACTCCAACAAGAATATTGATCTACTTGTAGACTTAAAAGTATACGAGAGAGTGCTCCGAGCATCTCAAAATATCGAAAATTGTCAAGTCCAAATTAACAGAACGGCTCCTTAGGGTTCGAACAAACTCGTTAGGGTTTTAGATATTCTACGAGTTAATTCAGTCGTGAATGGATTACAACAATGGATTTGTTATGAAATTTAGTACAGGGAAACTTCGACAAGCATATTAGTCTACTTGCAGACTTTAAAGTATATGAGAGAGTGCTACGAGCATCTCAATAAATCGAAAATTGTCAAGTGTAAACTACCAGAATGGTTCAGTAGGGTTTGAACAAACTCGATCAGAGTTCCTAACTTGAATGGATCACAACAACGCGCTTCAAAAGCTTCAAAAATATTTGAGAAAGAGAGTATTACGAATGCAACGCAACCAGTCGGCAGATGAAGCAGACGCACGGCACTTTCGGTTTTATTCCGGTGTTGCCCTCCAGGACCCGACGATCGGAGCGTCTCCACTCTGCATTGCATCTGAAGCTCCCGATCCGTCAACTTGAGCCAGTCTACGTCTGCTGCTTGTTCTCGCTTGGGATTTGCGCCGAACAATCGATGCTCCTCGTGATTCCAAGATCCTGAACTTTCTTCCTCTTCAGAAAACCCCTCCTCTTCGTCGCCTTCTTCATGCTCTACCCTGGGTGGCAAACTGCTATAGCGACAGCCTTGCAGAGCTTGCCAGAAAAACTTCTCCTTTTCACATGCACCACCAATTGCGAGAGATGAACTGCGTATTGTGCAGGCCAGCGCGGGAGCAGGCCGCACAACATGTTGTTGACCGTGGGCATATACAAGAGGGTAGAGTAACGGAGCCATCTTGAGCCATTGCCATGACTTCCCCATTTCTAATCCTCAAACTTCTACGCACGACTATCCGATCTTACTTGAAACGCTACCAGGGGCGTCATCGCTGGCCCAAGAAGAAGGTGATTTCAGAATGGCGCTCTTAGAATCTACAAGAGGTTTAATATTTGAAGCAAGGAGAATCAATTTGTGTCCAATTTGGTAACAAACCTGCAAGTTGTGGAGCAGGAATCGCACCCAATAGCGCCTTCTTCATGGACTTAAAAACTTACAAACTATAAATCTCAACCCTAAAACCATCACCTCAAACATCGGTTTTCATCAGGAAAGACACACCTCTTAAACTGGATTTTGATCGACTACCACGATCCAAAAGTTTCAACAAAAGCAACGATAGGGATGCTAGAGAGTTGCCTTCCAAGAGAAGACGATTTCAAAATCGCCTTGAAAACTCTACAACAGAGCTAGCATTTGGGGAAGTGGAGAATCACAATGTCTCCAATTCGACAACAAGCCTGTAAATCACGTAGCAGGAATGGCAAAGTCTGACACCCCAAATATAAATGGGATCACAGCGTAGCTATGGTTATTGTTTAGGGCTTTGGGCTTATAGCAATTGAAAATAGGGCACAGGACTTAGTGCTTATGGTAATCGCTGTTCTATCCATGAGTTGCTGCTTCGATCTTCTTCCTGTGAGGAAGACGAATGGTGTTAGGTTTCGTCACTTTCCCTCGTTGCGTATGATCTTTCTCTCGGCTTGTCTGGATACTTTGGTAAAACTTGCTCACTGGATTTAATTTGCTGGATTACCTGTATCCTCCATATAATTTTGATGCAGCCTCCTTCATGACCAAATTGCTTTAGTGCTCGGAATTCGAGTTTAGGGTTTGAAGTCTCGATTTTCAATGCATGATCTTGAAATTCTTGTCAAGTAAGAGATCAACAATACTCCCAGCCATAATTTCTGGATGCTTCTGCAACATGTTTCTCGATGCGCATTCAATGATCAGAACTGCCTTTTCAACTGTTGTTGAGAGAGATAAATACTGACTCTCGCCCTCAAATTGCAAACGGGGGGGGTGCTCTTTTAGCACCCAATTCCCCTGAAGCCCGACTTGTGTGAGACGGTTGGATAGTTCCTTTCCCGAATTGAATCACTTTACTTTCAACCCAGTAATTTCTTTTCTCAGAATTCATAAGATATATATTTCAAAAAGTTCCAAATTTCAGATTGCCCTGCTCAATGAGTTACAGATTTACTGAGCGCCTTCTTGCACGGTACGTCTTTGGCTCTGAATGTATTTAACATGATATTTGTTCCAGGTTTCTGAGTTGCAGAGAAATTAAACTCGGCATTCATGAAAACACTGTCAAGGCAGTATCTCATGGTGTCTCTCTCTCGAAACGCCTCTGCCTGCCATCTCGGATCTTGTTTAATTTGCATCACTTTGAGCAATTTCACCTCTTTAGAAGGAGAGTGATGATTGCGAGATCACATTAGAGCTGTGAGGAGGTCACTCCGGGGTCCAAGACCCAAATCTGTTGAGATCAAAAAACCACTACTGCAGGTATCAATCTCTTCTGCAATTGCGACATGGGAGGTTGCCTGTTGGCTTCTACAGAGACATGCAAGAAACAACCCCGTTTGCATCAAAAGAGTAGCCGCCATCGACATTTAGTCAAGTCATGCTTCCACCGAACTTGCAAATTGACGATCAATCCAGAGTACGAATAGTCCGATTACTGCTGCGAGATTTGAGCGATAGGAGACGGGATCATGTCCCTTGCAGTTTTCAGTGTGTCTACCATACCTCACCTAACTCATATCAGTAGCTGATTTGTAGCATGTCATATCAGCTTGCAAATGACAAAAACACAAGACAGCAAAGTATAATTCAAGCTTATTCGTGTCATGACCTCTATCAGGATGATCAGATTTGACCACGATATTAACGTTACAATCACTTCCCTTTCTTGGGACTCAAACTGAATTGAATTTCTTTTTCTGGCCCAGTACACTTAGACTCATTTCCAAAAGAAATACAGTACACATATATAAATTGATCTTATTAATGCACAATTCACTGATGTTTGCTGGGAACTTCACCATATATTTGGACCTGTGGTTTCAGGGAAGATGTGATGTCCTCCTTTCTTCTGCTGTTGTGAAGAAGAAAGGATATTCCTGGGAACCCCCGCTCTGAAATTTCAGAGTTGAACGAGGATGTACCAAATATGATTCTTCTTCTTATTCAGGAATCAGGACTAGACTAAGCTTAGTCTACTCTACTACGAGGCAATAGAATATCATATCTTTTGGTAACGTGTAGCGCGAAAGCTCATGAACGCGGTCAACAGGTAGATACCCATCATGCCCTACGACCGAGCGCTGGCCTAGCTGCTTCTTTAGGTCGGTCGCTGGATGCTGCCCCCTGATGCGTTGCAATCTGGATTGACACGAAAAGGCCCTTCTCCGAAGACACAGAATAACTTACTGTAGGAAAGTCGACTCAGGATTTCGCTTTTTCTCTTTTGAATCTCAGAATTTGGCTTTTGCATGCAATGACTGTTGAGGAACCAAATGGAAAATGTGGGAAAAAATTAAGAAGGGTAGCGTTTTGGACACTTCTGGCAATAGTTTGTCCTGCTAACCCACAAAAGACTGAAGAACCTAATGGGCTTTTTATTGGAAAATGGAGCAAGCTCTTTTGACATAGGGAGTGCTAAAATGTGAAGATAGAATCTATGAGCCCAGGAGCCTAATAGTCAATATAGGAGAACCTCTCTAATGCAATTCTCTTTAACTCAATAAAGTACTATCAAAGAACATTGATTGTTAGTCCCAACTTAACAATATGAACCACGTATGAAGATCATGCGCCTTTCTAATGCAACAACCTTTCTTACTCAATGTATCAGACTTGTCCCACTGTTATTGAGTTAGGGAGGTTCTACTATATTTAAGACACCTTTTATGGTATTAGGTGTCTATATTATACAAACCTATGTTATGGATTCTTTTTGTGTTATAGTGTATTTACATTTTAGATATGTATGTCGTAAACACCTTCAAATGGTTGTAGGTACAAGTGATTGCAAGAAACACTTGTACTATTTGTTGTATTTTGCTAAAGTACTCATGAATTTAAAAATAGGAAATTTTTTAAAGAAATAATTTAAAAATATGGCCAATGTATGTACCTTTAAAATGAAGGTAATCACCAAAGGAAATTTGTAAAAAAAATCTCTAGGTAGGATAATTAGAAAAGTGCAAAATCTCAAGAAAATACATACTTCAAGGTTTTAATTAATAAAATATAGGGAAATTTTTAATAAATAAAATAAAAATTATTCATTTTCAAGAACTTTATGGAGATGGTGATTCACAAAAAAAAACATCATAATGATTTTTTACATGTTTCAAAATGCATGCAGAAAGAGGCTCACTTTGTGGACTTCTACACAACATGTAAATAGTTATTTTTGAAAATACTTAGAACACTAACTAAAAATGTACTGTAAGACTATCTCAGCCAAATTTCAGCTCCAAATTTGTTTCTATGGATACTACTTTGTTAAAAGAAAACCAAAAATGACAAATGTGACATAATATTGGAGGCTACTATTAAATAGTAAAACATTTTTTTAATTTTCAAAAATTAGGCAATGTGTATAATAGTCATAGGTACCTTGTCTATGAATTTTGAATCATTTGGAGCCAAAATGCAAAAGTTATGGTCAAAATATTAATCAGCACCTAACGTGAAATAGAAAATAGGACAAGTCTTTCTTGCAATGACCCCTACATACACTAAAAAAAGGGTACAAATGACTTGCCCACAATGATTGTAGAAGTCATTTCTTATCTACAATGATTGCAAACAATCATTTTGGAGTCATTGTTAAGTTACTATCATTGTGAACAAGTCATCATTGACACTTGTTTTTTTGTCATGATACTTACAACTAGGTTCAAGGCTCATAGGCTCACATCTCTTTCCTCACACACTAGCATTGTTGGATAGTGTCTCCAAAAAGTCCCAAGGATAGTATCTAAAAGCACCACTAGATCAAGTGCTCTCATTATATACATATCCTAAATCAATATGTTCCTATTGTTGAGATATGATAACATAACATCTCCAAAATTAAACTTTGACCCATTGTAACTTTTGTATACATTACAAATCCAATGGATTCATGCTTTGGTGCAATGAAATATTCTTTTATTTGCAATGTGATAATGTGAATGTTTAAGCAAGCTATTAACACAAATTGTATAAAGTAGAAAAATGTATTTTTGGTGTCTCTACCTTTATTACAAAAGTTCTAGCAAGCATTTTGAGGCCTAACCACTTCAAATACTTGTACTTGAAGCAAGCCAAGCTGAAATCTTCAACTATAATTACTCTCTAACAAATCCAATTGTATGACCCTTTATTCAACTTGTTCAAGTACATCCTCAATCCCAAAATTTTAGAATGAAAATCCCCACCCATTCCTAGTTTAATGTGCCTAAACTTCATAGAATCATTATATGGTTTTCAAGGGCATTAGAAAATTGTTTTTAAGCTCATTCTACCCCTTGTGGACCAACCACTCCTAGCCATAATAAAAAATTAATTAATTAATTTTTAATTTTAAAATATATTTTTTATATTTTTAAATTAATTAAAATTTATTATGTGATGTGACCAAAGTTTTGTTATGTCAAACACTTGATTTGCTACAACTCCATTGTTCCCAACAATCTAAAAAATTACATCACTTTAAAACCCAAAATCTCATCTAATGAATATAGATTAGCCCTTCTAAAAGCAATGCTGCTAAATTGCTAATATAAGAGCCCCAAATTGCAAACTTACAAGCCTAAAATCTTAGTATAAGTAGGTATTTACAATCATTGAAGGTAGCTATAACATAAGCATAGAAAACACCTATAATACAAACATCTTTAACATAGGTGCCTAGGCCCCTAGGCTCAAGGGCTTTGGGATGGACTCAAGATCCTAAGCTCACATGCTAGCCACCTTCTAAAACTACCATTTCTAATGTACCACTAGTAAATTTTAAGAAAAAAAATATTTTTGAACAAATGTAGTTATAAGATCTTGCAATACATCGGTTTTAAAAGACACTTTAAAATTTTCAAAAATGTCTACAATGAAGATTGCAAAATATTAAGATTTGAATTAACAAAATCTTTTTTTTAGCATTGCCAAAAAAACTAGGCTACTTTATAAGGTCACATTTGTGTGAAAAAATAATCAAAATGGTGGTGTTTTTTTTGGATTCATTCTCTAAGAAAAATTAGTTAGATGCTAAAAAAAATTCAAATCATTTGGAATTGTACAACATATAAGAAAAAAGAGTAAGTAGAAAAAAGTAGAAAACTATTCAAAATACTCAATAATTAAGAATTTAGTTATGAAATTCAAAAATGATCATTTCGATGGTTGTAATAAATAATTTGCATGCAATGTATTAATTTCTTTTCCAAAAATATGCAAAATTTAATTAAGTAAAAGTCTTCATAGTTTATTGTAGAAGAGACAATCTATGAATGCTTGCAAACTAAAATTCTTCATAACTTTCATCCCATCACTCATAGTGGAATGATTCAAAGTTTTCCATGCATATATAAATCTTGAAAACCAACTTCAAATTTTCAATTCTTTAATAAGTAATCTAAGAAGAAAGTTTTTGATTTACCTTGGTTGTATGCTAAGCAATGAAAATTACATATCATTCAATAGCATTTTATTCAAATAGTTCAAAAGTCATGAAAATTGTTGTGCCTTAAAGCTATTCTTTAGGTACATTTTGTCTGAAGATTATAAAGAAAAATAAAATAAAAACTCTATATGTAGTGAGTTGCCCAAAATTACTATGTTGCTAAAAAATTCAACATTAGAGGAGATTTGAGGCCTTTGGAAGACTACGAGTTCTTGCTATCTGGAAATACAAAAATTGCCATAGGAATGCAAAATTGCAAGAATCCAACGTAGTTGAGAGTGTGCCACATATTATTATTATTATGGATTTTTTTTCACATTTCATGACCAATTCTTTTTTTGGTAATTTTTAATTGGTGACCTGACAATGGTTAGTAGTTAAAGGAATAGTTTTAGGAACAGCCTTGAAACAAACTTTTGTTGCCCTCAAATCCCTTTCAATGTTTGTACATTTAGGGATTTATACATTGAATTTTTCTAATCCTAGGTGAATAAAACTAAAAGTATTTGAATATAGTATAGGTGACACTAATTTATCAATGTTTCACCATTTGTAAAGTACTTTAGTTTTAGTCTAATATGAAATAATATTGATTTGTCCATTTTCACCAATGGTTTATAGTGTAACTAATTCCCCAAGTAATGCCAATCCCCTCCCTTCCTAATAAGACAAATCAATGTAATTTGATGTATAATTTGATGTATTAAAAATGATTAGTTGTTCAAAGAAAAAAATTGATATTTAAGTAGCTAAAAATTTGATGTTTTAAAAGAAAATATTTGTATTTTAGAATACAACAATATTTTCATAGAAAGTTTTTATTTACTTACAATTGATTTGTGAAGTAAAAGATATGAGGTTTTTTCATATTGTACACAATTGCAACATCACAATGTAACAACAATGTGACGAAAAGAGGCAATCACTGTTGTTTGATTAATTTTCCTACCCCCCTCATTAGAAAAATCAACAACTGTTGGATTTGAATCAGGGCTTTTTTTTGGACTTGTGTCCCCTATGCTGGCCTCATTGCAGTTGGAGGGATGAACTAGCAGAGGTCAGATTTATGACAAACTGGCGAAATTTCGCCATAAAAAACATGCTGATTTGAATTTTAAAAAATCCCATCCCCCTCTAAGAAAAATCAACAACCATTGGATACCCCTACAAATATCAGATACAAATACAGATACAAAATATTGGTACTAGTACTAAATACATATACCAATATTTAAAATTGATGCAAATACAAACACTAATACTGAATACGGATACGGTATACATATTATCATATCATTTATCCCATATCCTTTGTCTCCAAGCCCACCCTCTGAGAATTATAAGAGGGGGTGGGGGGAGGGGGGATTTATAAGGTTAAAAAATAATTATTTAATATTTAATATTTATATCAAATTGGGAGGGGAGGGTTTTTTTTAATATTTTAATATTTAATGTTTAAATTAGATTGGGAGGGGGTAGGTGTAAAAAAAATTTAGTTTTTGAGCTCATTGTGACACAGTTTGTTACAATGACAATGACAATGAGCTCAAAAGAGGCAGGCACTACCTCACTACTAGACCAAATAACACATGATGTTTTTTCTCAAATTCTTTTTTAAATATTTTTGCAAAAAGATAAATATGGTTTGTTTCAACATGAAGGTTGTTATTATGTGAGCCCATGAGCCTAAAATATTATACACCTATAGTATAAATGTCTTTATTAAAGAAACCTTACTTGATTATAGTGTATTTATATTACAAATGCCTATATCATAGTACTACTAGGATTAGACAAAATTTAGAGAGGGAGTTGGAAGGAACATTTTCTTTGACATTTGTCAACCTCCTCTCTCAATTTTGTCCATAACTATTGATTGGAATTTTAAAATCACAAACAAATCTTTGGAGATGAAAGTTAATTTGATTTACCAACTTTTCTTAGTCCAATTTTTTTTAAAATAATTATTCTACTATGCCAAGATGAAGCCTAAAATTATATACAATTCCTAATTTTTACTTCACTATGAGCAGTTGAGCTCGAACTTGTTTTAGTTTACATATCCCACACGGGATGTTTTACCTCCTATGTGGCCTCCTACCACCCCTCTTCTATAAATAACTTCTCCTCTCATCCTCAAATTCACAAATCAAATGACTTATGAAGCAATGTAAAAAAATAGCCAAAGAATTTGAAGGCATAGAATAATTTGTCAATTGTCCTACTATATTTCATAGAATAGAGGAACAAATTGTAAATCAAGGAGAACATGTATCAGTTGTTTGGAACAATGTGCCAATCAAGGGGAACAGTGTTAGAGATTCAAGATGAGCCAGGCTTTGCTAACCTAGACCCAACGTCCTCTCATGCTTGGTCCAATATGAAATCTAGAACTCCACCATTCACATTTTGAAAAAATTACTATGTGTGCAAGACATAAATTGTTGAAAAAAGAGCTTTGTATGAGGGGCTTTTTGAAGCTAGTTTCCTATAGGAATTTTTGTTACAAGTTCCCCAATTTGAAAGGTTATGAATTTTTTTGGACATGTCACCAACTCTGTCACAAAAAGAAAGAAAGAAAAGTTGGTGAAAAAAAAAAAAAGTAACTAGAGCAAAAGCTTTCCCAAATTAGAGTTGCCCCAAATTTGGATGCCCCCCCTAAAACATATTTTTCAACTTCAAATGCTATAATATCCTAATTTGTGCGATCAAAACCTTCCATTTTTTTACTACAATATAATGAAGTAGTCTACCACTAAATCTTGCAATTATATGTAACAAATTTCATTTGTCATTTTGGGGGGCCATTGCCATCAAAACAACCCATTTTAAGTGTTTTGGAAGGAAACATAATCAAAGAACTTTAGGGATCAAATTGTCATTGTACTAAATGACTATTAGTAGGAAGCTAACTTTTGAGATTTCAATTTTATAAACAAGATATTCACCAATTTTCATGGCCTAAAGAACTTCTACTTTGCAAATTCCTAGTAATTACAAAAACTACATATAATAATTAAAAAATTTGTAATTTGGTGCCTTCATTTACTCTAAATTGCTTAATTTGAGGGTTATGGGTGTTTTCACCTTATATGATTAAAACATGCAAAACCATCAATATGAGCAATTTAGAAATTAGCATAGTAGGAGTACCTTTCTGAAGAAAAAAATGTTTTTGAAGAATTAGCAATTGAAAACCTTGAATTTTCAATAAGAAATAGGATTTTAAAATATGGCATGTAATTTTTATGAATTTTCAAAGTGGAAATTTTGTAGCCACTAAAATTGTCATATAAGTAAATCTGAAAACAAAATTTGGCAAAATTAGTAATAAACCAATAGCAACTAAAGAAGGGAGCTATTTAATGATGTTTGTAAGTGACACTTTAATGGAAATTTAGGGACACATTCAATGAAAGTTTAGGGTATATGAATGGATATAACGACAACTATGGATGTTTTCACCTTACATTTGAAAATCGAGCTCCAATCTATGATGGATGATTTGCTTGATTATGTCTCATTTGTTCCCATGAAAGTTCATATCAAGTAATAAGGTGGGTACATCCATTCCCCTTCATTTAACCCCTAAATGCTCAAGGCCTTTATTGAACTTCTAGGAATTTGTTCTAAAGTGAACAAAAAGTCAACTTTATGATGAGTTTAATCAATTTAAAAAATATATAACTATACAAATTCAAACTAGACATATTAGTAATTGTTTAAGAAAAGAAAACATGACAATATCACATATAGAGTGAAAGATTAGAATGTTTGATCATGAAGGTGTTAAAATTGCAAAAGTGATGTAGAGTCTTTCAATCCTCCTTTCACAAGTCAAATCTAAAAGTTGGTGACCAAAAAATATGAGGTGAAATGGCCTAATTTTCATAATCCCAATCAATTTACAGCTTCTCAAAATCTACTCTACAATTTTTTTTAAATGAATTTTTAATGTGATTTTTTCTCCAAGATCTAGTGTATAGGAGGCTCATTTCCAAGAGCCTTCAACACTATAGAAAGTCAAGATTGCAATGGTACCCTTGTACAAAATCTTGAATAGAAAAACCATACTCAATCATTTTCAAGATTAGGTTTTTGATGCTCAAAGAAGACTTTGAAAAGAATTCTTTAAAAATACAAACTACTAAAAATAACAACTTGGTTAGGTTTTATTTAACTTCAAAATTTTGCAAACACCAAATTTTGGTGCCTTGGGCATTTAGGGGTTAAGCAATTCAACATAGTTGAATGCATCTTAAAATTTTATTTTATTTTGCAGTATTAGCAATTGAAAATCATGAATTTTCAAAAAACAAATGAATTTAAATAAAGCATTTATTTTTGTGAATTTTTTGACACAAGCAAAGGCTCTTTTATTGCAAGAATAAAAAGAAACAAGTACCCAACTATAAGTAGAGTAGGCGGAGGGGCAAGCAAAATGAGAGCATTGAACTATACAACAATACAAAAAGCACTCGCCCCTCTAGGCGTTGGCCACCTATGGAGGTTGGAAGATGAAGCCAACCCAAGAGTCAACAAGTACCTATTTGATGGCTCCCCATCACACATTCTTTTGTAAATTTTCAAGGTACAACTTCCTAGGGCACCCAAAATTACACTCCAGTAAAGCCTCCTTGATTTTGATCAAAAAATCTAAAAACATCAACACCCACCAACCACAATTAAGCATGGGGATGGTTTCAAGGTACATATGGGGATACTTGAAGGAGAGTTCTACAGTGCAACAATTGGGTACATGAACGGGAATGGGTGTATCTACCTTGAGTTATGCATTATTTGGCTATGTTATGTACCTATCAATGAGAAGAAAAAAGGCTACTTGGTTTGGATTGGGGGAGTCATGACAGCAGCAGGCTCCATGCACTCTGTCCCTTGGTGAGGTTTATAATATGCCAAGTGCTCCCTTCTCAGGGTCAACTGTTAAGTTCTTTCTGCTTTGGTTTTGTTTTGTTTTTTTGTTTTTTTTGTGTACAAACTTTGGGGATGTGTACCCCCTCTCCTGGGACTCACTTGCTCCCTCTGGATAGCTCCGTGATGCCCTCTTGCTCCATTCCTGGCCAGCTGCAACCACACCAAAAAAAAACATTAAATAAGGTAAGAGGCTCAAAAAGTGAGCATCTAAGCATTGATGTGCCTTTTTTGTGTATCCCCTGATATGGAAATATTTTTAGTTTATTTTTCGGTGACAGAGAAATAGATGAGAATCTAACAGAAGTCATTTCATATTTTTTGAAGCATTATTGAATTAGTTATGAATTTTCAATCACAGTTTGTTATAGGTCCCTATATGTGATCATAGGCCCTTGGAAACCCATCCATGCATAGTTTGAAAAAAAATCAGACCTTGTTCCAAAACTAGCATTGCATGATGGATAAAGTAATTGAAATGGTTTCTAAAAGTGTCCCTTTCAACATCTGAAATGAATGCTTGATTTCATCATTATTTCAGATTTTTTAATACTTGTAAGAAGGTAGTTCAACAACGCATTCTAATTTGAATTATATTAGTAGACACCTAGCCACTTAGTTAAGGATGAACTAATTGTGGTTCTTAAACCATTCATTGAAGAAGTTAAAACAAATCTCATCAAGCTCCATTGTAATCCAAATTAATCCAGAGTTTTTTTTTCCCAAAGTTCACATGTCCATTTCAGAGCCCCTACTAGATGGTTGAAAATGCCCACTCGGTTTTAGAGCCCTCTCCTATAGTGAAATTAGGTTGCTTTCACATTTAGGGCCACTTTACGCTTCATGTAGAAGCTCGGTCAATGCGTCACTAAGTCAATTGTCCAAAATTTCAGCCCATTCTTGGATTGGAGGTTGGTCTCATCTAATTTGACATTGGCCTCCAGGCTTTGAATTGGCCTACATTGGCCTCCTATTTTTGGTGCAGACAATTCAAGAAGCTCGAGCTATGTTGGGACCATATTAGATCATCTATTTGAAGAAAGAAAACTTTAACATAGCAAATTGGCCTAGCCTCTTGGTGTAAACCAACCCTTAGGTTGCCTTAAAGCATCTCCATACCAATGCAAGATATGACACAAAGTAAACAAGTGACCAGGCCCATCCATTTTAATTGCCCCATGGCTTGCACGTGTAAATAGAAAAAACTTTTCCCTTGCAGGAACTTACTATGTGGCACCTCATAATTTAGAAAAGTCTATTCATGTGTACTTGTTGCTCGCATTGGGGTGGGGCAAAATTAAGTGGCCAAGCCCAGGCTTCCTTGATTCTATAGCAAGTGGTCCCTAGCCGAGCCATTTGGCTACACTAGGCGTGGAGATGCTCTTATCCCAAGAAAGTTATTCTACATGCCATCAAAGTCAACAAATATTGTACACATGGAGGTTCATGAGTTCCAACTACACCAATAACTAATTCAAAAAGTAATGCATTCTTGTACAATATTAACAAACCTATGTTTGGCGTGGAATGCCAAGAAATTAGTGAGGGTCAACTTAATTTCACTATTTAGTGTAATTTACAATACTTGAGTGACTTGCCTTCCATCCCACTAACCCTAGCCAAGGAGGATTGACCCCCTTATTGCCCCATTTTAAATCCTTGCAAGAAATATGGAATTAAAAAAAAATTCCACATATGATAAAAATTGAAAAAATTTGAATTCATATTTGCAATAAGAGATTTTCAATTCGTTGAAGGAGGTGAAAAATGTAAAATTTATAAGGCATAAAATACGGGGCAATTTTTACATTTACCTTTCGGTGGGGCAATAAGGGATCAATCCTCCTTGTGCACTATCCCTTACTTGAGGCTTTTAGCAAGCAAGAAAAGACAAGCATGATCAATTCACAATTTTTTTACTATGCAAGATTTATGGAATCTTCTTGGAAATTGTTGTATCCAAGGCCATGCTTGCATATACAATGGGGAGGGGGCTTGTAATTGTGGAAATCATCTTTTCTGTACCATGTGAACCATTTGCTCATATAAAAATCAAGAGCAGTCAAACCAATGTGCAAGACTTCCCCTTTGCAGACAAAATTCCAAAAATGTGATGACAAGATGGGATGGGATGGCAACTGGTATAACATAGCTTAGTTATCGAAAGTTCTTTCATGGGAGCAAAAATAGCGGTAGGTTGATGGCTTATGTATAGGGCAATGTCTAAGGAGGAAAGTATAGCATGAAAAAATGCATCAATCACTACAAGAGAAAGGGGTGTTTTAAGTATAGTCATAGTAGTATAGTCTTTTAAGTAATGACCTTTAAGTAAGATTTTTAGTAAAATTTTACCGAAAAGACAATCTATCCCCCATGATGAGGAGGGTAGCCTAATGAAGATGCCCATTTTTTCATACAATTCCCAATGATGAGGGCATTGCTAGACTTAAACTAATGCTACAAAATCAACACAGCAGGATGAAACAATAAACTTTTGCCATGAAATCAACAAAAGAGAAGGAAACCATAAACTTATGCCATGAAATCAACATAACAGGATGAATCATAGCGGACGAAAATTGGATGTTGGATCAGAAAGTCATAAGGGAGAGGCACCCAATGGCGTCCTTGTACCCAATCCCATCCGTTTCTACAGCATACAATCATTTCAAGCTATAAATGTAGGTAGGCAGTACATGACTTATTTCTTTTGACGTAAAACAATAAGCAGTCCACTGTCCCACTAAGGTAGAAGGTCCTATAATGGACCATCTAAGGGCTGAAACTGAATTTCAGGGAGGTAAAATTTTTAGAAATATTTTTCAGCAAATTTTCCTTGAAAGACAAGTAGAATTGACATCTAACCCAATTCATTTTGTATTTTTTTGGAGCTTTATGGAATTAGTTATCAAATTTTGAAGTTGAAGTGCTATAGGGCTCTAAAATGGAGCATTGCCTAAAATGTACACAGATTTTACACCATTGAAGGCTATGAAAAGAAAACATGTACAAACTATCTACATTTAAGATAGGGCTCCATTTTAATGCCCACTCCATTTAAGGATCTCCTACCTTACATTTATGTTCTAGAATGAATGACGGACTTAGAAACGGATGGCATTAGGTACAGGGACGCCATTGGGTGCCTCTCCCTTAGTGCCCAAATATGCACAGCAGAAACATGTAATTGAGCATCACCACCTGATTGTGGGCCAGACCTGCTTACAAGGGCCATTTGCTGGCAGTGGTTTACTGTAACTTATTGGAGGGCACCATGAAGTCATGAGGCCGGACAGCACTTCTAACTTATCTATCCAGCAAACCCTAATTTTTTCTCTGACAATGTACACTACCTGCAGACAATCTGATCTCCCCAAAAGATATGCAGTGGTCTCCTTCAGAAAACTGACATTAATCTGATCACTGGCCCGGCTGCCTGCTGGAGCGCAGTGCAATTTGGCACCAAAAATTGGCACCAAAATTGGCACTCAAACTGAAGAAAATACAAAGAAAACCATAGACACTAAGTCAGTGTACAGTACTCTTTTAAAATCGAAACCAGTACACCGGTTGCAATGAAATTCTGTTTCATTTGTGTCACAAAACAAAAACAACAAAACAGTACTGAAGTACTGAAGCATTGACTCCTGCATAGCCAGGTAGAGAGAACCAACTGAACCCACACTCTCAGACTGGACCTTGAGTAAAAATATAGGAGAGGGCTCTAAAACAGTGTGGCCATTTTCAACTGTCCAGTAGGAGGCTGTGAAATGGATACTGGATTGTGGAAAAATGGCCTTTTGATTACATCAAAGCATGATAAGATTTGGTTTACACCTCTTCAATGGATGATTTAGGAGCATCCCCACCGCATGGTTCAAAATTTGACTCTAAATCAGGCTTGTTGCAGGGCTCTCCAACTTTGACTAGGCCGGGTGATAAGAGAGGAGGCTCAGAAACTACTCATTTAACCCCTGAGCGCCCATGAGGCCAAAATATGGCCTCTTTGACTTGAAAGGTTGTCCTTCTTTGACTGTTATAATTTTCTCAATGGTACAGTGAAATCATTGGTCCTTTCACATGGAGCTATAAGCCTCTCTCTACTACCAATCAGTACGGTCAAAAATTGTAGATTGTATTTTAAATGATTGTTTGAGTGAAATGAGTTCCAAAGAGTTTGCATTTTGGTGAACATGGGCTGGGCGCTCAGGGGTTAAGAGATGGTCTGCCTTTTCCATGTATTTCCTAAGACGGGAATATTTTTAGCTTATTTTTTGGTTTAGGAGAAATAGATGAGGAATTTAATACAAGTCATTTCATGTTTTTTGAAGCATTATTGAGTTAGTTATGAATTTTCAAATACAGTTTGACATAGGGACCTATTTGTGATCAGTAGACCTTGCAAACCTATACATGCAGAGTTTGAAAAAGAATCTAGCTTGGTTCAAAAAATAGCACTGCAACATGTAAAAAGTAATAGAATTTGTTTTTAAATGCGTTCCTTTCTAAAACTGAAATGAATGTTTGAATATATTATTATTTTAGATTTTTTAACACTTGACAGAAGGTAGTTCAACAACCAATCATTAGAAGCACCTTACTTTTTTTTAGTATAAATCATTACAAGAAGTGACTTTTTATGGCCTTCCACATTAACCCTAGACCGCCCAAGTGGACGAAATGTGTCCTCACACATACTGGCAATCAACTTTGAAGCACTATAACGTTTGCATCCAATGTCTGAATTCAATAAAAATTGTTGGGAAAGTTGTGCATGCTAGTCTAGTTGATATGGTAAAAATTTCAGATCAATCCAAGACGTATTGAGTTTGTGAGAGTCATTCAAAGTTCACAGATTCAATTTGGGTTCATCACACTACGCTGTAATGACTGTAACTTTGAGGGCTTGTATCTTTTTCATAAAATGTTCGTTTTTAGTAAAATTTGTTGGGTTTTGTTCCCCTTAAGGTTTAGTTATTGTGGTAATATTTTCATCGCAATCCAAGTTGTTTTGAATGCTTGGGAGCAATTCGAAGTTTAAAATCCAGACATTTTTGCAATTCAGTGAACTTTGGCGACTCATGACTTCTCCATACATGATTATTTTTCAAACATTCTTGTTGGAGAAGTTGCGCATACTTGTCTAGTTCTTGTGCTCAAAATTTCATGTCAATCAAAGAGGATTTGAGTGACTGAGAAGCATTTTAGTAGAAGGAGTTTCAGTCATAGATGTGATTTTTTGCTACTTTTTTCACTGTTTTCTAACATTTCAAATCCATTTTGCAGACACAGTGATTCATTTGTGTGATGTTTTTTCTCACCAAATTTTTTATCTTTTAGTTTTGAATCACTTTGTAGCTTAAAGTTTTGTCATTTGAGTAGATTTAGAAATCAAATTTCACCTCCAAATGTGTTTTTAAGAAAATTTCAGCACCTTTTTTTAACACTAAAACATTATAATCTTTCAATCTGCACGGTCAAACGACCCCAAATTTATTCCACACCATCTACAACATGCACACTACAATATTGTACGGTTAAGATCTTCATAACTTACTCTAATTTTGACTCTTCAGACTTGCAAAGGCAAGCAGTTTTTAAGCCTGGTTGGACCTTGGGTGGTCTAGGGTTAATGACCACTTCACATGATTAAGATGAATATATTGAATTTTTTTTTTGTTGGTTATGGAGAAGCCTACTAACTCTTTTGGGCAAACCACTTCAAAAATTTATAACAAATCTATACTTTGTCTGAAAAATATAATCTCAATTGTTCTCACTATTTTTCACACTTCTCTTTCATGTGGGGGGAAATTTTGAAAATGTCATCAATGGCATGACGACAGACTCCAAATTTTGACCACAATGGGTTGTTTTACTTTCACTTTATCCATTGCAGTTTACGTCTGCTCCTTTACTGAAATTGTGTTGAAACAATGTTTTTTTTATTGGCTAAAAATCACCAAAATTCACCCACCATCCATATACTTCAATTTTACTATAGGAATTTATAGAATAGAAATTGTATGTTTTCGCCTAATTTCACTCTACATTAATGGTATTTTAGCCATCTAGCTTCTTGCCAAAAGATAACATCGCCACTAAATTCGATATGCACAAGTTTATAATCGCCTATACTTTTCTCATTATGATCATACATTCCAAACAAAGTGCCATATCTTAGTCATCGCATCACATTTTCAATTCTCACTAGTATACATTTACTATAAAGATGGATATCTTGCCACTTTTGCTTTATCATCAAAATCTATGTATAGCCAAAATTCACTAATGTGCATTTGTTTAGTGAAATTAGTTTCTTCCTACAATGAACAAAAGTAGACACTTCAGTGAAAGTTCATCATCGAAAATTATCGCCAGTACTTTGAAAAAACTAAGCTAAATCACTAAAAAAACCACTGTGCTGAAATGATGGGCCCTCACGCAACCCCCACTCCCCCGTGATATGGTCCCATACACGACCAAATTTGTTCCCTTCTAGCAGTGAGCCACGTGTGACCCTGTCCAATGGCAGCGCAGGAGTTGATTTTCCGTGAGTTGCTTCTGAGGGGCTGGTCGGTTTTTGTTTTTGTTTTGTTTTTTGTTTTTTTGAACCCAATGAAACAGAATTCATGACTGTTTTCTGCTGAGGCCACTGAAGGCAGGCCGGCATGGGATCTGCCTGTTTTATCAGGCGATGTCTGTCTGGCGATGGATGTGTGCGGGGAGACAACCTTAACAACTTCCCGGTCCCCAAACAACCCCTTTGGCGAGGGGAAGGTACCAGATGCCGCGCCTTCAATGGACACAAAGACCCACCCCTCCACCATTGGCTGGAGCGCATCCCACCTGCCTGCCGGCTTTCGGACGGACGGACGGGCTTCAGTTCCTTTGTTGGGGGGATGGGCTTTCCGTTCATCACCCTGGGCCAAGATGGGGCTTGACGACGATTTGATTCCCATGATTTGGAACCTTCCGGATTCGGGCGTTGGGTTCCTTATTTAGAACTATCGCACATGCCAAGTGACCCCAAGAGCATCACCAAACATTTTCTTGGTACAAACTGGCAGGGCAAAGCCCATACGCTGGGCTCCGTTCATGAAAATGTGCGCAAGGCTGCCAGTACACCCCACTCATGCTCACCAAGTGGACTTTACAAGTTGGTTTTGACTCGATGTGGATACAGAAGTAGGCGAACCCAATACCAACCATTGATGTAATATCCATTCAAATGGACGGACATTGTTGATTTCAACCATTGATGTAATACCATTCAAATGTAGGGACATTGTTGATTTCAGAATAAGAATCTATGACAATGATAAATGCCTTCACTTCACTTATTGTGAAGTGAAGGCCTTTACCATTGTCATAGATTCTAACTGTAGAGTCAAATGATGGTAGAGCCCTACATTTGGTTGGTATTGAGTTTGCTTACCTTATTCTTCATTCACATTGGGTTGAATTAGAGTTGTGATTAAGAACTAACAAGGTCATGACAAGAAAATTGAGCAAATTGAGACTCAATCAACAAGCTACTGAAACTAGCATTAGATGAAATTTGAGGCTTCCAAAGGGTCATTTCAGGTTTGTTCCCAAAATGGGCCCTAAAAGTGTTGGTTGTTGTTAAGCCAACATTTTAAATAAATTTTATAAAAAAATTGGATCCTAAAATGCAAAAAAAGTTTTCTTTTTTCTTTTTTCAAAAAAAAATTAATGACATGGCACAATCACAACCACATTAGATTCTTGTGATTCTATGTTCTTACAGCAGTTTCTACATTCCTAGACTATGGGAACTTGCAGTCTCTTGAAGGCCGCAAATCTCTTCTAATGCAAGTTGGTATCGGCAAGGCCACATTCTTTGAGCCCATGTACTTTTCTTCGAGCCTACTAGCCATTGGCTAGGGCAAGTCAAAATTGCAAAGAAATGAGCCTTAGTCAAATTTGATTGCATCTTCCATTTCTTCACTATTTATCCATGAAATGTTTTGACTTTATTTCCAAAATGAAATCTAATGTCCAAAACATAACTCATATTAAATATAGATCATGCTTCAAAAACATTCGAATTTTCAAAATAGAACTTCTATATCATGTTAGTTATAAACATACAAAATTTCAAAAGTAAAAGAAGAATTTTGCACATTTTGCCCATGTTGCCTCAAAAGTTCATGGTAGTGTAACTTATAATCCAAGCACTTGATCGAAAAAATTATATTACTACAAAAAGAAAGCATGTTGACACCTTGTGTCAAAATTTGTTAATATTTCACCAAAGCTGATTTCTTGTGCAACTACCCAAGATTTTGTGCCTGTACATTGATTAACGCCTCAAGTTCCTTAGGTATATTCACTCCAAGAACATTCACTCCAAGAACAATAAAAAAACTACCATTTCTAGTACCAATACCATTTCTTAAAAACATTTTTTGAGATTTGTGACTATAGGATCTTTTTGTAAATTGGTTTGAAATATGGTAAAAAAATTCAGAATTTTTCACTATATAGATTGCAAGATATGAGTGTTTGAATGCTCAATAAAAATTCCGCTTTGAAGAAAACAAGGCAGGTGCACTTCAAAAGGCAACAATCATAAGAAAACTAGGCCAAAATAGTTGTGCTTCTTTGGATTCATTGTCATTGTATAGGTGAAGGAGGGTACTTGCCTAAAATCTTTCAAATTATTTGGAATTGTACAACATATAGGAAACAAATAGTTAGCACAAAAAAGTAGCAAATGATCCTAAATACAAAATTATTAAGAACTAATTTATGGAATTGAAAAATGCCATATGATCTTTGAATGGAAATTAATTTGTGGATAAACTTCTCCATCTATTTTGTAGTATGGGGTTGTTATAATTTTTAGTGACTTATTACTTGCTTTATTAAAGTCATGTAGCTCCTAAGTGGCTCACCACATAGGAACAATGTAGTCTCTAATTCAAATTCTAAAGAGTCAAGTTTCCTATTGGAATTTTTGCTAATTTTGGTTGAATCCTTCTTCATTAATTTTTTTTAATGGAAATGAACTCCATCCATAAATATTAGGACTCTAAAATTACATTGAAGGCTTTTAGTGAAAAAGAAGCTAGCTGAGATCATTCTTTTTGTCATGGCTCTTGGTCAAGGGCTATAATCAAAATCCAATATTATCATCCATTGGTCACCTCAAATAGTCTAAATTGACTTAAACTAGTTTCTTTGTGGATAATTTTAAAACCAAATTCTAAAAAATATATAGTGATAACTTAAACTTTTTTTTCATTGATGTACTTTTCTTTTTTTTCTCTCCCCTCCTCTTGTTTTTCTCACCTTCTAGAAAAACATCATCAAGTAGGATGCCAAAAAATAAAAGAAGACACTTGTAATTTAGAAGAATACACAATTTATCTTTAATACTTTAATCAATAGTATCATGTAGAAAATCTTGTCACATAAAAAAAATTCATTTATAGTAAACATTTCAATAAATAATTATATACAAAAATGAAATTGCAATTATTGTGGCAAAATGCATTTTGCAAAGTAAAATAATAGTGACACATCATTTTAAATAATAAGTAACATTCAAGAATGAAAAATATAGGCCAATCAATTTTTAAAGATGGCTTGGATATATTACAAATCTATCAAGAGAACCTTTTGAGGTTGTCTCACTACAGAAACCAAATGTCCATAAAACCTTGTTCATAATAAGTTACCACATATAGGACTCCATATCATTTCATTGTTCATTTTGAGTTGCAGTCACTTTTCATTTACCAAGCCTACTATAAAGTGAACTACCATCACCTCCAAACACCACCAATCTAATATATAAGGGAGGAACACCCATCAATTTCAATGTACTCATTGATTGACATTAGAGATCTATTAAAAATGTCTCCGAAAGTACCACTTCTATTCTATTTTGTTTACCCCTCCTAGTCATATTTTGGTTTAGTTATTAGTTGTATTTGATTCTTGCAATGGAAGTGTTTTCATTTGTGTCCAAAAAAACAAAAAAATTGTGTTTCACTTGGTCGTCTTGTAATGTAATGTGTGTTGTTTTGCAATGGATTTCTATTTGTTTGAAAAGAATTAAAATAAAAAAATGGATTTTCAATGCATTCACTACTTTGGATGTTGGTTCATTGATAACAATGTCTTCTGTATGCACAATATTTTGCCAATTGGCTACATCCAAAAGATGTTGGTTACCTTTTGTAAAGGAAATTTACATTTTGGGGGTCAAAATTATAGCAAGATTATTGTTGTATTGTAAGACCAACAACCAAAGTTTATTATGTATAATCTAGTTTGATATAAATATGACAAAATTGACAAAAACAAAAACTAATTGACTATTGATAAATCTTTTGAAGTAGATTTTCAATTTTTTAGTTACATATTTCTTAGAAAAAAGGAAAAAAAATTTAGCCCCTAAAGATTTTTGACTATGTTTCCAAAAACATTTTAAAACTACCATTTTGGTTACAAATACAAAATTTTGGAAAAAAAAACAATTCTTTGCCACATGTACTGATTGGGCCTTGTAGTAAATTGGCTTAAGAAGATGTGAAAAAAATTCAAAAATTTCCATCTTGTAGATTGCAATATATTAGCATTTGTTTGATGAAATTCCTTTGGGGGGCTCTTTGAAAAATTAGGTAGTTGCACTTCCACAAGTTCACTTTTGTATGAAAAAATGTTCAAATAGTTGTAACTCTTTGGATTCATTCTACACGGCAAAATGGCTGCATGCTTGAAATTTTTTAGATCATTTGGAATTGCACAATATATAGGAAAAAAATAGTAAGTAGAAAGAAATAGAGAATAATTCAAAAATACTAAATTGTCAATAATTTGCTTATAGAATCGAAAAATGTCAATTCCAATGGTTGTAATGTTGTAATAAAAATCTACATATTATTTTTTAAATTTTTTCCCAAAAAGATTAAAAATTGAGTTAAACAAAGGACTTCAAAGTTTATTTTAAAGTAGTGAATCTATAATTGCCTCAACTAAAATTCCTTATAATTTTTTTTATTAATTAAAATGGAATGTTTTAATCTTTCCATGTACCGGTATATAAAAATCTAGAGAACTAATTTTAATTTTTAATTTTTCAAAAAAGTGATTTAAAAAAAATTGGACTGCATAGATTGCATGTTGAACATTAAAAATCATGTTTCATACAATTATTTTTTAACCATATAGTCAAAAGTTTTGAAAATTTTAGGGCCTTGAAGCTACTCCTTAGAAAAATGTTGCATCAAAATTTCAAAGAGAAATAATAAGATTTCTAATTACAAGATAGTACTTGCCCAAAATTTCTATGTTGCTAAGAAATGTAGTTTGATCCTCTAGGAGTTAAAAGAAAGGGGAATCCATTATCATTTGTGTCCCCTTCCTATCAATTGGGGTGGATGGACCTTCTTGCTCATCTTCAAAGGAAAATGCTAAATTTTTTTAAATTTGCAAATTATGAATTCATGTTTGCAATCAATGGCCTCAAATTAGCTAGGGGATGTGTAAGAGATAAATTAATCAATCACAGTATAAGGTGTCTTGTTTTACCGGCACCCCTAGAATGACTCGGGGGCACAAGCAAGGTTATTGGTTCCCCTTGACCAAAGGATTGACCCCTCTGATATAGAAATTTTGTTTTAATTAGTATTTAGGAATTTTTTAAAATTTTTATCGTCTAACTTTCTTCAATTTTCAAGTTGATATAGTTATTCTAGTATGGAGTCTACTTATTTGTTATGTTTTTAATTTAAATTAGAAATCTTATAGATTTTTCCTCAAGGTTTTTGCTAGTGTTATCCAATTACTACCAATTTTTTTCCCAATTTCATTGGCTAACTTTGAACTAGGCACTCGTTTTTTTACAACATTGGTTCTAACAGGTGGTCAATAAGGTAATGGAGGAGGCTCGAAAACCACGGACATTCTCAAATGTATATTGTTTTTACATGCTGCTTTTTCATCTTTACAGGAATGTACAAACAATGTACGTTTGAAGGGGTGGGTAGTCTTAGAGCCCTATGCTATTTTGACTTCAAAATTTCATAACTAATTCCATAGAGCTCCAAAAAAATATGAAACAACTTAGATTAGATTTCAAATTCCACTTGTCTTTCAAGAAAAATTTATTGAAAAATAAATCAAGAAGTTTCACTTCCCCAAAATTCAGTTTCATCTAAGTATTAGGTGGGCACTTTATGGACTTCTTATTTTATTGTGCTTAACCTTTGAATGCTAATGCAAATATTTTGTGTCCGTTGGATGCCAAAAGAACTAGTTTCTAAATGTAATAAAGTGGTTTTCTATTTATTTTGTTGTGGAAAGTAAAAGTATAGTTGTATTGGATTATGTGAGGCAAAAACTAGCCTCATTCAATGCTCTCTTAATTTTCAACACACTAGATTGTAAGAAAATGGTTGTAGAATTCTTATACACGTCGTTAGGTCTTCTATAAAATTTCTTCAAGGTTAGTGTACGCTATTGACATAAGGACTAGCCGAGAATCATTTTTTATTGTGTCCCTTTGTACAGTCTATAATGACTTTGTATTGTTTGTAACTTGCATCTTCCCCATAGTGACACACTCAACATTTAAGGGTTATTAAGAGCATCCCCAAGCCAAAGTCGGGAAATGGAGATGCCTAGTGTTCATTTGGCATGTGTTGGTACACTCCACGGCCTTTATCTCCCATCTGCACCCCACGGCGATACGGGATGGGGGATGAAAGAAGGCGGATTTACACAGGCCCAAGACTCTACTTTTTCAATTTAAAAAAAAAAGAATTATGGCCACTCAATGAAGATGTATTTATTATGAAGCATGCACTTGCAAAGATTGTGTCTTCCTTAAAAACTTGCATCAAACTATGCAAACCATCCCTTGAGAATTGAATCAAAGCACATAGTGCGCGTGGGACTCCCATCCTCCATTTCCATGTCTCCTTGGGAAATTTGGTTGTGGCTCGACAGTTCTTGAGCCTTATTTTGCATGCCATAGGGAACTGCAGTCCAGCCCAACCAAATATCCAATTTGTGCCATATCTTGCAATGGTGGGGATGCTCTAAACAAGGGTGGAGTGTTTTTCCTGCTTTTTGAAAAACATTCGCCCCATGAACATATTTTTTAGAAATTGGTATAATTAAGGCTGAGGCACCCAATGGCGTGCGTGTACCCAATGGCGTGCGTTTCTACAGCAGTCATTCATTCTAAAACAGAAATGTACCGGGACTGTAGACTGCTTATTGTTTTAGGTCAAAAAAATAAGCCATGTACTGCCTACCTACATTTATAGCCTGGAATCATTGTGCGCTGTAGAAACGCACGCCATTGGGTACAGGCACGCCATTGGGTGCCTCTCCCTTAGGCTAATTACAGAATTAATTTCTCCTATAAATTAACTTCCCCTTGACTCTTGGAGAAGGCGGCGGCTTGGGAACTCTGATGTAAGTTATTTTTAACTTGTGGAGAACGCACGGAATATCCGAAATGGTTGGAATAAAGTAACTGAAAGTTTGCTAAGTTAATCAGAGAGTGCAGTGGTACCTTTTTCATATTAAGCTATGGCCCAAAAGGTCCTGCAAATGGTCCCCCTTGTCAGTGATTACCCAAATTTGGAAATAGCTGCTGAAAAAAGTAATGATATTGTTATCTGCGGAGGACAAGGAGGGTGTAGAACCTGACAAATAGTCTGTTTATCCTTTTGTTTTTTTTGTTTTTTTACACAAATGAAACGAAATTTCATTGCAGGAGTTAAAATGCGTAAGGTTGAGGCACCAGTAACCGACCATTTGAGCAATTTCATAGCAGATTGCGCATAGTCGGTATGAGGTGGTGGAAATTTTTCCCATCTAGGAATACAGGAAATAAAGAGTTAGGAATTTTTCAATTTTTTTTTCCCAAGATTGAAATTATCGTGAATTTTGTGAGGCATAAAGTACTTTTGGCCAATAGTCAATATCTCGAGTCTTCCAATTCCAATCATTCAAGAATTACTTTCTTGCCTACTACTTCTTACTTTCTACGCTCAATGATTTGGAACAAGCATTATAACCTTATTATTATTCTTGACCCCCAAAAGGACCAAAAAAAAGCAATTTAAGCTTGGGTTGGAAATATGTTCTGGCCTTCATTGGAAATACAACATCCCTACATGTTGGCAATTGGGTGTCGCTAGTTATTGGTGCCTCAATCCTAACTTGCTAGCCACAGGTGGCATGGTGCACCACAACCTCTAAGCTTATTTACTCTTTTGAGTGAGTAATCACTAAAGTAACTCAGAACAAACTTGTACCATACATTTTACAAGACACATGTACACTGTAAGAATTTTTGGAACTGCTATAGGCATGTTCAAAGTTGTACTTGTGTCCAAAGTTGTATAGTCTACAATAGGTTGAGTTACCTTAACTCTTTAAGGACTAAGGGAACATAATATGTCTACTTTAAATTTTCAATGGCAAATTCTTAGTAGGTGAAATAAATCTAAATATTTTGTAAACTAGGATCTTGTAGGGTAATAAGTTTACATACTTGTTGCATTTTCTTATTTTCAAGATTTAAATGTGAGAAGTATTTAAAATTTTATTTAGGAAATATAGTCTATTAGAAAAGAGAAGCAAATACTCGAGCAAATATAATGTTTTTCCAATGAAAGTAGTAGTAGAGATGGGGAAATTTTTTTAAAAAAAATTCTAGTCTTTATATTACAGATATAAAAAAAATTGGAGAGATTTCTTTCAAAATTTTATTTTTAGCAATTTTTTTTAATAAAAGGTTCAATCTAGTGTGATTAAGAATACAAAATAAATAGTGTTATTTCAAATTTTTTGAAGACGTTACCAAAAACATGATTATAATATCAATTGTTAAATTAAAAAAATTTACACATATCTAAAATTTATATTTTTTATAGGATCCAATTTGGTCAATGTTGGCTTTCTATTCCTTTTGTTTGAAATGTGTACAAATTTGAGAAAGTTTTTTATTTTTCAAATTCTTAAATAAAAAATACTACAATTGCCTACAATTCCAAGACAGTGGGTGGGTGGGTTATAACAATGTACAATGGGGTCCCAATCAAAATGGCATTTTTGAAATTGCAGTGAAGGAAATTTCAGCGCAACCAAATTTGAAAGCCTCTCGAGAGCTCAAAATTTGGTATTTTACCACAAAATTTTTACCGCAACATCATCTTTATGTTAATAAAAGGTGTACCAAATTTCAAAGCTAGGAGATTCACTATAGAAAAGTTATTCAAAATCTACCAACATGGGTAGTGGTGAAACATTTCACTACTTTCAACTTTGACATCTTCCCAAGGATTGAGTTTTTTTATTTTGTTTTTTGTTTGTTTTGTTTTGTTTTTGCCATGAAATTTTTATCATGACTATTCCATCTTGCAAGTTCCCAACCATTGTTAGGACCCCACCAACGCTTCAGTTTTAAACATTGTGTATTTGGTATGTTTTTAGAGGAGCCACATTCTAGATCATCTGGATATCACGAAACAAAACCGTGTTCATCCATGAGCGTTGGCCATTGACATGCATCCAATCTGCCTTATGGGAGGCCTTGCTTGACTCTAGAAGGGCAACACATCTCAAGGTCAAACGACATGCGAAACGCTGTCCTCAACAAGCCAACATGATTTGGCTTAATTTTGATGCTATTTGGATTCAATCCCCAATTTTAGCTTCTAATATTGGTGATAGTATTATTTGGACAAGACAAGGGCCCAATCCCTGTTTCTTCTTCTAATTTTCTTTCCCCTTGCTTCTTTCTTCTCTACGCTTTTGTCCAGCCTGATTGGCTTGGCTGCTTTGTACTCTTTGTCTTGCAATGGAATTTCCATTTGTTTCAAAAAATAAATTTATCAAGAAACACTCTCTATGTTTTTAATATGTGTAAAAAATTTCAAGGTAAAAAAATAAATTTAAAAAAAGATATTTGAAATCTCCCAATAGGTGTAGTTTTGGGAAAATTTTCACAATTGCCAACTTTGACACCCTCCCAAGGGTTGAAAAATTGGTTTCTTACCATGAATTCTTTTTGGTGAAGTCATATCTATGTTGATAACATGTATTCTACATTTCAAGTTCAAATAAACTACCAAAAAAAAGATATACAAAATCTCCCAACATGTGTAGTTGTAAGGGAGAGTTTTTGAGCCTTTAGTATAGTGTTATTTTGTAGAGCAAAGTTTGACATGGATGTAAAAACTCAACCTCACAACTACACATGTTGAGAGATTTTGAATATCTTTCTTTGGGTAAGTCTCTTGAACTTGAAATTTGGAATATATATTATCAATATAGTGGTGATCTTATGCAAAAACTTCATGTTAAATAGACAAATTTTCAGCCCTTGGGAGTGTGTCAAAGTCAGCAATAGTGAAAATTTTCTCACAACTATACATGTTGGGAGATTTTGTATATCTTTTTTTTGGTAATTTATTTGAACTTGAAATGTAGAATACATGTTATCAACATAGATATGACTTCACCAAAAAGAATTCATGGTAATAAATCAATTTTTCAACCCTTGGGAGGGTGTCAAAGTTGGCAATTGTGAAAATTTTCTCAAAACTACACCTGTTGGGAGATTTCAAATATCTTTTTTTAAATTTATTTTTTTACCTTGAAATTTTTTACACATATTAAAAACATAGAGAATATTTCTAAATAAAAAATTCATGGAAAAAAACTCAATCCTTGGGAGGGTATCAAAGTTGAAAGTAATGAAATGTTTCACTACTACCCATGTTGGTAGATTTTGAATAACTCTTTTATGGTGAATTTCCTAGATTTGAAATTTGGTACACATGTTATTAATATAAATATGATTTTTTGGTAAAAATTTCGTGGTAAAATACCAATTTTTGAGCTCTTGGGAGGCTCTCAAAGTTGGCTGCACTGAAATTTCCTTCATTGCAATTTCAAAAACGCCATTTTGATTGGGACCTCACTGTACATTTAAAGAGGTGGGTGGCTTTAGTGCCTAAGTGGATTTCAAGCATCTTACCTTAAATCCAAGCATAGCTAGATGCAATACAAACAAGAAGGGTTGCAAGAAGTTGTCACGGTCATGTAGGTGGAGTTTGTATTGACCAATCTCTTGCACATGATATAAGCTTTTGGTCTATTGCTTTTGGGTGTTTCATGATGAGTTGTATGGAAGTCTATAGCCCATAGTAGATGCATCTATGCATTTTTTTCCACAAATTCATATTGTATTCTTATAAGGTAAAAAAATTCCCAAAAAAACAATATTGTTGATATCCTAAACCATTCCCTAACAAGCGAGCATTATTTTATTATGTTCTACCCTCAAGATCTTCAAATCTTGAACAAGTGTTATTCTTTAGCACATCTACCTTACTAAGATTCACTAATTAATCACATAACATAAACTTTTGGATGTGTGTATAACATCAAGAGAAATTGGCATGTTGTTGGAAAGTGAATTTCCTTGCAACAATCGAATGTTTTGGGTTAGGTTTTGACTTCCCTATTAGTTCAGTCTTTGCTCACACTAAATGAACCGTCCATCTATAAGTGCTTTCAAAGTAAAATACACATGGAATAAATGGCTATATACTTTGATTCCTTAGATTGAGAGTTTACATCCCAACTTGCTTCCTCACAGTAGGGATAGTCAACAGTCACACTTTCTTCACCTTGGTTTCAATTCTCAAAGAATGTGAATGTGGTGTGATCTCGATGGCTCCTATTCTTCAAAAATCAGGAATGTCATTTTTTCTCCTTCAAAGGATTTTGGTTGGGTGTACATGGCTTGCGGAGCTCACATCCAACCATGCAGGTAACACATTCTCCACGAAGTAATTCCCCCCACTCCAAAGAACAAAAAGGGGAGTCACACTTTCTCCACACACATTGGCTTCCCATTGACTCCTCTTTTCTCTCACCAACTTCTCTGACTTCATAGAATTTTGCTTTCTGGAGATGATGTGACTACCCCTAAATTGCTCAGAGACTTCCATGTGCTCCAGTGTCTGCAAAGATTTTGGAACCAGGAGTTCCTCAACATAACTTACTTGCAACAGCTTTTGGAACCAGGCTGCTTGGAAGTCATTTGTACAGTTCGGAACTGAAACCTGACTCCGGGTGCCATGGGATAGAGCTCAGCTTGAACTGCCCCCCTCGCTTGGCCACTCTGGAAAACACTGAAATTTTTTATTTTCCACACATGGTAAAATTTGTAAATTCTAAATTCATATTTGCAATCAGAGGCCCCAAATTAGGTAGAAGTGGTGTAACTAGGAAAATTACTTGGGCACAAAATAGGGGGCTTTTATTTTTGTTTGCACCCGTGGAATGACTTGGTGTGGTTGAGCGAGGGGGCCAGTTCACTCCAACCCTCTAACTTGTGGGATTAACTTGTGGGATTGGGGGTAGGGTGACCTTATTTAGCCACTGACTTGGCGTGCAAGGGGGTTGTACATGAGTGGTAATTGCACCTAAAAAAGTCCCAGTAAGGGGTCAAAATTGAGTGTTGTTGCCTTAGTATACATCTATGCTAGTAACTCACCTAATCCTCCTATAATAAAAAATGAGTAATTGTCTTCTATAAAACTTTGAATAAAGACATTACAAGGATTTTTTTGTCCTACTTGACAATATATTAACAAAACTTTGTCAATTGCTTTGTTAGTGTGAATGTGTTGATTCAACCAATTATTTGACAAAATTCTATAAACTATTTTGTCTCTTTGATATAATTTTTATCAACTTCTATTCCTTTACATCCTCCTTTGTCAATGGACCCATTGCCATGTTGGCATAACTCCTAATTAGCAATAACAAGTGTCCCCCTTTATTGTGAAAGATGGATTATCAAAATTGAATTTGCTATAAACCTTAAGTTTCAAGTATTGAACAAAAAAGATAAAGAAAACATGGAATCCATCCATCACTTTGCTTTGCTCTATGAACCAATTGTTTTATTGTGGCAAGTATGAAAAAGAGAAGCTTTCTATATACACATGGGATAATAAGAGGTAGAACAACCTATGTGAGTTATGTAATTTAGAAGTTTTAAGAGCTCAACCACTCATAGTTAAGTTTGAAATAGGAATTGTGTTGAAACTAAAATTCAGACATCATTTAGGCATAGAAGAATAAATTTTTGCAAAAACTTTAAACTAAGATTAGTTAGAAAATCAAGTCAAGTTTCATGTCCGAAAATAAGTTTGAGATTTCAAGCTTCCAATCAAAAGTTATGGACAAATTTCAAAGAGGATGTTTGAAAAGGTCCAAAAAAATTCCCTTCTACCATTTCTTTGAAATTTGTCCATAACTTTTTATAGGAGGCTTGAAATCTCAAATGGATTTTTGGATATGAAATTTGACTTGATTTCTCAACTAATTTAATTTAAAGTTTTTGAAAAAAGTTATTTTACTATGCCTAAATGAGGTGTGAAATTTTAGTTTTAACACAATTCCTATTTTAAACTTAACTATAAAAATTTGAGCCTTTACAACTTCTAAATTACATATCCCACATGGGTTGTTGTACCTCCTACCACCTCATCTCTCTCTCTCTCTCTATATATATATATATATAAAGCTTTTCTTCTTTATAGACAACTCAAGTTAAGATATTGATGGCAAATAGTTGAAGATTACACTCATTAAATATACAATGGATTCTTTAGGTTTGTGGCAAATCAACTATCTTGACAATCATTTGTTTCTCTTCATGTCATCCATGGATAGTTGTTGTCTTGAAAATAGGGGGATCAAATATCAATTAAGAATTTGACAACAACTTGTCAACAACTTGACAAGTTCTCATAAATTGACAAGATAAGGATATGAAAACATTGTTGTTGTCATTTTTGACATTTTTGTATCATACCCTTGTCATCTTGGACTACATTTCCTCGTAGTGAAAGTGTCATTAAATGGTCCCCTTATTGAATTGCGGTTGGTTAACCATTGATTTTTTTTTTCTAAATTTTGGGTTTACAAGCAACACAATTATTCTCTAGTAAGGTTCAAGGTGCCTTAAGAAGTTCCAATTTGAAAATTCATGAGAATTAGATTCCTCATCCAAAAATTCTATTTTATTAAAATTGTGATTTTCAATTGCTAATGCTACAAATTTTTTTCTTCAAGAAAAGGTGCCTCCAACTATGCTAAATTACTTATTTTGACTAATTTTGGTGTTTCCACCTTGTAAGCGGTCATCACCTCTCATAACATTGGATAGCCTTTAGTTAGGCTATATCTATCTCTTTGGAGTTATCATTTGCAAAATTCATCCACTCATCATCATTGTAAGGTTCAAAATTGGGATAGTGGTAGAGTATTTATAGTGTTTTCCAATTTCTTTCAACTAGTTCTAGGATAAGGTGTATTCATCATCAAAATTTTAAAAGGAAAGATAGTTTGCTAAAACTTCAAAGGATCTTGGTTGAATTTTGTACTAAAGGAAACTCCATCTATTTGATACCAATAAGATAGATTGACTTAATAACACATAAGTGAAGCTTTATATATAGGTATGGGATAGTAGTAGGTAAAACAAATAATGTGGGATTTGTAATGAAAATTAGTAGGAGCTCAACCGCACATAGTGAAGTAAAAAAAAAGCATTGTATTAAAATTAAAATTTCAGACCTCATTTAGGCATAGTAAAGTAATTCTTAAAATCCTTTGAACTAAGAAAAATTGGAAATTAAAGTTAAGTTCTGTTTTCAAAAATCCATTTGAGATTTGAAGTCTCCACTCAAAAGTTATGAACAATTTTAGCAGAAGTGTTTGAAAATGATAAAAGATCCCTTACAAAAATGTCTCATTGATTGCTATTGAACGTTATGCTGGCCGGAGGACCCAAAATTCATTACTTTGCTCCCAAGGCTACAATACTATAAGAGAGGGCTCTAAAATTGAGCAGGCATTTTCAACCATCTAGGAGGGGCTGTGAAATGGACATGTGAACTTTGAAAAAATAAACTCTAGATTACAATGGAGCTTGATGAGATTTTTTTATATTTCTTCAATGGATGGTTTAATAACCACATTAGGTTCATTCCTAACTAAGTGGCTAGGTGTCTACTAATTTAATTCTAAATTAGACTTCATTGTTCAACTATCATCTTACAAGTATTGAAAAATCTCAAATAATGATTAAATGAAGCATTAATATTAGATTTAGAAAGGGACACTTTTAGAAACCATTTCAATTACTTTACACATGTTGCAATGCTAGTTTTTGAAGAAGGCCTGATTTTTTTGAAACTATGCATGGATGGGTTTTCCAAGGGTCTATGATCACTATTAGGAACCTACACCAGATTGTGTTAACAAATTCATAACTAATTCAATAATGCTTCAAAAAATATGAAACGACTTGTGTTAGATTCCTCATCTATTTTTCTTTCACTGAAAAATAAACTAAAACTATTTCCATATCAAGAGATACACAAAAAAAACCAATAAAAAACACATCAGCGCTTAGATGGTCGCTTTTTGAGCCTCTTACCTTACACTACTACTACTAAGTCCGCGACTACGGTTACGTACAGCTCTCTTTGGTGAAAAAGGCCGGCGGAAGCGACAGAGAAGACTGTAGCCCTGAAGCCCTGGGCCGCTGGGCGTATGGGAGCCCCCTCCTAGACCAGGGGTGAGACAAGGCGACAGACTCTGCCAGATACGGCCCCCATACAGGCCATGGAAGGGAGTCCAATTCGAAATCCAAAAATTCCAAAAAAACAGCCCCTTTAAGTTACTGTAGTTGCGTGGCCAGGGAGAGAAAATCCACCTGTGTCTGGAGCCAGACAGCAGTAGGGCCTGGGCACTCATCACTCTCGTAGCGTGAGTGGACGGAGCCACGAGGTGGAGGTGATGGTCTTCTCGTCTTCCTCGCTGGCTTGCTGGGAAACGACGAAGGACGGGCACTCAGCTCCGTCCGTCAATTAGGGCGAACTGGAGTCCATGATCATGCTTGCCCTGCTTTGATGAGCATTTCCCGATTGCAGCCATTATTTTCTCGTTACAACTCCACTCATCACTTTATTGCAGCGGCGGATCCTTCGCCCATTTCACGAATTACGCGCTCCTCCGCCATGTGGTCGCCCCACTACTGATAAAGCCCTGTTGGTGCAGTCATTTATTGTTGAGGACCTCTTGTCATGTCGCAGACTTCAGTTGGGTGGCGGCGTGGCGCGATCCGTGATTCCCTTACTACCGTGCCAAGTGCGAGCAAATCTCGTGGGGCACCTACGCAATTGGGATGACTCCCAAGTTGTAGAGAAGGCTCGAAAGTTTGGCTTTCGCTGGCCGTGAGTCGCGCGAGGGTGGTCATCTTCTGTAGTTCACGTAGTGCACGTAGAGTCACAAGCAAGAGTGATCGTGCTACGTCGTGTGTTGGAAAACTAATTTGTGTGTAGGCTACTGTTGAAGATTTTTAGGGGATAGCGAAAAATTGTGAGAGGACTTGTTGTTCCGGTAGAGGTGTTAGTAGTAGTGGTGTGTTGTCGTGGTTTCGTTGAATGGTCGTCGCTCAAGCGCTGGATCTGGAGGAGCCGCAATTCTGTGTGTCTATGGAGTAAGCGTCTTGCTGACGTTAAGTGAATGTAGACCGTGCACCTCCGGCGGAGAAAAATCTCGCAGGTTCTTTGGTTCTTGTTCGCTTTCTTGTGGAGATTGGTGGGGTGTGGGTTCGCAACATGGCAGCAGACGGAATTCAGCCACTATCCCCGACGTCGGTGTCGGCGCAAACTTTTTTGACTTGCTTGTAGTTGCGCTCCTCGCTTGAGCTGTAGCAAAGTAATTGCATAGACGACGACGACGGCGACGACAAGGAGTTTGGAGTATTCTTTCTTCCCGACATGGCAGGTGCAGAAGGAGGAGTTCGCTACCAGCCCCCATCCAGCTTCTCCAGCGCTTCCGAGTATGGGCGCGCGATCCTGGAAACGCCGCGGCGTCTCTGCGAGCGAGCGTGTGCGGTGTCCACGCCTACAGAAGAAATGACGGAGGTAGTGATCAATCCCAGCTCGTGCAAGTAGTGGCTATGGACTCTTTCTTTCTTTCTTCTTGGTTGGTCTGTTCCCTTGTAGCGAATTTATTTGATTCTTTTGATCTCCTGAGGCACAAAGTGCGATCAATCCCAGCTCTTGCTCGCTTTTGCTTCTCTGCAGTGGCTATGGAGTCTTTCTTTCTTGGTCTGTTTGTTCCCTTGAGTGAGTTTCTTGAATTTTGTATCTCCTTGTGCTCAGAGTACGATCAATCCCAGTTCATTCGCTGTGCAAATCTCTTGTCCGCTGGCTATGGACTCGTTTTTGGTTGGTCTGTCCCCTCTCTGCGAATATCCTAGCGGTTCTCTCTCCTTCTTGACCTTCTTGACCTTCGTGCAAGCCCGAAATCCTGTTTGGAGGCAGCTTTGCGAGTCCCGAGATGATTTTGGATTTCTTGGAGATTCTTGGAGAGCCTCGGGACTCGCTACTGCCCCCAAACTGGGAGCCTTTGATGTGTACCCCGGCGTTGAACGCTCTTCTTTGCTGTCTCGAACACAACAATAGTTTGGTAGCTACCTTATTTAAGTATAGAGTGCTGCTCAGTGTATACTCTGTAAGAGAATGAACCAGAATTGTACACGCAAGCCTCATTAGTCTTTCCTACCACCTGGGGCCCCAACTTTTTCATCTTGCAAGAGTTTGAATGTGGATCAAGTGTGCTACAGTAAATGATCGCGTGGCTAGTGTGCCAGGGTATGCTAGAATATCTTAAAACTCTTTAAATCTCTCTGACTACCTAGTGTCCCAACTTTTTCCACTGTGACCGAGTTTGAATGTGGAACAAGTGTGCTACAGTCGATGACTGTGTGGGAAGTGTGCAGGGTATGCTAGAATAGTCTTTTAGAGGACTTAATAAAGAAGTTTTGAGTGTAAGTTTCAAGGTGGGGTGTCCCGTGAGTGGTGCTTGTCCCACTGTGAACTACATTGCTTGCCAAGGAAGGGTAGTAAGAATGTGTTGTGTGGTGCAGGTGAAAGCTCGATCGGGCGCCGAGATGAGCCGGAGTTTGCATTGGTGGGACGTCATAGCGCTTGGAGTGGGTGGAATGGTAGGCGCTGGCATATTCGTCTCCACTGGAACTGCTGCTCACACTTACGCTGGACCTGCCGTGGTGATCGCCTACTTGGTCGCAGGAATCTCAGCACTACTCTCTGCGCTTTGCTACACGGAGTTCGCTGTGGAGATGCCGGTCGCCGGCGGAGCCTTCAGTTACCTCCGCATCACTTTCGGTATGTGCCAAATTTTGGACATTCTATGATCGAAGTTTAAGAAGATTCAGTGTTTTGGAATGGCCTTGTGACTGAAAGGACACTCAAACCTCTTCAACCTTACCACCTGGGGTCCCAATTTTTTTCCTTTGCACGGGTGACTAGTGTGCAATAGTTGGTGGGTAAGATGCAGGATATTGGAGGATGTCATAATAATCCAATCTCCGCGAAGCTTTTCTGTTCTTGAGTCGACGTTGTTACCCAACGAACACTCAAACCACTGTAATCTAATCTTTTGGTGTCCCAACTTTTTCTCGAGGACATAGTTTGTAGGTGTGACAAGTGTGCTACTGTCAATGATTAGTGTAGCGAATGTGCTGGATATTTTAGTATCCCATATCAGAGGAGGTCACAAAGATATTTTCGCGAAAGTCGTTTTGTGTGTGTGTCTTTCGATTTCCAAAGAATTTGAAAGAGTACTCAAATCTTTTTAATCTCATCTGGGGTCTCAACGTTTTTATAGCCTACAACAACCTAGAAATTCAAAATCTCCGGTTTCGCACAATTAAGCTAAAAATGAATTGTAAAAATCTAAATTTCAATAGTTTATGTATTTTCACACTTAACACAAATTAAAGCTCACCTGTATGGGCAATGGATCTTCTACCTTGGTTCGAATGTTTGACAAATTTGCTTTAGTCGGTGAGAGTGTGGCAATTGTGCCGGGTATTTTAGAATGTCGTTGTAGATAAGGTCGAAATAAAGAGGCTTGAGGGAAATTCGTTTTGTGTGCGTCGCAGGGGAATTTGCTGCGTTCATAACCGGGGCGAATTTAATCATGGAGTACGTCCTATCCAATGCGGCTGTAGCGAGGAGTTTCACATCCTACGCTGCCAGCGCCTACGGTGTGCTTCACGCCGACGCTTGGCGTGTGCACGTCGAAGGCTTGGCCGCCGGCTACAATCAGATTGATCTCGTGGCGGTTGGGGTGGTGGTGGTGCTCACCATGTGCTTGTGTTGCAGCACCAAGAAAAGCTCCCTGTTCAATTTAGTGATGACTGTTCTCCACATCGCGTTTATTCTCTTCATTATCATTGCGGGATTCGTGAAAGGGGATACACGGAACCTCAAACAAGCTGGCGACCCCGTGAGCAGTGAGTCAGGCTTTGCTCCCATGGGGATCCGAGGAATCTTCAACGGCGCTGCCATTGTGTATTTCAGTTACATTGGGTTTGATGCCGTCTCGACTACCGCTGAGGAAGTGAAGAACCCCGCCAGGAATATGCCGATTGGGGTTTCAGGGTCAGTGATTATTGTCACTGTTCTGTACTCGCTCATTGCCATTGCCTTGTGCATGCTGCAGCCGTACGACATGGTATGCTGTTACCACCTGAACCCTGCATTGTCATACCTCCGTAAGAATGCTGCAGTGTTTTGAAAGTTTTGTAGTCAGAAGTGTGACTATGGGTCCTGAACTTTCGCGGTCTTAATAATGAAATTAAATTGGTACATTTCTCAGGAGCCCTCCTCTTGTGGGTTGCCATAGTTGGTTCCGTCATCGTTGAGAATGACAGGGCCGTAGTTTAAAAACTTTGGTGTTGTCAATGGACACATGCCAATGAGACTGTATTTAATAGCCCAGTTTCCTCCTCTGATGCAATTGCATTAGTGGGTTGATTGGACTGTTACGAATGACTGTAGTTTAGATTTTGACGTTGTCGATATTCTAATGGAAATACGTAGAGTGGATCCTGTCGGATGCAGTGTGAATCTGAAGATGCCTCGATCTGAAAATCGCTTGTGACTTGCAGATTAATACAGGAGCCCCATTTTCCACCGCGTTCCAGCATGTTGTGGGATGGGAATGGGCAACCAATTTCATTGGCGCAGGTGCCAGCTTGGGCATTGTGACTTCCCTCCTTGTAGCGATGCTTGGTCAGGCGCGCTACTTGTGCGTGCTTGGCCGTGCACACATTGTGCCCCACTGGTTTGCTGCTGTGAATCCAACAACTGGCACTCCTGTTAATGCCACCATCTTTCTTGGTACGTCCCTGGTCTCTGATCCACTTCGGAGTTCATCTCATTTTTCTATCACCTGCCAGTACAACAAGCTTCAGGATCCTTGCTAGGTTTCTTCAATTTGTCGCATACGATCTTACTTCTTTCTGTGTTGTGACTTGTGAATGTGTTGCAAGGTTCCTTCATTCTGTTGCAAACCATTTTACTGTTTTCTGTGTTGGAAGTTGTGGACTTGTTGCAAAGTTCATTCTGTTACACCCCGTTTTCTCTTCTGCGTTGTGACTTGTGAATGTGTGTTGTACCAGGTGCATGCACTGCAGTGATAGCACTCTTCACTGATCTCTCCGTGCTTCTGAATCTGATTTCCATCGGCACGCTCTTCGTGTTTTACATGGTTGCCAACGCTCTCATTTTTCGGCGTCACCATGTTCCTGGCAAGACCAGCGCCTTGCCCACGGCAGCTTTTTTGATCATCCTCACCGTGCTTTCAGCAACGTTTGTGACCGTGTGGCAGTGTGACAAGGAGAATCGACACAGTTGGGCGCTCTATCTTTTGGCTGGCCTGGTCATTGTCCTCACAACTTCATTTTGGCTCAAAGTCCCGACTGCACAGAAGGGCAAAGACTGGAGTGTTCCATGCATGCCATGGGTGGCAGCAGCGTCCATTTTTCTGAACGTCTTCCTCCTGGGGTCTGTGGATAAGGATTCGTATATCCGGTTCCTAGTCTGGACAGCAATTGCAGTGGTATTTTACATTCTTTACGGTGTTCATTCTACCTATGATGCAGAGGCTCAACTGTCACTCGACACTCCAACGAAAGAAGGGATCGAATTCGGGTACTTCGAGAAATTCCTGGATCAGAATTATGAAAGAGGTTTGAGACCGTTGGGGGTGGAGGTGAAAGATGGAGCTCCTCCTCGTTCATGGATCCCAATCATGCCGCTTTCGATTCAGAGTCTCAAATTGGGTCTTGAACCAGAGGCGGGGGAGGAAGGAATGCGGTAGTAGGTGAGGAATGTGCTGCAAATGGGCGCCAGTTGGGAGATGAGGGGTTTAGGTGTTGAATAATTGGGTAATGTGATAAGTCTTGATAAGCCCATCTTTGTACAATCAACAGGAAACTACTGACTGTAGTTCTCATCTTCTTTTCTATTTTAGAGTGACTAACCAGGATATGGAGGAATGGGCTGAGTAGCTCATGCCCATCACTTATGGTGACATGGCTGATTGTAATTGTTTACCTGTACCATACAAAATTACACGAAGACAGGACCCTTTGCAAGGGTTTACGATATTTATGGACTATATTTCGGCTGAATTGGGTATGATATGAAAAAGCTATGAATTGTTGAAGTGTGAAATACTGGAGTCTTTAGCACATGGCAAGACGATCATGCAGCATAAGATATTTAATCCTTGAAGGACGGACTGGTGGTCGTGGAAACCATGCATTTTGATACCGTGTGACATCACCTACTTTGAAAAAGTCAAATATATGCATTGGAAGTATTGTAGAAGATCTTCCTTTTCCACCCCCAATAGCAAGGATGAAAAGTTGCATTTTTGTCTTGAAAGGAAAGATTCTTTGTCATTTAGCGGACCCCAAATGTCCGTGGTGTTGTTCAAGGGTTAAATGATTCATGATGGACACCTAATGACCCCATGGTGGGTTTTCAGGTCACAATCAATGTCTAACCATACACTAATGGAGTGACTGGTGATTTCATTAAGAACACCCTACTTTTTCAAGGCAAATCATTTTAGGAAGTGACTTTTCTTGGCTTTTCACATTAAAAATTATTGTAACTGCGTTAGGTGATTAAAATGAATATATTGGATATAGTTTTTGTTGGTTTTGGGGTAGTCTACTATCTCTTTTGGGAAAATTATTTCAAAAATTCATAACAAATTTTTATTTTGTCTAAAAGATATTATTTCAATCGCTTGCTTTTATGAGGAATAAAATTTGAAAAAAATTTCAACAATGGTATGAAGGTAGACTCCAAACTTTGACAACAATAGGTTATTTTACCTAATCTAAAGTATTTCATTTCTCACTACAAAAGTCAAGTCAATGTAGTGTACACTAATCTTTAACTCATTTAGGAATTATGGTTGTTAGCCAATATCCTATCTAAAATCCTATCTAAAGGCTAAATTCAGCATAAACTAAGTGCTAAATTAAACCCTCACATACAATATTGTTGTTAGTTCTATTTTCTATTTTTGGCATTCATCACACCTTATTTGAGATAGGTGTATCAATCATGTTCCACTTACAAGTCACCGTTGAAGAAAATGCCATAATAAGGTTACATCTCCCACTACAATTTCGTTGTAGCAGTGAACTAGATGACTACAAAACTTGGCGTGTTGAGAATATGGTCAGAAATTCCTTATTACAATCACAAACTAATGCACTAAACAAATGAGAGCATGCTCAAAAGCAATCCTAGCTTGTGGGACAAGTTGAAATCCCCATCATCTTGTATTGTGATCTACTTCAAAACTTCAAACCTTACCTCTAGAGTCACGTGTTACTTAGTGTGGATTATACATTGACTACTTGCTTGTTGTTTCTATGTCCTTTTTCCAATATTAGTGCGCAAAGCTACACTTGGATAAACTCTGACAATGAAATTCTCCACAACTTCTAATCTTGAGTCATTGAAGAGACTTACTATCAATGATTGTCTAGGTGCAATTCTAAAGTGGCCATTCAAGAAGTTGCTTTTGCAACAATTATGGTAGGAAACAAAATTTTGTGAGGGCCACTTGAAGGCATTGAGGCCACCTTGCAAGTGTTATGTTGCTCATGCTCTAACAGTTAACTTTAAAAAGAACATTATGAATTCAAAATGTCCAATGGATGATAAAGTGTCCTTCTATATGAAGAAGTACTATAGCTTGAGTTTTAGAATGAATTTGGAAGTAGACAAAAGGAGATAGGTGAGGGGAATCGAGAATTAAATGCATTGGGACAAGATTCAAGACAATTTGTACTAGCTTGTAGTTTAGGAGCTGAAAAAACTAATGAAGTATTGGCTAAAAATATGGCCAAATATTCTTCTAGCAAGGGAACCTTAAATTGCCACAAATTGTATTGTAGAGGTCCAAGCATTCACACCAATTCCATTAGTATAATACATCAAAATTCATCAAAATTTAGTATTTTTTCCCATGTTTAACTTTAGATTGGAAAATGTCTTACTCACCTCTAGAATTGACCATAGTCCTCAATGGATTAAGCACAAGAATGAGTTCTTTAGGTGGTGCCTTGTTCAATTTTCATTTGGTGACATTTTCAATATGAATGCTCTTGTCTAAAGAATCAAAGACTCTAACTTAATAGTGTACAACTATGACAATGTTATTTGCTTTAACCCATAATGTAGGCAAGAATTACAATGTGGTTCATTGTTTCTATATTCCTTCATTACAAGGTTGAATACAAGAAAATCTTTTACAATTCTTTCCACCAAAAAGTTGTGCAAATTTGTAATATGCTTTCTTGTCATTCTCAAAAAAGAATTAGCCCCATACAACATAATATTTTAATTCCTCTCTTCATAGTCATTGTATGAAAAAGAAAAACTTCTAAAAGGGGTTAATTGAATTCCTATATTACATATTAACTTTGAGAATCCTTCCATGGACATGTATTTATTTATGTTTCTTAAACTCTTGAACATAGAGGCACATAATTGGTGTTTGATAGATGATAGAAAATCTTTCTATACAAGACAAAAGTACAACTATTCATCTTTGGAATTTTGTGTAGAAAGAGGAGATCTTTTGTAGTACTATGACCTCTAATGAGTGCTTTTAGACTTTTGTAAACCAATGATTCCCACTGTATTGAAATGAATGATTTCTATAGTCTCCAATCCATCCTTTAAGGGGAAACATACTGAATACTCCCTCCATTCCAAAATAATTGTCCACTATAAATGTCATGTTTTTTAAAGTTGTTTTGAATAGGTCAAAAGAATACTTCTTTGTGGCTAAATCTTTTAAAGTTGCAATGAACACATACTCCATTCTTCATTGATTCTAGTGATATCAAATTGAAACCTTTCTTATATATATTTTGTACAATAGGATCAATAAAATTGGTTCAAAAAATACCAACAAAATTGTGGACAATTATTTTGGGATAGAAGGAGTACAATATTACTGGTGGGATGAATTCACCACTGCACGTTTTTCCAACTTTATAATCTGTTAAGCTTAGCATTCATTAAGTTATGCAAGTAACGTAAACCACTCCTAGCAACTTCCCTGTTCATTCCTCGGGAAGCTTTTGCAGCGTAATGCCCGATTGTGTGGGTTTTCCTACATAATCGAGGATTACGGATTCCTCATCCGACTTGAATTTTTCATCCTCCATTTGTCATCCTTTGCTCATGATTTACGTTGGACAATAGCTCCTCGGCGTCGGGCGTTATGGGAAATAACAGGCCTCCTCCTCGGGCTCCGCCCTCCTCGTCGGCCCATTATTTCCCATAACACCCTCCTCCTCGGGCATTGCCCTATACTTATCACATACAAAATGGAAAGTATAGTACCTGAAATGTTGAGAAGTCCCTGATGGAGGGCGTTAGTTGACATGAATGTCCTCATTACCGTACGATAATTGGTGGTTATTTCAATCGGAATCTTGGTGAAGAAATCTACTCAAAAGGTGCACAATTTGCTACGGTTGAAGCACCCAAAACTATCCAAATAAGAAATTCAGCAATTTAGCATAGTTGGAGGCAGCTTTTTCTAAAAATAAAATTTTTCTAGCATTGTCAAGTGAAAATCATGAATATTAAAAAAAACTAGGTTTTTTAGATGTCATATGTAATTTTTATGATTTTTCAAAGTGTTGACTCCCTAGACCACTAAAACTATTTAATAGGTGCATCTAAATTTGAATAGTGCTAAAATCAGCAATGAGCCAATTAGATTCTAGTATGTGTCCTTAATATATGTCAACAAATTAGGGTCAAGCATTTGGCAAACACATTAACTGAAGTCTAGGGATGGTTTTAGATGTGTTTAGAGTTTGATACAAGGGACGTATATAGTATTGGGTGTTTCTCCCTTAACCCCTAAGTGCCTGAGCAACCATATATGGTTGCGCAAAAATTTTAAGCTCAAATCTAAATGTATAGTTAAATTCCTTTGATTGTTCTGAAATTTTTTTAAGGCAATTTTTAGTGCTAACTATTGAAAACTTTTATTTTTTATAGAAAAAAAGTAAATATTTGATTAATGAGGGATCTTCAAAGGCATGTATGTAACATTGGTGGAGAGTAAAGCTTGCCAATTTTGCTTCATTTTTCTCCTTACTACACAACTTGCTAATTTCACATGATTTGAGATCTAAGAAATTATACTTATCCAAATGCTTTGAAAATGGTCCCAGTAGAAAGGATAAAGTATTTTCATGATTTTCACCATTGAAAATTTCAAAATGCAAGTGTTGATTTGAAGACTTTTGCAATTTTTGGTCATAGAAAAAATTTGTATTATAACAATTGCAAGGTAGATTGTATAATGAATTTGATAGCTTTCAAGTAAAATTATATTGTTTGAAAGTACATTTTAGTGTGCTCACACTATTTGTATTTGTTCATGTTATCGTTAATCCCAAAAAACTTTAATATATAAATTTTTAGAACATTATGGAGAGAGGTAATATACCAAAAATAGAAAATACCTAGGAAAATATACATTTTTCTTGTTATAATCTCACAACTCCTTTTCAATTTTGCACTCAAAATTGGTTTGAAGACTAATATGCAAGCTCTTAAAACATCTATGCAATTGGATTTTGAAAAAAGAAAAATTTGCTTCATTAGAGATTACTAGAAGCCAATGTTTTTTTTTTCATAAGAAAAACACACTTGCCAAGACTTAGGCACTTAGGGGTTAACTTAATTGGGCATAATGATTTCTTATTCTCTAACTTATCACATACTTCTTCCATTCAAAAATGATTGTGGGCAATTGCAAGAAACACTTGTCTTATTTTCTGACACACTTAGTGTGCTGATTTGTTTCTTGGCCATAACTTTGATATTTGGCTCCAAATGACTCAAGATTTATAGAGAAGGTACTCATAACTATCATATGCATTCTCAAATTTTTTCATAATTTTCAAAAATATTTTACTATCCAAAAATAAACCCCAATTGAATGTCACACTTGGCAGTTTAGGGATTTTTAGTACTATGGAGTACTTTTTTTTTAATGATTTTGAGATTAAATGTAGATGAAATGGTATTCTAATAGACTTATAGCTCTCCATGTGAGGGATTTTGAAAAAAATTATTTTTATGTCGTGTGGAAGTCCACAAAGTGAGCTTCTTTTTGCTTGCATTTTGAAACCTATAAAGTATTATTTTAGTGATTTTTTTGATGAATGATCATCTTTGTAAAGTTCTTGCAAATGGAAAATTTTGATTTTTTGAAATTTACATGATTTTTCTATTTTTTCCTAATTAAAACATCAAGGTATGTATTTTCTTGGGATTTGGCACTTTTCTAGTTCTCCTACTTAGACAATTTTTTTGTGCAATTCCTTCTATGGGTACCTTCATCTTAAAGGTGTATACATAAGTCATATATATGTTTTTAATTTAAAAATTAATTTTTTAATTTTAAAGTAATCCTAAAAAAATCAGCCAAATGCAACAAAATTGGCAGATGTTTCTTGCAATCACCCTAGTCCATAATTCCTAATATAATTTCAAAAATGGATGTTCAAAAATAATTGTCTACTACTTCAAATTTTTGAAATGGTGCTAATATGTGAGAATGTGAGCCTTGAACATATATATAAATAGATATCATGTAACCATTGAAGGTGTTTATAACATAAACACCTATAATATAGGTATTTATAGCATATATGCACTATCATCATAGAAGGTTACTATAATATAGGTACCTATATCATAGATGTATAGTCTTCTAAACTCATAGGTTCTCACTTCAAAGCCCACATAAGGGTGATTGCAAGAAACACTTCACGTTTTTGTTTAAAAACACAGTTTTTGATCACAAAACTGGTTGTATTACACAATACTACTAGTACTGCATGTCAATACTATGCCTGCAAATCTTAACCATCGAATCAAGGCGCTTGTAGATCTAGACTGTTTGTCACTACTATGTACTATGTAGTACTATAGACTATTATAAAGTACTACAGAAGCTACTAGTAGTAGAAAATAGTACAAAAGGGGCCAGTCAACCTCTTCTTTTTTAGTAATTAAAAAAAAATTAAAAATTAAAAATTAAAAAAATTAAAATTTCTAAATAAGATTGTACTCACATTGCAATAAAAAATTCTTTTAGGAAATTTTTTCCCTCTTCATAGCCTTTGTACCTAGGAAGGTCACTTTGACCCCATGTGTGAAATAGACATGTTGTTAATTTCATAAAAATTCATTGACTTGTAATGTTAGTAGACCTCCAGCTTGTTCAATTTGTGGCTTCAAATTCAGATTTTTGGATTAAAAAATAGGACTATAAACCCCCAAAATGGCCAAACTAGACATGTTAGAGATTGTATAGGAAAAAAAATACAACAATATCACTTATGCAGTAAAAGATTATAATGTTTGTCCATGAGGGTGTTAAAATTGCAAAAGTGATGTGAAGTCTTTCTATCCTCTTTTTGCAAGTCAAATCTAAGAGTTGGTGACCAAAAAAATATGAGGTTAATGGGCCTAACATGTATAACTCCAATCAATTTATGGCTTTTCAAAATCTACTCTACAATTTTTGTAAATGAATTTTGAATGTGATTTTTTCTCCAAGATCTAGTGTATTGGAGGCTCATTTTCAAGAGCTCTCAACACTATAGAAATTAAGATTGCAATGGGTACCCTTACACAAAATCTTAAATAGAAAATTACTGTCATTCATTTTCCAAATCAGATTTTTGACACTCCAACTAGACTTCAAAAAGAACTTTTGAAAAATAGAAACTACTAAAAATAGAAACTTGGTTAGTTTTTATTTAACTTCAAAGTTTTGCAAACATTAGATTTTGGTGCCTTGGGCATTTCAAGGTAAACTTAGTGCCAAAAGATGTGCAACATTGCTCTACAATAAGTTAGAGTTGATTGGTGTATTGATACATTAATGACATTGTTGTAGGAAAGAATAAAATTGTGGTGATAAAAACAAAACCCTAAACTCAAATCTCATCTTTACTTTTCAATAATATTGAGGGTTGCCATAATATGAGCATAGGAGCATGAGCTCATGAGCCTTGAAGCCTATACAACTATGTTATAGGTGTCTATATCATAGAAACTTTTTGTGATTATAGTGTAAATATATATTAGATACTATAGTGTAATTATATTATAGATGTGTATATTATAAGCACCTTTGTTAGTTGAAAGATATCCACTTATACATGTGCTCAAGGCTCACATGCTTGCATTTTCATGTTCATTGACTAGCACCATTGGAAAAAATGTGATAATCCCTCCATTGATCTCTCACAAGGTAGGGACATCCAAAAGCACTACTTTTGCTACTGATAATAGTTGCTAATATTAATTTAGATAAATTATATATTTTCTTGTTGGCTATTGAAAAGAGACTCCCAACACACAAAATAAAACATGTAGATAGAGTATACAAATTTTTTGAAGGGACATAGTTTTCTTGGTAGATGTTCAAAAATTGTTTTTTCAACAATTGAATATGTACATATTGATTTAGAAGAATTTAATGTGCGTAGAGTTGATGTGGCTCTTATAGACACAATGCAATTTTAGGTGTATAATGTACCTACTTTGAGATCCAAGAAGTAGTAGGCAAATATCTTACATTATCTTGTGAATTTCCAAAGCATGAGCACATGTTCAAGTGTGTAAAGAGGCAAATTCAAGTATAATGAACTTAGCTCCATTTAATCCTTGAAGGTTTTTCATGTTTTTAGAAGCCCAAAATTACTTAAAAATACTCATCTTAAAACAAGGTTGAAATCTTCATCAATAGTTATTCTTTAACAAATTTAATTGTGGGATCCTTTGGTTAACTTGTTCAAGTACATCAATTCCCCCCAAAAAATTTAGAACAAATATCTCCACCAATTGCAAGTTCAATGTGCCTTAACTTCAAAATATAGGCTTTCCAAGCCCTTCCAAAAGGTAAAGTTGTCTTTCAACATTCTTAACAAAATACATGTATGTCCTATTACTTTTACATTCTAGCCAATATATTGAAAATTGAGTTGAAAACATATGTATAAATACTAAACCAAAAAAACTTTCATATTCATCTTAAGAGAAATAGATAGTAGAAGGGGCTTCTAGAAAAAAGAAAAAAAGAAACCGCTAATAATTTTTCCAAGAAATTGAGAATTGTTAATCCAAATGGAAAAAATGCTCTAATAAACAAATTAGCTATACTTTTTTTTTTAATGAAAAATTTCAAAATTAAGGTTAACAAATAATTTTTTATGTTTTTTCTACCTTCATTGCCTACAAAGTAAAATCCCACCTAACTTTCACTTCATTATTCACAATTGAATGGTTGAAATGTTTTTGAGTAGGTATCAATTTATACAGTATTTCCAATAAAACTAATCTACACGTTTTGTGTATATTTTTAGCTTTCCATCTTCCCATTGAAATAAAAAAAGACTTCTAAATTTTGCAATACTTATATAAGTGGCATGTGACAAATAGATTCTCCTATGGATTAGGATGATTAGCATCCATTCTAAAAATTTAATACAAAATTTCAAAATATGAAATGAAATGAATTTGCCTTAGGATAGCTTTACACCTAGAGGCAAGGCTAGTTCCCCTTGAGGCCATGATTGCACAAATGTTCAACCCTTTTTGAATTAAAGGCCAACCTCAACTACTCTTTAGAATAAGATTATTATAGGGGTCAATTCTCTGTGCAATTCTCCCATATGTAAAGGCCTTGAGGCCAAGAAGCTAGGGTGATTCATTAAAACCTAGAAAAAGAGAAGGGGGGAGGGGGGCAGGAATTGAAATTTTCAAAGCTACTTTATACCAAGAGGATGGAATACTTTCCTTTGAGTTTGTTTGTACAAAATCCAACCGATCAAATTTGTTGAAAGAAATAATCATCTTACCAAAAAAATTGAAATTGGAGTCAAGAATTGGCCTCTTGTTTTTGGTCCATCCAATTTAAGGAACTCATGCTATGTCAAATCATGTCTTTTTTGACCTCATAAATTCATTCCACTAAATCAGAGTGGCCTCTAGGTGTAAAGGAATTGGGAATAATTTCATCATTTTGTCCAATCACAAGGAAGGATTTTTGACTTCTAATACAATAAATTGATTCATACTCTAGATGCCTAAAGCAATCCCAATTAGACATCCACTTTCAAAATCTTCAATAGAAAGATCATAAACAATTTTCTTTCAAAATTGGACTTTGATGTTTAAAATATTTCATGATGAATACCCAACTAAATTTAAAAAAAATTAAAAATAGTGCTTTGATATTCTATTGAACTTCAAAGTTTAGTCAAGATTAAAACGAGGCATCTTAGGCATTTAGGGGTTAAGTCTTGAAGGACTATTGTCCCTTTAATGTACAAATTGGATTTTGGGTAGGTACCTAGAGTCTCGATTTTTGCCATCATTTTTTGAAGATAGAAAAACTAATTAGCTTTGAGAGGATATAATTTTTCCCCAATTCTTACCTAAGAAGAAAAGTTATGCCTAAATAAGTTCAAAACAATGGAGAAGCAAGCAACAAAAAAATTTGAAAATTTTGTATTTTTATTTTATATAATACAATTTTATCTATATAGAAAGTATTGATTCATTAAGGGGGATTTGAAGCCTTTGGAGGGCCGTTTCAGGTTTGTTCTTGAAATTATTCCAAGACCTACTGGATGTTGTTAGGGTAGCAATTTAAATTTAAATTTTAAGAAAAATTGGTTCTGAAATGTGAAAAAAAGTCCAAAAAGAATTTTATTTTATTTTCAAAAAAATAAAATAATGACATGGCACGGTCTTGACCATGTTGTATTCTTGCATTTTTGTGTTTCCACAATAGTTTCTACATTCCCATAGTTTAGGAACTCGTAGTCTTCTGGAGGCCTCAAATCCCCCCTAATGCATTTCATTTGAATAAGTGATGTTAAAGTTATGGACAATCTTGTTTTTTGGGCAAGGGTGATGCAAGAGACACTTGTCCTATTTTTTGTCCCCTTCACCTTGGACAAGAGTTTTTTTGCTCATAACTTTTGCATCATTTGTCTATTTTACATGAAACTTGAAATGAAGGTGCATATAATAGTTCTAGACACTATATAATTTTTGGAAGTTTTTGAAAATTATTTTATTATTTTTAAATAGCCCCCAATTGGATGTCTACCTTGGCCATTTGGAGGGGTTTTAGTCCTATTTAGGACCCCAAAATGCACATTTTAAGCTCAAAATTGGCATCTAATGACTTATATAAAAGTTACACAAGCCTAGGAAGAGATTTTATAAAATAGTAAATTGTCCATCTTCCACATGTGCTCAAAGTGCAATACCTTTGCGCAAGTGTAGAAAATACAATTAATTTTTTCCAAAGATGAAAATGATTGAGGAAAAGCATCATTAAATTAGAAAAAAAATTGGAGAATTTTTTGAATTTTTTTAGTATTTTTTAAAAGTCAAACATTAAAATTTCCATTTTCATGGTATTTTCCATCATTCTTTGAGTATGCATAACTTTTAGAAATAAATTTTTTAGGCTTGAATTTTCATACATTTCAGTTTTTTGATGCTTTACAAATTATCAATATTTTATTTTAATTTATTTTTAAAATTTTATTCCAAAAGTCACAAGACTCATTGAAGTAGGCCACTATGAGCCAAAAACAATAAGTGTTTCTTGCAACGACTCGCAACCTAATCATCTTTTTTTAAAACAAACTTGTAGAATTCATTTTTGAATGCAATTTTTATTACAATTTATAAAAAGAAGAAGTTCCAAATGCTTTATTTTTCTTGCTAGACCAATCTCACCATTGGGATTAGTGCATTATAATTTCATCTTAGAGATACTAATCTTAGATTTTCCTTTTATATTATACCTACTTCTACTTTATAATTAATTTTTAAGAACTAAAATTAATTTTTTTTCCAAGATTCTCAACTCAATTTCCTACAATGATGATTTGAAGCTCAAAACTATATAGTAAAAAAAATTTTAAGTTAAAAAATTTCAAAATCAAATATTTAAGTCCCACAATTGAGTTATTTGTAAAGTCCCCCCCACTTTGGGCATGACTTTTTTTGAAGTTGAGAAGGCAACTATAGTTGAAGCGTCAAACTTTTTTGCAAGATACTTATGTCACACGACTTCAAAAGTGGGGACCAAACTTTTTTAGGCACCATTTTGATGGAAAGATAAGTTTCATACCCACTTTTATTTTGACTTTTTTAACTCAAACGACTTTTTTACAAAACTCATAGGTTTAAACCCTGGTTTAAGTACTTTACGAATAACTCAAATGTACCAAAAAAACTTGTTTCTTTTACTTTAAATAAAAGTATCTTGCAATTTGTGCAATCAAAAGTTTTAAATTTTAATCATCACGTTCTCATCTCAGTTAAATGTAAGATCCTTTGTTTAGACATCCAACAAGACGTGTGGGCCCCAAAGAATTACCTAGAAAAAAATTCTATATGTTTAAATTACAACATAAACATCTTAAATAATATTTACATTTTGAATGTAAACATTAAAATTTATGTGATTTTGGAGCTCATTGCTGGAGCAAGTGTTGAACATCAAGGTGATGTTTGAGGTTGACAAATTTGTAAGCTTGCCATACTTCATGCAAAGGGTCTGAGTGCACTATATAAAAGAAATCATGCACATTGTCAATCCCCCTAATCTTGGAGTGTTGTGGTTTATGGCGTTGTTTCTTTGGCACTTCATCGTGAAGCCACAGTCTCCAATTTCAAAGAAGATTAATTTAATTATCGCATTGGTGTGATCTTTCCCTTTTCATTAGATTTAGCTGCTCAAAGGTTTTGATCTTTAGAGGTGAAAGACAAGTGGAATTGGCCTTTGAGGATGACCCTTGCATTCAAGCAAGTCTTTTACTTATTAAAAAGAGATGGACTTCCAATGTATTGTAATTAGAAGTGGAAAGATTTCAAATGATTAGGATTTGCAATCTTCTATAAGACTTTGTCTAAGATTTGCTATTAAGTAACTGGGAATTCCTGCAAGACCTCACTGTTTTTGCAAGTATTAATGACCTAATTACAGTCTTCATTACAGAGTCAGGAACTTTTTCTTGATATGGAAAATTCATCTCGAAACTGAGGGAGTGGTCCTTCATTTGTAGTGTCAAGAATTCTTTCTTCAATGATAGAGGAGTGTTGTAAACTAGGGCCATTTGAAGTAGAGAGATTGAGTGTGCAGTGACTTGAGATCATTTCCAATAAGGTATCATGCATTTGCTCCACACACACAAGATCCTTGTCTCCTACCTGTACTAATATAGAAAATAGTAGCATAATTATCTTTCATGCCATGTACATTAATATAACCACGTAGTAGCCTAGTCCACGAGGGGTAGTGAGGAGACTAAATAATGTAGTTCATATTTTATCGCTTGAACTTTTCATACTATTAGATGATACAGTAATTCTACTTGAGGAAAGAGCATCCAACATAACAATCATTTTTTAAGCATTGTAAGAGTGCATTTTGGGCGGAGGTCATTAGAGAGCTGTAAGTGATTACTCTCGATACAAGAGCCAAATACATTGTTATCGAATTCCTATCATTGTTTTTGAATTTCTCATTCTATTTCAAAGTTGTAGAATACTATCCAAGATAGTAGATGACCCCATTTCCGTTTTCATAGATATTCAGCAAGTTAGGTTTACTTCAAGACCAACTGAGTGTAAGAAATGATAAGTTGCTATTGATAATTGGACTAGGTAACCTTCAAGCCACCAAGAGGCGACGAGAAGGTTACATGATGTAACCAGCTCTATCCGTGGATGAAAAGTCTCGTAATTGTAGCCTTCATGGATGAATATTGTGTGATTATGATCAAATTATCTTGCTTGTGGACGAAACACGTTCGACCATGCTGATTTACACAATTAGAGTTGGTTACGAGCTGGTATATGAGACAGAATCACAATCTTAGTGTGTTCTTCCTCATCGTTTCTGAAACCTTTTCTGCAATGGTGCATTGGCAAAAAAATGAGCTTCTATTAGTGTTGTGATCAAAGCATTTAGGATAGGTGTTTTTGCAGTAGAGATGGAATTGGTGAGATCTCATCTAGTCCTTTACCAGCTTGGCCTATTGTTTGCCCGAGCTCCATTATAGGAAGAGAGTCAGAATGGACTCTGCTCCATTTGCAAGCACTCTCAAACTTGATAAGGCTATGGCCAGTAGGATGGTTAAGAGTTCATGAAGCTAGTGCTTTCTCTACTTGAGATGGTACTTGCAATGTCTTAGAATAAGCAGGCTCTGAATGTTGTTCAAAATGTTTTTCAAGGAACTTATTCATATGTGATCACGTTAGCATCTCTTTCAGGTTGTGAAAAATATTGTGTCATTCTAATGGTAGATAAACATTTTGTTGAGGTGCATCATGTTGAGGTAGACACGATTAGCCCTGATTTGGAGTCTTTTTTGAGAGATTTTGAATAGCGTTGGGTTTTGTATCCAGTATTGTTTGGCATTTATATCCAACATCTTACCAAGTGTGTGAACTTTGATACGAAACTCTCTTTTCGTGATGAATTTGTACAATACTAAGATTCTCCTTCCCATGGTAAGTGCAGGAGGTGAAAGGGGAAGGCTTGATCATTGGATTGAAGAAATCCTCTCATGGCGGTGAGTTATGCCATGCCTTTCCCCTGCCTCTATGGTATTTTCGTTGATGCACGAGAGAAATCTCAGTGATGATGGCGATGATATTTTAAAGTAATCACATCACTTAAAATATCATCGCTTCAGCCAATTTGTCTGGGGGTGGCAAAAGCTTGCTCTTTCAAGGCTTTGGGTAATTCAGCATCGCTGCAACGACTCCTTGTAGCCACTTTAATAGCTGTGATATGACCTTGGTCGTAAACAAAAGTAAAGGCTCAATTGTGATCTTTGTGACCAATAAGATAAACTGCTCACATGTCAGCTTTAGATTCTTTTCCAGATCTTTTCTTCGCATCAATTTGGTAGTCCATAACTTTGGGTGAAAATGTCCGAGCAAGGGATTGACTGCTCCAAAGTGCAGACTGCCCTCGCAAAACTCGGCCCAAGTGTTCCAGCAAGTGTGAAATCAAGTTCCATGTATGGTCAATGGAGCCTCTACTTACCATTACTGTAACCTGTCTGTGAATCATGATTCCGATTGAAGTCATCGGAATGTTCCTGAAACAGTCTCATTTACACAAAAGAACTTGTAACATTTCACCATCACAAACAAAGTCGAATGACTAAAGACCAAATACACTTACATTTAACCCTGAAGCGCTCCGACATCCATATTCTGGACGATGATGAACAAGAGGGCTTCAAGGCACTGTTTCATTCAAATAACTTCTCATTCATCAAATGTAACACTTAATCTAGAAAAGACAACCTTCCTCAATGACCGAATTCATTAAATTCTGGTAAATGATATATCTGTACAAAGCTATAAGCAAAAATGACAAAAAAGGATTGAGACGCTTCAGGGTTAAATCTTACAAGGACCACGAATTCTCACCTGTATTCCTTGAAACAACTCCGTTGCCAACCGATAGGAACCCACTGACTATGCTCCTTCTTCCCACTTCGCTGATGATCAAGTCGGCCGCCAGATGTGCTTAATTTCTCTTTCTTCATACTCTCTTGCACAGCAATTCCTTGAACTTGAGCTCCTTGGCTACTGAATGCTGATTTCGGAGAGCTCGATTTGGAACTGCCACGCTTTGACTCTACTCTGGGATTCTCCGTAATGTCATTTGGTTTCAAAGAAATTTCCGCGTCGAATCGGCCTTGCACAAGTGCTTGGGCGTTAAATTCGCCGCCGACCTTAATTTTTTTAGAAATAGCAGGAAGGAACTCGTACGCGCAAAGTAAGCCATCCCGCCAGAGATCTAACGTACTCATATTCGTCAACTTCGGGGAACTCAAATCAGGTATGCCAAAAGAAATCCATGGCAACTAGATTTTCAGGACGACTCCAAACCTTAAACCCTAAATCTTCGAAGTCCAAATCCAAACTCTTATTATCAGAGTTTCCAAAAACGACTGGGAGCTCTCAATTACGTCGAGGAAGAAACTCAAATTTTCTTAAGCGCATGATTGAGTTGTGTGAGCTTGTCTCACTGGGGGTCACCATCGGCTTCTCTGGCTTCCTTGTATTCTATCCTTATTAAATTGGCCGGGATTACTTAATGCCAAGTGTGGTATAGATGCCATCGACGAAGGGAATTTACACAATTGTGACCTTGTAAAAGAGGCTCTGCATGAACATCCTTTAACTCCGTCCACTCTTCTCAAGCTCTTCTTTGTCGCCTACCTCGTCCTATCTCTCCGTAAATTGGTTATTCTGCTTCATGCAAATACGCCTTCCTGTGACGACGTTCCCCGCGTCACGGCCCTCGACGCCCCGCTCCGAACTCGCCAGCACATTACGCCTCCCGCGACGAACGTTCCCCACGTTCCCCTCATTGGGCGTTCGCGTCCTCAGTAGGGACCCTTAAAAATAATAATTTTCAAATTTTTACTCTTTGCAATAAAAATACTCTGTAGCAATTTTGAGTGTTTTTTTGCAAGAAAAAGGCCTTCATCCTTAATCCTTTGAGGACCGTGGTTGATTTCGGGGGTGGGCACAATTTCTTTATACAATTCTTGAAAAATCCCATTTTGTGATCATTCTACGAATGTAATTCTAAATCAAATTGTATGAATTGGTTCTATGAGACAAATTCTTGAATCAAAGAAAAAATGAAAGCAATTAAACGGTTCACATTCTTGTAATTAATTTTCAAAGATTAATGTATTGCAAATAGCCTTTGGCAATGGTGCTAAATAGGGTTTGCCACAATTGGGCATAAATTTCACTAAATGGTCCAAAAATTGATTAAAAACCTTCCTATTAGTTCTTTCACACATATAAGTAGTCATCTTTTACATTCATTATATATTTTTTTGCAATATTTCACATATGAAGGGCTAAGCAATTCAAGTTTGGATAAGTGTAGCTAATGCATTTTTGCACGCATTTCCTTGAAATTGGCTTTGTTAGAAGCATACAAAGACACTCTAATTGCGTTGTTCTCTAAGTTTTTTGAAATGAGATGTTCTATAATTAATAACAGAAAAAAAGTGCAAAAATCAACCCAAAAGTGGTCGACCGGTCCTTAAAGGGTTAAAGGTTATAGAATTTTCATCAAAAATATCTAAATCATACTACAGTCCATGGCACCCTACTATGCACCTAATAAATGCATGCAATATTTGTTCTTGCAATTGCTTGTCCTCCTTTTGGGTGAAATGAATTAGATCCGTTGATCTCAATCCAAAAAATGACTACCCCTTCCAATGTTGTTGATTAGCAAGGTAGAGGTAGTAGGAAAAAAATAGCTATTGATTACATCATCGAACAAACATTCTTGTCTATTGAATAGGATTACAGAGTAAAATTTAGAATATGAAGATGATATACTAAATATAATACTTAAAAAATACTTTTATATATTCCACATTTCATAACTATTATATTTGGTATATTGTATCCTTTGTCACTATACACCCACTATGCAAAGAAAATTGGCATGATCACACATTGTCTTACATGAACGAATACAAGTTCAGATACGAGTACAGTACTCCCTAGGAAGGGGTGTTTTATACTCTGAAGGCCGTCCGGAACTCTCCAAGTTTGAACCAATAGGATCACTCAATATCTCCAAATCCAGCCCAAGGGGTTTATACTTGGGGCCGGCCGGAACAACAACTCATCCTACATGTCATCTTAGGTGGCATGGTTTTGGCACCAAACCATCCGACCCCAAGGGAGGAATTGGGACGAGGTTTTGGGTGGCTGGAACTCCCATCTAGGACCAGATTGTGCTCTTCTGTTGAATCAAAGAATCTCTACCTTCAATTTTTCAAAAATTACTTTTATTTATTTATAAATCTCCAAGCTTACACGTTTCTGATCCCATACTGTTTGCTGAAATGAGGGTTCTTAAGTATATATGATATTGATATTGAAATGAGAAATTCCAGCAATCATCAATCCTGAAAGAGTTCCTATCTGAATTACTGGAACTGGAACTTTTCTTTAGAAAAATAGACAACCAGACAAACTTTGGCACCTGTACCCTGTTTGAATATATTTTGAAAATCAATACTGTAGGGTCACCATGTGTCCATCAATTCATGAGTCATGATATTTATCTACATCGGTGCTCCCGGATTCATCTTCATTTTTCATAGGTCATAGAACTATTTTTAGTCAATTTTTAGTCAATTTTTACTTTCCACATCCTTTGGTTTGACTAGAAAGTTGCAGAGTACGTCACTGTGTTGCAATGTTGACCCAAATAAGTTATTGGGGCCTTTCATGGGTCCCATCCCTGCCTGTACAAAAGTTTGTTTCCAAAATCAGAATTGCGAAGACGAGCCAATGGGGTGAAGGTACTTGGAGTTGGTGGTGAACTTCCGGAGTTAGTACCGGACCCATGTCATCAATTGGAATAGTCTCCGGTGCAGTGATTTTTTTTCCCCTTCAATTTGGTGACTACCTTACCCTACATAAAGGTCAGATTCAGCATAAATTAAATTATGCTATGGTGTAAGGTGATTTGGACCCCTAAAAATCTAACATGGAAATTCAATATCAGGACCAAGGTGTTAAATCAGACCTTTCTATTGTTGTTGCAATGATGAAGCATCTACATCTATAAGTTAATATGGATGGATGGACAGCATGAAAGAATATTTATTCATCAAAAATCATAAACAATCATCCAAGTATAGTCAGACATTCATCCCAAAATGGTCATGTTGTTCCATTGAAGAATGGATAACGGCATTTTTTTCTAAAGATTTGATGCAATTTGAGGCCATGAACGCTTTACAGTGTAGATTTGGCTTCTTGGTTCAATGGCAAAAGTTAAAAAAGCAGCTTGTTATTGAATGGTCAAAGAATTCTTGTACACTTTAATGAACAAATGGTTTTTGTCTCATATTTTGTATGACAACTTTATTAATGGAATATCTACATTAGTACATTCTTGTGCTAAATTCAAGTGGTATTTATTATTTTATTATTTTATACATGGTATTTTATATTAAAAAAATAATGAACCTACATATTATACATTGCAATGCTTTCAACTTTTTTGTCCTCAACCTCTTAACCCCTCGAGGCCTAGGAAATTCTTGACAATAGAAATAGTCAATGAGTCATTCTACTTTGATATTTTTTTTACACTTGAATGTGATTGAGATTTTTAATTTCAATTGTACAAAAGTCAAGATTATATTGTATAATATGCATGGAATTAATTGTAGAAAATATTGACCTTTGGAATTTTAGACTATAAGACATGAGAGAAAATTTCAGGCCAATAGAAGGCCCTTTCACCTACAGCTAAATGTGCAATTACAAGGAATTTTTAAAAAATTTATATATATATAATTTTATAATTTTATAATATTTTTAAAATCCGAAATCTAATGGGGCACATAAATTGACTACTCACCTTATAGATTCTTTGACTGATTTTTCTTCTAATTGCACATTTCACTATAGCCGAGGGTGATTGCAAGAAACACATGTCCTATTTTTTGTCCCCTTGACCTCTAATATGTAGTTTTTTGCTCATAACTTTTGCATCTTTTCTTTGTTTGTCTTGAAATTTGGAACGAAGGTGCATACAAAAGTTTTAGATGTTGAGTATTTTTTTCAAAATTTTTAAAATTAACTTATTATTTTTAACCCCAATTGGATGTTTACTTTGGTCATTTTGGAGGTTTTTAGTCCTATTTTTGACCCAAAAATCCAAATTTGAAGCCACAAATTGATCAAGTTGGAGGTCTACTAACATTACAAGGGGTGGTGATGAGTTTTTATGAAATTAGCAACATGTCTATTGCAGTATTGCACATATGGGGTCAAAGTGACCTTCCTAAGTACAAAGGCTATTAAGAGGGAAAAAATTTCCTAAAGGAATTTTTTGTTGTAATGTGAGTACAATTTTATTTAGAAAAATGGATTTTTTAAAAATAATATTTTGAATTTTTTTTGAATTACTAAAAATGAAAAGGTCAACAAATCCCTTTTCTGCTATTTTTTGTTCCCAATGGCCCGAGTAGTACTTTGTAGCACTTTGTAGTACTGCATAGTACTACATAATACTAAATCAATGGCCTTGATTTATAGGCCCCCAAAATCAATGACTGACATTTACATGCATAGTGCAGATGTGTAGTACTGGCAAGATTGCACAATATTGCCAATCCTACACCAAAATACTATGTTTTTGAAACAAAAATGTGAAGTGTTTCTTGCAATGACCCCCAAAAGGGCCCTCTATTGGCCTCAAATTTTTTCTCATGAATTTTAGATGATCAACTAATATGCAAAAAACATAGGCTTTAGGAGAAGTAAAATTTATTAGAATTATTAAAATTTAAAAATAAAAAATACCATCAAATTTGTAGACATTTTCAAATAGAAGTGAATAAAAAATCTAAAAATCCATAATTGATCAAATTGAATCCTACAAAAACTTTAAAATTCTATAAATCTATCTATGTGTGTATCAAGATCTAGATCTAAATCTAAATTTTATAATTGGAGCCCTAGTCTATACAACCATTTATCATTTTGTTGTGAAGTACCCTCTTGGCAAGAGATTGCTTCTTGTTGAATCCAACAAGGTTTGGAGACAATACATTGCTCCATCTAAGGTAGTTTGCTCTAGAAGCAACCACTAATACAAGGATATTGATTTCGATTTCTTCAATGTACCAAGAGTATACATTTCAAAAAGGGTCGTTGTTAGTGACTACTAAGGTAGAAGCACCCATTATTTTCACTGTATCCATAGTTTGACATTAGAGTTTCCTACGAAGTGTCCCCACCAGTACCTTGAATTTTTAGTTGTGATTGGTGGGCTCTGATTATTTTAGATTTTGGTGTGAGAATCCACGCAGATTTACTAGGATTGCAGATTTAGGTGCTCTACTAAGTCCTACTTTGAAAATTCACAGAAATTAGATGCCTTGTCCAAAAATTCTAATTTTTTTTTTGAAAATTCATGATTTTCAGTTGCCAATACTACAAAAATATTCTTTATAGGAAAAAGTGCCTTCAACTATGCTGAAACTGCTAACTTTGGCTGTAATGGGTGCTTCTACCTTATGTTTCAACTTTAGAAATTCATAAGTAATTCCTCGGAGGTCAAAAAAATATGAAACGACATGGGCTAGATGCCACTTCCGTTTTCCTTCCTACAAAAGTATACTGAAAATTGTTTCAAGGAGTGGAGCTTCACCCGAAACGCAATCAGCTCTTGAAAGGTCGCTTACTAGTTCTGGTCTGTCAGGCTTCAATTCTGCGCCAGTGCAAATGACAGCATCTGCCATGCCATTTCCCGTTCCGAAGCACTGAAACGGCTGGTTGAATGTTCCCTGTACGACCAGATCCTCCTCCGTCCTCACAATTATCAACTACAGTACCGACAAAAGCAGAAAAGTGAACCTTCACTATTGGAGTCCGGAATCATTGCTGCCAGAATTCAATTCAGACATCGCCCCCACCGGTCTAGCTACCGAAGCCAAGAAATCCCAAAACAATCCTACTTAAGGTACTGTATTCCCGATAAACCAGGCCGCAGAGTGTACAGTGAGTAATACTGTAGCAGCCCTGGATCGATCAATTCTCTGGCCGCAACACTTCCGTCATCGCGGGCAATAACTTATTCGATCCACAACTGAGACTCTCCTTTCATTAACATTAACTTCCACTCGAGCTTCATTATAAGAATCCATTTCCTCCGCTTTCAATCCTGAACGGAATGCGGCGTCATCCGGTGATTGGGGGGGACTGATAGAATACACCCCTACAGTACCGTACGCGTCCGTCCGTCTAATTCTATAATATGGCGTAAAAATCTAGAAGCATCTGTGCCGTCAAGCTGAATAAGTTAAGTTATGGGGTGCCGTGCCTTGGAAGCAAACGAACGCAAGGCCCAGTCTCCGTCAGCGACTGTGCCCACAGGCAGGACCTAAGTTAGCTTTCCCTGCATCATTCGCTACGTTAACTTTAAGTTAGGTCGGAACTCGCTGCCGAATGATTGAATTCCACAGCAGCATGTTGTCTGTACTACTGGGCTAACAAGGCTTCTAGCACGATACTGTACACCCATTAGCATCACTGCCCCAAATATAGCACCTACAATTGAACCCAAAACGTAGATATTGACTGTGCCAGATGTACACAAGCAAAACAGGATGAAGCTAGGAGTTGATTAATTTTGGGTACGCTTAAGTTAGAGACCGTTTTGAAATAATGCGTGCTGAAGTATCTTGAAATTCTCTAGTAGTAGTTGATACTATGATCCAATACAGTAAAAACAGCTAATTAGGGTTCAGTAATATTAAAGTTCTGTGCTCAGTGGGAATATGCTCAGTTGAATTTAGAGACCAGTTTAGGTGCGATAGGTTAGGAACGTGACGTTGATTTCCTTTCTGTTTTGGACTTTTGATGCACCTACTTGACTGGGAGTCTGGGACAGCTACTGGAATTCTCGACTGTAGATGGATGAGCTCACTAATTGTTAAGTTGTTTTCAATTAGCATGCACGAATGGGGGTTGCATTAAGTTAGATATTCGTAACAGAATCGTGCGGGCAGACTTCACGTGTGTGCCGCTGCCACTGGCTGCTCTGGAATTCTTCAAAGGGTGTATGTAAGTATTTTTATTCACAATGCGTTTTCTTCCATTTCAGTTGTGTAACATTATTTTTTTTACAATAAAATAAAGAAAAATAAAGTTCCGCGATGGGTAGCTTTATATTAACTCTGATCGCGTACGGTGGCGATCAGAGTTGCAGGTGGAAAGGTTGATGATTGTGACGTGCGCAGTATCGTCCTCATTTTAGCGCCGTTCTTGCTGATTTCGGTTCTTGAAACCAGTGCAATTTAACTGAATCTATGCTTAGGGGCTTGTTGTCTAAATTCGTTCCTGCAGCGTTTATTTCTGGGAATCATACTGTTTCCATTCCCTTACTCCCCTGTGTTGCAAGTAAGCTTGGATCACGTCATTCACTAGGTATTTCTCAGTTTTTTTCGGAAGAAATTGGAAGAAATTTCAGTGTACCAAACAGTCTCTCGTTTATTTCAGGTGTTTTTGGGAAGAAAATTCTGTTAACAAACAGTCCCAAAGGACAGAGTGAGCCGTGCTGCGAGGAAACACGTTAGACACATGTAGAGATATCGATTGGGGCCCTGGAATTTTTTTTCAATTTCTCAGGTTTTCTTGAAGACGTGGGAGCCATTACATGTTTTCTAAGGGGTCGGTGACGTCAAACGTGTCAGTGAAGTAATAAGCTAGTATCGTGATCCAGCTTGTTGCTTCCGCTAACGTAAATAGGAGATTCGAGAGATTTCGGAGATCTTTGCTAGCTAGCTTCAAGCCTTCATCACCAGGCACAGCTACCAGTCAACAATTTCTGTGAAGTTAGACATCGTTCTAGCGTTGCGGTGGTTTTCAAGTTTTGCCGGAAGCTGAATCACTGAGGAAGTCAGAATCGGAGCGTATCAATTTGATACATATTTCTTGCAGAGCAGTTTTAGGAGCACGGAACCTCAACCATGTCAAGATTGCTCCGAGAGGTGTGTACCAAGAAAATTTGTGAGCTTGTCGTACCTTGAATTTTTTCTACGCTGGGAATCTTAACCCGACCTTCCAACAGAATGCATTTAATTTCTGGGAGTTTGGGGCTCTGGGCATGCATGCACAATATCTGCAACTGAAAGCCATTTCTGGGAGTCTGGGCACGCGTGCACAGTATCTACAAGCAATATCTCTGTCTCTTTGGAACTGAGAATTTGTACATATATACTCGCAGGAGGAAGTGCACTGGGCGTCACTTGTTTTGGTTTAGGATTGTGCAAGTTAAGGGATGCTCTGAAATTTTTGATGAGTGGCCGCAGTGGTGCTAGCTAGACGAGGGATGTCATTTTTATGACATCCTTGCTAAGTCTTAAGCACTCACACTGTAAACAGAGCGCGTTTCAGAATCCATAGTTAGTTAATTAAGAACCAGAAGGGATCTAGAAGACTGAAAAGATTAGAACTTCCACAGAATTTTTTGCTAGAGAGATGGAAATTCATGTACATAGAAACTGAAGAATTAGATCACTGAACTGTAGTCAAGAAAATTGGGCTGCTTGGAGTCTGAAGGTACTAATTAACGTTTGAAGCAGTTTGAAGGTATGTAGAGTTTTCACGAGAGATCGACCGGGTTTTGTGTCAATATTTTTACTGATTTTTTGTTCGTCGGGTGTGCTAAATTGCAGTTGTTTCAAGGTAGTTCATACCGTCATAATTCTCGCTACTACTACGACGATGCAGTCGTCTCTTACGGCCCCGGGCGCAGCCTTCTTCCTGTGAGTATAATCTTTTTTTGTAGCAGGGGTTGTTGCCGAATAATTTGTTCCGGTTATGTTATTTTTGTGAGTGCTTACTGCTTAAAGACTAGAAACAGAAGCAAGTTTACGAGGTCAGTGACCTTCAAATTTTCTGCATAAATCGTTCCGCTGCTTCTTTGCATCAGTTGTCAGCAAGAGATAATCTGTACACTAAGTATTGTTGGCTGTTCAGGATGTTGTGCTGCACGTGCCTATGGAGTCAATGAGAGACGTGGAGAGGGTGAAGCAAGCGTTGGCCATTGAAGGTTAGTCTCTTCATGAATATCTACCTTGTTTGCATGATTTACGTTTTTCCAGGGTTTTCTGCCCATTATAATGTCTCACAAGTTATTGACATGGTCATGCCCTGTGCCTACGTAGACCTAGGAATTCAATATTAAAAAAACCCTCCATAAGCCATGCATGATGCCCTCAGTCTTGAGTATATTCTCAATGCTCATCCACTACATACAAGATACTGCAGTACCCAAATAATGGGGTTGTTTTCTGACAAACTCATTTGGACTCTGTCAAGTAAAACTGTTTTCAACTCTAAACGTCAAAAGTGGTGGAAAAAAAGAGGTGTCGGAAATTTATCTTTTTTCTGGTCAAGCACAAAAGGAATCAGAGAATGTGAATTATCTTCTTAGCCTTACAAAATTCTATTTTATTTTTTCTAGTAGAAAAATGCAATATAAGGCAATTAGAGTCTCTTGCACTAACTGAATTAAGCTCGCACATGATTTCTTCTTATAGAATGGTAACAGCATTTCAACTGGTTCAAGAATTTTATACACCATTTGGGTCAGTATTAATTTCAATTCTGTATTCATATACAAATCTACATCAATCTATTGATATACTTGTAGACACCCACATTGAATGGGATGAATATAAACTCAGAGTGATTCAGGCGCATGGCTGCAAGATCTTGTTATTAGGGCCTTCTTTTACACTTAGGTCAAGGTCGCTAAGATCACTTTACATTTAGGTCAAACTTGTTAGGGTTCAGGTGCTTCAAGACCAACCAAAATATTGTTTTTCTTTGCTTTTTCTCATTTATAAACTGGTCTTTGTCGATACACACACGGTACGTTGTAATTGCATGTCATTCATGCCATAGCTTCAAGCAAGCAAGGTCTGCAAGTAGGGTCTTCGAGCAAGCAAGGTCTGCGAATAGGGTCGTCACGCAATGGTTTCCAGGAGTCTTCTAAACTCTTCCATGCGGCATGGATTCGATGTTGGCAGGCGTGCACCGCGTGAGGTGCGACATGGCCACGCAGACCGTGGTGGTCTCCGGCAACGTGCAGCCCCACTCGCTCCTCCGTCGGGTGAAATGGATCAAACGGCATTCCAGTATCATGTCCTACGGTGCCCCCTATGCAGGTCCTGCATATGGCTCGGAGTTTCCAGCATACAACCCCTACGCCCTGGAACGGTACCCCAGTATTGGGGCTTACGACTCTCGTCCCCCGGCGTTGCAGCTGGAATACGGCGGGGACTACGGGTCTCCCTACGAACGGCCCTTCTCGTCGTTGAGCTACTATTGAGTGAATTGAAGGAGCGGAGCGGAGGTTTGCAGTCTGTTAGTACCGTAGCGGGTTATGATATTGTTTTGTACATATGAGTACCAGTCCACACACCTTCAAAGAGATGAAATTTTTTGCTGTATAACTTAAACCAAAACATTTCGTGATCGATGGTCAAGGGTAGTGCTTCTTACAGTAGAAGCGCAACGGTGGATTTTGGATTTTTTTTCTTATCTGGCTGTAATAGCTGATCTGGTTGTACTGACCAGTGACTCGGCATTCTTTAATATCTATATATAAAGTGTTTATATTTATACGGCTGTAATTGAGATGTGGGTTCTGGACTCAAAGCTATTTCATCATTTCTTCGGAAAGTATTATGGTTGAATGCTCCTTGTATACCTCTGAGAAAACCCCAGCTAATTCAAGTGCTGAGCATATTTTCTACTACTAGATTGTTCAAAATTTTATCACTCTTGTTAGCAAATTAAAGAGGACTTAAACACTTCGAAGAATGTATTATTTGGACGCTATATGCAAAAGTTATATGCGTTCAGAGTTTCGTTAGTAATGTAGATGATTTCAAAATTGATAAGATTTTGGATGTTAAAGCTGGTGTACATTCTCATAATCCAATATGTATTCACTGTATTCGACTTTGAAGTATTGCATCCAGGTAGTGTTGCAAGTAGGTGTCTTCCTTTGCTTGTAAGGAATTCAAATTTGTTTGGATATCACACCATTTCTCTTAAGTCAAGCAAACAGGTGCAATTTCCTCAAAGCCAGTTTTCTTGTTCACATATGATAAAACTACTTAAGATCGTGGTTTCACCCATGTAGGCAACTCAGAATCAAGTTCAGTAAGACCTCGTTGGTAAAGCCACTTGATGAAGTGTTATTACCCTACGCATTATCGAATCAGCTTGTAAAAAGTTGTAGAGGCATCACAATTAGGGCTAATATTGTAGTACTGCTTTGTCCTTATCTTCTTGGAGAAACTGAAAGCTACCATTGAGCTACCAGAAAAAGAAACGTCCTGACACCATGATGTGGTTAACCTTCAAGGCCATGTCTCTGACCTGTACTGTAAAGGAGACAATGCAGCAGTCATGATTTTCTCAATTGTGGGCCCTTCCTGCATAGAAAATCTTTTGAACTTGTTGTGAGACCTCACCCACCTCTGCGACAGATAACCGAAAAATTGACCCATTCAACGCAGAAGTCTGACATTCATTGCAGAAAGTACCTTATGTATGGTGATGCAATATCTCTCTTTTTCCCCTACAACTTTTGATACTTGCCATTTGAAATGAAATCGAGATCTGCACAAATATGTCGGGAATCCCCTGAATATGTCGGGAATTTCTTATGTTAAGTAACACATCCAATTGAGCAACTTCCACGTATCCAGTTGTGCATACAAGTGAGTGAATTGAGAACACCCCAATTCTCTTGTTGAAACCATTTCATGAAAGAACTGCAAGAATGTCACTGCAATGCAGTTGGTCGTGGATGCAACTCGAGTGTTAAAAATACACAATCATAATTTATGAAACCAAGGTATACATGTACAAAATCTCAAAAAAAATGTCACCCTGAAAACCAAATAGATAAAATAAAACTTCACACGCTCTTTGAATGAAGTGTCAAAATTGAGCGCACTACTCTTTACAACCTAAGCACTACTAGGAAGTGGAACGAGCGAGAAAATTTTCAAACTATCACACTTGCTCAACCAAAACCACCTTGCCTTTCAGGCATCCTCTCGTCTACTAAACTACAAATAAAAGTCTAGCGTACACTGTAATAAACCAAGCTTAACCCTCCCATATCATAAACCACAATCCTTGGCTCCATACTGAAATCGTATCTCTCCCGTACCCAAATCCACAATCCTTCTTTACTAAAATACTTGCATTCTAAAATTTCATAGAAAACAAACAATATATTCTAAATCACTTGCCGATTTCTCCAGTAATTACAGCAACCACCTTTGGTTCATGCGTTCCAAGCCAAATCACAGTACAAGGTCATCATGAAAAAAGGAAGAATCAAACCTTCTATGATGGTCAAAAGCATCGCCAGTCACGTAATCTGGGCTAAAATTTGGGCTATTCGAAGGCGGGCTCAGATCGGAAAAACTGAAGGTGCGCAAGTATGGACTGTGAGGGTTGTTATGGAATTGGTACCGTTGAAAAGTGGGTCTTGGTCGATGATGGCGGGAGCTTGGAATTGGATTCGCAAGAGGAATGTCAATAGCATTGCTGTGTGGTGTGGCATCGTCGTCCTCGTGAAGAGCAAAAGATGAAGAGCTGAAGTGAGGGTTTACGAAGATGGCAAAGGGACTCACGGTGGAGACGATGCGAGCCTGGCGATTCACTTTGCGCAGTTTCTTCAGAAGGCGACTCGGGGGGACCATGCCAGTAACGGTCACGATTTGTCTTGAGGAGTCGCATACGACGTCCAGGACTCCTGTCACAAGCAAAAATGAAAACACGTTAAGTTTATGTATTAAGTTTTACGTTCATGGTTAAGTTCATGTTAATGCTTTCACCCTTAACCCCTGACGGCCATGAGCGCCCCAAAGTCCATATTATGGGTGATGGACAGAGTGCTCCTAGGCGACATTTCGTTCAAACAACTACACATCCATCCACAGTACTGTTGAAATCGTTACAAGATGGCCTTCATCTTACTAAAAATTGGATGGAAACAGAGTTCACAATATACAGGTATTCCGAGATAAGCGAAAATGGGCAAAATATCAGAAACAGATTAAGGTATTGAAGACTTAAGGATCTCAGAACCAGGAGCCTGTGTCTGACCCTGTGTTTTGCTTATACACTTGTTCTGTATTTTTTATGCGTTCGTATTGACCATGTTATCGTCTCTAAATTTAAGTTCGAACTGTAGAATACAATGCATATGAATACTACGTCGTAATTTAGCACATAATCAGAATTTAAGGGGACTTTAAACGGAGTTAAGGGGGCTTAAGGGATAACCATTCAGTGCCTGAACTGAACATAGAAAGTCCACTTTGGAAGCTCACAGTTGATAAGAGTACCTTCCAAGACATTTATTTAACTGTAAAACATGACTTAGTTCGTTCTATCGCTACGTTTTCCTATCTTCCTCGAAGGTTTCTAAATTGACCAGTTTCAACTCCTGGCTGTAGACATGGGGGTGGCCTGTTCAGGGCCCTCGGGTTTAAAGTCAATACAAGAGAAGCGATAAACGTGAAGACATGCCAAGGAGCTCCATCTTATGAAATTTCACCCCATGCCGTAATTCTGGCAGTGAACCACAAGAACTCACTGAAACTCAACACCAATTACATTACAATACGGCGGTGTGGCATGCGCACCTTTTATCAAGAGAGCATCTTTCACCCTTTGAACGTCGTCCTCATTCTCCATTGGCACTCTGAGTTGTACGTCCTGTCCTCATATAAAACAGACGATTACTAAATGACCTTTCAGGCAAACAAATGGTAGAAAAAAAAAAGCAATCATGCAAAGGGTAGTCAATGACACCTCGACAAAACATGCTGAGTGAAGATCATTAATCCCTAAGTGCCCAAGTGGCCAAAACCGGTCAAAAGTGGCCCAATATCCATATCTTTAGAAGTTGAAACAAAACATTAGAAAGCTTCACAGAACGTTATAAATCGTACTAATAGAAACATAAAAATCATACCCTACGTTCTTTCACAATAGAAGCATGTTTGGAAAATTACTTCCATCTGTTATAAGCTTCCAAACAGGTAAAGTAAGTCTAAGTAATTAGCTTCCAGATAGTAAAAAGACATACCGGGAGTACAGGCGGCATAACACCCGATGCCAATGGATTGTAGGAATCCTCACTTTCATCAGAAGAAGTGCTGCAAATGTCGTCATCTTCGTCGTCACTGTCCGTCTGCTCACACTCACTGCACCCTGACATCCGCATTTCTGGTACCCTCATCTCCCCTAATCCACATTCAAAGATCTTCTTCCTCAGAATCATTTCCATGTCGTTGTCAACACCATTGCCAGCGACTCCACTTGTTCCAGGAATGTCTCGAGGGCAAGACATCGTAGCTTGATAGGTCGAGCTTTCACCTTTGTCTTGTTCAATGGATGCATTGTCTTCACCTATTCTTTCTTCCTTGTCTACCATTTCAACGTCACGCACTTTGGGATCGAATTCCGGTCCCTCGCCATCAGGGGATGATGGCCGGCTAGATCGAGGTGTCTCCATCTCCTCTCAATCTTCCTGCAATCACAAATTTTAGGTCACGGTGAGTCCTTGCGGTTGGCATTCAATACCAGTCACCAAGCACAAACGTCGTGTTACAGCATTTCAAGCTCTCTTGGTCTCACCATATCGTCTAAGCGCCATAGATGACACTTATAAAATGTGCAGGACAGTTCCTAAAAACCAATTCGGAGTAAGGCATGTTCTGTTGGGGTAGGGTGACACTCAGGGAACATTCAGAGTATGCTCTGTGACGAAACTGTGTCAGAGGTGTATGCTCATGGACAGATGTCCCCTGAGCCACACTCGTCCCTACCCAAACGAAGGCGAGCAGTGCTTGCAGTTCCCCTAAAAAAACCCTCCTACGAGCCTACAATCGTTTCTCCCGAAAAGTTTCTATTTCAATATACACCAGGGTTCTCAGCTCAAACTGCGATACAGGACTCTACACACGCTTAAGAACACTTACTAAAGAACGAGACAGTAGATTTTTCTTCAAATCTCTAAAAACCAGAACAATCAAAGAAACTAAGCAAAACCGCTCCTTCATCAACCATCAAACACTTGCTTCATACCACAGAAGTTTGATCAAGGTCCAAATTTCACTTCCTAACATGAACCAAACCATCAAACCATCTGCCACTTCGAGAAATTGACAACCCCAAAATGGCTACAAATGCCGTACCAACTCTGTCCTTAAAAACCAGATGCCAACAGAAACTGACACTCTACAAAACCGACTTTTGAAATTTCACATCTGGGTGCCACAAGGCCCCAAATCAAACATTCGCAAGCTTACCTCTTCGTTCGCCCTCAATCGGAACCTGCAACGGTTTGTGGTCGCGCTACTCCACCTCAAACCCTGCAATTTGATCCTCCCAAACCCTCGCACGGGAGAACAACTGCAACACCCACCCACCTTCCAAAACCTAAGACAAGTCTTGGCTGCGCGATTGCAGTTGCGATTGTGGACGAAACAGGCAGAAATTGAACTTGTGGATCACGGATCTGGGGTTGCAAAGATGGAAACCTGGTTGCAAATGCAGCACTGTAGTGGAAAACACAACGAAGGCTGGCTACTGTGGGGCAGAGAAACTCAAGGTGGTCACTAAGATACAAACAGAGGAAGCGGAAAACGGGGCCAGGCGGCTATTTTCGGGAACGTAGGCAGACGTTTGTTTAGTAAGTTACGTGACAGGTGACAGCACACAGGCGACTTCAGAGCCGGTTTCGTGGCAACTCCCGCAGGCTGGGGGCTGCCACGTTGACATGGAAAAATCTTCTCCCTGTGGCTTGCTCTCATCACATTCTTTGAATAATTGGGGAATGCAATGATGCATTCATACCATCCTAAATAAGAACCTGGCAGTAAATAGGTAATCAAAATTTTGGGATTCTACATGGAAGTGTGCAATAGTTACAAGAGCAAGGTACTATCAGAATGTTTGCAAGCAAAATTTTGGAAGGAGGTACACCCAAAGTAGAGGAATTTAGTTTCAGATTTTAAATCTTGCAAAAAAGAAAAAAATTTAACATTGGACTTGCATTTTGTTGGTTGCTTTGGTTTAACAACAAGGCGAAGGTACAATGAAAATGATATAGTTTTTCTCTACTCATATAGAAGTGAAAGCATCTTGGAACACAACAAAGGTGATTGTGACTTTGAAATTGAATTCAAAAATCCATTGTAGGAGTTCATTAAAATCAATTGTGCTATTATGCAATAATTTTAGCCTAGTACCTATTTGGAAAATACAATGGTTGGAATAACTAATCATAGACCCAATTGTATCAAAATGCATGGCTAAATTTATCATAAAATGTCAATCTAGGCCTATTCACTATACTTTTTTTTGTTAAAGTGATTTTGAATGAGAGATTTTGACTAGTTTTAAATTGGCATTCAAGAATCATAGCTTCTCCTAGATTTTGATGTGGCCTTGGGCTACAAACTCTTAATTGGTTTTACTACAACCAATGGTTTAACTATAATTTGTTTCTATTAAATCTTCCTGATGACTAAAAGAAGACTCCAACACACTTTAATGTGTATTATTTGTATATATGAATGTATTATGAATTTTCAAAATATTGTTCTTAGGCATTCAAAAAAAAAAAAAAAAACTTTTATAGATTCATGTTTTGATTGTATACATCATCTATAATCAACATTTATTTTTTGTCATGTTGTTTGGTTCATTGTAGGTGTTGTATTTTAGACAATATCTCATACCTTAGTCTTGGCAATAAATTGCAACTTCAACCATCAATTGGACTTTAATTATGTCCATCAATCTCCAAACTCAAGATCCTAGAGTTGAATTGCAGTCCTCTTTTCTACATGTCACATTCTCATTAGAAAAAAAAATCTGGATTTAAAAACATTTGGGAGTTCTCTAAAGTTCCCAAACAATGAAAATTTGCCACATGAACAACCTAACATGGTTCAGATTGTGCCATGCAATATGATATTAATCAATCAATATTTTTTTTTAAATTTACAAAAAACTTATTTCAAAAATCATTTTTGATTTTGTTAATATTTTCTGAAATTTTTTAAAGAATTTTTCTAATTCAAAATTTTAGTAATACTAGTTGATTTATTTACAGTTCCTAAAACATCAAGGAAACAATAAGGGAAACAACCCTAAAATGACCCATGTATTTTTAGTAAAAAATTTATGAAAATTGCCTTAAAGGTCATTACTTAAAATCATATGTCTAAGACTATATTTAAAAACTCTCTTAAAACACCCTTTTTCTTGTAGTGAAATTTACAACAAAGTCCAATACTTAGCAAAATTCCTTAGAAAAATGTATTATTATAGTCTTCATCTAAGATAGACCCTACTATCACCTAAATATCATCCAAATATCATCCATATAATATATAAATTATTTATATAAATATAGCCTTTCTTGGTACCAAGACTTAGCGTTTTTGCTACTTTTCTAAACAACAATTGTAATCCTATTATAAATGCCCAACCATCTATTAGAAATGATGCATATTTTAAAGAATGCACTTCATCTAATTCATGTTTGTTGAAGAAGCTTCAAGAAGAATCATGTCATTGGAAAATAAGAAAATCGTATTCCATTTAAATAAATAATATGTGCTTTGAAGGAATTATAATTAATTGTTTCATAATACATTCCTTTAAATTGATTCCAATAGCTTTAGTTTGAACTTTCACGTATTAGCCCTTAAAAATAGAAGTCTATTATCATTATCATCATCTGTAGAATTATCCTTTGATAGAATGAATATTTGCATTCATTGTTCCTATGTAAATCTTAAAAGTCATTCATTAGATACTTTGAATTTTTTATAGCACTATAAGTTAGTTTGTAGTTAATGCAACATCTATAGCCTAGAAAAAGGTCTTCTAGATGCCTACAAAGGCACTTTGCTAGATGAAAACTATTTTGAATTTATTGTGATTTTACATAGATGGCCAAAGGATCTATTCAAATGAATTTACTACTAGTATTTGCAATAGTAACAATTTTCAATTGACAATAATTTGAAAATTGTACAAATTGTGACAAGCCTTTGCTATATTTTTGATAAAATCCATGAAATATGGTTCATTATTTTTACATTATTTCAAATAGTGAGACCATTTTCATTCAAATTCAACTTTACCATTGTAATTGTAGTTGTCATCTCAATTCAACAAATTTCATCCAAATGTCCACATTAATTAGACTACATTCATTCAAAATTCATTAGATTGGTTTAAAGGAATCTTGCACCATTCAAACTCATTCATTGATTGAATTGACTCGAGTAGTACTAGTAAGCCACTTTTTTTATACAAATAAAAGGGAACAAAAGAAAAAAGAGAATAGTATGTCAATTCATATCATATCTAATAAAATCAACTCAATTAAAAAAGGAAATGGAAACACATATACTAATTGATGTTGTAATGTTCTTTAGGAATCTAAATTTTAGAGAGGGCCAATTAAGTGTTTATTCATAATTTTTATCTCTAGAGTCTTATAGTAACAATATAAATGCTATTTTAAAAGTATAGTGTAAATGAGCAAAAATGATTCAAAATTCCAAGTCTTTTTATAATTAGTTTCTATTCTAATAGTTTCTTACCAATTAATAAGGCTAAAGGAGTTGATTGGCACCAAAATTTAGAAGTCAAGGGTAGTTTTGATAAAATTTTCCTAATTGATAAGACTGAAAGAGTTAATTGGAACAAGAAACTGAAAGTTGAGGGTAAAGATTCAACCATTCAAGTCTTCAAATTTAGATGGTTTTGTTTATTTCCATTGTTTCATTTATTGAATTGGAGCTACATTTGTCTTAAATTCAATCTATTCAATGCACTTGAAGAAAGTTTGGAGCCTTTAACGTGACTTCAACACAATCTAGATGATATTTTTGTATTGACTACAATGCAAATTTGTAAATTTTGCATTGCAGTCAACACAAAACATCATCTAGATTGTATTGAAGTCATGTTACAGGCTCCAAACTTTCTTCTATATGACTTCTAAAGTAGCCTCTTAAAAGGTGGACAATCTCTACTATTGGTTGTAAAAATGTAGGAAATTAGCAAAATCACTATTGAATTGCATACCATTGGTATCAAGGAAAAAGGGACAAACTTTCTGAAAACTTATATAACTGCTTTTCAAATCGAATAATGACTTCATTGAGAAACTTAAGTTTAAAATTAACTACAACAACTTTCTAACCAATTTCATCAATCATGTTAATTTCGAAGAGGGTTAAAATACCTCAATACAAAGAATATATTTACATTAGAAGGGGAATATAAAAATCAAGAGTGCGAGATTTAAACTCAACATTTCCACCAAGCAGACAATTCTTCACTCTAATTCAATGCAATACTTTAGCAATAAATGTCTACAACTAATATTGTATCCATGTAATAATGTGTTTATGCATAACCTAATAATGTTTTTTGATATAGTGTATCGGACTTCAATCATGTATAACTTTTGTGTATGATATTTTAATGATGTAGACAGTGATTGACAAAACCAGGTACTTTTGTGAAACATTTTCATTCAAACAACCATATCATAAGCATCAATGGATAAAATCCAAATGTATACACATGAAAGTTATAGAGTATAAGTTATAGAGTATGACATACGACACATTACCATGAAGTTTGAAGAAAAAATTAGTTGTGATTTGAAAGAAAATTAATTCCAAAGTTTGCCAAGTCAAAAATTCGATTTTTGCTCAACATAATTTGGTTTTACTTTATCTTTTGTCAATTTTTTCTTAAAACTCCAAAAATTCTTTTTATGCCTTAGCATGTTGAAATACATCATTTTTGATTGTTATGTACAAAAATTGAATGAAATTCACATTTATAAAATTTAAAATATTAACAATTTAACAAACACACAAATGATGTTGGTTCTCACAAAATTTGAGTTTTTTCTTGGAACTAAGAGCATGGGATTGCATTAGCCATTGTAAAAAGAGTATAGGTTGTAAAATAGACCATTGTTATATCTAAATGCCTTTGTATTAAAAATATTTGTTGAATTGGGCAATGTGTACAATTTACATTTTACAATTGTATAATGCATTTTTGAATTCAACTTTTGTGTTCAAAGACTAGAGTTCATGATTCATATAATTCATCCACATTAGGATGAATTTGTCGGCTCCAAAGGGCCGTTTCGGGACTGTTCTCGAAACTGGTCTGGGGAACGGCTGGTTGCTGTTAGGCCAGCATTTCTCAAAAATAAAATAAAATAAAATAATTGGGGTCCTGAAATATGAAAAAAAGTCCCTCAATTATTTTTTTCAAAAAAAAAAAGTTAATGATGTAGCAATCGCTCGACCACATAGGATTCCTGCAGAACTATGTTTCCGCGGCAGATTACACGATTTCGGGTTGTGGAAACTTGCGGGTCCTAGAGCCCTCAAATCTCTCCTAATGCATCCAAAAAAATCTTAAAAAATCCATCATCATTGCCAGTATGATCAAAAAATTGCTAATTTTCTAAATGTCAATGTAATTTTTGGCAATTAGTAGTTTTTTGATGTTACTAGCAGTGATGATGGATTTTTTGGATATTTTTGGATGAATTATATGCATCATGAACTCTAGTCTTTGAACACAAAAGTTGAATTCAAAAATGCATTATACAATTGTAAAATGTAAATTGTACACAAATGTTGCCCAATTCAACAAATATTTTTAATACAAACGCATTTAGATATAATAATGGTCCATTTTGCAACCTATACTCTCTTTACAATGGCTAATGCAATCCCATGTTCTTAGTTCCAAGAAAAAACTCAAATTTTGTAAGAACCAATGTCATTTATATATTTGCTAAATTGTTAATATTTTAAATTCTATAAATGTAAATTTCCTTCCATTTTTGTATACAACAATCAAAAATGATGTATTTTGATATTCTAAGGCATAAAAAGAATTTTTGGAGTTTTAAAAAAAATTTGACAAAAGATAAAGTAAAACCAAATTATGTTGAACAAAATCGAGTTTTTGACATGGCAAACTTTGGAATTAATTTTCTTTCAAATCACAACTAATTTTTTCTTTAAACTTCTATGGCAATGTGTTGTACATCATGCTCTACAAATTTCATGTATACACTTTTGGGTTTTATCCATTGATGCTTATAGTATGGTTGTTTGAATGAAAACATTTTACAAAAGTACTTAGTTTCGTCAACTCATTGTAGTTACTTTTTTTAATTCCTATTTAATATGCCAATATGAATATTGTATAAAAAATTCAATTTAATAATGATTGTGATGAAACTAGTATGTGTGATATTAAACCCCCTCCATTGAGCTATTCTTGGGCCTAGGTGGCAGTTTGTATAGTAGGTCATGTTGGTCTTTGTCTCCAATTGAATCATATTTATCTAGGGTTGGAGGTTGTCCGACAGGAAGAGGCAAGATTTCAAAGGAACTTCTCTTGAGAGTAGAGTTGTATGTGTGTGCCATGGCTAGCCTTCTTCCATTTCCATCTCCCATTTTGTACACAACCTCAAATGCTTGTGATGTGAATCATAAATCATACTCGTGGATATTTAGTTATCTCCTCATATGCTTCTTGAGAGTTGAGAGAAGGAAAAGCATGAAGGAAATTCAATGAACTAAAAGCTCCAATCTTGAGCTCCTACAAGTATATGTTAACAACTACTAATGGTGGTATTTCATATGCCATTTTTCAAACCACGTTGTCTAATTTAAAAATGAACATCTAGGATAGGTATAGATTTTTAGGCATCTAGGATATATATATCCCACAAATCTATGACAAGTTTAGATTTTAGACTAAGCAGTCTCAACTATAAAAAGTTTGAAAGTAATGGAATGTCACCATTTTAATTAAATTTGCCATAAAAATAAACATTGAAATATATGATAGTGTGCTTTAAAATAGACCCTCTTCTTCAAATAGTCCTCTAGGAGGCTCTAAAATGGATATGTGTTGATGACGGAATAGACTAATGATTACGTTATAAAATAAGAAGGTTTAATTCATAGTTCTTCATTGGATGGTTCATACTTCTTCAACATTTGGTTTAAGAGCTATGGTAGGTCCATTTCTAACTAAGTGAATAGGTGTTCATTAAATTTTTTTCAAAGTAAGAAATGATGGCCCAATTACCTTCTTAAGTATGCTAAATAAAATAAAATAATCAATTGACTTAAGCTTTCATTTAATCATTAATTGACTTAAGCCTTGAAGTGTTACTTTTAGAGTCACCTACCTTATTACTCTTGATCAGTAATTATAAAGAACATTATTAAATCTTCTTAGAATTTTGGACTAGATTAAAGAGGTCTACACTTGTTTATTTCAAATTTTAAACTGAAATTGACGTTTGAATTAATGGGAATAATCAATTGCACTAAGGTAGGTACACCCAAAAGCGCCAGTTTCTCTACTGTGCCTAGTTCCTGTTATTATGTTGTTCAGATTTTTGTACAGTCTTGTTGGTGAGTGAAAGCATGTTCCAACGCACCAAAGAATAGTGGATTTGGATACCGTATGCAAAAGTTATTAACAATCAAAGTGTGTTTCTGAAAGCGCCATCTACAGTCTGGGTACATGACTGATTTTGAAAATCTATGCACGTTGTACAGAGCGCTTTAAGGTCAGGTGCCATTTTGGGTGTACCTACCTTAGATCTAATCAACCTTACAGTTTGGCCTCAGTTCATTTCGAAGACTTCAAGAGAGTCACAAAGGATACATTTTATAGTTATCTGATTGAAATACAAAAAGAAAAAATTAAGCGATGAAAGCATCCCCACACTAGGGCCTCAGGGAGCGATGCAAACACTGCAAATGACCGTGCCCAGCTGCATATCTTGCCCCACAGGAGGCTTTGTGAACTGGAAAAAATAACATGCCACGGCCAAAAATGGCCAAGAGACAACCAAATGGTGGAGACTGGCAATGGCTCGGTATATCAAATGACACAGTCTTCCACGTATAAAGCATAGCATTGAAGACTTTTATCTGCATATGGGAGGCACTATGAACTTTCTGTGATGACTTGGTACACTCACAGTCTTGGTTCATGTGCCGAGTCCCCTTCCTTGAGTCTTATGCCCGTCTCCCTATGGGCCAACGGAGCACCAAGTGACCAGCTGCATTACTTCAGCTCTGCAAACCAGCCCTAGTTGTGCTTCTCCATTGCGCAGCCGGTGGGGATGCTCTGAGAAGATTGATTGACACTCCTAAAAGATAAGCTCACATGATCTGAATTGTCTTATAGCATTCCCACAAGGACACGGCCAGAGCCTCAAACTCGGTATTTGGCCGTGTGGAGTCAAAGAAACTTCTCCACAACACTCAAAAAGAGGCTCAAAATATACCCGAGCCCGGCAAAAATTGAAGAAGAGATGGCCAAATGGTGAACACTGGTCGTGGCTTTCCACGTGATTTGGCACAATTCTCAAGCTACAGATCCATTAATTTAATACAATTCTCCCTAAAGATACACTTTTATATTCAAAAAGTGAATGGAGCCTGGACTTCATTGATGGGAGGATACTTGAATTCGGGGGGAGATTCTTTGTGTTGCAATAAAATAAGGAAAAGTGATCAGGCCGTGTCTTCCCATTCCCGTGCCCATTCCGTATTGCCCGTGGGGCTTTTTCTCGAGACACGGCCCAGGGTCTCTGGATGAGAGCTGAAATGCTCATACTGCATCTCCCAAGTAGTGGGGATGCTCTTAGGAATGGAAGTTGTACATGTATAATGAGACTAAGACGGCAATGAGTTCAGGTTTTACTTCTTGTGCATGCTTAGTTAGTTGTTTGAATTGTACAACATTGCAAGAAGCTCTTTTAGTGGTGTTTCTTGAGACTATATTCTCTCGTCATGTAGTCAATCCTACATCATGTCAGGGTTTTGTTTGTATCTTATTAACCTACACGTTACCAATTCATTAGATTTTTATGATACCCATTCGATTTTTGACTTTTGATTTGGATCCTTTCTTGCTTGTTCAAATTAACTTCCCACATGTTTGTCAATGAGTTTTGTCTTTACTCCTAAAGAATCTAGAATCTTCAAATGAAGCCTATTTGATTGAGAAAAGTCTATAACTAAAGTGGGGTCATTTTTGTGTTAAGTAGATTTATTGAAGAACAGTGCGTATATTAGTAAGATAAGAATAAAATTGAACAAAATGACTGAAAAATATTTTGTTTTGTTTGACCTAGATGGGCAAATTGTTACATTGAAAAAGGTGTTTGAGAATATGTGTTGAAGTTGAAGATAATGCTCTATTCCTCAAAAGAAATATTAATAGGCCATTTAGTAGCTGTTAATGTATACTTGTAGGAGCTCAAGATTGGAGCTTCAAGTTCACCAAATCTCCTTCCTGCTTTTCCTTCTCTCCACTCTCAAGAAGTAGATGAGGAGAGAACTGAAAATTCACAAGCACATTGAAGATTCACAACAAGAGCATTTTGAGTGTGTGTACAAAATGGGAGATGGAAATGGGAGAAGAGTTTGGATATGGTACACACTCATAGAACCGTGCTCTCAGGAGAATTTCTTTGAAATCTCACCTCTTCCTACCATCCAACCTGTGATCCTAAGTAGATTTGATTGAATTAGAGACGAGGACCAACCTAACATGCTTGCCAAGTAGATTGCCTCCTAGTCCCAAGAATAGCTCAATGGAGGGTGTCTAATGTCTTACAACTAATACCCTAAAGTTTATTCTCAAAATTTTCACCCATGTCAATGCTCCTTTATTGTAGAAATTTTGTCTTGCTTGATTTTTAGCTATATAACTTAATGCATATAAAATAGAAATAACTTAGACATTTTGTCTAATGCAAATAATTGAAAGTGGGCTTAAAGTGATCATTTTTCAAGAATTGAAATTTGGATCACAATGTAATGAATAGTGATTTAAAATTTTAAGATCTAGCAATGAAGTTAGTAACCACAATTAGAACTTCAATTTTATATGTGAAAACCACTTTATGAGGTACTATTTTGGGTCCTTGAGGTTGTAATTGTTTTCTAAAAAAATTATCATCATTTAGGTGAAATATATAACCTTTACAAATGCTCCTTATAAACTCATACAATTTTTAAAATATATAATTTTAGTTGTCATCGCCTTGTCTTGCATTTGTCTATGTGCATAACAAAAAAAATCATCTTATGTGAGCAATGCTATAATATTGGACACATTAAATTACTATGCCAAATTTTAATTTTGGATTGTCAAGCTTATCATATATGCATGCACAAAGAGTGAAGGATTATTTAGAATGCAAACTATACTAAAAACTATACTTAGTGTCACTTATATTGACTATGTACTCAAGGCAATAATTTTATGAAATATGAGTATTTTTACCAAAAGCATAAATATCAATACTATTCAAAAGAGATCTTTGTGAAGATAGTTGGTAAAAGTAATCATCAAAAGTGAAAATTTATAGAATTTTTTAAATAATCAATGTAGGTAACACTAAATGACTAAATACAACTTTCAACATAGATTTTATAATTTTTGGGTTGTTATTGTAAAGTTATTTATAGTTTAGCCTTTTACTTCTAAATATGAAAAATAAGGCTATTGGAATGATATTTTAGTTTTTAATTTTTTTTGTTGATGATTTTTGTATAGTTCTTAAGTATAATTTCTAAGATATTGTCAACATTGCCATCAATTTAGCATATTAAAAAGCTAATGATATAACACACATTCACTAAAAGATTAAAGAGGTATTAGAATCTCGCTTTAAAATCCTCAAAAAGGACCTTTCATACCGTAATTGAATAATTTAGAAATTAAGAAGGTTTCTCAATTTTAAAAAATAATGAATTTCATTTACATTTAGGTATACATCAAAATTATTTGACCATTCATATGCTACTTTTAGCTCTTATAACCTTGCAAGATTAATCCTTAAAGGTTAATTTTGAGGCCATTCAATCAAACATCATTTTAAACTTCAATTTGAATTTTAAAATTCTATATAAATTTCAATTTCAATTTTGATTACTTGAGACTAATGATTGTATATCAATTTGAAAATCAACTAAAGTAGGTACACCTAAGATCACATTGTGTCTAAGGGCATCACGTCAATAGAGCCCCACTCTATTTACTTATGGTACTGGTGTGCCGTGTCTTGTTGCCACCACCAAAATTAAAGTAAAAGTAATTTCCTAATTTTTTTAATCCATTAAAACTTTGAAATTCAATAACTTTCTCCTTGTAAGTCAAAATGCCACCAAACCAAGCATGTGCACCCTTCCTCATCCAAAGCTTTTTTATGGTACTAAGCATACAACCAATGGACGCATGGGCCAAGAGATCTCAACGTGACAAACAAAACAAAACAAAACAAAACGAACTACCTATCTTAAGGTATAGATATCAATATACACCTATACATAATGCTTTTAGAAAATCCACCAAAAAAACTTTGATCATTCGTAATTTTTACATACAATATACAAATGTCAAAATTTTTTGGTGCATTGGAATGTTTCCTATTCAGAGAGATGTAATAATTGAACTTATAAATCTTAGACAAAAATATATAATTAGAAAAAATAGATAGCTTTATACAAAGTATATACTTATCTTACCCAAAGAAATTGTCAAAGCTTGGAAAATGATTTGTGAATGTTTTTTGAAGGTTTGAGATTTTTTATCTAGTATTTTTTTTAAATTTTCTTCTCACCTTATAGAATGATATAGAAATTTAGTAACAACAATATTGTATTTTTTTTTATCATATTTTGTATGGAATAAAATATTATATTTTGTCCTTTAATGTTCAATATCCTTGTGTCTTCTATACATCAAAGGATAATTGGAGTGTCATAATTACAAGCTAAAATGGGTTAATAAAAGCCACATATTATCCAAATGAAAAGTGTTGGTACAAAAATCTATTTGTAGCATGCTTACAAAACCATCCCATTTAGATGTATAGATACTATACACGAGAATTCCCAAGCAAATAAATCCCTTAAATTCCTTGATAATGTTACCACTAAAAACACTCTTAAAAAACCATTTTTGAACACATATATTTATAGGATTTTGTAGTATATTGATTTGAAAATAATAATGTAGAAAGAAATTTCAAAAATGACCATTGTGTGGATTGCAAGTACCAGTGTTTGAATTCACAAAAATCCTTTCTGGACCTTGTGAAAACTAGAGTAGTTTTACTTCACAAGTTCACATTTATATGGAAAATATCTATGTTGGTTGTACTTTTTTGGATTCATTTTTCTAGGCAAGTTGGTTGCTTGCTAGGAAATTTGAGATCATTGGAAAACAATATTTAAGAAAAAAAATAGAAAATAGAAAGAAGTAGAGAATGATTTAAAATACTCATTTGTTAATAATTTAGTTATCAAGAATTGAAAAATGCCAATTCCAATGGTTGTAATGTTTTAATAAACAATTTAAATCCTATAATTTATTATTTTCAATATATATTGAAAATTGAGTTCAAAGTTTATTTTAAAGTAGGAAATCTATAATTACTTGCAAACCAAAAATCCTCATAATTTTCATCTCATTCATCAAAAGAGAGTGATTCAAAGTTGTCTACATGTATGAAAATTTAGAAAACCAATTTCAAATTTTTGTTTGTGAAAAAAGTGATTTATAAAAATTTGTGTGGCCTACATGAGTTGGGAAAAACTACATACCTTAGAATAACTTTTGAACCATGTATTCAAAAACCTTGTCCACATGTTGTATAAAAATTTCAAAGAAGAAAAATAAAAATTCTATTCATAGTAAATTGCCCAAAATTTTTATGTTGCCCAAAACGTAGCTCGGTCCTTTAGGGGTTTAGATATACCTATTTTCAACACTTTAACAAATCCATTATTTATCGACTTGGAGTCCAATAAATGAATGATGAGGGAATTTGAAATCCTTTTTCAACTAAACAAAATACTGAAATTAAGTTACCTTTACAATTAGGTTTTCTTACCTCAAAAAAGATATCCTTCAAGCCATCAAAGTTAACAAATATTTCTACTAATACTTTCATTTGTACACAAGGATGTTCATGAGTTCCAACTATACAAGTAACTAATTCAAAAGTAGTGCTTTTTTGTATAATAAATGAGAATATTTATTTAGTGTGTAATGTCAATAAATTAGTGAAGGGCAACCTAATTTCACTATTTATTACACTTGTAAAACCTAAAATTTTTAAAAATAGATTCTATTATTCTCTAAATACATTTATATAGAAAGATTAAAAAAATAAACCTTACTCAGTGTGCACAACACAATAATACACATATTCTAGAAGATTTATTTGGTTATTGTAATGATGATTTTACTATCTTTAGTTCAAGCACTTGAGAATTAAATAATTTTGCTTCTAAATTTCTTGGATTTGTCTCATACCTAGTCTAGGAGAATCTTCAAAGTGTAGTTTCATTCTGGGGATAAATGTTGTTGGTTATTTATATTTAAGTTAATGTAACACGTTCTAAAATCACTCAAGCTCTAAAATGGCCCACTTCCTTAAATGTACACTATTTATACATGTTACTTTTTCATAGCCTTGAACAATGTACAAACACTATACATTACAAGAGGTGGGTGATTTTAGAACCCCATGCCATTTCAACTTCAAAATTTTGTAACTTATTCCAAAAAGCTTGGCAAAATATGAATAAGTATACACCTTGGGTTGGTCGTCAATTCTACTTCTCTTTCAGGTAAAAATTTACTGAAAAATATTTGAAGATGTTTTACCTCCGTGAAATTCAGTTCCAGCCCTTAATGGCCCATTCATGAAACTGTTACCTGCTGTCCCTTTTGTTTGACCTATTCCCGCGCATGGGGTGTCCGGAGCTTCCAACGATCGACACCTGGCCGTCGTCTCCAGATAAGGATCGATTGTGCCACTTGGCAGGCTTCTGTGCATCGTACGGATCACGCCGTTTCTGTCAGAAGGAGGTCGGAAATGCTCAAAAAAGCAGCTTCGTCTTTTCCGGCTGCCCCAAAACTTCAAAAACAAAAACAATAAAAAAAAAGACTATGAATGGGTGAAGAGCAGTGATCCCCAAACTGGCTAAATTTCGCTAATTTTCTACTTAATTTTTTCATGCCCTTTGTAAAAAAAATTAAAAATCTTCCAAAAATGAACATTTGACTAAAAACCCTCAATCTGTTCTAAGATCACTGGTGAAGAGACATAAATAAAAAGGTAACTTACCTACCGTAGGAGGCCCATGAAGTGCAAACGGTTCATAATTTGGCCAAGGGAGTTTAACTTTTTGAAGTATATTTTTCGAAAATTTCAGTTGAAAGATAATTGAAATTGGTATCGAAGGTAAGCCATTTCATAGTTAGGGGTTATTAATGGAATCAGTTATGAATTTTGACATTGGAATTACATGAGGGTTCATACTTTGATATGTTCATTGTTGATACATTGACAAATGAAATGTATACAATGAAGAAGGCAATTTATATTTTTGTATTAGAGAATGTTTGAAGAATATGGTCACTTGATGACCTTCCTACCTTATATGCATCACCATCGTGCTTTAGATTGAAAGGCTTGCTAGAAGATACTAAAGGTGATCCATACGTGAAGCCCATGTCAACAAAGAAAGTAATAAGAGTCAAGAATAGTTCTACCAATCATGAGTAAGTAGGAATTAAGGGAATGAATTCCACTAATATCACTATATTCTATTCCATGGAAAAATAGAAAAATATTTTTTATATTTTAATACCAGTGAAGACATTCATCCATGGATATATGTATGAAGGTTCTAAATTAGATTTTCAAAGGAATTCTCAAAGCTATATTGACCTATATTCATTTATTTTTTTACTTCAAGAAGGATAAATGATTCAAATTTGTTGAATTTTTTGGCAAGAAATGTCAAATTTGGCCATGGCAAGTGACTAACTTGGAAAATGTTAGGTGGCATGAGAAACGCATAGGAGATGTCAAATTTGGCTACAACAAGTGAATGACATGGAAGATGTTAGGTGGCACAAGAAGCGCATGGGAGATGTCAAATTTGGCCACGACGAATGATTGACGTGGAAGATGTCAGTGGACACGAGAAACGCATAGGAGACGTCTAATTTGGCCACAATGAATGATTGACGTGGAAGATGTCAGTGGATACAAGAAGTACATGGGAGACTCAAATTTGGCCACAACAAGCAATTGATGTGGAAGATGTTAGTAGACACGAGAAGTGCATGGGAGACGTCTAATTTGGCAATGACGAGCAATTGATGTCGAAGATGTCAATGGGCACGAGAAGCGCATGGGAGACGTCAAATTTGGCTACAACGAGTGATTGATGTCGAAGATGTCAGTGGACACGAGAAGCGTATGGGAGACGTCAAATTTGGCCATGATGAGCAATTGATGTCGAAGATGTCAGTGGACACGAGAAGCGCATGGGAGACGTCAAATTTGGCCATGATGAGCAATTGATGTCGAAGATGTCAGTGGACACAAGAAGTGCATGGGAGACGTCAAATTTGGCCACGATTAGCAATTGATGTCGAAGATGTCAGTGGACACGAGAAGCACATGGGAGATGTCAAATTTGGCCATGACGAGCAATTGATGTCGAAGATGTTAGTAGACACGAGAAGCGTATGGGAGACGTCAAATTTGGCCACGACGAGCAATTGATGTCGAAGATGTCAGTGGACACGAGAAGCGCATAGGAGACGTCAAATTTGGCCCCGACAAGTTCATGGAAGATGTCAGAGGTGTGAGAGGGTGTGACCAAACTTCAGAAGGTGAAGAGACCAAAATAAAATTTGGTGAGGTCAATTAGACTTCAACCTATACCATTGTTGTGGAATAAAGTTTTACCTTAGATTTCTATTGCTTTCACACTGTCCCATATTCACTTAAAGAGCAAGGTGGCAAATATGTGATTTTTAGTAGGGCAACAAGTTCTCTTCAATAGCATTTCAAGTCTTGGAAAAAAAATTGCATTTATCATGGGTTTAAACCTAAAAGAAGAAATATTAATCAAGAAATTTACAAGATTCAAAATTCTACATTAGTGTATCAATAATGTACAAATCAATTACAAATATAAAATTTAGTACACCATTTCCTATCTTCATTAAAAGTACCAATGCAAAGGATATTTGGGCACATTTAAGGAGCCTCGTACTAATTAGAATTCTTGTAAAATTGATTTGGTATTAGCCTTTTAAGCTCAAAAACTTCCATCTATATAAGTATTTGCAATCATTATTCAAATGAATCTCCCATTTTATATGGATGTCCCTTAAAGTTTTTGTTTGATGTTATTGACACTTGAAAGAGTATTCCAGATTCTTTTACTATGCAATTCTTTTTAGAGTATACAATATATAATTAATTTTTTAAAGCATTGATTGTGTGTATACACTATCCACTCTAAGTACAACCTACAACTATTGAAAGTTTTGTTTTTCATAGACTATATTGACATTATATTTTCACATTGAGAAGATATGTGTTTACTACAAGAATATGGAAGAATTATTTAGGATTAAAATTTACAATTGAGATATATTTACTTTAGCAATGGGGCCTTAGAAAATTATCACCTAACCAATCAAAACTCAAGACTCATTAACAAATGTAAATGAATAATGCACAATTTATATTTAGACTTGATTTTCTTTTCCATTCTAATTGATTATTTGTTTTTTGTAGCCTTGGCAATTCATTAAAATGCTATTTTTTCTTCTACAATATGCACTTTGCAGTGATAAAGGATGATAAAACTTCAATTAATTATTGCAAACTCTACATGCTAGAAGTACATAATATTATATTTATTTTGGATTTTTGAATCTTCATTTTTTAAACTTCATTCATTGAGAAGTCCAGGATATTTAAATATACATTTTCATTGACATCACAATTTTTTTCACATCAAATTTGTTTAAAAAATCATCATCTACAAAAAAAGAATGTTTTTTAGCTCATAATTTAAAAAAAAAATTATTGATCAATTACGCCAAGGCTAAATTTATTGTAACAATGTTACACATAAATTTAACTCTAAGGTCATTGCTAAGGTATTTTAGGTGGAATAAAACCAAAAACCTTGGTAAGTTTTTCATTGTTCCTTGTATGTTGTGAAGAAATTTCATATTAATTATGTTGTTTATATTACATTAACCAATATATTAATAATTTTTTCTATATCAATTATGTGAATTATAATTTTTTACAAATGCAATAGAGTTTTTTCACATTGATAAATAACACACATTGATTAATAAGATATAATTTTATAACTTGAATAAGTTTCAAAAATCATAAATTACACTTAGAAATGATGTTTGACTTAATTACACTAGATTTAGATTTTTACAGATTAAAAATTCAAATACTCATTATCGACTATATAACTTTGTTTTTATATATTTATTTTATATTCAATATCAATATATTTGAATACAATATTATATATTTCAATAAAAATGCATAATTAAGAATACACTATATACAAATGTAGAATTGTCTTTTAGTATGTAATGAAGATTTTACTGGATTCTATACAATATATACATGTACAATCACAAAGGAACATTGATGATTTTAACCTTAACTCCTAAATGCCCAAAGCACCCAAATTTGGTGTTTGCAAAACTTTGAAGTTAAATTAAACCTAATCAAGTTGCTATTTTAGTGGTTTGTAATTGCGGGGAATTATTTTCAAAGTCTACTTTACACATCAAAAATCCAATTTTCAAATTGATTGCCTATGATTTTTTTATTTAAGATTTTGTGCAAGGGTACCCATTGCAATCTTGACTTTCTCTAGTCTTGAGGGCTCTTGGAAACAAGCCTCAAATACACTAGATCTTGGAGAAAAAATCACATTAAAAATTCATTTAAAAAAAATTATAGAGTAGATTTTGAGAAGCCGTAAATTGATTGGGGTTATGAAAATTAGGCCATTTCACTTCATATTTTTTGGTCACCAACTCTCTAGATTTGACTTGTGAAAGGAGAATTGAAAGACTTCATATCACTTTTGCAATTTTAACACCTTCATGATCAAACATTATAATCTTTCAATTGATAAGTAGTATTCATTAGAGGGGATTTGAAGCCTCCAAAGGGCCGTTTTGGGGGTTGTTCCCCAAAAAAATTTCCCATAACTACTGGCCGCTGTCAAGCCAGCATTTATCCCCAATTTTTTTTATGGGTCCTGAAATATGAACCCCCCCTCACAAAAAAAAATTTCAATTTTTTTTAATGATGTGGCACTCTCTCGACCACGTAGGATTCCTGTTTACGTGGTAGAAACTGCATTCCCACAGTTCAGGAACCCGCAGTCTTTCAATGGCCTCAAAAATTCCCTAGTGGTTGTGTTTTCTTTTTCTAAGTGATTTCTAACATCTTTAGTTTGAATTTGTATGGATACATTCCAAATTTTTTTGATAAAACTCATTATAAAGTTGACTTTTTGTTCACTTTAGAAAAATTCTTAGAAGCTGAAAAAAGGCCTTGGGCATTTAGGAATTAAAGAGTTGCACGAAGCTACAAATTTAGTGCTTTATTTACCTCTTAGAATACAAATTTTGTACAAAAGTAATGCAAGACAAACGACTTCAATTGTTAATCCAACAATTGATTAGCAAATTTTATTTAGAATTTAGAAGAAACAAAGTAGTCACTATAACCTTATGATTTTGAATAATGTAAAATCTTTCTAAATCTATTTCTTCATGCAAGTGAGATGGATGTTTAAAATCTTGTACCACATTAATTTTGACAAAAGTTGATGCATTACTATAATATACACTAATAATATGTTGAAAATGCACTAATTATATTCCACAATGTATATTGATACATAATGATATATTATTGTGCATTAACAATGTATGCAAATGCAATTTGTGTGTTATATTTTTGAAGATTGGAAAGTTGGTGTTTTGCTCTTAGGATTAATTGACCTTCAAATCTTGTTATAAATACACAATTTTGTATTAGAAGCATGTTTTATTTGCATTATAAATCTATTTCTCATTTATCCAAATTTTAAAAAGGAAATATTATAAAAAATTATAAATAGTTTGCCTATTTCTTGAACCATGTATAGAATGTACTTTCTACCTGTCAAATTCAATAGATATTTAAGAAAAAATTCTTACAAATGTATTGTTAGAAATTTTAGAATGTCTAATTCCATGTCTTTGATCTTTGCACCACCTCTACCTAAATCCAACATTCATTGTACACACACCCTTTTTATAACACTAAAAAATTACACAACTCTAGTTCACTTCACTTCACTTCTCAAATTAAATTAGTTGGTATAAAGTCTCATGTCTCAAAGATGCAATGAGTAGGTGTTAGTATATCACTTGGTTTGACTTTTTAGATTCCAACATGGGACCCTAAATTAGCAAACTACTCATGTAGGCCAACTACTCAAAGAATGAAGACGTTGGGATAATTTATCTCTCTCTAATTTTTCAACTACATTTGCTTTATTAGAACTAAAATTTGTTGTAAGCTCTATGTGGTTGAAGGTAGGACAAGTTCAATGAATAAAATATACAATATCCAATCATGTGCTTTACTATATTGTACACCAAATGTGTTGCAAAATACCTTATTTAATGCAAAACAAATTTGGCATACTCTAAGAACGTGATGTATTTCTACTTTCAATGGTTAGAATCTATATACGAACTTTTCTATTTGTTGTAAAGGACAATATTTTGTAAGTAGTTATTGAAAACTATATTTTTGAAAACACATAAGACTTAAAGGATCGACACTTATAGTACCAAGGATACTAAAAAATGGCATTTCTATTGCTTTTTTGCATATGTAACTGCATAGGATCTCGTACAAGACTAACTATACAAGAATGTTTGAAAGAAACTCTATAAACTTTCACCACATAGATAGAACTTCAGATAGACCCAGCTTGGTTTTTTTTTTGTCAAACCGGGTCTATCTAACATTTGTAATCACATTGAAAAAATCAATAAAGAATCTCTAGATTGACAACATGAGTGCAAATTTACACAAAAGAGTGCTTCATCACAATGCACTAGGGTGGGCTTTTTTTGGCTTTCTAGTGTGAGATTGCACTAGAAAAAAATAATTTGGCTAAAACATTGCCAAAAATCATGAAGTATTTTGCCAGAAAACTTTGTGTTGATAAAAAATCTTAGATGAATAATTAGATTGTAGATGAATATAGAAGTATATTTATGTAATATGGGATAATGTGATATTTTCTACCCAATATATGGGTGAATGTTGAAATTTCGAGCACCATATAACATTTTGTATCACCACTTTGTCTCTTCATGGAAACTATTAAAAAACAAAACACTTTGCAATGCACCATGCGCACTAAATTTAAAGACCTCATTGATGAATACTATTTGGAAAATTGAATCTTTAAATGCAAATAATGACCTTCACAAGAATGGTATTTTTATGCTAAAAAATATTTTAGGATTTTTTCACATTTTTATATTTAAACTTGGTGTTCAAAATTTTAGGTTGGCCTTCAAGGATTGTGAAATGCATATTTCAAACTCTTTTTAATGTACATTTTATACTCTTTTTAATGTACACTTTATAGCAATTATGAAGTAGAAAAATTCTTCAAATTTATAATAAAGATCATGGAGTTCTTGTGGTGCATGTCAAGAATTGGTACAATTTAGTATGCTATTACCTAGTTAGCAAGATATTTGCATTTGAATAAAAGAAAAAGAAATTTTGAATGCATTTCGCAGCTAGATTATTTGACTTTGAATCTTCTTAATTTAAAAAATATATATATTGAAGATTTGAAGCGACGGTGTTGGAAAAAATTTAGAAAAAAATTTTAATTTCATTTCTTTTGAGATTAGTAATTCCTAAAGGACTGGGTGGCATCTGCAACATGTTCTTTTTGCACAGATGGGCTCTTAAGAGTTAGTAGAAGTTGGATATGAGATTGAAGGAAAAGCTAAATCTTTAATTGGTCTATAATAGAACTAGAATTCACAAATTTCAAGAGAAATTATTCAATCAAGCTTAGTAAACCATGTGAACTCTTTTGCATTTGAAAATTGTGAAAATTGACATGAAAACAAATTCACCACTTTATTTTTTCAGGATGAAGTTGTGATTCCTTATACATCAAGAAACTCTATAGCTTTACATTTGAGTTTACATAACTTGTCCAAATGGAACAAATCAAAGATTTCTATGTAGACAAAATATAATATTTGAGGAAATAAAATTTAATTTCGATTTTTTGGATTTTATTGATTGCTTGGGTTCAACCATTTCAAGGTTATTGTAGCATTACTTTTTCTCCTAGGCCTCATCTTGGGTACATATGGAAATGAAATTTATATCCCAAAAAAGTGAATGGATAAATGTCAATGTATTTTCTATCTAAAAAAAGGTTCATAAAATCACAACAGAAATTGAAAATGTCATGTGTCAATGGATAATGATTAATATCCAAACATATCTTTTTTTTATTTTAGTGTATATCTTAATTCATGCACTTTTTATATCAAATTAAAAAAAATCCACAAGGTGGACTTCCCAAACATAAAATGATTAATCCTTCATATCCTAAGGAACTATTGAACAGATTTTTAAATGAAAATTAGAAGTATTAATTTGAGAAAAATCAAAAGTAAGGTATGAAGTAGAGATGACGAATTCATTTTTTAGAGTTAATGAGAGCAATCAAATCTGGAAAATACAAGTACATATAATAATTAAGTGTGTTTGTATTCATGGATGTATACCAATCTCTGTATAATATATAGAAGTTTGTAGAAAGAAATGCAAAAGATGTATCCCTTTTAAATCTTGAATAGCATCACTATGCAATGTTTTTTAAGGAAAATGAATACAAAGATAGTACAATTGGATGGGCTCTTCTTAGTGAGAAGGTTTTTATAAAGAAATATGATGTATATTGTTGTATGTAGCAACATTTTCAATACTTTCAAGTAAAATGGTCAACAATAAGCTTTTTCAGAGGGTTTTTTCCATCTTCTGTTGTAGATGAGGCTTCAACCATCCGTATGTATGTGTTGATCAATCACCAAAAAAATACAACTAAATTTGTATCAATTTTGAGTGGAAAATCATATATGCGTAGATGTTGATTTTTTCTCATATTAAGCATATATTTTGATGCATTAAAGGTTGATTTCTCACTATTTTTTGTTCTATATGCATCATGAAATCCATATCTACAAAATTCAAAATTCCTTGAAGTGAATCTTTTATGAGGTTGCTAGTGCTACATGCTTGTATTTGTGCATTTTTCATACATCAATGTCAACAATAGTAGATACATTGTCAGAAAAATTCTTGCAATACTAATAGTAGATATCCTAATTTTTTACAAACCCATGTCAATCACTCACTTTCTAATTTGATTTAGTTACTTTCTTCACTTCAACTCTTTTATCCTCAATCACTTACAAAAGACTATGTCTACATTCTTGAAAAAAGTTGTAAAACCTATAAATTTAAGCAACATAAGGGGAGATTGACGCTAAAACAAGACTGCAGGTTCCCGGATTGCGGGGAATAAGGGAACTGCACAATGGTAGCAATGTGACATGGCCGAGACTCATATTATTTTTTACTTTTTATTTTACATTTTTTTGGACTTTTTTCCACATTTCAGGATCTAATTATTTAATATATATTCATTTAAATTGAAAATTTTATTTTTAATACTTGCCTGATAGTAGCTAGATGTTTTTTTATCTGTTTCGAGAAGAGCAAGAGGAACAAACCTGAAATAGCCCTCCCTTGCCTCAAATCCCTTCAAATGGAAGAACCTTAATCCTGAATTGCCTAATCAAATATATATGGTTGATCTTAAACAATAGTCTTATTTGTGTTTTGGTAGTTTGATCTCATTGATTTTAAATAAAATTTCCAAGTAATATTGAAGGGATAAAGGTTAACTATTACAAGCATTTGTTACTAGCTTGAAAAGATAAATATTTGATTTTTAAAAGGTCCTCAGAGGTATATATGCATCATTAGTGCATTGTACCTTATACTTTTGTAGGGTCACTCCCATTATTAAACATGCTTACTAATTTTACTTGATTTTGAGATTTGAATATCTAATTGCTTTGAAATTGGTCTCAATAGAAAGATTTGTATTTTTGTGATTTTCACCAACAAAAATTTGAACATCAAAATGTTGATTTGGAGTTATTTGCAATTTCTACTTATAAAAAACAATGTTTCAACAATTGAAAATCAAATATTCTAGTGAGTTTGATAGCTCTCTATTTGAGCTTAAGGTTTTTGAAAGTACATTTTAGATTGTAAATACAATTTCTTGTTGTTTATGCCACGTCTAATTCCAAAAAATTCTTGTATGCAAATTTCTCAAATATGATATTAAGAGACAACATACTAAAAATATGATACATACTTTTTTTCTTATTATAATCTCACAACTCCTATGTGAATTCTCATTCAAAACCAATATGCATATTAGTAAGCAATTTAAGCTCTTTAACTCCTACAACTCTATGCTACCAAAAAGTGAATGCATCTTTGTCAACCTTGATTGTAACTTTCAATATAACAATTATTATGAATTTGGTTTAAAGTAAAGAAATGAAACTTGACAAGATATCTTTCTACTACTTTTTGAAATTAGAAAAAAATCCAAAAATTGTAAGAATGAGTACAATTGCATGTTCTATGCATTGAATTCAAATAACACAATATGCTATATTTTCATTAATTTTTATTGCCATGAATGAAGGTTAGAATCAAGAAAATTTAATATTTTACAATTCATTATTTTTACAATTTAATGAATTAAAAATTTATTTTCATAGTCGAATTTGATTTTAAAATCTTTGTTGTGTTTGTTTGGTCTGTAAAAAATAAAATAAGAAATTGAAATTTTTTGACACTAATCTCCATTTATATTTGTCATCTTAAGAAAATTTCAAATAATTTAGATTTTTTTTTCTATTTTCATTGATTTAATTCCAATATTTGCAACAAAAATGCTAACATTTATAGTCTTTTTAACAAAATAAATTGAAACTTTAGAGAGTGATATACAATTCATAGTTTTAAGTAATGAAAATATAAGATTGATATCCTAATACAATCTAATAGCCTACATTCAACTTAAAGATGATGTAGACCATTTGGCAATTGATCTTGTCATTAAGTAGTAACCTCTAAAGGACAAAAGAATCCAATTTAGGCTTTTTGAGAACTTGCATTAGGGAATTTTTGAGGCCATTGGAAGACTATGGGTTCCCGAACTATGGGAACGCAGTTTCTGCCGCGTGAACAGGAATCCTACGTTGTCGAGAGAGTGCCACGTCATTATTATTGTTATTATTATTATTATCATTCATATTTTAGGATCCAAATTCATTTATTTATTTATTTGGATAAATGATGGCCTGACAACGGCCAGCAGTTACGAGAACAATTTTGGGGTATAGCCTCGAAACGGCCTTTTGGAGGCCTCAAATCTCCTCTAATGGATATGTTCTATTGACTTTATATTTTGGATTTTTTGCATTCATTTTTCAAGATGAATGACACTCATCATCATCTACAGGTGAAGCTTTATTTTATGTCAATGTGATATGTATTGCAAAAGTCAAAAGTATTTTTTAATTTTTAGTTTTTAATTTTAATGCCAAACTAGGCAACAAGAAACATGGTTTCTGAAATAGTATTCATTATTTTTTGGAGATTATATAGATTGATACCTCCCTTGACAGTATTTGAACCATTATATTTTGAATAATGACAAAGAATTTATGACAAGCTTTATTTTGCTGGCAATGAAGGTAGAATAAACATATGAAGTCATCTTTTGCTAGACCAATTTTAGAAATTTTCAAATAAAAATAAAGATAAAAGATATTCATTGTTTTCTAGAACATTCTTAACATTGCAATAAAAATTTCTCATATGCTTCCAAAAATGATTAGCATATTAGTTTTATCTTTCATTTAGTAACACCTTCAACTTTACAATTTGAAAAATGAATACAAAAGTTTTTAAGTTAAATTATTTTAGATATATCTTCAATCCATTTTCCAACTTATTGATTGAAATGCACAAGCTATAAGACATATTGTTTTTTTTCCTAAAAGTGTTGAAAGATAAAACTTTACTTTTAAGAAGAGCTAGAAAAGCCTACATTTTGAGGTTTAGGGACATTGAACTTGCAATCTGTTGAAATATACACTCTAAAATTTTAGAGCAATGTACTTGAACAAGTTAACCAACAAATCTTATGTTTGAATTTGTTAAAAAGAGATATTGCAAAAGATTTTGCCCTCATTATAGGGATGAATTATTCAAAGAATTTTTTTGCCTCTAGACATGAAAAAAATTTAGGGTTTAAACATCTATATGGATAGATTTTGAAAAGAAAACAATTTACTTCATTGGAAATAACTATAAGCCCATGCTCATTTTTTTTCCATAGGAAAAACACGCTCAGAAAGGCTTGGGTACTTGGGGTTTATGAATCATACACTCCTAGTAGCTTGTTTAAAATGGATCACATAGAAGCATAAAGTAGGAGGTCCTTAAATGGAGTATCCAAGGGCTAGAATTGAATTATGGAGAGGTGAAAGATCTTGAAATATTTTTCAATAAATTTTCCTTAAAAGACAAGTGGAATTGAAATCCAACCCAAGTTTTTTCATATTTTTTGGGAGCTCAGTAGAATTAGTTGTAAAATTTTGAAGTTGAAGTAGATAGGGCTCTAAAATGGACCACCTTCTAGAATGTACACAATTTTTATATTACTAAGGGCTATGAAAAATCAACATGTACAAACAAGGTACATTTTAGGAGGTGCCTCATTTTAGAGCTTGCTCCGTTTCAAAATCTCCTACTCTTAAGGTAACAATACTAGCATAACCCTCATTGTGCCCATACCCATCTCATCTAAAATCTTGACAAATCTTAGGAAGTGAATAGATGTGATTACAAGGATGTAATGCATTTGAATATTAGACTCTAGTGTTGGTTTTAAGTGCAATCATAGTCAACTCTTTAAAAATTCACAATGAACACTCCTAGTGTCCAAATAATACATTTGAAAATGCACTAAAATTATTTTTCTCTTGCTAATAGGGTCCAATACTTTGTTGGATATCTATAGGCAGAAATCATGTTCAAAACCCTTAAATTGATGGTTACAGGTGCTACTGCCTTCGGCATGATTAACTTATCCACCCACAATGGACTGATTCAGTTTTTCCTCCTATAGGAGGAGGTTCAAAAACCGCTCAGGCTTTTCAAACCCCCCCTACAAAACTTCCTGAAATCGTGCAGAAGATGAACTCTAGAGAGCGCAATTTTTAATTACAGTGAATAACAAAGAGGCTTGGGCGATTCATAGATACATTGTATGTGCATTCACTGATTAGAATGAGTGGTTTCCAATAAAAGTAGGAATTTTGAATTACCAGAAGGGGATGGAAGTGTAGTAAATGAAATGTAGTACTCTGCTTGTGGAAATGGATAGTGAATAAAATAAGCATTAGTAGCGCACGATTTTAAGAACCTCACTTGCACTGTTTACAATTATTTTGGTTTTCATTACTACTCTGCCTAGGAACACTAATAGCGACCTAAGGCACTTCCACTTTGATTAAGCTTTTAAAAAAATGCGTGACTCAGAAAAATATGCTGAAAACTCGCTCTGAATCCTCTTCAATTTCTCCTTCCCTACCATATTTTTCCAAACTCTGAACTACCACCCTTCTCCACACACAGAGCATTCTTCCCTTAGATGGTCCATTACTGAGCCTCCTCCTCCAACGGCAATGGGATTTTTGAGGGCTCCCCCAGGAGATCATCTGTTATTGGACCACCGCAACGTGTACGAATCCCCGAGAATCGTGAACCACGAGTGAATGTTTTTAAACTATTTAATTAAACTCCCTTGTGGTAAGGTACTGAGTACCATCTCTAGGTACCGCCTACCAGTTGAATCCTCCTTCGTTGGCCCACCCAATTCATCACTTTCCTTGTGCAAAGCTTCGGCGGCCTTCCGTGACCTTCTCCTCGCCCACCGCAACCAGTACCATAATTCCACTTCCCTGCCCTACGAATTGACTTCCTCTCGTCTTCTTCTCTACTTCAATCTCTTCCAATTTGATGCCAAGTCTGTACAATTCGTAAGCCTGTGCAATTTCCAAGTCTGTTTTTGCTGCTAACTGAGAGTCTGGAATCGGAACCAGACACGAAGCTTGGGACGGTCGAGCTCGCGCGTTGGGTTTGTTGAGCTTCGGTTTGTGACAGACAGGGGGAAGGAAACCATGGCGAGATACTTGCCTGAGGTGAGGCCTCACTTAAGCTTCCCCACTTTTGCTTCGGAAGTGCTTGTGGTAGCCCAACACTGCTCTGGGGTCACTGCAATGTCGATGCTGAAGCAGATTAGTGTGAGAAGTGGAAGTCGATTGCAGTGGAGTGCTAGAGAGGGGTCACCGACGTCTTGGGCTGTATCAATTGTGGCGAGCTACATGTGTGCTGTATCTAGTTTGCTTGAATTCCTGTCTGAGACTGGTGGAGTTATCATGCGAGAGATAGCTCACTTGGAGTATCGTTGTTTCGTACTCTTGTGTGAGCAATTCAAGCCAATTCGGTGCTTGAAAACTTAGATCTGTGAGTGTAGGCGAGGATTTTGGTAATGGTTTCTGAGAGAGGATTGGAGTGATGTTTGTTGCATGTGGGAAACTGTGTGCAGCTGTACGGTCAACCAGACACTTTGTGGGCCATCAACAATCGACGGCGCGGTTTGGATCCTTACTACCGAGGAGGAGCGTACAGTGCTACACAAAACTTTGGCCCTTACACTCGCGGAGCTCTTGTTCCAGTATGTGCAACCACCTTCATTTATTCTTCACGAGAATCTAGTTTCCACTGGTGCTGTTTAAGTCGATAGAATTCTACTTGTCGGCGTTTTTGGTTTTGTACTAATACTGTGTTCCTGAATTAACCCTTCTTGCCACACAACTTCCAGTCCCTCTTTATCCCAGATTTGGCTCGTTAATTATTTTTTTTTCATGTCGCCCTGCAGGATGTGCAAATCAGGGCTCCCCTCTACAACTTGGAGGATATTGCCAGAATCAAAGACGCCCTGGCCATTGAAGGTGAGATTGCACCCAGCATTTCTGAATTCGTGTCTTCGTTCTCACAGTATCGAAACTTTTCCCAGCCATAACTAAACTAGTATGCCCTGTTTTTGCCCTGCCGAAACCACGACGGCGGATCCGCCCTCATATCCAATCCGAAACTTTGACCACTTTTTCTACTTTAGGACAATTTCTTTTACATACAACAATGCTTTGAATTCAATATTGTTCACCTGTCCAAATCATTTCAGCGTGCACAGTACCCTTTCCTTGAATTCTTTTTAATGGAACGAAGACGAAGATTCACATCATCTTTGCGGAAATTTTGTGTCTAACGACAAACGAGGAACAGATGTAGAATCAGGACCCTCCGTTGCAAGATGTCTCTACTAAATCTTGATTAGGGGACATCGGGTGGGATGGGAGTTGTCGTCCCGATTCTACATGAATCCTAACTAAATTTTTGATGCTTGCAAGTCATGTGATCACGATCAAACACACCGAACATTCTCTTCAACACTACACGCTATGAGTTCTTGGTGCCTTCAATCATGCTGAGACGGGAGTTGCTGGGGTGGTGGTGGTGGTGGGTTTTGCAGGAGTGTACAACGTGATCTGCGACATTCCAGAGCAAACAGTGGTTGTGTCCTCCCGACTGCGCCCCCAGACCATCGTGAGCCTCGTGCGTCAAGTAATGGGCGACGCGACGCTTCTCAATGTGGTCGACCCGTACTTGGGCTCCGCCGCGTTCCCCTTGGACAGAACCCGGTACTCCTCCTACGACGACATGTACTCCTATCCTTCCTCGGGCTACGCTTACGACCCTTACCAAGGCCGCTCCTACGACAACGAGTTTCGGCCGTCGCGGTACTACGGCTCCACCTACTACTAAGAAAATCTCACACCCACCACCAGTTTAGGGCACCAGAGCTGGTTGTGATTTGGGTGAAAAACAGTGTCATGTACAAAGGTTTTTTTTAAAGTAATTACTTCGTATGAGGTTTGAATCTGCAGTTCGTTGGGAACTGCGAACTAGGCAGAGAGAGAGAAAGAGCCATCTGTGGAAGAGGTGATGCCCGGAGATTTTGCCGGGGGGGGCTAGATTTGCCCGCATTGGGGCTCCTCCTGTTTGGATTTCTGAGAAACGCTGATGAGATTTTGGGTGTAGGACAACAAACCAGACGTCCTAGATTCTGAGACGGATCATGTCCTCAGAACTGTAATGCTCTGATGGGCTGGACTTCATCCGAAAGACAGTAGGGGCTTGTACCTCAAGATTTTGTGTAATAACAATAGTACAGGAATTTAAACTTTGGTGTTGGGATTGTATTCCAGCATTCTAACATTTGAACCTATCTTTCTGTATGAGAGACTTGAGAGGTGTATGGATCGGAGCTGTGCAGATGTCTTTGGGGGTGCACGAGCGCAATTCCGTGGTTTATCAAATTTTTTATCTGTGTATATGAATTGCAAGAGGGAGGTTGTGGACTGCTGTGACTGGTTATCGCCATTTCCATTTGTAAATTGGTGGCCATAGAGATCACGCCAAGTTGTGCTTGCACCAGTTGCCAAGAAGTGCAACCAATGTCAGAATAGATGAGTTGTCGGTCCCTAATGATTTTGGGGTGTTCTACAAAAGCCAAGCCAATCGTATTGCTGCAATTTGATCTATGCAAGAATATGCCTTCATAGGTAATTTACAATTTACTCTTTTTACAACGTTGGCAAGGTTTGCCCACTTTGCAAGACATCTTTCTACCTTTTACATCTCAAGACCTTTGGTCGAGTTAGAAATACATTTTAAATTGATTCCACGTGGAGGTCCTTGGAGACAGACCTTAGTTGGAATAGAAATTCAGTTTAGCTAATTCCATATCATTACTTGAGCTCAAATTCAAATAAGATCATTTCTTGGGATGAAGTTTGTATTTAGAGCAAGGAGATACAAGTTGCCAAAATACATTGAAAAAGCATTTTTGATGATGTGTCTTCTTTCTTAGAGAAGTCAATGAGGAAATTTGGACTAACTTGTGATGCAAACTCCTTCAAAGTACCACCAAAAAACAAATTGGATGAAAAAATGCAATCCTTCATCCTAATGCGACTTTGTAGCTCCATGGTTCTTGAAAGCTTAAAACATTAGTACCATAAAATGTGACCTTAAGTTTGCTAAATATACACACCACCAACTTCGCCAGTACGACCCCTTCTGAAAAACAAATATGACCATCGCCACAAAAATTCACCCTAATCTAACCGATGACAACTTCTTCGCACATTTCACACTAATTCAATTATTTTTCTTAAGGTTGCGTGATCGCTGTCTGTGTTCCTGGGATGTGAAGGGTTAAGCTAGGTCTTCATCCCGCTGATTCAGTCACCACCACATTAACAGTTACACGCAACTTGAAAATGGTGCCTATGCATAGCTCTCAGTACAGTCACGCTCTACCATGGCGAAAAATAAAATACACATAACTTACTCACGAAGTCAGCATCAGATGAGGCAGGAGACAAACTACCAATTACCAAATCACCACCAGACATAGCTATGATTTCTTTTTTAGGGGAGAGGCAACTGTGACTTGGACTTCATTGCAAAATAAGAACCGCCGAACCCTACCCAGGAGTGTCGGATAAGGCACACTCAAAAGCTCTTTTGTTGGAACTGGTAAGAAAAAACTAAACCGCACTTAAAAATGGATGGCAGAAAGGTGAGGTACTTCATCATCTGTACACACTCCACTACAGCCCCTCCTGTGGCGAATCCAACGATCTCATCGGCTTAGAGATCCCTAGATGACATTGACCCAAAAATCGTCAACCTAAGATCGTAAACAATAGGTACATATGGAGAATAAAGACCACCTAAACACATGATTCCATGTCAAATTTCGATCTTCTACCAAAAAAACTGTGAACCATTGCAACTTTTGCAGACAGTATCCCTAATAACGCATTTTTCGATGCGTTGGAATCCTCTCTCGTTTGCTAACAAGGACATGTAGCCCACCAACTAAACGGGAGCATTGCTCGGCGTCAGGAGTGACAGTCTTGGGTGTCCATACCATGACTAATTTAGCCAGAAACAGCTTGTTGATCTGCCCCCCAAAGCAAAGAACCTAGGCTATGGCCGGTAAAGTACACAGCAAAGTCACAAAGACACTCTCGAAATCTCCACACTGGCCATCATGAAGGGTCCAATCCCCTTGGGATCATTTGAAACAACAGGTTCACTAAGATAGTACTCATAAGTGCCATTGCGATACGGATTCCCACCCAATCCCCCCACCGCCACGGTGCCCGTATAACTCACCCCACCATCACCATCATCTTGCACAAAATGTGAAACAATCCCATCATACCCCGTGAGTGCGCTTTCCAAAAACTCCTCCTTCGAAAGCAAACCCACTCGCACCCCTTTCGCAAGCGTGTACACAAACAGGGCGGAAGCCGAGCTCTCGAGGTAGTTTCCTGGATCACCGCCCTTGTCCACCACTTGCCACCATAGCCCCGACTGCGCATCTTGAAAGCTCTTCACCGCAACAGCAACACGGTGCAACACTTGGACCAGGTCAGTCCTCTTGGGATGATCGGCAGGGAAGAAATCCAAGGTGTCGATGAGCCCCGCGGTGTACCACCCCAACGCTCGCCCCCAAATGCTTGGGGAACGGCCGGTTACGGGATCCGCCCACTTCGAAACCCTAGACTCGTCATAGCCGTGGTACAGCAATCCTGTGGAGAAGTTTCGGGTGCGATTCTCAGTCACCAGGAATTGCAAAGCGATGTCGTCGTAATCGAGCGGTTCGTTGAAATCTCGAGCGTATTGGGCGTAGAAAGGCTCAGCCATGTAGAGACCGTCCAACCAGATTTGGTAGGGGTAGACCTCTTTGTGCCAGAAAGCGCCTTCGTTCAAACGAGGCTGCTTGCGGAGCTGCTCACGGAGAAGGTCTGCCGCGACCTAGTATTAAGAAATTCATCAATTCATCGTTAGGTTAGGTCTCAATCTATAGTTAAGCACAATGTATAGAAGTTGCAGTGGAGAATGTAGTGTTGTAGTTAAGCGAAACAAATGACGAATGTGCTACCGGATGATTACATTGAGGACGACATCTTGTAATTCAAGTGCATTGCAAAAAGAATTCATACACGAAATCATGGCCAACTCCACTACCTGGTACTTCAACGCGCCCGTGGTTTTGAAGAGCGTGAGCAGGAGCCTTCCCGAGAGGATGCTATCCAGCTGAAACTCGTCAAACACATAAGTACTGATCGTGCCATTATCACTCACAAATCGATCCACCTTGAACTTGATGAAATTGAAATACTTCTGATCGCTCGTAGCCTCCAGTACCAGCTCAATCCCGCGCAGAAACACCCCGAGCTCGTACTGAAACCGGTCTTTCGCAGGCCCTGTGACACTCCAAAGCTTGGTGGACGTCGTGGCCATCCGTTCCGCATACCCTAACGCTTGCGTCCCGGTGACATGCGCCATCGCCAGGGGCATCCGAGAGGAGACGCCCAAGATCAACACGATGAGGGAGACAGCGAAGGAAACCTTCAAGAGCACTCCGCGGTGGCGACGTAGGGCTATCGCCATGGCTTCTCTGCCCATGAATTTCATGGTGAGCAGTGCGTGGGTTGGACTCTTAACCTAATGCGAGTCCCACTGAAATCTCTGGCACCCATGAAATTATTGCGCCAACTTCGCAGAAATCTAATGAGACTGGAACTGATTGCGGGGAACTCAAGGGACATGTCAATCGGGATAGGTGAGTGACGAACTTTGCTAGGCCTGTGACTGTTGCGGATTGCACTAGGGTGAATGTTGACTTCCTTGGTATAGTGGGACTTGCTTTGAAATTGCAGTGATTTCCTCAGAACAGGGCGTCAGACGGGGATGTAAATAATGAAAATCTGTACAAATGACAAACTCACCGAAAGTTGCTTCAAAACAATTTGCCCGCGAAGGTGGGTTGCACGGATCACGAGAGGACAAGTCGGCGCCGCTCATCATCGCAGTGTCGGTAACGTCGAAACAGCGATCGCCGAGGTCCCAAATCTGATTTTCGTATTTACCTCAAGTTGTCTAAACTAACTGCTCAATACAGTTAATCGTAAAGTGCAATGCCAGACGAGGAGCCAGAGTTTGGGGAAAAACACAGGATCAAACTCTTTGGAGCATCAAAACTGAGGTCCAAAGGAGTTTGGTGTTGGGTTTCTTTTCTACTATTCTGAGTTACCGTAGGTGTAGGGCAGCTTCGCCATTTATTAATTCAAAAATTCAATAGTGAAATTTTTTGGAAATTTTGGGGAAGAAAAGTCAAATCTTTCATAAATATAAAAATAATTTGTTAAAAAAGTAGAAAATTCAAGAGGATGTTTGAAAATGTCAAAGAAAATGTTCCCTCCAACACTTTTATGAACTTTGTCCATAACTTTTGATTGGAGCCTTGAAATCTCAAACGGATTTTTGGAGATGAAACTTAGCTTGATTCAATAACTTTTTATAGTTCAATTTTTTTTGAAAAAAGTTATTCTACTATGCTTAAATGAAGTCTGAAATTCTGTTTTGAACACAATTCCTACCTTCGAATTGATTATGAGTGGTAGAGCTCTTACAAATCCTCATTTACATATCCCACATGGATTGTCTTAGCTCCTACCACCCCACTTGTATTAGTAGTTTGTTTTCTTTAGTATATAATCTAACAAGTGGCTCATGTAGCCAAGTGAGATACTCATGTGTGAAATGAGTACTTGAGCTCGGATAGTTAACCTAGCTTAAAGGGTGAAATAATAGTTAATTGTTTATTCAAGGAGCCGAATTTCAAATAACCCCTTTTTTGGGTGGCGAACATTAGTTTTTCAAATTAGTTAAATAATTGCCAAGGGAGTGGGAGAAGCTACCCTACACCTACGGTATACCTCCCTATAACACCCCTATTTCAAACTGGGGTTTCCTTTATGATTAACTCTAATATATTTGGTTTCATTTTCATTAAAAGAAAGTCTTGAAGGCTCATAATCCATAGTTCTAAGAAAATACATATATAAGGTATGGATATATCTATTATAGACCAATTTTCAATTCCATCTCCTCTCTTTATAGATTTTAACATCTTAACCCATAAATACAAGACATGTGTAGACACAATTGATACAAGGGTCATGGTGGATGGATTGTTCTAACAATTAAAATTAACTATGTGGGAACTTTTAGCTTTGAAAAAATTTAAAAACTAAGCTCAAAAACAAATTGTTCATGCTATCTTTTGCTATTGGATAATGATTGAAATCAAAGTTCAATCACTACGAACCTAATAAGATTCTCTATATTACAAAAAAGTTTCAAAAAAATTTGCTTCAAAATTTGCTAATAGGAACCTATCCTTCTATTTTGTCTCATGTATGGATGATGGGACTTTAAGGATTCAAGTATACTAGCCTATGACAAGCAAGAGGCCATTGACAGATACTTATATAATGATCCAATATCATAATCTTACATCAAACCATCATGACAATTTTTTTCAATAAATCAAATTTGAGCTACATTAGGTTGAATCAATGTCCACAATCAATGTCTTGAATGATGGTGATGGAGTGATTAGTAACTAACCAATAGGAGGCTCTAAATTTGCTCAAGCTTTGATACCATCGACTTCTTCAAATTTACAAAGCTTGTATATATTCTTTATAAGACTATACAAACCATGTTCAATTGTACATTTGGCAATTTTAGAGTATATATGGCTCACCACTTGTCTATGTGGAGGCACATACAATTTTCAAAATCAGCCCTTGAAGTGGTGCACCAACTCATGTGACACACATGATTGTGGGTTGAAGAAAACAATTGTATCCTTATACTATAATAGAAAATATTTATATAGTGCAAAATGTCAAGAAATTACTAAAGTGTAATCTAATTTCACTATTTAGTGTAGGTATTTTATTTCTAATGAAAAAAAAATCTACAAAAGTTATTATTTTACAAAAGACAAATATGATGATTGCAAGAAACACTTATTGCCATTTATCACACTTTAGTTTTTAATTTTTTTTTTGGCCATAACTTTTGTCTTTTAGCTCTAAATGACTCAAAATTTATAGGAAGCTACCCATAACCATTATATACCTTTTCTAATTTTTGAAGATTTTTCAAAAATAATTTATTATTTTTAAACAACCCTAATAATGTCTCACAATAGGTGATTTAGGAGTTTTTAGCACCATTTATCTCAAAACAATCGAGTTTTGAGCTAAAATTTGGAGAGAATGGTCTCTTGGTAGACTTATAGCTATTTTCCAAAGGAATTTCAAAAATACTTATTTTTATGTGGTGTAGAAGTCCACAAAGAGAGCTTCTTTTTGCATTTTTTCCAAAGGTATGAAACATTATTTTGGTGAGTTTTTTGGTCAAATCTCATCACCAAAAGTCTTCTCCAATGGCCAATTTAAAAAAAAATTTAAATCCTATTTTTTACAACTTAAAATGTCAAAAGTTGTATTTTCTTCACTAGGACTTTGGACATAGAATTCACATAGAATTCCAGTGAAGAAAATACAACTTTTGACATTTTAAGTTGTAAAAAATAGGATTTAAATTTTTTTTAAATTGGCCATTGGAGAAGACTTTTGGTGATGAGATTTGACCAAAAAACTCACCAAAATAATGTTTCATACCTTTGGAAAAAAATGCAAAAAGAAGCTCTCTTTGTGGACTTCTACACCACATAAAAATAAGTATTTTTGAAATTCCTTTGGAAAATAGCTATAAGTCTACCAAGAGACCATTCTCTCCAAATTTTAGCTCAAAACTCGATTGTTTTGAGATAAATGGTACTAAAAACTCCTAAATCACCTATTGTGAGACATTATTAGGGTTGTTTAAAAATAATAAATTATTTTTGAAAAATCTTCAAAAATTAGAAAAGGTATATAATGGTTATGGGTAGCTTCCCTATAAATTTTGAGTCATTTGGAGCTAAAAGACAAAAGTTGTGGCCAAAAAACAAATAAAGAACTAAGGTGTGACAAAATGCAACAAATAGTACAAGTGTTTCTTGCATTCACCCTACATTATCTTATAACTTCCATCCCTAAAAAATTAAATTATAAAAAATTCCATCCACAAATTGTCACAAAATAAGAGTGTAACTATATAGTAAAATATTTTGAAGTTTAATTATATGGTTAGAGGCTCTCTATTTAGACATTACTTTGAGAGAAATAATCCCAACAAAATCAAGGGGGTAAAATTATTCCCTTGTATCCCCTTCCAATGGCAATCTTTCATCATCATGGAAGATATTTCATCCCCTTCAAAAATTTGACAACGTCGCAATATTCCTACTATCTTCTCAAAAGATGCAACCACCCTAATTTGCGCCCCCCCCCCCTCCCCTTCTCCAAAAATTTATAAGCCATTGATATTTAGAAAAAAAATAGTGATCTTTGAAATCACCATTGATTTCTCAAAAAAATCACAATTCGTTAATCTTGTGAGATTTAATCTCAACTGTCCAAATATGGATATGGATATAGTACTAAGTACATATATAATATACGTCCAAATATAGATAGAATACTAAATACACAGACAGTATTGAATATGTATATTGAATATGTGTATTGAACACGTATATTGAATATTTGTACTGAATATATATATGGGTAAAACCCATATTGATTGTCTATCCTATATCCTTCTAGAAATTATAAGAAGTGGGGGGGAGATGCAAATTTTAAAATTTAAAATTTAAAATTAAAAAAATTAAAAGAAAAATAGTTTGTTTGGGAGGGGTTGGGGTTGGAGGGAGGTGGATTGAGTTAATAATTAAAAAATTAATTAGTTTAAAATTCTTTTGGGTGGATAGTGAGGCATCATGCCTCACTATCCACTCAAAAGACAGGTTACTAAAGTGACTCTCAATTGTATAGAACAAACAAATATCTACTTTTGAATATAAAATATATATACCTCAAATTTGTATTATAATGGTCACTATTCCCACTAAATATCCAAGAACAAGAAACACCTAAGTCAAACTCAATTGCATTCATTTCTTGCATTAGGGTGCTTTTAATCAAGTACTTGGATTGAAAGCAAGAGTTGCTATTATATGAGCCTAAAAGTGTGAGTCCAAAAATGTAAGCCCATGAGCCTAGAAGACTACATACCTATGATACAGGTGCCTATAATTAACATCAATGGCTAATGTATATCTACTTATATAATAGTTGGCTATTTGTATTTCTAAAGTGACTAGAAGATATTTTGACCTTGTTTTATTTAAAAGTATAGATTAGAAAGAAATAATCTCAAAATTAGTAGATTATATTTACAATAGTAGATGATGTTAAAGTTTCTTCAATTGATTCCTCTTTTAATTTTTATTACATACTCCCTCCATCCCAAAATGATCTTCCGGTTGTCTTTCAATTTTTGTCCTGAAATGATCTTCTGGGTTCACATACTAACAATGGAAGGAAGGATGTTGGAGGCAAAGCCTGGAAAGATGGAATGGAACGCCAATTGAAAACAATAACAATATATTGTTGACATTATTTAAAACTGAACTCCAATCAGAAAAGCGCCTGAATAAATTGTACTACCTCCGTCCTAAAATGATCTTCCTATTGGAAAAAATGTTTTGGATTAAGGCCAAAAATATTAAATTAAAGACCCCTTTTGTACTATAAGTAGGATTTAGGGTTCTCCTTGCTTCCACAAAATTTTGAGTTTCAAAGCACTTTTTAAAGCATAGTTTAGGAATATTGAAAAGTGCAATTTTTTGAGCATTTTCAAGGACCACCAGTGGGCACTTAATTGTCAAATGTGAGATCATCATTTTGTAGGCATTTAGTATGAACCTAAGACCATGTGTAGACTTCTATTTCGCCTTCCAAAGCTTCATCTCCTTCAATCAAGCAATATTCAAAGAGGTGCAAAAAATAATAATGATTAATGTCAATTGATTCCTTTAGTCATTTAATTTGTCTTTTGATTGATGTTTTCATGGTTGGAGGGAGAACTATTACTTAAAGTTGTTGTATTGGTCCCTAATAAAAATCAAAAGTGGAATTTGACCAGTTTATAAGTCACAAAGTGCAATAGGAAGATCATTTTAGAACAAAAAATGAAGGCCAACAAGATCATTTTGGGACGGAGGGAATATATTGTTCACATTGATCTCAACATTGACAGCTAGTCCTAATTAGGCCTCAAGTGAATTCCACATGTGATGTGGATAGAGGGTGAGGGCTAAGGTCACTATCATTAGCATTGATCAACAATTGATTATTCATCTCGATCAGAAAATTGTGTGGTCAGTGGTGCTTCTCAAAAATGCCTCAAAAATCCTACTTTTGAACACCTTAAAACTACATTTTGGAGAGGTCTTAGAAACTCAAAATTTTGGAATGATAGGAGTGCACCAAAGTCTATTTAAAGCTCAAAAAAAATTTGAAAAAACATTATTTTTCGCCTTGATTCAAAACATTTTGTCCAACAAGAAGATCATTTTGGGACGAAGGAAGTATTACATTTGAAATTTAATTCCACTTGCTATTGTCTTAAAATATTTATTGGTATGACAAATTGACAACTAGATATGACTCCAAGGTCATTAGGCCGGTTATCTTCTCCATCTTTCACATGCAAGCAAACAAAGGTGAGAAGTTGGGGATTAGAATTAATCACATGAAATCAAGATTTGACAACATACCTTCATTCTACATTTCTACAGTAGTAAGTAGTAACATGCACCTACTATCCAATTCAGGTAGCAAGATTATACAATCAGCAGAAGAGCAACCAGATGAATCGGTTCACGTAGTACACCGGCGAAAAAATGTACACATATTCACATTTATTTGAAAATCTTCGAAGAGCATCTCAATCAAGTTCTCGACAAAATCCCGACTGTACTGAAAAGACCTTTACAACCTCTACAAAACTGGTTCACCACTTCAGATAAAAAAAACTTTTCGCCAAGCTAATATCTTCAAAGCACGGACTCTCTCTTCTTAGTTTCACAGATCTACAAACAAAATCGACGACAGTAATATCAATTAGCTCCAGTACTCCGGCGCCTGGACGTGCTTGACGTAGTAAGGATTCGTGATCACCATCTCGTCGACGTAACTTGGCTGCATCACGTGATGGTATCCATACGACTGCGGACTGTGTCGATAGAATGAGGTATGATACTCCGAAGCTGGTTGCACAAAGCTCGAGTAACTCGAATTTGAAGGCCGATACTCACAGCGGAGTGGCTTCGGCGAAGCCATCAACCGGTCTCCGGAGAGCAGCTGGGCGTCCTTCTTCACCTTCCGCGCCTTCCTCAACGTTCGCATGGGATCCACGAAGCCAGTCACGGTGACTCGCTGCGAAGTTGGATCCACCACCAGGCCTTGCACGCCTTCGAGCTCCAGCAGAATCTCGCGCACTTTCTCCTCGCACTTGGTGCAGCACATGGGCACGAGAAGCTCCACAACGCGAGGGCGACTGCCCACGTAGTAGGGACGGCCGGACGACTCGCTCATCACGACGTAGGAGGGTTCCCGATCCCTGGAAGACAGAAAAAACTCGCCCATGTCCATGATCGATGCAATCGTCCCAGTCAATTAGTAAGCACGTGCAACACTTGCAGCAGAACGATCGTGCCAAAATTCTGATGCAAACTTGTTACAGTAGACTACTCGATCAAATTACGGAGCTAGACATGCACTGAGCTAGCGAGTTTGACAGTCTCGATCTAGTACAGTGTTCCCTTGGATTGGGAGTTTGCATAGAGAATGGCAACTAGTAGGCACTGAAGTTGGAGTAAATTTGCAGAATTTGCGGCTAGGAGTCTATCGAATGTTTGGAGCCGTCATGCAGTGGGGGATAGAGAGATCGACGACAGTTTTCCGATCAGAAGGATGTTGGATTTGCAAGAGAATGCACGTTGACAGGAAGAGATGCTGTAGATGGGGACTGAAGATTTCCTTATAAAGAGGGATGAGTGTTATCGAAACACTAATATTATACAATTTGCTGAATTGTGTGGTGTCGTTCGAAAGATGGTTGGGCCTACTTTCGGGTGTCCTGCTTGTCTGCATGCATGTGAGATTTGACACCCTACATGTTTGTCGCAATGTTTACTTACTTTGAAAAAGCAGAGCGAGGATTTCTTGGGATGTTGGTCCCTGCTACACGTACTGGGACTCTCTAAACATCCCGCCCCTAGCTACAAGTGTTTTCAATTTTTTTTTGTTTTCTTCCCCCACCCCGCCTGCGAAAGCCGAAAGGATGGAAAAATCTGCCCCACAGTGGCTGGTTAAATTTGTAGTTCTTGCCTCCCTCTAGCTACAGTGGGCCAGGGCTAGACCTATAATTTGATCTTGTAGATCTTAGGGTGCAAAAATTTCAAAATTTTCACTTAATTGGCAAGTCTATGTTGAAATTTTAAATCTACCCTTTATTTCGGACTTTGGAGAATTCAATTTTGCATCTCATTACATTCCATATCTTGTAACTCAAGAACTCCAAACCACATATGAAATTATGAATTCCAAATTTCCAAATTTTATCATCTGCATAACTGCATTAAATAAAAGATTCTTGCACACCTCTGGAATTTTTGAAAACCATACCTACCTGCAAACTAAAATTGTTCATAACTTTTGAATCCTTAATTCAAATGGGATGAAACAAAGCTTTCCATGTCTGTAAAAACCTAAAGAATCAATTTGAAATTTCACTTTTAAAAAAAAATAATTTAAAGAAGTTTTTTCAGCTGCCCGAGCTGCCTTCCGAGTAAAGAAAACGACATATCATGCCATAACTTTTTAACCACAAAGTCAAAAGTTACAAAAATTGTTAGGCATTAAAGCTACTCCTTGGGCTCATCTTGTGTAAAAATTTCAGCAAAAAAAATAAAAACTCCATTCCTAGTGAGTTGCCTAAAAAATTTATAATGCCAAAAAACGCACCTCAAGGCTTTAGGGGTTAATATTGTTTTTAGTCTCTCTTCACTAGAAGTGATGGAGCTTTTTCTCATTCCTATTCACATATTGCACATGCATTCTAAATCCTACCACTATCATACTTGTATAAAGAGCTTCTCACCACAACTTCATACTCACTAAATGTCAATGAATGAAATTGTTCACAATGATTTGGATGGTAGATGGTCATTGAACTATTTTGGGACATTTTTATTTTCCCCCGAATTTTGTTTAAATGTTTAAATCAAATTATGAAAAAATATATATTGTTTGATTTTAAAGTATCAAATAATCACAATTGAAGCGCACTTATAACACTTTAACCTTCATTACTTAACACCTTATACTTGACTTTGGAGCCACTCGCATGCATTTGACATTGTGACATTGTGAGATCATATTTGAAGCATGAACTAATTAAAGTGAGAAAATTGAGGTTGCAATTTGACCAAGGCTTTTTTTTGTTTTTAGGTGCCAAATTGCACTAGAAAAAATTAATTTGGTTAAAAAATGGAAACAAATCATGAAATTTTCACCCAAAAACTTTGAACTGAAAAAATCTTGGATGAAATTGCCAAATTATGGATGAAATTTTTTTTATGAATATATAATATGGGTGAATACAAGAAAGACTTGTACTATTTGGCGTCACACTTTGAGTGACGGAGTTGTCATGAGCTATAACTTTTGAAGCATTAACTCTTTGAACTTGAAATTTTTATTGAAGATGACTGACTTGATAGTTATCGAAACCCTTATTTTTCAGAAATTTTCAAAAATTATTTTATATTTAAATTCTAATTTCTCTAATTTGTCACACTTTGCGGTTTAGGGTTTTTTAGTACTGGGGAGTACTTTAAATTAATAATTTAGAGCTGAGATTTCTAGGGTCTATTCCTAAACTAAGTAGGCATGTTTTCACCAAAGGAAATTTAAAAAATCATTATTCTCTTTCCTCTACATGTGTGCTAATAGGCCTCCCTTGTGCGCACATTTTTTAACAATCAAGATAGTTTTCGGATCATTATTTTGGTGAAATACCTTTACCATAAAGTCTTTCCAAATGGCCAATTTTTAGTTTTAAGAAAAATTACTTTCCCTATTTTTTACAAATTAAAATGTGAAAATATAGTGAAAGTTACAATTTTCACGAAATTCAACACTTTTCTAGTTCTCCTACTTAGAGAATTTTTCTATGGTTTTCCTTCCTAGGGTATCTTCTTCTTAAAGGTATATACATCAAACATATTTTTCACTTTAAAAAAAAATTGATTTACTATTTATACAGTACTCCCAAAGAAAAAAGCGAGTATTGTGCAAAACGCTACGCTTTGCCGCAGGTCTTTCTTGCAATGACCCATATGTATTAATATATTATTTTCTATCCAATATATACATGAATGTTGAAATTTGGAGTACTATTATAAAATTTTATATTGATACGACCTTGGCACTTGATAAAAACTGAATAAAAATATCTAAACTTCACATGATAAATCACTACTAGTTACAATTTCCAATCGAAAATTAATGACCACTAAGTACATCAACACATTGATTTCATTTTCCATCTTGTATTTGTACAATGTGAAGATTTTTGTGAAGGTAGGTTCGAATTAGACTCTTCCTGAGTAGCTTGTAAGCAAGTTGTTGACAATAGCTTGTGTAATTGAAATTGACTATTTCATGAATTAATTGTGTCTTTGTAGAATTGACAATGACTATTTATGAATTGTATCTTTATGTAATTGAAACTATTATTGTGACACTCTAACTTTCACAAAAATGTCCTTTCAATTAAATTTGAAATAATAGACAACTCATTTCTACACATCTATTTTTGAAAATCTAGACAATCCTTTAAAGATATTAGCACATGTGGCTCACATGTGCTATGAAAATGCATGCATCTCTAGGAATTCAATAGAGACTAAAGTATTGTAGTTTGCTCTTGAAGTGACCTTTTAATTGCTAATTGCATTTTGGAGAAGTTGAATTCTTCGAAACAATTTTCAGTAAATTTTCATAAGAAGAAATGTGGAATTGGCATTTAACCCAAGTTGTTTCATATTTTTTGGACCTTCATGGCATTAACTATAAATCTTTGAAGTTGAAACATAGTGGTCACTAAAACTCTAAAATGACTTCCTTTTGAAATGTACACTCTTGATACATTGAAGGAAAAAAAATGTATTCCATTTGAAATAAAGTAGAGAACTTGTGTTATTAGCTGGTCCCTTTTAGATCACCATACCTTATTCAAATTTGACAACTGGATATTCTTGTTCTTGTCCATGTGGAGCATGTAGAAAGTTTCAATTGCTAATCATCCTTTACCTTTATAAGTTAACTTGTCTTATGGGATCAAAGCAACTAGATACTCTTGTTCTACTCCACTTGGCAGAGCATGTTTAATTTTTTAGTGGATTCAATTCGTCAGAATTCCAAAAAAAGATTCTGAAAAATATGACATTCAAATCCATCTCCACATATATATGTGAAGACTTGATGATTATTAAATGTCATGTTAAGATTCACCTTCAAAAAACAAGATGTAAAGAGATTTCTTCCTACGAATTTTGTTGCAATTTAAAGGTGATGAAGTTAAAATCTAGTTAAAAATTCTTTGCATCCCTTCATTGCAAAAAGTATGGTCATTGGGTGGTGACACAAAATTCGATTCCAATCACAATTGAATTGATAGTTGAATTGTACAATTAGTATTTGGTAATTGGAAGGATTTGCTTTGTAGATTTTGGATTTGTGTGGTAGATGGCTAGTTTATATTAGATAATGATAATAAGACCAAGTGAATAAGAAATTGGAAATTTTGATCACATATTAATTAATAGTAAATAATAAATTCTCATGTTTTTCCAAATTAAGGTGAAAGTTTTGAAGTCATGTACATGTTTGGTCTACATATTTCCCGATGTGAGTGATGCAAGTGATCTTCTCTTGCTCTCATCAAATTTATAAAAAGATACACATGATTTTTCAAGTGTTGCTTAGAGCATGCAAGAGAGTGTAAGAAAAAATATTTATTATTTCATTTTTTATACTAAGAATTATCTCTCTATAGGAATAATATGTGTGACCTTCACCATACATGCCAAAATATTATAAAATTTTTTAATTAGTTAAACAAATAGTGAGGTAAGTATACATTAATTTTTTTCACCTTTGAAAATTTGACCTCTACTTTTGAATAGAAAATGAACAAAAAAAGTATCCAAAGTTATAAGTGGTAGAATTGATAAAGTGGTAAGTTGTAGAACTAACAAGGTAGTATGTGGTAGAAGTGACAAGGTGGTACGTTGTAGAAGTGACAAGGTGGTACGTGGTAGAAGTGACAAGGTGGTACGTGGTAGAAGTAACAAGGTGGTACGTGGTAGAATTGACAAGGTGGTACGTTGTAGAATTGACAAGGTGGTACGTTGTAGAATTGACAAGGTGGTACATTGTAGAATTGACAAAGGGGTACGTTGTAGAACTGACAAGGTGGTAGGTGGTAGATCTGACATCACAAGGACAAGAGTAGTGTGGAGTTGGTAACAATGGCTTTCATTTATTGTACTGTAAGATGGCAGTTTCTAGAAGGGATGGTTGTTAGTATAGATAGTTGTTTTTAGTTCTGTTTCTACTTTAAAAACTATCCTAATACTATCTCTAAGTATCTCTTATTGGTAGATATATGTGAATGATGTTGAATTCATCTAAATTATACTCCTTCTATTCCCACTAAAAGCTTCCTAATTAAGTTGATTTACAATATGTGCAGGAAGAATTGGAAACCTTTTAGTGGGACAAAGGGAGTACTCAAGAGCTATCACAATCTTCAACTTTGAAAATCTATGACTAATTCATTATGCATCCTAAAATTGTGTAATGTGCTATTTGCATCTTGCTTCATTTAGATGTGTTAATGCAAAAAAAATGATTATTGTTTTTTCTACTACATATCTATTGTACCACAAGTATATTCAAGTGATTTAGGATGTGGTCACCGAAATAGACATCTTCAACTCATTGAAAAGAAATAAGTTATTAGAATTTCATTACTGAGCCTGTGTAAAGCATCAGTTAAGAATTGAAGACTCAAGATTAACCTTGAAACGCTCCGACCTCCATATTCTGAACGCTGACAGAGGGCTTCAAGGCACTGTTTCATCCAATTAACTTCTCATTTATCAAATGTGACACTTGAATCCAGAAAAGACAACCTTCTTGAATGACCAAATTCATTAAATTCTGGTAAATGATATATCTGTACAAAGCCATAAGCAAAAATGCACAAAAATTCAAAAAAGGATTGAGACATTTCAGGGTTAAGATTAGCGTCACTAACTTATCAGCGTGTTCTGCATTGCGTCGTCCACCTCATCAATGGGGCCACGCTTCAGAATATTTTATTCGCTGCACCCACCAACGAGAAATATCCGCACCCACTGCTGTTAATATCGCTCACACGAACACGGAACTCGTTGTAGGGGGAGGCAGAAAAAGGCACAGCTGGCAGCCATCGGAACCGCCAGCCTCCCAAAAGACGGTTGCTGGGGCCATGGCGACGGTAGATATTAGCTTCCTTGCGTATCTCAGCTATTCATTCGTAGACTTGCTAGACCTCAACTGCTGTACCTAGTCGACTCTAGCTTAGATTACTGAAGGCCCAACGACTTTGCTTATTAGTCGGAGTACTTCGTGGCGTGCAAGGATTTGCTCTCCGAATCCTCTTCGCCCGCGTGTCAGATTTTTGGGACTACAGTGGCCCGCCTGTAACTGTTGACCCCTTTCGCACAACAGTACCAGAACAGTTCCGATACTGCCCAGTGACGAAAGATGATGTTTCAGTCTGTACTGCTACTGAACGAACTGGAATTCTCTAGTCACGCTACCCGCACGCAGAACGACCCAGTTGCACGCTGCCACGTTCAAGATGCCGGAATCTGTGTTGGGATAGAACACTGGATCGAAAATGCTTTCCTATATATCCCTTCCGACTTCCGACTTCCTCCCCAAGTATCATCGAAAGCGTTCATTGCACTCCTCCTTTCCGCAGTCAAGATCTTCTCATCTGCATCTCCCATCAGCAGGGAGTCTTTCGAGAGTTGTGCCTTCTCAACAGTGAATGTCTGTGCTTCTGTCTGCAGTCCCGAACCAGCTTAACTTGCAATAGTTCGTAGTCGAGAGCTGTGACGATTGTGAAACTGAGAGAGAGTTTGTGTTTGAATTTTGAGAGCTATGGCCTTGCTGCATTACGAGCCAACGTACGGGATCAACCGTGCCGTCCACACATCACCATACTACGCCAACACTCTCCAGGCGCCCCTGAGCTACGGCTATGGCCATCGCGTCCCAGTCGTGGAGCTCATCGTGCCCATGTGCTGCACCAAGTGCCAAGAGAAGATCCGGGAGAATATGCTGGAGCTTCGAGGAGTGCAGAGCGTGATTGCGGATCTGCAGGCGCAGCGCGTGGTGGTGACGGGGTTTGTGGATCCCATCAAGGTGTTGAAGAAGGCGAAGAAGGTGAAGCGCGACTCCATGTTGCACACCGGTACCACTTCCAGCTATGGCGGAGCTGAGTATCTGCCTTCGGTGTCCAAGTACAGGCGCAGTGAGTATCGCCCTTCCCTGTATCGAACCTCGTCGTACGAGCTTCGGAGACCGTCGGTCTATCGAACTTCGTCTCTTGAGTATCGGCCTCCGGTTTACCGGACCTCGTACAACCAGTACACGCCCAGCTATGGGCAGAGTTACGTCCATCGTCCTCTGGTGGGTAGCAATTACATTGACGGGTACAGCCCTGTCATTACCAATCCACACTACTACAAACACGTCGAGTCGGAGTATTACTGACGACTCGCCCAAATTCGGAACAATTTTGTTAAAATTCGAGCTTGTGGGTAGCTTTGTAGAATATAGCACTGGAGTTGTGAATCTGTTCCGGAGGTTCATGTTCTTGGAACAGTCGTCACATCACACCATGCCGTCGTTAGATGATTGGGAGTTACCGCAGAGTTCTCCAGAACTAGCGTTCTGTGCATGTACATATGTATTTTTTAAGGCTTATCTGAAAATTTTGTTCATATGTAAACACTTCTGAGTTGTACGTCTCCGCCAACGTCTGAATTGTGCACTGGGAATGTCCTTGCTCATTCTTGTTCAGGTCGGAAGCTATTGATATGTGCGTTTTGGCTAACTCTCCTAATGTCACTGTGTATGCTGGCAAAGTTTGTCAGATGAATGCTATGATATGTAATTCTTGTGAGCATTCCAATTCCCAATATCACCATTAGTTTGAATGACTATTTCACCGGCAATGCATTACATCCTATCTGAAAAATGTATAGACAATCAATCCCACACCAGTCGTAGGACTTAGTACTCTTACTACACAAAATAGTGAAATACACGAGTATTTTTGTTCAAGAATACACACTTTTGAATTAGCTATTCTTGTGATTGGGACTTGTAAACCTCCATGTGCACAAATGGAAGTATTTTTAGAAATATTTGTTGACTTCCATGGCTTGTATAATGACATTTTTGATGGAAGGTATCCTAGTTTCACTATTTTGTGTTGATGCATCTTTCAGGGTATTCAATACGACCTGCCAGCATTTAAGAGAGCCAAAGTTCGTGGCATCCAAGTGCAGAGAGCTCTAAAAACAATGTCGACACCAGTCGGCCGTTTGGAAAAGTGTGAACTTTCCCAAATGGTAAAACTTTCATGGAATTTTACCATTTTAGTGAATTGATCAATGTCAGCATAAAATCTGACTTGAGCCATGTTCTGACATCTTCGAATGACGGACGTTTGGTCCATGCAGAATTTGCTGTGATCGTAACTTCAAAGACCGAGACTCCTTCAACATCAATTAGAAGTCGGAGCTTCGTGAAATATTGTGGTGGCAACTGGGTTTCACTGAATTTCGTCGGTAAATTGTTTACGGGTATGCCTGATGACTCTTTTGGCAGTGTGATTGAAATTTGAGATATCCCCATATACGTCACCAGTACTTCTGGTCACAAAGTGGATGGCATACGCTTCCTTTCTACGAGCCCGGTGTCTAAGCCATAACGACATCAAGCAAATCAAGACGTTTCCCACAGTGAATGGCTAAGGTATTTAACCCCTAAATGCCCAAGGCCTATTTTGAGCTTTTTGGAATTTGCTCTAAATTGAATAAAATGCCAACATTATGATAAGTTGTATCAATTTTTTTCCAAATGTAACCATACAAATGCAAACCGGACATGTTAGAGATCGCATAGGAAAAGAAAGCACAACAATATCACTTACGAAGTGAAAGATTATAATGTTTGACCAGGAGGATGTTAAAATTGCAAAAGTGATGTGAAGTCTTTCTATCTTCTTTTTGCAAGTCAAATCTAAAAAGTTGGGGACCACAAAAATATGAGGTTAAAGGGCCTAAGTAACATGCATAATTCCAATCAATTTATGGCTTCTCAAAATCTACTCTACAACTTTTTTTAATGAATTTTGAATATGATTTTTTCTTCAAGATCTAGTGTATTTGAGGCTCATTTTCAAGAGCTCCCCACACTACAAAAAGTCAAGATTGCAATGGGTATCCTTGCACAAAATCTTGAATAGAAGGATCATCATCATTCATTTTCCAAATTGGATTTTTGACACTAAAACTAAACTTCGAAAAGAACTTTCTAAAAATATAAACTTCTAAAAATAGCAACTTGGTTAGGTTTTATTTAACTTCAAAGTTTTGCAAACACCAAATTTTGGTGCCTTAGGCATTTAGGAGTTAAGTTACTTTGCACTAGAAATCGCCAACTGAATGTAGAGAGAGTAGTTTGCATTGTGAAATGCAAGTTGTCAGTACAGAAAATAGAGTTCAAACACCAGGATGAATTAAACTATTGTGTTCAACTTGCTAGAAAATGACGGACATCCAAACATGGTTTGCTTAGCTTCAATACTCCATATATGGCCATGGTGAATTGACCCCCTTATTGCCCCACCGGGGCAAACCCTGGAATTTTTTATTTTTTGCAAATTCTGAATTCATATATGGAATCAGAGGCCCTCAATTAGCTAGAAGGTGTGAAGAAAATCCGAAATATATGGCATAAAATAGGGGGCATTTTAGTCAACCTACTGTTGATTGGGGCAATAAGGGGGTCAATTCTCCCTGCCCTCCACCCACCCACACATATATTGGGCCGGGGTAAACTTACCTCTCACTTAATCCCTCGAGAAATGCTGGTATTTTTTTATTTTCCTCACGCAAGCTAATATTTGCAATTTCGAATTCATATTTGCAATTAGAGACCCCAAATTAGCTCAGAGAGGTGTGTAAGGTGAATTTCTACGGAACAAAATAGGGAACTTCTTTGAAACTTGCACCCCTGGAATGACTTGGAGGGGCCGAGCGAGGCGGGAGCCACTTCACCCCGATCGAATCAGTATTGCAGTCGCTGGCATCAGCGATTTCGTTATTGGCGAATTTTCGCCAGAAACCCCTTCCTTTTGGGGGCAGGCGATTTTTATTAAGGAAAAAAATAAATAAAAAATAAAAATTCGCCTGACACTGACCTGCCTGGGCGGCTCGGCAGCCTCATCTGCCGCCCCAGGGCAGGTCGTGTCGTGGCTGGAGCTCCTGGCTCGGAGGTCATCAGCTCCAAATGAGCCACTTAACCAGGCGCTTAATCGCCCTCCTTCCTAATTGCAGTTCCCGCTCACCAGAGACTTGAATTCCTGAGCGCGCATCTCTTGCTTAGGATTCGCCTTTCTTGCGATTGTTTCGCGTGACGAGGAGCCACTTTGCAATTAGGGTATGTATAGGCCTAGAGTGTTGCAGGCTTTTGCAGATTCAGCACTTTGCTGAGAATTGTGAAGTAGGTGAAGTATTCGCTCCTTTGCGGCTCCTTGATTGTGCATTGGACAATTTTAGGGTGGCTGTGGGAGCTTTGCGGTGGGCGAGGTGCGTTCTCTGACAATGCAGGTGGAAATTTGAAGTCCTGTGATTTCGCCATGAGCTGTATGGTCGAATTTTGGATTTCTGAGTCTAATTTCTCTAGAACTTGGTAATTCACGAATTGTCTTTCCTAATTGAGTGCACCCAACTTGTTAGATGGCCGCATTGTATAAATTTCAGAGGTTTTGCTTCAATTCTGCACATCTGTTCTTGGCCTCCTTCGTGAATTTCTTGCTTAGGGTGCATCGTGTTCTTCAACATGGGTAAACGTGGTTCGATTATGGAGAAGTTCCTGTACGAAGGGAGACTGAAATCACAGCTTTCTAATGATCCCCTCGTTGTCGTGGAAGGTACCACCGAGAAGCTGGGAAGTCAGGAATCGGTGCTTCTGGGCACCTCGCCTACCGCAGAAGGAGTTAAGGCGGCTCCAACTTCTCTCGACCTTGTCATCCTCGATTCGCAGGAGGCATCTCCTGCTCACGACCTGCTGCGAGCCAAACGCCAAGGCTACGAATAGAACCGGCAGTGGCAGGATGCGTGGGCTGCCAAACTGCCTTGGGCCGAAAGCGTGCTTGGGGAAGATGGGAAGGTGCGGCAGGTACGTTGTAAAATTTGTTCAGATGTGGATGGTAGGGACAAATTGTTGGTTCCAAAGTTAGATTCGTTGTGGAAGCATGCTGGGAGGAGGAAGGCCACCACTTCGTTTGGCAAAGTGAAGGCTGGGGAATACTATTATTTGAGTAACAATGCTCATGTCAAAAACGAAAAAATTTTCTTTGTATGTTCTAGGTTTGGGGGGGAGTCGATTGTGCAGCAGGTGGCACGCAGTGCGATTGGAGAGCAGAAGAAGAAGGCAGTGCAATTCCGGGCAGTTTTGTGGTTGTTGATGCAGGGAAGACCGCTGGCTCAATATGAGAAAATGAGGGACTTATTGGAGCTCCTGGAGGTTCCCCATTTTCCAAAGAGACATTGGAGCTTGACGGTGGGCTGGGAGATGGCGGACCACTTAGCGAAGACTTTGTCGGAGCACACAAAACAAGTCATTTCTAAAGCACGCTTTTTTTCTTTGAGCGCAAACGAAGTGACCACGATCGACTCTCAGTCTTGGTTGTCCCTGCATTTGTATATTTGTGTCGGATTCAAGCGATTGCCGATCTTGCTGTCTTTGAGTCGACTTTGTGAGGGGTCCAGGGCGTCTGTTGTGAAAGAGTGTATCCAAGAAATGCTTCGACATCACACTACGCTTAGTGACACAGAAATTGCAGAGCGTCTCATATGCTTTGGGGCAGATGGAGTTTCAGTTTTCCAAGGGTCTAGAAACAGAGTCACTCATCAGATGAGAGAGCAGATGGCCCCTTTCTTGTTCGGTGTGCATTGCATGGCACACCGAACAAATTTGGCCGTGGAGCCATTGTCCAATTTGCCGGTTGTGGCAAAGGTCGAAACGTTGTGTCAGGCTATGTATTCCTATTTCAGCCATAGTCCGAAGCGTCATTTAGAATTTCAAAAGCTTGCCGACTTAGTGGAAACAGAAGGGCGTAAAATGCTTCGCAACGTGAAGACTCGGTGGTTATCTCTCTTGGAACCCTTGAAGCGTGTGATGGGGGAATACAAGACTTTGGTAGTCAAGATGTGTGAGGACGCAGGTGTCAAGGAGCCAGAGCTAACATCGAAGCAGGCAGCCGCCAGAGACGCTGCCCGCAGGAACTATGACCTGCTGTGTGATGTGGGTACTTTACTCGCATTGCCCTATTTGATGCCGCTCTTGGATTCAGTCAATTCTTTGATGAAATTTGCTCAATCCAACGATGTCTTTATCACCGATTACATAGCTACAATCAAAATCTGCCAAAGTGAGTTGTATCAGATGTACTCCGATAAGGATGCTTCATGGCAGCAGCAGCATTTTGAAGTGCTACATGACATTGTTTTTGACCAATCTTTCTGTATCAGCCAAGAGTGGGTCAAGGACCTTAACATAGGGGAAGAAAGCTTATCCTTTCGCATTGGGGACCACACATACCCAGCTCATTCTCTTTCACCTATGAGCGGGAAGAAACTGCCAGTCTCCAGGACTGACTTCGATGGTATTTTGAGTTCGGTGAAGGCTCAGTGTCGGGATGCTGCCGAGATGCTTACTTTGGAACTGGACTTGCGATTCCCTGAAGTGGAGCTCATGAATGCTCTTGGGGTTGTCTTCCCTTAGTATTGGTTGCAGGCAAACTGTGATGATTTGTTTTTGTTGCATGTGAAGACCCTCCGTTCTCACTTTGCCGTTCTACAGACTGTGAACTTCGGGACGGAGGAGTTGCCTGATTTGTAGCAGGTTCAGCCTCTTATCGATGGGCGTTTGCTGTCTCTGCAAATGTCACTCTTCAAACTCACGATGAAATCACATGCTACTGGAGCGATGGAAGAGCCTCGGGACCAGAATCCAGTTACTAAGGTTTGGATTCGGATTGGCCAAAATGCATTGATGTTAAACCGCCTCTCTAAGTTTATCAAAATTGCAAAGATTGCCATATCAGCTGTGCTTGGCAGTGTGGAGGATGAGCGCACTTTCTCAACCTTGAGCTTTATGAAATCAAAGCTCCGAAACAGGCTTCTTGGTCATGTTGATACATGTGTGAAACTTTATTCACAAGAGTTTTTCACTTTGGAGACTTTCCCAGTCAACAAAGCAATCGGTACATGGCGGGAGGAAAGGACAAGACGGGGAGCAGACATGTGATGTCTGTTTCCATTAAACCGGCAAGTTTAAATTTCTAAATTTCTTAAACAATTTACTAACTGGGTGGGGGGGATTGCTCATTGCGTGCGGGCAAGGTCTTATGACCGGGGTTCAACTCCCCTGAGCAATAATTCCATTGTAGCCAAAACATTGCAGGACAAATTTTTTACTTCGCCAAAATGTTGCAGGAGGAACTCCGAGCTTCGCCACCACGGGCTTCGTAGAAGAAAAGTGATGTCGCCACAACTGCAGCCAAAAAATTGGTACAGTAGCGAGCGCAGAGGTGTCAGTTGCGCTGCAAGTAGCCAGCGAGGTGCTTCCACGGTCTTGCAGGTAGCGTCTCGCACACCTGGACCAGATTCTTAAAATAATCGCTGGCTGGCATGAGTCGAAGTGTGTCTCTGCTTCAGAGAAGAGCCAATCCAACTTGGAAATGCGGACAATGAATTTGAATTACAACTTCATATTTTGGCTAAGGTATGCGCTGACACCTATAATTTGCCACTCATTGCAGTTTCGATAAATTTATCCGGAGTCTGGAATAAATTTGGACCAAATTTGGACCAAATCTAGAAACAATGAGTGATTGTAGCGATTAAGTGGGAACTGAGAAGGTGCGCTGAAGTGAGAGCAAAGAACCTCGTCGGTCCTATCCCTCAGAAACTTCCCATTGTCCATCTGAGTAGAGCACCAATTATTGATAGTAAGATCATCCGTTTATTAGGGACACAGATGATTTAAGGATACTAGTGTGATGACCTTGTTCAGTAACTTCTCCCAACCATTTGAGAAAATATGGACTCTCTGGAGGGTCGCTAAGGAGTGCCGGAGGGGACCCTTTCGATAACATTTATTTCCCCTTCACAAATGTTTTTCCCCTATTGTCGTTCATGTCAATTTTGCAATTGTCAGTGCATTGAATTGCAAAGAACCATTAGTTAATGGAGGAACATGCGATAGTTACCCTTCACTGACAGATCAGGAATTAAAAAAGGCAAGAAACTCATACATACCCAAGGTATTCACACAGACGCACCTCTATCACGCACCTCTGTCAGAGATTCCACCCATCTTGTAGCTCCATAGGATTGTGTATATAGACTGGTTTGTCAAACCTTGGCGGCCCTCCAGAGAGTCCATATTGTTTGTAATGTGAGTGGCTTCCTTAGTTGACAATTTATCACACCTGCCTTCCCAATTCACGTTCATATATTTGAGGTGTGGATATTTAGGTAGACTTGCCAATGGGTGCTCACACCTCATAGCAAACTCCAAACTGCTGTCTTGTGATCGTGCTGACAAACAGGCTCTCAATCTCTCTTCAAAATTTTTGCAAACTGTAATCAAAGAGTTTCTTCATACCTAAAATCGAAAACCCCAAGATTACTGCAGTACATGATAGATTATTCTGCTATGAAGGTTCTGGTTGTTGGGTTTCCATTTGATTCAAAAAAAAGAAGTAAGGTTCTGGTTGTTTCCATTCTAGGTAGGCAACTACTATCATAATCAAAGTTATTTATGAAAACTTCAAATGCACAATAAGTTACTCTAAGTGTTTATGACTATAACATAAAAGCTTTGATCTCAAAGTGCCTTAAAAGATAAATTCAATGATGTAACATTTATTTAAAATAGAAATGTTTTATATAAGTTACAAGATATAAAATGTGGATAATAAGTCTAATCTTAAATATAGGTTTGCTCATCCAAAGGCTAGGCCAAAATTTACAATAACTAATAATTAGAAAATGAAATAAAATCATTTTTATTTTATTATTTAGATGAATGTAGATGTTATGTGAGGCAATAGTACAATTATGTGTATCAATTCTCTTTAGATATGATATCTTATTATATAAAATTTGAATTATAATATTATGTCAACCTAGCCTCTTTTTTTTAAAATATTAATAATTTTTTTCTCTTACTATAATTACACTATGAATTTGAAAATGAATTTGAAAATGGATGTATGCTCCAAGCACCCATGCAAATTATAGAAGTTGGCAACCTATCTTTTGAGTGGATAGTGAGGCACAGATACTATGAGGTCTCACTACCCATCCAAAAGAATTTTAAATTAAAAAATAAATTATCCATCCTCAATGCGTCCAATACAAATGCACTACAAGAGCAAGTTCTGTACAACTTGACAAAACCTTGCCCCAATGTACTAGGCACCTCTCAAATTGCTTTCAAGGTTGTGGTATTTTTTGGCTCCCACTCCGCAAACATTGCCCTCTAAACTCCTTTGCATGTCTTTGACAACACTAAGAATAGTGATGATTCAAGATCCTCCTCACTTCACACACCTTTGCATTCTATTTGTTGTCGCCGCATTAGCAACAAGGAACTGTAGCTGAGCGTTTGGGGTTCTAGGTACCATCATAGCATTGAGGTGCCTGCTACACTAAGAGACTCACAAGAAAAAGGAAACATGATCTTGTTTGTTGCAATGGCGTTTTGCCATGTGGAGGATTGAGGATGCTCTTACCCAGAGTTTCCATAAAAAACTTAACGAATGACAGCCCCCCCGGCTGTGCAGCACTCAGCGGCATTTGGAGCTTCATCTTTCGTCAATACACAAAAATACTGAAAAGCACTCAAAATAGGATTTGTAGCTTCGTCATTTGCCAATTGGCAGGCTGTTTACATTTTTTTATTACAGCACTCAAAGTAGGATTTGCAGCTTCATCTCTCGCCACTTGGCAGACCCTTTGAATTTTTAAAAAATTACAACCAGCACTCAAGTAAGATTTGCAGCTTCATCTCTCGCCAATTGGCAGTTTGACTGACCGCAAATCAAAAAAGAGAATTAAATTACTTTCAGTCAGATGGGTTTCGCCAACTGGCAGACCACGAAGATTGAAAACCAAAAAAAGGATAAGATTAAAAACGGCAGCTTTCCGCCAAGTGGAGATCATCATCGCTACCCGTCAATTGTCACGGTAAATCACTCAGCCGGCTCCAGCAGTACCGGGAAACATCATCTTGAGGAAATGCAGCCGGGACACTGTTTTGGTTAGAGCATGGGCACAGTGAGCTGCACTGTGAAGCAACACTGTAAATGATTTGCACCATTGATCTTCACTCCTTTGACTGCATCCAAAAATAAGTTACCCCCCCAAACCCTTAGTACTGTTGCAGTATTGTTTCAATGGGTTCACAATCCAACCTTGAAATTATACTCTTCCAAAACAGAAGCAGTATTGTAACAAATATGCTCCAATGAGAAAACAATGCTTTTGTTGAAACAACACTGTTGCAGTACTACCTCTATATTGCAACAGTATAATTTCAGGGTTGGCTTGTGATGCCATTGAAACAATATTGTTTCAATGGAGGGTTACTTTCCTGACAAGTGGGTCTGTTCTTACAACAAATTCTTGTTTGTCCAACCGATGCAACTCAATAATTTGTCTTTCAACCAACCACCAACCAAGGCTCCTGGAGGCGAAAGCAAAAAGAATTTCTACCATTGGTAGTCCAATGAACTATTTGTTGCAGAAAAGTTAATGTTGATAGGATTGTTGTCCTTGGCAAAATTGCAATTTTTGGGTATTCAATGAGAATACTTTGGCAGGGCCAACTATTTATTGTTCACTTTTCATCCCTAAAACTTCAAGTTGGACTTGTTTGGTGTACTACAGTAAGGTGGGAGGCTCGAAATGCACTCTTACTCTGAAACCACCCACCTCCTCTAATGTACATTGTTTTTACATGTTGCTTTGTCATCTTTTGAAGAATGCACAAGGAGTGTACATTTGAGGAGGTGGGTGGTTTAGAGCCCTATACCATTTCAACTTCAAAAATTCATAACTAATTCTATAAAGCTCCAAAAAATGTGAAACCACTTGGGTTAGATGCCTATTCATCTTGTCTATCAAGGAAATTTTACAAAAAGAAAAATATTTCAAGATGTTTTACTTCCCCAAAATTTAATTTCAGCTGTTAGATGGACGCTTCATGCTCCTCCTACCTTACTAGTGATGCTCTTACACTTGGACTTAATTGTGACCAACAACTGATGAAATATTTATCTATTCAAATTCCATGATGAAACCTATTCTATACCACTAAAGTAGCAATATCTACAATTTTTCTTGTTATTGGATAGCAAGAGAATTTGTTTTGCGGTCCAATCCTTGTTGAATTGCAATAGAATTTGTTTTGTGGTACAATCCTGATTGAATTGCAAGAGAATTTGTTTTGCGGTCCAATCCCTAGCATGGGAGGTGTGGCAAATTTGGTGCAGAGTTTTTCTTCCTCACGATTGTCCACCAATGAGATCCCACCAACAGACGTTGGCTATTTTTCATGAACCCCGCCGTGCCGTGTGGCGAGCCTTTCAGCGTGCCGGCAGTTCAGCTCTGCCACTTGCCGTGGCCTCCCGGGACGCCATCCCGGCCAGAACTGGAGTAGGCTTTCCAAATTTGACGGCTCTTGGCAGAGTGGAGGGAGAAATTCTCAACTGAACTTACCTTACGCTTTGTTTTTTTAAAGGAAGGGGACCAATAAATTAACAGGAAAGAAGAGAGGGTGAGGGAGGAGGTCCATAAACCGACCATCTGAGGGTGGAAACTCAATTTTGGAGAGGGACGGTGGAAGCAACCGTCCAAATAAGGAATTCAGCATAATTGGAGGCAGCTTTATGGGAGGAGGTCCAGAAACCGACCATCCAAGGGCTGGAACAGATTTTGGGCAGGTCAAACATCTTGAAATATTTTTCAGAGAATTTTCCTTGAAAGACAGCTTGAATAGGCATCTAACCCAAGTCGTTTCATATTTTTTGGAGCTCTCTAGAATTAGTTATCAAATTCTGAAGTTGAAAGGGCATAGGGCTCTAAAATGGTGCCCTAGCTAAAATGTACACTGTCAATACACTGCTGAAGGCTATGAAAAAGCAGCATGTACAAGTACTATACATTTAAGATAGGGCACCATTTTAGAACCCACCCCATTCAAGAGCCTCCTCCTATATCTAAAAGTAATATTTTTCTAGTACTAGCAAGTGAAAAGTACGAATATTAAGAAAAAAATTAGATTTTTTAGATGTCATATGTAATTTCTATGATTTTCCAAAGTGTTGGCTTCCTAAACCACTAAAAATGTTATGTAGGTACACCCAAATATCAACGTTGCTAAAATTAGCAGTGAGACAATCACATTTTGGTATGCGTCCTTAATATGCATCAACGGATTAGAGTCAAGCATTTGGCAAACACATTCATTGAAGTCTACAAATGCAATTGGATGAGTCTAGGATCCAACACAAGGGATAGGTGCGGTATTGGGTGTTTTTCCCTTAGAACATCCTGAAGTGTTTTTCAGTAAATTTTCCTTGAAAGACAAGTGGAATGGGCATCTAACTCAAGTTGTTTTATATTTTCTAGAGCTTTGTGGAATTAGTTGCAAATTTTTGAAGTTGAAAAAAAAGTGGTCATTAGAAGCCACCACTACTTGAAATGTACTGGAACATTGAAGAAAGCAAAATGTACCTTTGAGTCATGTTCTCTTTTAATGCCGAGTTAGAGTTCGAGCCTCCTACCTTACAAACTAGTCTGGTTCCCTTAGACGGTTCAGCCTACAAGGTAAATTGAGAGAGAGGCAATGAACGGGGAGTACCGGCATTTAGTTACAAGTCAGCCGCTTTAAATCCAAGATTTCCATATGAAGTTCAAACTTTTAGGAAAAAAACCAATCATTTTAGAGGGGAAAAAAATAATATTTTTTATTTTCTTAAGGCCTAGTCGAGAGTATTCTCCAAGCAATTGGTTGGTGCAAGAAAATGTAGGATTTTAGCCGGTTAAGCTAAAATTTCTTCCCGAATTGTGGAAAGAAGTGCCATACTAGCTTATGTATATTCCTTGTGCAAAAAACGACATTCTCGCAGGAAGTCTCCTAAAACCTAACCGATGCTACTTTCTATTGGTACTAAAATAGATCAATATGAATTGACCCCTTGCTCGACCACTTAGGAAAATGTTGAAATTTTTTATTTTCCATGCATGACAAAATTTGCAATTTTTGAATTCATATTTGTAATTAGAGATCTCAAATTAGCTAGGAGAGGTATAGTAGAAAAATTTCTTGGACACAAAATAGGATTATTTAAAATTTTACTTGCACCCTTAGAATAACCTGGTGTAGTTGAACGAGGAAGCAAGTTCACCCTAATTCCAAAATAGGGTTGGGGTGAATTGATTAACCTTCTTGCTTGGCCTTTGGGGAAAATACTAAAGTTGTTTGCTGTTCATAAATGATAAAATTTGCAAATTTTTAATTCATGTTTGCAATTAGAGGCCCTAAATTAGCTATAGATGGACCGCAAGGTAAATTAATCAAGTCCAAAATGGGGGTGGGGGGGACCTTGCATCCTTATAATGATCTTGGAGGTGTTGGGCAAAGGGGCCAATGTACCCCGACTTCAAACAACATATTTTGCTTAGATAATTTACATTCCTCAATACTGTTCATGTAGGTCACTTTCAGTAGTTCATGTTGAAATAGTTTACTTTTTTCAATTTGACAATTTGGCAGACAAATAAGAATTTTTAAATTTTTAGCTCTTTATGAGGATACTCCTAATTTTGGATTGATTCATCCTAAACCCTGCATAAATAAATTATTTTTTCTTATTTTTCTTAAGAACATTTTTAAAAACTTTTTAGAAATAGTTGTAAATAATTTTCTAAATTTTGACATTTTCCAAATTCCCCCAAGTTGTTTACAAAACTAACCTAGATGTACGGTAGTTCCCTCTCTTAGGGCTGAGGTGAACTAATCTCCTTGCTCAAGTGCTTATTCTCCAAGCACTTTGGAGGGGCTTTGAGAGTTAGTACTAGAAAACTATGTGTGAACAAATGATAAGGTGTCCTAAAAAACATTTGAGATAAAAATTTGAATTTGTTTTTTTATACTATAGAGTACCAAAAATGCCATGCCATGTGTTATAACTACTATAGGGTATAGAAAAATAGGTTCAATTAAAACAAAATTAGACCTAAGATACCCCCTTTTTATTCTTTTTTTTGGCCAAAAGTATGAAATTTTGGTACCTTGTAAGTGGCATATTCAATAATTTTACAAACTTCAGGTGGCTTTAAGTGACTTTAGCTAGCTTTAGGATTTAGGTGACCCAGGTGGGTAGGACATCCCTTGTCAAGGTTTTTCCTACCAAACTTTGGAAGACTATTATCATACTGCTAATTATTCAAACATAGCAACAAAGTTCATAGTAAAGCAATGAATATCATCTCTTGTAGTATCAAACATAGTTCAACCTGAATCACACAATTCTAGAATATATCACAATCAAAACAATGAAGTTATAACTTAGAGATCCTAATCAAGGTCAACTATAGTGATCAATACCGGTAGATATAAATTTCATAGTCAACTTTGTAGAATCAAGATAAAATTTCATGATATAAATCAAATCATATACTAAAGGTACATGATTTAATTGCCCTTCAATAGTAATCAGCCTTTAGCTTGAACAAAGCCATATAGAAAATAATTCCCTGAGATTGCAGACCTCACCTATAGCCAACTAACAAAGAAATTAGTGTATTAGTGGTAGACAAGGTGTCTAAGTAAGCCTACAATAACTTGTTATCACTATTCACAGATAATTTAAAAACCAAAAAAGTTCAACAAACAATAAAAAAAAGATAGTCACATACTACTATCCAATAATATAATAACATCATATGATCTATAGTGACTTGTGGAGCTGCCATTTTGCCTTTGTTAAAATTTGACAATCGCAACAATCACCTAAGACCACCAAACAAATATGCTAGCAAGCTTCAAGTCCCGCTTCAAATGTGCTAAATGTTAGTGTCTAACTCTGGCTTTATACTCTCAGTCAAGTCCCATTACCTAACTGGGAAAGAGTTTCACTGTACAAGTATGGTGGGGCTTTAGCATCCTTCTACCAGTGCTTGTATCCGAGGTTCATAGGGCTCAGCAGGTTGTTGGTCCTCAACCGAGCATTATCAGTTTAATAAACCTTTACCAATTTGGATTAACTAAAGGAATAATAGCTAGTGTTAGTGGCCTCAATGTGGTAATTGTTCATATTTGTTAGAGTACTCATCCTTAATCTTGAAGATTTGCTAGTTAATGGAAGGAGAAGATAGGGCAATTATCTCTACATCAGGAAAAATTGTGCTCCATACTAGAAGTAACTGATTGGGGTTTAAGGACCAAATACCAATGTTTGAATTATTACTTGAACTAATAGTTCTAAATCAGGCTTGAATTTGTAATCAAAGTACTGATCTTTACAAATTAAGTTGTATTAGTAATATTAATAAGAATTTGAAAGCAGATATCATTTGATCAATTTATCCTTGTATGTGTATTGTACATGTGTCATGTGCCAATTAGTATTTTTTTCCTTTTAGTACAGTGTAATATTCAAAGGAACAGGATCCATCTATTAGTACTTCATAAATAATGCTAGTACTAATTATAGTATATGTACTAAAGGCCATAAGCCATATTCTACACATTATATTTTCCTTTTTAGCATAATGACCAAAAGGAATAAGTATACTACTAGTACTTTTATTTATTTTTTTAAAAACACTTTGCACTAGTGTACACATATCTATATGAATTAAGGCCATATTATGCACAAAAAACCATAGTAAAAGGCCAAAGAAAAACTATTCTCTAGAAATAATTTATTACATTGATAAAAACATAACTTAAGGTTTAAATTTTAGGGTTTTAGGGTGCATGCTCACTTGCTTACTTACTTACAACTTGCAAGGAATGGCATAACAATGTGAAGAATCTTCTGTATTATGCCACTCTCTGAATTGCAATGGCAGATTTTGTTGCTCTAAAACCTCGTGGAGTTTCTCATGTTGGATCATCAAGGAAGTGTAACATGGTATGGATAGTTGTCAAATATGACTTGGCTTACTCTATGTTTTACTGTACATGATCTTTGCAAGCGAATGTGCATGAGACCCTACATATAACACTACTAGGAGACTTAAGTGTATTGCACTTGCAGAACTTGCGATCAAAGTTGCCAAAGGGTTGGGGTGCCAACAAGGTCAAAATTGCAGTTGGAACAAAATTAGAGGTAAATCCAAGATCGTGAATCAAAGCATAGCAACATTCAAATTGAGGCTGCAGTAGTTGTTTGGGTTCTAGGGTATGTGCACTTGAAAACCTGTAAACCTAAACCATCTTTATGTCGTGCACTTGTAATACTTTATGAACACTTTTTATAAGCATTTCTAATTCAGTGGAAACACTTCTAATGCTAATGCTTTTGTGGTGCAAGGGAAGATTTTGTCATCGAAAAACTAGGGGCTATGGAAGTTAGGCAGTTAGCATTCATTTTTTTATTTTTCCATGGATAATGTAGGTTTTGCGAGACTTTTGTTTATCCAAATTACTCTTCTAAAAGCACATTTGTAAACTTCAAGTTTGTAATAGGTTTCATGAACTCTAAGTTCTAAGCATTTTGAAAACTAAGATTTTTGTGTTTTTCAACATATTTTTAGCTTAATAACATACTTTGGTTATCAATTATCATGTGTACATTCAGTTCCTACTTTGTAGTTTGTATGGTACTTTACAAATTCTATAGTACTTTTAAAAAAAATTTGCATATAAGGAAAAAAATGTGAGTGTCATGGAAAAAAAGTGACAGAAAAAAAAATAGAAGCAAGATAGCATATGATATATTTGTGACAATTGGAGATTACAAATAACGTATGCCCCCCTTTTAATGAATCAAATTTGAAAATTATATAATTATAGGGTGCAAAAAAAATAAAAATAAAAAGAATAATACCCCCTCCCCCTATTTATTATCCAATGTTTGCACCTATATCCTTATTTTTATAAGGAGAGACTCCCTTGAGTCTAAGCATGATAAAATTTTCAAATTCAAAATTCATATTTGCAATTTTAGGCCCCAATTTAGCAAGTACTCAAGTAGAGGTGTATGCAATAAATTATTGAAGTATAAATTTTTTATTTTAAATTTTTACTTCACACTTTTAGAATGACTTGTAGTAGTCGAGTGAGGGGGCCAATTCACCCCACATCTTTTGGTGCCCCAATAAATTCCAAAAATCACCATAGTATGACATCATTTTACAACATCATTTTGAATACATTCCAACAAATTTTACTCCAAAAATGAAAATATTTTTCTTGTAATTGAATTTTAAAGGAATAATGAAATTTTTCTTTCAAAATTTATAGCATATTATAGGAGATAGCATTGGTGAATCTAATAATACAATTGGAATCTTCAATTTAAAGTCTACAACTCTTTTTTGTATGTGAATTCCAAAATATTTTCCCAAATAGTATTATGTGATTGCAAGAAAGTCAGGTGGTACCATTTTCCATCACATTTAAAGTAATGGTCTTGTTATCCACTAAAACTTTTGGACCATAGAGCTGATGTACTTGAAATTTATATTGAAGATAAATGAATTTATTTTAATTATACATCTTGAAATTAAGAAAATTATTTTATATTTAAATTAAAAAAATTTATAATTTGTCACATTTTAAGGTTGAATGTTTTTTAGTATTGTGGAGTATCCAAAATTAATGTTCTGGAGATGGAATTTTTGTTGCCTATTCTCATAGTAGGTGGATATGTGTTTACTAAGGGGCATTCAAAAATACATTATTTTATAGCCTCTATGTTTGTGCAAATAGGGCTCCCTCGCACACACATTTTTAAACATTGAAGATGGTTTCAATTTCATTTTTGGTGAAATTTGATCATCACCAAGTCCTTACAAAATGCGAGTTTTTAGAATTTTTTGCTCATGATTTTCTATTTATTATTAATTTATATTTCATTGTATCTATTTTCTATGACAAATTGATTTTTTTCCACATAGTATAGTTTTCATACTTTCAAGTACTTATAGGTACATGCAATGGTACTTTTAGGCGGGGGTTCTTTAGATCAATGGCAGAGATTTTTTTGCTTTGTTGTAATTATAGTAGTCCCAATACATAATAGAAAAACTATAGTTTTAACAAAACGCTTTAGAAAACAGTTGTCATTTCTTGTACCCAACCTACTTTATGATGATTGTTTCCCAAATTGTCAATTTTGGAGAAAATTCTAGATGTTTTAGGGATTATCCCTTAAGGTTATTGTTTTCAATCTATGAAAAAAGTAGTTTAAGGTAGTAGGGCATCCCCCAAAACAACCTTTTTGTGAAAATTGAGAATAGAGTGAAGGTGTGACTACACCTATAGTGCCTAGTTATTATTATTAAATTCATAAGATTTTCATATTTTCTTATTAGAAAGTGAAAGGACATTCCAAAAAAAAACAAAAAAAACATTTGGATACCATACACAAAAGTTACAAAGAGTGGAAGTTTTTATGCTAGAGGTTCTAAAATGATTTCTTCCACATATTAGACATATATCGATTGTGAAGATGTCCCTCCAATAGTGATGGCAATTTTGGATCAATGGTGCATTTGGAGAAGCTAACATTATATATTGTCTTGCTCATGTTGTAGTGAATTTAGAAGGACAAAGGATTTTAGATTCTCATGAAATACAATTTTCAAACATTTCAAGATTTATAAAGCATTAAAAATAGGTTTATAGAAACTTCAACCAAGACTCTTATTAATAAAGATTGTCTAGTTTAGGCAATAATCTATAAAGGTTGATATTGGAAACATGTCACAATTGGTTTGAATTTGTAATGATTGAGACTTGCAACACAAAAATTCTTTACATCTGTGAAATTGAGAATAAATGGATGTGGCAGCCTATTTTTGCACAATAGTAGCCTATATTAGCTTTTGTAATGCCAGGAACATCATTGGTCATTGCTCTTGGTCACCTAATTATGTAAAGACTCTCTTTCATCATGACAATAAAAAAATGTTTAATTTGATGTTTAATTTGACACCATTTTTAATACTAGAGTGTTGAACGATGAGATGTCATGAAATTCACAACATTTTAATATTGTTTTTGATACAAAGTATCCAAATCTACATTGAATTTTATTTTTTCATTTTAGTAGAAAATAAACTATACTAAACTTTTTTTATTGGCATTTTAGTTGAAAAAAAGAAAGTTATAATAAAATCTCAAAAGTGAATTAAGAATGTTTTCAAAAAATTGTTGAGAAAAATGTCAAAAAAATTATTGAATATAATGTTATTTACTTTGAAAACTCACAATAATCCCACAAAGGTCCTAAGAATACAACTAATGGGATTTTGATGTTATTTCCTCTTCCATTTTAAAGGAACTTTTTTGAAAAACTTTTCAAGTGTTACTACGTTGAATTAATATTTGAAGTTCATGGTAAGCTACAAAATGCATTTTTCTTTGAGATCCTATATTGATAGGATTGAATTGTATTACAACAAAAGAATTTTGAATGTACTTAATTGCGTGAATTAGTTTTGGTTATGAATTGTTGACAAACTTCATGTGTTAATTATGAATACAGTTTTGAACCTAGTGATCTAAGACATAAATGTGCAATCCCAGTGACTTATCATGCATTGATTATTAGTTGAATCTTAAAACAATTACCTTCTTTTATAATCAATTCAATGAAATTGATGTAAATTATTATATTTTTACAAGAAAGGTCAATAGGCATAGACAATCTATATTTCAAGATCATTGCTTTTGATAAACCATAAACTTCAAAATTGAGAACTATAAAGTACACTAGAAGGACTTTTTAGTCTATTTTGTCGATGTAATGCATTTGTACATTGAAAATATTGGAGAATATAAAATATTGGCTTTTTGTTGCCTACTATCTATCATCTTGTAATATGGCAATTGGTAGCAATAAAATCAAACATCAGGTGGTGCATTGCTATAATGAATACATCTTTGCCAAATTTTTAGATAAAAAATAATTTGATGATTTAGCATGATGTTGTTGTGTTTTGATATGTGATGGTTTCATAAACATGATCAACATGTGTGATGTGCTACTATTAGCTCTAAAGATGAAGTATAAACAAATCAGCCAAAAATATTTGAATCTATAAAAAGAACGTTGGAGACACCACCACCAATTTTCATAGCAATAATTGATTATATTATTGGAAGTAGAAATCATGTGAGATAATTTGAGTTAAAAGTGTAGGTGTTGTATTCATTAATTGGAAAAAATTGGATAATTAAAAAAAAATTGACTATTTATAATAAAAAATTTATAGTTATTTTTCAAATTTAAGATGTAACCACATATCTTCTATAAGATATAAACATCTTAAATTTTTTTCTCAAAATTTAAAATTTTTGTGAAGTTTTGATAGAAAAGTGTAAAAACACTAGATCAAGTACAAAACTAGCTCAATAAAAATGAAATCCTCTCTATATTTATATATAAATATATAAAATTTTATATTCTAAATCAGATTTTTACTTTTTATAATTAAAAACTAGTAGATCACAAATATAATAAATTCAAGATTTGAAATATTAAAAAATTCAAATTGAATAGGTTCTAGTCTACAAAACTAAATAAAAGAAGTATTTAAAACATACTAGGGATTAAACAAGGGATTAAACATCTTGGAGAAAAAAATGAACAATACAACTATGAATGAATTTCCAACATCCATAGGATTTCAATTTTACCTTTATATTGAGTATATATAAAAATAATGATTCAGTTTTAAATTTTTTATTGTTTATGAAACCTATATGATCAAAGAAAAATGTTATGATTTTTATTACCTACCTATAAGTTTATGTCAACTTCATAATTCAAAAAAATTAGAGAATGTGGAATTAAATCTTCATATACTACAATGATGTAGATGTTTAAGTTGAAAATCCTTTGACCAAATATTTGAACTTGAATCTATTTAGTATAAACAAATGTATTACTATAGTCCTTTTTGTCAAGAGAAAAATACCAAGAAATATTGAGAATTTCACCAAAACTTCAAAAATGACTTATTTCTAAAATTTTAGCATTGAATTTTGTATTAATACAATACAAATAGGGGGATATAAAAATGCAATTATTATATTGAAAAAACTATTTTTGGTACCATAGACTTCAAAGACAAGAGGAATAAAATGAATTATGAAGAAGCTATAAAGCATTTGATGACCAAGGTTATATAATTAAGGCTATGTGACCTATAATGGGTTTAATTTCTATGACAAATTTATATCTCTATCTTGTATGAGTTGTTGAAATTTTGTCATAGACCTTTATGCTATTGAATTGTTTGATGTAGAAATTGCTATATTAAAAACTTTATTTAGCTAGTATACACCATAATGGATATTAGTGGGGAGTTAAGGACTATTTTATAGTTACACTAATTTATTAGTATAAGTACTATTAAACTCAGTTGGTTGTCCAATTCAACCAATTGGAATAAATTTCAAAAAACAAACAAATTAGGATGTAAAGATAATGAGCTTTAACCAAGGAAATTATTGTTCATTGATTTTTATAGGCAAGTGCATTCTTTGGACTTAATGAATTCACTAGAGATGTTTGTAGGGATACAAAACTTCCAAGTAAAATTTGAAAGTGCAAAGAAACCTTCCAAAAACATTTGTATGAAATTTCTATCAATGGTAGTGTAAGAAATTCAAAATTTGCAACTTGTAATGAAGAGAATTTTGTAGAAACACTACAAAGTGGTTAGCAAGCTTGGATGTCTAAAATTTCCATTGATGAATATACCTTGCGATGAAATTTGTATTCAAGCAAAGTAATGTGGACAATAATGTATCAAAATGAATAAATTTATACAAAAAATGCCATTTTGACAAAGGTTTTTAATTTGTAGTACAGATTAAATGTTCAAAAAAGACACCTACTGATTTTGTTGCGTGTTTGCAATACTCATGTTTTTTTAGGAAAACTTTGAAATTAGAAAAATATTTTTTGATATTTTAAAAGTATGGCCAATGTATATACATTGAATAAGATTATGTTTGAGGAATATAAAACACAAAAATTCTCTAAGTAAGACAATTAAACTCTTCAAACTCTTAATACTTCGCTTACAAAATTTCAAGAATATTATAGGAAACCGAAAAGTGTGTTCTAAACATAATCACCTTCATTCACAATCAACAAGAAAGTTTAACACTTTTGGCACAATAGTAAGACTACTCAAAAAAGTAATAACTTAGAAGGTTGTAAACTAAGACTATTTCTATTCAATGATAGGTTAATCTACTTATCAATTATATATAACTCCTAGTATTATGAAGGTACGTTTTAAATTGGAGGATGAAGAGTTAAATGTATTGGAAAAATCAATACATTTGACTCTTTCCAATACATTTGACTCTTCATCCATTCCTCCTTTGGATTGGATGAAGAGTCAAATGTACTGGAAAATACAATATATCTATAGTTTTTCATTGAAATCAATAATCATGAAGAGTATAACATGGAGAAAGTTTTAGATTCATAGTAGAGGTAGGATAAATTAGAATATTTTTTACATTGGTAAGGATACAATATCAATGAATAAATATAGGAACCAACAATGAATGTAGTGAACTTGCCTCAATAGAAACATGAATTTTATTGACTCTATTATGATAAACTAAAACCTATCAAAGATAACTTCAAATAAAAATTTTATACTAACATCTAAAGTTGCATACAAAGAGAGGAAAATTGTTGAATAATACCAAGGGAATACAACCTTCATTCTTAGTCTCAATGGTTTGTAGTGTTTTTCAATCTAGTCCATAGCTTGCCTTCGATAGTTGCTTATTTAGACCTCAATATGTCTAATTGAAGAGTTTCTAGACAATCATTAGATCTAGAGCCTCAACAAGACACTAAGCTTGAACTTTCTTCAATACAATTATGAGAATATTTACTCTAACCTTTGGATCTTTTGCCACCACAAGTGCCTCAAGAATAAGGTAAATCCTTTGAATAATAAAAAAAACCCTATTTAGACCAATTTTGGCTTAAGAATCTTCAAAATAATGCTCAAGCCTTAGTAATTTTATTGTAGCATTAAAGTGTGGAACCTAAAGGTCAAAAAGTGTTATTTGATGGATGTTTTAATTAAAGATCCAACAAGGAATATTATTTTAATTTGTATGGTTCATCAATAGAAGAGAGCCTAGATCATCATTGTTTGTTGAAAGATCCTATCAACTCTTTGCCTCAAATTGAATGGAGTATATATCTAGCATGTACTATTGACAAATTCTGGAGTTTCTAGAGATAGAAAAAAATTTGAAGCTCTCCCTAAAATTTGTTGTTAAAAAAGGAGGTGATGTCATAGACATACACCTTAAAACTTCTAGAAGTAGTACAAAGTTCCTCATAAAAATACCTACAAATAATAGAAAGACTCTTGATTAGCTTCTTAGATAGTGGTATACAAGGAAGTCAAGGTCAAAGTGATCCTTAGTTTCAACAATACATCTCTTCAACTTCTAGCTTTCTACCATTACTACACTTTTTTTCCTTTTGAAATATAAGATCTAATCTTGTCTTAAGAGAATATTAATTGATCTTCTATCCATTGTGTCACGTATAACATTTATTGCAAGTAGAAAAGGTATCTATGATGCTAATCAATACTTGGTTATACTGGCAATAGATATGACGTGGTTGAATATTTAGAATGCATAAGATCTTTTAGATTTCTAAACAAATGAAACCTACAAGGGCTCTATAAACTAGCTATAGTAAAATGACTATGATATGAAAAGACTAAAATGTGGCAAGAACAAAAGAATATTAAGACAATTTTGATAGAAGTATCTGAGAGGATTTTGACTATATGGCTTCATTATATATTAGTGATGAGTCCAAGTTGTTGTTTAATGGATACGATAAAATGAAGTAAAATAAATACTACACCTTGTTGAGATGATTATTATTGAGGCACTTACTTATTAGTATCTTGTCTCATTTTAGCCAAAACTTAACAAGACTAATAATGGTTAGAACTTGCCAAATTAGCATTCTTGTTGATTTGGTAAATTTGTCTACTATATCTTTGCACCAGGAAAAATCCTCCATCATGAACTAATTGAAATTGATAGTTTGTATTGCTTCACTTCTCCTAGTGGCTATTATATCTACAAAGACTTAGCTACTAAAGTTGAATTGATTTAGTTGTTGCCATGGAGTTTGCCAAGTCATTGTAAATGGACTACAAAGCTATTGAGATCCTTGATCCACCTTGAAATTGCCTAGCTATAATACCCAATGTGTACAACTTCACCAAATGCTATAGTTGACTTGCAGTAGTAGGTGATTGCAAGAAACACTTGTCCTTTTTTCTGTCCCCTTGACCTTTACTAGGTATTTTTTTGCTCATAACTTTTTTCATTTTTTGTTCATTTGACTTGAGATTTGTAATGAAGGTGAAAAAAAAAAGTTTTACATGTTGTGAAATTTTTTCAATTTAAAAAAAAATGTTTTACTATTTTAAAACTTCCCCCAAAGGCCCCAATTGGATGTCTATTTTGGCCATTTTGGAGGATTTTAGTCTTATTTTTTACCCAAAAATTCAAATTTTGATTTGAAAATTGGCATGCAAGGACCTCTACTGAAGTTACACAAGTCCAAAAGATATTTTTTGAAAATATTATACTATCCAACTTCCACATGTGCTCAAAGTGCACTTGCCTTTGGACAAGTGTGGAAAATACAATTAATTTTTCCCAAAGATGAAAATTGTTGGAGAGGAGCATCTTTAAGTTAGAAAAAATGAATTTTTAAAATTTCATTTATTATTTTTTTGACCTTTACTAGGTAGTTTTCTACTATTTTTAAAAAATCAAAGAAAAAAATGTCTATTTTCATTGTGTTTTCCATTGTCCTTTCTTTGTCATAACTTTTGGAAGTAAATTTTCATAGGTCTGAATTTTAAGAGACATAATATACTCATTGCTCTTCAAATAATCCATATTTTATTTTATTTTTAAAAAATCATTCCAAAAGTCACAAGACTCATGGAAATAGGCCATTTTGAGACAAAACTGGTAAGAGTGTTTCTTGCAACAACCCTAGTCATAAGACAAATGTGAGGTTTCCAAACATTTATTAAAACAAATGTTACTACATATATATTTTAATGGAATCGCTATTGTTTTTTTCATCTATCTTTAGAATATGTACGCTTTTGGCCAAGCTCAATCTTCAAGCACCTTAAATACCAATGGTTATATGTTATAGCATTAGGTTATTTAAGTATCTTAGAATCAAATACATGCAAGAATACATGGCCTAAGTACACAATTAATATGCCATCTTGGAGATTTATTTTAGAAAGATTAACTTCTATATTATCTAACATAAAAAATTTAACCTCTGTAAGTTTATACATGATTGAAACAAAAAATTCAATATTAATATTCTATAAAATCAAAACAAAATTTATGGATATTTAGGTTTAAAGTTTTAGAAGTGGCTACACTAATATCAAATTTAATGTAATGAAAAGTCAAAAACTCTAATAGTAGGCCTATGTAAGACAAACCAACTAAGGATGATTTTCTTGTTTAGATCAACCATCTATTTAGTTGTAACTTCATCTACAATATATCTTTAAGAAAAGAAAGCAATAATAAAGTTTTCCTTTAAATGAACAATTTATTTTTTCAGATCAATTTAATGTTCATTGAGGGAGTTGGTACTACTATAAGATTCCTAAGTCAAAGACGACAAACGGTCCTCATATAGCGACATGACAAGAGGGTCATTGTAAAAAAAGAATTGCCAATTTTAACTCAAAATAGCCACAATACTTGAGTAATATTTCTTTTGGAATAAATTTTTTAAAATTGAAATAAAATGTGGATAATTTCTGTAAAGCATTTAAAAAAAATATGTGAAAATTTGGGCCTAGAATTTTTTTTTACTAAATTTATGCACACTCAAACATTAATAGAAAGTATCAAGAAAATAGACACTTTGATGTTTGATTTTAAAATAATTTTATATATATATATAAAATAAAATACTAAATTTTTTCTTTTTTTCAAAACTTAAAGATGCTCCTTTTCAACTATTTTCATCTTATGAAAAATAAAATTGTATCCTCTACATTTGTACAAAGGTAGTACACTTTGAACACATATACTAGAAGGTGGACAATTTACTATTTTAAGAAAATCCTTTGTAGAATTTTGGAACTTTAGAGTAAGCCCTTGTATTACAATTTTGAAATTTAAATTCACATTTTTGGATCAAATATAGTATTAAAATCATTAAATGATCAAGGTAGACATCTAATCAAGGTCTGTTCAAAAATTATAAAATAATTTTTAAGAAATCCAAAAAGTTATTCAACATTTGAAACCATCAAATGTACCTTTACCTCAAGCTTCATAGAAAACAAAAATTATGAGCAAAAAACTACCTATTTAAGGTCAAGGGGGAAAAAAAAAGAACAAGTATTTTTTGCAATTATTCAAGACTTCACTAGGTTCAAAAGGAAAAGGGTACAAGTATACCCTTACCAAATTTTGATGTATTTTTGGATTCTAACTATGGACTTGTTCTTCTTTGCATTCCATATGTGAAGCTTACCAATCCATTGTGATGTATTTATCCATAATTCCCTTCTAATAGAAACACAAATTATTACAGAAAGTTTGAGGCATCTATAGGTCAATTAGACTCTGAATCAATACTTGAAAAAATTCATATATTTTTGAATTTAGGTTTCAATTTTTTTTAAATTTAATAAATATTAAGTTTTTATTTATTCTACTCTAGTTCTAATGGCCTTATAGAAGCTCCAATTTTTTCCTAATGCACCACTTATAGTTTGATTGAATTTGACCCTATATCTTTGGAATCATTTTGTGCTCTCCAAGCTTGCTACAATGAAACTTCAAGAATTTCTTTGTAGAATTTCATGTAGAATAGTATCTCTCATCTATCAAAGCATCTTTGTATGACTCAAGCAATGATAAATGTCTATTCAGTAGCAATTCTTCAATAGTCCTTCAATAATTACAAAAATTAAAAATTTAAGGTCAAATTATTCATTAATTCATAGCAAATGCATCTCAATTTATATCTGCATTGAAATTGCATTTTTGGATTTTCAACAAAAATGTGCATTCAAAAACTTAAAGAGTGTGTGGGTTGTTGCAAGAAGCCAAGAAACACCATGCAAAAAACGTTGCATTTTGAACACTACTCATTTTTTTCTTCGGGAGTACTTTAAAATTAGAATTTTTTTTAAAAGTGAAAAATATATTTCATGTATACACCTTTAAGAAGAAGGTACCCTATGAAGGAAATGCATAGAAATTTTTTCTAAGTATGAGAACTAAAAAAGTGCAAAATATCATGAAAGTAGTTTTTTTCACTCTAATTTCACATTTTAAGTTATAGAAAATAGAGAAAAGAATTTTTAGAAAAACTAAAAACTGCTCATTTGGAAAGAATTGATCTTGATGAAATTTCACCAAAAAAATGATCTAAGAACCATCTTCAATGTTCAAAAATTGAACACAATGATAGTGCTATTTGTACTGATGTGAAAGACTTAAAATAATTATTTTTTAGATTTCCTTTGGTAGATACAAGTTTTTTTATTATGCAGGTAGAGCATACAAGTTTCAACTCCAAATAATTAAATTTAGGGGCTTATAACATAGTGAAAACCAAAACCACATTTATGTGACAGCGAGACAAAAATAACTTTTAAATAGAAAATGATTTTTTATAATTTTAAAGAAAGAAGTGATTTGATTACCATAAATTTAGCCATGTTCAGTCACTTTTCTTTTTCATTGGACTTGTGCTTGAAAAGTTATAGTAGTGATCAAGAGAGTATACCCCCGCAGTGATATGAAATAGGATCGGTGTTTCTTGCAATGACTTCTATATGAAAATAAACTAAAAATTGCACCACAACTAATCACCAAAAGCTATTGTTCATTTACTTCATTAGAGAAAATTTGGACCCTCCAAAAGGCCGTTTAGCTTTAGGTCAATGTGTAAATACAGGAAAATAAAAAAATATTATTTTGATTGAAAATAATTTATTTATTATTTTTTGTCATTCAATCTTGTATAGCACACTCGCACACACATTGACACAAAAACTGTCACTAACTGGAAAGATTTTCTTTGACATAGTTTGATAAATATTTCCTCTATTTGCACATATATAAGCAGCCTAAACGGCCCTCTAAGTCTAAATTTTCTCTAATGTTTTATGGATATTTAGAAGTTCATCACTTAATCTTAATCACTTTTTATTGATGTAAAGTTCACCATGTAAAACTTTAGAACTTATGATTGCTATCATTAATTGGATGTACGGTGGGGTACCAATAAAAATGTCGTTTTTGAATTCGCAGTGAGAAAAATTTCAATATTGCCAACTTTGAAAGCCTCCCGAAAGCTCAAAAATTGGTATTTTACCATGAAATTTTTAACGCAGCATCATCTTTAAGTTAATTAAATGTATGCCAAATTTCAAGGACAAAAGATTCACCGAAAAAAAGTTATTCAAAATCTACCAACATGGGTAGTGGTGAGAAACATTTCACTACTTTCAACTTTGACACCTTCCTAAGGATTGAGTTTCTTTTTCTTTTTCCATGAAATTTTTGTCATGAAACAATCTCTATGTTTTTAATATGTATAAAAAGTTTCAAGGTAAAGGAAATTTTTTTAAGAAGATATTTGAAATCTCCCAACAAGTGTAGTTTTGAGAAAATTTTCACAATTGCAAACTTTGACACCCTTCCAAGGGCTGAAAAATTGGTTTCTTACCATTAATTTTTTTTGTGAAGTCATCTCTATGTTGATAATATGTTCTCTAAATTTCAAATTCAAATGAATTACCAAAAAAAAGATATACAAAATCTCCCAACATGTGTAGTTGTGAGAATTTTTTCACTATTGCCAACTTTGACACCTTCCCAAGGGCTGAAAATTTGTCTGTATAATATGAATTTTTTTGAATAAGATCAACTTTATGTTGATAATATATGTTGCAAATTTCAAGTTCAAAACACTTACCCAAAAAAAGATATTCAAAATCTCTCAATATGTGTAGTTGTGAGGTTGAGTTTTTACATTCGTGTCAAACTTTGCTCCACAAAATAACACTGTACTAAGGGCTCAAAAACTCCTCCTCACAACTACACATGTTGGGAGATTTTGTATATCTTTTTTTTGATAATTCATTTGAATTTGAAATTTAGAGCACATATTATCAACATGGAGATGAATTCCCAAAAAAAATTAATGGTAAGAAACCAATTTTTCAACCCTTGAAAGGGTGTCAAAGTTGGCAATTGTGAAAATTTTCTCAAAACTACACCTGTTGGGAGATATCAAATATCTTCTTAAAAAAAATTCCTTTACCTTGAAACTTTTTATACATATTGAAAACATAGAGATTGTTTCATGACAAAAATTTCATGGAAAAAGAAAGAAAACTCAATCCTTAGGAAGGTGTCAAAGTTGAAAGTAGTGAAATGTTTCTCACCACTACCCATGTTGGTAGATTTTGAATAACTTTTTTTCGGTGAATCTTTTGTCCTTGAAATTTGATTTCTCACTGCGAATTCAAAAACGACATTTTGATTGGTACCCCATTGTACATCAAACATTCATTACAACAAGTAAAAGTTTGATATCTAGATTTAAACTTTTGACACCCAAAATACATTAGCTTTAGAAAATCTGGCCTTTCTATAGAGCTATATGACTTGATGCACAAATCTAATGGACTTTTTTGAAATTGAAATTGAAATTTCTTGTATAGAAAATTAAAAGATTAAATTTTTTTTCAATAATTGCATATTTTCATGCAATCAAAAAATCCGACATAGGGGTCAAATTTCTTCTAATGAAGACCCTAATAAATGAAACCTAAAAGTCAATATCTATTCATACTATGTCAAATCATGTGTAACAAAGAAAAATCATAAAATGACACAATTTAACGTTTCTCATATCATTTGCATTACTTCCTTCTCTAATTTCTATGAAACGATTTAGTGATTTATTGTACCCTCATTTTTTTTTGTCTTTCAGCTTTTCACAATAATCTTTTCAATTGGTCATAGTTGAATTCTTCTTGAATGTTCTTGACTTTTTAAACACTTCAATCCATAGTATGTGGTTTTTGACGCACTACAATTGATATTAATCCTTAGTTCTAATTCTGCAATTAATTGCACCTTGATTTGTACACCAATAATTGGAGAGGTACTTGATTTTCCGTGCCAAGTTTCCATGTACATTAAGGATGCCCTTAATTAATATGTTTTCTATGTTTGTTCTTACTATCTTATAATGGCAAATTTTGTTATAATAGTACTATTCTGAATGTCATTTTTCTAACCACATGATCTGAATCCAAAACTAACATCTAGGACAAATATAGATTTTTTGACATCTAAGATATATATATATATATATATATATATATATATATATATATATATATATATAAATTTCTAAAATCTATAATTGATTTAGGTGTTAGATTACACGGTCTAAAACATCTTGGACAGGTATAGATTTTAAACATCTACAATTTGTGTAGATTTCAAAAATCTATGACTAGTTTAGATTTTAGATTACACGGTCTAAACTATAAAAAGCATCAAACTAATGGAGGGTGATTGCAAGAAACACTTGTCCTATTTTTTGTCCCCTTGGCCCTAGACATGTGGTTTTTTACTCATAACTTTTGCATTCTTTGTCCATTTTATATGAAACTTGGAAGGAAGGTACATATAATAGTTATAGACACTATATAATTTTTTGAATTCTTTGAAATTATTTATTATTTTTAAACAACCCTTTATTGGATGTCTACCTTGGTCATTTTGGAGGTTTTTAGTCATATTTTTCACCCAAAAATGCCAATTTTAAGCTTAAAATTGGCATGTGAGGACTTTTATTAAAGTTACACAAGCGTATGAAGAGATTTTCTGAAAATAGTAAATTGAGCAATTTCCAATACCTTTGCGCAGGTGTAGAGTACACAATTTATTTTTCCCAAAGATGAAAATGGTTGAAGAAGAGTATCTTTGGGTGAGTTCAAGAAAGACTGAAAGGTTTTTGTACACTTTGGCCATAGTACTCCTGATTTTTTGGAAGTACTTTAAAAATAAAAAAAACAATTTAAAAAAAATATGAAAATATGCTTAATGTATATTTCTTGAAGAAGAAGATATCCTACAAAGGAAAAGTGTAGGAAAAATTTCTAAGTAGGTGAACTAGAAAAGTGCAAAATCTCATGAAAATAGGCACTTTTACATTTTTATTTGTAAAAAATAGGAAAAGAAACTTCTTGAGAAACTAAAAATTGGCCATTAGGGAATAGTTGATGATGATTAGATTTCACCAAAAGAATTATCTACAAACCATCTTCAATGTTAAAAAATTGCGTGCAATAGAAATGTTGTTTGTACTCATGTGAAGGGCATAAATAATATATTTTCAAATTTCCTTTAATAGATACATGATTCCTTACTATGCAAATAGATCATGAAATTTTGAGCTCGAAATCATTAAATTTGGGTACTCCTAACGTAGTAAAAACCTTAAAACTCCTAATTGTGACAAATTAGCTAAATTAAAAATTAATTATAAAATTAATTTTTAAAATTTTCAAAAAATAAGGGATCTGATTAAAATCAAGTTAGGAATCTCCAATAAAAAATTCAAAATTATAGGATTCATGCATCAAAAGTTATTGTCAAAAACAACATTGTCACCTTGATCATGACGTGAAATAGGACCGGTCTTTCTTGAACTCACCCCTTTATGTTAGAATTTTTTTTTTTTTTTAATATTTAAAAAATCAAACATTAAAATGTCCATTTTCATGATATTTTCCATCACTCTTTGAGTATGGATAACTTTTAGAGATAGATTTTCTTAGGCTTGAATTTTCACCCATCAAAGTTTTTTAATGCCTTATCAATTATCCATATTTTATTTTATTTTAAAAAATTTATTCCAAAAGTCATAGGCATCATTGAAATAGGCCACTTTGAACCAAAAACAGTAAGTGTTTCTTCCAAGTTCCAACGACCCTAGAATACAACCATTTAAATAAAATTTGCAATCATAATGCATTGTCAAATGTGTGATTTGACTAATTTCTCATAAAACTATTATGCCTAAATTTGTTTTTTGATTTGTAACACATTTTTTGCTTACAACTTTGTAGAAATATATCATTTCATAATATTTGGTCATTAGGGAAGGCTATGTATTAAAAATTCAAGTATCAATTTGGATGAATGAGGAGTTAGTTCACTTAGTTGGATCAAAATGGACATTAATCATCTTGTGAAATTTGTCCAGAAAATGGAATCATCCCAAAGCTCATTGACAAAGTGGACATCAAATTGATTGGAATGCATAAAGTCACACATTTCTGTAGCATCCAAAGGTGGGGTCATCACTACGGAAGACCAATCCAGCATTATACGAGTAATATTATATAACCATGCAATAGTGCTCCCCCCCAAGCATGGAAGGGCCGGGGTGAATTGACCCCCTCGCTCGGCCACTTGGGAAAACGCTGGAATTTTTCATTTTTTGCAAATTATTTCTTTTGCAAATTCTGAATTCATGTATGCAATCAGAGGCTGCAAGTTCACGAGGTAAATTAGAGAAACACAAAATAGTTTTTTTTCTGTTTTACTTGCACCCCTGAAATTACTTGGAGTGGCGGGCCAGTTCACCCCGACCCATGGAAGGAGCAATGCTTGCACAGTTGCTAGATACCTGGAAGGAAATCATCAATTAATTCGAGGATTGGGCGGGTTGGCTGAGGAGCTCTATAAGACAACTTTGTTCAAACAGGACTCTTGCCTGATTGGCAAGCAATGTCATGATTCATAAGGTAAAAAGTCGAGAGGCGACCCGGATTCAGTTACTTGTCCAACAAGTCAAATTAACTCAGCCTAACGTGATTAAAAACTCTTTTTTCAATTCACGACACTCGATATACCACCAAGGGCTAGCCGGCTAGTCCTGGACTGCTGAACGGACGTTACCAACCGGCACTCGAATGATACTCCGTAAGTCTTTTGCTTCACTGAATCCCACTTGCAGGCAAGTCCCACCACCCACGTTGCGGCCCCCACTGACGCCCAGGCTTGGATAATACGGAGTAAATAATTGTGGGGCGCCGGCCCACCACAGACAGAGACTCCGACGGACTAGACTTTCGACGAATGTCGAGCCGACACATGCGTCCAATCGGTAACACTGTTGCCACGCCCCACCTCTATCTGTGGGACGAGAAGGTGCAGAACGGAATTCCTATATAAAGCCACTTCGGTGCAGCATTCGATCATTCCAAACTGGCGCAACTTACGCATCGCATTCATCCGATCCAGTGCAGATCTTCTTAGATCAATCCAGTGTTGGGCTGGTTTCCTTGACCCTTGATCAGGTTCCAGTCGATTGCTGTCTAGCCTTTTTTTTGCAGTAGTCGATCCGTTTCAGTTTTGTTCCAGAGAGCTTTGAATTCGAACTTTCTCCGCTCGTTCTGTCTAGATTGTAGTCCACCAGTTCACCGGCGTTGCATGTCTAGGTTCTAATCGAAGAAATCACCACCCCACGCGATCATTGTCTAGATTCCAATCGTGATTCCAGTCAATAGTTGCCTAGCATTCTTGCAGACGTCGAACAGTTTCAGTTTGTTTCAGATCAAGAGCTTTGAATTCGGACTTTCTCTACCCGCTGTGTCGATGTATACTGTACATGATATATCAGTTTCTACCGGACGTCATTGTCTTGTTCTAGTCTTGTCTACATTCCAGTCGTGGCTATAGTCGATAAGGTTCGTTCTGGTTCCAGTTAGAGAGCTTTGAATCCTGGCTTGGGAAGCTTTGCACACAATGAATCGACTCATCGACAGATTGCTTTACGGTCGTTCTAGCCGCTCTTACTACCCAGGTGGTGGCTACGGCATGGGCCGGACTCCGGTCCTTGAGCTTCTGGTGCCCATGTGCTGCACGAAGTGCGAAGAGAAGGTGTACGAGGAGATGATGGAGCTTCGAGGCGTGCAAGGCGTCATGGTCGACCGGGAATCGGCCCGCGTGATAGTGTACGGGTTCGTGGACCCTCACAAGGCGCTCCGGAGGGCGAAGCGAGTGAAGCGGGACTCGCAGATCTGGCCCTCGGCGCCGTATGGACGTGACTTCCTCTCCTCGCCCAAGTATCGTCGAAGCTCGTACGTGTCGCCATCGGTTTACCGCTCCTCGGCGCTGGAGTATCGGCCTTCGGTGTATGAGCCAGACTCTGTTTACAGAACTTCGTACAACAGATATACACCGTCGTATGGGGTAGACGCTTATGCTCCTTACGAACGAGACTTGTATGCACCTTCGTATGGGCGAGGGGCATATGGACCGTCATATGGTATGCATCACGAGTGGCCGATGTACGATGACATGTACAGCGATTTCGCTACCAATCCTTACTACATGCAACATGTTGACTCAGAGTATTACTAGTATTCGGTCCAAGCCTTCACTTGGGTGTAGCATAGTACAGCATATAGAGTATTCAATCTGAAATAGGGGACGTTTTTGTAAATCCCCTTAACTTTTTACTACATGTACAGGAGCATACATATGACTGTACACACTGTACAATAGGAATACTTTTACAAACTTGTACCACTTGTACACTAGCTAGACGGTATGAGCCTTTGTAAGCTCAAAGTTACTTATGAATCTGAACACAAATTGTGATGTACTCATGTTCTTTTATTGTAGAGCTTGAATTGCAGACTGATCTGTATTGTGTAGGAATGCCAGGTCGATGCTTCTGGACGTGTGAATCTTCAGCATGAAATAGACTTTGTACTTTCGTTTGAGTGAGCGAATTGCAAGCGACAATCTGAGTAGAACTGATTGCAGGTTCTGGCGTTTCAGTCCAAACTACAAGGAGCATGCAGATGAAATTGTGAAGGAATGAGTTTGTATTGTCTTTTGGAGTAAGAATTGATGGCTCTTCTCATCGGTAATGAGTAAGGGAGCCAGTGAGGCTGAGGTTGCACAAGCCTTTAGATATTAAACCGACTTACGACAATGTGAATTCGATCAAGATCTCTTGCATTGCATGGTTATCTACAACTCTCATAAGAACTATTCCTGTTTAACCCTGTCAGGACACGTTGCTCTCCGTGAAAGTCATGCTTTTTGAAACCTTGCGGATCATCTACTTTAAAAAATGCAAAAGTTTTCATTTGAGAGGAATTTACGGTTCATAGCTTTATCCTTTTTGCACAAAATTCCAAGGATGAACAATTGTATTTTTGTCTTGTATACAAGAATTTTTTGTCATCCATCATACACTTAGTGTATACAATAACATTTCAAGGATGGCCAATTTTGTTAAAATGGCAGTATTCCAAATGCCATTTTTCAAACCACATCGTATGAACTGAAAATTGATATCTAGGACAAGTATAGATTTTCATACATCTAGGACACATATAGATTTCGAAAATCTTTGATTGATTTAGATTTTAGATTGCACAATTTGAAACATCTTCGATAGGTATAGATTTCAAACATCTACAACACGTATAAATTTCAAAAATCTATGATAGGTGTAGATTTCAGATTGCATGGTCTAAATTGTCAAAAGTGTCAAACTAATGGAATACCGCCATTTTAACAAAATTCACCATAAGGTTAACCTTCTAAAGAGAAACTCATTTTTATAGAAATCATCCTTTTTGAAACAGTGCAAATCATCTACTTTAAAAAATTCAAAAGTATTCATTAAAGATCAAACTACTATTCATAACTTCCTTCTTTTTGTACAAAATTCCAAAGATGAAAATTGCACTTCTATCTTATATGCAACAATTCTTTATCATCCATTGGACCATTCGACCGCAAAGCTTTTACAAGGTTGAATTCATTCAGTGACTAAGATATTATTTTTAGAATCTATCTAGAATTGTAGATGGGTTTTGAAAAGTGATCACAAACACTTGTACACCCAATTTCACTCCGAGCTGACTTGTAACTGTGCACATTGTCTCTACTTAACCTTTAAAAAAATGGGTTGGTGATTGTAGAAATTATTCCTTTTGAGACTGTGTGAATAGTTGGTTTAAAAAATTCCAAAAGCACTCAGTGAAGGTTGAACCATTGTAGAAGATTTCTCCTTTCTATAGAATAATTCTCTGGCATTCACCAACTAAAAAAAGATTACATCATCATTTATGAGTGTATTTGTTCTTAAGTGATTCCATCTCTATCAATGAGAACTAGCATGTGGGAAAATTAATTTAAAATGGCAGTATTCCTGAGTCACGCCATTTCCATTCATTTTTGGTATCGATTCCAAGTTTGCGGAATACCACCATTTTAACGGAATGTCGGCTGACATGAGAGTATGGCCCGACACTGACAATAGGCTCTGTGCTTGCGAGTGTTTTAATAATTTTAGTTTGAATGGATATTATCTTTGAAAATCTAATGCTTCGGTCTTTCCCCTGTTGAGCTGTCAATCTGTCATGTAATTTCAGTTTTTCTAAGCTTAATCTGGATCTTTGTGCATGAAGAAATTATGTTGTATACATCACAGAATATCCTCCATATCAAAAGTTAAAAAATAATGTGCAACTAGAGTGGTTATATGTTTAGTTTAGACGTTTAGTAATCAAATTACTACATATTGAAGCACGGACTACATAGCTTAGGATAATATCTTTGTGATTTGTGGCATGTTTTGCATCCGTATATGGGAGAAACACCCAAAACCATCCCTGTATCTTGCAGTGGACCCTACACTCATCCAAAATCATTCTTAGATTGTAGTTAATGTGTTTATTAAATGCTTGATTCTAATTCGGTGATGCATATTAAGAACACATATCAAAATGTGATTGGCTCATTCCTGATTTTAGCAATGTTCAAATTTTGAGGCATCTTAGTTGAACAGTTCTAGTGGTCTAGGGAGCCAACACTTTGGAAAATCATAGAAATTACATATGGGATCCAAGGTTTTCTTTTTAATATTCATGATTTTCACTTGCTAATAGTAGACAAATATTATTTTTAGCAAAAGATACCTCCAACTATGCTAAATTCCTTATTTGGATGGTTTTGGGTGTTTTCACTATACTATAGAGAAAAACATGAATGTAACAATTTTTAGCTAAGCAGCCTAAGCTACTATAGTAGCATAGGTAGCAATGGGTTTTTTTTTTCTAATGTAGAGCGAGAAAAGTACTTTATTCAAGAACATGGAGAAAATAATTGATGAAATTTTTCAATTAATTTCACTCTCCTTCATTGTAACATACTCATTAGTCAATCCTAATCTTGACATCATAGGATGGTAGTATATTGTAATATTTTTTCCATTTAGACAAATACAAGAGAAAGTAATAATAATTTGAAATATATTGATGTTTTTTTCAAATACATATTGAAATCTTTAATAAATTTTTAAAATATATTTCTCAAATAAAATAAATAATCTTATCAAATCACTACACTTAACCTCTAAAGCCTCAAATTGCGTTTTTTTGGCAATATAGCAATTTCAGACAACTCACTACAAATGGAGTTTTTATGTTTTTTCTTCGGAATTTTTACACATGTGCAAGAGGAGTAGCTTCAAGGCCCAACAATTTTCATAACTTTTGACCACATAGTAAAAAAGTCATGGCATGATATGTTGTTTTGTTTGAATTGCGGGTAGCTTGGGCAGCAAAAAAAACTTCTATAAAATTACTTTTTCTAAAAATAAAAATATGAATTTGGTTTATTAGATTTTTTATCTACGTGGAAAGCTTTGATTTATACCATTTTGATAAATGAGTCAAAAGTTATGAGGAATTTTAGTTTGAGGAAGTTTGTGGGTAGTTATAGAATCTTTATTCTACAAAAAAGTTTGAAATTTTGTATATAATTCAATTTTTAATATTTTTGAAAAAAAACTAAAACATTGGGTGAGTATTGTTTATTACAATATTTTAACCATTGGAATTGACATTTCTAATTTTTATAAATAAATTGTTTACAATTTAGTATTTTCAAGCATTTTCTACTTTTTTCTACTAACTATTTTTTTCCTATATGTTACACAATTCCAAATAATTTGAAGTTTTTTGAGCATATAGCCAATTTTCATTGTAAAATGAATTCAAAGAGTAACCATAATTTTGAGTATTTTTCATACAAATGTGACCTTGTGAAGAGCAGCTGCCCAGAATCACAGTTTTGTGAAATTGCACTTTTTATTAGTCAATCCAAAACTGTGATTTCTAATACAAGTGCAATTTCTTTGAAAAAAAACATTTTTTGACATATTTTACCGTAGGATCTTGTAGTTAGGTGGTTTGAAAAGATGTCGAAAAAATTTCAGAAATTTTCACCACGTAGATTGCAAGATTTTAACATTTGAACTAACAAAAATCGTTTTTTAATCCCTGCAAAATTGCACTTCACAAGGTCACATTTGTATGATAAATATTCAAAAAGATGGTTATTCTTTGAACATTTTACAATGAAAGTTGGCTATATGCTCAAAAAATTTCAAATCATTTGGAATTGCTTAACATATAGGAAAAAATAGTTTATAGAAAGAAATAGAAAATGCTTGAAAATACAAATATGTGAACAATTTATTTGTAAAAATGAAAATGTCAATCCCAATGGTTAAAATATTGTAATAAACAATATTCACCCAATGTTTTAGTTTTTTTTCAAAAATATTAAAAATTAAATTAAATAAAAAATTTCAAACTTTTTTGTAGAGTAGAGATTCTATAACTATCCGCAAACTACCCCAAACTAAAATTTCTCATAATTTTTGACTCATTGATCGAAATGGAATGATTAAAAGCTTTCCACATAGATAAAAATCTAATAAACCAAATTCAAATTTTTATTTTTAGAAAAAATAAATTTTAAATAAATTTTCTTTGTTGCCCAGGTTGCCTGCGGTTCAAACAAAACAACATATCATGCCATAATTTTTTAACCGTGTAGTCAAAAGTTATGAAAATTGTTGGGACTTGAAGCTACTCCTCTTACACATGTTGTGTGAAAATTTCAAAGAAAAAAAAAACTCCATTCATAGTGAGCTACCCAAAATCGCTATATTGCCAAAAAAATGCAATTTAGGGCTTTAGGGGTAAGTACACCACCTACATTTCTAGCTTTACAAAATAAAGAAAAATGTTTTAAAATGGGCCTTCTTGTAATATTGTGTACTTTATCCATTGATTTTCAACCTTTGACAATTATAAACTATTCTACCTTAGTTTTTTCTTAAAAATGGATCATCTTATCCAAACCAAGTATTGGTAATTGTATCCATTTTCTAGAATTCCTAATTATTCTTGCCTATTTAAAATAAACACCTTCTTTTCATGAAAATCTAGTGTTAAATTCTAAAATACCTATTTTTGATACTTTAAAAATTGATAGCTTATTTGTTTAGTGTTCAATAAATACATAAGAAGAAAATGAGAATATCCTTTTAATTTCTAACAAGATCCAACCAAAAATTAGGCCAATTATTTAATAATAGAAATAAGGCTTGACATGTAGAACTAACTTTACCTCCCGGTTGCCGTTGCTGAATAATACAGTGAAAACACCCAAAAACGTCCAAATAAGGAATTCAGCATAGTTGGAGGTATCTTTTTCTAAAACTGATATTTTTCTAGTATTAGGGAGAGAAAATAATGAATATTAAAAAAAAATTAAAATTTTCGGAATCAGTATGTAATTTCTACAAATTTTCAAAGAGTTGGCTCCCTAGACCATTGGAACCGTCCTATAGGTGTACCCTAAAGTGAACTCTGCTGAAATCAGTTGTCAGTGAATGAAAATTAGACATGTGTCTTACAACTGCGTCAACAAATTAGAGTTAAACATTTGTCAGACACTTTAATGAACGTTTGTGGACAGATTTAGTGACACTCTAGGGACCAGGAATAGGTACATGGACGGAAATGGGTGTTTCTCCCTTATTGTGCCGTGTGAATTGGTTTGAAGGACAAAAGATTCTCTAGAAAGAATTCTCAAAATGCTCTGAATCTATGCGTTAGGCTACTCGATCTGTTGTACCCACAAACCAGTCAGAATCCCTGCAGTGCGTACCACACACGCCACCAGTGACTCTTTTCTAAATGTGAACAGAATATCACTTCCATTCCGCAATTGGGGGGAGTTTGCAAGGCTTTGCCAGACGGAGGACTCGACTAGACGATCGGGACTTTCGAATGTCAGAATGGGTTGAGCATTGGTACATAGCGTACTGTATGAAAGCCTCCGACGGAGCAGTGAATGTGAATGTCAGGGATTTTTACAAATTGTTCGTCTGTGCATCAGTGCATGCCTCAGTGGTAAGTTAGCGTTCAACATCAAGCGTGGTGCGCGAGCTCGGTGTACCATACCATGAGCAGGATGAACCATGTGCGCGCACCTGCAGAGTGTTTCAGCTGATGATCCAGCAGCACAGCTTAATTAAGTTCTCTGAAATCCAACTGAAACGCAGAGTCGATCATGGCTTCGTTGTGACTGAAATGCATACCAGTGAAGAAGAAACTTCCCGGAAACCATGGCAGCGACAGAGATTTGGGGGCTAGGGTTGCTTCAGTGCATGCAACAGGTGAGTTCGCCGAAGGTCGACAGGCAACCTCACGTTCTGCGACATCGTGACTCTAGTGCGATATGTATCACCTGTGTCGTCACACATGTTCGCCTGTGGCAACAAGTAAGCCCTCATGCATTTCGTAAAGAACTAAACTTCGGAAGGATTTCACTTACAAGGAAGTTTCCATTGATATGATCATTTTCAATTAGTATGGTGAGGTTTTGAAAATTGTACTACACTCAAATCTATTTCTGCCCTAGTTCGTAAACGAAAAAAACGATTGTGCACCTCTTTTTGACAATCTGAAATTGCCAATTTGATTTAAATTGCTTTTAAAGTTACCATGGAGCACACGGAAGACTAAAGCAGGACTTGGTTCATCTGCGTCTGGCGGGTACAGGGAAATGCCCGGGAAATTGTAGAAATTCGGAGTCTACAGAACTAAGTTGGAGGTATTGTTGACAACAACATACACAGTGGACTGGGTTCATAATTTCAGGAATGAGCATATGAACGATACTTCAACCGCAAGCGACTGTAAGCGTGTTGGAACTTGGAGTGGAGCGCACGAAAGCTCGCTCGAAATTTGACGCGGCATTGGCTACAACAGTGTCTGCAATGTGTATACCATATATGTGATTTCAATGTGATTGTCCGTGGTAATTGAGTAGGTTAATTCGTAACCCCAATTCACGCTGCAACCGTAGATCTTTCGAAACCTCGGCGTCCAAGTGACTGAAGAAACCTCCTCATATTAGTTGAAATGGCAGATTTCAGGGATTTTGACGTAGTCGACCAGCTGGAACTCTATCTTCCCCTTCCCTAGTTCAGGGCACTTGAAAATCAAGGAGAGTCCTTTTTGCATCAGCATTTTCTTTTCATTTCCTCATATAACAAGCCATTTTATCGAATATGATCATCAGGTAGACCTCCTCCAGGATGTCTGCTGAAAAACAAATACAATCATTTTGCTTTCAATTGCCAATTTGACATCAACCATCTGACAGGAAGAAGCCAATTACACAATTGTCTCGCAATACTCAACTGAAGCCACTCCTTTGGGGGAACACGAATTACATTAATCGTGAAACTCTGATCCATGGTCGCGTCCACGGCACATAAAATGTTCCACAACACCCCCTTCGTCAAAGCAGCGGAGTATTCAGTCATTAACTTCGCAATTTCCAATTAATATGGCAAACTTTGAACCATTATACTAAACTTAAAGTCTACACCTACCGTAGGAATACCGCTTGTGATTCTCGTTTTTGTCAAATGGAAAATCACAAGTGTAAGGGAGGAGGCTCGAAAACCGCTCAGGCTCCAAAACCGCTCACCTTCTGAAATGTATATTTCTGGTACATGATGCTTTTTGATCTTTACAGTAATGTACAAACTGTGAACATTTGAGGAGGTGGGCAATTTTGGAGCCCTATGCCATATTGACTTCAGAAATTCATAACTAATTCTACAGAGCTTCAAAAAATATGAAACAACTTGGGTTAGATGCCTATTCAAGCTGTCTTTCAAGAAAAATTCACTGGAAAATACTTCAAGATGTTTGACCTGCCCAAAATTCTGTTCCAGCCCTTACATGGTCGGTTTATGGACCTCCTCCCTTAATTGAAATTGAAATTGCTCTCTGTCTGCTCGGTCAAGCTGGGGTTTTAACCCCTACACGTTAAGACTCATTTGCATAATTGACATTTTGGGAAAATCACCATTAAGTACTATTTGGAAGAATATTTTGGATTGAGATGTAAATAAAAGTTGTAGAATTTGAGGTTTAGATTCTATCCATATGGTTAGATTCACCAATGTTATCGCCAATATTTTTCTATAAATTTGGAAAGGGAAATTTTTAATTCCTTCTAAATTCGATTTCAAGCACAATATTGTCATTTTTGGAGTAAATTTCATTGACATGGATTTGAAAATGAGGTTCTCTTGACATGGTGATTTTTTGCAATTTCTATCTTTTTTTGAGTCTATGACCTCATTTTTGCAATTCCAAATGTGAAGTTTGAAATAGAGTCAATGTAAGTCAACCACTCCGCAAACTTCCACCTTTATAATGTTAAGAAAAGACTAGTGTGCCCTGTGCCATTGCCACAGTCAAATCCAAAGTAAAAGATATTTTTTAATTTTTTAATTCATCGTAAAAATTTGAAATTCAATAACTTTTTCACCATAAGTCCAAATGCCTCGAAACTTAGCCCATGCAGCCCTCTTCACCAAGAGCTTTCCAACGATACCAAGCACGCAAACTGGAGACACACAGGCTGGGAGATCTCAACGTGACAAACAAACAAACAAACAAATAAAACAAATCACTTGTCTTAAGATATAGATGTACTCTAGTAACATCAAATCCAACCCTTATGGCGTTTTGTTTTGTGTTTTTTATTTAAAATGCAATGGCTCGTCCAGTTGTTCAAAAAAAATTAAAAAATCCAACCCTTAAATAGGACCACCACTTCATAAACTTAAGTATCTCTTACAAATTAATACAAATTAAGTTAGGATGACTTTCATGCAAGCTGTAACGAGAAAGAAGTCATCTGAATTCCAATCTGTACATCCGGTCCAGAAAGTGGACGTCGGCGCGCTTCAAGGAGTCTCGGGTTAAAGCGGTTTCCAGTACAGTCTGCCGTGTTTTCAGTTGGAGCATGAGCAGGGGAAGCTTCAATCAATGTTCACAGTTTGCCACTGGCATGGGTTTCATTGTGATGTCGATTGCAACCAGGGCAGCGAAGGAATGTAAGCTCACTGTAGAGAACAGTGCCAGTGCCAGTGCGATGCAGTGCAAGCGCAGGTCAGTGAGATGCAACGTGCCAGCCCTCCGCTGACAGACAGACTGAGCGTTTGCGCGCAGGAAGTATCCCACTCCGTCAGGCAGGGCCTTCGGGCAGGCAGTCAACATTCAATTCCGAAGAGACGTGCCTGAGCTGGAGCAAAGGCTGCAGCCACATCAGCCAGCGAGGGATGCCAGCAACTGAAGAGACAACCTGCTCGGTGGTGGAACTTCAACATAAATTCTTACTTTAAGTGAAGTTTAATGCAAGGAAGTTAAACAATGCGCGGGTTCCCTGCGTTATCCGCGTGTGTTTCAGCGGGGCCGAAGCTGTCAGCAGGACCGGAGTCCCACACTAAATTTATCTTATCGCAGTTCGCGCTTGGACTCCGGGAGCAGCTTCATCGCACGCCCAGCAGGCTACGGGCGGGACGGATCACTGTATCACAAAACTGGCGCAGGACGTGTATTCCTACCATCCGGAAGGCGCCCACGGCAGCAGGGTAAATTCTGGGTTCTCCACATAAAAGTGAAAAAAAAAAGCCTCCTATTTTGTGCTGAGTCTAGGGTCTGTTTTAGACCTCTTTTCGCTAATTTGGGCAGGGAGAACTGACCCCCTCGCTCGGCCACTTGGGTAAAACGCTGTAATTTTTTTTTTTTCACATAAATTTTTTTTTGCAAATTTTGAATACATATTTGCAATCAAAGACCGCAAATTAACTAGGGAATGAAGAAAGTAGGGGTGATCACGACCCAAACTAGGGGGCTTTTTGTTTTGATTGCACCTGTGGTAAAACATGGTAAGGTCGAGCGAGGGGGCCAATCCACCCAGATCGCTAATTTGGGGTCTCTGATTGCAAACATGAATTTGGAATTTTCAAAAAATAAAAATTTCAAAAAATAAAAAATTCTTGCATTTTTTCCTAAGGTAATTCCACCTCCTGGGCCCACCTTTGATGGTAGAATTTAATGTCCTACAAACAGTTTGTACACCGGTATTCCAAAACTAGATAAATTTCAATGGGCTTCTACTCAATTTTTTCATGCTCCTACGTAAATTTTTTTTAAATCTTCTTAAAATGAACATTTGGCTAAAACCCTAAGCAAGTTCTAACATTGATGTTGTGGACCAACTCCAAAGTGTTTGTTTTGTGGATGAATGTAAAAACTACCCCTATTTGTTTCAAGGTTGGGATTTCTCATCCATATATAGAGTAAACTTGCCAATCACTACACATAAAAATTCCTCTCCACATTTATATGAAAACTTGATTATTATTAAATTTCATGTTAAGATTCACCTTCAAAAAACAAGATGTAAAGAGATTTCTTCCTACAAATTTTATTGCAATTTAAAGGTGATGAGGTTAAAATCTAGTTAAAAATTCCTTGCATCCCTTCATTGCATAATGTGCGGTCATTGGGTCGTGATACAAAATTCAATTCCAATCACAATTGAATTGATAGTTGAATTGTACAATTAGTGTTTGGTAATTGGAAGGGTTTGCTTTGTATTTTTTGGAGATCTATGTGGTAGATGGCTAGTTTACTTTAGATAATAATAATAAGACCAAGTGAATTCAAAATTGGAAATTTTGATCACATATTATTTAATAGTAAATAATAAATTCTCATGTTTTTCCAAATTAAGGTGAAAGTTTTGGAATCATGCACCTTGGTCTACATATTTCCTAATGTGAAGGATGCAAATGATTTACTCTTCCACTCATCAAATTTATAAAACGATGCACGTGATATTTTCAACCGTTGTTTAGAGCATGCAAGACAGCGTAAGAAAAAATATTAATTCTTTCATTTTTTTACACCAAGAATTACCTCTCTATAGGAACATATGTGTGACCTTCACTATACATGCTAAAATATTATAAATTTTTTTAATTAGTTAAACAAATGGTGAGGCAATTATACATAAATTTTTTTCACCTTTGAAAATTTGACCTCTTTTTTTGAATAGAAAATGAACAAAAAAAAGTATCCAAAGTTGTAAGTAGTGGAACTGACAAGGTGGTAAGTGGTAGAACTGACAAGGTGATAAGTGGTAGAACTGACAAGGTGGTACGTTGTAGAACTGACAAGGCGGTACGTTGTAGAACTGACAAGATGGTACGTTGTAGAATTGACAAGGTGGTACGTCATAGAATTGACAAGGTGGTACGTTGTAGAACTAACAATGTGGTAAGTGATAGAACTGACAAGCCGTAGTAAGTGGTAGAATTGACAAGGTGGTAGGTGGTAGATCTGACATCACAAGGGCAAGAGTAGTGTGGAGTTGGTAATGATGGCTTTCATTTATTGTACTATAGGATTGCAATTTCGTAAAGGGATGGTTGTTAGTATAGATAGTTGCTTTTAGTTATGTTTCTACTTTAAAAACTATCCTGATACTATCTCCCTCACTATCTCTAAATATCTCTCTTTGGTAGATATGTATGAGTGATGTTGAATTCATCTAAATTATACTCAAGAGCTCTCACAATCTTCACTTTTGAAAATCTATGACTAATTCATTATGCATCCTAAAATTGTACAATATCCTATTTCCATCTTGCTTCATTTAGATGAATTAATGCAAAAAAATGATTATTACTTTTTCTATTACATACCTATTGTGCTACAAGTATATTCAAGTGATTTAGGATGTAACTACCTAAATAGACATCTTTAATTCATTGAAAAGAAATAGGTTATTTGAATTTCATTATTGAACCCTTGTAAAGCATCAATTAAAAATTGAAGATATCCATCTTTGGAAGGTGGTGAAAAATGAACTAGATAAAGTATCCTAGCTTCCATGTCATTTGTCCAAATTAGAATAAACTCGTTCCATTGAATGTGTAGTTTTGGTGCATATACTTAATCCTCAAGATTATAAACCAATTTAAATCATCAACTTCACTATATTTTCCTAATTATTTGTTGAAAATAACCAAAATTAGTTGTAAGACTATTAATTACATACTCATGTGCTAAAATTAAATAAATAAATAATTTATATTTAGATATATACTTCCAAAATTTAAAAAGAATTCATTTATAATAATTTACATTTTAGATTTAAATTCATTTTTTATAATTCATTTTATAAATAAAATCATATCAATTTACAAGTGTTCTTAAAATGATATATTTTGAGATAAATGATTAGATATTTGAGCTCAAACTTAGAAAAAAATAATTTAAAAAACTTCAAAAGTATTGTAAATTCTAGCATTTATGATGCAATCTTTAATTCTCTACAGGGGCATTAGAATTTATATTTCAAATTTTTTGAAAACATTAAAATGGGATCAAAAGTAGATCATGTAAACTACAATTGCATACATGAATTTATCAACATTTAAAATTATTAACTATTAGAAATTATTGCTTGTATCCAATAGCATTCATCAAACTTGCAAATTGCAACGTCTTTTTAGGATAAACGAGTGCTTCATTACACCATCACACCACGTGTTATAAGGTACTCAAAAGACATTCAATAACAATATGTACTATATATGTATATAGAACTTTTGAACAAATTATTCAACAATTAGGATTTACAAAAAAAAAATTCACTCAGTTTCCTTCTTTTCAAATTAGAAATAAATTGAGTAAATTTTGAAGCAAAATTTTCTCTTTTGTTTGTAAAATGCACTTATGCTATACTACCTAGATGCATACACATCAAACTTAACATACCTTGACAACAATAATATATACTACACAAGTATAATATCATTATATTTTTATTAGACCCTACTTTCCACACTCACATTTGATCTTGTAATGTTGTTGTAGATAATATGTGACTAAAGGATGATAGAAAATCCTTCTTTCTAAGAGATAAATATAAATGTTCATCTTGGATGGTTGTGAGTTGAATAGCTTTGAATGGATGCTTAGATACTAAATGCAAAAGTCAGAGAAGAACAAAGTTTGGTTCTAAAACAATTTCTTCTAGATGGATAAATAATTGATTCTGGAGATGCACACATAGTACAAATGGTGATGGAGGGTCATTGGTGCATTTAGAATTGTCTACCTTGAAAAAGTGAATATTGTAGTTGTTTTTTATAGCAAATTTTTTTAGCAAAATATAGATAGATTCTCTTCTAATGCCCCCCCCCTCTCACTACAAACCTTTTAGTAATGGAGTTTGTAGGTAGGGCCAATTTGAAGAGCATTCAAGATTTGGAAAATAGTGTTGGAAGTTGACATATGTAAATGGCTAGCCATTACACCTCTTTGACATGCAAAAATTCTCTTAGTGCATAGTCCCAACACTTGGAACTAAGAGCTAGAGGTTCTACCTATATAATTTAGAGCATCTTCAAGGTCCTTCAAGTAATTGTTTAGAGTACCAATTTGAAGGTCCAACAATTTTTGGCAAAGATGAGATTTTCCATCCAACTAATAGGTATGTCATTGCTATGAGTTTATAGAATTTTGATGATTGTGTTGGTATGTAAACTTCCATTGGCAAAACCTTCAAAATGAAGGCAAGATTTTCAAATGCAAATAAGTTTGGAGGCAGTGTTTTTTTTCTAGCGATTTAGAGCAAAATTGAACCAATTTTTTTTGCCTAGCACTATACCTATAGAAAATAAATAGTAAAATTTTGGATGAAATCGCCAATAAATTTCAAATTTCTTAAAACGATTGAATGAAATCGCCAAATAATGGATTAAAATAGGATTATATATATGTATGTATTATGTACTAATATGATATTTTCTATCTAATATACAGATGGATGTTGAAATTTAGAGCACCACAATAAAACGAAGTATTACCACTTTGACACTTCACTTTGACAGAAATGAAAAAAAAACAAAAAACTATTTAGAGGGGTATTTTTTGTTAGGAATTCAATTTGAAAGGAAGTCCAAAATATAATCGTACTTAGGGTATACTCTCAACCCTAAAATTATCATGAATGATGAGTCGATTAGGGTAGTTTTATTAAAGGTTGATTATTACTATGTTCCAAATTATATGAATATTACAATTTTTGGGAAAGTTTTGAGAGACTCTTTATTTAATTTATAATGACCTTACTCAGGATTAAAGTTATAGTTTTTCTTCTTACATAATCATTGAATGCAAAATGTTGATCATTGTTTAATACAAATAAAGATTGAACATTCAATAAAGATTGAACTTCATCATTGTTTCAATCTTTATTTATATTAAAAAAACAATGCCTTAAGAAAGTTTGGTAGGAAGAAGAATTTTGATTTGAACATTTTTGAAACAAAACAAATTATGTCTTGATAAAAATTTGGACAAAGTATTTATTTTTCCATCTTGACATGAAACCATGCAAAAACCTTATACAAATTTTTTGAAGTATGAAGTGACTAAGGTAGCCACTTTAAAGAAAAATAGACAAGTTAAATTTTCAATAGGCTTATTAAATGCATATGTACTTCATTCATTTCAAATAGCTCTTCTAATGAGCTTTTAAAAACCCTTGTAATCTATGTAGTGTATGATTACTATGATGGTTCTTAATGAACTCATATATATGAAAGTAGCTCCATCCAATTGCCTCCATTTTGGTTGCCTATAATCTATAGTTGAGTCTTGAATGGTCTCCTTTTCTAATTGAAAATTTCAGCAAGTTCTTAAAAACAATAAATGAGAATTGAAGAACTTTTTGAGCCAACCAACAAGAATTGATGTCCTATGTATTGTGATGGTGTTTGTTGAAAGTGAGGCATGTGAACAAGCCTTTTAGCTTTCAACTTTAAAAATTCACAAATTATTTTTGTAAGTGTTCAAAAATTACAAAATGATTTTATTTCAATTCATATTAATGAAATCCTCAAAAAAAATTGAGCTTGACCTAAAGGAGATTCAATAAATAGAAAAATGGCACTTAGTGTACTCATACTCAAATTAAATCAATAACTAGGGTGGCCCGTGCCGTTGCCACGGTCTAATTTTTTTAATGTATACAAACTTCAAAATTCAATAACTTTCATGCCGTAGGTTGGAACACCATGAATCAAAGCCCATGCACCCTTCCTCGCCGAGGGCTTTCTGACGGTACCAAACATGCACCCGGGGGACTCACGGTCCGGGAGATCTCAAAGTAACAAACATCCAAACAAACAAACAACGTATCTTCATAGGGGGATTTGATCACCCACTATGGAGTGACACAAAACAAGGTGAAAATTAACCCCTAAAGCCCTGAGCTGCGTTTTTTGGCAATATAGAAATTTCGGGCAGCTCACTACGAATAGAGTTTATACTTTTTTTCTTTGAAAATTTGATACAACATGTGTCCGAGGAGTAGCTTCAAGGCCCAACAATTTTTGTAACTTTTGACTACATGGTTAAAAAGTTATGGCATGATATGTCGCTTTGTTTGAAGTGAGGGCAGCCTGGGCAGCTGAAAAAACTTCTTTAAAAAAACTTTTTTTTCAAAAGTGAAATTTCAAATTGATTCTTTAGGTTTATACAGGAATGGGAATCTTTGAATCATTCCATTTGGATTAATGAGTCAAAAGTTATGAGGTTTTTTAGTTTGAGGTAGTTTCGGCTAGTTATAAAATCTCTACACTACAAAAAAAGTTTGAAATTCTTTATTTAATTCAATTTTCAATATTTTTGAAAAAAAATAAAAACATTGGGTGTATATTGTTTAACACAACATTACAACCATTGGGATCGTCTTCTTTTAACTTTATAAATAAATTGTTAATAATTTAGTATTTTGGCTCATTTTCTACTTCTTTCTACTTACTATTTTTTTCCTATATGTTTCACAATTCCAAATGACCTGAAAATTTTTAAGCATGCAGCCAACTTCACTTGAAAAATTAATCCAAGGAGTTACAATCATTTTGGACATTTTACATACAAATATGGTCTTCTGAAGTGCAGCTGCCCGGATTTCCGCAGTGGTAAAAAACTGATTTTTGTCACTTCAAACACTAATATCTTGCAATCTACACGGCGGAAATTTTTGAAATTTTTTCCACATATTCTTAAACTTTTTATCTAAAAGATCCTACGGTTAATTTTGTCAAAAAATGTTTTTTTTAAAAAATTTGATAATTGTCTAAGAAATGACAGTTTTGAAGCGGTTTTGGTGAAAACATAGAGGTTAGGGGTTTAGGGATTAAGGATCATCAATGCAAAGCATTCCTATTACAAAGCAATAGTGTTGAACTAGATATCGGTGTCCATATATAAAAAATCTCAACTTGATACCATAGGTAAAAGATTGACTTGTATTTGAGCTTTAAACATCAAGCTCCCTTTTACATTGTCTTTTTAAAAAAATATTTGAATTTGCAAGAGTTTTTCATTGATATAATCCATTCCAAATAATTTTTTTGATTCTTCAAAGGTTGTGTTTGAGACAAATGTGGTGGAAAAGACATCATTGTCCATTCTTAAAGGCATAACAACCTAACATTGTATGTAAAGGGCTTGGAATACTAAACCTCTAGAATATTGAAGGACTTTCTTGTACTTAACAGAATATTGTAGACCGTGAAGGGGTTTTTTGTACTTATAGCATGGAAAAGCCATCATTGCTTATATTAATGGCACGATAACCTATCACTATACGTATACTATGCATAAAAGAATAGCAAAGTGACAACACATGTGAAGGACTTTTTCATACTTAAAGGATTTAGACATAAGAGGATTTTTGGGCCCAGAAGACCGTTTTAGGGGTGTTCCCCGAAATTGTTCCCACTGCTGCAAACCAGCTCCCTGCTTGTCTGAATTTTTGAATTTTGAAATTTTTTTTTTTTCAAAAAACTTCAGAATGTATTAAAGAGAAAAAAATGATTTAAAAAAATATTTTAAAAATATTTAATATTTAATTAAAATTAATAAAAAATTATTATTTTTTGACGTGGCAATCGCTCGATCACATCAGTATCGCATTCCCAGCGTTCTCAGCGTTTGGGAACTCGCAGTCTTGTACAGCAGCTGAAAATCCTCTTATGAATGATGTCAATGCCCAAAGATAAAGGCATATCAACAAGGTACTATAGTCCGAGTATAGGTCAAGTGCTTGCATATACTAAAGATTAAAGAATATGATAATGGTATTTGCAATTATATGTATTATTGACACCTAAGATGTTGCAACCTTACATTTATATATATATATATATATATATATATATATATATATATATATATATATATATATATATATATATATATATATATATATATATATATATATATATAATTACTATGATATTTGTCAAATTCTTCTTTTACATGTGTACAATCTATAGTTGTATTGTGTGAATTGGACATGGAAGCTAGTTGTCATAAGAGATTATCCAAATGAACAATGATATGAATGAAAAAAGTATATTTTACAAATTTGTATAGAACAATATACTTAAAAGTTGAATTCAAATGAATGGATGCTTTAATATTTGGTAATATAGTTGCATCTTATTAGTGTTAAGTGTCATCTATGAGAGAAATATGAAATCAAGTGATAATACCCTATTATATTAAAAAAGGTGAGAACCATTCATCAACAACTATCTGAAGATACTATAATATCAACAATTCATGTTTGGATTGAACACCTAGGTTACACGTTAAAATTGAATTCAAACAAATGAATGCTAAAATTTAGCTAACACTTGATAATATGGCTACATCCTCTCAAGGTTAAAAGTGTCATGACAAAATATTAGATTAAATCATATCCGTGGTCCATTCATCAACAACTATTTTAGCCACTATGATATCGATCAGGTGTCGACGATCAACGACTATTTGAATTGAATGGTATACATCAAAGTTGAACTGATATAAATGGATGCCAAAAATCCGAGCACAGTCTAGTTCTTGATTCAACTAACACTCAGTGAAACAATGTCTTATTTACAAGGTTAAATGTCACCCATATGTGAATTATGAAAATGAATCATAATAGTAACTTTGCACCTAATGGTAGCCAAAAACCATTCATTGACAAGTGTTTCAACCACTACTATATCGACCAGGTATTGACAATCAACTACTATTTGAACTAAATAGTATACATCAAAGTTGAAGTTACACAAATGGATGCCAAAGTCTTGGCCACAGTCTAGTTCTTGATCCAACTAACACTTGGTGAAACAACGTCTTACTTGCAAGGTTAAACGTCACCCATGAGTGAATTATGAGAATGAATCATAATAGTTACTAAGCACCTAGTTATAACCAAGAACCATTCATTGACAATTGTTTCAACTACTACAATATCAAGTTATCAATTGGGTGTCAACAATCAACCACTATTTGAACTAAACGGTATACATCAAAGTTGAAGTCACACAAATGGATGTCAAATTCCCTGTGAGAGTCTAGTTCTTGATCCAACTAGCACTTGGTAAATGACGTCTTACTTACAAGGTTAAATGTCACCTATGAAAGAATTATGAGAGTGAATCATAATAGAAACTAATTAAGTGCCTAGTCGTAACCACTTACCACTTACCACTACATTATCAATGATCAACCACTATTTGATTGAAAATTGAACTCAAAAGAATGGATGCCAAAACTAAACTAACACTTGGTGGAATGGTCATGTCCTTTAGGGATTGAATTTCACGTGTGAGAAAACTACAATATTAGAATAAATAATAAGTGAATGAATGATACTTTGTAATAGTAATAGTGATAGATTAGTGAGCACCTCAATCCTTTAAGCCAACAACTATTTCATCCACTACAATATCGACCGGGTATCGATGATTAGCCACTATTTGAATTGAACGGTATACATCAGAGTTGAAGTTACACAAATGGATGCCAAAGTCTCAGTGAGAGTCTAGTTTTTGATTCAACTAACACTCGGTGAAACAACTTCTTATTTACAAGGTTAAATGTCATTCATGAGTGAATTATGAGAATGAATCATAATAGTAATTAAGTGCCTAGTTGTAACCAAGAACCATTCATCGACAACTATTTCAACTACTACAATATCAATGATCAACCACTATTTTAACTAAAAATTGAACTCAAAAGAATGAATGCGAAAGCTAAACTAACACTTGGTAGAATGGTCATGTCCTGTGGGGATTGAATTTCATGTATAAGAAAACTATAGTATTAGAAAAATAATAAGTGAGCGAATGATACCTCATAATACTAATAGTGATTGAGCATTGAACACCTCAATCCTTTAATCCACTACAACATCGACTGGGTATCGATGATCAACTACTATTTGAACTCAACAATAATCTAGTTCTTGATCCAACTAATGTTGTGTGAAACAACATTTTACTTGCAAGGTTAAACGTCACCCATGTGTGAATTATGAGAATGAATCATAATAATAAGTAACCGCCTAGTTGTAACCAAGAACCATTCATCGATAATTGTTTCAACCACTTACCACTACCATATCAATGATCAACTACTATTTGAATTGAAAATTCAACTCAAAAGAATGGATGCAAGAACTAACTAACACTTGGTGGAATAATCACTTCTTTTAGAGATTGAATTTCACCTGTGAGAAAACTACAATATTAGAATAAAAAATAAATGAGCGAATGATCCTTTGTAATAGTAATAGTGACTAAGTAGTGAGCACCTCAATCTTTTAACCCAACAACTATTTTGCCCACTACGATATTGATTGGGTATCGACGATCAATTACTGTTTGAATTGAATAGTATACATCAAAATTGAACTTGCACAAATGGATGTCGAAGTCTTGGCTAGAGTTTAGTTCTTGATCCAACTAACACTTGGTGCAATGACGTCTTACTTGCAAGGTTAAAAGTCACCCATGTGTGAATTATCAGAATGAATCATAATAGTAACTAAGCGCCTGGTCCTAACCAAGAACCATTCATCGACAACTGTTTCAACCACTGCAATATCAATGATGAACTACTATTTGAATTAAAAATTGAACTCAAAGAAAGAAAGGATGTAGAAGCTAAACTAAGACTTGGTGAAATGGTCACGTCCTTTGGGGATTGAATTTCATGTGTAAAAAAACTACAATATTAGAATAAATAATAAGTGAGCAAATGATATTTTGTAATAGTAATAGTAGCTGAGTAGTGAGCACCTCAATCCTTTAACCCAACAACTATTTCACCCACTATGATATTGACCGGGTATCGACGATCAGTTGACCACTATTTGAATTGAATGGTATACATCAAAGTTGAACTTGCACAAATGGATGCCAAAGTCCTGTCCAGAGTCTAATTCTTAATCCAACTTACACTCAGTGAAAGAACATCTTACTTGCAAGTTTAAACGTCATCCATGTGTGAATTATTAGAATGAATCATAATAGAAACTAAGCACTTGGTCGTAACCAAGAACCATTCATCGACAACTGTTTCAACTACTATGATATCAATGATCAACCACTATTTGAATTAAAAATTGAACTCAAAAGAATGGATGCAAGAAGCTAAACTAATACTTGGTGGAATGGTCACGTTCTTTGGGAATTGAATTTCACGTATAAGATAACTATATTATTAGAATAAATAATAAGTGAACGAATGCCATACTTCGTAATAGTAATAGTGATTGAGTAGTAAGCACCTCAATCCTTTAACCCATCAACTATTTCACCCACTACGATATTGACCGGGTATCGACGATCAACCACAATTTAAACTGAACAATATACATCAAAGTTGAACTCGCACAAATGGATGCCGAAGTCCTAGTCACAGTCTAATTCTTAATCCAATTAACACTCAATGAAACAATATCTTACTTGCAAGTTTAAACGTCACCCATGTGTAAATTATGAAAATGAATCATAATATTTAGTAACTAAGCGCCTGGTCGTAACCAAGAACCATTCATCAACAACTATTTCAACCACTATGATATCAATGATCAACCACTATTTGAATTAAAAATTGAACTCAAAAGAATGGATGCAAGAAGCTAAACTAATACTTGGTGGAATGGTCACATCCTTTGGGGGATTGAATTTCAAGTGTAAGATAACTATATTATTAGAATAAATAATAAATGAACGAATGCCATACTTCGTAATAGTAATAGTGATTGAGTAGTGAGCACCTCAATCCTTTAACCCAACAACTATTTCACCCATTACGATATCGATCGGGTATCGACGATCAACCACAATTTGAACTGAACAATATACAACAAAGTTGAACTCTCACAAATGGATGCCAAAGTCCCGGCCAGAGTCTAATTCTTAATCCAACTAACACTCATTGAAACAACATCTTACTTGCAAGGTTAAACGTTGCCTATGTGTAAATCGTGAGAATGAATCATAATAGTAACTAATCACCTAGTCGTAACCAAGAACCATTCATCGACAACTGTTTCAACCACTATGATATCAATGATCAACCACTATTTGAATTGCAAATTGAACTCAAAAGAAGAAATGCAAAAGGTAAACTGACACTTGGTGGAATGATCACGTCCTTTGTGGATTAAGTTTCATGTGTGAGAAAACTACAATAGTAGAATAAATAAGAAGTGAGTGAATGATACTTCGTAATAGTGATGAAGCAGTGAGCACCTCAATCCTTTAACCCAGCAACTATTTCAGCCACTACGGTATCGGCCATCAACTACTCACTATCCACTCATCTCTCAATCCCTGATAGTAGCATTACCACATCTGATTCCCTCTTAACATTTAATTGACAGCATTTGCAGAAGCACCCCCACATCCGGTGATTCTCTGGTCAAACCAGCCCTCGCCAATCCAAGTTCTCAAGTCAAAAGAACGACTGAACCACCCAACTGAGCGTCCCACGTCCAACACAGCCCTGAGCCCTGAGCCCTGAGCCCTGGCAAGGCAAGGCTTAGCTCAACAATCGAGACAAAAAGTAGACACTTCGAGCCACTGTTTCCAATTGAAAATGCATTTCTTCACGCAATCAGCCCTCGCAGCGTCTCAAATTTCGGAAGGCGAAGCGAAGCCAAAAGATCAAGAGCCGCGCTTCCTTAAGATAGAAGGCCCCTGGCACGCCCCCAGGGCTGCCGCTTTCTCTGATCCCCAACCAGAAGTTTAGCAGAGGTACAGTACCTCTGCTAACCTTCGCGTTGCAGCACTACATTCCAGCCCCGGCCGTCCACGCGCCACCACGCAAGCCTTCTGCACCCCCGCCAAGTCCCCTTGGCCCGATCCCTCGCAGCCAAGTCATATAAAGCGCCCGACCGCCTCGTTTTCCGCAGATTCATTCCATCAGCTGCTTGGCTAGCTTGGCACACTGTTGGTGGAGCTTTTGTGAGGGTGTGCGCGCATTGTTTCCATTTGGTAGCTAGTGCTGCCGCGGCACTACATTGCAGCTTCGGTGTCAATCGGCACTGGTGGTGCTTATTTGCTCCTGTGGTGTCTGCTTGCGCACGCTGGTGGTGCTCCGTGCTCTCGCGGTGGACGGACGGTGCGGTGTAATTTGCTGGTTGTGAGGTGAGCTGAAGCAGTCGTGCAAGATGAGCAGCAGCGGAATGCGAGAGGTACGTAATACTCGTCAAACCTTGAAGCCCGGTTTGTTGCTCGATCGCTGGGTGGAGTCGGTTGTCACCCTGTGATGCTACTTGGGCTTTGCGGTGTCGAATGTGTCGGCATTGTGTGTGGACGCGTTTTTTTTGGTAAGCGTAAGGTAGTGCCAGTGAGACCAAGGATTGTTCGATAGTGGATACGGTTGACGGTATCGAATGTTTGCAAATTTGTTGAGAACTAGAATTTGCATGTGTAGTATTATTCTGATACGGTCAATTTTTTTGATACTGCAATTCTGCTTCATTGCTTTGCTTTGATTCTCTGCTCGCTGATCTTCACTGGTACACCAGTTCTCTTCCGATCGCTAGCTCTCGTTAGGGCTACATTTGCGTTTCGGAATTCGTAGAGGTTGCAGTAGCGGGGGACAATATTGATAGGCCGATTTCAGTAAGTGAAATTTCTTCATGCTGAATTCCCTAAATGTTGTGATTCCAGCTGTTCTATGGGGACCCCGCGTACCAGACGATTCACTACGGTCAGCCTTCTCGTCCCTACAACCGCTCCCAATCCGCATACTCGGATCGCGCTCGCGGCTACATCCCGGTTCTGGAGCTGCGCGTGCCCATGTGCTGCCAGAAATGTGAAGAAAAAATCAAGGAGGAGCTTGAGGAGCTCGAAGGCGTGCAAGGCGTGATGTGCGACCAAATCAACCAGCGCGTCACCATCACCGGCTTCGTGGACGCCTACCGCGCTCTCAAGAAGGTTAAGAAAGTAAAAAAGAAATCCGATTTTTTTAAAGACGGCAGCTACATCCAGGGCAGCATCGCCCTGTCTCCCTATTACATGAGCGGCGACGTCCAGTACACGGGGAACCGCATGGTGTCCAACCATGGTTATGGGCTCACGAGGTCGAACTCCTTCGGTCGCGGCCTGGGTCGTTTGCCGTCGTTCAGCAGAGCCACTCCAGTTTACGACGTCTACGGCGGCGATCGGTTCAGCGACTTCTACGAGCCCCGTGACGACTTCCGCGGCGTCCGTCGAATGCCGTCTTTTAATCGGCACCGTCACCACGACGCCGAGTACATCTCCATGGACGATCAATACTCGCCGTTCTATGGAGACTACTCGCCGATGTCGTTCTCCAATGTTCCTGTGACCAATCCTTACTACATGCATCGCATTGACTCTGAGTACTATTACTGAGAAACACCGACTCAGAGTAATACGAAATCGACTCAGAGTATTACAACATCGACTCTGGGTATTACTGATCAGAGGACATGAGTTGAGGGGAATGAAATGCAATTTGGTTCGTAGCTGAGCAAGTGGAATTATGAGGACTTCATTTTGGACATTGCTTAGACATAGTTTAGAAGTCCTTCAGACATTATAGAGAAGCTCAGACATTGATTGAGTGGGAACTTTTTGGGTTTGGGGTGTACATGTACCAAATTGACTGGTCGGGGTGGGGTACGGCTTGTGATTGTTCATATGATTGCTCGGCATTTGCTTTCTGTCAGTAAAAAAATGTTGCTAGTTTTAGTATACTCTGCCTCTGTGTGTAATGCTGTTGTTGCCTTGCATTCGTATGTAATTTGTTGCATGAGGAGAATCAGTTGTAGTGGAGGTAAATATTTTGCAATCGTTGTGAGGATGGTTTTCATTGTGCGCGCTCTCTTGAAAAGTATGGGTTGCATTGTGGTTGCAATTGGCGTTGAGGTTCGACATTTTGTCATTTTCTTATCAGGAATAATGTATATTTGGTTTCTTTGTCTAATCTGACTCTTTTAGTTCGATGCTATTCGATTGCTTGCATAGTATGCATGTGCTTTATTGTGTCTGGTGGGAATAGTGTTGTAAGTATCGAGTAAATCTGCTCTGGAATATCTTCAGCGTGAACTGAGCTGTGTTTAGAATGGCAATTTTCAAAGTCACTACGATATGGATTATGTGCAGTGGGTGAATATTCTCGCAGACTCTCCAGCCTGCTGAACTGTTACTGAAATCGTATGCTAAACGTTTTGCAAGGTGTCACGATCGCTGCTGTCAACTTAGAAGACTCTGTAGCATGACCAAGAATTCATTTGATGTATACAGGACTCACACTAAACACGTTTCCCCAATTCCTCAATTCCTTCTACAGGTCCACCCCATGTCCCTTTTAAAGTTGTTTAGGAGGCGAGGCGTTCAATGTTCAGTACTTCTATCATTGGAATGGAAGGACCTGTACCTTCGGCAGGGAAAAATGGCCTTCGGTATTTTGAAACCCCGTCTTACAACTATCGATCTCACGAGAAGAAGATACGCTTTGAAATTTTCTCAAATCGTAACATGAAGATGATTTATCAATGTTGAAAACCTGTTACCAGTCTTGAAGCTTGAGGTGGTTGAAAATTTCCAACTTTGGAAGTGTTTGATTAAGAGCACCACATGGTAGGTGCTATCCAACATTAAGAATCTCCACCAACGGAAGTCTGTGGCTTCTTTGAAATGTCGCTCATCCACTTCTCTTTTTCTTTGTCCGTTGCCGAAATGAAACAGTAATTAGAATTCTTACCAAAACACAGAGCCTGACCGGTACATGACAAGTCTCGTTCAGTATTCTATAATTCACTATCACGAGACGAGATCCCATCGAAATAAGCTTGATGGAGACGATTAGAGGAGCTGGATATTTTGTCGCTCCAACTCCCTGATTAACTCATTCTACCATTCCAGCTGAATTCGATCGTTTGAGCTTCTGACAGATCGAACTCACAGAGCTGGCCATGACAAATCCCTGACTACTTTTCTCAGATTGCGCAGTACACCTACTGTACATCCACGTCGATTCATACTCAGTTGTCAATGTCCGTTGGGCCAAGAAAGGATGTGAGTTACGACCCCTGGAATTTAACCATTTCCAAGTACAAACCCCGTTCGCACAGGCAGTGTTAATTACTCAATCTAATCAAGGATTAATCGGGTTTCAAAACATCATGATGTGCATGGGAGTACATCCGCAATGTGCACAGACGGAGACTGAGGCTTCCAATTGCAAGGCGAAGCAAAGCGTGAGTGGAGAGATCCCATGTGAGGCCGATTTGTCCTGGACGGCGGTATGGAGGCCATGATAGAGTTTAAATTTATATCTGGACACAATTGAAAAGAGAGGCCGTGACATTTCTGATCAAGTTTCGCGTGTGTGAGTCCTGGCCGGACGCAGCCTTTTGGAGGATCATTATTTTCTTATTTTTAAAATTGGGACCATATGGACCAGACAGAGGGAATGACAAAAAAAATGTTGGGACTTCAAGGGAATGTTTTCATTTGCACTTTTTCCGGTAGTTTCTGACAAATCTACAATGCTGTGGTTTTAGTCTCAGAAAGGGTAGTGAAACAAGCAAGGCAATCCTCCTTATAACCCTTACAGCATCCCCATGCTTGCACTCTACAAGCCCCAAACACTTCACTCTGGCATGTCAAGGTTGTGGCATTGCCCCATGCCAACACTTCAAGTCAAAAAAAATATCCAGTGAACACGCCAAATTAATAAGGGCAGTGGCAAATTGTGTGTGTTGCATGTGCCTCACTATCTTAGTCAAAGCAGCCACATCTTGGTCCTGTAGCTTGACTTACTCAATTGACAGCTCCTTGAACTTGACCTTCATAACCAACATTCTATTGTAGCTAACCACCTGGCTTGACACTTACAAATGTGTTGAGAGGATCCTTGGGGGACATGTTTGAGGGGTGGAATTTCAGTTTATGCATGGGGAGCCTCACAAACAAAGGCCCCTGTGAAGTTCCCAACCCACGCTAGACCCCCTTTAAATGGCATTTGGTGCCCCTGTTTGGAGAGTCTGGCATGGGGATGCTCTTAATCCCTAATGACCCAATTGGTGTGTCAAGAACTTGAGCAATCTGTTTGTTTATTTTTTCTTGAGATTGGATAGAATGTAACCATAGGATCTTGTAATTCACATAGAGAGGGAACACCTCCAAAAATCTTGAATTATTTGATCACATAGTTTAGTAGATATTTAACCTCTAAATGTCCACTGCCTTTTTTTAAGCTTCTAAGAATTTGCTCAAAATTGAACAAAAAGTCAACATTTTGATGAGTTCTATCAAATTATTTTTTAAAGTTAACTGTACAAATTCAAACAAGATATGTTAGAGATCACTATACAAAAGAAAAAATAACAATATCACTTATAGATCATTGAAAGATTTACAATGTTTAATCTTGAAGGTGTTAGAACTTTAAAAGTGACTTGAAGTCTTTCAATCCACTTTTCACATGTCAAATCTAAAAATTTTTGTCACCAATAAAATATGAGGAGTTAAAGGGCCTAATATGCATAATTCCAATCAATTTATGGCTTTTCGAAATCTACTTTACAGTTTTTTAAATGAATTTTTGATGTAGTTTTTTCTTAAAGATCTAGTGTATTTGAGTGGGCTTAATTCCAAAAGCTCTCAATACCCTACCAAAATTCAAGATTACTATGGATACCCTTCGACAAAATCTTGAATAGAAAAATCATAATCAATCATAATCAAGATTGATTTTTTGATGCTAAAACTAAATTTTGAAAAGAAGTTTTCAAAAATATAAACTGCAAAAGATAGCAACTTGGTTAGGTTTCATTTAACTTCAAAGTTTTGCAAACATGAGATTTTGGTGCTTTGGGCATGTAGGGGTTAAGCTAAATTTTTTTTTTGGATTGATGGAAAAATAGGGCATTGAACTTTGAAAGAGATTATCATAGTGACAATATTTTGAAGTGATAACCTTTTTGTCCTTAGTGAAAGACAAGAGAGTTGAGAATGCTCATCTTAAATTTTTTGAACATTGTCACTATTTTGTAATTTTTGATGAAATTTGCATTTTGCAATGCATGATGGGCACTAAAATGAGAGTAGTGTTTGAAAGAAAAACAAGAATGGCCTACTTGTATTCTCCTTGAGTTGCTAAAGCTCTTTAGACTACCTTTTGTGAGGTGGGCAACAATTACATTGGTTGGTAGACTTTTTAATTAGTCTATGCCCAAAATAAATCCCAAACTACATAACCTATGAACTAAAATAATTCCACAATTGAAGGTGGAGTTCAACTTAGATTTTGATGAAACTACCACCATTGAATTCATAACTTTTTTTTAAAAACTTGAAATTTGAGAACAAACAGCTCAAGATGAGTGGCAACACCAAAAAATAGTCACATGGATCATTAATGATTAACGTATATTCTATATTCCCATTTGTTCAAACTTCATTAGTTTTCTATATTGAAACACATCTTTCAAAAATTTGATATTTTTCATGTAGCAATATATATAGCTAAAAATTAAATTAATACTTATTTATAATAAAAAATATTAAAATATATGTGAATTTTCAAAGTATTTTCTTTGTGATAATCATGGTAATTATAAATGGTTGAAATGGTATGAGAATTTTAGCAAAATTAGAGATGATAGTAATAAACATAACAATGCAATTAACCAATTAGTGTACTTTTTGAGCCAATGCTAAGAAAAAATTGATAGAAATGCTTAAAGTGGTATATTTTAAACTCTCAAGATGTTGTCTTTGAGGTATCACAAAAATCATGATTTTAATCATTTCGAAAAAATAAGAAGGATAAAAGTAGGTTTAGAGAACTACATTTTTCTAGGCTAGCTTCAAAACATATAAAATCAAGAACTATGTGAAATTCAAATTTGCCTAAAATTATACCCCTTATGAGGGTTTATAATCCTTTAAGCTAGTGAAAGTGGTCGCTACTTTGTCATAAATTCCAAGAACAGTTAAAGATGTCACTTGATGGCTTTGAAATTTGTAGCACAAATTCCTTTATTTCCACTTTGAATTTGTTGAATACATCATATATATAAATTTAAATTTAATTCCAAAGAATCAAGCGTAAAATTTTCAAAAGATAGACTTCATTTTTTTTAAAACCACATTTCTACATTTGATTTCATTTTTTATAGTATAGTCTATTTTTTGGGAATTTCATATTACCAAAATTTAATGTGCTTAAACCTTTTATTGTCAAAATGACCCCAAATCAACATTCCCCTTGATCCCAAGAGTCCTTAGAGGTCACGATAGTCAATAGGCAATATTTTTTATTTTTGAAGCTAGAATTCCAAACTTTATAATTTCTAAGATACTTCTAGATTAGTGCTACAAGCATACCTTAGAAAGAAAAGACTTGGACCTTTGGAAAAATGGGAGAATTTTTATTTACTATGGATGATCAAATTTGAAAATTTTGAGTATAAATTTGGAATTCAAGACTTGAAACTATCTATAGGAGGTGATGAAATATAAAATTAACCACTTCAAAATAGAAGACAAATTCTTAAATTTACCCCTAGGTGGTGGTGATTGTAATGAAACCTTTTTCTCTTGTTGAAACACTTCTATAATTACTTTTAATTAAGTTCAAATTCCACAAATACTAGAATCAATAGAGACTTGATTTTCTTTCTATAATTACAACAACCACTGCTATCAACAACATTTCGTCTATTTATACAACTTACTTATACTAATTAACAAGATGGATATTAGTATAATTGGATTAGAATGTATGGTCAATGAGGTTTGAAAAAATAATACTTTTTTATATAATACAATATTTAAAATGAAGCAAACATGCACATTAATCTTTGAATAATCATGCTTTAGTCTTTACTTGCACATTTCAGATTAAGACATGAAAAGTGCAAAAATACATGTATTGTTGAGGGCTAGAACATTCACTAGGGATCAAATTGATTTTTCATGAAGTTGTAATTAGATTTGTTTAATCCATTCAGGACCGAAATTTTCAAAAAATTTAAAATTTATAAAATATATTTATATTCAGAAAGTTGATAAGGCAATAAGTCATATAACCTTTGGGTATTTCCTTTCACAAACAAAACATAAACTTGTTGTCGATAGAAAATTCCTTATAACTCCAAAAGTTTTGACTCATAATATGTATACACTAGAAAGCTAAGGTCTTGTATAAACTCGCTATGTACAACAAAGCTTAAAGTATTTATTTTTATTCATGTACATTGTATTAAGATAATTACAACAAAGAGGTACATCAGCTACCTATCAATAAGTATTACCTACCTCTTTTTCTATCAAAGATTGAAATTGAAGTGGTATTATAGAGATGAATTTGCAAATACTTGATGTATATCCTTCATTCTTAACCCCTAGAGCCCTTAGTTGCGTTTTTGGCAACATAGCAATTTTGGATAGTTCACTACGAATGGAGCTTTTATTTTTTTTCTTTGAAATTTTCACACAAGATGTGTCCAAAGAGTATCTTTAAGGCCCAACAATTTTCATAACTTTTGATTTTGTGGTTAAAAAGTTATGGCATAATATGTGATTTTCTTTACTTAGTGGGCAGCCCATGCAACTGAAAAAAATTCTTTAAAGACTAATTGTAGGATCTTGTACTACACTTGTCTAAGATCATGTTGGAAACTTTTGTGATTTTTGACCATACAAATTCAAAGGTAATAGCATTCAAAATAGAAGAAAAGTTTTTTACATGAATTGAGCCTATAAATAAATTGCCTACAAAATGGCAAGAAGCTCCTCAACTTTCACATCAATAATAAATCCAAATTGAATGATCAAAGCTTCTCGTTTTTAAAAAAATTTATGAAGAAAAAACATTAGAATATATTTTTCAATTTTTTGTAGGTTTTTTTTGTTGACTAGTCTCCTCCATTTTGAGGTTATTGTCACATAACTTTTGCTCCCAAACACCAATTAAAACATTAAAAATATACATATTAACCCAAATTTTATAAGTTTTTTAATCCATTAGAAGAGGTTTCAGTGAAAAGAAGACTATGAGTTCCCGCACAATGGAGAATTGTGAGAACTACAAAACAACAAAAAGCTAATGTAGTTGGACGACGACCACATTAGATTTTTTTTCCAAATTTTTTTTCCAACTTATTCTTCAATTTTAGTAGCCCATACTTTATTTATTTATTTATTTGGTATTTATAAAGGATGACTACTGTCAATCATTCCTTCACTATTGCGGGAATAGGAGGGGAACTCAGTAGAAACGGCCCATAAGAGGATTTCTGGCCCCCAAGAGACCGTTTCAGGGGTGTTCCCCGAAATTGTTCCCACTGCTGCAGACCAGCACCCTGCTGGTCTGAATTTTTGAATTTTGAAAAAAAAAATTAAAATTTTTTTTTTTCAAAAAACTTCAGAATGTATTAAAGAGAGAAAAAATGATTTAAAAAAATATTTTTTTTTTCAAAAAAATATTTTTAAAATATTTAATATTTAATTAAAATTAATAATAATTTTTTTTCTGACGTGGCAGTCGCTCGACCACATCAGCATCGCGTTCCCAGCGTTCCCAATGCGTTCCCAGCGTCTAGGAACTCGCAGTCTCTTACTGCAGCTGAAAATCCTCTTATGCTTTAGGGAGCCAAATTTCATCTAACGTTAAAATTTTGAAAAGGTTTCACAAAAAATTGACCTCATAAGAGCTTGTTTAAAATCCATTTTGTCCCCTATAGGGACAACAAGACTTTAGGGGTTAATTTTAATTTTTTATAGAATGAGTGTTTGTTGGAATTACCAAATTGAAGAAAATACTAAATTATTAATATTTAAGAAAATGACTTGAAGCATAATAATTGCAATGCTGAGATTGTTTTAATAAGTAAACATTCCTTATACAACTTTCTTTTTTTGAAAATTGTAAAAATTGAGTTAAAAAATGGGTCGAAAAATAAACTTATATCAAGATTTTTTTTTGTTTCCTCAATTCAACTAATTTGAACTTTAAGTGGCATGGCTTTTTTTTTTGCATCAATTATAAATAAGAATTATATTCTTTAAAAGCTAATTTGTTTTACTTTCTTAGAAAAATGTTTTAAAAAATCCAAAAATTGAGATCATACAAATCTAACCAAACCTTCAATTGTCCCCTTAAGAAAAATAGAATGAGTTCAAAGTTTTTTAACCAACATCAAGCAATCCAATAAAATAGAATAATTAGTATAGATTTTCAAGGAAATTTACTAAAATGCCTCTATTGAAATGGAAGTTGAAAGGATCTCATTAATTGTTGCAATAATTATCATTTGAATGCTTGTGTTTAGAATTGTGAATAAGCTTGTATATATCATGCAAATTTTTGTTGAAAAACAAAATCATCCTTCAACAATGATTGCTTTCAATGAAATTTGCTTTAAACCAAAGATAAATGTGATCAATTCATCTCTATAACCATTGTGGCATTTACCTAGTGCTTTGTTTGAGTTTATGGTTCTATTGCATACTCATTTTTTGCAAGAAGGTGACCTATTCCTTCAACCACTCTTTCCAAGTTCAAATATGTATGAAGCTTGAATTATTGTTGCCAAGGTCTCCCAAGTCAGGAATGGGGTCTTGATATTTTTTATCTTCAATGAATGTTAAAGGTAGTACAAAGAGCAACAAAGCCCGAGCAACAGAGACCTAGTAAATTTGTATAACAAACATTATAGTGTGTTAGGAATTTTTCATATTTTAATCATGAATGTGAAGACAAAATGAAAAATATTTTGGATAATATTCAAGTTGGCATTAGAGTAAAATTGGGGTTTGTAGATGTCTTGTATCTATGGCCTTAGAGTTAACTTTTTGGTATTAGTAACTGTATGCAAAAACATTTTTATTGTCACAACCAAGGTTGCTATCAAAATTGCCATCAAATTAGAAACACAAGAAGATGTGTCATATGGGATGAATTGGCCCTAAATGCACTTACACCAATCTAATGTGGAAACATTATGTGCCATTTTGTTGTACTAACAAGGTTCATGTTGGCAATAAAGCACTCCAAGCAATGAGGATGGGTTATTAGAAAGAATATTTTGACATGCAAGATAGCCCCATTGCAATATAAGTTGTTTACATCAATGTTTTTAATTCAACCTATAGGACAAACAAATGATGTTATAATAGTATATTATTTTCTCTTCACTTGTTCTTATTGGTGGCAATAATGTCACAATTTAATGTCATTACCAAAGGCTCCACAATTGCAATGGTCATATTGGCATTTCAATCCTTCTAATTTGTGCAAGGTCATTTGCAACCCCAATACTTTTCAATAAGGCATTCCTAGACTCCAATTTTGCACTAATGGTACTCAAATACAATAACGGAAGTCATTATCATACAAAGAGATTCTTCTCCATTTTTCAAGACTATAGCACTTCCATAACTACTAATCAATTCAAAAGCACAATGGATCGCTTTGTTGTCACCACTAAGGTAGAAGCACCAATTGTCAACCACACCTAATATGATCCAAGCTATACAAGTGTAGAGACTCCAACAAGTCTAGAAAGAATTTCCAACCAATGCTTCAATTGTGTTTTTGGTCCTTTTCAAGATTGAGACTAATAAAGTTTAAGCACATGTCATGTAGTATTGAACAAGAAAGTAGAAAGAAGCAAGGAAAGATGTCATTCTAAAATGATCGGAATTAGAAGATTCTAGACACTTTGGCAATGTGTGAAGTGTACTTTTTGCCTCACAAAATTCAAAGTAATTTCTATTTTGGAAATAAAATTTTGAAAATTTTCTATTCCCATATTTCCTATCTTCCTATAGGGGATAATTCTATGACTTGATATTGCTCACAATGTCTTCCAAAATTGCTTAATCCCTAATTGTCCAAGGTTTTTTTTGAACTTCTAGGAATTTGCTTGAAATTGTACAAAAAGATAGCATTTTGATAAGCTTTATCACTTTAAAAAAAAAATACAACCATACAAATTCAAACTAGACAATCATGTCAGAGATTACCTAGGGAAAAAAACACAACAATATCACTTATGGATTGGAAGATTATAATGTTTGATCATGATGGTGTTAAAACTACAAATGTGACTTGAAGTCTTTTGATCCTCTTTTTACATGTCACATCTAAAAGTTGGTCACAAAAAGAATATGAGGTCAAAGGGAATAACATACATAACCTCAATCAATTTATTGCTTCTCAAAATCTACTCTACAATTTCTTTATATGAATTTCTAATGTGTTTTTTCTCCAAGATCTAGTACATTTGAGGCTCATTTTCAAGGGCCCTCAACCAATGATCCCAAAACTAGCTAAATTTCACTCATTTTCTACTTAATTTTTTCATGCCCTTTGTGTAAATTTTTAAAAATCTTCCAAAAATGAACATTGGGCTAAAAACTGTAAATCTGTTTTGAGATCACTGCCCTCAACACTACGGAAAGTCAAGATTGCAATAAACACCCTTGCATAAAATCTTCAATAGGAAAATCATAATCAATCATTTTCAAGATCAGATTTTTGATGCTAGAACTAGACTTCACAAAGAAGTTTTCAAAAATGTAAACTACAAAAAATAGCAACTTGGTTAGGTTTTATTTAACTTCAAAGTTTTGCAAACAACAGATTTTGATGCGGCTTGGGCATTTAAGGGTTAAATAAGTGACTACCAGTGTTTCTACCTTAAGTGTATTCCAAACTTTGGATATGACCACATCATATGCCTTCATGATCTAATCAATGTGCATCTCTATGAGCATATACTTGTTTCATCGACTTCAAAGAACTTGTAATTGTAGGTTTGTGTGAGCAAGGAAATTTCAACAAGCCTTTACGGGACTTCATGAGATGGGTTTTTTGTGTGCTTGACAGCCATGAATATTTTAGCAAGTTTAGATTGGCTTACCTCTCTGTATTCCACCCCCAGGGATATCCTCCTTCTGGGACATCTACTTGGTGCTTTAATTGAACTTCACATCCTGCAATCTAAATCCTATGGCTAGCATAGCCCAAAGTCAAAGAGAACGTCGGTTTAAAATGTTGTGGGTGGAGAGAGTCAAGAGCCTCTCAACTGTGACTTCCCCTAATATGCAAAAGTTAGAAGAGGTTAAACTATTGCATTAGAAGATTATCATACGTTAGGCACTTGCAAAACCAATTAATTCTTTAATTTGCAACGGTTGTGGCATTTTTGGAATTTACGTACGTTTGTCAGCATGCAGTCTTTCTTATTAACGATATGACTGAGATTTGCAAGTTCGCAAATGATATGGATTAACCCTAGAACGCTGTAGAGACGAAGAATGCAACGGTGGAAGAGGGAGAAGGTACTTCGAAGTGCGATAGTAACGAGCAAAATTACCGAGGTTAGGCTGTACTGTACAGTGCAGTCGGTATATCAAATGGATGATGATAGTGTCATGGTAGATCTACATAATAATTCGCAGGTGGGTAGGTGATTGCACATTTGCAAACCACTTGTGTATGTCATAAATCATTTGACAGTGAAAAACGTATTCACCGAAAACTAATCATTCTGAAACATGATCCACTTTACAATCCACACATCACTACAGGTGCGTAAGTTCAACGAGGCTGCCCATTTGCATGCAACTCTTGCACATCAGAAATCATGCTTGATGGCGAAAACTCATCTACCACAAACTGATATTTCTTAAACATTACCCATCACACTGCAAGCACAACCAATAATTCTCCCAGTTCAGTGAATGTGAAACGATCTGTATGACACCCCTCATGTCTCCAGACAATCCTTTGACAAGTGCAACTGCATCTACCTGAACTGAAACATGGACGACAGTAGTAGAATAATATAATTTCCTAGCAAATGCTACGATCTCTGTCTAGAGCGGGGAGTTACGTCATCTCTGGTTACGAGAGTCATTCATGGGCCGACGTTCCAATCAAAAGCTTGTATCATCTCCAAGTGAAGAATTCTCCTTGTGCACAGCACAAACAATAGCTCATGTGAGACTCCCCAATAGAGCAGTAACACGACAGTTACTGAGAATGGGTAAACACAGAAGAGAATGGCAGAAACGGAAGAATCTCATAGCAAATGCAACAACCCTTGTTTAGTGGTTCATCTGCAAGAGAAGAATTCTCCTGGCGCAGAAATGTGGGAACAATCCCTCATGCCTTCAGGCGAAACAATAACACGTACACTGGTTCCATCAATTCAAATACGAACACAGTAGAGAATGGAAGAAACAGTAATGGTTTTAGATCAACAATGTAACAATCTTTGTCTCAGTTTCAACTGTAATTCACAGTCAAATATCCAATCCTACATGTCCCTACCTGCGAACCCTAGCAACTCTAGGGTTTGTCCGAAACCTCAGCCGGGGTTTTGGTGATGAGAGAGAGAGCATGCAATCCATTCTGCAGCTCCTCCTCCAGCAATCCGTAAATAAGTCGATGCCGTTTCACGAGGCTCAATCCCTGAAACCCATCAGATACCACCTTCACATTGAAGTGCGTCTCCGATGAGCCACTCGGCGCACCAGCATGTCCCGCATGTTGATGGGAGACGTCCTCCACTTGCAACTCGACTGGCGACAATCGTTCCGAAAGCTTCCTCTCAATCGAATCCTTCACCGTGCTCACTTTGTTCACCTCCACTTCCGGTTCGGACGGTACTGCAACATCAGCCCCATTGGAATCTGCGTTCGAGGGAGGAGAAGCAGGAGAAGCTGTTGCAGGAGCGCCAGCAGACTCCATGAACGCTTGCATGGTTCTCTTCTGCATGAGTCGGAGCATGTTTAGGAAGCCGTTGCTTCGACTGGGCGTCAAGGATTGTTGCAACCCTAGCTTTTCCATGAATTCAGGGGAGACTTTGAGAATTTCTAGTGGAGTGGCCCCCGAGAGACCCTCCACGAGCAGAGCGGCCAAACCCTTGGTGAGAGCCGAATCCGAATTGGCCTCGAAGAACATGCGCCCATCCTCCGCGAGCTTGCACGTCACCCAGACTTGGGAAACGCATCCTTGCACTTTATTCTCCGGGGTGCAAAACTCCTTCGCTAGGGGCTTCAGCTTCTGGCCGTAGTATAGAAGTTGCTGATATCGCGCACGCTGCTCCGTGACGCCTTGAAACAGCTGCACAATCTCACGCAGCTTCGCGGGCAGCTCCTCCTCTGCCGTCTCACTTCCCTGCACTTGCGCCGTAGAAGCCAAACTGAAATCTCGACGTGAGCTCAAAGATAGAATTCCTGATGGTTGAACCGAATTCGAGCTCTGATTCGGTCCATCGCAAGCGAGACGGCAGAAAGTCGTGCGCCGCAAGGGAAATCCAGCAACCGCATGCTGATGAATTTTGGAAACCGCAGAGGGAGAACAGATGTGCCGCGTTGCAAGAGAAGCAGATGAAGACGGGCAAGAAACCATAGCCATGGCCATAGCCGACGTTCAGCGCACTTGAGAGGCGCTCATCAAATTCATGCCCCGAATTCAAATGCAACTTGGCCAGAACCGAAATAGCCTCACCTCAATTTCAAAAAATCCGCGACAATTCTGCCACAAACCCATAGAAATGCAAAACCCAGTAAGAAATTGCAACAGAAATTGGACCAAACCCAAACCCCTTATCCATCGACGCTTCTGTATCATCAATCCTCCTGACTCCCATGGCCACAGTCAACATTCAGCTCATTCGAGAGGCACCTCTCAGAATCACCCCAAAATCAAGTGCAACTTGAGAAGAACCCAATTATCTTCACCACAATTCCACGCTATTCGTCCAAATTCTGCCTCAAAACGATGCAAACAGCAAAATAAAAACAGGGGTAAGTCCCAAACCCAAAATTTCGAAACACACACTACAATACCGAAGTGTGAGCTGCAAAGATGGAAAGCTCACATTGATGAAGAATCCACGTAGTATTTGCCTGCAGTCGAGGTCCGAGATCGGCAAAGCTTGAGAAATAGAGAGTGAGAAGCTTGCGGTGACAATGCAGGATTGTAAGTTAGGGGCACTTGGATAAGTTATGTGATTGTAAATGGGAAGGTGTCGGATTGGGCGCAGTCCTGGTGACTTGGCTTGGGACTGTCACCAGTTTATAGGAGGAGAAGCACTCAGGGGCGGTTTATATTGGGCCTGGGGCCGAATCCGGCCTTCAATCCGGCCCCAATTTTTCGTGCAGGGAGAACTGACCCCTCGCTCGGCCACTTGGGTAAAATGCTGTAATTTTTATTTTTCACACAAATTTTCTTTTGCAAATTTTGAATTCATATTTGCAATCAGAGACCCCAAATTAGCTATATGTGAAGGAAATAGGGGAGATCTAGGGGGCTTTTTGTTTTGATTGCACCTATGGTGAAACATGGTAAGGCCAAGCGAGGGAGCCAATCCACCCGGATCAATTTTTCCATCCGGCTCCAATTAATATAAACTCCTTGGGCTAGACTCTAGGGCCTAATTTCTAATTCATATGCTTTTGGATTTTCTCAATGCTCAATAAAATCAATTAAATTTTTTTTTTAAATTTAAAAGTATGCATGTTTATCTTTTCACATCCTCTAATCTTCATTGAAAAATAAACAAAAAACATTTGTTTTTGTTTTTCTATTTTCTTCCTATTTATTTTATTTCAAAAATAAAAATACTATTTTTCTACAATTTTTTTACATTGCAAATAAGTGGGAGGTGCTACAAATCTAATGAATCCATTCAAAGATGTATAAGATGAACTACTAAGAAAGTTTTTTTTATTGAATTTCATACAATCTAGCACTAAAATGGCCATAGAAAGAGCTTTCGGATGTTTAAAAGGGAGATAAAGGATTTGATGTGCTAATTTATAGAATTGATTTATGCCAAAATATATAATGACTTGGAGTAAATGCCAAATTCATTTCTATTCTTTCTACAATTTTTTGAGAATTGTTTGAAAGAGTTCAACTTCCTTAAAAAGTAAAAAAAATCTTAAATGGTAGCTTAAAAAGGAGACTACTATATTTTGCTTAAACTATTTTGGAATATAGAAATATAATACAGTATCCAATGTTGCGTTCTTTGGTCTCTAAGAATTTCCTTTCACATCCAAACATTGAAATAGAGAAATATGAACTATTTTTAATGGTAGCTTTTAGCAAGTAAACAATTAAATTTATTCAAATAGTTAAACAATTTTTTTTTAAATTTAACCATTTGAAGTTAATTTAGTTTTTTAATTTTTTAAAAATTAATATGTTATAATTATTTGAATTAAAATTATTTAAATAATTATTTGAATTATTTGAATTAAAATTCATATTTCTTGCTAATTACTAAGCCACCAAACAGAATCGGTGATTAGTTGATCATTACAACCGACAAGCACCAATCAAAACATACATATATTTAAGCTTATTACACCTAATACTGACTGCAGAAATAAAAAGTTGCTTCAAGACAAACAAGAAAGAAAAACAATAGAGATTTTAAAAAATAAAAGTGAAGTTTAAAAAATTAAAGGTAGAGATTTCTTTGATCCAACAGAGGAGCCCAATCCAGCCCTAGATGGGAGTTCCAGCTGCTCGAAACCTCGTCTCGATTATTCCTTTAGGGCCGGATGGTTTGGCGCCAAAACGATGCCATCTAAGATGACACGTAGGATGAGTTATGGTTCCAGCCAACCTCAAGTATAAACCCCTTGAGCCGGATTTGGATAAATTGAGTGATCCTATTGGTTCAAAATTAGAAAGTTCTGGACAGCCTTCAATTCGTCCCCAAGTATAAATTGGGCCTCAGTCTCCCAGCCCATACACATGCCATGAAAGTGTTACGCCATCCGCCATCCGCCTGGCCCGATGGCAAGGCGTCATTGGCTAGCCCGGAATTGTCGGGCGGGTGGCGATGGTTGAAGCATGTTCGAACACACATGAGCCTCTACCGCACTACACCACGAAGCGTGAAAAATAATTTGATTGTTCTCACTTCTTAGTTACTCCGTATTATCGAATTCTTCCTTTTGTGACCACTTGCGTTCCCAACTTCTAGAAATTTGTTAATTCCAAATTTGTTAACTCCAAATAGGTTCAAACAGTTAAATGAAACAACTTAAGTTAGATGCCAATTCCATTTTATTTTCTACATAAATTCACTAAAATTGTTTCAAGGAGCATAACTTTTTTGAAAACGCAACATAACATTTAGTAGCATGTTATGGCACTGCCTTCCTTCTACAATGAAGGGTGAGGCATATTCTACATCCTAGCAGCCTCTGACTACAAGAGAAAGGGAATGTTTTAACCCCTAAAAGCCCAAGGGGTTAGGACAAAACACAAATGTGCTATAAAATATAAGAATTACAACTTTTTTGAAGTTAGTATCAAAGAAGATAATGTAAAGCACAACAAGTAGAAAGTATCCATACAGTCAAAGTAAAAAAAATGTTTTTAGATTATTTTTAAATGAATTTTGAAGATATAACTTCAAAAATTCACCAAAAATACAATTTCTATTTTTAGGATTTGAAATTTTTTTTGATTGGTCAAAATTGTGTTTTTCATTGATTTATAGAAAAATGCAAAATATTCAACCTCTAAAAGCCCAAGGGATTAAGACAAAATACAAATGTGTTATAAAATATAAGCTTTACAACTTTTTTGAAGTTAGCATCAAAGAAGATAATGTAAAGCACAAAAAGTAGAAGGTATCTATATGATCAAAATTAAAAAAATATTTATAGATTCCCTGCAAATGAATTTTGAAGATATAACTTCAAAAATCCACCAAAAATACAATTTCTATTTTTATGATTTGAAATTTTTTTTGATTGGTCAAAATTATGGTTTTTATTGACTTGTTAAAAAATAAAAAGTATTTACTAATGAGAGCATCAGTAATTCCCCCAAATAGTAAGTTTTTCAACACTAAGCAATTTTAGACACTTTGTACTATTTCTCCTTTTTTTTGCTATAACTTTTGTTTGACCGTACTGATCTTAGTTTTGAATATCAATGTTGAAAGAAAACCCAATTTTTTCAAAACTGAAAAAAAAAATTTGAAAAAAGTTTTTTTTTTGCTCGAAAATTCTGCCCGAAGTCAGGCAACGACTAGAAAATGGTCGCTTGAGCGCTTAGGGGTTAAGTATAGTCCTAAAGATAATATTTTAAGTAATGACCTTTTTAGGAGATTTTAAGCAAGAAATAAGTGACTTTGTAGCAAAATTTTACTAAAAAGACACTTATTTCTTACTTAAAATCTTCTAAAAAGGTCATTTCTTAAAATGTTATCTCTAAGACTATACTTAAAACACCCCTTTCTCTTGTAGTGTCTTCATCCTCCATCTGTCAACTTCCTTCAGTAGTCACTGATGAAACATTGTTGGGGTGTTGAATATTCCACACCCTCCAAATGTAGTGCCAACTAATGCTGCTGAATGTTATGAATCAACTCTTTAATGGTTGCTTTAAAAACAAACTACTCAATAATCTTTCATTTGTTTTCCAACCCTTCCAAGAAACAACATTGAAAAGAAATAAGGTTTCATAGCATGATTGTGTCTTTTGCTCTCTAATCCTTTCACAAAAAAATAGTGTCACCTACATTGGATTTTTTAAGCATGAATTATACTATTCACTCTTATTCATGGAATCTTCTCAACATGATTTTGCACAATGATCTAGAGTTAATTCAAATTGAAGGAGGCTACCCATTTATTACCATTTAAGCAATTGATAGTAGTATATGGACTATAGGTATATTGAAGGAATTTTTTTTCCATGACTATCCACAAATAGGTTTTAAAAGGATTCCACAATTTTCACAATTTTATTTCTCAAAAAAATTACCATGAATTTCTTAGTTGCAAATTTTGTTCATGGTAATTTATTTTTTTACTCAAAATTATTTTATTCAAAATTACTTTACCCAACTACAAAACTCTAGTCATATAGGTCTTCTCATTTCCAACTAAGGGCTACTTGTAATATCAAGAAACTTACTTGCTATCATAATGTGCCTTAAATTATGTTGGAAACTACGTTGTAATTAATCACTATTCATCCTTATTGTATGGAAAGAGATTGATCTACAATGTAAGAATAAGGAATGATTATTAATGGATCACTTCCCATGTGTCAAATATAGACATTATTTCTAAACAATTAAAATTTTAAAATTATTTATTACAAATTATAAATGAATGTGTACACTCTCAAAAAGAATGCATGTCTTTTCTTCCATGTCAATGCTTGAAAATAGCTTCACTACTTTACTCAAAATTGATTGTACAATTGTAGTTCTACAAAAATGATGTTGGGAAAAAATCTATCAAATTTAATGCATAGAGCATGGTTAATAAAATGCAACATCAACCGACCATCATGAAATGAATGTAGAGTATAGACACTCAATTTGGATCAAATTGTTGATTGATTGGTGGTGTGCAACAACCTATTACAATATATAATGTTCCTATCTATCTCTTCAAAATGGAAATTTTTAGCAAATATCAAGAACATTGTACATATTGTTACACTCCATAACCACCGTGGCATGTGGACATGATCTAGAATAGTGTTTGGCAAAGCAAATATTTTTAGACGAGAATTAATAGAAATGATGGAGATGGTAATAATTTTGAGTAATTTTTCTCTTCAATTGAAAATATTATGAATTCTGAAAAGCAAAAGTTTGGCTTCACCTATAACCAACATCTAGTCTTATCTAATTCAAATCATTTAAGAACTACTTTCTGGCTCGTAGCTTCCTATATTCTTACTCACTTATTTGCCATTAACATTTAGATCCAAACCTTGAAAAAATACATGAACATACATTTTTAGGACAAAATGAAAATCCATTTTAACCTTAGTTAAAAAGATAATACTTTATTGATTGTTGCTGGGTCATCAATTAGTAATGGATCCTTCCACTATAATAGTCCATACTTAATAATCAATCTACAAAGGTGCAATATTTTTAGTAAAAGCTTCAAATGCATTATTTTGGTTCTTTTCAAGGTTAGCACTAATAAGATTATGACACATGTCTCAAATTAGTGAGTAAGAAATTAGGAAGTACTAAGTGGGATAAGTAATTCTTGAATGATTGGAATACAAGGACTATGGGCATTAGCTATTGTTGAAGAGCACTTTCTGGCTCTCAAAATTCGAAAGAATTCAATTTGGGGAATTGAATTTCAGCAAATCCTAAAATCTTTGTATATGGGGACCTCATGCTACATATATATAATGTGCTCCAAATTTCCTAAATGATCTGTTAGAGCCTCTCCAGATTTGAAAGCTCTGCCAAGTGCAGGTTATTGATTAAAAAAAAATTTAATTTTAAAACTTTAAAAAAGAAAAGTGCAGGGACTGCAACAGTATTGAACCCAGTTTGTGAAGGTGGTCCCTTTCGTGAAGTTGAGCCCAATTCAGTTCTCCTCCGAACCCCAGCTTCGGACCATCCCTGTGCAGTTTCCAAATGGTGACTGCGTTATTTGCCTGCTTACCCTTTTTAACTTCTGGTGTGAACGTACCCTAATGCTGTATCTTCAGTTTTCATATAACTACGATCTTTTAATCTATATTGTACTTCACCATCGATAATTCCACCACCAAAATAGAGTTCTCAAGATGGAAGGGAATCAAATGTCGACTCAAAATTTACTCAGCTTCTCTTACCGAAATATGCATCTGCAAATTGACAACTTCCATTAGCTACACCGTGGCATGTTTTCTACGGGTCCCAATAGGCCTTGCGACGTGAGTTAAAAACTAGAGCAAACGGCGATTGCAGCACATAAAAATCCTTGCAATCAAGTAGGACATTTCCATCATTAACAAGCTCCAACCATATCCAACCCTTCAATACACAAGCCATAGAAATGAATTGAATTGTCGGTGTCTGACTTGGTCCGAGAGCAATAAGCAATTAAAGCCACAATAAATGTGATATTCTTGTATCAAATCTTGATCTGTTTCTTTTAAGAGTGACAAATCGCATGAAAATAATCTCAGAAAGATTCCCAACGCACTGGTTGTGTGAAAGCGAACCAATCCTGCATTCAAAAAAGTGGCAGCCTTTGCTCAGAAAAATCGCTTTCACGAGGGAAACCAGCTTGTCCACTACATCTAGACAGGCCACGTACCTCGTACAAATGCGGTAACCGGGTTGATGACGTTTGATCACATATCTTTGAGCATTTGTCCGAGGTATTCTCCCGCAAATCCAAGCCAGTGAATCGAGAGATGACCCTAACAACTCCATATTCCAGACTCCCAGTTCTTTGTTGTCCTCCATAGCATCCCATATCTCCTTCAAACAGACGCTTCAAGGTGAAAGGTATCGACAAGCAGACATTGGCGATCATGAGCAATCTGACGAACTACATCCATAGATCGTTAAAGAGGTCGACGGCAGCATGACTGCATCTCTTCCCCTCCCAAATGCTGACACTGGAGAATTAAACCAGTCAGAGACCATTCATACACTGTATGCAACTTCTTGCCGTGGCGAACGTTGGAAAATCCTTCAGACACGTATTATGTACTGGTCGGTCCGAAAGCCTGAAAAAAATGAAGGCGCTGGTATGATATACGCATCAGCTTGATCAAGCCCGCTTAAGCCGTTTTCTGAGGAAGGCTGTCGAGCTGACTATGGAAACGATAGATGTCAAAGTCACGCACACTCCAATGAAGAGAATGAGCTCTTCATACGAGGAGCCTTCTTGTTGATATGCTCGAATGCTGAGAGTGTTCCAAAAGCTTTCAGTGTACACTGGGTCAGCTGCTCCCATTTTGTCGTTAGCTTCTAAGGGCAGCAATTCCCACCAATAATCCTGAAATCTTAACCGAGGAGAATATGCAGGAACATATCTGGCAATACATCACGTAGTGTCAGAATAAGCAATTACAGGAAGCCATGCTGTTCAATCACGGCACCAGTTCTAGCATATGTAATGCATTGAAAAATGAAAGCATATTAGAGGCATCCTAAGAGTCTTGAAAGCCATCCTCTCTTTGGTCCTTAGTATGCTTCTAACTTAGATTGGATTTGAATTTTTAATCAGCTTGTAATTTTTTGGAATGACAACAAGGCAAGATTGCATGGCTCTCCTTTTGCAAGGGTGAGAGCTAAACCTCCATTTAGGAAGAAGACAACCCCAAAACATACATGATTAAAAATTAAAATGCAACCTAGAATTAGAAGCAAACTAAGGACCAAAGAGAGGATGACTTTCAAGACCTTAAAAATCACTCTACTAAATTCTGAAAGATTCAGAACACCAATTTCCCATAACTTGGAACGCCACACAGACTCCAAACGTAAGTCATTTTTGCAATGTTGGCACTTGAATTACTATTATAATTACAAGCCATCTTAAGTAGCAATCTTGAGATTTACCTGGTTGCAGACACACGACACTGCCCTGCCTGGGTTTTTGTCGCCCCAACACACACTTCCTCAGGGTTCTTGCAAACCAACGTACATTTCTCTGGCGAATTCTCCCGCTGCAATGCCGTACGGTCCGCTAGAAAGTTCCATACAAATCGTGGCGTGTCACCAATTAGTTCTGGGATCGAGTTGGGAAGTAAGCTGGGATCTGCTTGAAACACACCCACGTACTGACTGGCGACATCTTGAGATGCAGTCATCAAGCTCTCTACTAATCTGCACCTCATACCAGGAGAAGTAGTAGAGAAGCATTCCACCAACTCCTCCACTAGTGAAATGTTCACCTGTTTACAAATGCCATACAGAGAAAACTGAGTAACACCAGAAGATAACTGCTGTGCCCTAAATAAGAATCAGTCGAGCACAAAATTATTAAGGATAGTAGATATACCCAAATATAAAACCTTAGACGACAAAGAGGCAATAAGGACGAACCTGAATAGATTTGACATCAACAGTCGAGGTCTTTTCACTCGCAAGCATGACAAGCGTTCGGGCCAACAAAGATGCTGCTGCCGCTATTGATGTAGTGTTCACGTTTCTCTTGTCGTCATACTGACTATGATAGAACTTATTTACGAAGCTTGTGTCAAACTCTTCAATGACAACACCTACACAGAACAACCACATCACATGAAACTACTACACCATTTAAACTACCCTTACAACAAACGAAAGCTGTTGTGTTGGACATTCAATAACAAGGAAAAGTGCACTGATTTCTAGCAAACAAAAAAAATGAGGCACTCTCAAGAAAAAGTCGCAAAAGTACGCGCATACCAGCAATTGCAGGATCATTGTGAACAAAAGTCATGAGACTGGAGGGAGGTATTCCAGGGTTAGCTGCGCTAGCCAACTTTACTGTTGAAGAAGTAGCAGTAGCCGCCGACCGCAACGAGTCTAGGATCTGTTGCGTAGAAGCAGATGCTGCTGTTGACTGCTTGTGGGCGAAGAAAGTAGACTGTGAAACCTGACCAACCGATCCAACTTCCAAAACTTGTTGAATCGATGAGACTGTTAATCCATAATCTACAAACTTTTCCTCCTTAAGTTGAGATAAGAACTGTCGACTCCCCAAGTAGCCTCTGGCCTCTCCCGTAAATACAAGAAAGACAAGTCTCTTGGGAAACTCGTCAAAGCGACTTACACGCGACAGCGCATCGACCGCTGCAAGTAACGCCATCACACCTGAAGGAGGACAAATTAGGTGAGTTCAATTAAACCATGCAAAAAAGGATCTGACTGTTGAAAATTAATTTGAATTTCTGTCGTTGTTGCCTAGAGAAAACAGAACCCCTACGCCAATTGATTGCTAATTTTTGGAGTTCTATTGAGGTAGTTGTGAATTTTCAGAGTCATTACGGTGTCCTTCTCAAAACCACGCAGTAGACTGAGCCAATGCCTACAAATGTAATCTTAGTATTTGGCAGTTTTAATTGGTTTAAAGTTTCAGCTTGATTGGCAATGAGTGCAATCATAAATATTTAGTTGTCAGGTAGAATAATTACATCTGCCTAACCTGAAGCTCAAATAAAGCAATCCTAGTACAATTCTAGTAAAATAAAGTTGAGATATACTCAAATGTCAGAAACATCCGTCTAAGGGGAGACATTTTCAAGGATGATCGCCAAGGTGCAAGTCAGACCTGATATTGGTGAATCTGCCCCTGGGGCAACATCACGAAAGAAAGTCGCTGAATCCATGGATGCCATCGCCACCACGACGGGCTTTGTGACTGGAGCCGAAACGTTGACAGCAGGGAAAGTCGACATGACGCTATAACCACCCAAAGGCAGACAGGAGAGTTCCCGCAAACATGACTCCGACGTGTGTGTCTCAGTTTTAGTCGTCTGCATGATGTCGCCAAATTCGACCACATTTGTGGGCCTCTTGAACCCATTGTCGGCATTCTCTGATGCAAACTTTTGCGCCAGCACTGTGCTTTCCTGTCGCAAATCAATCAAACAGTTATCAATAATGGTGCTAGCTACCTTTAAAAGAAACGAGAGAACGGAATAGTCTCGATCTCACATTTTCCAGCTATGTTCTTGATTACACTGCACATTTTTGGATTCTGTTTATCAAGACCCTATTCTTATAATTGAAAAATGTAAAAAACGTCTAAATTGAAGCTGAATAAGAACTGGAGGAGGAAAAAATTCGGTGAAGGAGGCTCCCTTATTGAACTCAGTACGAAACCCTAAATCCGTCAGTCCCCGTCCTAAAGTCTCCAAAATACTGTGGTTCCCTTCGTGCGATTGAGCTAGGGTTCAATTTACATTGACCAAACAGTCTACACGAGATTTCTCATATTGATAAAGTAATTCTTGCTGCCCTCCAGGTCATTGTATATAATCATTAAATCCCGTCGTATTCACAAAGTCCGAGAACGCCCGCGCCGTTTTGCGATGCGACCACTGCTGATTGGTCCCATGAAAAGACCAAACCATGCATGAGAGAGGGATTCAAGCAAACCGGAGCATCACTCACCGGAGAAAGAAGGAACACAGGAAAATTGAATCGACGCTGCATCATCCCCGATCCAACAGTATTCCAAATCCAAGACCGATTCTCATACGGCGCGAATTCCGCCTGCGGAAATTGTACGTCATCGGATTCCCCAATCTCGAAACCCTCGCTGCTTCCATTTGCGACTAGCACCCCAACCACGTTTTTATCATCACCGAAACGATTCACAAACCCCCGAAACGCCTCCGCAGGCACCAGAACAGCCGCGGGCGAGTCCAGCTTGTCCTCCACCCTCCGAATTGGTGCATCCACGAGAATACGCCATGGATTTCCGCAGCCAAGCTCCGAGGTCAAATTAAGCCATCGCACGCAGGGCGAGCCCGCGAGGGTGGCGTACATACGATTTTCAAGCTCGGGAACGGAGTTAGAACGTGAATGAGCTAGAAAAGGCAGAAGAAGAAACAGGAGGAGCTGCGAAACCCTAACCATGGCGGCCATGGCAGGGCAATTCTTTGCAACAGGCTCACTGCCAAAAACACTCTGCAAGCAACGAGAGAGCTAAACGCTGTATCTGAAACTGGCGACTGGATGATTTCAAATTAACGATAAGTTAACGGATGAAGAATTACAATTTCCCATCCAGCGGTTCTTTTTTGAGAATTGCTGATTGTGTACGCAGTGCGGCTTTCTTTTTTGGCTTTTTGGTGCCAGATTGCACTAGAAAAATAATTTGGCTAGAAAATGCTAAAAAAAATGTCAAAAAACTTGGATGAAATTGCCAAACAACTTTGAAATTTAAAAAAATATTAGATGAAATTGCCTGATTGTCGATGAAAACCATACTATACATTCAATAAATGGATGAATGTTGCAATTTGTAGCACCACTACAACATTTTATATCACCACTATGGCTCTTCTTCAAAAATTGAAAAAAACAAACAAACTCTGGTATACACCACTGTTGAACGTGGGTCAAGTTTTCAACATCCCCAGTGAATACTAGTTTAGGGTTTTTGAGGGTATCTATGACAAAGAGGGTATTGCAATTGAACTAGTCCAAAAAATTGATATCAATATAATATCAACTCCATGTTTTCATCAATGTACTAACGTAGGCACCCCAAAAGCGCTAGTGAACCAAAAGTGCTATCTACATACCATGTATATTTCAAAAATCAGTTATGTACCTATATAGAAGAAACACTTTTAGAATCAAACTTTGTTCTTTCATAACTTTTGCATACAATATGCAAATAAACTTCTTCTCACTTGCTAATAAGAAAATAAAAAATGTGAATAGTTTAATAATAGTAATCAAGCAAAGTAGCAATTAGTGGCACTTTTGGATTACCTACTTAAGTATGAGGTTGATATGCTTAGCAATCCATTATGCATATTGGTATCACTCAATAATTAAAGAAAATAAAATGAATAAAATTGAAAGCAAGCTTGACTTTGTCCTTTTCATTGTCTACTAATAGTAAATGGAAAGCAATTGTCAATAAAAGGTAATCTGAAAACAAAAATGCCTATAAAACTAAATAAGATAAAATAAAATCTACTATGAAAGTATCATATTATATACTAATGCATACATATTGTTAATGATACCCTTAGAACTTCTTCATTATGTTGATGATATTGATATATACTTCAATTAATGAAAATTGAAACCTCCAAGGTCGATCACGAATCATCATACTTCTCAAGAGCATTATTGTTGCAATACCATTTTTTATCACCATACTATAAAATTCATACTAGATGGGTTCAAACAGTTGATGCCATTGTTGAAAACCACTATAATACCAAGGCTATACCTATACCTACATCCAACATTGGTCAAAGGTAGATTGTAAAGTAGGTTCAAAGGACCGTATTGGCTTTCATGAAGAATGTATCCCCCATTGCAATAGTACTACATCAATACTAATACAATTTTTGACTATGCAATATTGATGTAATCTTAAAACTATATTTAGAATACTTATCCACCTACATTGTGTAAAGACCGTAGAGACAATGAAAACTATATTAGCAAACTTAGCCTTCACACATGAATCTAGACATGAATTGGTGATATTTACCAAACCAAGCTTAACTTATGCAACAACATTTGGTTGTTGTCAAAAGGCCTATTGTAATCACTTATCATACAAATATCATGTAATAGTTTGTATAACTTCAATTTATTGTGAAATTTTTGAGATCTACAAAAAATTAAAATTTCTAAGACATATTTGAGATGGTTGCTACATTGTTTTTTTCTAGTTGTCTTTTCAATTTGCAATCTATTGCATGCACTTGTAAGCTTTCATCACTTGCAATTCACTTCACTCATTCCTTGCTTAATTTTCTTGCATTCAAATTGCATTCTTGCTTCATTGCTTTGCATGGTATGTTCATTTGTCACAATTTTAAATCCTTTGCTTTTGGTTGTTGCATTCATTTTTTGGCTACCGCATTCTTTTTTTTCCAACTCACAAACCTTCTTTTTTCCTTAATGCATTCTCTCACACCTTAAGTCATCATACTTAGTGCCCCAAAATACAAAGAATCAAGTTATTGACCTTGGCGTGATTTAAACTTTAAATTCCTCATCTAATAGTGTTTCTACATTGTTGATATGAACATCATGGAGAATAAAACACACAATATAATCCATTTGTTCTCACATTTGCTAGACAATATTGTAAACTTAATGGAAAGGTTCAATCTTCTCCTTTCTCTTGTTCAAATGATTTTATACTCATGTGAATGTTGTGCAATAGCAAAATCAATGCCATTGATCAAGAAGCCTACAATCTCCTCCAACTTTGTGATCATTGTGTAAATTCAAGTTGGAATCAAAGTTTGTAAGTATTATAACTTTCACACCAAAGTTTGTGACTATTACAATAGTTTTGCAAGCAAAGGTTCAAATATATCCTTTTGAAAAACAACCAACATTGAATAGAAATCATATTGAGTCCAAAGTCGGCAATTTGAACTTTGCAATTAAAATTGATACTCTATTTGAAACATAATGCCCAAAATCAATGAACATGAAAAAAAATTTGAAATTTAATTTAGGGCTTATACACAAGAGAATGAGAGCAATAGCTAACATTGATTCTTTTTATGTGTTTGAACGCAATGCAATTCAATTCTTGGTGTTGATATGGAACAAAGATTGATAAATTTAGCTCTAATGCAAAGAAAGCATTTGCTAATTGCAAAATATCAAACCAGTACAAAAGTTCTTGAGATCGTCAAACCTCAAAATAATTGGCTCTAGGATGCTAAATATGAATAGAATGGAATCTTTTTCAAAACTCTAGTGGCAAACCTTATTATTTACACCACAAGTTGCTTCAGTGGGTAGTGACCCTTTCATAATTTTGAAAACATGTTCTTATTGTAGTATTGCAACATTTGTTACTCTTGCAATACTAAATAAATTAGCAAGATTATAATTGTATTGCATCAAAAAAATTTACTAATAAAACTCTTGAATATATATTACAAAAAAACAATATAAAGTAACAATTCCATATTGAAATAGTAGTGCATAAGTATTGTAAGAATAATGATTTCATCTCTAAAGGTCCTTCCAACCAAGAAGTTGGCAGAACCTTTGTCAAAATCTATTTTGTCTTTGAATACATAAATGCTTTTAGTTTATTCAAATTTTTCAAAAAATAAAATAAATATAAAAGTGTTGACTATTGTCCAAACCAAAACATCCTAACCAACATATTTGAGTTGGTTTTCATGTTGGTTCAAACCTTTTTTTTATTATAGTGCTTCAAGCCATTTCAATATATGACATTGTACTTTGTTGTCAAATTTAACTTCTTCATATGTTTGTACCAAATACAACTCTGTAGAAGCATTTCTAACCCTTTTTTCTTCTATAGTAGATTTGTATTGAGATATGTATAGTAATCAAAGTTATCCAGTAGATGTCTACTCTAGTTTAACACCCCATCTTCATTGAAATATTGTTGAACTACTCTAGTTTCCATGAAAATTTGATGTAGCAAAAGCAAACATTAGATTCTTCTCACTCTTGAATTTTTGACTAGAAGAAAGTGCCATTGACCTATCAACTTGTAATATTTGAATCTATTAAAAGACAAGTTCAGTATTTAATTAATATATTATTTTAATTTAAAGAATAAAACAAAAAGAAGATGTTTTGAAAATTTTCAAAATGATGTAGAACTATGAAGTTTGTAAAAAAATACAAACCTCACCACTTGCCAATTCATTTTGATTCATGTGTGCATTCAAATATGGCTCTAAATTGGTAACAAGATTTACTTAAAAAAACTCTTAGAGTAATTTGTTGCTTCTCTAATAGAACACCTTCAACATTAAAGTCTGATGTTAAGCTTGTTTATCTAATAGTACAAAGATGTAGGATTCTCATGTTCAAATTTATTTAGAGGATGGCCATAATATAATTTCCTCTGCCTAATGTCTATCATTATGAAAAACAAATAAATAAATATTTAATTGATTATAGCTTCAAGTACTAAACTATAGAACATATGAGTCTATAACACATATTCATTTTCAAAATATCAAGCAAAGAAAATTTCAATGTAAATCTTTAAAAAAATTGGAATTCACTAGTCTTTGTAATGTTGCATTGTTCCCTATGGAACAAGAATATCCATCATTTCCAAATGCATTTTCTAGTAGTGCTTCAAGCTTCCAATTATACTTCACAATATAATAAAGGATGTTTATTTTATTGCTAATTCAATATCCTATTTTTATCATGGATATGTGGAAACATTATAAAAATTTCAAGATTCTATGACTATGTCTATGATTTAGTTTTTAGTCATATAAGACATGTATGACTATGTATAAAAATTAGATTTGGGAGTCATTGTAGACAAGTCCTTTATGTAAACGACTAGAGGTTTTTATCACCATACACTTTTACCATGGATGTAGAAATGGATTAGAAAAGTGATAAAGAAAAGAGGGTAAAAGAAATATTGTCTCAATTGTCATGTGGAAAGTGCATTTCTAACGTGGACATCTACGTGGCCAATCATTTCCAGTCATTTACAAGTCATTTTGAAGTTGTAAATGACCCTTGAAAAATCCAACATGGACTATCATAGAGGAAGTCATAGAGGAGTCATTTTTAAGTTGTGATGCTCAATAAGTCATTTTTGAGTTGTTGCACAATCTTGCAAAATTAAAATATGATTTTGAAATGACTTTCCAACAACTTCTACTTGACCCTAAACATGCAATGAATTTTTTTTTTGTTGAAATGGGTTGTGTTGTACAAACCTTCTTGTACACTCTTACCTTTCACATATCTTCTTTGTTGTAGAAGCTCCCTTGGTTTTGGTCTACCATCTAGGAACTCCTTAGATGTCAACTAAAAGATTAACTTTGTAAACAAATTGCATTGTGCTAAGTTGAGTGGAAAAGCTCTTCATACAAGTAGGATAGTGGTAGAGAAGACAAGCAATATGAAATATGTGAATGAGGGTAAATAAGAGCTTCACTATTCATAGTTAAGTAAAATGTAGGAATTGTGTGAAAAGTCAAATTTCAAACCTCATTTAGGCAATATTAAAAGATTTTTTTTAAAACTTTGAACTAAAGAAAGTTGCATATATAATAAAGCTAAGTTTTATGTTCCAAATCCATTTTGGGTTTTAATGCTCCACCTAAAAGTTATAGACAAATTATAGAGAGGGTGTTTGAAAATGTCCTAAAAAATGTCCTTTTTACACCCTCTTTGAAATCAATCTATAACTCTTAGATGGAGCTTCAAAACCCAAAATGGATTTTGGAACATAAAACTTAGATTTATTATGCAACTTTTTTTAGTTCAAATCTTTTAAAAAAAGATCTTTTAATATGCCTAAATGAGGTTTAAAATTTGACTTTTGACATAATTCTTGTGTTTTACTTAATTATGAGTGGTGAAGCTCCTATTTACCCTCATTCACATATCCCATATTGGTTGTCTTACCTACCACTATCCTACTTGTGTAAAGAGCTCTTTCCTCAAATCATTGATTAGTCACCCCAAAGTAAAGTGTAGTCGTACCAAATGACTATGTCCTACTTATTCTATGATTGGAGTCCAAAAGTAGGAGTTTACAATGTCCACATCACCATTTTGAAGACTCGACAAATTAAAAAGAGTAAATAAAATTTTCACTTCACAAATTATACATTTGATAGTTGCATTGGTGACTTTGGAATGACTGAGATGCTCTGGATAAATTACTATTGATGCAATAATGAGAGACTTGAAGTCATTGTTTAGATGTTGCATGTGAATACCCAATTATTCTTTTCCAATCAATACTCAACTACCGTGCAACTAAGTTCTATGGATACATAGCTTCTAAAGTCCACATCACCTACTTGGATGTTTAATTCACTAAAAAAGCATAGATGAACGTAACCTAAAGCCACTATTGGTTCACTCTTCATCATTTAGGCGTTTGCATGACTGTAAAATGACTACTCTTGAGTTTGCAAGACTATATAGAAACTATTCTTGAGTACACATTGTAGGCTAGGTGAAATTATAGAGCCTTGGTCATTATGTAGTAGTTTTGAACACTAAGTCATAGATTAGCTGGTTGTGAAAGACTCCTTTTTCTTGTAGTGAAATGCTTATACATATTTGAATTGTATTCAATTAGAGCTCTCGATTGGTTTATTGAATGCATATAAATTGACAATCCTACAACATATGTATAATTTATTGAAAAATTTAATAGGACTAAATGCTTTGTCTCCATTATTTTAGGAAATAAGTTGCTTAAAATGCAAATGTACACATACACACCTTTACATATAGTCATCTATTGTTGCCAACATCCATTTTGGTCATTGCAAGAAACACTTGTTCTATTTTTTGTCACTCATTGTGTGCTAATTAGTTTTTGACTAGAACTTTTTCATTATGGCTCCAAACGACTCAAAATTCATAGGCAAGATACTTATACCTATTGTACATCTGGTTTTAATTTTTGAAAATTTTCAATTTTTTTTAATATATTATAGTAGCCCCTAATATAATATAGTAGCCCCTAATATGATGTCACACGTGCTTAGTACCATCAAAAAGATCTCAGCAAGGAAGGGTGCATGGGCTTTGTTTTGTGGTATTCTGACCTATAGTGTGAAAGTTATAAATTTTTGAGTTATTTTTTATTTTAGAAAATTATTTTGTTTTGTTTGTCACGTTGATATATTCCGTACCGTGTCCCTTGGTTGTGTGCTTAATACCATTGAAAAGCCCTTAGTGAGGAAGGGTGTACAGGTTTTGTTGTGTGGCATTCCAACCTATAATGTAATAGTTATGGATTTTTGAGATATTTTTGGTTTTGAAAATTAGAAAATTACTTCTACTTTGATTTTGGTTGCAATCTTGGTACTATTAGAAAGCCCTTGATGAGGAGAGTGCAAGGACTTTGTTTTGGACCTATGTTGTGAGAATTATTGAATTTCAAAGTTTGTATGCATCCAAAAATTAGGAAATTATACTTCACTTTGATTTTGGTTGTAACAATGATACATGGCACACTAGTCTATATCTTAAGACATGTTGGTTTGATTTGGTTTGGTTTGGGTTTTTTTCACATTGAGATCTCTTGAACTATATATCCCCTAGTCTTGTGCTTGGTATTGTCGGAAAGCTTTTGGTGAGGAGGAATGTACAGGCTTGGTTTTGTGGCATTCTAACCTATTGTGAGAAGGTTATGGATTTTTTTAGTTATTTTTGGTTCTAAAAAATTAAAGAATACTTTTACATATATTTTTGTCACAATTATGGTATTGTTAGAAAGCCCTTGGCAAGGAGGGGTGTACAAACTTGTGGTGTTTGGACCTATGGTGCGAGAGTTATTGAATTTTTAAGAATTTATGCATTCAAAAATTCAAAAATTACTTCTATTTGATTTTGACTATGGCAACTACACAGGGCATTATTCCGTATTAATTTAAACATTCAAGTATCTAATTTCTTGAGATTTAGCAATCTTTTACTTCTCTTTCTTAGAGATTTTCTTAACAAATTTTCTTTGGTAATTACCTTCATCTTAAAGGTGCATACATTGATCATATCTTAAAATTTTAAAAAAAATCCTAATTTCAAAGTACTCTAGAAAAAATCATGAGTGTTGTTGTAAAACACAACAAATAACGTAGGTGTTTCTTAGAATCACCCATTTGTCATACTATTTTGTGCAGTAAGCTAATGCAAAAAATATACAACAACTTTGATGAAGAAATTGGGTAACAATCCTAGCACATAAATCAAAATTACTTCAAAAATTAATTAATATTCATCAGTTAAGAAGAATACATTGCCTTCTAAATGTTATAAAATAAGCAATGACCTTTTAGTGAAAACGTTCATTAAAATAACAATTTCATTTTCTAATGTTCAAATATACAATGAAATTCAATCAACATTTTGATTTCTCAGTTCAACAAATAGAATAATAAAAACTTAAAATTATATTAAGAAATCAATTTCATTTAATTTGGATGACGGAGTAGTACTCATAGGCAATAAAATTTTCATTCACCATGTAAAAAAAAAGTATTCAAACCAACATGAAAATCATATTATATATGTTGATTAGAATAATTGGTTGGGATGTCTTAGTTTTGACAATAATCATTCAATAAAATTATATTGATTTTCTTTCTTGATTTAGTCAAGTTATTACTATTCAAAATCTACCACGTAGACCGCTATATAGTCAAAGTCTACTATGTACGTAGAGTTGTCATATTAGTGGAGCAACCACATAGATAGGGTTGCCATGTTACTATATTGATGCGGAATAATTAATCAAAATTCCAAGAGTAGATTTTGCACTACAAAATTTATTGTTCAAAATTTAACACTCTATTCAAAATAATTCAATACATCTTACAATTGAACATCGATTGTCACTTACTTCAGTAATTGAAGGGATGAGAAGACAAGCTCTTTATACAAATGGGGTGGTAGGAAGTAAGACAAGTAGACAACCTATGTGAGATATGTAAATTAGGATGAGTAGGAGCTCAATTGTTCATAGTCAAGTCAAAGTAGTAAGAATTGAGGTGAAGCCCTAAAGGTCTATAAAGCTACTAAATGACTTTTGAGAAGGGTTGGCAGGGACATTTTCTTTGACAATTTTATACTTCTTCTCTAAAATTTGTCAATAACTTTTGAAAAGAGGGCTTAAAACAACAACAATTATTTTAGAGATGAAAATTGATTTGATTTTACAAGTTTTTGTAATTCAAATTTTATTAAAAAAAGTTATTCTACTATGCCAAAATGATGTCTAAAACTATACTTTGAAGATCTTCTGAGGATATCAAAATCAACTAAGCAAATTTTGTTTTTTTCAAATCAATACAAATATTTTGATTGTTGTTTAGAGGATTACCAAATGAACATAGCCCGAGACAAAATTGTCATAACGAATATAAATATGTTTATTTTCTATTGGTTAGTAGCCCACTGTCTTGCAACTAATTATTTGATATTAAATAGCCACTTTTGTCAATTCCAAACACTTGAAATTTTTAAAAACTTGTAGAATCCTTGACCACTATAGGCCTTCTATTCAATTCTAAAATGGAATTCATATCATGAAAGAATGGAATTCTTTCAACATATTTAGCACAATGTTCATTAGTGTCTTGAAAACACCCAAGTCTACATGCTTGATTGCAAGATAAAGATTGCCAAATTCAACATTTCTTCCCACAAAATCCTATAGCATACAGTAAGACCAAACAAATATTACATAATTTTATAAGTTCTTTTTGAAATGACTCATCCTATGTGTATTTGAATGAAAAATTAGAAATATTATAATTAGAGAATACCCATTATTTGATAAAATATGAAAAAAAGCATTGAAAAAAGACTAAGAAAATATTCATGAAAGTCATGCAACAAGACATTTATAGGAAAAAGTATAAAACAAGACTATGAAAAACACTAGGTAAGTATTCATGTAACAAAAAATATGCAAAAAGACCCTTCATGATAACCATGTCATATGTCCATTGTTATTCAGAAAAAACAAACAAAAAATTTCCTATATAACTAATATGTATTACATCTAATATAGATTAGAGTACATAGATTTTACTATAGTAGATGAAGAAAATGCTCTTTAAAAAGTTTTGCTCTTATTTTTGAGGTTAGTACTATCATTTTTCCATAAATTGATTTCATCCAAGAGTCAATGTGGTAATAATATCAAGTGATGTGCTCTATAATTTGGCCAATATACAAACTATTGAATGACAATGCAATTCATTTGAACTCTTGCAAATGAACATTGAGGAAGAAACAAATTTGTATAGTTTGCTAGATTAAGTTGCAAAAGCGCACTGAAAGTAGAAAATGACACAAATGAAATCCCTATTCTAATGTCAATATGGTGTCTTTGGTAAAGTAATTTTTGGAAAATCAAGCACAACAACACACTCTTACATCGTGATTGATTAAAGAAGCACACACACACATGTTGTATTCAAAGTAGCTAGCATACATTCCTGTGAGCCAATGCTTGACTCCACAGCACACACATAGTCAGACTTAAGGGTGATTGCATGAAACACTTGTACTGTTGTGTTGCATCATGTTTTGTGGTGACTAGTTTTTTAGCCATAACTTTTGTTTTTTAGCTTCAAATGATTCAAATTTTTAAAAATGGGTACTCATAACTATTATACATCATTCAAAATTTTTGAGGATTTAAAAAAAATATTTTACTATTTTTAAATAGCCCCCGATTTTTTGTCACACATTCCAATTTAGGGGTTTCTAGTACTATTTAGAACCCAAGAAAATTAATTTTGAGCTGAAATTTTGAGAGGATGTTTTCTTAGTAGAATTATAGCTTACCTCAAAAGGAATTTCAAAAATAGTCATTTTCATGTGGTGTAGAAGTCTACAAAGAGACCTTTTTTCTGCTTGCTTTTTGAAACGTGTAAAACATTTTTTTGGTGATTTTCTTGGTCAAGCCTTATCACCAAAAAGTCTTCTCAAATGGCCAATTTTTATTTTTATTTTAAAAAATGTTTTTTATTTTTTATTAATTAAAACATTGAGGTATGTATTTTCTTCACCGGAATTCTATGTGTTCTATGTCCAAAATTCTAGTGAAGAAAAATACAACTTTAACATTTTCATTTGTAAAAAATAGAAAAAACAAATTTAATGAAATCTAAAAATTGGCCATTTGAGAAGACTTTTTGGTGATAAGGCTTGACCAAGAAAATCACCAAAAGAATGTTTTATATGTTTCAAAAAGCAAGTAGAAAGAAGGTCTCTTTGTGGACTTCTACACATCAAAAAAATGACTATTTTTAAAATTCCTTTGGAGATAAGCTATAAGTCTACTAATAGTATATCCACTCAAATATTCAGCTCAAAATTTGATTTTTTGGGTTCTAAATAGTACTAAAAACCCCTTAATGTCAAAGTGTGACAAATTAACAAAATTGAATTTTAAATATCAAATGATTTTTTAAAATTTGTAAAAAATAAGGATAATAATGTGAGTCAAGATATCTAGGAAGTGTTTTTTTTATTTTCCACACTTAGTTTTTTATTCAAAAGTTAGAGCCATCTTAAAGTGGTCAACCCAAAAAAACGCAACAAATAGTACAAGTGTTTCGTGCATTCACCCTTAAGCTGAGCTCACACTAATCCAATGCGCCAAAGCCTGAAGCAAGAGGGAGCTACCTTGTCTACAGTGCTAAGATTATATACCCTTCTTCATCATGCTTGTATTTCAAGAAAACGCAACCAACTGGTGCTTGGTTGGCTTTATCATGATTGGAGTTTGGTACAAGGATGTAGATCATCCAGTGGGGTTCATGCATCCAACACTCCCACTCAACACTGTGATGATCTACAAATCCTCCCACTTCAGCACAGTGTTCTATAGAGCATCAGTTTTTTGAAAGAGGCCCTACAAGATAACGGAGTCGTTCAAACCGATCACGCGGTAAAGGCTTAGTCATGATATCTGCAAGCTGGTCATTTGTGCAGACATACGTAATAGAGATGTGACCACCTTCTTGGGCATCCCGAATTTTGTGGAATTTAATGTCGATGTGCTTCGTTCATTGGTGGAATACTGGATTTTTGATGAGCTGGATTGCCAATTGATTGTCACAGTACAATGGTGTCGGAGTTAATTGTGGAGACCGTAAACTGGCAAGTAATCAACGCATCTACAGTATCTCTTGGGTCGCCAAACTAGCCGCAACATACTCAGACTCGGTTGTACTGAGGGACGTACAAGTTTGTTTTCCGCTGCCCCATGCAACTGGGCCACCGTTGAACAGTAACACGAAACCAGACCTCGATTTATGATCATCACAATCTGCAGCGTAATCGGCATCGCAATGGGCAGTGAGGTAGTTTGACTTGGGGCCTCGTCCGTATGTGATCGTGTGGCCGATTGTACCTTTAAGGTATTTGAGAATGCGCTTTATGCCTGATATATGGGCCAAACTGGGATTGTTGTTGAATCGGGACATGTTGCTTACTGCGTAACAGATGTCGAATTGAGTGCCGATGTGGGCGAATTGTAAGCAGCCAATGCATTCTCTGTACGGGAAGGTGACCGTGGGTGCATCAAGTATTGCTGATCGCAGATGTGCAGTGCTTGAAGGATCTGAAGGTACTGTAACGGGATGGCAGTCTTCATGGCGAAATCGACGCAGAAGTCTTTCGAGATAGAGGCATTGATCGACGTGAATCAACCCTCGGTCTCGATCTCGTGTGATGTGGAGGCCAACATATACTTCAACTAGGCCTTGAGTGATTTGGAATGCTCCTCCCATGTAGTTTAGAATTTCTTCAATGCTGTCGTTGAATGTGCTGCAGGGTTGTGGTAAGAAACACTTACCGGTTTTGTCTCAAAATGGCTCAAAATGAGTGAGTCCTGTGAGTCCTATGACCCTTTGAAATAATTTTTTTTTAAATTAAAAAAAATATGGATAATTTGAAGAGCAATGAGAATATCATGTCTCTTGAAATTCAAACCTAAGAATTTTTTTCTCTAAATGTTATAGACAATGGAAAATACAATGAAAATAGCACTTTTTCACTAATTTGGTAAAAATAGTAAAAAAATTCAAAAAATGAAAATGAAAAATCCTTTTTTTCTCCAAAAAAAGGTCTTTCTTTTCCAACAAATTTCATCTTTGGAAAAAATAAATTCTATTCTCTACACTTGTGCAAAGTCAGCCACTTTGACGACATGTGGAGGTTGAACAATATATTATTTTCAAAAAATATCTTTGTGGTATTGTGTAACTTTAGGTGAGGTCCTTGCATGCCAACTTTTAGCTCAAAATTTTCATTTTTGGGTCAAAAATAGGACTAAAACCCCCCAAAATGGCCATGGTAGACACCCAATCGGGGGCAGTTTAAAAATAGTAAATTAATTTTGAAAAAATTGAAAAAACTACACAAAATGTAAAACTTTTGTAGTCACCTTCATTTCAAGTTTCAAGTCAAATGAACAAAAGATGCAAAAGTTATGAGCAAAAAACTACCTCCTAAATTCAAGGGGACAAAAAAAAGGACAAGTGTTTCTTGCCAAAGCCCTGCAAACCATGCCGTCGTCCACCCATATGCATAATATTAATTTAGGGTCGGTCTTGTTGACATAACTGCATCAGAAACAGTAAGGTCATATGCCTGCAAAAAGAGGTCGAATTTTCGATTCCATACTCGTGCGCTTTGCTTTAATCCATAAAGCACTTTGTGCAAACGACAAACTAATCGCTTATTAGTTGCATGCCTGATCTCAAACCCTAGTGGTTGTTACATGTAGATTAATTCACGAAGTAGTCCATTGAGGTATGCAGTGCAAACATCGAACTATGTGATGTTTAAATCCTCAACTGCGGCGACTGATAAAATTGTCCGAATGGAGTCAAATTTGACCACGGGGCTGAACGTCTCATGATAATCGACGCCTTTCCTTTCTGTGAAGCCTTTTGCAACAAGCCTGGCCTTGTAACAGCTAACAGAGCCATCAGCAGCTAATTTTAATTTGAATACCCAGCGGCATTTGACGAGGTTGCATTCTGCAAGGATTTCTTCGAGTGTCCAAGTGTCATTGTGAACCAAAGATTCATATTCTTTGCGCATTGCCACTAATCAATGTTCTTTTTCCGGTGACGCAATAGCTTCCTCGTATGTTTCTAGTTCGTCTGGAATTTGTGTTCAGGCCATGCAAACGTAGGAGTTGCGGTCGACAGGGTAGATCCATTCTCCAAGGCGAGTTGGGGGATTTCGTGATCGCATGCCACGTGCAATTGGTTCATTAGTAGTGTCATGACTTGCTTCTCCCACTCTTTCGGAAAATGGAGTGGGGCATGATGAACCTGTGAAGGTGAACCTGCATGAAATTCGAACGTGCTAGGTTTGACGTCGATGGCATCAGTTGTAGCGACGTCATCAGCATCAGTAGAATTTGGAGGAGGGTCATCCTCGCTTGGTGGGGCATCAGATGCAACTTCAAGAAGAGCGGAGTCAATAACCAGAGGGGGCGGTTGGATACGAGCGACCAGTGGAAGAGGCACACCTGGTGGGTCAAAAATGGGAGCGACAAAGTGAGGAGTCGATCTGAGCATGGGTCTTTCGGATGTGGTATCTTCGTCGATGCTGAGCAAGTGGTAAGAATCAAAAGGTTCTTCTACCGTAAGGTCTTCATAGAAAAGGACGTTGTGGCTTTCATCAATGCGCCTCAAGTCGTTGCTCCAAATTCGATATGCTTTACTAGTTGTTGAATAACCCATGAATATGCCTTGTCGACTTTTAGGCGCGAGCTTATTTCGAAGTTGCTTGGGTACGTAAACATAAGTTGTAGCCCCAAATATACGCATATGTAAGACTGACGGTTTTTGATTATACCAGATTTCAAAAGGGGTCTTGCCTTCAATTGTACGTGTCGCAGTATGATTCAACGTGTAGACTGCGGTGTGGGCTGCCTCTCCCCACAAGCGAACATGCACATTGGCAAAGTGTAGCATGCTGCAAATTGCCTCCACAATGGTACGATTGTCCCGTTCGGAAGCGCCATTCTGCTCCGACGTGTAAGGAGTGGTAAGTTCTTGCTTGATATTGTGGTCCTCCAAATATTGCGTGAAAGCTCTATTTGTATACTCGGTGCCACAATCATTGCGGATGATTTTCATGGTATTATTTGTTTCTCGCTGCAACTGTAAAACAAAGCATCGAAAAGCACCAAGGGTATCTGACTTGGTTTTAAGGCACTCGATGACTCAAAACCTGGAACAGTCATCTTTGAAAAGAACAAAATATAGAGCGCCTCCCACTGAAGGCGTGCTCATGGGGCCGCATAAATCGGAATGAATCAGGTCACCTAATGTGGTGGACCGAGGTCGATGCTCGTTTATTGGGAACGGTGCTCGGCTATGTTTGCCGTAAGCACATCCTGAGCAGAAAGATCGATTTTTACTGCTAAGAACAAGGCCATTAACAATACCCTGAGAAGCCATCTCTTGAATCGTTGTGTGGTTGAGATGAGCGAGGCGTCTGTGCCATATGTCCAAAGTTTGTTTGCTCTCAATATTGGTGGGTACGCCAAAAGATGTAGCAGAGCTGGCTGTTAATGCGGTGGTGAGGGATTGAGATTGAATTACGTCTATATTCAATCTATACATGCGATTGGTGATACTACTAGTCATGACAACTTGACCAGCTTCAAGCATCTGGTAACCCGTATCTGTATGCAGGGTATAAATTTTCTTTTGCGCAGCGACTTACGAAGAAAATAAATTATGGCCAAGAAGAGGAACATGGATTACCCCTGTAAGCGTTCCGAGGCTATATCCATAATCGTGTTGAATCTTGATCATGATGTCACCTACTCCCACAACTGTAAGTAGTGCTCCACCGATTCCTTGGACAAGTCTTTGCTCAGTAGAAATATCACGGTATGTTGAGAAATAGGACCGATTGTCAGTCATATATTCGGTGCATCCACTATCAACATACCAAGAGTGAGAATCCAAGGACACTTCATCCAACGTGGCCATAAAAGCTTTGTGTCCAGATTGTTTCTTGCTACTCTGGCCTGCATGTGATTCTTGGTGCCGTCTTTGCTCTTCCTCAGTAGCAGTGCACTCACGGCCCTAGTGTCCGATAATGCCACACTTCCAACATTTGGTGGTCTTTTTGCGATCGGAAATCTCCTGACGTTGAGCAACACGTTGCTCAGGCGTAAACTCAGAATTCTTGGCTTTTGTAGAAGCAATGTAAGCAACTGATTGAGTGATTTCATCAACTCTTGCTTTTAATGTACTCTCTATTTGAAGCAACTGAAGTGTGAGATTATCAAGCATTTTAATTAGATCCGGTTGCATGCGCCATGCAGGGATGAGGCTATCGAAGCCTTCTGGGAGGTTACACAAATTTTTTGAAATTACTGCTTGTTCATTAAACGTCGTATCTCCTCGGGATGCTAGTTGTTGGACAATAATATCGAGCTTTCCTATAAAATCAGTTATACTGTCGCTTTGATTCATGGAACATTTGTAAAACTCTTGCTGCAGAGTGTGAATATAATCTGAGGCATTTTGTTCATGAAAAAGTTTAAGCCTATCCCAAATTTGTTTCGATGTGACACAACTAGTCACATGTTTAAGCATACTTTCATCGATTGCTTGACAAAGAAGACTGACTGCCTAATTATCTTTCCGACGCCAAGAAGCTTTGACTTCTGTAGTCTCAATTTCGGAAGGTTTGGTATCAGAGCCATCGACAACATCCATGAGTTCTCTGCCAAGCAACGTAGCTCTCATCTGAAACTTCCATAAATGGAAATTTGTACCTTTAAAACGTGAGATACCGCCAAGATCACGGCTAGTATCATTTATGATCACAGGGCTATGGTTTCGAGGGCTGCTAGGCCTCCTACAAAAATATTGAAAAACAAAAAACAAAACGATCAGAGGTTTACGATCGCGCAGCGATTGGAGAATCGTGGGCCCATAACCTTTTGGAAAATCAAGCACAACAACACACTCTTACATCGCGATTGATTAAAGAAGCACACACACATGTTGTATTCAAAGTAGCTAGCATACATTCCTGTGAGCCAATGCTTGACTCCACAGCACACACATAGTTAGACTTAAGCTGAGCTCACACTAATCCAATGCGCCAAAGCCTGAAGCAAGAGGGAGCTACCTTGTCTACAGTGCTAAGATTATATACCCTTCTTCATCATGCTTGTATTTCAAGAAAACGCAACCAACTGGTGCTTGGTTGGCTTTATCATGATTGGAGTTTGGTACAAGGATGTAGATCATCCAGTGGGGTTCATGCATCCAACAATAATCATCTATATATGTATAGAATTGCATCCTATCACATATATTTTTAGACTTGGGGCAAGTATATGATGCTCAGTTTTTGGAGGTACTAAATACAACTCTACAAATGAGTAAAATGATGGTTGTGTTAATAAGAAGATCTCTACAAAAAGTGTCAAAAAATCATGTTGAAACATTTTTTCAAACCTTTTTTTTATGTTTTGCAAATTGCAATCAAATTTTCTATATTGCATTAAATTATTTATGGAAATATACATATTCTCTAAGAAAACTTCAAGGTAGACACCCATCCTAATAATTCCAACAATGAAAGGGAAAAATATTAGAACTTTTCTTGAATTTTAATCAAAGAATTTTTGGGTTTGAAATTCTCAAAAATTACACAATTATTTGACGAAAGAGAATAAACTACAATGTCTCTAGCTCCTTTTTGAGTGTAAGAAATTTCTTTGGAGTTGGACTTCTGTAAGGAACTTTTGCAGAGTTCTTTAGGTGGATTAGAAATATGATTCTACCTAAAATATTACATAGCCAACATGGTAATTATTTCATACATAGGTTTTTTGACCTAAGGTTGCTGTATGAAGTTGTTTTTTTGTCATTTTATTAATTGGCTAATAAAGGTGTTGTTTTTTAAGTCTTCTATATATTAATAAGGTGTTCTTCAATTGTGTGTGAAGCTAGTATAAAAGTAAAAAATCATGATAGCCCAAAGCCTTTTATTCGATGAAACTAGAGCAAGCCGAAATGCTTACAAAATTGTACTAATTTTCACTAAACTAAAATTACTAATTGTCAAAATTGTAACCTCCTTTCTTTTTATAGTTGCCAAAGTAATATTGAACAAACTTCTATCAATTTATTTCCACAAAGTAAAACTAGTTGTGACTGCACAACACTTCTTACTATTGACACTTTGATGTATATTAGTATGCTTGTAAGATCTCATTGTTGTATTGTGTTCTTTTTGTATGCTTTTTGAAGAAAGGATAGGAGAGGTGGTAAGATGCAAATGAAGATGGTCACTAGGAAATTTTTTGAATTTAGAAATCCTTGTGTTTGTATATGTGCTATAATGTTGTCTTCTTGTTTTAAGAAAGAGTAGGCAAAATATTTACAAATCCGTGATATACTCATTAATATAACACGTGCAAGGTTTGAAATATGAAAATGCCTTATTAAAGAGTTTAGTTTATAAACATGAAAATAATGAGTCAAAACTTATAGTTGCTAAGTAGAAAATTAGTGAAAATCCACAATGGGGGCTATTGCTATAAACTTGATTTTGGAATTAGATCCTAGGAATAATAGACTCTTTTCCAAAGAGATTTACATCTAGAAAGGAATGCATGAGGCTTTTGATACCTCTTTAGCTAACAACATCACTTGAAAGGTATTTGATAGGGTTTGGACTGTAGACATTGAAAAAAAAAAGCGATGGTATTCATCAACAATCTACCTAGATTATATTGTAGCATTACTTAAAGGTTGTCTATAACCACAACAAAGATCTCAAGAGGACATTAAATAATAGAAGTCATTAGAAGATATTAGAGGACAAAAGAGGGCTTATTTCAAGGCTATTTCCTTTGTTGTTTTGAAAACTATGAACTAGCCTTTGTTCCTAGAATTTTTGAATTAAAAAAATAAAAATAAATTATATATATATATTTCAAAACTTAAGAAAAAACTGAAAATAGTAATCAACTGATATAATTATCTAATGTGGCATGATCTTGACTACATCAAATTCTTGTTGTGGCTAGTTTCTTCAATACAAGAATTCTTGGAAAACTTATAGGATTCTATAGGCCCAATTTTTTTTTAATGAAATACAAGTAAGATACACTAAAGGTGTGATTATATACAATTTAGTTTTGAATTTTTTTTGTGTAGTTGTTGTAGATTATTTTGATAAGTTCATTTTCTTTTGTCAATTTTGTTTGATTTCACTTTATATTGTTAAATTCACTAAAATTTAAATTATTCAATAGTTAGTGTAGTAGGAAATGGAGCAATAAATCTTCACAATTTTTTTAATTCTCTTTTAATGTTTTGAAATTTTTTAGCTATTTTGTATTCATTTAGGGTGCTATGAAAACAAACTATAACAACAATTGGAAATTGAGTCAGTGTATTTGAACGTCATTGTTGGGGTACAATTTATAAATATAGACATGTTATTTGTAGATTTAGAATTGGTTTATAATTAGTCAACTAAAAGTTATAAATTATTGAGTAAATTATGTTTTTTCTTTGCTACAGGCAACCATTGGTAGTGGAATGAAGATGATCTATTTGAATTAGCTCTTTGTACAATACTATAGCATTGTAAAGTTTGAAAAAAGCATTGCATGAAGAGATAAACCTCTCTAATTGATAGCAAAGTAGTTGATTTGATCTACATATAAGATTTGTTTGGCTCCATAAAGAAAAAATCAAATGTATGAAAAAAATCATCCTTGAAAATTGGCAGTAGTTGAAGAAGATTGCAACAATTATTGTTGAAGATGGAGACATGTATAAGATTTATTGGAGGAAGACTTAGAACATGACTTCTAACTATACATGGACAAGTTGATTTTGTTTATAATATACAAATATTGAAAATGCTTTGCCTTTTGGCATGTATATTTTCAACTAGTTGGATTGTTAATTCATTTATGCAATAGTATTAAATTGGAGTATTTGTTTGTGCCTTCTATACAATAACAATACTAGAAAATCAATTTTTAGCATAGAACTAAATAATGATATTGACATATTGCACTTGTAGACAATGGTTTGAAAGTGCGGGATTTTAAATGGGAGGTGCTCCATTAGAGCTATTGTTTCCACTCTTTAACGTAGAAACCCTCCAATGCCCCAAATTTAGCCTCTTCCCAAGAGATGCTTGGATGGTGAATTTCATTAAAACATTAGATGAAATCTGAGGGCATTATAGGGCCGTTTTGGGTCTGTTCCCGAAACGGCTCCCAATGCCGTTGTCCGTTGTCAGGTCGATTTTTACCAAAAAAATAAAAATAAAAATTGGGGGGGTCATGAAATATGAAAGTAAGTCCAAAAAAATTGAAATTTTTTTTTATTACGTGGCAGGGTCGTGACTACGTAGGATTCAAGTTCACAAGGCAGAAACTGTATTCCCGCAGTCCGGGAACCCCCAGTCTCCTAATGCCCTCAAATTTCATCTAATGCGGCAGTATTCCATTAGTCTGACACTTTTGACAGTTTAGACCGCGCGGTCTGAAATGTAAAACTATTATAGATTTTTGAAATCTACATGTATTGTAGATGTCTAAAATCTATACATGTCCAAGATGCTTCAGACCGCATGGTCTGAAATCTAAATCTATCATAGATCTTGGAAATCTATACAAGTCCTAGATGTATAAAAATCTATATGTGTCCTAAATATCAGTTTTTGGTTCAAACCGCGCGGTCTAAAAATGGCATTTGGAATACCGCCATTTTAACGAAATTCACCATTTGGCCATTATAATCTCATAGATTATATGGAAAAAAAGTCTACAATTTTAATCCTTCCCTAATTCTCTTCTCAACTCAATGGCTACATCTCTTGGATCTTGTTTTATAAAATGACAAGAGCAACTTGAATGACAATTTTAGCTTGCTTTTGGAATTTGTATTGAGCACTCTGAAAAGATTAATGTACATATCTTCTAATTTAATACGGAGTATTATTTTGGAGCAATTAGAGGTAGTGGAGTGTACTAATTTGGTTGAATCATAGAATTTGTAGAAATAGCTTGGTACAGTGCAAAGTAATGTTTATATGTTTGATGTATTTGTAAATGTATATTTTTAAGGCTTTCCATACATTAAAATAAAATTTTAATGCGTATGAATTTAATATTAAAATTTACAATCATTGAACCAAAAAATGTAATCATTTTGAGGTTTTTGTAATTTTCAAATCTAGACTAATGTAGAATAATTGAGATATTGTTGTCAATAAATAAAATAACTTTATACTTGTAGTATTGTAACAATATAGTTGTTGAACACTTTTGCCTTGAAAACATCTACATTTTAGTATTGAAAGTTAATTGTTGTAATACATCCATTCTATAAATTTGCAATATTGCAACAATTTACAAAATTATACTTTCATTATTAAATAATAATATTGAAAGTTGTGAACTATTATGTAGGTACGTATTTATTGTAAGTGTAGGGAAGGTGGTACTTTTTTGTTGAATATTTTCCTTTTTCCAAAAAACATAGTTCACTAGATGCTAAAAATTAAAAAATTTCCACTATTCATTTTTTGACCATCTTTTTTTGTTTTTGGAAAAAAAATTCTCTAATATTTTGGCATTTATTTTTAGAATTATTTTCCATGGACCCAATCCTACAACTACGGTATGGCATCATTGCAATATTTCTAGAATTCACAAAAAGAATACTTTCACTACTAAATGGTAGTATTGAAATTGACTATTGCTATATATCAATTATACAATTATGATGGAATATTGCAACAATTCACAAAAGTATACTTTTATCGTTGAATTATAGACATTTTGCAATGCTAAAATAAAGTATTGTTAATAGCATTGTAGTATTGCTTAACAAGCTACTTACTAATATTTATTTAGTGTAGCTACAATATTGCAATTATACTTCTACTTTTTTTAAATGTTTCAATATTGTATCATGACTATCCTATTAAGCAAATGTGACCAGTGAAACTAAGGGAGAAACACCCATTTCTCTCCCTGTACCTATTCTTAGACCCTAGAGTACCACTAAATATGTCCATAAGTATTCATTAAAGCGTCCGACAAATGCTTAATTCTAATTTGCTGACACAGTTGTAAGACACATGTATAGTTTTCATTCACTGACAGTTGATTTCAACAGGTGTTCAGTTAAAGGTACCCCTATAGGACAGTTCCAATGGTCCAAGGAGCCAACACTTTGAAAATTTATAGAAATTACATACTGATTCCGAATTTTATTTTATTTTTTTAATATTCATGATTTTCACTTGCTAATACTAGAAAAATATCAATTTTAGAAAATGCTACCTCCAACTATACTGAATTCCCTTATTTGGACAGTTTTGGGTGTTTCCACTGTATTTTGCAACAATATTGATTGGAGGAAGAATTTTCTCTTAATAATGATATGATAAAAGCTATTCCTGAAGAAGTTTGATTGTATACAATTTTATTTGAAAAACAAGCCAATTCTCAAAGGCTTGGTGTTTACAATCCTACACTTTTGATGAGGTCATTAATGTCAATGTGACATTACTAAAGTACATTATACATTTATAGGCTTAGAATATTGGTGGACTCTTTTTTTCATCACATGCTCAAATGTATATTTATAATGTTCATTCTAAAGAAAATTTATTTAGATTTTGGCACAATTCAAATGTGTTTACTTCGATGATTTGTTTGCATTGAATCAAAGTGGGAGTGTTGGAAGGAAATTTTTAGGTGAGAGCTATGTTCCTTAAATGCTAGAGAAGTATATTGGTAAAGCCCTGCTTCTATGGTGAGTTTAGCATTACAATTGTAACTATAGCAAGTGACTAAATCTTTTTTGTATTTTCAAGAGCTACACTAAATAATGAAATTAGGTTGTTATTCACTAATTTCTTGCTCAAGGGTGATTGCAAGAAACACTTCACGTTTTTGGCTCAAAACGTTGTTTTTGGACATAGTATTGGCTGTACTACGCGATCCTGACAGTACAACGTGTCTAACACGCGCCTACAAATCTCAACCGTCGATTTCGCGCGCCTGTAGATCTAGGCCGTCAGTGTAGTACTATGTAGTACTTTAGACTACTACAAGTACTTCACAGGCCACATGGGGCATAAAATAGTAGAAAAAGGGTCTGTGGACCTTTTTATTTTTAATAATTTCAAAAAAAATCAAAAAATTATTTTTAAAAGAAGCCATTTTTCTAAACATGATTGTGTTCATATTGCAACAAAAAATTCCTCTAAATTTTTTTTCCCTCTTTGTAGCATTTGTACAAAGGAAGGTCACTTTGACCTCATGTGGCCAATAGGTATTTTATTATTTTTATAAAAACTCAATGTCAATCCTTGAAATGTTAGTAGACCTCCAACTTGACCAATTTGTGGCTTCAAATTCGGATTTTTGAGTCAAAAATAGGACTAAATACCTCCAAAATGGCCAAGGTAGACAGCCAATCGGGGGCAGTTTAAAAATAGTAAACTAATTTTTTAAAAATTGAAAAAGTTATACAATATATAAAACTTTTGTGTGCACCTTCATCCAAATTTCAAGTTGATAGGGAAAAAGATGCAAAAGTTATGAGCAAAAAACTACTTGTTGGAGGTCAAGGGGACAAGAAATAGGACAAGTGTTTCTTGCAATCACCCCTATTACTATTGTCCTATTTCATATTGTGGCCCCTTGAACAACCTTGTTATGCCATTTATAGGACCATTTGTTGTATTTTGCTAGATTTTAAGAAGAAGAAAAATTAATGACTAATTAGAATTCTTTTGAAATCAAATGAGGTTACTCCATTTAGATTTAGATTTTCATAATCACTTTCCTCTGTCTTGCTTCTTAATACCTCTCAGTGTTGAAGGAATCCCCTTGACACTAAGAAGTACTAAGAAGTAAGACAAAAGGGAGTGAATACAAAAATCTAGTATAATCAAATAAGTATAATATGAAGATGACAAACACTCAATTCTCTTCTCGGTGTTGAAAGGTACTGAGAAACAAGAAGAAAATAATCAATCAAACAACCATTAGATCAAGAAAGAAGAGGTAGATTCCCTTATGGATCCCACAAAAGGACAATGATTAACCAATCTATAATCTTCTCTAATTAAGTTCATTCTTTACAAAATTAATCACTATCAACCAAATGTTTTTCTTTTAAAATCTTAACAAGTTTGATTTCTAATACATTAAGACAAAAGTATAGGTATCTACATTGGCCTTTGTGAAGACTTATGCTACTACAAGAGAGTCATGAACAAAACAAAATTTGAACTAGCTAAACTCTTTCAACATATAATGAATTTTTATGAACAAAGTCCACCATCCTATAAATGAAGAAGGGATAGTTTATACCTTCCTATTGGCCCTAAGAGGACTTATAATGCTACAAAACAATAGTCAATCAAAATAAAATTTAGTGTAGCAAAGATCCTTATCAATAATTTTTTTTTCTAAAATTTAAACAACTCCAATTACAATACATCAATAGAAAATTATTGGTACCTTTTTCTAAGATCCAAAAGGATTTACATTGTTATAGGACAATGATCAACTAATATTCTATACAAATGTAATTCCATCTCCATTCATCTTTTATACCAATTGAATTTTTCATTTTTGCAATGTATACTTCTAAGCAGGATTAAAAATTAGAATTTTCATCCAAATTCAACACAACCATGGTAATATGATAATAGGTCCACAATAGTAACTACTAATATTTATAAAAAAAATTGATGATAATTTTTAAATGAAATGTATTTTTATAAATAAAAATATGTTTTAAAATGCTTCTTCAAATTTCTAAGGTCTATGCTCACTTAGTTCCTAGTCTACACTCACAAGCTCACAAAATACAACTATTGATTCTACCTCCTACCACCCCACTTGTATAAAGAGTTTAACTTCTCATTGCTTCCTACATCAAGGTAAGTAGCATTCAAAGTTCAATTGTCAAATATGTATTGAATTACTTTGAATATAGTGTTAAATTTCCTAAACTTAAAATTTAATTAAATTTTATAACCCTATCCATGTAGCGTGTTTGTTGACTTGGCAACCTTACCTAGGAGGTAGATTTTTGAATAATAGTAATTTGACCGAATCACAAAATAAAATCAACATAATTGTGTTGATTATTATCTAAATCAAGACACCCTAACCAACTAAAATTAACAACAAATCTTTTACAATCTTTCATGATTTTTCTTATTATAGATAAACAATGAGAGTATTTGTATCTATATTCCTTCACTACATGAAAAAACTTGATTACACAAAGGCAATGAATTGTTGTTTAATATCTCAAGAACAAAGGCATAATTTGGGTAGAAATTGGCTATTTTATAGGGCAATGAGAAAAAAAAAATTTAATTCAAAATTCAACCCAAATTTTTTGTACTAGATTAGTATGGAAATCTATGGGGAAAAAATTAGAATTTTCAAAAACAAGGTTTGAAAGGTTATAACATTTGAAGTTAGAAGATAAAGATTTGTTTTTCAAGTTTGTTCAACAAGGTTAGCAAACATTAACTCCTTCTAAAGTAAGTTTTTATAATACACATGTTTTTCTTTTTTAACATTTGCATCTTGAATCATGAAAATTATGCACTTGAGAAATTTTAGAATTAAAAGAGGGATTTTACACATATTATCTAATTTGAAAAGAAGTTTAGGGCAACATACTTTCAATTTGGGCATCCAGTCAAGAAAAAATTATTTTTATCACTAAAGGGATATATGCTCACATCTTGTCTTAAGAATTTGTAAAGATTTGACCAAAATGTACTTTATAAAAACCTATTTAGATTTTCTTTTGTCCATTCAACGGACAATCAATCTTTAGAGGTTAATCATTCTTTAGAGTTTGTAAGTTAATCCTAAATTTTTTTTATTCACTAGTATTAGAGTGACTTATATAGAATTTGAAGTTTGCAAAATGTATGTGTGGATGAATGCAAGAAAATTAGTACATTCTGTGATACATTTTTTGGCTATAAATTTTGTATTTTAACTTTGAATGACTCAAGATTTATAGGAAAGGTATTCATGACTATTATATATCTTGAATAATTTTTTTGTAATTTAAAAAATATTTAACTATTTATAAATAGACCTTGATTGAATGTTACAAATGCCAATTTGAAGTTTTTAGTATTTTTTGGCACCCAAAAATACAAAATTTGAGCTGAAATTTGGAAGAGATGGTCTTCTAGTATACTTATAGCTTTATAGGGAAGGAATTTTGAAAAAAGTTGTTTTTGTGTGGTGTAGAAGTCCACAAAAAGAGCCTCCTTTTGCATGCATTTTGAAACATGTAAAAAATGATTTTGGTGAGTTTTTTGGTGAATGACTATCTCCATACAGTGCTTGCAAATGGAATTTTTTTATTTTTTATTAATAAAAACCATAAAGTATGTATTTTCTTGAGTTTTGGCACTTTTCAAGTTCTCCTACTTAGAGATTTTCTTAACAGATTTCTTTTAGTTGTTTTCTTCATCTTAAAGGTATATACATTATTCATATTTTTTTTTAAATTTAAAATTTATTTAAAAAATTTATAAGTACTCCCGAAAAAAACATGCAAATGCAACAAATAGTATTAGTGTTTCTTGCATTCACCCGTGTGTAAACAGAACTTGCAAAAAAAAATCCAACATCTTTTAGTTGTAGCCAACCAATAAAAAAATCCTATATAAAAAACACTAACTTCAATGTACATGCCCAAATTTCTTTAAAACAATTTGTGCCTACAAGGGCATTAGAGTAGATTGAAATATTTATGAATTGTAATTATACTTTTCCAATAAATCAAATTTTGTCATGCTATGGTAGGAGGGTCGTCCCTAGGGAAGGCAAATAAACAATGTCAAGAAGTTTTTTAATGAAGCAATGTCCCTATGCTAAGTGGATGTGGATTCTTTGTACTTGGTTTCTGGCTCTTGACAAGATGACCCCTAGTGATTCAATGATTGGTTCTTACTTCCATTGTTGGTGAGAATAACCTTTTGAAAAATAATAATTTTTGTTATAGTGATGGCTCCATTTTGAAAGGATGTGGTTCTACATGCACAATTTCTAACTAACATAGAGACCACTCTAGTTTGTTGTTTTAAACATATCAAAATAACATAGAGATCACTCTAGTTTGTTTTTATAAACATATCAAACGGAAGACCACCTGGGAAGACCACTCTAGTTTTGATTTCATAACGACGCCATGCGGACTTTTATGAGCACTATGCACTTCTACCTTGATTGCTTTTTGGACTTTCTTGCTCTATTAAAAGCCATGTTGCAATTGAGAATTGCTCCAACTTATCAACAATAGTAGATACCTATGCACTTTTCCTTCATTAAATGGTTGTTTATTCATTTTGGCTCAAAAAATTCTGCTTTCACTTGTGTTAGAATTGTATACTTCTCCATCTACCAAAATCAGAGAAACCCCATTAGCTTGCACACTATCTTTTGGAGAAGTCTCTCTATCCTTATATGGATGCTTTATAAGCCTCCTACCATACCGGTGTTCCACATGATGCTAATTTTGCAAATAGGACAAACTAGTTGAACAACGGTTGCAAAAGCCTGCAACAACACTCCAGTTGCATATTTTTGCTTGCAAAAGATGTGGGAAACGTGTGCATGATGAATCAACAGAGTGCTCTTCTCATTGTTGGTTTCCATCGTGGATGCCAGATGAAATAATCAAGTGATATTTCTCCTCCGGGAGGACAGTGTGGCAGATTTTGTGCTAGGAGTCGTGAGAGGGGTGGTGATACTTCCGTACGTAAATATCATAGATGACCATATCATAGAGTTGCTGTCTTTGGTCCATATCGGTCAAAGTTGAAACCCCTGTACTGAAAGTGGTGTCCTTTTTGTTTTTTTCCAAATGGAAAAATTTGCTTCCGTTGCAGGGAGGAGTACTTCAGGGACAAGCCCCCGAGCGGTCAGCACTGCAGCTACGCTAGCGCAGGGCCGGAGCTGAGAGAGCCAGAAGCCCAGAACTCCAGAAGTGTTCCATGCGCGCAATTGGTACTGTACAGTCAGTCCTGTCCTGCAGCAGGCCCATTCTCCCATGCGTCCCATGAGTCCTTCCCAAATCCCAATCAACAGTTCACTCACAAAATACGGAAGCCCCCTTTTCAGTTTCCTTCCTTTCTGACGGAGCTCTGACACCCAATACGACACCCACCCCTCCTCAATGCGAGCACTGCCTCTTCAGTCGTCAACCAGTCTCTCCCCCTTCCAGCCTGGGATTCCTGCCCCGGTTCCTGTGGGCGGCTCCTCGGATCACGAAGCTCCGGAACGAGACAAGCAAACATGTCGTCGTCAGACCCAGGGGGGAGCGCGAATCCAACACCCACGACAAAAACGAACCCGAATCCAACGCACCTGCCTTTCGATCGATCGAAAGCCGAATTTCCAAAAATCCAACCCCGTCATCGCGCGGAACGCATTGGCGGGCACAAGGCCGCACGACGGCACATGCCGCAGGCGAGCGAGGGTGGGAGAAGAGACGAGGGGTCGGACAACTGAAAGCCAGTCTCGCCAAGGCTTTGGTGCTGTCTGTGCATCCAGGGAACAGCCACACGAGCTTCAGTTGGAGTTGAAGAGCACCGCTTTGTCAAACATTGACGAGGAGGCTTTACATTTTGGGCCGAAATTGACTCTCAAGGGGAGCTAGGAGTGCACGAGAACAGTGCTGAACCCCTTAGATGCGTGAGTTTTCCAAAACAGTCCTGAATATAAGGTTTCATCAATTTTTTTAAAACGTGACCTTATGAACTCAAACTGCATGTGGTAAGGATCACATAGGGGAGGAGGCTCATAAACCGTTCATCTAAGGGCTGGTCCGCCTTTTTCATGTATTTGTTTGCATGGTAATATTTTCCGCTCATTTTTCAGTGAAAGAGAAATAAACAAGGAATCTAACACAAGTTGTTTCATATTTTTTGAAGCATTATTGAATTAGTTATGAATTTTCAAACACAGTCTGGCATAGGGCCCTATCTGTGATCAGTAGGCCTTGCAAACCCATACATGTGTAGTTTGAAAAAAAATCTGGCTTGCTTCAAAAACTAGCACTGCAACATGTAAAAAGTAATAGCATTTGTTTCTAAAAGCGTTCCTTTCTAAAACTGAAATGAATTCTTGAATAAATCATGTTTCAGATTTTTGAACACTTGACAGAAGGTGGTTCAACAACTAATTCTTATTTTAAATATAATCAAGAGACACCTAACCACTTAGTTGAGAATGAAGCCATTGGGACTCTGAAACCATCCATTCAATTAGTGAAAACAAAGTCTTAGCATGCTTCAATATAATCCAGAATTCATTTTCTCACAGTAAATGATCCATTTCAGAGCCTCCTAATGAGCAGGTGCAAAAGCATGAGCGGTTTATGAGCCCTCTCCTATAGGGAGAAAAAAACAAAACAATATCACATTCGTACAAAAAGATCCTCCTTGGATAAATCTAATGTATTTTGAAGTGCATTTTGAAGATCCTTCACCACTCAAAAGTCAAGATTTCATAACACTTAGTAGCCTCGGGAAGGGCTACCTTTTCCTCTTTTCAACTATCATTGATGAAATCCATCTTTGGTTTTCAAATTGTCGCTCATGTTGTGATTTATTATTGGAAGATATGACAAATTGGGAGATGTGGGGTCACTTTCTATAATGTGGGTCAAAAAGCACAAACAAATCCATTCTAAACTTCATGCACCTACTAAGTTATTCTTCTCCATTGTTAGAGGAGGTGAGTCCATTGTCCTAATCGTCTAAAATTTCATCAACAATGCCACACATTTCACTTTGCCATCTCTAATCATCCTAGTTGCCTAAGGGAATTTACTATGCTACTAAATGTTATGTTGCAATGGAATAAAATCTTGAATAGAAAAAACTTGAACTTTTTGTTTTCAAAATTGCATTTTCAATGTTTGAAATAGACCTTACTAAATGTTCAACTTTTAAAATATTCAAAGTAGTACTTTGGAAAGATTTATTTTCACCTCAAAGTTGAGTCAAAACCTAAATATGGTGCCTTAGGTATTTAGGGGAACCTTAAGATGAAAAATTGTTGGAAAACATCTTCAAACAATAATCATATGATTTGTCCCAATTATAGTGGACAAAGTTTAGTATTTGGTGTCAGAAAATTGTGGATATAAAAGAACATAAAGGTGTGATGGTTAGGGTTGATAAAAAGCATTTCTACAAACAGATGCTGAAATATTTAGGATTTTTCAACAAAACTTGTACAGAAAAATAACAATTCCTAGGCATCTGCCAAATCACCAATCGCAACTTCACTTAATTCTTCGGCACGAAACGCATGTGGCTTGATCGAGTCATTGGGTATTTGGACTCAGCTGCTCATCAGTCACATGGCAGGCCGGGGTGAATTACTGTACCTCTTGGGAAAACGCTGAAATTTTTTTAAATTTCCACTCATGATAAAATTTGCAAATTCTGATTTCATATTTGCAATTAGAGGCCCCAAATTAGGCAGGAGTCTTGTAGCAGGTAAATGAATTGAGCACAAGATATAACATTCAGCCCATAGAAGGACTGCCTTTCCCTTTGTGAAGTCCCCATCACCCAATTTCATCTGACATTTCTTGAAGTTTGCAACTTTAGTTACTGAATGGTGTGGGATATTCCCCACCATTTCATCCGCTGGGAGGCAGTGTGACAGGCTGCTACTGAATGTTATGGATAGGGGACTTTTATTGTTTCTTGCTCCCCTGGAATGACTGGAATGAGTTGGTGTGGCCGAACGAGGGGGCCAGTTCACCGCGACCATCTGGCTCCAAGTTACTCGAGAACAAAATTTAAACGCTCAACTTTGCCGAATCAGTACTGTAGTATTTCCAGTGTTCCGCAAAACACGCCACCCAAATTGCATGGTCGAATTTCATCTTTCTGCATGTTGCAGTACGTTACCACCGATCGCCCCTCCTCGATCTGACGAGGCGGTGGTCCATCCGCTTTGTTTCTTTTCAGTCTCCCGAAATTGAATTCTCCAATGCATGACATGGACATGCAAGTGATGCAAAGATCGAGAATCCGAGACAGACCTGCGCCACGGCTCATCATTCACTCTGGAAGTTCCGCTGTCCACGCCACTGTCAGTCCGGTTCTGACAGTCCTTTCGAGCGCAGAGTCCGGACTTGGCCGATCGATGCTTCGTCGGAAGACCCGGAAGAGCGGAATAACGTGGGTGGACAGCATTCAGTCCAGCACAGAGAGCGAGTCGTCAGGACTGTACGTCATTCCGGAGCCTCGTTGGCTCCGGATTCGACGTGCATCAACTGAGGACCCGGATTTTCGGGCCATCGCGAGCTGAGTCAATTGGATGGATTGACAGCCCTTTATCAAGTTGGCAACGATCGTTGTAACCGCATTACAGTACCGCAACATGGCTGTCCCTAGTTTCGAAGAAGGAAGGGCCTGGGGACTCGGTAACTTGGTAACTTGGCTGGGCCACCACCCTGCCACTAACTGTTGCACCGCCCTTGCAAGTTGCAAGCTGTGCCTTTCAATTCTCCTTTCTCTGCTGCCGTTGGAGACTGATGAATGATGCATCGTCCTTTCCAGTACCGCCCCATGTGGCGATTCTTCCCCTCAATGATGAGCTGCACCCATCTGGGCTGGGCTGGAATCACGCTTTCGCCTGGCCTACATAAGCGGCGTTGGGGATTCATTTGTTCATTCAAGCAGCGGCTGCTTACTGAGCCGGCCAGTCCACATTGGGCTCTCGTGCTTGATCTTCGCCTTGGATGAGAGAGCCGATCGATCGAGATTTTACTTGACTTATATTGATCACAGATTACGTCGATTACTGGTGTGCCGGTCCATTTCTTGCCATACCGCTGCTGTCCGAACCGTCAGTTGAGAATGGCAATGCAGATGAACGAGGTATGGTTCAATCTCTTTTTGAGTCTTCAGTTATTCCTTGATCAAGCTATGGTGTATGCGCACTGGTAGCCTTCGATTAATTTGCTGCGGTGGACTTAGCGAGCGATGTATATGGACTTGAACCCTAATTCTCTTTTCTGTCTGCAGTTCTTTTACAGAGGAAACGAGCCACATTGGCTGAAAAACGACGAGCACCAGCGCCCCCATGGCTACAAGGCAGATTTCGACTATCCGAAATCCGGGCGAACTCTCCCGGTACGCCACGCTCTGTCCTGAGTGCATTAACTCATTGTCTAGGTCACCATTGGTGGTGTCTTAAGCTTTTACTTACTTTCGTTGCACACCCCACTCAAATTACGAATCAAACAATGTGAAGAGCTAGCTTAACCGAAACCATTGTCTGTGCAGACCTACGAATTCAAGGTCCCCATGTGCTGTGGGAAGTGCGAGGAGAAAGTCCGCGAGGAGCTCTTGGAGATGGACGGTGTGTACGAGATTTTCGCCGATCAGCTCAGCGAGAGAGTGATCGTGACAGGCTTCATCGATCCATTCCAAGCGCTGAAGAAGATGAAGCGCATTAAGAAGAAATCGCAGTTTTGGAACGGAAGAGGTGCATCTCAAAAATCCAGCTACCGTGACGACCGAAGCTCCCACAAGAAGCTTCACTCCCGAAAACAGGAAACCGTGTACCGTACGTTCCCAAGCCAGGTCTCTTACAACAGAGAGCCGTCTCGTAGCTCCAGCTCCCGATTCAAGAACAAGTACGGCTCTTATGACGATGAGATTTCGTACTCCAGTCTTCGTCACGGAAGCGCAAACAGAAACATGTTCTACGACGACGATATTTCTAACTCTCGTCTTCGTCACGGAAACGCAAACAGAAACATGTTCTACGATGACGAGGTTTCGTATTCTCGTGTTCGTCCTGCAAGTGCAAACAGAAACATGATCTACGACGACGAGGTTTCCTATTCTCGTGTTCGTCCTGCAAGTGCAAACAGAAACATGATCTACGATGACGAGGTTTCTTACTCCCGTCCTCGTCCTGCGAGTGCAAACAGGAATGTGATCTACGATGACGAGGTTTCTTACTCCCGTCTTCGCCCTGGGAGCGCCAACAGAAACATGTACTATCCAGGGTCTTTCGATGACGAGGTTTTGTACTCTGGTAGTCGTCCTTACAGAAACAAGTTCTACGGTTCTTATGATGATGAGATATCGTACTCTGATCTCCGTCCTTCAAGCTTATACATGCCGGTGGGGTACAGATATGGCGATTCTTCAAGCTCTTTGCCACGAAGCCAGCCTCTCCGATATGAAACTGTTCCACCATTTGCACAAGAGTATGACACTGAGTATCCGATAGAGGAGTATCCCTTCTACTGAAGAACGAGGTTGTCACATATTAATAGCAATTTTGGTCTTGAGAGTAGAATGTTGATATTGAGTTTTCATGATCGCGGATATAGTGATAGATATTTGTAGAGTTCTAGAGCAGAGGTTTTTTAATTACCCCAAGAAGAATATATGCCATTCTGCGGGATTGGAGGATCGAGCTTCACTGATTGGAGAGGCCGGTTGCTAGCAGGACTTGCGGCGTCTAAGACGCATGGAGATTGAGTGTATAGAGGAGATGAAGGGAGGCAGGTGTGAGAAGCTTCGAATTCTTTGTTCTTCACGTCGTATAAGATGTGACCATCAGCTGATTGAAATAAATAAACAGCATTTGACTGTCAACTTCATTTGAATGCATGCTCTTAGCAGTCTTTTCCTATAATTGTAGTATCACTATGCTTGAAATTGAGTTTTGCTTGAAACTTCGTCATCTGCTGATATCCAAAGCCAGCGTAAAGTCTCGGCAGACGGATTCGGCAGGCTCCGATTGATGAAATAGAATCGACGTAAAACATTATGCACAAAAGTTGTGCGCACCACAATCTTCTCAATGCAAGTACCGATTTTTGAGGGTTTGTTTGTGTTACTAAGTTTCAAAGATGTTAATTTGGAGAGGCTTCTAGATAGTGATTTTCCGTGGTTCCCAGGAGGTTTGAGGATTTGCATAGGGCAGTTCTTTAGATGGGAAGCCAGGTCATTTTTTCATATGGCAGACTTTCTGCAGTTTGGGGCATTCTCCTCGTCACCTGCAGTGACTGACTGAGTGCGAAATTTGATGAGAGGGATTTGAGAGACAGAATTTCACTTCACTTGGTAGGTGTAGAATTTTTTATGAGTGTGGTGACCATGAAGTTGTTTGGAGGTTTAATGATCCCCAGTAGGCATGCCATTGAGTGATGACGCTATTAGAAGGAGCCTTCGATGGCACGACTTCAACATTTCTTCAAGCAAGAGCCAAGACCCCAAAGCTGGTTTTAACTGGTTTTTGGAATTGAGAAGAAGCATAGAGCACTCATGCCACCTTCTATAACCAAAAAAGTGTTGGAATACAATTTTGAGTGGTGGGTCTTGTGGAGTTATGTCATCTTCTTTGATGAGTCAATATTTAATTTGAGTGAAGTTGATGACAACATTTGTGCTGTACAATTATTGCTTGAAATATGCTCTTATGCTCTTATTATAAGTTACGCAAGATTGATAGCTACTTTCAGAATAAGTGTGTACTATTGTATAGAACTTATAACTATTTGTATATTCTCCATTGCAAAGAGTGACCAATAGTCTGTAGCAATGGTGACCTTGTCAATGGTGTTGGAAGAATCTTCGAGCTAAGTGAACCTTGTTGGGCATGATGTAATCCATTAGGGTGACGGACAAGGCAATGAACATGACAATGGATAGGAATGAATACGAAGGATTTAGGGGTTGATTAATCATGTTCTTTGGTTTTATTAAAAAAAAATTGTTGGACAAAGAAGTAGGGCAAGATGTTGCCTACATAGTACACAGCCATTCTCCCAACAATGGCGACCAAAGTGGCCATTGTTATAGGTGACCCCAAATAGCTTCATTACTCCAATGATGATTGAAAACATGAAACTAATTATAGTGCTTCCCATTATCTAGGCTTGCCCTTAATTCTACCACAAGCTTTCATTCTATGGCATCCTTAAAACCATTAAATAAATACAATATAAACATTTTGTCTTAAACTAAGAAGTTTTAAAAATGCATATTTAAGCAATTCAAGTTGCATAGTTGTATACCATATATTTGCAGTAAGTATGTAAAATTGTGTCAAAAAATGGTCAAATCAATGTTTGAATTAATCCTTAATTCCTATAGGATGAAGACCATTTTGGGGGGTCAAAAACCACTCTAAACTGCCATTTTGTTGTGCTCATCCCAAAAACTGCAATGAAAACACATTATTTTATCTAACCATAGAATCTTGTATTTAACTTGTTTGAGATGATGTGGTAAGAATTTCATGAAGTTTGTCCATAGAAATTGAAAGATATGAGCATTCCAAGTTGGAAAAAGAACTTTGAACTACGATTTGCAATTTCAAATGACTTCAAATACCATTTTTAGGAAAATTCCAGACTATGGATTTAAATTAAAAATCTTTTGTATTAAAAAATTGAGTTGAGAATCTAAGGAAAAAAAATTCACAAAGCACACCTAATTTCTTTCTTTAATACTTGAAAGACCATTATTCCCTCCAAGGATATAATGGATTTTGAACAGGTTCTTATGACTTCAATTTTTGGTGAAACTTTTTGAAATTTTTTCATAAGATAGAAAAATTGATGAGCTTTGTAGTAGAATTCAATTTTTATTTCAATTGGTGCTTGGGAGCAAAAGTTATACAACAAAAAGTCCAAAATTGAACTAGGTAGGTAAAACAAATTTTTCAAAAACACAAACTTAAATTTTTCAAAAAAAAATTATAAAATAATATATTATTGTCTATATGTGAAGCTTTGATTCATTCTATGTAGACTAATAACAAGAAAGTTATGAACAATATAGTTTTTTGGGCAGTTTCAATATTTTCTTGAAAAAATAACTTTGATTGTTCATATCTTCTAATATGTATGGTCAAACTTTATGAAAATTTTAATATATGATATTGAATGTGTGAAATACAAGATTCTATGGTCAAATTTTAAAACATTTTTTTAATTTCTTGGATGAATCAGCAGAAATATAGTTTTAAGTGGTTTTGATAAAAAAAAATAGCCTCAGTCCTTTAGGGTTTAAAAATTGTTAAGTAGAAGTAGGTCTAAGATTGAAAGAAAAACTAAATGCTTAATAGCTCTAATATGATATTGAAATATAAGAATCCAAATGGTGGGATTGTTTAAGAAAGTACATGAAACATTTGAGTTATTTGTAAAGTCCCCCTACTTTGGACATGACTTTTTTTGAAGTTGAGAAGGCAACTATAGTTGAAGCGTCAAACCTTTTTGCAAGATATTTATGTCATACAACTTCAAAAGTGGGGACCAAACTCTTTTAGGCACCACATCAGGAGGGATTTGAGGGCTCTGGGAGCCTGTGAGTTCCCACAGCCCGAAATCACGAAAGCAGCCGTGGGAACACAGTTCTGCAGGAATCTGACGTGGTCAAGACCGTGCCACGTCATCGAATTTTTTTTAAAATTTTTTTTTTTGACTTTTTTTCATATTTCATTGACTAGCGGCCAGCCGTTCCCAGACTAGTTTCGGGAACAGTCCCGAAACGGCCCTTTGCAGCCCTCAAATCCCTCCTAATGTTTTGATGGAAAAATAAGTTTCATACCCAGTTTTTATTTCAACTTTTTTAACCCAACCGACTTTTTCACAAAACTCATGGATTTAAATCCCATTTTAGTATACTTTACAAATAACTCAATTGTCCTAGAATTTTTCTTAAAAAATTGTAAAAATTGCATTCAAAAATGAATCCTACAAGTTGTTTTTTCAAAAAGTGCTAAAATTGCCCCCAAAACAATCTTGTCTATATCTTTCTCATTACTAGTTCAAATAGAAATAGAATTAATCAAAGCTTCACATATAGAAAAAAAATTGTTATTTAAAAACAAAAAAATTAATTTAATGTAGTCTTTTTTCCAAATTCATTATTTTGCTTGTGAGTTTAGTTTTGGGCTTTTTGTGGTATAACTTTTGCTCCCACGCACTGATTGAAATTAAATCATATTTCTGTAAAGCTAATAAATTTCTTTATCTTATGAGAAGTTTCAAAAAGTTTCACCAAAAATTCAAGCCATAGGAATTCACTCAAATTCCATTTTGTCCCTTAAGGGGACAATAGTCCTTTAGGGGTTTTAAAAACAACATTCGTTTACCTAAGGGATAGTTTAAAAAAGAGGTCAAAAATCTTTTGAAGCAAGTTATGAATTTTATTGTTTTCCCAAAGTTTGTGCGGTTAGGGCATGCAAAAGAAAAAAGTGAATAAAAGAAAAGGTCCATAAAGTGTCCATCTAAGAGTTGAAACTAAATTTTGGGGAGGTGAAACTTCTTGAATTATTTATTAGTAATTTTCCTTGAAAGACAAGTGGAATTGGCATCTAATCCAAGTCCTTTCATTTTTTGGAGCTATGTGAAATTAGTTATAAAATTTTGAAGTTGAAATGGTATAGGGCAATAAAATTGCCTACCTTCTTACATGTACATTGTTTGAACATTCTTGTAAAGATGAAAAAGCAACATGTACAAACAATGTACATTTGAGAAGGTGGGCAATTTTAAAACTTGAGCAATTTTTGGGCTTTCTCCCTTATTACTTTGACTTTGCAATCTAAATGTTGTGCTTAGCAAGCCATATATTTACTATTGAAGTGGATCAAGTAAATTGAAACATTCCAAAAAATAATTTTTGTTAGCAATTTTCTCAACACCAAGCCTAGTCCTAGAAGGCCTTAGCTTGTCATTAAACTCCTATAGTATTTTCATGTCTAGAGGCCTAAGTTTGCTTCAAAAAACTAGTCTATAAAGCAAGGTTGAAATCTTCATCTATATTTTTTTTAATAAGTCCAACTCTAGGACCCTTAAGTTTACTTACTAAAGTACATTCTTCTAAAATTTTAATATAAAGAACCTTGCGAGTTGCAAAGTCTTGATGCTTTTGTTTCAATAAGAAGTATTTTCAAGTCTTCCCAAATAGTTAGATTTCCTCATTCAAACTTTTCATACAAAAAAGTATGAATCTTGAAACTTGGAAATATGTTGATGAAACAAGTTGGAAATATATACAAGAATTTTTTTTTAAATATTCATATTCATGCTTGAAAAAAATAGCAAATAGAAAGAAGTTAGTAGAAAATAATTTAAACTATGAAATTGTTAAGAATTTAGTTATGGAATTGAAAAATACCAATTCCAATAGTTAGAATGTTGTTACATACATTCTATATTCTATGACTTTATTTTATTTTCCAAAATGATTGAAAATAGAGTTATATAAAAGACTTCAAAGTTTAGTTTTTTTTATTAAAGTGTTAATTGTTGCCTTTTCTTAATGGAGAGCTCAAACTTCATTGTCTTGCCATTGAATTGGACAAGAATTCCAACTTATTTTTCATTGTAATTTTCTGCCTTCATGTCTAACATCCACAAAATTCTACTCCTAACATTCAAGTGCACTCTATGACATGTAAACATCTATATGGACAGCTATATGTTTAGCCATAGACATGCGTATGTCTTTGCCAGACACCAAAAAAAACACGATTTTCTTCTAGTGGATGATTTGCATAGTCACTAATCATTCTTTTAAGGGTTAACATTGAGCCATACATGATCTTAGCCTTGATATACTTTTTGGCAAGATTTAAAGTAGATTATCAAAGATATGGGACAATTTAATAAATGACAACTTCATATAGTGCATTGTCATTAGATTAAAGTATATGACAAAAAAACAAACTCAATGTGTGTTGTAATTATAGCATGTCTTTGAAGAACCCTTTCAAAATGCATATCAAATGCAATGCATTGGAAATTCCTTCATTATGATATTATTGATTTTCTATTGAACAAGATTTTTATCCATGGATTCCTTGTATTGTATATTGAAAACCTATATCTCCTTGTTTTTACTCTTGTTGTTAACTTTAGCTTCAAAGATGATACATTATCATTATTAGAAGCCACCTAATGTAATAAATTTTATGAAAGTGTAATTTCTATAGGTGTTTGAATACTACAATATTACACAATTTTTGATACAATGCATTGATATGCATAAGAATTCAAAATTTGAAAAATTCACTTGAACATATAGGAATTAGATTTGAAGTGGTTTTTTTTATGAATGGTGGCATTGTTGATACTTAGCCTTGCTTGATGGCTTGAAGAGAAAATTACAGTCTATCCTAGTTCAATTTTCTCTTACCAAGGTGAATTTTCAGAGTTTTGAACTTTGATGCATATAGTTGCATTGTGTAAAAGAATTATGTACTATAATGTACAAACACCCCTACTTCCATCAATGTTAGTATGTAAGCACAAAATGTAAGCATGTGAGCCTTCATGTTTATAAGTAGCTATCTTACAACCATTGAAGGTGCTTATAACACAAACAACTATAATATACGTATCTATAATATAGTTGTATTATAATTATAGAAAGTTTCTATGATATAGACACCTACACAATAGGAATCTTGTCTTTTACACTCATGGGCTTATACTCCTAGGCTTACAAAATAGTGCCCCTTTTCCTATGCCTATTTGAAAGTTTAGGAAAATAAATTCTAAAATTGAATATTTTACAACAATTTGAACTTTGGACATATAACCACAATTTATAATTTTTCTAATTAGATTGAAACAAAAAGTTGGATTAAATGAAGATACTCTAAACATGTTTAGGAAATTATACACACTTAAGAAAGATATTAGCATTTGTTTAATTGTATAGGAGCATTTGTATATGATTCAAATTTTTTTCACTTTTATTTAAAAAATTCAAATTAATTTCAACTTTTCACAAAAGAATCTAGATTTTTTACAATGTCTATGTGACATGTACATGATATCATATTTGGATAAGAAATATACAAAATTTTGATCATAAATAGTAACAAAATGGAGTAGAGTGAATGAAGGATTTTGAAGTCCAATTGTACAATTATAATTTGATTTGTCGAAGCTATAAAGTAATAGAGGACAAGAAACATCCCATATATAACTTTCAAGATTATTGTAAAAACAAGTAATGAACTTATTCATTTAGGAATTGAAACGATTTTTTTGTTGATTACTTAATGATAAATCTTCTCGTGTTTGAATTAATAATATCATATAAGTAGTAATTACTTCCAATATGTATGAAAAAATCAAATTTAGATAAAGTATATAGCTATACTACATGCAATTACATCCCAACAGTAATGGCATGCTTTTCCAAGCAAGGTCCTACTCAAACTCCATCATAAGTAGCTTCTACCAATGCAATTCTCCTCCTTTTCAATTCAGAGTCGGTAAGGTAGGTACACCCAAAATTCCCGCAGTGCCTTAAAGCACATTCTAAAATTAGCCCTACAATGGACTATGAATGTATTCAAAGTGGAGACTGAGTGTGAATGGCGGTTTCAGGTGATATTGCTACACTTATACTGCAATTAAGGTCATAAAAAGGTACTCTATGAAGAAAGATCAGGTGACGGTTGGACCATTAGAATAGAAAAGAAAAACTATTTATGGGTACTTAATTACGGTTTCTAAGAAGAGGTTAGTTGAATTAAAGTGTTTTCAAAATTTCAGTCATCAATTACTTTTCTGACTTGGAGAATGTGATGATAGCCACATTTATTTCTCTTTTGACACTTTGCGAGGGGGGCCACAAGTTCATAACTGGTCTTTTATAGTGTGACCTATGAGCTGTTTTTGTCACCTTACTTTTAGAACTTCACACCTCTACTGTGCTTTAAGATTTACTGTTTTTATAATGGTCATTACTCATTTCTTCCTTTCCAGCATATGTCTTCTGTTTTCTCTATACCCTACTCAATATTTAGCCTTCAAATAACCCACAGCCCTAAAAGTGGCGCTTTTAGGTTTACCCACCTTAAATAAGGTTGGCATATTGATTACGGACCCTCTTCCATTTTTAAAATGTTGCTGCTCTCCTGCCGGGCCGGGCTCGTTTGGAGATGCCCTACGATAACCACACTGTATGCTTGGTGGTCAACAGTGCGACAAGAAACCCGAACTAAACCCCAGTATCGCAGATTCTCTGTTTCCTGTTCAGTTTCCCTTTTCACTGGGCGCCGGAGTTTTTGTTTTTGTTCGAAAGCCTAGTGTTTGTCGATTGTGACCGAACCTGAAGTTTTCGTGCCTTGTCCAGTTTGCGACTTTTCTTTTTTCTTTTTCCTGGCACAGGTATTACTGCTGTGAGTATACGGAATGCTTTGGAATTGTGGGAGGTTTGGGGTTTCGTTGTTGCTGTTGCGAAGGTTTAGGCTTTTGGAAGAGGTTGTGTCGATGAAATGACGAGCAATGGATTGCGCCTTGTTGGCAGGACAGCGTTTGGCAGCCTCGGTTTCGTCTCTCCTCCACCATGAGCAAGTCAGGCCAACCTCCCGATTTGAAGAAGTACATGGACAAGAAGCTGAACAGTAAGTGTTGTTGTCTGATTTGGAAGACGTTCTTCTGGTTTCCGTGTTTTCTATTCACACTGTTTCATATCTTAGGTTTGTAACTAATCGCAGTTAAAACTGGACAACGTGTTGGTATAAGTGGAGCTGTAGTTTGTAACTCATTATAGGTCACATCTACACCAAGGGAGATAACTTTTCTTTAACCCTGAGAGAATTTGAATTTTCCCCCTTTCAATGGAGGGTTGATATTGGAGGAGACTTCAAGGGGATATCTGATCCTTGAGCGTCAGAATACATCCATTGTGATGATGGAGGGTCGAGATTGTGTGAAGGAGTATTTTATCCCTCTGAAGGATAGGATGTTCTACTCGTTGTGAATGTACCCTTATAATTAATCTCATAACTGGCCACCAATTTTATATTTTTACAATTAATCTCATATCTCGGACACCGATTTTTGCACTACAGCTCGGTGATAATATGATGAGAAGGAAAACATTTATCCAAGTTCTGTCATTTGTACAGTTTGCAATATTATCGGAACCGGTCCAATAGAGCAATTCTGTTTGTTGCAGTCAAGCTCAATGCCGGCAGGAACGTGGTTGGAGTTTTGCGAGGTTTTGATCAGTTTATGAATCTTGTGCTCGACAACACGGTCGAGATCAGCGGTGCAGATAAAAATGAGATCGGCATGGTGGTGAGGCCTCCGTTCGTTGAGTTCGCAGTGGCTTTACTCCTACTGGCTTTACTCCTGATATTTGTATTCTGTCTCCAGGCTCCTCTTTCGTTTCCGGATTGTGACAATTTTTGAGGGTTTACGCTGTGAGCTAATCGGATACATGTGTGGCAGGTTATACGAGGAAACAGCGTAGTCATGATCGAAGCTCTGGAACCTGTGAGGACGTGATCGTATTTGTTTTTGAACGCTGCATTCCACAATATCGATTTTAAGTTTGCCTGGCCTGGTTTTTGAAGTCCTGTACTATCTGTTGCATTTTCTTCAGTACAGGTGATTTCTTTTACAGTACTTCAAAAAATAGAACACCAATTTCTAGAATGTTTTGAAAATGTCTAAACATTTGGACCCCTGTAAAGATTGCTTTTCTAAGTCAATTGATGCTTTTAGTTATGCCCTGGAACGAACTCATCAGGATTGAAATGTGACATGGTTTTGTGGTTCCTTCTATGTGGTAGCTGTTTGTTAAGCTCTGTTGTTTCGACTGGCTTTATTGACATTTGATGGTCGAGTTTCTTGAAGTTTTACCGTTGTTCCAGACGAGTTCAGTGCACTTCATCATGTTATGAGCAGCTCGGAGAAATCGCACTGGGCAACACTTCCCTACATACGTGTTTGACGGGCCAGCTGCCAAGAATTCAATTTCCTTGTAAGGAGTCAGTAATTCTGGTATGAGCCTACGAATGCCTTGACAAGAGCGCTCATCAGAATCCCTCGAACTTATTTTCATAAGACTGAAAGACTTTGGGAAGTGTACGTACTCTGTCTGGTACAGGAAAATAAAGTAGCAATATACACCGAGTCTTTCTATGCATAATATGATTGGCACTTCGCCATATTTTTGAATAGATTGACATAGAACTTGCAGTAGTTTGAACCGGATTATTTCTATATATGGTTTTTGTTAATGACTTCTATCATGCAAAGCCTGCATTGTTGCTTACCCGGTCCAGGTGGTATGTAGATGTGGCGACCAGTGGTTGGATGTGACTGCCGTCCTAGCTCAGTTGGTAGAGCGCAAGGCTCTTAACCTTGTGGTCCAGGGTTCGAGCCCCTGGGGTGGCGTCTAGCTTTTTGTTTGATGTGCTTATGCTGCTGCATCAGTTCGGAAGGGAATGTAATTTTGATTAGAATCCAATCATTTTATACAATTTCGTCATCGTTTGAATTAGTTATGGAATCTTGAAGTTCTCACTTAAAGTAAGTGCACCTATATGCATCATTTTTTCTACTTTTACTACCTCAGATTGGATAACTAAATAAATTTGAATAGATGAGTAAGTTCTAGATAAATGAAACCAAAGTGTTTCATCATTTTTGGATGCTTTAGTAATAATCTATAAATATTTAGGTTGCGAACATAGGATAGGTAATCTACACTTAATACTAGACTCATTGAATTTTTTTGAATAGACACCCTTGGAATATTTAACTTTCATTGGTTCTTTCAAAAAGCTCTTCATCTTTCATTAGTTACATGTTGAAAGTTGAGATTTGAAGTCATAGAAGTGTTCATTCAAAGCTATTTTTAGGTGTAGAAGAAAGGAAGGTGTTGCTATTATTTATGATTATTTTATTGTTGATGAAGTAAGGTATTGATGCCATTTTAAGATGCTTAAGGTCCATTCCCACTTTTGCTTAATGAAGCCAATTGTAGAAATTCGCAAATGCAATCTTTTTGAAGTGGAGATGTTAGCCTAATTCACAGGTTTGGCATTGGGAGGTAGGAGGTTTGGGAATTGCATAGAGACATAGGGTTTTGGAAATATGTTATGAACGTTGAAAGTGGGTGGGAGTTTTTAGGTTTTCCATTGCACGTCAATTATGTTGTTGTGAGGGCACGTCATCTGCTCTTGTCACTGTGGTGGGGTCCTTGAAGTTTTGTGTGTGATACTCAGGACATGAAGGTTGTACAAACACAGCTAAGGCAATGCTGTTGCATTCATCGTGTTTTTGCTTTTGTTTCATGGCTAGAGTAGCAGGGAGAGCAATTCTTTTGTGTTGAGCATTGTGATATTGGATTCGGTAGGGGCTATAAGTGGAGGTAGTTGACGTGATGAGCTTCGAAGTGTAGGACATAGTGCATGCCTTGGTACATCGCATTGAATCCCTTTGTCGTATCCAATTTTCTTACTTTAGTTGACCTACTTGATTTTCAATTCAGTAGGCTTTGGCGGCTCTTCAAGGTCTTTTGTTTTTGAACGTCTGTCGTGTAGAGGTCTTAGAAGGGTGTGTTCATTTGAGGGCATCACTACCATAAACGAGTTTGCAGTGGTGGGAAAAACTGCCGAACTTGTTGGTGTGATACAATATTTTCATGAAGTTCATGCTTCTTAATCTGAGGTAGTATACAAAACATGTGTGAACTCCAATTGCCTAGTACACCATCGTGGTTCTTTGTAGGCTTGTATACTACATCGTAGACAAATATTGCAATATAGAAAATTGCAATGTTGACTACATGTTGATTGTTGAATCTCCTGTCTCTACCCAGCTCTTATCCTTCCATGTAGGCTTGGATATACGATGGCACCCCATGTCCATTGTTCAGCTTTTAACTAAGCTACACTAAATACAAGTGGGAATATACCTTTAGCCTATTGTAAATACTTATGATGTGGTCTATTTATAATCATGCATTCAATATAAAGCTATAAAAAAAGGATCAATAAGGTTTCTTAATCCTTTTTGTAAGCAACCAATGTTTGATTGAAGATTTGAGATTATGTCTATTTGAACAAAGTAAGTAGGATCCATTTCCAATATTTGATTTGATACAAATTGCGTTTGGAATGTTATAATTAGTCTAAGTAGGACAAGTATAATTTGCTCCATTAAACTATCAAATACATTTAGGCTTATGCAACAAAAGTGTAAAAACAAAGTAAAATCTTTGATAAAGCCTTATAAATAATTCTAGTACCCTTTCATTTTTTCTCAATGTTGCTTTGACATTTTGCATTAGGGGTAGTCTAACTTTTTTCATTGTGGAAAATTTTTCCAAAGAATGAGAAAAAAAATGAGCTAATGGAGAGTATGGATTCATGAAGAAGGTATGACATCCTTCAAACATGAATTGTGAATGGAAATAGAGAATGGAGGCTATAGAGATTGAAAGTCATGCAAAAGCAACAGAGATTTAGCAAAACAAACCAATGTGCAAGAAGGAAGGGGTAATGGAGTAGAAAGAACCAACCAAGCATTCTCCAAACAAGTATATTCTATTCTTCACAACTTGCGGACATCCAATCTTTAAGTTCCACATCCCCATTCTTTAAAAAATGTTGGAGTATTGAAGAAGGTGTGTGACTACCCTTACTGCAACTATTAAATTCATCATTTTTTGTAATGCATTTGTTGCTTCCATCAAAGAGGAGCTAGCCATGTCCAGCCCTCCATGGACAACCTTGTCTGAATTGCAGGAAAACTTTATCTGACATAAATTTTCCTGCTTCCCAATTGAAGTGTTGAACCGAGGATACTGCGGCAGTCGATTAACATTGTCATGCTGATTTTATTTTATTTTATTCTTTGAAACAAATGAAACGGAATTCCATTGCCAAAGAGATAAAATACGAACCTGCCAGCTACACACATGCTGATTTTACTTCTCGCAGCTCACTTCAAGAATCCACTTCTGGCACCACAATGCAAATTCCCAGAATGTGCAATCACCTGCTCCTTTGATTTGTATCGAAGGACTGAACGCAAATTCAATGAACTCTGAATCAAGTAAGTTACGTCATCCTCGATCACCACGCGAGCTTTACGAATTACAACAGCTCTTAAATTAATTCCACTCTCATTTTTCTAAAGGACCAAATAAGGACCGTGGAACAGTCTGTTTGACTGCAAGATCACGACGAAAATCACTGCCGATCGACTAGCTGCACGTATTCTTCATAATTCTGGTCTAAATCGAAGAGTACCAGGCAGAGGATCTGAAGGAACAGGGAGGATGACCACCTGCGTAATCTTGAGACATGCAGATATTTGCGAGCGAAGATGTGTAACATGCCGCATGATTCCTGCATGCCTACCTACACTACAGATTGAATGCCTGCAGAAAGTATTTTATCGAGGGGCCTAGAGGAATTATTTTTTGTTGGAATTCAGCACATACATGTTGGAGCAATTGAAACCACGGGAGGTCCTTAGTTCATGGAACCATCGAGCGAGCGAGGGGTCACTATTCCTCAGTAGAATGGTGGATTATCCCTATTTTTTATTTATTGAAATACTGGACTAATTGTCGCCTCACAATAAAAAAATGTTTGAGATGATTAGAGTCACTGAGATTTTGTTACGCAAAGCATGATTCAGCAGTTGCTGGATGTTCCCCTCGGTCGTTCCCAATTGGTAGAAACATGTGACATTCTGAGTTGGTGAATATTCAACCAGAAGGAATATGCAAGTGCGTAGAAGAAATGGACACTGGCAAGTTGAAAAAAAGGAATCAAAAGAAAACGCTTGCGAGAGAGGACCACTGAAAACAGTCGGCAGTTACATATATTGAGGAATAGTGAAAGTCATCTCTGTGTGCTTTAATTATTATTCCTTGCATGGATAGATATGACGACACCCCACCTCCACCGTTGAAATAATTTACTTCCAGGATTGAAATTTGGGAGGCAGTCTATTGGTGTAAATTTAAATTCTCATCTAGAATCTTTCGTGATGTTGTGACCTAAGCTCATTGCTAATACCAAAGAAGTCATTGCTGAGTTCCCAGGTGGGGAATTTGAGGACAATTAATACGGTTGTCAGATTTGGTGATACCTGCTTCCCAATGCACATGTTTGTTACCAAATTGGGCACTTTGTTAAGACTCGACTTCTGTCATGCGATTGTGAAACCACAACTTGGGGCAGATCCCACACCCCTTGGCAGAAATTATCCTCATACTGCAATTAAGAAATCAATTAAAGAACTCGTACTTGGCAGACAGAGCTGACTGACTTCGCACTTGACCTTGACTGGAAGTGTACTAAATAGTGTTTCCTACAGGTAAACCTTCTATTTCTGGATGTACCGTGAACCTCTTGAGAAAGCAAGCTAAATTAGACAGACGGTACTAGAGGTTGGGTGTGCTTGCAATTGAGTGTGCAAGTCGAAAAACACCAATCAGTAGACCTAAAGGAGATTGAAAATTGTAATTACATTAATCTTAAGTACAAAGGACACTACAACCAGAGTGAATGACGCATCCTCAGACGTGTCAATGCAATTGTATTTACTATCCAGTGTCCAGGGAGAATATTGAGGTGACTCGAAAATTGGTTCTTTTTTTGCGAAGTCGATCATGTAGTTTTTGTCCGTGGTCTGTTAGCAATATATTTCATATGGAAACTTGAAAATGTCGATAATTTTCATGAGCAACTTGGCTAAAGTTTGCAAATTTAACCGACAAATATATGGCATTGAAGTCGACATTCCCTTCGATCTCATTGTTACGGTCTTCTCATTCTCCCAAGTTGACACCTTTCTTTTTCAGTCGAAGTGGCGCATTGGGAATGGGTACGTTCCTTTTAGAAAGAATAATCATTTCGATTCTAAAGTTTGCGAAATGGGGACCTTGAGTGGGGACCAGGATAACTGTTGAGAATAGAGTTTAATATTGCCAGAAAATTAAAGGAGCACAGACAAATCTCTGCCGTCCTGGCAGGATTCAGTGGGTGATCCTAGCCACTCCGTTGAGAATAGATTATATGGCGGCATTATGGAACTCAAATGATGTCTGTGGAGATGGAATTTCAACTTCTCACTGACTGGTTGATGATTTCTAGGTGAATTGAGCGTAGGCATCTAGCTGTAGATGGCGTCTCCTGTATGATCGAACCCCTATACCAAAAGCAACTCATCTATTCAATTATGAACTTGGATGGACCAATTAGCAAATGGTGCATGTGATCGAGCTCGACTTGACAAAACGTGTATGGACACTGATCTTTCAATAAATAAATAAAATCGGTTATCCACTGCCAGTCTACAACCTCCCATATTGGATGATGACAGTGACAAAAGTTTGGTCTTTTAAACAGATTTGGCGATTGTACCCAAAGGTTTCTCCGCACTAGTGTCCCAAAAATCACACTTCTACGCTGTGGTTAAAATGGTTAACGTGAATCGTTGACGTAGATGATATCCTGACCTACTCTACCTTGATTTACAATTTCATGCATGTGTACAATTAAATAATCTGGTGTTGTTTACATGTCTATGATGTTTGATGCTCGATCATTGATGAGACTGAAAACGTGAGTTAACCTCTCTAGATTGAGTACCTTGCAGGAAACGTGAGTGCTCCGTGCGTCAGTTTACAAATGCTGTAGCGTTTTCTGTCGCAGAAGTAAGTTCGTTCCTGCAGGACAATTAATATTGTGCAATGCAAAGTACTGTCTGTGCTCCAGATGGCAATTAATTAATTGGTAGTGCAAGTCTCATCTGATACTAAAAGCTACGCACATACAAGTGCAGATTCTTCAATAATTTTACCACACAAGCTACTAACGTTCATTATAATGCCATTACTTCATTGACAAGAATCTCGAGGCTAGCTAGCTTGTTCCAACCACCCGTAGCTAGCTAGCTTTCAGTCGGCACCGCATCACGGTCTGGGGGATATGGCTGTTGACCGAATGTGCAGCTGGTAACTTTTTCTTCACGGAAATCACGAAGTGCTTTCGAATCGCAGGCATTGATTGCCAGGGATGGAGGGCCAAGTGGTCAGGAAGTACCTGGCATCACGAAACTTCTAATTGACTGACACGTTCAATATATGGTAGGATTGTTTAATTTAATCTATGAAATAGCCGAGCTGATTCTCGGGAATTTGCCTTGCATTCACATTGTGTATAAGTTAGTAAGTTACTCCCGGATTGGGTAATTGGGTTCATTCGGGTGCGCTTTCTTTTGCTTTAATTCAATCTTCTCTTCGTTTGTATTATAATAAGAATTTTATAAGAGTATCTATTGTAGCTGATTCGTGTCACGTAGCACGTCATGCAACCATCGATCGATTCGTGACTTGACTCATGAGAGTCATACCAAACAGTTTTGAACGAAAGTGATCGAAGCTTCAGAATGATTGGGTTGGTGGATTTACAGTGTCTTTGATCTCATCGATCAGACACCGACTGAGTGAATTGAGGGATGAGATATCATTGAATAAAATGCAGTCGTAAAACTCCGCGATCCTTTGGAGACTAATCGATACTTTGGAGACTAATCGATGGTAGCAATCGATCTTTCAATCGTCTCTTCGAGCCACGTTAGGTTTTAATATTGAGACGCTTGTTCAAGTTTCGTCTCAAAACGAGGAGTGTTCAGTGAGTGTTCAGAAAAGTAGCTTCCACAGTTCCACAGCCTATTCTCGATCGTCTAGGTAAGGAGTAATTAAACAATTCACATGTATATACTCTTTCCTTTTAATCCCAACGTCAGAACGTGTTGCTAATTGAACAAAGAGTGTAACGTCAATTTCCTGCAATTTTCCACTACTTCGGCACTTTCAGAATGCAAGGCCTGAAATGTATGTGAACGTGTACCCACTACGTACAGAGCTTTGTGTAGATATTTAATCGAGCTATTTAACGAAATTTGTGATGTGTCCCTGAATTATCCTCCTACTAGTAGACTCTTGGATTGGAAAGATATCGATCTGAGCTGATGATCAAGTCCAGGATAAATACAATATACTACTGTAAGTGCATATCAGGTCACCACAGTACTGACAACATGGAATTTCCACATCATCTTCTTGTGAAGTCCAACCAATTCTATGATGACAAATGGCAACTTTCAAAACGAAATTGAATTAATTTGGGTAGACCCATACTCATATTTGCATTATCATCACGCTTGTTAAAATGGTACATTTCCAAGCGCCCATCTTAAAACATCAGATCTAAGTAGCAGAGCTACCCTGAATTATCTTATTAGTGAGAGCGCAAATTTTGTACGGAGTATCACGAAAAAAAGGAGAACAACAATTCCAACTTCAGTTGAGATTTCAACGTACACTACACTAATTTAAATAGTGTGATTTAAATAGTGTGAATTTGGTAAAGTAGATTCACATACTCACATGCCCACATTCACTAATAGTATGAATCCCACTGTACATTATTTTTCACACGGGGTGAGATGTAAATGTTTCACAGAAAGCTCGATGTAAGTTGAGTGTGTTAGCTCTGTTTTACAGAGCTTTGTATGTCTAAATGTCACAATTATTGACTCTGAGATATGCCAATTTAATTAACCGTTACTCAGTATGACCTTTTAACAACATCAATTTTGTTAGATTCTCAGTGTTTCGTTAAAATGGTGTGGTAGACGTACCATCGCGGAAGGAAAGAAATTAAATCTCGATTTCAGGAGTCGGAATGAGGGTTGGGGTTGAAAATTGGAACGTAGTACGATTAGTGGTCCACAATGTCGCGGATGAAATGCAATTTGCATATTACTCAACTTGCACATCTATTGACACATCAAGCCAACGAATCTGCCAATATGACACATGAAGTACCGCCAATTCAACCAAATTGGCAATTTCTGGCCGCTAGGAAGATGAGTAATATATATTTGTTTTGAGAAAATCAATTAAGAGTCCGTTTGTTCAAAGTCACGTACAGCAAAGTCCACAGCACCGTCCGACGCGAGGATGGGTGACATGGACGCCACAAATACCAGACTGTCATGAATACGGTAGCCAACTGTCTAACAATTGTGTAGCAATTGTCTAGAAGAACGACGTACCAGGCATCTGTTTTCAGTACAGTACAGTTACGGCCGACATTTCCGCCACTCACTCAATACACATGGTCGGACGGACACATTACTCATTTGCGGCGGCAGCTTCCGGCCGGAACTTGGGGGTCAGTGCGCAGTCTTCGAATGCTGCGGTCGATCGACTTGCATTCGAAGGCTACCTGGAACTGTAGTTCTTTCAATCCTGCTTACAACGAAGGTCCCTATGTTGCTAGGTAGGTGGTAGTCAGGAATCCGGTGAGACCCCATGCATATGCCAGTTCACGGCAACAAGGAATCCGGCACAAATTCGGCAATTGACGGTGCACGTCGGCAGGGACCACGTGAGCTGTCAAGGAGCTTCACGGAAAATGACAGTGGGCCAACACGGGAAGACTTCTGTCGCTTCAATGACTGGAATTCAGTGCAAGACTTTGCTTCTAGCTAGTGAGTTATTAACTATTGCCGTTCAAGGGATTCAAGACTTGCTTTGTTATGAAGTTAGCTGCCTCCGAGTTCTAGTGGAACTGTGGAACTGTGGAAATCGTCGATCTCCTGGAAACTGTGGTACTGCGCTGTGGCTGCGAAAAGCTGGCCTGGCGACTGGAGTCGACTGGTATGCTCATGCTAGTCTCGTCTCGACGCAGACAATTCCGACCGTCTTGGAAGAATATGGTAAACGGCGGTCACCGCCCCAGCCGCAATATTAATTGTGGCCGGTAATGCAGGGCCTCATTATTTTGCATTTTTACGCTAACTCTAATCAATTTGAGGCTTGTTCCAGGAAGGTGCGTGTCGACTTCTACGATGGTACTTTACTGCGGTTGCAGTTTGCACGAGTAGGCTCGTGTTTGGCATCGTTGGGATTGGGCAGTCTTTACACTGACGGAGTTCAAGGGGCAGGACGTTAAATCCCTGCCCATCGAAGGTGGGCCCAGCAGGTGGATTTACCTCGGGGGAAACGCAGGAATTTTTCTTTTCTTTTTCAAATTTTCTTTTTTTCAAATTCTGAATTCATATTTGCAATCACAGACCCCAAATTGGCGAAGTGAACTTGCATCATACCCTAGACACAACCCAAAATAGGGAGTTTTTTTTTCACTTTTACTCAGAGGATCCAAAATTTACCTTGTTGGGCCACCTTTGACGGTAGGATTTAACATCTATTATTCAAGGGTATTAAGGTAGGAGGCTCGAATTCCCTTGGACATTAATCCTAAAAGGATGGACCTATAACCACCAATTTCAAAATTCAAATCTCATTACCCATTACTCAATTTGTTGCCATTTGGGAACTAGATATGTATGAAAATTTTCATGTTTATTTATTAAGAGATGAAGTTATATGTCTTTTGTACTTCACAAAAAAATTAGATTTTTTTGAGGAAAATTGGGGTTGTTTTTTTTAGAATTTTCTTAAGAAAATGTGAAGGAAAATCACATCAAAAAATGTGAAAATTTCACCATGTGTATACATTACAGTGACAAATATCATGGTGTAAACTCAATTTCTGTATCATTCTATAATTGCAATGTAGATTGTTGAAGACATTGAAAATACATCTAAGGTTCAAATTGCAATAAAATATTCAGTATCATGAATTTTTTCAAAACTCCAATTGGATTAGAAACCAGAATAGACAACCTTCATTTTATTAGTTGGACTAAAAATAAAAAAACATCATTTTTGTGGAGGAATTTCAAATTTAGAGTAATGAGCAACAACTTCCCAAGATACATTGAAATAGCATATTTTGTGATTTGTTTTTTTTACAAAATTCTCATTCACATAAAGACAAATACTAGCAAGACTACAAACTCAATTAGGTACTCTTCATAATCCTCTATGAAAGGTCAACAAGAAAAATATGGATGAAAAACTACTTTCAATCTCTCTACAACGTGCTCCATAGTATACTTCCTTGTCATCCAAAAGCAACAAATGAGTGCCGCATGTGTTACTAGGTTAAGAATTGTTGAATAGGTTGCAATGAAATGGACATGATATGGTCTTTGAATTAACCTCTAAAGTCATTGCATGAATCAAGAAAAAAAAATGATTGTTTACTATAAAAGCCAATCATTGTCTTTGCTTTCTCCATTTCATTTTACATGTTGCAAATAAACAATTCATGGAAGACCTCAGGTCTTAAATAGAGACCTATGATACAACTTATTTGAAAATTTATAAGCAATTCAATATTGCTTCAAAAGATATGAAACTACTTAAATGTTTGATTTTGCATCTATTTTTTTTAAATGAATTAAAATTATTCTTACATATGAAAATACATGAATGTGTATAAGCCCTTAGATGAGTGTTTTTTAAGTTTCCTACCTTTGGACAAATTTTTGTGTGGAGTTTGAATTAGAAAACAATTTGTGATTGGGAATTACTTTCATTGAATTTCATAATGTTTATACTTCCATGTGAGTAGGGAGAAGTACATTTTTGAAGTAGCATTATCTTATAACTAGGGAAAAACTCTATATCATGAGTAGTTTTGTCATTTTGTTAAACTAAAAACAACTTTAAGATTCAAGTCCAATGTTGAAATTAGATTTCTAGAAGTTAGAAATTTTCTCCCTTCACTTTTCATACACCTTATTTTTATTTTGTTGATAATTATACCAATGCACTACAAATAAATACACTTATATTATTTTAATTTGAAAGGACTAGCATTCCTTCCAAATTAGAAATGTATGAATGGTCTTTTTTTAAGTATTTTATTCTATATAAAAGTCTTGAATATACACCATATATTGTATAATATTGTAAATTTGAGTTTATTGTAAAGTATTTAAGAAAAAAAGATAAACCTTTTATCAAAGTATTAATAACCCCTAGAGGACCATTGTCCTTTTAAAAAACAAATTGGATTTGAGGCAAGTACTTGAGAAACATTTGTCATGGTTTTTTGAAACCTTCAAAAAAAATAGAAACATTCATTAAGTTTATGAGGAAATAATTTTTTTCCAAATGGTATCTAGAAATAAATATTACACTTCAAATCCCCAAATAAGTTCAAAACTAGAGAGAGTGGACAATAAAACAAATTTGGAAATTTAGAATTTCTAAATGGATTACATTTTTGTCTACATTGAAAGCTTTGATTCATGTCATTTGAATAAGTGATGTAAAAATTATGGACAATCTAATTTTTCAGGCAATCTAAGCATCTTTTTGAAAAGAAAACTTCTAGGATTCATTTCTAAATAAATTTTTACAATTTTTCAAGAAAAAATGTCTTCATGGTTCATTTTTCTTGTTGGGACAATCTCACCATTAGAATTAGTGCATTTTTATTTGATTATCTTAAAGATATTAATAATTTAGATTTTCCTTCTATGTTGTACTTACTTCTACTTAACAATTCTTTTAAGGATGAAAATTAATTTTTTAAACTTTTTTTAGATTTTCAACAGAATTTTTCATAATAAAGATTTAAAGCTCAAAACTTTGTAGTACAAAAAGATTAAATTAAAAAAATTCAAAGTCAAATAATCTAGTTCCATAATGTACCAAGAAATTCATTTTCTTTATTTTAAATTGAAAGACATCTTGCAATCTATTAGAAGAGTTTTTGCCTTTAAGAGATTGTTTTAGGGTTGTTCCCTAAATCTGTTTCCAATATTGCAAACTAGCTAGTGCTAGCTTAAATTTTCAATTTTTTCAATTTTTTCAATTTTTTCAATTTATAATGTATTAAAAAGAAAAAAATGATTATCTAATGTGGCAATCACCTGACCACATTAGATTGTTGATGAAGTAGCATTTCTAGCGTTTAACCCCTAAAAGCCCAAGGGGTTAGGACAAAACACAAATGTGCTATAAAATATAAGAATTACAACTTTTTTGAAGTTAGTATCAAAGAAGATAATGTAAAGCACAACAAGTAGAAAGTATCCATACAGTCAAAATAAAAAAAATGTTTTTAGATTATTTTTAAATGAATTTTGAAGATATAACTTCAAAAATTCACCAAAAATACATTTTCTATTTTTAAGATTTGAAATTTTTTTTGATTGGTCAAAATTGTGTTTTTTTTATTGATTTATAGAAAATGCAAAATATTCAACCTCTAAAAGCCCAAGGGATTAAGACAAAATACAAATGTGTTATAAAATATAAGCTTTACAACTTTTTTGAAGTTAGCATCAAAGAAGATAATGTAAAGCACAAAAAATAGAAAGTATACATATGATCAAAATTTTAAAAATATTCATAGATTCTCTTCAAATGAATTTTGAAGATATAACTTCAAAAATTCACCAAAAATACAATTTCTATTTTTATGATTTGAAATTTTTTTTGATTGGTCAAAATTATGTTTTTTATTGACTTGTAAAAAAATAAAAAGTATTTACTAATGAGAGCATCAGTAATTCCCCCAAATAGTAAGTTTTTCAACACTAAGCAATTTTAGACACTTTGTACTATTTCTCCTTTTTTTTGCTATAACTTTTGTTTGACCGTAATGATCTTAGTTTTGAATATCAATGTTGAAAGAAAACCCAATTTTTTCAAAACTGAAAAAAAAAAATTTGAAAAAAGTTTTTTTTTTGCCCGAAAATTCTGCCCGAAGTCAGGCAGCGACCAGAAAATGGTCGCTTGAGCGCTTAGGGGTTAAGAACTTATAATCTTCTAAAGGCTCAAATCTCCCCTAATGAATAAATGTTTAGAATTTATGAAATTTAATCCACTCATTTTCATGTTGGTTAAGTATAAGATCCTACTTTTAGATATTCAAAAATAATAATTTTCATATCTTTTTATCCTTTGCAATAGAAAAACTCATTTGGCATCCTTGATTTCAAATATGAATTAAAGGTTTTTAATTTTTAATTATTTGTGGTAAATAATACTATCCTAGATTTTTTTTATTTTATTCTAGTGAACTCCACTACCCATATACACTCTTAGATGTCATTTAGAAGAAATGTAGACTCTACACATGGTTGTTTGATTACATGAAGATTTACAATTATATTATAAAATCAATAATTTTATTATTGTTATTGATATTTTTTTTTTCCATGTAAATCACATATTTTGCTATGTGTCCATATGGGATTAAGGGCTGATTTTTTTTTAATTTATTAAAAAAAATTCCCTTAGATTTGCACATCAGTCAAAAATCAACAACCTTCTTAGAGGAACCATATTTTTCCTAATGTTTGGTTTTTTCAAGGATTTAGCCCCAAATGTCTCTTGCATCACATTATGGAGTTGATAAAACATTGAAGTTAAATAAAATTTAATAAAACTAATATTTTAAAAAATATTTTAGTTTTTTAGATAAATATCTTCTTAAAGAGTATTTTCGGCATCAAAATTTTGATTTTGACAATGATTGAGCACATGAGCATAGAAATGCAAGTGTGCAAGCCTTGAATCATTTATAAGGAGATATCCTTCAACCATTGAAGGTGCTATTAGTATAAACCTCTTTAATATAAGTATCTACAAGATAGATATCCTATAATCATTGAAGATTTCCATAATATAGACACCTATTACATAGATGTCTAGACTTCTAAACTCATATGCTCATGAACTTAGGCTCACATAATAGCAACCATACTAATATTAAGGTCTCTTATAAATGAGCTTCAAATACATTAAATAAGTAGAAAAATCACAACAAAAATTCATTAAAACAAATTATAAAGTATTTTATAGAAGTTGTAGATTGATTGTAGTTACTTAAGATATGTATGTGAACTTCATATTTTTAGAATGTCCTCAATTTTAGATTTGACATCTATCAACTTGTAGAAGTGATTAGACTTCAAACCACTTCAACAAGTTTAACACCCTCATGATTAAACATTATAATCTTTCAATCCATATAAGTGATATTGTTCATTTTTTTAATATGATTCATGACATGTCTAGTTTGAATTTAATTATACATTTACAAATGAATTAAAATAAATGGAACTTATCAAAAATTTGTTTTTTTGTTTAACTTAGAACAAGTTTTAAGAAAAATTATTTTACAATAATAGGTTATTACCCTCTCAAGTACCTCTGAGACCCTCCTAACAAGTTATAGTAGAGACTTGGTGATAAACTCTATAGGAGTGCTTTGAGGGCCACTTCATATAACATCTTAAGATCTAAAGTCCACTAAATTCTTAAGTAATTGGTGGAAAACTAAAAATTAGAACTTCGTGCTTTATATTGCTTCCAAAATCTCCAAGAGCTCCTAAATGCCTATATGGGAGTATCTTCTAGAACCTTGAAGTTTTGATGCCAAACATTCAAAAAAATTACCATAGAAACAAAAGGGTTTAAATACAAATCTTTGTGCAAGTTTTGTTTTTATAGTAATTTTTGGTTTGACTTTGCTATGATGAGAGCAATAGTTTAAAATGTATACAATATAAATGCTTTGTATATGTGAACCACTAAACATTTAACACATTCTTTCCTCAAATCAAGTAGCCTAACATTATTAAAATAAATATGTGGTGTCCAAAACATTATCAAAGACAAAGAATATTGGTTGGGGAAAAACAGATATATTCTTAGTGTAGGCCACTAAGGATTGGCCACCTCATGACATTGCTTTCTAGATACTTGACCAACTCTTCTTCAAATTAAAGGTAGAAAAATTTACAAGTGAATAATGTTATGAGATTAATGAATTGATAACTAAAAGCATTCGCATTCATTAATCAAAGAAATGATGTGCTACGAGTGTCCTATTGGTCCCTTACAAAGTTGAATTTTGCAATGAAAACAAGATGCCTCACTCATGCATGTTGGTTTGACTGGCTACTTGTCAAGTAAATTGCCTCTTTGATTTTTTCAAGACACATTTTTCATCTCTTCTAGAAACTCAAGGCAAATTTGGTCTTTAGGAAGTCTATGGTATGTGCAATTCTCTTTTCTTCCTAGGTGCAATAGTGATTGCTATGGGTCATTTCAAAGCACATGAATATAACAATATGTAGCCTTTAGAGATTTTGCCTTAAGTCCTCTATACAATGTTCATCATTTATTGATTACTTTTAATTATAGTTTTGATTACTATTTTTTAACCAAGTACCTCTTATTAGTACTTTTGGTCACTATTGTTTTACTAACTACCTTTATAAACCTCTCATCATTTCATGCCTCATGTCACATGCCCCATAGTTACTAATGGGATATTAAGTACTTAGCTACATCATTCTATTAGGAAAAGGACGTAGGCATGAAGGCTATTGAACGTTATGAGTGCAAATGTTCTATATTTGTCTAACAAAATATACAAACCTAATTATATGTGCATTATTTTAAAAGAATCCAATGCATTGATCTATACCTATTAAACATCATTGAACTTCTTGCTTACTTTAGGGTTTGTTTTTACCATAAAATTTAGGGTTGGAATATAAAGAAATGGAATCCTTTGATTGGAACTTTTGATTGGTAACATGGCTATCTTCCAATCAAAACGCTCCATTTCTTTTGGCTCCAACTCAAGATTTTTGGTGTAAACATGCTTTCAATATCATAATTAGAAGTTATGCTACTTGTGTCCTTTCCTTGCCAAGCCACTTGTGGCTAAGGTAATTACACCTTTTTTGATCCCATTTCTAAAATCAACCCCTATAGATTTTTGTCTAAAATGCATTCCTTCTAGTCATCAAAGTCTAAGGTTGATTTTAGAAACACATATTTTGAGCACTTTGAATATTCATAGTTTATTCATACTATGTCCAAAAATTACCCTCTAAAAGAATGTAGAATCCCCATTTGACTACCAACAAGATCCCACAAAAGTTTCTCAATACAATAATGGAAACCATGCAAAATTACTTATTTGATCAATTTTAGGTGCAATTACCGTGGTTGTATCTTTTTTTTATTGGCGATTAAGTTTTCATTTTCAATTGCTTAAAATGAAATGAAAAATGAAAAAATAATAATATCTTTGTTAAGGGAATTGAATTGTATTTTATTATCTGACCATGCTAAGTTTGATGACAAAATTTTATCTATCAAACCTTCAAGTGAAAGTGGAAGTGAAGTGGAATCAACAAGGTAAATTTTGTATTTTTCGGAGCAAAAGTCCCCCAAAGCCCCCTATTTTGTACCATGTCTAGGATATGTATTTGATTATTCCCAACTAATTTGGGGTTTATGATTGCAAGTATGAATTCAAAATTTGCAAATTTTATCATGTACAGTGGAAACACCCAAAACCATCTAAATAAGGAATTTAGCATAGATGGAGGCAAATTTTTTTCTAGAAATAATATTTTTCTAGTATTAGCCAGTGAAAATCATAGATTTTTTGGATGCCATATGTAATTTATATGATTTTCCAAAGTGTTGACTCCCTATACCATTGAAAGCGTTCAATAGATGCCCCAAAACTTTGAATGCAACGAAAATCAGCATTGAGCCAACGAAATTTTGGTATGTGTCCTCTGTAAGGGAGAGGCACCCAATGGCGCACCTATACCCGATGCCATCCGTTTCTACACCTCACAATCATTTCATGCTATAAATATAGGTAGGCAGTACATGGCTTATTGCTTTTGACCTAAAACAATAAACAATCTATAGTCTTGCTACATTTCTCTTCTAGAATGAATGGATGACTTAGAAATGGACAGCATTGGATGCAGGTGTGCCATTGGGTGCCTCTACCGTATGTGTCAGTGAATTAAGGTAGGTACATCCAAAAGTGCCACTTATTCATACTGAGCCTAGTTCCTGCTATTAATTAGTTCAAATTTTTATATAGTCTTGTTGGCAAGTGAAAGCATGTTCCAATGCACCAAAGAACGTAGGATTTGGATACCGTATGCAAAAGTTATTAACAGTCAAAGTCTGTTTCTGAAAGCACCATCTACAGTCTGTGAACATGACTGATTTCGGAAATGTATGTACACTGTAGATGGCGCTTTTAGGAACAGGGCGCTTCTAGGTGTACCTACCTTAGAGTCAAGCATTTGGCAAAACACATAAACTGCAATCTAGGGACGATCTAGGGTCCAATGCAAGGTACAGGTACGGTATTGGGTGCTTCTCCCTTGTTGCGAGTAAAAAATTCCTGTCCAATTTCCCCAGGGAGGGTCCGTCACTCCACCCTGCTGGTCCCACTCCCTTCGTGAGACTGACTGACGGGTTTGGCGTCCTGCCATCAGATCCTGTTTGATGGAATATAAGGTAACGAGCGCGGTCTCAGTGGACTGGACACATTGAAACCTGTGCACCTCACTATTTGTGGTGCGTTTTCTGGGGTCAATGATTTCCAGTACCATGTGAGTGCTGCTGCATTGGAACCTGAGCCAAGCCCATGGATCAGGGCACACTGCACCACAGCTCTACAAAAGACTTATGTTGGGGGCAGGCCTTTCTTTATACAGTACTCCCTAGTCTCATTGTTTAGTTCATTTTGAGGGAGGAAGGGCCAAAGTGGCTAAGGTAGGCACCCCAAAAATGCCACTGGTCCCAAACCAGCATCTCAGCTTATTGCCTGCGTACATTTCCAAAATCAGTTTTGTACCTATGTGGAAGAAGTACTTTTAGAATCAAACTTTGTTCCCTAGTAACTTTGCATACAGTGGAAACACCCGAAACCGTCCAAATAAGGAATTCAGCATAGTTGGAGGCATCTTTTTCTAAAAATGATTTTTTCTGGTATTAGCGAGTGAAAATCATGAATATTAAAAAAAAATAGATTTTTAGGAATCAATATGTAAATTCTATAAATTTCCAAAGTGTTGGCTCCCTAGACCATTGGAACTGTTTCCATCTCAATAGTTAGTTCATGCTATCATTTATAAATCGTACAGGAAGATCGACCATTAGTCCCACCTATTGTCATTCATTGAAAGTTGTAGATGTCTTAGTTTTTTTGGATTTAGCACTTTTTTGCTTATATCTTTGTATAACTACATTATTTATGTCACTTTCATCATGTCATTTATAGGTTCAAACATTGCTTTGGATGAATGAAAAAATATTTGGACAAAACAATGGCTTAAAGCACTATTCACAATGTGGATGTTGGTGTGCTTGGAGATTAATTGTTTCCCATTTATCCTACAAATTTCATTCTCACTTTGATGGTATTGAGTTTGAACAATAGTCAAATTGGTGTGATTTCATAAGTGGCAAAATTTGGGCATGATTGGTACTGGGTACTTTTTTCTTTATTAGGTAGGAGGTCTATAAAGAGACCATTTGTCAACTACTTGATAGTTTTGAAATTTTGAAATATCTTTCAATAAAATGTCTTTAAAAAGATATATAAAATTGGCTTTTAGCCTAAATCATTTCATATCTTTAGGAACTTTCTCAAATTATTTATAAATTTTGAAGTTTGAGTCACAAATGTCTCTAAAAGTTTTCACCCTTGATATGTTCACAGTTGGGCTTTGGTACATTGAAGAAAGAATTATGTATGTTTGTATTAATCCTTAAAGTTTTTTTGAAGACTATATAAATGATTTTGTATTTTATTCTTAGAATACAAAGTATATACTTAAATATGACAAGAAACAAACCATTGGATTGAAAATTTGACAAATAAAATCTTTCAATGGGAGGTTATTTTATTATCTAAATTGTATTATATTCAAATACAATATTGTGAATGTAGAATATGTGGTCATGTTCCAGCCTCTTAGATAAGTAGGAGGTACAACAATTATCTAAAGTAGAAGTACTATGTGTCATTAGATCCAACTTAGCATGAATACAAACTTTTGTAACTACTATATACATCAATTTATGCACATTGTATATCAAATGCAAAAAAATTATGCCAACAATCCAAATTGGGCTTTTCAAACCTTTACAGCTTAACAAACATGATTAGAGAGTGGTTGATATATGGACTCTCCTACCTCAAGCCTTGAATGCCAAAGGCATTTTTTGAGTTTTTTGAAATTTTCTCTAAATTGAACAAAAATTTGACTTTTTGATCAATTTCATTAATTTTTGTTTGAATTGTAACTTCACAAATCCAAACTAGACATATTAGAGATTGCATTGGAAAAGAAAACACTCCAATATCACGTATGGATTGAAAAACTATAATGTTTGATCTTTAGGATGTTAAAATTGTGAAAGCGATTTGAAGCCTTACAATCCTCTTTTCAAATGTCATATCTAAATTTTGGTCACTAAATAAACATGAAGTCAAAGAACATAACATGTATAACCATGAACAATTTATAGCTTCTCAAAATCTATTCTATAACTATTTAAATGAATGTCTAATGTGATTTTTTCTCCAAGATCTAGTATATTTGAGGCTCATTTTTAGAATTCTTAACACTAGAAAATGAAGATTTGCAATGGACACCCTTGTGCAAAATCTTGAGTAGAAAAAACTTAAAACATTTTTTTTCAAAATCAAAACTTTGATGATGAAACTAAACTTTCAAAATGAATTTGTCTAAAAACAATCTTACAAAAAATAGTAGTTTGGAGAGTTTTGTCAACACCAAAACGTGGTATTTGGGGCATTTAGGGGTTAAAAGTTGGTGATCAAGAAGTATTTCCTATCCATCAACTAGATTAAGTTGATAGAGTCTAAGGTTTAGGCCCTAATACTGTCCAATCCAAATTTGTTCATTTTCTAAAAATAAATTATTGTAGTTAAATCATGCCTTGAATGGAACAATTCCAAAACGTTTTTACATGTGCAAAAGGGTGGTAACAAAGATTTAGGCAATGCTTTTAAATACACTAGATTTTGGACCAATGTGACCAATGATAGCACTACATTTTGATGGATTTGGAAGGATGCATTTTGAATGTAGGATTGTCTACCTCTTTGAGTTTTATAGTCAATATTAAAGTATCATTGGATACATAGGAGAGTAGTTATGGATTATTTCTAAAATGTTCATGGCTCCACTTTATGAACAATTTTGTAATTTCAGGACAAACCACTTGAAAACTACACAAAAAGTAGAATTTTAGGTAAATATTGATAATTTCAAAACAAAGCCTACACCTTTGCAAAATATGTGTCCTTTCTGTAGTAGTTTTTTTAAGCAATTAAATGTCCAATTTCCTCAAAAAAAAATGGGCAGCTTCAAGCCTATAGAAAAAAATGAGGGTAAAAGTGTTAAAAAATGCCACACTGAAATTTTTGCCCTCTACACCATTGCCAAAATGCTTCTAAAACCTCATTTAATCTGTCATGCAATGCCAATGTATACAAAAATTGCATACAAAAATTACATATTCAAAATTGTGTACTAAAAAATGGGCCTCCTTCAATGAAAGCCCCCCAAATTAAGGAGCCCCCCCAACTCCAAACCTTCTTGGAAGCAAGGCCACATAACCATTTGTCCGAAAACCAAAAAAAACACCTGCCTGGGGTATTCTGATTGCTAAGAGCATCCCCATGCCTGCTCTTCAAAGCAACACTTTAAACATTTTGGACCGCTGATCTTCCTTGTCACAAGAAGATCAATGGTGCAGAATGTTTGAAGTGCAACATTTGAAGAGTAAGCATGGGGATGCTCTAAGTTAGTTGGCATCATCTGCCTTCCCATGGAATTTGACCCCAACACCCAGCTGGCACCTTTGTTGAGCCCAAGTGTGAAAATGCTTCCACACTTGCACTAAAATAAAGCTTGTCAGGACAGGAGACTGGTGGGCACTGTTAGGAAAATCTACACTCTATCAATCTAAGGTATGATCTCATCATTCCGTTCAACAGGGGGAGTTAGGTAACGCACATTGTGCCATGGACTTGTTCAATGCTGCTGAGAAGGATCAATCATTCCTTCCTCTTTTTGCAAGGGAACTTGGGACGTCAACAATCAATCTAAAGTTTGACAAAGCAAAACAAACTAATAACCAAACTTGGGTTCTTTTGGCTTGCCAGGAAGGGATAACTTGAAACATACATCTTGTGTTCTTGCAGGCCAAGGGCCATGTAAAGTCAGTGCCACAAGGAACTGAGAATGATGTACACCTTAACCCTTGACGTCAATGTGGATGCCAAAGGTTCAATGAATGACTGAGAATCTTTTACTTTGGGACAAAAGAGCAATTGTTCATCCTTGAAATTTTGTGTGGAAATGTCCATAACTTTTGATTGAAGACTTAAAATGTCAAATGGATTTTTGAAGATGAAACTTGGTTTGACTTTCCACTTTTTTTTAGTTCAAATTTTTTTTGAATAATTTATTCTATTGTGCCTAAATGAGGTATGAAATCTCACTATTAACACAATTTTTATTTGTGACTTAATTATGAGTAGTTGATGTCCTACTCATCCTAATTTATCTATCTCTTATGGTCTGTTCTACCTCCTACCATCTCATTTGTATAAATAGGTTGTCACAATCCTATTCCTAACATCAAAATAAATAATAACCAAAGTTCTTTGGAATACAATGTAATAAACAACTTTGAATATAATGCTAAATTTTTTAGAATGAAATTTTAGTTAAATTTTTAAATTGAAATTTACAATCTTATCTATGAGGTGGTTATATCAACATGGAAGCCCTTCCTTTGTGGTTTCTTTTTTTGCGTATATGGAAATTTAAAATAGAATTTCTAAATATTTAATATTTGATCAAACTTTAAAAGAAAATCAACATAGTTGTGTTGATTGTTTTGTCCAAATCAAGATGTCCAAAGAGCATCTCTTGCACCCCTTCAATTGAAATTTGTCTTGTTTAGAGGGGATGGCCACTTGTATCCCTAATAGTATAACTCACTTATATATACTTCCACCAATTACAAGTCAAAGAACTTACAAAATACAATAAGCACCCTATCATTTATCATGCTAATCCCAAGACAATATGTAGTGTATAGAGGGATTAGTGACCCCTACAAATATGACTTATTTGGGAGCAAAAAGTAAAGGTTGAGCATGACATACATTAGAATTGATTGCTTATCATCCAAAAATTAGAAGAGAGGGGTACTTGGAGGGTTATAGGAGAAGCTCTAACCAATAGACATTATTAACATATACCAATTCATTTTCATATTGTTTCGGCCACTATTTTTTTGGTAGTGGATCCTTTAGGGGTTCACATATTTACTTGACACTTATATTTGATTCCAAATTGAAGGTTGCTATTGGATATGAACCCATGAGCTTGAAAGACTATACACCTATATTATAGAATCTTCCATGATTATGGTATAACTATGTTATCGATACCTATATTTTAGGTGTTTATGATATAAACACCTTCAATGATTGTAGAATATCCATTTCTACATATACTTTAAGTTTACATGCTTGCATTTTCATGCTCACGTACTAACATTGTTGGTTCCACATTCTATGAAACTAACCATCAAAGCTCAAATGCTCATAGTTCAAAAACTTCTTTGATGAGGGTAGACTCTTTGAAATCCTCTCATAATTTACAGTAAGATTGATTTAATTCCATCTCTATTTTTATTCCCTTTATTTGATAAAATTGTATATACTTATATGATTAAGTGAATATCCCATTTCTAAATTTCTAAATTTTGGAGAGATTGGAGTCAATTAGAAACCAAAAAGTAATACATTTGGTCCACTTCCAAAGGATGTCTAATTTTAATTTTTTAATTTTTAATTTTTTCACCTACTTTGGTTTGAAGGAACATTTACTTAGTGCAAATTTAATTGGACACGGAGCAAATGGAATGTATGTATGTATACTTTGCATAATGATATAGAGGTAGAATTTCATAGCATGTTCTTTATACTTTTGTGTAAAGATGGCATGCATTAGAAAAAGAAGGGGGAAGCACAACTAAGGTGGAAGCCCCCAAAACTATCAACATAAGTAAGTCAATATAGTTGAAAGCACTTTTTCAAGAAAATAATATTTTTGTAGTATTAGTGAGTGACAATCATGAATTTTATCATAAAAATTATATTTTTTGGATGTAGAATATAATTTCTATGATTTTTAAAAGTATCAGCTACCTATACCACTAAAACTATCAGATAGGTGAACCCAAATTTTGAACTTTGCAAAAATCAATGGTCAACAAATTAGAGTTAAATATATGTCCTTCAAATGTGTGAGCAAATCATATTTAAGCATTTGGAGGACACATCAAGCAAAATCGAGGGACATAGTTGGATGTAGTCCATGGAATAGATGCAAGAATCGATGTTTCTATCTTAATCTGATTGGCACAAACAATTTACACATTAGATGAAATTTGAGGGCATTAGGAGACTGCGGGTTCCTGGACTCCGGGAACGCAATATCTGCCCTGTGAACTCGAATCCTACGTGGTCGCGACCTTGCCACATAATTTATTTTTATTTTTATTTTAAAAAAAATTGAATTTGTGAAATTATTATCATATTTCAGGACCCCAATTTTGATTTTGATTTTTTGATTAAAGCTGGCTTGACAGCGGCTAACAGCATTGGGAGCCGTTTCAAGAACAGACCCGAAATGGCCCTGTAATGCCCTCAGATTTCTTCTAATGTCATTTAACTTCCACCTTCTTCCACCCCTTCCAAAGTACTCCTTCTGTCCCACTAAAAACTTCCCAAATTCTTCCTGCAAAGACTGTAAATCAGCCTAGCAAGGAAGCTTTTAGTGGGACAGAGGGAGTAATAAGGAATATACAGAACATTGCACAACAATGTATATAACATTCTACAACTATATAGACTACACCTTCTCTAATGTTAATGCTAATAATACCATACCAATTTCCACGTTCATGAACTCCAGATAGTGTAAAGAATCAAAATTCTCTTTTCAGGAGGGTTGGGGGAGCTTCTCAAGCCAGAATGTTGTACATGCCCCCAAATCTTAAAATAGTACAGAGCAGTTTGCCTTTGCAGACATACCACATGGCGAGGGTTTCCATCTAGTTAGTGCTCATCCACTCCACTCATGTAGGTGTTTCAATTTGGTTAAATGTATTGCATTTCAGGACAACAAGTCAGCTGACCAAGGACTAATTCAATAACCGTAAGCAAAACAGCGGTTGGAATTCTTTGTTACAATGTGCAACATTCTGGGGACAGGCCTGGCCGGGACTGGATGGACTATTTCCGTGTATTAAGCGTGTGAAATGGTCTTCTGTTTCTCCAATGACTAATTCAATAAACTTCCTAACTTCATCCGCAAGACATCATTTGCTATTGTGTGTATGGACATGAAACTGTGGAAAACAATAAAAATGAACTAACTTAGGACCCATCTGTAGTATGTGCAATATACTATAATTACCTTATTACCATATTCTGGACGACAAACAGAGGGCTTCAAGGCACTGTTTCATCCAATTAACTTCTCATTTATCAAATGTAACACTTGAATCTAGAAAAGACAACCTTCCTTATTGACCAAATTCATTAGATTATGGTAAATGATATATCTACACAAAGCTATAAGTGAAAATGTGCAAAAATTCAAAAAAGGATTGAGACATTTTAGGGTTAAGATATGTTGATTGTTTGTTTTGTTTGTTTGTTACATTGAGATCTTTGAAATCTACTAAACTGGACATCTCCTAATTATATGTATGAGACCATTGGAACAACTTGGACAAGGAAGAGTGCACAGGCTTTGTTTCATGGGGTTTAGACTCACAATGTGAAAGTTATTGAATTCAAAGTTTTTAAGGGTCCCTTCAGGAGACCAAATCACTCCCTTGAAGGGAACTCTATGAGTGCCGGGAACGGGGAGTGCGGCTCTTGTGTTGTGATTGTGATGTGTGTTGGATTGCATAGGCGATGTCGCGCATTACAAAAGCGAAGCATTTCCGTTTAGGTTTTGTTATGAATGAAAAAACAATTACTTTTACTTTTATATTGGTTGTGGCCACTACTTCTCTTAAATTGTAGGCAATTAATGCCTCTTTTGGGTGCATTGTGTGACAAATTGTACATCCAAAAGAGGCAATAACTGCATTGTAATCAAATAATTTTTTTTGCATGGGGGTACACATGGCATGTCCTCACAAGTCAAGAAAATTAAAATTTTAAAATTAATTTTTTTGGGGTGTATAGTCATTGTGCACCCAAAATAATTTAAATTTTTTTAATTTTAACTTTTTCATACCTTCCCCCCTCTCCCTCTCCCTCTTGTAATTTTTAGTAAGCAATGTAATTGACAAACAATATGGAACAAACAACATCCCATATCCCATATTTGTATTGTATGTATATTCTGTATTCAATATTTATATCTATATTCAATATTTATTGCATATTCATATAGAGTAGTGTATTCATACTTAATATTTATTTCCATATTCATAGCTGTATTCTGATTTAGATGGCTCAAATTAGATCTCACAAGATCAACAGCTTGTGATTTTTTGAAAAATCAACAATGATTTCAATAGTAAACATTTTTTTTTAAAACAATCAACAACCTATAAATTTTTGAGAGAGGGGGGCTAATGAATTGACCCAAGGTGGCATGCCTCTTTTGGGTACATTGTGTATGATGATTGTGACACTGGTATAAGCTTACCATTATCATACTCTTCTTGGAGCAGGTCATAAGGTTTTGTTTGGTCACATGCAGCAGCGTGTGGCCAGACTGCGGTGAAGCTATGGGACAAAGTCCTAACTTGGGTTCTAGATCCTGCAAGTCACAGCTCACAACTTCGGCTTCTGAGTGTGTGCAAGGTGGGCATCTCCTCCAAACCTCTTTCAAACCAAATGAATGATTTCCACATAAGTTCTGCCTGTAGGGTACATAAATCTCCGACAAACCAATGAATTCTTCCAACATATGGTATGTAAGGTAGGCAAGTGTAACACCACACAGATCTTGTGGGCAATGGGCTTATTGTTGTCTGTACTTTACATAGAAAGAATGAGCTGGGTGGACTCAAAGACAATCAAAATTACAATAATCTGATAAGAGCTGAAATTGATAGGAATTTCAAACACATTGGGTGGAAAAATATAAGGGGCATTTCACACTATGGCCGTCCAAGTCGAGAGGCCGTCAATTCCACCAATTAGATTTGAGAAACCATGATTTTCACCAATCAGATTTGAGAAAACCATGGCCTCTCAACTTGGACGGCCATAGTATGAAACCTAGGGGTGCTAGTATGTGAGTATAGAAGTGTGAGCTTATGAGCCTCAAAGACCATGCACCAATAGTATAGGTGTTTATACTATAAAAACCTTCTATGATAAGAATATATTTATACTATAGGTACCTATATTATAGGTATTTTTACTATAAACACTTTCAAAGATGATAGTATATCTACCTATATACATATTAGAAGCTCACATGCTTACATGTTCATGCTTACACACTAGTATCGTTGGTATGAAACCCCCCTAAGACCGGGAGTAGGTGGGGATTATGAGTCATGGCCATCTTAAAAAGTTTCACAACTAACGATCTACCACCCTAATCATGTTTGATGGGTGTTTTGCAAAAAAAACAAGTTTAATATTCTAAAAGCACTTCTTTTATTGCCTAAAGTTACAACTTGTTCTGACAAGCATCTGTTTACAACTAACTGAAGCCCATTTGAACCAACATTTAAGGTAGGTACACCAAAAAAATGGCACTTGACCTTAAAAGCGCCATCTACAATGTGCATACATTTCCAAAATCAGTCATGTATCCATACTGTAGATGGCGCTTTCAGAAATAGTCTTTGTCCGTTAACCCCTTAGTGCTTAGGGAGCCATTTCGTGGTGTTTGGATGACTTTAGAGGGTCATAAGAAGACCTAAACAATAGTTTTTTCATCCATCTTTTTTTTAATGACCTTTCATGTTGAGTTACAAAGAGTGTCCAACTGAGTTCTTAGTCTAATTGATGTCTTTTTCTATGTAGTTGAAAAGTAATTAAGAAAAACGGATGGCAAAATTTGCCATTTTAGCATATTTTGAGAAATTGACTGAATCTAAAATTTCTCCTTGAAAATGACATTTTTTGAGTTTGAGCCCAACTAATGAAATGAAGGTCCTCCATTCTAGTTTCTACTCCAATTAAAATTTTAGAAAAATTCGTAAAACTGAATATTTTATTGCATTTTGATCTTTGGCTGCATTTTTAATGTCCGTTGCATCCTATTTACAGAAGTACAAGGAAATTGAGTTTCCACCATGATGTTTGTCACTATAATGTACACATAAGGTGAAATTTTCAGATTTTTTGAGATAATTTTCTAATTGATATGATTTTTCCTTTTTTTTTCTCAGAAATTCACATAAAAATCAATTTCCTCAAAAAAAATCTAAATATTTTGTGGAGTATAGAAGACATGTACTTTCATCTCTGAAAAATAAAAATAAAATTTTTCATATATATATCAGGTTCCAAAATGGTAACAAACTGAGTGACATGCAAGGAGGCTTCAAACCAGTGGTCATAGGTCCATCTTTTTAAGGGTTAATAACTTTTGCATACGGTATCCAAATCTTCTATTCTTTGGTACGTTGGAACATTCTTTTACTCACCAACAAGATTGTATAAAAATCTAAACAACATGATAACAAGAACAAGGCAGAGTAAGAATAAGTGGCGCTTTTGGATGTACCCACCTTAATGAACTACACTTTTATCAACCTATTATTGTCCATAAATAGATATGAACTAAACATCATCCTCTTCTAGTAGCACCCAATTGCTTGCCTAAAGAAAATGAGGTATCCACTCTTCAAAAATAGATGACATCTATAGCACAAATGATATGGATCTAGTAGATGTCAAGATTGAGGGTAGTAGGTTAATCTACTTTACTTGAGGTTCTTTAACATGGTCTCTAATTGGGGTTTTCATCAAGCATTTGGTTACATCATGAAAAATAAAATCCATGTTTTTGGTAAGCAACAGAACTCAAAATCACCTTGCTAATCATGCGGGAGATTATACAAATGAATGTGGTATATTGAAAAAATTACAAAGGCCAATCTAAAATGTATGTGAACTCAAAATCAAAATCAAGGAGAGTGAAACTCAAATTCTATAACAATATTACTTAGATCCCTTAATGACTAAGTGTTTGTTTGATGGACATTTGAAAATTTGGGTGGGGTTATATGAAGTCAAATTTTAATAGATGCTCTCTCAAAATTTTGACACAAAATAGGAACATTCACCCCCTTTATGGAAATGAATAATATATTTTGATCAAATGATCAAATCAAGAGTTATATTCTCCAACCTTCAAAATTAGGTCAAATTGGGCATCTTTGAAGCATATTTTTCTAAAATCCTCATCACAATTTGATCTCTAGCATTTATTCAACTAATAAAATTTGGCATAGAATTGATTTAAAAATTTTAATTCTCAAATCACATTCTAAGGGGAGTCAAACTTTGTTAGCTATGTTAGGGCAATTTTGAGGATTTTTTTTTACTTCAAGCCCTATTATCATGAAATATGTAAAGTCAAAGTTATTGAAATTCCCTAAAGCTCAAGAGATTTGGAATTACTCGTTGTCCATCTTTATTCACGTTGGAGTAAGTTCTCCTTTAGGTGCCCACACTTGATTGGATTGCATGCAATGCGTCTTTGGAACCAACATTCCAAGAAGATACCTTGTAACTTGAACCATCTGAAATCATCTTTGAAGTTCTGCCCTCTAGCTCATTTGGATCTCTCGTAATCACCAGGTATATACCTGATACAGATGGACTATGGAATTCATTCACTTAAATATCTGGAGACTGCTCCTCAACTTGAGATGAACGGCTCCTCTCAGGGCTCAAACTGGAGCTCGCCAAAGGCCGCAATGTGCTCAAGACATCTGGGCCAGATTCAACAAACAATGGCTTTCTTCTCCCATCCTAGCCATCAGAATAGATAATATTGTTATTTGGAACTACACTGGTCCTCCTCTATGCTCACTTATGTAGTTTTGTTTTTTTGTTTTTTTTTCCGTTTATTGCTCTTATCTCTTCATTGTCCAGTCTTTAGACTTGGTTGTTGTTTTGAGGTGTACTGTGTTTTTTTAATGCAATAGGGTTTTCCCAATTGTTCCAAAATAAATAAATTATTGAATTTATTTTAAAATATTTTAAATGTTTGCTTCTAACTTTTTAGCATTTGGACGTCAAATTAAAAAAATTCTCATTGCACAAGAAATCATTAGAAATGACTAGCGGTATTACCAATTTATTTTACCTCCTTACATTGTAGAGTGATTTAGAGTAAGCAAGAGTCCATATTTGCTTTTGACATTTTGTGGGAGTGTACTTAAGAAGGTTTGAAACTCAATGCTAGATAGAAACAAATTCATCAAAAGCAAAAACTTTATTCCAAGAAAGCTTGAAGTTTATTGACCTTCTTTTATAGAATGAACATTTTTTTAAGTCACTTCAAACGTTATAATTTGGTCAAAGGATCTAAAATTTTGAACCCTTGCAAGTTGAAAGGTACATTGGCTTATTTAATATTCCCTCTATTCGACTAAAAAACTCAAAAAATCTTCCCATTGAGAAATTAATTGTATTTTTAGTCATAGTGGTAGCAATACATGCATTTAAGAACAATAAACCCATGCCTTAGATCTATGCAAAATGTCTAGTTTAGGTGCTATTGTTTAGACATCCCAAATTCATGTGCAAAGTATGATTTTTGAGCATAGTTTGTAAATGTTGCCGGTTCTATCATTTTAAATTATTTAAAAGGATAGTGGCAACACTAGGATTCTAGAAACATGTTCCTTGATCTAAATATCTACAATGAACAAACCTAATTCAATTTATAATCAAATTTTCACAGCAATGAAGTAGTCACTAAATGCATTGTCAATACTAATGTTTAATGGAACAATTCCTACAATGACAATGAGCTTTAAATGGGCAATTCCAAAATTGTAAATCTAAAGGTATACTCCCACATTGTTTTACTTGCCCCCGCGAGGTCATTCAATACAAAAAAAAATTCTTACGAAATGGTCAAAATCAAGAAATGGAGGCTTTTAGTTGAACAAAGATTTTACTTCATTTGGGACTTTTTAGTGGAACAAAGGAGGTATCTTTAAAAGATAGATAATGCAAAATATAAAAATAAACTTAAAAAGAAATTGAAGTTTCAAATACCTATTGTATCAATACCTATATATTCACATAGAATTTTGTTACATCATTCTAAAATACATGGCCATTGATATAGGTAGAGGTAGTTAATCCTCAATATTACATTAATATCTAGATACAAAATCAAATATTTGAATTCATTCTTTACTATGTTGATTTTGATATATATCACTAATGCTTTAAGCCTTGGATGAAATGGAAGGGGACCGTATTTTCTTGTATAGATCTTAAGGGTTGAATACAAAAATATCCACATTGTGTGGGAAGTTGCCATCAAAACATTTAGAGAATTCAATACTATAAATCAAAGCATAGATGGATGGAACTCTAATATACAAGACCATATTGTATAGGACAATAGTTAGTAGGGCAACAAGATAATTAATAACAACCACAAGTTGGTTGAATCATTGGTTAGAAAAAGGACTTCCTTGATTATGTAAAGTCTTTCTACATATCCACATACATGTGATTTCTAACTAAAAGGTATAGTGACCATGTATAGTAGAAGGACCCATTCTCGACACACATCCCATCAACAATAAATAGGGTATCCTATTCCAAATAAGATTGGAATGGATTTTTGTTTTCCCCTTGGAGTGTGTGTCTTTGTACTTTTTCAAGGCTTGGACCAATAAGTTAATGACACATTAATGAGTATAAATGTAGGAAGTAATTAGTGGGAAAGTATTCTTGAATGATGGAAATTGGATGACTCTAGATGTTGATTATAAGTCAAGTTAAACTTTTGCCTTTCAAAATTCATAGTAATTTCAATTCAAGAGATAAAATTACCAAAATTTTGACAATCTTCATCATTTTTGTCAATACACCTTTGAAAATATTTGTTTTGCCTTGCACTTGCCTAGATCATGTCCAGAGGTGTTTATTTTATCGGTTATGGGTCCCACTACCATAGATGTTGCACAAAACTTTACTAAACTAGCAATAGAAGAGATTTCAAGCCTCTTAAAGACTACGAGTTCCCAGATTGTGAAAATGCAAAAACTGTTGTAGGAATGTAGAAATCCAAGAAATTGACATAATCGAGAGTGTGCCGCATCATTAAATTTTCTTTTTTAATTTGGACTTCTTTTTTTTCATTTTAGGAGAAATAATTTTAAAAAATAATTGCTAACATGACAACAATCAATATTTTTGGGAATAGTTTTGGAAATAGAATTGAAACGGCCCTCCAGATGCCTCAAATATCTCCTAATGTATTTTACAAAATACATTATATTGCAAGGCAACTAATCTATTTGCAAACAAAGGATGTGTACAAATCACTTGATTCCTCCCCTACACTATGTTGTGTGAATACTTTTATTAATCATTGTATATAGGAAGTTTTGAACTAGGGTATCTCTATACATCAAGTTGAATAGAGGATGCAATATTAAAGAAGTAGGTGTGCGTCCATATTAATTTTTACTATTAATATCAGCATAAAAGTAGTGTCACTATATTGACTATAGTGTTCCTAAATGTTATTTGAAATTAGTACAATACAAAAGTAAAAAATATCCACTATTTTAAAGTAATGTAATTTTCCTATGATATAATGTCATTTATACTAATTAATAGAATAAAATTAGTCAAATTTTAACCATAAAAAGAAAGCATAAACACTATAACCCAAAACATTGTGTAAATAGGCAGTGGTCCTCTCCATCCCTTATTTTTGGCACCATGATGCATAGTTGAACCATTTCAAAATAAATGTCTACCTTTTGCTAGATAAAAGTGCATCAATGTGGCTAAAAAGTGCCTAAGATCAAAAAGATGGATGGATGTAGAAATACAATGCTTTAATACCAAATTTTAAGTGATTGCCATCTTGGCACTTTCACAAAAATTGAAAAAATGGGCTACTCCTCCCCATCTTCGAAAGGTATTTTGCTTTGCTTGAAACATTACAAGGACTTATTAGTTATTTGGAGGATTGGGATTGCTTGAAGAGCCATATTAGGTAATATCAACCTATGACATGCCAAATGGAAGCCAACCCATTACAGGCCAAATCATACTAATGGTGTACATTCTAATTTTGACATGTGCACCACTGAAATTATTTAACATGTGATGGATTGGCTTCCATTTGGCTTGTCATAGGCTGAGCTACCTTATAGGAGAGGGCTCATAAACCGCTCAGGCTTTTGCACCTGTCCATTAGGAGGCTCTGAAATGGATAGTTGATTGTCAAAAAATGAATTGTGGATTACATTGAAGCATGCTAAGGTTTGTTTTTTGCTAATTGAATGGATGGTTTCAGAGTCCCAATGGCTTCATTCTCAACTAAGTGGTTAGGTGTTTCCTGATTATATTTAAAATAAGAATTAGTTGTTGAAGTACCTTCCTTCAAGTGTTCAAAAATCTAAAATAATGATTTATTCAAATATTCATTTCAGTTTTAAAAAGAAACACTTTTAGAAACAAATGCTATTACTTTTTACATGTTGCAGTGCTAGTTTTTGAAGCAAGCCAGATTTTTTTCAAACTGTGCATGTATGGGTTTGCAAGGCCTACTGATCACAGATAGGGCCCTATGCCCGAATGTGTTTGAAAATGCATAACTAATTCAATAATGCTTCAGAAAATATGAAACAACTTGTGTTAGATTCCTTGTTTATTTCTCTTTCACTGAAAAATGAGTAAAAAATACTACCATCCAAAAAAATACATGAAAAAGGTGGACCAGCCCTTAGATGAGCGGTTTATGAGCCTCCTCCCCTAAGACAATTTTGTTCACTCTGTAGGGGTCATCATGAAAAAAAGACCTTACCTCATTGGTAAACAACATTAAATTATGCCTCTTCACAATTGCCTCTCTACTACATTTGTCCAACATTTCAGCATTTTACTCAAAGGTCAGGAGCAATAGTGTCTTCCAGGATTTAAAAATTAACTGTCTGTACATCCTGAAGTCAAGCCATTGGTTGTCAAGCAAAAATACCAAAACAGTATAAAGAAATACAACAATATGATGTCTCTCCATAGGTGGGACCCAAGGTGTTATGAGTGGCAGTTACACTGGATATTCAATTTAGAATGGTTTTGATGAATCCTTTAGTCTCACAGATGAAGTCCACCAATGAATGATGCTCAAGTCCTCAACTGAAAGTCTATCCAAGTCTCTCAACAGTAAAAAAAATAAGTAAAAAAATTTTAAAGAAAAAAAAGTCTTTCCAAGTCTTGATCCATGAAACTTCGTCTGAGAGCTGCTTTGCGCTTGAAATTAAGATATGCCATGCCTATCCAACTATAATTCTTGCACCAAATTGTAAGTATCTCTATCCAAATAAATATGTGTTACCTTTATATCTGGCTTTTCACATGACCATTAGTACAATCCTCTGTTTGATTATTATATAAAAATCCCTATGTGACAGATTTTAGAATACTATTCGTCCTAAATATTCCATCACATGCTAAAATTTTGCTACTCATAAGAAACGAATTTTAACAATGATGAATGCCCATATGTTACTATTGGCTTTCAACATATGTTTTCATTTCATTTGTCTACCTAGCTTTTGAACTTTTGGACTATCGGGCATCATTACACACAATTGCTACATCTCTTCCTATGAAATAATATAACAAATATGAGTACTCTCAAGTTAGTCAAACTAGATCATTTCTAAACTCTTGCCCAAAGAGAATCAACATTATTTAATTTTCATCCAAATTTACTGTAGTTGTTTATTTACGACAAAAAATTCAAATATAGTAATTATACTTTGACCAATAGTTTACAATCTAAATCTAAATCAAGACTCTTGATATCACCAATAGGATTAAATCAATGATTCAAAGAGGAAGTATGATTGTCATCCAACTTTCATCTACATTCATTCAGTTTTTCATCTAACCTTCATCCAAATATTTATACTAATCAAACTGCACCCATTTAACATTCATTTAATTTTTATCAATGTGTGGAAGAAATTTCAAAAACTTTGATTCCATATAGATTGCAAGATACATGAGTTTAAAGTGAAATAAATGTTTTTCACTTGCAATATGCATGACTAGATAATTAGATTTTGAATCTTTTTAACTAAAATGTTTCGCAAGATTTTGAATAAAAAATTTTATCTTAAAGAATTGAATTAAGAATTTGGGGGAAATTTTAAAAAAAAGAACTGCACATGATTTTCATTGTTTAAGAATTTTTTAAGTAGAAGTAGGTACAAGATAGAAGAAAAATCTAAGTCTTTTAGTAGTTCTAAGATGAAATCAAAGTTTGCTAATTCTAGTGGTGAGATTGTTTTAGCAAGAAAACAAAGCTACATGGAACTTCTTTTCACAAAAGTATAAAAATTGAGTTAAACAATGAATCCAACTATATGTTATTTTAAAATAAATAAATTCTTATGGCTTGCAAAATAAGATGATCTCTAACTTTTTTATCACTACTCTAGATTAAATGAATCAAAATTTTCCATTTACACAAAAATATTTGTTCTTACAAACAAAATTTTAATATAATATTTTGAATTTGCAAAATTATTTTATTACTTAAGGTTGAACATTTTGAGTTCGGTCTAATAAAACTTTTTCGCTTTGGTATTGATTTGAATAAATCTTCAATGCAAAAGGCACCCTTTTGAAGCTTCTTGGAACTTATTCTAGACCAAACAAAAAACTAGAGTTTTGCTTAGTTCTATCAATTTTCTTACAACCATACAATTAGATATGTTATGAATTATTCAAGAAAAAAATGCAATGCAATCATTATACATTGGAAAATTAGAATGTTTAATGACAAGATGATAGTTTTTTTTAAATAGATGCATAAGAGGAATTTTGGGCCTCCAAGAGATTGTGTTAAGGCCGTTCCCTGAAATTGTTCCCATTGTTGGAGACCAACCTCTACTAGTTTGAATTTTTGAATTTAAAAAAAAAATCCAAAAAAAAAATCCAAATTTCTTAGAATGTATCAAAAAACAAAAAAAATGATTTAAAAGAAAATTTTAAATTTTAAATTTTAAAAAATAATTATATTATTTGACATGGCAGTCGCTTGACCATGTTAGCTTGCTGATGTGGCAACGTTCCCATAGCATTCTCAATGTTCAGGAACTCATAGTCTTCTATAACAACCAAAAATCTTCTTATGCAAGTCTTGGTCTTCTTTTTCATATCAAAACTAAAATTGTACTCAATAAATAAATCATAAGGTTGAAGAACATATCATGCATTATGATAAGTAATTTACAGCATCTCAAAACCTGACATATAATTTTGAATATAATTTCCAAATGAATTTCCAATTCAATTTCTCCCCATAATACAAAAATTAAGATTTACAAGGGACATCCTTATACAAAAATCCTAAATAAAATAATTACAAACATTTTCTCTTCTATCATATTTTCAGTGCTGTAAATTGACTGTAAGTGATATTTATTGTAAATAAAATAAAATAAATAAATAGCATTTTGATAAGATTTTATATATCTTCAAAGTTTTCACTATTTGAATGTAGTACCTTGGGCATTGAGGAGGTAAAAGATACTCCCTCAATCTTGAATTAAGCATTCCATTTCATGAAATTAAGAAGAACACTCTAATTTTTTGCACTTAGAGGTTTAGAATTAAAGAAATAGGATTTAGACTTTAGAATTTAGGACTTGTTGCAAATTTATTCATTTTTGAATGCCAAAAGGTTGACCATGTCTTCTTTTCATTGCAATATTGCATGATTGGAATAATCAAAAATCAACAATAGCAACAATTTTAATGTGTGATATATGGAAAAAGATCACATAGAAGATGCTTAGCCCCTAAACAACGCGTAAGCCATATTCTGATCGATGAACAAGATTGAATCTTTCTGTATAAGATAGAAATGCGATTATTCACCCTCGGAATTAGGGGTGGAAAGGGAAGATCTTCCACAGTGCTTTGACTTCCAATGAGAGCTTTTGCTCTTATGGGAACCAATAATTCCCACGATATCAAAATTCATGATTTCCACATCCACCAACTCGTCGTTTAGGGGTTAGGAGTTACTTACTCACCTCCCTTATCATATACACATCGTTCAATGCATTGGTGGGACTATGCAAGGCATAATGGACACTTAATGTGAGACAAAAACACACATCCAATAGAACACTTAGGGTTGTTTCAGTCCTAGAGGCTAGGTTGGCTCCTGGAATGAATTTTTTAATTAAAAAAAAGACATGATCAAACATAGCACCAAGCTCCACGAATTCGGTGCCCCAGGATTTCTTCACAGTGGGTTCCTCGTAAATTTCTCCATGGTGGGTTCCCCAACTCGCTCACTGTAAGCTTACATGATTGATGAAGCATCTATCTAGGAGACAATGCTTAAACTAATGTACCTCTAATTCCATGAGCATACAGGATCCACTCATTATGCATAACTTAAGATAAATTCACATGCTTGGAGCCTGCAATCACTGGATTTTTAATTTCAAAATCTGCGGAGCACAGGTCCATGGAGTCATGGACATTGGCCACATGTTTCAAAGAAATATAGATTCTGCAGAGCACAGCAGGCTTTTTGAAATTTGTTGTAAGTTAAGCTTAAGTTAAGTTATCTTGTAACTTGCACTGTCTGCCGAAAATCGAAGCACAGAGTGACGAGACTGCCGCGGGGTACAATGAGTGAGTGGCTTCCCTCTCACGGGGCTAACATAAGTGAGTGGTGACATTTCAATGGTTTTTGAATGTTGTGTAAGCTGAATTGACGGAGTAAGTGACTTGGCTTTTCACTCAAGGTTTGAGACTGATCTCTTTGGGCCCAAGCACATCAGCTCTCATTGTCATTGTCGATTTGATGTTCTAGACCTAGAGACTTTGTCATGAAAGGCTTTGAAACTCAACTCAATTTATGAGCTACCAAATGGCAATTTCGGGGAATAGATGGTTATGAACATCTAACATGCTCTGGTTGGTTACCACCTGTTAACCTTGAAGACCCAATTGACCATTTCATCATTGTTGCTTAATTTGAAGGTAGTGTTTATGGGGTGGTTTGTTTTTTTCAAAACTCATAACATTCAATAGCATTGGCTGGTACTCCTTGTGTTCTATAGTCTATAGTGAAGGACATGAAATATTCCACACCTAACAATGCTTCACTAGTATCTATTGAATAGGTGGAGGATGGAGAGGCTATTGGTGTGGAAATTGCCACCCCCTCTACTGTTGAGAGAAGGCAGTATCATAACATGCTACTGAATGTTAAGGGTGTTTCACACTATGGCCGTCCAAGTTAAGAGGCTGTCAATTCTACCAATTAGATTTGAGAAACCATGATTTTCACCAATCAGATTTGAAAAAACCATGGCCTCTCGACTTGGACGGCCATAGTGTGAAACGCCCCTTATATTATATGTTCTTTTTTGTGAAAACTAGATTGGATTGTCTTCCTATTTATATTTTCAAAGATTAGATTGCTACAGTCAAACATAAATTATATGAAAAAGGCATTTTTGATGAGTTATCCATTCCATTTTCACACAAGGAGTTTTTTATTTTTACAAAATGACATCTCTAAATTGAGTTCCTTTATAGGCGATTTTTTTTTCCACATTGGTTGAACACCATGATACATAAACTTGAGGAAAATGCTATTCTACCAAAGCACATTTTACTTCTTCAAGATATCTAAATTAATTGCAATAAAGTGTGTTGTTTTTGCATGGTATGACAAATAGTCCTCTAAATCCAATCCAATCAATAACAATTAAGTTTTCCAATAATGTTATTGAAGTATATTTACACCTTCAAAGTAAATCTTAATCATGAGAAGGATTAAATCACCTCCATTATAATGGAAGATGAAAATTGAAAGGAAGCATAGTATACAATGCGGTAAATATAAGTGGCAAAGGTATTTTTTTAATTGTGTTATTTGTGTGTTATCTACTTGATCTTTGAAAGAAAAGAGATTTCAATTCTAAAATCATGGCAAAACTATATTGTTCCTTTGATCTTAGTATAGGTTATTTTGTTCTTCTCAAGGTAAATCCATATTGAAGGAAAAATCATTAAATACTAAGTGTTTATATTTTAAAATTGAACTTAACTATTTGTATGACAGCAAGTCTCAACGGTGGATTACTTATATTCATAACCCTACAAGATTGTATTTTCACCTATTCTATGAGTTCATTATTAATCTTCAAAGGAATATTTATCCTCATATGAATTTTTTAGTTTTCAAACCCTCCTTAGTTGTCAAACAAGAGTTAAAGATGTTAATTAAAATCTTTATTAGATATACTTTCAAGATTAATGGTGAAAAGTCTAGTAGGAATCACATATACAATCATGTATTTTACTAGTAGAATATAAAGTATAAATTAAAATATGATAAAACATAAATTTTTGGATTAAAATTCAACAACTAACAAATTTTATTAAGAGGTCATTTTAATATCTGAACCTTATCATGTTCAAATACAACTCCATTCATATAGGATATGTAGCAATTTTGCAACTTTTTAGACAAGTAGTATGATGTGCAATAATGATCTAAATTTGAAGTGTCACATGTCATTGGATCTAGCTCAACATGAATACAAATTCTTTAAACTATTATATACATCAATTCAAACACCTTGTATGTCAAATATATAAAAAACACAATAGTACAAACCAAATTGGAGGTCTTTGACCTTTAAGGCAAACTTAGCTTCACATTTCCTATATTTCTCTTCAATAGGTACAAACTTTCATTCAATGACTATAAGTGCCCTTTCCAAGTGTAAAAATTTGACTTTAGTTAAAACAATTATATCCATCTATGTTTAGCCCCCCTTCCCTTTTTATGTGATGTAGAAATTTGTTCAAGTGTTCCAAATATAATTGTAAACCACCTATAAGGTACATATGCCTCTTACTTTATACATGGCACAATATAACATCCCTCTCCCCACTATATACCCAAATTTGATTTTGTACTCCTTTCCTCACTATATCACTTTATAGTTATATGATTTATTTATAAAATGAGGTTTGTTAAGTTATCAATCACGCATGTTATGTGATTTCCAAATGTAATCTAAAACCAAACAATATAAGTTAATTCTTTTGTATTTTTGTATCCATATTGTATTTCTATATATGTATCTATATTTATATATAAATATAAATATAAATATAAATATATATTTATATATATATGTACATTTCAATATCTGTATTGTAAATTTATATGTACATATTGTATTTCAATCAATGGCAGAGGAAGGGAGTTCTTGTTTTTTTCCAAAAGTAATCAATAGTTGTCTTTTTCTATATTGGGGGATAGGAGGATTGCATCTTTTCAAGGGATAGTGATAAAACCTTTAGTAAATGTTTTTGGGTTTGATTTTAACACTTTAAAGCATTGCCACCTGTGCCTAATATATGAGGTTGGAACAACCAAGGTAGATTGGACTCTAAAATATTCTCCACTATTGTATCAAGGTAGAGATTTTTACCACCAGATGCATGGCTAATTTTGACATTAGTACCCCAACAAAGTCTAGACATGGAATAATGGAAGAGTCCAATGTTCATTGAAATAATTAATTATAAGATGCAATAATAAGAATAATATTAATTTTGGCAAAAGTGTAGTGAGGATACAGTCTTTAGAGCCATTTTTGCCAACCCATGTTGTAGGGTCCTGAATCACTATGTGCACCATCCAGTTTGAAACCCACAATGAGAAGTTTCCTGTGGGGATTCAGTGCCCCACAGTCCTGACAGTGGTGATGCTCTTACACCTATAAAACCATCTAAGATTTCATTTTGAAAATTCATAAAAAAATACCAAAATTCTCCAATTTTTTAAACTTTTTCCTGCTTTGAATATATGATTTTCATTTATCTAGTAGTAAAAAATAACACCTGAAAATAATTTTTGACTTAGGTGTTTCTACGTTAACTTAGTACCCGCCACTCACAGTAAAGCACTCGCCTTGCCCCCACCTTCTTCCCAGTTGGACGGTAATCAGGACGCGCAATTGTAAAATATTCCCAGCCCCACAAAGCCTGGGCGGCCGAATAATAAAGGAAAGGTTCTTACTATGAAAAGCCTATGGCCCACTCGGAATACCACCACTTCTTCATCCGCAAACTTCGTTCATTCATTCAACACAAGTCTTGCAAGCATCATCATCTTCTCTACTATCCTTGTCTCCCACGTCGGTCCCCTTTATTATCCCGGTTCCACATTCGCCTCACTTATAAGACGCTCCCTCACTTGTCGTCTTCTCCAGCCTTTCTCACTTCTTTGCTTGGCACTCAATCGAATCTCAAAACCAGTCACAAAAGACATGCATGGAGTATCTCTGTGAAGATACAACTCGTAGATCAGGAAACGAGGTCGAGTTGTGTTGACTCAGTTCGGCGTTGCACCAGGGCTGAAGCTTTTGATTCGGAAGAGGTTTCAGGATCGGAGCAGCCATGGGTCTCAGTGATGTATAATCTCAAACTGTTACTTCGTTAAGAACCGTCAATGTTTTAGTTGCATTAAGTGTTTGAGTTTGAGTTTCGGGAATGGTGGTGATCAGTGAGAGGTTGGAAAGACATGAGGCCGAGAAGTTGGGCATATTCACTGTGCAGCTTAGAAGAGAAACTAACATTTAGAGTTCAGTTTGTCTCCCCATATTGTATCTTTGTCATGTTTTCAAGGCGGATCGCTGATGCTATAGCTGGTTTGAGAGCTTCGATTATCTGACATGCTCTCAAATTGCAATGCACAGCTCTTCTCGAGACGCTCGGAGCCTCGGTGGATGAACCAGGGGTCTCCGCCTTATGGCCATGGAGGCAATTCCCCTGTAAGTTCTTCATTCTCACTGATTCTTATGCATGCTGCGTCGTTTAGGATTAGTGCTCGAGCGCCACAAAGTTGTTTCATCCTCTGGTGATTAATTTTCTGTTGAGCAAGTGCCTTGAGTACTAAGCTTACGCCCAAATGGCATATTTTGCTGCTGACTTTGAGCATGGTGGTGTTTGGGGTATCTCCAGAGAACCGAAATGAGGGTGATTATGGGTTGCAACAAGTGCGAGGAGAAGGTCCGAGAGGAACTCGCCGAAGTAAACGGTGAGTAGAACTCTCGCCACCACGTACTGTTCCAAACGAATATCTCAGATTCGGTTTCTCGCAATCTAGTTATGAGCCTAGCTCTTTTCTTTTCCAGCATCAGTGGTCTATCTTGGACTCTAACCTCTCAGATACAAGTGAAGTAAGCTGCAGCAGAGTTGAAACGTAGTGAGCGAGACCGTTCTCGAACGTCGTTCTTCGCAACCATGCTCTGATTCTTAACAGACTGAAACCTCTGCTTACAAATGTCTGGGCATGCACAGGAGTTCAAGACGTCTACACAGACCAGGCGAGGTCGGAGGTGGTGGTTTACGGCTTCGCTGACACACACGACGTGTTAAAGAAGGCTCGCAAGGTGGACAAGAGAGCAGACATCATGTCCACTGATTCCTTCACTGTCCACCACAGCAGGCACGGGCAGAAGCATAACAAGATCCACCACAAGCACGACCGGCACCACCATGGCTATGGCCGATCTCACAGCGTTTACCCCGTGGAAACCAGCTACAACTCCAGTTACAATCAGGCGAGCTCAGGGCACGGCAGCCGTAGCTACAACCACGGTGACTACCGACACGGGTACAGACAGGAGCCTGAGTTTCGTTCCCTGCACGACGGCTACCGATCGGAGGCGGACGTGCACCGGTACCAGCAGTACAGGGACACTTACCGGCCGCAGTACTCGGAGCAGCACCGCAGCATGTATGACGAGTACCGACCCGATTATGACGTGCACCGGTACCGGCACCACGGGTACCTTCCGAGCCAAAGCTACCCTCCCAGTTATGCCGAAGAGCGAGACTACCGAAACTCGCCGTATCCGGAAGCTGTGATGAATCCGGAGTATCTGCAACAGCTTGACTACTACTGACTATGAGTTTTCCAATTTTTTGTACAACAAGTATGTCGATGATGTATAAGTGACTAAATTACCGCAAAGTGACAAACGCCAGCTAGTATAGATCAGAGCTAGTATAGATGAATGCTGCGTAACACACGATGACGATGTGATGATCACTAGTCTACGCTGACGGAGATCCCAAGGCGGTTAATTTGTACTTATTATTCTCCTTTGCACAGCTAGTTGTCCCAGTAGGAAATTAAGGAGCAGTTAGTAAGGTAGATGGGAAGCTAGTAAGAGGTCAAAGACTGATCCGGCTTCTTCTACAGTGCTACTCTGTATAGAAAAGCCATAATTATCCGGAAATACACAAAAAAAATGTATATTTAGTAGACTTGCTGCGTACTTTTCAATTGGATTGTTTAGTCCATTGCCAGTGCTATCTTGCTTGGTATGTCGATAACTAAGAGAGACTGTCCGCGATTCACCATATCTGGAAGCTATCAGCGTACTTTTCATTTTGATTGTTTAGTCCATTTCCAGTGCTATCTTGCTTGGTATGTCGATAACTAAGAGAGACTGTCCGCGATTCACCATATCTGGAAGCTATCACGAAGCAGGATTGTCTGAAGCAGGCGGACAATTACAGATTTCGATTTGTGTGCAACAGGGGTCATATGATGATGATAGAGTGATAAATTAAGCAAGAGACTGAGCTAGTATTGATAGTAAAATATTGCAAATGAAGGAGATTTGTTGGCTGAGATTCTTCCAAATCATCTGGGTACATAATTAGCCTCTCATGCACAGCCAAGGGAATGAGCTTTGTGAATGTTACGTAGGTATACCTAACTGCAACCCCAACCCTGATGCAATGAGGTTTTCTTCTCTTATTTGCGGGAATTAGGCGTACTCACCTTTTGATGCTGCATGAGATCGACGTTGAAATTTAAAGAGGGACCGGCTTCTGCTATTCTGTACACATGTCATACCGAGTATACCGAGAAATTGTAAATTAAGTAGTCCTCTAGCTGTGCACCCTTCGACTTTGAAGTACGGTACTCCAATACTGAATGATGGGTGGGGCATTCAACGTGTGTGAGGATTTTGTGTTGCTTGTGCACTGGATGCGTGATCTCGCTTGTCTTCTGTCGATTCTCGGGTTGCTGTTTTTGTTGCGGATGTAGTCAGCAGTACTGGTGCAATTCTTACGGGATAGTCTTGCTGCTCATGGTCTCACAGCGAAGGAACCAAAACCAGAACCGTTACTTGAGGCCACGGTTGAGAACACAGTGCATGTCCTCTTGCACATGACAAGCTCTGAATTAGTACCATCATGCTTTTGTTAGGGTTTGTTTAAGTAATAACCCCTCTCTGCTCAAAAGTGATCCATGATGGCCGACTGGGGCAAGTAGGTGCAACCAAATGTACTTGTATCGCTAGGTTTGGATGCTTCCTCTTCATTTCAAAATACAAATTTAGGGTTTTCATTTGACTCACGCAGCACAAAAGCATAAGACAAGCACAACTATAACCCTAGATCTACTCTTTGGAATGAAAAGGAGATATGCATGAGGTGCATTTGGGTACATTGTGCTCACTTCGATGAACTATTTTGTGCTCTTGGAAGTGAGTTAGGATGATATGTTGGTGTATCCTTTAGAATTGGAGGTCCAGTCCACCCTTGGTATCTGTTAACATTTGGGAGCAAGGAAACTTGTAATACGTCATATATGATGTTAACACTTGAACACTTATATAGGTACTGTACATGTGGGTTAGTTTTGTAAATAATTTAGGAAAATTTGGATGATGCTGAAATTTAGAAAATGATTTACAACTATTTCTAAAAGTCTGAAAAAATTGTTTTTGAGAAAAATAGAAAGAGGAGTACATTTATGCATGAATAGAGAGAATTGATCCAAAATTAGGAGTATCCTCAGAAAGTGTCAAAAATAAAAAAATTCCTATGTTTCTGCCGAATTGTTGAATTGCAAAAAAGAAAATATTTCTGCATGAACTTGTTGAAACTAACCTACAAATACACTAGCATAGACAATTTATAACACTTACATGAATAATGCATATGTGACTTTAGAATTAATAACAATAGCACTTATATAAATGAAGGATGAAAATACATAAGATATGAATGTCATGATATATCTATGCATAATTGAATAACAAATCTACAGTAGTTTGATGAGATTCTTGTACATGCCCAATGATATTGAAGGATCCCTTTCTCTTGGACCACAATAAATTGGAAGCCCTTCTCTATTGTTGACCTAAACTTCCAACCTCTTTAAATCATCAAACAACAAATTTAGTGCAACATCATAACATTTTAAATGGTACAACACTAAAATATAAAGAGGTTGATGTAAAGAAGCTTGAAGTTTTTAATTCCAAAAAAGTTGATGCAACAAAGCTTGAAGTTAAAATTAATCCTAGAATGGTTGATGGAGTTTATGACCATATTATTTGCATGATGTATAATGTACAATGCATGATGTAGAATGGATGATGGATGAAGATATTGTAGGCTATTTACATTACTATTTATGCCAACTACAACATGATGTATAGAGCATATGATGGACATAATTCATTTCATCCAAGTTATAAATATTCGTAGCCCCACTTTCATTTGAATTAACACTTATTGAGGTAAATTTATTGAAAATAGGAGTATAATTTTCATAATTTTTTTTGACAATTAATAATTAACACTTTCTAGTGTATTTTTTGGAATCTTTTAGGGAGAGCAATTTTTCTTCACATATATGCAATTTAACATTTATTGGGATAACAAATATCAACAATGAATTATACTTGGTCATCTTGTATACAATTGAAGTGCTCAGTGTCAAAACATGACCTTAACCCCTGAGCGCCCCAACGACCAAAATCTGGCCTCTCCAATGAAAAACTTTCTTGTTTGACTATTATAATCTTTTGAGTGGTACAGTCAAAGGGTGTGTCCTTTTCCCCAAACCTCCAGGTCTCTCTTGACTACCAATCGATACGGTTGGTTTACATGGATTTCTTCTTAGAAGAAAGTTTGAGTGGAATGAGTTTGGAAAGGTTTGGATTTCAATGAATTAGCTCTGGGCACTCAGGGGTTAATGTCCTCTCTCTCTTGAACTACTTGACAATTTTCTCAAAAAATTGTCCCAATTAGATGACTTGTTATGCAATCAATAAAATCAAAATTTTATAAAACGAATTTCAACCATATGCTAAATGCATGGAAAGAGATATTACCTAATTAGCATTAGATGAAATTTGAGGGCATTACAGGACCGTTTTGGGTCTGTTCCCGAAACGGCTCCCAATGCCGCAGAACCCTGTCAGGCCGACTTTTATCGGAAATTTTTTTTTTTTTTTTTTTTGTTTGTTTTTTGGGTCCTGAAATATGAAAATAAGTCCAAAAAAAAATTTGAAAAAAAAGAAAAAATATTACGTGGCAGTGTCCCGACCACGTAGGATTCGGGTTCACAGGGCAGAAATTGCATTCCCGCAGTCCAGGAACCCGTAGTCTCCTAATGCCCTCAAATTTCTTCTAATGTCTGGGTTTTTAAAATTCAGCTCATTCCGAGCCACTATAATATTGAAAATAACACAACTCGAGGTAGAATTGTAAAACTTGTACAAAAACTTGAAACGAAACTAAACCCTAGCCCAATGGACCTTCGTACCTTTTACTCACAACACCATTTTGGGCACATTGGAAAGCTGCATCAAATTTAATTTAATTATGTCCTATTTGAAGTTTTTTTTCAAATAATTCATAGCCATTCTTGAATGATTTCATGATTCTAAAATACCAAATGCTATAGGATAAATAAAGATAATATAGGGTGGTTGTAAGAAAGGCCTCATGTTTTAATTCTTGTTTTGTCAAAATTGCATTTTTGGAACATAGTACTAGAATCACTACAAGTACTATGAAGTAGATCAATCACAATTGTTGATATGAAAAATTAACGACTAAAAGTACCATTTTGAGTAGTATGAGTACTTGTAAGTGATGAAATAGTACTATTTGAAAAAAATAACAATTTGTTGCAAAAAATAGATACTCAATGAAGCATAAATTAATCATAAATAGATCAAGAACAAAACAAACAACTAAAAATTGGCAATTCATAAGGACTTGATGGTAATTAAATTTTACCCAAAAAAGAGAAGTTGAAACCATCTTCAATGTTCAAAGGTGCACGCACAAGGGAGCCCTAGTTTTGAGTGTTTTTTTTATGAAAAAAAAGGTCTTGGTACCTCAAGGGCTAACTTGTCATTTTGAAAAAAGAAAGTGGACCTCATCTTTCAAAATGGTGATGTTTGGAAGATGTTGAAAATCCCACAAGACAATGGATAGCAATGCATTTGCACTTTGCAATACAAAAACTAATCCACCATACCATGCAAACACCTCATTGTGGTTATAGAAAAAGATCCACGATTGATATTGTCGGCAACATTTTTGTTACTCATGAAGCCTAAATTTTGGACATGATTGGAATGACTTGCGTAGTGTGTGCAAGTGCTACTCAACAAGTACTTGGATGTCCCAAAGTGTGAGGACTCTACATTATATTGGAATCTTCCGATTCCAAGTTACTCCATGAATTCCCAGTGGGCATTAGGTGCCGAGTGCTTTGAACTTGTGAGAGAGTGAGTGCTGGAGTCCATTTTGTGAACTTGTGGAGCAATTACACAAAATTGAGTTGCTAGTGTAGACTTTAGAGCTTCTCAATAGTGAAGTATACACATTAATTAAAATTTGCAGTAACTTTGTTGTAAGGATGAGCTCATTAACTACTGCACGAGAATGCAGAGTTGCTCACAAATAAACTAACACATGCGTCAAGCACGAACAGTCGTAACGGCTTGGGAGATTACACGGTAACAGTCGAGAACAACTTGAGAACTTGTTTTGAAATTCAGTCTCGATGTCATTAAAAATTTGAGCTTACAATTACAAGACTGCCTAGCTAACAGAATTGTGTCCAAAACGTGTACTCTTCAAATAGCACTCGCCCAAAATTCTTTCTGATGTGACATCAACATCACAAAAGCAAAACAGTTGCATCACAAAAGCAAAACAGCTGCTAGAGATCTTTTTTGACGATTTGTAATTCAAATAACATTCTTTAGCAGTTAGACGACTAAGAACTCTCCCTTCTGCGCTGTAGATGGCAACCCAAAAGTAGAACTCAAAATAAAAATGAGGCATTTCGTGAAGTGAGCGTGAACAGAGATGATTTTCCTCCTGGCATGAAGCATCTATTAATTATAGTCTAGAATCTTATCTTAATTGTAGTCTAGAACTCGAGGTGACGGGATTTTCCTTCGGTTTAGGAGGTATTTATGAAACGTTGTGGCGATTAATTTGGGCTCAGTAAGATTTAGGGTAATACAAGCTTCTGATCTTGTGAAATGTTCACACAATGCTGCAGTGTGTGCACATGTAGAGGTTGCTCAATTAATGGATCAATAAACAAACTAGATGCTAGTGTACTAGATCACCTCTGTACCTGAAGCGAACATCAATACAAGTTGTTTGTAAGTGGTATGGATGAAGCATTGTGAGCAGTGACTTTCGTTCTTGCTTCAACCTTGGATCTGGGCTGGGAATGTCCTCCCCCTGTTCAATCCATGGCATAATCTATTAACTTGGCGTTCTTCACCATCGCATGCTTCTCCTTCCTGAAGGTTTATGTGGACACTCGGGTAGTCCGACGTGATGTTAATAGCCAGGATGTCGTAGACCAATACAGAGATATATTGCACTCAGGGTTGTGGCTGAGATGAAGTGCAGATCAGCTATTCTGCTCCTCTATAATTCCGCATGTTCGTGCGTTCATCGAAGCTTTGGAAATCATGGCGCATCATGTGACCTGGACATCAAGCCCTTTTGAAGAATTTAAGCCACATCAGAGGAACACTTACCTATTACCGAAATTGGCCTCCTGTTTCTGGAGAAACTACATGACAATTTGAGGGAGACGTTTTCACGAATCACGATGCGATGGTTTCGACTAAAGCAAAGGGACACCAGGTGCTCAAAATTTAGAGCCTTGGTGTGTGCTGAACTTTTGCTGCGTTTGTTTGACGGTGAAGAGGAGGGGTCCAACGATGGTAGTCTGAGTTGTAACTATTCCAGTGGATTCTGGAGCTCCAAACATTAGTGGGCACTAATCTCTCTAGTATACATGTGACTGGTAGCTAAAGTTTTAAGTTTGATGTCATGAATCTTTGAATCCGTTGCATGGGCGGCTCCACTCCCATCCACACAATTCTCATTACAGTATGACTCTCACACTGTGGGGAAATTTCCCCACCTATCAGGGGATCGATGACATATCAGTCGATGGGGAAATCCTCTGAAGAAAAGTAAAAGGAGGAGTTGACTTGGGAGGTACTTTGTCCCATATGTTGTGACCAAGGCGGAGACAGATTGTGGGTAGAAGAAGGACTGCGTGTGGACGTAGAGGTATACCTTTCTCGGCCTTTTGGCTAAGATCAAGTGTAGTATCTGTTCTTATCAGTTTAATATCTGATACGAAGCTCAAATGAGTTTCATGATATTAATCTAATTTTTTAGCGGGTGCGGGTCCATCCGGCAGCTTGCTGCCAGGCCCCGCGCGCGTCGCCTTGGTCTTGCACTACCTCCCTGGCTGGCGCAGCCCTTAACTCCTCTTCCGAGGAATCCAATTAAAACTCCAAACAGCAATAAGCTAATCGTGAGACCGAAGTTGTCATGTCCCACGCGCGCTTCTGCAGATGTATCCGCTATACTGTAATTGTTAAAAGCTTCGTAGGTGCTGCTTCCGGTGAATTGAGAAGGCGATGCTGAACATCCTTGGGATTGATATCTCTTTTCCAATTTGTTGATTGCTTGGGAATGGGGAATCAGTCTGAACGTTGAGGGATCAGGAACAAGTCAACCAATGAGCTGGACAGGATGTAGGGGTAAACTGAAGTAGTCAAATCTTGCTTTGTAACTAAGCATGAAATTGCAAAAAAATATTGTGAGAGGGGGTTTGAGATAGATTGTTTTCTGTTTCGAATTGTCTCTGAATACGGTATTCAAACTTCGTCTGTAGGATGCTTTTGGCGGTAGTGTGATGGAAACACGCAGAACATGAATGCCTGTGTAGATGAAGGCGGGCGTGAAAGAGGTTGATTGTATAATCGGGGGTCCGCGTACTCGTATCTCTAAAGGAGTGTTTTTCTAAGATACAATATGGATGGTAAAAGCATTCATTTGCCTGAAGTGTTAACCCACAGCGCAAGCGAAGCGTCCCACCATCTCCGACTCTGAGAGCCTGGGCAAATTTATTCCTTTGGGCCAGTTTCAAGTGGATTCTTAGGCTTCAACAGTCGCTGTTGCAGAACAGCAATACCCTATATTTCACCCAGCGCCAAAACATCAATACTTGCATACTCTCCCACTTAACCTCCGCCATAGCAAGAGATGGTCTTGATAAAGCTGCACACTTTGAGCTGTGGTCTAAGCTTTTGTTGACTTCAACAGCCGGAAGCACCTTACGCATAGTTCAAAAGATGATGCTGAACATACTCCAGAAGTTAATTCAGTTTGTGCACCCCGTGGCATTAACATTATCTCACACTCATTTGGGAATTAATGCGCAAGTTTGTCACACTCTCAAGTGCACTACTACGGACGTTCACCTCTCTCTACACTCAAGACTATGGAATGAATTTATACTTGAATACAGCAGTGAAGTTAAATGTGTTAGTCTCAAATTACAAAAGCTTTGATATACACTAAAATACGCAGCCAGAAACGGGTTAACCCTAATAAGAAACCCTAAATCCGGATGAAATTAGTTCTGGTAATACAGTTGGCATGCCAATGACCGTGCAAGAACACGTCCATGACCACTCGCAAGTCGCATCAATTTATGGCTACTGTTTCACATTTATTTTTTTATTAGATGTTTCCGTAGTTCCGTCCTTGCGATTCCATGTGAATGTATTGATCGCCACAGCTCATATCATGGAGTGGTTGCACTGGCTTTCTTGGGCTTCTTTCCTCGCCGACTTTTTCTAATGCTTTTTCGAATTGATTGGCAGTTACCTGCAAATATTCAATCTAGCCGATTGTGTTTGCTATCTCAATTCCATTCTGAATGAAAAGCAAGGAATTTATGATGGTGGTATGCTAACAGGATATGTACAATGCGTGGATTGTTCCTTCTAAGTAGTTAGAGTTTATTGCAGGACGGTGAGTAGCTTTGAGTTTTCTGTTAGTTTGTACTGTAAAGGACCTACTGGAGGAGACCAAACATCTTCTAGGGTTTGCCTCTAGACTCGATGTTTTGCAGAACCCGCAGATGAAGAGCCCCCAATCCCGTCTCCAAGGTGCTAACTGAAGACCCAGGTCTCTTGGTGAGCAAATTGCGGTAGAAAATGTCTATTCCGACATTTTCCTTTTCATGTCTTGGCGAGAGGCATCAAGGGCTCTGGAGCGACAACTTTTTATTTAGGTCAATATGATCTGGACAAGGTATTCATCCCTACTTTCCTGTTTCACATTGTCTTACTTCACTTTAGAGGTTGTCACGAAAGAGGCGAGTGCAAACCTCTGTGAGGAGATTAGCTTATACTGGTCGTTGTGCTGTTGGAATTTAGCAGAAGATTATCTGCATTAGGACTACTCTATTTGTCACTCTTTTATTCGTAGCTCTTCTATTTCGCATTTTCTGATGCAATGTCGACCGTCACAATGCTGAGCTCAAGTCGTTGGAACTGCTTATAAGACCTTAGGCTTCTCAATATTGTGTCTCTGGGAAGAGCAAAATTGTGTAGAGCCATAATTAGGGCTTGGAGAATCGATGCCCTATTCGTCTTCTGCTGCTTCTGTAATTGAGGCGGGCAATATCTCAATTCTCTATGTCCAATCTCGAAGGGCAGCGATGCGGTGCTGAAGAAGACTTGGAGTTTGTCAAGCACCAATGCTTGTCTATCACTCCATAAGATTTTCCTGCGGAGAGCCCATGAATGCGCCCGAATCTTTATGTGGTGCTCTTTTGGGGCTTCTGCTTTTCCTTGTTTTTTCTCCGATTCACTTTATCTTTTATACTTTGCAATCGAGGAGTAACTTAATTGGATCTACATACTGCATCTACTTAGTTTACAGAAATTATTTACTAGATAATTCAAATCGCTATTGAAAAATATTGCTAGCTGCGTTGAGCAAGCCGTCATGTATGTAATTTCTCCTCTCCCGAGCTACAGATTCGAGTTATGATTGTGGGCGACATAGTTAGTGAAGCAAGAAAATCTTGGGAAAGTTGAGTGTTGGAATAGGAACCGCAAGATGGGAGTGTTCATGGCTTATAATGCAGCTCCTCTTATTCATTGCCACTCTGCCACCTGAAGTGTCATCGAGATTATCGTAGGGACGATTAGGGCGGGAGTCCAACCGGCTCTCGTATTGCACTGTGCTCTTGTTGCTTACCAGCGTAAAGAAATTTGTACGAAAAATTCTTGAGTGGAGTGTGGATCATGAAGCATGTCCTGCTGTAATTCAAGTTCAGAAAGAGATGGGTTTCACACAAGTAAGCCAACTCAAACCCTCACTAACTCAAAATACAAAATGAAGTATTGGGTTTTTCTTACTCTCTAACCTCAACGTGATGACCTGGCTGACAATCTATTACCGTAATTGTCAATTAACTTGAACACGTGACAAGTGTGAGGAATATTACTGAATGTCCAATTGGTGAGGATCGGATTATTGAGGTCGTGAGTGCACGAAAGCTTACTCCTGACATTACTTGTTGAAAATCGACGCCAATTGATGTAGTCTATGTCTCTATAATAATTGCAATCGGATCGTCCAACCACAATTGGTGCGCCTGTAGCTCAGTGGATAGAGCGTCTGTTTCCTAAGCAGAAAGTCGTAGGTTCGACCCCTACCTGGCGCGATTACTTTTTCAAGGTGGACACTTTTTCCACCACTGATGCATCAAGAGTGTTCGTTTTGTAACACCAAACAACTTGCTGGCATCCTGTGGGGACAGGCATGTGAAGGCGCCGCCACAAATCTGACTAGCAGTCGAAGTGGAAGAGGAAGTGGATTTCATATTCCTGAGCCCGAAATGGACAGAATTTTCAATGTAATAAATTAAGTTCTCCGAACTACAGTAGAGAATCAAACCAAAATCTTACCAAGATGTTACAAGTAAAGTCGATGCCTCCCTAGATTCCATAATTTCAATTTACCCGTCTTTGCAGCCACTCCAAATCAAGAGTCTACGTGGCTTTGGCATGATGCACTTAGGTTTCGTTCCCAAGGTTAGTATGCACGCATCTCTTGTTTCCAAGGGTCTTTGTCCAAAAATCTGTGGTGATATTTACCCATATTAGTGTTCGACAGTTGCCCTTCACCTTTAATTTATATTGTTGCATTTGAGTTAGTATGCGGAACTCCGTTTTCATTAAGACCGTTGTAGAGAGTGTTGTGCAGGAAATTTGTTGCATCAGTCGTTCTTTACAACTTCAGGAATTCCAGAATTTGTGCCAATGTTGCGCTTAGTGGAGTGCTCATAATGTAAGTTGGGAGTGTTAGCTACCACAAGTAGTTGACATTGGTGTATGCCAAATTGCCAAGCCTTGAATGCCAAGTAGTGCAATATCCTCAGTTCCGTTTTCGTATCATGAGTCACTCGATGGAGTGGTTCCCTCTACTCAGAGACTGTCTTTACTGAGCTCCTAGTGTATTAAAGGCTGTCAAGTTAGGTAGACACTAACTAGACAACCCCAAGTGCAGCCCCCTCATAGGCCTCCTGATCCTCACTCAACCTCCAAGAAATCAATCAACACTCAGAATCTCAGACTAGACAAATTTTAGTTGTTCGAGAGAAACAGCATCCAAGTCATTATTATGCACAGATCACATGAAAGAAGGCACCAGTGTTCACAAAAGTGGCGACATTAGCAAACCCTTCTATGCAAAAAAGTTTCTATTGAAGTGAATGGGAATAAGCTCATAGGGTTCCACCCCCCACAGCAACGTCTGTAGCAACATTGGACTGAACATTGCCAATAACACTCAAACGTGATAATTCCACAATTTTACATTCATCGAACTGTACTATGAAGCGTTGTCGAAAGCGAACAACGGTTTTGAACATGTTTGCTGAAAACAATTTCTCATGTACTGGACTGTACGGCATTCCGAAACTTTACATGTTCTAAAACGTACCGTTGCTATACTCTCTAAATTCTAGTACTGATTTACCATAGAATAAATTTGAAGGTTTTGCACAATTAGGAGCGCTTATCCAACTTGTTATGAATCACATTTGGGACTAACTTCTGGGAGGCACATCTTTGAATGCCAGAGGACACATGCTTTGAACCAGCACGTGGGTGGGCTCTGAATCACCCAACTGGACGGCTTGATGTGGCAGGCTACCTGCAATTCCAAGAGCATGCAAGTACTTATTTGAGGCCTGCTTTCAGCAAAAGCCTGGCTGGGTGGAAGTCGAAACCGAAGCCAATATTCCATTTCTTGCCTGCTTGCCGGCTCGGCTGCACGAGCATGACAAGGAACTCTGTCCGTATCACATCTCTACTGCGGACCACGTGCCTGAACCTCAGTCTCGCGCAGGGACAGCCTGTCCTCTGAAAGCTTGTGCGTCCGATGCAGAACTGAACCTGGCGAGTAAGTTAGTGCTGTAAACATCTTGGTTTGTCTGGGCGGCCACTGAAAATTCACAGAGTTTTGAGCCTTGCAACATGTCTCCGAAGGGTTACATGCATGACCCCTGCAACATGATCCCAATGAGATCAGTCAGACCACTTATCAAATTGATACTAAGGATTTGTGCTTGGATTCTGAGATGGGGTCAGTGAGAAGCTCTTTCACTTAATCTCTGAGGTCAAAAACTTTCTTTCCCTGCAAAATGCGAACATGCACTGCCCACGTCATGCAAATGAATGTGCCAGGTACGTAACTCCATCCGATGGTAAAACCAATGTAAGTCTGAGGACTTCTCATTCGCCTAAAGTTGATGAGACCATGAGATGGAGCGACTTATCCTACCTGAACTACAAAAGAAAATTGCACCACTTGACACTCCAGGTTTGTTGTATACCAATTTCAACTACAATCATGGAGTAAGCAGCTCAGAGACTGGTCAGGTTTTTTGTTGCTTTACTCTTTCAGTGAAGTTATGCACGCTACAAGCCACTTGAATATACCCTTGGTTTCTGGAGTTCTTTGCAATGCAATAATTGGTATAGCATACCAATTATAGCATACCCTCCATTACAAAAGGCAATGTTAGTATCTCATGATGACAATGTTTTCCTTCTGAATGTTTGCAACCGCTTTAAAAATGATGCCCTCCTGCCATCTCACATTGCTAACGATGGTTTTAGCTTCTGTAGCTTTCAACAGAATTTGCTGTATCATTGGTTCAATGGTGATCGAAGATGAGTGCCTTGATTATCTCAGGATTTCTCAGCGTAATGAAGTCGAAAGTAGCAGAATCTGAGGGTCCAATTTTTTTTTTAACTTCCTTAGAAAAAAGATTTCAACATACAAAAAAAATGAGACTCGTCACAAAACTCTCAGTGAATTCATCCCCTGTGGTGAAACACGTGAAAATTGCACTCATTGGTCAACGTACTTACATGGACCATGGACCGAATGCTTGCATTTTTCACACAAGAGATTCAATAGGAATGACTCCCACTTGCAATGAGCAAAAGCCCTTCAGCAGTTGTGAGACAAAACTCTGACAAACAGAAGACACATGACAAAACAAGCCGCCACCTTACTTAACCAGACTGTGAGTCACAGTCTCCAATATTGAATCTTCGTGATCAATTTGGATGTGCTTCACCTTTGTGAAATAGTGGACTGAAGCTTGGAAACATCCTACAGAAAACCTGATAACTAAATCACCCTGTTTGTGGCACAAGTTGCTGTGGAAAGGCAGGCAACACACAATTCAAATTCACCAATGTACATTCCTAATTCACATGACACAAATTGGGTGACTTGTACGGCAGTAGAAGTGATTGTTGGGGCAGGTGAAACATGCTTGGGTAGTGAATGTGTTTGTTGATTCATGAGCCTTTTACGACAAAGCATGGTTCTGCTTACCTCACCAAGAAGTTTAGGACACATTGGGTGGTGTGTAAGCTTACGTGGGTTAAAATTGCATTCCAAGTTGCCAAATTAGGACAAATGTCAAAAGAACTTTCCTTGTAACTTCAGTTAGTAAAATTATTTGAAACTCCTTGACCTGAAAATTGACTACCAAGTACAGTTTGACCCCAAGTGTGCAAAGGTAGGAAGGTAGTCTGCTCTTAAAAGCAACTTCTTAAGAGCTGATTGCATTTCGGGGAAAGTTTAACTCCTTGAAACAATTTTCAGTGAATCTTTGTACAAAGAAAAATGGTGTTGACATCTAACCCAAGGCCTTTCATATTTTTTGAACCTTCATGGAATTAGTTACAAATTTTTGAAGTTAAAACATAGTGGTCAGTAAAAGCGACCACCTTAAATGTACATTGTTGATACATTGAAGAAAGCGAAATGTACTTTTAAGGTAAACCAACCTATGACAAGTAAAATGAGTGGTCTAACTTGTTGCAATTCACAAAAATATTCACATTTTTTCTCATACAAAGACAAATGTGAAGAATGATGAGAGCAATTGAAATTTTATTTTTCGGACAAAGTATAAATTTTTTATGAATTTTTGAAGTGTGCTATACATTTGGTCCATAAGAGTTTGTAGACTATTCCAAATCAGCAAAAAGTGTTTCTATAATGGTCATATTACCACCTAAAGTAGTCGCAACATTTTCTAACATGGCTATATGATTTCCTAACATGGCCATGAAAAGTCTCTTATGAGTAGATAGAAAACTCTAATTGATAATTAACTAGGAGCCTGTTATAGGTAGTTGGATTGTCATAGGCCAGTTTACCTTATGTTAGCAATCACTTTAAGAACAAGGTCACTTTTAGAGCACCCTACTTCAATCCCTAAAAGGAAAGTTATATATTTGGCTTAGTACTATGGAATGATCTTATATTCAAAAAATTTAACTTATGCATTCTATTAAAAATACCAAATGATAATAAGAATTCTTGTTCACTTCAAAGGGATTGCAATTTGCAACAATGACCTTTTCTTTAATGATATTTTGTCATATAAAAAAACAAAGCACAATGCCATATGTTAGAGCAAAATAGGTAGAACATTGTATATTGTCATGACCATATTTTGGATTCTCTAGTCTTTGGCTCTTTATACTCTAATCAATCGTTAAGACTTTCTTCAAGCCATAGTTGTAAGCTTGCACTAAAAAATATGCCCACAAGTGCACAAAATTGCATATAAGTCAACTAAAATTTACTTATCCGATCACACACACACAAATGTATATATTGCACACAATATAGAATATCATCTTTTATGGTTTGAAAGGTATATAAGTAGGTACAATAAAGACTCTATGAAGTCTTTAATTGCTTGATTTTTGAATAATGTATACAAAAGGCAATACTTAACAAGTCATCGAATGACATTTTATCATTTTTTAGTATTAATTATATTATATCATATTATATCATATTAATAATTAAGTGATCAATTTTATGAAAATAGATGACTATCCCTTCTCTTCTTTGTAAAAATAAGTTGTTTTTTGATATACTTATAATCTAATTGATAGAATAATGTAATTAATATAATCAACAAATTATATGCCTTTCTACAGTTCCTAATATCAATTAACAAAGGATTTATGAACCAATGTGATCCTTTGATGGATTATGCCAAGTACTACAGTATGATATGCAAATCACTCTAAGTACCATTATGTGAACAAAAATAGCCAAGTCCTTCAAGATGCTATAAAACTTGCATTGTAATTCCAAAATTATTTGAATAGTCACAAAATTAGCAAAGTTATTTTACTTCTACTTTGAAGTTGCAAACAAAAGTCGCTAAGGTCCACAACAACAATTTTCTATTATCTTGGTAATTTATTTGCACTAGTTTTGGTTTCATGACCTTACACAAATAAAATAAAATCATAAATATGACTTTATGTTAACAAGGTTTATTTTTAATGTAGATAAATTGAAGAAAATCTTTAGTGAAATCAAAAATTATGATTTTAATATCGTATGTAAAAATCCAACATCTACAATATATGAAGATAACCAAAAATCTAAGAAAATAAGCATCTTCTAATATATATATATATATATATATATATATATATATTGTTATGGTGATAGGTGGTGACATCATGGGATGGGATCAATACCTTGAAAAATACCACCTACTTACATAAAAAAAATCTTTGAGAAATATTCTACCAATTTTCTATAAAGTATCTTATCCATAGCTCCTTAGACAACCTTACTTTGCAAGAGCTAATCTCCATGAAAGCCCACCACATTATTTACCCACCAAAGGACCACAAAGCCACCAAGTGGCTTTTTGCAATACAGTTCTTTGCATCCCTAGTCCTTTTAGGGATTAACTTCAACCCCTTTTTAAATTTCTTTTTGAGAAAGTATTAGAAGGCCTATCACTTTAAAATGGTGAAGCATTCTATTTCTACATTCATCCATCTTCTTAACAGAAAAAAGCACATCTCAATCACATCCATGCACTTTTTCATCCAAATTTGGTGACTTCATCCACATTTGTAATAGAAATGGAATTTTTTTGACAAGGAAAGATTACTTTTATCCAACAAAAAGTAGATATTTAATCTGAAATGGCACAATCTGTCCCTACAGTGCCAAAAAAAAAGGGTTGGTTAACTTCAAAGATGTGCTTGCATCTTTGTCTTTGTTTTCCTGCCACAACACAGCCCGAGTACATAACTTGCCAGTTGGCTGCCCCCCAGCATCTGCCAACAAGAAATTATGTTTTTGTGAGGCTGGTTGGTTGGCCGCGTGGGAGCAAGGAATACCAACAAATTCCATGGGTCCATCATGACTTATCATTCCTAAACAAGCTTATCATTCCTAAACAAGCTTATCATTTCTAAACAAGCTTATCAAGCTTGCTTAACCCTTGAACGTCACAAGGATGTTTTTCACACCTTGATTCTGGGAGACTGGGTTCATCAAACCTTGTAATGTTTGCATCCGTACAGTGGATTTCCCCCAAAACATGAGTCTAGATTGCTGAGGTTGTTGGCTATAGATCTGTATGAAGAGGAATGTAATAATCAATTCAAATTTAAGTTATGTTGCTTTTTTTTAGAATAGTCCCGTTTTCAGAGCTGTTTGGTTTGTGATGCTGAGGGGTTAAGGTCTGCTCTGGCTCCTTAACAACTGAATAAGAAGTAGGACCGACTTTTATCCTGCAGTCGGTCAGTCAGTCATTCAGTCTGCGATTGGAAAAATGGCTTTCATTTCACGCAGCTTTTGTTCCTGTACAGTCAGCTTAGAAGTTACGGAGCACATTATTTTCCTGCATGCCTTGAGACTGGAGAGCTGACTGACACAGGCTTCGAATTGTTGCTGGCGGGTTTGGGCGGACTTCGTCAATGGGGGTCCCTTTTAGTCGGGATTGTCATCTTCAATGTAAATGTGGCACACTGTGATACATTCACATTTATGCGCACTTCTCCATCGTCTGCATCAGCGACACTCTATCCCACGATGACTCACTTGTCATTGTGAATATCAAAGATTCAGATGGTATTGACCACTTTTTGCTAGTACTGTGCCTAGTTACTGACTACTATTAGAATGGTCGAATTTTCATGTCTTCTTGGTGGCAAGTGAAAGGAAGTTCCAACGCACCAAACAATGTGACATTTGGATATCATATGCAAAAGTTAAGAAGGATCAAACCTTTTTTTTCCTGTAGAGGTTCTAAAATCATTTCTTTCGTATACATACATATTGATTTTGGAATGATGATGGTGGTTTTAGGTAGGGTGTGATTTGGGGTGTATCCACTTTAATAATCTTAGGAGAAGAAAAAAAAAAGAAATTCTCATCCAAAGACCATCAAGAATGACATTTGTTGGAGATAGCTCTACAATTCTATTAAAAACAACTAACATTAGAAAGTCCCCAAAAGTGAAAATTGAAATTTCACACAAAAGTTTGAAACTAAAATTTCACAAAAGATAGAGATAATTTGTTAAGTGGAGATCTAGTTTGATTCATTCAAATTTTTGTGTAGTTTCATGTTGAAAAGCTGGCTCTAAGAGGCTTTCCATTGGTTGTGATTAGAGCTCATTCATTCTTGACTCAAATGTTGTATAGTTTGGTTTGATACTTAGGTGTTGGTACCCTCTTTGTGTTTCTCTTTCAATCCATTTGTATGCTTCTTGGTTCACTCTAGAGATAATTCTAAAGAATAAATGGTCATTGCATAATGGACATTGAAATTAGAGCAAAGATTCACAAAATTTGCTAATTGGACTTTGCTAACTTTTTCTATCTCTATCATACAAAAATCAAGGTTTACTATAGGATTAAACCCTAGTTTAATAAGTATTTTTCTATGCAAGACTATTAACTCACACCTCATTAATACAATTACATTGTTTGAAAGGTTCACTTGGTCCAAAGGGATGTTGAACTTTAGAGGTGGGTTATGAAAATAGAATAAAAAATGAATACAATACATTATTTTTTTTAAAGATGAAATGAATCGTATGCAAAACAAGAAGCTCTGTAATTTTTATATCACTATTCCAAATGGAATGAATCAAAGTTTTCTATGTAAATTGAATTTTAAAATTAGAAAAAAATTTAAAAAGCTATTTCAAGTTTTCAAATTTGTTTTAATTGGTACCTAGTGGAGTTGCTCTTTGAACTTAGGGTGATATAACTTTTGTTCCCTCACACTACTTGAAACAATAAATGATGTTCCTAAAAAGTTCATGTGCAATTCTCTCTTCAAAAGAAGTTAAAAAAAAAACATGTCAAAACTTGAGATCATGGCAACCTGCCTGAACCCTCGACTCCTCAAGTGTTCTTGGATGGATCACTTGGGACTTCAAGGCTAAGCGTACATTCCATAAAAGAAAACTGAGGATCTCCAATTCATCGATGGGCTGCTAAATGGGGTAACTCTATGCAGAAGCCATTTGGCACAAGCCTTGAACTTTGAACCATACTTTTCCAGTTGGCTCTTGTCAGGTATGTGATCAACATGAGGAATCCATTTGATTCACTCTTATCCGCCAGTCAAGTCTTCTAATGCGTGAACATGAATTTTCAAAAAGAAAAATCTTCTCCATTTGTGTTGACAAAAGAATGAAAGAGAAATAAGAACACATATTAAATAAACATCAATCATGCGCCCATGGAGTGCAATTTTTTTGGAAACAGATTCAGATTTGGGGTCTAAGTTGAGGTTGAGGCACCAATAACCAGCCACACCCAACCTGTACAGGTGCGGTTGTAGGGGCGGCAAGGTGGGTACATCCAAAAGTTCTAGAAATTGGTACTATGCCTAGTTACTATTATTAGGTTATTCAGATTTTCATATAGTTTTGTTGGCAAGTGAAAGCACTTTCCAATGCACCAAAGAACGCAACATTTGGATACAATATGCAAAAGTTATAAAAGGTCAAAGTTTGTTTTTGAAAGCTCCATTTACAATCTATGTACATAATTGATTTTAGAAATGCACACAAACTTTAAATGGCACTTCAAGGTCAGCTCTGTTTTTGGGTGTACTGACTATATATCCAATCAAGGCCAAAATAGGTTTCCAACTAAAGCTTAAATTGCATTATTTTGGCCCTTTTCTAAATTGAGACTGATAAGGGAGAAAGAAGCACCAATAACTAACTACACCCAAATAACAACTTGTAGGATGGATTATTTCCAACCTTAGGATGGAAATCAAGCTATGAATGTTTTTGTTTTTTTCAAGGTTAGGACTAATAAGGTTATGACATGTGACTAGAAGGAGTGAGTTGGAAAATAGTTTTAAGAGTAATTGGAGTAAGGAGACTCTACACATTGGATATTAGTACAATGCACTTTTTTGGCTCTATAAATTTACAGTAATTTCAAATTTTACAATAAAATTTTGAATTTTTTTGTATCTCCATATTTTCTATCTCCCTCAACATAGAATTTTCTTTTTACTAGCTCTTATTCCTCATTATTTGTTCCAAATGAGCTTATTTGATCAATTACTCATGCTTATTTCCTGAGATTTTGATACATGCCCTCAGTTAGTGAGCCTAGGAAGTAAGAAGTAGTGGGCAAGGAAGTAATTCTTGAATGATTGGAAATTGAAAGACTTTAGACATTGGCCATGGATCAAGAGTACTTTTTAGCTCCCAAAATTCACAGTAATTTCAATTTTAGGAATAAAATTCTGAATTTTTTTCTATCTCCATATTTCCTATCTTTCTACATGAGAGAAAATTCCACCACCTCAAACTATATACAATCTTATCCAAAATTGTTTAAATGATTGGGTACTTGTGCCTCAGGCAACCTTAGGATGAATTAAAAAGTGTAGAGCCAACCAACACAAGGCAAGTAAAATCAAAATCAATGCTACATATTATTATTGCACATTTGATATATATAATTTCATCAAAAAATTCATCAAAAATTTGACTTGTATTCTTATATAGTAATTTGTGATTGTGATGAATGCCACTCATGTAATGCTTTGAAGACTTAAAGATTTTTATAAGTCATTGTACCACAAGTCAAAAATGAGACCTTACAATTAGAAGATCTTCAAAATATATAAAATTTTGTTTATATTTTTTTTGACACAAGCGTGTTGAGGAAATACACTACGAGGGGCTCTATTAGGAGTAGAGGCTAATTTTAAGTAAAAAACGAACCTGGTGCCACTAGGTTTTGAACCTACAACTTTCTTGTTGCAAGGATCCTCTGCTCCATCAACTAATAGTTTAAGCGGGGATGCTATTTTGTGAGCCTGCGAGCGTGAGCCTAAGAGCCTATAAGCTTGTGAGCCTAGAATTTTTGGTGAAATTTTTAGTGATTTTTAGGGCATATACCTATTATTGTGCTTTAAGAATTTTGGATTTTTATATCTAGTATCCCCCTCATGGGATTTGAAATTTGTGACTTTCAAAACTTTTTTTTTTTTCAATTTCAAAATTTTTCAAAATTTTTTTTCAGTCCTTTTTTTTATTTTTCAAATTTTTTTGCAACTCCATCACCCTCCAAAATCCCTCTTGATATTGAAAGGGGTTTGGAGGTAGAGGGCTTTAGAGCTCTCAAAACTTTTTTTTTCATTTTTTTTCAACTTTATTTATTTATTTTCCGACTATGTTACTAGTTAATTTTTTTTGCGACTTTTCACCTTTGAAAACCTTCTGTCAGTACCGAGAGATCAATTTCAGGGTGATAAAGTTGGAACCCCCCCCCTTTTTTTCACGACTCTATCACCTTAGAAAACCTCTTGTTGGATTTTGGATTTTGAACCTCAAAAAAAAATTCAAAAATTCAAATTTTTTTTGGAAGGTATTGAGTGGCCCTTTGGAGATAGTAGGGTTTGAAATTTTAAAATACATTAACCACATTTCCACGGTCATAGGTCCATGGTCATGAAGCTGAAATTTTACTATAAATAGATTTTTTTTAAATGACTTCACTTTTTTTTTCTCTTGGCTTAAAAAATTCATTGTTTTTTTTGGTTAATTCTCTAGGCTCACAAAACCTATGCTCACAACTCACAAGTTCACGCTTTTAGGCTCACAAACTAGCGTCGTTGATAGTTTAAGATCATTCTAGACCAAGTTTACAATTTTTTGGTTCAAGGTGTGGTCTACATACAATTTTGAGAATATTTTATTATATTTTCAAGTCAATATAACATTGTACAACCAAACAATGACCCTTGTCATGCTAGGAAAATATTTTGTCTTGAATTAGATGCAAAGAAAGAAATTATCAAGTAATTTAAAGATTGGGGTTGCATGACAAGCCATATAAGACAATTTGGTTGATTGGGGGGGTCCTTTCCTTTTCAAAGATGCAAAAGGCCCCCTTGCTCTATTGATAAACAATGTCTTAAGAACTTTAGGGGTTACAAACTTAGCATTAGGGCTTTTTTTTTCAGGTTTTCTAGTGCCAGATTGCACCAAAAAAAATCTCGCTAAAAAACACTACAAAAAATGCCAAAAAACTGTGATGAAATCACCAAACAACTTTGAATTAAAAAAATATATTAGATGAAATCGCCTAATTGTGGATGAAAACCTCACTATACATTCAATAAGTGTATGAATGTTGCAATTTGGAGCACCACTATAACATTTTATATTGCCACTATGGCACTTTTTTAAATATGAAAGAAAAAGCTCTGCTTAGCATTCTTCTTCTCTTCTAGCGCAAACTTCAAAACAAATGTGAAATGTGTACACCTTTGTGTGCACCAGTTTCTATGGGGGCGATATCTCCTGCTGTAAAGGCTTTGGCGAATCGTGCAATGGAATCGGCCTTTCATTGGAGCCCCGGCCCCCAAACAAGAGCACAAATGAGCCGTGTACACATTTATGTTGTGTCCCATCCCCCGTTGGGTCTCTTAGGGTAAAAGTGACAGGCACCTCACCTTCCATAAAGAGAAACGACCATGTCCCAACTCCCAACAGAAGCCTTGGGCTGATCCAACGCCCACCTACTGCTGACCACGACGGTCCTTTCACCAGCCAGATGATCTGATCTCCCGGCAACGAGAAAATTGATTTCTGAAATCAAGTGAACCGAAGGCCACGAAGAAATTGCAAACGAACCAGATGATCATTGCCGCGAACTCAGCAGCCAACGCAGTAGGAAAATTGTTTGAGAGCCAGAGGAAATTCTCTTCTTCCTCGTTGGCTCAGAATGCCGGCCTGAGCATCATCAGATCTCTGCAAGAATAAGAGAATCTATTGAAAGCAAGTCAAGGCCACGAACAAATGTAAGTAAATAGCAAGATGATCATTGCCGCAAACTCTGCAACCAACTGAAGATTGTTACTGGAGCCGAGAACAATCTCCTTTTTCTTTTCAGTTCGTCTGGCTCAGAGTGCTCGGTCTTGTAATAATAAGTTATGAGTTGCAGGGACGGAGAGTCCGCTTTGGCCAACTGTCAGCCTGGGAAGCAGGGGTACCCTCCCAAAGCAAAAGGATCTGGCCCTGGAGAAGTGTGCCGGCAGCCACAGCAGCGACGACCCACCACCCATTGAAAGCAGCAAGTCAGCAACCCGCCGCCCTGCCCAGCCGTGCCAGCAACGAATAGCCTCGACGCATTAATTCAGTGGGGAATTGCTGCTGTTTTCTACTCGAATTCATCTCTTCCCGGCTTCCAGGGCCTTCCGCAGAGAACTTGGTGCAAGTTTAAATACCGGGCCTAACCAGCGTGTTGCCTCCTGTGGTGGTGGTGGTTTCATTCTGGAGAGATTCTCCTGGTGGGAGCGAAGCAGAGAGTCTCTGCCTCTTCATCTTCTTCTCATTCTTCGTCTGCTACTTGGCAGAGTCTTTCGGTGCCAAGCTTTGTTCATAGCTTCTGGATTTCTGCTTGGAGATTCAAGGATTAGCGAGATTTTTACCATTTTTGAAAGAGACTTGGCGTTTCTTGTAGTGCGATCAAAGAGATTGTAACACATTTCTGAAGGAATCTTGTCGATCTGAGAGCTTGGTATTCGCAATTGGGGTCGCATTTACGAAATTTGGGGTTGGCATTTCCGTGTCGTGGTGGAAAGGGTCTGCAGCCACTGTGGTCCGTTTTGAGATCTTTTAGCCGAATTGTGTTAGTGGGGGTTCGAATCTGTGAGGCAGAGGAGAAGTTTGGATAGTCGAGACTCGATGGAGGACCCTGGGGTAAGGAATCTTCTTTTTTCCGCCTTTGGTTTGCGCATGTGGTGTGGACAAGATTTGGACTCGATAGTTCACCGTATCGTGCTTTGAGGGATTACAAATTTGTTTTGGAGAGGTTTGGTGTTGGAATTTTCTGTTGCTAAGGGGTGTACTTTTTGTGTGCAGGTTCTCTACTCTGGAGGCCCTGCTCCGGCATGGCTGGACCAGAACGCGTGGGCTATCCCTGTGCAAGTTTCCCAGGAAACCGCTGATAAAATGCCAGTAAGTTGGATTGGGTGTTTTCTCTGTTCTACCGTAGGTTGCTCGCCGAGTTTTCTCTTGATTTCACCATTTGGATCCTTGAGAAGGCTGATTTCTGGTGCACATGGCTCGTTATCCGCTTCGTTTGGTAGACTGTTGTAGATTTAAACCCTATATTGTTCGATTATGGGCTGCAGACTCATTTTCTGTTGTTGGCTTGTGCAGAGGATCGCAATGCACAAGGTGGAGCTGAAAGTGCGCATGTGTTGCAGCAAATGTGCGGAAATAGTGTCTGAAGAAATTCGATATTTGGGCGGTAAGTGCCAAATTCCTTTTCAAATTAGGGTAAATTTGAAGAAACGAGTAGATGTTCTGCAGAGTGTTGGTGATCGGTAATTGGAAAGCAAACTTAAAGAGGCAAGACCAATTCTCCTTTTGCAGGCGTGTTCAGTGTGGATGTCAACCAGAAGATGAACAAGGTGACCGTGGTGGGCAGACCCGACCCAGACCGAGTTTTGAGGAGGGCTAAGCGGGTGGACAAGCATGCCACTTTTTGGCCCCCATCTCCCCCACCCCCAGTCGTAGTGGTAGTGGAAGAGAAGAAGGAAGAGAAGAAGGAAGAGAAGAAGGAAGAGAAGAAGGAGGAGAAGAAGGAGGAGAAGAAGGAGGAGAAGAAGGAAGAGAAGAAGGAGGAGAAGAAGGAGGAGAAGAAAGAGGAAAAGAAGGAAGAAACCAAGACTGAGGAGAAGAAGGAGGAAAAAAAAGAAGAGAAGAAGGAAGAGAAGAAAGAGGAGAAGAAGGAAGGGGCAACGGCACCAGCAAATGTTGCGCAGGCGCAGTATCCGCCTTATCAGTCCATCTACGAGGGGTATCCTCCCTATGGCTTTGGCTACAGGCCCAGTCAAGCTTACCCGCCGCTCTACCCCGACTTCAACAACAACATGGGCTTCTACGGTCCGCCCATGCCTTACATGAATCCCAACTACCTGAAGCATGTCAAGATCGCTTACTGAGCGAGTGTGTGTTGAGGCATTGGTTAGTGTACATTATTAGATTGCATTTCCATGGAATAACAGGTTTCCACTTCTATCGCTTGTTCACTGCTGGGAGTCGAAGGTTAGCACTCCCTGTTTGGTGAACTTTTTGTTTGTTGGGTCGGTTCGTACTAGAGTTCGTAGCGCAGGTAGAGTTTGTAGCAGGCAGTAATAGCCGCTCCACGAATCACGTAGATGTGGTTCGTTGTGAATGTCAACAAAACTTTTGCAGTACTTGTGTTGGAAAGGGGTAAAATCAAAACTCTTTTGAGTGCTCTTGACTTCCACGCATTGTTATTGTTCTTCTACTTGGATGGTTGAACTAATCAGAGAGGCGTGTCTCTCTGGAAGGAGGTTATCTCCTGCGGGAGCACGAGCACTAGGGCCATGGGGCTCTGTGGCTCTGTGCACCGAGTGCAACTGCATTTCCTCTGGAAAAGACATGACGCAAGGGACATGAATTGTTCTTCCAAGGCTGCAGTTCACTACTTGAGTACTCTCCGAAAGTGAACCCTTGTTGAGCGGCTTCAATCAAACAGAAGGTAGGCGAACTACAGTGTCATTTCTGACCTGTTCCCCGAGTCTGCCTGAGCTTATCTTTTGCCTGCAACGAACGGTATCTCGTGTCCTGTTTGCATCTGCAAGGACTCTGGAAAAAGCTGCGGAAAGTTACTCAGTGCGTGGCCCAAAACTCGTTGTCAGGGAACATGCTGTCTAGTGTCTGCAAATTGGGTCCGCCGGTGCTCCAATGCTCTGATTTCAGTGATGAGTGTTCTCTTACAGTAAACCGTTATGTGTAAGAATCAAAGGGTAATTACAATCATTTGTAAATGAACACAGCGGCTCAGCGTTGGAGAAAGTATATTCAATATTTTCATTGTGCGTGTCCGTCTATGTTGCTGTCCGTGCACACGGCGGGATGCCAACGGTGCGTAGTAACTAGGAAGAATGTGTGGAGGATCGTGACAGAAAAAGAGCCAATGCGTACAACTTACAAGGAAAAAACAGTAAAAATCTGCACCGACTATCTGCTGTTGTACTCCCAAATTGTGGAGAAAAGAGTGCTGCTGCAATAAGTGATGCAAACGTATGAATGGAGTACTCAGTTGACTGAGTATTGCAGATGGCCCACAACGCTTGCATGCCCGGAGCTCAAGGTGAAACCACCTATCACAGCGGATTCTTTTTGCGGCTAAATATCCCAGATTTCGTCGATTTCTTTGGTCTAGCTAGCTTCAAGCCCTGTTGCCTTTTGGAAACGAGAAGTTTAGCCACGTTTCGTTGAATGATTTCGAAAACTTGTTGTACATGATCACCAGAATCTGTCAAGATAGAAACATGCATGGCTTCGTCAGTGGAATTCTTGAATCCTACAAAGAAAGAGATGAAGCCTCATCCTCTACACAGAATAAGTGAAATTAGGTTGCCCCACACTAATTTCTCAACATTTGACATTTTATAAATATTTTCACTTATTGTACAAGAATGCACCACTTTGAATGAGATATTATTGTAATTGAGACTAGTGAATCTCCATGTTTACAAATGGAAATATTCTTACAAACATCTGTTGACTTTGATGGCTTGTAAAGTAACTTTCTTGATGGTTTTGATGGCTTTCTTGATTTCCTTTACAAAGCCATCAAGAAAATTACTTTACAAGCCATCAAAGTCAACAAATGTTTGTAAGAATATTTCCATTTGTATACATGGAGATTCATGAGTCCCAATTACAACAATATCTCATTTGAAGTAGTGCATTCTTGTACAATAAGTGAAAATATTTATAAAGTGTCAAATGTTGAGAAATTAATGTGAGGCAATCTAATTTCACTATTTTGTGTATAGGACTACACTAAGAAATGTATTTCATGTCACCTAATACACTAATGGATTCAAAAATACTATTAATTTTCACTCTTAATGAACATTTTTACCAACTATATTTATAGGGATCCTCTCCTTTGAAAAATATGATATCACCACTCTTGGTAAAAATATTCATCTTTTGTAAAAAAAATTAGTCTTTAGTAAGCAATTAGTGTAAATAACACTAAATAAATTTTTTTTTAGTATAGCCACCTTCCTATTCAATCCTTTAGGTGAAAGAATTTTTTCATTTGTAAAATAAATCTTGCAAATTGTTAATTGGTTCTCTCTATCCATTGGTGTTTCATTCAATAGGAAGTGTTAGAATTGAATCTTAGAGATAAGATAGATTGTTTCCTTACCCCTAAAGATTTATGTGCTTGAAGTAAGAAAATACTCACAAAACTACCAAAACTTAGCACCTTTTGAAAAGGAGTTTAAGGATAATGTATGTTTGAGAATAAATCTTTCGAAGTGAAGTGTTTTTTTCAAGACTACTTGAGCTTTTGACAATGTAGCTTAATCACCCTTTTAGACCTCATAAGCCAAAATTCCTTTGCAATGAAGATTAAGGGACTTAAAATTTGAATAGAGCCTCAAGCTAAAAAGAATTATAGAAATTTTGAAAGAAAAATGATGTTGTATTTACTTGAAGTTGGGACTAAAAATTGCATACCTTCTTTTCAATTGTTGGATCTTTATAAAATTTAGATTCCCAAGTTTTTATGTTGTCATATTTTCAAGAAAAAAATGTGACAAAATGGATTGAAGATCTAAAACTTCAATTTATATGCCCAAATTTCTCAAAAAAACATTTTTACTTGCAAGAAGCTTGAGAATTAAGACATGTGGCCCTTTAAGAGAGAAAACTAAGAAGGAAACTTTGACCTTTCTATTATCACCACTAGCACATGAGGTAAGTGTAAGGAGAGACCACTAGTAGAAACCCTCGTTTAAAGTGACAAGGCCTAATTTTTCTTGATGGATTTTGCAATGCATCAAAAGTAACAACCCGTATTTTTATGTCAACAAAAATGTTCAACACAACATCAATGTTGATATTAAAACACGGGTTGTTACTTTTGATGCTTAGAAAAATCCGTCAAGAAAAATTAGGCCTTGTCACATTAAACGAGGGTTTCTACTAGTGGACCAACAAAAAATTCTCAAAGTATGAAAAATAATTAAAATCCATCCCTTCTTTCTTGCCTTCCCTGAGCATTTTGTAAAATATAGAAGTTTTCATCCTTAAGTGACATAAATAGCTAGTCTAAAATAGAATCTTGCTTTTTGGAAACGAGAATTTCAATCTCTTTTCCAAAATTCAATTTTGTCACCTTATTATGCTTGTGAGACTCATTACTGTAATTAAAGTAGGAGCCTTCATTAACACCATGTAGCTATTTGCACCACCTCATAGCCATTGACCTCAAATGTATCAATAGAATCCATTTGAAAGTTTAAGATGCACACTATCAAAATAAATTATATATATATATTAGGGTGACTTTTGAATTGTGGCTGAAATTAAATATAGTCTCCTTCTTTACCACAACAATAAACATATTATACGAGTTTTGCCAAAATTAGTATCTTCAATGAAATTCTTGCAACCCCAATAGTAGGAAAATGAAATAAATAAATATTGGGCAATGCTGTGTGAGGAGGGAATTGCAGGAAAAAGTGGGTTGACAAAAAAGGCTTCACCTTCCTCGTCAAACCCAATTTTTCCTACAATTTCCGACAAAGAGAGCATTGCCCAGCATGGACTGCCCAGTAGAAAACAGATGATAAAGAGTCTATAGAGTCTATACAATTTGGATGAAAAATTCGTTATCCAGAATTACACTTGGAAACCCACATATTTCCACTTGAAACCCTAATTATGCCAAACAACCCACCCACAAAGTGAACTCAAAATTTGCTGGCGGTGGTGCATGAAAATAAAAATGTTTCCTACTTGTTGATGCATGGAAGCCACAGTGTTCAAAGTAGAAAACAGATGATATAGAGTCTATAGAGTACAATTTGGATGAAAAATTTGTTATCCAGAATTACCCACATATTTCCACTTGAAACCCTAATTATGCCAAACAACCCACTCACAAAGTGAACGCAAAATTTGCTGGCGGTGGTGCATGAAAATAAAAATGTTTCCTACTTGTTGATGCATGGAAGCCACAGTGTTCAAAGTAGAAAACAGATGATATAGAGTCTATAGAGTACAGTTTGGATGAAAAATTTGTTATCCAGAATTACCCACATATTTCCACTTGAAACCCTAATTATGCCAAACAACCCACTCACAAAGTGAACACAAAATTTGCTGGCGGTGGTGTATGAAAATAAGAATGTTTCCTACTTGTTGATGCATGGAAGCCACAGTGTTCCAATCTTGGCAGCTGCCAGATGTTGAATTGATGTGTGAGATCCTCCAGTTTCAGCTCCAAACTCAAGAGATGCAAAACCACTCACTCCACTGAGTTGCGAGCTTGTTTTCCAACGCTTGCTTGGTGGTACCTTTGGATGGACCATATCTGAACCAGCGAAAGGAGTGGCTCCTTCTTCTGCTTTTGGAGTCCTTGCAAGCCACACTTGTGATCTCACTGGCACTCAATATTGTGCAAATCCTTGTGCACAGAAAAGGAGAGTTATTTGGCTTTGGAACTCCCACTTCCGAAGCTTAATGCTCGCATCTTCCACCTTGAGATGTGCCAAGGATCCGGAACATGCATCCATATATGCGTGGAACTTTGGGAGCAGACCAACAAGCCCAATTCACCAAAATTCTGCTTTTCTTGTGGACTTCAACACGACGTCACAGTTATAATTAATATGACTTAATATGTTTCATGCTTTTGATTTCACTTGTGAGTGCCTTTCATGACTACATTTGGTCCAACACCCACAGTTGCCATATGAAATGTTCTCGATGGTGTGGTTCCCTAGTTGGCTTTATGATATTTGTTGTGTGTGATTCTAAAACTCAATTTGTGCTTAAGAGAGAGAGATCCATATGTCTGAACAAGTGGGTATTTGAGTAAGTTTTATTGTTTTATTGAAAATGGGAGTTTGTAAAAGAAGACGTACATGCATTGTGGGATTTTGAAGGTTGTCATTACAACATATATTTTGGTGGAAATTGGTAATATATAGTGATATTGTCATTTTCACAATTAATTCATAGTGCAAGACTCTAAATTTTTCATTGAAAGTGTGCCCAACATGGTAATTCTTGGATTCTCTAGTGTAAAAGTAAAAAAAAGCCCCCTATTTTGTGTTGTGTTTAGGGTATGTTCAAGACTTTACCCTGCTAATTTGGGGGCTCTAATTGAAAATATGAATTTAGAATTTGCAAAAAAAAAATTGTGCAAAAAATAGAATAGCCTTGCATTTTTTTCCAAGACAAATCAACCTTACTAGACCCACTTCAAATGGAGGATTTAGTATCTTCCATTTGCAATAGTGAGACTTGATAATTTAATATCACATGCAGTACTAGGATAAATCCACATAAAGTGGGAGCACCCAAAACCATCAATATAAGCAATTCACCATAGTTGGAGGCATCTTTTCATAAAAATAATATTTTTGTAGTATTAGCGAGTGAAAATCATGAATATTAATATTAAAAAAAATAGATTTTTTGGATGTCATACATAAATTCTATGATTTTTCAAAGAACTAGCTATCTAGACCACTAAATTGTTACATAGGTTTCACCCAAATTTGAACTCTACCAAAATTAGTTGTTAGTGATTCAAAGTTAAAATTAATATATGTCCCTCAAATGCATGAAGAAATCAATGTAAAACATTTGGAATACACATTCACTAATTAAAGTTTACATCAAGAACCTCAAGGCATGTAGATATTAATGGTGCTATAATGGTGCATTGAAATGCAATTAAGTTAAATTGGTGCCAACATTTATACCAACCCAAGTTGGATAAAATAACACTAGAATGACCTATATTTTCAAGAATGTGGCCTTTGGTGTCAAAATGGAACCATGAAATAATTTGTCCCAACTTTTATGATGTAGGGACATAATTGGGTGAGTCTAGGAACAATAAATAATAACAAGCATAGAAATGGATGCTTCTACCTTACTTGAACTAGTTATAGAAGTATAAGTTTAAAATACACTTAGTTGTTTTATTGACTACCCAATGAAGTTTCATTATATGAGGCCTTTTTTAAAAATGAATTTGTGTATTTAATTACTTGAATTTTGACATTTCACATGTGTTTGCTGCATACACATAACAACTCTTCAACACAAATTTGTTGAAGATTAAACATTAAACATTTTCTCATTAGATTAGTGAAAATTTTAATTTCAGTAAAAAAAAAGGTTCTATTGAGTGTGTTGATCTTTAGATTTATTGGCGGGAAACAAATCTTAATTAAAATTTAAAAGCTTAAATGTATAAAGAAAACTAATTTTAATTGAAACATAGATAATTTGAACTATCTGAAATTCTTACAAGAATGCATACTTGAATTTAAAAAAAACTAGTTGTGATCTAAAGATGATGTTTGGTTTTGAAATAGAAAAATGGAGAAAAAACTCATACCGAGGAGCTTGCATTTTAACCCCTAAAGGATAAAACAACATTATTTTTTTGTCAACATAGTGATTTTGGGCAATTCATTACAAACAAAAATTTTATTTTTTTTCTTTGAAATTTTCACACAACAAGTCCTCGAGCACTCGAGCAATAGCTTTAATGCCCCTTAATTTATTTTTTATAGCTTTTGACAATACAATTCAAAAGTTATTGTATAATATGTAATTTTCATTGTTTAGTAAGCAACCTAGGTAGCTCAAAGAAATTCTTCAAAAATAAATATTTTAAGAAATAAAAATTTGAAATTGGTTTCCTAGAATTATGTTTATGTGGAAAGATTTGAATCCTTCCATTTTGATTAATGAGATGAAAGTTATGAAGAGTTTTAGTTAAATCACCAATTTTGTTAAAATGGTGGTATTCCAAATGCCATTTTTTAGACCGCACGATTTTGAACTGAAAATTGGTATCTAGGACAAGTATAGATTTTCAAACATCTACGACATATATAGTTTTCAAAAATCTATGATAGGTTTAGATTTTAAACTGCACAATGTGAAACATCTTGGACAGGTATAGATTTCAGGTATCTACAACACGTATAAATTTCAAAAATCTATGATAGGTGTAGATTTCAGAGTGTACAGTCTGAATTGTCAAAAGTATCAAATTAATGGAATACCGCCATTTTAACGAAATTCGCCATTTAAGTTATAAACTCTCAACTCTACAGTAAACTTTGAAGTCTTTTATTTAATTCAATTTACAATATTTTTGAAATTAAAAGAAAAGAAAAGGAGATAGCTTATTAGAACATTACAACCACTGGCATTGATATTTTTGATTCTATAAAAAAATTCTTAATAATTTAGTGTTTTGAATCATTCACTACTTTTTTCTATTACTATTTTTTTCCTACACGTTGTACAATTCCAAATGATGTGGAAATTTTCAAGCATGTATCCAATTTGACTTGAGGAATGAATCTAAACAAGAACCATCATGTTGGACATTTTTCATACAAATGAGACCTTGTAAAGTGCAGTTGTCCTATTTTTTGAATTGCCATAAAAATGGATTTATATCAAATCTAACCTTAATATTTTGCGATCTATGAGTTGGAAATTTCTGAAATTTTTTCTATGTATTTGCAAAAGAATTTACTAGAAGACCCTATAGTTATATGCATCCAAAAAAAAAATTCTTTGAAAATTTGATACTTGTTCTAAAAATGGCAATTTTGGAGCATTTTTGATGAAAACATAGTCAAGAATGTTTAGAGTTTAACATATAGAGCTTACAATTATTGTAGGGTGTTTTTTGCATATTGCCAAGTCTTACCCGATTGAAGAAGATGAAGCTTTGAGCTTTTCTATGAGATAGAACAAAGGTCCACACATGATCCTAGGCGGGATCCTAGGCCCATACTAACTACCTACAAATGATGACCTGACATTCAAAAGTTGCCTACCAGTGTTCCTTAACCTTGTTTTGCATGGTGATTTAGTGTAATTTAGATCCCTTATTTTCTATTAGATTTTGGCATGAGTGTACCTAGCAAGATATTCTAATGAATAATGTAAATCTTCAATTTTATGCAGAGTAAAAATCTCAATCTAAAAGGGATCAAGTATGTTGATCTCTTTCTATAGGGATGAAAAGAAATGTTTTTTCAAACTTCAAACATTATAATCTTGCAATCCTCACAATCAAATGGGATGAAGGTTTTTTTTCCAATGCATTGCTACAATAGTCTTATACACATTTTCATAGTTTGAGTTTAAAAAAAAAGTTTCAATTTTCAATTTTGGTCAATGGCCTAGAAATTGGTATTTTTTAACACATCTGCTTCCAAACATTATTTGCCCTTCAAATTAAAGTGTAATTAAGATATAAGAGAGGCAAGCAACTTTTGACCACTTAAGCCATTGCACATATCCGCAAGGTGGATTTCTTCAATGGATAAATTTTCTCGTGTATAGAAATAGACTCTAGAAGGTTTTTAAATTTTCCAAATTTTTTTTTGCAAAAGGAAATTACCATAAATTTTTGAATTGAAGATTATATTCATTCCATTTTGATGATATAGGTCATCCGATTTTCAACCAAGGTATAGTTGTAAAATCAATAAAACTTCATTATTGTAATGGAAAATAATAGCACCAATTAAGGGTACTTCATTGCAAGTTGCCACCTTACTAAATAGGAGTCTTGTTGTTGTTTTTATCATAAAATGTCATTATTGATAGAAAATAGACCACCCTACAATGATGGGATGGGTGGTCAAGAATGAGTGCCATCCATGGGCCGTTGGAAGAAAGATTGACCTGTTTTTGAAGTATTTTCTATAGGACTCATGATTTTTTAGGAAATACTTTAAAATTAGAAAAAAAAATTTTGAAAAATATAAAAAATATATTTAATGTATACACCTTTAAGAAGAAGGTACCCTAAGAAGGAAAAGCATAGGAAGATTTTCTAACTAGGTGATCAAGAAAAGTGCAAAATTTCATAAAAAATTTGGTATTTTGGTGTTTTTATTTGTAAAAATAGGGAATTTTTTTCAAGGAAACTAAAAATTGTTAATTTTGAAAGATTTCATGGAAGAGAGGTTTTACCAAAAGAATGATCTTGAAACCATTTTCAATGTTCAAAATTGCAAGCTCAAAAAGCCTAGTTTGCATGAATGTGGATGACATAAAATAATGCTTTTTAAATTTCTTTTTGATAGACACATTCCTTTCTTGTGTGGAAATAGCCTACACAAATTTCAAGTTTACATCATAAATTTAAAGTGCTCCACAGTATTAAAAAATCCTAAACCCTAAAATGTCATAAATTAGCCAAATTGAGATTTAATTAGAAAATATTTTTTGAATATTTTCAAAAAATAAGGAATCTCATTACTATCAAGTTGTTCATCTTGAATAAAAATTCAATTCTATTGGCTTCATCCTCCAAAAATTACAGTTGATAACAACTTTGACATTCCAATTAATTGTCATGCCAAATAGGACTAGTCTTTCTTGCAATCACCCCTATAGTGCCGATAGGGCTACTAAAGCTTTGAGTGACTAAAACTTAACACAGTATAGTAACTAAACAAACACATATAGAGATTAGAAAATATTTTTCATATAAAAACATGACTTTTATAGTAGTATAGAATAAAAGAGATATGTAGAATAAATACTAATTAATATAAAATACATTTCAAGGATTGAAATTATTTCAAATGGTCATTTGGAATGCATACAAAGATATGACACAAAATAATTTGGTTACACAAGTAAAAAATCAAAGTTTTTTTTAAAGAAATCCATTGGAATCCAAATACAAAAGATGAATACTAATATAATCCAAATAATTTGATGAATTGATGGTACAATTAAGGGCCCTCTACAAATAAAATTTTGCTAAACATTGAAGATGGAATAAAGAATGAATATGAAGTGAAGGTCAACAAAGACAACCTATCTCACTTACAAAACAAACTACATTTTTTTCTCTTTAAATCTATAATTTAGAATAGAGATTTTTATCCAAATGCAACTCTAAAATTCAACGTCTTGGAGTAAATGTATCAGATTATTTATTCTTGGTTAAATTCAAATCAAGTTCTTCTAAAAAGTTGTTTTGAAATGGTAAAGAAGAAATAATTAAAAAAGCCCTAAATCTTTTCCGTATGATTATCTCTTTTCTTTTTGAATCCTGAATTTTTCTAATCTTATGTATTAATCAGAATTTACATAAGTCAATTTTAATGTTCTTTCAATGAAATTCTTTCAAAACTATCATTGTTTCAAAATGATCATTTTCATCAAAAATTCACAATTCGAATACAAATAAAATTCTAATAATGAGCTTACCAAATAGAAGGTCGTGCGGATGAACAATTTTTTGACGGACTTTTGAGGTCAGAATATGGGGAGCTCATTTAGCAGGGAATGAATCTCCCTGAATTTTTTTTCCATTTGGGCTACTTTGGACATTATGATCTTGGAGATGCTCAAAAGATAGGTTGTGAAATTGGTAGAGAAGGAAACATGCAATCTGAGTACAAAATCTGACAGTTCGAAATAGCAATAGAGATAACAAATTGGCTCACTCCACCTTGTTTTCATCTTGTGTTCTGCTGTGGCAGTTTTGCAGAAAACAAATGGAATTGCAGTTGAGGTTAAACTCCAAGCTGCACAACATTCTCTTCCACGCCCAATGTGAAGGAATAGCAAGAATTAAGAAGAGGAAGAAGAATTTAACTTGTTTACAAGGGCGTGCATCTGTTCAATTTCGCCAAGAGCTTGGGAAGTTGCGCTAATTTAGGTTGTTGCAAGTGAAAGACTATCAACCCTCACCTTGGAATGTATTAATTCCTGAAGTTCCTAAACCCTAAACCGATGCAATTCTTTTCAGACAGGAAGAATTCAATGCTATAACAGGTAATTACAGGAAGGATTTTAACGGTCCATAACCAATTATTGATTTTCGATGCAGCCGAAGTAAGACCTGAATTTTTCACAATCATATGATAAAGTGTATGTTTGATATTATTTACATTAATTGATACAATTTCTGGCGCCCCAAACCGTGACATTCTTCTATACAAAGCTCTACAAACTAGAAACTAAAATCTACTGAAGATTGTAGCCCTCCCTGCAAAGTGGCGAAGTTATGGAATTACATTCATTTAACAAAACTAACGTTTTTTTCTGACAGATACATTGGCCTTGCCAAAATTTTCTCAATATTAGAGATGGCAAGTTCTAAAGATTAAATACTTACTCCTGTCTTGGAACTGCAGTTCTAAACATTAGCGGCTAATGTCGATGTTATTCCTGTGGCAGAGTGAGGGTGTATTTCATCATTCTGTGTTCAACATGCCAGAAAGAAGAAATTAGCAACCCCGCAATTGCAAATGTTCCGCACCAGGTTGCCCTTTTCAGCAGAAGAGAATCCACAGACAAAAGGCATGAAAGCAATTGATTCAGACCGACTTAGGTAATGAGATCCAACCTAAATCATGGCTACAGTCACTACCGTGTCGCTTGGATACTCTGCTGTTTGGTGGACTTTGGGGCCGGGGTATGTGTAGCAAAGGTTTGCAATTAGAATGTCGAGAACATCAAAGGATGGGAGAGGAAACAAAATTAGGTATGTTTTGCATGATAGCGAGGAAAGAAACCACACTTGGATTAAATCCACCCACTCACCCACTCAGTAGAGAACTTTCAAATTGCAAACATGAATATTTGAAGATTGGACACTTGGAACGCATGTAATCACTTGGATAACCATTAGAGAAAATCTGGACTCTTGAGAAGGCTGTTAAGAAATGTCAAAAGGGACCAAGATTACATTTATTTGGCATGGACAAGAATTTTTCCCCTATAGCTATAGTGCACCAAGTGTCATCTGTACAGTAGTGCAGCCAAATGTCAACCTTGGTACATGAGCACTTGTGTTCAAATGGAGGAAAGCTGTAGAAAACTGACATATTTTAGTTGATAGTGAAGATATTCACACAAGATAAATCGCAATTTCATCAGAGATCTTGTACTTTTCCCAACTCAGCGGAGCTCTCCAAATAGAGTGGCTTGTCAAACCCTGGCACCCTTCTAGAGAGTCTAGATTTTCTCCAGTGCCTTTCTGTTTGGAGCCGTTCAGTTGGAATGAGCCATTTTTTGTGTCGAAATTGACCAGAGATCGAAGCAGTTGCTCACAAATTGCGCAAATTTTCACATCAGTCGATGATTCCAACACTGTCAGGGACCGGATCCTGTCTCCTCTTCTATCCCCTGTTAGCAACAGCTACCGTCATCTATATTTTCCTATGAACCGTAGACTCATTAATTAGCAAGTGGGGTCAGCACGACTCGGCATACCAGTAATGCATGGAAATGGGGTTAACATCTACATTTTCTAATACAAGCACTAAGACCGTAACCCATATGACTAAACCAATTGGTCCGTTCCATTTTCACCTAACTCTGTGGGACCTCCGTGGGACCGAGTTGAAAACTTTGCCATTTCCAGGCACGAAACCTATGATACGACCTGGAACTAAGCTATTTCTACACAAAGAATTTGTTGCCAATTGCCAGTTGGAAACCCACTTCAGGAGTTAGGACCCACAAACTGATACTGAATTCGCTTTGAATATTTGAAGGGAACTGAAGCACCTTCCCAGCTGCTGTCAGTGTAGAATTTTTCTGAAAACGGGGCTGGCATCCCGACCACCGCAGACCCATTTGAGGAATGTGGTCGCTCCACAGATGTTGCAGAGCAATGTCTTCGTCCGCAACACCTGGAAATCTTCATTTCTTTGAGTTACGTTCTGATTTGATCATATGATCTGATGGGTTCCTGTAGCTCCTAATTCATGTCGGCATTGGTCTGTGTAACTGTATACGTAACTCAGTACGCGTTCTGGGAAACCGTTAGCACTAATTTCGGATATCGTTCGTGTTCCTGAAAAGCTCAGACTTCTATTAGCAAGCTCGATAAAAGACCGTGTTCAACTGTTCATATTGATAAGAAAGTCGGGAAAAAGTCGGGAGGAATGTAGGAACACAACTCATCAACTGCTTGTCCTCGTTGCTGTCTTCTCTCACCGACTTAATACTCCTACGATACATACGAATTAATTAACGTAGCCCTCCCAAATTGGAAACCTCTTTCATGACCCGAAGAGTTATCTCTGGGAAGGATGTGTTAAACCTAAAAAAATGTACGAGGCGTGTTTGTGAAGTCATTACGTGTGGGGCAAAAGCACTGTAGTTGCAAGCAATTTCTGTGAAAGACCGTGCTCTGTCGGTAAGAACTCTGAAATTATGAAGTATGAAAGTTTCGAAGAAACGCTTGAATTCTGGAAGCAAAGATGTCGATACTTGCGAAGGACGCTGAGAGAACGACATCGATGGTCGATGGCTATGGCCATTCACAAAGTGGAAACCATAATTCGGTTTGATCAATGCTCAGGACAAACAAGGGACGCAGAATTGAAAACCGACGGTCGAAATAGGTTGTATTTACAATAATTAACTTCCTGAAAAAAAATTGAACGAATAGAAAAGAACGCATCTTTAATTCTCTCAAAAAATACTAGCCCCGGGGTCACTAGCGTATCAATGTAGTACAACAAAAAATGCACCCTCAACTAAGAAAGCCAGGCCTAATTTCTGCAATGTTGCAGAGCCTACTCGTCACAGATGAATATCCTAAATACCGATTGTGATCCTTTTCAGTCAATTTGACACAAGTCGATTCAAAAAATGGGGTATTGTCCTCGACAGAAAGATGTTGAGACCTTGTATTAACCTACTATTGAAGCCCCTTCGTCACCTGAGATTCGCTTGACCAACTCCAAAAATCCATCCTCGCCGTCTTCTGCTGGGTGACCGGAAACGGTTATTTCGCTGCCTTGAACTTCGCAACCTGCACAATGCATAGCAAGCTGTCACCATGAGAAAACACCACTTCAATCTGAGGAGTCTTTCAAATCGCTCAATCTACTGATTCGTGAAGCCCATTAATACCCAAACAAACTCATGTCAAGAGACGTACTTAAACCCTCCTGCTGGAGCCCAATCAGCAAGCGATTGTCGATGACTCTCGAGCTGCTGAGACGAATGACTACTGATATCTGTGATCAGCAAGTACACGCAGTCAGTCACTTCGTAATTGGAGGTGCACTCCGACTTCGACTCTGAACCAGCAGAACTACGTAGAGATCGAGCCCAGAGGAGAGAGTAAAGACGCCCATTTCCAGTGAGCTTAAATACAAACTTTGGCCAAACGACAGGCTGAAAAGTCACATGGAAATCAATTCATCGACTGCAAATGTTACCCGGTAGGAGGGATACTCGGTCCCCTGGTTGTAGTCGAAGGGGGTCCTTTCCGGGGCGTAAGGATAATAGGAACCGTGACGGGGGCTGTGATATCCGTCATTTCCGTACCGGTCTTCGTCGTAATACATTTGATGCATCTGCAGCGCACAGATTTTCTGTTGATCAGGACAAAGTTATATCCATCTTCCGGTAATAGAGCCAATCGGAAGCTCAAGTTCATGGAGGAAGTTCAGAACGCCACTCGGAAAACGTGGTTTCAAGCAGATTGTAATTAAACAGCAAACAAAGCGGTTTTCGAAGTCAATAGGAGCTTTACCTGCTGGTGGTTGCTGCTGGGATACTCATTCCGGAAGTCATCTTGGGGTTGTTCCACAGGGATTTCTGGTTCGTCCATTAACCGGTAGTTGGGATTCCCGTGGTACCCGTACCCGAAGATCTGCAAGCAGTGGAAATGGAGGGTAAGCGACGATCGATGAACAACCACGAGAAGGAGCTGAAAAAATGTTAGAGAAAAGGGGATCACGAAGCATATCGTAAGCAGTTTCGAACTCTCGAAATACTACTCCGTCTGCAAGAAGCTAGCTACGTGAGTGATCAACTAAGAAAATGTGTTGTACTGCCAGTTCTCGGGGGTAACAAACGGCTTTTGGATTTGATTGGATCACCTCTTCATTCAAGGCATTGTTGGCGTTGTATTGGAATCCCCATCCGTAGAACGGATCCATGGTGATCGACTGAAAAGTCGTGTCCTAGCAAGTATGGTTCCGATTTCGACCTTGAGCAGCTAGAGCCGAGAGTTGATTCGGATTGTTTTCACCGAACACTTCCACGCCGGTGTCCAGAGTTAATTACCTGTTGAAAACATCCAAATGAGTCTGTGTCAGAAGTTAACGAGATCACGATTCATACTGCATTCGGCTTGAACATTCCACTAGCTCTCATGACAAGAACGATGGAATAATTTTGTTAATGGAACCCGAGGTGGAACCCATAGGCTCGCAGTGGTGGTAAGCTTTGGCTCTGTCATGAGGTAACATGACATCCTGTTCGAGTGCAAGATTATACTGCATTCGACCTGAACTTTCTAGTCTCGCAATTAATAACAACGATGGACTCAATTAGTCGAAGCGAAATTTGAGGTTCTCAGTCACAAGGTACCCAGATCTTGTCGCTATGCACGACTTGAATACCACTAGCTCTCACGACAACCAAGGTCGACCAATTGAGTTAGTGGAAGCCTGAGGTTTTCGGTCGAAACCAAAACCTGAGGTTTGTGGCACACTGAAAGTGCTAGTCACTTTGAATCCTCCCCACCCGTTTCACGACTTTGACTCCATCAAAAATCGACACAAGCAAATTAGCTAAGTCGATTGAATAGTTCACTCGCAGACCTACCCGCAACTCTGAGTCACGCCGAACTTTGCACGAGTAGAGAAAGCTGGCGCTGGGAAAATCGTTCAGAAAACCACCCCACTGGGCTAACGGGATGGACCTTCGGCGAATAGAAGTAACACCTTCAAGCTGGTGGCAACCTCCTAGCCGGCGGCACTGAATTAAGTTGTAAGTGTCAATGGTAATCGATCTCTAGCCAGACAGCTGCGATCGACTGAAAACTCGTACAGCTCCCAGCGCGCTGTGTGATGAACAAATCGAAGGTTGCAATCAGTGGTGATCGTTGTGCAAAGCTTGTTCTGATATATAGCCGTGGGGCTTCGTCGCGTAAATTTAATTCCAAATTAAATGTTGATGGGCATGCAGGCATTCGAGTGGCAATCTTGGCGACTTTGGCGTCTACGACGACGACGACCCCAGCAGTCGGCAAGGCGGAGGATTGGGTGAGTCCCAACAGCTTGCAACCTGCAGCTCCCGCGCAGGTCCCACTCCAGCCAGCTATCTCGCAGGCTAGTCCCCAGAGGTGGGAGTTGTACTTCCCCTTGACAATCGGGGCGCGGGACGCTGCGTGGAGTGACTTTGTTTCCCTTCCGTCGACGCGAAAGGTACGTGACGTAACTATTGGGAATGGTACTTGACACTCGGCAGAATGAAATGGAATTCTGAATCCTTGTCTAACTGTCCCGACTCTGCACATATGTGCGCGCAGCTTCAAATAAGTCGGTGAAGTCCCTTCCGAGCTCATTTCCCAAGTGAACTGAATGGTGCTCTTGACTTTTGAGGCATGATTGTCGCCATTCAGGTATCCTCCGTGCAGTTCTACGTAGAGCTTCCAACCTTCCCTCACTTGAGTTGAAGTGCCTCGACACTGCGACGGTGAGTGGGGGTCGATCATTCACTTCCACTAGTGGCATCGCACCTTTGATCAAACGAAGGTGACCGCGCCCGTAATCGAGACGAGTAGCATCTGAGCATACTAAGTTAGTTACTTATGTGCGGCCATAGATTACTTTATTTGGAAGTTGTGTGCAAGAGAGAAGAGGATTCCAAGTGAACCCACTTTAGCAATCATTATTTGCACACCATGAATCCATTTCTTAACGATTAGGGATTTAGGGTGTTTGTTTTGTTTGCTTGTTAAGATGAGATCTCTTGAATCATGTGTCCATAGTTCCATTTTTGGTACCATCAAAAAGCTTTCAACAAAGAGGGTGCATGAGCTTTGTTTTACGGTGTTTGGACCTATAGTATGAAAGATATTGAATTTCAAAGTTTTTATGAATTCAAATTCAAATTTTTTTTTTAATCTTTTACTTTACTATATTGTTACTACTATAGCAACAATATAGGGCACTCTAGTAAGTTATAAAATTTACAAGTTCATGGTTAGTAATTACTAACTAGATGTACCATAACTTGGCTTTAGGCTCTTTTAGCCTCTTAAGTTTTAATTGTATACATATTGTGTTACTTCTCAATGTTTAGGTTAACTTTTGTACATGTTATAAGAATAGGTGTTGCATTGTGGTCAATGATGACAATGGCCATACATAACCACATATCCTAATATCTTAAGGACAATTAATATTATGAAATTTATTAACCTCTACAAATTCAATAATTTTGGACAAAACAAAAATGCATTATTAATATATAAATTCCAATTTTTTTTGACGTTTGTATCAAAGTATCAAATAAGATTATGTGAAAAATATATATGGTGAATTTCATTAAAATGGCGGCATTCCATTAGTTTGACACTTTTGACAGTTCAAACTGTACAATCTAAAATCTAAATCTGTCATAGATTTTTGAAATCTATATATAAATTGTAGTTGTCTAAAAATCTATACCTGTCCAAGATGTTTCAGACCGCGTGGTCTGAAATCTAAATCCATCTTAGATTTTAAAAATCTATATATATCCAAGATGTCAATTTTTAGTTCAGACCACAGTCACTACACGGTCTGAAAATGGCATTTGGAATACTGCCAATTTAATGAAAATTTCCATATATCATTATTTGATTAGTTACTAATTATAGGTGGTTGCAAAAACTTTAGACTCTGCATTTTTTGTAGAATCTTGATACTATACATGTGTACAAGCTAGGAGGCCCAAAAATGAAGCATTTGATAGGTACAATTCAAAATTTTAAAATATGATGTATATTTTTTTCAGGAATACATTGTTACATTATAATTTTAAAAATATTTTTTTAATTAAAAAAATATTTAATGTATACACTTCTAAGAAGAAGGTACCCTAAGAAGGAAAAACATACTTTAAGAAAATTCTCTAATTAGGTGAACTAAAAAAGTCCAAAATGGTGATTGCATGAAACATTTGTACAATTTTTAGTCGCACGTCTCATACTGATATGTTTTTTGACCATAAATTTTGCATTTTTGCTCCAAATGACTACAAAGTGAGTTCCCTTCTGCTTGTATTTTGAAACATATAAAATATTATTTTGGTAGTTTTTTTGGTGAATGACCATCTCCATAAAGTTGTTGCAAATGGACAATTTTTATTTTTTTCATTTACTTGTTTTTACTATTTTTTCCTAATTAAAACATGAAGGTATGTATTTTCTTGAGGTTTGGCACTTTTCAAGTTCTCCTACTTAGAGAATTTTTCTATACAATTTTTTCCATGACTACCTTTGTCTTAAAGGTGTATACATAATTTTTTTTTAAATTTTAAATTAATTTTCTAATTTAATAGTACCCTAGAAAAAGTGAGGGGTACTATTGCAAAACGCGACAAATAGTACAAGTGTTTTGTGCAATCACCCAAAATTTCATAAAAATCAGTACTTTGGTCTTTGGTGTTTTAATTTGTATAAAATAAGAATAAAAATTTCAAAGAAACAAAAATTGACAATTTGGGAAGACTTCATGGTGGAAAGATTTTACCAAAAGAATGATCTTGAAATCATTTTCAATGTTTAGAATTATGTGCGTAAAGAGCCTTATTTGTATGAACCGATGAACGTGGATATAAAATAATTCTTTCTTAATTTCTTTTTGCAAGTGGCATAGGTCTCTAATGTGGAAGTGTGAGAATAGCCTACAAAAATTTCAAGTCTACATTATAAATTTTAGATACTCTACTACCCCACAATACTAAAAACTTCTAAACTCCAAAGTATGAGAAATTAGATAAAATTGAAATTTAATTAGAAAATATTTGTTGGATATTGCCAAAAAATAAGATATCTCAATACTATTAAGTTAGTCATCTTCAATCAAGATTTAAAATCAATTGGATTCATGCCTCCAAAGCTATAGTTGAAGACAACTCCAACACTCCAATTGTGGCGCCAAATAGGATTGGTTTTTCTTGCAATTAACTTTTCTCAATTTTATTTATACGAATTTTGAAGATTTAACTCCTAAAATTTCACTAGAAATATAATTGCTATCTTTAGCAATTGAAATATTTCTTTAAATTTTTGGATTTTTTAAGAATTCAAGATGAAGTCAAATGAAAACTTATCACGCTTCGTTTTCTCAGTTTGAGTAAAATACCAAAAATAGTTGTACTGAAAGTTACAATCAAGGTTGACCACATCACATCTACTTTTGGGATGCATGGTTTAACCTCTAAATGTCCAAAATCTTTTTTTAAATTGGCAATTTGGAATAAATCATTATAAGAGAATATTTAAAATGTTTTGGAATTGATATACAAACAAAAGTTTTAGACTTTGAGTTTTAGATTCCATCCACATAATTAGTTTTACTAATACCATCACCAATATTTATTTTGAAAGGAAAATTTCAAATTTTCTTGTAAATCAATTACAAGTTAAAATATTGTCATTTTTGGAGTAAAATTTGTTGGAATGGATTTGATATGAAGTTCTCTTGATATGGTGATTTTTTGAAGTTTTTGTGTTTTAAAATTTTACTTGAAAGACACATATTTCTTACTTAAAATCTCTTATAGAGGTCATTACTTAAGATCTTATCTCTTGGATTATAATTAAAACACCCCTTTCTCTTGTAGTGATGACCTCATTTTTGCAAATTTTGTATTGAACTAGGATGAATGCAATTTTAGCTTGGTCAATCACTTAACATACTTCCACATTTGTATTTTAATGCACTAAATCCAACCACTAGATAGGACAACAACTTCATAAAGTATCTTTACAAATTAAGATGATTTCCATCCAAGTAGTAATGAGGATAAGAAAGGTCATTGCAAGAAACACTTGTACTATTTTGTCACACGTTGCATGCTGATCTGTTTTTTGGCCATAACTTTTATGTTTTGGCTCCAAATGACTCAAGATTTATAGGAAAGGTACTCATAACTATCATACGCCTTCCTTAATTTTTTCATAATTTTCAAAAATATTTTGCTATCCAAAAATAGACCCCAATTGAATGTCACACTTTGTAGTTTAGGATTTTTTAGTACTACGGAGTACCTTTTTTTAATGATTTTGAGATGAAATTTGGATGAGATGGTCTTCTAGTATACTTCTAGCTTTTCTAGAAAGGATTTTCAAAAATAGTTAATTTTATGTGGTGTAGAGGTCTATAAAGTGAGCTTCTTTGTGCTTGTATTTTGAAACATATGAAATATGATTTTGGTGGGTTTTTTGGTGAATGATCATCTCCATAAAGTTGTTGCAAATGGTCACTTTTTATTTTTTGTATTTACTTATTTTTACATCAAAGTACCTATTTTTTTGAGATTTGGCACTTTTCAAGTTCTCCTAAAAGAATTTTCTATCCATTCCCTTTAGTGAAAACCTTCATCTTAGAGGTGTATACATTATCCATATTTTTTTTATTTAAAAAAATTAATTTTCTAATTATATAGTACTCCTAAAAAAAGTCATGAGTATTATTTATTGCAAAACACAACAAAATCAACAAATGTTTCTTGCAATGACCAAGAATGGCCAAAAGTGATTCTGAATTTGTACATCGTACAAAAATTGGATGTCGGAGGGCTTGCGGGTAACAAGAGTTAGTAAACCATTGTGGTAAAATTTTATGATTGAAATGAACATGCGACTGTGTAATATGTTAATTTTGCAATGTTGCATCTTAGGAAGATCTGGAATAGGAAAGTTTCCTTACAAAAACTTGGAGGATTAAGTAAGTGGATAGTCCTAAGAGAATAGACACTAAATAATTTTAATTTGTAAAGATTGGGCAATTCATCCAAAAATCACTATAATATTTTTACATCTTTATTGAGATGGTTTTACACCAAAAAATCAATGATTTCAGGATGTGAGCCTAGACATGTAAGCCTACAAACCTTCAATTTAGATATGAATAGGTAATTTATAACCATTGAAGGTTTTTATAACATATATAGGTACCTATAACACAAACAACTACAACATATAGGTGTCTAGGTTCCTAGTCTCATAATCTCATAGGATTGAGACTCTAGGGTCACATACTAGCAACCCTTGAAAGCTTTATTGAAATGACACTAACAATGTGATTAAATGTAATCCTATTAGAAAAAATGACTTCCAAAATTTTAGCTTAAAATCTATAATTTTAGGACTTCTTAGAATGATTTTTCATTTACACCAGTATCAACAAGAAATAGGAGGTATTTCTCTTTCCTGAATCTTCTTGTAAGGTATTTACATCTAAATGTGTCAAAATAAGCAATTGAACATTATCATTGTTTTTTTTGTCTATTTTTACCTATTTTTTGTTGGATGTCATTGGAAATTCAAAGAAGATTTTGGATTCTCTTCTTAAAACATTTTTTGGCCTCCATATGAATAAACTATAAATTTTCAAAATGTTGAAAATAGATGTATCTATAATGCCCCTAACATCTCATAAATAGCAAATGATTAAAATTAGATTATACATTTTAGGCAAAATTTGTAAAGGTTAGTTTTAGAAAAGGGTCACAATTAGGTGAATTTACCTTATACCAATACTAAAGATATAAAGAAATAGTTTCTTCTTGGTTGGAGGAGACATTTACTGATTCCTATGGTAACAATGGCATTAATTTAGTAGTTACCATGACTTGGCATTTTAGGAGGGATGCACAACATTCGGAAAATTTTGGAAGTTGCCTTAATAGTTTGTGTCTTCTTTGTAGGAATCATTTTTTTCTTGAAGCCACCAATATCATCCTCTCTTTACCAAAATCTCCTTGCTCATTTTGTCTATTATAAAATTCTTACCAACTACTTTCCTTTGGCTTCAAATTTATAAAGCCTACAATCATTTTTTTCCAAAGACATTGGTTTTGATTTGAGACTCTGAATTTCATTACATCAAGCAAAACTAGATGGAATACCACTTCCAATTCTAAAGCAATACCTACTCATATCTTATCCAAGAAATTTAGACCCCTCAACAACCAACCTTGAGGTAATAATCACCTTACCTAAGAACATATGCACCTCCAACAACCTAGGTATTAGCCTTGGATTTGAAATGGCAAGCAACTAAAAATTTGACAATTTTGTAAAAGCGATAGCTACATATTCAACTTTATTTTTGCACACTAGTTGGTTTCCAATCTTACTAATTTTTTGTTTGGTTTTAGATCCCCCATTTTGACACTTCATTTAGTTATTTTCCTAAATGCATTGACTAACAATGAACTAAGCTTAAGTTAATCTTTAAACGCTTAACCAAGCCAAAAATGGCCTAAGGTTTCTAATACTTGGTCTTAATGAGATCTATTGTTCAACTTTCATGTTATTCATCAATTACATAGCTAGTAAGTTTAATGTTTTTTTATGCACTATGGTCTAAGTTGACTAATTTTGTATGGATAATTTGTTCCTTTACTAACACATTTGAACATTGAAGCCTTTTCATTAATGCTAATCACCATTGGGATGTAGGACCAAAGTGCAAAATTGTGGAATCAAATAGTAATCAATGGGTAGAAATTTGTACACTATTAGGATTTCAATTTATTTCTTTATTGCTAGGCAAACTTTGTAGTACTTCAGAGTATAAAAATTGTAGGTTTCACTAGCCCTTGTGGCACCTCTCCTTTTGCTTGTCTACCATGCTAACTAAGCCTCATGAGTTGGATTAATTGCTTCTTGTTGCCTTTGGCTTTTAATTTCTTTTTCACCTTCTCAAAATAACAACCATAGGATAATTCTTGAATGAGCATTTAACCCCTCATTGCCCAAGGGGCTGAAAAGTAGCCACACGTAGTCTGGAAATCTAATTCAAAGTCCTATAACATTTGCATCCAATGATTGAATTCAATAAAACTTGTTGGTAAAGTTTTGTATCCTAGTCTACTTTATGTGGTAAAAAATTTTAGATCAACCCAAAAAGTACAAATTTTTTGGAAGCCAATCAAATTTCACAATTCAATTTGAATTCACCAAACTACAATTGATGGATGCAACTTTGGGGGATTCTATCTCCTTCATCCAATGTTTGTTTTCAATAAAATTTATTGAATTGTGTTCCTCTAGAATTCTAATTATAGTGGTCAAATTTTCATTGAAATCTAAGTTGTTTTGAATGTTTGGGAATTGGGAGCAATTCAAAATTTTAAAAACTAGACACTTTTGGATTTTAGTGAATTTTGGCAACTTTTTTCTTCTAATAATTATTTTTGGAAATTTTGTGCATTCTAGTCTAGTTTTTGTGGCTAAAATTTCATATCAATTCAAGAAGTTCTGAGTAACTAAGAAGCATTTTAGTAGAAGGAGGTATAGTTATAGATGTATCATCATACCTATCCTTATGGTGAAACCTTAGTGGAAGCTCTTGGGACTTTGGACCATGTTCATCTATCAGCCACCTTAGAGCATCCCCAAACCTGCTCTTCAAATGCCACACTTTAAACATTTTGAACCATTGATCTTCCTTTGACAAGGAAGATCAATGGTCCAAAGTGTTGCTTCGAAGTGTAGCTATAGGGATGCTATTAGGTGATTAACCCCTAAAGGACCAACATGCCTTTTTTGGCAACATAGTGATTTGGGGCAGGTACGTGTGACTAGAGATGTCCATATTTTTGGACCAAAATTTAATAAAAGGTGTAGACAAGGAATATCTTTAAAGCCCAATAGTTTTTGTGACTTTTGACTTCATGGTTGAAAAGTTATCACACAATATGTTATTTGTTTATCGACTCTGGCACTTCGGGCAAATTAAAAAAATCACTTTTTTTGGAATCCGAAACTTGAAATTGGTTTTATAGATTTATATATATGTGAAAAGCTTTGAAACATTCCATTTGGATTAATGAGTCAAAAGTTATGAAGAATTTTAGTTTGCGGGTAGTTATGGATTCTCTACTCTAAAATAAACTTTGAAGTCCTTTATTTTACTCAATTTTCAATATTTTTGAAAAAACAAACAAACATTGGGTGTAGATTGTTTATTACAACATTTGAACCATTGGAATTGACATTTTTCAATTCAATAAATAGGTTGTTACCATTTTTGTATTTTGAATCATTCTCTATTTTTTTCTACTTACTATTTTTTTATACATGTTGTACAATTCCAAATGATATGAAAATTTTCAAGCATGTAGCCAACTTGAATTGGAAAATTAATCCAAAGAGTTGTAACCATTTTGGACATTTTTCATACAAATGTGGCCTTTTGAAGTCTAGCTGCCCAGATTTTTGCAGTGGTAATAAAAGGATTTTGTAACTTCAAACACTAATATCTTGCAATCTACATGGCAAAAAATTCTGAAATTTTTTCTACACCTTTTCAAAATAGTGCACTAAGAGATCCTTCGGTTACAAGTGTCTAAAAATGTTCTATTTGTGAAATTTGGTAGCTGTCCTAAAAATGACAATTTTGGAGCAATTTTGTTAGAAATATAGTTGCGGTCCTTTAGGGGTTAAGTTAGTCTTCCATGGTGCAATTGACACTGGATCATGGTGTCACCCACTTCTTCTAAAAAATTACAATCACTAACTTAGAACCTCTCTAACTAAGCGTCCTATAAGCTAATAAACCTTTGAAAACTGATAGGTCCAGGAAGTCGTGACTTCAGAAATAAAATATGTAGTAGCACCAAATGAAAGTCCGCCAAGGCAATTGTTGTGGACTTAGACCTTGTCAAAAAAAGGTTAAATATTCTTTTGAATCAACTTCTTGGTTATGATGCATGAGGTTCTTATCCTAAAAAATGTTGCATATATCCCCTTGCAACAACTTCTTGTGTAGTGCAAAGCCTATCTTATTCAATCAACATCTCCAAAATTATACAGTTAGGCCCCTTTGGCCTGACTCAGTTAGAGGGATTCCATTGTTTACACTAACCACTTTGTTTGTGGTTAGGTTGTCTAGCCAAGGTTGCAAAGCAAATGGGCTTCTTGTATCTTAATTCCTTGTAGTAAAGGTTTATTTTGTTTTATTTATGTTCAAACCTTTTATAACTAGTGTCACTAACAACAATGCTAATATGTGAGTATGAAAGTGTGAGTATGTGAACCTTGAGTATAAATATAAGTAGATATCATACAACCATTGAAGGTGTTTATAACAAAAATACCTATAATATAGGTATTTATAGCATATATGCATTATAAATATAGAAGGGTATTATAGTATAGACACTTACATTATACATATATAGTCTTTCAAGCTTGTAGGCTCACACTTCTAAGCTCACATATAGGAGGAGGTTCAAAAACCGCTCAGGCTTTTCAAACCACCCCTACAAAACTTTTTGAAATCGTGCAGAAGATGAACTCCAGAGACTGCAATTTTTAATTGCAATGAATAATAAAGAGGCTTGGGCGATTTATGGATACATTGCATGTGCATTCACTGATTAGAATGAGTGGTTTCCAATAAAAGTAGGAATTTTGAATTACTAGAAGGGGATGGAAGTGGAGTAAATGAAATGTAGTACTCTGGTTGTGAAATGGGCAATGAATAAAATAAGCATTAGTAGTGCATGATTTTAAGAACCTCACTTGTACTGTTTACAATTATTTTGGTTTTCATTACTACTCTGCCTAAGAACACTAATAGCGACCTAAGGCACTTCCACTTTGATTAAGCTTTTAAAAAAATGGGTGACTCAAAAAAATATGCTAAAAACTCGCTCTGAATCCTCTTCAATTTCTCCTTCCCTATCATATTTTTCCAAACTCTGAACTACCACCCTTCTCCATACAGAGAGCCTTCTTCCCTTAGATGGTTCATTACTGAGCCTCCTCCCCTAATAGCAACCCTTGTGTCACTAAGGTAAATTGTTGGTTTCTAATTTCTTTTGTTTTACTTAGGATTAAAGTTGACAATCCCACAACAATAGAATATTTTGCTTCTAGTAATTTATTGTGTAGAAACTTATGACTTTCTTAACAATATTATGGTACATTCACACATGGACGTAGCAAGTACTCTTTGCAATGATGGTAGAATAGAACTTCCCTAAGTCAATAGGGCTAAGACTACCTAACAATATTAATTTAGAAAGGTTTGTACTTTGAAGATTGTGTAGTCTTATTTCAAATGAAGTTGTATAGGTGGCTTATTTTGAGGAAAAGAAGAACCTCATTATGACCAAGAAGCTTGTTCAAAAGTTTATTTTCATTTTTTTGGCAACTCATTTAGTGTTACTATTTATCATTTTCCCAAGTTGCAATTGCCCAATTAGCCTATTACTTTAGAGAGGTTTATTGGCTTTGAGAGGATTGATTTTGAAATTTTTTTCTATATGTGATTTTTTTAGTAGGTGTTTAGACCATCATTCCTTTGTAACTACCAAACCTACATGGTTGCAAAGTTTGCAAGGCTTCCAAACCATGTTTATTAGAAAAAAGTTTACAACTATTCATAAGTCTTTGACATTTCAATTTGTTGTTATACAAGTTTGAATCTATCAATTTTGTAGATTCTTGAGTACGAACAACAATCTTTTATAATGCAAGGAGATATGGGCAACAATGTAATACTATAAGAATGATTTAAATAAACTACTTTAGTAGCTTCAAAAGTTAGTCATTATTTGTGCTTGGAATTGAGAATACAAGCTATATAGGGTAGTAGAAGGTAAAACAAATTATGTAAGATATATAAATTTGAATAAGAAAGAACTAAATTGCTCATAGATAAGTCAATTAAAAGTAGGAATTGCGTTTGTACTAGAATTTTATACCTCATTTAAGCATAGAAGAATGGGTTTTTTTCAAAAAAATTTGACCTTGAAAACATTCAAAAATTTGATAATTTGAGCCTCCAATAAAAAAAATCATGGACAAATTTGAGAAAGGTTTGGATGGGACATTTTCATTGACATTCCCACTATTAAAACATCTTCTTTGAATTTTGTCCATAAATTTTGATTGGAGACTCAAATTGACAAATGGATTTCTAGGAGTAAAAGCAGGGTTGTCATAACGGACGAGTCAGGGTCACCGGACGTCCCGGACGGACGGGCGAGGCGGACCGGACGGATGGACATGTCCGGACGTACCGGACGGCTCCATTTTTCAAAGTAGTGGGATTTTTTTGGGTTGACACATCAGCTTAGAAAGCGAGATCCAGGGCGCAGACGTCTCCGTCAGGGCGCGGACTTCACCGTTAGCGTCAGGGCGCGGACTCGAACAAGTAGGGCGCGGACTTCAGCGTGTAAGTCAGGGCGCGGACGCGTATAGGTAGGGCGCGGACTTCACCGTTAGTGTTAGGGCGCGGACCTCAACATAAGGGTCAGGGCGCGGACGGTTAGTGAGTTATGGGTTCTATAGGGTAGAAGGTCCGTAACCCCTTAAGGACTTTGTCAATTGTGAAGTGGTCAAACTTCTTATGTGAACTAATTTTAGCCTTTTGAGTATGGGTAGTGTTCAAACAACAATCTGAAATTTATTCTAATTCAAACTCTTAATTCTATATCACCATGAGAAATTACAGTTTGTTTTGTACCAATTTTCTAATTGTTATAATTTTTGGTGCAAAAAATGAATGTAAATGAGTACAAATAGAAAAATCAATCTAAATTATTTGAAATAACCTTGGAAAGTAAAAGTAGTAATAAGGCTTAGCATGCAAAATTTTCAATTGGTTATTTTATTTTGTACAATGGGGTACCAATAAAAAAAAAGTCTTTTTCGAATTCACAGTGAGAATTTTTTTGGTATGGCCAACTTTGAAAGCCTCCCGAGAGCTCAAAAAGTAGTATTTAACCACAAAATTTTTACCACAGCTTAACCTTGAAGTTAGTTATATGTATGACAAATTTCAAGGCCAAAAGATTTAGGAAAGGAAAGTTATTCAAAATCTATCAAGATTGGTAGTGGTGAGAAACATTTCACTACTTTCAACTTTGACACCTTTTTAAGGAGTAAGGATTGAGTCTTGGTTCTTTTGCCGTGAAATTTTTGTCATGGAATAATCTCTATGTTCTTAATATGTATAAAAAATTTCAAGGTAAAAAAAGGTTTGGTGAAGAAGATATTTGAAATCTCTCAACAGGTGTAGTTCTCTGAAACTTTTGACAATTACCAATTTTGACACCCTACCAAGGGCTAAAAAATAAGTTTCTTACCATGAATTCTTTTTGGCTGCATTTATCTCTATGTTCGTAATATATGCTAGAAATTTCAAGTTAAAATGAATTACCAAAAAAAAGATATACAAAATCTCACAACATGTGTGGTTATGAGATTAAGTTCTTGAGTCCTTAGTATAGTATTATTTTGTGGAGCCAAGTTTGTCACGAATGTAGAAACTCAACCTCACAACTACACATGTTGAGAGATTTTGAATATCTTTTTTGGGGTATGTGTTTTGAACTTGAAATTTGGAACATCAACATAAAGTTGATTTTATTCAAATAATTCCATGTTAAATAGACAAATTTTCAGCCCTTGGGAGGGTGTCAAAGTTGGCAATAGTAAAAAAATTCTCATAACCACACATCTTGTCAGATTTTGTATATCTTTTTTTGGGTAGTTCATTTTAACTTGAAACTTGTAGCATATATTATGAATATAGAGATGACTTCACCAAAAAAAATTCATGGTAAGAAACTTATTTTTTAGCCCTTGGTAGGGTGTCAAAATTGGTAATTGTCAAAAGTTTCAGAGAACTACACCTGTTGAGAGATTTCAAATATCTTCTTCACCAAACCTTTTTTTACCTTGAAATTTTTTATACATATTAAGAACATAGAGATTATTCCATGACAAAAATTTCACGGCAAAAGAACCAAGACTCAATCCTTACTCCTTAAAAAGGTGTCAAAGTTGAAAGTAGTGAAATGTTTCTCACTACTACCCATCTTGGTAGATTTTGAATAACTTCTCTTTCCTAAATCTTTTGGCCTTGAAATTTGTCATATATATAATTAACTTCAATTTTATGTTGTGGTAAAAATTTTGTGGTTAAATACTACTTTTTGAGCTCTCGGGAGGCTTTCAAAGTTGGCCATACCAAAAAAATTCTCACTGCAAATTCGAAAAAGACTTTTTTTGTACAATGGTACCCCATTGTACAAAATAAAATAGCCACATCACAAACCTTGAAATTAAATTCAACTATCAAACCCAATTCATCATTGAAGTCAAAGTGCCTCTCATATTAAATAGAATTAGCCTACAAAATATATTACATGATTGCACTCACCAATGTTTCCAATATGCATGTCAAAATGTCAAATACAAAAACATTATAGACATATTAGTAGGCTTCAATCTTTATGATAACCAAAAGTATTTATAAAATTCATGCATTGCAATTTGCAAAGTACAATAACAATACAATGAATCTATACTTCCAAAATATGCCCACTTTCTCATCGGTTAGGGAAAAGACATTCCTTTGGCTTCTTGTCCATCTTTCTTTTAATTGCTACAATTATCTTCAACTCTTAAAGACACGAGATCTACCATTGGTGCAACTCAGTTATTGAAACGACTCGACCTACAAACTTCTTGGCCACTAGGATCCACTACATTAGCATCTCGAACAACAACATCATCATCCTGTGGTGCCTCATCGCAGTTTGGATCATCCTCGTCATTGGCATCTTCGTTGCTGTCATATTCATCTTCTGCTTCACCACTATCTGTGGTCCAATGTCCCTCAATCTCTAAGTTTTCATTTCGAAGCTCTACAATAGTTTGACCTTGACTACGTTTGCGCTTGAACCTCTTATGTCGCAGTGCGTTGGGGTCTTCTGCATCAGAATTTATAGTGGGCCCACTTGAAACTCGAGGAACAACAAATGCTGGGGTTGACCTACTAGGTCCTGGTACGTATGTATCCAAGAACGGTTCTACCACCCTATTTGAGTCTCTTGCCTCTATTCCAAGGAGTGGACGATGAGTAGGCCTTGACGATGATGCTTCTCCAATATGTGGACCTTCTCTTCCTCCACGACCTCTAGTCCCTCCACGGCCTCCAGCCCTTCCACGGCCTCCCGTCCTTCCACGGCCTCCCATCCTTCCACGACCTTGTTGATATTGACCCACTTCATGATGAATGGAGGGCCGAGGTGCCGTAGGTGGTCTACCACCAACAGTACCACGAGAAATGTTTTGAGGAGTCATATCAACATCTCTCATAGAGCCTAACCCTTCTTCAAAAGGTCTTTGGATGGCATTGGAAGTTGCTGGTGAAGATGGGTCTAGGGAATGTGGCGCTTGGCTAGTTTGGTCAGAACGAACTGGAGTGGGTTCACGCGCAAGGTCTTCTGATGCGTCAATAAATGCAAAAACATCATTGTAGTCTACATGCTCTGGATCAAAAGGCCTTCTCACATTACTTGCCGATTGATTCCTTCCAATGGGGCGTGCCATTCTTGCATTTCTAACGTTTCTGTCATGGTGTCGTTCAACAACTGTATTGCTACGAACTGATGCCCCCATTTTTGTAGGCCCTGTATTGCCATCTTGATTGTGAGAAGATCCTCCACAATTTGGATTTGCAGTCCTCCCCATGTTTCCGCCACCATTTCCATTTCCACCACCATCTCCATTTCCGCCGCGATTTTCATTTTCACTGCCACTTCCATTATTGCTTCTATTTCCATTTCCGCCGCCATTTCCTGGAGGGAGGTCGTCATCATTGTCGTTGTTGTTATGGGAGATACCATCATCTACGTCATCGTCATTTGGATTGGCGGCCTCTGAAGAAGATGACAAAGCTTGGACTTTTGCGACCCCTTCATTTTGAGGAAGAGGAGGTGAAGGACTGCGACGATGATTGGGTACCCAAGGACCCCAACGACCACCAACGGGTTCTTCCTCTCCATCGTCAGCATCTCCATAGTAGTTTCTCGCTTCCTCGAGGTGATCGGCACCTCGCCTCCAAAGATCTGGGTTCGCCGGATACTCTTGAGGTGCTTCATTGGCTTCCACACCAACCTCTTCTTCTTCCTCTACTTGCATTGCGTCAAATTCCCGATTGCGTTCATTCAAAGGGATCGGACCAAGGGCATCTGGATCGGAATCCTCCGAGTACATATTTGCATCATACCAACGAACTGGATCGGCTCCTGGTCTTTCCTGAAGTACACGGCTATTAGTATAAATATATACCAATGACTCTGCCTTCGCGGGGGCTAATCGATTTCGGACCCTATTGTGAACAAAGGAATACATACTCCAATTCCTTTCACAAGAGCTGGCCGAACACGTGAGGGATAGAATACGCACGGCAATTTTTGAAAGAGCCCGATCTCCAACCCTATGCCACCATTGGTGGGGAAGCATTTGTGTCACACGGATGTTGGGTGTCTCAGCTGCACTGTACGGTCCACTACCCTCCTCAAATTGAGTTAATTCCGCCAACACATCATCAAAAGTGACACCCACTACATCTTCCATTTTGTGGATGACTCTGTACAATGCACGTAGCGCAGTTCCGTCTACCCTGAGCGCCACGTTATCCAAGAGGTATAGATTCAAAAGGGCCGCGGCGTAGTGCGTATCTTCAAAAATCATGTCCCATCTTTCATTGAAAGATCTCTCCAAAGTCACTGCTATGTCATCTCGTAAGCTAAAAGGTGGTTCTCTCAAAGAATACACATGTCCTCGCAAGTTGTGCATCACGAGCCACGCCCGACCCATGGCTGGTTCTCGTCCATCAAACACACGCAAAGCCTTCAATACGTCTTCAGTCATGTACACGTAATTCACACATCGTTGCCAAAAGGCCACATCTTCAATGGTTCTTCTGACATTATGTGAAGCAGTAGCTGCCTGTGGTCCATTCTGTTCGTTTCGTAGGGTATCATAGTAATTCATAATACGGGGGTGGTTATTCAACCGCTCCAAGACTCCTTTGAGTTTCACCACTCGCTGTAACATGAGGAAATTACAAGCAAAGCGAGTTTTGCTAAGCACTACGAGTTGTAGGTTTGGACTCAACTCACGAAAAACCGACATGGTCGCATGATGGTTTCGAATGTATTGGCACAATCTTCTTGCCCTGTCAATTAAATCGGAAAATTCCTGAATCTTGGCCCAATCTTCCAACATCAAATCCAATGCATGTGCCATGCAGCCTTGCGCAACTATGTGCGGATAGGTTACAGTAATGTCTCTCAATGCCCCAAGCATGTTTGCTGCATTATCTGTGCAAACTTGTGTCACATATTTGGAACCCACCTTCTCAATGTAAACTTTCATTTGGTCTGCTATATAGCGCATGGTTTTCTTTTGTGAGGTAGTGTCAATTGACCCCAAAAATACATCACCTGCGGGGCATGACATCATCACATTCATGAGGGGCCTCCGATTGACATCATCCCAACCATCGGTGCATATCGTCACCCCGTAGTGCTTGACAGCAAAACCAACCTTCTCTTCAATCTTCTTCTCGATTTGCAACCTCCTCGGTTCAATTAAATTAGTCCTGAACTGATGGTAAGAAGGTGGACTATATTCAAACCTCGCCACTGAGGTTGCCCTCATAGCCTCAATGAAGGCTGGATGCCTTGCCACATTAAATGGCACATTTGCTTCATAGAAAAAACTTGCCCACTTCTCATCCAACTCCTTCCTCTTTGCAATGTTGAATGCGTCCGCCATGCGTTGCTGACGTAATGATCCCGATCTTGTAGAATTTGAACCTGCAAGACTATTGGACGTTTGTAGAATTTCATTTCCTTCAGGAACGTTTGCCCGTTCTTCCGCTCTCCCACCAGTGACCCCATCCGTCACCTCATTTTCAGTGGCTTCGCTTGAACTTGCAAGCGGAGTTGCTCTAGTCGGTCCACTTTGAATTGGTTCTCCTTCACACATGTTCCCAGCATCCACTCGTAGTGGGATAAAACCTGTACAATTGGCAAACCTATGTCGCACTTCACGAGGCATATTTGGACAAATTGACCTCTCCGATTTCGCGCCATATCCGAAATGTGCAAAAGCACGCTCACGTTTGTAACTGAAGGTCCCAGTACAGAAAACACAAGTCACTTTAGTCCCATTCTCCGTGAAGTTCAGCCACGGTTCCCAGTCCTTGGTCTGCCTCCTCTGACTTGCCATTGTATTCACAGATAATTTGAAATGCCTTCCCCTTCTTTGTGTTGAATTTAAGAAGACAGAAGATCTAACGGACAAAGTATCAGTAACATCAGTTAGCGCTAATCCACTGCTTGAACTGATTTTGACATCACCTCAGCAGCAAACCAGGGCAATCTGCCACCCAAGTAGACTCACAAGGAGCTCAAAATGAATTGAAGTCCAAGAGATAGAGGCCAAGGTGACAAATGTAGGGAATGCAGGGTTCAGGATTTCCTTTATATACTTGGGGAAGGTAGGGGCGCGGACTTCACCGTTCTCCTTGTCAACAGGGCGCGGACTTCAGTCCCAAAGTCTATGCACACCTGAATCCCTGCCGTCAGGGCGCGGACTTCAGGGCGGAGAATTTGTGAACTTTGACAACCTCCAAAATGCACACCTGAATCCTTGGCGTCAGGGCGGGGACGGGAAGTCAGGGCGGGGACTTCAGGGCGGAGACGGGGAGTCAGGGCGCGGACTTGAGGGCGGTGAACTTTGACAACGTTCAAAATGCACACCTGAATCCCTAGTGGTCCGGGCGAGGACAGGAAGACAGGGCGTGGACTTCAGGGCGCGGACTCGAAGTCAGGGCGCAGACGTCCTCGTCCAGCACTATTTGTAGTGCACTTGGGCATGAGATTTTTGAATTCACCTTTTGTTGGAGCGGGAGAACCATTAATGTAACCAATTACAGCTTGTTCTAAATTCAGAGAAGACCATGACAGCAAGATGCCACCTTAAAGAGCTCAACGGCCTAAGATTTGGAAGGTATTTATGGAAGTGCATGTCCCGTTTCTTGTGTTGCAAGATGTCATTCCTTAGTTCTCCTAACCATTTTACCACTTTGAAGCAAGAAATATTTTATTTCCCAAAAAAATCACACAAATTCTTTGATTTAGGAATGTTTAGGAAATACTTAATAAATGTATAGGACATACTTAAACCGTATCATTCATACAAAACCTTTGGCTTTGTTGTTTAATAAATGCAATGGTTTAGGGTTGTTTTCTTTTAAAAAAAGAAGATACCAAAATTAAGAGATCAACAAAAAAAGATTGCAAAGGAACTTCTTGAAAGACCATGTCCCCTTCTTTGATTTGGAAGATGTCATTGTTTACTTTGTAAAGAAACAACATTGAAGGGAAATATATGTATTGATGAAAACAAACAACTCAAAATATTTTGTTATTCATTTTCAACATTCCTCAAGCAAATTCTTTGTTTGCGTAAAGGCTACGTTTCATAAATTATGCTCAATTTTGTTGAATGTTTAAAGTATTATTGTTTGGCTGAAAGGGATTATTTATGAAATGAAAGTTATTCAATTCTTGTAGACTGATGTTCACCACATTCAATTCTTTAAACAATTGCTATAGGGGATCAATTCTGGTTTACGATTTATTAAATCTTACATTCTTTTGGATTTACGTAAACAAATTCATTTTTGGTTTATATTTCGTACAAGGGATTTTTTTTAATGAATTACTATTGCTTTGTTTGTTTTTTGTTTTTTGTTTTTAAAACGAGTGGCAAACCATTGCATTAAATGAATACTATTTTGTTTTATTTCAATCACATGGAAGGGATTCACTTTTTACCATTCTAACTACAACTCTACAAGGGATTCTTTTTTAACGAGAACTTAGATCTTCCATTCTCTTGGATTCACGTGAAGGGAATTGTTTTTGTGGATGCTTGTTACAAATAATTCGTGTAGCCTAAGGTATGAGCATCATATTCTTGAATTCACTATTCTTATAAGGGGATGCATTTTTGACCATTTTAACTACAAGGGATTCTTTTTGAACGAGAACTTAGATCTTCCATTCTCTTGGATTCACGTGAAGGGAATTGTTTTTGTGGATGCTTGTTACAAATAATTCGTGTAGCCTAAGGTATGAGCATCATATTCTTGAATTCACTATTCTTATAAGGGGATGCATTTTTGACCATTTTAACTACAAGGGATTCTTTTTGAACGAGAACTTAGATCTTCCATTCTCTTGGATTCACGTGAAGGGAATTGTTTTTGTGGATGCTTGTTACAAATAATTCGTGTAGCCTAAGGTATGAGCATCATATTCTTGAATTCACTATTCTTATAAGGGGATGCATTTTTGACCATTTTAACTACAAGGGATTCTTTTTCAACGAGAACTTAGATCTTCCATTCTTTTGGATTCACGTGAAGGGAATTGTTTTTGTGGATGCTTGTTACAAATAATTCGTGTAGCCTAAGGTATGAGCATAATATTTTCTTGAATTCACTATTCTTATAAGGGGATGCATTTTTGACCATTTTAACTACAAGGGATTCTTTTTGAACGAGAACTTAGATCTTCCATTCTTTTGGATTCACGTGAAGGGAATTGTTTTTGTGGATGCTTGTTACAAATAATTCGTGTAGCCTAAGGTATGAGCATCATATTCTTGAATTCACTATTCTTATAAGGGGATGCATTTTTGACCATTTTAACTACAAGGGATTCTTTTTGAACGAGAACTTAGATCTTCCATTCTTTTGGATTCACGTGAAGGGAATTGTTTTTGTGGATGCTTGTTACAAATAATTCGTGTAGCCTAAGGTATGAGCATAATATTTTCTTGAATTCACTATTCTTATAAGGGGATGCATTTTTGACCATTTTAACTACAAGGGACTCTTTTTGAACGAGAACTTAGATCTTCCATTCTTTTGGATTCACGTGAAGGGAATTGTTTTTGTGGATGCTTGTTACAAATAATTTGTGTAGCCTAAGGTATGAGCATCATTTTCTTGAATTCACTATTCTTATAAGGGGATGCATTTTTGACCATTTTAACTACAAGGGATTCTTTTTGAACGAGAACTTAGATCTTCCATTCTTTTGGCTTCACGTGAAGGGAATTGTTTTTGTGGATGCTTGTTACAAATAATTCGTGTAGCCTAAGGTATGAGCATCATATTCTTGAATTCACTATTCTTATAAGGGGATGCATTTTTGACCATTTTAACTACAAGGGATTCTTTTTGAACGAGAACTTAGATCTTCCATTCTTTTGGATTCACGTGAAGGGAATTGTTTTTGTGGATGCTTGTTACAAATAATTTTTTTAAAACTTCCAAGTTCAGTTTCTTAGATTCACGTAGAAGGTAGTCATTTCTAAATAAAAGGTACAAGAGATTCTTCTTTTGAATGAGAACTTTACATTATTTTGGATTCACATGAAAAGATTCACTTTCTTGAATAATTGATAGAATGCATTTTTTAAATGAACAAATGAGTTTCATTTCTTCAGATCCATTATTCACAAGCAAAGATTCTTTTTTCTGCATAATAACTACAAGGGTTTTTGTGGGGAAATGGAAAATTATAAGTTATATTTTGTTCTTAATGTGAAAGAATCCATTTTTATAAATACTTGTTACAATGGATTCTTCCTTAATAAAACGTACAACTTAAATTGAAGTAGAAAGGTTGTAAATGGAATCCACAATTAGAAATAATTGCTACAATAAAATCTTTTTTACATGAACTTAGAAGACATATTTTTCAGAAACATGACATAGGTTCTTTTCCGAAGGTTTAGAATACATTGATTTGTTTTTTAATTCAACCCTAAAACCATCTGAAATAAAGTCAAACAATCCAAACTCAAACCCTAAACCCTAATACTCCAAACCCTAAACCCTACACTCCTAAAACCTTTGAACCCAAGAAGCCAAGGAATTGGAGGCTTGAACTTCACTGCATTGGCGCTACTCAGGGCGGGGACGTCAGGTGAGGGCGCGGACTTCAAGGCGTGGACTCCAGCACAGGGCGCGGACTCCAGGGTGCGGACCATTCTTGGTGCGCGAACGTGCATGCAAAGAAAAAGAGGTTGACCTCCCGCATGGGATCCTTCCTTGCTCCTATTTATTGCTCTTACAAGATGGTGTCCCTCCTTTTCATGGAAACCGGGAACCATTAAATTTAGTCATGCCGTCTTTTACATTCCTTGTAGTGATGGAGAGACAAGAACGCTTTCTCTCACCAATGTTTTCGTTACATTGGCTGTGTCATGGCGCGGACTTAATGTCAGGGCGCGGACTTGAGGTCATGGCGCGGACTTGAAGTTAGGGCGCGGACTCCAGGGCGCGGACTTGAAGTCAGGGCGCGGACGCCAGGGCATACAGCACAAGAGGGAGGACTTTGAAATGCGATCGGGCATGAGAACCAGGGAAGCCAAGGAGTTGGAGGCTTGCATTGGCGCTACTCAGGGCGTGGACGTCAAGTGAGGGCGCGGACGTCAGGGCGCGGACCATTCTTGGTGCGCAAACGTGCATGCACTGCAAATGAGGTTGACTTCCCGCATGGGATCCCTCCTTGCTCCTATTTATTGCTCTTACAAGATTGTGTCCCTCCTTTCATGGAAACCAGGAACCATTAAATTCAGTCATGCCTTCTTTTAGATTCTTTATAGTGATGGAGAGACAAGAAAGCTTTCTCTCACCAATGTTTTCGTGACATTGGCTATGTCAGGGCGTGGACGCAGGGCGCGGACTTGAGGGCGGACAATTCTAATACGTGGCACGGACTTCATGTCAAGGCGCGGACTTGATGTCAGGGCGCGGACACCAGGGCGCAGACTTGAAGTCAGGGCGCGGACGTCAGGGCGCGGACTTGATGTCAGGGCGCGGACGCCAGGGCATACAGCACAAGAGGGAGGACTTTGAAATGCGCTTGGGCATGAGATCCTTCAATCCTTCCTTTTCTTGGAGCGGGGGAACCTTTAATTTTAGGAAGAACAACTTGTTCTACATTCCGACAAGACCATGAAAGCAAGATGCCAAATTGAAGAGCTCAATGGACTAAGATTTGGAAGAAACTTCGTAGAAGAGCATGTACCCTTTGTTGTGGTGGAACATGTCGTTCCTTATGTCTTCTAATACTCCGAACTACTTTGAACCTTGTTTGTGTCCCCAAGAAGAAACTAGTACTTTGAACTAAAAAGAATTTTTAGATTTAAAAAAAGAAGTCTAAATTCTTCTATTTAGCAAATGTTCCGGATATTTTGAGGAAATATTTAGGGAATATAGAGGAAATGTAGTGTACTAGATACAAAGGTAAAACTTAATTTGTTTAAAATGAAAGAAGTAGTAGAGATTTAAACAAAAAATTGTAGACCTCCAATACGCCACTTCAATTTTTCATCTCATCATCCCCTTTCCAATTTTTTATGCATCGAAAGCAAAACTATCTTATCCGAAGTCAATGCCATCTTTTTATTTCTTAATTCAATTCCTTGTCCATTTCTCTTGCTTCATTAATTAGCAAAACTCTTATATTTTTGGCCTCTAATGCAAAAATTCTTTTATGCGAAGTCATTGTCATTCCTTTTTGTTGAATTATTTAGCCCCCTTGTTTTGTGGCATCATTCCTTATTTATTGAATCGTTTTATCTCCTTTTTTTTTACTTCATTCCTAAAACTCTTGCATTCAAATTGAATGCCAATTTTTTTTTACGTCATTCGTTTTCCTATTTATTTCCCATTAATTAGCAAATCTCTCATTCCCCAACTCTATGCCATCCTTTTTTTGTTGCATCATTCTATCTTTTTTTGTCACCATTTTCTTTTCAGATTTTCATTTCTATTGGTCTTCATTAATTTCTAGAACTCTTTTATCGTAATTAGCAATACCAATATTTATTAGTTGAATCATTGCATTGCCTTTCCTAAATGTATTTGGCTTCATTGATTAGCAAAGCTCTTTCATCCAATGTCAATGGGAATTTTTTTTGTACCACCAGCTAACCAACCTCTTTACTATTTTTTATTATGTTTTTTACTTTATTGTTTAGCAAAACTTGTCCATGTAACTCAATACCAATTTTTTTTCGCCCTCATTCTCATTCCTTATTTTTTAATCCTGAACCGAAATCTTTTCCATCTTAATAAATTGTAATTTTTTTTCCCGTCAGTCCCTTTCCTATTTTTTTTATTCATTAGAAAAACTCTTCCATCCCAACTCAATAATAAATGTTTTTTATGGTAAGAAATGGAAGTCTTTCCATTCGCTTTCCATTTCTCGTTTATTAAAATAGGTAATCAAACACAATGTTTGTTTCATATCTCTTTCACATTTGTTTGCTTCTATTAAGAACATCTAAAATGCACTTTCACTCCAACTAAATCACGTCTTTTTTCCTTACCTAATTTTTTTCATAGATTGGAAATGAATTCCACTCCAATTCAATGACTTTTCATTTCATTCCGTACATGTTTTTATGATTGAATCCTATTCCAAGTCAATGACATTTTACTTCATCAATTTCAAGTCAATGAAAATTGATTTTTTTGCCACTAAATTTTTTTAAATTGGGTAACCATTTTTTATTAAATATGTACCTATTTCCATGCCAATTTAATCATCCCTACTTACTTTTCCCATTTTTTAGTACTTTGGGTAACAATACACTTCCATTGTAGGTCTGGCAATTACGTGATAGGAAATTGAAGGATGAGTGTTTGGGATTATAGTCAATCACTTTAACTTGTAAGTGAAGTTTAGAATCATTCCCAAATAAAATTTACGAAAGCTTGGGTCTCTCTACCCCTCTTTTGGGTGCATTTATTTTGAAATCACTTACATTCCAAGTCAATGCCTTTTCAACTTTTCTTTTGTTGGATTCATTTTTTTTTCATTTTTTTTGGCTTCATTAGCATAATTGTTCCATCTCAAGTTATACAAGAAGGAAATGGCACTACTCTTGTCTTCCTAACTTTTTTCCAACCGAATGCCATTCATTTTTCTTTGATCATTACCTTCCTAATTCTTCGAAATTCATTAGCCACATGTTCCATCCCAACAGAAGACGATTTATTTCCTAAACTCTTTATAGTTTTATTTTATTGATTTGGAAGATTATTTTGTCCCAATTGAATGTCATTTTTTGTGGATATCATTCCCTCCCTAATTGTTTTTGGCTGCATTTGCAACATTATCCCATGCCATCCCAATGCACTTTATTTATTGTATATCATTCCCCCCTATTTTTTTGGGGCTTGATTAGCGAAATTGTTCCATCTCACCAGAATGCCCTCTATTTTTTGGTGGTATCTCAAGTGAATGCCATTTACTTGTTTTCTATCATTAGCAACATTAGAAATGAGTTTTTTTCCAATATAATGGCATTTGTTGTCCTTCCCTAATTTTATTCATTCATGAAAAAATGGAAATGAATCATAGTACAATACTCCAATTCAATGACATTTCATTTTAGGATATAATTTTTGTATATGTATGATGTTGTTTCAAAAGAGTATGTGCAAAAAAAAAACGAAGTGATTTTGGCCTGGATTTTGGGCTAAATAATATATATTTCATAAGCGTCATGGAATACATAGTTGGAAAAGTATATGACGAGGTTACTATGACCATGACACCATCTAAAAATGCATGTGCCAATATCTAATATAACGAATAATATCTATTGCCGAGATCAAAATTCTATAAGCCTATATTAAGCTAGGACCCTAAGTCTTCTATGAAAACATAAGTTCACTAGCTAGATAGTAGAAACTTCACTTAGTTTATGTCCATTGCACTGCCACTTGGGCCAGCCTCGTTGTCATGTGTCCCTGCAATGACGGGAAGGTCTTCGTCCGAGCCTAAACGTAGTCTACGAACTGCGGATCGAGTTCTCCGCGCTGGTCCATCTTCCTCCAATACAGCCCTCATGATCTGTGATTGTTTGAGGCTCTCAAGACATTAGAGAGTTCGAGGGCTATGCTGTTCAAGCAAGAAATCCATCCCTTCATGTCGAAAGGTTTCTCGCCACTCTGACTCCTCTAGTTGAACTAGTTCAGCAGGGTCAGGCATGTCAATGTCGTCCACCATACGAATCCCATCGTCGTTAGTGATACGAACTCCATCCCTATTCCAAAACCACTGTTTAGGATGAGGTCCAAATTGAAAGTTCTCAAAAACCTCGTCCCAATGCCCATTGAAGCACTGATAGAAGAAATTCCGTCGTCCTTGGCTATACTTGTCCTTCATTGGAATCAAGTGTTGACACACCTCCACTATTTGAGCTGGATTTTTTTCCCAACCCCATTCGGCAGAAAGGTTTTGTTTATCCAAGGAATGGACCTTCAATTTCCAACTCCACACCAAGTCCGTTCCCCACTTCTGAGCATGATCAGGGGCATTTTCAGCATTATATTCCCAATGTGGTGGCATGTATGAAACTAATCCAAACAAATCATTCAAGCGCTCATGGAAAGGAGCCTTACACAAGGAACACCGTCGACGAACAACCATCAAGCTAATCAAACAAAATGGATGGTACAAGTGTTCGCATGTGCCTAGGTGCATTCCACCTTCAGGGCCAAATGGATTTAGACAAATGGGACACGTAGTACCATCATACACGAAGCTTGAAGGATTTGGCCACAATAATAGTGGATTGCCGTTCTGGTCAAGGGAAGAGCCAACTTCATTCTTGAAATCCCAATGGTGTTTGGACCAATCGATGATTGTTGTTCCACCACCAATGTCTTTGGTCACCATTTCATCCATGTTGAAATGATCATCCATGAGGGCCCACGATGTCAACCCAAAAACCCTCTCTTGATTGTGTGCGCCATAATTGTTGTCGATTTTTTGGAATTCTAACACCATTTGCTGAGTCCTGTCAACAGAAAAGACGCATGCCATCTTCCACTGGTAATATTGCTCCATCAACGCTTTCAATTGTTTTTTCAATATCAAATTGTTTGCAAGCGCGTCCGTCAATTGAGTGCTCTGGTCAATTGGCATTGCTTGACCTACATTTGTGGGTAATTCTCCAAATGACAGGGCATCATCTTGAGTACCCTGTGTTGCACCAACTTCAACATGTTGCACTGGAATTTCATCATTGATTGGAGGCCCTTGCGCTCCCCCTCGTGGATCCTGACCATCATTGGCCAATGTGGCTGCTTCAAGAGCATGCCGCAGCGCCTCTATCTCACGTTGTTGTTCACTTATAATATTGTTCTTCTCTTTGAGTTCATCCCTCAATTTATTAACATCTTCATACAAAGAATGCAGATGCGCATTGCTCTCTTCCACTTCAGTCCTCAAACTCTGAATTCGATCTGCAGCAGCTGTAACATCAACAATTCCTATTGTTGGTTCATCACTAGCTGGCACCTGTCCCTCCACAACATTTTCTTGTACACCCTCTTCAGTTGCACGCTCAGCCCTCCTCTTTTTAAGCCGTAGATTTGTTCTATAGCTGAGTGCATGTGGCACATGAGATCCATCCGAGTCGTTATCTGTAGCAGAGTCCTCAGTGTCATGTAATGGTGGTGCTTCAACTTGTGTAGTTGTTTTACCCAGTCCACCTTGCGGGTACCTTTTTACCCCCCTTGGAATGAATCCATTTGCTGGGGTAGGAATGTTGACTTTGTCCCCCATTGTCTTCAAAGTTGACCAGTCCACTCTCTTGTTCAACTTTAGCTCCGCATGTACCCCTCGTGCAATGAAGAGATGCACTTCATTGCGTTTGACGATAGGGACATCATACAATGCCTGGTACACTTCGATGCACCGATTTGTGAACTCCTCATCAATGCAATGTTTTAAATTTGCCCTGTGGAAGCGTCGGTGATAGTTGTGTCGCTTTTCTGGGAAGACCTTGTCAATGTGGCACCACTCGATGTAATTGGCACAGTTTTCGTAAGTCCATGGGTCAGGCACGTCTTCCCACCCTTTGAATGCAAGCTTTGCGGGATTACATAAAACATGCAACCGCTTACGATGTTTGTTTCCTGGTCGTGGTCGGGTCTTGTCTCGTTCCTCCTTCCTTGGTCTTGTCGGTGTAGCCATTTTCACGGGAAAATCTGAAAACCTCCCACGTGGCAATCAAAAAGACCCCGCACGAAGCTCACAACCAACTCAATGAAGAGGTGGAAGGCTGAGAGTATGCAAGGCGGGGACGGGTTTATATAGGGGCAGTCGGGGACGTCAAGGCGCGGACGCCATCGCTGGCAGGGCGGGGACTCCATCGATGTCGGGGCGCAGACGTCTCCGTCAGGGCGGGGACTCCTTCGTTGTCGGGGCGCGGACGTCTCCGTCAGGGCGGGGACGCGTGTATCAGGGCGGGAACTCCACGTGTTGGGGCAGGAACGCGATGGGGATGGGGCGGGGACGTGCGTGGGGGGACTATATAAAGCGAGTCCCCGCCCTCATTCCTTTGCCAAGTCCGCGCCCTATGCCTCACATGCTAGTTCGTTCCCACGGCCTGTGCAAGTGAGTTTGGTGGGTGCTGGGCTTGGCCTGCATATGAGACCTGGTTTTTTTGAATTTTTTTGAAACTTTCTTGCTTCGGGATTGATACGGAGGCCCATTGGAACTTTTTTTTTCCATTATGGCAGGTGAAGGGAGTGGATTGGTGGACAAACGTCCTATCTTTGTAGACTTGGATGATGTTGGTGAGACGGTAATTCCATGTACAAACACGTTGATGGCCTCAGGTTCATCAAATCCTTCCTCATCAAACCAGAAAAAACGCAAGAAAGCCCTAAATCCCCAAATACCTGGACATGAATTCATAGTCGAAGGGAGAAAAATAGCTGTAGTGTTCTACACTCGTCGAAGTACAAATATGTTGAACAGGGAGTATGTGTTTCACGACGAAGAAGGGTACCACAAACTGACGAGGGACCTGCGAAGGGAGCTGGAGACAAAGTTTGAAGAATCAGAAGAATTCAACAACTTCTCAGATTATTGGTTGCACCAAGAGTGGCTGGATAAACAAGTGGTCGCCTTGACAACCAATATAGTGTGTAATTGGTGTTATCACACGGGTAAGAAAGAAGATGGTAGCGACTGGGACACGGAGGACAGAGAGATGGTTACAAAAATGAAGGAGATTCAAACGTTTGCTCAACGATATTCTTCTTCACGTAGAAAAAAGCAAGCACCATGGAAAGTGACAATTGAAGAAGCGATAACGGCTCATTGCGTGAGTGGAACATTCAAGTGGCTAGAAAGTTCCGTGAAAGTCATCCCCATGCCAGAACAAATTGCGATTGGGTCGTATGGGACCGTGAGGAAGGTGATCTTTACGAAACTTGAGAGCATTCCTAGTTGGATATTTTTTGCTAGGAAGAGCTTGAAGACTAAGAATGAAAAGGAGAAACGCCAAGCAATCATCAATGAGGCAGGAGGGTGTCCAGTGAATCATCCTGGCATCATTCGAATTGCGTACCTCCACCCTAAAACAATGGAAGGCTACACACTATGGTGGAATGGAGGATCTCTAATTTCTTTCTTGTCCAAATGCAATGCGAAAGTGAGTGAAGCACTGGATGTGGATCAGATTGAGAGTGATTTTTCTACGGGGCTGACGCAAGAGGAACTTTCATGGGTTGCAACGTATCGGAGAAATCGAGTGAAATTGGCATTGTCATTACTTGACATTGTGGGGAAATGCCATGATGCGCAGTACATGCACAACGACATATCTCCATCCAATGTTTTGCTCCATTTTGGTCCTTGGGAACGAAATAGGGTGTACATAGGGATATGTGATTGGGGACTTTCTAGCCGAGTTGTGGAAAAGGAGCCATCAAGGTATGGCTATCCCAGTATGGAGATCCTTGCGAAGGAGAAAAAAAAGCAAAGGTTTGCGGCCCCAGAATTGTTTTATGTATACGGAGAGCAGGGTTCATCAAACTCCATTGAGGCCATGCAAAAAACGCATTTGTATTCTATGGCAGCTGATGCATATGCGGTGGGATGGATAGCTTCTGCAATTTGGAATGAAGAGTGGGACCCTAAATACTTCACAACGAAAAACCCAGAGCAGTATCAGAATTTCAGGATCAAATTGGGAAGCCTCGTAAAAGAAGATGTGCGTGAAAGGGCAACAGTGCCAGATGTTCTAGAAAAATTGAAGAAGGCCCCCCACTGTTGGACGATGCCGGATTGTTGTTATCGTACATAGTATTTTGTTTTTAATATTTTTTGTAGTTTAGCATATATTTCAGGCATAGAAGAAAATCATCTTCATAGAGGAGCCTATGTACCTACTTGGCAATTGCCAAACAGCTTGAATATATATTAAATCGGATGTGTAATTGTGTACCATACTCAAAATCCCAAAATATATTAATATGCCCTTTCATTGGTCTTTCCTCATGGCATTTTTTATGACTTCTATGAATTGATGATAAAACGTAAATGAAAACTATGGATGCAATACTTTGGTATAAAAATGCATACACTTAATTTTTTCCACTATGCCTATGTTTTAGGAGTTAATGAAGCCCCCTCAAAGAAGGGAAAATGAATGATCCAACAAAAAAATGAATGACATTGAAGTAGAATGGAAGAATTTTATGAATGAAGAGAAACCAAAAAAAGGAAAAGGGAAGATGGAACAAAAAAAATAATAGCTTTGACTTAGGATGGAAGAACTTTAGGAAATATTACAAAAATAAAATAGGGAAGGGAATGATTCAACAAATAAAGAGGAACTATGAGTTGGAATAAAGTGGTCCTGCTAATTAATGACGGTAAACAAAAAAGAAAAAAGAATGATTCAACAAAAAAGAGAATAACAACTATGAGTTGGGATGGGAGAATTGTAGGAATGAAGCCAAAAAAATAGGGAAAGAAAATATGGAACAGAAAATGAACATTTTGCTTTCAATTGGGATGGAAGGGTTTTAGAAAGGAGGCCCCCCAAAAGGAAAGGGAATGATGGAATTACAGAAAAATGGCTTTGAATTAAGATGGGAGAGTCTTGTTAATTAATGAAGCAAAACAGAAACGAAGATGGAATTATTCAAGAAAAACTAAAAGAAAAACTATGAGTTGGGATGGTAGAGTTTTAGGAATGAAGCCAAAAAAATAAGAGAGAGAATGACCTAAACCAAAAAGAATGGCATGGAATTGGGATAAGAAGAGCTTTGCTAATTAATAAAAAACATAGGAAACGAAATGATGGAACAAATACAAAATGGCATTCAGTTCAGATGGGAGAGTTCTAGGAATGAAGCCAAAAAAAAGGGAAAGGGAATGATTCATCCAAAAAAATGACAATGATTTGGAATGAAAGAGTTTTAGGATTGAAGGAAAAAAATAGAAAAGCTTTGTTAATTAATGAGGAGAGAAAAATAGAAAAAGGAATGATTTAACAAAAAACAAATGGCATTGACTTGGGATGGGAGAGTTTTGCTTATGATGCAAAAGAAATTAGAAGGAAATGATGGAATAATAAATTAAAGTTGTTTGGGTGTTAGAGTGAAATGATTTAACACTTTAAATTTTTTTGGAATGGTGGAGTGACTAAGGATATGGAAATGGTTTGGGTGCTACAGTGATGTGATCTAACATTAAAAAAACTTGGAATGGTTTGGATGTTAATGTGATATGAATGATAAACAAAAATAAGGAGGGAAATAAAATGTTGTTGAATATGAAAATGGTTTGGATGTTAGAATGATGTAATTTCACACCTAAAAAAAATGGAATGGTGGAGTAATTTGAATATGAAAATGGTTTGGGTATTGGACTAATTAGAGTGATATGATGTAACATTAAAAAAAATATAAAGTGTTGGAGTGACTAGGAAAGTGGGAATATGGAATATAAAAAGAAAATATGTGGAAGCATATTAATTAATTTTAAGGTGGTCCCAAATCCCGTCCGCGCCCTGACGATCGCGTCCGCGCCCTGACTATCGTGTCCCCGCCCTGACGATTGCGTCCGCGCCTTGCATGTTCTGGAATCCACATGGCAGCCACGTGGCCTATTTTTCCATTATCAAAAAGTCAACTATGTGTTGACTCTACCGGACGGGCGAGAGCTCTATCGGACGGACGGACGGGCGAACCGGACGTCCGCCAGGTATGACAACCTTGAGTAAAAGCTAGCTTAATTTACTAACATTTCTTTATTCAAAGTTTTTTTTGTAAATTTTTTTCTTCTACATCTAAATGGATTTTGAAATTCTAATTTACAAATAATTCTTATCTTTTAACGATGAGAATCCAAGCTCTCATCTTCAAATCATCCCATACCCTTTGGGAATTTGTGATGGAAATTGGATTTCATTATGAAAGTGACACCCCTATCCTTCATTCTCACAAATATCAATGAAGAATTACCTTCATTTTGCCATCAAATTCTTTTTAAGGTAAATGATCAAATGGTATTAGTATTAAAGCTTACTTTATTCTCTATGATGGATCAAAACAAGGTAATTGGAGCCAATTTTGACATGCTTATAGGTCCTTTTGAAATTTTCAAGGAATGTTTTATTCAAAAACTTCATCAATTTCATCAAAATTGATTTAAAAATTGTTCAAAGTTATTAATATTGACAAATTCTATTCAAAATATTATAACTTTCAATAGAAAAGTTCCTAAATCTTCCATTTTGAATTTCACCAAAGGACTAAAAAGCACTGGTAACATGAAGTTTTTTATGCTTAATTAAAATAAAATGATGACATAATAGACAATAAAATGCTTAAACATGAGACTATAACATCTATGATTCTTAAAGCATAATTTGTTAAGACAAATCTATTCAAATTTGAGCTTTAAAATCAATAGTTGTCTAAAAAAAGCAATGGTTATGTCAAAATTAGCTCCTATTACCTTGTTTAGACCCTGATATGTAGATGAATTTTTTGGATGACAAGAAGGTACCCTCTATGGAGACTATTACCTTACATTTGAATGATTGATGATTTAAGAGGAACCTTTTTCAAAGGTATTATTATTTTATAATTGTTTTTAGCAAATGCCAAGTGTGAATGCACCTTTATACATAGAATCCTAGAAGACTTCACATAATGGTACATTCAATATTGGTTTACATATGAAGGTCAAGCCAATTGAGGCCATCAAGGAGTCAAGGCCCTTTTAGGCTGATTGCACAAATTTCAACCCCTTTTAAGCTTAACCCTCAAAGAATAGGTTGTGACCATGGAAATCATATTTTTTGGTACTACATAAATCATTGGCTAAAGAAATGCAAAAACACTTGTTGAAAGTCAAACTATTGCAGAAAGTTTTTCTTTTTGATACAAAACTTATGAGGATGAATAGTTACATTTCAATCCTACATAGAAGAATTCTTAGTCATTAATTGAACAAAAAACTATTGTGGTATCCTTTAAGGATTAAAGGCATCTTCAATTATTCATTCACCACTACATGATTACTTAGCCTTGTATATTGTCCTACTATTTTTACACAGAAGATTTGTTTCCACTATAAACTACTCCTAGGAAATCTTACATTGAATTTCAAGGTGGTTTGTGATGTATAATCAAGTCATAATGCCTAATTACATGGTTTCACCTACACAATTGGACATTACAACCTATTCATCTAACATCCAAATTTCATCCCAAATGTTAGTGTATTTAGTTGATTTGTTGTCACTAGTTTACATTAGGCAATGTTGGCTTATCATCAAGGATTGTGGGAGGAAATGCACCTCCTTGTTGGGCTCGACCTTCCTTGTCGACACAATTTTTTCCACAATTCCCTCCTCCATGAGCATTGCCTTAGAACTAGCCCATGATAGGCCAATCCTCTAATGCAAACATCTACAAAACAACCCATTATAGTTTAATTTCTATCAATCCATGGTAGATTTTTTCTAATTAATGAGGTTAGGACTTCATTAGGTAAATTAATGACCAAATTCAATGTTTTATATGATGGTCATAGAGTTATTAGAGACTAATTTAGGAACTTCCACCTTTCAAGTGTAAAGCCATTATAAGAATTATCTTTTTTATTCCATCATGTCATGTTCATGTTAGAGAATTTTGCAACCATATTAGGAAATATTGGGATTACTTCAAGTGATCAGACAACCATTATTGGCATTTTCTTTGATGATTTGGGGTAGTCTAAAGACTATTTTGAACCATTTGGGTTGCATACTTTGAAAATTCTTAACAAATCCACACTATGTCAAGAAAATGAAATCCCAATTGCTCTTTCCATTTCTCTTTTCTTTGAGAATTTTTTTCTTAATTTTCTAAAGTGTCAACTGATGGCAAACCAATCAATATGCTTGTCATAGGTTGGTTTACCTTTTACCTAAGTAATTATTTTGTGACTGTTTTTTAACCTTAGAGAATTTGGAATCATGTCCAAAATTGAAGATTTGGGAAAAATCATTATAAAGTACTATTTGGAAGAATATTTTGGGATTGTGATACAAACAAAAGTTGCACATTCTGAGTTTTAGATTCCATCCGTATAGTTAGATTCTACAATGCTTTCACCAATATTTTTCTATAAATTCTGAAAGGAAAATTTCAAAATCCCTTCAAAATTCAATTACAAGCAAAATATTGTCATTTTTCAAGTAAAACTTGTTGGAGTGAGTTTGAAATGAGGTTCTCTTCATATGGTGATTTCTTGAAGTTTTTTTGTTCTTTGATTCTATGACCTCATTTTTGCAAATTTGGTTTTGAACTTTAGTCAATGGAAGTCAACCACTTGACATACTTCCACAGTCATTTGAAATTTTAGAAGTCTGTGAGCTCCGGGGTAAGACAAAGGCTTGGAATGTCTGTTGGTCTGCTCAGTTCAGCACTCCGCGTCTGTAATGTTGGTTGTAATGTCTGTAAGGTAGGTACACCCAAAAGTGCCACTTATTCATACTGTGCCTAGTTCCTATTATTAGCTAGTTCAGATTTTTATGCAGTCTTGTTGGCAAGTGAAAGCATGTTCCAACGCACCAAAGAACACATGATTTGGATACCGTATGCAGAAGTTATTAATGGTCAAAGTCTATTTCTGAAAGTGCCATCTACAGCCTCTGAACATGACTGATTTTGAGAATGTATGTGCACTGTAGATGGTGCTTTTAGGAACAGGACGCTTTTGGGTGTACCTACCTTAATGCTCTCTGTGATGTCTGCTTCTCATCATAAGTTAGGGTCCGTTTGCCAAGGATGTTCTGGACATCATGCCAAGGACCCTGCGAGGCCATGATGTGTTAACTTTTGCTTGCTGAAACTAAATGAAACTGTGCAAAATATTGGTTTTGTGAAGGAGGAGGGGGTGAAAACTCTGTTAAGGTAGGTGGCTGGAATTCAGACCCTGTCTCTGAAAGCGATCTGGTAGATTTTGCCTCTAACATGTACCAGAAGTGTACATTTCAGGAGGGGGTCGCTTTTAGAAACCACTGTGTTTTCAACTTCAAAAATTCATAACTAATTCCATGAAGGTCCAAAAAATATGAAACGACTTGGGTTGGATGCCAATTCCATCATTCTTCCCAGGAAAATTTACTGAAAACTGTTTAAAGTGCTTTAAGGTCTCCCAAATTGCGAATCAGCTCTTAAAGGGACGGTTTCTGAGCCACCTACCTTACTATCCTTTGCAATGAAAATTGTCCATGTGTTTCAAGAAAAAGAGTAAAAGAAACAAACAAACAAAAACTCTGTCACCAAGTTCATAAATCTGAACTATGAATGAACCTAGGTAAGGATCAAGGCTTATTTTTTCATTTCTTATAAAGTGTTAAAGTGGTGGTATAAAATGTTACAGTGACGTTTCAAATTTCAACATTCATCCACATATTGGATAGGAAATATCACACTAGTGCATATCACATGTCTATAGCAGCCTTTTTTTTTGGCACCATGTGGCCAGATTGCATCATTTCAAATAAATGTCTCTTTTTCGCCAGATAAAAATAATCTTTTTTCGCCATAAATTTTCCAAATCTCTTTAAAGTATGGATGAAGTTGCCAAATTTGGATGAAAAAGTGTATGAATATGACAAAAAGTGTTTTTAAGCCCCAAAGATGGATGAATATTGAAATACAACGCTTCACCAAATTTGAAGTGATCGCCATCTTGGCACTTTCTCAAAAAGTAAAAAAAAGGGCAAGTCTATAGTTCAATTTTTGTTCATGATCTTGCAATTCCATCTAAGATTTTTGAATCTAGCATGACAATGTCCCAAAATTATTGTGGTAGAGACCTTTAAGGTAGGTATACCCAAAAGCGCCACTTCTTCATACTGAGCCTAGTTCCTGCTATTAATGAGTTCAAATTTTTATGTAGTCGTGTTAGTAAGTGAAAGCATGTTCCAACGCACCAAAGAACACAGGATTTGGATACCGTATGCAAAAGTTATTAACAGTCAAAGTCTGTTTCTGAAAGCACTATCTACAGTCTATGAACATGACTGATTTCAGAAATGTATGTGCACTGTAGATGGCGCTTTTACGAACAGGGCACTTTTGGGTGTACCTACCTTATGTGGTCTTCACGCCTATTGCATCCCTAACTACATTTGTTCAACATTTCAAGGATTGAAATGTTGGACAACATAATGTATATAGGGACACAATTGAAGTGGGGTCAAGAATGGATATAGATACTTTGGCATGCCTAGTAAGTGCTAATTGGGGTGGAATCCATAATGAATATGAACACTTTGGGGTGCCTATTAAGTACTAAATGACAATTTAGTTATCTATGCAAGGGCTTTAACAAGGGGCTATGAAAAATATATTCATATCCTAAAAGTGCATCATAAATTAAATTTTTTTTGGAGAGAATTATTTAAATAAAACCATAATATTATTTGAATAAAGTTTTCAAGGGCTATTTTGGATTTATTTGTCTTTTTATGTAGTTAAATTTGATATTTTCTGAATAAAATAGCCCCTCCTATGCATTCATTGATTCATTGAGGTTCCAAGTTTTTTGAGAATGAACTATACAAGGAATAGGCATTCAAAAATGGGATTAACCACCATGATTATTCCGTAAATCAAAAATTATAAAATAATCCCAAAATTACCAAAGTTTTTTTTTTTCTTCTAGAAATAGGTTTATAATTCAAAATTTGTCTTTAAGGGTGCCCAAGCTTTTGACAATGTGGTTTTGTCAAACTTTCAAGTCCTATAACTCAAATTCTACTTTGCTATAATATTTAAAGACTTGAGATTTGAGTAAAGCCTCAAGTAAGGAAGAAATATTCAAATTTCAAAGTAAAATAATGGTTTCTTCCACCTATCCAAATAAGTGGTCAAAACAAGAAAATTGCACAATTTTTTACCCCACCATTGGATGTTCATAAACATTAAATTTCCTAAAAAGTTATTTGATTTTCCATTCTCCAAAAAATGAGAAAAGAAAACCTAAATCTAATGCTTTATTTGAATGTTGAAAACACACAAAAATCATTTGGATTTCAAAGAGTTTAAGGGATTAAGGACACATCAAAAAATTCATCATATTCTTTTCGACAAGTGTTGTCTACCTACCTATACACTTGCAATTACAAAAAATGTACAAAATTCTATGAAAAGTCTTGAATAAATTATATAGATTTCTTCAATTTTTTATAGAACCATTAAATATATAAAGGTACAAGATGTGAATAAGCACTTAATTGCTCATGGATTCAATATGGAATGTAATTAGGACATTCTTAACCCCTAAACGTCTTATCCATTGTGAAATGGTCAAACATCATGTCTAAACTAAATTTGGTCTTCTAAATTGTGTTCAAACAACAATATTATATTTTTATTACTTGAAACTAAGAATTGTATATCACTATGAGAAATTTCAATTTAATTTGTGAAAAATTATAATTGTTGTCATTTTTGTTGCAAAAATTGAACATAAATAAGTAAAAATAGCAAAAACAGTCCAAATTATTTGAATTTTTCACAAGTGGTACAAGTAGCAATGGAAATTAGTGTGAAAAATTTTCAATTGGTTATTTTATTTTTTACATCCAAAACAGCCACAACAAAGACCTTGAAGTCAAATTCAACCATCAAACCAAATTTATCCTTTTATTTGATTGATGTATAAAATTTTGATATTTTTCACTAGTGGAAAAGTTCATTTTCTATTTATGCTGTTTTTTTCAATAATTTTGATGGAAAAATAAAATTATTGTGATTTTTTTAAGCTAAAGGTGGAAACAAAATTATATCAATTAGAAAATATATTAGAATTTTTTTAAATTTTTACTATAAATCAAGGATAGAATGAAAAATATAATTTTATAATTTAAATTCAAATTACATTTAAAAAAAAGAAAATATGAATTAAAAACACACCATACTGTGTTATTTGGATTTTAACACATGGAGCTTTCAGTTGCAATAATTCTTTCAATTTTTGACATTTTTCAAAATTTCAAAATTGAATAGAAAGAAAACTTGTCAAGCTTCATTTTTTAAGTTTAAAATATATACCAATAATGGATATTTTGAAAGTTACAATCAGGGTTGACCAAGGCGCATCCACTTTTTGGATGCGCGGACCTTAAAGGGTTAATAGTATAAATTTCTTAGCATATTGTCTTATAGTTTTGAGAAAAATTATTTAAGAAATCAAGCACATTGAATTCAAAATGAACGGAAGATTTGAATCATATTTAACTTTAAATTGATTAAATACTCCCCCAAATAGTAATCTTCATATATTTTACTTCGTTGACAATCATGAAGATAATAAAAGCTTCACTTCTATTAATAATGGATAAATATTTTTGAATTCCCTATAGAGTACAAAATTGTCTATCTACCCATCTACCAATCTACCTATGTTGGGGATGCACTATTTTAATTCACATTATTCAAGGATTTGAAGTAGGTCATGTGGTCAATTTTAAATGGTCCAATCATAGAAAAATAAATGCTCTCAAAAATTCCTATTTGCACTAATCATTTTTTTGGATTTTAAACCAAGGAATTATTGCATATGTGTTGATTGCAACTTTATTAAATTGAAAAAGTTAGGCAATTATATAGAGTATATTTTATTTTGGCCCTTTTAATTAAACAAGCATTTTTGGCTTGCTTAATAAGGTTGAATTACTCTTGTATTTGAATCGTGATGGCAAATATCTAAAATAAACAATTCCAAAAATATCTTCAAAATTCAATTGAATTACACCTTCAAAGTAATATTGATTTTTTTTCTCTTCCTATGAAAATTGAGACTTACTACAATAGAATATTCGAGGTGCAAATATCCTTTATCAAAAATTTTGCACCTTAATTATTCTAATTTACCATGAGAAAGTAAAGTATGTATACAACAATAAGATAATAATAAGAATATTTCAAAATTAGAAATATCTTTAAGTTCACCTCCAATTTTGGGACAATGTATAGATTGAAAAATGAAAACTAGATTTCTTTCTCACTATAGCTTGGATGAAAGTCATTCTAATTTTGAGAGATACTCTATGAGGTTGTTGTTCCTATCGAAGGGTTGGATTTGGTATTATTAGAGTACATTATTTTTCTAAAATTACAAGTGTAGAAGTATGTCAAGTGGCTGACTTGTGTTGACTCTAGTTCAAACTTAGAATTGCAAAAGAACACAAAAATCCCAAAAAATCACCATGTCAAGAAAACCACATTTTAAATCCATTCCAATAAAATTTACTCAAAAATGACAATATTATGCTTGTAATTCAATTTAAAAGAAATTTTGAATTTTTCCTTTCAAAATTTATTGGTTATAGCATTGGTGGTTCTAACTATGTGCCGGATAAAATCTCCAACTCAAACTCTACAACTTTTATTTGCATCTCAATTCCAAGATATTCCTCCAAAAAGTACTTTATGATGATTTTTCCAAAATTGTCCATACTGGAGATGAATCTGGACGCTTAGCCAGGGGTTAAATCTTGTGTTCCGTTCGGACCTTTGATAAATAAGTAAAGCAGATAAATCTCACTTAAATTAATTGAAAGTCAACAATTGCATGTTTCTTATAATAAACTCAAGTATTGGAATTGAAGGTTGTTGCATGAGTGGTCAATTTCATTTTACTTTGGCAATTTTCATACTTTGAGATGGGAATACTATTGAAAATTAGAAAAATGTTTCTTACAAGCTAAGTATATGTGTATATACATATACTTAAGAAGGTACCTCAAGAAGGAAAAGTATAGAAAAAAAAATTTAGTAGGAAAACTGAAAAAGTGTAAAATTTCAAGAAAATAGGTTCTTTGATGTTTTAATTTGCAAAAATAGGAAAGATATTTGACCCCAAAACTTAAAATTGGTCATTTATGAAAGTTTCATAGTAAAATAATTCACCATATGAAATTCAAACCATCTTTAATGTTTAGAAATGCATGTGCTAGGAAGTTGTATTTGCACAAATGTAGAAGATATAAAATAATTTATTTTTAGATTTCCTTTAGAAGGAGCATTCTTTCCATTTTAAACTATAGAGATTTTAGCTCTAAAGCATTAAATTGGGATATTGGAATACTTGACAATACTTAAATCCTTTAAATAAACCTCTAAACCTCAAAGTGTGACAAATTTTAATAAAAATATTTTTAAATATAAAAAAATTTAATATAAAAAAAGGCATGCAATTACAATCAAAATTTCTGTGTTCAATAAAAAATTTAAATTCATCATGGTCATACTTCAAAAGTTTTAGTAGTAGACAACTTTGTTATGTCTAATAGCCAATAATAAATCGACACTATACAAGGTTGAAAGTCAATAGTGAATACATCCAACTTCAAAATGATTTTTTTATATACATACATATACACTTACTATTAGAATATGTGTTCAAAATTTCAAAGGTAAATTCATCTTATTGCCTCTCTAAAGGTTCTTTTAAAGTCTCTCTTATTCATCTTATGGTCCAAAAGAATAAATACTATTCAAGATCCAAGGCCTAAAATGTCAATTTTATTAAATTGGTATATTCCTTGGCATATTCTAAAGCTTTGGCACTTTCAAGATACATAGCCAAAAACTCAAAGTTTTTGTATATGTCCTAGTATTTTATTTCTTCTTTGTTTGAATTTGAATTAAGATTTTTGGATCTAGAATCACCATTAGCTTATCAAAATTTATGATGTAACTAATTTTTAGAGCTTTGTGCAATAAGATGACTACCATACTTTGCTAGCAAGTTCAATACATGAGTGAGAGAGTGGTACATATTTATTGAACCCCTAAAGGACCATTGCTCCTTCAAGGGACAAATGGGATTTTAGGCAGATACCTATAGCCCAAATTTTATCTTTATTTTTTGAATTTTTTTTTGAAGATAGAAAAATTGATTAGCTTGATGGGAATATACAATTTTTTTTATCGGTGCCTAGGAAGAAAAGTTATGTCCAAATAAGCTCAAAACAAAGGAGACCATGCAACAAAAAATTTGAGTTTTAAGAAAAATAATTATTTTTTCATAGATTATATTTTTGTCTATATAAAAATCTTTGATTCGATCCATTTGGATTTGTTATGAAAAAATTATAAACAATCATTTTGCCTCAAGGAATTTGATCATCTTCTTGAAAAAATAACTTCTAAGATTCAATTCTCAATGCAATTTTTACAATTTTTCAAATAAAAAATTCCATGTGGTTTATTTTACTTGCTAAAACAATCTCACCATTAGGATTAGTGCATTTAAATTCCATCTCAAAGATATTAGTAATTTAGCTTTTCCTTCTGTCTTCTACCTACTTCTATTTAACAATTTTTTATAGAATAAAAATTAAGTTCTTTTGTACTTTTCTTTGTTTTCCTACTCAATTATATACCACAAAGATTTAAATATCAAAACTCTATAGTGCAAAATAATTAAGTTAAGAAGGTTTAAAGTCAAATAATCTAGTCCCATAATGTATTGAAAAACTTTTTTTTCTACTTTAAACACATAGATCTTGCAATCTGTGTGGTCAAAATTTCTGAAATTTTTTCCACACATATACTAGTTAGGTGTAAGATTCTACGGTTAGATGTGCCAAAAAACAGTTTTCAAAATTTTTAATTCTTTGCTTTAAAAATGGCAGTTTTAAGTGTTTTTTTGCAAAAAGAAGGTCTTGATCCTTTAGAGGTTAAAGCAAGGTTAGACAACATTGAATTGAAAAATTCAAAATTGAACAAGGCATAGGCATTTGGGTTAGTGTAGATACTTCATTTGATAGTTTTAAAGAGGATAAAAGGTTGCTTGTTAATAAAATGTACAAAATATTGAGTTAGGCTTATTTAAAGTGGCCAGCATATGTTCTTAGAGAAGAATATTGTCCTTTCTCTTCAATTAATTTCAATTTTTGATTTTAAGGAAAAATAATAGGATAATTTCTTAAGAAATTAAGCAATAATTATTAGAATTATTTATTGGCAAAGCTTCTAGTAAAGTACGGTATTAGAATTCTAGGCATACCTTGAATCATGCGTACCAATTTAATCCTTGAAAGACCTCATTAACCATTTAAGAATTGATGTCCAACTTAAGGCAACAATATTGGGTGGATTTTTTTTCTAAAAATCTTGTAATTTGTGCAAATTAGATTAAATTGTTATATACATACATACAAAATCACTATGATCAAACCAAAACTAAAATTAGTGTGATCAAACAAAAATTATAAGAAAAATAGCTCAAAGTGCTTTGTATTTGCCTCTAGTTTTTAAAAAAATTATAAGGAGAAAGAGTTGATCTTGCCATCACTAAATCAAGTAAGCTACAATTTTGATCAATTATTGAAAACTTCAAATGCTAAATGTAGAAATTATTATTTTGGAAATTTTTTGAAGTTAAATCTCCAAAATACATTTGAAGCAAAATAATAATTAATTATCAGATATTGAATGATTACATGATTATCTTCTTTTTTTAATGCTTATTATTGATTTTTTCAAAACAACTTTAGAAAAGTTATGGAACTTATATTTTAAAACACATTTGTGTTTTGTCCAACCACTTGGGTCTTTGGGAGTCAACAAGTTTAATAATACAAATTATCTTTAAGTCCCATTAAATATGTGCACCTATTAATCCATTATCATCATTGTTCAAGATACAACATCTACATTTGAAACCAATACAAAAGCCTAGATATTGATAAGTGACACAATCAAAGATGAAAGTCTAAGAGAATCTAAAGTCAATTGTTGGTACATCTAGCTACCAACAATCCATTTAACAATTTTATAACTTATTCATATAGTGTCTATATAATACTTGCTAAAAGACCTAAAGTGCGTTGGAATACTCTTTCCCTTATTGATAACATTCAATTTACACAAAACTATCCAATTGATAGAACCATTAGAAGGAATTTGAGGGCAAAAAAAGCCCGCTTCAAGACTATCCCTTACATGTTCCTTGTGCTATCTAGAAATTGTAAACCAATCCTATTGGTTGAAATTTTGGAATTTTGGAAAAAAAAATCCAAAAATCCAAAAATTATAAAAAGTGCTAGGGAATCTAAAACAATATATTTTTTAATTAAAATAATTAAAGATTTAAAAATAAATAAATAATAGTTATTTATTTAAAATTTAATCTTTTCTCATGTGGCAATTTCTTGACCATACTAGATTGTTGATGTAGCAATGTAGCATGTTCTTATAGTCTAGGAATTCAAAAAAACTCACAAGCTTTTTATGCCCTCAAATATTTCTAAAGATGGTCAATTTGAAATTTCATACTTGTTTTTGTGATGGTAGTTAAATTCCTTTAAATGTTTGAAAAAAAAAATTAAAGCAATTTCTAGGGTTACCTATTAAAAAATTTTAGTTTTCATTGAAAAAATGAATATTTGATTCACGAAAGTTGAAAGGTCTTCAAAGGCCGATATGTATTATTAGTAGAAGAGTAAAGCTTATCAATTCTACTTCATTTTCCAACTTTTAGTAAATTAAATTTGTCGAATATCAATTTCACTTGATTTGAAATCTTATTAAAAAATTGTATATATCCATTTTTTTGAAAATAGTCCCAATGGAAAAAACAAATTTTTTTGTGATTTTCACTATTAAAAATTTTAACATGCAAGTGTTGATTTGGAGTTATTTTCAATTTCTACTTATAAAAAAATGCATTTCAAATGATTGCAAGGTGGATTGTCTACTAAGTTGATAGTTTTCATGGAAGATTAAGTTTTTTCGAAGGACATTTGAGTGTGCTAATACTCTTTGTAGTTGTTCATGTCACCTCCAATTCCAAAAAACTTTTATATGCAAATTTTTGAAACATTGTGGAAAAGGCAATATATTAAAAATAAAAAATATACATTTTTTATTGTTATAATGTTACAACTCCTATGCAATTTTGTACTCATAACTAGCCTATATACTAATAAACAAGCTCTTTAACCTTGAAGTACATTGATGTTCAATTTTAGGACAATGGATAGATTGAAAATCTTTTTTCTTTCTTGATATTACTTGGATGAAAATCATCCTAATTTTTGAAGTTCCTTTATCAAGTTATTGTCCTATCCAAATGTTGGATTTGGTGATACTAGATTCTATATTTTTTCAAAACCTATAAATGATTAAATGTGGAAGTATGTCAAGTGGTTGACCAAGACAAAATTGCATTGACTTTAGTTCAAACCTAAAATTGCAAAAATGAGGTCATATTGTCATAGAATCAAAGGACAAAAAAATTTAAAAAAAGTCATAATATCAAGAGAAGCTCATTTCAAACCAACTCCAACAATTTTACTCAAAAAATTTCAATATTTTGCTTGTAATTGAATTTTGAAGGAATTTTTGAAATTTCTCTTTCAAAATTTATAGAAAAATATTGGTGAAAGCATTGGTGAATCTAATTGTACAGAGGAAATTTAAAATTCAAAATCTACAACTTTAATTTGCATTTGAATTTCGAAATTTTCTTCTAAATAGTACTTTATAGTTTATAGTGATTTTCTAAAATTGTCAATTCCAGAGATGAATCTTGACACTTTGTGGCTAAACATCTATACAATTAGATTTTGGAAACAAAATTAATTAGTTAGGAATGATTATAAGCCAATGCTCTTTTTTCATAGTCAAAACTCACTTGGAAAGGCTTGGGCATTTAAGGGTGAAAGTTACCTATAATAAGCAAGTATGCTCAGATGCTAAGGTAGGAGGTCCTTAAATGGAGCGGGCATTAAAATGGAGCCCTATCTTAAATGTACACAGTTTGCACATGTTTCTTTTTCATAGCCTTCAATGGTGTAAAACCTGTGTACATTTTAGGCAATGCTCCATTTTAGAGCCGTATGCCACTTCAACTTCAAAATTTGATAACTAATTCCAGAAAGCTCCAAAAAATATGAAACGAATTGGGTTAGATGTCAATTCTACTCGTCTTTCAAGGAAAATTTTCTGAAAAATATTTCTAGAAGTTTTACTTCCCTGAAATTCAGTTTCAGCCCTTAGATGGTCCATTATAGGACCTTCTACCTTAGTAATGCTCCTAGTTTCAATTACGGGTGCACTAACCTTCATTTGATCAAAGGTACAATGCGACTAACTTAGTAGAAGTGAATGACTACCACTCACCGTCGTAGTGACGAGGGCACTTCAACTCAAGAGAGTGGATCGCAAGCTGTACGTAGATCTGCACAAGGAATACTTGAAGGGCGACAATCATGCCTCAGCAGCAGTCACACAATCGATTAATTGGGAAATGAGCTTGGAAGGGAATTCACCAACTAAATTGAAGCTGCACAGTTAGGACAGTTAGACAAGGATTCAAAATTCCATTCCATTCTGCCAAGTACCGAGTACAATTCCCAATACGTCACGTCACCTATCGCATCGCACTCGACGCAAGGGAAACAAAGTCACTGCACGCAGCGTCCCGTGCCCCGATTGTCAAGGGGAAGCTAGTACAACTCCCACCTCTGCGGACTAGCCTGCTAGCTAGTTGGCTAGAGTGCTCGACAGGACCTGCGTGGGAGCTGCAAGCTATTGGGACACACACACATCTCCGCCTTGCCGACTACTGCGCGTTCACGTCGTCGTCACCAGGATTGCCGCTCGAATGTCTGCATGCCCCACAACGATTAATTTAGAAATGTCCGCAGCAAGGTTCCAAGGGGATTTAAATCGACACATACATTGCCATCAACACTTACAAGTTTAGTGCGCGCCTCCGACTTCGACGTTGCCACCAACTTGAAGGTGTTTCTTCTGTTCGCCGAAGGTCCAATCCCGCTAGCCAGCTTAGTACGTGGGGTGATTTTTGAACGACCGTTCCAACGTCGGCTTTCTCCACTCGTACTGAGTTCAGCGTGACTCGCAGTTGCGAGTAGGTCTACGAATTTTGATCATGTGATCGACTTAGCTAATTGACTTGAGTCTGTTTTCGATGGCGTCGAAGACGTGAAACGAGCAAGGAGGATTCAGAGTGATTAGCACTTTCACTGTCCGACTGAGACCTCAGGGTTTGGTTGCGACCGAAAATCTCAGGTTCAATTGGCTCATCTTGGTTGCCGTGAAAGCTAGGGGTTTGTCCAAGCCGAACGCCCGATGAGCCGTGCTCAAGGACAAGATCTCGTTACCTTGTTATTGAGAACCTCTGGTTTCCGCCATTGAGATCCTCAGGCTAGGCTTCGGCTGACCCAATTGGGTCCATCGCTGAGTGATTGTACGAGTGGACTGTTCAGGTGCGTGGAATGTCGTATAAATCATACACTGGGACACGATCTGGTTAGCTTCTCACTGAGAACCTTCAGGGTTCCACTAATTCAATTGGTCCGCCGTTCTTACGGTGAGAGCCAGGGGTTTGTTCAAGCCAAACGCCCGATGAGTCGTGCGCTCAAGCCGAACGCCCGACAAGATCTCGATACTTTCTGACTGAGAACCTCAGGTTTCCACCACTGAGATCCTCAGGCTAGGCTTCGACTGACCCAATTGGAACCATCGTTGTGTGATTGTACGAGCGGACGGTTCAAGTCAAATGCCGTATGAATCGTCCACTCCGACACGATCTCATTAGCTTCTGACTGAGAATCTCAGGGCTCCACTAACTCAAATGTTCCGCCGTTCTTAATTCTTATTGTGAGGCCAAGGGGTTTGTTCAACCCAAATGTAGTATGAATCGTGATCTCGTTAACTTCTGACACAAACGTACTCATTTGGATGTTTTCAACAGGTAACTCCGTGTTCGGTGAAAGCAATCCAAATCAACTCTCGGCACTAGCTACTCAAGGTCAAAATCTGATCGAACCATACTTGGGACGTGACGTTTTAGTCGATCACCATGGATCCATACAGAAGGGGATTCCAATACAACGCCAACAATGAAGAGGTGATCCAATCAATTCCAAAAGCCGTTTGTTACCCCCAACACATTTTCTGTGTTGATCACTCACGTAGCTAGCTTCTTATGGACGGAGCAGTATTTCGAGAATACGAAACTACTTCAGATATGCTTCTTGGTCCCCCTTTCTCTAACATCTGTTCAGCTCCTCCTCGTTCATCGATCGTTGCTTACCCTCGACTTCCACTGCTTGCAGATCTTCGGCTACGGGTACCACGGGAATCCCAACTACCGGTTAATGGACGAACCAGAAATTCCCGGGGAACTACCCCAAGATGACTACCGGAATGAGTATCCTAAGAGCAACCACCAGCAGGTACAGCTCAAATTCACTCCGAAAACGGCTTGTTGCTTTTTAATTAAAATTTGCTTGATACCGCATCCTCCGAGTGGCGTTCTGAACTTCCTCCATGAAATTGAGCTTCCGATTGGCTCTATTATCGGACGATGGATATAACTTTGTCCTGATCAACAGAAAATCTGTGCGCTGCAGATGCATCAAATGTATTACGATGACGATCGATACAGAAATGACGGATATCACAGCCCCCGTCACGGTTCCTATTATCATTACGCCCCGGAAAGGACCCCCTTCGACTACAACCAGGGGACTGAATATCCATCCTACCGGGTAACATTTGTAGTCGATGAATTGATTTCCATGTGACTTTTCAGCCTGCCGTTTGGCCAAAGTTTGTATTTAAGCTCACTGGAAACGGGCGTCTTTACTCTCTCTTCTGGGCTCAATCTCTACGTAGCTCTGCTGGTTCAGAGTCGAAGTCGGAGTGCATGTCCAATTATGAACTGACTGACTGCGTGTACTTGCTGATCACAGATATCAGTAGACATTCGTCTCAGCAGCTCGAGAGTCATCGACAATCGCTTGCTGATTGGGCTCCAGCAGGAGGGTTTAAGTACGTCTCTTGACATGAGTTTGTTTGGGTATTAATGGGCTTCACGAATCAGTAGCTTGGGCGATCTGAAAGACTCCTCAGATTGAAGTGGCATTTTCTCATGGTGACAGCTTGCTGTGCGTTGTGCAGGTTGCAACGTTCAAGGCAACGTCATAACCGTTTCCGGTCACCCAGCAGAAGACGGCGAGGATGGATTTTTGGAGTTGGTCAAGCGATTCTCAGGTGACCGAGGGGCTTCAATAGTAGGATAATACACGGTCTCAACATCTTTCTATCGAGGACGATACCCCATTTTTTGAATCGACTTGTGTCAAACTGACCGAAAAGGATTACAGTCGGCTTTTAGGATATTCATCTGTGACGAGTAGGTTCTACAACATTGTAGAAATTAGGCCCTAGCTTTCTTAGTTGAAGATGCATTTTTTGTTGTAATACATTGATACGCTAGTGACCCCGGGGCTAGTATTTTTTAAAGACAAAAAGGTCTGAAAAAGAAACAAAGATGACTGTGTTCTTTTTTATTCGTTCAATTTTTTTTCCAGGAAGTTCATTAATGTATATACAACTTATTTCGATCGCCGGTTTCCAATTCTGCGTCCCTTGTTTGTCCTGAGCATTGATCAAACCGAATTATGGTTTCCACTTTGTGAATGGCCATGGCCATCGATGTCGTTCTCTCAACGGCCTTCGCAAGTATCAACATCTTTGCTTCCAGAATTCAAGCGTTTCTTCGAACCAGTTACTCACTTTGTTTCTTCTAAGCTTTCATACTTCATATGTTCAGAGTTCTTACTGACAGAGCACGGTCTTTCACAGAACTTGCTTGCAACTATAGTGCTTTTGCCCCACACGTAATGATTTCACAAACGCCGCGTAAACTTTTTTAGATTGCAATTGGTTGATAGGATTAACACATCCTTCCCAGAGATTACTCTTTGAGTCATGAAGGAAGTTTCCAATTAAAGAGGTTACCAATTTGGAAGAGCTACGTTTAATTAATTTGTATGTTTCGTAGGAGTATTAAGTCGGTGAGGGAAGACCGTGAGGAGTACAAGCAATTGATGAGTCGTGTTCCTACGTTCCTCCCGACGTTTTCCCGACTTTCTTAGTGTGTTCGCACTTGGTGTTAGGCCAGGAGTGATGTTCACAATCTGAATCCAGTTCAGTCTACAAGAAGGTCCAAATTCTTTCCTAAGATACTCAGTAACAACACTCTTTAAGACCAAGTGCGAACAATTGAAACGTCTGTCTAATAATAGAAGTCGGAGCTTGTCAGGAACACGAATGATGTCCTAAGTATTGCAGTAATGACTTCCTTGTGTACGTGTGTAGTTACAGAGACCAATCTCAAGATGATTAGAAGCTAACTCTACGAAGTGTTGCTGACGAAGACATCTTCTGCGAGCGACCACATTCTTCTGACGTGTCCGTGCCTGTTGGTCGGGATGCCAACCTGCTTTTAAGTAATTTGGATGGTGTTTCAAACTTTCAAATCCCTTCAAATATATTTTAAGCAATTGGCAACAAATTCTTTGTGTGACGTAACTCACGTGAGTTAGAAAATAGCTTTGTGCCAGGTCGAATCAGAAGTCAGGTTTTGCCGGTGCCTGGAAAGTTTTCAACCAAGTGCCACGGACTCACGGTCCCGCTGAGTTTGGTGAAAATGGAGCGCAGTCCAATTGGCCGGTTCAGGCTTAAGCTTAGAATGGGTTTACTTGTGGCCTTAGTGCTTGCTTAAGCAAAAATACGGTCTATGTTGTCATGTGTAGACCAAGGAAATTAGTCACGACCTGTTGCAATGTAACATTGAACTTAGGAGATTATAGACTAGACAATCAGTTGAAGTCTTACAAAACTAGATGAAAAACATTCAAGATGATAGGATGAAATATTGGGGATGAAATCATGACCACATCTATGACAATGGGCTGTGGCAAATTGCATGACAATGCGTATTTAGTATAATAGATGATCCATAGGAAGGTCCATCTTGCAACTTGAGCTATATGTGGGTGGTCTTATGAGGGTCGATTTTCTACACAAAATATTAAAATTAGGTTGCTCCTCAAGCCCTCACAAATTTCTTAACATCTTACACTATGGAAATATGTATTGTTATGATACAAGCTGATGGAGTAATTTTCGTCAAAAATTAGAGTCAAAGAGCCACAAGTATGTCTAGGTACACAATTGGTGAATTATAAGGCAATTTTTCTAATAAAGCAATCTAATTGTTAACCCTTAAAAATTTTATTTTATGATTAGAGGCTCAAGATTGCTTCAAAATATTAGTCTCTGAAGCAAAGCCTAAATTTTCATTTGTATTTATCTTTAAACATATCCAATTGGGTGAATGCAAGAAAGACTTGTACTATTTGGCATCACACTTTGAGTGACGGAGTTGTCATGAGCTATAACTTTTGAAGCATTAACTCTTTGAACTTGAAATTTTTATTCAAGATGGATGACTTGATAGTTATCAAAATCTTTATTTTTCAAAAAAATTCAAAAATCATTTAATATTTAAATTCTAATTTCTATAATTTGTCACACTTTGTGGTTTAGGGGTTTTTAGTACTGGGGAGTAATTTAAATTAATAATTTAGAGTTGAGATTTCTAGGGTCTATTCCTACACTAAGTAGGCATGTTTCCACCAAAGAAAATTTAAAAAATCATTATTCTCTTTCCTCTACATGTGTGCTAACAGGCCTCCCTTGTGTGCACATTTTTGAACAACCAAGATAGTTTTCGGATCATTATTTTGGTGAAATAACTTTAACATAAAGCCTTCCCAAATGGAAATTTTTAGTTTTAAGAGTAATTACTTTCCCTATTTTTTACAAATTAAAATGTGAAACTATAGTGAAAGTTACAATTTTCATGAAATTTAGCACTTTTCTAGTTCTCCTACTTAGAGAATTTTTCTATGCTTTTCCTTCCTAGGTTATCTTCTTTTTAAAGGTATATACATCAAACATATTTTTTACTTTAAAAAAAAATTGATTTACTATTTATATAGTACTCTCAAAGAAAAAAGTGAGTACTGTGCAAAACGCTATGCTTTTCAACAGGTCTTTCTTGCAATGACCCAATCATTGAATCCATTAGTTAACTTGTTAGGGTACATCTTTCTAAAATTCCTAAATTAAAGACCTTATCATTTGCAAGATCATAATGCTTGGATTTCAACTCTTGGATGATTGCAAGAACACTTGTACTATTTTGTATATGATGTATGCTCATTTGTTTTTTGGCCATAACTTTTGTGTCTTGGCTTTAAATGACTTAAGATTTATAGGAAAGGTACTCATGAATATTATACAATTATGCACGTTGACTAATTTTTTTGTAATTTAAAAAAATAATTAACTATTCAAAAAATAGTACCCAATTTAATATCGTACTGCCAATTTGGAAGGGTTTGGTACTACTTAGCACCCCAAAAAACAAATTTTGAGTTGAAATTTGAAGGGTATGGTCTTCTACTAGACTTCTAGCTAATGGCCAAAGGAAATTTTAAGATAACTATTTTTATGTGGTCTAGAAGTCTACAAAATAAGCCTCTTTCTACTTGCATTTTGAAATGTGTAAACAATGATTTTGGTGAGTTTTTTGGTGAATAGACATCTCCATAAAGTTGTTTCAAATGTTCAATTTTTATTTCTTTTTTAAATTTTTATTTCTTTTTTTTTCCTAATTAAAACATCAAAATATGTATTTTGACTATTTTCTTGAGATTTGGCACTTTTCTAGTTCTTCTACGTAGAGAACATTTCCTTTGGAGATTACCTTTGTTTTAAGGCTTTTACATTAGTCATATTTTTCAAATTAAAAAAAATTCCTAATTTTAAAGTATTCTTGGAAAAATCATGAAAATACAACAAAATTGACAAGTGTTTCTTGCAATCACCCTCTTTTTTATTTTATCTTTCAAACATTTTACCCCAAAAGGTGTAGATTCTACAACTTGCAACTCTCTATAATATGTTGAAGAAATAAATTGGGAATATATATAAATTAAGAAAAAAAATTCATTTTCATTTATTAAAAAAAATAGTAAGTAGAAAGAAGAAGAAAATGAATATAATAAATTGTTTAGAATTATTTCAAGAATTGAAAAATTCCAATTCCAAGGGTGTAATTTTGCATTCCCTTTGTCCTAAAATCATTGTCCAGTTTAAATGTCATGTTTTTTAACCCCTAAACCCCCGGACAGCGTTTTTTGAGATTATAGATTTTTTGGGCAGCTCACTACGGATGGAGTTTTTATTTTTTTTCTTTGAAATTTTGATACAATGTGTGTCCGAGGAGTAGCTTTAAGGCCCAACAATTTTCATAACTTTTGACTTTGTGGATAAAAAGTTATGGCATGATATGTTACTTTGTTTGCTCGGCGGGCAGCCCGGGCAGCTGAAAAAACTTTTTCAAAAAAACTTTTTTTTGAAAAGTGAAATTTCAAATCGGTTCTTTAGGTTTATACAGACATGCGAAGCTTTGAATCAATCCATTCCGATCAATGAGTCAAAAGTTATGAAGATTTTAAGTTTGGGGTAGTTTGCAGCCAGTTACAGAATCTGCACAGCACAAAAAAAGTTTGAAATTCTTCATTTAATTCAATTTTTCATATTTTTGAAAAAAAATAAAAACAAAAAGTGTAGATTGTTTATTTCAACATTTTAACCATTGGGATTGAAAATTTTCAATTCCATGAATAAAATGTTCACAATTTAGTATTTTGGCTCATTTTTTACTTCTTTCTACTTACTTATTTTTTCCTATATGTTGTACAATTCCAAATGGTTTGAAATTTTTTGAGAATGTAGCCAACTTACATTGAAGTAAGAATTCAAAGAGTAACCACCATTTTCAAATTTTTTTCACACAAATGTGACCTTGTGAAGTGCAGCTGCCCGGATTTTCGCAGGGATAAAAAAACAGTTTTTGTCAATTCAAATGCTTATATCTTGCAATCTACATGGTGGAAATTTCTGAAATTTTTTCCACATGTTTACAAACCACCTTACTACAAGATCCTACGGTTACATGAGTCAAAAATGTGTTTTTAAGAAAAAATTGCTCTTGTATTAGAAATGGCAGTTTTGGAGCATTTTTTTGGTGAAAACGCTGTCCGGGGGTTTAGGGGTTAAGGTTGTTTTGGGTATTGGTATAAAAATACTTCCTTGTGACTAATTTCATTTAGGTTGCAATGATCACCTACAATGTTCTTCATTGATTCTATTGATATAAAATTTAAAATAAAATTTTCTCAATATGATCATTGAAATTGGTTTTGAAAAATATCAACAAAATTGGGGGCAATCATTTTAAGACGAAGGGAGTAATAAACAATCTACATCCTATGATTTTTTTTCAAAAAATGTTGAAATTGAGTAAAATATAAGAATTTAAAGTTTATTTTAGAGTAGAAATTCACTAAGTGCCTACAAACAAAAAATCCTCATAACTTTCACATCATTAACCTCTATATACCAAATTTGCAATTGTTGGGGCAATATAACAATTTTAGGTAGCTCACTAGAAATTTAATTTGTTTTTTTTTCTTTGAAATTTTCAAAGAAAATGTGGACAAGGAATCACTTCAAGGTCCAACAATTTTCATAACTTTTGACTACATGATTAAAAAGTTATTTTATAATATGTAGCTTTCATTGCTCAGTAGGCAAACTAAACAACTAAAAAATTCCTTTAGAACTTACTATTTTAGGAAATACAAATTTGAAATTAGTTTTCCAAGATTTTTGTATATATACAAAGTTTTGAATCATTCCATTTTAATTAGTGAAATGAGAGTTATGAGGAATTTTAGTTTGTAGGTAGTTAAAAATTCCCTCATTTCCTATTCTAAAATAAATTAAAGTCCTTTATTTAATTCAATTTTCAATGTTTTAAGAAAAATAAAAAATTTGGTGTAGATCTTTTATTACAACATTACAACCATTGGGAATTCGATTTTTCAATTCCATAACAAAATTCTTAACAATTTAGTATTTTGAATCATTTTCTACTTCTTTCTACTTACTTTTATTTTCCTATATATTGTACAACTCCAAATGATTTGAAAATTTTCAAGCATGTAGCCAACTTGCCTTGAAGAATGAATCCAAAGAGTAACCACCATCTTGGATATATTTTAATACCAATGTAACCTTGTAAACTGCAAGTGCCTTTTTCTTTGCAAGGTGTATAAAAGATGTTTGTCAATTCAAATGCTAATATCTTACTATCTACATTGGTAAAAATTTCTGAAATTTTTTCTTCATCTTCTCAAACCAATATTACAGAAATTCTATAGTTACCTTTTCTTGAAAATATTTTTTTTCTAAAATTTGTTTTTTGTACTAGAAATAGCAACTTTGGAGTGCTTTTGGTGAAAACATAGCCATCAAATACATTTTGGGAGTTAATCAAAATGGAATGATTTAAAGCTTTCTATACATATATATGTAGATTTAGAAAACCAATTTCAAATTTTTTTATCATGAAAAACAAACTTTATTTGAGTTGCCTAGAATGCTCAATTGACAAAAAAACCCAAAAAAACTACATATCATACAATAACTCTTTAACTATATAATCAAAAGTTATGAAAATTGTTTTGCCTTAAAGCTACTCTACTTTAGCATATTGTGTGAAAATTTCAAAGGAAAAAAAACTTTGTTCTTAGTGAACTACCTAAAATTTCTATGTTGCAAAAAATGTTGCTTGGTCCTTTAGGGATTAAAGGAATCTAATTTCACTACTTTGGGAATTTTGCATTATTAGATTCAATTAGTATTGGTGTAAATCTCTTGCTACAATCAAAATTAAGCTTAGGTATTTTCACACTTGATATTAGATGTGATGCTAGCACACGTGCTAGCAAAGTGAATTGTGCTCAAGTTAAGGAATTTGTGATTATAATTTCACTTGTCAACACCTCTTAATTCCATGTGCAAACATATATAATGATAACTACATCTAAATCAACTCATTGTGTATTTGAGTATGGTTTCTATTAAACTATCTAACTTTGATTATGTCTTAATGGGAGTCAACAAAAGATTCAAGATTTCCGAAGCATGCATTTTCCAAGATGTATGAATAATCTATAAGATTATAGAGAGCAGAAAATAACTATATCCAAAAATTAATTCAAGGCTCTTGCTCATGGAAGGGTCACTTTTAGTTGGTCTTCAACGTAGTGTCGCTTAATTATATATAAGATAGTTTATACACTATTGAGAAAAAAATTATTAAATTATTAAAAAAAATATGGTTTATAGTATAAAGAATTAGAATTAAAAATTAAAATAGGATAGGGTGTAAGAGACAATATTATACAACTGATATTAGAAGCAACATAGGTGGGAACATAGGATCCATTTTAAACAATGATTTATAAAATTAGATTAGTATAGGAGAGAGATGTGAATTTCTAAATATTTCTACAATTGGCAAACAATGAATGGTTGAAGTTTATATTCTCTAAATTTTAATAATTGTTTTGTCATCTAGGGCTCACTATTCTAAGTTGTGAATTGTTTTCATTTCATTTTTTAAGTCTCAATAATTAGGTGCAAAGATCATTTTGGATGATTCACATTAGTTTTGATTCTACTACAATTAGCAAAGGATATACAAAAATTTGTTTAATCAAGTCATTATATTAGGATGTAAAGAAATATTACCAAAGTGTTGTATTGTTGTCATGTACTTTTGAACCTTTTTAGGCTTTGAATTCATTATTGTTATGAAAAAACTTGTGATGGCTTTTAGATATTCTACACCAAATTTCTCACCATTTTAAAAGTATAGATTCTTGATAAAATGTGGTTGCTTTGACATTTTTGACAAATGGGCTTTTGCATCACTTGTGATGATGAATTGCCATTGCTATTCAAGGGCAAACAAAAATAGTGAGTAAATAGAGCTAAAGTTGGTCATTGTGGATGGAAAATTTCATCAAGATGTCATTTAGGTGTGTATATGGATGATTGCAAGAAACACCTACATTTCTAGGACAAAATTCTATATCCAAGAAAATGTCCTAGAAAATACATGCTTCAACGTTTTTATTAGTTGAAAATAGAAAAAACAATTTTCAATGACAAACAAAAAATTGGCCATTTGGGAAGACTTCTTGGTGATGAAATTTGACCAAAAAAGTAAGATCAAAACCATTTCTAATGTTTGGAATTGCATGCCCAAGGGAGGCTTGTTTGTACAAACATGGAGGATATAAAATAAATATATTTTAGATGCCCTTTGGTAGGAACATGTCTACCTACTAGTAAAATATACCATAGAAATTTTAGCTGAAAATCATTAATTTAAAATGCTCAATAGTATAAGAAACCCTCCTATGTCAAAGTATGACAAATTAACAAAATTGGCTTTTAAATATAAAAAGGATTCTCAAAAATTCTAAAAAATAAGGGATACAATTACCTTCAAGATGTTTAGAAGTATATTTTTTGGTTTTGGCATTGGATTCATAATTCAAAAGTTATACCACTCCAAAATCAAAACACAACCAAACTATGAGGTGTTTCTTGCAGTCACCCAAAACTTTAATGTCACCCTTGCCTAGTGACAAAGCCTATTACAAGAGCTAACTTATTTGACCATTTCTACATTTGTTCCATAGCACCATAACACTCATCCTAAGTTCAAGGAATCTTCATGTTGAAAGTAGTATTTTTTGTGAGTTACATAACACCTTGTAAGGATATCTCTACACAAATTGTTGTAATAGTTTAGCAATAGAGCTTGCCAACTTAGCAAGCCCACTCAAAATTTGAATTATATTGTACTATAAGGAAATTGCCTCATTTTTTCTTGCTCTACATTTGCAAGTGGGAAGAAGGCATTTCTCCCATCTTTTCAATTGCTTCCAAATACTTAGTATGAAAGGGGCATATGTTAAATTACATTGTTCTTTGAAGAATCAAAATCCACAAATTAGATTTGTCCTTTCTTAGCCTTTAATATTTGAAAACAATTCCAATGTATTTCATTTTCAATTTTTTTTTGCTTGAAGAGAGAGGCTATTGACAAATAAGAATATTACACTTACTACTAGATACGTTAATCTATCAAACATTAATACTTTCCACTAGATACATTTTCTAATGTGGACTCCAAAGAAAATTTTGAATTCTACAACCTCATCCATAAGTAAATTTTTATTTTGAAGTCTTTGATTGAGTGCAATTACGATAGAAATTACCATAGAGGAGGTCCAAGGTGAGCAATTGCCTCCTCCATTACTAACTACAAATACATTCACTTGACTGCACCCCATCCATTTGCAAAACATCTACTGTAGTAGACGATGAGCAACTCATAGAGCACGTTGGATTGACTGGATACCAAAGGCTGAGGGGAGACTTGGCATTGACAAAAGTCGCATTCCTTTCCAATGAATGATACAAAAGTTTGTGTCATGACCTCACTCTTTGCTAGCAATGGTGACGCCACGAGGACGCAACTCCTCAACTCCTCGTGGCATAGCGCCGCTTTGCGGCTCGAGACCCAAGTAGGACTTCGCATTGGCAGAAAGCTCCAATTCCAAAGCTCCATTTCCAAGAGACTGGGAGCGGAAGTTCAGGAAGTCGCTCCCTCCCTCCCGCTCGAAAAGCAAGCAACTGAAGTGCAATAGCAAGACCGGACCGAGCCTCTCGTAACGTGCTTGCTGGTTCTTGCAGTTCACGCAACCGAGTAACCGGGCCAGGCAAAAGGCAAACGTCGAGTCTTGATACCTAACACACGGCAGTCCTGTAGAAACCACCAAAATGCAACGTTGAAATTCAGTTCGTGAGCTTCAGAAGAAACAATACTACGAGACCTCTGTAATTCTGAGTAGTACCCGTGTTTCATTTTTGTGTTCAGTTTTACAAAAGGAAACTCGGGTATTAACTCCTAAATGCAGGTTGGAACACATACGGAGACCATACAAACAAGACGTAAGAATACAAGTGACATTCTTGGTAGCATAGACATCGTACAGGGCCAATTTTTGTTTGACTTGCAAGAAAGAACGATCAGGAAGTGTGCTGTGAAATTTGCAAAATTTTTTAGTAAGGGAAGAATTGTGAAAGAATTTCTTGTACATTCAGCCTTGCAATGAAGGAACACAGATGCAGTAGACCACGTTGTGGTTCCTACCTAAAGTAACTGCATTAGGGTTTACGTTACTCAGAAACAGAGGGAGTAAAAAATGTTTGACCGAGAAAAATGAGTCGCACGACACGGCAGGACAAAGCGCAGCCACAAATGAACTTGAAGTTGTGGACACTTGGGTCCCACTCACTATCGACAAGTGCTCCGGCCCTCCCGGCCCTCACGTGCCTCACAGACGCGCCCAGCAAAGTCTAACGCGGGTCATCTCAAGTCAAAAGGGAAAAGCCCGACTTCAACGCCAACTAAGCTGCCTACCGACGAGCTTCAGTCAGGGCACGCTCTTCCGTCAGTGCACAGTCTTTCCGTCAGTCCACACCATGACACCACATCGATCCATGTCGGAAACACGGCTTCAGTTGAGTCGGGAGAGAATGTAGGCCAGCGCAACACTCGAGGAAATGCAGGTGTGGAAGCCTGTGCTTCGGAACACCTCCGGCGTCACCATGTCTGTTCCCGGAGTGTCTCAATCTGGGCTTCCTGATTTAAGGTCAAAGGACCATTCTCCCATCAAGTCCACTCATTCATCCGGCGACGAGGGCGAGCTAGAATGTTTGCTTGTTGAAACTCTGTTGTCATTGAGGTCAGAATGGTTGGGATGTGCAGAGTTTGTGTGATTTATAGTGAATTTGTGGAACTTTGGATTTTGCAGGGTCGAATTTGAATGTTGGGTCTTGAGCTATGCAGCTGTATGAGTATGAGTATAGAATTTGATGTGAGCTATGCATCCTTGACTGAGTGGTTTTGGCATGAGGGCGAGCGATTTGGTTGATTTCGATGAGGTTGGGGTAATTGGGATGATTGTCCAGAGTCGGTAACACTCTTTGAATATGTTGAAGTTTAGAATTACAGCGTCGGATTTGAAGTAATGTCGATTGGGGCTATGGAGCTGTCTGAGTTTGAATGCCACATCCTTGACAGAGTGGTTTTGGCAAGTGGGCTAGTTTTGGTGAATTTTCAGTGAGGTTAGAACGGTTGGGATGATCTGTAGTAGTTGGTGAATTTTCATGTTGGAGATTGAATATTGCACGTCTTCGGAATTGAATGCCTATTGGGGCTACGTAGCTGTTTGAGTGTGAGTAGTAAATCCGTGACAGAGTGGTCATTGCAAATGGGCGAGCTATGGCGGATTTCATTGTGGAGATGTACAGTACATCATTTTTCAAGGATCCGTGTTCTTTGAGTTTTATGGTTACCTCAGAGCTTCCTTGTCTAGTGCTCTACTGGGATCTCCGATTTCTGATAGGCAACTCGCTTGGAATAATTGGGATGTCCACAGTCTAATAGTCGGTGACGTTGTTGAAGTTTGGATTTGTAGCGTCGGATTTGAATGTCATCCTGGGCTACATGCGGCTGTGTGATTGTATGAAATTTAAGGCCCATTCTTGAGAGCTTTTTGAGTGTAACATTTTTCAATGGTTGATTTCTTTAAGAGATTTTCTGCTAAGAATCGTTGTCTGGACCAGTGTCCTTTGAATTCTAGCTTATTCAGTTAATTTGTAAAGGTTGGAACTATGTATCACGGCTACCTCAGAGCTCCTTTGTTTACTAGAACTATCCTGAGACGCAACAGATTTTTCTCGTTATCTGTGGGTTCCAAATTGCTTCGTGTGCTCCAGGTTGTGGGTGGTTTATATGAGGTGATTTTTGAGCAGTAGAATTTGAACCAAAGGTAGTACCGATTCATGGTAATTGGACTAACTAAGCGGGTTTATCCTTGCAGGGAAAAACAACGAAAGCCTACCGACCAGACGAGTTTCTTATCATCATTTTCCCTTGCAACATATTTTGGAATTGACGATATCGTCCATGGCATTTTCCCGGCGGCCCATCTCATGCTCTCAAAGTCCTGTGGCGCTCCATGAGGTATTAATCTCATATCCAGTGGTAAATCTTCCTAAGTCCCTGTCCTCAATTTGTCATGGCCCTCCAAGATGTACATGTCATGTGATGTGTCTGCTTTTGTACTATCGATTTTCTAAACAAATTTTCAAGTTACTCTTTGCTTTCTTGCTTTCAAATCCAATCTTGTTGCTTTTATGACGTTATGGACCAAGACTGTAAAAAATCACCCCTTCTCATGTCAAGTTAAATGATTTGTGACCTGGAGTGTATTGTGTGCCATATGTTTTGAGTTCGGTGTCTACGTGCTTAGAGAGAATCTTGAAAGACATGATACTTGATATGAACGCAGATTTTTGACATGAGTCACAACTCGATCGCAGCAGATTTTCGCACGAGAGAAGAATTGTCAAATATTCGGGTAATCATCAATGATGAAATTTTCATTTGTGAGTAAATTCCAACATAAATCAAGTAGAATCCACTTATCAGAGATCTCTACGTTTTCACAAATGGTATCTCGGACTTTGCAGATCTGTGTAAACCTTCCAAATGGAGTTCATGATTGGGAAGGCCTCAGGAGCGCGCTTGCAGAAGAAGGAATGGGTAAGTCTGTTTCTTAGATTTACATCGTAGTTCACAACAACCCCATCTTGAAAAGAATATCCTACTTTGAGTTCATGTCATCTTCCAGTCTGGTAACTCAATTCCGCTGGAATATAACTGTTGTGGGTCAAATAAATGTCAAGCATAACTTGTACTCAATCCATGACTAGTCAAAAAATAGTTTATTTGATTTCTTCTCCAGACATCCATGCCACAGATAATCAGCCTGGAAAATTGCATGAACTCGAATTAGGAGGAATCCATTTCCATAGGAAAGTCCAATGTCTTTAACCCTGAAATGCCGGACCTGTAACCGCTAGTTTCTGGCCTCGATGCTTGTCACTGAGTTTGTTGCCATTTTTGAAGTAGATTTGTATGAAAAATTTTATATTTATTTTTCAGAGATGAAACTACATGTTTTCTCTACTCTAGAAAAAATTTAGATTTTTATGAGGAAAACTGATTTTTATGAGAATTTCTGAAGGAAAAATGGAGAAAAAATCACATCAACTAGAAAATGATTTCAAAAAATCTGAAAATTTCACCATATGTGTAGTTTACAGTGGCAAACATCATGGTGTAGACTCAATTTCCGTGTCCTTCTATAAGTAGAATATAATGGACATTCAAAATACATTCAAAATTCAGAATTCAAACTGCAATAAAGTACTCAATATTACGAATTTTTCAAAAATTTCAATCGGATTGAAAACTAGAGTACATGGCCTTCATTTTGTTAGTTGGGCTCAAACTCAAAGAATGTCATTTTCAAGGAGAAATTTCAGATTTTGACCGGGAGCAAAATACACTAAAATAGCAAATTTTGCCATCCATTTTTTTTACTTACTTCTCATTTACATGAAGACAAATACTAGCAAGACTAAAAACTCAATTAGGTGCTCTTCATAACCCTCCATGAAAGGTCAACAAGCAAAAAATGGATGAAAAAGCGCTCACAGTGTCTCTCTACACACCCTTCTGTTCATCGAAATGTTCATCGAAACGCCACGGAATGGCGCCGCCGGCGTTTAGGGGTTAAGAAAGAGTTAGCATTCTCAGGTTTAAGGAGCTCTTCCACAAGTAATTTTCCTGATTATCTAACGAAGCCCAATTCTTTACGTCAGAAGGTAGTCGGTAGAGCCTCATACTGAATTTCAAATACCTCGATGTTTGGGTGCAGAAATTACAGTGAAAGACGACATACTTTGTATATCAGGCTACGCATCCAGGAACGACTACAATTACGAAAAAGAAATCAAAGCAACAGTGGCCAGGTTTCGGAGAATTTCGCAGAGTTCCTCTCGAAAGGTGCATTAGAGAACAAATTCTTGGGTTGACACTAAACCCCAGTGATCAAATCATTCTTTCGCATCATATTGAGTGTGTCAGTACTAGTCTAGTTCGGAATAAAGGATTCAATTCACAGGAAACAGAGAGCAGAGAAGAGAATTGCGAGTAGACTTCATCTCACGGAATGTAGAAAACAGTTTCAAAATTGGCTGTGACCACGAGAATTTAATATCCTGCAAAATAAAGTACAGAGATCATGCATTCTTCCACTCAAATAGAATTTCCACAGGAGTTTTGAGATAGCATCTACCTCGTGTTCATGTCTGAACTTTTATGAACTATGCCTATAACTCAACGTGGCCAACAAGTTTAACCACTAAGCACCCCAAAAGGTCAAACGTGGCCCCCTCCAAATGTATTGGGCTTAAATCATACGGAGTATGGTTTAAGAAGCTTCGACTTACAAAATGTACCATTAGAAGAAGAAATGATACCCTACAGTTTTTATGAAAGTAACTATTATAACCTACAATATTAGCTTCCAAAGCAAATTTATATTGTTAGAATGAGCAGTTACGGGTTGAAGAAATGGAAAGACTGGAGGGCCAGAGTGACGGAAGAAAAATGACATGGTTCATAATAAGAAAATCGAATACCTCACCAAGAGAAGCTTTCCATTTCTAGAGTTCAACAAACTCATAAATTACAGGCCTCTTTGAGGCACTCGTTGAGGCCTTACACTAATTAGGCACAACTGCAGATAAATGAATGGACATCCCATCCAGAAGTCCAATTAGACATCCTGTCTGACACTCCGCACAGAAGTTCACCATTCTAAAAGGTGATTATCCATAAATTCTACGAGACATCATTATCTCACTGAAGATGGCACCCACAGGTTCCAGAATATCCTTCAGGATCGTAGGATACTGCCTCTTCACGCACATTCAGATGCAGTAGAACCCTCAACCAACTCCACAGTCATGAATACCTTCACCCATTGGGACATCTACATTGGGTTAAGAAAACATAGTACAACCATGCAGCAAGAGCGCTCCAGTCCATTACCGGGAAGAGCTTTGAACTGAGTCCGGAGAATTGGTGAGTCGTTGGCTTCGTCGCTCCAGTTCAGCCATCACCGCGGGTTGCTCCTTCTTGCGTTGTTTAATTATTGATTGCAATGACATTATTCCCACTTTGTCGAAAGCCACCTGATCACACCAAAACATATCAAACTGAGAACATAGAACCAAAAAAAGATGAAACTTCCCAATCATCTTCAACAAGGATCACTTTCCAAGTGTTTTGAAGGTTATCTAGAGCAGGCTCAACTAGAAAAAACACAGTGATACAGGCAGCGAAGTTAAGATTTCGACCTTCAACAGTTCGTCTGGATCGTAGGCACTACGTGTAGCCTCAGAAAGAATCTTCATCACCTCACCCACATGCTTTGCGACCAGAAGCTGCTCCTCTCGCATCTGCCAAGTACATCATTCGAAACATCAGTCAAATGAGTTTGAAGTAGATCAGACTTCCGCTAATTCAGATACTATTTGTCAAGTGAGCCGACCGAAGAGGACTCTCACCTTGAAAATGGCCAAGGCCACTATAAACAAGATGCTTGCACCTTCGTTGAATAGAACATCCCAAACACGCATAGCAGTCTGGCGCACAAAGCATCATAGGAGAACAGTCAGGTACAGAGTAAGTGAGACTGAAGAAGGTAGTGCGATACTTCGCTACAGCTCGTGCAGCCGAAAGTATACTTTAACGGTTGCAACAATTATCACTATTAAGGATACCTAGGATCAGTTTTAAAACACACCTCGGAAGGTAGGCTCTTGGCAAAGAGACACAGGAACCACTCTGTCGTGACCAAAGAAACATCAAACTCAATCTCTTCTAGTCGCGCTGCCAACCTGAAAATTATCACGACACTGCAGATTAAAACATGCAAATAGAAGAAATAGGTGGCCGTATAATTTGATACAAGAAACCAAAACGTTCGAATCCATATGTGAAGCAGAACAGAAAAATCAGAACAACCCAGGGTGCAAATCGGACCTTGGGAGTTTCTTTCTCAGTAAGTCTTTAAATACTCTTTGTTCTACGTGGCATCCATACAAGTTCTCCGAATAGCAGTCATCGAACAACACATTCTCAACAAGCACTGCCAGCATCCAAAAGGCGTCCTCCTCCTTTTTCATAACAAGCAGCAACATCGCCGCCACAAAATTCATACCCTGTATAGGACAGCGATATGAATCCCTCGTCAGTCCAATGAAACAAGACAAAGCCCATGAACTCCAAAAGATTAAATGGCCAGTTACCACAGGAGAGAGCACAAACGTAAATAAAAACCCACTTAGGAATGGAATGGATTCTACCATTCCTAAGCTGAGACCATCCTCTGGAAAGGAAAAAATATACTTAAGCCCCCAAAGAACCAAGATTCACGATTTAAAAATGACGATTTCAAATGATCAAATTGTGACAATTCAGTGCCATCACCAGACTCCGTGAAGAGCACTGCACGCATTGGTCCAGGAAAAAAATGGAAAATTTGAAAAAGATGAAAATTCCCTGTGATCTTCTCAAAACGGCTGAAGAAACTTGACGCCCAATTTAGGCCCTAGGGATATAATAGAACGGCGGGATTTGATACTCACTTGACAATACCCAACACGAGAATCCCGAAAGGAATAGGCCACAAGGATTCGCCTCAAAGCAGCTCGCCCGTCAGCCGAATCGATCCACGGATGTGTTGGAAAAGTGCGTCCCAAATCCTGGATTCACAAAAAATGCAAAAATTTATGTCAAACAAAGCTGGCAAAGCATCAAATACAGAAACTAATCATAGTGACGATAGCTCAGTCCCACTACAGAAAGGCTCATAGTAAGAATCGATAACATGGATGAACTTCAACAAATTGGCACCTTTCCAAACTCCCGTCTGAAACCTCAGATCTATACCTAGTTTATAGAGCATTGTGCTCTTCAATGTCAAAATTTGGCGCTTTGAAACGAACCACTATGATGAATATGACCATCCTGTATAGGCCACCCTAACAAACAAGGCAAGTTCTAACACAAAAATGGTGAGAGTAGTTACGTGATCGATTTGGCGAGTGGCAGGAGTCTCTCGCCCTTCTACTGCAGCTAACAAGTCAGAATAGTAGCTCTCTGGAGCCGATGACCTCCGCTTGCTGGCTCCCGAGACTGCACTCCACACGCGTGGTCTGAGCTGTGGAGGAATTCCACTCCTAATCAACTTCTTCAGCTGCAACGTACTGGTCATGGTCACCAGGGACAGAGACGAGACGAAATAGCCCTCCGCTTGAGCAAAGACCTCAGGCTGCAAATACCAACCGGCGCCGTTCTTGGCTTCCATGGCCCACCATACTCGACCCTGCTCCTTCACTCTTTCCTTCACCTGGTGCAGTGAAGTTCATTTATGCTATAAGCCACATAGTTACTCTCAAGATTTGTCGGTCTCATTTTAACTAATGGATCTTGGGGGCACGTAACCAAAGTTGTGTGATTTTCTACTTCAATCTTCTCAATTGGCCAAGACTTTATAGATTGGAGATTAAAATCTATATAACTATCTTTAACATCGATTATTTCAAGCTGAAGTGGATAGTAAAATGGCAAACATGAAGAGATTGAAAGAAAAGACTGACCTGGTGAATGAGCGTGGCTTCTTCTCGGGAAACCTCAAGGTTGAACGAGTACACATCTTGCATCTTCACCTTCGTTAGTTTTCTTGAGCGGGACGGTCCTAAACTTCGCTTTGCCTTGGTCTCTATTCTCTCTACGTGGTCCCCTCTTTCTACGCCCCATGCTGTCGTGGGTGGAGGCTCAATGGGGGGTTCTGTGTTCAGAGCCGAATACATAATGCCTTCCTCACTTGCAGAGGAAAACTTGATATTGGTTGGGTTTCAAGGCTCAGTCTTGGTATCGATCAGGATGAATGTCAAAATATTCTTCATTTAGAAGAAGGTAATTTACTCATCCGTCCTGAATCCCTTGCAAACTAGACTTGAATCTTGGTACTCCCCACAATTACCCCACAAATAGGTTGAAATTCCTTGCTACGAATCCTGAATCTTATGTAATGATAGATTGACGTCAGACAAAGATTCTAGCTGCAATCTTCTCAGTGGCATCCTGGACATATGAGCATACCACCTCGGTAGTACACAAACCCTACATAAGCGCAAGCCTGAGCTAAGAAAGGCGGTGGCTTGCTAAGAATGAAAGGTCTGATGTATCATGAATGCTAGTGTATCCACATTTGTCCAAGTAAATGCTATAGCGTCACCATTCCAACACATCCAGATCTGCACAGAGTAGTGAACGTACTACTCTCCACAATCGTCATACTGCTGGAAATCATTGAACCAAGCATCAGCTTCACAATGTAGCTACTTGAGAACATTTCATCTGCACCCTGAATTCAGCATGAGTCGTCAAAGCATGTTCGCTTCCTCGCAGCTCTGCAAAACGGGACATTGCGAGTCAGTAATGCTTACGACACAATCCGATGGAACCGCCAAGTCCTGACGCTCAAAAGAAGAAACAGAGTACCATGTAAACCGACTATGATTGCCAAGAACTCGTTCGTGACGAACAGCGAGAGAGAAGTCAGAACTAGGGCCAGCTCAAAGACAGCAACCGTCTCCCTATCACACCGACAAGCATCGCAATCTGTCGTAATCGTCCACAAAAAGAAGCCTACAGTCTCGATCTGCCAAACCCTAACTTCATTCGAGATAGGTGAACCAGTAAAAAAGCAAAAAGCAACATCAGAACTCACCAGTAGACCTAGTGCGTCTTCTCCGACGTTCGTTCCCTGCCTACTCAACCTAAATTGATCATACGAACCCGCGGAACGTCGTCTCTTACCAACTCGACTCCGCCATCGCCATCAACCAAAGCCTAACGAAACCCACAACCCCGACGTTCCACCTCAAACGGAAAACCCTGAATCCACCTCAAAATAATGACAACGAGTGAGATCTTCCTGATAGCAGTACGCGGAATGAGGAAGACCGAAAGAACGCGATCAATCTCAACCCAACCGACACAGAGCGAGCATTTACCGCAAGTGGAAGTGATCACGAGTTCACGACTTCACGAGCAGGACACGGCCGGATGAATGAAAGAGCGAGACTGAACGCGTTCAGTTTCTCTTTCACACAAAACAGCGTCGTCGGCATTGTCGTCATGAAGATATTCCACCATAGCCGCAGAAAAGAAAGGTCTGCTAAAGAAAACCAGAAGTGCCGCTCTGCAGAACCAAAACCAGATCTACAAAATGCGATTGATAACTACGGTCGTCTTCTTGCGGATCGGACAGATGCAAGGCCGCCGATCCACCGTTTCGCCTGCAAGTCTGGTTGCGTGATCGTTCCATGTGCGGCTCGGGGTCGGCCATTGAAGGCTCCGAGTACGACAGTATGTCTACAGTGGACAAGCGAAGGAACGCAACGGATGAATGTGGTTGATGGAGATCGGTGACCGCGTCATTCTGTCGGTCTAGGGTGAATGGGCGAGGATGATAAGTGATAACCCTAAAAGATGCGATAAGGGAGTCAGCAGTGAGGGCTTGACTTTCGGTTGGCCTAAACACTGTTAGCACTGCTCATAACGTGTAGATACTATTGCAATTTCTCATTGCGAAGGTCATTTGCATTTAGTAAAAATGGTTTTTTAGAGCAAATTTTTGCATGAGATTGTTCAAGAATGTCTCCTTCTTCTGTGATTATCATGGTAATTTTTATAAAAAATAGTACAAGAAAAAAAATCTTGTATACAAAGATCAACATTGAAGAATTTGGGTGTAGTAGGCCATTCCTAGCCACAATATCTTGTAAAGGATTAAGTTATTTGGAGTATAATTGCTTTTAGAATGCCATTTGATTGCTAGCATTCTAGGCACTATAATATGGCTATAGGAACATTTAGGCCTTTGATTTTGGAGAATTTTAGAAACAGTTACCTTCTTTCTAATCCTCAAAATCCTTAATGATGGGCACCATGCAAATATATTATTTGCTTTTGTACACATGCTTCAAGCGAATTGTTTTTGGATTTCAAGGTAGGTAGACATGTTTTCATTTGTACTAAATAAATAAGGTTTTTATACAAAATTGTGGATATAAGTATCATAATTTTGAGTATGGCAATTACTACCAATTTCAAATGCATAGTAGTACTATGCATTCAAAATTTTAATTAATTAATTTTAAATTTTAATAAGAAAAATAATAAATTCTCCCTTGGATTCCTGAATCTTAAAAAAATTATTAATTAAAATTAACTTCCTCCCCTCCTTCCTCTCCCCTTCTACTTGTAATTTTGATAATTCAATTAACTTGACAATCAATATGGAATAATTCAAAATCTTGTATCCAATATTATGTATCTTGTATTCATATCCACCCTTATATTTGTATTTGCTCTCATATTCATATTTGTACTTGTATTCACCATATCAAATATCCATATCAATAGTTTATATTGTATCTATATCAATTTTCTGAATTTGTATTTGGACGGCTCAAATTAAATCTCAGAAAGATCAATGACTTGTGATTTTTTGAGAAATTGATAACATATTAGAGGGGAAGCATTTCAATAAAAAAAATCAATGGCTTGTGATTTTTGAGAGGCGGAGGGATTAATGGCAAACCAGAATGTACGACATCCCTTTTGAAGCCATAGCTATAGTCATTTGAGTCACTTTTACTTTTGAGTTTGATACATAAGGTTGATTTCAAGGTAGTTTTCTTGATCACTTTAATTACTTATTTTTCTATCCATTTCGTTATCTTCATATTACTTTGTATTTTTTTGCCTTATTTTGGTTTGTTTATATATTTGCCTTTATTTATAAATTTTAATTGATACCTTAAAGGACATTGTAGGCCTTATGGACATTATGAAAGTCAAAATCCTAATTTCCTCATGGATTTTGTTTTTAAATGTCAAATTTTTTTAAAGAGCTTCAATAATATTATTTTTATTCTAATTTTTTTCCTTGAGATTATCAAAATTGTACTATATTACTAACACTTTAAAATGTTTTCTATTAAATTTCCATTGGTGTAAGCAAGAAGAGCACATTAATTACACTATGATATTTGTAACTATTGTTTCTATTTTTCTTAAAATCATCATATTATTGTTTGCATTTTGGTAATTACTTTTACTATTGCTTAGAAATTTCTTTAAAAATTTATATAAAATTTAGTTTGATATTTTTATTATGAAAAAATGACATTATATTTTAGACATATATTGCTAGATTATTAGACATAAAAAATACCAAAAAATTTTAATGTGTATTTTTATATAGAAATCAAGAAAATCTTGACCACATCTATACATAAAATGTCTTTTAAGAGTTAAATGAAATTTCCTTTCATTGCTTGAAATTCCTATTTATCATTGTTAAATAATGTTTAAAGTAACAAGATTCTTAGTACTTTGGATGAAAATCAACCAAATTTGGACAAAAGTAGGTGTTCCAAGATATCCAATGTATACAAAATGTCTCTTAGAAATAGTGTAATTGAATTATTTGTAGCTTGCAAGTTTCTTTTGTTTAAGACTAAAAGCTTAATAGCTACAAAACATTCTACCTTTAGCCATTTACTACCAAAAAACCCTTTGATTCAATTTATGTAGGATTTTTCTTATACTTTGCAATAAAAAGCTTAAAAAATGACATGTATTGTTAAGAGCCAAAAGGAAATAGAGATTTATTTTTTGTATTCAATTGGCAATATATTCTATTAACAATATAAATTTTGAGGGATTGCAACATTTCATTCCTAAGATGATTGCACCTAGTTGTTATCTATTGATGTTTCTATATTCCCTAATTTTTCTACAAATTGTTTACAAAAATGCATGTAAGAATCTTAATAAATATCTCTATTGATGAGAGACTTGTCTAATTCTAAATACACATATTATTTGCAATTGAAAAACTTATAATTTATTTAAACAAATAGTTTTCAAAAAATGCATTTCAACCCTAAACATATTAGTCCTTGAATATTTGTCAATGCATTTGCTAACTCATTCAATTATAGTATCCCAAAAACACTAGCACTAAACCTGTCTAACTTCAATTTCATTTTATTGTTGTCTACTACCATTTTTAAAAATTGCTACCAAAAATTCATATGCAAATTAAACAAAGTGGTGTTTGGGCCAAACAAAACAAAAGGCCAATATTTTTGATTCAAAAACTTAAAATATCCAAAATTCAATTTTCCAAATCATCTCTAACCACCCTTGAAATTGCTAACAACCAAATGAGCAAATGATATTCTATATTCATTTTTGTACACAAAGAAAACTATCATGTCATCAACGTGAATTTTAATTATACTTTTGATAAATCCAAAGGTACATTAAACACATGAGCCAACAACTCCTACTACAAGAATGTAAACCATTAAGAAACTATCAAATTCCATATTCCATTATCTTATTGATTGATATAACTTAGATAAATTATTTGCCAACAAACAATCTAGATCACTAATTTTATTTATTACTTCATACCCTTCAAGTTGTTTAATAAAAACCTTCTCAATTAGATTTGTATATAGATATGCAATCTCATGTGAAATCGTATCTTGTATACATCTTTAACATTGTTGTAGAAGCAAACATTTTTATCCACACTATCACATTGGCAATTGGAACATATATAAGAGTTGCTATTATGTGAGCCTAAGAGTGTGAGCTATTGAGCCTACAAGACATTAAAGGGGATTTGAGGCCTCCAAAGGGCCGTTTTGGGATTGTTCCCTGAAACTATTCTCGTAATTGTTGGCCACTACCAAGCCAAAATTTACCCAAAAAAAATAAAAAAATAAAATTGGGGTCCTGAAATATGAAAAGAGTCCCCCCAAAAAATATAATGACATGGCACTCTCTCGACCACGTAGGATTCCAGTTCATGTAGCAAAAACTACGTTCCCGCAGTCCGGAAACCCATAGTCTTCCAATGGCCTCAAAAATCCCCTAATGCTATACACCTATGGTATAGGTGCCTATATTAATGAAATTTTCTACAATTACTGTGCAATTATATTATATATACCTATATTATAGGTGTGTATGCTATAAATACCTTCAATGGTTGTAGGATGTCTATTTGTATATATGCTCAAGGCTCACATGCTCACATTTTCATGCTCACATAGTAGCATTGTTGGAACATATGTCTCATTACAATCTATTTGCCTTTTGAAAATTTTCTTTCTGCATTTTTTAATTTTAAGACTTTGAAGGATTCAATAGGGTAGGATTGAACTAAGCTAGTAAGGAATTTTTGTAATGATTTACATTTTTCATTGTGCAAGTTGAAGGTATCCTTGGATTGCAATATTATTTATAGAGATCTAAAAGTCTTTGCAACTAAATGACCAAGGAATTTTGTTTAACAGTGGCAATCTTTGAACACTACAAAAAAACAAGAGAATAAATGACTTGTCCATAGAGTCATTGTGGACAGCAATGACTACAAAATGACAATTTTGTAACTATTGTTGTCCACAATTGAGTTATTTGTAAAGTACCCTAAACCGGGGTTTAAACCCATGAGTTTTGTGAAAAAGCCAGTTGAGTTAACCCCTAAAGGACCAACATGCGTTTTTTGGCAACATAGAAATTTTGGGCAGGTACGTGTGACTGGAGATTTGCATATTTTGGGCTGAAATTTTAATAGAATGTGGAGACAAGGAATATATTTCATATGCACAAATTTCATGACATTTGGAAATATGAGTCAAAAGTTATTGCATAATATGTTGTTTTTTTCTCAACTCGGGCAGTCCGGGCAGATCTGAAAAAATCACTTTTTTAAGAAATAAAAATTTGAAATTTGTTCTTCAGATTTATATATACTCAAAAAGCTTTGAATCATTGCATTTCAATAGTTGAGATGAAAGTTATGAGACTTTTTAGTTTGCGGGCAGTTATGGAATCCCTACACCAAAAAAAACTTTGAAGTCCTTTATTTTACTGAAATTTCAATATTTTTGAAAAAAAAATGCTATTGGATGTAGATTGTTTATAAGAACAATTCAACCATTTGGATTGGAATTTTTTAATTTTATAACTTATTTATTAACAATTTAGTATTTTGAATCATTCTCTACTTCTTTCTACTTACTATTTTTTTCCTATATGTTATACAACTCCAAATGATCTGAAAATTTTCATGTATGTAGCCAACATGCCCTGAAGAATGAATCCAAAGAAGCACAACCATTTTGGACATTTTTTCATAATGATATGACTTTGTGAAGTGCAGCTGCCTGGTTTTTCGCAGGGCCAAAAAAAGGATTTTTGCCACTTCAAACGCTAATATCTTGCAATCTACATGGTGGAAATTTCTGAAATTTTTCCCACATATTCTCAAATTAGATTACTACAAGATCCTACGGTTACATGTGTCAAAAAACGATATTTTTCAAAAATTTGGTACTTGTACTAGAAATGACAGTTTTGGAGCATTTTTGGTGAGAACATAGCCAAAGAACTTTAGGGGTTAAAAAAGTCAAAATAAAAGTGGGTATGAAACTTATTTTTCATCAAAATGGTGCCTAAAAAAGTTTGGTCCCCACTTTTGAAGTTGTGTGACATAAGTGTCTTGCAAAAAAGTTTGATACTTCTACTATAGTTGCCTTCTCAACTTCAAAAAAAGTCATGTCCAAAGTGGGGGGGACTTTACAAATAACTCAAATGACTCTATGGACAAGTCATTTAATCCCTTGTTTTTTTGTAATAGAATGAGATTTGACCTAGATTTTCAAGTGCTATGTTTGTGATTTTGTTACACTAGAGACAATCCGAATAGGTTAAGAATTGACTCAAGTATGTAATACTTAGGCTATAGGATCAATGTATTGAGGGAGATAAATTTGTTGATAGAAATTAGATAATACAAGAAAATAGAGAGGTTAATGGCCAAGAATAGTAGCAGGTATTAGGATAGGAGTGAATGTAAGCACTTGATTCTCACCCTTGAAATAAAGTAAATACAACCAATATCTATACAATTCTAAATTCCACAGGTGTCTAAGTGTCAATCCATTGTGCCCTTCAAGCAATAGACCTTTTCTACCTACCCTAGATCTACTTCAATATATTTTATTTTAAGTCTTATTCAATTTTGATTTTTTTCTATTCTAAATTGTTTTTTCCCTTTAGCTTTACCTTGCCTTTATTTCAATTTGGATTCTTATTCTACTTCTATCCCTACTCTAATTTCTCTTCATTAATTCTATTTCTAATTAAATTTTGAATTCTACTTTGGATTGCCAATCCTAACTTGATTCCTTAACTTAATCTAATCTTCTACTTCAATCATAATTTTAATTCAACTTTTAATTCTAATTTGAGTTGCTAATTCTAATTTGAATTACTTTAATTTTCTACTTTAATCATAATTATAATTGGATTTTTAATATTAATTTGAATTACTAACTCTAATTTGACTTGTTTTAATTTTCTACTTTAATCCTAACTAGGGTGGCCCGTGCCGTTGCCACGGTTTAAAAGAAAAGAAAAAAATATTTTTATAAATGTATAAAAACTTCAAAATTCAATAATTTTCATGCCGTAGGTTGGAACACCATGAATCAAAGCCCGTGCACCCCTCCTCGCCGAGGGCTTTCCGACGGTACCAAACACGCACTCGAGGGACTTACGGTCCGGGAGATCTCAACATAACAAACAAACATCCAAACAAACAACTTATCTTCATAGGAGGATTCTAACTTGATTTTCAATTATCATTTGAATTTTTAACTTTAATTTGACTTATTTTAATTTTTTATTTGAATCCTAATCCTAATTTACTTTTAATTCTAATTTGAGTTGCTCATTATGATCCTTAATTCTAATTCTACTTTGACTTCTAATTCTCATTTGATTTCCTAATTTATTCTAATTTTAATTGCTAATCTAATTATCAAGATTAATTTAATTTTCTACCTTGATTATCTAATTGAATTTTATTCCTTATTTGGCCTTCCTAATTTGACTTCTCTATGTCTAATCCTACTTCTAACATACTTCAAATTTTATACATTTCTATCCTATCTCTACTTCTAATGCTACAAGTTCTATTTTTTTTCCTACCCTATCCTTTTAATGTGGCATGCTACTTTAGAGGCTAAACATTGGAGGCTAAACTTTGGATAGATTCCAACACGTTTTGGAAACTAAATGTTGAACATGAATACTATAGAGGGTTAAGGGGTTGCTATAGATTGTTTTTTGACATCCAACTAAGACTTTTTCACCTCTAAGGGGGATTAAAGCTTTGTTGTAGGTTCTAATTTTGACACACCACTAAGACCTTTGACCCTTAGAGGATTCAAAGCCTTGCTATTCCGGTATGCCCTACTAATATGATTTCTAAATCAAAGCAATGTAAGTATAGACAAATAGCACTAGAACATATGCAAACACCATGGAGTTAGTATAAGCTTTTATTAGTAGACATTCTGAACATTTTAAAACTAGAGACAAGACTTCAACAACACTACACTAAATAGGGTATTTAGTGTTGGCAACACTATTTGCGAACCATGACACTAAACATCATTTATCCTACTAAAGTAAGTAACACTAAATGTAATTTCTAACACTAAAAGTACTCTATGGCAAATCTGAAATATGAAGAGGTTTACATTTAGTGTTAGAAGGTAAAAAGTGACATAAGAAGATTTTCCAAGATTGAGAGTTCCCAAATGTTGGGAACGCATTGGGAACTCTGGGAACGCAGTGCTGATGTGGTAGAGTGACTGCCATGTCAGAAAATATTAATTAATTTAATTAATTAATATTTTAAAAATATTTTCTTGAAAAAAATATTTTTTTAAAATCATTTTCTTTATTTCTTACACATTCTGAATCTTTTTTAAATTTTTTTATAATTTTTTTTTTCAAAATTCAAAAATCCAGACCAGCAGGGGGCTGGTCTGCAGCAAGGGGAACAGTTTCTGGAAACACCCCTGAAACAGTCTTCTTCAGGGCCAGAAATCCTCTTATGAGACAACACGAAGGCGGTGCATTGAAGTTTAGCACTACGCTAATCATCCTAAAATTGACATTTAGTGTAGGGTCAAGTAGGGTGGTAATTACACTAAATGTAATCCAACACTAAATACCCTATTTAGTGTACCATGTGAATGGGGAGCAACAACCATTGAGCATTGATCAATGAGTGATTAGATTTGAGCGTTGATAACAAGAAAATATACTAAAAATAGACATGTTAGAATAATAAATAGTTTTGTCAAATCCCCAAATAGTAATGTCAAAAATCCAAAAATGTAGAGACAATTAAATGCATCATGTGTCTAAATGTGTCATTTGCTGAATTGTTCACCTTGTGTAAATTTCTTAAGTTAATATTTAATTATTCTTGAATAGATAGTTTTAGAGTATCTACAAAAAACTTTCATTCTTCATAACTTTTGTATAAAACATCAACAAAAGATTTGTTTTTTTGTTATTGAAATCCCTAATCACTTGCTAATGAGATAATGCAAAATTGCTCCGATCTAACAATAAAAATAATTGATAGTAGAAAAACTAATGTTTGAACATGTGACCCATACTTTAAGAAAGGTAATCTTTCAAAGTTCCATGTACTACTTGGGATGAATGTAAAATATTTTGTTAAGAGGTAGAATTTGGAAATTTTTTAATTTTTGATTAAAAGAATCATTTTTCCTAATGGAAGGTAATCCGTGGAGAAATCATTCTATGGGGATTTGGTATATCATGTCTAGCAAAGTGATTTTTTGCCCCCCTACTCATTTTTTAATATATAAAATAACTTCTAGGATAGGATTGAAAAATGAATTGAAATGGCACATGGTTCAACTCAAACATTTATAGTGAATACATTTGGATGATTGTTGCATCAATATATATTTCTTAAATTTCACAAAGGAGTTGATTTTACAATTTTTTTGTTCATTTTTTAGACAATTTAAAAATAAATTAATAGAGGGTGTACGAATATTTTTAGATTTACAATGCATCTTTTTTTAAAATAATTATCATTGAATATTAGACAAAATCATCAAAACATTAAATATAAACATGTAAGAAAAGTTGTTTTTCATCTCCAAATGACTAGAAGGTAGATTTTGTTGTGACCACTATGAAATAAAATTTTAAAATTTTAAAAAAGGTATATATAGCCAAAAGTAATCAAATAAAAAATATGCCAATATGTACCTCATTCCACCATATAGGGATGTCAAATATAAAATAATAATATATATTGTTGGTTTTGGATATACCCAAAGTACTACTTGAAGTACACCAAACAAGTCCAACTTAATGTTTTTAAGATGGGAAATGAACAATAAATGCTTAATATTGCCCAAATGTTCCTTTTAATAATCCAAAAATTGCAATTTCATTGAAAACAACAACTCCACCATTCCTCCTCTTTTTTCCTCAAATAGTTGGTTGAAAGACAAAGTACTAAGTTATACTAGTGGAACAATAAGAACTTGTTGTAACATTGTCCCTGTATTTTTTGTTGTTGGGTAGAGAGGAGCACACTTTGAAAATACATGGAATATCTAACTATGACTAGGAATAATATGATAGGAAATTTAGTCAAGTCTTTTAGTCTTTTAATCTTTAGTCTTTTAATCTTTAGTCTTTAGTTTTCAATTCTTCAAACTCCTCCTTGTTGGCCTATCTTGTGGTGACTCTATAAAGGTTAAGATTAAAGGAGGGTGATAAGATCCCTTTAACTTCTAAATGCCCAAGGCCTGTTTTGAGCTTTTCAGAATTTGTTCTAAATTGAACAAAAATCCAACATTTTGATAAGTTGAGTCAATTTTTTAGAATTGTAACCTTACAAATTCAAAGTAGAGATGTTAGAGATGACATAGGAAAAGAAAACACAACTATATCACTTATGGGTTGAAAGATTATAATGTTTGATCATGAGGGTGTAAAAACTATGAAAATCTTTGAGCTCTCTTTTTGCATGTCAAATCTAAAAAGTTGGTCACCAAAAAAAAATATGAGGTTGAAGGGCCTAACAAGCATAACCCCAATCATATTATGGCTTCTCAAAATCTACTCCACAACTTTTTTAAATGAATTTTTAGTGTGATTTTTTCTCTAAGATCTAGTGTATTTGAGGCTCATTTCCAAAAGTCCTTAACACCATGGAATATCAAGATTGTAGTGGGTGCCCTTGCACTAAATCTTGAATAGAAAAATTATAATTATTCATTTTCAAAATCGGATTATTGATGCTAAAACTAGACTTCAAAAACAATCTTCCAAAAATATAATCTACTAAAAATAGAATTTTAGTAAGATTTTATTTAACTTTCAAAGTTTCTTCGACACCACTTTTCGGTGCCTTGCGCATTTAGGGGTTAATGCCCGCTCTGCCGCACCAAGCAACCCACACTTCAATCTCCACCGTGAATGACGTGAAAGGCCCAGATGTAGGGAGCCCTCCCTGGACTCGAGGACACTGCGGACGTGACGTGGACTCTCCGAATGAGACCTTTCACGTCATTTCCTCGACGATGGCGAGTTCCTGCAGCCCAGTACGGAGTTTTCCATCAAAATTGATAACTTAAAGTTGACCATCTCCATTGGTCTTCGTCTGAGTATTTCATTCAGTATGTGGGTTTTCCTGTCATGGCTGTGCCGGCATTGCTGACTTTTTAAGGGACCCAGAGAAAGAATTTTTGGTTTTGGAGGAAGAATTTGAAAATCATGAGGAACGATGCAAGATGAGAGATGGCGGATTCGGAAGGGAGCCTCTATACAGTGTGTTACATGAGTGTTTGATCTTTTAGAGGTCTTACGGATGTTGGCTTCGACACAGTCTCGACCAGTTTTTGAAGGCCTGGTTGCTGTATTCACCGAATGGCAGTGCACATTGGGTACGATTCTTGCCTGCTAGATGGAATCTCTTACCGGGATTGGATGTTGCGGAAGTTCATTTTGTAGCTGAACAAATTAGGGTTCGGGGTTGCGGATCTCGTTTTCGTAAGATTAGTTGCGCATCAGCTTCTTGGTAGTAGAGTTGCAATCGGTCGTTGAATGGCATTGCACATTGTTACGATTCTTGCCTTCGTGATGGGAATTCTTGCCGAATTGGACTTTGTGGGAGTTGGATTTGTAGCTTGGCAGAATTAGGGTTTCCGGGTTTAGGGTTTACGTAGGATGGTTGTGCATTACATTCTTAAGTTTGTGCGAGAGGCATGTTTTAATAGCCCTGAATTTTTTTCTTTTTCTTTTTCTTTTACAGTTAGATGTTCAATATTCTGCTCACTCTAATTGCATATTTTGTTCTCGCACTTGAAAATTATGAACAGGGCCGCTTTGAGAGTGTTCCTTCAGAGATTAAACTCTGAGCATATTTTCTGTTATTAGAATTGCAGACTTTTAATATTCCTGATAGCAAATCAGAAAGCATTCCTATGCTCCAGCGAATGCATTATTTCGAATCAATATGCTTGCAAAATTTTGAAGCGTTCAAAGTTTTATTGGTAGATGACCAAAGAATACCGACACGAGTTCTGATATTGAGGTGGTTTACATTCTCACAATCAATGTGTATTCATTGTGCAAGATTGAGGTTTCGCATTTAGGTAGGTGTCGCAACTAGTACCTCTACCTTTCGACAGCTCTGTATGATTGGGTCTGGTTAGTTTCATGGGAGTGCTCAAATTCGTCAGGCATTCTTCTGCAGATAGAAGCATATATTTCCAATCATGAGGGAAATTCTGATGTACTATACCCTTCGTGGTTCACGACTAGGGGCCACGCCCCGTACGTTGATTACCTTAGCTGATGCCGCCAAGCATTCTCATTTGGGTGGAATCCCGCGACGCATGGTCTTGACCACAGTGGGCGCTTTAACCAAGTTATATGGTATTTTTCTGAATGATACAAAGGTTCGTATCTTCCTTAACCCTAAAGCATTGAATGTTAGTGAAAGAAACTCGCTGCTGATTCTGTGCTCTTTGAGTGCCAAAATCTTGAGGTAAGGTAACTCCATCTATACTATAATGGTCTGAACAAGCATGTGAACATGATTCCTGTCGATAGTCTAAGCATGGTTTCTACATTTGTTGGGAGTGGAAGGGGAATTTGCATGCACTTTAGCATGTTCGTTTTGGACACTGCATTAATAAAGTGAGAGTTTTGACTGTGTGTTGTATAAAAAATTAACCCTAGACCCTCATGTATACCCTTGTAATCAATGTTTACTCTTGGGTAAAGAATATCTAGTGGTTGCTTTTTGGTTTCGTCGTTCCGTGACGTTTGGAAGACTTGAGCATTTTGTCCCTCCTACACTGAATCTGAAGGGACATTTTTTATGTAGGTGCATAACAAGGACACTTTGTTGGCGCTGGTGAAGTCGCGTCCACCCGGTACCCCTCTTGTGACCGTCAGTAATCACATGTCGACGTAAGTTTTGGTAGTTAATTCGATCAGAGAGTTGCAGCATGTAGTGATCTCACCTTTTATGGTTCTAGTGACCTTTGTCCCGATGAACATGCAATCCTTTTGCCTCCCAACTTAGGGTAATATTGCTTGCCTCGAATCTATCCCTAACCTGTCATTTTTCCTGTCCACTTGTAGAGGTGTGGTTATCTACCTTTGTGTCATCTCACTGTAGCCATCTTATGATCATGCTGCCTGTTGATCTGTTTGTTCGTTGTATGTTTTGCTCATGTGCAGACTGGATGATCCTCTGATGTGGGGGATTCGGGGATTTCCTGTGTCAGACCCAAATTTGTGTCGATGGACTCTAGCTGCCGAGGATATTTGCTTTACAAATGTGTTTTTCTCATATTTTTTCCGCCTGGGTAGGTGTATGTTTATGTTTTTTTTTAAAATTTCGAGGTTCTCTTTTGAAGGATTTGTAACGATTCTTCCAACGCTGTCCGGAGTTTCAGGTCTCGAAAAATGGCCAATGGATACTTTCGTCTTCTGAATCCTCATCTTTTAGCTTTTGTCCTTGAACTAATTGGTGTCTTTGACGACATACTGTACCATCTACATTGTCATTTACAGTGTTAAAATCATGGTGTTTAAACTTCGAACTTCTTGAGTTTTCTGCTCAAAGCTACAAAATAATGAACTCATTTCTTTTTCCTTGCACAGAGATTATGTCTCTTTCATGAATTAATGGTTATTTACTGCGATAGGCCAGCTAACATGTCGTTCACAGGTTAATCTGGTCTTGCGTACATTAATTTTGCGATGTTCAATTTGGTGGTTTGAGATGCACATTTGTATGGTGATGGCCAGCAGGCATGCAGTTCTATTGTCACTGACTGCAAGTTTACTTCGGTTCTACATGCAGGCAAGTGCATACCAATCACAAGGGGTGCAGGGATTTACCAACCTCATATGGGAGAGGCTCTTGAGCGCCTCAATGAGGGGTATTGGGTAAGTAAATTCCTATCCGTTGCCTTGAAATTTCTGGGAGATTGTTTCCGTCTGGAGTTTCAGTTTTCTTTATTACTGTAGAAAGCTCAATTATCGCTTCATCAGTACTTCTGATATCTGGTATAGAAGGAAATTCAAGTCTTTGCTTATTTCTTTGCTATTGGTTTCGTTGTTTGTAGCTGAATACATTTCCTGAAGGCAAAGTATCTCAAGAAATTAAGCCACTACGACGACTGAAATGGGGAACAGCAAGTTTAATTGCTCGGGCAAAAGTCTCTCCTATTGTGTTGCCCATTGGCCACAGTGGGTTTGAGAATGTGAGTTCTTTCGTCATGGGCTTTTATTGCGACCCCATCTTTCCTTCTTTTTTTGGAGCATGCAGTGTATTATCTGCATCCGGGTCTGGGTATGCGCTGAGCCTAATGTAAGAAAAAGAAGGCTTGACAGTTTTTTCTTAATCTTAGACTTTTCCTGGCTTATCTCTGAAATGCTCAATGTTTAGCTTGTCAATCGGCTTTGAAATACCACACTAGGATCTGAATTCAGATCTGTTCTGCTGCAGGCTTAATTATATACGTAACCCTATCCTGCAGAAGTGCTATTGATATTCCTTTGTATTTCTGAACACCCTTCAGCATTGCAGTGCTTAATAACACTCAGGTGACGTCACCTTTTGGTCTTTGGTTAACTCTACAGTAGTAGGTTCTATCAGTAGCTTCTTCCTTCGTATTTTTGAACTGATTATTATATCTTAGTTTATGTTACGTGGTTTTGCAGGTGATGCCTGAGGATTGGTGGAAAGGGAAACGGCCTCCTCTCCCTTTGGTTAACAAGAAGGTGGACATTTTTATCGGGGAACCGATGCAGTTTGACATTCCTAGCTTGAAAGACGTCGCTTTCAACTGGGCAAGGTCATCTGCAGGTGCCAACTCCGTCTCTTGCAGTGTTCCTAGCAATGCTGATGACAGAAAGGTCTCTCCTTTTGGGAACGGTACTTACCATCCTCATCCTCTACCTTATGGAGTAAGGAGGTGTTCTTCCTTTCTGCAAGTTTCAGACAGTTTGGATACAATGAAAGAGGATGGAGTAGCTGGCCCTGGCCCTTTGCTAGATGAGACTGCCTGGAGATGGGTGTACACGCACATCACTGAGCACATTTGGGTCGCGTTGAGTGACGTGACTGAGAAGGCTAGAACTCTTTGTCAATTGCGAGCAGAACGATAATACGACTTCATTGATTTCTCTCTTTTTGTTCCCTTGTAGTTTACTCTCAACCCTCTCAATTGAAACTACCTGGGGGAGACAGATGAGTTTCTATGAGCACGATCGTGTGTGTTCACAAATTGACACGTGGGAGTGGTCCAATTAGATGTGTGCACGACACGACAGACTTTGAGGACATGTAGGGAATGCTCTCTTTCAGAGGGTTTCATTTGAGAGAGTTGAGAGTACTGACTATGCAGAAGATATTTTTTTCAGCATATTCTTGGAAATTGGTGTTGTTAGGTCAGGTATGCTCTGTGCCGTATGAGGGACTCTTGTTGACCAACGTAATTTGCGGTGTAAATTTTAAAATATAATTTCTTGATCCCTCCAAGGTATCAAATTTGGCTGGATCGCAGTTCAGAAGTCAAATGATTCGTTTGAGAGTGCTCAGGAATTTTGCAAGTTGTCCGATATCAGTCAGGTTAACCATTATCTTCGATAGTATGACTTGGGACTGCGTCGTTCAAAACATCATTCAACATTGGACGTGGCATTTCACTATTCCTTTTCAACATTACGACTCCCTTTCGATGTTCTTTTTTAAGTTCATTGCTAACCTCTTGTCTATCCCCTTAAATCCTCAATCCTTTAAAAAAAATTTTTTTTGCATATTTTTGTTTATATCTTTGCACATAAATTTTGTTTATTGTTATTTCATGAAATTGGTCATTAAGGAAGGGTGTCTTTTTAGGATTTGAATATTACATTGGATGAATGAAAAGTTAGTTGGACTAAATAGTGTTTGCAAGTCCTTGGTTCATTGTTCAGAATATGGATGTTGGAGTGTTCAAGAATTAACTTTAAATCAAAGAGTAGGAAGCCTACTCAAGAGGAAGTTTTAGTAGGATCAACTTTAGGGAGAGAGCCTCCATACCATCATTTGTTACAATTCCCATTTAACTTGAAGAAAGACCAAGTATTTTGGAAAAAATGCTTGTTTAAAGAATGAAGTGGTCTTCGTCATTGATTCATAGAAAGGATGATTCTTTATTTTTATCCTATATTTTTGAATTTTCAAGAGTAATTGGAGATCCTTCTTCATTAAATAATAATATGTCTTGTAGTTTAATTCTTCATTTATTCTTGTTCTATCAACTTGATCTAGTAGAAGTTAAGACATTTAAATTTTTAATAGGATTGTATATTGCCTACCTTCTATAGTCTAACAACACTTGAATCCCTTTTATCATGTCTCCATAAGAATTAGTACTAAAATAGGAAGCTTGTAAAGTAACTATGTAAGAATTGATCACCTTCTGGGGAAGCTCCTTGAAATAATTTTCAATAAATTTTTGTAAAAAAAAATGTAATTAACATCTAACACAAGTTATTTCATATTTTTTGAACCTTTGTAGAATTAGTTACAAATTTTTGAAGTTAACAAGAAGTCATCATCAATGATCATCAAAAGTGACCACCTCAAAATGTGCTGAGATGATACATTGTAGAAAGCAAAATGTACCTCTAAGTCATGTTTGGTTGAAATGCCGGAATGGTGTCGGAGCCTCCTACCTTAGCCTCAACTCGCTTCAATGCTGACTTTCAAGCAAAATGTGGACCTAGAAGTTGAATTTCCACGAACTGACAAGAGCGGAAGATCCACTCCCAGTTGGAGAAAAGGAATCTTCAACACCTGTTGCCGACACGGTTCGTAATCGTCAAACTTATCGGACTGAAAGCGGACGGACACATGGGTGCAAACGATGGATGACGAAACCAGGCACGTCCTGCTCTCCAGAAGTGGCAATGCGAGTGCGCTCGCGGCGCTACTTCCCGGACGCTGAAGAAGCCAAGCGTGTGATCAAAATCTTCATACCCGTTGCGACTGATGACTCTGGAGGCCTTTGCTTTCCTTCGCGACACGGCTCCTCCTTCCCAGCTTCCACCGATCACGTCAGCAATGCCGCAAAGTTAGATTCCCAGTACGTATGTATCAGCTGCTTCGCAACTTCAGGTAACGATCGTTTGGTGTTTATATTGGGTACGTGACCGTGGACAAAAGACCAGGTCTGGCGTTGCCTTATCGGCCATCGCCAAACTGAATTATTCTCTAAACTGGGTATGGCGGGACTTCGGGAGTCCTGGCAAATCTAACAGATAAGCAGATTGGGCAAAATTCTAGTATCGGGGGATCAGACGAAAGTAACGGAGAACATTCTGTGGGTTTTAGAGGAAACTGCCCTACTTGTAAGTGATGAGGTTCCGATACTTGTTTCGGGGGGGTGGGCTTTCCCATGGGACGCAACCGAAGCGGATCGTTGGCTACCGAACCGGATCATTGCCTGCCGGCAGTTGGGCACCTGCTTCGCTCCTTCCCTCAGGCGCCGTCCCTCTTTCCGATAGCGTGGGTTGATCCGTTTGGGACCATCATTTTGGGTCCTCTATGTAATCCCGATTTGTTTTAGTGCGACAATCAATCGCAAGTGTTGGGGCCGCGCTTCTCACAATTAAGGTAGCGGTGGTAGTGTTTCGTAACACTGATTGCAGGAAGTTGCTCAGAGATGGACGCCGAGGTTGACACCAATCCGGACACTGAGAAAGGCGAGCTCGCCGCGTTTCTCGCTCTGCACCCTAGCATGGAGTTTCTTCCCCACGAAGTCGAGGACCTCCATCTTTACCTTCCCGTTTTGCTTCCTGATGAGAATGACGAAGGCGAAGAGGACGAAGATGAAGCGCACGGTGGTGAGCCCGCTGTGGCGAATGGCGAGGACGCGGACGCGTGAAGCTGGTTGTAACAATTTTTCAGGTATCAGCTCTATGTTTCCACCCTATCCTTGTCGTTGAAGGGCCCTCGTGGAGAGCTTGTTGCGCTAAGAAACTCCTTGGTGTGTGATTGCTGCTGTGCAGATTGGCGGCTTATGGACGAAGCGTGGCAATGGTGACTGGAGCCGTGGTTTTGGGTGATGGAACAAGGAGGATTTGCAGCTTAGGAGAGACTTGAACCAGACCAGGACCTGAAACAGTGAAGGCTTGCAATTAGAATGCGATTTCATGCTCTGTTTTTTTTCTTTTAAGACATGAGGAGACGTAGTAGCTGGTCCTAGATTCTGGAGTCGTGGTGGTCATCGTTGCACTAGGTCCACTCTTCGTACACTAGTTCTCGGTCAGTGCCGCTTCCATTTCATCTGACTACTTCGATTTACGAGTTATTTCAAGGAGGAAGAAGGGGTTCTCTTGGATTTTTGGTTGGCCCAGTAGTTTAGGTTGTTACTGCTATATTCCAAGCTTTTTTTTCAGACGAATCTTTTCGCCCGTTCCAAGCTGGTTTAATACCACTCTACTTTTCTTCTTCTCCGGCCCTTCTTTCTTTTCCTGGAAAGTATCTCTGGCTGCTCTTCTTCTTGTCAGCACTTTGGTGTCCTTTGAGCACCGATGTCATGTCTTCAAGTCTTGTGCGTGCTCTGTCCTGGAGTTTGCGCTCTCCTCCGTTGCGGTCGTATCTGGCAAGTTTCTAGCACGGTTGTCGTCCAGCAGCAGGTGGGATGCTCGTCTAAGTTATAAAGATCGGAGATTTTGGTTCTGAAAGTTGAGGAGATTTCGTCTGAGACATGAAACCCTGCACTCTACAGGAGAAGTCTCAAGTCCCTATTATAATCCTCTTCCCCTTCTCATACTTTTTCTTACTTTTTGGAATTGAATCACTGTAAGGTTACCTGAACTAGGGGCGTAATTTCTTCCCACAGTGTACCTGCTGCGCACGGTTTCGACGTTTCCTGACAGTATCTAAAGTTATCCATCAAGAACTTCAAGGCATGCGAATATGGTGCCGTGATGGTGCATTGAAATGCAATCAAGTAAATTTAGTGCCAAACCCCATACCAACTGAGTATGGAGAAAATAGCACCTATATTGTTAAAATGCGATCTTTGGTGTCAAAATAGCACCAAAACAGTCTGGCCCAACTTGTTTGACGTTTGTGATGATGAATGCGTGGTTCAGTAGCCATTTAAGAAAATTAGTTATATCAATGGGAGGTGGCCCTCATTGGGGAAGTGTTGAGTCGATGAGACGCCATATCGTGTATTTGTAAGGTCTTTTTTTCCATCTTAACCCCCAAAGAAGAATTTTACTTGAGAGGCAATGTTGTTTTAGGGTCAAAATTGAATTTCACATATTTCTTGATTTTAAATGTCCTCAAGTTTGACTAAGAAAATGTAGTTCCAATTAGCTATTTTATATTCCTTTTTATTTTAAAATTATATTTTTGTGACACTTTGAAGGTAGCATCTTGAAAGCTTAAAATATACCACTTTTGAGCTTTCCTATCAAATTTCTCTTAGTGTGAGCTTAAAAAAAATACACCAATTACACCAAAATGTTTATTATTATCATCTCCAATTTTGTTAAAAGAATTTAGTCCTTTTTTAATCATTTTTGAAATCGCTTTTTTCTCTCAAATAAACTACTTCAAAAATTCATATAAGTTTCATTTTAATATTTTTAGTTATGAAGAAAATGAAGTTAAATTTTGGATTATATTACTGTTAAGGAAAAATACCAAATTTTTGAAAGGTTTGTTTTAATATAGAAAACTAATGAAGTTTGATTAAACAAGATTAGAAAGTGTCCTTTAAAGATTTATACAATGATTTAGTCAAGTAAGTATGTCAATCATTCAAACCATTATCTTTGTCCCCACTTTATGTGCAAAATTTAGGACTTTTGTAGTTTTAGCCTTAAAAGATGACTTTGTCTTTAAAAAATCTAGAGGGAGCTTCAATTAGAGGTGCTAAAATATAAATATAAGAATTATAAGTTTTTCCTCACCTCTTTTTCAAGTAGCTAATTAAAGAGGGGTGAATTAGCCCCCTCGTTCAGCCACTCCAAGTCATTCCATGGGTACAAGTAAAAGAAAAAGCCCCCTATTTTGTGCTTAATTAATTTACCTTGTATACTAATCCTAACTAATTTGGGATCTCCAATTGCAAATATGAATTCAAAATTTGCAAATCTTATTATGCATGGAAAATAAAAAATTTCAGCATTTTCTTGAGAGGCTAAGCAAGGGGTCAATTCACCCTAGCCATTGAGGGGGGAATGAAAAGATTATCACAATTTTTCTTACTAATCAAAATTTACATTTAATAATAAAGGCATATGAAATGTTTAATCATCATGTCTTTAAATGATTTAAATGCGTCATTATATCTCAAATAACAAGGTTACCTAATGAACTATCTCTTGTGTCATGAATTGACAAGTTTCCACTTCTTTTATGCATTTTTTTAATTTTTGAAGTGATGCTTTGTTTTTTGAGGTGTATAGTTTGTTTGTTTTTGCTTTAAACATGTTTATCTTTTTTTTAAATGTAATTCAAGTAGAAAAAATAAACATTTAGTAAACCCCTACATGTCCAAACTATGTTTTTTTTGTCAACATAGTGATTTTGGGTAGATTACTACGAGTGAAATTTTTGTTTTTTTCTTTGAAATTTACACACATGCATGTGCTTGAAGAGACGTTTCAGGGTTAAATCACCCTACTCCAGTTCCCTGTGCTTGGTCAAATTAATTTACATAACACAATTCATATGTATCTCTCAAGTTTCAACTACTTCCATTCACATAGAATACTATGCCCTTGTCCTATACCCAACTAGAGGTCTTGGGATAAATCTTGTGGGAGAGGGTCTAATGCACGACCTTCCAAAGCTGCAAAGGTAAATACCAAGTATACCAATTTAATTGATCAACAACAGACCGTGATCCTTTTCCCACCAATTGGAGATTTGGATTCTTTTGTAAGCACTTTTAACAATTTTTCGTGTAAAGTAGGATACTTTAGGCTTATTCTGCCATTTTCAAGTTCCCGTTAGGATGTAGAATTTGCAACGAGGAGTTGGGGTACCGATTCGGCCAATCCGATTGCCGATTTTGTCGCTGTATTGTCGATTCCAGAATAATCCTGACCCACTTTTAACACTTGAGAGCAGGTAGCTCCCTCCGTGACAGAACATGTAAGGAGTTGCCGCTCTCTAGTACGTGGATTTCACTCTTTGAATTTTCGCTTGCGCTAAGGGAGGAGGTCCATAAACTAACCATCTAAGGGCTGGAACAGAGTTTTAGGCAGGTCAAACATCTTGAAATATTTTTCAGCAAATTTTTCTTGAAAGACAGCTTGAATAGGCATCGAACCCAAGTCGTTTCATATTTTTTGGAGCTCTGTACAATTAGTTATGAATTTCTGAAGTCAATATGGCATAGGGCTCCAAAACCGCCCACCTCCTCAAATGTTCACTAGTTGTACATTACTGTAAAGATCAAAAAGCATCATGTACCAGAAATATACATTTCAGAAGGTGAGCGGTTTTGGAGCCTGAGCAGTTTTCAAGCCTCTTCCCTTACTTATCAAAACCCTTTCTTAACCCTGAAACGTCTCAATCCTTTTTTGAATTTTTGCATATTTTCGCTTATAGTTTTGTACAGATATATCATTTACCAGAATTTAATGAATTTGGTCATTAAGGAAGGTTGTCTTCATAACATTCAGTAGCCCATAGAAGGACTGCCTTTCCCTATGTGAAGTCCCCATCACCTAATTTCATCTGACATTTTTTGAAGTTTGCAACTTTAGTTACTGAATGGTGTGGAATATTCACACCATTTCATCTGCTGGGAGGTAGTGTGACATGTTGCTACTAAATGTTATGTTCTCTAGATTCAAGTGTTACATTTGATAAATGAGAAGTTAATTGGATGAAACAGTGCCTTGAAGTTCGAGGGTGCATTGTTGGAGGGGCAGGACTCTGAAGTCTGAACCCATCCTAAGGAGTGAAAATGATTCCTGCAGGGTGAATTTACCCCCACTCGTGCGAATCACAGGATTATTTTATTCTCCACATACTTAGCATGATAAATTTTGCAAATTTTAAATTCATGTATTGGAATCATAGATCCCAAATCACTTGGAGAACATAACATTCAGTAGCATTGGTTGGTACTATCTTTGGAGGGTGTGGAACATTTGACACCCCAACAATGTTTCATCAATAACTAGTGAAGGAAGTGGAGAGGTGGAGGATGGAGAGGTTGCTAGGGTGTCAAATATGCCACACCCTTTAGTGTAGAAGGAAGGTAGTGCCACAACATGCTATTGAATGTTATGAAGGTGAAGAATATAACATTAACACAATACAGCACAAAATAGGGGGGCCATTCTTTTATAATTAGCAACTTGCATTGCAAATAAGTGGCATTGAAGTTGGCCAATGGCCAAGTATTCTTCAAGATACACTACCTACTTGGCAAACTTCCATTTTTTGCTACTATGCCTATTTACTATTATTAGGCTATTTGAATTTTTAAATTTTTGTATTGGCCATTGATAGGAGGTTCCAACACACCAAAGAATGCAACCTTTGGATACAAAATGCAAATGTTATGAAGGTTCAAATTTTTTTGGTAGAAATTCTAAAATTATTATAGGCATCATATTATTATTACTATTACTATTCCTATTACTATCATTATTATTCAATTGTAAGCAACCTAGGCCATGATTGTAAGAATGTTATTGTTAGTGAAAGATACATATTGATTTTAGAGGTATATGCAAAGCAACCATGATTGGATGAGTGATGCATTTAGGAGGTAGCCCACAAAATGCTACAAAATGTTATTACATAGTATTGTACAATACAAGCCTACAACTTCTATCTATAAATGGCAACATTGCCATTCATTAGCCTTTATTAAACAAGGTTGTGAGTATTGAGTATAAACAAAAGAATCACATTTCAAAATTTTGCAAGCCAACCTTTTAGCTTGAAGAGAGGCTATATTTTCTGCTCTTCAATCATCATCTATGAAATTTATCCACTAATCCAATATAGCACATGCGTGGCCCTATGACAACTTCAAGTAATGAAAAAAATAAATAATTTCTTTTCCTTCTACTACTTAGTTTAATTACTCAATTCATTAATACACATCAAGGCAAATTCCTTTTTTCTTTGTTATCTTAGTGTATTCTATAGAGAGTAGAATTCTTCAATTATTAAGTACTTTTGATCTACCATAATACACTCATTTAACCCTAAAGCACTCCGATGTTCACTTTTTGGATGATATACACAACTAGATTTTTTTCCATTAAATCTTGGATGAAAGTCATCCTCATTTTAAGAGATATTTTATGTTGTGGTCCTATCCAAGGGTTGAATTAGTTGTTTCTAGAGCACATATTTTTCTAAAATTACAAATGTGGAAGTATGTCAAATGATTGACTTGAATTGACTCTAGTTCAAACTTAGACTTGTGAAAATGAGGTCATGGAATGAAGGAACAAAGAAATTGGAAAAAATCACTATGTTAAGATATCCTCATTTCAATTCATGTCCAACAAAATTTACTCAAAAAATGACAATATTTTTCTTTTAATTGAACTTAGAAGGAATTTTAAATTTTCTCTTAAAAAATTATAAAAAAATATTGGTGATAGTATTGGTGAATCTAATTGTATCTCGGGGGGTGCACTCCCATTTTCTTTACTGGTAACGTGCGATCAAATGAAGGGTAATTTTAATTGCCATAGTGCTAAATTTTAGACAATTTTTTGAAGTACATTTGGGTCATTGAAATAGGAGCTAGGGAATTATAAGTAATAAAGGGTAGTCAATAATATTCAAATTTACCAATTTTTTTTTCTAAAGTAGCCTACCTAAAAATGTCCCTCCAAAATCTGAAGTCTTAAAATGCAATATAGCTGGCTCCCCCCCAAATCTCTACATTAAGAACTAGAACTTAGTGATAAATATGAAAGAAGGATACAAGGCTGGAATCCTCTGTAGTTTGTCAGAATGGAATTTAAATTTAATTGGATGAAAAATCATCCGTTAGGACTAACGGACGGCTTTGTTGCCTGGATGAACTGGTCGAGCAGGGTGTCCGTTTGCACAAGCAGGGTTTGAAACAGAATTCTTAGGGTTTGGGTCAGTTTGCTCCTGATTGCTGAAACTGAATGCTGCAAGTTTGTAGTCACATGTTGGAAAGGAAGTCTCTAAGTGTTGGAAGGTAGGTTCCTGTATGTTAGAGGAGAGCGCTGAAATGCTAGAACTTAGCGCGGGTGGGCCAAGCTTCTCCGTGGCAGGCGCTGGTCTGGGCAGATTTGGCAAGCGCCATTAACCCTGGGTTACGAAGATTGTTCGTGTAACTTAGCTTTCGCATGCCTAACGTAATCTGCTCTGGCGTAATGTGGAGATGGGGAGGACGGGATTGATGCGAGAGATGACCAAATCGTGACTACTGGTGGGTTTAGGGTTTTTGAGAAGTAGATGCGAATTGTAAAATTTGGGTTCCGGATTGTAAGAAGATTGACTGTGGATTGCGAGAAGGTTAACCCTGCGAATTGTCGCTGCGGATGCAAAGACAAGGATGCGAATTAGGGTATGTGAAAACAGCAATTTTGGATTGCAGTTTTAGAATTCAATTTGCGGTTTGATAGCATTTTCTGTAGGGTTTAGGGTTTAGGGTGGGACAGTGGATTTCTGCTTTGGTCTAAGGTGAGGTCTTAGGGTCTAGAGAATTCTCAGGGTTTGGGTGAGGCTTTCGGGTCCAAGGGATTCTTAGGGTGTGGGTGAAACTTTAGTGTCCAGAGAGCTCTTGGGGTTTGGGTTTTTTTGATAGGTTTGGCTTCTGGTCCACAATTCAGGAGCTTTGGCATACACATTATGGCTGCTAATTCAGCAGATAGGGTTACAATTTGGCTGTTGGAGTTAGAAACATCAGATCCGGAGTATTTTGGAAAGGTGGATGTAGGGAGTGCGTCTACGCTGGAGGCATTGAGATTTGTACTAGAATCGAACGACATTTTAGATTGGGCCTTCGATTTTTGGGACATTGAAGACCAACGGCATGTAAGAAGAAAATTGGAGCGCGTCAACGGCTTTGGCAAAGAAGTGCACGTTGTTCAGATCAGAGACGAAGAAAATGATGCCAACAAGCGGCGTCGCCTCGAAGATGGTTCGTTCACTCCAGCTGCTGTGGAAATTCCAATCGTGGAGGTTCCAATCAAGTTTCCTAACACTGCTGCTGAGGATCCAATAGCTCCACCACTTGCATCATCTCGAGTGAGTGATAGTAGAGAGCTTGGAGAGGTTGAATGTAACCCTATGAAGTCTCTGCTTTTACCCCAAGATGTGATGGATCACTATTTGGAGAGAGCCAAAAAGTTGAGGGTTGAATTACAATGGGTAGCCATGGATGATCACAACTGGAGCTTAAAATCTTTCGACTTGAATGGCAACGGCGTTGTGAAGTTATGGTGCGTGGAGTGCAATAAGAATTGTGGTGGCGGCAGTAAAGATCATACAAAAGCACACATCGACAACTTATTCAATAATTTCAGGCGCTCCCATATTGTGAGCTTGGCGCATGTGAGAAACTACTGTAGCTCAAAGAATATAAACTTTGAGGACCACCCGCAGTCAAAAGCTAAAAACGGGAAGGCCATTACTTTGACTCCCGCAGATCACAAGCACCTCATTGCCGAAGGAGTTCAGATTATGGAAGGAGTGAATGCGACTCTTCCTGATGGCCAGAAGAAATTCACAGTGCTTGGGAATGTAGCAGCTGAAGACACCAAATGTTACTGGTTCAAAGTGAAATGCCCATATTGCCGGGATCTGATGATTCTTTGTCCACCACGGAAGACTTTGGAGGTGAATCTGCAGAATCATCTCAGTGGCTTCAAACACCAGAAAGCTGTGGAGGATGCCCAAAAAACTGGAGCACCAGCAAGGAGTGGGCGACCAGGGCGACCAACAAGATCCAATGCTTCAAGCCTAAATTCGAATCAATCGGACCTGTACTCGTGGTTCACAGGAAACCATCCAATCGGTTCAGGAGGTATGTATCAAAGTGCCAATTTGAATGGGAATGCTAGTCTGGTTTGTTTCGGTTTTAGGGGTCCTACTGTTGAATATGGTGGGAATTCTTACCTTGTGAATTCTTTACTAGACGACCCGCACTCTGGTGTTTTGTGGTACTCTGAACCACATCTGAGTGCTTCAGTTCGTAGTGGGGGGAATATTTTCATAATGAAAGGTGCTTTTCGACATAAAGATTGTCATTGCGTCTCATTGTCATTGAATCCCTTCCCAAATCTTACTTGTTCCATGTGTGCGCTAATACCTCTTCAAAATGATTTTAGAATGCAGGTTAGAAGAGAGGAGAAGGCGTTAGTCAAGAGGGGGGAACGCTCTGCTTCAACAAGCATCCGATTAGGCTATTTAAGTGCATTAGAAGTGTCTAAGCACTCTAGAGCTCTTTTAAGAAAATTCAGGTTAGAAAAGCTACACTATTGGCATGCAAGAACTAGGATTGCACAGTTGAAAGCAAAAAGGCCTACTCTACGTGAAAGTGCCAGAAATGCCTCTGCCGACCAAAATCTCATGAAATTCTGTAACAACATTATAAGTGTGCATAGAATAGGAGCCTTTGGAGGGAAGGAGGCATTGTGGGATTTTTTGAGGGATGTGGCAACAAACCTGAATAGGAAAGATTTTGGGAATCGTTACAGACTTACAATGAAAACACAAAATGTTTTTCACAGGCGATGAGGATCTATGGAGGTCGCAGGCTATGCGATTTATTTTCTTTGAATTTTGCTGGTCCCAGCTATGGCAGTATTAGAAGGGAAGGTAGGAAAGGAGTCTTGTTCATTGCAGGGGAGCACGCTGATATTTTCAAGTCAATTGCTACTATTTATACTGATGCCAAAGCTGCACTGGGAATTTGTTCCCCTATCCCAATCATATTAGCGGAAGATGAAACTAAAGTAAAAGGTCGTGTTTCTTGGGAGGCTAGAGGGGACACTATGGTGGGTTTCTGTGGGCCTAAAGAAAACCATACTTGCATTACGGACTACAAACCGTCTGTAGGAGTTTGTGAGGTTGGTTATAACAAAATGTTAGACTCATTTAGACAGGATAAGGTTGGGGTTTTTGCTAGAGTCATTGTTGTAAATCCCTTGCATGCGAAATTGCCTCGATTAGTTTTGGCTGCTTGTTGTACTTGTGGGTGTTTTGATTCAACGTGGGTCAGAGCACAGTGGAAGAGAATCGAGAATCTCTGGTCCAAACATTGCTATGATGCGGTTGGTCCCATCATTGGACATGCCAGTGATGGGGATTCCCGGAGGCGTCAATTAATGCTTTCTGATTTTCGCAGTTTAGACGGATTGAGACTAAGTGTGGATTGGGAGGGTTGGATTTTCACCTCAACCATGAATGGTTCAGGAAAAGCAACTGGTTTGAATGACCAAGACTTCATAGACAGTGGTAAGAAATTGATAAATCCCCTTGATAGCAATGTTCGTACTTTAAGATTAGGGTCTGATTTAGCTATTCACCAATAAATTTGCCAAGTTTTCAATCGCTTCACAGTAGATCAGTATGGGTTGCTTCAAGAGGATTATGACAGAAAGGATCGTCAGAATTGGGCTAGCGCCCAAAGATTATGCTCACAGAAGGTACGTGATTGCCTACGTGACCTTCGTTTGTCCACTGATTTGCACCAAGAACGAACTCTTGGGACTGAAATGTACTTGGAGATTTGCGCTGACTACATCGACATTTTCTTGTCACCTCGTCACGACCTGCGCTCCCGGATTGTGAAGGCAGGTAAAGTGTCCTTCTTTCGAAATTGGAAGTTGTGGATGCGGCATGGTAATCACAGTGCATTAGGGAACATTGAACCAATGAATCCGAAATTGCATTTTATTAGTCAACAGTGTTTTCTAGATGTGCAAATGAATTGTCATTTCATTGTTTTGTTGATATGCCACTTTCGAGATAAGTATCCTCACTTGATTGTTCCATTTCATCTAACAGGTAGTGATTCGTGTGAGGTTTTTTTCTCAAAGGTAGGGGGCATAGTAGGAATGGAAAGGGCATATGACTTTCAAGAATTACTGGGTGCTGCCAATACTGTAAATCATTTGTCATCTTGTACCATTGTTGTGTTGGACCATGGAGTGTGTTGTTGCAAGTGGATAGCTGGTGCTAAATGAAGTACTACTGAAATTTGTGTTGGAGGGGTGTCGTCTGTCAGAGTGTCCATGGACTCGGTTTGAACGTCCTGATTCATGCCGCATTTGTTTCCTACGCTTGCTTCCTGTTTTTGCAAGTGTTTCTAAGCTCACTCGGGCAAGCTTGGAGGTGGGTGTGCAGTACGTAGCATTGAAGCTTGCTTCTTTTGATGTTGAGCTTCGCCTTGCAAGTGCTGCCATCAAGATATCAAGAGCACAGAAAAGCAAGCAAGTTCTGCAGCTCTTTGATACAAACATGGACTTGTTCACCAAGTCCTGGAAGATTGAACAAGACATTCCTGTCAAGCTGCGAACTACTGCGCTGGCAAACATGGGAGTAGCGGAGCTTCATCAGCTACGCGTGCTGATCTCTGGAGGGTGGCAACTTCAATTTGATGCCATACAGGGAGATATGAAATCCTATCCAGCTAATGTTTGGGTGACCCCGGCACAACGTTGAGGTACAACTTAGACCCTACCCCATAGCAGATTGTGTTTATTGATTACAAATCATTCCCATTTTTTGTGAAGTTCTTTGCAAATCATTCCCATTCATAGTAGATTGTGTTTATTTTTTTACAAATCATTCCCATTCATTAATTTTGTGAATTTCTTTGCTACTCTGAAATGTGCAGTTCCCTTTCCAAAACTTTAAAGTGCAGCTTAGACTTTACAAAACCCACTTTCTCTTGCACCCTAGAATAAATTTCATACTTGTGTCTACATCTTAGTTCCTTGGTTGATTTCATTTTCTTAGGCTTGCAATTGTAGCTTGTGCAGGTAACACAAGGTCAAATGGCAGCCAGAAATGCAACATTCATTAGGTAAAGGTTGTCTATAATTTCTTTCTTTTTGCATAGGTCGTGTGTTTGAAAGCAAGTCTTTCTTTTTCTCATCCTAAGCCCTGAACCTGTGAACTGAAGTTTTGTTACACCGCAACCTTGCATCTTTTGAAACATTGTAAATGCTAGAAACTGTGTTTTGTAACACACTCTGGTGTTTCTGCAGACTGCATTCTTACCCAAATGTGAGGTTGCATTTTGTTTTAAAAGTTCCCAAGTGTCATTCACTTTCTATAATTCAAAACCTTGTGCATGTATATCTAGTTTTGTTCAAAGCTAATTCTGATTCAAGTATTGGACAATTGAAATCAGTTTGCATTAAACATACTTTGCCTTACAGTGTATTGTATGTTTAAAAATTGCTTGTGAAGTTTGCTTATTTTGCTTATTTTGTAGACCACTATTAGTATGTCAAGTTCTGAATAGCAGGTTTTAGCATCAACCAAGGTAGGAACTCAGTTGTTTGAAGTTTGCCTACTGAGTTGTTTGAAGTTTGCCTAGTTTGTACATTGTTTTTGGTATGTCAAGTTATCAATCACAAGTTTTAGTATGAACTATGAACTATTGCAGTGTTTGCAATTTTTCTCTTAGAAATGTTTAGTATTTATAATGAACATAGGGTATACAAATATAGTCTCTCTAGATTTTTTTAATGAAATATAGGGTACTTGAAATGGCCATAATTTAGAAATTTAGGTAAATATAGCCCTACTAAAATTCAAAAAATTTATCTACATAGCCTATATATTATAGGGGTTTGAATGCACGGTACCCATGACCTTTCTATAGAGTGCACCCCCGAGAATTGTATTGATAGAATCTAAACTCAAACTCTACAACTTTTGTTTGTATCTCAATTCCAAAATATTTCACATCATTTTGTTGGACAAGAAGTTGTATTCATTGTGATTATTGATTGTTACATTCTTTTTTATTATTCTATTTAGATTTCTAGGGGTTTACAATATCATCACAATAAAAAAGATTTTTAGATTTTTATTAGACAATATAAAAATTCTTATAAATGTCAACAAAGGATTTTGACTATACTATTAGAGTTGGACTTTGAACCTATAGTAAAATAAAACTAGGATCAAAATTTGGAAAGTAAAGAAATAGGCCATGATAAAGAATTTGAAATTGCAAGGGTGGACTTGATTGCTGTTAGCTACGACTTGGGTGAATATATATGGAAGGGCAACAAAAGAGGGAAGGAATCAAAAAGAAACAATTGTAGGTGATAACAACAATCCCAACAATCAACTAAATGAAAACTTAGAAGAAATTAAGCAGAATGGGATAAATTCTAAAATAATGCAAAATTTCATCATCAATGTAGACAGTGGTGAGACCAAAATAACTTATTAGATGGTTTCTTAAAATATAACTCAATTTGAGCATCTCCACTGCAATGCAAGATATGAAGCAAACTGGATATTTGGCCGGATTAACAATAGTGAGTATCCCACCGCATGCAAGATAGGGCTTAGGAAAAGACTAGCCATGACCAAATTTACTAAGCAGACAAGGAAATATTGAGACTTGGCCAAGAACTAGAAGGATGGGTTGATTGTACTTTTGCCCCAATATCAAGGTACAAGACTATTGTAGACCATCCAATTAAATTTTTTTTTAGAATGCTTACAAGCAATTCTAAGAATTGCGAGTTTTTTTTGTCCCAAAAATAGATGAAAAATGAAATTCATCTTGATTTGAATTTTTCCTAAGAAGGGGAGCTCACTACATCCTCTTGGGGTAGAGGGAGGTGCCCCAACCCATGTGGGATATAATTATTTGAACTAGTTGGAGTTCAAATTTTGAATTCCAACTAGTTCAAATCCTTATATCCCACATGGGTTGGGGCACCTCCCTCCACCCCACAGGGATATAACAAGCCTTGTTCCAATGTAAACTCAAATTATTTAAGATCTCTTCAAGCGAAGAGAGTGAAACCTCAAAGAATAAAAAACCAATGTATTTGGATTCAAATTTGAGGAAAAAAAAATTGAAAATCTTGATTAAAAAAAAAATTCTCTTTTAGAGGGCTGCTTGTACTGTTCAGCACTAGGAGAGATGACTATTACATGGCCCAGCCAAAGTTGGAGAGGACCTCATCCTGAGCCAAATTCTGAGCCATGCGGTGGGGGCCTCCACCCCGCAAAAGAATGATTGTCTCGGACCTTCGCCGTCTTCTCTTGCCACTTGCGTCCTTCCTTCGAAGACACGTGGCTTGCCAAATGTCACTCTCCTGACTACGGTCCCGTCCCTCTTCACTTTCATTGCTCCACATTCCTCTTCGCGTTTCGATCGTTTTGGTGTCATTGAATTTGTCGCTGTCAATGCTGCTGTGGTGAGGAGGATCTCAATCTAGAAGAAATCAGCGTCTGGGAACTTCATGGTCTAAGTAAGCCTTCTCAAAGCTTGTGCGAAACTGGGTATTCCAACGTTGGACTATGTTCTGCACACGTTGTGAGAGTAGGATTGCTACAGAAAATTTTCTTATGTCTTCGTTCATGGTGAGAGAATTGAAATTCACTGAAAAATCTACTTGGGTTGGCCATGTTGGACGGGAAGAGGGCGTTTTCAAGGAATTCATTAGGTCATTGCTCAAAGGTTGGTTGAAGCGTCGAGAAATACATGTGAGTGTTTTCTAAATCCTCACGACGAGGGAGGTATTGTCTTGAAATTACTGGCTTACTTCGGTTTTGATGAGCTGATGTTGTTCAATTTCGAAATTTAGGTCAGGCGCACAGATGAGGGTTTAGAAGTTCAAAAAAAAATTTAACTCTTAAAAGTCTTGGGGTTGATTTTCAGTGTTTTTTGAAAGCTGGTGTTTTTGTAAGAGTTTATGGACCAAGAAGCCCAAATTGGGCTTGAAGTTCTAATTTGACCTTCAGGTTTTTTAGCAGATTTGAGTAGTTCATATGGGGACTTACTTTAGTCTAATTTCATGTATTTTTGGACCTCTACTTGCAGTGTTATTGATGGATGAAACTTGACCTCATCTGAACTCTAATTTTCACAATGTGATTATGTTATTCGAATTGGTCATTATAACTCACGGTCTTTCAGGGATTGTACTGCCCTGTACAGATTTCTTGCTTTCCGAGCGCCAACGAGTGCCACATTCTCTGTCGACGCTTTAACCCTAACAGTCCATGAAGATCAAATTGGATATCATGTTTTATCAAACAGTTTTGAGTAGGTCATATGCAGCAATCTCAAAACAGGTTCAGGGTTTTTAACCATATGTTCATTTTTGGAAGATTTAAAAAAAAAATTCTCTGAGGGCATGAAATAATTCAGTAGAAATGGAGCGAAATTTAGCCAGTTTTGGGATCACTGGTCGTATGGGATTGTCATTCTGTCCAATTTTTTTTTCTTTATGGACCAACGCATCCAGTGTTCTCCTCTGATTTTGATGACAAAAAACTGGCCTCTTCAGAATTATACTTCATCAAATGGTTTGGTCCTTCAGGGGTTGATGTGATGGTCCTGTGAATGCAGAGAGAAAGTAAACCCTTTTGGATCTTCACAGAGCTATGGCCCGCATTGCAACCAAGGTGTGCAAAAGTTGGGGAAGGAGTTTAGTGCCTGATCTGCCGAGCCCTACAGCGACTTTCTTCGCAGTAAGACACAGCAATGTGGACGCGAGACGGGGCGTAGGGCCCGTGAAAGGGCCTGAGAATGACCCTGCCACTCGAGGGAGCACTCCCGACGATAGCCGTGCTGATGAAGTGCACAAGACGGAGCCCAAGGATGTGACAAAGCAGAAAGTGGCCCAGGCGCAGGAGGAGCCCTCTGGCTTGCAGGTACCTGACGCACCAACCCTTGAATATTACTGAATAAGCAGAAACAATATTATCGTCAAATGCAATGTGTCTGTTGACCCTTATTGTGCTTAGATAACAGTGATCGCTCAAAGTGTGCTCTCGATGTTCTTATACAAATGACATTCTTAACTTGCAACTAAAATCTGATCCTTCCGACTTTCATTTTTGATGCCTAGTTTTCAATATTCAACGTAGTATCCTGCATCGGTAATACGTGTTGTTGGACACAGTCCTCGTGGTTAACCCTAATCGTCTCTTTTGATATTAATGCTCATCTGCGTTTGAGGATTTACAGTGAAGAATGTTTGGAATGTGATTGTTCAGGTTTTGGCATGCTGAGTAAGGCCATGTGTTACTAGAAATTTGAAGAATATTTGCATGTGATTCTGCGAGGTCTTGTGGCTCGTATTTGTCAGTGTGTTTTGCTCTAGAATCTCTCGACTTTCCTCCTTTAGTAACGGAGAACACTTTTGGCTGCAAACAGGGTAGCAAATTGATGCCAGGATTTGACTCTCCAGTTAATCCCGATGCTAAACCACAAAGCACGGCCGTTGATGAAAAGCAGTAGGTGAGAAAAATATTACTCAGGTTGATTTGTAAAAATTAGTAAATTCTTTAGTTATGCGTTAGCTCCTCATGAGCCTACTATTCTATTTGTGTGTCCGAGGTAATGACGGATGGCGTGGTTAGCCCAATTGTATCTGTTCTGTAGTCTCCAACTTCTCGTTCACTTCTATCGTTTTTCCATAATTGTGGTTTCGAGGATAGTTAACAATGTTGCCTCGTGTATACCAGGTGCTGATTTTGCAATGTTGTGGTCTTTGTTTCAATTAGCAGATGAAGAATGTGGTAAAAATCTGAGGATGAGCGGACATTGAAATGGCGGGTAGTTAAGGTAATAGCGGTTCTCTGTTCATTCTTGTGTGTTCTCGGCCAAGTCAAAGAAAGATGCTTGTGCTGTAAAAACCTAGAAGAATGAAGGCAGATGGGATTTAAGGACAGGTGTAACACGGAATTAGTGAGGCGAATGCACAAAGGAGGTGAGACGTTTCTGTGCATATGTAACAGACTGCTGTTAAATTTGTGAAAAAGAGTTCAATGCTGTGTCTTGTCAATCGCATTGCCTGTGTCATGTTTGTGAAAATTTCCACCCTGAACTTCGTTGAATTCTAGCTAAGTATGACATTCAGTTCAATGAACCCAGAATAAGAAGCTAGGTTTTTTGTGCAGTCTTGAGCTCATGTTACATTTGCATGGGTGGGTGTGGCTCACATTGGAATTCTTTTATTTCTTTTCATCCAATCCTTGGTCGTCATGTTTGAGTGCGGATTTATCCGCAATGATTGCGTATTTGGTAATGGAATAAATTGTGCCATTTCTTCTATATTTTAGTGCTGTAATTCTCCTGGTGCTACAGTGAAAATGACGCAAGCTGTATTCGAATGTTACTTCATCAAGCACAAGCTCAAGGGAGAAATCTGTATGAAGCATCCAAGGTCCACAAATTAGAAGACCTTGGCGCCTTTCACTATATATCACGTGTAGTGCTCCGCTACAAAATCTCTACAGGGCGAGTCCCGATGTGCAGTTAAGTGCCTACAAAGAATATATCAGTAATGGATACTCCCAAGCCAGTATGCGCTCGATTCCCCACCATCTCAATTGCCTACTTGCAATGCTCCATCTTGTTCTTCGCAAATCCTCGCTTTCTGCGGTCGTCCTATTTGGTGTGCTTAGCATATAACTAATCAGGTAGAGGATACTATTTGTATCACTTGAAGCATATGTGACTCCGTGATAATGCCCACATGTATTCAACTTGCAAATCGAAGGTCAACCAAGTGTATGAGCAGATGAGTTGCATGGGTCACTCACTCGTGGAGATGGGATCAGGCCCCTTACAGTTCTTGATCACATTACAATATTTGACGAGGTCGAAAGCCCAAACCTTAAAATATACTTCTGGAAGCAACGTTGCTCCTATCAATAGCAGAGCAGTGTCCTCAATTACCAACGTTTAATTTCCTAAAAATTTGTCTGCACTTCCTGATGGCTTCAGAAGGCTTTAGCCTCTTGTCTAATACAGCAATCTTGAAAGCTATGAGAGGCTGCGAGACTTCCTAGCTTTATCCATAATGTGGCTGCGTTGTAGATGAAGCTGAATATTTGATATTAAGGGCACGCGCTCAGTTTTCAAGTAGCATCGAACACCATGCATGAGAACTAACTCACTTCATTGTAGCTTGTGTTCAAGTGATGCTTCCTCCCCTTTTGTCTGGAGACAACAATTTTCTGACGGAGCTGCTGAGTGTTGGGCTTCCTCATGACAGACTCAAACGAGGGCCGGAGGGGAAATAGTTCACCACCAAAAGAGGTTTGGGCTTGGAAGCGCCTCCATCACTGGAACCTCGGAACCATTTCAGAGGATTTTTGGATGGCCTCCGCTTCTTGTGCAGCTCCTCGGGTGTGATCCCAACTTGAGTGCTCTTGCCATTGTTGCCATCAGAGGCCATAGCTAAATTCTATATATTCTAAAGTGAAAACGAGGTGAGGTCTGCAACGAGTGAAAAAACAAGCAGCTACGCAACAAGTTAGCCTCGAGCAATGGCTTGCTTTTCGAATAGCAACCTACTCAATTAAATGTCCTCGCAATCACAGTAGATACAGCTACGAGTCGACACAAAGCCTCCCCTTCAGTCCAGAGCTAGCAAGCCACACTACGAGAGGCTCGTCGTTGCAATAGCTTGATTTGAGAGTAGCTACTTAACTCAGCTTCCTCAAATTCACTGCAGATGTAGCTTACGTCGATACAACAACGTACTTGGACTCCTCCCGTTTGGTTCAGAGCAAAAACAGAAACAGAACAAGTGCAAAACAAGTTGTGATTGAAGAGCAAGGTTCAAGTGCAAAGCTTTGGCTGAACGACTTAGCAACAAGGAAAATTTTACGAGTACAATTGAAGATAGATTGCAAGCTGGGAAGTTATAAGGTGCAGACTAAGTGCTCTTCAAGCTTCATGTGCAACATGCCGAGTACACAGCGTCGCAGTTTCTACGTGCCTTCACCAGGTAAGCTTTCTAAGATCACACTTGTGGACGCCGCCTTGAATGTCTGCTTCACGTTTTTGAATTAGTTGTACCCGATATGCGCTGATGCACTTGAATGCGTCAAGAGTGGTATGATTGTTTCTGTCCTTGCTGTGGAGAGCATCCTATTCTGCGTGCCTCCACGAGGTAAGCATTCTGCAGTAAGTTAACACTTGGGGAATGTGGACGCCGCCCTCTCTGTTCCACGTTTTTGGTTGAACCCGATACAGTATGTGCTGATGCACTTGAATACGTCAAGAGTGGTATTATTGTTTCTGTCCTTGCTGAGGAGATTATTCTTTTCTATTTGCTGTAGTTCAGCATTCGGAAAGTGGACACTTTCCTTCAACCTAAAATTTGTAAAGGCTACAGTCCTCCTCTTTCAGAGGCATGTCAGTTTTGAATCCAAACTCCAAATTTCATTTCATCATGGAGATATGGACAATGGAGCAAGGATTGGTCATTACAACCAATTTGCCTTGTCAACCCATGTATTAGTCTTGGATTTGAAATGGCAAATGGCTTAATAACTATTTTATGAAAGTAGTAACCACATATCCACCTTTATTTTGCACACTAGTCCATTGTCACTCCTACATTTTTTTCTTCTTTAATTTTGGATCTTCTATTTCTACACTCCTACTAGTTATTTTCTTAAAGGCATTGGCCAATAATGAACTAACTAGTGGGTTTCTGTATACAATAATTCCCACTTAAAGTTCTTGAAGACACTTCTAAATGGGATGCTCAGACTCTTAGGAATTATTTGCCTATAAGATTAAAAGGAGCAACATAGGTTTTATATTTACATGAATGGAGTCAAAAGGGGGGCTTGTTTCTACTATCTTTACCAAATGGGAATATCTAGTGAATATTACTCTTATTGCCTCTATTTTGGTGTAATGTATGCACACTTGTAATCATCACTTATTGCAATTTGGCAAAAAGTAACTAAAATTTGGATGAAGGAATAATGCATGTTTTTTAGCAATTAGAAGAGAATACATGCTAAGTTGAAATTAGAAAACTTCATCTTAGAAAAGGAGTGATTTACTTTCAAAGTTCATTTTTGAAGAGCACCAATATTTGACAATAGAATCATCTATAATTCAAATATGCAAACATTTTGCAAAAAGAATACACTCAATGATCTCCCAATGTTTTCTTTTTTGGATAGCTTACTATAACTTCTTTTTCCATGCATGTATATATTGTAAGTATTGAATTATTGATATAATTAGGAATTGATAACAAGTGCTAGCTTACCTTAGATAATGATACAAGTGGTAACAAATGCTACAATTGTTGGTACCATTATTCACCATATACAATAGTCTTCTTCAAACAAACTTGAGTAGTTTCTATTAAGTATATAGCATGTTTTTTCATCTATTCATTTTTGTTCTATTGTAAATTTATCATATGACAAATACTATTAAAGTCTAAAACTACAACATTGTAGGTTTTCTTATGAGTGACTAGAAAAAAATTCATTACATAGTCTAAAGTTGCACAAATTGTAAACACTTAAAAATATACACCTTATAAATTTGAAAGGATATTTGACAAAATTTAGAGTTGCATGGTGTATATATCTTTTGAATTCACCAAATTACTTGAAAATTGCCTTAAATTTCTTCTAAATCTACTATGCACCTACATTGGGGTCCATACTATTGAATTTCTTTTTAGTATAGTGAAAGAAAAGAATTGAATATAATGTATTATCAACATAACATATATCCAAATGGTACCATACTAGATGTAGTAATAAATAGATATTTTTCATAAAAAGTTTTAACATCAAAACATTGAAATTAGAGCTTAGATTTGAATAGTTTCTTAATTGTACTTTGAGCTTTTATTACTTTTATATACAATAATCAATCACCATTTGTAGACTTATAAAATCTCAAATGCATGTTGCTTATGTATGACAAAGAATCATAATTCTTTTGCAAAAAATTACAATAATAATAGCCTACCTTTTTCAGTTGAAACTAGTCAATTGTACAATAGTAACTTAGCTCATGAGTAATATTTTGATGTGCTTTGTTTAAAGATGACCCATTTCAAAAGAACAAATGAAGGTTTCTTTGTTCACTCGGTTATGTCATCATTTTCACCACAAGAACTTCAACCATGCTTACTTCTTTCACATAAAATCTTAACTTTCTAGTTTCAACATGATTTTCAAAGGTTGTGGCGATTGGAGAACCAAGAGCTACTTCATGGATATTTGTTCATTAATTATTGGCACATGAAGTGAATCTTTAGATAAAATTAACCGTTAAAATTTCAAGCAACCTTTAAAGTGGTTTGGATCCCAATTTTATAAGTTATGAAGAGTTGAAGCTTTAAGGGCATGAAGGTCATTGCAAGAAACGGTGACCACTTTTGTATCACTTTCCAAACTTGGCTCTTGTCCAAAGCCATAACTTTTGATTGATGAATCCAATGCCCAAAACAAAAAAACTATTTCTAGAGTTTAGGATGCCAATGATATTCTATATTTTTCAGAATTTTTTAAAAATCATTTTATATTTATAAGTTATTATTGTTAATATGTCACACTTTCAAGATTGGGAGTTTTTTATTCGGATGAGTGGTTAAAATTTATGATTTTTAGTTGAAATTTCTGTGGTATGTTTTTATAGTAGGTAGACATGCCCCTACAGAAGGGCACTAAAAAAAACATTATTTTATAACCTCTACATGAGTGCAAATAGGCCTCCCTTGCGCGCACACTTCTAAACATTAAAAATAGTTTTGAACTCATTTTTTTAGTCAAACCTCATCATGAAGAAGTCTTCTCAAATGGACAATTTTTAGTTTTGTTCAAAATTGTTTTTCCTATTTTTTATAAATTAAAACGTCAATCTATGTATTTTCTAGGACAGTTTTTCAATGTCCAAAAACTATCCTAGAAAATACATAGATTGACGTTTTAATTTATAAAAAATAGGAAAAACAATTTTGAAAAAAACTAAAAATTGGCCATTTGAGAAGACTTCTTCATGATGAGGTTTGACTAAAAAAATGAGTTCAAAACTATTTTTAATGTTTAGAAGTGTGCGCGCAAGGGAGGCCTATTTGCACTCATGTAGAGGTTATAAAATAATGTTTTTTTTAGTGCCCTTCTGTAGGGGCATGTCTACCTACTATAAAAACATACCACAGAAATTTCAACTAAAAATCATAAATTTTAAACACTCATCCGAATAAAAAACTCCCAATCTTGAAAGTGTGACATATTAACAATAATAACTTATAAATATAAAATGATTTTTAAAAAATTCTGAAAAATATAGAATATCATTGGCATCCTAAACTCTAGAAATAGTTTTTTTGTTTTGGGCATTGGATTCATCAATCAAAAGTTATGGCTTTGGACAAGAGCCAAGTTTGGAAAGTGATACAAAAGTGGTCACCGTTTCTTGCAATGACCCATGAGTCATTTTTAGGCAAAATTAACCATAGGATCTTGTAGAAAGTCTAGTCCTTATTATCTCTACAAAGTTTGATTTCAATCCAACTCATAGATTTCAAGATTATAACATAAAAGTGAAGGTTACTTCAAAGAAATCCATGTTTGGGCGTCAACGCTACTAGTATGTGAGCATGAAAGTGTGAGCATGTGGGCCTTAAGCATATATATAAGTATGTATCATGCAACCATGAAATGTGTTTATAACATAAACATCTATAATATAGGTACTTATAGCATATATACAGTTATACACTATTAACATGGAAGGTTAATATAATGTAGACACTTATATCATAGGTGTTGTGAGTGCCCATTTGGTCACTCATTATTCAAAAATTGTTTTTTTTGGATTTTATTAGTTTTGAGTGTAGTTTTATTTACAAAAAGATCAAAAAAGAGTGAATAACCACAATATAGATGTCACATACCAATATAGCAAAAGGTCCTAATGGGACATTTTCCTTCAAATGTAACCAAATCCTGCATGTAGATAGGGTAAAAACCCAGAAATTGTACAAAATAAACATATATAGTAGAAAATGCCCAATTCTTTACACCTATTGTGCAATGAGGCGCAAAAGGGCTAACTTGGTCTAAGGGAATCATGTGAGAGCCCTAAGATTGATTTCCAAAGATAGGTTTCAGTTTCCCCATTCCATCGATGAAATAGTAGAAACCCCAAATGTTAGCCTGTAGGTGAAAGAAATTCAAATGGAGCGACGAAGGGCATCTACGACCTAAGTACGGTGATTTGAGGTGGAAATCATTCCAGGAGTCCAATGGCGCAATCGGTTTGTCCAGATTCCCTTTTGGTTGAAAGATTCCTTAATTATTAGAAGCTAAAGGAGATAGCAGGATTTGATTCTCCTTCTTTAGATGTGCAAAATGGAAATATAAATTTGCATATATCTTGAGGAATTCTATGAGAGGTTTCTCAAAAAGTCTCGGTTTTTTCTGATCATCTAAAGATCTTTTTCCGAGCAGTCAACCGCCAAAATCCAGTATGGTAAATTCATGAAAATTACCTTGGATGCGGTAAAAATCTCACAAAAAATTAGTATAGTTTCTTTTATGTTCATAAAGCACCCCAACAAGTTTGGTGACTTTTCGATCGCGGGAGATGTCAAAATTAGCAACATCCTCTAAAACTGACAATTTTAAAGTTAATTGTCGAGTTGACCGGCGTATCAGGAGCACACAACTTTGGAATAAAATAAACTTAGGGTCTTTTCTTACTCCCTTGAATCTACTTAGGAGCCTAGGCTAGTTACTTTTTACAAAAAAGGTAAACTCCAAAACTTGGGTTTTTACCCCATTTTGAGTTTCTAGTCGCTATTAGGATTCTTTGAGTTTTTGAGGTAGAAAAAAGGGGGTAGAGGGCCTTTAGACTAAAAATGGCCTTCTGAAGCCAATGGTGCAATTCGTTTGTGATTTGGAGTTAATCTCCAAAAGTTAGAAGTTAGGATCAGCGTAGAAGTGAAAAATGGGGAAAAACTAGTTTTTACTAGTTTAAACTAGTTTTCCATTAGGTAATTAAGGGGGGGGGGTGACCCTTGGCTTTGAGTATAAAAGGGCACTCATTTCCCTCTCTTCTCACCCCTTAGGTTCATTTTGAACCACCTTGTTTCATTTGGGTCCATTTAGTTGGATTTTGGCCATTTAGGCCAAGTTGCCAAATCTCTTTGTTTTTGGAGCATTTCAAGTTCCTCTTGTTGCTACTTTGTGAAGCTTTGAAGGACATTGGGGTCCCTTCAAACTTTCCTTGTTGTATTTTGCACTTGTTAGTAAGTTTTTGTTAAGTTTTTGTTAAGTTTATTTCACTAGAACTATTGTTTAATTAACTTGCCTTGTTGTTGTTGTTGTTGTTGTTGTTTGGAGCTTAAGGTTTTGTACTAATCCTAGAGGTTCTTCCCTTGTGATCGGCGATGCCGCTTAGGGGAGTCCTTTAGCTTGTTATTCCTCTAATTTGTACTAATTGTAGTAGCGTTTTGTACCATTAACACTCACTTGTTGTCCTAGCTAGTAGTTTTTTTTGTGTTGTTATTTGACCTCTAATTGTCCCTAGGCAACAGAGCTCTTGAAGAATTTGGTTAGAATTTCCTCCGTATTTAAAAATACGGCGAAGCTTTGACTTCGTGTGTTTTGGAGTCTTAGAGCTTTTTTTAGAATTTACAAACTACGGCGAAGCTTTGGCTTTGCTACCCCCCAAAAGAAAACACCAATACTCTCACAAAAACTTCTTTTAGAACAAATCTCCAATCCATGTGTTTTTTAACACATCAAGTTTAGTTTAGAAAAATTGAGCTTGAGCAAGGTTTAAGCCTGGACAGCAAGACAAACCGATAGCAAGACTTGAGTTGATTGGGAGCTCGATTGATTGGGAGCTTAATCACCTGAGATTGATTGGGAGCTCAATTGATTGGGAGCCTGAACTGGAGCATGACTGGGAGCCTGAATCACCTGAGATTGATTGGGAGCTCAATTGATTGGGAGCCTGAACTAGAGCCTGACTGGAGCCTGAACTGGAGCCTGACTGGAGCTTGAACTAGAGCCTGACTGGACTAGACTGAACATGCGGACGATTGAACTTTGTGCTGTGTGCTCTGTGATGTGCTGTCTGGACTTGTCTTGGACCGGTTTCTTGTTTTGTTTTTTAAATTCTTGAACTTTTGAAAACATAGACTAGGAATTAGAATAGTTTAAACAAAAACAATAAATTAAAAAGGGAGAAGGTAGATAGAAGAGTGAAGAGACAAGTTGTAGGAGAGAAGTTAAGAAGGTAGGAAGCTAAGGAATCTCAATTTGCAACGTTTCCATTGCAAAAAGAGGCTCAAAAACCATAGGAAGTAGAACACTTGGAACTCTCAAAACCACTTTGAAAATAGAGAGAGATGAAGTGACAATTTAGGAGGTTGAAGAGAATTTAGGAAGAGATAAGATTAGGTGGAAATCTTAAAGAGTCAATTTAAACCACTAAGACCTTTGGATAGAATAATAATTGACCAAGATAGGATAGGAGGCGGAAGGTCAATTATTGTTTAGGGATTTGAAATCAATTATTATTCCGAAAACAAGTCAATTCTTGGAATAGCCAAATAATTGAATTATAATAGTGTTGAAGAGAAAGGAGAATAGAAAGACAAAAAAGAAAAAGAAAAAGAATAGTTAGAAGTTTAAAATTTAAAATTTGTATTAAAAAGGTACTTTCAAGCCGTGGGCAAAAATACCAAGAGTGTGCGAAAAATGGCGAATGATGGGGAAATTGAAGGATTGTACAACAATCTTCCTAACAATGTGAATCCCAAGGTATAAAATCAAATTCTCCTATTTCTTTTTGATGTCCTAAGTTTAGCATTTATACCATTAAACCGAACTTCAAACATGATTCAGAGGGTCTAGAGTAGGTTTTAGTCAAAGTTTATCATTTTATACTTATAGATTAGGTCTAGAGGATTCCAAAAACATATAACACTTAGAAAACCGAGTTAAAACAACCAAGATATGGAAGAATGAAGTTTAGGGGTCAAAATGGATGAAAGTTAGATAAATCATCCAAAGTCAACCATATTAGAAATTCAAATAGTAAATAGAGTTCAGAGCCCAAAAGTCAAATCTCAAGTAAAATTATAAGGTAGATTAGTAGAAATCAATGAATGGAGTTTGATGAACCGATTAAGCGGTCAAACTTCATCCATCCATAACTATTGTTAGAAAGCTCGGATGAGGTCGAGTTTTATATTTTTAGAAATGGCAAAACATGTTCTATCACTTAAAAATGATAAATCAAGACTGAATTCATTTTGAATAAAAACCCACAGTGACTTAGTTAGTTGAGATAAAAAGGTAAAACTTATAGTTATTTAGAATCTCTTGTTGTTTTGTGTATATTTCACACGTAGGAGTTAGAAAAGATCCATTGCTTGGAAGGCACAATGGACAAACACTACAACACCCATAGATTAAAAACCATACAAAGTTAAAAGAACCTGGTTGTGTTTCCTTTTTTATCAAGGGTGGGTAAAAAAGCACTCACAGGTGTATACACTACAAGAGAATGGGGTCTTTTCAGTAGTGTCCTAAACATCATGTTTTTGAAGTAGTGTCCTAGACATCATGTTTTTGAAGTAATGTCTTTTAAGATAGTATTTTCAATAATACTATACTTAAAAGATGCATTAAAAGACATTACTTCAAAAACATGATGTTTAGGATATTACTTAAAAGACCCCATTCTCTTGTAGTCATAGTCTTTTAGCCTCATAGGCTTGTACTTTTATAGTCACATAATAGCAACCCTTGTTTGGGTGTAATTGAAATTGTGCTTTGATTGGCTCTTTTGGATACATAACATTTTTAATAGTTGGTGTCCTAAGTTTAGTTTTTAGATAACTAAGTTTCACATATGTGGAAACAAGTCTTGTATTTTTAGGACCAAAAATCAATGAGAAAATAGTCTTGCAATAGTGACCATTTCATTGTTAAATTTTAGATATTATGAGATAAATGGAAAAAAATTTGAAAATGGCTCAAATCCTAGTGCAAGATGTGTATTTTAGTGGTTGTCCCTAGATATAGACTATGAAGAGTTAAGAAAATACATGCCTCAATCTAATGGCCAAAATTTCTTATTTGATGGCTTTTTGACTCTTTCCCTTCATACCACCCCATGCTTTGGATATTTTTATAAATTCAATAGTGAGTTTTTTAAAAATTTGAATACACTATTTCCTAACTAACTTAATTTTTTTGAGAATGAGCCTAAAAATAAGTGACTTTTCACATTCCTAAATCTAAAAATGGCCATTCTAAAAATTGATTGACCATATTATGGTTGATGAAAATTTTAAAAGTTAAATGTATATACAATTGTTGAGCCTTTTTAAAATATAATTGCACTATTCTTTAATTCATCTTGTGATATATTGAAAGAAAAAGATAGATCAAAATAGAGCATACAACCCAAAATCCAAATCAAATAAACCATATTGACCAAGTTAGGCAAATAACTAAGGTTAGAACAATTTATGGATAAACTAAAAAGATTTAATTTCCTACAATTTAATCCCACGACCATGACTACACATGTATCTTTATACAACAATCATTGGAAAATGTGTCTAGCTCCTAGGTAGTGTACATTGACAACTTTGACATCAGATCTAAAGAAGACTATGAGTTCTTGCTTAGTAGAGAACTTTGAAAAGTGTACCACATCAACATTTAATGTGGTCAAGAGACAACCTTGTCAAGATGTTTAATATAATTTTAAAAATTTGAAATTTCTATTTGAATTTTTTTTTTAATTCTATTTTTTCCCAGTATTTATTATCCTTATAGTAGCTAGCCGCTCTCTCACTGCTTGGGAACAACAATGAGATTAAGCCTAAAACAATCTTCTTCTCTAATGACTTATTATGATACAATAACAATAACCTATATGAAGCCTAAAGATTTTAGCCTAAGTTTTTTTTTAAATGAAAACCTATGATTGATAAATACATGGATCTATATTTAACATTTTGAAAGTTCATACTACCATTGTTTCAAATGTTGTATTGATCTTTGAAAGCAATTATGACTAAAAATGGATACACTATTTCAAATGGAAGGAGTAGTTAATTTATTTCAAAGTTGGAAACATATGAATTTGAAAAATACTTTAGAATCTTTTTGAATCAATTGTCAACAATACTCAATAAAAACTGACTGACAACTAAACAATAGAAAGCATTAGAAGGGATTTCAAGGCATAAGAAGCCCATTTCAGAATTGTTCTTGTGCATGTTTCCTATGTTGTCTAGAAACTACAAACCAACCCTATTGGCTGAAATTTTTGAATTTTTGAAAAAATTAATTGATTGATTTTTTTCAAAAATTTGAAAAAGTGTTAAGAAAACTGAAATTGATTAAAAATAATTTTAAAAAATTAATATTTTTTAATGTGGCAATGTCTTGACCATGCCAAATTGTTGATGTGGCACATTCCCACAATCCAGAAACTCAAAAAACTCATGGGCTTCTATTGCCTTCAAATCTCTCCTATTACATACTTTGATTCTTATTTAAACGCTTGTAGAGTTTTCCATTTATTATTTTTAACATCTATACTACAAAATTGACTCTATACCTTATAATAACTTGAAGCATCTCTAAGCACACAAGAAAACATTATCAACATTAGAAATTGAAGATACTTGTTTATAAGCAAAACACTTGTACCCCCTTCAAGGTAACTCACTACACAACTTTCAAGCAATTTGGAAGAGTTATACTATTTTCAACCCAAAAATGCAAATTTGAAGGTCGAAATTTGAATACAAAATTCCTATTAAAGTTACACCAGAATACAGTGACTCACAAAAGTTGTTGGCCACCCCAAAAATAGCTCTCATAAATTGAAAAATTAAAATTATAAAGTGAAATTTGGACATGTTATAATACATAAGGGAATCTACCTTCATGAAGAATTTCACTTTAAATAGACTATCTTAAGACACATTTTTATTTGAATGAAATTTCTATGGAAATAAAAACTTTTTTGTGAGAAGTCAAAATGTCTCATTTTTTTTAATAGGAAGAATGTACATCTTGACTTGAGTCACATGTTACAAGTTCCATGAATTTGGGATTTTTATTCATTAAGATCTTATTGATTGAAATTTAACCCTGAAATTTTGAAATTTTTATTTCTTACTCTATAAATTGCAAAAAAATCAAATAAAAATATAAAATAACATCAAATAACTATATGTATTTTTAGCAACCAACGTTGGTTAGGATGTTCTATTGATAAAATAGTCTGGACGAAGCTATGGCAAATATGTGTCCAAGTTTCAGATACTCTCACAGGCAAGCTCGAGCTAAGGCCGGCACCGTGTCGGTAAAGCACGAGGTGTGCACCGTGTCGGAGATGCTGGACCGTACGTATCAGTGGAAACGTGTATCGGTCTATCAAATAAACTATCCCCACGAGAACAAGTTTCTCCGGTCACAAACCAAGCGACGTGGAAGGCCACTAACGAGCCCGTCTTTGACCAAGGCTTGAGATTCGTACACATTCAACCGTGTTGCCCAAGACAGTACGAACCATTCACATGCCAAGCCAAAGATTTATCTATTATTTTCTTGGGCTTTTTCTAAACTGTCAAATCTTGGTCTTCTTTGTCAGAGGAAAATCAATGGTACAAAACGTTTAGAGTGTTGAATTGCTTCACCATGCTTCTGTGGCCTGCTCAAAAAGCATCTTTTGCAAGTGGGGTTGCAAGTCTTGACCTGCACGTCTACAAACCAGCTTCCAGGACTTGCGAGCTGCAGACATTGAGAGCTTGTGTACGCGTGCGTATATATTCTTCCGCCTCTCCATGCTCCTCACACATCATTCTTAGCTTCATCGATCAACTTCATCTCTCGCTTCAATTCTCTCCTGCCTTCAATTCAGTTGCTCGCTCGATCAATTTGCAATTCTTGCATTTCTTTCAATTCCAGAACCAAAAATTCTGGTTTCTAGCTAGTCTTCGAAGACAATTCTAGCTACTTGATAACTTTTTCACTATGGCAGCGTTCAAGAGTACGGTAGTATCCGTGTTCAGGTGGCTGTTTGACATCAAGGCAGCTAATGCTTACGATCCACTTCCTGCGACGAAGGAGAGTTTTGGTAACTCAGCTGCAGCTGAGCTTGCCAGGGAGCCGCCTGCTGTGGTCAAATTCGACACGGGGTCCTACATGTTGTCTAGGATTTGAGGTGCCGGCTGAGTTGGAAATCAACCACATGACGGAGTACGTCTGCAAGATCGAAACCGGCATATATGGCTCTGGGTATTTTTGAAGCTAGAACGGACTCGCAGGCCAGAGTCAAGCTCGCCGCGCTTCCAGTTGCTAGCTTTGACATACATCAAGCAACTGAAGGACGATATATCAATCAACTGGAGACATGACCGTCTTCTATCACTTTCCTTGCGCAAGGTATAGGCCAGGCTAGTGCGATTGGATCGGAAAGAATCATAACCAATTCATCATTCACTCTTCAAATGTGGGAACAGCTAGCACGTCTCCAAGATTTGACAATCTTAATCAAGTTTGCAGGAGAGGGTGGTTATATATGTCCATTAACCAACTCGCCACTCCGCTGTTATCTTTCATATTTACGTTTCCCCGATGTATTATCACAGGAGTGATTGTGATACCCGAGCTTCTTAAATTCAAGAGGCTCATTGTCAAAGGAAAGCTGATTAACTCAGCAAGTTAGCTATGAGAGTTTTCTGGACACGGGAATCTGGGTACTTTCACCAATCATGTATGTGTGACGAAGGAAAGAGCTGAGCAAGGAGTCTTCAGAGTAATAGTTATATGTGATGCTTCTACGTTTCTTGTCATGTAGTTGGGGAATCGTCTGCAGTTTGACGAGATCATGGTGGAAGAGCAGCCAATATTAAAGCATGACAAGTGGCCGGATAATGTGCACAATGTACATCAATTGATCGAATTGTGTAGAGCTATCACTACGACAAGCGTGCAAAGCATGAATGGATCGCAGTTTAGCTCGTGTCTGTAGCTAGTACGTACCTATTCACTTGAATCGGTGGATCGGATCGGATACCAGTAAATTTTCGAATTCAAAGTGAAAAGTTTCATCATAACCTTACTGTGTAAACCGAATCCTCTGATTTGTTTGCTGCGTGCACTGCATCTGAATGTGATTTTACCAGTTTTAGCTGTAACCGACGAGGTGGTTATCTTTTGTCTGGAATCCAAACAAACTTGAAATTATGCCGACTCTGCATTCTTCATGATATTTGCATGATTTGAGGTTTCCGGCGAAATTTCTCTAACAACACGAATAATTAAGAGCATCCCCACCCGTCTCGTAAAACGGGTGACTTCGTCAATCCGGCTAGTTTGCACAACTGCCCCACCGGGCTTCCAAAACGGATGGCTTGTTCGTGAGGCCGGCCTGCAAGCAAGAGCGAGCTTGCAAAAAGGGGTATGTTTACAGGCCTGCAGCATAGACTCGGACAAAACTAAAGCGACTAGCTTTCTTCAACAGACTTCGGGGACTTACTGAGTTGACTGTTTTTCACGCCCGCCACTCCCGCCCCCTCCTGCAGCACTTCTGTGAAGGTACAATCTCCACTTTAAGTAATCTGAAGTTCATTGATTTTTATGTAAGTTAGGCATTGTGATGCAAAATGATTAATCCAGTAAGATTAGAGATTGAACAAGTTTCACAAATTGGCTGTTTTCAGTTGTTTCAAATTTCCCCCTGCAAACTGCTTGGCATTGTGAGATCGATTCTGCTGAAATCGAATTCTGTGCTTTACTTATAAAGCTTATTTTCCCATCACTGTAATGAGAGATCGACTGAGAGAGTTCTGCACAAGGTGATGGAAATTAAACGTGGAAGCGAAGTTCATTATAGCTTAGAACTCGAATTGTTTTCCTCTTCAAATGCCTTCAGATCGCTATTTAATCTTACCTTCATACATCAACTTGCAAGATGTAGTGCCATAATTCGCATTTCATACGTGAACTTGAGATTGACCTTTTAACAAATATTGATGTCTTTGTAAGTTGGTATGTGGAACCTCCCGCTCTGGCATTTCTAGCTTGACGCTTAGACACGCCATGATGGCTGCATTTTTACGGCTTGATGGTGGGGAACCTTATTGTTTTCGACCTCCCGGCCAGTTCACTCAAGCTTGGCCTCCTCACAGGTTATGGGTGGGGCGGTCCATTTCAAACCGGCTTGCAGAGTGGATGGCCCCCATTTTGCACCAGATCACCACCCCTTCTGCAAGACAGCAAGACGGGAGGTGATGCTCCAAATCGACCAGCTTAAATAAGTTTCAAACCAGTGTCCGAATACCTTAAGACAGGCTGTTTATTTGTTGTGTTTTGTTTGTTTTGTTTGTCATGTAGAGATCTCCCGGACTGTGCGTCCCTGATAACATGCTTGGTACCATCAGAAAGCTCTTGACAAGGAGGGGTGCACAAGCTTTGATTTGTGACGATCCAACAGGTCTACAATGAGAAAGTTATGAATTTTTTTAGTTATTTTTGGTTTAAAAAATTAGAAAATTATTTTTAGTTTGATTTGAGCTGTGCCGTTGGCACAGAGCACACTAGTGTCAGTGGAATCAGTCAATCAGTCAATTTGAATAGTCATATCCACTAGCTGTTTACATTGCCACCTCTTCGTCTTCATGACAATATAACAATATGAGATTTGCTTCAACAAGACCATATGAGCCCATTCTTAAATTGAACAAGAAATTATGAACCTCAACCAACCCTGAAGCCCTCCAACGTCCACTTTCTGGACTATCAATGTACAGATTTCAAATCAGATTTCTTTCACGTTACAATTTGGATGAAAATCATCTTTATTTTTAGAATTATTTTATGAAGTTGTTGTCCTATTCAAGGGTTGGATTTGGTGATACTAGAGTACATGTTTTTTTTTAAATTACAAATGTGGAAGTATGTCAAGTGGTTGATCAAGCCAAAATTGTATTGACTCTAGTTCAAATGTGGAATTGCAAAAATGAGGTCATAGAATCAAAGAACGCAAAAATCCATAAAATCACCATGTCAAGAGAAATTTATTTCAAATCCATCCCAACAAAGTTTACTCAAAAAATGACAATATTTACTTTGTAATTGAATGTAGAAGGAATTTTGAATTTTTCCTTTCAAAATTTATAAAAAAATATTGGTAATAGCATTGGTGATTTAGTGAATCTATCCATATGGTTAAAATCTAAAACTGAAACTCTACAACTTTTATTTGCATCTCAATTCCAAAGTATTCTTCCAAATAGTATTTTATGATGATTCTTCTAAAATTGTCAATTTTGGAGATACTTAGGGATTAAACTATATTATGCTAGTAACCTTCAGTCAATTCTACAAAGTCATGTTGAACTTGGAGTTGAGCTTGAATATACTAGAACTATTGAATTTATAATTTAATTTCTTTTCTAAAATTGATTTATATATTAAAAAAAAGAAGTATAAAATTAACAAACAAATCATAGAAGAGGGGACAACAACTAAAAAATGTTAGCTTAGGCCTTTAATGAAAGTCAACAAGTAACAAACTAGCAATTTGTTAACCTCTGAAGGTCTTTATGAGACAACTTAGATTTTGAGAAATACCTATGATATCAATTCTTATCACGATTTTTTGAAATTTTCTTTCGAAGATAGAAAAAATGATTGTCTTTGGGGGAATGAAATTTTTTTTTTAAATTCATGCTTCAAAACAAAAATAATTCTCAAAATTGGAGAGATTGATCAATAAAACAATTTCAACTTCAATTTTTTTTAAATCATATAAATTAAATTTTTGTCTATATGGAAGCTTTGATTCATATCATTTGAATAATTGATGTGAAAGTCATAGACTATCTTGTTTTTGAAGTAATCTAAATATTCTTTTGAAAAAATAACTTATACAAATCATTTCTATATACAATTTCTAGAATTTTTCGAAAAAAATCTCTACATGGTTTAGTTTTCTTGCTAAAATAATTTTACCATTGGGATTAACTCGATTTTATTCCATCTCAAAGATATTAATAATTCATATTTTTTCCTATCTTCTACTTACTTCTACTTAACAATTTTTAAAAGAATGAAAATTTTCTTTTTTGTCAAATATTTTTCCCTAGACTTTCAATCCAATCCCCCACTATAAAGACTTAAACCTCAAAAATTTGTACTACAAAAAATTTAAGTTAAGAAGGTTCAAAGTCAAATAATCTAGTTCAACATTTTGCAAAGATACTTGTTTTTTTCACTTCAAATACAAAAATATTGCAATTTGTGAGGTCAAAAATTTTGAAATTTTATTTTATACATTCTTATACTAGATAGGTGTAAGATCTATTGCTTAGATGTGCAAAAAAACAATTTGTAAACTTTTCTTCTTTACAATAGAAAATGGTAGTTTTAGATGTTTTTTGGTGAAAGTCTTGTTGTTAATTCAAAAAGAAAATGAATGTATCTCCAAAGTACCAAAAAGTACCAAAAATTGTATTTTTTAAAACCTATATTGCTATTTGTAGATCTTCAAGACTTTTAAGAAAAGAATTCTATAATTCAAAAGATATATGTATGCTTCACATTAAATTAGAAGAAGATATATATATGCTTAGCATTAAATTAAAAAAATTCTTGTTCAAAAACTGATCCCTCCAAAATATATCAATAAATAATCATAACAAAAATCTTTTTAAAACAAAATAATAATATTTTTAATCAAAAAGAATTTAAAAATCCAATGATAATTAAATAGAAAATAATCTTAGGATACCACTTAGTAGGAATTTTATTTTATTTACTGAAAAAATTTATTGATAAATATTAATTACTATTACAATAGATCCAATAGTATAGGTGTGATCTATTAGTAATATCTTAAAACTTACAATAAAATCATTATAAAATTATTATTCTAAATTCCAATTTATAATACATTTTACAATTATAATCATTTTAACTTCATATAGTTATGATAAATGAGTAGATTGACTTTTTACTAGACATCAATCAAAATTATTTCAAAGTTCATTTTATGATGCAACTTTAGACCAAAAGAATGACCATAGATGAAAATGATTACAATAATTAAACTAGAAAAAGACAAAATATAGCAATGTCTTAATATCATTTTTGTAATTATAAGTGAAACAAAATATAACTCAAAACTTTATAGAAATAATTGAAGCAAAATATTCAAATGAATTTTAAAACATCTTTAAATTCATTATATATATAATTTCCACATAAATTTTTTTTTAATAATTATTATTTGATGAAAAATAAATTAGTTTGCAAGGTGGTGATAATGCTTCAATTGAAACTACCTTGAAGAATTTTAAATAGCTACCTTACTTAAAAAATAAAAAACAAGCTAGTCTTACACTCCTATAATGTAGGAATTTTTTTACTACTCAAAGGTATGTTATGACATATATTTCATTATTTATATGTAATCATCTTTTTTGATTTTCTAATATAAATGCTAATACTTCAAGTCAAACTGATTACTTAAAGTTGTGTTATCATATGTTAGTATTGCATCATTTACTTATTACTATCCTATCTTTGTTGGTTATCTAAGACTTTAGTGAAGCCAAACTCATTACATAAGTAAGAGGGAAAAACAACCCCAATTTCTTTTAGTAATTGGGATGTGTGAAGTGCCTCTTAACTTATTACATAATATTATACTATGTCAAACTTTGCATAAGGATTTTTTAATTATCTTTGCCTATTATCTAATACTTTAGTGAAGACAAATTGATTAGATTATCAATTGAGCACTTTATTGATAATCTAAGACTTCACTAAAGTCTAATTAGTACTTTATGTAATAGTCAAGCTATAATTAATATTTTATGTTATATGATGGTTATCTTAATCTATCTTCAATCATGCCAAAAATTTCAAATAAAGTCAATTTTCTTCATTGTTTTCAGTATAATTTAATATTTACTAGTGTGCCTTGTACAAATGCCATAGTCACAACTAAAGTAAAAGTAATTAATTTTCCTAATTTTTGAGAACCATAAAAACTTTGAAATTCAATAACTTTTTCACGATGAGTCCAAATGCCATGAATCCAAGCCTGTGCACCCCTCCTCACCAAGAGCTTTCCGACAATACCAAACACACCCCCAAGAGACCCATGAGCCAAGAGATCTCTATGTGAAAAACAAACAAAACAAAACAAAACAAACTACCTATCTTAAGATATAGATAAATGCAAATATATTGTATATATGCAAAGTACAATACTTATACTTTCTCCATTTTTAATTTCAATTTGTTATGCAATTTAATTATAGGATTTGTAGATCATTTTCTAATATAAGCAAATCAAGCTATTTTTTTTATCATTTGAACTTTTGAAGATGAAGAGAATTTTTTTTGGTGCAATGACAATGGTCATATTCTTATTTTTGTAGCTTCCTCATATTGTTGGTAAGTATTATTGAAAATCTGGAAAAAAAAAATCATCATTTATAACCATGTTGATTATTGATTTGAAGATGTCGGATTGCATTGGCAAATAGAAGAAAACTATCTTAATTTTTTGATTTGAACTCTTAAAGATCAAGATATTGAGAGTAATGCCTTACTTTGTTTATATTCTTACTAACTTATTGGTGACATTGATAACTAGTGATGAACTAATATTTTTTAAGGCCAATTTATTGAAGCTCCAAGATGTTTTAGCACATTGACTAATACAAGCAAATCAACCTATTATTTTATCATTTGAAAATCAATATGAAGATGGAGATACAAACTTTTGATGCAATGACTTTCATTACATTCTTATGAGCATGGCTTGTTTGTCGAGTTGGAAAGTAACAATGAAAATCTTCCCAAACCAATCTTATTTATGACCAATTCCTTCAATTCAATGAAATTGACAAGTAATAAAATACCAATATATTACACAATATTTAGAGACACAAAATTATGGTGCAATAGCAATGCTTAATTACATTCTTAATAGCAAATGTGTGCTTGTGGTCTTATAAGTAAGGACTATATTCTTCCAAAAAATAATCTTCTTGTATGACCCATTCAACCAATTTGATGAAATTGAGGTAACCAATATATTTGTACAAGGACTTGAAACTACAGAATTAAACTTTAGAAAATGGAGATACAAAATCTTGGTGCAATAACTATGCTTCCATTCTTCGTAACATGCCTTGCTCTGGCATTGGAAAGTATCAATGAAATCTTCACCAAACACTCTCAGACCTTTACAACCATTTCAAGCAATTCGATGGAATTGAGGTGAGCAGCATATTTTGTAAAAAAAAAGTTTATTGACATGTCAAAAACCCTAAACTCTAAAAATAGCTAACATTGTGCAAAACCTCAAACGGCATGGTTTGTGCAGCGTCGTCCCCGTGCCCCGACTCGCGCGCGCCTCCTCTCGCGGGCCTCAACTACGGCCGCGTCGTCGACGACCTTCCTAGTCCCACGGAATTCGCAAATCTCGTCCACCGCCTCAACATCAATCACATCAAAATCTTCGACTACGACGCATCTGTGATCCAAGCCTTCGACAACACCAACATCAGCTTGACTATCTGCGTGCCCAACCAGGAAATTCTCAAGCTCGCCGATTCTGCCGACGCCGCCTTGACATGGGTGCAGGAGAATGTGTAAACTCGCGTCCCAGCGGCGAACATCACCGCTATCGCTGTGGGTAACGAGATTTCTGGAATTCTCTGGCATGCGCTGGTGCCCGCAATGTGGAAGCTTCACGCGGCTCTGAAGCAATGTCACTTAGAAGATGGGATCAAAATCTCGTCGCCGGTGTCTATGGGGGTGCTCGCAGCCTCGTACCCGCCTTCCGCAGGTAAGGAAATTTCCAGAGATTTCTCGAATTCGTGAATTACCTGCTTCATTTCGGATTCTGAGTATTATCCAGTTGTTCTGACATGGATAAGGTATGCGCCCTTGTAATGGTCACTATTTGGAACTTGGAACTGAGCATATGAGCATAGTTACTACTAGTGATCATAAATTATGTCGATGCAATCTCATTGGCAACTGCAAGTGGATTTTAAGGTACTTTAGCATGCAATATTTGGACACCGAACGTGAATTCTCAAAGTCAAGTGTACCAAGAACTATCACTAGACTCCCATAGACTCTCATGTTTTGTGATTGTGCACATATTGTAGAGTCAACATGTAGGTTTTAATGTTGTTTTTAGTCCAAATGTAGGTGTCAAGTTTGGGGCAGTGTTGATTATGGGTATGCAGACCTTAATTTCTACACGAGCATACTGTTGAATAATTCTTAATTTCGTTGACCGATAAACGTTGATTGCGTTCCGCGACCAGGTGCTTTCGGAGACAACGCAGTCATGGAGCCGCTCCTGGCGTTTCTGAAGCAAACGGACTCCAGTTTCATGATAAATATTTACCCCTATTTTGTCTTCCGGGATGATTCTGTGAACGTTCCCCCGGAGTACGCCCTTTTCGCGGAAAACAACGGCGTGCACGACGCCAACACGAGTCTTCAGTACTCCAACCTCTTCGACGCCATTTACGACGCAACTGCGTTTGCAATGAAGAACTTAGGATACGATGATATTCCTTTGGTTGTGACCGAGACGGGATGGCCGTCAAAGGGTGAAGAATCGGAAGCGGATGCAGCTACAATGGATCATGAGGAGAGTTATAATAACAATCAAAACAAGCATCTATAAGGAGTGAAGGGCAGTCCCGCGCGGCCTCAGGAGCCCATCCAGGTGTTTATCTTCGCGCTGTTCAATGAGAATCAGAAGCCTGGGATGCTGTCTGAGCGGAACTTCGGGCTGTTTCTACCCGAATATGACCTCGGTGTACGATATGCAGTTTTGAAATGTAATCGAATCACAGTTTCCATAAAATTACCGACTGCAGTGAAATTTCGATTACTGGAATCTTGATGCTCCACAGTACGTTAGCACACTTTGATTCAGTGTTGCACATTCAACCTGTCATTAACCCTGAAGCGTCTCAATCCTTTTTTGAATTTTTGGTCATTTTCGCTTCTAGCTTTGTACAGATATATCATTTACAGAATGAAATGAATTTGGTCATTAAGGAAGGTTGTCTTTTTTACACTCAAGTGTTACATTTGATAAATGAGAAGGTAATTAGATGAAATAGTGCCTTGGAGCCTCTGTTCATCATCCAGAATATGGACGTCGGAGTGCTTTAGGGTTAAGTGTTTTGTTACCACACCTCATGTCAGTATGGATCAGCCTTTTTCTTCGGGCACCGTGCGGCCAAATTGCACCATTTCAAATAAATGTCTTTTTTTCGCTAGATAAAAGTAATCTTTTTTCACCAAAAATTTTCCAAATCTCTTTTAAATATGGATGAAGTTGCCAAATTTGGATGAAAAAATGTATGAATATGACAGAAAAGTGTTTTTAAGCCCAAAAGATGGATGAATGTCAAAATACAATGCTTCACCACATTTGAAGTGATCTCCATCTTGGCACTTTCTCAAAAAGTAAAAAAAAAAGGGTTGGTATGGATACCGATGTTTTCATTTCAAATGATCCAGCGATGACCAATCATCGTCATCTAAGTTATCGGTTTAGCCAAAATCGAGTTTCAGTTGAGTTGTGCTTGGTTAGCCAAAGTGTGTTGACGGGAAGTTAACCTTAGGGCATTGTAGATACTTAACCCCTAAAGGACCATTGTCCCCTCGAGGGACAATTTGGAGTTTGGGCAGGTTCCGTAGACCTCAATTTTTAATAAATCTTTTTGAAACTTTCTTATAAGATAGGAAAACTAATTAGCTTCATGGGAATGTAATTTTTATTTCAATTGGTGACCGGGAGCAAAAGTTATACCACAAAAAGTCCAAATTTTCATTCGGCGGGCAGAATTTTTTTTTGCAAAAAGTCAAAAAAAAAAAATTTAATTTTTTTTTCTAAAATAATATATTTTTGCCTACATGTGAAGCTTTGATTCACTCTATTTGGACTTATAATGAGAAAGTTATGGACAATCTTGTTTTTCGGGCAATCTAAACAATTTCTTGAAAAAATAACTTATAGGATTCATTTTTGAATGCGATTTTCACAATTTTTCAAAAAAAATTGTTGGACAAGGTTATGTTTACTTTCTAGAACAATCTCACCATTGGGATTATTGTACTTCAATCCCATCTTAGAGTTATTAACCATTTAGTTTTTCTTTCAATCTTGGACCTACATCTACTTAACAATTTTTTAAAGAATGAAAATCAAGTGTTTTTTGTGTGAAATTTTTTTCCTAGACTCTCAACTCAATTTCTTAACACAAAAAATTATAAATTCAAAGTCTATAGTGCAATTTTTTAATACAAATTCCAGTCAAAGTCATCTGAAATTGCAAACCACAGTTCAAAAAAACTTGTATTTCCAACTTTGAAAGCTCATATCTTCCAATCTGTACGGTCAAACTTCATGAAATTCTTACCACTTGATCTCAATCAAGTTAAGTACAAGATCCTACGGTTAGATTCTTAAAAAAAATTGTTTTCTTGGATGAATGCAACAGAAATGGCAGTTTTGAGAGGTTTTTGACAAAAAAAAAGGCCTTGGTCCTTTAGGGGTTAAGAGAGCATTAACGACCCAATCCTCACGTGGTATATGTAAAGAATTAACATTGGTATTTCAACATAGTAAGATCAGAGGAGTTTCTCAATTAGTGCAAGTGGAAATTACAATTTCCAACGAAATTACCAATAATTGGAGGACGATACATGGCATAATAACAATCAGTAATAAAATTGAGCTCTCAATACAATCAGAGTGAGAGCCCACAAGTATGCTCAACTTCTTTCCCCACTTTAAGTTATACACGACCACAACCATCCCTGTCGTCACTTCCATCGTAGCTACATCCTCAAAAGTGCTATCCAACCATTCTCAGTAAATTGCTATTGATGGACTATTAGATTGTTAGCTCTCTAGATTCATGACCAATGCAATGTGATAGTTACAATTTAAGCCTTGGAAGCTTACGCTTCGTAATCTTAGTTCTTACAGATTCCTATCCAGAAACCAGAGCGTGTACATGAACTCATAATTCTGCAATTGCTAATACCGTAAGCTGTTATTGTTTGAAAAAAGCGACTGCGACTACGCTCAATTTCATATTTAACGGGACTCAGATGTTTTTATCTTAGCAGTCTTCGAATGAAAATCTTTCATTGAAAGACTTCCATTCACAAGTACATTTCCATTGCAAAGCAACATATACGCAGCATGGAATACATGGGGAGCAAGACGCTAACATTGGTATTTCTGCAACACATGGCATGCTCTGAGGAATTAATCAATTAATCACTGCAGGTTATAAACCAAAACCAAATTGCCAACAAATGTACAGCATGAGACGACAAATAATAAAAACGTAACCACATATTTAAGCGTTTAACATGCGTCCAGCATCCTCGGTTTCAAGAAAAGAGTTTTTGCATACTCAAACTAAAGCCTACTATTACTCCTCGTATACATTCGGTACAGCAAACCTTTCTTTTCCACCTCTACAGGGAAAGATCCTCGTAGCAAACTTGTGAAATTTCATCGAAGACATGGTCAGATGAACCAGTCTCGGATGATTTTAGCCAGTGTGTCACATGCACATGATTGTCCCAGGATGCAAAATTCAACACCGTTCAAATCGACCAACACCTGATATATACCAAGCCTGCAAAATATCTCTTGTCTAGAGAAACAGGCCAACCGAACTCACAGCACCATTGTTTGTAGAGGGTTTATAACACTACACCGCAAATTACTGGTCATGGGCTGCACTAGTCATCAAATCTGATCCGAATAAGCTGGTTTCCCATCCTTTTTGTTCTTTTTCTTCCCGTCCTTCCCTCCTCCTTCGGCATCCGCCCACAGAGATGCCCTTTTCCGGATCTTTGCCATGGCTTTCAGGCAGGCCTCCGGCTTCACGTCCCCTGTGACAGTTACCTTCTTGGATGGCACGTGAATGTTGATGCTGGTAACCCCTGCGAAATTAAGGTTCCACAAGTTAGATAGGTTAACAATACTGCCAGACGCATGTGTATCTTAATGAGTTGAGGAAAATCAGGAGAATCGCTGAGGAGACAGTTGAATGAAACTCGTCAGGACACTAACTTGTAAGTAGTACCACTCAGATCAATTGTTAAGCTAGCAACGCAATTGAAAAATTAGTCTGGACGGTGTAGTCGGTGGCACGGAACCATACAGATAACATAGGTATTCCTCCAGGCCCCGGTCGGCTTACGTAACTTTAAATTCCAATCGGAAATAGTCACATATTCGAGAAGGTCTGTAGACCAAAACGGTAGTCACCAGTGACTTCAACAGCTCCAATGTAGGCTTTACTTGAAGGTTGAATTGGGTATGCACTGGGGTAAATAAAAATGAAAGAGAGGATACATTTCACGAGGCAACACCGGTTTCATGATATTTTCGGAAAGTAGATCAGTTGTCTGGACAACACGAATTTTGAACCATTTCCTTCTTTCGAACCTTCGACGGGTCTATGCTATAGCAGAATTGACTTTCCAAGCGACAATGACAACGTGTAACAACGTACACTTGGGATGGAAGACGTAAAAGCTTCATTACATGCACACATTTTTATTAACTCCGAATTTTAGGTAAACCACCACTAACCACGTACTACTGTTTGAATGTTTAGTAGACAGAACTGTCAAACACTTGGTGACAGTTTCTGCAGGAGCAGTCAATGCACAGATCTTGGTCTTTGGTCCGCGAAATCAGGGACAGACTAATATTATTCACGTGATGTCCTTGACTCTGGCGAAAAGAAAACATAGGAAGGAGTTCGATACTTTACGCTACCGAAAACCGTAGGGTGCCCTCGTTGGACTTCACGGATTCAAAGAACATATTAGAACTCAATTCAAAAAGTCTTCACATCCACAATTTGTGTGATCTGATAGATAGACTTCAAATAGACCGGAAGATTAAAAAATTAGACTAGTAGAATTCAAAAAATATTCAGATACTCAAACTCCAGCGAAACTACCGTCCAAACTTGATAATCACTGCTAGTGTTGGCACAGCGAGACGCACCATGCCATTACGAAATGAAGGACAAATTCGAGTCGTACAAGAGCAGGCTTCCTGTGTAACTTACCGTTCAGCTCTATGAGAACACGCCGAACCTTTTTAACGCAAGCCTCACAGCACATATCCACCTTTAGCTGAACATCACCATGGTTCCCCTTCTGCAATAAGAAGGTTCAGAAGAAAAATGGGCTCAGGTGATTATGTTGCTTTCTTACATACTGCAAGTTAAAAAGACAACGAGCATTCTTCTAAACTACTCCGACCGAGGAAAAGTTCAGCGCTGCTGCTGAATTTCAATACTAATAGCCTGAAGCGCAGGTTTGGATTACCTTGTCCTTGGGATGATTCTGCTCCTTCACAACCCCAACTTCGACAGGCTTGGAAAACTCGTAAATATGGGTAAGTGCAGGCTCGGGACCATAGAAAAGCTGCAAAACAAATTCGGTCCAACAGAATTGTCAGACAGGTTCAAACATACGAACTCAAACCAACGCAACAGAATTTGGTTCCAAAGAGAAAGAAAAGGTCCGAAAAGTGCCCACCTCGTTAATAGTCCACATATTTCTTGGCAGTCTTCAAATCCTGTCCATGAATCAAGGGCCTCCATCAGCACACATTTCATAGCTATCGACCCACAGAGACTTTCCTCTTGTGTCGTGAAACTCCTACAATTTTAAGACGCATTCCCAGCAAGCTTATAAGATGTCTATACACCCATTAGAATAGGCACTGTTCCCAAGGTAGAGCGATGGTAAGTGGTATGTTCGCATATAGAAGATGGTCCTGTCCCACTTGTTTAAAAAAAACAAAGACTGAGATTCTGGGAACAAAAATTTCGGCGGAGTACTGTGGGTGACCAAACATAGTCTCTCCAGTTCACTATGACGATACAATGCACGTATGGTAGGAAAAGAAAAAAAAATTACTTGATCCAAATAAAATTGGAAATGCGACAGTGCGACAAGACACAGCTGCGCACATAATCCAGACTGTAATACAACAACTAACCCGGAATCAATGCAATGCTCCTGGTGTCATTCCATGCAAGCGACTCCATTCAAGCAGTGCCTCACGATGAGAAGACATTGTTTTGCAGCACCGACACTTCCAAACTGTTGGAAACTTAGCAAAGCACTATAGACCAGGGATTGGACGCAATGCAAACGGACTGTAAAAAGAAACACCTACCTCCGTTTCTCGGAGGACAACATTCACATACAGCCAACGCAGTGACATGCTTTTACCTAAGTCGCAACATCAGCAACGTAAGCTTTGTCCTGAGCACTCACCAATGCTAAAGAGCCCTGGAGCTTAATTCTCGATGCTGAAGAAGCTCAGTTTTAAGCAATGTCGTGAACAATTGAAGCAACGCGGTGAAGAGAAATGGGTGTAATGAGCAACAGCTTGAGAAAGATAACAGCAATGATGGTATGACAGCAGCCGTCAAAAATTTCGAACCCTACGCATGGCACAAGGCTCTCATATTCATAGCTGCTATGTAGGCTTATGGATTGCAGCACCTCTTATTGTAGAAACCGTTGCGAACTTAATGTTTTCCGGCGGCCCATTAATGTGGACACGGTTGAGAACTTGAGATCCATCATCTTATTATGGCCTGTGCATGTTTTAGCATTAAGTTGTAAACAAACATCACTAAGGTAGAACCACCCATATCCAATCACTTAAGCAATTCTAGAGTAGATCATGAGGAGCATGAGGCTATGCAAATTTTTTCCGTGTAGAAAGATAGGAGATATGGAGATTGCAAATTTTTCGTAATTTTATTCCCAAAACTGAAATTTCTTTGATTTTTGGAAGCCAAAAAGTGCATTGAACCAGTAGCGAATGTCTAAAATCTTCTAATTCGGATCATAGCCAAGACTACTTTCATACTTGATACTTTCCACACACTTTAAGGCACTTTGAGACATGTGTCATGACATTATTAGTCCCAACCTTGAAAATGGGGAAAAAGTACATTCCAAGCTTTGATTGCAAATCTCTTCTAATCTTGGTTGAAAATAGCCGTATCCTATAAATTGGGTATGGGTCCTTGATTGGAAATAGGTGGTTCTACCTTAGATCATGAAGAATATGAGTCCATATAGAAAGATAGGAAATATTAAGATTGCAATTTTCACAATTTCATTCTCAAAATTGAAATGACTTTGATTTTTGGAAGCCAACAAGTGCTTTGAATTCATAGCTAATGTTTAGACTTTTCATTCAAGAGAACTATTTTCCCAATTAGTACTTTTAGCACACTTTATGATACTTTGGAACATGTGTGATGACCTTATTAGTCCCAACCTTGAAAATGAGGAAAAAATACATTTCAAGCTTTGATTAGAAATCTCTTCTAACCTTGGTTGGAAATAGCCACATCCTATAAGTTGGGTATGGGTCTTAGATCATGAATAGGTGGTCCAACCTTAATGGCAATTAGTATAGTGTATAGTTAACTCACTTAGCTTAAACATTTGTTTTTCAATTGAAGAGGTGTTTGTTTGGTTTATAAGCCATTCATATTGGGTATTGCAAAGAAAGTACGCTTAAGTTAGATACAAAAATGTTTAAGAATTTAGAGAATGGTAGGTATTTGAAGAATAATCAAGTTTGGTAGGAAAAAATTTCATTGAGTTTATAGTTGGGGTTCAAATATGGTGAAATCATGCCACTAAATCTAATCATATTGACTTCTCTTACATACAACAATGTCACATCAACAAATATATGTGAGTGGAATGTTGAATTCATTTAGATCTCCTTCTTTAATTTTGAGGCCTTAAACTCATGTATCAACTTTGTCAATACTAATTATGAATGGTTTATAAGACAAGGCATTAAAACTAAAATATCGAAACGTGAGATTGTATTGAAAAAATACATCTTCAATGACCAAGTATGAAGAGGCCTGCATGAAGATCCAAAGAAAACATCTGACTTTTCATTCTCAAGATATTCAATCGGACCTCATTTTTTAGTATACAAAAAAATATGCTATTACTTCATTAACATTTGATCATTAAATAATGGATTTGATTGTCAATGTATGTTAAAAGGCACCTAAGCCTACATGGTTTAGATAGTGAAACTTTCCCCAATAAATTCTTCATTTACATTGGTCATACGACTCGTAAGAGTTTTTCTTCTTCTTACAGTGGAAACACTCAAAACCATATGAATAAGGAATTCAGCATGGTTGGAGGCATCTTTTTCTAAAACTGATATTTTTCTAGTATTAGCAAGAGAAAATCATGAATATTAAAAAAAATTAAAATTTTTGGAATCAGTATGTAATTTCTACAAATTTTCAAAGAGTTGGCTCCCTAGACCACTGGAACCGTCCTATAGGTGTACCCTAAACTGAACTTTCCTAAAATTAGTTGTCATTGAATGAAAATTATACATGTGTCTTACAAGTGCGTCAGCAAATTAGAGTGAAACACTTGTCAAACACTTTAATGAACGCTCATGGACAGATTTAGTGACACTCTAGAGACCAGGAATAGGTACAGGGACGAAAATGGGTGTTTCTCCCTTAAATTACAAGCTTTTCATTGAAGGTAAAATTTTTGCTCAAATCTTTGTACATGTACAGTACAATATATGCGCTATTTCAGTAAATTTTTGTACTTCCCACATTGTGCTCTGAATTTAACATTTACAGTCCCTGGGACCGTTTTTTTTCCTTTTTTTTCTCTTGTTTTTTTTTAAAGAAGGACGATTTCCATTGCAAGGGGGACTTTGGGACAGCTTTGAAGGTCTGTTACTGTACAGTACCTCGTAACCTACTGCTCATCAAAAGAATTCCTTATATATATTTTTTTTAATTTTTCTTTAAAATCCTTATTTCCATGTTTTAAAAAAAAACTGAAAAAGAACTCAATTCCTTCAGTTATTTTTATAGGAATACTGAAAAAGAAAATTACCCTACCTGAGTAGCTTACACGTTGTTGAGATGTGATGACGCATGCCCCACGCCCCACGCCCCACAACTTACAATACTATGATTCATTTCAAAAGATCTTTTTAATTGAAGCTTTGGTATGACGGCTTACTAACCTCCACTCCAGCCTTATTATAAGATAGTTGAGCCCACCAAAGTACCAGTACTGGCCCTAATGATGTTAAAAATTACAGTAACTTATTCATAAAACGATACAGACATTTGCAAGTTGGCGGGGGTGCACTTCATAAACAAAAACGGAATCCTCATTTGGGGTGGGACAGTATTTGGGCCACTTCGTGGCCACTAAGTTGTGGAGGACACCTAAAATTGCACCTCACCTTAAAGTGCCATCTATAGTTGCTGTACATTTCTGAATTCCATTATGTACCTATTTTGCTGAAGCACTTTTAGAAACAGACTTTGAACCTTAATAACTTTTGCATATCGTATCCAAATGCTGCATTTTTTGGTGCATTGGAATGTGCTTTCACTTGCCAAGAAGACTATATGAAAATTTGATCAAACCAGTAATAGTTACTAGGCGCAGTACCAAAAAGTGGCGCTTTTAGGTATACCCACCTTAAGTTGTGGAAGACACTTAAAAATATAGAATGTACACTACAGAAATAGGGTGATTTGTGGATAGTGACACAAATAGGGTGGCTTTTGAATTGTAGCACAAGTAAGGGGACCTTTGAATTGTGACACGAAAAGGGTTCATTTGAAATTGTGTCGTATATGCATTAATATAAAGTTGAAGTATGCATGTATACCCATAATCAAAATTGACCTAAATGCACCACCTATGTTTGAACCCAAAAAACACACATCAATGGTACAATTTAAAACTAGATTTTGATGGCACAAAATGTACAAAATCAAAACATGAGAGTCTATGAAAACTTAGTGGTGATTTAGGGTATATTTAAAGATACTACTTTGAAAAATCAAAACTTATTCATATAGTGTCCAAATAAAGTATGCTCAAGTGTAATGAAATTTTCTTTCATTTATCAATGAGACCCAATAAAAAAAAGGCAAATTATACTCGATGATAGCAATTATGCTCATTTGTAATTAGTCATGGTAATAAGTGGCCATACACTACTTCACCTTAGCCATTGATCTTCTATAACCCTTGGCATTCAAATGTATGTTTCAATTGTTGTTCATTAGTTTAATAATTTATGTAGGCAAAATCAACACATTCTTGTCAATTAATATTGAATAGTTTTAGAAAATGAGTTTCATACAATGTTGAAATAAAAATACTTCTCAACTTGTGGATTTTTATAAAAATGAGTCATTTATTTAGAAAATTAAATTCTTGTTGTAGACCATATTGTGTTTACATTAAGCCTCACTTAACTCCTATAGAAAGATGAAAATACTTGCCTTCAAGAATGCATAATGTACATATTTTGATTAAAAAAAAGAAGGTGTACTTGACAATGCAAAAAAATTCCAATGAACTTCATTTTTGTGAAATAAAAAAGAATCCATGTAAATGTTGCATAAGATTTATGATTTTTAGCAACTTTGTTATGCAATTTTCATAAAATGTTGTAGTTATGAAATAGGCAAAATGGTGCAATCCTACATATATTGTCACATTGTCATAGAGCACAACTTAGAATAGTACAAATATGATAGTGGCAAGAGTATGTTTGCTTTTGCAATAAGCATTGTGTTAAATTTAGTAAATCAATTACATCATCATTCAATCTAAAAAATACCATACACTTGGTTTATACAAGGTGAATAGAATATGCATACAATTGTGTCAATCACATGTGGGAATAGTAACCTTGCTATACTTCAAAGTGACCTTCATCCCTCCAAGTGTAGCATGTATCCCCTGTTATATGCACTTCAATCTTAGAATAATAACATTTATTATTTGTAGACTAATTGAGAATAATGGATGGATTTTAGGAAAGAAGTGGTTAACAAGTAACAAAGTGTACAATTATTATAAGATATGCCATTCACCTTTTGAAATAATTGCAATCTTGACCTCTGTAGCGAGTTATGTCTTGGTATTTGAATGTACTTCTATCTAATCTCATTTGATATAATGATTAATCTATATTTGATCCCCAAATATAGATACAAATGTATTGAATATATTACAGAATGTAATAAATGCATTTTGCAAATCTACATATAGTGTTTTCTGAAAATTTGACAATTTGTTTTTTTGCAAATTTTGAAGACTTCATTGCTTCTTCATTTCTTTTTGGGGTTAATGTAGAATTGACTTTAAGTTTGAATGTATAAGGGTGAAAATGTTGTCAAATTAGATAAAATTGTTGTGCTTGCAATTGACCTGACATTGGTTTTGAACTACTTTTTATCTTAATAAAAATCATTCACATGAACATATGTACATACACATATATATTTGTGTGTGTATACACAAGGTCCTATATAGAATAACACACTAAGGTATTGTATCCCTTAAATGCTCTAACATCCATATTCTACATGATGAATAAATCTTTGATGCTAATGTTTTGTTCTAGCTAATACTTTCTCATTCATTCAAGCAAGTTCACTCATTCATCTCATTCACTCATTCATCTAAAATATAGGTATCTAAGAACATAGTTGCATTATAATTATAAATTTTTTTTACAATATATACACCTATACCATAGAGGTACAATCTTATAGGCTTATGAACTAACACTCTTATGTTTACATAATAGCAAACTTCTTCTCCAACAACAAGTCTCCTACCGATCATTGTCAAATCAACTTTGCTTCCCTAATACAAGTCCATCAATGTTTCAAAATTGTCTCTTTAGTATAAATACCCTAATTCCTATTTTTTTCTTCCCAATAGCAGCCAATACTTCTATTAGATTGACAAATTTGTTGTATGTGAACAACGAGGCCATAATCAACATTTTCACTATTTTTGTAAGGCACATTGCTTATAACAAAAAGGTAACAAGTTCAAAAACCACTTAAGCTCTAAAAAAGCCCTCTTCCTTAAATGTATACTATTTGTACAAATTGCTTTTTCGTAGCCTTTGGCAATGTATAAACAATGAACATTTTAGGAGGTGGGAAATTTTAGAACCCTATGCCATTTCAACTTCAAAATTTTATAACTAATTCCACAAAGCTCCAAAAAAATGAAATGACTTGGATTAGATATCAATTACACTTGTCTTTCAAGGAAAATTTACTATAACCTTAGACTCTAAGACCACATGCTACAACAATCTCCGATTCTCCGATGATTGAGTATTTTACATCTACAGTAACCATACTTCTATAGAATTGGTGTGAATTTCAAAAACCATATTGTATTGATTTGTGTCTGTCACCTATCTATTACTATCGTTTTAGGTTTGCTTTACACCTAAAGACTAGGCCAATCCTCATTGACTTTGATGCACACAAAATCTAATAGATTTGATTTATTGGAAAAAATGATATTTTGTATGAAAATAATTTAATTGAAATTTGACATTAGCTTAAGGCCAAGAATTTGTCTTCCATTTCTGGTACACTCATTTTAACAAGCTAAGGTCATATTAAATCGTGTCATTTTTGAATAAAACATAAAATCAAATTGGCCTCTAGGTGAAAAGGGATAGGGACCAAGTTTAACCTTTTAACCAATTACAAGTCAAGATTTGGGGCCTCTTATACATGTAATTGACTTGGTATGTGTAAAGTGGCCTTTAGCAACCCTCTAACCTAACATCATGATAATGTGCTTGAAGACATGACACATGAGCATGATGTTTAGCATAATTGGATCTACCCATGCTCTAATCATTTAGTCTCAACAAACTTTGAAAATCACAAAAAATTGATTTCAATCTTGTCAAAATGTATTGATTGTACTTATAAGGAACTCAGACTTTGAACCTTTTAGAAAAAAAACATGAGTTGAAAAATAACTTCTCCAAAGTACCTAGATAGTCAATGTCATTGGTAATTGACATATTTACCTTATAAACTCATGGTTTCTTGTATTCAAGGCTTATGCACTAACTTAACCCCTCACTATTAAAGGGAATCAATAGAGTCCTCACATATTCTTGAAGTCGAATTTGAAGTGCTATAAATTTTACATTGGATGTCGAAATTTGGGTGTAAGCAAGCTATAGGGTCTCATTACGGACGTCACATAGTCCTTAAGTACTTCATTTTATTTTTGAAATAGGCAATGTATGCATTTTGATTTCTTTTTTTAAGGAATAGGATTTGATACCATATCCTTTTCATTGAGAAGAATATCATGGATGGTAAAAATTCAAAATTTCAAAGCATGATTTAAAGTAGTGGACTTCTACGAATGTACTCAAAACCTGTCAGAATCCCCAAAAAGAGATAAATGGACTTTTATCTTTCATATGGATGTATTTGTCTACAAATGACCAAGTATTTTTTGTTCATCACATGTCAATAGAATTAATATTGAGCTTCAAAATTGAAAAATTCAAAGAACATGCCACATTTTTGTTGATCAATGATTTTTTTTATAAAGTCCCCTACATCTAAGTTATGGGTTTTCTTTAGAATATTCTTTTTCAAAATTCACTAATATATAATATTCTAGTAAAGGTCTTTCTTACTTTTTGTACCTTATTGATAGGTTAGTGTATAATGTGGACAAATGATGTCACTATCATGATGTTTACTAACCCATTCATTTCAACATGGTAGTCATTGCTTTCAAAAGTGTCAAGCCTTGAAGTTGCCATTACAAGGCTTTAATTCACCTTTAATAGTTTCTCAAGTCATTTATCACAACCTCTTAATTCATTTTTTTGCAAACTTAGCTATATACATTTTAAGGACTTCCTTTGGCCAAAAACAAGCCCCTTTAGTGTACTTATACCCATTTAGTAAAACTTGTTGAAAAATCTAAATTGTCACGGCTATGTCATTCCAACTGGATGAGCTTCCACCAAGGATGGAAGGTTCTAATGGGCAGTTATTGATAGTTAGTTTGGAAAGCATGGATTAAAGCCTAGTGAGGGGGGCAATGTCTCTCACTTGGCATATTCTTAATACAATGTAAGTTATCGGATGCAACCTCTTGGTCTTCATGCTTTGGTGTGGATTATGATGTTTAGTGTTTTCTCGGCATTATGCTTAACATAGCTCGTTAGTTGTATGTGTATTATGATTGATTCTTAAACAGGGCTTTTGTCAATTGGATTGATTCTCTGACTAACTGAGCATAAAGAGGAGTTTGTATGGACCTGGGAGCACCGACACCCTTGAGTTGTGAATCCTGACATTATGCCAAGTCTCATGATTGTCTCTAGTTCTAGGAACGGAGCAAGCGAATTTATGTCAAAGCCAACAATTTCTCCCATAGGATTTTAATTCCGAAATGGCTAATCGGCAGGCAATGATTGTCGGGAGGCACTGCGGGAGGTTCGCCGGTTGCCGGCACTCTAGAGAAGTCTGAGTGTGCATGCTGCAGACCGCGGCTTCAGTTGGCGCCCATCCACTAGTAGAAACCCTTATTTAATGTGACAAGGTCTAATTTTTCTTGACGGATTTTGCTAGGCATCAAAAGTAACAACTTGTGTTTTTATGTCAGCATTAATGTTGTATTGAACGTTTTATTGACATAAAAACATGGGTTGTTACTTTTGATGCCTAGCAAAATCCGTCAAGAAAAATTAGGCCTTGTCACATTAAACGAGGATTTCTACTAGTGATCAAGATAGCATGCGGGTCCTGCTCTAGCTTGGAGAAAAGATATCGCAGTCTAGGCTAATTTCAGAAGCTAGGTGCGAATCCATTGTCCAATGTCCAATCCCGCAATTGGAGAATCTGCTACTTCAAATAATCTCAATACAGAGTATGGGAGGCTTTGACCATCCAATACCTGCGGAATTCTACTCCACGATGGAGGGAAGAGCTGTTATGCTCAGATATAGTTAAATTTCGGTAGAAACATTCTCATGATCTAATCATGGATCAGGAGAGATTCAACGAAGAAATGAGACAACCACTTTCTGAAGGACTTGGGACTTAGTGGGTGAATTTCATTCAATATCAAGCACTAGTAGAACCCTGTGTGGATTTCAATACAAGAAACCCAACATTCTTGTTTCATGTAACGCAAAAACATCAAGTTCAATACAAATTTTGCATTGAACTTGATGTTTTTGCGTTACAGGAAACAAGAATGTTGGGTTGCTTGTGTTGAAATCCGCACGGTTTTCTACTAGTGAAGTGCAAGTTGTATTTCAAACAACGATCCTTCACATTGTACAACAAATTTTACAACGAGCCTTAGCACAACCAAGTCATGCATCTCTGTCAACCTCTAAGGGAGCAAACAACCATCGTGGACACCCAAGGTGTGAATTACGTGATGGTGAAGATTTTGAAGGCCAGGACTAAAAGGTTGTGACACCAAACAAATTTGTTGGAAAGAGGGGTGGAGACATGTACAAGTGGTTTGCTCAACTTCGCTTAGTGTTCCGAGGCAAGGTGCGAGCCTATCGATCTGACAAAGATAAAATTGCTTATGCACTTTCATATATGAGTGAAGCAGTGCAAAATTGGGTGATGTCAATCCTTCAAGCATTAGATGAAGGGAGGCCTCATGAATTATTGGTCGATTATAATGCATTCTAGGAAGTTGTTATCATCGTTTATGGAGATATTGATTACAAGAGTACGGTAGAGGATTGCCTTAGAAGAATTCAACAAATGGGGTCGATCACAATATATATTTTCATATTTAATGAATATGCTGCCCAAATTGACTAGAATGAGTTAAGCTTGGTGGCACAATTCCATGGGGGATTAAAAGAAGAATTTTTTGATTCAGTTGCTACAATAGAGAACCAACTGTGTCGAGTACACGAATGGATGTCCATGGCATCGTGTATCGATGAACGATTATGGTCGCAACACCAAAGTTGATGTCCATCAGTTCCAACGTCGCATCTACAAGATCATACCGCATGAGTCCACCCTACCTTAGGGATTTCCATGTCCGTGCCTATAGAGATTGATGCCGCCTCTACAACTACCGCTATGGCGAAGACGGCGGCGGATCACATGGAGTATCAAAAGCTAGAATAGTATTGGGCTTGTGGGTTGATTGGACATGTGCGAGCAAAGTGCCCCACTAATCCTTCCAAACCATTTTCCCTAGCAGTTATAGGAGAAGCGGAAGATGGAATAAGTGGAGCAGGAAAAGGCCAAGCCCGGGACTAAAACCATTCATTCAGTACCTGGGCGCGCTTCAAACGGCAGTAAGCACAATATCCAAGTGGGACCTAGTTGATGGGCCTCTCTCCTCTGAGCAACTAGGACAATCAAGTGGGCCTACCACGCCACACTATCTATGTGCTACCACGGAGTCATGAGTGCATTTGACTATAGATACTCGTATTAATTAGCTGGCAACAACCATCCTAATTGACTCAGGTGCTACTGGAGTTTTTATTCATTAAGATTTTACTCAAAATTGTGGGGTAGAAGTAAGGTCCAAGCACACTCCACGAGAGGTTCAAGTGATAGATGGTAGAGTTATTAATTCTAGCCTTATCACCCATGAAGCAACATTTGAGTTAATAGTAGGAAGTCACTGTGAAATATTTATAGCTGATCATATAAATACCGTCCACTACCATTATATTTTGGAAACACCATGGCTCGTTTGTTACGATCCTGCAATTTGTTGGTCTCAAATCAAGTGATTTTTTACTCAGTTTATTGCCACCAGCACTACTTGCAACTAATGGTATCAACGTCAAGAGTTATAGCAGGTGAGCCAAAAGAATCTCAAAAGAATCCCTTACTCCAAGATTTGAAGGGGGTTTGCATTGATCCAAAATCCTTGGTTGATGCAACTTCAATTATACTATAAAAAAAAAAGTCTATTACATGTCATCAGGAAGTGAAATCCATGTGTGTTTTGGAGCAGAAAATTTTCTCTAAGGACCCAAGCCAATCTCAAAGGACAAACATTGGCCAGTCACTATTGACAACGCCAAAACATGCCTTTGTGTCAGCCGCAACATTTCGATTATCAGCAAAGAAAACCGAGTTGTTTGTATTAGAAGTATCAGACTTGGTTGATGGAAGCAAAGCCAAGGACGAGCTTGATCAACAAATTCCTAAGAGATATCATGATTTACTTGAGGTTTTCAATGAAAAAGCCTCCAATGAACTCCCTAGTCATAGTGGGTCAGATATGAAGATAGAATTCAAGAAGGGACAGGAACCGCGTAACATGGGATTGCAACCTTTATCTCCAGTGGAGCTTGAGGAACTTCGACGATATCTTGAAGAAAATTTAGGCAAAGGGTGGATTCAACACTCTAAATCTCTGGTCTTGGCTCCCATTGTTTTTGCTCGAAAAAGGATGGATCCATACGCGTTTGTGTGGACTATAGGAACTTGAATAAAGTTACAATAAAAAATTGATATCCCCTACCTCTAATTCATGACTTAACGAATCAGTTGGTAGGGGCAAAAATATTTACAAAATTGGATATATGGCAAGCGCATCATTGAGTGCAAATGGCAAGGGGCCATGATTTTAAAACAACTTTTAAAACTTGCTATAGATTATTTGAATATTTAGTAATGCCTTTTAGCTTAACAAACGCCCCTACTCAATTTCAAGCTTACATGCAACACATTTTTAATGATCTATTGAATATCTCAGTAGTCATTTATTTAAACGACATTCTTATTTTTTCTAAAGATTTAAAAGAACATCAAGAAATTGTTTGAGAAGTTCTTCATCACCTACATCGGTATGGTCTTTATGCTAAAGCCTCTAAATGTCAATTTCACCAAAGTATAGTAGAATTTTTGGAAATGATGGTCTCAGAACAAGGCTTGGAAATGTGTGAAGACAAAGTCAAGGCAATTAAGGAATGGCCAACTCCAAAGACAATAAAGGAGGTCCAATCCTTCCTAGGTTTTGCCAATTTTTACCGCTATTTCATCTACGATTATTCAAGAATCACTATTCCTCTTACTTCATTAATATGAAAAGACCAACGGTTTGAATGGATTCCTTCAGTGGATGAAGCATTTAGGGAACTCTGGTCCCACTTCACTAAGGCTTTGGTGCTAATTCATCTTAATTTTGATCGTCCTTTTATAGTAGAAATTGATGCTTCTAATAATGCTACAAGAGCTATTTTATTACAATATGGGGATGACAAGCACTTGCATCTATGTGCTTATCGGAGCTCTAAGATGCAACCAGCCAAGCAAAACTACGACATATATGACAAAGAATTATTGAGCATTGTACTTGCATTCCAAGAATGGCGGGTCTACCTTGAAGGGTCACCCCATCCAATTTGGGTAATATCTCACCATAAAAACCTTGAACATTTTTTGACAACTAAACAACTCTACCGACAACAAGCACGATGGTCTGAGCAACTCTTAGCATTTGATTTTGAAATCTACCATCGACTAGGGACATTGAATGGACATGCAAATATGCTTTCAAGACAACTAGATATCCTAAAAGACTCTACAAAAAAGCTCAAACCGCTTTTATGATTAGCAGCCATGGAAGCATGTGAACTAGTATAGACTGATGCTCAAATTGTTGAATGCATTAAAGTAGCCACAAGTAAAGATATTACACTTAAGCCAATATTGACATTCTTTATAAATGACCCTAGCCAAGCCTCGGCCAACATCCGCCGGTTATTTCAAGATTACAAAATTAGAGATGGCATCGTCCATTTTCATAATGCCATTTTTGTGCCAAATGATGAAGAAATACAGTGACAAATACTACATTCTAGGCATGATGTCCCAACAATAGGGCACCAAGGCCGGGCAAAGACTGTGGATTTGGTAGCTAGAACTTTCTATTTGCCCATACTTTAGAAATATGTCCATTGGTATGTGGATGGTTGTGACTTATGCCAATGTTCCAAATCCACACACCATACCTGATATGGGCTCTTACAACCGATTTCGGCGGCAGAAGCACCATGGAAACGGGTCACGATCGATTTTATTGTTAAATTACCGGAAAGCAATGGATTCAATTCTATTATAGTTGTTGTAGACAAAAACACCAAGTTAGCACATTTTATCTTCACAAATGAAGCAATTGACTTTTCTACAATAGTTACGTTATACCTTCATCATATATAGAAACACCACAGAACCCCTGATGAAATTATATCTAATCGAGGGCCAGTTTTTATCTCCAAATTCATGAAATGGCTATGCAAACTTCTTCGCATTCAATCTACTCCAACGATGGTTTTCCATCCCCAATCAGGAGGTCAAACAAAAAGGGTGGATCAAGTACTAGAGCAGTTTTTACACATGTTCACAACTAGACGACAAGATGATTGGGCTAAACTTCTCTCGATAGTAGAGTTCACCTACAACAATTCAATCCACTCAACCACAGGTTTGTCACCATTCTATGCTACTTATAGGTATCACCCTGCACTATCATTCAATGGGCCTTCATCTTCAAGTGTCCTAGCAGCAAAAGATAGGATCCAACTTTTAAAAGAAATATACAAAGAAGTTAAGACGATGATCAAAATTGCGGGAGACCAAGCCAAGCGTAACTATGATCAAGGTGTGCAATTGCAACCTTCTTTTAAAATAGGTGACAAAGTGTTACTTCGTCATGATAATATTTCTACAACCATGCCAACGAAAAATTAGCATCTAAATTTTTGGAACCATTTTCCATTATTTTTAAATTATCTGACTTAGTTTATCGGCTAAAATTACCTAAAGCATTTTGTATTGACAATGTATTTCATGTATCCTTGTTGGAGAGATATCAATCAGATACCATCTCAGGCCGCAAAGAGAAACCACCTCCACCTATAATAACTCTTGAAGGGGACATTGAGTGGGAGGTCAATAAAATCTTGGATTCCTGACTAACTAGCTGATGGAGAAAACTCTAGTATCTCGTTGCTTGGGAGGGATATGGCCCCAAGGAAAACTCACGGGAACCGGCCAAAAATTTGCATAATGACCCTGATGCGGTTGACGAGTTTCACAGGACCCATCCCAAAGCACCAAGAAGAAACAATCAAAGCTTATTACAAAAGTCTAAAGAACTAAATTACGATATACATGAACTTAATGCCATAAAAGAGGGGGATAATGTCACGACTACGTCGTTCCAATCGGATGAGCTTCCACCAAAGATGGAAGGTTCTAATAGGTGGTTATTGACAGTTAGTTTGGAAAGCATGGATTAAAGCCTAGTGAGGGGGGCAATGTCCTTCATTTGGCATATTCTCAATACAATGCAAGTTATTGGATGCAACTTCTCGGTCTTCGTGCTTTGGTGTGGATTATGATGTTTAGTGTTTTTTTGGCATTATGCTTAATATAGCTCGTTAGTTGTATGTGTATTATGATTAATTCTTAAACATGGCTTTCGTCAACTGGATTGATTCTCTGACTAACTGAGCATAAAAAGGAGCTCGTATGGATCTGGGAGCATCAACACCCTTGAGCTATGAATCTTGACATAAATTATCTCTTTGAGTGTGGGTGGTAAATTTTTTAGATTAATCCAGGGTGTACAAACACTAGAAGAAATCTGCGTTTGCCTCATCAAAATCCACTTGATGTGTTTGTTGAGGCAAATGCAAAAACTGCATTGAAGAACGCAGAAAAATGCAGATTTTGCGTTTGCCTCAACAAACACATCAAGTGGATTTTGTTGAAGCAAATACAATTTTCCTCTAGTGAAATTTTTAGAAGTTGTTCAAAGTTCATGGGTTCAATTTGGGTTCACTAAATTACACAAGAACTTTAGCGGCTTGTAATTCCTTCATTTAATGTTCAATTTCAATCAAATCTATAGGGTTATATTCCTCACGAAGATTAGTTATTGTGGTAAAATTCCTATGCCAATTTGAGGTGTTTTGAGTGTTTGGGAGCAATTTAAAGTTCAACATTCAAACATTTTTGGATTACAATGAACCTTGGTGGCTTGTTCTTCCTTCATGCAATGTTTGTTTTCAATCAAAGTTTTTGGGAGAGTTGTACATACTAGCCTCTAGTTTGTGTAGTTAAAATTTCATATCAATCCAAGAAGTCATGAGAAATTAAGAAGCATTTTAGTAGCATTAGGAGAGATTTGAAGGCAAAAGAAGCCCATAAGTTTTCTTTAAGTTCCCATATTGTGGGAACGTGCCACATTAGCAATCTAACACGGTCAAGACATTGCTATGTTAGAAAATATTAATTTTTTAAAATTTTAGAATTATTTTAAAATTTTACTTTTTAAATTAAAAAAATTAAATGTTAGGTTTTATAAGACTTCTTAGACCTTTTGAAAAAATTTAATTAAATTTTTTTTCAAAAATTCAAAAACTTTAGGCAATAGGGCTAGTTTGTAGTTTCTAGACAACACAAGGAACATGCAAGGGAACAGTCTTGAAATGGGCTTCTCTTGCCTTCAAATTTCTTCTAATGAAGGAGGTTCAACCATAAATATATTTTTTGTAACTTTTGGGGGGCTTTTTCTTTTTTACATTTCAAAGCCATTTCCTAGCCACAATAAGTAAATTCAATGATATTTTCTTACACCTATGTGTTGGTATGTTAGTTTTGAAGCACTTTATAGTTTTAAGTATTTTTCATTTGAGTAGGTTTAGAAAGAAATCGAATTTCTCCTCCAAACATGCTTCTAAGAAAATTCCAACATTCATTTTTTACACTAAAACATTATAATCTTGTAATTTTTTGTGGCCAAATGACTTCAAATTTGATTCATGTCATCTGCAACAAATACTCTACAAAATAGTGTGCTTGAGATATCTGCACCTTAGTGACATTCTATACTACAACACTTTATAAGCCATGATGTTTTCAAACCCGGAAAGGCCTTGGGCCTTGCGGGGTTGTCTCATAGAGCTGAGAAAATACACTGCATGGCCACCACAGACTTTGAACTGAGGTGGTTCATGTGGTCTCAGATAATAAGTTAAGTTAGTGAAAGCATTTTCTGCTCAGGATCTACTTAATGGGCTCACAGTTCAGTAACTTGTGTTCAGTACCAAATCTGCCAAGTCATGTCTCAGCTGATCCTATTGCATTCAGATCTTCCGAGAGTGAAAAAAAACTGTCAGCTGCCTGGCACAAGCTGTTTGCTTTTACCCAAGGTTACCAAGTACTGAAGAACATTCTGTGTTCAGCTCCAAAATTCTTCAGGATCTTAGTTAAACTACCCGATTGTGGTCAGAATTGAAGCAAGCACATTGTGGGCAAAATTGTAAGCCCATTGCCGTCAGAATTGGAGCAAGTCCATTGTGGGTGAAATTGTAAATCCATGGCAGTTATAATTGGAGCAAGTCCATTGTGGACAAAATTGTAATGGTGGTGTCCAGTTCTTGAATGTTCTAAATACACTTTGAAACTCTCTCTCTCTCTCTCTTTCTTTGCACACTGAAGCTCATTTCAACAGGGAAAAAAACCCCATAACTTACATTAACTTACCCCACCTGGAGATGAAGCCAGGGGCAGGTCTCAGCTGGGAGCTACTACATGTACAGTGGAGCCATTTTAAATCCACTCGACTGTCATCCCATCCCAAGAGCAGATACTAGGTTTGATTTGATCCTATTGGTGATCAACTTGTGCCAACAATACAGCCCTGGTGGTGAGGTCCTACTACAACTACAGCACTAACTTACATGTTCCTCTGAAACTTCTTGATCTTCACGACAGAATTGAAGATAATTAATAAAACTGAAGCTTGCCCACAAGGGTCTGCTTGAAACCACAGTATTGGAGAAACTGCAGCAACTTGAACATGAGTATGTTGTGTTAGAATACGAGAGAGTGAACTTCTCTGCTCCAATATTAACTTCAGCTCAAAGCCCATCAGCTTACACAGCCAGCAACTCTCTCAAAGTTCTCCATCAAGCTTTCCAGTCTTCCAGTAAACTTAAGGTAGGTACACCCAAAAGTGCCCTGTTCCTAAAAGCGCCATCTACAGTGCACATACATTTCCAAAATCAGTCATGTTCAGAGGCTGCAGATGGCGCTTTCAGAAACAGACTTTGACCATTAACAACTTCTGCATGCGGTATCCAAATCCTGTGTTCTTTGGTGCGTTGGAACATGCTTTCACTTGCCAACAAGACTGCATAAAAATCTGAACTAGTTAGTAACAGGAACTAGGCACAGTATGTATGAATAAGTGGCGCTTTTGGGTGTACCTACCTTAGAGCTTAGAGCAAAGAGCAAGTGGCTGCTTTGCAGTCAGTTTGGCAGCAGGCCGTGAGTCATTTGAACTGGGTTCATGTGAATTTTGATTTCAGTTACCTAAACGTAGCTGATGATGATCATGTAACTTGTGAGCCAAGATTTGCAGTACAATGCCTGCAACAAATGGTGTCTCACAGGCTGAGCTTCTTTTCCCCTGAACTTTCCAAAAGCCACTCCAGCCAGAGCCCAGAGGATATTATTCACAGCTGAATAACTTACTGTGTCAAGCCAGGGTCAAATGGCAAGCTGATCATCAGGTGGGTTTGGGGGAATGTGCATCCCTGCAGGGAGTCCAGCAGCCAGGCGTGCAGTAAGTTTCTTAGGAAACGAAGCTTAAGTTACAGTATTGCTGCACAAGCTAAGGTAAGTTAGAGACTAAACTCCCTCACTTGAAGGCAGAGAGACTTGTTTAACTTAAAGTTACTCTTCCCAAAGTCAGTGGCCCCAACTCTGATGCACCACACCTAACTCCAAATCAAATCCCAAAGCACTCAGACACTTCAAGTTGTGGCAATACGTTAAGTTTTAGACGTTAGAGATCACATGTCCAGATAACATAAGTGGCCCAGGATTTCTAGAGCAAGAGGTAAACTTGTCCCCCAGGGAAAACTCTGACTGAATTTTTTATTGTCCATGCATGAAAAAAATTGCAAATTTTGGAGTCATGCTTGTAATTAGAGACCCCAAATTAGCTGAGGGAGGGATATGAAATGAGTTTATCAAGCACAAAATAGGGGGTCTTTTTTTAATTTGCATCCTTGGAATGATTTAAGGGAGACACGCCAAGTGTTTTTTTTTAAATATTAAAGGCAGTGCTAGAAGCAATCTTCACTATAGTGAGGAATCTATTTATATCCATAAAATAAATGAAACCTACAAAATATCGAGGAGGAAACTTTATTTTTTCATTCAAAATAGTGTATATTTATTCAAATTAAAGCAATATGGTTCTAAAATTTGATAGTATTGTATGATTTCATCCAGTATGAAAAGAAGAATATATTGCAAAAATATTCCCTAAAAAAATCATTACTTTCTAGTGAAAAATTGCTCAAAAAAAATCCCTACAAACAAAGAGGCAGTTCACCCTAAATCCAAGGCTTGCCTGTAAGTTAGTTGTTTTCACAAAAACTATAAATGTTTTAGCCAACAGTGGAATCTTTGAAAACCATACCTACCCGCAAACTAAAACTCCTCATAATTTTCATCTCACGAATCATAATGGAATGGCTAAACCTTCCCATGTACATATAATACTAAACAATCAATTTCATTGTTTTATTTTTTCAAAAAGTGATTTTTAAAGAAGTTTTTAGAGTTGCTCAAGTTGCCCAAAGATCAATGAAAAACCACTTATCATGCAATAACTTTTCAACCATGAAGTTAAAAGTTATGAATATTGTTGGGCCATAACTTAGCTACTTCTTGGGTAGATGTTGCATGAAAATTTCAAAGAAAAAAACGAAAAAAACTCCATTTACAGTAGTGAGTTGTCCAAAATTGCTATGTTGCCAAAAAAAACCCAGCTTTGTCTTTCAGGGGTTAAATAAAATCTAATGAATTTTGCTAATTTTAAAAGTTTATAAATTTGAAAACTCCTTTTTAAAGTTTAGTTTTAGCATAAAAAAAACAATTTTAAAAAACGATTGATTATGATTCAAGATTTTGTGCAAGAGTGTCTATTGCAATCTTGACTTTCGGTAGTGTTGAGGTCTCTTAGAAATGGGCCTCAAATACACTAAAGTTTAAAGAAAAAACTACATTAGAAATTCATTTGAAAAAATTGTAGAATAGATTTTGAGAAGCCATAAATTGATTGGGGTCAAGGTGGATACACCCAAAAGCACCACTTATTAGTACTATGCCTAGTTATTATTATAAAGTTGTTTAGATTTTGATACAATCTTCTTTGCAAGTGAAAGCATGTTCTAATGCACCAAAAAATACATCATTTGGATATATGATGTAAAAGTTATTAATGATCAAAGTTTGTTTTTGAAAGTTTGTACATAACCGGTTGTTGACTTTTCAAACCCTAACGTGGCTCTATGCTATGGGCTACCCATCACCATCACCATCACAAGTTATACCTCATAACCTTCTTTCCTTTCAATTTGCTTCCTATACTCTTGGATCATGAAGATCAAACGTCATGATTGAAAGTGAACAACCAATTATGTTCGATAACCTTTTCGCCGCTACCGCAGCTCAAAGGTTATCTAATACATAACTAATTTTGAAAATGTACACCAAATGTAGATGGAGCTCTAAAGTCACCTGCACTTTGGGGTGCATCCACCTTATGTATGTTGGGGCCTTGAACTTCATTTAAAAATATACAATCCTAAATAAATATATTTTCTAATTATATATTAATTCAAAGTCCTATTTATTAGGAGATGTAGTCTAAATTTTGTCTGAATCCCACAAAACCCAGGACTATAATATAGGGGTTCAAATCTATATAAATGATCAAATAGTCTAATGTATTGTGGCTAAAGTCACATGTATTTGGAAATGGAATAGAAAATACACATTAATAACACTTAAAATTTTAACAATTGGTATTCACTCTTATCCCCAAGTATACAAATTTGATGGCCAGTCTTTAATAATGCTGTGAACGCATGAGTGCAATCTCAGTCTTGAACTAGTGTGTGGCTCAATTTCTATGAACAATTAGTTGTGTAGAGCAACAATATGTCGTGCATGATTTAGAATTAATGCAATTTAAATAAAATATTATATAAAACAACAATTGAGTAACACATGGTTCATTAATTACTTGTAATTGTCTTTACCAAACAAATTGTTGTTGTCACTATTTAGCTATCCAAATTACTAAATTAGGATGCTCAAGGAAATTGTCCCAGTCCTATTTAAAAACAATTTGTCGCTATCTAAATGCAGGGCATGAAGGTGTAATGCAATCTCTTTATTTATCTACATAGCTTCACAACCATTGGTTAAAATATTTGACAATTAGTCTCCTAATTGGCTGATTCCCAATTCCAAATGAGTAGTTGGAATTAAGCCTTAATGATAATCAACACTAAACACCCAGCCTAAGGACAACTTGTTTAGAGCAAAATCTCTTTATCTAAACTAAATCCTCTTTTCCCAACAACCATATCTAACAAACTTAATTCAACAACTTGTTCATACAATTCTAACCAATAATTAATTCTTTACGAATTTATTTTCTAACAACAAATGGTCTATTAAAGTATTATCTTCTAAACTACTAGTTTGTATAACAAACTTATAATAATCAATAATAAATATAGCTTTCAACAATTTGTTCAAAATCTTTGGTTATTTATAGGGTACCAAGCTAGTCTGTTCTTACTAATTGTTAACAAGGATAACATCTATCAATAACTAGTCTGAGCAACTAATAGGCAACGATTAATTGAAAAAACAAATTCTAAAACAAATGGTTAACATGAATTCAAATAATTGAACCATTTATTTTACAATTTGTTTGTTGCTGTAAAACTACAATCTCTATAATTAATCAATTGACTTAAGATAACTTACATGCTATACAACTAGTTTCAAACCCATTACAACGATTAGTCTATAATTAATTCCAATGCTGAACACTTTATTAGCTAACAATTTCCTACAAATTGACTAATTGTAATTCACAAAATAAAACCAAGATTTGACATATCCTCACAAATTAATTATCTTCCAACCAGTTGTTGATGCAAATTTCTTCAAACAAGCTTATACACAAACCAGAATCCACAACAAATAGTCAAACTTGACCAAATAATTAATTAAACAAAAATACAACAAGAACAATTTGATCAAGCATAATACCATCCGCATCCATTAGTGTTATAATTTAATCAAACAACTGGTTTAGTTCGTTAAGCTCGCCATTCGGCACATTAAACAATTAATCACACAAATAAGAAACAATTAATTAATAACAACCATCAAAATACAATTTGTTCCAGTTTGATATGTAATAACATTCATGATGAATCTAAATCCAATGGATTATTTGTATATATACAATTAGTTCTCAGTTTAACTATAATTCATTATAAATCTTTCAAAAAATTAATCACAACTATTTAGATGAATCCATTATCACAACAACTAGTTTGTAAACACATACCTATAAAGCTACCAAATCAATACAATTTGTAAATTAATCAAATTGACAAATTTGTTTTGACTACTTGTACTTATCAAGCTCCAAAACTAATTTGGCAACCACACAAACAAATCCAGATTCAACCAGTTGTCATTCTCATTATTACAAAATTGCACCACAACAATTGGGTAATAAGTTTTTTACCTCCTTCATTTGTGAAATCTCCAACGAATCATCTAGCCTACAAAGTCTTCACCGATGTGACTAGGTATGCGCCAACCTGGTCTGCCTTGACAGCGACAAAGGAATTGGCTTCCCCAAATACAACTTGTTCATCCCAACAATTCGTTGATCATCTCCATAAACAAGTCCAAGGTTCCACAAACAATAACTCTTTATTCCAATCATCTCATCAACAAAAGTTTAAAAATCCAACAAGTAGTAAACATCTCAATATGTGAATACAATCGGTTAAATCATAACAACTTGTCAATACTCCATCTTACACATAGGTTTTTCACCTCAGCACTTCACGTACACAACAAAACCAAACCACACAAACATCACCAAATCCATCCGTTGAATTGCAAATCGCAAAATCAATAAACAATTTGTTTGAATATAGCCCGCCACAATATTTCACTCGTTGAATTGTAGTTCACAAAGTAGACAAACAATTAGTCTCAATCACACATTAGCACAAATTGGATTATACACACACAAAGTAAATCAACAACTTGTTTAGACAATCAAACACACCAATACAAATGGTCACCCAAACGTACACAATCACAAACAAAATTTTCACAAAATCCAATCATTGGGCTACACACACAGACACAAACAATTTGTAAATTATACTTGTATTAAAATTTGAAGGAGTTCATCATTACAAAAGAGACAAATTGACTAAAAATCGAAATGAAGACTGAGAAGACCAAGAGAGTGGGTTGAGAAAACTTGGAATTATCAAACTATTATGCTGCGAGAGAGAAGAGAAAAAACGCCTAACTTGCTGGCTGACTAGTTGTTTGCCGATCCAAGACAAATAGTTCATGCAATAACTACTAGTTAGTATGATTTCATTAAGTTTAGCAAAACTATAGCTATTAGTCTATCATCTCACTTTAATTAGCCAAAACTGAAAGTTTACAAATAGTTTTGAGTAGCAAAAGACCAATAAGAAAAACAAAACAAAACATGGTGAACATAGGATGGATATGGGCTTAAAATAATTCCTTTAAAAATCCACTCCAATTGTTTTATGTATGGTGATACTATTCATTTTTTTGCCCTTTCATAATTATTAAGTAGTAATAATCCTAATTCTTCTCAAAACAAATCTTTTCAATAATGTCATTTTTTATTCAACAATATTCTTCTTTTTTACAATGGCTTATTCTTATTAGTAGTGATGCAAATTTGTCTTATGTGTAGCTTGTCACTATTACCCACAAGAGGACCGGCTAAGAGATCAAAATCTTTCTTATTTTTTCTTATTTGTAATTTGATAGATTTAACATCTTTCAATATTTATGAGACTAATATTTACCATTCCATAGTATTATATATAATGGCTAGACCCTCATTGAATATGTAAAGAACTCAAAGATGTTTCTCTTGAAACAAATCAAATCCCAAAATAGTTTTGTATCCTTATGATGTAAATAGTTACTATTTATACATGCAATTAATAATTATTGTGAAATGACAAACCTTTAAGAATACTAATATATAAAGTTGAGTAATATAGATCCATTTTATAATAGCTTAAACCTTTGTATGGTAGATTTATTGCTATGGAATCAAAGATAACATTGACACCCATTTTTTGCACTTTAAATGAACATAAAACTCCAATTTAGTATTTTTATTAGATAAAGACATGTACTTATTGTATACCTTAATTTTTTCATTAATTTTGGTGAAAATTTGAATTTGATATATATTTTTAAAATAATTTGTTAAGAAAGTTTACATCATTGCAAGAATCACTAAAAATAATTTTTCTAAAATAGATGTCTTGTACATTGAAGAATATTATTGTGGATGAAAATCATTCATATCACTAAATAGTAACTCTATAGTATTAGGTGTTGAAGTTGTATTGACAATAAAATATATTCAATTTTAAGATTTTCTTGGAAATTCAATAAAGGCTAGATAATAAAGATAAAAAATTCATTTTGTATTTGGAATCAAAATGCAATGGAGAACATTTTTTAGCATTTAACTTTAAGTTCAAAACATACTCTATGGAGATTCATTTTCACTTCACTTTTAAGCAACTAAGACCCAAAGTAAAATTGAAAAATAACCTTCATAAGCTTCAAGGGATAGCAAGACCACTCAAATTCTTTGGCACCAAAAGTTCAATGTAGATTATACATTCTTGAATTCAATATATGATGACCTTCATAGAATTATAAGTCTAATATGAAAATATTTTACAAATAATTCAATTAATTTTGTAAAGTCACTATTGAGTTTATATTAGTGAATTTGCATAACTTGAGATTATTATTAATGAATACAAATAGATGGTGACATGCTTCTTTACTTTGATGATCAATGTTGACCTTATTTGCTATACAATATTGTATTTTAAAGTTAAAGTATAAAAAAATAATTACAATCAAAATGTTGAAAGATCTCAACCATTCTACCTCTTCAACCCCAACCCTTCAATCTTCATCTGATATGTAGGACAATTTTATATATTTAACAACACTTAATTGTGACTTGAATGTAACTACAACTGTATTATATTAACAAAGTCAATGCTAAAAAAAAATCACGTTTCCAATATGAAAATCAATTTTTTAAATTATTATTTGATTGAATGTGTTGGATATCAAATTTATAAAAAGCATGCAAGATTAGAAGAAAGAAGGAATATGTCAAAGATTCAATCAAGAACTTTCTCGTTGAAATTGATTTATTCACATTCATAGATGGCAAGCAGAAAAAGAGCTACTTCAACAAATAAGGATGTTGAGATCAAAAAAGTGATAAACAATGGACCCACAAGCAAACTAGCTTTCAAAAAAGTAGAGGAAGAACAACGTGCTAGGCTTGCCAAACAAAGAAAAGTAGAAGAAGAGTGGCTACAACAACTTATTCAAAAAGAAGAAAATCGCAAGAAGCGCATCCAGGTTTTTCTTTTGAAACCCTAATATGGTAATTCTATAATTATTTTTTGATTCATAGTGATTGTAATGGTCTCAATCAAAATCTCCTTCAAAATGAAAAATGTGTAGAAAGTCAATCCAAAAGAAGAAGATAAGAAGACAATTCAACCCACAAATGTCAATAAAAAGAGTGAAATGGGCACTCGAATTACTCAAACACTCAATGACTTAGAAGCAAAACAACAACAAATAAGTGCTCAAGTGAAGTGTGTGAAGGTGAAACCCTAACTTCTTATATAATTCAAAATTGAACAATCATCTTGAGTTTGATCTTGTAGAAAATCTTGTCAAAAATGCATCTAACGTATGACTATTAATATAAAAGAAATATACTACATTATGCAATTCTTTCATGGAAAAATATGAATTTTTTTTGTATAGAAAGCCTAAAGTTCAAGTTCCACTTATTGCTTTTGGTTAGAAGATAAAATTTACAAAAATTTAAGCTTCTATAGAGACTTTCTAAAAATTCATTTGCTTTTCCCTTAAAAACTCACTATTAATTGTTGCATTAAGAATCTTGATAAATTTTGATTCAACTATCAAATGATAATTAGCTATATATAAAAATAACAATACATGATTTGATTCTTTTTTTTTTGGGCAAATACAGGCTACACGGAGAATCCAAAAATTGGATAGAATTAATGAAGAAATGGAATGTACAACATCTAGGAATCGAAGTATTTTAGCCCCACATGCTTCAAGGGTTTCACCTCGTAGAATCTATGTAGCTAGTTCATTTGGATAACCTTTTTCTTACTTTTCATTTTCTTTCTTTGGTCTAGTACTTGATTGAAACAATTGAGTTGCTTAAATTTTTTTTTTTGAACAAATCATTGAGAAGACTTTAGCAACAATCAATAATTACAGACATTTTTTGAGTCAAAAAAAGTATTTAACTTTTGGCTTGTCATCAATTTGATTGCAAAATCACAAATTCTAAAGCTTTGTACAAATAGTTCTTTTGACTATAAAATGGATATTTGGATACCAAACCTTTGCATGTCTCTTGTGGTTATATAGATATGTAAAGTATAAATCATATTTCTATTTTTGAAACCTATATTGTTATGCATACCGATAAATTCATCTAATAATTCAATTGTAATAGAAAGTACAGGTACACCAATAAATTGTTCAAGAACAAGAACAATATTATATAAAGATTCTATTTTTCAATAGCCATGGTTTTATATAGGTTTTAAACGACTTATTGTAGATTTAGATATATTAATTATAAAGAAGTTTTATAGATTCATAGTCCACTTACAAAATGCTTTCAACTTTCAACTTGAATTTAAATTTTCAAATAATATGTTTGCTGTCCTATTTTATGCACCCTTTCCTATCAATTTTTTTTTTCAACTATTAAAAAGCACCAGGGTTTAGAGATGTATTTGTTTTTTGAGTGTTCTTTATAATAATCAGTTAAGGTTGTTTTCAATATAAGTTAAACTTTAGATAATACAAATTATGCAAAACTTGAAAAAGTCAATGTTTGAAAAAAACATGTGATTTAAAGAAGAAAAATATTTACCAATTATCTAATGATACAACTTCAAAAATTGTCAATAAACTTGAAAATTTACAATCTTATGTTCTTAAGTATATTCTTAAGAACTTCTATTTCTAACCTTATAACCACATTATTCTTAATATAATATTGGATTTATACACATGGAGCTTCAAATTGCAATGATTCTCTAAAATTTTGAATCTTTTCAAAGTTTTAAATGAAGTAGAAATATATGATATAATCATTAAATTTTTTTTTTAATGGAAACCAAAAAATGAATATTTTGAAAGTTACAATCAAGTTTGATAAAGGTGCATCCACTTTTTCAATGCACAAACTTGTAGGGACTAGAGTGAGTTTTAATAAAATTTATTGAGCCATTTCCAAACATTTTGAATTTTCAACATCATTATATTTGGAAACCTTCAATCAATTATCAATGGCAAAGAAGAGAGGGAAACAAAACTGCTTATGTGTGTTATGGTGGAAAATAATCTAATTTTTTTTCTGTAAATTTGACATTTAAGAAACTAGATACACTTCAAAAATATTCCCTTTGTTCTACTAAAAAACTCCAAAAATCTTTTCCTTGAGGAATTCACTATATTTTACTCATAGTGTGAGTCATGCATGCATTCAAGAATGAGCAACCCATCCTTTAGATCTATGCAAAATTTCCAAGTTAGGTGCTATCATTAAGACATCCAAAATCCATGTGTAAAGTATGATTTTTGAGTATAATTTGTATATCTAGCCAACTTTGTCATCTTAGATTATTTAAAAGGTGGTCACAACAATAAGATTCTGAAAATATATTCTCTAATCTAAATATCCACAATAAACAAATCTTGTTTACTTTATGATCAAATTTTCATAGTGTTGAAGTGGTCACTAAATGCATTATCAACACTAGTGTTTAAGAAAGTAATTAGTACAATGTTCTTCATATAAGCAAGGCCAACCTTACAAATGCTTCCACATTGTTTTACTTGCCTTCTATAAAGTCATTCAACGCAACAAACATATACTCAATGGTTGAAATCAAGAACTAAAGCTTTTTAGTGAAACTAATATTCTACTTGATTTTTTTTTAATTAAAAAAATGGGAATAACAAATTTGCTAGTACAATGATGATTGACCTTGCATCATACATTTAAAATATAAATTTTGTTTTAATTTAAAAATCTCAAATAAAATAGAATATTTGTTAAAAAGATAGAACGATTAGACCCAAACCTAGAAGGTTGACATTTTTTATAAGTCAAATTTTGAAGGTTGAAATTTTGACAACCAATAATGTGAGAACCGCAAGTCAAATTGGAGCTCCATCCATCCATATAGAATTCATCCACGAGTTTGTTCGAAGACGAAAGTTCCGTCTAACTTACCGGTCGGAACTCCGTAGTTGGTCTTCGTCCAGAGGTCGGAGGAAAACCCTTTATTCTCTAGATCCTTCCAGGGCATTCCAGCAGCGCCTACAGCGTTCTGTGCCCAACGCAATTTCGCACGTCCGGGGATCAGTGCTCGTGGAATTGTCAGTGATTTAAAGGAGTTTTTTCGACATCTGTGACACTTATTTGACGAGTTGGAGTTTGCAAGACGCGTTTTTTTGAGCTACGGAGTGTAGAATTTGTTGCAGATTTGAGGAATTTGAGAGGGTGCGGAGTGGTTTAGGTTGATTCCTGTTTCGGAGCTATGGCTGGACTGGGTCCCGACTGGAAAGGTCTTCTGAAATGGAGCATTGCCAATAGCGATGGTACTCAGGCTCCTCGGCAACTCGAGTACGTTAATTCTTTGCCTATTTTTGTGATTTGACGCTCGAGCTGCTGTGGATTGTGCGATGAACTGTGCATTACGGAAGGAAATTTTTTTTGTCCTAAGAAAATTGGTTGAATTTGACGATTTGAAGATTTTCAAGGGTTTAGAAGATTTTTGCATTGAGCTCTGTTTTTTTATTGTTCTAGTTGTTATTTATTTTATGCAGCGAGGAGGATAGGCGTTTTTTTGCGGAAGCCATGCAGGATCATACGGTGGATGTGATTAAGCGAATGAAAGAGATTTCTGCAGTGATGAATCTGCCTGGTGAGGTCATTGAGGCTCAGGGTATCACTACAGAAGAACTTGAAGGTACGAGTTTATTTATTCAATTTTGTTTTCAAAATTCGTGAGAGAAGGTGCTTGGTAGAACCATATGTGCATGAGCTGCAATTGCCATTTGCGGAGTTGATTTAGGGTTCTTTGGCTCTTAATAGTTATGAAACTACCATCAGAGTTTGGGATTACAGTATGGCATTTATATTTTAAGCCAACATTGAAAATTACCTGACAAACATGTTTAGTTTTTTAACCTAATACATCAATTATTCTTTTCAAGAATGCCTGGAATTGTAATCTACAAGATGTTGTATTGCTCAATGGTAGTGTTGGTGTCGGTTAGCATAGCAACACTTTCACTCGCTTAGATCACCTCTAAATGAATCACTTACTAATTACCACTAATTGTTTTTGCACATTTTTCTCAACCAAATTCTATTTACTTACGAAAGGACTTATACTTTCACGTCCAGTTCACTTTGTTTCTCAAAGTATATTGAAGTGTTTCACTAGATGATCCTCCATTTTTATCAAAAGGCACGAAGACTTTTTGCATGCGAATGTAGGTAATAGGCAAATTAAAAACAAACAACATTGGCTCTGAGTGAATGTCTATGTCTGGGTATGTAAGTCCTGAAAACTCTCTTATTGATTTCATGTAAAGAAGCGGTCATGATTTCAATGCAGTAGTTGAACTCGTGTGTCCTTTTCTCTTATGAAAACAGGAATGTTGGAGGAACTTCAAGAACATGTCGAGTCCATCGACATGGCCAACGGTATGATTCACTCACTATAAATAAATTCGAGCGTCTGTACGTTAGTGCGCTTGTTTATCCTTGTTTGTCATTGCTTTCCAACCACTGCAGTTGATTCGAGATGTACAGCGATTCACTTGTTTTTGTAACTGTATGTAGTTAGGCTTTTTCCTGACATCAGTGCATTCTCTGTTGCAGACTTGCATTCAATCGGAGGCTTGGTGCCCCTGTTGAATTATCTGAAAAACCCTAATGCTGGGATTAGGTCCCGTGCAGCAGAAGTTGTGAGCACTATTGTACAGAACAACCCTAAAAGTCAGCAACAAGTGATTGAATGTAATGGTTTGGAAAGTTTGCTGGTAAATTTCAATTTCGACGACAATATAAAAGTGCGAACGAAGGCTTTGGGTGCCATCTCATGTATGTTACTTTCTTGAATCCTATTTATTATGGTGCTGGTTGTCTCCTTATCAAATTGGAATCGTGGACTGCTAAACTCTTGTGTAGTATAACCCAGAAATGCTATTGACACTTATAATTTATTGTATTGTGACAGCTTTAATCAGACACAACAAGGTAGCAACTGATGCCTTCAGACTTTCAAACGGGTATGCGGGATTGCGAGAGGCTCTTGCATCGGAAGATTCCAGATTTCAGAGGTAGGTGACTTTTGTTGTTTCAATACCTACAAGTAAATTTTAAACCCTAGTGCCCTAATGGATTGAGATTTTATGGTTTTAAACTAATTAGTTTTGTTGTTATATTGAGAAATAGAATTCAGACTAGGCTGAATTGTATATCATCAATATTCGGCGAAGAACATTCCATTTGGTGGTTGAAAGTAAATGAAATTGAACAACAGAAAGTACCTACGTGACCCTCTCAAATTTGCTTGAAGAACAGTTAGGTCCAATTCGTGTTTCTTGGTTCTTCAAGGGTTTATAATGGTTGATCATGTGGACCTTCCGTGCTTCCAGAAAGATTGTCATCACCACTCTTATGTTGTGTTTCTGTTCTCGAAATTGCAGGAAAGCTCTGCAGGTAATGCAGTATCTATTGCAAGAAAATCCAAAAGACCATAATGTAGCCACTCAACTAGGATTCGTTAGGTCGTTGACAAGCTTAGCGAATAGCTCAGATCTCGATGTTCGGCAAGCTGCATTGCAATCTTTAGTAGAGATTGTCCGCAACCAAGATAATCAGAGTGCAGGAAAAGCCGAGGACACTACCCAACTGAAGGACGCTGTTAGCAAGCGAGTACAGGAGATTAAATCTTTAAATCAGGAAGATCTAGCAGCTGTGAAAGAGGAGCGACATTTGGTAGATGCACTTTGGCAGCTGCTGTATAAAGAACCCTCCGAGCTAAGACAAGAGGGATTATTAGTATTGCCTGAAGATAATCAGGTACCTCCAGATGTTGCTGGTCGACAGTTTGCACCTGGATCTTTACGAGGTTTAAGCACTGGTGCGGCTTCGGAGCCACCAAGTGGGCAAAAAGAGTCCCAAGAAGAGAAGAAGCCAGTTTTGCTTTTGGGTGCCTAGTTTGTGGCCCACTGTTCATCTAGATAAGAATGTCCTCATGTTAATACAGCATGCCAAGCAGCCTTGGTTATCTCAACTCACTCAATTACAGCGTTCACTTGTAAGCTCAGCATCCTCAGTTTTTGATGCACTCCTTTTTTAAGCGTTACTCTACATTTCGGCTCCAGTCGCTTCTGTTTGCTACCTTAAGGGGTTTTCTTTGCATTTCAATTTTCAATTAGGTTTGATGATGGAATATCGTTACAAGCTCTTCCGACTGCATTAAGTGGTATTGGCCTTTGATCTGGCTTTGACCTAGATTTCTTTCATTATTACTTTTCAATATGTTGCTCAGTTGAGCCTGTTCATGCTCTAGAAGTCTACATTTTCTTTCTTAGTGGGAGAACCGTCTCTCCAGCAAGTGCAGAATCCGCTGGGGGAAGTGGTGATCCCTCAAGTAGCTGAAAAGGTTATACTCGGGGCATCGGTAATAGAACCCCTGAAGCATAGCGCGCAGGACGTCGCATTGAAAGAGCCCAAAGAGAAGGAGAGAGTGCCTGCCAACGACCTGGAGCAGCGGTGAGAATCCCCCTCGCCAGCCGTGAGCTTCCACCAGGAAATACACTGACGACAACAACGTCCCTGCCGTGCCGGCCGTGAAGCACATGTAACTGAAGCTCCAGAGCTGCCGGTTGAACAGCAGCCCCACGTTGTGCAGTGCCAAGCCTACAACGACCAAACTCGCGGACGGCAACGTCCAGCTCCACAGCCGGGCGAGGTGCTGCTTCTTCTCCACCATCACACGACCGAAGTGCAAACCGATCAACGTCGTGGCAGTTGCAGCGAACGTGGTGAGTATTCCTTCAGACTCAAACGATGCAAAACACCAATCAGGAGCTCCTTGGTTTTCACGGCATATAGGTAAGTGCTTGTACCACGCCACTGGATTCAGGTGCTTGAGTCCCAACACCAGGCGGTCCACATATGCTGCAGCATTGCAAGTCGGTTCAGTGTTGTAAAATCCCTGCACTCCACAGATAACTTTGACCGTGCTGCGTGTTGAATCATTCCCTGCGCACGGAATATTGTTGCTGTTGTCACCACTGCTGTTTGCTGATTTCAGAGGGAAGCTCCAGTCAGGAACATGGAGTCCATATAGCAGTGCTGCGGAGGCTCCAGGGATGAGAACTGTCAAAGCCCAGTGACCAGACCTTGGAGCCCAAATCTTGCAAAGAGTGGTGCCTAAGCATGCAACTGCAAGTCTTTGCAAGGTGCCCATGACTCGAAACTCGCCAATGTCGATACCGAAGCGCAAACTATCCCTGCCGTGGAAGTATCCACCCTCCAGAAGGACGCCGAGGGTGAACAACCACGTGCATCGACGAAGTGCATGTGCAGTTGCAGCGATTTTGTTCCGTGGATGAGATGCATGGGCTAGTGCTATGCTGACCCCAGCCAGGAAAAGGAAGATGGGTGGGCCGAAATCTGCAACGTTGATGCCGTCCCACGGCGCATAATTCATCACTGGCACAACAGTGGCAATGTATTTGTCTATGATCATCATCGTGGTGGCCATGCCTCGACAGACATCCAATGAAGCTTCCCGCGGTGGTGCAGCATTTGTGAGCCTCTGAAGCTTCTCTTGCAGTAACTTGTTTTCCTCCATCACTCTGTCTAGTTGCTCACGCCTCTTCTGCTGTGCGTATGCTTCTCCTTGGATGGGCCTTTGTGTGGAAGTGCTTTGAGAAGCTGCACTTTCTATGTCCATATTTCTCATATGATGTTGTTCATGCCTGAAAATTCTGTCCAAATTAAATTTTCTGAAAGAATTTGAAGCAGGTTAGCGGAAAAACAGTATTGCCCATGGATCATTGTCTGAATTGGTGAGAACACCATTTTGGAATTTCATGTTATAGCGCTCACAATTTCCTAGTCTATGGAGCAAACTCAAAGCTGTCTGCATGCCATGAGAATTGATTGTCCTGTTCCAATAGTGAAGCAGAATATGGGATCTTTTTGTGCGTGGGACTCGTCTGTGGACTCTTCAGCTGGTCAGGATGAAGTGAAGGTAGGAGCCCATAACGGTATTCTCCGATAACCACCTTAACCATTTGATGGTGCAGGCCTAATCACGAACGCGTGCACTGGAGTGTACTGAAGCGAGTTCCATCGTAACTCGCACCGTTGTACAGTACTGTACGCTCCCTTGTATGTCACGTGAATCTCAGGCAGCCGACGAAATCAGCAGGCCTTAGGATTACAAGAAGTCCGGTATCGGCCCGTTTTTTCCCGTTTTGGAGTGTCTATTGCTATTTCTTCTACAGTACAGTTTATCGGAAGTTCTGATTGCAACTGTACTGACTTGGCAACAGGACCCCACCTATTGAGTAGGGCATCTTTTGGCTTGCACGAGATACTCATGGCGTTTGGGCATACAGGTACACCTCTCTAATATCGCGTTAGCTAATATCACTTCCTCTGAGTCTTCACTCTCAAACCACGCTTAGTTCAGTTACTAATGTAACGCCTCAATGCTCCAAATAAGCACCGTTCCTATTATTAAATTGCCTAATTTTTTGTTGAACGTTGTTGGAAGTTCAAAGAGGATTTTCAATTCTCTTCTTATGCATTTCTGAAGACACCATATGAACTTGTGAATTTGTGATAAGTGGAACACCGTGTGGGGAAGGTACGCCATGATAGCCATCGCCACCTCACCTCTTACAGTAAACTGTTTTGTAAACGAACTGATCTCTGCTCTCTCTCGCGGACGACTGATCTTTCACACAACGCCCAGAAATAATTGTTAACGTGCACAACCAAATCTTTGTTAATCACTTCCAAGCAGACCTCAACCGATCAACAACAAAGAGGACCAGTAATCACGGGAGCACAAGTTAATCCGATTCGTTTCCAAAGGTTCATGCACCCTCCGAGTAAACAAGTGGATAACACGTAAACGGTCAAAGAGATTGACCGTTTACGTATTAGAGTAGCTTCCGGGTATTGATAATTCAGCGATTCGGTCAGGCCCCTGGCGAGTCCCAAGGGTGAGCCGAACCATGCTGCCGAATCGGCAATGCCCGGAAGCTTCTCTGCCGTTAAAGTAGTGGAAGTCCAATTCTACTACCTGTAAGGTACACCTCATTTTGAATGCATGGAGCCAAATTCGAAAGCCCTTTTTCCGATACCGAGTTTCTGACAAGCCGCCGTGACCGGACAGAGTCCACAGATGCCCACTCATTAGTTTTGCTGTCCAAGCCACAAGTCAGATCATATCCCAACCCAAAAGAGCAGCACCTGAGTTACTGTACAGTAAGGTGCCCTCTCAGAAATTTCTGCGGCTATTCTCTCACCCACCCTGAACAACTTACACAAAAATTTGTGGGAGGGTTTTGTACAGTTCGCGTCAAGACTGCCACGACTCTCATCAGTGGGATTCCTCAGATATCTGAAGTGGCGTTGTATTCTCCGTGTTGCGACATGAATTGACATATGATTATAACATCTTATATGGGAGGAATGTTTCTACTAGCGAAATTTGTGAAGACTCTTCAACATAAACAGCACTAAATAATACTCTGTACAAACAATGGAAAGGCCATCCGTGGAAGTACAACTCTCTCAAAGGACGATCCTAATTTTTGTTTCGTAAGCTACACTAGATATAGAAGTAGCTTCTTTCGGCCATTTGGGCACTTTATTGGAGAAAATTTGATGTTCTTATGAGGCCCTGGCAACTCTTTTAAGTTGAAAATTGCAAGCTCTACTGATGATGAGGCCTATTGGGTTGATGAATCTTCAAGAAAGTGTAAGGGTGCATGAAAGACTGAGTGGGTCTTTGTGCGGCGGATAAGCATCGTGCACCGCTTGTTGGGTGCAATTGAAAATTCATAAAACTGTGAGCAAGATTTGGGAAAACAAAGTTACAACCGGATTGTGAAAAATCCAGCTGGGGCCTGTTGCTTTAATAGTGTGATGCTTGTTACACAAGCTTTCACTTACTAAGATATATTGCAAAATCTAACAGAATGATTAGTTCCGCATCATACTGTTCCGATTCCATTTTCCAAACTCGTCGTTTTGAATATTTTATACTCCGGGGTACTATACAATATCACTGTGGAAAAATTCCCCTCAGTACTGTTGGTTTTAACCCACTGAAGATTCCGATACAGAAACCGGACAGGAGATGACGATACCCAGAGACTAGTTCTCCTTATTATCACACTCTTTAATATCACATTCTGGTAAATATATCGAGAATTCGTCCCGAGTTATACCCATGTCATTGGGCGGCTGTCACTTATCAATTACCTCCTTTTAAACAACTCTGGTGGGAGGTTTGGGTCTTCAAAGTGAGAAGCAAAAGTGGTATATACATGTGTTTTATACATGTATTCCTACTGACCCGCAGTTGAATCCCTACTCGCCATTTTCTTGGAATAGGACCGGGTGTTTGATAGACTACAACAAACAAGTAAAAACAATTGCACTACCTCAAATACAGTACTGTAGATACACTTATCCACGCGGCATTGAAAAAAGTCTTGTGAAATGCTTATCAGAATCGCTATCGGGAAACTCATCAGTTCGTGAAAATACTGTTCACTTGGTACATTCTAAAAGGCTGATGCAGGGGCGTCGCGAGTCGTCGCGAGAGTGCTCCAGTATTGGTGGGCCTAACGCACATAACTTAACGGAAACGAACTGGAAGCAGCTATGGCCTGTCGGAGAGTTTATATTCCAGGTATCACGGCCAGCACCGCATCGACTCAAAGTACCAAATCTCTCTGTGTACTAGATGGGATGTGAGGCTAAGTTTCTATCTTTCTACCGCGGTTGAGGGTTCAGCGACTAAGCTTTCGTCAGTTCTCACTCTTTCTATTACCTCACAGCACATACAGGATTCCGCCATCTTCTCCTTCAACTTCATGACCTAGAAAACAGAGTCAGGCATGGATATTCTCCTATCTACTTGCATGCAGCTGCTGCACATTCAGGAACAAGTTTTCAGGAGACCATTGTCAAGCCAGATTTGCAAGGAATTGTAACCGTAAATCTCTTTCAGATTAAGCGCAGCTGAGAGATCAAAAATGTCTCACCTAATGAACAGCCATTATGCTCCTGTAGTCCTATACATGGCAAGTGAAATAAATATGAACCCCCGAATTCAAGGTAACTTACTAGCAGCTCTTTCCAACTCTCTAATGAATCCAGCGGACTAATTAACGCTGCTCAGGGGACACCACCCCAGTGACCCCGCCTCGTGAACACACAGTGTATATGCACTGACTGGGTGTCTCCTGAGCAGCGCTGCACCAAATCAAAGAGAAATTCGGTTTCCAAGCAAACAAGTTCGATTCAGCTGTCTTCGTCGTCGTCTTCCACGTCCCCACCTTCCTCGTCTTCCTCCTCTTCATCTTCTTCGTCTTCCGGCTCGGGATTGCCAATCCAGACGCCCACGTAGCGTAACTCATCCTCGTTAAACGTCTGCCGTGCGTCCAAGTCGATCAAAGGCTTAACGGGCCCGGACGCCATGGTCACCAGCACTGATAGCAACGATGCAATGTGTTGCAAGTAACTATGAGGAGCTCCTCAGTAACAAGAAAATCTTCAACACCTTCAATTCTTCCCAAGTTCCGACTTACATCGAGAAATCCTTGTGCTACAGAACTGGAATTAGATCCCAAAACCTTGACATGTCAAGAGCGCTCGTGAGAACGTCAAACGGAGCGAGCAAAAGCTCTAGATAGGCAGCAGTTCTGCAATCAAGGAGGACAGTTTGATCGATGATGGGCTCTCTGGGCAATCTAGTGTTTGGGCAACTTGGCAGTGATCGACTGAACGGAGCTGTCTTCGCCTTTAGCTTAAATAGGTTTTCGGCATTCAGTCATATGTACCAGAGAAGGCCAGAAGGGGTTTAGGATCCTCTTATCGGAATGGAACTCAGACACGTATTATAGAATTGTATTTGGGATTTGGCCTGCCAGTCAGTCGATGCAAATCAGGCATTTGAGTGCTTTCGTGACCTTGGGCTTCACCGAACGGGGGATCGGATGAACTCATTATTTACCGATAGTGTTGCCAGAATCAGTGGGTGTGAAGCCAGTAGGACCCTGTGTTGGCTGCTTGACTGGGTGGCAGTTTGAGAGAGGCAGGATTGCCGGGATTGGTTACCGTGTGTTGAGAAGGGGCGCTCGTTCCGATTCGCTTCTGCTAGGGCCTTGCGGAAAGGGAAGTTGTCTACAGTAGTGCTTGGAGCCTTCCAGAGTATACTCATAATGAAATTAAGTGATAACCACAGTAATCGACTTCAAAATGCTGTAAGTTTTCACTGTCGATGACGACTTTGACCAACTATATGTACAGAGATTCCCTCTTTGAATTATAGTAAATATTCAAATCCATGCTTTTGGAAAAAACATTCATCAAGACCAGAAACTTACAGTATCTTGAAATCCACTACAGTAGTGTGGTAGCATTAACTTTCATTATCAGTTTAGTGCTAGGGGGTGAGAATGTTTTTCTTATTTGCAAGCTGAATTCTAAGTTCCCAAATTTTATCATTGGTGGTCAAGAACTTGTTTTTGAGTTTTCTCCGAGCTCCAAATTTGGAAACGGGTTGGAGTTCCCACATGAGAGAAGCGTGTGTAGTGGGAACTTGGAAAATTAAATATTGGATGTGGGCTTGAAAGAAAGTGGCATCAATTATATTTATTGATATCTCTATCTTTTTTCATATTGGAAGAGTAGTTCAAGATTTTTCAAGATTGTTGGGTCACCCATGATTGAGGTATCCTCATTCAAGAGACATAAGTCAAATTCTGAAAGCATTTGATGGAAAAGGTACTTTATTGTTACGCAACTCAATGTGTGTTAGTTACTACAATTAAAATATAAATTTGAGTCACTTACTAAGTAATTCCAACAAGGCCTTTTGATCCACAATTGGTTGAGAGGAAATGGATACACTAAGCAATTCAAAAGGACTCCCTCCCTCTCGTTTCTATTTCAATAATCAATTTTCATCAAGATTTGATTCCTTCACTATTAGATCACCTATCATAATAAATTTGTCATTTAAATTTTGATGGGAAAAATAAGTCCAGAGTTTTTTCGTCAAAAGAGTGGATCTGTTGTGGCTGGCATGGCTCAGCATGTACTGCTCTCGAATGGTCGCAGCTTGGTACCTGCGCTTCATCCGCTTAGTGTTGAATCAGGGCTGCCAAGACCACCTTAAATTAGAGCTCTTCTAATTTCAGGCAGTTTTCAAAGCTTTCAATTTCTCACCATTTCGTGTAGGTTCAAAATCCGACAGGTAGATGCAATTTTAATCTCTATCATACCAATTTCAGACGCAGTTGTAACCACACAGAAACAACAACGAAAGGGGTTTGGCCAGTCTCATCTCATCTCAGGAGCTTTGAGAGTGAGACACATGCCACACTTGATTCACGTCGCCCAAATGGTAGGTTTTGTAATTTGGAGACTACATGGGCTCAAATTGCTGTAATCTCTAGTTCACAACCATCCCCACCTACACGACCCACAATCGGAATTACCAGTGAAGCGGCACAAGGTTTGCAATTTTGCACGCATGACCTCGAAATCCCCTGCTTAGCCAACCCGGCTCTGAAAGCGGAGCGAATTAGGGTTTTTGCAATTCGCTATGTGAGATCAGAATGAGCACTGGAAAGGGAGCTGTGCTCGCAGCCGAGTCTAGTCCGAAGAAGAATTATAACTCACAGGCAAATGGAGCTTATTACAGTTATTCCGAAATTTTTAAGGAAAATGATACCGATGTTAACAGAGTCTTTATCTACTTCCAGAGTTTTCAAGGAGATCATACTGTACGTGTATTCATTTGGACACGCGGAGCCAAACTGTGAAGCTGAATCTCTTTCGGAGATTCTCCGATAGTGCCACCGATGTGAACAGTTCCTTAATCCTCAGAGCCGCCACGAAAGAGTCAACATCACTAATTCCGGCTGTTGTCAGGCGACTCGATTGAAGCCCGACAGGGTAGAGGGGATTTTGAAAACTGTCAATTTTGGATGCATTGTCCAGTTAGTGAGAAACTAGATTTTTATTTTTTATTTTGATGGAATGTGAAGCCAAGCCAGCGGACTGCGTTTCTGTGCACTTGGCAACTGCTGAATTAAGTGAAAGTGGCGGCACTTTCCAACGGACAAAAGCTCTTCCGAATGGACCGGAACTGCAGCCGGGACGGAGCTCCGCGCGCGGAGAACAGTCGTTTCTAATTTGGTCGAACTACGTCGTTTGCTTCGGAGTACACAAGCGCCTCTTTCGCTTCTTTGCAGAGTCAGTTTGGGGTCAGTACTCAGATCCGGACTCCAGAGGTTGGGCTGTGGTGCAAAAGGCGAATATCGGCTTCAGAATCGATCAGTAGCTTCCCGAAATGGGGCATCGGTGCAATCTTGGGAACTGAAGAATCTTTGTGAGGCAGACAAGCGTATAACGATCCCTGATTTGGAATCGGAGTATCTTGGGGCCAATTCCAAAGGAGCAGGAAGATTCAAACGCGGTGGGAGGCGCGATGAAGCTCCAGCGGCGATGCCTGGCGACGGGTTCTCCGATTGTGTGCGGATCTTAGATCCATCGTGCCCAAGGTTATATTCTTTGTCCTCAATTCGCTCCTGGGTGTGTTTTTGCGATTCACGCATTTCTTTCAAATATTCTGTGGTACACAGTGACGAAGACAGTAGCGGGTGGAGGCGTACGGCAGACTTAGGGTTAGGGTTAACTCAAGATTAGCATTTCCTGTTAACAATGGGGTCTTATGCGGACATGGTACGGATCGCACATGCTCCGGTCGAACCGTCAGCTTCGGAGGTGTCGCAAGGGAAAAGGGAAGCAGAGCGGGCGGAAGAAGTAATCGAACCTGAGCTTATTGCGGCGGTGACTAGTATGGGCAAGCACGACAGGATCCACCCAACTATCGCAAAACCAGGTGAAAAACTTCCATCTGGATTTTCCCGAAGCTCTGCCGGTTTCTTGCTAAATAACAAGATCGAAGTTGTTCATGTTAACCAAGATATCGTGAAGAAGGATACCGAATATCTACAGAAGCATGCCATAGTGGCGTACTTTGTCGGAAGTAAACCCCATACAGACTCCATGTCGCTGTGGGCGCGACATTTACAGACGGTTGTTGGTGACTGGGTGGGGCTGGGGCGCAACTTGGGACGGGGCTTCTTCTAAGTTCTCTCCAAACAGCCGCATGTCACTCAGAAACTACTAATGCTTACCCCGCATAGGTCTCGCTGGGGTACCTGTATCTTCCAGACCTGGATCCCTGGCTTCAACCCTGCCAAACCAGTAAGGCTCAGAGTCCCTACGTGGGTGACTTTAAAGGATGTGCCAGGGGAGTTCCTAGGCATGGCACGAGAGATTGCAGAAGGGTTGGGGGTTGTCCTCGGAACTGACAAAAGAAACACATATCTGACCACCAAAGGTTCTGCGTGGGCCTCACCACGGGGGAGGGATGGAAAACGCACCTGGCGGTGATTAATGAGTTTATTGGCAAACAAGCAGTGATAATGGTGGACTATTGCAATCTATCGATACGGTGTAGATACTGCCTTGATACCGATCATCTGGTCAAGGACTGCCGCAGTGCGTCGAACAGGACTCGGGCCTCATCAAAAAACCAGGAGACGGAGGGTGATGCGGCTCACTCATCGATGCAAGCTGTGAAACAGAGCTCTGTCAGGCCAGCCGCGAACGACAATGATGGTGGGGTAGCTCCAGCTGCGACCCAGGAAGGGGCCCAGTCCAATTAAGTGTCGCGACAAGAGGTTCGTAAACCACAGCCCTCTCCCTCCCGTTCAGGTATTAGGGTGGGTTGTCCCCACGAACTTCAACATGAGCCAGAGGCTCGCAACCCTACTGTAGCCCCTGTAGAGAACAAGACTGGAGATCAGGAAATCGATTCTCAAACTGGCGAATCAAGCCATACCATGGAGTATACTTGGCACGGGTGGGAGAAGGTGAAGCGGGGTAGGAAGTCGAGAGCAATACGGCTAGTAGATGATGATGCCAGGAAACGCCATGAAGGGAAAAAACTAGCTGTAGCTAGTGCGAAGGCAGTCGTATTGTCGGAGCTGTCCTCCGGGCCAGGTCTATCCTCCCCGCGTACGAAGGATCCCCGCAGACAGAAGCCAGTAGATAAAGGAGCCAAAACTGGCTCTAGCAATCAAGATCAGGTAGTCATTAGTTCGGTGACCCCGAACAGCATCTTTCGGGGCCAAGCTAGCCCGAAACTAATTGGTCGAGCAGATAACCGCAGCCTCAACAGACAAGATCAACCGCCCGGTGTGGTGGACTGTGGCACGCAGACGGAGGGTCCTGGAGTTGTATCGTTAGACACCGAGAGAATGATAGCGACCTCGATGTCGCCCATGCCTCTTATCCCTACTCAGCCTGATCACACATCGAGTCTCAGTGATGATCTCGCACTCCCAGGGGAGGGCCCAGGCAGGACACTTTCGTGTAAAACTTACAAAAAGCACAGGACTGGGGTTAACTCTCCTAGAGATGCGATTGAACCGCCGTCTAGCGACCTTGTCATGACATCCAACGCAGCCCAAGGAGAGGGCGAGGCGCAGGGACTACGGGTGCAAACCTCTTCTCAGAAGGATAAAACAAAAATCCTTCTTGACTTGAACGGATCCGCAACGATCAATTCCACTTCCCTCCCTGGTGGTAGCAATGCCGCCACTCCAAGAGTGCTCGACACCCCACGGGAGTTACAGGACGATGCTTCTCAATCTAATCATCAAGAGTCTGTTCCAGGGACTCCAGATAGATGGACTACATCTTGGTCGACCCTTCCAGCGCGTGCCCAAATCGAGTTCAAAGAATGGTACAAAACGTTGTATACCTCGCAACCAACGCATGGCTTCCTTACTCCTCAGTCAAATAGGAATCCTGAGTACCAATCCCATCGAAAGGCAGACCTGTCGGAATCTTCACGCAGACATCGAGCGTCTGTCCTTGAGAGTAAAAGGAAGACCTCCAATAAACTCCATGAGGGGCGCAGTTCAGAGAGAACCGAGAATGGCAGGTCAGCGCAGAGGGGACCGTTAGTGTTCCCTGACCAATCCCAACCCTCTCAATGAAAGTCACCATATTATCACATAACCTCCAAGGGGTTAATGACTCAAGAAAGATTGATCTGGTACGTCATTACTGCTCGGCGCTTTGCCACAGCATTGAATTTTGTGCTTCCAGGAACACAAGCTTCGTGGAGCACGCTTGTTGGCTTTTGGGAATTCAATATGGCCCAGGGCAAAAAATTTCGGTAGGAATGCAACTGTGGGGTACGGCCATCAGCTCGGGGATCCAGGTGCAGGCAAAGGGGGAGTATGCATGTGGGTCTCACCGTCTATTCAGCACTCGATTTCTTCCACTGGTTATTTAGGATGCGGGAGAGCTCAATGGGTCAGATTGAATGATGTTCCGGGCGGAGCGATTGCAATTCTGAATGTCTATGCTTCGACAGACCACAGAGAACGGCTAGAGCTCTGGAGCAAGTTACTTAGCTGCCTTCCCACCGATTGCAAATGGATTTTGACGGGAGATTGGAATTTTGTGACTGAAAGGCAAGATAAGTCATCATTATGCGGGAAGTTGGTCTCTATTGCTGAGAAGCCAATCTTCGACCAATTACTTGAGACACTAAATGTAAGTGATTTCTTTCCGTCTTCCAACGCTATTCGTTTCACGTGGGACAACCACAGATTGGATGGATCTCAGTTGCTAGCCAGACTGGATAGAATGTACTCGCCCATTCCCCTTGGTGGCAGTCCAAACATGGTGTTTGAATATTATATTAGAGGTGACTGTAATTACTCAGATCATTTACCTGTCTAGGGAAGCTTCAAACTTTTAGCCACCAAAGTACACAAATCCTCATACAAGATGAGTGCTCGGTATCTTATGGACACAGTAGTTAAGGATTGCATCTCAGACTTATGGCGCTCCAGCTCCTCAAAGAACTTCTTTGGAAAACTCCGTCAATCAGTTAAATTCTACAAGAACTACTGCAAAGAAAAGGCGAAGGAACAGCGGATTGAAGAAGCGCGCTTGAGGGCTGAATTAGCTGAAGCTGTAGAACAGCTACAGGCCGACTCCACTAACCGAGTCATTCAGGACCGCCTCAGTGAGCTTGGAGAGAAACTCGGGAATGTTGAAAAACAACACATCGAGGGCTTAAAAATTAGGAACCGCCTGCGTTGGAAGAAAGTGGGGGATCAATGCTCCAAGGAATTCTTTCACGCCCACAAAGATCGCGGAGCCGGGGCTAGAATGACTGTCTTGGAGGACAGCGAAGGTTCCCTTCATACGAAACAGGAGCAGCTGGAACAGATCTGCTCGGCATTCTACAGCAAGTTATACTCTGCTCCAACGCCTTCCCTGGACAGAGAGGGGGCCCAAGCCTTCTGCCTAAGAGGTGTAGCAAACTGGGTTCCTGATGAGCTTAAGCAATCCCTTTCTCGTCCCATCAGCTTAGATGAACTAGGAGAGGCGCTGAAACGTATGGATGCTACTAAAGCTCCTGGCCCCGATGGTATTGTTACCGGTTTTTACCAATGCTATTGGGAAACTATTAAAGAAGATTACTTCGCCATGATCTCTGAGGCGATCAAGACCAAGAAGATGCCACAGGGAATCACGAATGGAGTCATTACTTTGATACACAAAGGAGGTGAGAAGGAACAACTGACCAACTGGCGACCCATTACCCTCTTAAATGTGGCCTATAAGATTTACAATAAAGCGCTCCAATTGAGACTTCAACCGGTGTTAATGAAGCTGATTTCAAGCGATCAGTCAGCATTTTTACCCACCAGGTACATACTGGACAATATCTTTCTCATCTATGAAACTCTCGATTGGGCATTTCATTCTCATCAACCAGTGGTTTTTCTAAAGCTAGACTTTCGTAAAGCCTACGACATGGTTGACTTGGACTTTCTAGTCCGTGCCATGACTGTTATGGGGTTCCCAGAGTGTTTCATTTCCATGGTCAGATTATTATTTCAAAACGCCAGTGCGTGTGTTAAAATCAATGGAGCTCTTTCCTCTACATTTCCTCTTAAACGGGGGGTCAGACAAGGCTGCCCATTGGCGCCCTATCTGTTTTTAATTATCACGGAGGTTTTGAACTCCATGGTGAAACTCGCCATGTCGAATGGAGTCATTAAGGGAGTGCGTTTACCGATGTGCAATCACCAACAAGCCATTGCTCAGTTCGCTGACGACACCTCCATGATAGTGATTAGGGAGGAAGTCGTGCTCAGGGGTACAATCTACACTCTCGACTGTTTTTGCTTGGGCTCAGGACTAGTGATGAACTGGGACAAATCGTGTGGCTACTGGTGGTCGTTTCACGATGAGGTTCGATCTAGGTGGATAGACCAACTTCACATTTCATGGGCTGAGCCAGGAGATGTGAGCAAGCTGTTAGGCTCAATATTTGGCCTGACTTTATCCACTGCCGATGTCGATCAGTTCCTCCTGGACATAATTAATGACAAACTGGAGACTTGGTGTAACGGACGGGTTAACACTGCTGGTCGTGTTGTGGTAGTCAATCACATTTTATTATCCATTATGTTCTTTTTCATTGCCATCTGGGCTGGTACGATTATGGGGATTCACAAATGCAAGAGCGCCATCATGAACTATATGTGGTCTGGATCGATCCACCGTTCTAGAGCGAAAGTTGCCTAGTTACAATGTTGTCAGAGTAAGGACAAAGGGGGGCTCAGATTGATCAACCCGGAAGATGCTCTCACTGCTCTGCTAGTGAAATGGGTGGTGAAAGCCAATGAACCACAAGACTCGAATCTACATGTCCTTTTGAGGTATCGATTGTCTCAATTCCAGCCATATAGTGGCGGTCAGTGGAGCCCAAGCCTTGAGTTTTTCACCTTATCAGGTTTCCAGGCAAAGAAAGGTTCTAAGGTCTGGACACGCGTTGGCAAGGCATGGAAGAAAATGGTGGGGGAGCTGATCACGATACCCCCGCAATCACTAGAGGAATTACTCGGGGAATCGTTGTGGTGGTCCCGTTTTTCGCCACAAATTGGCTCCGGCTTTGCTAAAAAGCGGGCGGCCCAGCTTCACAAAGCAGGGCTGAAAACGGTGGACCAAGTCTGGACTGGTACAGGTTTCCTCACCTTCGAGGAAATGAAAGAGAAGTTCGAGTTGAAGGACTCAGAACTCGGAGCATGGGAGGCGACTACTCACTCTCTACAGCGAACGTGGGACCCGTTGCTCACAGCACCCCATTCAACTGCTCATGCAAAGGAATGGATTGGGGGTTACGCGTCAATTCATGACAAGCAACCATCGATCATCTTCCAATTTAAACCCGGGCTTAATATCAACCTTGATGGCACGTTACAAGACTGGTCTCTTCCAGCAAACCTACTCGCGTTAATTGTATTACCAAAGACTGGGCGTATTGTGGAACGATGCTTACCTCAGCTGGATTCACGTGACTCAAATGCTCCGGTTCAATGGCATGGCTCATTCCATCGAGTCCGGGTATCTTCAGTCAAAAGGAGAGCTTCACAGATCCCGATTAACATGTGCTTCGGTAGGGTAGATCGACTTCAATGGGACCCCAATTGATACCAATGGCCTACCACGCAAGGTTCAGTCCCGTTTTTCCACTACAGTGCCCAACTGGGACGAGAGATATTAAAATCCAAGCATGTAGTCCCTGACGTCGTAGAACGGAAGTGGCAGGGTGTTCTCCCCCTCACTCATTGACTTCGCTGGAAAACTGTCTGGCTCAAAGTGCGCACTCCTAAAGAGGCCGGTCTTATGTGGCTCATCTGGCACAGGTCGGTTGCCGTTAATGCGTGGAGAGGATACATCTGTCACGATATCCCAACTGAGTGCCCGGTTTGCCCTCTGCGAGCTAACGAATCAGTGTTGCATCGATTCTGGGAATGCCCTATGGCGCAGAGAGCGTGGCAATGGGGTATTCACATTCTTAATACCCTTATCCGAGGGAAGGATGCCAAAGGACCGTGGCCGTCATTCAGCTGGAAGCAAGGGATATTCTCCGATCGCATCCCTCGGAAGTTTGATTGCATAAGTAGTATGTGGGCGGTATTGCGTTCTGTTATTCTATGGTCTCTGTGGATAGAACATAATGACGTAGTGTTCAACAACATCCGCTAGAGCCCTGTTAAGCAGATGCAGCGCATATGGCTTGATTTTGTTGACTATGGTCGGGTTGAGTGGGAGCACACCTTGACTCTCATGAAGAACAAAACGGACTCTGCCTCTAGTCTTCAGGAGAGATTTGTCAAAAGATGGTGTAGACAAGGTGTGCTTGCTGATTGGGTTGATGGTAATCCGCGATGGCGTTTAGCGGGACCCAGAGCTGGGTTCGTTTTCAAGCCGCCTTAGTTTCTCTGGTGGCTTTTGGCGCGGCTCGCGCCGCGCCTGGGGCCACCCCCCCACTAACGTAGTTAGGACTAACACTGACTTCTGACTCTCCCCTGGCCGCTTGCGGTTGGGGTGTTGTTTAATTTTTCTTCCTTGCAGTAAAGGTTCCCCCTTTATTTGTGTCAAAAAAAAAACAAACTAGATTTTTTGGAGTTTCAACAATACAAAAGTTTTTTATTGTTGACGATGGGAATCTAGCACTGATGGATGACAAAGAATCTTTGTACATATGTTGGACTTAAGTTAAGTGCAACTCAGTTGTGTCTCTTTGGCTGGCCCTCGGTCGCCCCGCCTTTGGCGTGTTTTCCTGCCTTCCTCCCTTTGGCTGTTTCTGCCCTCAGGCGCTGGCTACTTCGCCTTCGGGCGTGTATCAGTTTACTCTCTTATTAGTAAAGTGTGCGGGTTTTCTCTCTTATTTGCAACTATTCATTCTCAAAATTGAGTGAAAAGGGGAGATTTTCTACAATACGTTGACTTCCAATGAGTGCTTTTGGAGTATTTTAATTCCTAAATGCTCAAGACCTGTTTTGAACTTCTTGGAATTTGCTCTAAATTGAACAATATGCTCACATTTTGATAAGTTGCATCAATTTTTAAATGATATTGAGATAATGGAGAATTTTGATTGATATTAAGATAATGCAAAAAAATTTAAATGATTTATCTTAAAATTTCTAAATGATATTAAGATAATGATAAAAAATTTACGATAAATCATTCAAAATTTGTTAAATTCCCTTATAATTATATTCTTTTAATGCAACAACTTTTCAGTATCTTACAATCTATAAAATTAAAATTCTTGAAATTTTTTCCACATTTCTAAATGTTTGTCTCTTCAACATATGGATTTCAAATAAAAAATTTCATCATTGCAAAAGAAACCAACAAGAAATGATTAATATATTGTAAATTCATTGAACCTCCTTGCATTATAAGAAGTTTTATATACTCCATATTGCTTTTGAAATTTCTCACCACTAAACCTAACATCATGTACTTATAAATGGTGAAAATCTTGATTTCTATGTAGTGTAAAAATTTTATTCTAAGAGAATTTAAAGTTTGCTAACCACGGTTTCCAAGAATGAAAAAAAGAATTTTTTCTCACTACAAACATTATAATCTTTCAATTCATCCAATCAAGTAATTTGAAATTTTTTCCCACACATTATATTCAATTGTAAAAGTCACCTTTAATTGTAACCACTAGAAGAAAACTGCATTAGAAATCTGCAAAACGCGTGGGCTGAAATTTGTTGAGTTCCATGTTTCCAACACAAAAATCTGCGTTGGAATGCATTCCAACGCAGATTTTTGTGTTGGAAACATGGAACTCAACAAATTTCAGCCCACGCGTTTTGCAGATTTCTAATGCAGTTTTCTTCTAGTGAACAATGGTTTGAGAAGAAGATTAAAGTAAGAATAGTATGATACAAAAGAAATACAACACCAAACACTATCAAACCCTAGTTTCAATGCTCCAAGGAGTTTCATCTTGTCATTAGGAAGAAAATCACTCCCTTCAATGAAGACTTGAAGTTAAGAGAAAACATTTTTTTTCTAGAAGCCACCTTGATATAGCTAATCAGATAGACTTAACAATTGTTCACCATATTTTATTAGTTCTACACATGCCAAATTTCAAAAATTGATGAGGATTTTAGCAAAAACTACTTAAAAGATGTCCAAATTGTCCAAGCTACAAAAACATAGGATAACATAACTTTTGATCCAAGCACCTAATTTCAAAAAAGAATTATATGTCTACTAGCAATATACATGTTAACACCATGTCTCAAAATTTCATGAACCTCTAATCAAAATTGAGTTCATAAGAACCTATCTAGATTTTCAATTGTCCATTCTATAAACAATTGTCTTTTAGGAGTAAAAGAAGAAGTAGCCTAATATATAGTGAGTCTCATGAGTATTTATTGATGGTTTATAAAATGCAGTTAGTTTAACTATTTTCTCATCAAATTTTGAACACATTGAAGTTCAAATAATACATTTGTATAAAATGATTCTTTCAAAAAAATTTTAAAAAAATTATTTAAAATTTATAAATATAATTTAATAATAGTGAAAAACTTTCAATAAAAGTAAATTTTTTTCAAAACTCTTATGTACGAGGAATGGGAATTTCTTGGAACTTTTATATAAGGACCTTATAAATTTTAAAATTTCATTGAGTATTAGTGACAAAAATATGGCTCCCAATATTTATATTTTTTATTTATATTTTTAAAAATCTCAAAAAAATCATGAAATAAAATATCTATTTACTTTACACATTTTAACTTTCCATTCTACCATTCAAATTTGTATACATGGTAAAGGAAAAAATTGTAATTTTTCATCTTACATAATTTATACTCAAATCGTATGCAATCCCAATCAAGTATACCAAATTCCAATTTCAAAAAAGCAAATTTCCATTTTTGGTGAATTTTTTAAGTCAATTTTCATAGTTTTGCATAGTATTCTATTGAAAAAAATTGCTAATAATTTTTTTAATCCACTTGCTTAGAAATATAAGGAACATCCATAAGCACATCTTTCCTATTAATAAACACCCTATTTTAAGTGAAAAAAATAATAATTTAGGAAGAATTCAATGTAAGGTGTTATATGAACAAATTTTGTAAAATAGATATCTTTATATTTTGACTAGAAATTGTTATTTGACCCTCACTCTATAAACAATATTTAAACATTTGGGCATGATGGTACAATTACCATGCCAAAATCAATGAATTACCACAAAAATGAAATGAAAAGATTTACTACAAATGGAATTTTGTTTTTTTTCAATTGATATTTGGTATACTTGATTGGGATTGTGTAAGAAGTAAGTGTTAATAGTTATGCAAGACAAAATCTTTTTAATTACTTTCTTCACTATGCAAAAAGAAATTTGAATGGCAGAATAAGCAATTTGCATGATTATTAATTGGAACTATCTACTTCTATAAAATCTTAACCTTAAAAGAACATGTTGGAAATCATGCTTTTTGAAATTGTGCAAGTCATCTACTATAAAAAATTCAAAAGTTTTCATTGGAGACCAAACTACTATTCATGAAGTCCCCCTTTTATACAAAATTTCAATGATGAGTAGTTGTAGTTTTGTTCTACATGCAAGAATTTTCTATCATCCATTGAACACTTAATATCCACAACAGTGTTAAAAGATTAACAACTATGGAGCATTTTTTTTTAAATTTAATTTTTTTTTAAGAAATGCCATAATGGTGATATAAAATGTTGTAGTGGTACTCCAATTGCAACATTCATCCACTATTGGATGTATAGTATGGTTTTCATCCACAATCAGGCAATTTCATAATATTTTTTAAAATTAGTACGGAGTATTTGCTTGAAAATGATTGAGAAGGAACTTCCGCAGGTCTGGTGCAATTTCATGCAGCACTCCCATTCCGATACAATCTGACTGATTGTCTGATTTCAATGTGATGACTCACTCCGATTGTTTTCTTCCTCTTGACCCAAATGAAAAGTTTTCATCGCCAAGAAGCCCCAGTGAGACGGAGGATTCCCTCTGATTGAAATCAGATACGGTTTAAAGTAGGTACACCCAAAAGCGCCAGTTTTTCATACTGTGCCTAGTTCCTGTTATTAGCTAGTTCAAATTTTTATGCAGTCTTGTGGGAAAGTGAAAGCATGTTCCAACACACCAAAGAACGCAGGATTTGGATACCGTATGCAGAAGTTATTAACAGTCAAAATCTGTTTCTGAAAGCGCCATCTACAGTCTGTGAACATGACTGATTTTGGAAATGTATGTGCATTGTAGATGGCGCTTTTAGGAACAGGGCTTTTTTGGGTGTACCTACCTTACTCATTTCCTCACACCGAGGACTGAAGGTTCAAGTTCAAATATACTATGTATATTGTAAGTCTCCAAATAGTAGACTCGAAGTAGTACCCTCCAACACCTACCATTTATATTAATTTAATTGGGTTAACCCGTAACTGCCCAGTCGACGATATATGGCCAGTTTGAAATTTCAGGCCCATTCCTGAGCGGGCAGTTAAATTCCTTTGATCGTTAAATTTTGTTTTTTCGGGTAGTTTTAAGGGTCAACTATTGAAAACTTTCATTTTTCACTGAAAAAAGTACATATTTAATTATTGAGAGGTCTTCAAAGGCATACATGTACCAAAAGTGAAGAGTAAAGCTTGCCAATTTTACTTCATTTCCTATCGTTTAGCAATTTCTCTTGATTTGAGATCTAAGAAATTGTACATATCCATTTGCTTTGAGAATGGTTCCAATGGAAAGTGTCAAGTGTTTTTGTGATACTCACCATTGAAAATTTTAACATACAACTATTGATTTGGAGCTATTTGCAATTTCTATTTATAAAAAATTATTGCACTTCAACAATTGCAAGGTCAATTGTGTAATGAGTTTAATAGCTTTTCATGTAAAATTAAGTTTTTTAGAAGTGCATTTTAGTGTGCTAACACTCTACGTAGTTGTTCATGTCACTTCCAATCCTCCAAAAAATTTATATGCAAATTTGGGAAACATTGTGAGAAAAGGCAGCATACTAAATATAGAAAATGTAGTCTTTTCTCATTATAATCTCACAACTCCTATACAATTTTACACTCAAAATTTGTGTACTTAATAATAAACAATCTCTTTAAGATTTGTACGGTTAGATTTTGAAAAAAAATCAACTTGCTTCATTAGAGATGACTACAAGCCAATGGATTTTAAATTCCATTCTCAAAAGACATTTGAAAAGGCTTGGGCATTTAGGGGTTAAAGTAGTCTGCTCTTAAAGCGACTATTTGAAAGTTGATTTCCTTTTGAGGGAAGCTACAATAACCTCTTTGAAACAATTTTTTGTTAATTTTGCTAAGAAGAAAATTGGAATTGGCATCTAACCCAAGTCCTTTCGTATTTTTTGGACCTTTGTGGAATTAGTTACAAATTTTAAAGTTGAAACATAGTGACCACATCCTAAAATGTACACTATTGGTACATTGAAAAAAGTAAAATGTACTTGTATCATAATTGCTTTTAGAGTATGGCTACTTTAAGAGTAGACTACCACTAAAGAAAGGGCCTTGACAACTTGTGTGTGTTGATTATTATTTGTCCATGTCTCTCACTATTGTAGTTTGATAGGACTACTTGAGTTGATGGCTCGAAGCTATGTTAAATCAAAGGAACCAAAGTAATATTCAGATTAACATGAAAACAATTCAGTAAAGATTGCCTTTCGTCGTGGTGGATGCTTGTTAATTTACAACAAAGATATTAATACGAACTATGCTTAAGCAAAGACCTTTTGCCCTTTGAAGTCTACATATTGCTTCTAGTACAACCCATGAAAGCACATTAGAGGAGATTTGAACCTCCAAAAGACTACAAGCTCCTAAATGCTAGGAACACTATGAGAACATTAGAATTGTTGTGACATCAACAATTTGACATAGTTGTGCGACTTCCAATTCAAATAATATCAATAATCAATTACTTTAATCAAATACTAAATATTAAAAAAATATTATATATATATATATCATTTTAAAACTTTTTGATGCACTCTAAATTTTTTGAAATGTTTTTTAATGTTTTTTTGAATGCAAATATTCAAATCAATAATGGCTAGTTTGTAGCATTGGGAACAATTTTAGAAAACAACCCTCAAACAATCTCTTGAAGATCTCAAATTTCCTCTAATGTCATAAGGTTACAATAATAAGCCACACTATACGAGATTGACTACTATGCATTGGGCTTTTGTCCCTTTTATTTTAGGGAAATCCTTGTAGATAGTATATTATGTATAGTATTTTCAAGGCTAGAAAACTCTAAAATCGTTCATCTCAATCAGTCAAGATCTTAAACATCCTTTAAATGGATGCAACTTAACAAAATCTTGGTGCGTTTTTGAGATGAGGCCTTGCCTTCTTACGCACAGGGAAGGTAGGAAGTTTTATCTGATGTAGCATCAGGCAAAATGCATTATGTTTTCTACATTCTACTGTTCATGAAAGGGGAAAGTATGAATTCATTAGTTGAATATGTGAGTATGTGGTAAAGTGTAAGTTCAACAAACACTTAATACATGAAGAGGGAAATCTTTGTATCTTTCCCACATGTTAAAACACTTCCCAAAAAAATGTGATTTTATCATGTGGTTCTTTCTTCTAGAAATTATCCCATAAGCATTGTCGTTGGTGAGACTCTCATGAAGTATAAGAGGCAAGTCTTTTTAGAGTAATTCCAAAGTTTGTACTTCTGGTATGTCCAAGTACTAGTACATATTATATTGTATAGTTGGGTACCATAAACTTACAAATTTTTGCATTCACAGTGAAAAAAAAGTTCACTGTTGCCCACTTTGACGCCCTTCTGAGGGCTGAAAAATTAATATTTTTCCATGAAATATTTTTTACAAGATCCTCTCTATGCTAATAACATATGTGCCAAATTTCAAGTCCAAATGATATATACAAAAGAAGATATTCAAACATGTACCAACATGTGTAGTTCAAAAAAAAATTTCACTACTACCAACTTTGACACCCTCCCAAAAATTGAAAAAAAAAGTTTTGGCCTTGAAGTTCTTGGTGTAAGATCACCTTTTTTTTCCATAACTACACATGTTGGTAGAAGTTGAACTACTCTTTGTGAGAAAAAATTTTGAACTTGAAATTTGGCACATTAGTTAGTAACACTAAGGTGATGTCATGCCAAAATTTTCATGGTAAATAAACAATTTTTTTGCCCTAGGGTGGGTGTCAAAGTTGGGCCATAGTGAAATTGTTTCTCATGGCTACACTTGTCAGTTGGTAGAATTTGAAGGGTCATTGCAAGAAAAACCTGCGGCAAAGTGTAGCGTTTTGCACAGTACTTACTTTTTTCTTTGGGAGTACTATATAAATAGTAAATCAATTTTTTTTAAAAGTGAAAAATATGTCTGATGTATATACCTTTAAGAAGAAGATACCCTAGGAAGGAAAAGCATAGAAAAATTCTCTAAGTAGGAGAACTAGAAAAGTGCTGAATTTCGTGAAAATTGCAACTTTCACTATATTTTCACATTTTAATTTGTAAAAAATAGGGAAAGTAATTTTTCCTAAAACTAAAAAATAGACATTTCGGAAGACTTTATGGTAAAGGTATTTCACCAAAATAATGATCCGAAAACTATCTTAATTGTTCAAAAATGTGCGCGCAAGGGAGGCCTGTTAGCACACATGTAGAGGAAAGAGAATAATGATTTTTTAAATTTCCTTTGGTGTAAACATGCCTACTTAGTGTAGGAATAGACCCTAGAAATCTCAGATCTAAATTATTAATTTAAAGTACTCCCCAGTACTAAAAACCCCTAAACCGCAAAGTGTGACAAATTAGAGAAATTAGAATTTAAATATAAAATGATTTTTGAAAATTTCTGAAAAATAAGGGTTTTGATAAATATCAAGTCAGTCATCTCCAATAAAAATTTCAAGTTCAAAGAGTTAATGCTTCAAAAGTTATAGCTCATGACAACTCCGTCACTCAAAGTGTGATGCCAAATAGTACAAGTCTTTCTTGCATTCACCCTGAACTACTCTTTGTGAAAAATTCTTTTGAACTTGAAATTTGGCACATTAGTTAGTAACACTAAGGTGATCTAACACCAAAAATTTCATGGCCAAAACTTTTTTTTTCGATTTTTGGGAGGGTGTCAAAGTTGGTAGTAGTGAAATTTTTTTTGAACTACACATGTTGGTACATGTTTAAATATCTTTTTTTTTATAAATCATTTGGACTTGAAATTTGGCACATATGTTATTAGCATAGAGAGGATCTTGTAAAAAGAAAATTCGTGGAAAAATATTAATTTTTCAGCCCTCGGGAGGGCATCAAAGTGGGCAGCAGTAAACTTTTTTTTCACTGTGAATGCAAAAATTCGTAAGTTTATGGTACCCAACTGTACAATGTATTTTACATTGTTTAGTAAACTACACTTTGTAAGTAAATATAAGATAAAATTATATAATTAAAAAAATATATGTTAATGTTCTCCAAGATTATCAAACTCTTTTCTCCAATTTATTTAGTACCTTCCATATACCATTACCACAAGGTAATCTATTACCAAGAGGAACTACATTCCCATATAGTAATTGATTACCATGAGGTAATGGCCATATTTTTCCCTCCTTGGAGTTCTCTGTTTTCTAGGTAAAGTTCAGGTAAGCTCCATGTTGATTCCCATGAGGGATTGGACTCTACCTTCCCTGTGACGGTACTCTGTTTTCGGTTGAAAGCAAGAGATTGCCTGGGAGAGGCTTGGCTAGAAGTCTTAAGTTTCCTCAATATACTCTGTCCTCTGATTCACAGCACATATTCCATGTTCTGCCATTGCACATTCAAGAACAAGTTTTCAAGCCCCAAATTGAGACCAGAATTATCTCCAGATGATCCATAGTTTGTCTAGCTCAGTGCACTGTGACTTTAAGGAAATGGTCATTGATATATTAAGAGCAATCATGTGAGAACTCGCGTATGGTACATAAATGTCTCTCCAAAGGGGCAACTATCATGCTCCTTGGCAGGTGAAATAGTCTAGAGAATCAACCTCCCATCTAGTTGAAAGTAAAATTTGGTATTTTCTTTAATTTAATCTGTGCCACTTCTTTTGCTTCAACTCCAGAGGACATGACTGTCGCCAAGCATCAGTCAACATCAGCTTCCTCTTTGTCTCCACCGTCTTCCTCATCTTCCTGGCCTTCTTGGCCGTCTCCCTTCTCGTCTTCTTCATCAGGCTCCGGGACGCCAAAGTTGGATGAAGAAGTGCATGAATATGATTGAACAATATTTTTTGGTCCAAAAGATGGATGGATGTAGAAATACAATGCTTCACCAAATTTCAAGGTTCCCAACACTTTCTTAAAAACTAAAATAAAGGACTGTTGAGTGGACTATTACCTGCCCGTCTGTACGTACGAGCTACATTTGGGAAACAATAAATGGAGTAACATTTAGAAAAACATAAGGACAACAATCCAGCAGAGGTTGCCTTCATGTGGTGCTTTGTTACAACAAGCTTAGCTTACGATAAAATTATTTGCATGAATCAAACAAAATGCTTACTCACCATGACCATGCAGTATGCAACTGTCCAATCTCCCCTTTGGCTTGGAATCATTCCATGCAAGCGACTCCGTTCAAACAGTGGCACTCACGATGCAAAGGATTTGTTATACAACAGTGACCGGCACTTTTAAATTGAAAAACTTTGCTAAGCATTATTAAGAGACAAGGAATTGGCTGCATTGCCAACCAACTATTAAAAGACCTAGAAACACCCACCTTTCATTTCTCCAGAACATTCGCATGCAGACAACATTCATGTTCAAAGCTCTTAGTTATCCAAGTTGCAACTTCAGCAATGCCTGCAGAGTCCTAAACTTTTACCTATGCTGAAGAGCCGTGGAGCTCAAAACTAGGTGCAAACGGAGCTCAGTTATAGCAAATCCCCAATCCCGTCTGGAATTTGCCCCACCAAATACAGATCTAACTTTTCACTATTCCAAACCTAGAAGTTGAAATGTTTTTTTATCACTAGACAGTGAAAATGAACCACTTCAAAGTTAGCTAGAAGACAAAAATTATAGTGTAGGCAAATCACGAATGCCAAAGCACATTTCACTCCAAATTGCAAAGTGCACTGTGACTGTGAAGCCAAATGGTCATTGATACATTAAGAGCATGTGACAGGCCTGACTCACATACGAAGTGTCTCACCTAATGGGAAACTATCATGCTCCTTGGCAGAAAAAATAGTCCATGTACCTCCCATGTAAATGAAAGCAAAATTTGACATTTCTTTCAATTCACAGCACTTCTTTAATTCGATTCAACTTCAAAGAAGAAATCTACACAAATGGACTGAAATGGAAATCGAAAATTCTAAACAATCTACAAGTTAAGATTCCTACTTCGTGCCAACGACTGCAAATGAGTACTCTTCTTCTGAAAGAGCTCCAAAGTTTAGATATAATGCCGAAAACCTGAAGCAATTAAATAGTCAAGACCATCTGCTTGTCTGTACACGTCAGACCTCCCAAGCAACTTCCATTTTTTGGGACATGCACGGTTCTCAAAACCGGAAAAAAAAAAGCAAGGAACCCGCATGACTGTCGCCAAGCATCAGTCAACATCAGCTCGCTCATCGTCTCCACCGTTTTCCTCGTCTTCCTGGCCTTCTGCGCCTTCCTCTTCGTCTCCACCGTCTTCCTCGTCTTCCTGGCCTTCTCGGCCTTCCTCGTCGTCTTCTTCATCAGGCTCCGGGACGCCAATCCACACGCCCAAGTCGCGCAGCTCGGCTTCAGAGAATGCCTGTGTTGCGTGCAAGTCGATCACAGTCTTGACGGGCTCTGGATCCATGGTACCAATCAGGCTGGAAGCAAAGAAATAAACAATGAGTTCGAAGTGAAGAGTCTAACAACTCTTACGAAACCTTCCGATATTCTCCCGTACGTACTTCCCTTGACGTCGATCTTCGCATAAGTGAGTGAAACCTTAAATAGGTGCTGGAACAAGCTGCAACAAGAACGTCAAAAAAAAGAATGGGCTCAGGTGATTACGTTGCTTTTGCTTTCTTACATACTGCAAGTTAGAAAGACAACTTAACATTCTTCTGAACTACTCCGACCGAGGAAAAGTTCAGCGCTGCTGCTGAATTTCAATACTAATAGCCTGAAGCGCAGGTTTGGATTACCTTGTCCTTGGGATGATTCTGCTCCTTCACAACCCCAACTTCAAGTCTTCAACAGGCTTGGAATACTCGTAAATATGGGTAAGTGCAGGCTCGTGGCCATAGAACAGCTGCAACACAAACTCGGTCCACCAGAATTGTCAGAGAGGTTCAAACATACGAACTCCAACCAATGCAACAGAATTTGGTTTAGAAAAAAGGTAGAAAGGATCAAAAAAGAGCACACCTCATTGAATGTCCACGCATTTCCTGGCAGTCTTCACATCCTGTTCATGAAGCAACGACCGGCCTCCATCAGCGAACATTTCATAGCTATCAACTCACAGCAAGTTTCCCCTCGTGTTGTGAAACTTCTACAGTTTTAAGACCAGTTGTTAGCAAAGTTAGAAGCTGTTTTATACACCCATTAGAGTAGGGCCTACTCTAATGGGTGTATAAAACAGGCACTGTCACTGAAACAGAGCCATGGAAAAAAGTATGTTTGCATGTATAAAATGGTTCCTTCAAACTCTTCTTCTATACATAACAAAGAGTGAGATTCTGGAAAAAATACTCGGTGGAGTAATGTTGGTGACCAAACATAGTCTCTCCAGAGGCACCATGACGATACAATGCTCGAATTAATGAACGCGATCGACAGAAATGGGTGTAATGAGCAACTCTTCATTAGAGACAGAGTAAAGCGATGATGTAATCAAAGGCAGTCCGATTATCTTAAGCTTGATCCCGGATCCCCTCTTCCATAGCAACTGATGTAAGGCTCTCATACTCATAGCTTCTAAATAGACAAATTGGTCCATCGTGGGGCGGCGAAATTTCCATGGCTTCGGGGCGTTGGCGGGCTCTGCAAACTTGGTGGGCACTGCCACTCTGAGCCACCAAGCGTAGACCGAGCAACGAAGCTGATCGGGGCTGCAGTAACTCCCCAGCATCAGTAATGACCAGCTATAGTACTAATGACCTGTCTGTAAGCATACAATACAGTCAGGATTTGCTCATTTACGAATTCTTGCATACACAGGGAACAAAACTTCACTGCTGCCAATTTTGACGCCCTCCCAAGGGCTGAAAAATTATTTTTTTAACATGAAATTTTTTTTCCACAAGATCCTCTATATGTTAATAACACATGTAACAAATTTCAAGGTCAAAAAATTTACCAAGAAAAAGATATTTAGAATCTACTAACATGTGTAGTTAAGAAAAAAAACTTCACTACTATCAACTTTGACACCCTCCCAAAAATTGAAAAAAAAAATTTGGCCATGAAATTTTGGTCATGAGATCACCTCTATGTTAATTATATGTGTCGTAAATTTCAGGTTCAAAAAATTTATTCCAAAAATGATATTCGAAATCTACTACCATGTGTCAATATAAGGGACAATTTCACTATTGCCAACTTCGATGTACATATTGGTAGATTTCAAATATATTTTTTGTGTGAGTCTTTTGAACTTGAAATTTATCTTACATGTTATCAACACAAAGATGATCTCATGAAAAAAGTTTCATGGCCAAAACTTTTTTTTTCAATTTTTGGGAGGGTGTCAAAGTTGGTAGTAGTGAAAGTTTTTTTCTTAACTACACATGTTAGTAGATTTTGAATATCTTTTTTTCGGTGAATCTTTTGGCCTTGAAATTTTCCACACATATAATCAACATAGAGATGATTTCATTCCAAAAATTTCATGCCAAAAGAAAAAGTTTTCAATCCTTGAGACATTGGCAAAGTTGACAGCAGTGAAAGCTTACAACTACACATGTTGATAGATTTTGCATATCTTTTTTTAGGTGAATCTTTTGGCCTTGAAATTTGCCACATATGTTATCAACTTAGAAATGTTCTTGTACAAAAGCTTTCATAGTAAAAAACCAAATTTTCAGCCCTTGAGAGGGTGTCAAAGTTGACTGTAGTGAAATTTTCTTTAACTGTGACTGCAAAAATTCGTAAATGAGCAAGACCTGACTGTACATTAAAGGCACCTAAATATTAACCCCTAAATGTCCGAGGCACCAAATTTTGGTGTTGAAAATACATTGAAGTCAAAGAAAACCTTACTAGGTTGCTATTTTCAGTAGTTTATATTTTTGAAAAATTGTTTTTGAAGTTTAGTTTTAGCATCAAAAAACTAATTTTGAAAATGATTGACTGTGGTTTTTCTCTAATTCAAGATTTATCCAAGGAATCTTGAATTTTTGTAGTGTTAAGGGTTCTTAGAAATGAGCCTCAAATGCACTAGATTTTGAAGAAAATTTTGCATTAGAAATTTGTTTAAAAGTATTGTAGAATAGATTTTGCCATAAGTCATCAATTGATTGGGGTTATGTATGTTAGGACCTTTAACCTCATATTTTTTTTGTGACAAACATTTTAGATTTGACTTGTAAAAAGAAGAGTGAAAGACTTCAAATCACTTTTGCAATTTTAAAAGTCTCATTGTCAAAGTCATCAAACATTACAATCTTTCTATGTAATCTTTGACATACCTAGTGTCAAAATTTGTATAGTTACAATTAAAGAAAATAAATTTATATAATTTATTAAAATGTTATCTTTTTTTAAATTAGAGAAAATTTTCAAAAGTTCAAAAAAGGTCTTGGACATTTAGGAGTTAAACAATGCAAATTCTAATCACTACAAAAAAATGGAGGTATAAACAACTACAAAGAATGATTGCTTGTCCGATTTCATTGAAAAATGACTACAAATTTGGTATTTGCACCAAGTCTACAATGTCCAAGTTAGATGTTTTCAGTGATTTTGTACAACTTATAGATGAAGCAGTGACAAAGTTTGACATTCAATGTAGCCATTTATTGGAAATGGTATTAATAAGGCTAGAAGGACCTTGAAGCTTTCAATGTGGATGCCGAAGTCATTAACAACTACTTGACTATCATTAATGACAATTATGCATCAATATTGTGCAACTCCAAATTTACTTAAGTGTCCCTTTTTAGCCAAGCTAAGATTTTTTGTTGTAAAGATGGGCACTACAATTTGCTAACATGGACAATAGGCATGCTTCTGTCTTTGGGATGTAACTATGCATCATTATTGCACAACTTCAAAATGACTTGAGTGTCTTTTTTTATACTTGACCAAGATTTTAGGTATATAGGATGGGTGAGGTAGTTTGTTGAGGTAGACTTTAGTCACTTTTGAGTGATTGCAATGCGACTGAGCATCACTTCTACATGACTCCAAACTAATTTGAGTATCTTTTTTAAGCTAAGCCAAGATTTTATGTACAAAAGATGGGCATGGTAGTTTGTTGATGTGAACTTCAATCACTTAGGTGCAACTACAATGCAAGTATGCATTACTACTACACAACTCTAAAATAATTTGAATATTCCTTTTTAAGCAAGGACAAGATTTTCAATATAAAAGCTGGGCATGGCAATTTGCTGACATAGACAATAGTCATGAGTGCTCATCACTATTGTACAAGTACAAAATGACTTTAGTATCCTTTTTTAAGCCAAGCCAAGATTTTAGGTACAAAAATGGACAAGGTAGTTTGTTGATGTGGACTTTAGTTACTTTCAATTGAGTGGAATGCAATTGCTAAGGTTGAAAAATTGATGCAAACATGTGTCACTTGCCATCAATGTACTCTGAATCAATCATCACTTACACACACCTTCTAGGTCCGTCTTGCTTAAGTTTTTGGATGTACTACTATAAAAAAAATTAGGGGTATAAATGATTGGAAAGAATGGCTACATGTTTGGTTTTCATTAAACAATGACCAACGCTTTCATAGTTGCACTCTATGCTTTCCATAGTATCCAAGTCATCATGTTTTTAATGCGACTTACAAATGAAGATGTAACAAAGTGTGAGATTCATCTACATGATTTCATTCAAAATGTTGTTGACCAAAATGCAAGGACAGTAGGCATTCAAATGGGATACAATTTGATGATTATTGACTATATGGTTGTCATATACTACAATTGTACTTCACTATTGTGCAATTCCATTATGAATGCAGGGTTTCTTGTAGTCTATATTGCAATTTTTACTCCAAGGATGAGTAGGACACTATGTTGACATGGACAACATTCATTTCAAGGTTACTAGGATGTGACTATGCCCACTAAAAGCATAGTCATATACAAGTAGGAAAGTGTATTTCTACCAAAGAGAATTTAAAAACACATTATTTTATGTCCTACGCAAGAGTGCAAACAACACTTTCATTGCATGCATGCAATTTTTGAACATTGATGATTCTAAGATTATTCTTTTGGTGAAATCTCATCATCATCAATTCTTTTTAAATGGCTAGTTTTTAGATTTAAAGAAAATTTATTTTCCTATTTTTACAAATTGAAATGTCAATGTGCCCATTTTCATGAGATTTTCCACTTTCTAATTTCCTACTTAGAGAATTTTACGAAGCTTTTTTTTCATATATATCTTTTTCTTTTAAAGTGTATACATTTGACATATTATTCATGTTTTTTAAAAATTGTTTTCATAATAAAATAGTACTCCTAGAAAAAAAGTGTTCAATGCCAAAATGCTACAAAAAATGAATGGTGTTTTTTGCAATAACCCTTTAGGGTTTTCTAACACCCACACTCTAATATCCTTCTTAAGCTTATGAATTCTCTTTTAGCCTTTCTAATGTTTCTACTCCTTGAAATCTTTTTCATTTTTTTGAAACATTTTTTTCAATATAATACTTCTTCTCTCTTTTTCTTTGAAATGATGCATTTCTTGTGGCTTTTGTCACTTTGTTGATGTATAATATTTTCTTCCTTACTAGGATTTCTTTGTATAATTTGTTTAAACTTCTATTGATTAGCCAACAATGACTTTTGAAAATTTGCAACATTATCAATTGTTGCACTATTTCTAAATACTTCATATAATTTACATTTGAATTACTAGGGGGCTCAATAAACATATACTAAGGTATTTAGATAGATCCAATGACAATTTTTAAGTCCCATTTCTCCCTTACGCAAATGACAGCAACATTATTCCAATTCTACTGAAGAATTACTTTATGTGAGTACCAAACAACTACTCAAAAGTCTTAGACCATTGTATAGCTACTCTATTATTGCTTTGGTGCCTTATATTATACATTATGATTCATTGTGCTATTTGAAAACATCTTGTACATACATATATTTTTAGTAAAATTTTGCTAAAAATTGCTTTAAAAGTCATTACTTAAAATCTTATATTTTAGACTATACTTGAAAACTCACTTAAAGCATCCCTTTTTCTTTTAGTGAAGGCAACACCTCTTTGTTCTTGGATTTGTTTTTTTAGTTGTTTGAAAAGTCAATCCTTGCTACAAATCAAATTTGTATTCTAATGTCAATTCTAAATTGTGATTTGTTGGTTCTAAATTCTATCTCTGATCTTTCTACACACTTAATTGTTTGATACTTGAATTCCTTCTTTTCACTTCTAATTCATCACTACTTTTTTTCCTACAGTTTTTCTAAGCTTATCAAATCTATTGATAATTTTTCTATGCTTTGAATGCTAATTTTTTTAATTAATAGAAATCTGTAGAATTATGGTTAAGTCTCGGGGGGGGGGGGGGGGGGGGGCAGTGAGCGCACGGAGTAGCAATATAGGTGCAAACAAATGATAGGGGATTTTAAAATCATAGGGCCAAAAAATTATAAAAGGGCTTAGAGTAATATAGGGTATAGAAAATGACATTGGAAGTGTTTAAAGCATAAGAGGATTTTCAGCTGCAGGAAGAGACTGCGAGTTCCCAGACGCTGGGAACGCATTGGGAACGCTGGGAACGCGATGCTGATGTGGTCGAGCGACTGCCACGTCAGAATTTTTTTTTAATATTAATTTTAATTAAATATTAAATATTTTTAAAATATTTTATTGAAAATATTTTTTTTTTTAAATCATTTTTTCTCTCTTTAATACATTCTGAAGTTTTTTGAAATTTTTTTTTTTTTTTTTTTTTTTGCAAAATTCAAAAATTCAGACCAGCAGGGTGCTGGTCTGCAGCAGTGGGAACAATTTCGGGGAACACCCTGAAACAGTCTCTTGGGGGCCCAGAAATCCTCTTATGTAATATAGGGTATAGATTAATAGGCCCCATTAGAAATTGCATTAGTCCTAATATAGCCCCTTATATATTAATTTTATTGACCAAAGGTCTGAAAAAGCTACTTTCTCTAATACTTTGTGAGTGGCATATTCTTAAGAATTAAAAAATTAAAAATTCCTATTACTAGGAACATAATTTATACTATAGCAAATATACTTATAGTTCAATTACTTCTTTAGGATCCTTCGTGTGACTTAACTACTGTACTCTTAGAACTTGATATTGTATAGTGTATACAACTGGCAAAGAGATTACTATCTCTCTACTTACAGAGTACTATACTGTGCGTTGGGTTTACCGTTACTGGACTTACTGTAGCCGGTTGAACTCCGTCACCAATCTGGTTTAGGGTTTGGGTTTAGGGAAGTCGGAGCTGCCTCGCCAAACTTACCGTTGTGTGTATGCAAGAAGATAGTTTTGTTTTCATACAAGTGTTTAGGGTTCTGGAATTGCCTTTCCGTGCGCTTTCTTCTACATGCTGTTACTCTCGAATCTCTGTGTCAAGGGTTTAGGATTCTCGGGCGCGGATGATGGCGCTAAATTTTAAAATTCGGCTGTATTCGGTGGAAGAGGATGGTGGTCCAAATCTTTGGCGGACCTGTCCATTACTGAGCTGCAGGCATTGCGTACCATTTTGCAAGATGGTTGGGCTCGGAAGGAGGTTGAAGTTCCCCGTGGAGGCAAAGTGCAGCCTTCCAGCCATGTTTGGGTTACGCCATCCCACCGTCCTATCTGATTAGGTATGAATTTCTTTTGATTTCCTTTTGCATGTGTTCTTCATGTGTTGTTCATTTCTCATTTTCCCTTAGAATTTCAATTGCGTGTGTTTGCTGCAATTGTGTATGTTTGCAATTATGTGTGTTGGCATCAATTGCAATTGTGTGTGTTTGCAATTGTATGTGCTGCAAGTGTGTGATGCAATTGTCTGTGTTTGATGCAATGTAGGCTTACATTTGAAGGCAATTTTGAATGGCGGTTATGGTACAAAATGTTAGGGTGAAGGTGCAAACTTTCAGTTTTTTTAATGTATGCACATTTTGGATGCACCCTTTGTGTTCTTAAACACAATGACATTATATTTTTTACTCCATATTTCGGCTTTTGAAACTGTTTGATGTTTGTTGTGTTTCCTAATGCCATATTGTATGACAATGAGCTTCCAAATTGTAATGACTTCACATTTTCTATAATTGGATACACATTTGTAAATTTTCAAATTAGTAATATCATTGTAACTCCATTTACAAAAAAAGCTTTCTTTTGCCAATTTCTACTGTAACTTGAAAGCATCATGAACTACATTTACTTTCATATATGTGTTTTTGTGATTTCATGTAGGCTGAATAATATAGTAGAATATTGTTTTTAATCTAAAATACCATATAGTTTATTCATAGAAAGTTGGAATTAAAAGTAATACAAGCCCCTTTTTTATTATCCCAAATTAGAAAATTACATAATAATAGCATGTCAAAATAATAATAATAATAATAATAATACCCCCCTTTAAAATAGTGGTTGGTCGCACCTATATCCTTATTTTTTTAAGGCACTACCCCACCCCCCCACCCCGAGGGTTAAGTATTCAAAGCACCAAGTTTGTGGAAAAAAATAGAAAGTTAAAATAAAAAAGACTTTTACTAATATATGGAAAATGAGGAAAATTAGGCAATCAATAAAATGGAGAAAAAGTGGAAGCAAAATACTACTAATAGGAAATGTACAATTAAAACAAAGATTAGGGATAGACACAAGAAAATTGGAGATAATTTTTTTAATTAGTGGTTTTATATGTACTTAGTGGATTTACACTAATTTAGAGTATTTTATAGTAAGTTACCGCATTAACAATAAATTAATGTTGGATGATATTAGGGATGAAAATAAGGCTATCAATAAGTATAGTTTGTGAAAATTAGGATGATGATCTCTTCTTCTTTCCTCTCTCTCTCTCCAAATTTTTTGAAAAGATGATTTTTGAAGTGTTTTTTTAACTTTAGGAGCAATTGGATAAAAAATTTGCTTAGTAAATTTGTTTAGTAAGTCTCACATTTTGTGTGGAAATTGGAAAATTGTAGGAAAAATGTTAGTGTGTTCTTTGGGGCTAGATGGTGCATTCCCATTCTAGTTGAAGGTTTTTCCAACCACATAGTTGTTGGCTTAATTCTATTCCATGTAGATTTTATTAGGAAAATAATTAGACCTTGGAAATAGAAGAATTGTAAATTGGGTCAAAAGCTTTTATAAAAACTAAGAATTGCTTCACTTAGAGCAAGTATGAAGCGGTGGCATGTGAATGTGTGAGGGAAGGTTGAATGCCTTGGGCATGAAGAATGACAACTTTGGTAGCTCATAACTTATTGTATAAGTGTTAGGAACTAAACTTTGGAAGGATGGTGTCTCACCAAGTCAATTTTCTAAAGAGACCATACTTACTTGAAGTAACCTTGGACAAGGGTGTAGTAACATTTGAGCACCAAGGGATAAGATCACCTCTATCAATAAAATTCATTTTGGTAGTAAAACAGTGTCCTTCTTTCCACTTGAAAAATAGTCTACGGTACACTAGTAATGGTATATGAGGGTGATTGCAAGAAAAACTTGTCCTTTTTTAGTTTTATCCCCTTCACCTCCAATAAGTATTTTTTTGCTTATAACTTTTGCATAGTTTGTTTTTTTTGTCTTGAAATTTGAAGTGACAGTACACACAAAAGTTTTAGATGTTGAGTAATTTTTTCAAAATTTTCAAAATCATTTTTTTATTTTTAACCTGCATCCAATTGGGTGTCTACCTTGGCCATTTTGGAGGGTTTTAGTCCTATTTTTTGTCCCAAAAATCCGAAGACAGAAGTCACAAGTTGGAAAAGTTTGAAGTCTACAAACATTACAAGGATTGGTTTGTTCTCTTAAAATAATTATTTGAATTTTTTTTTAATTACTAAAAATGAAAAGGTCTAGAGACCTCTTTTCTGCTATTTTCTACTACGAATGCCTAATGTAGTACTTTGGAGTAGTTTATAGTACTACATAACACTAAATTGATGGTTTAGATTTGTAGGTGTGATTCTAGTACATAGTACTAGTAATATTGTGTAGTTCTACTAGTCTTATGGTCAAAACTTGTGTTTTTGAACCTAAAACATAAAGTGTTTCTTGCAATCACCCATGAACCTAATTGTTACTCTTTCAGCAACTAAGCTACTAAAATGTTAGACAACTATATTGCTTTTTTATGCGTAACTTTTTCCATTTGGATAAAGTAAAAAGGCAATGGCTATTTCTTTTTCAAAAGAATTTTTTTATTTTGTGAAGTCAAAATAGTTAGATTATTATTGAATTTCAAGTCCAATAGCCAAATTTTACCGTGGTATCACCTAATTTGGATGTGGATACCACCTAATATCATCCAACTAAAGTCATTACAAGACATTTGAAGGTAAGGGAGGACCGTTTCAGGGTTGTTCCGTTACTTGTTTCCTATGTTGTTTGAAAATAGTAAATTAGCCCATAATGGCAGAATTTTTGAACTTTTTTTCAAACATTTCAAACATTTTAAGGAAATCTAAACAAAATTAAAAAAATAGTTTTTTTTAATAAAAATATTTAAAAATAATAAATAAATAAAAATACTAATTTATGAGGTGATAGTCTCTCGACAACTTCAAATTGTTGATGTAGCACATTCTTATAGTTTGGGAACTCAAAAGAACTCGCGGTCTCCCATTGCCTTCAAATGTCTTCTAATGATCTATTTACATGAATATCAAAGAATGAGTTGGCTACTTTTTCAAATTGATTAAAAAAAATACAAAACAATTTTATGAATTTTCAACATATTGAAAATAGGTATATTGGTCCTAAAACTACCTCTAGACCTCAAGGGGGACACTTCCCACGTTTTAACCCCTAAAGCCTTGAACAACATTTTTTGAGATTATACATTTTTTGGGCAGCTCACTATGGATGGATTTTTTTTTTCTTCTTTGAAATTTTGATACAATGTGTGCCCAAGGAGTAGCTTTAAGGCCCAATAATTTTCATAACTTTTGACTTCACGGTTAAAAAGTTATGGCAAGATATGTTGTTTTCTTTACTTGACGGGTAGACCGGGCAGCTGAAAAAACTTTTAAAAAAAACTTTTTTTAAAAAGTGAAATTTCAAATTGGTTCTTTAGGTTTATACATACATGTGAAGCTTTGAATAAATCCATTCCAATCAATAAGTCAAAAGTTATGAAGATTTTGAGTTTGGGGTAGTTTGCGGCCAATTACAGAATCTCTACTATACAAAAAAAGTTTGAAATTCTTCATTGAATTCAATTTTTCATATTTTTGGAAAAAAATAAAAACAAAAGGTGTAGATTGTTTATTACAACATTTTAACCATTGGGATTGAAAATTTTCAATTCCATGAATAAAATGTTCACAATTTAGTATTTTGGCTCATTTTTTACTTCTTTCTACTTACTTATTTTTTCTTATATGTTGTACAATTCCAAATGGTTTGAAATTTTTTGAGAATGTAGCAAACTTGTGTTGAAGTATGAATTCAAAGAGTAACCATCATTTTGAATTTTTTTTTCACACAAATGTGACCTTGTGAAGTACAACTGACCGGATTTTTGCAGGGATAAAAAAACAATTTTTGTCAATTCAAATGATTATATCTTGCAATCTACATAGTGGAAATTTCTGAAATTTTTCCCACATGTTTACAAACCACCTTACTACAAGATCCTATGATTACGTGAGTCAAAAATATGTTTTAAAAAAAAATTGCATATGTATTAGAAATGGCAATTTTGGAGCATTTTTGTTGAAAACATAGTCAAAAACCTTTAGGGGTTAAGAACCTATGAGTGGCCGAACGTAGGGTGGATTTAATTCATTTTGGATAATATTTGTAAAAATTTATAAAAAAAATTCATATAAGGTAGGGGACATGAAAAGTGGCAAGTCCATTATAAGAAATGTAGATAGCCAAAAAATATGGTCCATTAATTTTTAGGAGCATGGTTTCTATTAAATTAATTTGTTTTAGTATTTGTCACATCTTGTTGGAAATTGAAAGAGGACTCTACTCTCATTCCTTCCTTTCCTTGGATTGGAACCTCCCCTCTCCCTTGTTGCATTGTGTGTGCTATTGAACACCGTTGATTTTCTTTTAATTAATGCATCTGCCCCCCCAAAAGAAAACAGAAATCTAATAAGCATTCTTCAAGCCTCATATGAATGGTCTATGAATTTTTTGAATACTAAATTTTGGTAAACTCTGGAGCCCTTTTTCCGGTACCGGTGGTGCAATCCCGGTAGCACTGGATGGATACGTCATTGTGAATTTCTGATAAGCCGCCATGACCGAACAGAGTCCACAGATGCCCACTTTTGCTGTCTACGCCACAAGTCGGATCATATCCCAACCCAAAAGAGCAGCACCTGACTTACTGTACTTCTATCCCATTCGTCCCGTGTCCAAAATCGTGCCCTCATGCAGCAAACTGTTTGCGTCAAGACTGCCGGGACTCTCATCACTCATCAGTGGGAGTAAATCCTCAGATAACTTCATTAAACTACGCTGAATTATCCGTGCTACGACATGAATTCATATGTTAATTCCTTCTTAAGTTTGTAAGAAGTTATAAAAAGTTGTAACCATATGAAAGTTCATTTTGTAAGACGCAGTATTAGGACAAATTTAGTTAGTACGTGAATTGCAACTGTGAGTTGTCTGATTTATTTACTAAAATCTGTCACTTCATGTGTGAATCGATGCATCACTGCGAGAAGGTGGAAAGCCATCCAGCCGTGGAATTCAACTCACCATTGGTGCACTCAGTGGTGGCCAATCCATGCACCTTCCCAAAAGCTAGAAAAGGATCCTCTAATCAGTATCCCAGCTAATGATTCAATTTTCACTTTGTAAGGGAACTGTGGATTATACGGTAGTGAAGTTCAAAACGTATTTCAATCATTCAAAAAATGAAGGGCATGATTTCTTCTTGTTATTCATACATTTAATTACCTTGCTTAGCTTGAAACTCCCTGAACGATTTCTTTTACTCATGTACACTATAGCACTATGTTCGACTCTTTCAGAGAAGTATTCTAATTTTTGTTTCGTAAGTTTATATATACATATATATGGAAGTGGCTAATTTCGGTCATTTGTGCATTTAAATGGAGGAAATTTGATGTTCACATGAGCCCCTGGCACCTCATGTCAGTTGATAATTGCAAGCTCTACCGATGATGAGGCCCATTTCTAAGTAAGGTTTAGCTATTGATTTGCTGAATCTTCGAGAAAGTGTAATCGTGGTGTATGGAAGACTGAAGTTTGCACATGCGGCTGATAAGCATCTTGCACCGCCTGTTGGGTGCATTTGAAAATTCACAAAAACTGTGAGCAAGATTTGGGAAAAAAGGTACATGTACTTTGCGAACAATCCAGCTGTTCGTAGTGTGATGCTTGTTACGTGCAAGCTTTCACTTATTAAGATAGTGCAAAATCTAACAGAATGATTAGTTCCGCATCATACTGTTACACAATTCCACTTTCCAAACTCGTCGTTTAGAATATTTTATACTCCGGGGTACAATACAATATCACAGTGGAAAAATTTCTCTCAATACTGTTGACTTTAACCCACTGAAGATTCTGATACAGAAACCGAACAGACCATGCACGATACCTAAAGAGTAGAGATTAGTCCTCCTTATTATCACACTCACTAATGTCACATTTTACAAACCGAGCATTCGTCCTCAGTTTTACGCATGTGATTGGACAGCTGTCACATATTAATTAACTCCTTCTGAACAACTCTGGTAGGAGATTTGGGTCTTCAAAGTGCGAAGCAAAAGAGGTCTATATATGTGTTTTATACGTGTATTCCTACTGACCCGCAGTTGAATCCCTACTCGCCATTTCGGCCCGGATGTTTGATAGACTGCAACAAACAAGTAAAAACAATTGCACTACCTCAAATAAAGTAGATGCATTTATCCACGCAGTGAAAGGAGCCTTGGGATGTGCTTATCAGAATCGCTATCGGAAATCTCTTCAGTTCGTGAAAATACTGTTCACTTGGTACATTCTAAAAGGCTGATGCAGGGGCGTGGCGAGTCGTTGCGAGAGTGCTGGAGTATTGGTGGGCCTAACGCACATAACTTAACGGAAACGAACTGGAAGCAGCTATGGCCTGTCGGAGAGTTTATATTCCAGGTATCACGGCCAGCACCGCATCGACTCAAAGTACCAAATCTCACTGTGTACTAGATGGGATATGAGGCTAAGTTTCTATCTTTCTACCGCGGTTGAGGTTTCGATGACTAAGCTTTCGTCAATTCTCACTCTTTCTATTACCTCACAGCACATACAGGATTCCGCCATCTTCTCCTTCAACTTCATGACCTAGAAAACAGAGTCAGGCATGGATATTCTCCTATCTACTTGCATGCAGCTGCTGCACATTCAGGAACAAGTTTTCAGGAGACCATTGTCAAGCCAGATTTGCCAGGAATTGTAACCGTAAATCAATGATCTCTGACTTTCAGATTAAGCGCAGCTGAGAGATCAAAAATGGCTCACCTAATGAACAGCCATCATGCTCCTGTAGTCCTATACATGGCAAGTGAAATAAATATGAACCCCCGAATTTAAGGTAACTTACTAGCAACTCTTCCAACTCTCTAATGAATCCAGCGGACTAATTAACGCTGCTCAGGGGACACCACCCCAGTGATCCCACCTCGTAAAATACAGTGTATATATACACTGATTGGGTGTCTCCTGAGCAGCGCTGCACCAAATCAAAGAGAAATTCGGTTTCCAAGCAAACAAGTTCGATTCAGTTGTCTTCTTCGTCGTCGTCTTCCACGTCCCCGCCTTCCTCGTCTTCCTCGTCTTCATCTTCTTCGTCTTCCGGCTCGGGATTGCCAATCCAGACGCCCACGTAGCGTAACTCATCCTCGTTAAACGTCTGCCGTGCGTCCAAGTCGATCAAAGGCTTAACGGGCCCGGACGCCATGGTCACCAGCACCGATAGCAACGATGCAATGTGTTGCAGGTAACTATGAGGAGGTCCTCAGTAACAAGAAAATCTTCAACACCTTCAATTCTTCCCAAGTTCCGACTTACATCGAGAAATCCTTGTGCTACAGAACTGGAATTAGATCCCAAAACCTTGACATGTCAAAAGCGCTCGTGAGAACGTCAAACGGAGCGCGCAAAAGCTCTAGATAGGCAGCAGTTCTGCAATCAAGGAGAACAGTTTGATCGATGATGGGCTCTCTGGGCAATCTAGTGTTTGGGCAACTTGGCAGTGATCGACTGAACGGAGCTGTCTTCGCCTTTAGCTTAAATAGGTTTTCGGCATTCAGTCATATGTACCAGAGAAGGCCAGAAGGGGTTCAGGATCCTCTTATCGGAATGGAACGCAGACACGTATTATAGAATTGTATTTGGGATTTGGCCGGCCTGCCAGTCAATCGATGCAAATCAAGCATTTTCAGAGTGACCTTAGGCTTCACCGAACGGGGGATCGGATGAACTCATTATTTACCGATAGAGTTGCCAGAATCAGTGGGTGTGAAGCCAGTAGGACCCTGTGTCGGCTGCTTGACTGGGTGGCAGTTTGAGAGAGGCAGGATTGCTGGGATTGGTTACCGTGTGTTGAGAAGGGGCGCTCGTTCCGATTCGCTTCTGCTAGGACCTTGCGGAAAGGGAAGTTGTCTACAGTAGTGCTTGGAGCCTTCCAGAGTATACTCATAATGAAATTAAGTGATAACCACAGTAATCGACTTCAAAATGCTGTAAGTTTTCACTGTCGATGACGACTTTGACCAACTATATGTACAGAGATTCCCTCTTTGAATTATAGTAAATATTCAAATCCATGCTTTTGGAAAAAACATTCATCAAGACCAGAAACTTACAGTATCTTGACAGTAGTGTGGTAGCATCAACTTTCATTATCAATGTAGTGCTAGGGGGTGAGAATTCTTTCTTATTTCCAAGCTGAATTCTGAGTTCCCAAATTTTATCATTGGTGGTCAAGAACTTGTTTTTGAGTTTTCTCCAAGCTCCAAATCAACTATTATAATAAATTTGTCATTGAAATTATGATGGGAAAGACAAGTCCATATTTTTTTGTCAGAACAGTGCATCTTTAGCGGCTCACATGACTCAGGTGAGCATGTCCTGCTCTCGAATGGTCCCGTTTTAGTTCCTGCGCTTCATCCGCTTAGTGTTGAATCAGGGCTGTGCCAAGACCACCTAAATTTAGAGTTCTTCTAATTTAGGGCAGTTTACAAAGCTTTCAATTTCTCACAATCTCTTGTAGGTTCACAATCCGACAAGTAGATGCAATTTTAATCTCCATCATACCAATTTCAGACGCAGTTGTAACCACGCTAAAACAACAAAGAAAGAAGTTTGGCCAATCAAGTCTCATCTCAGGAGCTTTGAGAGTAGACACATGCCACACTTGGTTCTCGTCACCAAAGTGGTCGGTTTTGTAATTTGGAGACTACTTGGGCTCAAATTGCTGTAATCTCTAGTTCACAACCATCCCCACCTACACGACCCACAATCGGAATTACCAGTGAAGCAGCACAAGGTTTGCAATTTTGCAAACACGACCTCAAAATCCCCTGCTTAGCCAACCCGGCCCTGGAAGCGGAGCGAATTAGGGTTTCTGTAATTCGCGATGTGAGTTCAGCATGAGCACTGCGAAGACAACCGTGCTTGAAACCGAGTCGAAGAAGAATTATAACTTACAGGCAGGGCCTTCTTTTTTGGCTTGTCAGTGCCAGATTGCACCAGAAAATTTTAATTTGGCTTAAAATGACAAGTCGTGAAGTTTTTTTGCCAGGAAAATTCAACTAGATCAGAAAATTTGGATGGAATCGTCAGATAGTGGATTAAAATAAAATTACGGATATGTGATACAGACTACAGAGTACTATGTGTTAATGTGATCATTTCTATCCAATATGTGGATGAATGTCAAAATTTAGAGCACCACAAAAACATTTTATATCGCCACTTCGGCATTTGATGAAAAATGGAAAAAAACCCTGCTTACAGGGAACTGGAGCTTACAGATCTCCCGGAATTTTTAAGCAAAATGATACCAATGATACCAAAGTCTTTATCTACTTACAACTTTCCCAGAGTTTTCAAGGAGATCACAAGTGTATTAATTTGAACACGTTGAACGATTCCCGTGAACCTTCCAGTGAACCTTAATCTCTTTCGAAGATTCTCCGATAGTGCCATCACTCGAACAGTTCCTTAATCCTTACAGCCGTCACGAAAGAGTCAACAACACAAATTCCAGCTGTTGCCAGGCGACTCAATTCAACCCCAAAAGGCCAGAGGGTCGGTGTTTTGGAAGAGGAAATCTGAAGTCCAAAACTGTCATTTTTTGATGCATTGTCCGAAGTCAGAAACTTTTTTTAATACTTTGTTGGCAACCGATAAAGACAAGATGCAAACATTCTGCACCAATCTGAAAGAGATGTTTCCACGAATTTATCGAAAAAACATTTTGAGATAGTTGCTTGAGAAGCAATCGGAGAGTTTTTGCTTTGAGCAGTTGAATGGGAACATGCTGCTTCTGGTTCAAGTCAGAACCCACCGGAACAACTGGTCATGTAGTAACTGACGGTTGCAAGGACCCACACTTCAGAGGCTTAACTTAAGTGCATTTCTGAGGTGAATCCTCGAGGCTAGAAAAACTCTGAAATCTTTTGTCGCAAACCTACTTACGAAACTATGGCATCACTTACATCTATTCAATTTAGTAATCATAAAACTTTTGTGTGTTTTGAGACGTGATCCTGTTCCCTTACCCGTAGAAGTTGGGAGTTTTCCTATCTGCCCAGTAGAAGCTTGGCTAAGTCTTTCCTCAACACACTCTGCCCTTTGATTCATTGCACATATTCCGTTATCTGTCATTGCACATAATTCAAACGAGGCCAAGATTTGCTCCACAATTGACTTGCACATTGCATTGTGACCTCAAAGAAATGGTTATTGTTGCATTAATGAGCATGTGAGAGATTATACAAAAATTCTCACCGAAGGAGCAACGACGAGCATGCTCCTTGGCAAGTAAAATGGTGCATGGGTCAACCTCACTGCTAAATGAAAGCAAAATTTGACAATTCCTTGCGCTGAAAGCAAAATTTTTGCTTCCGCGTCGGAGGAGAAATCTACACTGAAGACTAACAAAACGACATTCAAAATGAACGTCCTGCGTTCGAAATTTCTAGAATCGTTTCCAACTACTGCAAAGGAGTACTACAAATGGGTTCTCTCGTCTTCAAAAGCTCTGAAATTTCTAATGCCGAGAAAACTGAAGCAAACAGTCAAGACCATCTGCTTCTCTGTACAGGTAGGATCTTCCAACAAGCGTCCAATTTTTCAGGAAATGCACGATTTGCAAACTACAATAAGAGCAAAGAACCTATGATTGTCGCCAAGCATTAGTCAACATCAGCTTGCTCATCGTCTCCCTCGTCTTCACCTGCTTCCTCATCTTCTTGGCCTTCCTCGCCTTCCTCGTCGTCTCCCTCCTCGTCATCTTCGTCAGGCTCCGGGACGCCAATCCACACGCCCAAGTCGCGTAGCTCAGCGTCACCGAATGTCTGTGTTGCGTGCAAGTCGATCACAGGCTTGACGGGCTCTGGATCCATGGTACCAATTAGGCTGGAAGCAAAGAAATTAAACAATGTCTTCGAAGTGAAGAGGAGAACTACTAAGAAACCTTCCGATCTTCTCTTACTTCCCCGTCTTAGCATAAGCCAGATAGTAAATACTAAATAGGTCCTGGAACACAAAATCCTTGCGGCACAAGACTAAATTTCGGACTACCAAATGTTGAATTGCAAGAGCTCTCGTGAGAGTAGATGTTGAGAACCAAAGACTAGACTTCAGCAAACAAAATGAAGAGCCCACGACTGTAGTCATCTACTTTATATTGTTTTTTGCATGCGTGCAGTATATAGCATAGTGCACGTATCGGAAAAGAGGTATAATCTTAAGCAGTCGGAATAATCTCAAGTAGTCGGAATTTACCGTCTCGGCCAATTCCAATTTCACTCCGACAACGGTTAATCTGTGAATCTAGACCTGTGAATCTTTTTTGAAAATAGTTGGGATAGCGTGAAAAATACTGATAGACCTTTGTCATACTCGTCCAACCGGCATCCGATAGGTAAGACCTTGTGAAAAACAAGTAACCTGCTTTGGCTTGTTTCGTTCAGGGATACCTTGTCCTGTTTAATTTTTACAAACAAATTGGTGCAATATCTACCTCTTGGTGTAGCATGAAACAACTTTCATGTGCAATATAAGGCATTTACGTAACAGAGACAGAGAGGTGATGTTTACAAAATCAACATATCCAACTAACCTCATGCATAGTTTCCAGTCCCCGGCCAGCTTGCCAACTTCTTAGCTTCTTACCTCTTCTCTGTTTGCCAAACCAACTCACTTGCTTATGCACGTCCTTGATTCCTTTTTTTCATCCCTTGAAAAACACTAAAACTTATTATTTATTACTACACATTAAAAATTTTGAAAATGCCGAGGTCTTATTTGAGATCCCAAATTAACTCGGTGAGGTGGATTCATAAAAAATTAAACACAACAAAATAGGGGACAGATTTTACTGTATCCCTAGCTGGGGTAACAAGGGCTCAGTCCTGTCAATTGTACCACCCAAAAGTACTTCAATCTCCAAAATTTCCGATTGAAGCACGGATCTTGAAAGATTGCCCTCGCAACGAAGATAGTCGTCACATATTGGGACGTAGAAGTCTAAAAAGCTCTCCTCGGCTCAGTTTTTTGTGAATAAATAATTGTGTGGGTTCATATTAAAGAGTCTGTTTCCCGTGTTTGTGTAGTTTGAGGGTATGGATCACGGAATTCTTCAGATTTGAGATTCCGTTTTTAGGTTATCGGATGGAATCTTTTTTGTGTGTCAGGCGCTTTAATTCTGTGTACGATTGTTCTGGGAGTGTAGACTAACTTGGTACTTGGTACTTGTACAACAACTCAGCTAGAAATTACCAAGTGCTGATAGTTTGCTTTGAGAGCCTCAATCTTTAAACGCAAATGGAACCGATGATGTAACAAAGACCTATTGTAGCTTTTCTACACTCGGAAGAACAGATGGAAATATTACCTTAGAGATTAAGCCTATCAAATTGAATGAACAAAACACTGAAGTCCGCATAAACAATATGCTCTCAATTTCTTGTTCATATTCCAGGCACCTTGTAATCGTTATTTGCCCATTTTTGGATGGGAATTATTTTTACAACTATGCAACAAAAGGGAACAAAAGCAATGTAAGCCAATTCAGTGTGTGTGTTGAAATCAACATTTTGTTAGGAAAAACAAGTGTTGTCATACAAACAAGTGCATCTTTAGTGCCGCTAGATTAGCACACTGAAAGGCATCCTTAAATGTTATTTACAACATCAGACAGACTTGAAACATTTCACCATCTCCATCTATGGTGGAAGTGATAAGGTAAAGGATTCTATTTTTGGTGCTTTAAGTATTTAAAACTTGGGGGAAATTTTGGAAGGTGTACAATATTGTTGTGGAGAGATCTTTGAGTATCAAATTTTCTTTGCTATGAAGTTTTAACCCCTCACCGCCCAAGCCCCAACCATGTCAAAAAACAACGCTACTTTTCAAGTATTATAAGTCTAAATGTGAGTAATGTATGAAAATTTGAACCATACAATCTTGTAGTGTGCATGTTAAAGATGTTGTAGATCAAATTTGGAGTTTTTTGACCGTATAGATTGAAAGATTATAATGTTTTAGTGTTGAAAAAAGATGCTGAAATTTTCTTAAAAACACATTTAGAGGTGGAATTTGATTTCTAAACCTACTCAAATGAAAAAACTTTAAACTACAAAATGATTCAAAATTAAATGAAAAACACCTTGGTGAAAAAAATCATTAAATTGACTCATTATTGTGTTTACAAAATTGTTTTGAAATGTCAAAAAACCGTGAAAAAACTAGCAAAAAATCACATCTATGGCTGAACCTCTCTTTACTAAAATGCTTCTTAGTCACTCATTAGTTCTTGGATTGATATGAAATTTGAAACACAAAAACTAGACTAGTATGCTCAACTTTTCCAACAAAAATTGATGTAAACGGACCTTGTTGAAAGAAGTTATAAGTCACCAAAGTTCACTACACTCCCAAAATGGCAGGATTTTGAACTTCAAATTGCTCCCAAACATTCAAAACAACTTGGATTAACATGAAAATTTTACCACAATAACTAGACTTCAAGGCAAACAAAATACAACAAATTTTATTGAAATATAGAATTTAATGAAAAAGATACAAGCCCCCAAAGTTGCAGCCCTAAAATGCAATTTGATGAACTCAAATTGAACCTGCAAGCTTTGATTGGCTGCCAAAAATTCAATATAATTTGTATTGATCTGATAATTTTACCATAGAAATAAGACTTTTATTCTCAAATTTTCCAACAAGTTTTATTGAATTTGGACATTAGATGAAAAAGTTACAGCACTTTGAAGTTGGCTGCTAGACTATGTGAGGACACTTTTGGTCCCCTTGGGAGGTGAGGGGTTAAGACACTATAGGGGAACACCTATTTCATTCTTAGATTTAAGGCCAAGCATAAGCACTTCACTTGCTAATGAATAATAAGCCCAACTAAAGAAAAGAATAGAAGTGTTTTTGGTTACAAGGGTTGGTATGGAAGATGGGTTCAAGTGTCAAAACTAAACTAAAAGATTTGATTGCACTTTAAAATTGAGAATAGCAACCAATGCATTGAAATAATACAATTTCATCTTTCAAAATTTTTTTTTATAAGATCAAAGATTATTTTTCTCAATTAATTAATTTGATTAATTCCAAGGATTAAAATTTCAAGCCTTTGAAGACAATGTTACAAAATACAATTGCATGAGGTGCACAACCTCCTTCAACTATACCATTCTCACCATGGCCTAAAACTTATAGGGGTGTCAAAGCACAAGATATGTAGTTTAAGAAAGAAGACAATTTGAAAAACACAATCTAAAATCTCTACTAGGGGCTAGCTAGTATTAAGACAAGGATTTGGAGTTTGCAATTGAGAAGGCCAGATTTACAAGCAAAATATCTATCACAACAATTCCCATTCAACTCCGATTTTGAGTCTACTTTGCTTTAAAAATGAAGATGTCTTTTGCCTTTGATAAATGGAAATATATGTAAAAAAGGATTAAAAGACTTCAAATCACTTTTACAATTTTAACATCTTCTTGATCAAACATTTTAATGATTCAATCCATAAGTAATATTCTTGTGTTTCCTTTTTCTATGCCATCCATAACACATCTAATTAGAATTCATAAGGCTACAATATGAAAAAAATTAATAAGTCTTATTAAAACTTGTACTTATTCTTTAGTTTTGAACAATTCTAAGAAGCTCAAGAGAAGTGTTAGGCATTTAAAGATTAAGAGAGAAGATCTCATCATCTTTTCAAGAATGTATTATTATTTGATTGAATCTCTCTAATTTAAATAAGTTCATCCTATGTGATAATAAATAAAATTTAGATTAATTTTATTTCAATTAATGAAAAATATGCAAACATAAAAAAAAATTTAATCAAAATGCTTAATGCAAAATTTTTAATTAAGAAGATTCAAAATCAAATAATCTAGTCAATGATTGTATTCAAAATTCCACTTTTTTATTTTATTTGCAAATACTTTGCAATCTATGTGGTTAAAGTTTTTTAAATTACTCCTTCACATTTTTATACTAGTCTAGTGTAAAATCTTGTGGTTAGATATACAAAAAAAATAAAATTTGTAAAGTTTTTTATTCTTACAATAAAAATGGCAATTTCAAATCATTGTTGATGAAATAAAGGTATTAGGAATTTAGAGGTCAAATGAATAAAACAAATGCTAATATGCAGATGTTGATTATTTGATTTAGAATACTACACCCATTAAGTTGGGACTTTCAAATGAATTTTGGGACTTTAAAGACTTTAAGTTGATTGTATTAAATACCATAAATTTCCTATATGTAGAAATATATTATGCCATGAGTAGCTTCTATAGGCTTGAATGCAAATCACGTATGTTATAAATTTATAGATATATAGCCTATATTTAGGTTGAAGAAGGCTCAATTAGATTTATAGTGATGCAACTTTATGACTCTTTGAAAAGTCCCAAATTAACAAATATAGTGTTTTAGAAAAAAGTAAAATAATTATAAGGCTATTTTGTTTTAGGGGTACACCTAAGGAATCACAGGGGCTAAAAAACTTTTTTTCATGTTTAGAATTTTTTTTAATCTATTTCATAAGTGGACATTTGAATCTATTTCACATACAAAAATATAAAGTTTTATTTTTATAGTATCACATCTTTTTGTTACAATTTTATTCTTAGATATTTTCATCTAAAATTTCTAAGCACTCTCTTTAATTAAAAATCTTGCCCTCAAACTAAAGAAAATATAGTGTCTCTTTTCACTATAAAAGGATGCAAATGTTGCAATGGTTGTATGTATCAATACATACATGTACATAGGTACAGAAAACTTTGAATCATTATATTGTGATTGATCAAATGACTTTTGTTTTGTAATGATCTCGTCTCACTTTTTGTGAACAATCCTAGGAGCTTTTCACTAAAACAATATTTGAAGTTCAATTTATATTCATCTTATAATATTTTAGCAAAAGAAAAATTTTAGTACATTATATAGATTGGCTATTGCTTTCAATTAATCCCAAAATGCCCAAGTAACTACTAGGAGTTTGCTCTAAATTGAACAAAAAACCAACATTTTAATTGACTTTTTCAATTTAAAACAAAATACCTATACAAATTCAAACTAGGCATGTTGGAGATCACTTAGGAGAAGAAAATACAATAGTATCACTTATAGATTGAAAGAAAATAATGTTTGATCATAAAGGTGTTAAAACTACAAAAGTGACTTGAAGTCTTTTGATCAGATTCTTTTTACATGTCAAATCTAAAAATTTGGTCACCAAAAAAATATAAGGTTCAAGGGCGTAACTTGCATAACTCCATTCAATTCATAGCTTCTCGAAATGTACTTTACAAGTTTTTCAAATGAATTTCTAATGTGGTTTTTTCTCCAAGCTCTAGTATATTTGAGGCTCATTTCCAAAAGCCCTCAAGACTGTGGAAAGTCCAAATTACAATGAACACCTTGCACAAAATCTTGAATAGAAAAGTCATAACCAATCATTTTTAAAATCAGATTTTTGATGCTAAAACTAGAATTCAAAAAGAATTTCCCAAAATATAAACTACTAAAAATAACAACTTGGTCAAGTTTTATTTAACTTCAAAGTTTTGCAAACACCACATTTTGGTGCCCTTGGGCATTTAGGAATTACCATGAGATTAACATTTGATAGAATATCATGCCACTTAATTTGCAGCCATTTCATGGCTATGATGTTTCTCTTACTGAATTGAGTAGAGAATAATTGCCTGTAGTTTGATCTTGAAACATTGAAACACTCGTCTGTTTTCAGATTTGCAGCTGGAATGTCTTTGGAATTGTGTGCAGCTCAAGGCTCTGCATTCCATAACTTGACATTTCCTTTCCTTTAACATGGTGAGTGGCTGAGTGCCGCACGTCGTTTGCAATGATGAACCGTACTACACGGGGTTGACTACTTACTGTGCATTTATTAGCATTGGGCTTCCGTCCCTTTGATTGCAGACAATATTTTATGTATGCTATCTTCAAGGGTAGAAAACTCTCAAATCGTCCACCTCAACCAATCAAGATCCTTCAACTGACCCTGGAGGGCGCAAACATCCAATTTCTGGACAATGAACAGAGTTGAAATTACTTTTCTGTCTTGTTACTTCTTGGATGGAAGTCATCCTAATTTTTAGAAATTCTTTATGAAGTTATTGTTCTATCCAAGGGTTGGATTTGGTATTATTAGGGTACAAAATTCCCTAAAATTACAAATGTGGAAGTATGTCAAGTGTTTGACTTGCGTTGACTGTAGTTCAAAACCACATTTGCAAAAATGAGATCATAGAATTAAAGAACTAAATAATTTCAAAAAATCACCATATGAAGAGAACCTCATTTCAAACCCACTCCAACAAGTTTTACTTGAAAAATGACAATATTTTGCTTGTAATTGAATTTTGAAAGAATTTTGAAATTTTTCCTTTCAGAATTTATAGAAAAATATTGTTGAAAGCATTGGGGAATCCAACTTTACAAATGGAATCTAAAACTCAAAATTTACAACTTTAGTTTGTATCATAATCCCAAAATATTCTTCCGAATAGTACTTTATAATAATTTTTCCCAAATCATCAATTCTGGACATGATTCCAGATGCTCCAAGGTTAAATGGATCCAACTTAACAAAAGCTTGGTGTGTTTTTTGAGATGAAGTTTTGCCCTCTCACGGTACCCTGTTTCTGGTCGAAAGCAAAAGATTACCTACAATAGCTGCCCGGGAGAAGCTTGGCTACAAGTCTTAAGTTTCCTCAATACACTCTATCCTCTGATTCACAGCACATATTCCATGTTCTGCCATTGCACATTCAAGGACAAGTTTTCAAGCCACAAAATGATCAAACCAAGATTTGCTCCGCAATTGTCTGGGTCAGTGCACTGTTGACCACTATAAAGTCAGAAATGGTCATTGATATATTAAGAGCGTGTGAGAGAACTCGCATACAAAATTGTCTCTCCGAAGGGGCAACGTAACTATCATGGTCCTCGGCAGATAAAATAGTCTAGGGAATCAACCTCCCAATCCATCTAAATGAAAGCAAAATTTGCCATTTTCTTGGATTCACAGAGCCTCTTTAGCTTCCACTTCAGAGGAGAATTCTACACAAGTAAACGAATTGAAATGAACATTCAAATTAAAATGAACAATCTGCAAGATTCCTACTTCGTGCCAACTACTGCAAATGAGTACTCTTCTTCTGAAAGAGCTCCAAAGTTTAGATATACTAGTGCCGAAAACCTGAAGCAAACAGTCAAGACTCAAGACCATCTGCTTGTCTGTACACGTCAGACCTCCCAAGCAACTTCCATTTTTCGAGACATGCACGATTTGCAAAAACGCAAGAAAAGCAAAGAACCCGGCCACGACTGTCGCCAAGCATTAATCAACATCAGCTCCCTCATCTCCCTCATCGTCTTCATCTGCTTCCTCGCCTTCATGGCCTTCTTCGCCTTCCTCGTCATCTCCCTCCTCGCCAATCCACACATCCAAGTCGCGCAGCTCGTTTTCAGAGGATGTCTGTGTTGCGTGCAAGTCGATCACAGCCTTGATGGGCTCTAGATCCATGGTTCTAATCAGGCTGGAAGCAAAGAAACAATGAATTCGAGGTGAAGAGAACAACTCTTAAGAAACTTTCTTATCTTCTCTTGTAGACAGGAAGACAGTGACATTGGTATGATAGCAGCCGTCAAAAATGCTAATGAACCCTTGATGCTGAATCAGCTCAGTTTTAAGCAATGTTGTGACCAATGGCAGCAACACTAGCCGTGAAGAGAGATGGGGTGTAATGTGCAACAGCTTGAGAAAGATAACCGCAATGATGGTATGACAGCAGCCGTCCAAAATTTCAAACCCTACGAATGGCACAAGGCTCTCATATTCATAGTTGCTATGTGGGTTTATGGATTGCAGCACCTCAAAGAGCCCTCGAACTTAAACCTTGATGCTGAAGAAACTCAGTTTTAAACAATGTCATGAACAATTGTAGCAACACGGAGAAGAGAAATGGGTGTAATGAGCAACAACTTGAGAAAGATAACCGCAATGATGGTATGACAGCAGTTGTGCAAAATTTTGAGCCCTACGAATGGCACAAGGCTCTCATATTCATAGCTGCTATGTAGGCTTATGGATTGTAGCACCTCTTATTCTAGAAACCGTTGTGAACTTATTGGTTTTCGGCAGCCCCTTTAATGTGGATACGGATTGAGATCCATCACCTATATCATTGCTTGTGCATGCCTCAGCTAATGAAGTTGTGAATAAGTTGAATTAAACTTATCATGACCTGAGAGCTTCTTCAATGCATACTGGAATTTGGCCCTCCAAATGAACTTCTACCTTTAGACTGGTTTATGATTTATGATTAGAACTTGGTGTTCTTTTCATACAAAGCATTTTTAAAAGGACTTTGCATAGGTACAAGAAAGTTTAAATTTACACATTCAATTACACCAAATTAGGAGTGCAAAGTGCATTGGTAACTGTGATTTGCCAACTCTTCTTGAGTTTTTGTATTTTAGTTAGCTTATGAAGTGATATATTTTGTTTGCCTAATGTATAAATTTGACTTTTCTTGTTTCTATCCAAAGTATTTTTGAGTCCAAGCCTTACTACTCCTTTTGTAAATAATTACCCACTTTTAGATGAACATGACTATGGCTACTCCCTTCTGCAAAAAGAACGTAAAATAGAAGAAATGGGCTTAGGTTAGTTGCATTTTTGCATACTGCATATGATAGTAATAACTCAACATTCTTCTAAATAGGTCCAACCAAGGAAAATAAGGCACTACTGATGATTTTCAGCATCCAAACTCCAAAGAAAGAGCGCAGTTTTGGATTACCTTCTCCTTAGGTTGACCCTACTCCTTCACAACCCCAGCTTCAACACGCTTAGAATACTTGTATGTATGGGTAAGTGCAGGCTTGGGACCGTAGAACAGCTGCAAATCAAACTCAGTCCAATCAAATTACCAAAGAGGTTCAAACATCCAAACTATAAAGAAAACCAACCAATGCAACAAAATTTGGTTCAAAATAGGAGGAAGGGTCAGAAAAGTGCCCACCTTGTTGATAGTCCACATGTTTCTTGGTAGTCTTCAAATCCTGTCCATGAATCAACAGCCTCCATCAGCACACATTTTATAGCTATCAATTCACAGCGACTTTCCGCTCGTGTCGTGAAACTCCTACAATTTTAAGACCAATTGCCAGCAAACTTAGAAGCTGTTTATACACCCAATAGTGAAGGCACCGTTACTGAAGTAGAGCCGTGGGAAAATGTATGTTTGCAAATAGAAAATGCTCCTTTTTCACTCTTCCTCTTCCAATAGTAAACACAATTTAACACTGAGATTTTGGGCAAAAAAATTTGTGGAGTAATTTGGTTGACCAAGCATGCTCTCTCCATCCCAGAGATGCAGTAACAGAACATTGCACGAATCAATAATTTTTTTTCACTTACTCCAAATAAAAATGAAGATGAAACACGAATACTAGGGCACACGTAATCCGGACTAGTTTTTAACAACTAGCTGAGGATCCATGCAGTTAGGCTGCAATCACTCTGTGCAAGCGACTCCATTCAAACAAGTGGCTCTCACGATGCGAAGGATTTGTTCCACAACATCGACCCGTACTTTCATATTAAAAAACTTTTCAAAGCATTGTTAAGAGACAAGGAATTGGCTGCACTGCAATCAAACTGTAAAAAGAAACACCCACCTTTCATTTCTCCAGAACAACATTCGCATCCAGGCAACATATTCAAAAGCTCTTAGTTACCCAAGTTGCAACGTCAGCAAATGAATTAAAAATACTGAAGAGTCCACCAATGCTGAAGAGCCCTGAAGATTAAAACTTGGTGCTCAGTTTCAGCAGCCTAAGGGCATCCCCATTCCAATCTGGGATTTACCCTGCCAAATACAGAAGTAACTTTTCACTGCCTTAAGTGTAGAATTAAGGAAGTTGAAATTTTTATCATTGGATGCAAACTCACGAAGCAGAACCTATTTTGTAGCGTTTCATGTAGGCAGAAGAACAAATGTTTTGACACTAGGAATTTTGGACCATTTCTTTGACAATTCCTTTTAACCCCTAAAATTAATGCCCAAGGTCTGTTTTGAGCTTTTAAAAATTTGCTCTAAATTGAACAAAAAGTCAACTTCTTGATTAGTTTTATCAGTTTTTAAAAAATGATAACCATACACAATCAAACTAGACATGCTAGAGATCACACCAAAAAAGAAAACACAACAATATAAGTTATGAATTGAATAGTTATAATACTGTTTGATCATGTGGGTGTTAAAACTACAAAATGAATTGAAGTCTTTCATCCCTCTTTTCACATGATTGTCAAATCTAAAAAATAGGTCACCTAAAAATATGAGGTTGAAAGAGATAACATACACAACTCCAATCAATTTATGGCTTCTCAAAATCTACTCTAAATTTTTTTTAAGTGAATTTCTGATGTGATATTTTATTCAAGATCTAGTGTACTTGAGGCTCACTTTTAAGAATCCTCAATACTAAAGAAAGTCAAGATTGCAATAAACTCCTTGGCTTGCACTAATTCTAGAATAGGAAAATCATACCCATTCATTCTTAAAATTGGATTTTTGATGCTAAGACTAAACTTAGAAAATAATTTTTCAAAAATTTATATTTGACTAGTTGGTAATAAATATTTGTCTTCAAGGGGTTAAATTAGGACTTTTGAATGACATTGGGACTTCAAAGACTTTAAGGTCACCACCATAAATACCATAAATATCCTACATTTAGCAAAATATTACACTTTGAATAGCTTCTATAGGCTTAAATATAAATAATGTGTATTATAAATGTACATATAGCCTATATTTAGGTTGAAGAGGGTTCAGATAAGTTTAAGGTGATGTAGCATTGGAATTTTGAAAAGTCCCAAATTAACAAATATTGTGCCTTAGGAAAAACTTGCAAAAGTTACAAGGCTATTTTCTTTTCAAGGCAAACTTTAGAAATTAGGGGAGCTAACAAACTTTTCATTGAGTTTAAAGAAAATTTCAATCTATTTATATATAATAGTATACTATAGTATGTTCATAGTGTCATGATTTCATCCTTAAATACTTTCATCCAAAATTTATAGGCATTCTTTAATTTTAAATCTTGTCTCTGAACTAGAAAATGTAATGTTTCTTATACTATAGAGGATGCAAATGTTGTGATTGGTTATTTCTATCATTATATACATGTACACAAATGTACAAACCTTTAGATCATTATATCCATTAAGAAAATTTTGGGCTCTCTTTAGGATTTCCAATATTTGACAAGTGAGTTTATTTCCCATAGTGATCACTTAGAGTGTTCATTAGAGACTATGTGTGTTAAGATTTTGGACCACCTAGTTTATGTCCTAAAATTTAAATAAATAAAATAAAATATATGAACAAATTTTTCTACTTTTAAAGTTTATGTTTTGAATTATTAATATTCGTATGTGTTAATTATAATTAGTGACAAATTTTTGAATTAAGAAAATACACAATAAAACTGAAAATAACTATCACACCCCTATTTTATATAATGAAAAATTGTTTAAGAAATGAAAAAAAATTGTTCAAAATAATGTTCTATTGAAAGTTTGTTTCTCTTGATTCTTGAATGTTGATGCCATAGTCATCTAAATTCATTCTCTATAAGTATTTGAGTTGAAAAACATGCCATTTTAGTTAATTTTTCAACCTATTTTAGAAATCATTTCATATGATATTTGAATTGGGAATTTTTGGCAATAGAAACTTATAGTCATTATTAAGCAAAACTCAAAATTATAGGTTGAAATCATAGTTTACAAAAAAGTATAGAAGAGGCCAAAAAATCACTCGAATACACATGATTTGTTTTAAATACACTAAATAATCTCCTTGAAACTAATTCCAAAAGCCTATTGAGCTATTGAGAAGTAGAATCTTTGATAAAAACAAATTTTCACTTTGTGTGAATATCAAGAGTTCAAAGAAGTATACTTTAGTTTTCTATTTTACTATTGTCAAATGAAAGTGCTTCAAGGTGCTTCCAAATATAAAACAATGCTTGTCACAACCTAGGCTATTAGTACTTGAGAATAAATGTTTTAACATTTGGGAGTATGAGGAAGTGTAGAAATAGGGGAAAAGAGTTCCTCCTTAGGCAAAATAAACATAATGCAAGGATCTCTCCGAGGCCCTTCCTTGTTGCCTTGACGAGAGTCCACAATTTCTCTAATGCTTGATTGATCAAATGACTTTTGTGACAATCACATTTCATTCAGTGAACAATCCTCATAACATTCAGTAGCAACCTGTCACACTGCCTCCCAGCGGATGAAATGGTGTGGAATATTCCACACCATTTAGTAACTAAAGTTGCAAACTTCAAGAAATCTTAGATGAAGTTAGGTGATGGGGACTTCACAAAGGGAAACGCAGGCCTTCTATGGGCCACTGAATGTTATGCTAGCAACTTTTCACTAAACATTATTTGAAGTTCAAATTATATTCATTTTGTAATATTTTAGAAAAAGAACAGTTTGGGTACATTTTATAGATTGACTACTGCTTTCAATTAACAGTGGCATGATATTATCAAATGCCCTTCTTGATAATATCATGCCACTTTGAAGCCATTTCAAGAATATGATGTTCCTCCTACTGAATTGAGTAGAGTATAAGTTAGTTGTCTGTAATTCGATCTTGAATCATTGAAACACTTGTCTGTAAGTTTCAGATTTGCAGCTGGAATGTCCTTGGATTGTGCGCAGCTCAAGGCTCTGCACTCCCTTCATTCCCTTTATGGTGAGCGCCACACCCAGTGGTCACTGGTCAGTGTTCATACGGAGTATTATTCTTGATGATGGTCTGCGTTCATAGTAGGTTTAGTTTCAGTTGCATAGAAAGGGAGAAGGAGGAATCACAAAGTATGGAAGAAGAAGTGCAGGACTGCAGGAGGATGAAGGCGGGAGTCTCTGAAAAATAGACTGGAAAGTCACGCTATCAACCACAGCTTGGGCAGAATGTATCGCCATGGCCATCAATGAACAGAGATATACCGCCTGCAGAATAGAAGTGATAAGCCATGTCCGCAAGTACCCAACTAGAAAACGGAAGGCTAGCTTGTTGGATTTCCACACTGAATTGAGGGGTTTAGTTTGCACTAGTGGAAAATTGAAAATTGCAGCAAATGCCTGTCTTCTTGTTCACATTCTGCACTGAATGGCAGCCGAAACTTTACAGGTGTTCAAGTGGAATTTGGCAGCTAAAGTTCTATGGGCACAACAAAATTACAAATTATCCACCCCCAGGAACAGGAGTCTAGAGGATCCACAAAGCAGACACACCATTCTACAGGGGATCAAACGAAACGAACTCCAATCCAAAGTATGGAGCATAAATGAAATTTACGAAAATCAAACCCTAGAGGACTCCATTACCATAAATACTTCATTAGACCTTACAAAAAACTGAACGGAATGCACGACCTTTCCGCCGTTTCAACGTGATAAGAAATTGGCCTGCTGGCTTCACTCCCTGCAGTTCGTGATTCATGAGAGTCTATGAAGAATACCCTAAAATCGGGATTGGGTCTTCATTAGCAGGGTCTTTCGAAGCATCAAGCTTTTGGAGGAAGAATCCTTGTACAGTATGTTAAAAGCATCAAACCTGGAGGAAAAATCCTTACACACTGTGTTATAAGCATCAAACCTGGAGGAAAAATCCTTACACACTGTTTTATAAGCATCAATTCTAGAGGAAGAATGCTTGCATGTACAGTCTGTTGGTTGACGCCTCCGGGTAATCTACAGAATAAACCAAAACTTCCACTGTGTTCAGTTTTACAGAATGAATTGCTGTAAATCCACAATCTCCAGCAACTTACCCTCCACACGAGCCCCCCCCCCCCCCCCCCCCCCTTTTTTTCAGTTTTTGAGAAAGTGCCAAGATAGAAATCACTTAAAATTTTGTGAAGCATTGTATTTCTACATATATTTGTCTTTGGGGTCAAAAACACACTTTTCAATCATATTCATGCACTTTTTCATCCAAATTTGGTGATTTCATCTATATTTTGAATAGAAATGAAAAAACTATGGCAAAAAAAAGATTATTTTCAATTAACAAAAAGTAGGCATTTATTTTAAAATGGTGCAATCTAACACCATGAAGCCAGAAAAAGGTTGCTTTACACTAATTAGTCCAAAGGTGCACATCACCTTCCTTGCATATCTATGTACTATATTACTCTGTAATTGCAAATAGTGTCACAATGTCATCTATCAAATTTCCATCTACAAATTATTTTTATCATCTTTTGTTCTTACTAAATTCTAATAATATCCTTACAACTTAGGACATCTCGATGGAGGATGATACAATGGTCATGAACACAAAGTAGGATCCGCAAGGTGAATTTACCCTTGGAAAAACACAAGAATTTTTTATTTGTCATAAATGGGTGAATGCAAGGAACACTTACAAGTACTATTTGTTGCGTTTGGCTGATTTTTTTGGGAGCACTTTAAAATTAGAAAAAAAAATTAATTTTAAAAATATGACTTATGTAAAGACCCTTAAGATGAAGAAAACCACTGAAGGAAATTTGTTGAAAAAATCTCTAAGTAGGCGAACTTGAAAAGTGCTAAACCTCAAGAAAATACATACTTTGAATCTTTGATGCTTTAATTAATAAAAAATAGAAATTTAAAAAAAAAATTGGCCATATACAACAACTTTATAGAGATGGTTATTAATCAAAAAAAGCACCAAAATCATTTTTTACATGTTTCTAAAAAAAATGTAGAAGGAGGCTCACTTTGTGGACTTGTACACCACATAAAAATAACTTTTTTTGAAATCCCTTTCCTAGAAAGCTACAAGTCTTCTAGAAGACCATTTATTCCAAATTTGAGTTTAAAATCATTAAAAAAAAGGTACTCAATAGTACTAAAAGCCTCCAAATTGGTATTTGTGACATTCAATTACTAGTACTATTTTAATAATAAATAATTTTTGAAAATTATGAAAAAATTACTAAAGGTGTATGATAGTCACAAGTACCTTCCCTATAAATTTTGGGTCATTTAGAGTTAAAATGAAAAAATTATGGCCAAAAAACAGATCAGCACATGTTGTGTGATACAAAATACTACAAGTGTTTCTTGCATTCACCCACATGATAAAACTTGGGGAGTTTGAATAAACCTGCAGAACACAAAATTCACCCAGCAAGATCCACTTTGTATGAGTACTTAAACGTCTTGCCGTCTCAATGAAAGTTGATGACTGAAACCTTTTGGGGACCGCTTCGGTGCTCTTTAGATGAAACCTTAATTATTAACTGAAATGCAACGGGATCCGTTCTAGTCCAGTACACGTACAACCAAGGAACCAAACAATTCCTCCTCCTAACACAGCATTCAACTTCTTTTGTCGAGAGAAGACAAGTACATTCAGTTCACAAGTGCAATAAAACGAAGTGCAAGGTCGCAAATGAATGTCTAAACTCTAGCAAGACCAAAATATTAATCACTCAACTCTAGATAGTTCAGTCTTCACTTGCTTCAAATTGACGACTGTTTTACCATCTGCATGCACACAATGATACTTCAGCAATCCCCGCTACAATCAGCCTCGCCTCATCGCCCCTCAGTCAATCAATCTATTCTTTTGAGCATCCTTGCTAGCTCGCTGGCTGGCAATTAATTCTGCATCCGTCACATGATGACGGATCCCTCTCTCACTTCTTCGTCTCCTTCCAAATCTTCTCCATCATCGTCACTCTCGTCGTCGTCATCGTCGAAGTCTTCGTCGTTTTGAGCAGGCGGTTGGCGAGGGTTCCACAAGACCTCCCACTCGTCATCGCTGAATGTCATCCTTGGGTGGAGCTCAATCCAAGGAGCCAGTGCATGGTTGGTTACTCCGGTGGCATCCATGGAAAAGGTCGGGCCTTGAAGCGGAGGAAAGTGGAGAGCGGCAGCGTTTCTCACTTTGATCTGCTAGGATGGAACCAGATAGATAAGCAATCAATTGGAAAGGCTGGTAAGAAGCTCTAGAGTAGCATGCATGTGTAATTATATAACTCGCTCGATCCAGACAACTTCGGGTTCTTACAAAGAAGAGCTGCAGCTAGTCAGCTACCAAGGTGCATGTGTCCTTGATATTAGAGATCGACTTCGGGATCGACTTGCAGCCTTGTCGATCTCGAGACAGTTGCCAATCGACGCGTAGGTACGTGCGTGCAAGCCTACTGACGAGCTCAACCATACAACTGCAACTGTGAAACTTCGTCACCAAATACTTGCAAGTAGCAAAGATATGTGGTGAGCGCGCAATCAACAAGCTCTACTAGTATAGTTGTGAGTGAGGTGCGAGAATTGAAGCAATGAGTTGCAAAGCGGTTACGTCACATACATACACACACACAACTTCTAACAATTATTTGCAACGCAGAGCGATATGCTTAGAGTGCTACTGGGGACAAACTAGCTAGCTGCACGCACGCGTCTCCAAAGAGCATCAGTGGTAGATCGATTGATGCACGGACATCTCGAGAGCTCTACACATCTAACTACGCATGCAGCTGAATGTGCCCGCAGGTCAGGCGCGCAAGAACACAGGGGAGATCGACAGTGGGACTCGATCACTGTGGCCTGTGGAAGCCAAGACACTCCAGACAGGGAGAAACTAGCTAGGGTGCAAATATGCAATTCCAGTACCTAATGGTCACCAGGAGAACGCCTGTACATGCAAAGTGGCCTGAGGAGGAGCAGCTATGAAGGCAGCGAGCAACTAATAGAATGACCGACAGTGAAGGGAGGTAGGGGGGTGATCACCTATTTATACCCTCAGATCGTAAACCGGAACTGAAAGAAATGATGACAGAGAATTCCGACAACGGAAGTACACAAGTTCAAACAGAGCCAGGGATGTGAAGTATTGTACAATACTGTACCCAAAAGACTCCCCCAGGGCTACTTTTTCTGGTCCCAGGCTTGTGAGAGGGCGTGTACTTTACCGTGTTGAAGCTCGATGCCATTACTTTACCATTGCAAGTTCATCCCAAGTTCCAAGTGGATTCACAACTGGACAGACCACGGATTACAAAGACTAACTTACAATCTACGATGAGAAGACTAGTAGACCTTCCACGTCATAAGTTTCTTCCACGGATTACAAAGACTAACTTACAGTCTACGGTGAGAAGACTAGTAGACCTTCCACGTCATAAGTTTCTTGACTCAACTACTTAGGTCAATTAGGTGGAAGCACCCCAAACTGTCAATGTAAGCAATTCAACATAGTTGGATGGTCAATTTCGTTAAAATGGCGGTATTCCAATAATATGGCATGACATTCCATTAAAATAGCACATTTTCTTCCTCTACCTCTAAGCCTCTATGTCAAAATGGTACTCGAAATTTGTCAAAATGGCACTCGGAATACTACCATTTTAACAAAATTGACCATTTGGAGGCACCTTTTTCTAAAAATAGTATTTTGAAATATTAGTAAGCAAAAAACATAGATAATGATTATAAAAAATAAAAAATAAAATTGAGATGTCATATGTAATTTTATATGATTTTTCAAAGTACTGGCTTCAGAGACCATTCAAATCATCACATAGGTGCACCCAAATCTAAAATTTACAAAAATGAGTAGTCAACAAATCAAAGTTCAATATGTATCCTTCAAATTTGTCAACAAATCAAAGTTAAACATTTGAAGGATACATTCAGTAACCAAGTATAGGGACATAGATAGGTGAGTCTAAGATTTAGGAATGGAAACAAGTGCACTATTAAGTGTACCTACCTTACAAAAACTTAGATGTTAGAATGCCATTTTGAAGTTATATGGCGAATTTCGATAAATGGCAATATTCCTTATGCCATTTTTCAAACCTCACGGTCTAAACTAAAAATTGACATCTAGGAAGGGTATAGATTTCAAGCATCTAGGACACATGTAGATTTTCAATAATACATTTAGATTTCAGACCACATAGTGTGAAACATCTTGGACAAGTGTAGATTTCAAAAATCTATGACGGTTTTAGATTTCAGACCGCATGGTCTAAACTGTCAAGAGTGTCAAACTAATGGAATACCACCATTTTAACGAAATTTACCATTCATTCTCAAACTTGCATCAATTTGAGACCTAAATTGCACAAACACATCCTAACTTTCTATTGAGCTGAGTAGAGTGTAGAATGTTGGGCCAGGGTAGAATAACTGATGATAACTTACATTAAGTGAAGAAAGGTGGCATTCCATGGTACCACCACCAATAGAGCTTAGCTTCAGTAAGTTACAGACATTGCATTGCACTTAATTCTTCAGCAAGTGTAGACCCCACTTGAGGAATTTGTGGTGCGCATAGCAAGGCTAGCATAACAGTTCATCTCCTGTCAAGCTAAAATGAAAAGTAAAATAACATGGTCTTCATCACATACGGTAGGACTTGCGACGTGGTGCCAGCAGGTCCAAGGGTAGCAATCGAGCTACAATGCTCAAAAAACATAAAATGGGCTTCGGTTGTACATCTCGGCCGGACTTGCGACGTGGTGCCAGTACGTCCATCTGTCCATGGGCGCTTGCGGGGATTGAACAATCGTACATCGTGGCGTCGGCTTCCTCCATCCCATGCCATGGAAGATAAGGCAGTTGGGCATTGCTCAGTACAGACAGGACAGTACTGGGTCCGACCCGATCGAAGCCTCCTGCAGTAGTGCAGTCTTCCCTCTTCCGAATTCTGATTGGAATTCTTATGTTCAGCAGATTGTTGTGGGGCTTCAATTGTCGTTTACTTTAGGGCTCCAGAAGCACGTTTCCATTTCAACGCCCGAGCTGCGGGACTGGAATCTGCAGAGAGTTTCCATGAGACCTGGCCCTCCGACTGTCCTCCAGCCCCTATTTCGCGGAAACTCAGAGCTGGACGCTGGGCTGGAAGGATGGCGCTCAGCTGTTTCATGGAAACGGGTTAGATTTAATTTTCAGGCTTAACGCTGCGTGTTTGGAGCTGCGGGATCCTCAGTAATCTGATTCCGTTGCAAAAACTTTAGCCCTAAAGCACTCCGACGTCCAATTTTTGGACGATGAACAAATTGAAAATCAGTTTTTTTTCTCATCACTGCTTGGATGAAAATCATCCTTATTCATAGAGATACTTTATCAAGTTGTTGTCCTATTTAACCCCTAAAGGATTGCAACTATGTTTCCACCAAAACCACTCCAAAATTGTCATTTTTAGGATAGCTACCAAATTTTAGAAAAAAAATATTTTTGGAATAATGTAACTATAGGATTTTTTAGTGCACTAGTTTGAGAGCAAGTAGAAAAAATTTCAGAAAATTTCACCATGTAGATTGTAAGATATTAGTGTTTGAAGTTACAAAAATCCTTTTTTTACCATTGCAAAAATCCAGGCAGCTACACTTTAGATGACGACATTTGTATGAAAAATTGTCCAAAATGGTTGTAATTCTTTGGATTCATTCTTCAATTCAAATTGGCTACATTCTTGAAAATTTTCAAATCATTTGGAATTGTACAACATGTACAAAAAAATAGTAAGTAGAAAGAAGTAGAGAATGATTCTAAATACTAAATTGTTCAGAATTTATTTTTGAAATTGAGGCTTGCCAATCCCAATGGTTCAAATGTTGTAATAAACAATCTACATCTAATATGTTTATTTTTTTCCACAAAATATTGAAAATTGAGTAAAATAAAGGATTTCAAAGTTTATTTTAGAGTTGAAAATCCATAACTACCCGCAAACTAAAACTCTTCATGACTTTTGACTCATTAATCCAAATGGAATGATTAAAATCTTTCCACATATGAAAAATCTATAAAACCAATTTCAAATTTTTATTTCCAAAAATAGTGTTTTTTTCTTATCTACCCAAACTACCCAAGTTGAAAAAGAAATAACATATTATGCTATAACTTTTTAACCATACAATCGAAAGTCATGAAAATTGTTGGGCTTTAAGATATTCCTTGTCCCCACCTTCTATTAATTTTTGGTCCCAAAATATGAAAATCTCTAGTCACACATACCTACCCAAAATTTCTATGTTGCCAAAAAAGGCACTTTCAATTGGTCCTTTAGGGGTTATTAGGTTAATGGTTGAATTTGTTATTATAAATTAAAGTACATATTTTTCTACAACTAAATTAAATATGTAAAAGTATGTCAACTTGCCAAGTGGTTGACTAAGCCAAAATTGCATTGATTCTAGTCCAAAACTAGATTTGAAAAAAAGTTGTCATAGATTTAAAGAACAAAAAAATTTCAAAAAATCACTACATCAAGAAAACCTCATTTCAAGAATTCAAGCCCATTTTAATAAAATTATTCAAAAAATGACAATCTTTTTCTTGTAATTGAATTTAGAGGGAATTTAGAAATTTTCCTTTCAAAATTTTATAGAAAAATATTTGTGGTAGCATTAGTGAATCTAATAATATGTATATAGAATCAAAAAAGTTAAAGTCTATGAATTTTATTTGAGTATGAATTCCAAAATATTCTCTTAAATAGTATTTAAGATGTTTTTTTTTAATCATCAATTGTGGAAAATACTCTATATATTAAGGGATAAATTGTAAAAGATTGTTACTTAGTGCCATAGCTAAATGCTAAGGTGCCTATTACCACCCTAATTTACAATTTACTACCCTAAATTTACAATTTGTCTATTTTGGGGCCAACTCCGAAAGGGGCACAAATTCTTTAGAAGTGTGCATGTTTCAAGAATCAAACTCAAGTAGAATTCTAATTTTTCAATCAAAATTGTAATTTCTATGAATTTTGAAGTGGTTAGTCCTAAATTACAAAACCACCTCTAAACTAGGATCATAAACAATTCATAAACATCCTATAATCATCTAATCAAGTACTACTGTTCTAGATATTTTCTATAAAAAAAAGCGGCATAATACCCCAACTTATTATAAAATCCTTGATTTTGTTATAGAATGAAGGGGGTTGGGGGGGATTTTAGGTGGAAGTGGGGCCAAAACTAGAGTAACATAAATGGATTGGTCTAGTTGGTGGAATTGGTTTGCAAACAGAAATGGGTTGGTCTATATTAATGGAAACACAATCAAGTGATGAGAGGATCAAGGGTTGTTATAAACTATCCAAACACCTTTCACTTCTTGAAACTTTCAATTTGTAATAATAGTACACCCTAACTTGAAGTAGGAGGCTTGAAAAATAGTCACTTAAAGATTGGTCTACTTTTTCATGTGTTTCCTTGGCTAAGAATTTTTTTAATTCATTTTCAAACAAAGAAAAATATACGCAGAATGCAAAATAAGTGGTTTCATGTTTTCTGCTACACATTATTTATGCATTTGCAAATAACTTATGTAGTAGACACTTCTTTATGATTCTAAGTCTCCTAAAAATCGTTCATTTGCAACTTGTAAATAGATAGGGAGAAAGCAAGGAGATTGATTGGCTCTTGCAATAAATAATGGGTTTTTTTTCTATCTATAGTTAGTAACAATAGAAGACACTTTATATCCATTAGTCAATTTAAGAATCACTTCATATCCATTTCAGAGCTAATTGTAGGGGTGGATTTTTATGCACAAGTGGTTTCCAAATCCCTGTCTTAGAGGCTTTGCCTTTCAAATAGAAATTATGGCATCAATTCAAGCATTGAATTTGGTTCTAAATCCCAATTTTCAATCTTATATACAACCACATTTACACTACTATGCAATTAGGGTTTGGTTCAAGTGGCAATGTGGGATTTTTGTTTGATAAGTAAATAAATATTGTTGTTTATGAAGGACAAAGCTTTACCATTACATAGGGACAAACAAAAATGAGCATAAATGCTACTAAATGAGGACAATTTGAAGGAGAGCTTGGCCTTTATTTGGCCTCATATACTCAATTTACCATAGGATTCTTCCAATGAAGTCAAACAACATTGAATTCTATTGCTAGCAATTGAAATTTGTACATCTTTTCAAACAACAATGCTAATATGTGAGCATGTGAGCCTTGAGCATGTATAAAAGTAGATACACAACAACCATTAATTAATGGTGATTATGACATAAACACTATAGGTATGTAGTCTTTTAGGCTCATGAGCTCACACTTTTAGGTTCACATAGTAGCAACCCTCCTTTTCAAAACCTCATTCAAAACCATATTAGAGTCATTTCTAAGTGATTGCAAGAAAGACTAGTCCTATTTGGCATGACATTTAAAATGAAAAAGTTGTTTTCCATTAGAACTTTTGAAAGTTGAACCTAATGAACTTGAGATTTTTTATCGAAGATGTTTAACTTGATTGTAATCATATGCCTTACTTTTAGAAATCTTTAAGAAAATCACTTTATATTTTTAAAAGTTAATTTTGTTCATTTATCACACTTTGAGGTTTTAACCGGGGTCTTCAAATTTAATGATCTTGAGTTCAAATTTTCAAGGTTCATTTGTAATAGGCAAGATTTGAACCTTTAAAAGACTGCAAGTTCTAGAACGCTAAAAATGTTGTGAACCTTGTCACAACAATTTGACACGGTCAAGCAACTCTACATTTGATAATATTAATTAATAAATTGATTAATTTTAATTTTAAAATTCTTTTTAAAAACATTTTTTTTAAAGTATCTTTTGGGGAATCGTATCTTATTGGAAAACATATCTTTTTGGAAAACGCATTTTTTTGGAACATGCATCTTTTTGGAAAACGCATCTTTTAGGAAAACATATCTTTTTGGATAAAAGAATCTTTTTGGAAAATGCATCTTTTAGGAAAACATGTCTTTTTCAAAAAAAAAATTTCTTGAAAAATGTTTTTCCTAGGAAAACATGTCTTCTTGAAAATAATATCTTCTTGGAAAACGTATCTTTTTGGAAAACCCATCTTTCTGGAAAATGTGTCCTTTTGAAAAACATATCTTTTTGGAAAACGTATCATTTTGGAAAAACTGTCTTTTTAGAAAAAATATCTATTTGGAAAAAGTATCTTTTTAGGAAAAGTCTTTTTCAAATTCATTTTTTTGTTTTTTTTTCATTATGAAATTTTTATTAAAAAATTTAACTTCTTTTCTTGAATTCAGACCATCAAAGGCTAGTCTCTAGCATTGGAAATAATTTCAAGGAACAACCTTGAAACAATATCTTCGAAGCCAAAAACTCCTTAGATGGCACAATAGGGGGGCATATGTCTCCAAAAAGGCATATAAAAATAGAATATTTTATAGCCTATGTATTTGTACAAAATAGGGCTCCTTTGTATGCAAACTTCTAAACATTGAAGATGTTTCAACTTCATTTTTTTGGTGAAATCTAATCACAATCAAGTCCTCACAAATTTATAATTTTTTTTTTGTTCATCATTTTCTATTTATTATTAATTAATACTTCATTGTATCCATTTTTTGTAATAAATTGACTTTTTTTTTCTCACATAGTTCTATTTTGGTACTTTCAAGTAGTCATAGTACTTGTAGCAATCCTTTTAGTTGTTGATCTTTTAGATCAACAACTAAGATTTGTTCTATTTCATAATACCCCTAATATTCCTAATACAGAACAAAATAACTACAATTTTTGCAAATTGCTACAAAAACTAAACAAGCTTTCTTACAACTATCCTTCTAAGTTTTAAAGTTGTAGAGAGTGTAAATGATTCTAACAAAAATTTCATTTTATAGTCTACAATAGAAAATGATGAGGATCTTTGTTAGAAAATGACTTGTGAATTCAACATTTTCTAAAATTTCAACTTTAGATTATTTTAGTCAATAGGTACAATAGTTTAAAAAAAAATTTAATTCAACATTGGAGTTTCATCAAGATTTATATCAACTACATTTTTTTTCAATATATTAAAGAGATTCTATAGAGTACTTTAGTGAATACATAGAAAAATTTGCATTTTTAATTGGTGAGTTTATTAGGCTTACAATGCTACACAACTTTTGAACACTATGCCAGCCAAATATTACATTCATTGATGTAAATGGAAAACCCTTACATCTAGGCACAAAATCAACCTAAAGATGATTTGAAAAAAATCATAACGTGGTTGGTGTTAACCCTATTTCTTCTTTATATCCCATTCAATTTAAATAGCAAATCCTTTACCCTTGAACATGGACACTAAAAGAATCTCAAGCTTTACAATAAAATGAAATGTAATAAATGAGAATCCTATGAAATCCCAATATTTGAACCACCAATGTAAGAGGCATAACCTTGTACATAGACACAAAAGCAATCTTAAGTTGTTTTTTTGGGTTTTTTTTAAAACTTTGTATGATATGAATTCTATACAATCGAATAATCAATTCACCTATAAATTTGGAAAACCCTTATACCTACCAACCAAAGAAACCTAAAGGAATTATATAAAATACAAAAAGAATGTGATTTTACCAACCAATACAAGTAGTACAAAGGAATTTTTTTTTAAGTGCAAAGATTGTGGTTGATGTAAGTCCTTGTAAATCCAAATGTCCAATTCACTAATATAAATGATACCCCCTTCTATGTATCCACTAAAGTAAGCCGTCTAAAAGTTTAAAAGTAGACTCAATGTATTTGATGTAAATCTAAGTAAACCCCAAATGTTTAATTTACCAATTTAAAGGACAAATTCTTCTATGTATCCAATAAAATAATTTAAAGGATTTTTTTGGAAAATTAAAAAATGTTGTTGATGTGAATTTTGATACAATTCCAATGTTGAATGAATCCAACGATTGAAATAAAAAAATCCTTATACCTATCAACAAAAATTACCAAAACTTGAATTTCTAGAAAATATTGAATTCACAACATTCAATCCTAAAAAATAAAGCCATTTCTTAACATATCCTCATCACATTGTATTGTTATTTATGATAGTGAGAAATCCTTCGCAAACTCATTTACACTTTATACTACATCAAATTCTAGAAATAACTAATGTTTTTTATGAGGATTTGAAAACATGTGCAAATTTTAACTACCACCAATTATTCGTTATTTGTTACATTCATTAGATTTGTTAGATCTAGACCACATTTGTTATATTGAGACTTTTTGCAAATTTTGAGACAGAATGTTAGTTATTGGAAAATTCATTTAAAAAAATAGTAACTGAAACCAAAAATAAATAATGCTCAAATAGTAATTCTATAACAAAATATTAAAAGTTGGCATTGTTACCTATTTATAAAAAGGTACTTAAAAAGAGATAAAGTGGTTTATCCTCGAGTTGAGAATAAAAATGAGATTGCAAAAGTCTCAATATAACAAATATGACCTTAATTACCAAAAATCTCAACATTATTTGATTTTGCAAAAAAGATCCAACAACAATTTTTATTTTTATTTTTATTTTTAACAAATGGCAAGAACCATTGCATTAACCCTTAAAAGACCAATGTGCCTTTTTTGGCAACATAGCGATTTTTAGTAGGTACATGTGACTAGAAATTTCCATATTTTGAGACCAAAATTTAATAGAAGATGTGGATGAGGAATATCTTAAAAGCCCAACAATTTTTGTGACTTTTGACTTCATAGCTGAAAAATTATCACATGATATTAATGTTGTTTGTTTCTCAACTTGGGTAGTTTGGGCAAATCAGAAAAATTACTTTTCTTGGAATCAAAAATTTGAAATTGGTTTTATAGATTTATATACATGTGGAAAGATTATAATCATTCCGTTTGGATTAATGAGTCAAAAGTTATAAAGAATTTTAGTTTGCTAGTAGTTATAGATTTTCTACTCTAAAATAAACTTTGAAGTCTTTTATTTTACTCAATTTTCAATATTTGAAAAAAAATAAAAACATTGGAAGTAGATTGTTTATTACAACATTTGAACCATTGGGATTGGCACTTTTCAATTCAATAAATAAATTGTTACCATTTTTGTATTTTGAATCATTCTCTACTTCTTTCTCCTTACTATTTTTTTGGTACATATTGTACAATTCTAAATGATATTAAAATTTTCAAGCATGTAGACAACTTGAATTGGAGAACGAATACAAAGAGTTGAAACCATTTTGGATATTTTTCATACAAACGTGGCCTTCTGAAGTACAGCTGCTCGTATTTTTGCAATGGTAAAAAAAGGATTTTTGTAACTTCAAACACTAGTATCTTGCAATCTACACAGTGGAAATTTATTAAAAAATTTGTAGATCTTTTCAAAACAGTGCACTAAAAGATCTTATGGTTACATGTGTCAAAAAATGTTTTTTTTTGTGAAATTTGGTAGTTGTCCTAAAAATGACAATTTTGGAGCAGTTTTGGTGGAAACATAGTTGTGGTCCTTTAGAGGTTAAAAGAAGAAAGAAGATACATATCCAAACCCAAGCACATGACTAAAAGAAGAAAACAAAGCCAAAACACCAAAGGCTGATTTTACAACAATTTGAATGCATGAAGCCTACAAAAAGCCAAGCTCTTTGATCATGGCTTATATTGTATTTGTATTGTAGAATTTGTACCCTTGCATTTACATATGTCCTAGTACACACCATCCACCTCAAATCCCAATCTATTGCAAAACCTCTTCAAAGGCAACTTAGTGCCTTTGCATCCACACCCATCCCTACATTTGTATCCAACCCCTGTTTTTATTTATACCCAATCCTTTACATCCATAGCTTCAAGCCATTTGTCTACATTGACAATCACATGTCAAACATCATAAACAAGGTAAGTCTACATTAACCTTTTCCCACCTTCAAATAATGTCAATTGTATATTGACTACATTAGATGGGTGGCTTTTCTACTAGATAGGCAAATGAAATGGATAGATGGGCACATAATTTAGACAACTCGACAATCTTGAACATTTCTTCAAAGGCATGAAATAAAAGCATTACATATTCTATCTTATTGGCATGTTGTAGATCCATTCACAAGCCATAGATGAAAATATTTGCTTATAAGTCAAACTAACATATAAATTGTTTATAAGAAGTAAGTTTGGAAACTTGCAAATTGCAAGATATTTTGAGAATCTAAAGACTAAAGCAAAATTTTGAATATCTTTGGATTTTGGGGGAATTAAGACATTTGGTGTAGTTGCTAAATTCTTTCAAAGTAGGGCAAAATTGAGTTGTGCATCTTTCCTACTTTTGAATACCCTATAGAGACGCTTTTAAGGCATGACATTTCAACAAGGGTGATCTCCATCAAGTCCAAGTGGTGATTTGACAAGATACATTGTTAACATTTATTTGTCAATTGAAAAAATTTGGAGTTTTTAGCTTTGTGCAAACCTTGAGATCACATGAGGTTTGGTCTAAACCAAGACATTTAGTTATAGTTGACAAACCCTTAGTCCAGTATTTTGTCTAGCTTGCTATCATTGTGAGGACAGAAATTTTCATGTCATTATAGATATTGTAGTTTGGTGCATGGCTCCACACTAGGAAGTAGACATTTGGTGGAATTATATTTGTGTAGTTGTATAATTGATCCATAGAAAGCTCCTTCACAACTCCAACAAGCCCATTTTGTCCATTAGATAAGAGTTAAGATCACCTTCCAACTTGAACTTAAACTTGTTCAATACAACTATGGCTTCATCTTGAGTTTTGGTGGGTGTCAATGATGACATGGTGCTACTTCAAGTAGAGATCAATTTGGAGGTAAGTACTTTAGTTGGCAAAACTTAATCTTTGGCTAGTGAAAATGCTTCAAGCTTTGTCCAATGGTACTAAATGTCCAAGTTTGAACCAAACTCTCTAGCCAAACATGCATGCATGACATCATTGGAGTTTCACAACTTGGTTACATGCAAATACTTTAGAAGATGAGAGATTATAGAGCATCTTGTTTCATTGAAAAACTAGTTATGTTCTATTGTGTACCTACACAAAATAGTGAAATTAGGTTGCCACACATTCATTTCTTGACATTTGACACTACATAAATATTTTTAGATATTGTACAACAATGCACTTCTTTTGAATTCAATGTTGTTGTAATTGAGACTCATGAACTTCCAAGTGTACAAATGGAAATTTTTTTACAAATATTCATTGACTTTGATGGCTTGCAAAGTGACTTTCTTGATGCAAGGGAACATAATTGTTAAGGCAACCTAATTTCACTATTTTATGTAGCTTAACCCTTTAGGGCCTAGCATGCCAATTTTGGTTCTTTTAAATTGAATTTTGAGAATTGGAACACTCTCTTGGCCTTAATTGCTCTTGAGGTACGAACAAGATGTGAGGGCACGGGTATTCTGCTTCTAATGAGCCATTGGCCATCAAATTTGGAGCAATGATGATTTGTCTATGGCAATTTGAAGTTGGGAATTTTAGAGTTTCAAAATGCATTGCGGAACATGTTTCTCTATTGAATTGATTTGTGTATAACCAAAGAGAGCATGCCAACTTCACTATAATGTTCATTATAATGAACTCTATTTTCAATAAAAAATCTCATTGTAAAGTAAACTTTTTTGTAATTACTATGATTTTTCAAAGACATAAACTTAAAAAAACCATATAAATTTCATTTTTTGTTCCAAAGATAATTAAAAACCACATTAGATAGAAGATATGAATGCTTATTTGTAAAAAAATAATAATTTAAATTAAGTTATAAAATTTTAATATGCAAATTTGATTCTAGAAGAATTCAAGAGGTTGCTTGGGGCTCCTTAGGCCCTAAAGGGTTAAGGAACATTACCAGTTCGGTTGTTTTTCATTTCAAACATATCCATCAATAATCGAGAAATGGCCATCAATATAATACGAGGCATTGCCATAATTACAAGAGGGCACATAAATTCTATGAGCAGCCATGAGTATTCTATGTTTCTCTAAATATCAGCTCAGAAATTTATGTACCATGGGACCAAACCACATTCAGAAGTTGAGAAAAATGAAACTTGATAAACCCACCAACAAATCCAAAATAAATAAAGTTGATTCTCATAAATGGAGCGAGTCCATAATTAATAGACTCCACATGGAAATTAAAATCAAAACTAAATCTGGGAATATGGCCTTCACATCCTTCATTCATCGTTTAGGTCTTGTTTATGCAAATGCCACTAAGAACCCACCCTCCAGTAGAACTCATTTGCATGTTTGGATGAGTCCTTGAAGGTAGAACCTGTATTATAAAGACAACATTTTGGATCAATAACAGGTTAGTTACTTATCAAAGATAGAAACACAGCAACACATCATACTGATCAGAGATAGAATGCAACAGCTTGCGTTCATCCCAACGTAAGCAAAATCAAAACAATGACAACGAAGCACAAGAAATCAAGACTCTGTCATCGCAGAAGAGAGCTGGTCTAGACAACGAATAAGTTGGCAATTTCGGTAGCTTGAGGAGTAATCTTATCATAAAAATTGCCATTCTTATACTTATAATATGGGAAAGCCAACATCTAATTCACTCCAAATAAATACCTGCAGTCTCATAAATAAAAAATACCTGGTACTCTCGGAGCCAAGGCTCTTGAAGCTGCAAACCAACTGCCATGCGCTCAGTCTGCAACTTATTCATGCACTCCGCAAGAGGCTGTCCATACAAACTAATCATTAGTCGTTCAAATCGATTCAACGAGACAGAACACTGGAGCAAGATCAAATCACAAAAACACTGCTAAAGTCTTCGATGAGTCGGTTGCCAGAATCAAGCAAAATCAAGATCCTCGCAGAACAGAACTTGCATTTGAATTCAAGTTGCACAAGCCCAAGAGCTGGTACCTGCAAATAAGGATGGTAGACAACAAATGGAGCTGAGGGGGCCAGCAATGGTAGAAGCTTCTCCACCACTGTCCAGGGATCTAAGAAAGGAGCTCCTACTATCAAACTGTAATCACAACCAAGCAAACCGAGTCATCCATAACAACGCATGACATCTCTAAAGTGAGAATTTTCGAGAGGACAACTGTAATCATGCCAGAAAGAGAAATGTAGCACCTACCTGGTGAACCCTTCATGTGCCCAACGCTTAATGTCCGCTCCAGAAGCAAGCCTACCAGGTTTTATTGACTTGCCAGGTTCAGAATCATCTGTTCTAGCGCGTTTTGATACGTGCTCAGTTTCAGGCCTAGGTGCATCTTCCAATATTGATTCGACGATAACTGCAGAAACAGATGTTCGTAAGTCAGTCAACAGCAACACCCAAGAAATGAAAAATCATAGCATCTCGAATTGGTTCTGTTAAAGTACCTGTTTGTTCTATTTCTGTGGTCTTCGTTGTGCCTCCAACCTCAATAGTTTCTACTAAGACACTACTTTCAACAGCGAGACACACTTCAGCCTTATCGCTTGTACTACTTGTCCCATCCAGTGGTCTCTCCACCTCCATGGAATTGACTGCAATATCACATCGCTCCCAATCAGTATCTGTGTGCAATTGGCCCTTACCAGAACATTCTAGGTTACCAAAATGCTCTCAAAAGAACGATAGTATCAATCTTGACAATAGACTACACAGCCTTTAGACTTCTTATGTACTGGAAATAAAAGACATACCGGTTGTAGAAACGTCATGTAACTCGTTTAGTTTAATATTAAAATCCGTTTCCTCATCCGTTCCTTTCAACTCAGGCTCAACGGACAGCCTCGCCTTCTCAGTCCTAGCAGAAATAAGCTGAGATGCAGGAGCTCGCACCACCCTGAACAGTTCAGTAATCATATTAGTACACTAAATGAATTAAACCCTAATTGATCAACAATCCCCAAAGTGGAACTGTGGAAGATGAATGTTTTGAAAGTTCACTTTATGCAATTAATACTCATTAAGGAAGCATCCAGGGAGATCGTAAAATATACCAGAATGGTCACGAACCAATGGCAGAAACGTTTACGTGGAATTCTTTCGTTTATTAAGAGATTTAAAACTGAAGATCAGTACTTTTAGTTCGAGCACTCGGGAGTTGAGACACTGTAAACTGGTGGTTGAAGTTCACTCAGCTTGTATGCGAACGAAACAATCAGGGAAAGGAATTTTAAGAAAGTGCGCTCCAAGTTCATATACAGCAGGATGATTCTGACCATACTTAGAACGAGAAGACAGCACCAAAGATGAGACAATGGATCACCTGCTGGATGTAGACGCATCGAAATTGAATAAACGCACCATGTCGATTGTCGGCGGCTTGTTTGTGTGATACGTGCTGCAGACCGATCCATAACCTGTATCAAAACCAACCGGTGTTTTCTCAGATAATCTCTTAACACTCCATTACAAGAGGAATCCAGACTAACCGCACCTCAACCTTCAGCTCCATGAAACTCCCACACGAGGAACTGATCTAAAACGAACTCCCCAATGACAAAACAATCATTTGTGGTTAATATACTTAGATCACAATTACTTTTTGTATCCTGAGAAGTTGTACAAAAATCAACCAGAGAGACCACATTACCTCCTAATCGTTCAGCGACAGAGGCAGTAAGAAGGCCTCCAAGCATATCCAAAACAAGAACTTCAGCATTGGCCCCAACGTTTGCAAGCGAAAGCATAAGTGCAAGCATGTCCATTCGTAAATGCCTGCAACAAAGCAAGGCAGGCAAACTCGGTTATGTCACACATAAAGCAAAAGAACCAAACAAAGATAATTGAAGGACGTCCAAGCAACCGCAGAGTAAATTTAGTTTCAATACAAAAAAAATAGATCAACGCTCTTTGTTGCCATGCAAAAACTAGCAGATAAACACAGTGCAAAATGGTGGTCGGGCGACAAAACACTTTACCCTGTTTTATTGGGGTCTTTGGCAAAGTAGGCCTCACATACACTGTCCACAAACACAAGTCAGAATCCATTAGAGCTAATACCTACATTGTGCTAACTTAGAGGAAGACTAAAGAAAATATTTACAAAGTTACTATAGAACTGTTTGTTCAAATATAAAGTCTCTTGTTTGCGGCTACAATATAAAATAAAAATATGAGCCTAAAATTTCTAACCTTCTAGCGGACGGCCGTTTAACAACTACACGGGGTGCATACTTCTTTTGCTTCTTTCGCAAATACTTCTCCTGCCACACTCTTTTGAATCAGAAATGCTCAGTAGAAAAAAAACTGTAAAAGAAAAGACACCTACACCACCAAACTGAAACTAGACAAAGCAACAAAAAGCACCTGTGAGAATGCTGTCTTTGTGTGGAAAGTAGCACTATTTGCAACCAAAGCGTCCACTATCGCCTTTCCAGAGACTCCCTCGCTGCACAGCATATCACAGGGATCAGTAAGCGTCCAACATAGTGGTCCGAGCTGCATACCTCACAAAAATCATCGAACACTACGTGACGGAATTACGAAGAAAGAGGATGGAGAAAGTCCTAAATGAGCTACTCAAAACTGCTAAAAAAAATTTGGGCTTCTTGGGGTTAACAAACAACAAATTCAGCATGATAAAGTTAAACGACTTGTACGTGCGCATCTTGCTAATATCTTCAGCAGAAAGTGTCTGCGCGGTATTATTGTCAATCAGAGCCCGATTATCTTTGCACTTCGTTTCATCAAGAGCTCCAACGTCTCCGTCATCCTTCTCCGTAAGCCCGTCACGTAAATCTGCAAACAAAAAATTAGACTAGAGAGTCAAGGATCAATCACAAATGATGCACTCCAATAGAGCAACTATGGAACACCTTTGGCTCGTGCTACACAAAACTCCGCTAGAAACTGTAGATTTGGGTGGTAACACCTAAGTGACCAAATAGCCAAAAGTGACCAATTTCCATAACATAGAAGTTGAAATGAAACAAGTTTATAACGCATTGAGGAAGGTGAAAAAAATATTCAATAGAAAGAAGAATTCACGCTTTGATATAATAGAAATTTGTTCAAGAACGTATTGAAAGCAGCAGTTAGCTTTAAAAGCGGAATTTCTATGTTAATTCATACAACTGATGGGCGTTGCAGACGGGGAAAGAAGAAGAAACCCTAACCTGCACCAGTAGCCAAAACGCGAACAAACGAAGCTCCCTTTGGACCAGATTGGACTTCAAAAACAGCTCCAAATGGGTGACCAACGAGTGCATCGAGCCAGCATTTCGTGTTCCCAATTTTCACGCTTCTGAAATTCCAGGAATATCCCACAATCAAATACATCACACAACTGCCAAAGAAATCATAAACCTGACCCTAAAAATGTGGTCACACAAATACAAAAAGTGACCCCTGCAGAAGGCAAGGAATCATAGCCTTACGCATTCTTATTCAGATGCGCAAACGTGAGCTTGTCTCCGTTGTTGATGTCCAGAAGCACAGCGCAACCTTGCGTAATCATAGTGCCTTTTGAGCACATTGTGACAAACTGCCAAAACTGGGAAAACCCAAACATCAATTACAAGACAAGTACATGCGTCAGTTTTTCATTCGATGGAAAACATTTGAAACAAATTCTCAAAGATAAACACTAGTCATTTTTTGAAATGTACTTCAAAATTTATTAAAAAGTGTTTAAAAAAATTCTTTCACAAGAGCCTTCAGCGAGTCCCACATATCGATGTCAAGAGCATAAGATTGCCCGTATACCTCGAAGAAGTACAGCTTCAATAAATGAAATTTGAAAGATTCGTCAATTTCACATTAAACTGCCGATGCAATACAGGAAACATGTCTATACTGAAAGATTCTAAACCTGAGTTATCTCAAATACATTTTCGGGGCCTAGTACTTCAATTTTCACAAAGATTACTTTGCAGGCGGTAGAAAGGAGGAAAAAATACTGCCATCAGTAAATGATTTTGCATGTTTAAATCCTTGTGCTAAGAGGGACAGACCAAGAAGGAAGAGTCCAAAAGCTCTGTAAACTGGTCACTCCAAATTCATATATCTTAAAAGGCTCAAGACAATAATACGTCTTTACAGACATGAATCACAAAAATGCGACTTGTGTTTTTATCAGCGATACTCAGGATCTGTGAAGTTCTTACAACGCTTAGATTTTGAAGCCGCTCTATACAAGGATCTAGATCTTCCGCGCTTCGTCCCGTGTTGATTCCCGCGTTGATTGTCTCGATTACGTCCTGTTAAGCCTACAGAGCTTACCAAATTCTGCAAATCATCACCACCATTATCGTCTCTTCCCAAAATCAGTCTTAATGTCAAATTCCAAATGCACAGGCGAACCCTTAAAAGCAAAATTGCAGAAGCTTTGAGAAAACACGAATGTACAAGTAGGATTAGTTGGAGCGCATTTGAAGCATAGTGATTACAAACGCAAAAAGAAAGCCAGGATCGAAAGATATGCGACTATGCACTCACATCGTCAGCGAAAGCAGCGGACGTCATGAGTTTTGTCCATCACATATACACACACATGAGCTAGCTGAGCAATGCAATCACCCCGCCAGAGAGATTTAGCAACCCCTCCACGAAACAAGGCACTGGAAACATGTGTAGCAAAGAAACTCGCGCGAGCAATTAGCGAGGGAAGACGCGCGCGGGAGTGAGAGAGACGAGTCCTAAACCCTAAACCCTAAACCCTATTAATCCCGATCATGAGCCTACACCTCTTCCCCTCCTCCCCTGGCGCCCCTATGAGCTGAACTTCCCCCTTCACCACTCCTTCCCTTCAGCTAGGGCTAACCAGAGCAATTCCTCCACTCCGAACAGCTGCGCATCGATCAGCATTCTACACCATAACGCACTTTAAGTTACCGCATCAGACTCCACAAAACTTTGCCCTCACGGCCCCGTCGCCTCTATCATTCCAGCTCCCACTCCATCGCCAGAAAGCGCAGCACCACGACGAGATACCGATGACCGTAAACTCGAAATGCACTTGACGACATCAACACTACTCACACAATCCAGCGCAAGAAACAGGATAACCTACAGTAGAGATTGATTAAATGGAATTGCCTCATAATTGGAAGAGATCTCGGAATGCATGCAGATTGCAGATCCGAAGCAGAGTACCGGCACTAAGTTAGAGAAACCCCTAAATGCCCATCTGAAGGCCGTTTTTGACCATCTAGAAATCCATACCTTAACACAGGCTGTTTGTTTTGTTTGTTTGTTTTGTGTGTTTGTTACCTTGAGATGTCCCGGACCATGCATCCCTGGTTGTATGCATGATATCGTTGAAAAGCTCTTGGTCAAGAGGGGTGCACAGGTTTTGTTTTGTGGCGTTCCGACCTACATTTGGAAAGTTATTGAATTTCAAAGTTCTGAGCAATTAAAAAATTTAGAAAAATACATTTACGTTTATTTTGGTTGTGGCAAGGACACAAGACACACTATACCTTAACCCCTAAAGGACTGAAGTCCAAATAGGTTCTAAAGCGTCATTCCATTTGAAGAGTCATAGATCGAAATATCACTTAGTTATTAAGATCTCAACCATACAATCTTTTAGTAAACATGTTGTAGATGATGTGTATCAAATTTGGAGTCATTTGACCGCATAGATTTAAAGATTATAATGTTTTAGTGCTAAAAATGAATGCTGAAATTTCCATAAAAACACATTTGGAGGTGAAATTTGATTTCTAAACCTACTCAAATGAAAAAACTTTATACTATAGAATGATTCAAAACTAGTAAACAAACACATTGGTAAAAAAAATGCATTGAATTGACTCATTGTGGTTACAAATTGGCTTTGAAATACCTTGAAAAGAGCAAGAAAAACTACAAAAAACACATCTATGGTTGAAACTCCTTCTACTAGAATGCTTCTCAGTCACTCATAACTTCTTTGATTGACATAAAATTTTAGCCACACAAACTAGACTATTATGCGCAACTTTTCCAACATAAATTATTGAAAATGGACTTTGTATGAAGAAGATACAAGTCACCGAAGTTTATTGTTCTCCAAAAAAGGTAGGGGTTTGAACTTCGAATTGCTCCCAAAAATTCAAAACAGCTTGGATTGACATTAAATTTTTACCACAATAACTAAACTTCAAGGGGAAGAAAACCCAACAAATTTTATTGAATTTGGACCTTGAATGAAAGAGATACAAGCCCCTGAAGTTGCAGCCCTAAAATGCAGTTTGTGAACTCGATTAGAACCTGCAAACTTTGATTGGCTTCTAAAAACTCATTATGTTGTGTATTGATCTGAAAATTTTACCACACAAACTAGAAGACAAGGCGCAACTTTCCCAACAATTTTTATCAAATTTGGACCTTGGTTGCAAAAGTTACAACAATTTGAAGTTATAGCATTTCAAGAGGGTATGAAAAACGTCCGCTGTGACGTTCAGGGGTTAAAGCACATCATACCTTAACCCTTAAATGTCTTTGACTATGTTTTGCCAAAAACACTCCAAAACTGCCACTTCTAGTACAAAACCCTCCAAAACTGCCACTTCTAGTACAAAACCCAAATCTTTTTTAAAAACATTTTAAGACAAATATAACCATAGGATTTTATAGTATGCTAGTTTGAAAATATGTGGAAAAAATTTCAGAAATTTCTACAACATAGATTGCAAGATAATAGAGTTTGAATTGTTAAAAATCCATTTTTTTGTCAGTGCGAAAATCCGGGCAGCTGCACTTCAGTAGCTCACTTTTGTATGAAAAAAAGTCCAAAATGGTTGATACCCTTTAGATTCATTCTTCTAGTCAAGTTGGTTGCATGCCCAAAAAATTTCAAATCATTTGGAGTTGTACAACATGTAGAAAAAAATTAGTAAGTAGAAAGAGGTAGAAAATGATTCAAAATACTAAAATAGTATTCCATAATAATTAATTTGTGAAATTGAAAATTTCCAATACCAATGGTTGTAATGTTGTAATAGACAATCTTCACCTAAAGATTTTTGTTATTTTTCAAAAATATTAAAAATTGAGTAAATTAATGGACTTCAAAGTTTATTTTTCCCTAGTACAATCATAGTAACCAAATAGGAAAATTATAGGGATACAAGTAAAACAAAAAGTCTCCTATAATTACTTGGAGTGGTGGTATGAGAAGGCAGTTCATCGAGATCTTCCATATCTACGTGCAAACTAAAACTCTTCATAATTTTAATTTCATTAACTATAATGGGATGATTCAAAGCTTCTCATCTACATATAATTGTAAAGAATCAATTTCAATTTTTTATTTTTTCGAAAAGTGATTTTTAAAGAAGTTTTAAGAGTTGCTCAAATTGCCTAAAGATTTTGAAAAATCACATATTATGTAAAAATAACTTAACCATCTAGTCAAAAATAATGAAAATTCTTGGGCTTTAAAACTATTCCTTGGATACATGTTGTGTGAAAATTTCAAAGAGAAAAAAATAAAAAAATCTATTCAAAATGAGCTATCCAAAATTCCTATTGATGCCACAAAACAGAGTTTGGTCCTTTAGGGGTTAAATTGACACACTAAATGTTTTTGCAATATGATGTTCTACACTATTGTGTACACTTATGACAAAATTTTAAAAAATTTTCTTTTATCAAAGTTTGTATTTGATGAATTTATTTCTCAATTATCATTAAAAAATTCACAATAATTTCAAATAAAAATATTCACTAAAACATCTTCATCTTAAATGTTTAGGACATATCAAAGATATATAAATACATAATTGATAAGTAAAAGATACCAATCATGTGTAGTTGCAAAATAGGAGTATAATTAGACAATAACTTTAAAGTATGAAACTTTTGACATTAACTTCTAAGAACACACTCATTGCCATGGAAATAATCTATGTAAAAAAATTCAAAAACATTACAAAAAACAAAACACTCATTAGAAGTCAAACTATTATCTAAGACATTTGTTTTTTGCATAAAATTCCAAGGATGAACATAACACTTTAATTTGTCTTATATAGTCATAAGAGAATTTTCAGCTGCTGTACAAGACTGTGAGTTCCCAAATGCTGGGAACGCATTGGGAACTCTGGGAACGCAATGCTGATGTGGTCGAGCGACTGCCACGTTAGAAAATAATAAAATTTTATTAATTTTAATTAAATATTAAATATTTTTAAATTATTTTTTTGAAAAAGAAAATATTTTTTTGAATCATTTTTTCTCTCTTTAATACATTCTGAAGTTTTTTGAAAAAAAAAATTTAATTTTTTCTTTCAAAATTCAAAAATTTAGACTAGCAGGGGACTGGTCTACAGCAGTGGGAACAATTTCGGGGAACACCTCTGAAACGGTCTTCTGGGGGCCCAAAAATCCTCTTATGAGAATTCTCTATTATCCATTAAACCACTTCGGACTACATCATGCTTATATGATCAACTCTAGAAGGACAAAGTCCCCATAACTAAAGTAGTTACCTAGGTAATCCAAATATTGAACCAAAATATATATATATATATATATATATATATATATATATATATATATTGGGTTTTTGTTTTGTTTTGTTTTATTTTTTATTTTTTTTTACTCTAAAGTTATTTATTAGTCATATCATAGAGTCTACCTTTGAAAGGAGACACCAAAGACAGCACTTCCTACCTAAGCTTACATGATTTAGATAGTAAATCTACCCTCAACAAACCCTTCATTCAAGCTTGCATGGCTTAGATAGCAAAACTACCCCCAACAAACTCTTCATTCACACTAGTCAATTATAATCAAAGTTACTCCTTTTCTTTTTCTTCTTCTCCATCAGTTTGTAGCATCCTTCTAGGGTTAAGGTTGTACAATAGTGGGCTTTAAGAGTGGAAGATTTTTTTTTTTTTTAAATTTTTTTTTTAAGAATGGATTGATTGTGTGCAAGATATTGACAAAATCTTGAAGTTGGAGGGTCTGCTGAGTGGCTCTCCAAACTTTCGCATGAAGTGTACAAGTTTCCTTAAATCCAAGAATGCTACCAACGCCATTCCGTGGCATCTGGATGACTTTCTAGGGTCAAAAGATAGGTTGAACAATGATTTTTTCATCCTTTTTTTGTTTAATGACCATTCATGTTAAGTTACAAAGAATCTTAAATAGAGTTTGCAGTCTAACTAATGTTCATTTTCATGTAATTTAGAAATAATTAAAGAAAACGGATGGCAAAATTTGTCATTTTAGTATATTTTGAGAAATTGAGTAAATCTGAAATTTCTCCTTGAAAAAGACATTTTTTGAGTTTGAGCCCAACTAATGAAATGAAGGTCTTCTCTTCTAATTTCTACTCCAATTGAAATTTTGAATATTTTAAAAATGATTATTTTATTGCAAATTGAATTTTGGCTACATTTTTAATGTTGAGTGCATCCTAAAAATAGGTGTACACGGAAGTTGGATTTACACCATGATGTTTGTCACTATAATTTACACACATGGTGAATTTTTCAGATTTTTTGAGATAATTTTCTATTTTCTATGATTTTTCTTTCACTTTTTCTTTAAAAAATCTCTTAAAAATCAATTTTACTCAAAAAAAATCTGAAATCTATACATTAAATTAGCATGGTATATTCTTTTTCTTTTCTTTGTTTGTTTGTTTGTTACGTTGAGATCTCCCAGACCATGAGTCCCCTGGGTGCGTGTTTGATACCGTCAGAAAGCCCTCGGCGAGGAGGGGTGCACGGGCTTTGATTCATGGTGTTCCAACCTATGGCATGAAAGTTAATGAATTTTGAAGTTTCTATACATTAAAAAAATTAGACCGTGGCAACCCTAGTTTCTGTGAAGTGCAAAAGATATATACTTTCATCTCTGAAAATTAAAGCAAAAATTTTCAGACATGATTGGTTCCAGAACGGTACCAAATTGAGTGACGAGCCAGTGATCTTCCAACCAGTGGTCATAGGCCCATCCTTTTAACCCCTAAAGGACTGAGGCATTTTCTGGCTTGAAAACCACTCAAAACTGCCATGTTTGCTACTTCCTCCCCAAAAAACAAAAAAAACAATTTTATTAGAATCTAACCGTAGGATCTTGTAAATTACTTGTCTGAGATCATATGGTAAAAATTTAATGAAGTTTGACCGTACCGATTGGAAGATATTAGCATTCAAAGTTGGAAAAAAAAGTTTTTTTGAACTCTGACTTGCAATTTCAGATGACTTTGATTGCCATTTGTTGAATTTTTTTGCACTATAGACCATGAAGTTAAAATTTATTATGTTGAACATTTGAGTTGGGAATTAGGGAAAAAAATTTCAAAACAAAAACTACTTGATTTTCATTCATTAAAAAATTGTTAAGTAGAAGTAGGTCCAAGATTGAATAAAACACTAGGTTGTTAATAACTTTAAGATGGAATTGAAAAACCATGATCCCAACGGTGAGCTTGTTCTTGCAAACATCCTAAACCCTACCAAAAAAGAAAATTTGAAAAATTTGAAAATTGCATTCAAAAATGAATTCTGTAAGTTATTTTCTAAAGAAGGTGCTTAGATTGCCCGAAATTCAAGATTGTCCGTAACTTTCTCATTATTAGTCCAAATAAAATGAACCAAAGCTTCAGATGTAGAACAAAACAAAATCTTCAAGAAAAAAAATAAAAAATAAAAAAATAATTTTTTTTGTGGTTTTTTTTTTCCTGCCCGGCGAACTGCTTTTTGGACATAGAATGGCATAACTTTTGCTTCCAAGCACCAATTGAAATAAAAATTATATTTTTGGAAAGCTAATCTGATTTCCTATCTTCAAAAAAAGTTTCAAAAAATAATATAAAAAATTCAAGTCACACAAGCCTGCCCGAAATTCCAAGTGTCCCCCGAGGGGACTTCAGTCCTTTAGGGGTTAAGGGTTAAGCGTAAACAACCATAACGCCCACTAATGGTATGCTCTGAAAATCAAGTATATTGTATAATGTTCACCAAAACATATTATTTCCCTCCTTAAATTTTCCAACTTGGAGCCATCACTCAAAACAACGTCACCAAAGCCCTCACATGCAAAATAACCGAAAATTTGTGAAAAGGAAGAGCAAACTGCATGAATATGTCAGAAACATTGCTACCCAATCTGCATAGCACTTAAGATGACCATTTATGCATCCTTCGGATTTTGTAAGCAAAGGAGGTTGCAACCTAACAATAGTGTAGGCCGAAGACTTTTGGTCCAAAAAGCAAATAGAAGCAAGGAAATTAAGTGCCAATCACTCAACCACATGGAAGGAAGGAGCCAGAGCGCAAGATTCAAGGAGTCAAGGCCAGTACTTTAATAGTTCCTTGCGAGTTTGCTGCTAACATGGTTGGGCTCTCACTCTTCCAACACACTGCACTAATGAAGTGGGAACCCTCATCATCACTGTCTTCAGAGTTCGGAGACCCAAATCTATGCCACGATGCTGGTTTGGACATGGCCTGCCAAGGGGGAAACAAATTAAGCAAACCAGATGGAAGCATAACCTTTGAATAAGAAGGGCACAACTGAAGACGATAAACATTAATCACTTGAACTGACTGACGAGTAGAGGTGTTTGAATATTTGTCTTACCTTGTAATACACAAAAACTTCATTGGATTCACTGCCGCAAGCAATATATTCACTGTTGACAGTCAGTCCTACAAAGTTCTTCTCATTTGTGTGTCCTCTGAGGGTTCGTATCTGCAGTCAACAAAAAAACCATATTCAACGTCAGAACAGAAATTAAACAAACAGCTAGGCATAAATATCTCTACCACCAACAGGAGCATATAATTTTCAAATGCCGTTTTTAGTATTCGGTAATCCTCGAAACAATTCTCACTATAATCTTCACGGATTGGAAAATTTGAAAACGCTATTTGACAATCTTAGAGCGTCATTACTCTTAAATTAGATGTCATAACTTCATTGGCTCGGGATCAAAGGAGAGGAGACTTTATATTGACAGAAGCTATATGCGAGGAAATTTGAAAAGGGCCTTCCTCAAAAGTTAGTCGACACTACAAAGATATAGACTCTTGTATTGTATCTGCTTGTTAGATATAAATAGCTCATTCTTTGGAATGACCTGCCCTGCCATACTACTATTCCTTTTGAAGCAAGTCTCCTTTTCATTGGGCACCAGAACTTTCTACATTTTCGAACCCCATTTCTTAGTCTCTTCCGTTGGGAGTAGAGATGCGCACTTACTTTTCAAGAGATAGCTATTGATGTTTGCATTTACATAAGAGAGAAAGCGAATCAAAAGAGGGTTTTTAGGGTTTAGGGTGCATTGGAAGTGATTGGAAGACGGCAATTAGACATACCGAGCAGTCTCTTTGAACATCCCATAGCCGAAGAGTGTTGTCTGTGGACGCTGAGGCTAATTCAGAGGAAGATATAAACTTCACGTAAGATACAGCCTTCCGATGTCCCTTGAATACATAGAGTGGAAGGCTTGCATTGCGCAAATCAAAGTAGTGGATGTGGTGGTCAGCTGACCCCACCTATCAAAATTTCAAACAAACAGAGTTAAGATCATTACACATATTTCAACATGAAACTACAAAAATGTTGCCATTCCTAAATGATAATAAAATGTGCCATATATGTCAAGAAAATGGATGCATTGAATATCAAATAGACAATCGAATAACGGAGAGGTAGTAGTTTTGAAGAGCAAGTCAGAGCGATAGAACTTACTGCAATATGGTGACTGGAACCAGGATTAAACTTCACGGAACAGATGTTGGCTCTCATGTCCAGGCTCAGTGCGCTATTCTCTTGCCCTGAACACCACACCTTTACCTGCAGCAGTCCAAGCACTTACAAAACTTCAGTAATCCAAGACCGCTTGCACAATCAGCAGGCCTTCGTGAAGTTTTGAATCTTTGGACCTCGATCTCAAACAGGCTCAAAGAATCCAATTTGCTCAAAGATTGTTAACCCATTCCGAGACCAAGTTAGAAATAAAAAATCACTGGATAGTCAATAACAGTACGCTTCAAATCGTAATTATTTCTATTGTTCTAATGTTGGGTATGATTTGGCACATTTTATTAACTTCCAAAATGGTTAACTTCGACATGAAGGCAGACACTTCTTGGTCATTAGGCCACCGAGTGGTTAATAAAGGAAGATAACTGAGTATGCGGGTAGATTGCACTGCCAGACATCTATGAATTTCCTTGAAATGTCAACAAAGCCCAGTTTTTGATTGAAGATGCACCTTTCCATCATCACTGCCAGACACCAGCATGGACGGATCTGTTCGAGAAAAATCGACACTCCAAGCACGTTTCTCGTGCTCCTCATGCTCCATTACGCTCTGCGTGACAATAATCACTCAGACACATCAGCAAAATGTTACGGGAATAATTATTCATATTGTTTACTAATCAATTCAATTCAATTTTAGTAATTTTCGGATAACCAGAATCATCATGAGGTGTGCATTGGGAGATGGCAACTAAGTAGGCCAATCATGGAGAGACATCCCTATTTCACTTCATTGAATTTTTTTGAAGGTTGTGACCTAAGTAATTTGTGCGGATAGTAGCACACAAGCATCTTACAAGTCAGTACTACAAGCAGGTGTGTACAAGAAGGCATTTCCATGACTTATGCTTCTGTCTCTTCGTGAATTGTACCATGCTCATATTGCAACTCGATGATTAATATTCCTATGCTGTTATCTAAAAGTTCTTGTAACAGACTTTACTTAAAACCATGTTCTTGATACGAACCCCATCATGGTCAATAATTACCTGTCTCGTACTGACATCCCATACTGTAACAATGCCTTCGTAATCGCTACTGGCAATGAGGTGTTTTTCAGACTTATTCCAGCTCAAGCAACTCAATTTCGACCGAGTTGGAATCTCCAGGACTGGATAATGGACATCTGTAAATTCATTCACAACCTGATCCATTCAAATCATTCACAGTAAGTCCGACATAAGAAAGCTGAATAGTTTTTAGGACTTGCTTACAGACGTAGCAAACCAATACTCAAAAACTAAAAACTAAAATAACGCAGAAACATACCGTTGCAAAATCAAAGACCTTGATCCGCCGAGATACCCCCGCCGTCGCAAAGAATTCATCGTCCCGGTCAAATTCAATACTGCAGATGAAGTGAAAATTTCAGTACATTAGAGAAACTTGAACAACACATCAGCAGACACGCACTCGAAGTTTGAAAGTATTTAATAAAAAGCTACCATTGACGCCTAAAGTAGATCTAAAATCAGTGGACACAGAGGCTTTTGACTCCAAGAGTGATCTCACCTGGATACTATATTTGAACTGTGAAATAAGTCTCCTTGGTGAAGCTCAGCAACAACACGAAGATGACTGTTCAGAAACGTTTAATTAAATTCAACTGTCAGATGATTGAGGTGCACGATGAACTCCATGATGGTAAGTTGTGAACTTGTAACAAATAAATGCTTCCATCCACACAAGTGAATTCATGTATAGAAAATGATCAGAAACAGGGGGCTAGCTTGGTCACATACTTGTAGCGTGTAAATGCTGTTAATACGGACTCAAAATCTTCTAACCCGTCCTGGTAACTCTCAGAGCCTTTACATGCCTCACTCATAAAAGAGGCCTGCATTTGTCTGTGTCTCTGATTTCGTGCAACTTGCCTCCTTCGCATCAGATAAGCCTCTTGCAAGTCTTCGAACTGCGGCATGGACGGAATCATTTTGGATGGTCAGACCCCTAAACAAAACACCATTTATCCTTGCCATGGGAGGATCCACGAAATTAGCACCACGGCTAAAGGTGACAATTGAAGACATCAAAACTAAAATTGAATTAGCTCCAAACAAATGTACTAAAAATAGTAGACTAAACTATATCAGCGCATTCCCAACTTGCACCTCCTACTAGCCAGAGCTAAACTCCTCCCATTATGCTACAGCTCATAAATTGAAAAAAAATGTGAAACAATGGAGGAGTAGGCTTGGAGTCACAAAAAAAACATAGCGTAGCGTAGCATAGAATGTATTATGAACACTGTATATTTACCTGTGCCAAAACTCGACGTTTCTTCGTTACTGTCTGAACACCAGCTGATTCAGCAGGCGCGTATGGGAAGAGATCCTCGAGTAATTTCCCCGTCACATCCCGAGGAAAACCCAAATTTCTTGTTTTTATTTCATTCAAAAACTTATGATCACTAGGTGGAACAAAAGCACCACCCTGTCCACCTCGCCAAACAGATATTGCACCTCCATTGCGTGGCTCGTCAGATGCGGGGCAGGAATCTAAGTTGGATGCTGACAAATCCACAGATAAGCGAGCTGCTCGTTTTGCAAACTTGTCTTTCTTCATTAGTAACTCCTGTCGTCGCCTCTCGACCGTGGCTATGTCTTCTCTAAGAAAATGAAGGTCACCTTGTAACTGATTGAGAAAACACAGTCAATCAAACGGTCTTCTCAATCAAATGCCGATTATATACAATTGTGTATCGTGAGATTCCAATATGAAAGTGCTTAGTTTACTCTATGATTATGGGCAAATACGCACTAGGATCTAGATTCAGTGTAGCATGTCATGTGTGAGCTACGATACGAGGTAGTCGCACCATTGTCACAGGGCAACGAGGGAGTGCCAAGTGCCCACCAAAAACTGTAGATCACCGCAAGAAACAGCGAATGATAAAAATAACAACAAATGCAAACCAGTAGTTACGTCAATTCCGTCGGAGTGTCATGATTCCGGAACTAAAATTGTGACGTGTACGTACTTAAGGGTCTAACATCTAGGCCTAGTATGGATTTGTGTTTCAGAACACGCTTCCAGAAAATTTTCTGAAAGATTTAATCTGAAAGGTGCCAAAGTATTAGAAAACCGCCGGTTCAACTAAATCGCCGTTCAATGCACTAGATTCTTTGAGTCCACGTACGCTCTTAAAACGCGGACTTGGCTGTAGGAATAGCAAGTACTGTCACTAGCAGCTCCATTTCCTTCAATAACAAATGACAACCAAACGACAGGCTTGGATTGTAAAATACTCACCTCTTTCATTTCGTCATGTTTCCTTTGACGTGACAACTGCAGAAAGTCAAGTAGAACCTCCATGTTGGATTCGGCTTCCTCTTCTTCCATTTTTCGTTTCCTTTCGCCTAAAAGTCGCAGTAACGAGTCCAATTCCTTCATGGGCAACTCCACACCCTGCCAAACGTAACAACAAAAGTTATGGAGCTGCAACAGCAAAATTAATGACAACATACCAGGAAAAAAATACATAAATATACAGTGTAAATGTCAATCATGAAGATGAATATCGAAAATCATAACTAAGTGTTCAAATCACCTGTTGAAGAGCCAGGCGCAAATGCTCTGCAGGAGAAGAGTTGGTGAGTAGCTGAGAAGCTGTCGCCTTCTTCATCAGCTGCAAATCACATCAAATGCCTACCATCAAATTTTACTTACGATACTCTCCAAAAATTTGACCCCGTCCTCAAAAGCCAATGCCACAGAAAATTCTTACAAACAAATTAGGTTTCGTTTGCCAGGGTAGCATCTTTGGGTGTTGAAGTTCCCACAATTTCTGATCTTGATTTGTAAAGGATAGGGTAACAATAACAAGTATGATGGACAGGTTCATGTATTAGATAACCTTCAAGCCGTGGTAGTGGAGAAGGTTATTAAACATAACCGGTTGTCACTTTTCATGATCCAAGGGTGTAGGAAGCAAGTTGAAAGGAGAGAAGGTTATGAGATACAACTTGTGATGGCAATGGCGATGGGTAGCCCATGGCATAGAGCCATGTTAGCATTGAAAAGTCAACAACCGGTCATGTGTCAAGTGCATCTTCTCACTAAATTTGGCCGATCACATGAATAGGGTTTAAAGCGTTGTAGTGAAGTATCTCATATCTCATAACTTTTTAGTTGAGCTTCAACTTTAAAAGCAAAGATAGAAATAAAATGTTTGAAGCAACAACTAAAAGAGAAAATTCCCAATACCCACTTCATGTACAAAAGACACATCGAGAATGTAGGTAGGTGTTGACAATCCAAGTCTCTTTTAACAAAGGAAAAAACGTCACAACGCTATTTTTGCCAATTTATAAAATGTCAACTTGCTATAATTTAGTAGGTGTTCACAAATTCAAGTAACTTGTTCATATGGAATTGGATAAAAAGCATCTTAAGATGTCTTTGGAATCCTCTTTCAATTGCCAAAAGATCCAAAGAAATGAAATTGAAGTAGTTTGATAATGGGACCATGCTCAAATGCTTTTGAGAAAGCTTTCAAGATAAATAATCTTTATACTTCCTATGTGCACTTTGTTTTGACCTTGTCTTCTATCGACTTGGGTTATAGTTAAAATTATTGAGAGTTGACATTATTTAGGAGAATTGTTTGAGTTAGCTCTTTTTTGTAAATAGATTTGACCATGACAACTTGAGATTAAGAGGACATTCGTGTAATAAAAAAGGAATCACACTCTATCCCATAACTAAGAGCTTAGACTTTTCAACTTGAGTTGTACTTTAAAACCAAAGATTCACTCGTTCTGTCTTGTAGCTAAAAGCAAAAGCAAAGAGTTCAACTCTAAAGTCACAAATGAGGGATAAATCTACTTCAGCTCTACCTATTACACTGCAGGTGAACGACAAGATCATCTTCTGTACGTTTGTTGTGGATAGGATCCTCGTTCATACTCTGGACATTGTTGAAGTGAAGACATCACGTACCCAGTTACTCAGTGTGAAACTCACCTTCATCAAGAGGAAGTTGGGAATAAGCTGCTCGGTGGTAAGATACCGAGCGCAGCTCGGACAATTTCTTCGATGATTCAAATGAGTGGTGATGCACGTGTAACAAAAACTGTGGCCGCAGCTTGTCAGAAACGCATCTTCCATAGTCTGAAAACAAATGGGACACAGAAAATCTTTGTCGACATCGGTCCTGCAAGCGGTATCATTCGATTCGCAGACATTATCACCTTGAAACTTCGAGCCCATCAGACGGTCCTCTTTCTCAAACGCCGATGCCAAGAGCACACGTGCTTTCTGTAACGACGCCATGGCCACTTCGCAGCAAAGGCAGCCTTGTCAACTACGATGAATGCCGAGCATTCCTTCACCCTGCTCTGAATATACACAGCAGGAGATTATATACACAAAGCTACACAAAGCTACTCCTTTGCAACCCAAGCTCTCCCGCGAAGTGCAAATCGATAGCCCAGGTTTATGTATGGCGATGCACGTAGCGCTGCTTCGTGAACACCGGTTCAAATGCGTCTAATCAAATGTATACTTCAAAGAGGGCCGCTGCTCCATGGTAAATATTTCAACCCTGTGAAAATCGCGGCTGTCCTTGCTTGGAACAACCCGTGAATTCTTCCAAATCTTGTCCCCTGACTTCCCCTCAATACTCAGCACCCTCGATCCCCAAGCCAAACTAACCACTCTGGATAGGAAACCTCAACCGAACTCCTCGATACCCTGTCAAAATCTCACACCCAACGTACAGAAGGTGCCCCAGCCTCGTACACCCCACCCTGGCCAATCCTCTGTTTGCTCGTACCTTCACGACTCTAGTCCAAGCGCTTCGATTCTTCCCAATTCGGGAATCCTCCAGCGCAATCTGTTATTCCAAGCCTTCCTAAACGTAACTGCAATCCCAAAATTCCAAACACCCAATCAAAAACCACCCGCACAGCCCCGCACACGAGCACACCATCTCCGCGTCCCAACCTCGTACGCGTCCACGGAACCCAAAGCATTACGCTGGGCAAAGCCAATTCCCAAACCCGGCAACAATACAAAACAAACCTCCAAACACACGTACACCGATTGCGGCCGGCTAGCCCGACCCTACCGTACCGATCTATCGCGACATGCATCGACCGGAACGGATCGATCGATGACGGATATATGCAGCTAGCCCTGCTAAAGTGGAGCTAGCAGCTACAACTCCAGGCTGAATTCCATGTTTTCCTCGAGCGGCGACGCAACGATCGGTGCACCCCAGTTCCAACACACCCCATCATTCCCCATTCGGTAAATCTTCAGTTCGATCGACCAGTCCCACCATGCAACCGTAAGTCAGCTTCATGCCCATTTGGGGACGCCACCTCAGCGGCAGATCGAGACTCGCGGCGGGAGCTCGGGGAGGGGGCGGGCGCCCCGTCGGTTTTCATCCGGTGCGAGTGGATGTACAGAATCCCTCGCGTCGGGGAGCGGGGGAGGAGGGAGGGACGCGCTCAGCCACAAGTGGGATGGGGACGTCGATTGGCACGTGGTTTTGGTCCACAAGCGGCGATTGCTATGGTCCTCCACCACATGGGGCAGGCCAGCCAGCCATGCAGCCCGCCCGCCCGGGCTGAGTCGGATCGGGACGGTGTCGGGTTGGATTCCGTCAGGCGGGGATGAGGCGGCAGACGGAGGCGTGGGACCCACACGGGCCTTGGAAGGCCGCACGTTAAGTTACGTTAGTTCCTGTTCGTGAGAGGCCTGTTGCGCATGTGCCCCATTGATGTCTCGGTGCTCTCATCATGTAAGGTAGAAGGCTCTTAAATGGAGCGGGTTCTAAAATGGTGCCCTATCTTAAATGTACAGTGGTTGTACATGTTTCTTTTTCATAGCCTTCAGCAGTGTATTAACAGTGTACATTGTAGCTAGGGCACCATTTTACAACCCTATGTCCTTTCAACTTCAAAATTTGATAACTAATTCAAAAAAGCTCAGAAAAATATGAAACGACTTGGGTTAGATGTCAATTCTACTTGTTTGTCAAGAAAAATTTACTAAAAAATATTTCTAGAAGTTTTACCCCCTTGAAATTCTGTTTCAGCCCTTACATGGTCCATTATTGGACCTCTTACCTTACACTATGGTAGCTAGCTCGAAAAGAGACCTACTTCTTAGAACCGCCCCTAAGAAATGCAGTTAAATCGATATTGTTCAGTTGTTAAATGGATTTGTAATGTAGTGTGAATAGTTATTTGATGACAGCACAGCAGATTTGAACGTCACAGGAATTCATTAACAAATCACTGATGGATAGAATTAAATGCTCGGGATATTGGTTTTTAGATATTTGCAACGTGTATAAAAAATAAAAAACAAACAAATAAACTAACAGGACGTGGACTACCTCACCTTGTCATTTTCCAAATTTATGCGTGACTTGTTAGCGTACAATTTAGGATTCGTTTTTGTTTTAGCAGGGGGCGCATTTGGAAACCTTGAGAAGCGCTTCCCACATGTCATACTGCTGCTTTTCAATAAAGGCCTTATCTCTTTTCCAATTCTGTGTGTACACTTTCTGTGCCGCCTACAATTGAAATAGGTGGCTACGCCAAGTTTCTTTAAAAATTCATTATTAATTCTCACCTGCTCCAAAAATTACAAAACTAATGGCATGCGACTCTGCTACAACTACTCTTCTCTTGAAAATTTATCAAAAGTTCTTTCTGTAATCTCAGACCCTTCGAAAACTCCAAGCAAGCCTTAGAGGGTCGTTTTTCAAGCCGGCTACTTTAGTGAGCCTTGTGCCAATGCCACAGTCATAACTAAAGTAAAAGTATAATTTTTTAATTTTTGAGAACCATAAAAACTTTGAAATTTAATAACTTTCACACCATAGGTTGGAACACCATGAAACTAAGCATGTACACCTCTACTCACCAAGAGCTTTCTGACAGTATCAAGAATGCAACCATGAGATGCACGGTGCGGGAGATTTCAATGTAACAACAAAACAAGACAAAACAAAATAAACTACCTGTCTTAAGGTATAGATTTCCTAAGTCAATATGTAGTTATTTTTTAAGAAAAAATTTAGCACCTATAGGTAAGTAGCTACCACAAAAAATTTAACTTAGAAGAGCTTGAACCAAGCTACTCACATTTATACCATATCCAACTTGCTCCAATTATTAAAATAGTGTGCAAATACATTGAGTAACCCTTATAGTTACAAATGATAATGGTTTTGAAACTCGACATTCACATGACTAAAGGTTAGGACATGTGGTTCTTCGACATGAGCTTTGTTCACACATAAATTTAATGGTCATGTCTCCTTTCTTTGTAAAGTTGTCCTCAAAAAGCATTCCACTTCAACCTTGCCAATGCTTACATAAACACTATAAGATTTTTCACTGGATTAGGATTTTGGGGCCTATTGTTACTATATGCAAATAAAGTAATTATAGCCAATCTTTACATGTTAGTAGACTTACATGTTGAAGAAATATAACATTCAATGCAAAAGACATTATGTATAGTTATAGAGCAATGTAGCCATAGAACATTAGTCATTAAAGTTTGTAGTACTCCACTTGATGTCATTGTACAACAACCACATCAATCTCTTCAATTGTAAATAAAAAGGTTCAATTCCTAAACACTCCTAGGGACCAAAAGTGTTCTCACATAGTTTTAAGTCCAATTCAAAATGCTTTAACTTTTGCATCACATGTCTAAATTCAATCAAACTTATTGGAGATTTTTGCTCTCTTCTAGTTTGTGTAATAAGGTTTTCAAATCAATCAAAGATGTATTCATTTTTTGAAAGCCAATTGAAGTTTAAGAGTTTAGTTTGAGTTTGCCAAACTACATTTGATGGCAATAACTTCAAGGACTTGTATCTCCTTCATTTAATGTTTTTTTTCTATAAAATTTGTTAAATTATGTTCCCCTTGAAGTCTAGTTATTTTGGTAAAATCTTTATGCCAATTCACGTTGCTTGGAATGTTAGGAAGCCATTTGAAGTTCAAAATCCTAGCATTTTTGGATTACAATGAACTTTGGCAGCATGTTTCTTCTTCATACAAAGTCGGGTTCCAATCATTTTTTTTACAAGGTTGCACACACTAGTCTACCTTGTGTGGCCAAAATTCCATATCAAGATAAGAAATTATAAATTCCTAAGGAAGTCCCACCTCAAATATATTTTTTCATAAGAGGATTTCTGACCATTTTAGAAGACTTTGAATCCTTGAATGTTGGAAACATTGTGGGAATGTTGTAAACGCTACCACATCAGCATGTTGATGTAGTTGAGCAACTGCCACATCACATAATATTATCTAATTAAACTAATTATTAAATATTTTCAAAACATTTTATTGAATTTTTTTGAAATCATTTTTTTTCTTTTTATTACAATCTGAAATTTTTGGATTTTTTTTTTCGAAATTCGAAAATTCAAACTAATAGGGGCCACTCTGCAACAATGGAAACAGTTTCACGGAATGGCCCTAAAAGGATCTTCCAGGGGCCAGAAATCTTCTAATGTCAACTACTCTTTCTATTTTTTGACATTTCAAATCCATTTTGTGTACACAATGAGCCAATGAAATGATATTTTCTTTTACTAATGTGTTTTCATCTTGGTATTTATTCACTTTCCCAAGGGGTGCACTCCCCATTTCTTTGATGTCAACATGCAAACTAATGAAGGATAATTTTAACTACCTTGGACCTAAATTTTATACAATTATTCAAAGTAAATTAGCATCCATTTAATGAACTTTTAGACTTTAGAAATAATGAAGGGTATACAAAAATACAAAATTTTATGAATTAAAAAAAAAAAGTAGCCCCACCAAAATTCCCTTCCAAAAACTTGAACTTTCCATAGTATACTTAGTATAGTATAAATCTATGAGCTGTACACTAAATTCACAGAGGTATAAAAATTTATAGTTCACTAAAGATCGACTAGAATCCCATGTGCTCAATGTATAGGCAAATTTAAATCTAGTTGAATGAACCCATGAATGAATGATATTCCCATTGGCCAAGCACTTCAGTCAGTTCAATCAATGACTGAGTAGTGGGGTGAATGGACAACTAGGGTTCAATGAAGTTTTTTGAATTTAAGAGTTTTTGTTTATGATGGCTGGTAGAGTTTTTTTAAATTTGTTTGAGAGATTTCAAATTTGTATTTGAATTTGGTTTAAGGTTCACAAGGATTAAGCAAAGAATTTGGATGCTTATTGTAACTATTTGTATATCAATTGTTTGTATGATTTTCTACTATGTTGTATTTATAATGAATATAGGTTATAAAAAATTGGCACTCAAAAAAGTTTTTACCTAAAAAATAGGATATATGAAATAAACACCCTTTAGAAATTTAGGTAAAAAGTATGCACGCACACACACACAAAATCACAAAAAATCAGCTACATAGCCCCTAAATAATAGGGGATTGTTTACAGGTGATTGACAAACTTCCCAAAGAGTGCAGCCCTCGGGATTACTTTACAACTTAAAGTTTTTTTTCTTTGAGTAGATTTAGAAATCAAATTCTACCTCAAAATGAGTTGCTTGGAAAATTTCAATATATGTTTTCAATACTAAATATGATAATCTTGCAATCTATGTAGCCAAATGACTTCCAATTTGATTCACATCATCTACACTACAAGATTGTATGGTTCAAATTTCTATACCTTACGGACATTAGATCTATACCACTCAAAAAGCAATGATTTCTTTAAACTCCAAAAGGCCTTGGGCTTTTAAAGGTTAAGTGTACAAGTTCGCATCCTTCTAAAGCTATACTTTGTGTGGTTTTTAGTCATATGCTTTCGAAAATCTATGTATGGCTTTATCCTACTCAATTGCCTATTGCTTTCTTTTCCAATCCTTATCTATGCAATCAAGTGTCATGTCAATTGGCTTCTTTTTTTGCATGGCCACAAATAGACATCATACTAATGTAGAACATTTTTTTTCAATTCTAGCATCTTCATGAGACGATTCAACTTCCCTTCAAATAATCACATGGTTGCTAGTATGTGAGTATAGAAGTGTGAGCTTATAAGCCTCAAAGATGATGCACCTATAATATAGGTGCTTATACTATGGAAACCTTCTAAGATAAGAATGTATTTATACTATAGGTTCCTATATTATAGGTAGTTTTACCATAAAGGTGGTAGTATATTTACTTATATACATATTAGAAGCTCACATGCTTGCATGTTCATGCTCACACACTAGCATCGTTGAAATAATCAAGGTATATAATAAACAAAAGTTAAGATATTAGGTGCTTCAAAGGTCAATTGTCTAGTTTTCAAAGTTTTTCTTATTTAAGTATGATGAGAAATAAATAGATGAGTTTCCACTTTCAAATTCAAAAAGTCAACTATTTTAGATTTGTTTTGGTCTTGGCTCCCTATTTTAAAAAAACAAGCTACGGGCAATTGCATGAAAGACTTGTACTATTTTCCGTCACACGTCTCATGCTGATTTGTTTCTTGACTATAAATTTTGAATTTTTGCTCCAAATGACTCAAGATTTCTAGAGAAGGTACTCATAACTATCATACAACTTACATAAATTTTTGATAATTTTCAAAAATAGTTTAATATAAAAATAGTACTAGTGATTGAATGTCACATATGACAATTTGGAGGTTTTTAGTACTATGGAATACCTTTTTTTAAGAAATTTGGATGAGATGATCTTCTAATAGACTTCTAACTTTCCACAAAAGTATTTTCAAAAATAGTCAATTTTATGTCATGTGGAGGTCTACAAAGAGAGCATCATTTTTCTTGTATTTTGAAACATATAAAATATTATTTTGGTAGGTTCTTTAGTGAATGACCATCTCCATAAAGTTGTTGCAAATAGCCACTTTTTATTTTTTGTATTTACTTATTTTTACTATTTTTTTCTAATTAAAACATGAAGATATGTATTTTCTTGAAGTTTGGCACTTTTCCAATTCTCCTACTTAGAAAATTTTCCTATACAATTCCTTTTGTAGGTACCTTTGTCTTAAAGGTGTATACATAAGTCATATTTTTTTTAATTTAAAAATTATTTTTCTAATTAACCCTAGAACGTTTGGATCCATCTCCGAAATTGGCTACTTTGGAAAAATCATTATAAAGTATTATTTGTTGGAATATTTTGGACTTGATGTACAAATAAAATTTCTAGATTATGAATTTCAGATTCAATCTGTACAGTTAGATTCACCAATGCTACCATCAATTTTTTTTTATAAATTTTGAAAAAAAAAATTCTGAATATCTTCTGAATTCAATTACAAGCAAAATATTATCATTTTCTGAGTGAAACTTGTTGGAATGGATTTGAAATGAGGTTCTCTTCATATGCTGATTTTTTGAAATTTTTTTGTTCTTTTAATCTATGACCTCATTTTTGCAAACCCAATTCTGAACTAAAATCATTGCAATTTTTGGCTTGACAAACTTCCACATTTGTAATTTTAGAAAAATATAAACTCTAGTATCAATAAATCCAACTGACAGATAGGATAAAAACTTTATGAAGTATCACCACAAATTAGATGACTTTCATCCAATCTGTAATGAGAAAGAAACTGAGGTTCATTCTGTACATCGTTCAAAAATTGGACATCGGCACGCTTAGGGGTTAAATAGTACTCTAGAAAAAGTCAAGAGTACTATTGCAAAATGCAACAAATAGTACAGGTCTTTCGTACTATCACCCCTACAAAATATTAGAGGCAATATCTATAAGACTTCGAGTTGCATGCACATTGTACAAGCTTGTACAAAATATTTTTTCTTCTCATTTGTCCTATATACTTTGCAATTGGGTAATCAATCCTTTGTAGCATACTACAAGACATGATAAATGTTGTGAACATTGAGTTCTATGCAAAAATTAGCTTTTGTCAAGGAAATCAATTGCATAATATAATACAAGAGTTTCAAAACTTTAATTTGTAGGCTTTTAAGGGTGGTAGGTGCCATAGATGACAAACTTTTTGTTGGAACAAAGGATTAATTTGTATAAAAAAATAGTGCCAATGCTACCTAAATGCAAGTTGTTGTAAACTAGCAAAAAGGATTTGTTAACAGGTCAAGTAGTACACATGACTCTTGAATGCTACGGAAGTCCTCCTTGTACTATTGAATCAAAGTCAGAACCCTCCTTGACATTGATGTTAATGTCAAGGGCTTTGCCCCTATCTATTAGGTGATGTAAGATAACCATTTAAGCAATGATTTATGACACTATATAGGCAAGCCCCTCTCTATGCCAAAGAACATTCATTCTTGGAGTATTTGTTTAAGCGTTTATTGCATGGGCAAGCATTACATTACAAAATTTAATCTAAATTGTATACAAAGGGAAATTAACTACAATTTGAATTTCCATTGCATTGCAAGTACAAAAAAAAAATTATTTCATTTTATTTATTTATTTTTTAAATATGATTTTTTCGAAGCACCAATCTAACATAGCACAAAGCACTACAATGACACTAATAGTGCCCCATCATTTCAATTTTTTTTTTTTTAAATTCTCTTATTGTTGTACTATGGCAACAATCTCACAGCCTCCTATAAGGTCCAATTTTTTTGTAATAGGTAGAAAATGTTGTTGGAATATTAAAATAAAGCTTTTGCAAGTTGTTGAAAGAGAACAATTTTCATGTCTTGTTTGTCCTTGACATAGTTGTATCTTGAATCTTGTCTTGTGAATAATATACTACTAGTAGGGGGATTTTTTTATACAATTAAATGCCCAATTATTTTCTCAAAGAAAATCAGTAGTTTCAAGCCTATAGAAAAAAAATGAAGGTAAATGTGTTAATAAATATCAATTGTAGTAGAACCCCCTGTTTAATGTGACAAGACCTAATTTTTCTTGACAGATTTTGTTAGACATCAAATGTAACAATTCATGTTTTTATGAACAAAAACATTCAACATAACATCAATGCTAACATAAAAACATGGGTTGTTATGTTTGATGTCTAGCAAAATCCGTCAAGAAAAATTAGGTCTTTTCACATTAAATAGGGGTTTCTACTAGTGCAAACTAAAATCATGACCCTCCATATTCTTGCCAAAATGCTTTAGAAACCTCATTTCATCCATCACTCAAAGCCAATACATACAAAAATTGCATATGAAAATTACCTATTCAAAATTGGCCTCTTTTGATTAAAGCCCCCCAAATTAACCCCTAATTGCCCCAGCGACCATATATGGTCGATTTGAAATTTCAGGCTCATTTCTGAATGGGCAATTAAATTCCTGTGCCTGTTTTTAAAAAAAATTCGAGTAGTTTTAAGGGTTAACTATTGAAAACTTTCATTTTTCATTGAAAAAAGTACATATTTGATTATTGAGAGGTCTTCAAAGGCATACATGTACTATAAGTGAAGTGTAAAGCTTGCCAATTTTACTTCATTTCCTAGCTTTATGCAATTTCACTTAATTTGAGATCTAAAAAATTGTACATATCCATTTTCTTTGAAAATGGTCCCAATGGAAAGAGGAAAGTGTTTTCTTGATATTCACCATTGAAAATTTAAATATACAACTATTGATTTGGAGTTATTTGCAATTTCTACTTATAAAAATAATTGCATTTCAACAATTGCAAGGTGGATTGTGTAATGAATTTAATAGCTTTTCATGTGAAATTAAGTTTTTTAGAAGTGCATTTTAGTGTGCTAACACTTTTTGTAGTTGTTCATGTCACCTCAAATCCCCAAAAAAATTTATATGCAAATTTGAGAAACATTGTGGAAAAAGGCAGCATACTATATATAGAAAATGTATTCTTCTCTCGTTATAATCTCACAACTCCAATGCAATTTTGTACTCAAAATTTGTGTAGTTACTAATAAACAAACTCCTTAAACATCTATGCGGTTAGATTTAGAAAAAAAAATCAATTTGCTTCACTAGGGATGACTATAAGTCCATGCACTTTATTCATAGTCAAAACACACTTGAAAAGGCTTGGGCATTTAGGGGATAAGGAATCACACAACTTAAAACCTTCTTGAAAGGAAGGTCATGTAACCATTTGTTAAAAAAACAAACCAAAAAAACCCTATCATTAGGTACAAGGTGGTGAGGTTTCTAGAGATCTTACAATAGAATTGCATATACCCAAAAGCAATGACAATTCAATTCTTGACCTATTATTAATTGGAAGTTGTATCCACTAATGAATATTTTAAAGCAAATTTGAAATGATCAAAATCAGACATAGTTCTTAGACATGACAAAAATCTCAATCCATAAAAGGCACTATTGGTTATCATATCCAATGCAATACAAATTGATGTTTTCTTTCAATTACTAATTCATTTTGTCTATTCTAAGATTATTAAAAAAATGCAGTGATTTAAATTGGTACAATAGTTTAAAATCATAGAAATTAAAAATTGACAAATCTACAATCATGCAATATTATAATCACTTCACTACAACCTAAAAACACTCAGAAATCCAATGTCTTTTATATAGGTTAACACTTTTAGAAAGCTATTACAAAGAATGAGCAATGATGTATAATTTTACTACTCAATTCTATATTGTAATGAATATTGAAATGACAAGTCTATATATTTTTGAGTCTTAGATAATTGTAAGCACTACAAGAAAAAGGAGTCTTTTAAGTATATTTATAAGTATAGTCCTAAACACAAGATATAAGTAATGATCTTCAGAGAGATTTTTGATAAAATCTTACTGAAAACACATGTACATCTCACATTCAACAAGGTAATTTAGTTAGGACTATGAGAAGAATCGGGACATCAAATTCTTGAACTGATCCAGGTGATATCACTTTACTTCCCTACCTACTTCCCGGGCAACAGACGTGTGTTAAAATTATTCCCATCTGCCAACAGCTGAGAAATTTTTTCCTCAGCTTGATAGGTTTGCCACATCAACTGATCTACTCATCAAACTCCTCATCTAGTTATCCGAAGGACTTAGTCTTGAAGGAAGGAGCATTGGCTTCTATTACAGTTTATTTCATATGGCTGAATCCAAGCTGATAATGTTTCTCTGGTCAAAAACATCAATTACCAACTAAGCTCTATGAAGAGGGATCAAGAAATCTACAAATGACCCAATTCTCCAACTCACGAGGAGTCATGAACCTGAGTTCGCAAAGCTTCGATTTGGTCAGCTAATATTTCACAGAACAGCAGATTAGAAACGAAGTTCAGAAGATTTAAGTTAAGGCCCCAATCTCAGGGGATTGCATCATGAAGGAAGCATCAGCTGGCATCGATCATCTGCACTCTGACTGACTTCCAGTTGTGTACTCCATTTGCTACCACATGTCATCACAGGTTGCTGAACTGTCCCACATAAATGGGATCGTGAGCATCAAGTGAGTGCAGTCTTTTTGTTAGAGCTCAAAAGAGTATACAGTGCCGTGAAAATATTTAAGACTCCGACCAACTTGTGTGCGTCATGCATGTGACGCAGGCACGCAGCCACGCTCGCTGCTGCCGATCTGAATAATGGACGTGGGGAACTTTCCGCTGTTCCGCATTGGGCTCCCAAGAAATGATTGGACGACTTCCTAACAAACTTGAGGAGTTATAAATGTGTGCGTTCGTGGTGCCTGTCGATCGATCTTGAGGTGAGCCGAATCAGACAACTAACTAATTAAATAATGGTTAATATTGTCAACCTGTTCCTGGATCAGTGGGCTGCAACATATCTGTCTTTCACTCTCCACTTGGTTTTCCCGAGAACAATATCAGACCGAGTGGATTGCATCCTCAGCAAGTGCGTGTAATGCACGGGCATTAAAGGAGGGCTCAGAGTGGCACTCTTCAAAGCCCCTGAGCCCGAGCAGGAGACAGCATCGGCTGCGCCATCCAATCCACCGTGTATCAACGGGCTTCCATGGCCTGAGAGATGAGTATCAGGACATGACAAAGATTGCACCACATCTGAAGGAGTGCACTCACGCCGGTATTCCAGGGTCATGCTTGCAAGCTCGTGCGCCACGAGCAGCGACTGTGGTACACTCTGCGGGAATAAATCGCAAAACCACAAATCAAACCTCAACGTTTTAGTGAAGAAGGGAGCTCAGAATGTAATAATTTTGACTTAGTGGTCAAATTCGGGAAACTGACTTGGTTTAGAGCACAAAAAATGCGACATTCAAGTGTCTCAGCTCGAAAGACCAGAACTGCAAGACCTACCTCAAGCACCCAGCTGATGTATTTGACATTGTTCACATGCTGATTCATATCCATATCCCTCAAACGCGGCTGCATCCAATTATACAACCCCAACCACTTCAGATTAGAGTGAAAAAATTAAGAGAATCCAATGTCCTAGCAACGACTGTATCAATCAACAATTCTACAAGTTGAAATTCCCAGTGAGAGCTAGTAAGAATTAATTTCTCTTTCTAGTTAATGTAGGTCTTGCTAATTCCAAGAACAGGTTATTAGGTCTTGTTGAAATGGAATTGGATCTGGTTGGGTTGATTGGTTTACCACAAGGTCGGATCGACTGTAGGGCGCAGTACTGTCGTCCAGCTTCTTGATCTTTTGGCAAGGGTCTGCCTTGACGCAGGTTCTGTTCAGAAAGTAAGGGGAAATTTCGGCCAAGACTTCTTTCGGCATCTTTGACAGACGCCTGGTGTCTTGGTTCATCATCACCCATGTGCTGCATGAGTGAAAAACAATTTCTTTAATCATCAATGGCTGTTCCCGTCATTTTCTGCTTAAGCAACTTCAAAAATCCGATCCATGCTACTGGGTTGCATTTCAAATCCCTCGGATAGCTTTACCAACCTATGTTCCTTCTCAAAATCACAGCGCTTCTTTCACCCACTAACACTACGGGGAAGCCCTAATTAGAAAGTCTTGGCAGGTTTAGGGTTTGATGCTTATACTGACCTGGTTGCTCTGGCGATTACTTCGCCAGAATTATAATCTCTGACAATGAAATCCCGGCGCATGCCATTCTTGCCTTCTGCAGCAACCCAGGAGTCGATTTCCACCACATCGCCCCTGGAAGCCCCGACACCCCAAGATGACATAAGGTAGAGAATACGACTTGCGTCATTACATTTAGGCACTTTGACATACATGTAAGAGTGTGCTTCATTAGGAGATCACTATAGGGTGGTGGAGAGATCAATTTGAGTCCCAAGAGTCAAATCTGCTACCTCGCACTACGAAATTGCATCAAAAATTCTTTCGTAGTAACTACATTTTTATAACTGCGATCGAAACTTTCTTGTGCAGTTTCTTACTGAGGTTGCCGACCTCTGAAAGTCAGACCTCTATAAGAGACAGTTGATAACCTCGATTCCATGAAACCATCAGTGGCAATAAACATTCTTACACCTCTTGCTAATAATTTCAACCGGGCAAAAAAAAATATTGGATTAGAAGCGTTGTTGTTGGCAATATTTGCGGCCAGTAAAGTATCTTACCAAACAGGGTAACGGTCTACCTCGACATGCATGCGTGTTACTACCCAGATCAAGTGGTGGCGCATCATGGCATGCGTGGTGCCCATGCCATCTCCCACGAACTTGGACAATCCCACATGATTCAATGCCGTTTCCTGAGCCGTGCAATCACAAGTACGAGCAGGTACTCAATTAATCAGAACGATCAACACAACGAATTCCTACTTTTAAGACATTGCTCTGGAACGCATCAGAACTCTAATCAGTATTACTGTCGTTCGAAGTTGCTTTCCTCACAAGAGAATAGAGTGCAAATTTTTGGGAGATGATCAGCCAGAATCCAAGAGTTTTTCAATCCTGTATTGATCTCAAGTGCTACCCACACACCAAAGCTATGGCCTTGTGGAGAATTTGATCGGTATATGTTAGACTTGGGACATACCTGGAAGAGATTGGCGATGGTTTCGATGGACGCGATCTTATCAAAGCCGGCTTCATAGGACCGGATCACGAACGTCTGTCGATACACCAAGTCATTCTCCACCAGCTTCCCCCGTCGCAGCGTATCCAGTGCCACGGGTTTCCGCTGCACCACGGAGTCCGATTCCATCCTTCGTTGCTTCTCAATGGCCAGCACGGCGCTTGCCAAAGCTCCAATCCAAGTGCTCAATGCGATATTATGACCATTTCCCTCGATCTTGTGGTGGATGTGATGAGCCATCGAGTGGTGCAGGTGGCCATTGCCGATCGATAACTCCTCGAGCTTCCCGCCTGCGGATGGTTGATGCTTAATCACGGCGGCACCGTTGACGCGACCGTGGTTCACTTTCGTGAACTCACTCGCCACTGCGTTCACACGAATGCGAAAACATTCCGTGCCGCTCTTGGGCGACCTAGAGACTCCCTCCCTGGAAAAATAAAAATTTGAAAGCGAATTCTTTTATGTCAAGGCTATGAAATTATGAATTCACTGACACAAATCGGAGTGTGGGAAAAATTCCAGTAGGAAGGAATCAGCGCCAAGCCCACTGTTCATGACGCACTTTCTTGCACATTGCTGGAGAGGAATTGAAGTTCCTGCTAGCCTTACAAAGTTCCGCTCAACCAATCACAGAGGGTGGATGAAGAAATGGCTAGTCCAGGTCGGGACATGGTGCACTACCTCGGGCGAGGACGCGGAGCGTGACGGAGACTGCGAAGACCCGATGATGTGGAGATGCAAGCAGGGCACGAAGTGGACGCCGCGGCTGCAGATCCAATCCTCATGGCGGTGGCCGCTTCCATGCCCGGGGGCACGAGCACCGTCGACTTCATCACGTGCCTCTCGACTTATTTGAACAGGAGGGTACTTAGCTAGCTGCCGTGACGACGACGACGAAGACAACGTCCTCGCGCCTGGAGCACGACGAATGCTCCCCACACACAGCAGCTGCTGGACGACTCCTCACAGCATGCTATGCTCCACCCCCAAAGAAAGTGCACCTCTCACCACTGTCACATAATCCACACACCCCTACCTGCCCACCACTCGTCAAATACAAGCCGCACTTGAGCATTGCCAGTAAACCTTTTATGAATATCCCTGGCCCGTCTCTTAAACTGGAAAGAATATCATGCAAATGATTATACAATTTTCTATCCCGGCCTTCCGACACAGCCACTGAGAGGTACGTGCAACTCGGCGCGACAGGGAGTGAGACGTTCTACAGTAGTGCAGCTCCAGCAAAACTATATGTATACTATTTAATCCTCACAGAATATATAATGTTCACCGACGCCCGCCCAGTATCCCAGGCATGCAGTGATAGTGAGGACTGAGGTCTGAGGACTGATGAGGAAGTGCGCCTGAGGAGCGAGACTAAGCGTGATGGAGGACCGTGTCGTCACCACGAGCAGCTGAGGAAGCAAAAGAATCCCGTGAGCTGCACCGGCTCAACAAAGCCTGCGAGCTGCAGTCCTGAACTCGCTCATGAGCTCGCGCGTATTACTGCAATGGAACGAGAAGCATTAATGGGGTGCCTCAGGGCAGGCTCTCACATGTAAGTAGCAGACTCGCTACCGCCTCTCACCTCTGACCTGAGTCTCTTCTCCTCACCTCCTCCCTCCATTCAATTCTCTCCCCCACTTTAGCTATTAATTTCCTGCAATTGCATGATCGATCGATCATCCATCGATCGCTATCTCCATACATACATTCAGAGCTAGCAGTGGCAATGCTATCAATCAATTCTTAGCAAGTCACGAGTGTGTCCAGTCTCTAGAGCTTCTGATCGATCGATTTGCTGGAACGTCCATTGTGGCCGGGAACGCATGATCCGGTGTTGCAGAACCTGCAGGGATCGGAGAGCTTCCATGTGTCCGGAAAAAGCTAAGCGAGACTCAGATCGACACTCAGACACTCACTCTTTTGCATGGGTGGCAGCTTCGATCAGCCAGCTGAACACAACTTAATGGCAATTCTTTCCTGGCCATTGCCTCGTCGACTAGCTGGTGGTGTCATGAATGCGGGAATCATGACGACAAATCAAGACCTAGTCAGGCACCCACTATACGGGCTACAGCGGCTTAACTTAATAGGAAGAATGGGGACGGCATTGGTGACGACTAATGACTGACCAGTGGGGACTGGGGACTGCGGAGTGTTCTGTTTGAATTAGTTGGTACTGCTGGCCGGTAACTGCCTTTGGGCATCGGTCGATCCCGTGCCGACGGTGTGAACGGAGAGTCCGTCCGGTGATGAAGAGAAGAGCCAACTGGCCAACTACCCAAGCCAAGTGGGTGTTGCATTCACTGCCCACCCTCCCCATCCTCCCTGCATCCCATGGAACTGGGGATCGCCGGTGGTCGGGATCATTTAATTTACGCGTCACAGGCTTTGAAATTTGAACGTAGGCAGCTGAGTACCGTAACTGAACTGAAGTGAGTTTCTGACGGTCCTTCCTCCGATCTCAGCCAGTCAGCCTCCGAAGATTTGGCATGATCTGACTATCAGAGTCGACCTGGACTCAAGGTAAGCGGAAGAGCTGCTTCGTGTCCGGTCCTAGTAAGCTGGTAGCAGGGTTTTTTTGGGGGGTTTCGGACAAATGGTTATGTGGCCTTTGTCTCAAGGAGGTTTTAAGTTGTCTGGTTCCTTAATTTGGGGGGCTTCGATTGAAGAAGCCAGGCCAATTTTGAGAACACAATTTTGAGTATGTAATTTTTGTATGCAATTTTTGTATATATTGGCATTGGGTGATGGATGAAACGAAGATTCTGAAGCATTTTGGCAATAGTGCAGAGGGTCATGATCACAATCAGGCAATTTTTAACACATTTACCCTCATTTTTTTCTTTAGTCTTGAAGTTGCCCATTTTCTTTTTTAGGAAGTTGGGCATTTAATTGCGTACAAAACCCTGTCTGGTAGTGTGTAATAAGCTAATTACGGTGGCCTGGGACCGAGGAAACTGAGTGACTGGGAAAGGTCTGACTGATTGACTGGAACATGAATTATGATATTTATTAAAATTTCAACGTATACGTATACCTGTATTATTTCAATGAATAATACGGAGTAACATACAGACAGCTTGTTTATGTGGGAGTACTCTAGGCAGAATGTCCCTGCCAACTGGACGAAACTGAACACTGACTACTAGTCAGGGGCTTGTTCAGCACACTAAGTTGAGGTAGAGGCACCAGTAACCGATCATTTAGGCAATTTCGGAGCAGATTGTGCATAAGATGAGGTGGTGAAAAGAACTGATTTCCTATGCAGAAAGATAGGAAATATGGAGATAGAAAAAATTTCAAAATTTTATTCCCAACATTAAAATTATTGTGAATTTTGAAATCCAAAAAGTAATTATGACCCATAGCTAATGTTTAAAGTCTTCCAATTCCAATCATTCAAAAATTATGTTTCCATCCACTACTTCCTACTTCTTAGATTCACTAATTTGGAACATGTGTCATAACCTTAAGGTAGAGCCACCCATATCGAACTAGCACCTCATACCCAATCTATAGATTAAAGTATTTCCAACCGAAGCTAGAATGTATATTTTTCTCCTTTTCAAAGTTGGGACTAAAAAGTTCATGTTACATGTCCCAAAGTAAGGTAGAGGTACCCATAGTTGATTACTGAAGCAATTTTCAAGTAAATTGTGAATAGTATGAGGCAAGTGAAATTTTGCCAAGTAGGAAGATAGGAAATATAGGGACTACAAATTTTTCAAATTTGTATTCCCAAAATTGACATTACTGTGATTTTTGGAAGCCAAAAAGTTGTTTGGACTAATAGCTAATGTCTAGACTCTTCCAATTCCAATCATAGACTAAGTACTTTCCCGCTCACTACTTTAGGACGTGTGTCATGATCTTATTAGGCCCAATGTTGAAATGGAGGAAAAAACACTTCAAGTTTTGGTTGGAAATATGTTCTAGTCTAGGTTGGAAATAGTTGCACTCTACAAGTTAGATATGGGTCCCTAGTTGAGAATGGATTCTTCTACCTTAGTGGGCAACAAAGTTGACAGTACTAAGTTGAAAAGTAGTTTTTTGAATGATCAAAGTTAGAAGAGTTTAGAAATTAGCAATGAGTCCATCACATTTTTTACCTTTCAAAATTCATAGTAATTTCAATTCATGCAATAAAACTAGCAAAGTTTTTGCAATCCCTATCATTTCTATTATTGCACCTCTAAAGATATTTGCTTTAACTTGCACTACACCAAATCATGTCTAGGATATCTTAATCGATCGGTTATAAATGGTTCTATCTTATTAGTCTCAACTTGAAAAAAGACCAAAAAAATGGAGCAATTCAACCTTTGGTAGAAAATCCATTGTGGCCTTGATTAAAATTTTTACACCCCTACAAGTTGGGTGTTGAGTAGGGTTGGATATTGGTGCTTCAATCTTAGTTCTAGTCATAAAATTGTTTGATTTTATTAACCCTTGAAAGGCCCTTGGGATTTCTCTATATGATCCATAATTAGCCTTATTATTTTTCAATTATAATCTAATATATGAATTATGATACATTGTTATTTACATACTATCATGATCATTGTTTTACTTTATATTGAAAGTATCAAGTCAATGTGTTTCTTTTTATCAAATATGACAATATTCATGATATACTTTATAGCTACAAAGGGCTTCTAAGTCCTTCTAAGGTTAAACAAATAAAATGGAAGTTCATTGCAAATGGCACTAAAACATTAGCATAAGGTAAAACAAGCCAACTCTCTAATAGAGACATCTACTAAGGTAGGAGGTCCATAAAGCGACCATCCAAGCGCTGAAGCTGAATTTTGGGGAGGGGAAATATCTTGAAATATTTTTCAATAAATTTTCTATGAAAGACAAGAGGAAATGACATCCAACCCAAGTTGTTTCATATTTTTTGGATCTTTGTGGAATTAGTTATAAAATTTTGAAGTTGAATGCCACAAGGCTCTAAAAGTGACCACCACCTAGAATGTACACAATTTGTATATTTTGGAATATTGCAGAAAGCAAAATGTACCTTTGAGCCATGTTTGGTTCTAAATGCCCCATCGGAGTTCGAGCCTCCTACCTTAAGCCAACTATTATAGTTTTCCATCAATCCTTGGCATTGTTGAGTTTAATTGTAGCAACTTTGCTATGTGTTCAACATTCAATTTTACCTTTAAAGGACCAAGAACATTATCTATGAAAAAACTTTAGAAGAAATTTGGCCCGTGTGTAGGGTCATTTAATTGCATGAAAATGTGCGATTATTGTAAAAGTTTAATTTTATAAAAAAAAATTGATCTACATAGAACATTTGCTTCACTATGCAAGATTAGGAACTAATCATTTTTAAATGTATTTAAAAGCTTAACTTTTAATTTTTAAAAGACTTTTTTCCCTTGGATTTGCACATTGGTCAAAAGTCAAACCATTATCAACAAATTTTCTCTAATGCCACTCAAAATTACTAGTTTTGTTGTCTTTATCATCCAAAAATACTTTATTGATAATCTAACCAAAGGATCTTGTACTTTTACTTGTCTAAGATTACATGGTAAAAAATTCATACAATTAGACCATTCTTAATGGAAGATATGAGCATTCAAAGTTGGAAAAAAAATTCTTGAGCACTAGTGTGCAATTCTAGATGACTTTCACTATTATTTGTGGAATTTTTTTGCTATGTGAACATTGAATTTTAATTTTTTTTGTGTTGAAGAATTGAGTTGAAAGTCTAGGAATTTTTTTTCTTTTGAATGCTTCATTTTAATTCTTTAAGAAAATATTTAAGAAAAAATAAGTCCAAGATTTGAAGAAAAACTAAATTGTTAATAACTCAAAATTGGAACTTAAACACAATAATTCCAACGGTGAGATTGTTTTGACAAACAAACTTAACCTTGATAAACAACCTTATTTCAAAATTTGTGAAAATTGCATCCAAAAACAAATCCTATATGTTATTTTTTAAAAGATGTGTAGATTGCTTGAAAAACAAGATTGCATATAACATCCACATCACTAATCAAATGGAATTAATCAATTGAAATGAAGCAAAGCCTGACACATGAATTAAAAAATGATCTATAAGAAAAATAAATCAAATTTTGATTTCAAGAATTCATAACTTTATTTTTCTACCTACTAAATTGAAATTTAAGTCTTTTAAGGTATTGCTTTTACTCCTCTCTATCAATTGAAATAAAAATTTGACTATACAAATCGAATAATTTTTTCTACTTTACAAAAAAGTTTCAAAAAGTTTCAATAAAAATTAAGGTCATAGAATCTTGCCTAGAATCCATATTAACCACTAAAGGACTAAAGTGCCTTTTTTGGCAACATAGCAATTTTGGGCAGGTACGTGTGACTAGAGATTTCCGTGTTTTGGAACCAAAATTTAATAGAAGGTGTGAACAAGGAGTATCTTTAAAGCCAAACCATTTTTGTGACTTTTGACTACATGATTGAAAAGTTATTGCATGATATATTGTTTGTTTCTTGACTTAGGCAGTTTGAGCAAATTAGAAAAAATCACTCTTTTGGAAAAAAAAATTGAAATTGGTTTTATAGATTTATATATACAAGGAAAGCTTTGAATCATTCCATTTGGATTAATGAGTCAAAAGTTATGAAGAATTTTAGTTTGCTGGTAGTTATGGATTCTCTACTCTAAAATTGTTTATTATAACATTGGAATCATTGGAATTGGCATTTTTCAATTGAATAAAAAAATTGTTAACAATTTTGAATTTTGAATCATTTTCTATTTCTTTCTACTTACTATTTTTTTGTACATGTTGTACAATTCCAAATGATTTGAAAATTTTCAAGCATGTAGCCAACTTGAATTGAAGAATGAATCCAAAGAGTAACAACCATTTTGAACATTCTTTCATACAAATGTGGCCTTCTGAAGTGCAGTTGTCCGGATTTTCGAAGTAGTAAAAAAAGGATTTTTGTAACTTCAATCACTAATATCTTGCAATCTATACGGCGAAACTTTCTGAATGTTTTTCTACATCTTTTCAAACTAATTCACTAAAATATCCTACAATTTCATTATTAAATTTTATTTTTTTAAGAAATTTGATAGTTGTCCTAGAAATGAGAGTTTTGGAGTAGTTTTAGTGAAAACATAGTCAAAAACCTTTAGGGATTAAACTAATTGAAGCCATTTTTGTTACACAAGGAGATAGTGGCTCTTCACATGTTAAAACTATGTATATAGACAAAAATAACTCCAATTAGTTTATCGTACGTTGAGGGCAGATTCCTCACACCTTGGATGAAATCTTTTCTTTTTGTTTGAATTTCCCTTTTATTCTCTCTATTTAGAATTTTTAGGATTTGGTTTATTGCGATTGGGAATATTTTGTTAATTGTAGCTATGGCCTTCTTGCTTTACTACATTGCAAGCTCAGTATGATAGAAACTTTACAAAATCTTGTTTGACAAGGCTAAAATAAAGCAGGCTTTCTAGAATTTTACTCTACTTAGGCTTAATCAAGGCTTTGCTATTAGATTTGAGTAATGAAGGCCATACAATCAATTCTCAATCTAAAATTAAGGCTTTACAATCAAGTCTTAAGGCTTTAAAACACAGTATATGGAATATTATTTTATATTATTATTTGATTAATTGAAACACATCGGTAATATTATCTTTCATTTTTCATCAAAATCTTTTTTAAGATTTCAATTTATTCTCGTTAATCTTTTTTACACTATTCAAATATGTGACACTATAATTCCTGAAAATTTCATTACATGCCATATTTATTTATTTTTGAATTAATATTTGACGAATCTGACCCGAGCATAGGGTAATATTGGCGCACATGATGAGTAAGCCTAAGCATTGCAAAGTACTTGATTTGGATGTTGATCTAATTTTGTGCATAAGGGCAATATTTTGTCCAAGTAAATTTTCATTCATTGAAAGATTCTTTGAATTATAGGGCCAATGTTTCTTCATGGCCAATTTGATTTTAAATAATTAATTATATATATAAAAGATTAATATGTTAATATTGTTCTGATTTTTTGGATAAAGAATTAAAAACACCTTTTGAGTGTACTATCATCTATATCTTCATATTATCATAGTAAAACTATATACATTTACACCATTAGAGGTTTTTTGAAGCCTCTAGAAGATTGTTTAGGAGTTGTTCCTTGGAACTATTCCCTCTACAATGAACCAACCATTAATGGTTTGAATTTTTGAATTAAAAAAAATTCCCAAAAATTTTAGAAAGCATAAAAAATTGAAAAGTGATTGTAAGAAAATTAATTTTTTTCCACGATACATAAAAATATAAAATTTGATTTATTAAAATTAATTAATGTTTTCTTATGTGATAGTCTCTTAGCGATATGAGATTGCTTGTGCAGCTATGTTCCTAGCATTTCAAAAGTGTTTCCACAATCAAGGAACTCACAATCTTCCATAGGTCCCAAAAAACATCTAATGTTTTAGAAAGTGCACAATTGTGTTGGAAGTCTATTGTACCCCTTTCAAAAAAGAAGTGAACATCAATAGTTCTCATCTTGAAGAATCATTCCTTGAGACTAACGTTGTTGAAGTGGACAAAGAATTCTATACAAGTTTGAAGTGAATATCAAAGTTGTTGGAGATAGTTCAAGGGATCATCATAGATATTTGTATGTAGTATATGTACTACAAAAAAAAAATTCAATTCAATGTTCCTCCAAAATAATATTATTGAATCTAATTTTTTATTTGTCTATCTTTGGATAACAACAAAGTACTTTTGAATGATTCTATACAAAATTACTTGTGAAAAAAAAGAGAAGAGTACTTACAAATTTCATACTCAATTATTTAATTTCATTAACAACTTAGGCCTTAAGAAGGTAGAATGTGTCTTTCCATGTGTCTTTGATCCAAATTTACCAAACTTTGCCTAAGGTGCATGTTGCCAAATTCAACATGAAAGATATAAAAAGGGGCTCAACAATCATACATCTCAGGACACGTACAATTCTATCAATAATCAATTAGACTACCTAGATAAACCTTTCAATTTTGGGGGGTATATAGAGTTATAGAGAAGAATTCAATTGCATTTTTTTCAGTAAATTTTGGACTCATATTAAGTTAATAAGAATATTCTAAAGGCAAATGTACACACATCGCTATTAGTGAACCCATATTGCAACAATCATCCATTGAAATTAACCTTTGAAAGTAGAAACAAGATCCAAAAATGGATTGAGAATATGTTTTGAGTGCCCACGATAGTTTGTCAAAGCACTTCAAGAGTATTAAGAATAGAGCACTAGAGATGAGTGCTACAATAATTCTAGGAAGGTATCTATGTAGCATTGCAGTACGTCACATTAGGAGAGATTCGAGCCTTTTAAAGAGTACAAGTTCTCCAACACTTAGAATGTTGGAGGAATGTTAGGAACACTGCCACATTAACAATTTGGGGTGGTCACGTGACTGCCACGTTAGATTATATTAATTCATTATAAAATATTTTTAATAATATATATTTAAATGTTTTTAAAATCATTATTATTATTTAAATATATTTTTAATTTTTTAAAATTAGATTACTACTATTTTTAATACTAAAATTCAAACCAACAACGGTTGGTCTACAACACTTGGAACAATTTTAGGGAACAACCTTTAAATAGTCTCTTGGAGGCCAAAAACTCTTCTAATGATGCTTTGAAAAATTCCATTTTAATGTTGTCATTGGAATTCCCGTCCATACAATTTAATAGTGTTTTCAAGACTCATAAAGTACACATTTTTGTAGCCACTACCGCCTATTGAATGCTCTCAAACCACATTGTGAATTCAATTTCTTCACCTCACAAAATCTATTCAATTTCATGAACCATTTGCACCATATATGATCCATTCTAAAGGAAAATTCCAAAAGTCTGTGCAATTTCAAAGCCTCTTATTTTATTACAAATCAAAGCAAGAATCCAACAATGTTAGTTGATTTTAAAAATAATGCATAATTTTGCCAACTTGTACATAGGAGGAAGTTGAACAAGGACTAGGAAAAGGCTTGTGGGTATAGACCACATTAGACATGGAAATGTTGACCTCATCCAATGTTCATAAAGGGGGCATAGGTGCTCAAAAATGACTTTGTAATCATAGTAGTTTTCCATTGTGAGGAAGAGAGGGTCCTCTCTACCATCTAATTTTTTCTCTAGATGCAAGTTGTTGATTTTATGGCAAATGTTTGAAGTGACTTAGTATGAATCTTTGGAGATGGACTTACCACCTAGATAGATTTTTCAAGGTGACCATGTCTTTTCATAGGTGAAAGACCTCAAAGCCATCCAAAACTACCAATTTACTTCAATTGGCTTCAATTTCTTTTTCATAGTCTATTTATACGCTATGACTCATAGCGGGTTTTTCAACTTGTGTAGAAGACCACGAGTTCCCGGATTGTGGGAACTCGTTGAAAGCTGCCATAGAGGCGGCCTGATGTGGCCAAGAGACTGCCACATCAGATATTAATATTTAAATAATATTTAAATAATATTTTCAATCATTTTTAAAAATATTTTATCATTATTATTTAAATATTTTATTATTATTATTTAAATATTTTATTATTATTATTTAAATATTTTATTATTATTATTTAATCTGACAAGTTTACAGACTGGGGAACAAGGCTAAAACAGTCTCTTAGACCCCTGAAAAACCCTCTTATGATTCATTCATTGTTCAAGTTTCAAATCTCAATATCTAATTTTTTCTAAAGTTTTTTTGGAAGACTTTAGTGCATATTTGCACTTTAGACATACCCAACATTCTTCATGGGAATTGAGTAGCAAGTGTCATATTTGGTAGAATTTCAAATATTGAGTTTTGACATACAATACAAGTTTTCTAAATTTGTATGTGTATCTCAATTTGGATTATTGATCTAATGATAAAAGCCAAAAATGTAAACCCTAGTTCCTATAAACCAACTAAGGTAACTTAACTTATGATAGGTACAATTCTAAACAAGCCTAATGCAATTCCACTTCTCCTTGTATAGTACATCTTACAAGACACATGTACCAGTTGTTTTTTAAAATTTTAAAAGAATCCGAATTTGGGCTCCAAGTGAGAAGTAAGTGGTTGAGGTTAGGCGACACTAAAATTTACTTTTGGTGCAAAATTTGGCTCTAAGTTAGAAATTAGTGTAAGTTGTATGGCTTCAAAACAAAAAACAAAAAAACATCTTCACCAACTACAACTCTTAGACTAGTGCAAAATAGGGTAACCATGTTTCAAATAATGGTGTAAAATGGGATGCACATGAATTATGAAAACTACAACTTACAAGTTCAAACACATGAATTACAACTCATTTATGTACTCGGGCTTTAAAGTTTAATATCTTCCTAATTCATGTGCATAAAGTTAAAAATGTTTTTTACAACAAAAATGCAACCTCAAAGATTGCAATTGGTAGGAAAAGCCAAGTAAAATTGAGAGCAAGAAAATTGTAGCTTCAAAGGAAGTGACAGAATTTAGTGATAGGACAAAGGTACCTTTATATATGTGGCTACAGTCTATACCTATATCTCCAACTTTGGTATATTTTAGGTGACTATAGATGTAAAGTTGCTGAATAAACATTTAAATAGGTGGCGATAGGGTGACAAATCCTAGTTGTCATTGTCAAGGTAGTGGCTACCAGAGTGTGATTGAAGATTTACATCTGGCTTTTAAAAAAAATTTCCTCTAAATTTTTCTAAGGGCTTGGTGTGGAAGATAATTTTTTGGTGCTTTTAATCTTTTTATTGCCTAAAAAAGAACCCTGACATGTACACCACAAGAGTTTTTGGCACTACAATAGACATGTCCAGAGTTGTGCTTGTTATAGGTTGAGGTCTTTAATATGAAGCTTAAATCTCATTACAAAATGATGCTATGGCCTCCTCCAAATTTACCAGATGATGCCAACCAACCAATAGATGCTTTGATTTGTCCACATAACATTCAATAGCCCATAGAAGGGCTACCTTTTGCTTTTGTGAAAACCTCATCTCCTAATTTCATCAATGACATCCCTAAGGTACTTATGTTAACTTGTTAGGCCAAAATAAAAATAACTTCAAAAGCATGATTTATGTTTAAATTAAAATTCACATCATGCGAAGATTGACATTATTAGCTAGTTGTCTAATGCGAGTTTGCCACACAACATAGAGAATGATGCATTAAGGTAGGAGGTCCATAAAGTAATCATCTAAGGGCTGAAGCTAAATTTTGACAAGGGAAAACATCTTGAAATATTTTTCAATAAATTTTCTTTGAAAGACAAGAGGAAATGACATCCAACCCAAGTTGTTTCATATTTTTTGGAGCTTTGTAGAATTAGTTACAAAATTTTGAAGTTGAAATGCCATAGGGCTCTAAAAGCGACCACCTCCTAGAATGTACATGATTTGTAAAATTTGGTATATTGAAGAAAGAAAAATGTACCTTTGAGTCATAGTCGGTTCAAAATGCTATGTCGGAGTTCAAGTTTCCTACCTTAGTTCCTTTCCTGACATAACAAAGTTATTTATTAACCCCTAACTGCTTGAGTGACCATATATGGTCACACAGAAAATTTCAGCTCAAATATGAATGGACAATTAAATTCCTTTGACCATTTTGAATTTTTTTCAAGCAATTCCTAGTATTAACTATTGAAAACATTCATTTTTCACAAAAAAAGTAAATATTTGATTATTTCGGGATCTTCAAAGGCATGTATGTAACATTAGTGGTACTTCATTTTTCACTTTAGAGCACAACTTGCAATTTCACTTGATTTGAGATCTAAGAAATTGTACTTATCCAAATGCTTTGAAAATGGTCCTAGTAGAAAGTGTAAAGTATTTTCATGATTTTCACCATTGATAATTTCAACTTGCAGGTGTTGATTTGAAGATTTTTGTGATTTTAAGTTATAGAAAAAATTTGCATTACCACAATTGCAAGGTGGATTGTGTAATGAATTTGATAGCTTTTCAAGTGAAATTAAGTTTTTTGAATGTACATTTTAGTATGCTAACACTATTTGTATTTGTTCATATCATTGTTAATCTAAAAAAACTTGAATGTACAAATTTCTAAAACCGATTGTGGAAAGAGGCAACATACTAAAAATAGAAAATATACATTTCTCTTGTTATAATCTCACAACTCCTTTGCAATTTTGCACTCAAAATTAGTTTGCAGACTGATATGCAAGCTCGTAAAACATCTATGCGGTTGGATTTTGAAAAAAGAAAAATTCGCTTTATTGGAGATTACTAGAAGCCAATGCTCTTTTTTCATAAGAAAAACACACTTGCCAAGGCTTAGGCACTTGGGGGTTAATTTGGATCCTACAACAAAGTACATTTTGCCCCATTGGCTTGCTTTGACATTTCATGAAGCTTGTAACTTTAGTTACTAAATGGTGTGAAATATTCCACACCATTCCATCTACTAGATGGAATAATGTAGAATATTCCACATCATTCTGTCTACTAGGAGGTTGTTTGGCAGCCTACTACTGAATATTGTGTTGATTGAATTCTTTTTGTACCAAATTTACAATAAGGTAAGAGGTTCAGAAACCGCCAATCTAAGGGTTGGTTCCCCCTTTTCACATATTTCTTTAGACTGGAATATTTTTAACTCATTTTTCAGTCAAGGAGAAATAGATGAGGATTCTAACACAAGTTGTTTCATAATTTTTTGAATCATTATTGAATTAGTTATGAATTTTCAAACATAGGCTGCCATAGGGCCTATAGTGGTGATCAGTAGGCCTTGTAAACTTACACATGGGCAGTTTGAAAAAAAATCTGTCTTGGTTCAAAAACTAGCAGTGCAACATGTCAAAAGTGATATAAGGTAGGTACACCCAAAATGGCACTTGACCTTAAAGCGCCCTGTACAACGTGCATACATTTTCAAAATTAGTCATGTACCCAGACTATAGATGGCACTTTCAGAAACACACTTTGACTATTAATAACTTTTGCATACGGCATCCAAATCCACTATTCTTTGGTGCATTGGAACATGATTTCACTCACCAACAAGACTGTAAAAAAATCTAAACAATATAATAATGAGAACTAGGCACAGTATGAAAAACTGGCACTTTTGGATGTACCACCTTAATTTGTTTCTAAATGCGTCCCTTTCAAAAACTCAAATGGATAGTTGAATAAATCATTCTTTCAGATTTTTTTATCACTTGAGAGAAGGTAGTTCAACAGTCAATCCTTATTTTGAATATAATCAGGAGACACCTATCCACATAGTTGAGAATGAACCCAATGGGATTCTGAAACCATCCATTCAATTAGTGAAAACAAAGTCTTAGCATGCTTCAATGTAATCTACAATTCATTTTCTCACAGTAAATGATCCATTTTAGAGCCTCCTAGTGGACAGGTGCAAAAGCCTAAGCAGTTTATGAGCCCTCTTCTATACTAAGTTGCTTATGTCTCACTTACTTCACTTGAAAAGCAAGGAGCCCTAAGTTGTTAAAACTTTCAATTGGATTTTAACTCTGAAACGTTGGGCCTATAACCACTGGTTTCAATCCTCGTTGTCTAGTACTCATTTTGTTGCCAACATGATACTAGATGTGCATGAAAAAAATTATTTTTATTTTTCAAAGATGAATTTACATGTCTTTTGTACTCCACAAACAATTTAGTTTTTTTTGAAGAAAATTGATTTTTAAGAATTTTTTTGAAGAAAAAGTGAAGAAAAAATAATATCAAATGGAAAATTATCTTAAAAAATCAGAAAATTTCACCATGTGTGTACATCACAGTGACAAACATTGTGGTGTAAATTTTATTTCCATATACTTCTATAATTAGAATGCAATGGACATTAAAAATACAGCTAAAGTTCAAACTGCAATAAAATATTCAATTTTACGAAATTTTCCAAAATTCCAATTGGAGTATAAACTAGAGTAGAGGACCTTCATTTCGTTAATTGGGCGCAAATTCAAAAATGTTGTTTTCAAGGAGAAATTTCAGATTTACTCAATTTTTGAAAATACACTGAAATGGTAATTTCTGCCATCCGTTTTTTGTAATTCCTTCTCAAGTACATGAAAACAAACATTAGTTACACTAAAAACTCAATTGAACACTCTTTGTAACTCACAATAAAAAGTCATTAAAAAAGAAGTGAATGAAAAAACTATTGTTCACCTCTTCTTTTGAGCTCTGACCCTCTCTCTTCCTCCAAATGTCATGGAATGGTACTGCCGGCACTAAGAGCATCCCCATGCCTGCTCTTCAAAGCAACACTTCAAACATTTTGGACCACTGATCTTCCTTCTTAGAGGAAAATCAGTGGTCCAGAATGTTTAAAGTATGACATTTGAAGAGCATGCTCTAAGGGGTTAACCCTTAAAGGACCATTGTCCCCTCGGGGGACAATTTGGAGTTCGGACAAGTTCTGTAGACCTCAATTTTTAATGAATCTTTTTGAAACTTTCTCATAAGATAGGAAAAATGATTAGCTTCATGGGAATGTAATTTTTATTTCAATTGGTGACTGGGAGCAAAAGTTATACCACAAAAAGCCCAAATTTTCATTTGGCGGGCAAAAATTATTTTTTGCAAAAAGTCAAAATTTAATTAAAATTTATTTTTTTCTAAAATAATATATTTTTTCCTACATGTGAAGCTTTGATTCACTCTATTTGGACTTATAATGAGAAAGTTATGGACAATCTTGTTTTTTGGGCAATCTAAACAATTTCTTGAAAAAATAACTTATAGGATTCATTTTTGAATGCAATTTTCACAATTTTTCAAAAAAAATTGTTGGACAAGGTTATGTTTACTTTCTAGAACAATCTCACCATTGGGATTATTGTATTTCAATCCCATCTTAGAGTTATTAACCATTTAGTTTTTCTTTCAATCTTGGACCTACACCTACTTAACAATTTCTTAAAGAATGAAAATCAAGTGTTTTTTGTATGAAATTTTTTTCCTAGACTCTCAACTCAATTTCTAAACACAAAAAATTATAAATTCAAAGTCTGTAGTGCAATTTTTTAATACAAATTCCAGTCAAAGTCATCTGAAATTGCAAACCACAGTTCAAAAAAACTTATATTTCCAACTTTGAATGCTCATATCTTCCAATCTATACGGTCAAAGTTCATGAAGTTCTTACCACTTGATCTCAATCAAGTTAAGTACAAGATCCTACGGTTAGATTCTTAAAAAAAAAAATTTGTTTTCTTGGATGAATGCAACAGAAATGGTAGTTTTGAGAGTTTTTTGACAGAAAAAAGGCCTTGGTCCTTTAGGGGTTAATTTGAGTTGCCTAAGGTCTCACCGACTTGTATCACTTGTAACTTAGTCAAAGCAAATTTCAATAACTGACTTAAGCCTCAAGCATTTGAGATACTTGCGAAACATGTAATTATATAGACAATTCATTCTTGTTTTTGGTGGGGGAATCATGTTATACTATATAATTAATTCAGCCCTTGAATTTTTTGTCACGAGTCAAAATTGCACCAAAATATAATGTAAATAAATAAAATCATGATGTTGCTCAAGTGGCAGTGAAAAGTGGCAGAACGTTAAATCCTACCATTGAAGGTGGGCCCATAGGGGTAAATCTCATTTTACTAGGGGTTGACAAGGGTTTAAGGTTTATATTTGTGTTGGGTTTTTTGGGCATGTTGGAGGGCCATTTGGCTAATTTGGGGTCTCTGAATCTGAAATTCAGAATTTGAAAAAAAATTTAAATTTTTAAAAATTCAGCGTTTTCCCTTGGGGTAGATCCAGCCTGCGGGCCCACCTTCGATGGTAGGATTTAACGCTGTGTGTGAAAAGTGCACATGTGTTCTGTTTCATTTGTGTAAGAAAAAAAGAAAAAGGAATAAGTGCACATGTGGTGATTGATGGAAGAGCTCGTACTGATCACATTAAGTTGTTGTTGTTTGATAAGTCAATGGGTAACAAACAGGGGTATTTGATAGAGACAGTCTACACTACTGAAGTACTCTCAATATTAATTTTATAGATTTTTTAATTTTTTAATTTTTAATTTTTAAAATAAAATTACACAAATGAAACGAGACTAAGGTGGCTACACCTAAAAGCACCACTTTTTGGTACTATGCCTAGTAACTATTACTGGTCTTATCGAATTTTTATATAGTTTTCTTGGCAAGTGAAAGCTTGTTCCAATGCACCAAAAAATGCAGCATTTGGATACAATATGCACAAGTTATTAAGGTTCAAAGTCTGTTTCTAAAAGCGCTTCAGCCAAATAGGTACATAATGGAATTCAGAAATGTACAACAACTATAGATGACGCTTTTAGGTGAGGTGCAATTTTGTGTGTACCCACCTTACATTGCAACTGAAGGAAGAGAATAATTTTGTAGATTTTATTTCAATTCTAACACGTTTTCTGCTTAATGTTTAGTCATTGACTGCCACAGTCAGAGTTCGGTCAGTCCGCCATGCAGTGCGACTCCAGCTACCTTATTTTATTTTATTTTATTTTCGAAACAAATGAAATGGAGCACCCTCTTGATTTGAAGTTCAGTGGAACCCTCCAAATGGTTTTCCAAGGAAAGAGTGGCAGAATTTGGGATCTTGTGACATGGCAGGGCTAGAAAATCTCTTTGGGCTCAGAGGAGAAAGGCCAGTAAAGGACTTCTTTAGCAATAAGGTAAAACATCCCATCATAATCAAATGATCTATGACAATCATCTAAGGAATAATCCCATAATGGATTTTCTCAATTTATGAGATTTCACGCTACAATCAATGTGTTACTTAATACCAATGGAGTGATCAATGAGCTCAATAGGAACACTTAGCTATTTAAGCATAAATCATTACACGAAGTGACTTTCTAAAGTCTTTGGCATTAGAAAATATTGTAATTGCTTTCAAAGAGTAAAGTGAGCCTGATGGATATAATTGTATGTTGATTTTGGGATAGTCTACAAACTTTTTTGGGCCAAACTCTTCAAAACTTCATAGCAAATTCATACTTTGTTGAAAAAATATTGTTTCACTTGTTCCTCCTATATTCACACTTGTCTTTATGTGGGAAGAAAATTAAGAAAATTTAGCAATGGCATAAGGGCAAATCAAGAATTTTAATAAGGATGGGTTGTTTTACTATAATTGTTCCATAAATAAATAGTTTGTATCTATTGTGGTGCAAATATTCTTAGATCATTCCAATAATTATCCAACTTAGTCATTGTCCTTGTCAATGGCATAAGGGCAAATTAAGAATTTTGATAAGGATGGGTTGTTTTACTATAATTGTTCCAAAAATAAATAGTTTGTATCTATTGTGGTGCAAATATTCTTAAATCATTCCAATAATTATCCAACTCAGTCATTGTCCTTGTCAAATATGAGTTTCTACTCATTTTGAGTGCTCTCTCAGGCTCCCAATGTCCTTTTAAGTTGACCCTTGAACACCCCATGAGCAAAAATATTGCCTCTCAATTTTGAAAGATGTCCTTGTTTGATTGTTGTAATCTTGTCAATGGTATGGTTAAAGGATGCATCCCTTTCCATTGTACCTCTAGACATGTCTCTACTACCAATCAATACGATCAATTAGTGTGAATCTTTTCTTAGGTGATAGTTTAATTGGAATGAATATAAAAGGGTTTAGATTTCACTGAACATGGACTGGGCACTCAGGGGATAAGGGTTGAGATTGGAGGTTCTCCTGTAAGATATAGCAATGACAGAGAGAGAAAGAAAAAGAAAAAGAAGATCGGCACTCATGTGATATAACTTGAAAGCATGAGAGAATAAGGTAGGAGGTCCTAAAATGGAGCGGGTTCTAAAACCAATCAGGCTCTAGAGGTACATTTTTCACTTTCCAATGTACAAGTGGTGTGCATTTGAGGAGGTGGTCGGTTTTAGAGCCCACAAAAATGCACTTTTCTGCAGCTTCAGAAATTCATAACTAATTCTACAAAGCTTCAAAAAATATGAAACAACTTGGGTTAGATGCCAATTTCTCTTGCCTTTCAAGGAAAATTTACTGAAAAATATTTAAGAAGTTCTACCTCCCCAAAAGTCAGCTTCAGCTCTTAGATGAGCGGTTTATGGACCTCCTACCTTAGTATAGGTGGGGTGTGAGTGTCCATATGTCCCCACGGCCCAACGGCCAGTCGGCCACCATCACAAGGAACATAAGGCTGGTCCTTCCCCAAGTCTGTACCTTACTGGACGTGCACAGAAACTCAAGCACGTTTGGCCCTGCTTGGGTTTTGTAGTAAGCTATGGATTCAACCAATGAGTGTGGGCAAACAATTGGACACACCACCACATAAATAAGAATAAGTTAGTTGTTTTGAATTGCTCATGAAAGAGGTGACCGTGGTGTGACCTTGAATGAGGCCTCCTGGTCGTTTATTGTCCAATGGGTGACATAGTATCCTTCTCTGTAAGACAGAAGTGCAAATGCTCATCTTTGGAACTATGTGTGGGAAGGGAAGGTCTTGTACAATAGTTTGGTCTTCAATGAGTGCTTTTGAGTTTTCCTAAGCAAATGATTTTCACGGTATTCCAAAAGGATGATTTCTACAACGACCAAACGTGCCCTTCTGAGGGTTAAATTTGCTCCATATTCCATTGTTTTAATCCTAGAAGGACAAACCCCACAACAAACCCATGACCACTTATTTCAAGTCTTGTTTCTTAATCACCCTACCTGAATTTATTAGGTTATTCCAGACCTGTGTGATTACAGTTTCAAACTCACCCTCCACCAACTTTGAAACAACCACGAGTAACAAATCTCTCATTGAAAGGGCCAATATGGGGTTCCATGACAATCTTATCAAAATGCTGTGCAACTCAATGGCAGAACATTCCCAAGACATGGTTTGGTTTCATTTGGTTCATCCAGTGAGCCTTCACATGTTGCTTGACCAGATAACCGCTGTCCTTGAACTTTGGACATGTGCTAGACTGCAGTAAAATATACCTAGGCTTTGAAATTAAGCTGCTGCACACAATTGTTCCAAGAAGTTGGCTACGTCACTGACCAGCCATTTTAAACACAAAGTAAAACACAAAGTAAGCTTAAGATAGTGGTTTGAATGCATCAGTCTAGCCAAAGTCAGTGGTCCTACTTGGGTCAGTTGATGCAAGAGCCTCTGGTGGCCCACTTTGACAGCCTGACATTCACTGAAATCTTGAATTCCAAGCTCCCAAGCATCCAAAAGGAAAAAAATGTTCCTCCTACAATTCACTAACTGGAGAGGGACATTTGTTTTCAGATAAGTTACAACCTTGGATTGTAAATTGACAAGATTCATGGGTGCCAAATTCTGTGGCATTTGTCTTCACAAAACTCCAATAGCTAAGACTTGTGTAAGGGAGAAACACCCATTTCCGTCCCTGTACCTATTCCACGTCTCTAGAGTGTCACTAAATTTGTCCATGAGCGTCCATTAAAGTGTCTGACAAGTGCTTAACTCTAATTTGCTGACGCACTTTGAAGACACATGTATAATTTTCATTCACTGACAACTGATTTCAGCAGAGTTCAGTTTAGGGTACACCTATAGGATGGTTCGAGTGGTCTAGGGAGCCAACTCTTTGAAAATTTGTAGAAATTACGTACTGATTCCGAAAATTTTAATTTTTCTTTTGAATATTCATGATTTTCTCTCGCTAATATTAGAAAAATATCAGTTTTAGAAAAAGATGCCTCCAACCATGCTGAATTCCTTATTCGGACAGTTTTGGGTGTTTCCACTGTAGATCTATGTTAGTGTAGACTTATGTTTCAAGCTCTGTGCTCTGAAAAGTACCAAAGTTGGGCCCAAGTTGTGGAATTCTCCTAACTTGATAAAATTGAAGGTTTCTTTGTTTCAAAGGCTGTCAGTGGAGTTCAATCTGTGGGTCCGTCCACATGATGGTTCTCAGGACTACCTTTTTTCTCACTAAGCTTACCTAAGATTCATTTGACCCTCCAGTCATACTCTGCTGTATTGTGTATTGCGTACTTACTTTTTGGAGCTTGAATGAAAGAAAATTCATTATAAATTTTTTGAAACACATAGACAATTCCCATTGGTAAAAGGAACAGTACAGAGAACTAGAGGACAAACCCCGGTGAGCCTTTTTTCAACAAGAAATAAAATTCACTTCATTGGAAGAACAGGACAACAGGTATCTTCCCAAATTTGAGGCAGGGTCACGGTGCACTATCTCAGATCAGATCTGTTGGCGACAAGCATCCTGCTGTGAATATTCAAAGAACTTGAGTCAGAGCCTGTTACTGAGAGGATTGTTTTTCTTGAGTTGGAGCACAAGGACCTAAAATTTTGTGACATTCATTTTGTGAGATCCACAAAAGTCCAAATCATGATTTTGAAGTGCAGCCAAGCTCTCAAAACTAGGACTGGGTTGTATTTTTAGTACTTTCTAAACGTTTCCGCAGAAAAGTTAGTATAGGTGGAAGTGTGGAACCTCTCTCAGTGCATGGTGTTGGGACTAGCTTATGCACTAAGAGAGGTTTTTGCATGTCAGAGAGATGCAATGAATGACCATTTACAAATGTTAATTTCAAACACTACTTTTCATAGAATGTTCTTCAAATTGATCCCACCTACAACTCCATTACTAACTTGTTTGCACTACCTTAAGAGCAGGTGCACAAAGCTTACCGACAAGAGGTTCTGCCTGTATAATTGAGCCAATATTGATGTCAAGTTCTGGCTGATTGTGATCAGTAGCAGACTAGCAGCTGTGTGAAAGTGTGAATACAGGGTTTTTTTCTTGGCAGTGATGTGATGCTCATTGAATGAAGAAACTTCCATGGCCTTAGAGAACTGATTGAGACTTGGTTGAGGAGAATTATAAGCTTGCATTCCACTGGAACCTTCTTGTGAGCAGCTGCCCACAACTGAAGAAAACATGGAATTGGCATTATGGAAGGGAGATGGATGGGACAACCAGGTTGAGTCAATGGGAACATGCATACAATGTCTGGATCAGTGTGACTGAAGTTAATTGCCAGGATGAATAATTAGAGAGTCACCCCTGAGTGCCCAGAGCAAAATTGTTGAATTTGAGACCTTTCTCAACTCATTCCAATCAAATTGTTTCCTAAATTGAGATCCACATGTTTCAACCATACTGCTTGGTAGTAGAGATAAGTTTTGAGGTGTGAGGAAAAGGATATATCTTTTGACCTAACTATTGAAAATATTATAATAGTCAAACATGAATTTTTTTTGAAATGGAGAGGTCACATTTGGGGCACTGGAGTGCTCACGGGTTACGGTAAGCCATCTACTTGTTAATACCTGCAATGTGCTGCACAATTGTGCTTCTTTTTGTCTCTTCGCACTGTGAACATTAGTTGAAACCCATCAAGGGTGAAGCTTTACTGAAAAAGCCAGAGGCAGAAAAGACGCCCAAAGGCAGGTACATTGTGAACATTGGATAAGTTGTTCAGCCTGTTGGAGGGACGTGTCAATTTGTAGCCATACACAAATGCTGAAGTTAATGGCTTCACATGTGGGGAGAGTTGTATGTTAAGTTAGTGACCTGAGTGGAATTTTCATCTTCCTTTGCAGAGATTGAAACCCTTAACCCCTAAATGTCCAGGGGACCAAAAGTGTCCTCACATAGTTTCAAGTCCAATTTAAAGTGTTGTGACTTTTGCATCTAATGTCTGATTTCAATAAAAACTTGTTGGGAAAGTTGGGCAATTTCTTGTAGTTTTGGTGGTAAAATTTTCAGATCAATACAAGATGTACTGATTTTCTAGGAGATAATCAAAGTTTGCAGGTTCAATTTGAGTTTACCAAACTACATTTGATGGCTGCAACTTCTGGGGCTTATATCTCCTTCATCCATTGTTAGTTTTTAATAAAATTTATTCAGTTTTCTTCCCCTTGAAGTCTAGTTACTGTGTTGAAAATTTCATATCAATATAAGTAGTTTTGAATATTTGAGAGCAATTCAAAGTTTGAAATCCTGACATTTTTTAATTATAGTCAACTTTTGTGGCTTGTTTCTTCTTCATACAATGTCCATTTCAAATAATCTTTTTTTGGGAAAGTTGCGCATACAAGTCTAGTTTGTACAGTTACAATTCCATGTCAATCCAAGAAGTTAAGAATGATTGAGAAGCATTTTAGTAGAAGGAAATTCAACCTTAGATGTGTTTTTGGCAACTTTTTTTGCTATTTTTTGACATTTTAAAGTCATTTTGTAGATACAATGAATCAATTGAATGATGTTTTTTTCACCAATGTATTTTTACATATATTTCTAAATTACTTTATATTTAGAATTTTTTCATTTGAGTAGGTTTAGAAATTAAAATTCACCTCCAATAGTGTTTATAGGAAAATTTCACCATCTTTTTTCAACACTAAAACATTATAATCTTATAATTTATGTGGCTAAATGACTCCAAATTTGATTCACATTATCAACAACATATATACTACAAGATTGTACAATTGATATTACAATACCTTAGTCACATTTAGACTGTAAGAGTTCAAAAGCAATGATGTTTTAAAATCCAAAAATGCTTTTGGGCTTTTAGAATTGGACAACACATTTGTGTTTTGAACAATAGTTTCTTGAATATTTAGTGAAGATCTCTTGCACATAAGACATTGGTTTCAAAAGAGAAGTTTGTAAATTCAAATGATCAAAATTGTCATGGTGTAAGTTTCATTGCAATCGGACATGCCAACTATTGTAGGAGATATTAGGTCTATGTGTACATTTATGGGTTTTCTTTAGTGATTTAGCTTTTTCTAAGCTTTCTACACTAAGATGTTTAGATACTAAACTTGGTCTTTCCAAAACAAAATTATGGAAACTAAACTTGGTGGGCTAAAGGGAAATTCACTTTCATTTCACTCACACAATATTTTTATTGATTTTTTCTAAAACTTTGAAAGTCAAAGCTTTGTTATGGTTTTGAAAACTTTCTAAATTTCTATGATAAGTCTAAAATACAAAGTCAAAGCTTTGCCATGCTTAACAGAACCATGAGAAGACGAGTCAATTCCAACAAAGTTAACTTGGCAAGAACCCATACAAAACCTGTTAGAATAGGGAGGTTAATACAACCACTTGTTAGTTCAAGAACAAAATACAACAAGTTAATACATCCATGTACTAATTCTAAGGGATTTCTCAATTAATAAACTTCCACTTTGAAGATTGCATACTTATTAAACATAAACTAGAAGCCCCCCAAAGCAGCATCACTAAGGTAGGGCAAAGGATTGTTTTGGGGTTAGTATAGCAATTAAACTTCAACAAGAACTCAAAAAAATTAGTACAATAACTCAAAACAAGTGAATACAAGAGCAATTGTTGAAGGGACCCAAATGTTCTTCAAAAAAAGTTTGAAAAAAAACAATGAAGCTAAAATGCTTCTAAAACACACAAGTTTGGCAACTTGGCTTGCAATGATACCATGCATACAACAATTTTTGCAAACTTAACCATGTTTTGTCCTCACATGAAGAGAGAAGAATCATTAGACTAGACTTCTCAATAGCACTTAAATGCAATCCCCACTACATTGAAAGTTGACTATTTTTGTAAGTAAGGACTTGACACTTCCAAAATAATGAGATGATACAATGACAAACAAAATTGCAAATGGATTTGAAACTTTTTCATTTGAATAGCCATACTATATGCATCAATAGGCAAAGTATAGATGTAGATGTATAAAAGTAGTAGTATACAACATATAACACATTATTATAAAATTTTGAAGAAAAAATTAGCTACAGTTTGAAAAAAAATTAATTTCAAAGTTAGCCATGACTAAAACTTGATGTGTCATGATTTGGAATCACTTTATATTTTGCCAATTCTTTCTTAAAACTCTAGAAAAAAATTTGCACCATGATATATTGGTATATATCATTTCAAATTGTTATACACAAAAATTGAAAGAAGTTGACATTAATAGAATTAAAACTATTCACAATATGACAAAGATGCTAATGATGTTGGTTCTCACAATATTTGCATTTTTTTTGGAATTGAAAGCCTACAACTAAATTAGCCATTGTACAAAGAGTGTAGGTTACAACATGAACCACTGTTGCATCTTAATACCCTTGCATTCAAAATATTATTGATTAGGACAATGAGTTCAATTTATATTTTAGAGTTATATAATTGAGTTATTTGTAAAGTCCCCCCTACTTTGGACATGACTTTTTTTGAAGTTGAGAAGGCAACTATACTTGAAGCATCAAACTTTTTTGCAAGATACTTATGTCATATGACTTCAAAAGTGGGGACCAAACTTTTTTAGGCACCATTTTGATGGAAAAATAAGTTTCGTACCTACTTTTCTTTCGACTTTTTTAACTCAATTGACTTTTTCACAAAATTCATGGGTTAAAACCCCAATTTAGTGTACTTTATGAATAACTCAAATGTATTTGTAGGTTTTGATTTTATATACAAAGACTAAAGATTATAACTCTCACAATTGATTTAAAAATTCAAAAAAATTAAATTATCATTTTCAGCATCATCATAAAGTTCAAAAACACTTGAAATTATCTTTCATAAAATTAACAACTTTAGGAATAATGTGATAATGGTTAAGATTTCATACAAAGATGATGCTAGAGTGGAAATTGACAAAAAAACCCAAAAAAACCCAAAAAACAATTTCCACTCAATTGGTTGAATTAATATGTGAGTTTTAAACTCCAAGTCGTCGTCATTCATCCGCCCGTCTCTCCCAAAACTGATCGCAGGGGTCTAATAAATGCCTTAACTCTCTGCAGAAGGTTTATTGCTTGACCACATTGCGTTGCAGGAACGCGGATGGTGCAGGAAATTGTGGCTATGGCGAATACTCTACTCTTGCTCTCCGAATGCCGCACCTCATCGGTCACAGGGAAGATTCCTAAGTCGCTGGAAACTCTCTCTCTCCACATTCTCTGCCCCAGCCATAGCTACCCGGGGAGCAGCTTCAGCTCGATCGACTCGCTGCGCGTCTGGCTCACTGGTAAGTAATCAAGACCCTTCCCAGCTCCAATGTTAGCAACTTACATTAAAATTGTGTGGGTCTGGGATTTCGCATTCTGGATTAATCGCTTCATTGTGTCGGAGATTCTTCGGAATGTGAGGCTTGTCTGGGGTAGCTGAGGTAGTCGGGGCCTTGCGTTGAATGGATTTTGCAGGAAGGGTTGAGGCATGTGGAAGAGCAGGCGCGGCCCATCGCTCAAGATGATACGTACTAATTTGACGGGATCTTTCGAAATGTTCATCGGAACCCAATTCTACTATGGACGATCTCGTTGCGGTCACTAAGTCAATCCCAAACCATCACTTGAACCTTTGATTTGTGCCACATTTTCAACCTGTTGTTACTTTCATAGCAATTGGGGCCTGGATTGGATTTTCAGATCAAGAAATCCTTGGAGTGACTGCAACAAGAACGCGTAAAGAATCATCGTCTTTTTTGCGGTTCTAGTTTTGAAGGTACGAAATCCCTCCTATTCTCATTCTTCCTGTGTGCCTGAATTCTGTTTATCATTGTTTTTTTCGGAGATAATAATTTGAAAACATCTTGCCATTGCATAATTTTGGGGACAAACGAATGAAATGATGATAAGTTTCAACTGCATGTTAGTGTAAAGATTCTAACGCGATTGGTTGTTGGAAGTCAGTCCCATGCTTTTAACCCTTCTATATTTTTTAATCCCGAAGTGCCCAATCTAAAATCAAAAGTCACCTTTGGAAGCCAATGCAGTAGTTGATTATAGTCATTTTCAAGGCGGTCTACTTGAAACCTAAATTTATAGCTGTCCTGTTTTTTAGAGCCTAACTGTGGTTTAAATAGATCAGTATTAAGATAGTGTTAGATTAATGTCAAATCCATGTCGACTTAATGCCAACTTAATAGTTGTCAATATAATATCAAATTAACCAAGGACCCAACATGTTAGCGTGTTATTAGTCTCTTCTCGAGTAGATTGTTTCTATATGCGTAAGCAAAGTTATGGTAGCAAGTCACCTTAAGTTTTGCATTTTCTTTAAAGAAAGAGTAAAACTTTGTTGGATAGATTGGATATTTTTGTGTGATATATTACTTTCATCATACACATTGTAACACTCAAGTGAGCTACCAAATTTATTAGGAAGGAATTCATTTACAAGAGACTTTAATGGTGAATGGAGGAGGCTACGGAATGTGTGAAAAGAGCACGTTACTGTCTGGCCACTGAGCTTGCAGCACTGATTAGAATTCCTGATTTTTTTTTAATTTTAAAGCACAAGGACACTACCTAAGCGAAATTTTCTGGACACTTTCACATTCTTTGTAGCGTACCAAGAAACATTGATCCTGTTAGAATGTTGCTTTCGTCAAAACATAACATTTATTGAACACCTTGGATTCAATGAACAGCGAGGTAGGAAAGGAATCCAGATTTCTTTCTGGACGTGCACAATCTTGAGCTCATGTTTCGTTTACTAAGGGGGCTGGCTCAACTGTAAAATTATTTTACTTCCTTTAATCCAGTCCTTGGTCGTCATGCTTGAATGCCTGGCAAGGAACTAATTTTAAAATTGCTTTCAAAAGTTAAATCAACTCTTCAATCTTTTAAAGGTCTAGATTTTTGGGTACTACACTGGAAACGGTGCAAGCTGTATTCTACCATTGACTCTTGTGTAGTAAGGGTGTAATGCAAATATGGTTCGTGTTTAACAACTTTCTGAGCTTGAGGTCATAAGATTCAGCGTCACTTTATTTTCCTAGTCCTAGTCTTGCACCAGTTTCGATCAAGTTTATTTCTTAAAAATCGATCCTTTGACAAGATCTTATTTATACATCAGCCCTGAAGTGCTGAAAGTGTCCGCTCTAATATCTATACGAATTTTAAATATATCATTAAGGAAGTTTAAAAGAATGTAAAAAAGTTACTAGTAGAAAGAAGGAAGTCATACCCTACATTTTTTACTGATAGAAAAATGTTTTGAATATAACTATAATCAACAAGGAACTTCCGAAGGGGGAATTTGTAGTCTTTGCTTGGGCAATTAGGTGTTCAGGATTTCCTGCCTTAAAATGAGTAATGTTATGGAGTATATTATGCTACAGCCATCAGAACCTCATTAGGTGCAGAATTCATTCGGAAGATGTGGCGTGGCACAAAGTTAAAAGTGGATTTGAACTTCTGAACTGACTGGAGTCTTCTTCTAGGAAATGTTTTCAGTAGAATTGGACTCTTCACTGATTTTAGGACATTATGGGAACTTGACAATTAGGCAAGCCAACCGTTAGAATAGTTCTCCACTCGCTTGATTGACATTGTAGAAAATTCTGTGATCAATATTTTAAATAGTGACATACTCATCTTGCAAGTAAGTACAAGAAGGTGACTACTACAGGAAGGTCTTCTCATGAACAATGGCAAAGTCTGTCCGTGAGTTGGGGGTCATATTTATCTTGCCTCTCCATGGTCAATCTTCCTATGATGTTGTCTAATTTTTTCAAACACCCTATGATTGAAAATTTGTTGGTTGTGGTGGTTGGTCAGGTGGGGCAATCACTTCTGGCTGTTACGACTCCCACCAACTGGAGATATTGCATGGAGACTCGGCTCAAGTTTGCCTCGTTTCAGGTGGAGCTTCTTCAGGTTTAAGTTTGCTTCGTTTCAAGTCCATGCTTGGACATACCTTTACCGAACTGAAGGAACTTCTGGTTTCAACCCAGATTGAGACTCCTGTGATTTTTAAAGCAGTTTAGAGTTGGTTACATGGAGAATTTCTTTCGTCCTGTTTATTTGTTTATTGACCAACACATGCCTAGTTCTTCACTGATTGTGATGATAGAAACTACAGCAAAATCTGAATCAATTTTTTTTCACAATACGATCAATCGAATTGGACATTGTTAAACCATGAATCCTTGGTTCACTTTTGGGGTTAAAGGTCGGATTGCCTAGAGGATTGAGAAGTAGTTCTTTCATTACAATAATGTCGAACTTGGAACTAAAGTATGCATGAGTGTTGCAATGTATGACGGTGAGACCCTGAAACGAGTCCCTGTGATGACCTTCTATTGACGAGCGCTCCACCAGTGATGATACCCGAAGGGAAATGCTTTCCATCGACTTCAGGTTTGGATTTTGCCCAGACTTTTTCTGTCTATGCCTTCATGCTTGCTTTCAATTTCATGGTGCAGTGGTTGTCAAGGTCAAATTCCTTTGAACCAAGATTTCACGGGTTAAAAATGACCAATTCGATCAATCGGACAAGTCCAAATTGTATGTCACCAGAAGCAGTGAAGAACATTGCATACGGCTCAAAAAAATAGGAAGTTGAACAAGAAGAAATCCCCAGATGACCCGCTCAAATTGCTAAGAAGAAACATCTTGTCCAATTTGATAGTTAAGCTTGGTGTTTTTGGCTATAAATATTCTTGCTATAACATAAACAACAGATGTGGCATATAGATACTGAGAACTACTTTTTGGCGTCCGAAATAAATGAGTTGGTCTGTGCTGCGCTTTTAGAAGCTCAAATTTGGAACTCGCTGTTCCTGGGATCTAATGGGCAGGTTAGTTTCTTGATCTCAAGCTTTGTAAAAAAACATTGACCTCTTGTCATTTTCTATTTATTGTTTTGGTCCAAAGTTGACACTCTGACGATAACTTCAATTCTATTGGTATATGCTGCGTTCAAATCGAGGTCAAAAAAGGGATAATGCTCCATTTACTTGAGAGTACTTTGTTATATTATTATTTTTAGAGTATGGCGAAGCCTGTGAAATTGATTTTCAGAGCTAATTTCTTTATTATTCTTCTATGAAATAGATGAGAGTCAAACAAAGATGGAAGCTTGAATACATGATCCCGTGAGTAATTCATTACCTCAAATACTAGAATCACACTGAATTCTACTGTCTATTGAGCACTGATATTGCTGTAAATCTGTGTAAACTTCATTTTCTTTGTTCTGTCTGGCTATGTATGATATCCTAAACTTGGCTTCATCATTTTTTAGTTGAGTCGAACATTAGTGACCTCGAAATTGAAAGAGTTGTACGCAGAAAATGTAGAAACATCTGTCTCTGTTTCTCTCTATGCATCTATTTTGGACTGAATACGTGGATGAATCTGACAATATTGCCCTTTTGGCTGATAGAAGATGCCTGGTCGATTGTCTGCAGGCTTTCTCGCAAAACTAACTGAGAGTTGAGGAACTCTTCAACACCATGTTCAGGTTAGAGATTTTGTATGGGCTTATTGAATGTAGAATTCTATGTACTTTAAAACATGGGGCGTGTCTTACAATATTGGTTAGCAAAGGAATATGACAACTTAGAGTTCAGGCTTGGCAAACTCTAAACTTCAGTAATCTATAAGTTTATCAATAATTTCACATAGCTTTACATTTCATTTGTAAAATATTAATAATAATAAGCTGTTATGGATTGTTTATTATTTTAATAATTATACAGCTATTATATTATTATTTGATTCTATTTTAATGTTGTTTGACTATTTTATTAGTGTTATATAATTGTAATATTATGAAATATAATCTCTCATATGTGTAGCATTTGATAGTCACATTTGTATATATCTACATGTGACCATCAAGAGTAATAGTGATGAAGAGTGAATTTTCATATGATTTTATATAAATTTGCGATAAGAGAGTGGGCTATATATGTAGGGACCCCATCTATGGAGAAGGTAGATGCAATTCAAAGAAATAAAGTGCAAAGGTTTAAAGGTTTTCAAGCATCCTTCTTCAATTACATTTTGATTATACATTATGTGGCTATGAAGAATGTGAAAAAATCCCTACTTATCACCACTGTCTTTGACGTAAATTACTGAAATTATGATCCTCAAAGATCAATTATAGTGATAACTGATCTAAATGAGCAATTGGACTAAAAATAATGATGATTAAGAGTATAAGCCCCTTGAATTAGACATCAATGCCAGTCACTTATTTGTACACATTAGTCCCAAAAGATTCATTGGAGTTTTTAATTGTAGGATCTTATCTTTGACTAGTACAAGAACCACATATTGGATTTTCAAAATGGTCAGTATATACAATTGGTCACAATAATTAGAATTTCCATAGTAAATTCTACTTCAGACATTAATTTCCATTATCAACAGTAGTTAGAAGTATCCACCAAAATTACAGTCATCTACCATAATTATAGTAAATTAGTGTGGGTCATTTTAATTACAAATAGTGGTTCTGATTTTGAACTGAGTATTACAATACATTCATCAAATGAATATTCAATCTGTTTTGACTTTGAGAATTTTGGAATTTAAGGTCCCTACAGGGCCTGTTTACAACACTCATGGTGGTACAAGTTCCGAAGTTTTGTTTTTTCTCACTCAAGATTTGGATCACTGATCTTACTGGATTGAGAGTTTCTGGGATTTGACCATCAAAGTTGCAATTGTGAGATGGAGATGGATGAGTTTCTGTCATGCACCAGAAGTATGCACGTAAAGATTGTAGATTGTAGAAAGGAGGTCTTTGAGCACCAAGCTAGAAGCAGAGTTGGGTGCTGTAAGATTTGACCTTATTACTACATCAGTATTATATTGTTTATGACAATTTGTTGATCAATATAATCTAGAAATGACAAACCTATCACTAGTGACTAAGTTGATTTTTTATTAGAGAAGTATTTGTTATCCTTGTTTCTAATTAAATGACCTTGATTGTCAAATTTTCTAAAAACAGTCTAAGTCTTTCATTATAGTACAAGGATATTGTAGGAAAAAGAATCTTTTTCAATTTGAAAGAAACAAATAGAAGTAAGCGTATTTTATTTTGGTTGTTTATCAAGTGCATTCCCTATCTTCATGTATTCAACAATTGAGTCTACAAATATGGGATATGTGTATATAAGAAATGCGATTGGAAAAGAGATTGTATGTATATGTATACCTTATTGTGTTGTAACTTTGCATGTTTTAAAATTTTCAAGAAAACATGTGTCTTTATTAAAATAACATTGTTAACCAATTGTGTGTGGATGTGTGGGTTCTATTGCTCCCACAAAAAGTAGAAGCCTCCAACATGACAACTTCCCTCTCATTCAATGAAACTAGTGTTGCAACTTCTTAGCCAGCCAATGATTCTCAACTTATTATTCATATTACAACTGAATTCACTCCTAGAGAAAAGTTTACAGGGGCATTATCCCTCCTCCAAGGGAAGAAGAAAATGGTTTTGACTCCAGTAGTTGTTGACAATGCTATGAAGGGAGATGCATGTGGTTTTTGTAAGGATCAAGGAGGTCTCATGGTCCACAGCAAGGTCTGAGTGGTAATCCTCTGCTGTTGCCCAGTTGCTTGCACACCAGTTCCCAAGTAGCATTCCCGTGGATTGGGAGACCCCCCTTCTCTGGATTTGCTGTTCCTAGGCCCCCCTGACACTTGTGTCCACACCTCCACTTCCATGTGGATTTTGGTGAGCTTCATTAGCTGCAACTAAGTTAAGCGAAGTGAAGCTGAATCCAGTGGTCTCAACCTCCCCACTCCTTCAATTCTGTCCCTACAATGGAGTCAACAGCGCCACTGGCAATGACCCCTTTCTAGAAGTTATGGGATGTGGAACTGAACCTGCACCCCACTCCACTGGAGCCTGCCACCCTCCCTCTCCTGTAACTTAGATTCCATGCATTGACCCCATTCATGCATATCGAATTCTTGAATGATGGAACCACTGACCAACTTAGTGCTCCCAGTTAGGTGTGACCCACTCCTCGCAACCCACACAGGACTCCAGGGACCTAATTAACATGCAACACTAGCAGTGGAGTTCCCTTGGGTGGGGTTGCTGCACAGGGCAATGCTGCTCGTTGTCAAGGATTGCAGTAAACAAGGGCCTGGGAGGAGGGTGGAGCCTGAGGAGGAGGCCATCTGTAGGGGGCAATGCTCCTCATTGTCAAGCATTTTGGAATACAAAAGGCCTCCTCCTCAGGCTCCACCCTCCTTCAGTTGTCAATTCTTCATATTACGAAATGCATGACAATGAGAGTCATTGTTTGGTGTAAACCATGGCCAAGAAATGAACATTTGGGATGAACACTGAGGATGAAATTTGTATGCCGGATGTTAAAATCGTAATGAACAATTATGTAGGCAAACTAACATAATCGGGCATTACAACTTGATTGTGCCAAATTGTAGACTAGAAAACACCTACCAAAGGAAGGAGCAATTTGCTAGCGGTGGTTTACATTTTCCACATGTTTTCCGCAATCCTTGACAGCGAGTGGCAATTGCCCAATGCCTGCGTAAACCATAAGTGGGAATGAACAATTTGAACAATTTGGATGACAACATGGTTGGAAATGAACAATTTGGATGAGAAGTGCATAATGCTGGATTACATGATTTTTCCCACACAGTTGGACCTAAGGACTTCATTGCAACACCTAACCTGCTCTGCAAATGAACAGGACGATTACTGGCCATGGTTTGCATCCTCCCAACCCCAACATCCAAGTTACCTTCTGTCCCAACAGCTTTTTGTGTGAACAGAATCAGGTGGACTTGCATTTCAAGCGAACTGTTGCAATGACGACCCCAGCCAGCCAGCCAGCCAGCACCTGGGCACGAGGGGTATAAGTAGTTCCTGTGTTTTCCCAGTTCACACGTCTTCCAGCTAGCCATGCTCACTGCATGTGCATGCCCCTTGCACCGCAGACTGCAGAAATAAATAAATGTGCATCAAAACGAAACGCTCAAACACACAAATCATTTCCTTGGCAACTTTGTTGACGGACAGGCAGGAATCCATAAGTAGACGAGTGGTGAGCATCTGCTGCCAGCCAGTGCTCATCACAGCTGCACTCGACTGCTCAAGGCTTTTATTCATGAGGCTTTTCCTTTGTGGAGCCCGTGTGTGAAGTATGGACTGTCATAACTCACAAACATGCCCCCTCCACCCGGCCCATTTCGCCGAGGTCGCACAAGGAGCACATCAATAAGTGGAAACACGAGTGATGGGATATGGGAAATGCCTCGGCTGACACTTTGCCAAGCCAGCCAAGCTTGTGTGCTCATGAGAATACATGAGAATTGGCTTTCCCCCACCTACCAGTTTGTCACATTCATGAGTAGGGAGTTCCCGGGGCCTACTAGTGTCCGCCTGGCCGGGGACTTGAGGCTTGTGGACAGAGGGAAGGAGGTCGGGGATCATCATGGATGGCATTGACTGAGCTTTGACTATCTGGAGGGAAGGAAAAAGGGGCCCCGACGGACTCCCGACTCCTGGACGGACTCTCCGAGGAGGAGGCTGGCGCAGGGATGCACCGCTCTGGACTCTGGACTTGGGGATCTCTTCATGGAGAAGCATGGCATTGGTTACTTGGGAGATATCATTGGGTCATGGAATCATTGGATTGGGAACCCATGCAGGATGCAAGATGGATCATAACCTTCCGTCAAGGGAATGAAGGCTTGGAAAAGGGGAAGGGGAATGTCAGTGAGTGTAATTACCAACTAATTTGCTCTGAAACTGAATCCTAAAAGACCATGACAAACAAAGGGATCCAATTGTTGAAATTGAAAAAGTTGGAAGCTAGAGTCCTCTTCTATTTAGGCAAGATAACATTAATTGTCAAATCAGCAAAGTATCTATCAGGAGTTGACCCAGGTAGGTATAGAATCTTTGAAAACCATACCTACCCACAAACTAAAATTCCTCATAACTTTTGACTCCTTAATTCAAATGGAATGAAACAAAGCTTCCCATGTCTGTAAAAACCTAAAAAATCAATTTGAAATTTTACTTTTGAAAAAAAAGTTTTTTTAAAGAAGTTTTTTCAGCTGCCCAGGCTGCCCTCCAAGTAAAGAAAACAACATACCATGTCATAACTTTTTAACCATAAAGTCAAAAGTTACAAAAATTGTTGGGCCTTAAAGCTACTCCTTGGTCACATCTTGTATAAAAATTTCAAAGAAAAAAAATAAAAAACCCATTCATAGTAAGCTACCCAAAAAACTTATGTTGCCAAAAAATGCAGCTCAGGGCTTTAGGGGTTAAGGCATCAAAAAAATTCTTCATTTAAGTATTATTGATTTTTCTATAAAAAGAAGAAGAAGATGCTTAATCTATAAATTACAAGAAGATATTTTTTTAAAGATATTTTAACAACTTTTAACTCTTTACTCTTAATCAAAATTTTAGCATTAAAAGGGTATTTTTTGAAATTGAATCCAAGTAATGAAATGTATTTACCAATTTTAGTTTCAACTTCAATTTGAAATGGTGAAAGATTTTTTCTTATATGCATGAAATACTGTAATTTGATCTTTGGGCCTATAGACAAGGTCTATTGGTCATTTAAGCATGTTATGAAATGGAAACCTTGCTTACACCATGATGTTTTACAAAACAAATCAACTTTTTGAACTTTTCTGTATTTTAGATGAATTTTTTAAAATTTTTCTTCAAAATTTACAATATTATCAAATCATCCTCCAATAAAATTTGAAAATCTAATGACTAGTTGTAGAAGACAAATGATTTTGTCTTTAAAGATTAAAATTAAAATTTCATTCATATATAGTAACAAAGTAGACCATCTAATTTGAAGGGTTTTGAGATTTGATTGAATCCATATTCATAAGCTCTATCCTTCCATGCAATAGTTTGGTGGAGCATTATGACTCTTGTGAGTTAAATAAAATCACATAACATATATTGTCAGATCCTAAACTTAAATCCTAAAGGGCCAATGCACATTTTTGGGAAATATTGTAAAAAATTGCCACATTTTAGGGCAATAATTAAAAAATGAATTTATTTTTCAAAATTGAATCATATAAATTTGTACTAAACTACTATAGGTGATTGTAGAAAAAATTATAGGAAAAATACCATGAACTTTGATTGCACAAATTGGAAGATTATAATGTTTGAAGTTAAAAGAAATAACATTTTTTTCTAACCTTGTCCAATAGGTCTAGTTGACTTTAATTCCTTTTAGGGTGAGATTTTTATACTTTATATGGTAATTTTTTGGAACATTTATGCCAAGTATCACATAAATTACATACCTATCAAATTTCAAAATTAGAGAAGGAATTTTACACATGTTGAAAGTTACATAAGTGTACCTAAAAATTTTATAGCAACAAAAAATTTGATATGGGAAACCAATCTAAAATGAAATTATATTCCACTAAAAAAGTATATATTTGCACCTCATATCCTAATTTTGTGAACATTCAACCCAAATTGATTTTGTATATAAGGTAAGGTAGGAGGTTATAAGATGGAGCGGGCTCTAAAATAGAGCACCTCCTTAGATGTATCTTGTTTGTACATGTTGCTTTTTCATAGCCCTCAATAATGTAAAAATTGTGTACATTTTAGGAAGTGCTCCATTTTAGTGCCCTATGCTACTTCAACTTCAAATTTTTACAACTAATTCTACCAAGCTTTAAGCTCCAAAAAATATGAAACAACTTGGATTAAATGTCAATTCCACTTGTCTTTTAATGAAAATTTATGGAGGAATATTTTAACCCTTTAGTGACCATGGTTGATTTGGGGGGCGGGTGTAGTTCTTCAAGAAAGTGAATTTTGTAGCCATTCTAAGGATGTAATCTTATATCAAACCGTATAAAGTATTTCCATAAGGGAGATTTTTCAACCTAACAAAAAATCAAACTCATCCAATGGTACAAATTGCCACAAATAAGTTAGAAGGTTCATAAATCAATCTTTTAAGGGCTAGAACTGAATTCTGGGGAGGTAGAACATCTTTAAATATTTTTTAGTAAATTTTTCTCGAGAGGCAAGTAGAATAGGCATCTAATCCAAGTTGTTTCATATTTTTTGAAGCTTTTTGAAATTAGTTACAAATTTTTGAAGTTCACAAAAAATGGTCATTTGTAGTCATCAAAAGCAATACACTTCTAAAATGTGCAGATTTGGTATATTGAATAAAGAAAAATGTAACTCTAAATCATATTTGCTTTTAGAGCCTTGTTGGAATTTGAGTTGTTTCTCTTAATCCTCAAAAATCGATGACTCAAATGACCCTTTAGAATTTGCACTACATAAATTTCAATGCATAAGTTTACTTTGGGCATTCATGAGATTACAAAGCAACATTTATGCCTTGTCAAGACATCAAGATACAAAAAAATATCACAAATTGGTTGATATTCTTTTGTATTTTTTGTTGAACACTTCCCATTTGAGGGTTCAAGCCATTTGCGTTTGCAAACCTCATAGCCAATGCATTAATGCTCCAATTCTCTTAAAATTGGTTTTGTTTAAAGCGCATGAGGACACTCTAATTGCGTTACTCTTTGAGATTTTTGTGGTCAAATGTATTTTAAACAGTATTAGACCAAGAGTGCAAAAATCAACAAAAAAGTAGTCGATTGGTCACTAAAGGGTTAAGATGTTTCACCTTCCCAAATTTTAGTTCTAGCCCTTAGATGTTTCATTTAAGGACCTCCTACCTTAAACTAACCTATGCCATGCCAAATGCTTGCTAGCCCATCATAGACAAAAAAGATTCTAGTGAAGCACATTTCAGATTTGGGTACATAAACCATTAGAGCATCTCTTGCACCCCTCTAATTTTCTCATCCCCTTCAATTGAGATTTGTCTACTTCACAATGGATGGCCACTTGTATCCCCAATAGTACAACTTTCTAAAATATACTTCCAACCAATCACAAGTTACACAACTCCCTAGAATAAACTTCCAACCGATCACAAGTTACACAATTCCCTAGAATAAAACTCCAACCAACCACAAGTCAAAGAACTTGCAAAAGCAATAAGTACACTATCTTTGATTACAATGACTTGCTAATCCCAAGAAAATATGTAGCGTATAAAGGAGTTAGTGACCCCTTCAAATATGGATTGTTTGGTGTATCATTTTGAAGGTAGAGACTGACACATGCTATAATTAATTGCTTATCATCCCAAAAGTAGAGGCTTTGGAACAATTGGAGGGCTATAGAAGATGCTATTAGTACAATTTTGCCCATGATAGGTTGCATGGCATTTGGCCTATCATAGGTTGGTTTACCTTTAATTACCCAAAGATCTCTTCCATTTAGTAACCCCTAACATGGTGTCTTAGGTCGTTGAGGGGTTCAAGAGATGGAGGCTCCCCACGGAGAATGAACTCCACAGTGCCATTTGTGATCTGCATCTTCTCCGCATGACCCACGGAGGGTACGAAAAGATCAGGTGCCAATTGTAGGAGGAAGCCAGCCCCTCAGCAGACGTCATGCAGTTTGTGTCCAGTACAAAGGGAACCAAGAGCCTTATTATTATTTTCAGAGAAAAAAGACTTGGTGGCCCAAACTTGCATCATTTGGTGAGTGCTTTATGTTATTCCATGCCGAGTCTGGTTATGATTTTTGCAGCACATGCTGGGCTGTTTGGGGGAGAGAGAGAGGAGCCTTGAACTCCATTGCAAGTGCAAGGTCGCGACAAGTCCTCCGTCCACCATTGCTGCAGCGGGTCAGCAGCAGGATAGCGGAGAACCATGATGGGGAGCAATTCCAATCATGCAGACAGATGCGAGCTTTGTCTTCCCCAACTCCACTGTAGCCACTCTCAGCCCTTGGTTGGCCTTTTGTAAGTACTGGAGACTTGGGGATGCAAGATCTGCATGACATGACAGTTGGAGATTAGATCGAGTTAATATATGATAAGTGAGAGAAGAAAATACAATTACGGGTGAGGCACCCAATGGCGCACCTGCACCCAATGCCGTCCATTTGTAAGTCAGTCATTCATTCTAGAACAGAAATGTAGCGGGTCTGTAGACTGCTTATTGTTTTAGGTCAAAAGAAATAAGCCATGTACTGCCTACCTACATTTATAGCCTGAAATGATTGTGTGTTGTAGAAACGGATGGCATTGGGTACAGGTGCACCATTGGGTGCCTCTCCCTTAAGGTAGCATCACATTCAATTTGGATTGGTGTAACCCCTAAATGCCGGGCCCATGACCACTGGTTGGAAGTTCCCTTACCTGTCACTCAATTTGATATCGTTCTAGAACCAATCATGCCTGAAATTTTTTGTTTTAATTTTCAGAGATGAAAGTATATGTCTTCTACACTTTACAGAAATTTCAGATTTTTTTGAGTAAAATTGATTTTTAAGAGAGTTTTAGAAGAAAAAGTGAAGGAAAAATCATAGAAAATAGAAAATTATCTCAAAAAATCTGAAAAATTCACCATGTGTGTAAATTATAGTGACAAACATCATGGTGTAAACTCAACTTTTGTGTGCACCTATTTCTAGGATGCACTAGACATTAAAAATGTAGCCAAAATTCAAATTCCAATAAAATAATCTTTTTAAAGAATTTTTCAAAATTTCAATTGGAGTAGAAACTAGAAGAGAAGACTTTCATTTCATTAGTTGGGCTCAAACTCAAAAAATGTCATTTTCAAGGAGAAATTTCAGATTTACTCAATTTCTCAAAATACACTAAGATGACAAATTTTGCCATCCGTTTTCCATAAATATTTCTAAATTACATGAAAACAAACATTAGTTAGATTGCAAAGTCTATTGAAGATTCTTTGTAACTCAACATGAACAGTCATTAAACAAAAAATGGATGAAAAAACCATTGTTCACCTGTCTCCTGGCCCTAAGAAGCTATCCAAACGCCACAGAATGACGCCGGCGGCGTTCCTAGGGTAAATATCTTTGAGACAGTTCAAAACCACTCCATTGTTCTCATAGTGAGTTTAGGAAGTACTTAATGGAGAAACATCCAAAATCATCCCCGTACCTTGCATTGGACCCTAGACTCATCCAAAATCATCCCTAGATTGCAGTTAATGTGTCTACCAAATGCTTCACTTTAATTTGCTTATGCATATTAAGGATACATACCAAAATATGATTGGCTCATTGTTGATTTTAGCGGTATTCACATTTGGGGCATCTATTGAACAATTTCAATGGTCTAGGGAGACAACACTTTAGAAAATCATAGAAATTACACATGGAATCCGATTTTTTTTTTAATATTCATGATTTTCACTCGCTAGTACTAAAAAAAATATTATTTTTAGCAAAAGTTGCCTCTAACTACGTTGAATTTCTTATTTTGATAGTTTTGGGTGTTTCTACCGTACCCCTCTATAACATTCATTTTCCATTAGGTTATCTATAGAAGAGAAATACTTTTGGGGAACATGAGAGAGAATTGAGGTAAGAGCATACTCACATGTTGCAAGATATGACATAAACTAGGCATTTGGTTGGGCCCAACCAAATAAATTGCCCCACAACAAGTACAACCAAGTGAAAAGAAAGGCTAGGCACAACCAAATTTAATGATGGCTCGACCAAATGGAGAGAATTTGGCTGGGCTTAGTGTGATTTAAAAAAAAATTAATTCCTACTTTTGAGGCATTTTAGCATTGACAAAGGGTTTGTTTTCTTGGAATCCACGACAAAGCACCTTGAAATCTGAAATAGTTTGTTCCCTATACTCATTTACTACGTTGGGGTGGGGTAAATTTGTTTGGCCAAGCCCGCGATTGCTCGATGGCTCCGCAAGTGGTCCCTACTCATGCCTCTCTTATTCACAACCCGTAGAAATACTCTAAGGTAGCTCAATCCAATACCAATGGTTAACCTATTGCCACCCAAATGCAAAAACCTTGTTGATTCTAGAGTGAAAATCTATAGCTATAGTACATGCTTTAACCCCTTAACTATGTTTTCTTCAAAAATGCTATAAAACTGCCATTTCTAGTACAAGCACCAAAGTTTTGGAATTTTTTTGGCACATGTAACTAGAGGATCTTATAGTATGCTTGTTTGAGAGGATCTAGAAAAAATTTCAAAAATTTCAACTACACGGAATGTAAGATATTAATGTTTGAATTGACAAAAAAAATTGGCCCTACGAAAAATATGACAGCTACACTTCACAAGGCCATATTTTCATGAAAAAATGTCCGTGTTGTTGGTTCTTCTTTGGTAAATCAAGTTGGCAACAAGGTTGAAAAATTTCACTACATTTGGAATTGTACAACAAATAGATAAAAATAATAAATCTAAAATATCAAGGGATGATTTAAAATACTAAATTGTTGATAATTTAGTTATATAATTGAAATTTTCAATCATAATGGTTTTAATGTTAGAATAAATGATTGTAATATTACAAAAAAAATTCAAATAATATTCAAAATTGAACTAAATAAAGGATTTCAAAGTTTATTTTAGAGCAATAAACCCATAATTACCCACAAACTAAACTTTTTCATAACTTTCACCTACTCAATCAAATGGAATAGTTTAAGACTTTTCATGTATATATAGATCTAGAAAACCAATTTCAAATTCTTGTTTGTGATAAAAGTGATTTTTCATATTTACTTAGATTGCCCAACTTATAAAAGAAACTACATATCATACAAAAACTTTTGAACCATGTAGTCAAAAGTTATGAAATTTTTTGGGCCTTAAAGATATTACTCAACCCCATGTTGTGTAAAAATTTCAAGGAAACAAACAAACAAACTGCATTTATAGGGAGGTGCCCAAATTTTCTATGTTGCCAAAAAAACATAGTTTGGTCCTTTCGGGATTAATTTTACAATAAGTAAAGTCAAGGCATGTTTAATAGTCACTAGGGTGGCCCGTGCTGTTGCCACGCTCTAAAAGAAAAGAAATTTGAATAATTTTCTAAATTTTTGAATATATAGAAACTTCAAAATTCAATAACTTTCATGCCGTAGGTTGGAACATTATGAATCAAAGCCTGTGCACCCCTCCTCGCCGAGGGCTTTCCGACAGTACCAAACAGGCACCTGGGGGACTCACGGTCCGGGAGATCTCAACGTAACAAACATCCAAACAAACAAACAAACATCGTATCTTCATAGGGGGATAGATTCTCATCTTTTTTTTGGAAATTTCTATTGAATCATTTTTGTGGATTGGTACAAGAATTTTTTTTAATGTAATTCCTTCCTTCTATCTATATAGAAGGATTTTCCATTTATATGGTTGAATTTAATTTTAGGGTTTATAAATCCAATATTTTGTTCCTTTTTTTGGTGAACTTAGACAACCCCATTTTTATTTTTTTTAATTTCAAATTATTTTTGTGTCTACATATAAGGATTTGCCCTTTACATTGGTGATTTGGACATTTAATATTTGTAGAATTCACATCACCCACATTTGATTTCTTGTAAAATTTTATATTATTTTTACTTCTATTTACAAGGGTTTGCTATTTCAATGGACAAATAGAAGAATGGGGGTATAAAATCTTACAAAGAACTCACTAGATTTCAAATTAGAGATGATAAGCATTTGTGTACAACTTTGATGATTAACCCTCAAACACCTAAGAAGATGTATGTTGTGTGTCCTTTCAAGGAGGCCCAAAGGATGGACAAAAATTAAATTTTCATCCAATCTAGGAAGAGAGTTACTTGTTCTTAATTCAATGAAAGATGCATATTATTTTTTTTGCAAATTCTTTTACTTTCCTAAATAAGAAAATGTAAAATCCATTAATCATTGTATAGTATATTGGGGCAATTTATGCTCTTTATGAATTCAAACTATATAAATGATCTTTTATGACTATTTTGGACCAACAATTGAAATGAAACTTACTCTCAAGTCTAGTTTCTACTTCAAAATTTAGAACCCTACATTTGAGAATTTTATTGCAATTTGAAGTTTGAACATATTGGTTGTTTTAAGATTTCAAAATGATACAAAGATTTTTTTGCACCATGGTATTTCCATACTAAAATATGCTCCTATGGAAAAAAATTCAGAATTTTTAAACTTATTTTGTATTTGATATGAATTTTTCAAATTTTGTTCAAAATTCACAATAAATTCAAACTTTGACACAAATATCTCATATTTTATGACTTCTAGAATACATGTAATTATATCTATAAAAAAAAATAAAAAAATTTCATTCATGTATAGCTGTAGAATAGGATTGAAGCATACAAAAAAAGATGATGGCAAATTTCATTAAAATGGAAAAATTCCATTAGTTTGACATTTTTATAGTTCCGAGCACGCAATCTGAAATCTAAATTTGTCATAGATTTTTGACATCTATATGAGTCATAGATGTCTAAAATCTATACTCATCCACAATATTTCAAACCGCACAATTTGAAGTCTAAATCTATCATAGATTTTTTAAATCTATACCTGAAAATGTATACATGTCTTAGATGTCAATTTTAAGTTCAAATTGTGCGGTCTGAAAAATGGCGTATAGAATACTACCATTTTATTGAAATTTGCCATAGAGTTTCAAGGTTTGAAAAAAGTGGTCATAAGCCCATTCTTTGAGAATTAACCTTATATAGACATAGAGGACTTAGAATGTCCAATAAATAATTTTCAAGATTCTTATAAAAGCTAGAAAAGATCTTTGAAAATTTATTTGTTGGCTTGAAATCATGGCTAAGGTCCATTTTTTATAGGTTAAATAATACATTTCTCAATGACATTTAACTAAAGGTGCTAGTTATCTCAAAGGTGGACAACCAATGGCATAGATGAAAGGCCCAAGACCTCCATCCTTTCTTGGAATTGATTATTTTCCTCATTGCAATTTGTTTTAGTATGCATATGCGTGTGAATTGATTCTAGTACTGTACATGTTTTGAGTGAAATCAATGATAACAAATATGAATTTTCTTTGCATTTTCTTTCTTGATGAAATGTAATTTAAATTAGAGGTTCTAGGGTAGAATAGATATGCCATTTTACTACACACATTAAAAAAAACAAAAACAATTGTTTCCATTTACCACACAATAACCTCTTGGTTTAACTAGCAATTCTATTGCAATGGAAATGAAATGTTGTATCAGCACCCAATGACAACACATTGTATAATGAAGATGTGCAAGAAAATTTTAATTGCATTTCAACTTTATCTCCTTCAAATTGCAATAAATTTTGTAAGAATAAATTTTTGTTTTGTTTTGTTTCTTGAAAGTAAGTCTTAACATGACATTTAACCCCTAAAGATTTTTTACTATATTTTCACTAAATTGCCCTTTCTTATACAAGTACCAATTTTTTTTTCAAAACATTTTTGGACACATGTAATTGTAGGATCTTGTAGTGTATTGATTTGGATAGATGTGAAAGACAATTAAGAAATTTCCACAACGTAGATTGCAAGATATTAGCATTTGAATTGATGTAAATCTTTCTTTTAATTAGCCCTACAAAAATTTGGCACTTGCACTTTACAAGCTTATAAAAAAATACTTTTTTGGCCACAACCACGGGTCTCTTCTCGGCGTTGAGAAGTACTAAGAAACAAGAGGGAAGGGAGTGATCACCAAAATCTAACAAAGTCCAATAAGTATTATATGAAGATGACAAATGCTCAATCTTCTTCTTGGTGTTGAATGGTATTAAGAAATAAGAAGGAAGTAATTAACCAAACAACCATTATATCAAGAAAGAAGAGGTGGATTCCCTAATGGGTCCAATTAGAGGACAATGATCAACTAATATCTTAACAAATTTGATTATTGACACATTAAAACAAAAGTGTAGGTACCTGTGTTGGCCTCTGAGAAGACCCATGCTACTACAAGATAGTCATGAACAAAATGAAAGTGGCCAAGCTAAGCTTTTTCCACACATAATGAATGAATCCTATGAACAATTTTTTTTTCAAAATCTAAACAAGTGTACTGATCTACAAATGAAGAGGGGATAATTGATACATTTCTATCGACCCTTATAAGACTTATAATACTACAAGATAATGATCAACCAAAATAAAATTTAGAGTAGCAAAGATCCTTATCAACAATTATTTTTTCTAAAATCTAAACAATTCTAATAACAATTCATCAATAGAAAATTATTGATACTTTTCTTCATCTTCGTATTGTATACTTCTAAATAAGATTGAAAATTAAAATTTTCATCCAAATTCAACATAACCACACTAATAGGTTCACGATTGTAAGTACTAAAATTTATTAAAAATAATAAATTTTGATCCAAATTTTAAGGTAGAATTTATTTTTACAAGCACAATTAAGTTTTCTAATGCTTTTTCAAATTTTTGAGCTCTATGCTCACAAAATCCTTGATCTGTGTTCACACGCTTACAAAGTAGCATTGTTGGTTGCTACATGGAGTAGAATCACGTCATTAAATTAGCTATAACTACATTCTTTATTGTTTTTAACATATACAATATAGTTGTAATAATTGAAGAAGTTTGTGTTGTTGTCACAAACAAACTATTAGAAGAAACAAATAGAATACCAATGAATAGATTTGAACAAATGTATTCTTCTTTATATATAAAAAATCCTAATTCTAAAAATATATTGATTGATTGAAATGATAGGTTAAATTTTAACTAAAATAATAATTCCTATAGGTCAAGGTGTTCACAAAAAGGATCAAACCAATCATTCTCCTTCCAAAATCCATAACTATTAATTAAGTTCATTTTGATCATTTATAAATAATAAATTTATAATATATGATTTTCTACTCACATTTGAAATTTGGTAATCAATAGGAATAGAATCATATACAAATATTTCTTTGACAAAAATCTCATTTGTTATAAATAAATGCCTCTGACTTCAACATCTATACCTTAACCCCTAAGTGCTCAAGAGAATCTATAAATATTTTTAAAATTTTGATCATATGGATACTTTCTACTTTTTGTGCTTTACATTATCTTCTTTGATGCTAACTTCAAAAAAGTTGTAAATCTTATATTTTATAAGACATTTGCATTTTGTCTTAATCCCTTGGGCTTTTACAGGTTGAATATTTTGCATTTTTTTATAAATCAATAAAAAAATACAATTTTGACCAATCAAAAAAATTTCAAATCCTAAAAATAAAAATTGTATTTTTGGTGAATTTTTGAAGTTATATCTTCAAAATTCATTTAAAAATAATCTAAAAATAATATTTTTACTTTGACTGTATGTATACTTTCTAATTTTTGTGCTTTACATTATCTTCTTTGATACTAACTTCAAAAAAGCTGTAATGCTTATATTTTATAACACATTTGTGTTTTGTCCTAACCCCTTGGGCTTTTAGGGGTTCAGATAGGTAGTTTGATTTGTTTTGTTTGTTTATTTGTTTGTCTGTCACATTGAGATCTCCCGGCCTATGTATCCGCTGTTTATGTGCTTGGTATTGTCAGAAAGCTCTTGGTGAGGAGGGGTGCATGGGCTTGGTTTCATGGCATTCCAACCTATGGTGTGAAAGTTATGTATTTTGAGTATTTTTGGTTCTAAAAATTTAGAAAATTACTTTTACTTATATTTTGGTCCCAATCTTTGTATTGTTAGAAAGTCCTTGGTGAGGAACCTTGGGTGCACAAACTTTGTTTTGAGGCGTTTGGACCTACGGTGTGAGAATTATTCAATTTCAAAATTTTCATGCATTAAAAAATTGAAAAATGATTTTTATTTTGGATTTGACTATGACAACGGCATAGGGCACACTAGTCTAAATGATAATGCCTTTGTCATACAAAAATAATTATGTAATAATAATAGATGAGGCTCGAATGTATGAGAGTCACAATTATTTAAATATAGAAGGTAACCTTTTGTTTCAAAGTTCAAATGCAAAGTATAAAGTGAATGAATTCATATGTTTGAATTGAAAATGAATTTAAAAAATATTTTTATAGATGATGATGACAAAAATTTTATTGGCTATCGAATATAAATCTATACCACATAGTGTTGCTCCAAAAAAGAACTATTAAGGATAGAACTTGCTATTTTCACCTTTATGATGTATTGTACCTAGCTATTAGAATCAACCAAGGAATCAAGTGGAAATAACTCCAAAACTATATTTTACAATTTTACAATTTTACAAAAATTATATTTCCAATTTTTTGAATATAGATAAAGTACCAAATGTAAAAGAATGTTTCTAAGTTTCATACCCACTTTTATTTCAACTTTTTTAATTCAACTGACTTTTTCACAAAACTCATGGGTTTAAGCATATGACAAACTTGTTTTCCCAACTTTAATTAACTATTTGGTATGAAATGCAAATTGTGATTGGTTGATTTAGTTGTATACAAAACTACTACAAATAATTCTTCATCTACATTTTTCTTCCTAGTAAACATGGAAAACAATTCTTAGAAGTTTTATAATTATTCTAAATTGTCATATAGATCCTTCTTCTTTTATAACATTGTATTACCATGCAATGGTTTTCCACATGATGGAAAAGGTATTGTGCTTTGCTAAATGCCTTAGAGGGACTTACTAATCACTACAAGAGAAAGGGTTGTTTTAAGTATGGTTAGTAGTATAGTCTTTTGAATAATGATCTGTACTAAGTCTTTTAACTAATATTTTACTAAAAAGACATGTATTTCTTGATCTAATTTTAATTAAAAGACTCTTTGTAGGTCATCACTTAAAAGACAATACTACTAGGACCAAACTTAACCCCTAAGTACCTAAGCCTTGACAAGTGTGTTTTTCTTATGAAAAAAGAGCATTGGCTTCTAGTAATCTCCAATTTTTCTTTTTTCAAGATCCAACCGCATAGATGTTTTAAGAGCTTGCATATTAGTCTTTTAGAGAATTGAGTGCAAAATTGAAAAGGAGTTGTCAGATTACCCCCTAAAGCCATGAATAGCATTTTTTGATATCATAAATATTTTGGGCAGCTCACTACCGATGGATTTTTTTTTTCTTTGAAATTTTGATACAATGTGTGCCCAAGGAGTAGCTTTAAGGCCCAACAATTTTCATAGCTTTTGACTTCACGGTAAAAAAGTTATGGCGGGATATGTTGTTTTCTTTACTCGGCAGGCAGACTGGGCAGCTGAAAAAACTTCTTCAAAAAAACATTTTTTTTAAAAGTGAAATTTCAAATTGGTTCTTTAGATTTATACAGACATGGGAAGCTTTAAATCAATCCATTCCGATCAATGAGTCAAAAGTTATGAAGATTTTGAGTTTGGAATAGTTTGCGGCCAATTACAGAATCTCTACAGTACAAAAAAAGTTTTAAATTCTTCATTTAATTCAATTTTTCATATTTTTGGAAAAAAAATAAAAACAAAAGGTGTAGATTGTTTATTACAACATTTTAACCATTGGGATTGAAAATTTTCAATTCCATGAATAAAATGTTCACAATTTAGTATTTTGGCTCATTTGTTACTTCTTTCTACTTACTTATTTTTTCCTATATGTTGTACAATTCCAAATGGTTTGAAATTTTTTGAGAATGTAGCCAACTTGCATTGAAGTATGAATTCAAAGAGTAACCAGCATTTTGAATTTTTTTTCACACAAATGTGACCTTGTGAAGTGCAGCTGCCCGGATTTTTGCAGGGATAAAAAAACAATTTTTGTCAATTCAAATGCTTATATATCTTGCAATCTACATGGTGGAAATTTCTGAATTTTTTTTACATGTTTACAAACCACCTTACTACAAGATCCTATGGTTACATGAGTCAAAAATGTGTTTTAAAAAAAAATTGCACTTGTATTAGAAATGGCAGTTTTGGAGCATTTTTGGTGAAAACATAGTCAAAAACCTGTAAGGGTTATAGCAAGAGAAATGTGTATTTTCTATTTTTAGTATGCTACCTCTCTCCACAATGTTTTAGAAATTTGTATATTAATTTTTTTTTGAATTAATAGTGACATGAACAAATAAAAATATTTTTAGTATTCTAATATGTACTTTCAAAAAAATTAATTTCACTTGAAAAGCTATGAAATTCATTACACAATCCACCTTGCAATAGTAGTTATACAATTTTTTTTCTATAACTAAAAATTGCAAAAATCTTCAAATCAACACTTGCATGCTGAAATTATTAATGGTGAAAAATCATGAAAATACTTTACTCTTTCTAATGGGACCATTTTCAAAGCATTTGGATAAGTACAATTTCTTAGATCTCAAATCAAGTGAAATTGGCAAGTTGTGCACTAAAGCAGAAAATGAAATAGAATTGGAAAGCTTTTACTTTCCACTAATGTTTCATGTATGCCTTTAAAGACCCCTAAATAATCAAGTATTTACTTTTTTTTGTGAAAAATGAAAGTTTTCAATAGTTAATACTAAAAATTGCCCGAAAAAAAATTTCAGAATAGTCAAAGGAATTTAACTACCCATTCAGATCTGAGTTCAAATTTTTTGCGCAACCATATATGGTTGCCCACACAATTAGGGGTTAACCCCTAAACCCCTAACGGCGTTTTCAACCAAAAAAATGCTCCAAAATTGCCATTTCTAATACAAGAGCAATTTTTTTTTTAAAAACACATTTTTGACTCTTATAACCATAGGATCTTGTAGTAAGGTGGTTTGTAAACATGTAAAAAGAAATTCAGAAATTTCCACCATGTAGATTGCAAGATATAAGCATTTGAATTGACAAAAACTGTTTTTTTATCCCTGCGAAAATCCGGGCAGCTGCACTTCACAAGGTCACATTTGTGTGAAAAAAAATTCAAAATGCTGGTTACTCTTTGAATTCATACTTCAATGCAAGTTGGCTACATTCTCAAAAAATTTCAAACCATTTGGAATTGTACAACATATAGGAAAAAATAAGTAAGTAGAAAGAAGTAAAAAATGAGCCAAAATACTAAATTGTGAACATTTTATTCATGGAATTGAAAATTTTCAATCCCAATGGTTAAAATGTTGTAATAAACAATCTACACCTTTTGTTTTTATTTTTTTTCCAAAAATATTAAAAATTGAATTAACCCCTTAACGTCACAGCGGACGTTTTTCATACCCTCTTGAAATGCTGTAACTTCAAAGTGTTGTAACTTTTGCAACTAAAGTCCAAATTTGATAAAAATTGTTGGGAAAAATGCGCCTTGTCTTTTAGTTTGTGTGGTAAAATTTTCAGATCAATACACAACATAATGAGTTTTTAGCAGCCAATCAAAGTTTGCAGGTTCTAATTGAGTTCACAAACTGCATTTTAGGGCTGCAACTTTGGGGGCTTGTATCTCTTTCATCTAAGGTCTAAATTCAATAAAATTTGTTGGGTTTTCTTCCCCTTGAAGTTTAGTTATTGTGGTAAAAATTTAATGTCAATCCAAGTTGTTCTGAATTTTTGGGAGCAATTCGAAGTTCAAATCCCTACCTTTTTTGGAGAACAATAAACTTCGGCGACTTGTATCTTCTTCATACAAAGTCCATTTTCAATCATTTATGTTGGAAAAGTTGCGCATAATAGTCTAGTTTGTGTGGCTAAAATTTTATGTCAATCAAAGAAGTTATGAGTGACTGAGAAGCATTCTAGTAGAAGGAGTTTCAACCATAGATGTGTTTTTTGCAGTTTTTCTTGCTCTTTTCAAGGTATTTCAAAGCCAATTTGTAACCACAATGAGTCAATTCAATGAATTTTTTTTACCAATGTGTTTGTTTACTAATTTTGAATCATTCTATAGTATAAAGTTTTTTCATTTGAGTAGGTTTAGAAATCAAATTTCACCTCCGAATGTGTTTTATGGAAATTTCAGCATTCATTTTTAGCACTAAAATATTATAATCTTTAAATCTATGCGGTCAAATGACTCCAAATTTGATACAAATCATCTACAACATGTTTACTAAAAGATTGTATGGTTAAGATCTTAATAACTAAGTGATATTTCGATCTATGACTCTTCAAATGGAATGACGCTTTAGAACCTATTTGGACTTCAGTCCTTTAGGGGTTAAATGAAGAATTTCAAACTTTTTTTGTACTGTAGAGATTCTGTAACTGGCCGCAAACTACTCCAAACTCAAAATCTTCATAACTTTTGACTCATTGATCGGAATGGATTGATTTAAAGCTTCCCATGTTTGTATAAATCTAAAGAACCAAATTGAAATTTCACTTTTTTTTAAAAAGTTTTTTTGAAGAAGTTTTTTCATCTGCCCGGGCTGCCCGCCGAGTAAAGAAAACAACATATCCCGGCATAACTTTTTAACCGTGAAGTCAAAAGCTATGAAAATTGTCGGGCCTTAAAGCTACTCCTTGGGCACACATTGTATCAAAATTTCAAAGAAAATAAATAAAATATCCATCCGTAGTGAGCTGCCCAAAAAATCTATAATCTCAAAAACATTGTTTATGGGTTTAGGGGTTAAAACATTCCTTTATCTTCTAATGAATTAATTTAAGGATTGGAATTGGTTAAAGAAATACAAAAGTCAATTCTAGTTCATTGTAAAGAACCTCTTTTCAAAGATGCAAAAAGGACTTTTATGTCATTAATAAACAATAGAGTTAATTGTAAAGCGTATGCAATGCAAGACCACAAGCCGGAGTTTGGAAGAAACACAAGACATAACTCTTTCACTACAAGAAAAAAAGGTGTTTTAAGTAAGTTTTTAAGTATAGTCCTAGACAACAAATTATAAGTAATGAGTTAATGACCTTTAAGGTAATTTTCAACAAAAATTTACTAGAAATATATGGATTTCAAGAATTTTTTTGCTGAAAATTGCCTAAAAGGTCATTACTTATTATTTGATGTCTAGGACTACACTTAAAAACTCACTTAAACACCCCTTTTTCTTGTAGTGTTTAGAGCACCAAAATTGAGGTCTGATGGAGTTTGGTATTCTCTTTCTTTTCTACTATTCTTACTTGAGCTGTCATGTGACACCCATTTATAAACTCACAAAGAATTTTACAATTAACTCAAATGTTACCTATGTTTAGATACACATACCATGTTTCTACTAAGGTAGGGCACTCTAAAAGCAATCACTAACTCAAAAACAACCACAAAGACAAAGGTGCATATTGCTTTCTTCAATATGCCATTAGTATACATTTCAAATGGTGGTTGCTTTTCTTGACTCCCACATTTCAACTTCCAAAATTTGTAACTAATTCCACGAAGGTTCCAAAAATATGAAATGACTTGTATTTGATGCCAATTCCATTCTTTTCCCTCTCTAAATTTACTAAAAATTGTTTCAAGAAGTTTAGTCCCCCCCCCCTCTCAACTCTTACGGGGTCACTTTGAAAGCACATTGCCTTTTAGATGAACTAGCCTAATTTTATCTGCAAAACATTTCTATCACCCTATATTTGATTCCATTTCCGCCCATTCCACCATCCAAATTTGTCTAGAAATGAGCCAAATTTATGTAGAAATTTGACAAAATTAATGCATTTATGTCATTTAGGGTAACATGTCAATAGATGATTGGTGAATACTTAGATGCTAATAGGTACATGAGAAGGTGGTTATCGGGGTTGTTATTGGGACATTCATGACCCTAGTCTATGGGCACATTCATAATTTAGGGCCGAAGACTTCAAAAATTCACAGGAATTACAATTTTGATCAAGAAATAATGATTCCACTTCGGTTTGATTTGTGAAACATGCACACACCTAAGAAAAATGTGTGCTCCTCTTGGAATTGGCCCCCAAATAGTCAGATTGCAAACCGGGGTGCTAATAGGCTTGTCTCCCTTAGTTTGTGCCTCTTTTGATTTGTACCAGCTGTGACCCTGATTGTTCCCAATTCCTCTACCATATCCTAGCATTGGGCTACCCTGTGTCCTTCCAGCACACAGTGCCAGTGCCTGAATTTCGAACAGTGGGCCTTAGTTAAGATATCTCCTTGCTATCTTACAGGGAGACTGAGTTCCCAAATCCAAACTGTACAGTGTTCTATCTTCCCGTGCCTGTGTGACCCTTTATTTGTGCCCGCAATTTCAAACCTAAAATTAAAGCTGTTCAGTTGTTCTGCCAGCCAGGCCCAAGCCCCCCCTGCACTGCACCACGGTGACAAACTTGACCTTTGAAGTGGGTCTGTGCTGGTCTGTCCTGGCTGGGCTGGGCTGGAGAGTGGAGATGCCCTCTGCTGGGCCTGCTGGCTGCAGCCTGCCCGCCCCAGTGCCCCTCTATGTTATCATGCCTTCCCAGTTCCGCCCCAGCCTGACTCCGCTCCGCTTCCCTTATCAATGTCCAGTCCAGGACAGTGGAGGCCAGGTCCAGTGGGGCTCTGTCAGACGGGCCGCGTACTGTACCTCCCCTCCAGTGAGACTTTAAAGTGGTGTCTTTGAAGGAAACTGGTCCAGACGGCCAAGGCATGATTGGACATAGGCTCATGCAAATTGGGGAGGGGCGGGCGGGCAGGTGCAGAGGCAGGCCGAGGGGGGGACGGAGGGAGGGGCGAATTGCAGGGGCCTGCAGGGAGGCGTCACATGCAAAGGCATTTTGGCGTTTTGTGGGCTCAGGTGCAGGGAGGGGAGGGGAGGGGAGGGGAGGGGTGGGGACTGAGTGGGGAGTCGACGCTGAAAACCCAGAACAAAATTATAGCATTGGATAATACGCATGTGGAACTGAACCAAACCCCTAATGAAGTTACACTAAGCTTGCATTTCCTTTCAACTTGGTCACCTAAGTTAGCCCTCACTCAACCTCGGTGGTTGGTCAGGACCATGCAGCCAGTGGGTAGAACAGAAAAGAAAGGATGGATGGATTCTGCACTGCAGCCCTTACTGTAGAGTTTAGGAGTTTAGTTTTTCAGATAAAGTCCAGACTAACTTAGCTTACTCTGGAGCCAGAATAAGGTAAGGTAGTACCTTTGGGATGGAGCTGTTCTGTTCCAAAGTATCATATGATCCAACTTATGTCATCAAAGTCTGATGCCAACTGAGGAAACCCAAGCTTGGGAGGATTTGTCTCATGTGAATGTCAGGGAGGGTCAAAAAAATTCAGGTGCACATGTGAGGGGAGAGGCTTTTGAGAAAGGGGGCTTGACCTGGAAACAAGGGTTAGACCTACAGCTTAGGCCAGAACTTGGCCTAAACAATGATGTGGGCTTTAACCAATGGCTGCATTCTTCACTTTGGGTATGAAAAAGCCATCTTGGGGACCCCTATGTCCTCACAAGGTTGAATTAGCCCATAAAGGATGAAGTGGTCATTGAATGACTAACTCAAAAATTCAACTAAGGTAGGAGGTCCTTGAATGGAGCATCCAAGGGTGGAAACTGAATTTTGGGGAGGCAAAACATTTTAAAATGTTATTCAGTAAGTTTTTCTTGGAAGACAAGTGCAATTGACATCTAAATCAAGTTATTTCATATTTTTTAGAGCTTGGTAGAATTAGTTGTAAAATTGTGAAGTTGAAGCAGCATAGGGCTCTAAAATGGAGCACCTCCTAAAATGTACACGGTTTTTACATTATTGAGGGCTATAAAAAAGCAACGTGCACAAATAAGGCACATTCAAGGAGCTAGGTGCTCCATTGTAAAGCCTTCTTTGTTTTAGAACCTCCCACCTTAGGTTTCTGAGAAGTCAATTGCAAATGAATCTTAACCCCTAAATGCCCAAGCCTTTTCAAGTGTGTTTTGACTATGAAAAAAGTGTATGAGCTTGTAGTCATCCCTAGTGAAGCAAATTGATTTTTTTTCCAAAATTTGACTACATAGATATTTAAAGAGCTTGTTTATTAGTAGGTACACAAATTTTGAGTACAAAATTGCATAGGAGTTGTAAGATTATAACAAGAGAAGAGTGCATTTTCTGTATTTAGTATATCGCCTTTTTCCACAATGTTTCTCAAATTTGAATATAAATTTTTTGGAGGATTGGAGGTGACATAAACACCTATAAAGAGTGTTAGCACACTAAAATGCACTTCTAAAAAACTTAATTTCACATGAAAAGCTATTAAATTCATTACACAATCCACCTTGCAATTGTTGAAATGCAATTACTTTTTATATGTAGAAATTGCAAATAACTCCAAATCAATAGTTGTATGTTTAAATTTTCAATGGTGAATATCATGAAAACACTTTCTTCTTTCCATTGGAACCATTTTCAAAGCAAATGGATATGTACAATTTCTTAGATCTCAAATCAAGTGAAATTGCATAAAGCTAGGAAATGAAGTAAAATTGGCAAGCTTTACACTTCACTTATGGTACATGTATGCCTTTGAAGACCTCTCAATAATCAAATATGTACTTTTTTCAATGAAAAATGAAAGTTTTGAATAGTTAACCCTTCAAACTATCCAATTTTTTTAAAAATGGTCATAGGAATTTAATTGCCCATTCAGAAATGGGCCTTAGATTTTAGATTGACCATATATGGTTGATTGGGCAATTAGGGGTTAATCTTAGACTGCCGCCAATACCATTTTATGGCATTTGGATGACAATCCAAGGCCATAAGGAGAGATTACAAGTAGTTTTTTCATCCCTTTTTTTTAATGACCTTTCATGTTGAGTTACAAAGAGTATCCAATTGAATTTTTAGTCTAACTAATGTTTTTTTTTATGAAGTCAAGAAGCAAGTAAAAAAAACAAATGGCAAAATATGCCATTTTAGTGTACTTTGAGAAGTTATGTAAATCTGAAATTCCTCCACAAAATGATATCTTTTGAGTTTGAGCCCAACTAACAAACTAAAGGTTCTCTACTCCAGTTTCTACTCCAATAGGAATTTTGGAAAAATTAATAATATTGAAAATTTTATTGTAGTTTGAACTTTGGATGTGTTTCAATATTCATTGCATTCTAATTATAGAATGACATGGAAGTTGAATTTACACCATGATGTTTGTCATTGTTATGTTTACACATGGTGAAATTTTCAGGTTTTTTGAGATAATTTTCTACTTGATATGATTTTTTCTTCACTTTTTCTTCAAAAATTCACATAAACATCAATTTTCCTCAAAAAAATCTAAATTTTTTGTGAAGTAGAGAAGACATGTAATTTCACCTTTAAAAAATAAATTAAATTTTTTTTCATACACATCTATGTCCAAAATGGAAACAAATTGAGTAATGAACAACAAGGCTTGAAGTCATTAATTATAGGTTTGTCCTTCAAGGGTCAACCCTGAAAGTCCCATTGTCCCTTTAGGAGGACAAAATGGATTTCAAGAAGGTTCCTATGGTCACAATATATGTCATGATTTTTTGAAATTTTTTGTGAAGATAGAAAAAAATATTAGCTTTTCAATTATATAAATTTAGTTTAAATCACTACATCAAAATAAAAGTTAGGCACAAAAAACCCAAATTTTTGTTTGGCAAGTTTAAAAAAAAAAAAAAAAGTTGAAATAGAATTTTTTTTCCATATAGATTGAATTTTTATCTACATTGGAAGGCTTTGATTCATTCCATTTGAATTTGTTATGCAAAAGTTGTAAGCAATCTTGTTTTTCACATAGTTAGAGCATCTTTTTGAAAAATCACTTTTAGGATTTATTTTTGAACTCGATTTTTACTATTTATCAAAAATAAAAGTTCTACAAGATTAAGATCTCTCACTAGAACTATGTCACTATTGAAATTAGTGTGTTTCAATTCCATTGTAGAGCTATTAACAACTTAGTTTGTTTTTTTAAAATTTGAACTTACTACTACTTAGCATTTTTGAATGAATGAAAATTAAGTATGTTAAATTTTTTTTCCTAGCTTCCTCATCTCAATCCTCCATCATATAAAATTAGAAATCAAAAATCAAAAGAACAAAATTTTAAACTTAAGAAGGTTCATAATCAAAAAATGCAATTGAAGAAGGTGCAAAAACACTTGTTTGTTTCCCTTTACTTTAAATGCAAATATCATACAATCTACATGGTCAAAGTTTCTAGAATCTCTTCCACACAATTTTATACAAATTTAGCACAAGATCCTATGGTTACATGTATGAAAATGATATTTAAAATGATATTTTTCTCTTTGCAATAGAAATGGCAATTTCGACTGTGTTATGATGGAAAAAAGTCTTGGGACTTAGGAGTTAACAAGGTGTGGATATGTTCTCCCTTGGTAGGAATGCAATTCAATTTTCAATTGGGTGCTTGTATCAAAAATTAGGTAGCCCCAAGTTTTTCAAGCAAGTTAGGTAGCTTTTAGCAATATGTGTACAATTCTTCTTTTACTTCTAAAATTTGGCAAGGGTGATTGCAAGAAACACTTGCTAGTGTTGTTGCATTTCAATTTTCAAATGCTATAACTTATATATTGTGAACTAAATGCCAAAACCTTACAAAATTTCAGTGATTTTCAAGGTGTTTGGGGTCTTGATTTTGTAAGTTACAAAAAATTGAAGAAATATAAAAAAACAAAACGCAGTTGAGTATGGCTAGGTATACAAACTATCCATTCCTCATAGATAGTCAAAAAATTCTATTCTTAGATATCTTGATTTTAACTATATCCCTTATTTTTCAGAATTTTTAAAAAATATTTTGATATTTAAAAGTCTATTTTGTTAATTTGTCTCCCTTTGACATTTAATTAGGGTTTTCTTATACTATTGAATAGTTACTTTAAACTAATGGTTTTGAGTGAAATTTTTTGTGATATATTTTTCTAATAGGCACACATGTTTCTATCAAAGGAATTCTAATAATACATTATTTTATACAACTATATAGAACATGATATCAAAAGCATGTTCCAATGGATGAGGCATTACACCAAATGAAGGAAGCATGCCACTTTGTTGTGGCAAATACTTAACCATGGAGTTGTCATAGGCAAATGGCTAATTTGGAAAATCCATAATACCTTCCATAGATGTTCAACTTGCTCATGTCCAATAGAGACTATTTATCACTTATTTTGGAAGTGCCCACACACCCGAGAGTTGTGGAAGAGAGTCAATAGCTTAGTAGGATCAATAGCTAAATTAGAATCCCAAAACTTCAAGTAAGTGCTTCTAGGACAGCTTCAAGTAAGCTGCACTAGGGCAATGAGTAAGTTCATCTAAGAAAATCAGCATTGGAACATCCTCAAGACTTTCTTGATTTGGCACATAGGGGATGATCGATGTTATAAGCAATATGCATCTCAAGTGGTGACTCAAGAACATTTGCGCACATCAACCTGGATTTCCACTCTTCACGTTGGTGTCGCCGTTTGGTGTCACATTGATGCAATTGCTAGAAATTCTAAATCCTTAGCTGAGTTAGAAGGCTCCTTCCACACCCAGTGGACTCTTCTCTTTTGTTACATGGATAATGACAAGTGAAATTATATTGTTCCTTCCATCCTTCTTGATTGTAATCCATAACTCCATTGTTTTCTTAATGTGAAGGGGCATTTGCCCTCCCAAGCCTCTTTTGGCTTTCACAACAAATGTTACAATCTTTCAATCTATACTGTCAAAGTTTTTGACTTCTTTTCCATATATTCCCAAAATATCCTAATACAAGTTTTTATGGTTGAATTTAAGAAACAATTTATTTTTTATTTTTTATTTTTTTCCTTGTTGCCCTACAAAATGATAGTTTTTGACAATTTGTGGTTGAAATGTGTTCTTGGTCTTCATGGAGTAAGAAGAAGATAAGGTAGTGACTTCTTAAACTTCTAAAAACTCTAAAATGAAACTCCTAACTTTTGTATAACAACAAACCATTTGAATATGCATCACTAAAGTTTTTAATATCTTTTAGTAATATTTGTTGATCCAGTTGAGCAAAATTTCATGATGCGGTTATACAAAACATACATATATGCTTATATTAACTTGGGAGCCCAAAAGTGTCCTCGCAATCTCAAAGTCCAATTCAAAGTGTTGTAACTTTTGCATCCAATTTCAAAATTCAAAAAAAATTCAAAAAAAATTTGTATTATTTCTTCTTGTTTGTAAGGTAAAATTTTCAGACCAATCTATGATGTACAAGTTTTTTGAAAGCCATTCAAAGTTCACATGTTCAATTTGAGTTCACCGAATTGCAATTGATGGTTGCAATTTTGGAGGCTTGTAACTCCTTCATCCAATGCTTGTTTTCAATCAAATGTATTGGATTATGTTCTCTTAGAAATCTAGTTATTGTGGTCAAATTTTCATGTCAATTCAAGTAGTTTTGAATGTTTGAGAGCAATTCAAAGTTCAAAAACCATACATTTTTAGATTATTGTAAACTCCAACGGCTTGTTTCTTCTTCATATAGTGTTTGTTTCCAATCATTTCTTTTGGAAAAGTTACCCATACTAGTCTAGTTTGTGCGACTTAAATTTCATATCAATCTAAGAAATTATAAGTGGCAAAAGCATTTTAGTAGGAGGAGGTTTCGCCCTAGATGTGTTTTTTGCAACTATTTTTTGACATTTCAAAGTCATTTTGTAGACACAATGAGTCAATTGAATGATGTTTTCTTTCACCAATGTATTTGTATGCTAGTTTTGAAGCACTTTGTAGTTCAAAGTTTTTTTTTATTTGAGTAAGTTTAGAAATCAAACTTGATCTTCAATTATGTGTGTAGGAAAATTTTAGCATCTTTATTCAATATTAAAACATTATAGTCTCTCAATCTATGTGGCCAAATGACTCCAAGTTTGATTTACATCATTTACAACATATACACTACAAGATTGTATAGTTGAGATTTCCATACCTTACTAACATTTAGACCTATAACACTTCAAAAGCAATAATGTTTTTAACCCCTAAAAGGCCTTGAGCCTTTAGGCAATAATGATTTAAAGTGCCATTAGCTTTACAAATTATTGATTGGATGGTAAGTAGAGTGACAACAACTTCAAGCAAGAAAATGAAGCTTATTTTCAATGTAGAAAATAAGATTTTTAGAGAGCTTTGCCATTCAATGAGCAATAAGTGAGGAAGATTTTTTTTCCACAAGTGAAGGTGAACCAATTTAGTTGGGCATGCATTTGACAACTCAAAAATGGAACATCATACAAGTGTGAATGGCTCATTATAACAATAAAAAGTCCTTTGGTATATCTTTTCCATCCTTCCATCAAATTAGATACTTAAAGAGCTATAGGGGTCCATATACATAGGATCATTTTTGTTCTTTAGAATACATAATATGTACTTAAATATAGTAAAACATCACTATAAGAAACTGGGGGTTATAAATGATTGTGCAAAAATGATTCCTTGTCTAATTTTACTAAAGAATGATAAGAGCTTCTATAATTTCACCAACTTTGCAATCTCCCCAATTTCAAAGTAATTTTGCAACTACTTTTACAATTTGAGGTTGAAGATGTGACAAACTTAAAGATTCATCCATGGGAGGGCATTCAAAATATCATCAATTGATTGGTTGTCATACACTATAATTGTGCTTTATATTGTGCAACTCTAAAGTGACTATAGGGTCTGAAATAGGCCATGTTGCAATTTTTTGCACCAAGGATAGGTAGGGCACTAACTTGATGTGGAGGGTAATCATTTTTTAATTATTAGACTATGACTTCATTTTATTATTGTGTGACTCTAAAATGACTATAAGGTCCCAAATAGGCCATGTTGCAATTTTTTTCACCAAAGATGGCAAGGCATTGAGTTGGCATAGACAACAATCATTTTTGAATTAATAGACTATGACTTCACTTTACTATTGTGCAACTCAAAAATGATTGCAGAGTCCCAAATAGGACATGGTGCAATTTTTTGGACTAATGATGGACAAGGCACTAACTAATGTGGACGGCAATCATTTTTGAATTATTAAATTGTGATTTCACTTTACTATTGTGCGACTCTAAGATGACTATAGGATCCCAAATAGCCATGGTGTAGTTTTTTGTGCCAAAAATGAACGCATTAATGTAATGTGGATGGCATTGGCATTCTCAAGTTATTGGGATGCAATTGTACCTAGTACTAGAGGTGCATCATATTCAAATACGATTATGTAGACATTGGGATCCAACTCCAGGTGTCACTCAAGGATCACTTCTACATATGACTCCTTCATCACCCTCACATGTATAGCTTTTGAGCACTTTTGGTAGATTTTAGGCACGATTGCTTTCCCCTTTCATTGATCACTACAGGGAAGAAAATGTATCACCTTTGATTAAGACAAAGCCATTGTGACCAAATAATACAAATTTTGCATTAAAAATGACAAATGACTTTGACTCATGACATAAATAGTAGATGTATACTTGGAGTACAAAAAATGGACAAATTGTGGGTTTTACAATTTCAATGTGTACAGATTACATGTAGGTATATTGCCTCTATAGTGCCACTAGAGAATGATTGTATGTAATTGTAGATGGATGATCTTCAACTCATGGACTATTGCACACTTCTTACTCTAATTTAGAAGGGCTCTTTATACTATATTCTTGTGCAAATCCACCTCTATTGTGCACGTAATTCAACACATTCTAAATGGACCAATTCAAAGGACAATTAGCTACTTCAACAATACATGTGGTTTAAGATTTTATAACACTCATATCCTAATACCCTTCTTAAGCTAATAGGTTCTCTTTTCATCTTTCCACTTTTTGTACTCCTTATTCATATTTTTTATTTAAAAAAAATTCCAATAAAAGACTTATTTTGTTTTTTTCTTTGAAATCATGCATTCTTTATAGCCTTACCATTTGTTTGTGTTTATTGTTTTCTTCCCCAAAGGCCATTTGTATGATTTATTTAAATTTCTATTAATATACTAGCAATGACTTCTAAAAATTTGGGCCATTATCATTGCACTACTTTATACTCTTCACATCATTCATATTTGAATTACTAGGGTTCCAACAAACATACACTAAAATATTTAGATGGAGGCGGTGACAATTGTTAAGTCTTGTTTTTCCTTATTGTAGACGACAATGTCAGACTTCCAATGCTACTATGGAACAACAATTGTACACCTATTCTATTGGATCATTGCTACAAGAAAGGGCATTCAAAAAGCATAGTATTTTTTACAGTACTCATTTTTTCTTTTTGGAAGTACTTTAGAATTTAAAAAATAATTTTTAAAAGAAGTAAAAAATACATTATATATATATATATATATATATATATATATATATATATATATATATATATATATATATATATTCAAAAAGAAGTTATTCTAAGAAGGAAAAACATAGAAAAATTCTTTAAGAAGGTGAACTAGAAAAGTGCAAAATCTCAAGAAAATAGTTACCATCATTATAATTTTACATTTTAATTTACAAAAAATAGGAAAAACAAAATTTTAAAAACAACTAGAAATTGGCCATTTGGGAAGAGTTGATGGTGATGAGATTTTACCAAAAGAATGATCTAAAAACTGTCTTCAATGTTCAAAAATTGTGTGCAATGGAAGTGGTGTTTGAACTCATATGGAGGACATAAAATAATATATTTTCAAATTTCCTTTGATAGATACATGCTTCCCTAATACACAAATAGATCATAAAAGTTTGAACTCTAGATCATTAAATTTGGAGACTCATAACATAGTGAAAACCCCTAAACCTCAACTTGTGACAAATTAACAAAAATTGTTTTTAAATATAAAATGATTTTTATTAATTTTTATTAATTTAAAAAAATGAGAGATCTAATAAATATAAAGTTAGACATGTTCAATAAAAAATTCATATTCATTACACTTGTGCTTCAAATGTTATAGCAAACAACAAGAGAAAGGTTTCAATTGTGATCGATTAGGAAACTGTTCACCCTTTTTTGCAATGACCCTACTACTACTTCCAATCAATACTTTTCATACCATGATTCATTGTGCAATTTCTAAACATCTTAAGGAATCATTGTTATATTTTTCTTGCTTGAAGTAAGGAGACTAAGGACAACTATATACATCCTTGTTTAGGGGAAGTTGAATAGGTTACCCTAATACTCTTCCTATGCTAATTCTCTCTAGACTTTTTAGCAAATTTGTCTATAACTTTTGATTTGAGACTCAAATCCTAAAATAGATTTTTGGAAGTAGAAGTAAGATTGATTTTCCAACTTTAATTAGTTCAAAGTGTTTAAAAAAAATTAATCCACTATGCCTTAGTGAGGTTTGAAATATTACTCGTAATACAATTTTTGTGTTTTAATACATATCCCACAAGGTTTGTCTTGACTACTACTAACCCATTTCTATGAAGAGCTTGTCTATATATTTATTCATACTCACACATTAAGTGACTTTGGAATGGTATATGGTGTATTATGTATGGTATATTGAACATAGTGTGTCATTGAGGAACTTTGAATGTATTCATGTGATTGCAAAATGATTGATCCTTATGCAATTGTTAGTAGATTCTTTTTGCACATATTGCTACAAATCAAAAATGACCAAAAAATTATTTTCCATGTCTTTTGAGAGTGACTTGAATCCACATCACTTAAGAATGACTACAAAATGACTTGTTGTGTGGTAATCCATTTTAACAACACAGAAACTCCATCACAACTTTTAAATGATTGCATAATGATTACACAACAATTTACACATGACTCTAATGTAGATGTCCATGTTAATAGTACTCGGACTATGTCACAAATGCATAATTGGCTAACATGGACATTTGACCTCAGCGTTACCTAGATTGTATTACAACTATAGAATGATTGCATAATTCACTGACATGGACTTCCATGTTAGCAAAAATTCCTTTGAAAATAGGCAGCTACCCAACCTTTCCTAAAAATTTGTTTGTCTACCTCATGATTTACATAGATCCTATCATCCATTCTTCATTTAAGTCTAAAATGGATGATAATTATACAATCATAGTCATTTAAAGAATGACTTGTCTACAATGACTCTAGAGCCCTAAGCATGAGAGAAAATCTGAGGCCAATAGAGGGCCCCTTCAACTATAGTGAAATGTGCAATTAGAAGAAAAATCAATCCAAAAAGCAGTTAGAGAATCTATAAGGTGAGCACATAACCCATGTGCCCTGTCAAATTTTGGATTAAAAAAATATTTTTAAAATAAAAAAATAAAAAAATGATTTTCTTAATGAATTTTTTCTTAAAGATTGAATTTTTTTAATTCCTTGTAATTGCACATTTCATTGTAGCTAAAGGAGCCCTCTTCTAGCCTCATATTTTTTCTCGTGTCATTTTCTAGTCATTTTTGTTCAAAATGACAGCAAGACAATCATTCTTTGAAGTCATTTATACCTCCAATTTTTTGTAGTGCAAACACTATTAGATAGATAATTCACCAATTGACATTTTTCATTTGAATGACATCTTAACATCTAAACCTTATCATTCTCAATTCACAAAAACAAACATTATACACATTGGATATGTGAACTTTCTTTAGTAGCTTTAGATACATGTAGGAGGTGCAATAATGATGCAAATTGAGAATGTCATGCTCCAAAAAACAATGCCAATACCATTCTATGATTTTGAGATAACAATCCAATGAAAAAGACCAAAAGTAATTTTTCATTCACTTTTTTTACATAGTTGAGAAGTTAGTAAGAAAAGAGATTAGAAAATATACTATTTTAATATATATTTTAAGAAGTTGTTTTTCGTTGCTCGAAATCTAAAAAATCTCCACTAAAACGATGTTTTTTAAAATTTCAACCCAACAACAATAACAAAATGAAGGTCATCTACTCTAGTTTCTACTACAATTTGAATTTTGAAAAATTCTTAATATTTAATTCTTTGGTCCCCTGAAGGACCTAGGTGCCTTTTTTGGCAATGTAGAAATTTTGGATAGGTACATGTGACTAGAGGTTTTCATGTTTTGCGCTCAAATTTTAATAGAAAGTGTGACAATGAATATCTTTAAGGCCCAACAATTTTGCAACTTTTGACTACATGGTTCAAAAAGGCTATTATATGATATGTTGTTTCTTCTTCACCTTGAGTAGTTTGGGCAAATAAAAAATCCTTTTTTTTAGAAAAAAAAATTTGAAATTGATTTTATGGATTTATATGTATATGGAAAGCTTTGAATCATTCCGTTTTGATCAATGAGTCAAAAGTTATGAAGAATTTTAGTTTGTAAGTATTTATACTTTGAAGTCCTTTATTTAATTAAATTTTAAATATTTTTGGAAAAAAATATAAAATATTGGGTGTAGATTTTTTATTAAAACATTTGAACCATTCAAAGTGATCATTTTCAATTCCATAAATGAATTCTTAACAATTTAATATTTTGAATCATTTTCTATTTTTTTCTATTTACTATTTTTGTCCTATATAATATCTGATTCCAAATGATTTAAAAGTTTTCAAGCATACAACAAACTTGTCTTGAAGGATGAATTCAGAAAGTACTACCATTTTAAACATTTTTTCATACAAATGTGAGCTTGTGAAGTGTAGCTACCTAGTTTTTTGCAAAGCAAAACAAGGATTTCAGTCAATTCAAACACTAATATCTTGTAATTGTCAAAGTAGAAATCTCTTAAATTTTTTTCTCCATATTCTCAAACTAGCATACTAGAAGATCCTACAATTATATGTGTCTAAAAGTAGTGTTTTCTAAAAATTTGGTACTTGTATTTCAAATGGTAGTGTCAGAGCATTTTTGGTGAAAACATAATCAAGGAACTTTAGGGGGTAAAGAAGTTGTTCCTTGCTCTAAATTTGAAATTTCTCCACAAAAATGATATTTTTTTAGATTGAGCCCAACTATAGTAACAAAATGAAGGTCATCTACTCTAGTCTCTACTCCAATTTGAAATTTGAAAAAAAAATTAAAATTCAATTTTTTTATTGTTGTAGTTTGAACCAATGTTTTTTTTTTCATTTTTTAGGAAGTGCTAAAGTGGTGATGTTTCATTTTATTGTAGAGCTCCAAATTTCAACATTCATCCATATATTGGATAGAAAATATCATATTAGCACATAATACATATCTATCATTCTATTTTCATCTATTATTTGGCAATTTCATCTAGTATTTTAAATTCTTTTGAAGTTTATTGGCGATTTTGGCAATTTGTAGTAAAAATTTACTAGACAAACATGTATTTTTAAGAAATTTTTACTAAAAATTGCCTTAAAGCCTTGAGTTTACTCTGCAAATTTTGTTTTTGGTTGTTCATTCTGTATAAAATGCCATGGTTTGACAATACTTCTACAATGTGTAATGACCCAATACAATATTTTAGCAATTCTTCAAACAAGATGGTCTCACAATAAAAACTTCATCCAAAATTTTATTGATTTTTTCTATAGGCTTGGTGCCAGATTGCTAGGCCAAAAAATTTGGTGCAATTTTGCACCAAATTGCTAGAAAAAAACCCATTGGTTTGAACTTTGAATATATTTTAAATGTCTATTGAGTTCTCATTATATAATGACATTGAAATTGGGTTTACAATACAATGTTTGTCATCTTAATATACAAACATGGTGAAATTTCAGATTTTTAAAAATAGTTTTCTATTTGATGTGATTTTTCTTCACTTTTTCTTGAAAAATTCTCATAAAAATCAAATTTCCACTAAATAAGTATTAAAACTTTGTGGAGTAAAAAAGAAATGTAATTTCATCTTTGAAAATAAATGTAAGAATTTTCAATATATCTAATTTCCAAAATGGCAGCAAAGTGAGTGATGGGCAATGATGCATTAGGGGATTTTTGAGGCTATTGGAAGACTGTGGGTTCTTGGACTATGAGAACGCAATTTTTTCTGCGTGAACAGGAATCCTACATTGTCAAGAGAGTGCCACATCATTAAAAAAAATTTGAAATTTTTTTGGGCTTTTCTTTTCATATTTTAGGACCCTTTCTTTTTTGGGGTAAATGCTAGTCTAACAATGGCCAACAGTTACGAGAACAATTTCGGGGAATAGCCCCAAAACAGCCCTTTAGAGGCCTCAAATCTCCTCTAATGCTTAACCCCTAAAGGACCAAACTACGTTTTTTTGGCAACATAGCAATTTTAGGCAGCTCACTACAGATGGAGTCTTTCTTTTTTCTTTCTTTAAAATTTTTCCAAAACATGTGCCTAAAGAGTAGCTTTAAGGCCCAACAATTTTCATAACTTTTGACTGCATTGTTAAAAAGTCATTGCATGATATGTGATTTTCTTTGTTTGGCGGGCAATCTAGGTAGCTTAAAAAACTTCTTCAAAAATCACTTTTTTTAGAATAAAAATTTAAAACTAGTTCTCTAGATTTATATAGACATGGGAAGCTTTGACTTGTGCTATTTGGATTGACCCCTAAAGGACCAAGCTATGTTTTTTGGCAACATAGCAATTTTGGGCAGCTCACCACAAATGAAGATTTTAATTTTTTTAATTGAAATTTTCACACAACTTATGCCCAAGGAGTAGCTTTAAGACCCAACAATTTTCATAACATTTGACTCCATAGTTCAAAAGTTATTGCATGATATTGATTTCCTTTTATTTTTGAGCAGCTTGGGTAGCTCAAAAAACTTCTTTAAAAACGACTTTTTGAAAAAATGAAAAATTGAAATTGGTTCTTTAGAATTTTGTGTATGCGGGAAGCTTTGAATCATTCTATTTGGACTTACAAAGTGAAAGTTATGAGAAATGTTAGTTTGTGGGTAGGTATGGTTTTTGAAGAGACACAACTGTGAATGTGCTTAGCATATTTTGCAGCAAGTCAACTCAGCCCAATATGGAATGCAAAATGCACAGCAATTCAGAAAACCTCCTCAATGTAAATAAGTCTCACTGTCAGCACCAGTTGGGTGCAAGAAAGGACCGGTCCATTCCCCAAGTGGTGTCATCCTCACTCCCTTCCCTTGTGTCTTCCATCCTGATAGGAGGAATCCACCAACCCAAAATGAAAATTGTGCTCACTACGCAATGCAATTCGTAGACACCCTTGTCAAAATTGTTACTCATGGATCCTTTCAAAAACTGGGCCATGCCATTCATATGAGCCGCGTCAAACTCATTCATTTCTCCACTCATGGGTCTTTTTAACCCTTGACCCGTAAAGGACTAACCATTCAAATGTTGAACAACGAATGAATACAAATACATTGTGTAAGCACACAGAAATGTATTTGTCCATCCATGGTTTTTTTCTAAAGATTCTTGCATTAGTTCATTGTATGATATAGATTTTGAAGACTTTGATTTATAAAAATTCTATTATTCAATAACTAAAGTTTTAATAAATTTAGCTTCTAAAAGTAACTTTTTCACTTCAAAAAATGACTTAACCCCTAAAGTTTTTTTACTATATTTTCACCAAACCCACTCCAAAACTATCATTTCTAGGGCAATTATCAAATTTTAGAAAAAAAAAGATTTGGATTAATGTAACCATAGGATCTTTTAGTGCACTAGTTTGAGAAGATGTAGAATTTTTTTTAGAAATTTCTGCCAAGTAGATTGCAAGATATTAGTGTTAAAAGTCACAAAAATCCTTTTTTTACTAATGTGAAAATCCGGGCAGCTGAACTTCAAAAGGCCACATTTGTATGAAAAAAGTATCCAAAATGGTTGTAACTCTTTAGATTCAATCTTCAATTCAATCTGGCTACATGCTTGAAAATTTTCAAATCATTTGGAATTGTGCAACATGTACAAAAAAATAGTAAAAAGAAAGAAGTAGAGAATGATTCAAAATACTAAATTGGGAACAACTTATTTATTGAATTGAAAAATTCCAATTCCAATTCCAATGGTTGTAATGTTGTAATAAACAAATTCATTAAATATTTTTATTCTTTCTCAAAAATATTAAAAATTGAATTAAATAAAGGACTTCAAAGTATATTTTAGATTGGACATTCTATAACTTCCTACAAACTACCCACAAACTAAAGCTCTTCATAACTTTCATCTTATTAATGAAAATGAAATAATTTAAAGCTCTCCACATATATATAAATCTAAAAAATTAATTTCAAATTTTAATTTTTTTTAAAAGTGATTTTTGAAGAGTTTTTGAGCTTTCCAGTTTGCCTACCAAGCAATGAAAACTATAGATCATACAATAACTTTTGAACCATGTAGTTAAAAGTTATAAAATTGTTTAGCCTTAAAGATATTCTTTGGGCACATATTGTGTGAAATTTTCAAAGAAAAAAAATTAGAAATTCCCATTCATAATTAGTTGCCTAAAATTATTATGTTGCCAAAAAATATAGTTTGATCCTTTAGGGGTTAAATTCAATAAAATTAAAATTTTCAAAATTTTCTAGAATTAGAATTGAACATTTTGAACTTCAAGGGAAATTTTTTGTGGAAATCACATATATTCATTCTATACTTGATCTTAAAAAGTATTTTCATTTTTGGCTTCAAATTTTATTGAAAGTGTTGGTTTGTAAACTAGTTGATTTAACCATTCTTTGAATCATATTTTGTAATTTTCTTGTAAGATTTACTATTAAATTATTCTTAGAAATTGTGTTTCATAATTGATCTTGACAATTTTGGAAATCTAAACTAACCTGTGTTGGTCCTCAACCCTTTAAATTCCTTAACTATGTTTTCACCAAAAACACTTGCAAACCAACAATTGAAGTATAAGTACCAAAAATTTGAAAAAAAACAATCTTGGACTCACAAAACTATAAGATCATGTAATAAGATGGTCTAAGAAGATGTGTAAAAATTTTCATTGTGTAGAGTGCAAGTTATTAGGATTTGAATTGACAAAAATCTTTTTTTGGGCCTTTCAAAAAACAAGGTAGTTGTACAAAACAAAAAAGTTGCACTTCATAAGGTTACATTTGTATAAAAAAATGTTGATGTTGTTGGTGCTTCTTTGAATTCATTTTTCAATGCAAGCTATCTACATGTATGAATAATTTCATATCATTTGGAATTGTAAAACATATAGGAAAAAAATAGTGAGTAGAAAAAAATAGAAATCAATTCAGAATACTAATTGTTGATAATTTTGTCATAGAATTCAAAAATGTTGATCCCATGGTTGCAATGTGATATTGTGAAAATAAACAATCTAAATCCTACAATTTTATTTTTTTCAAAAAATATTGAAAATCAAGTTAAATAAATGACTTCAAAGTTTATTAAAGAAGAGAATCTATATCTAAAATTTTAAAAGTCTAAAGAATATCCCTTTCAACCCCTCTCTAAAATTTGACTATAACTTTTTAAACAAAGTCTTAAACCTCAAATATATTTTTTGAGATAAAAATTAATTTGGTTCTACAATTTTTAATACATTTCAAATTTCTTTTTAAAAAATACACCACTATGCCTAAATGAGGTCTAAAATTTGACTTTCAATACAATTCTTGTGTTTTCACTTAATTATAAGTAGTAGAGCTCCTAGGTGATTGCACGAAAGACTTGTACTATTTGTTGCATTTTGCAATAGTACTCCTAACTTTTTCTGGAGTACTATTTAATTAGAAAAATAATTAAATTTTTTTAAATAAATATGATTTAGGTATACACCTTTAAGACAAAGGTACCTACAAAAGGAATTGTGTGGGAAAATTTTCTAAGTAGGAGAACTGGAAAAGTGCCAAACCTCAAGAAAATACATACCTTCATGTTTTAATTAGGGAAAAATAGTAAAAATAAGTAAATACAAAAAACAAAAAGTGTACATTTGCAACAACTTTATGTAGATGGTCATTGACCAAAGAACCTACCAAAATAATATTTTATATGTTTCAAAATACAAGCAAAATGAAGCTCTCTTTGTAGACCTCTACACAACATTAAATTTACTATTTTTGAAAATACTTTTGTGGAAAGCTAGAAGTCTATTAGAAGACCATGTCATCCAACTTCCATCTCAAAATCATTAAAAAAAGGTATTCTATAGTACTAAAACCTCCAAATTGTCATATGTGACATTCAATCACTAGTACTATTTTTATATTAAGCTATTTTTGAAAATGATCAAAAATTGATGTAACTTGTATCATAGTTATAAGTACCTTCTCTATAAATCTTGAGTCATTTGGAGCAAAAATGCAAAAGTTATGGTCAAAAAACAGATCTACACAAGATGTGTGACGAAAAATAGTACAAGTCTTTCATGCAATTGCCCTCCTATTACTTCTAATTCACATATCCTACATGGATTATTTTACCCACCACTACCCTACTTGTATAGGACAACCTCTTTATCCTTCATTCTCACCAAATATCAACCAAATAAACCTTCCAATTGCCATTCAATTTTTTTAATGGTACATGCTCAATGGAGTCTTTTGGACATTAGAATTTTTAACAATCTGGTTAAAGTGCAATTTTAAATTGAAGAGAATTACACGCCATTTCCAAAAATACAAAATTCTATAAAATATAACACTCTTGCAAAAGTTATGACTAAATGAAGTTTTGACTTTAGAACCATTAATTAAACTTCATCCATGATTTGTAAACTCCTAAATTCAAATTGACTTGAAAATTTTCCTATAATTTCAACATTAACTCCTACTTCCTAATCTTCAAACTTCATCTATTAATTGTGGTCAATTTATAATTAAAATTAAGGCTCTAATATTATTTCTATGGATATTGAACTCTACCTAAGTTATGATATGTGGATACTTAATTCCCACCCTTGGAATTAAGCAAACACAATTGCATTCTATATAGTCAATTGAATCTTATAGGTGTCCTATACATTTAATTTAAGAGCACTTTCCAAGCAATGAATCTTTAGTTAGAATTCTATTTAAAACTTACCTAGTTAAAAGGCTAATTCTAATTTTGTGAAACAATTTTGACCTTAGAGCTAATCCTCAATACTAAAGCAACCAATAATTAATTAAGAAAAAGAAAAAAGTAGACAAGGTTATAGGGATTGTAATTCCCTTTTAAAATTGATGAAGAAGTCTTAAATCTGACTTTCCTACAAAAGGATAATTGTAGATGAACTTTGACTACTACTCTAATGGTTAGAAGTTCATCCCTTTGTTGCTTCTAATTTCACTTTGGATTTTTGAATTATTTTCTATTTTGATATTTCTACCTAACTTTTGGATTTCAAACGAATTGGTCAAATCCATTTGACTTTCATCCAATTCTATCTTGGAATTAATCAAAAGTTCATCCTACTTTAACTATTCAAAACTACTTTTGGAGGCCTAGAATTATTACCTACAAGGACTCACCTTTACTTGTTTCTAAGATTTCTTGAAAGATTATTTTTTATTCTACTATTTCTTCTCACTTTTTTTTCTTTACCCTAGCTTGTTGTCCCTATGTATAATTAAATTTTAAGTAAAAATTTACATGATTACTTTTCAAAAAAAGGTAAAAACACTTTGACTTTTGACTTTCCTATAAGAAATTATTTGTAGATGAAGTTTGACCAGTAATTGGTTTACTATACTTCATCTATCAATTTCTTTTACTTTTACTTTTGGAATTGATTTCATTCACCTCAAAAACCTATTTTTAGCCTAGATAAAAATATTTTTGTTGGATTCCATTGGATAAATTCTATAACTTTAATCTACTTCGTAGACTACTTTTCATCCTAGCACAACTTTTAGAACTTTTATCCAATTTTTGAATGCAATACCTTTTTAGATAACTATTGAGGTGTACTTAAGTAGATGTAAGATTAAATTCTAAATTCCTATCACTACAAGAAATTGGGGGTATAAATGACTGTCCTAAACGACTGCAAAACAGTCATTTCGGACCACAATGACAGAAAAATGACTTTGAGCCCCTGAAGTCATAGTGGACAAGTCATTCTTTGAATGACTGCAATTCTATTATCACCATCCATTTTTGGCCTTGGATGAAAATAGATGACAAAGTCTACATGGCAGATGAGGTGGACAAACAAAATTTTGGAAAAGTTTGGGCAGCTGTCCATTTTTTAAGAAAATTTTGCAAACATGTACGTCCACATCAGCCTATGAAGCAGTCATTTCGTAGTTGTGATACAATCAAAGCACTGCTGACGTGGACATCCACGTCATAATTATATAGAAGTCATTTAGAAGTCATTTTCAAGTCATTTTGTAGTTGCAATACAATTAAAATACTGCTGACATGGACATCCGTGTCAGAGTCATATAGAAGTCATTTTAAAGTCATTTTGTAGTTGCAATACAATTAAAATATTGCTGACGTGGACGTCCATGTCAGAGTCATATAGAAGTCATTTTGTAGTCATTTTAAAGTCATTATGTAGTTGTGATATAATCAAAGCATTACTGACGTGAACATCCACATTAGAGTCATGGATAAGTCATTTTAAAGTTATAATGTAGTCATTCAAAAGTTAGGATGGAGTAAATCATTTCATAGTCACATATGAATACATTCAAAGTTCTACAATACTATATCATACACAATAAGCCATACACCATATATCATACATAATACATTACATCCAATACACCATACATAATATGCCATATAAAATATTTTATACATCATACATTACATTTGGCACATGCGCCATATGGCTTCAAAAGCCTCTTAGTATGAGAGTAAAAAGGGTTGAGATGACAAGACCTTTATACTAAAAGTATAGAAGGAGGCAAGACAAAGCATGTGGGATATATAAAATGCAGAAATTATGTTACAAGTAAAATTTTAAGCCTCATTTACATATAGCAAATCAATTTTTTTCAAAAAACTTTGAACTAACAAAAGTTAAGAAATCAATTCTACTTTCATCTCCAAAAATCTGTTTTAGATTTTGAGCCTTAAATCAAAAGTTATAAATATATTTGCACCATAGTCTATTTAGGACCTTGCAGTCATTTTCAACCTTGTAGTCGTTCTAGAGTTGCATTGTAGTAAAACACAATCATATTGTAGAAATTCAAGAACAAGTGAACATCCATGAGGAAAATTTTCAGCCTTTGAAGGAGTTGTGAAGAAAAACAAGGGAACCAAACTAAAAATAAAATAAAATAAAATAAATAAAATAAAAAAATCTATTTTTGAGGCTAGTGAATGGAAGTGCTTGAAATTGTAGGATTGTAGGAATAGTAAGAATGAATTGATTTTTATAATATTGAAAAAATGTTTTAAGAACTTCATATTAAAAAATTAAAAAATTATAGAAATTCAAATCTAATGAAGGATCGATGCTACCACATTAGCATGATATTTTCAAGATTATAAGTTTTTAAATTCTTAAATTTAAATGTAATATTATTATTTTAAGTTTTTTTTAAGTTTTGAATATTATAAAAAAAATTTAAGAAAAAATTTGTAATTTTGTAATTTTTTTTAAAAATTTAAATTTTGTAATAGATCACTAGTCATCATTGATGATGACTAGTGATCATTGTTGTTTAAAGGGGCTGCAAGTATCCTTGAAGGGAACTTTTAGAAGAAAATTAGCTCCTGTAAGGGCTAAAATTTTCCTTGAAATAATATTGTCTATATTAGCTTAGTGCCCTATTTGTTTTTAGTGCAAAACATTGTACTATGGTCTAATGAAGACTTTGTAGTCATTTTAAAATCATAAAGTAGTAATGTGCAGTTAGATATTAGTAATTAAAAAAATGACTGCCATCCACGTCAGTTTGGTGCCCTAACCTTTTTTAGTGCAAAAAATTACATTCTAGCCAATTTAGAACTTTGCAGTCATTTCAGAGTCGCAAACTAGTAAAATACAGTCATTGATTAGTAATTAAAAAATGATTACTATTGACGTCAATTTGGTGCCCTAACCTTTTATAGTGCAAAAAATTACACTCTAATCAATTTGAGACTTTGTAGTCATTTTACAATCACATACTAGTAAACCACAGTCATTGATTAGTAATTAAAAAAATGACTGCCATCCACATCAGTTTGGTGCCCTAACCTTTTTTAGTGCAAAAAATTACATTCTAGCCAAATTAGAACTTTGCGGTCATTTTAGAGTTGCAAACTAGTAAAATACAGTCATTGATTAGTAATTAAAAAATGATTACTATTGACGTCAATTTGGTGCCTTAACCTTTTTTAGTGCAAAAAATTACACTCTAATCAATTTGAGACTTTGTAGTCATTTTACAATCACATACTAGTAAACCACAATCATAGATTAGTAATTAAAAAAATGACTGTCATCCACGTCATCTTGGTGCCCTGCCCGTCTTCAATGCAAAAAATTGCACTATAGGCTATTTGAACCTTCTAGTCATCTCAAAGTCATTTAATACTAATAAGTAGTCATATTTTATGACAAGCAATTAGTCAGTGACATTTTAAATGAATTTCTACTAATGAATATCTAGTTTCATCCTTTCTCCATCCTCGAGTCATAAGCATGACTATAGAATGACTTTAAAATTGTGAAGAGGGTAGAATTGGTGCAATTATAGAAGCAACAGTCATTGTTTAGTGAAACCGGACATGCAGTCATTCGTGCACAGTCATTTATACCCCCAATTTCTTGTAGTGTATTGTCTATAAGAATCTAAATCTAATTCTAAATTCTAATGCTAGTGCCTCATTTGATATAACTCTTTATGGGACAAAATGGCCAAGGGGACGCTCATAGGCATACTTCTACTCTACTATCACAACATCCATTCCCCTATGAACTATAATCATATTCTCGTTGCCCTTGACTTCCACTCCATATTCTATGTCTCATATGCAAAGACTATATGTGATATGCTCTTAGAATGGATGTCCATAATTAAAGCATTGACATTAAGACTTCCTTCTCCATTGACCATTTACCCTTGCCATCCCTTTGACAATCCTTTTATGAGTTTAGTTTCCAATACAAGTCCTATGCATTCAAACTTGCATAAGATGAATTTTTGGTCTCTAAGAGATTGTTTGAGAGCCATTTCCTAAAACTCCCCATTGCCAAAAACTCTTCTCACTATTCTAAACTAGTCCCTAATGGTCTAAGTTTTCGAATTTCGTAAAAATTATTTATTTCAAATTTCTTAGAATGTATTAGAAAGAAATAAAATGATTAAGAAAATTTCAATTAAAAAATTAATAATAATTAATAATTTATTTATATTATATAATGTAGTAGTAGCACCACTGTGTCAACCTATTGATGTGGTAGAATTGAAACTGTTCCTATAATCTTTGTAGTATTCAAGAATTTGCACTCTTTTAAAAGCCTCAATCCCCTCTTATACCTCAACCTCCATTAACTTCAAATCTTCAATGTCCCTTCTCTTCTTTTCCTTTTTCTTTTCCTTCTACCTTCTTCTTTCAAGACTATTCGTCTTATATGTTTGACTGAGGTAGTTGGCCCTTCAAATTTCTTATGCTATAAATTTCAAGGTAAGATCCCAATGACACAAATTTCTACTTGAAAGATTCAATGACAAGTACATAACATTGTTCACCGAAGGGATTACTTCTCTAATAAAAGAGAGATAATCCCCCTCGAGATGCCTGACTGAAATTTCAGCTATAATGTAAAGCTCATGATTGGCTACTGGGAGCCAATGAAGTGGTATAGACTGCTACTTGATAAAACCATATTAGCTTAAATATAGTAATTTTGGAGGTTGCTTTGTTGGGGGGCTTTGTGAGCCCTCGATTCGTCACCGGGGACTCACGGGTTCTTTTTTCGAATTCCTACACAATCTAAGGCATAATTAGGCTCGTAAAACCCACATAAGAGCATTAAATTGGTATTGGCATTACACATACCAATATGCCATTTGGTCATTAGAGGGGGGTTTAGGATAGTTTGCATCAAAAATAGGTCTTGTCTTAGCTAAATAGACGTCAAACTGATAGTGATGTGCAGGATTAGGATAAGAAGCCTAAAAAAGCCCTAGCTAGGTTAGGAAGTCCTCATGGGGGAATCTAGGAGGAATCCCCCACTCCCCATAGCATCGAAGAGAATATGGGCGGAATACTAACCTTGAAATGTAGGTACCGGGCGATTTCCTAATTTTAGGAGCACGCAGTGGGGGTGCAGGTTTGCATCCATGTGGGAGGATCCCATGGGTGGTCCCCTCTAAAGTTTGGGAATTTTCCAAAGTAGTTTGGATATTTTCCCGGATGGTCAACCGCGGTGGACTTTGGGTGGGAATTCGAAAGAATATCCCAAAGTGCGGTAAAATCCCACTAAGAATCCGGTGAGGCGGTCTCACACCAACGGAGCGCTTCCCCAAGTTTCAAGACAAATCGATAGTTGAAAGACCTTGAATCGGCAACATTCCTCCACAACTGACAATTTAAACGACGGAAGTTGCAGTTGACTGGCGTACCGAGGCCATACAACATCGGATCGAGGCCTACTTTGGGTCTATTCCTACCCCCTTCTATCTACTTAAGAGCTTGGTGAAGGGTTGGGGTCCAAAATTGCCAAACTCTAAAAGTTGGGAATTTATCCCAACTTTGACCCCAGCTTACACTAAGATTCTTTGAGATTTAGGGCATAGATTAAGGAATATAGGGTTCTCTCTATACTACTTATGGCCTTCCGGACCCAATGGCGCAATCCGTTTGCCATTCGGAGCTAAATTCCAAAAGTTATCCTTTGGGGGACATCACATGGAGGAGAAAATGGGGTTTAAGGCTCTCCAATGCCTTTTTGGAGAGTTTGGGCCCCAATGGCCATGGGGAACGTGCAGAGAACGTGTGCGGAACTCCGGGCACATGTGGGAGCAAGTACCACCTCAAAAAGTTAGTGGAGGTGGCTCCAAGTGCTTGGTGTAAGTAATTTCAAATTAAGTAGGTGGGAACACATGGGAACCACTCCCATGTGGGAACTTGTAGATTTTGGGGAAGGTAATTTAGGTGGATTTGCAAGTTCTTGTAAGGTTAGGTAAGATTTGAATTACTCAATTCAAATTGCGTAGATTTTAGGTGGATAGTTAGATTTGGGATTAGTAAACATGTACGGACCTTCTAAAATTCCCTCATCTAGATTTTCTTAGTAGATTAAAGGGGGGTTGCTCCCTTTTGAGTATAAAAGGGGCGGCATTCTCCTCTCATTCTCTCTCTTTCTCACTCCTCACCATTTAAGAGAGGAGGATTATTGGGCCCGGGTTATGCCGGATTTCCTTTGGCTTATTATACCAAAGGAGCCTTTGATAGTTTTGGGGTTGTTGCACCCTTGGTACTTGTGGCTTGCACTTGGGGACTTGAGACCCCCCCAAGTTTTGTGAGAACTTATGCTAATCAATATTGTGCCACCTTTTGTGTTGTGAAACAAGTGAAAGTTGTTGTGGAAAAGACTTGTAAGGAACCGAGGGGTAACTTGTGAGGTGACTTCGAAAGTATGCTTGCACATTGTATCTACTCTTCCCTCCCTCCTCTCTTGGTCATGGAGTTAAGCTAGTCCCATGAGGGACGGCGGAGCTATGGCCCCCATATGCTTTTAGACAAATAGAAGTCTTAGTCACGTGTCAAAATCTCCACCCTCACGGCGAAGCTTTGAACCCTCTAAGTTTTAGTGGGGTGTCAAATGCCACTCTCCTTGAGTTAGCAACAACGTTTAGTTTCCAACATATTGGGAACTAATCCAACGTTTAGCTTCCAACAACTTAGCACTAGTTATCTCCTAGATTAAGAGAGTAAAACTTGAGTCAATATCTAGTTCTAGAATACCCCTCCCACTCATGGAGGGCTGAAAATAGGAGGGTTAAAAACCAAGGTTGATCTATTGCTTCCCTGTCCAGCAGAGGGCCGAACCCCCCCAGCAGAGGCCGAACCCCCCAGAGGGCCGAAACCTCTCCAAAGGGCCGAACCCCCCAGCAGGCCGGGTATCGACGGCTGCAGTATCGGGGGCCGCAGTCGGGGTCTATCAGGGCCTGGGGTCTGCCGGGGTCAGGGGTTGCCAGGGTCTGGAGTCTGCTGGGGTCTGGGGCGGCAGTCTGGGGTCCGCTGGGGCTTGGGTCTGAGGCCACATGCTGGATCCAACCTAAACACCTTTTCTTTGGATTAAATTAGGATTAGCACACCATTAGGGTAGAGTTAGTATAGAAATGAAATAGGATTGGTTAAGCACTAGCATAGAATTAGCCTAGAGATTAGTATAGAACTAGGGAAACCATAGACCTTAGTTAAAAGGTTAGTCTAGGAAGTAGCCAGAAACTAGCATGAAAATAGAGTAGGAGTAAACTCCGAATCAACTACATTGTAAACGAAGGGGTGGAGGTTGACTTGAAGGGGAATTAAGCCAAAGGTCAAGGGTTAATAATCGCACGAGGAATGGCGAAGGCTATGGAAGCGGCATGGAATGAGGAGGACCGGGCATGGGGTGTACACAGAACGGAGGTGGGTCTCTAAATTCTCTTTGATTTGAATTGTTAACACAAGTAGGAATCGATTAGTAGGAAGGGATTAGCAACCCCGGTGCCGTTACGGTCCGGCAATTAGCCAACGCAAATAGGAAGACCGCTAGAACTAGAATAGGAATAGAAGAAAGAATACGCAAACATAGGATAAAATACGGAAAAAAACAATAGAAGGAACAAATGCATACCCGTAGAAGTAGGCTAAGGAAGTCCAATATTTAGAGGTAGTTGAGACAAATATGTAGAGTAGATTAAAGCAAAGACAAATATGTAGAGTAGATTAAGGCAAAGACAAATATGTAGAGTAGATTAAACCAAAGACAAATATGTAGAGTAGATTAAGGCAAAGACAAATATGTAGAGTAGATTAAACCAAAGACAAGTACGTAGAGTAGACTAAGACAAAGACAAATACATAGAGTAGATTAAAACAAAGACAAATACGTAGAATAGACTAAGACAAAGACAAATGCGTAGAGTAGATTAAAACAAAGACAAATATGTAGAATAGATTAGACCAAAGACAAAGACGCAGGGTAGACTAACAAAAAGACAAACACGTAGAGTGGACTAAAACCAAGATAAATACATAGAGTAGGAAAATAGGACACGTATACATAGAATAGGCTAAACCCAATAAGAAGACGTAGAGATGGGGTAGAAAATGCCATGCATAGAGTAGAGTCAACCAAATACAACACATGAAAGTAGAGTAGGAGGAACAACCACCTAGATTAAAGTAGAGGAAACATAGGAAGTAGGACAAGAGAACGAAACAAGTACACACCTAGGGTAGTTAGGAATAACCAACCCATGTGTTAGGATAATTAGAATAGCAAAAGATCCATTGTTTGGAAGGCACAGTGGATTCGACGCTTAGACACCCATAGGAGTAGTTTTGCAAAAAGAACCTAGTTGTGATCACTTAATTCCAAGGGTGGGAATGAAGCGCCCACAGGCTCCCGCTTCTACAGGGAGCAAAAAGGAACCCTTCTAGTACTGGTTAGTAATGTTATGTACTCTACTTCCTGGTTGAACTATTCTAACAGCTATGTAATTGACAATCCAACAATCAAAAATGTCTCTTTGACATTTCCTTTCCATTCTCATCTCATCGCTAAATACTCTTCTGAAAGCCTCATAACATTCACTCATTTCTTCTTTAAGTTCCTACTATGGCATTTTGACAATGCCATTTGGTAGTGTGAACGAAAGAGTGAGGGCGTTAGTGTACTACTTGTTGATCTTATTCCTAACTTCTTATTCTTTCAAATCTACCTTTTCCTAACTCTACATTTCTCCCTTCTAATGTAAATTCATTCTAATACTACTTTTCTTTTGACAATGATTAGGTGCCTATCCTCCCCCCCACCCCCACCCCCTACTTATCCTTTAATTAGGACCACAATCCCAATTTTATTGTTGGAAAATCCTTGGCTTCCTCATGCCTTAGACTCTCTAATTTCTTAAGACTCCATGACTTTTCTAGACTCACAATGCAATTTTATATGGCTTCTAGCCCACTTGGCTTCTGGCCCTTGACCTCTAGCCCTATTCTTCTTGATTGCCCACCAATAGGATTTTGATTTAGGGGTATTGCTTGGGTGTTGTTGTTATTGGGGTGTGTGTGTGTATGTGTGCTAGCTAGGATACTAATCTCAAGTACTAATTTGGAGGCAAGTCTCTTAAATATTGATTTATTTGATAACAAAAAGAAGAGGGGTTAGGGAATTTTTGACCGCACAATTGTAAATAAGGAAAGGAATATAGGCAAGACTAAGAGAAGAAGTGCTTTCAACACAAATTACTATGTCTTTCCTATCCTCTAATGTTCACACTATAATTTAGGAGGCTAAACTTAAGATAGCTTCCAACACATTTTGGAAACTGAAATTTAGAGATGAATACTATAAGGAGTCAAAGCTTTTCTATGGGGTAGTATTTGAGACACAACTAAGACTTTTTGACCCTAAGAGAGTTCAAAACTTTGCCATAAATTTTAGTTTTGACACACAATTAAGACTCTTTGATCCTTAGGGGATTCAAAGCTTTGCCATAGGTTTGAGTTTCATTACAAGAGAAAGGGGGGTTTTAAGTATATTCCTAGAGATAAGATTTTAAATAATGACCCTTTTAGGAGATTTTAAGTAAGAAATACGTGTTTTTCTAGTAAAATTTTACTAGGAAGACACGTATTTCTTACTTAAAATCTCCTAAAAGGGTCATTACTTAAAATCTTATCTTTAGGACTATACTTAAAACACTCCTTTCTCTTGTAGTGTTTTGACACACAGCTAAGACTTTTTGATCCATTAGAACTAATATAAAACTAGAAATTGAATTTAAAAGTAGTCAGAAAATTTTGGTAGCTTTTTGAAAAGGTATTAAACTTTAAAAATAGATAGAAACTCTAGAAATTATACCTAGATGGAAAATAGTCTTAGAATTGGAAGAAGATTCATTAGATGAAATTTGAGGCTTCTAAAAGATTGCAATATCCCACAATCTGGGAACGTAGAAAATACATAAGTCATAGGGTCCTAATGTGGCCCACGTCATTTTTATTTAAATTTTTTATTTAAATTGAATTTCTTTTGTATTTCAGAACCCAATTTCTTTTAATTAAGTTTTTTAATTTTATAAATGTCGGCCGAACAGCACTTGGACGTTTCAGGAATTGTTTCAGGAACAAATCTAAAACAGCCCTCTGGAAGCCTTAGATTTCACATGCAAAGGAATCCACAACAAAATATCAAAGTTTAGATTACTAGTAGAAGTCAAAAGTGAAAATAAAACTTAATTTTAGAAGTAAAAATGAAAAGAAATAGTAGATGAAGTTTGATGAATCAATTAGTAGTCAAACTTCATTTGTAGACGACTTTTGTTTGAAAAGTTAAAAGTCTAAGTACTTAATCTTATTAAAAATTTAATTTTAAGAATTTTTAATTACTTAGATTTAGAAATAGCAAATAGAATTAAGAAATTAAAAATGTAGACAAAACAATAGGAAAATAATTTAAAAAATTTGTGAAGGTATCCTAGGAGCAAGTTAGTATCAAAATCCTTCAAAGAATATCTTTAGGGTTCCAAAACTAGTTTAACCTTAGAAATTAGAATAACATTGGGTCATTGCAAAAAACACTTGTACTATTTTATGTCACACGTTGCATGTTGATTTGTTTTTTGGTCATAACTTTTTTGTTTTGGATCCAAATGACTCAATATTTATAGGAAAGGTACTCATAACTATCATACACGTTTTTTTATTTTTTTTTCATAATTTTCAAAAATATTTTACTATCCAAAAATAGACCCCAATTGAATGTCACACTTTGCAATTTAGAGTTTTTTAGTACTATGGAGTACCTTTTTTTAATGATTTTGAAATGAAATTTGGATGAGATGGTCTTCTAGTAAACTTCTAGCTTTCCAATGAAGGATTTTTGAAAATAGTTAATTTTATGTCATGTAGAGGTCTACAAAGTGAGCTTCTTTCTGCTTGTATTTTGAGACATATAAAATATGATTTTGGTGGGTTTATTAGTGATTGACCATGTCCATAAAGTTTTTGTAAATGTTCACTCTTTATTTTTTGTATTTACTTATTTTTACTATTTCTCCCTAATTAAAACATCAAAGTACCTATTTTCTTGAGATTTGGCACTTTTCAAGTTCTCTTATTTAGAGAAATTTTCTATCCATTTTCTTCAGTGAAAACCTTTGTCTTAGAGGTGTATACATTATTCATAGTTTAAAATTAAATTTTTTTTTTTTTTCTAATTTTATAACAGTCCTGAAAAAGTCATGAGTACTATTGCAAAGCACAACAAAATCGACAAGTGTTTCTTGCAATGACCCCATTATAGAAATTAAAATAGGATGAAGTTTTAATTAAAAGTAAGGTGGATTTGGATGAAGGTCAACCATAGCTGACCAAATCAAGTGAAAGTTAGAAATTAGGTAGAAGATTTAGAATAGAAAACAATTCAAAAGTTCAAAGTCAATTTTAATAGGTAGATTAATTTTTAGAAGGAATTGGAGGCAAGGAAGGGCCATTGGAGGCATTACATTAGATGAAATTTGAGGTCACAAAGAGACTGCAAGTTCCCAGATTGTAGAAACTCTGAAAAAAAATGCCACATTTGCAATCTAATATGCTTGAGACTGTGCCATGTCAAATATGAATTTATTTAATTATTATATATATATATAATTAAATTTTTAGTTTCTAATATTTTTTGAAATTTTTGAAAAAAAAATTCCAAAAATTTAGAAAATTGGGCTATTAGGGTTGGTTCGCAATTTCTGAACAACATAAAAAATTGCCAAGGAAACAACCCCAAAATAGTCTCTTTGTGCCCTCAAATTTCATCTAATGCAAAAAATCTAAACCCAAAAGAAGGCCACAAGACTATTGCCATAGCAATGCAATTACAAAAATAAATAATTTCTTTTTAGATTGTAGAGATGATGGGGCACCACTAGTGCCATGTTAAATTGGCAATTTCAATTCTTTTTAAATCTAAAATTTAAAATTGTCTTTGCATTGTGGCCAAAAATCAAATGAATGCTAATGGCCCTCTATAGATATCTGATTTTTTGTACTGACTATTTTCCTTCTTATTCACAATGCAGTGAAAAAGTGACTTGCCACGATTAAAATAATAAATACTAAAAATGGATTATAGTGTAGTTCCCAAAATATTCGATTGTCTAAAAACTCGCAATTATATTTTGTATGTGAATCTCATCTAATGAAGATTCATTGGATAAAGTTTTAAAGTTTAATTTTGAATTCTAAACTTCATTTGTAGATAACTTTTAGATAAATAGTTTAATTTTAGTGCAGTTTACCATTTTGAAAAGGATGACAAATGAAAGTGAGGACAAATAAGAAACATTTCATTCAAGCAACCTTACTACAAGTGTTAGTGGACAAAATCCAAAAGTGTATCCACAAAAGTTGTAGTGTGCAATATACTCCCCATTATCATAGAAGTTTTGAAGAAAAAATTAGTTGTAATTTGAAAGAAGATTAATTTCAAAATTATCCATGCCTTAAACTCAATTTTATTCAACATGATTTGGCATTGCTTTATCTTTTGTCAATTTCTTTTAGAACTCCGAAATTTTTTGAGGACCCTTTGTATATTGGTACACATCATTTCAAATTGTTATATACAAAAATTGAAGGAAACTCACATTTATAGAATTAAAAATATTAACATTTTGACAAATATGCAAAAGATGTTGGTTTTTACAATATTTGATTTTTTTTTGAATTGAGAGCATGGAATAGCATTTGTTGTTGACGAGAGAGTATAGGTTGTAATATAGACCATTTTCATATCTAATGTCCTTGCATTTGAAATATTTGATGAATTAGGCAATGTCTTTGAATTATTTTTTACATTTGTATGATGCATTTAAAGGTTAAATTTTTTTGGGTTCAAAGACTACAGTTTGTGATGGACATTTTTTGGCAACTTTTGGTTGTTTGATTTCATGGACAATAATAATTTAGTTTTTTAGAATTTGTTGGAAGAATTATACTTACATTCATAAAATTTCTTGAACATTTCATGCAAAAATTCCAAATCATGAAGTTATAAAAAGCTAAGGTAACTACACTTACATTTAGACGCTTTCTAAAATTGCACACTATAGATTCTTGTCTAAAATGTACTTCTACTATCCATGAGAGTCTATGATTGGCTTTAGGAATACCTATTTTTAGCACTTTGAAAATTTGTAATTTATTCATATGGTGTCCAAAAATTATGTTCTAAGAGGAATTTAGAATCCTATTTTGACTACCAATTACCAACATGATCCCTCACAAAATTTCCTATATAACAATAGGAACTATGCTAAATTGTTTGTTTGTGTGATTTAAAGAGGAATCATCTTACGTGAATTCTCAAAAAACTCAAAATGGGCTCCTTTGTGTTCCATTTCCTTGAACCTCTAGAAGCCTTGTATCCAAGATGTTGATTTATTGTCAATTTCATTTACAATAAGGACCAAGAATCTCACAAACTCCTTCTGATTCTTGAGCCACATCTTGTGTATAAGTTTAACCCTTAAGTGTCCAAACTCATCTCCAAAAATGACAATTTTAGAAAAATCATCACAAAGTACTATTTAGAAGAATATTTTGGAATTGATAAGCAAAAGTAAGTTGCAAAGTTCAAATACTAAATTCTATCTATATGGTTTGATTCACCAATGTTATCACCAATAATTCTCTGTAAATATTGAAAGAGAAATTTCAAAATTTCTTGTAAATTCAATTACAAGAAAATATTCTTTGATTCTATGACCTCATTTTTGCAATTCCAACTTTGAACTAGAGTCAACGCAATTTTGTCTTGGTCAACCTCTTGACATACTTCTACATTTGTAATTTTAGAAAAATATGTATTCTAGTAACAACAAATCCAACCCTTAGATAGGACAACAACTTCATAAAGTATCCATGATAATTAGGATGACTTTCATTCAAGCTATAATGGGAAAAAAATTCAACATTCAATTTGTACATCATCCAAAAAATGGACATCAAAACACTTAACCCCTAAATGTCCAAGGCACCAAAATCTTCTGTTTGCAAAACTTTGAAGCTAAATAAAACCTAAACATATTACTATTTTTAGTAATTTATATTTTTTGAATTCTTTTTTGAAGTTGAGTTTAAGCATCAAAAATCTGATCTTGAAAATGATTGATTATGATTTTTCTATTCAAGATTTTGTGCAAGGGTGTCCATTGCAATCTTGACTTTCTATAATGTTAGGGGCTCTTGGAAATGAGTCTCAAATACACTAGATCTTGGAGAAAAAATCACATTTGAAATTTATTTAAAAAAATTATGGAGTACATTTTGAGAAGCCATAAATTGATTGGGGTTATCCAATCTATGCCCTTTAACTTTTTTTGGGTGACTCACTTTTTAGATTTGACATGTGAAAAGTGGATCAAAAGACTTCAAGTTACTTTTTGCAATTTTAACACCCTTAAGATCAAACATTATGACCTTTTAATTCATAAGTGATATTTTCATGTTTTCTTTTTCTAAGTGATCTCAAGCATAATAGCATATCTATATTGAATTTGTACAACTACGTGTGTTTTTTTTAATTTATAAAGCTTATCAAAATGTTGACTTTTTGTTGAATATAGAACAAATTCCTAGAAACTTACAAAAGGCCTTGGGCATTTAGGGATTAAGGGTTACAACATCCCCACCTATTCACTGTGAAGAGGGCCGCCCTAAGCTAAGGCATGCTTGGCCCCCAAAACATGCGCCACCACTAACTTATTATGAACCTTCAAGTTAGCACTTGAAACTTTGGATCTATATTTTGCAAATATTTTACAAGTTTTAGCTTAATTATTGAAGACATAAAAAGAGAGTTAAAAGCATTGTAGTAGAAATCTCTACAAAAGTAGTGAAGAAACATCTTAGAAGGTGAAAAATTCCTAAATCTAGTAATTTCCATCATTCTAAGTCTTAAAAGTGAGTTTGAAAGAATAGTTAGCAATTCCGAGAGATGTAAGGATATGAGAGTTAGCTAGCTCTAGTGTTTGTCTATGCAAAATCAACCTTTTAAGAATGAATCTAATATATTAGCTAAGCCAATAGAGTGCATTTTAGGTCTAGAGAGTCTATAAGTCTAAATCCAATTCCGAAAAGAATTGGATTTAAAGGTAAAACAACTATACAAGTAATTTGGGGATTTGGAGTACTAGAACAACGAAGATGGTAAAATTGATGATTGGAGGTTACAAAGAGGTGTTTCCAGGGTAGAAGCATGTGAGGAGCTAAGAAAAATCATCAATTGTCTAAGATTCCCGGATATCGAGAATTAAATTTGTTCAATTGGGCAAAAAAATTCTAAATTACTAAAAACAGATAAGTGCAAGTAAGCATGGAGCTTACATTTAGAGTTTAGAAGTGTCCTAAATGTCATCTAATTTATTTCATATTTTTCTGAAATTCCAAATTAACTCCATAGAAAGTCAATAGTGGATAAACATATTCATAAATTCCTAGAAATTACATATGTTGCGATGAAATCCCATTAAAAATTAGATTAAGTTTTTGTGTGCTAAATAAGTGCCTAATAAAGTTTGAAGACATTCCGACATTCCCAACTACTAGAACCAGTATCAACATAGAATTTCATTAGAATTTACAACTTGGTGGTAGGTTGACCAACGTACCAAAAGCTAACAGTGTCTATTTAGAGTAAATTTAGAAACATAACTTACTGTTATAGACATTCCTCATGACCTTGGCCAAATAGATTCTTCAAAAAATCCAAACTCCAAAAGTTAGATTTTTAACTTTTAATTGGAGTTATCGTAATCCCAACACTTAATTGGGGTCTTTTGAAGACAATTGTGCAAACGATTTTCCGTTTCAAGTTGTTCCCTAAGAGATAGAGAAGGTTAGCTCTTAGTTTGATTTTTTTTATCATTAATGATTAATTGCGGTTAATTAGAAGTGATTTTGAAAATATCTTTTAGAAAATCAAAGATTGGATCTGGCCAAGATCTCTTTTTTGCATTAAAAAACAACTTTAGACTAAAGAAAGAGAATTTGCAAAATGACTTTTGGTTAATTTGCAAAATATCTAGGTAGATTAGGATTAATTTCAAAATATCTTAGATTAAAGATTTTGGATTTGATCTAGCCAAGATTTACTAAATGGGGAGAGTTCTAGATTTTTTCATCATTAAACAAGTATCATTTTAAAATTACAATTAGGGTAGATTAGAATATATCTTGGGGATGGTAACAAAGTATTTTCACTGACAACTTATTGTGAAGGGCCCGGAAATGAGTATGTAAGGGCCTCCCTCGAGGTTGCAAGTACCCTCATTTCTTGCATACCAACATTTTGTTCTCTTTCTCTTTATTTCGTACTACCAGCATGGTTAGAGCACTTCTTGGACCAAAGATCTTGGCCAAGTTTCTTTTGTTTTTTCTTGAATTTTGAAGGCTTAGGGTCCCTTCAATTGATTCCTATTTCCTTTGTTTTATATTCGAGACTTGACCTCAAATTCTTTCTTGGCTACTACTTTGTGAAAATTTTAATATTTTAGTGTCAAAGTTCGGTTAAACACTGTCATGTAAACCTCCTTTGGCTTTTTAGTTTTAAAAAACTAAGTATTCGTGGAAATTTTGAGCATCTAGCGCCAAAGTTTAGTTAAACACTATCATATATACCTCTTTCTATGCGTAAATCTTTAGGATACTAAATTGTGACCTTTACAACCTTGGGTTGACGTGCACATTAAAGCTTTGACTTAAAAAATCTATAATTTGAAAAAATCACTTTACCAAAACTTGAAAATATCCTATAAGACAAAGTCTTAAAATTATAAAAGGTACTCTTTGGAAGAAGATCATTTAAGCCAAATCCATTGATCTTTAATATTTTCCCCTTTTGGAAGTATACCTTCTTATTAGATTAGATGTGTTCCTTTGTATTTCCAAAAATTAGCAAGTAATCCGTTAGGAGCTCTTTAGGCCAAACCAGTTGCAACCAGACCAGCAGACTGAGTATACTAAGACTAGAGGAGTGAGCATACGGACCAATGGATTGAGTATATAGACTAGCGGATTATGGTGATGAGGCAAAGTCATGGGCCAATCTGCCAACCACGCTGTGCCATGTAGCAGGAGCTAGAAGTCGAGAACCAAAAGTCGGAAGCCAAAAGTCGAGAGCGGAGAGCCTAAAGCCGGGTCAGGAGCCAGAGCCTAATCAGAGTGATTGAACTAGAGTCTAGATCGAGGTGATTGAGCCAGAGTCCAAAGCGGGGTGACTGAACCAGAGTCTAGGTGGGGTGATTGAAGCCCAAGTGTTTCCACATCATAAACTCACATCATTTGAAACTCAAAAATTTGATTTGAAATCAAAACCATAGGTTGGTAGTTGAAACCACAACCTTTTTTCTTAAAATTTTCACTCAAAATCCAATCTTTGGAGTTTCAAAATTTCTTCATCAATTTTCTAAAAACTCAATCTCCGTAGCCATCATCTCTCTTTGTTCTTTGTTCTTTGTTAGTTAGTTATTAATTGGTATCTTAGAAGGTTTGGGTTTTATTGGTTTTGTTTTATTTGGCCTAATAAGCCAAAAATAAAAAAATAAAATCGATAACCAATTTCTTTAAGAATTAGGGAAAAATTAAAATTAATTAGATTTGATTAGATTTTATTGGAATTTAATATTTAAAGGTTCTAAAATAATTAATTACCATTTGATATTTTGTCCAAATAAGCCAAGAAGGAAAAAACAAAAGACAATTAATTATTTAGAATTAAGAAACATTAACAATTCTCTAGGTTTAAATTAAATTGATTTTTGCTTTAGGTTAAATTCCTTTTGTTTAGGATTTTATTTAGAATCGATTTGTTCTACTTTTGGTGGATTTAATTAATTTTGCAGTATTTTAATAATTACCAAGGGATAGAAATTACTCAAAAACACGCAAAATAGTTGAAATCCATAACCATTTGTGCCTTTTGAATTAGGAATTTACTATTTACCAATAAATTGGGGATTTTGCCATGGATTAGCTAAATGGACAAATATGAGGAGTTTAATGAAGAGATTGCCAAAGAGTGTGTTCACATGATGATGTTTGACAATGGGACCATAGAAATTTACACCTTGGAGGTACATCGACCTTATTTGATTCTTATTCACTTCATTTTGTTGTTCAACTTTATCTTGACAAGTTTTTAGGATTAGGTTTATATTCTTTACTTCAATCCATTGGGAAAAATCTAAAAATTAGATAAAATAGAATAGTCAATTTCTAGGTTAAAATTTAGACTTAGAAAATTATTTCAAAACTCTTAAACTACTAGCAATTCTCACAATTAGTGAAATTAGTGATTTTTTAGATTAGAAAGACGTTATTAAAGAGTTCATTGCTTGGAGGGCACTCTTTGGAAACACCTAGGAAATTTATAGTTTACTTTAGCCACTAAACCCATGTGCTAGATTCTTACTTTAGGTGAAGTTCAGAACACTCACACCTGCCCCGAAAGTAAAAGAGGTTGGTCTCTCTAAAAACATCTCTAGAAACCACATGACCCCGTCCCCTCCAAGCAAGATGATTGAGAAGGTTTAATAAGATGCTAGTTCCCAAGGACAACTAAAATACAACTAAAGCACAACTCAAGACATTTTTTTCTTTTCTTAAATTCAAATTCTATTAGAAAATCAAAAATAGTATTGAATTGTGCTTAAGGTATCCTTGAGGTCTACTTCAAATATAAGTCAAGTACAACTCAATAAAAAAAAAAATTCTCTTAGAATTCAAATTCTATGTAAACAAAAAATATATTGAGGTGCACTTGAAGCACACTTCAAGAGTACAATTCAACATTATTATTTTTTTCTTTTCTTAAAATTCAAATTCTATGAGAATAAAAAAAAATATTGAGGTGTGCTTCTTCTTCAACACATTATTTTACTTTTTATATTGATCTAAAGTCTACTTCAATAGACTATTTTTCTTTCTACTTTATATTATATTTAATGTAAAAGTAAAAGTGTGCTTGAGGTATACACCTCAAACACACTTTCTATATTTTGATTTTGATTTTGATTCAAATTTTTATAACTTCTAATATTTGAATGATTAATTTATTAGTATCTTCTAAAAATTATGGAGTATCTTGTTTTGGAGCAAATTACAACATTGTTTTAAGAAAATTACTTGTTGGATTCATTTTTTAACTCAAAATTTAAAATTCTTAAAACAAATAGTTTTCCAATGTTTGGATGTAGATTCAAGAAGTGGATTTAGATCTAGAAGTGCTTTTTCAGGATCTCTGATTCTCAAGCAAATTGAAGCTCACAACTTCTTCTTGAGTTTATCTTAGTATATATTTTTTTTCCTAATTTCCAAAGTCCAACAACCCTAACAACCAACAATTAAAGAAACGGCATTAAAAACATGTGATTTAGCTTTTTGATCGTGTTGTTAGGGCGGGAATGGCTGGGGTATCACTTGGGCCAGAAGAAGCCCAAGATGTAGAGGGTTCAAGGAAACCCATTTCTCCTTCCCTATTGCCCGTGAATGGGTGGAGATGCTCTTAAGAGTATTGCCACTCATCTACTACAGAGCAACACTCTAATGCTTTGCCCTTCGTAAGAGCATCCCCACGCCTAAGCTAGAGAAATGGCACAGCTAGGGTCTAGAAAAGTAAGTAGCTAGCCAGTGCGGAGGCAAGTTGCCCCACAGCTCGGCTCACTAAATTGGATGGGAGGAGGGACCAACATGGCTTCCTAGGAGAAACATAATGAGGTGGCTCGGTCCTTTTGCTTATTGTCATAATGAAAAAGCCCTCCCATGCGTCAATTGTACCTCGGAAGCCATGCAAAATCACATACCAAGTGAAGCCGGGCACCCTCCATTTCCTTGTTTGCTTGGAAAATTTGGTCATAGCTGGCCATTTGTTGAGCCTTATTTTGCGTGCCGTAGGACAATAAATTTGGCGAGGCCCAACCAAATGCCCACTTTGGACCATTGACCATATTGGCGTGAGGATGCTCTACATGGGCTTTGAGTAACTAGATTTGATGTACTATAAGTTCATAGCTTTGTGCTTCCCAATGCCTTTTCTGATTCTAGTTTTTTTTTTTGGGAAGGCAGGCGCAAGTTTAATTTCTATACAGTATCTTAGCTCATGTTCATTGTCCTATTGCACCGGCCTGTAATTGACAGTTAGAATGAATATCAACATGACCCAAGATGTAGGGTACATGGGGTCAAGGGTGCCCAATGTGGTGCATGGAACATGAGCTCACTGGCTCACTGCTGTCCAATGCTTGATTGACAGTGCCAGGAAGTTGACATTTGCAAGGAGCTGGGTGGATGGCCATCGCCCCAAAGGTAAGGTAGTGCATGGACTAATAAGTTACAGTATTCTGTACGTGAAGGTCAGATTTGGCATAAATTAAATCATTTTTTTTAATCAAGTAGTGCTCCATGTCATGTTGTGAATGGTATGAAGTGACATGAACCCCAGAGAATATGACTTGGAAATTCAATATTGGCACCTGAGTGCCGAATCAAACCTTCACGTCCTAAGGTAGTACGGTATCTTACTCTCTCTCTCTCCAAGAGTCCAAGTGCAGCAGCAGCCAAATCTGATCCACTAAGTTTTAAACTATAAAATAAGTTAACGTATCAATCAAATATTAACTCATCAGAGGATGACAGAGCAAAGCATCTTCTTGGACAAAGTACTGTAAGATACACACACAGTATGGAAGTTCATGCAGTCCTTACCCTGTTGTTCCCTACCCTGCCGTTTCCGGTCTTCATTTGGGAGGATTTCCAAGACTGGTGGATGTGCTTTCGTCGTCCCTGGTAGTTGGTGAGTCCCTCTGGGGGAGGAGTAAGGGATCCATCACCAGAGGGGGACGGGCACCACGGCTACCTTACCTTACTCGGGTATAAACGGGACTGTATGTACAACTGCCGTGGTTACTAACTAAAAGCATGGAGTGGATGTGTAGTGAGGGAGGAGCCTCAAAAAAACACTCATCTAAGGGTTGGTCTGCCTTTTTCATGTAGTCTCTTAGATGAGAGTATTTTTAACTCATTTTTCAGACAAAGAAAAAAAGATGAGGAATCTAACACAAGTGATTTCTCATTTTTTTAAAGCATTATTGAATAATTGATGAACTTTCAATCATAATCTTAGGGCTTACATATTCCATTTACTTGCAACTTCTAAAAGAAGATGGAGAAAGCAATGAGAACGATTGGCTCTAGCAATTAAAAATATTTTTTTCTTAACTCTCTCAATGATCATAGTGGTCAATTTAAGAATCACCTCATGTGTATTTCTCAACTATTTACAAGGGTGATTCTTATTGCTTGTGCAATTTTAGAGCTTCCTATCTTAGGGCTAGAGGGGGGCTATTTAGTGCTAGATTTTTATTTTTTATTTTAAATTGGATGAAATTGCTAGATTGTGGATGAAAATGGAATTATGGATATGCCAATGTGATATTTTTGTATTCAATATGTGGATGATTGTTGAAATTTGGAGCACCACCATAACATTTTATATCAATAGTTTGAAACTCGAAAAGCCCTTATCAACAAGAAATAAGGTAGGAGGTTCTATAAAAGAGTAGGCTCTAAAGTGAAGCACCTCCTTAAATGTATGTTGTTCATGCATGTTTCTTTTCCATAGCCTTTAGTAATGTATAAAACTTGTACATTTTAGGAGGTGCTTTAGTTTTAGAGCCTTGTGCCACTTCAATTTCAAAATTTTATAACTAATTCTTCAAATCTCCAAAAATATATAAAATGACTTAAATTACAAGTCAATTCCACTTGTCTTTCAAGGAAAATTCAGATGAAAAATATTTCATGATGTTTTACCTCCCCAAAATTCAGTTCCAGCTCTTAGATGCTCCATTTTGCCTAAATGGGCCTGCCTGGGTGAGAGGAGCGGGTCAGTTTTCCTCGAGAGTGAGTGAGTTGCTTGCGGAGATGACACAACAAATGCATTTTTCTTTGCAGGCCCCCTCCCCCCTGCTGCAAGTGACAGTTTTGTTGTTAACCCCAAAATGCCGCCAGCACATTCTGTGGCATTTGGATGAGCTGAACAGTCTCTGGCAAGCATTTTTTCATCCATTTTTTTCTTGTTGACCTTTTTTGGAGGGTTATGAAGAGCATCTAAGTTAATTGAATTTATAGTCTTTTCAGTGTATTTTGCTCCTTGCTCTAAATCTGAAATTTCTCTTTGAAAACAACTTCTTTTAGTTTGAGCCCAACTAACAAAATGAAGGCCATGTACTCTAGTTTTTAATCCAATTGAAATTTTTGAAAAATTCATACTATTGATTATTTTATTGCAGTTTGAATTTTGGATGTATTTTCAATGTCTATTTTATTCCAATTCTAGAAGTACACGGAAATTGGGTTTACACTACGATGTTTGTCACTATAATGCACACACATGGTGAAATTTTCAGATTTTTTGGAATAATTTTCTATTTGATGTGATTTTTTCTTCATTTTTCCTTCAAATATTCTCAGAAAAATCAATTTTCCTCTAAAAAATCTAATTTTTTGGTGAAATATAGAAGACATGTAGCTTCATCTCTGAAAAATAAATATAAATTTTTTCATACATATCTACTTCAAAAATGGCAACAATTTAAGTGACATGCATTGAAGCCTGAAACCAATGGTTATAGGCCTAGCGTTTCAGGGTTAATTGAAAGACTTGTAAGTTATATTACAATAAAAACAAGATGAGTGAGAAGGAGGCACACTCTTAACCCTTAACCCTTCATCACCTAAGCTCCAAACGGGTCTAAAAGCATCTTTGCTTTTCAAGCCTTATAAAGTTAAATGTCAATTAGATATAAAAATCTCAACCGTACAATCTTGTAGTGTGCATGTTGTAGATGACTTAGATTAAATTTGGAGTCATTTGGCTACATAGATTGCAAGATCATAATATTTTAGTCTTGAAAAAGATGCTAAAAATGACAGGTGGGTGCCTATAGAAATCATCAATTCTGATATTGTTGAAATCGTTAGTTTAAGAAAATCCAAAACCACACATTGGAAGTCAAACTACTATAGAAGATCTTTCCTTTCCACCCCTAATTCTAAAGATGAATAGTTGCACTTCTATCCTACACAACAAGATACCCTCTCATTCATTAAACAATGCCAAGGTTGTTTTTTAAAAAGACTAAAAAACAACCTTGGCATTGTTTATGGAGTAAATTTTGAGAGTCCAAAAAAATGAAATAGGAGTATTTTCTCCTTGTGATAGAATACTAAGGTTGGAAGTCCACAAATGGACCATCTAAGGGTTAGAATTGAACTTGGGGGAGGTGAAACATCTTGGGATATTTTTCAATAAATTATCCTTGAAAGGCAAGTGGAATTGACATCTAATCTCTAAAATGGACTACCTCCTAAAATATTCATTGTTTGTACGTCGTTGAAGGCTATTCAAAAGAAACATGTACAAATAGTATACATTTAAAGAAGTATTCCATTCCTAAACTTGTGCACTTTTAGAACCTCCTACCTTACCATAATATACAAGCTCTCATAGAAGGATTGACTAATCAATGCAAAAGGTGGATCAACTAGAGTTACTTTTGAAGTGGAGAAAAAACAAGCTCTATAAAAAATGAATAGACTCTTAGGGAGTGCATTCCCATTTTGAATTCCCAATTAAGTTTTTTTCTACTCATGGGTAACATTTTTTCTACATTTGAAGCTTTGATTCATTCCATTTGGATTAGTAATGTGAAAATTGTGTAAAAATCTTGTTTTTAGTGCAATTTCAACATCTTGAAAAAATAACACATATGATTCTTTTTTGAAAGTGATTTTTACAATTTTCAAAAATAATTGTATAATAAGGTTATATTTGCTTGCTGGAACAATCTCACTGTTGGGATTATTGTGTTTCAATCTATCATAGGGCTATCAGCAATTTAATTTTCTTAAATTTCAATCTTCAACTCCACATCTATTAAACGATTTTTTGAGGAATGAAAATCAAGCATACTTTCTTCTTAAAACATTTCTCATTAGGAGGGATTTGAGGGCTGCAAAGGGCCGTTTCGGGACTGTTCCCGAAACAAGGTCTAGGAACAGCTGACCGCTGGTCAGCATTTTGTGGGCGCTTTATTCCCACCCTTGGAATAAAGTGTACACAACCAGGTTCTGTTGTTGTGTGAGTGATCTTTAACGGGTGTCTAACCTACGTGTAATCCAGTTGCGCCTTCCAAGCAATGGATCTTTCTAACTCCTACTCCTAATCAACCCGCTTGCATTTGCTTAGGTGAAAATAACTTCCATTCTAAGGTTTTATTTGCTTTGGTCAATCCTCATTGACCTTTCCAAATAAGCCAAGGATCTAGTCAGGACTTCACCTAATTCCGACATCTTGTTTGTTGATATGATTCCAGGTATTCTTGGGTTTTTTATGTTCTAAGATATCTCTAAAGGATGTTATCCCTGGCTTGTCTTCTAATTATCTTGTAGTCCAATTGGAGTACTATTCTTTCACTACTTTAACTTTGGATATTAATTTAAGTTTTACTTTAATAGAAATAATTTTATCCTTCCATGGTAAATTTTGACCGTTGACCGGTTCAAAATTTACTCGTCAACTACTTTTCTTGGACTTGCTTCTGGCCTTCAACTGTCTACTTGTACTTCTAAATCAAAAAATCTAAATTTCCTATTACTTCTAACTTTGTCTAATTTTTATGGTGTTGGACCTTGGTTAATTCTAAATTCGTGTTACTTGATAGCTGAATTCTATGGCTAAAAGGGAATTACGGGAAAAATTGGGAAAAAGAGTTTCAAAGACTAACCTCCATCATGGCACTTTCGAGGTCTTCGTGTGATTCGATAAATACTCCATTTTGCGCCCGCTCCACCTCCATCTTGGTGTTTTTTGTGCTTTGGTTGAATGCCTTTAACTGGGGTTTTTTCCCCTAAAAATCTCCCTCCTTCCTCCAACTTTGTTTTGTAACTTTCTTGATCTTTTGAGCTCCTTCCTTTTCTTTAAAATGGTTCCAAAGTCAACTTATAAAATATCCTAGTACAATCTAACTTTTGAAATTAATTGCTAATGGTCTTAAAAGTCAACTTCAAGACAACTAAGTTTTTTTCTAATTTTCTTCTAATTTGGAACTATTCTAGAGTGTTTCTAAGATGGGGAATTTCGTTAAAATGGTGGTATTCTACATGCCATTTTCACACCTTGACATCTAGGACAAGTATACATTGCTAATATCTAGGACACTTTTAGATTTCTGAAATCTATGACAAGCATAGATATTAGACCAAACAATCTAAAAAATCTAGGATTGGTATAGATTTCAGAAATCTAGGAGAGTTGTAGATTTCCAAAATCTAGTACAGGTGTAGATCCTAGGATAGAAAAAACGGTTCAGACCGCGCAGTCTAAACTGCTCAAAAGCGCCAATTTAACGAAATGGCGCCATTTTAACGAAATTTCCCATTAAGTCAATTGATTATTTTGTTTTCGTTTTTTATTGTTTGACTTCCTAACAATTCTAAACTATGTTTCCAAAGTCAAAATTCAACTATAGTTTAATGGTCAAATACGGAATACTATATCTAACTCTCTCTATACTACTAATCTCTCATTCCAAACTTGCCCTTGTGTACTTGTGACTTCGAATTTTAGTGGGATCAAATTGTGTCTTCTGATGCATCAAGTGAGCTTAGACTGTCTGAAGGCTCTATGAGGGCTCTGTGAGCTGGGAGGTGAGTTCTGTAAGTTGGGAGGTGGCCGGGTAGAGCTTGGAGATGGTGGGTGAGGCCTGGTCAACGGCCGTTGACCCAGCCACTAGCCCTCTGAGGTCTGAGGTATGCTGATTTAGGTGTTGGTATGCTGGATTGGCTCCCTGGGCTTCTGAGATCTGGGTATGCTGACTTGGGTTGCTGGATGCTGGATTGGCTCCCCTCTGGTGTTTGATTTTGGAATTCTAGTATGCTGGTTTGGCTCCCCTCTCTGATATTTGATTTTTGGAAACTCTCCCCTCCTCTAACTTGGAATTCTCACACTAAATTCTCACACTAGTTCACCCTCAGACTTCCCAAAACTAATTTATCCTTTTCCTCAAACTAGGTACGAATTGGGAGTCCCTTCTTCCTTGAATTCTAATCTTTTCCCACACACCAGTTGGTTGCCTAATTAATTGGCCTTGGACCCTTTTGGTTTTCCCAAATTGGTCTTTCTGATGGTGATGTATGTGAGAAAATTGGCCGACCCCCCTCAGTCAAGCAACCGACTGAGTGAGTTGGGGGGTCGGAAGGGAGTGGGGTGACCTGCCGAGCAGCCACGTGGCACTGATTGCCTGCCGGCTGGGCTCCTGTTCGGTCTGGCTCCTGTTCGGGCTGGCTACCTACTGGCCTTCTGAGGTCTGGGTATTCGGTTGCTGGACTACTGGTCTCTAAAAAACTGGTTAACCCCAACCTGGTATTTCTAAGCCACTATTGGGTCTCCTTAATGGAGATCCTCACAATCAAAACTAAACCGGAGCTGGTGTTATAATTCATAACCTGGGGGCTAGCTAAAGGGAAACAAAAGGTCTCTTTTTCTAAGGAAATATTCAGTGGGGGTGCGAAGCTTCGCCGTACTAGCGGTGTGGAACTCAAAATCTAAGATGACTTCACTAGGGCTCCGCTAAAAGAAGTGTGGATCAAATTCCTTGGTGCAATGGGGACCCAAATCACCCGTTTAAGCTTAGGGGGATTCTCAATAAGCCAATCCAGGCTGTGAATCCCTTGTCAAAAGACTTAAATCGAATGGTATAGGTATCAATCTTCAACATAAAACGCTAATGGAAAATCAAGTGTGTCAAAAGACAAGAGTAGTGGATACCAACCTTGCAAGAGAATCACTTGTCATGGAGATTTGAGACAATGATAGAGATGATGGAATGGAGGCAAGTAGTATAGGAAAGGTTTTGAAGAGAGATTTGGTAATGAAAAGAGTCTTTTGGAATGGAATTGAAGGTTTGATAAAAGAGTTTGTCAATGAAAATGAGGTACTAAGTGTGGAATGAGGGGAGGGGGAGGCCTTTATACATTTCCAAGGCCTCCTCCCCCCTCAAGTTACGAACAAAACAAACTTAAGAAAAAACCAATTTAACGATTTAAAAATCTACCCTACTGCTGTAGCTATCCTAACTTTTGGAGGAATGGTCCGATCGCCAAACGGACAGTGTTATTAGCTCCAGAAGACCCAAATTAGTCTAGGAGAATCCCTACCCCTTTCTTCCAGCACCTAATTGTGCTCAAAAGCTAACATTTACGAACCGGTAAAAAGGGTGGGAAATCCATCTTTTGGAATTGATTTTTCCCAAAGGTTCGAACTATCCAGGGTTGTCAGGAAGGTCCAAGAATGTTGGAAAAGAGTCTAAGTTGACTCAAATCGAACACCATATGCTTTCCAGACGTCGGTCAACCCTCCAAGATCTTGGTAAAATCCTGGAACGTCATTGCCACTACTGATTCTGGTACTTGCCGCTGTCAGAATGTCTTGAAATTTGGCAGGACGCTCATTTATGCTAAAACCTACTATCCTAATTTTTAGTGGGATTTTACCATTACCGTGGAATTTTCTAGGAATTTCCAATTGCCGGTAAAAGCGGTTGACTTCCCATGGAGTCAATTCCGTAATCTAGAAAATTACAAAACTTCCAAGGGATCTTCTAGGAAGCCCCCTAATGACAAGTGCAAAGTTTCGCTAAAAACCCACACTGCCTAATCAAAGTAGAATTTGCACTGTGGCGAGATTAATTCCTCCGGGGAGGAATCATTCCCGTACAAGGGAATCTCGACCAGTTGGCTTCGCCGGGACGCTCGTAGGAGACTGTCGGACTCCCGTGGTGCTGGTGCCATCTCCCGTGAATTGCGTAATATCATGTCTAATCTCCTGATAAGTTGTAGAAATTGGCTCTGAGGAGTCTTTCAAGGTATTCCAAAATAATTAGACCCAATTCTCCATCATTGGCAGGAATTGAATCAATCCTACTGTGAGCATTCTTTTTAGTTGATTTTTAACCATAATAACCCTAAATACGAGCAATAAGCGAAAAAAAGAAAAATCCGAGGCCTGAGTGACAACGACGAGGCTCACACATTTTCAAATAAATAAATAAATAAATAAAATTGGGGGGTCCTGAAATATGAAAAAAAGTCCCAAAAAAGTCGATGATGTGGCAGTCGCTCGACCACGTCAGATTCCTGCATAACTGCGTTCTCAGACCCTGTTTTCGCGATTTCGGGTTGTGGGAACTCACAGGCTCCCAGAGCCCTCAAATCCCTCCTAATGAGACTTTCAACTCAATTCAACAACACAGGTTTTTTAAAATTCAAAATCCATAGTGCAAAGTTTCTCTTCAAATGGTAGTCTAAATCATCTAAAAATTGCAAGTCATTGTTCAAAAATACCTGATTTTTCTAAATATTTGTAATGCTTATATCTTCCAATTTGTATAGTCGAACTTCATGAAAATTTTATTACATGATTTCAGATAAACAAAGTACAAGATCCTTTGGATAGTTTTTTATATTTCAACAAAGTTAAAATAATTCTAAAAAGTTTTTTTTTCTCAATTGAATACAACAAAATTGACAATTTTGAGTGTTATTTGATAGTAAAATGGCCTTGGTTGTGTAGCAATTAATCCTTCTACATTGACTTGTGATCTTGCCAATCTTTGTATACATTTCAAATCATTAGGGTGCAAGAAGGCAATTTTGGATCCCTCTATTTTTATAACCTATTGTACAAAGACCTCTTTTTTATCAATGGAATCAAGTTTCATCTTTTATACAAATATTTTGGACAAAAACTATTAGAATTTATTTTGGTATTGTTCAAATACAAATATTGGTATTGTTCAAATACAAACATTGGTATTGTTCAAATACAAATAAGTGAAGGCATCTAATTACTTCTCAATGACAATTTGAAATTTAGTTACTAATATAATAGTAGCCAATGCAAGATAATATTGATGTCAAGAAAATTTTAAAATCTAAAACCAACAACAAGTCAATGTTTAGATTTCAAAATCCAACATATTGAATCTATATTTTACAATGATTCTTATTCCTGATAATTGATCAACCTAAAATTTGGTATACATCAATCTTTTGCACAAATGACATAGATTTATAAAAGGATCACATTGGAGCCCAAAACCTTAAATTCATTTCTACTAGAGCTGAAGGCCCTATTTTGAATTTATAAATCTATTGATTCTCAAAATTGGAGAATCTATTGATCTATTGATTTTCAAACTCAATTTTCAAAACAAAGAGCAAAAGGCTCAAGATTTTGAACTATTTTTTTTGTTCTAGAGCTTATTCTTTCTTACATTTTCAATGCCTTATCATAAACCTCTTTTCATAAATCCTTCCCGGGCATCAACAATTCAATCTTGACTATTCATTCCTTAATGGATACCTATATTCCTAAACCAATAGTAAACTTTGTAAACAAAATTATTAAATTGACTCCTATTAGTATTAACATGCAGACTAATAGAAACCATGCTTGAGTACATTAAGCTTTAAGGCCTAAATATGGTCTAACTTATAAAAGAGTGACTTAGATCAAGTATAAGTCTTAACCCCTAAAAGCCCATTGTCCCCTTAAGGGACAATTTGGAGTTCGGGCAGGTTCTGTAGACTACAATTTTTAATGAATCTTCTTGAAACTTTCTCATAATATAGGTAAACTGATTAGCTTTGTGGAAATACAATTTATATTTCAATTAGTGCCCAAGAGCAAAAGTTATACTACAAAAAGCGCGGATTTTAACTCAGCGGGCAAAAAAATAAATCCACAAAAACTTGAATTTTTTATTTTTTAATCTTATATATTATATTTTTTTCTATGTGTGAAGCTTTGATTCATTCCATTTGGATTAGATATGTGAAGTTATGAACAATCTTGTTTTGGGGCAGTTTTTGAAAAAATAACTTATAGGATTCATTTCTCAATGCAATTTTGATAATTTTTCAAAAAAAAATTCTTGATAAGGTTATATTTTATTTTTATAACAATCTCACCATTGGTATTATTGTGTTTCAATTCCATCTTAGAGCTATTAACAATTTAATTTTTCTTTCAATCTTGAACCTAGTTCTACTTAATAATTTTTTAAGGAATGAAAATCAAGCATTTTTAAAATAAAAAAATTTCTTAGACTTTCAACTCAATTCTTAAAGACAAGAAATTTTTAATTCAAAGTCCATAGTGTAAGAAAATTCAACAAATGGCAATCAAAGTCATCTAAAATTGCAGGATGGTTTTTTAAAAAACTATGTTTTTGAACTTTGAATGCTCATATCTTCCAATCTACATAGTCAAACTTCGTGAAATTTTTACGACATGATCTCACACAAATAAAGTAGAAGATCCTATGGTTAGATTCTTTAAAAAAAAACTTTTTTCTATTCTTTTGGATGAATGAAGCAAAAATGGTAGTTTTGAGTGTTTTTTGACAAAAAAATGGCCTTGGGTCTTTAGGGGTTAAATCTTAGGAAAGGCATTTAGGCATTACAAGACATTCTAAGGCCCAATGCTCATTAAATTCTCAAAATTTGATTGGCTAAGAGCTAAAAATTTGGACTTTGGATTGCATACTATGTTCGAAGTCCCTAAGACTCTAAAATGCTTGCATGGCAATATTTTTTTGGAGGTTGGGTGCTAAGAAAGTGGAACTTTTGAGTATAAGTTGGGTTTTCCAAATATGTAGATCCAACTTAGGTTCTAAATTCCAACTATTGTTTTAAATGAAGAAGAGGAGAAAAATACTATAATTTGAATCTTCATAGATTGAAATTATGCTGAGATTAGCCCAATTGATATTTGATACTAAATGTACCTCCAAAATGGATTTTTGACTTCTTGATTTTTGACCTATATTTTGGACACTTCACTACTATATAATATTATACATGAGATAAGTTGAGACTTTAGCTTTCATACTATGAGGTCCTACGTTTGATATTTTATAATCACCTTCCACAATCATGGGATGTTAGAACTTGATTTTGAATTGGTACCAAGAAAGTTGGAACTTGGGATGCAACTAGTCAAAAGCATCCCTTAATCTTTATGGTGACATGTTTTTTGCTAACTTACAGGTGTTTCACACTACTTTCCAAATCCCAACTTTCTTAGTACCAATTCAAAGTCAAATTCTTATTTCCTTAGGTTGTAATAGGTGGAAAAAAAAGTGGGACTTGTGATTCAAAGTGTGAAGGCCAAAGTCCCAACTTGTCTCTTGTACAACAATGTATATCAATTTAGTCCCTTCTAGAAAGTAAGAAAAATCATTTTGGGGGCTTTTTTCATCAAATTTACTTTGGAGAAAAATTTAGTTTGTGAGAAAGCTTTGTATGGTATTTTTCACTTTCTTTTATGTTTCAAAAAATTGTTGGGTTTTAGAGGCCCAATTGGGTTTCCATTTTGACTTTCAAGTTCTACTTCCTTAATACCAAAACTTCTAAGAAGTATAGCCATGTATACATCATAGGTTTTTTTCATATAAATTGAAGAAGTGCCATAGTGGTGATATAAAATGTTATAGTGGTGCTCCAAATTGCAACATTCATCCACTTATTGGATGTATAGTATGGGTTTTAATCCACAATTAGGTGATTTCATCTAATATATTTTTAAATTTCAAAGTTGTCTAGTGATTTCATCCAAGTTTTTTGGCATTTTTTGTAGTGTTTTTAGCCTAATTATTTTTCTAGTGTAATCTGGCACTAGAAAGCCAAAAAAAGAAAAGCCTTGGTATGCATTTTGGAATGATGTGGAACTTGGGACTTATTGTCAGAAGCCATAAGTTTCAATTTTTTTCCCCTCCAAAAATTAGATTTTGATAATTCAATAAGACTTGAGACTTGAGACTTGAGACTTAGTGTGAAATGGCCTTAAATGAGTCTCATTTGGAATAAGTTAGAGTCTCATGGAAGGGGCAGTAAGATAAGGTAGGATCATCAAAATGCAACACTAGTCATTCTTGAACATCTAGAAAAGAACATAAATCCAAGCACGAGTGGACCCAAAGAAGACATGAGGGGTTCCAAAGGAGACAAGTGAGGTTTCAAGAAGTTGTCACTCTTTCAAGAGATGTCCGATTATCTACATAGGATTCAAGGTTACAGTGTGTTACTTTTGGGTGTTTCGATGCCAACTTTGGTGTTAGTCTAGTGTATTCACATCAAGTGCATCTACATAGTTGTTTTCAAAAATTCAAATTATATTCCTACAAGCTCAGAAAAATTAAAAACCAATTTTGTTAATTTCATAAACCATTTCCTATCAAATCCACATCATTTTATTTTGTAGCTATCCTCAAGATCTATGAGTTTGAAACTAGTGTGGCTTTGAGGTGCTTCTACCTTAATACTGTATGTAATGTAGGAGCACCCAAATTGAACACTAGTTGTGTATGGACACCTAAAAAAGAACCTAAATCCAAGTGCAAGTGGACCCAAAGAAGACATGTGGGGTCCTAAAGTGAACAAGTGTGGTTCCAAGAAGTTGTCATTCTTCCAAAGAATGGCCAATCACACACATGGGATTCAAAATTAGAGTGTGTCACTTTTATGTGTTTTTGTACCTACTTTGGTATTAGTCTAGTGCCCATAGTAGGTGCATCTACACAATTGTTTTCAAAAACTCATACTATATTCATACAAGCTCAGAAAAATATGAACCTAATTTTTTTTTAATTTTCTGAACTGTTTCTTAACGAGGCACGTAATCTTTCTCCCTCCACACCTACTGCATCTCTTGATCCAGTGTCCGTTTGAGGTGCTTCTCCCTTCCCATGCACTCCAGTCCGTCCACAACTGAGGCTGGAGCCCTGGTTGAAATACCTTATTATTTCCAATTTCCAGTGCCCGAAACTGTACGTGCCTGAGGTGGTTCCTAAAAGTAAGATCAGATCCACTCCAGTGAGGTTAGGTGTGGCCGCCCGGGCCCAGCCACAAGAAGTGCTACAGTATGGTAAGCTTCCTCAGTTGTCTTTCATGGAATGCACAGAAGCCTTTTGACAGGAAGTCACCGGAAATAGTTACTGCTTCCTTGGAGTGCCCACTGTATCATTATTAGTATGAAGTTACTACAAGCAAGCACTGGCTGGAAATCGTTGAGCTGCCGGCGTCCCTTGTGAGTGCAATTTGACAATTTGGCCATTTGTCTTCCTCTGACCCCTGAAAAGGTCCAGTCCATGGTCCATGCACATGTGGATAAAGTGCTGATTTCTGGAGAGGCGTGAATCATGAGCGCATATTCCGCCCCTTTTGGTGAAGTGAGGATCTGTCCTGCCCCAAAATAACTGGCACCAGTGAGGTCTAAGAGACCCCAAGCGAGAGAAGCCAAGGGAGGGAGGAATAGGCGGGCGCCCCACAGCCCAGCCCCCGGTCAGTCAAAAATTAAGTTAGTGCCAGTCAATGCGAACGGCAAGAAAAGGCACGAACTGGAAAGAGCTGCAGGCAGGCCTGCATGCCGTGTGTTCCACACTTCTGTCAGGAAAGACTGAGGAGAAGAGAAGATAGACTGAGGAGTTCAGTGAGTTCAGGGCCTGCCACCCTGGCCGGCCTGGCCCGCTTGCGTGTAATTCACCCGTTTTTTGTATCAGGTAAATTGTTTTTTGTCTCTCTCCGCTCGGCTGATGCAAGGGAGCGTCTGAGGGATGAGGTCCAGCCCCCCGTCAGCGTTGTCCTGCCACTTGCCACTTGGAATGGAAAGAAAAAGATCTGTGCCAGGGTGGACTTTCCTGCCACTTGGCATGGCAGCCGCCCGGGAGGGGTCGGATTCCAGGCGACAGCCTGGTGCCAGGCCGGGCGGGCGGGCGGGCGGGCGTCGGAAAAGATTCCAAGCAGCACCAGGGAGCAAAAGTTAACGTCAAATCATACAGTGAACGACTACAGTGAGCTACACTGTAGTGAAGACGGACGGACGGACGGAGGGAGGGAGGGAGGGAGGAGGCAGGGCCAGGGAGAACTGACCCCCTTATTGCCCTAGACGGTAAAAACTGACCCCTATTTTGTGCCGTGCAAATTTTGTATATTTCACCCTCCCTAGCTAACTTGGGGCCTCTGATTGCAAATATAAATTCAGAATTTGCAAAAAAAATTCATAAGTGGCAAGAAAACAAATTTCAGTGTTTTACCCAGGGGTAAGAAGGGGGCAATAAGGGGGTCAGTTCACCCTGGCCAGGAGGCAGGGACTCAAGTTGGTATCTTATTACACTCAGTAACTTGTAGGAAGCCTCTGCCCGGACGACCAGGTAACTTAGTCGGCATGCATGGACGGACGGACAGAGGGATGAGCTGAATTGCTAAGATTAGTTACATTAACGTAGAAAAACACTGCTCTTGCACATGTTCCTATTCTTTGTTCGTAGACTCACCTAATTATGTCCCTAGAACTTTGGTGAATGTGTCCTTCAAATACTTAACATTGATTCTCTAACATGTGTGAAGGGCACATACTTCACTTTCATTCATTGACACTTAAAGTGTTCAAATTTGGCTGCACTTATATGATAGTTTCAATACATTAGGCAATTGGCACTTTGAAAACTCATAAAAAATTACATACGACATTTGAAAAATCTATTTATGATTTTCATTCACTAATATTATTTAAATATTATTTTTTGAAAAAGGCGCTTTCAACTATGTTGAATTTCTTATATTGACAATTTTGGGTGCTCCTACTTTAGCGCTCATTCAAATAATAGCAATGTGTAATTGTGTATGGATCAAAATACAGCAATTGACCTTCTTCATCTTTGGAATTGGGAAGTAAAGTGAATTGAAGTTTCCTCTCTCCTTCCAAAGGGAAAAAAAAAAAGGAGTTGCTTTTCTTTGATTTCTTCTATTTTCAATGAACACAAAGTTTTCATCATATAAGAGTTTTTTTGAAACAAAAGGGGCCTATTTTGGAAGCCAAAATGTGCAATCCATCACTAGAAGGCCTTAGGTTGGAGATATGTAGGTGACAAATAATAGAAGGCAAGAGTAGGTAGCATCAATAGGTTGTAAATTAAGCCTTAATCAAGAGACCTTTGTCTCCACACATTTTCATCTTGCTACCAAATACTATTGTGGTAAGCCATAACATCTTTGTGTTGTTTTGTTTGTGTTAGATTAGATTGCCTACAATGCACTAGAAGAAAGTATGCTTTAGTAGAACAAGCTTTAAGATTCATGCCTTATCTAATTAGTTATACTATGACAAGTTAGGTCAAGTATGGGTCTTAAAGTTTGGTCAATGAAGCATGTTTTGTACTAGTGCAAGGACTTCATGTAGTAGTATTGTTTTTATTATTTTTTGTAATCGAAATAAAGTTTCAATATTTCCAAATAACCATAATCATAATGGCATTTTTAAATCTATTTCAATGATTTTTTTTAATTAATTTAATTTTTAATATATCACGTACTATCTTACTACAAATTTTTCTTTCCATTGCATTTTTTCCAACCCCATTTTTTCCAACTTCATTCAAATTCAACACCTTTCCAATTAAAATTAGTAAATGGTATTTGTAATCTAAACCTAGAATCCTAAAACACCATAAATGCACTTATGTAGTGACATTTTAAGAGTTTCTAGTACCAAATCTATATAACTTAATATATTGGGTTAAGTTTGGATAATGTCAAATAAATTATGGTACGTAATAACAACTAGTCCATTTTTAAAACTGAAGATTTGAACATGTTAAAACCATAAAGCCAAATGGAAATAATCAATCATACTGAAGTATAGTAATCCAAGTACCATTGACTTTTTGCTTGTCAACTTATATGAAATTAGTCCTCTCATAAGATTTTGTATTGTTGATCCCTATCTTTATGGAATATAAGATTCTTCTTAAACATACACTAAATTGGATTCTTCTAGAACATATACAAAATTCTATTTTAAAAATTCCTCTTTTCCATTAAATATATTGACTGCAAACATCAAATGAAACTGCTAAGACTATTAACACATTCAATTCATAGAAATATGGAATGAAACTAGTAGACTACTAACACATTCCTAATACATAAGAGGTTTTTCGGGACAAATCTCCTGTCGATGCTCCAGCTTTCAACTTCCAGTTCCCTACGTTGCTCCCTCTCGGTCCAACCTGCAAGGATTCACCCAGTCTATGGATCCCCTTCCTCACATCGAATGTTACCAATTAGTCAAGCAAATGGCTTAAACACCAATAGTTTATCCACGGATTGCAATGTGAGCCAAAGAAGCAAGGATCAACAGAGGTTCATAATATTAACAAAATGTGAGATGAGAGACACGACCCTCTCACTGGCCTTGAAAGGAAATTAGGATCATCCTAAACCCTAACTTCCACAACCGCATGAGAGGTGTAATTGTTCTCCTCTAATTCCCCTCCTAGCCTTAGTTGTCATGCAGTCCAGATGTATGATAGAGTCATAACATTACCCCCTCTTTGAGGTTCGATGTTGTGGTTCTGGTGCATCAGGGTGTCGTTGATGAAATTTCTTGACAACGTTTGGAGCGTTCTGTAAATGAAAGAGACTGTTTCAGCCTCGTTCCCCATTTCTGTGAACCAGCCCTGCTGATCAGAATAAAAAAATATTAAAAAAAATAAAAAAATAAAAAAATATTCTTAATAAAAAAATATTTTTTTAATTTAATAAAATATTATTATCTGATGTGGCAGTCTCCCTGCCACATCAGATCACTGTAGATCAGCTGCTGCAGCGAGTTCTCACAGTTCGGGAACTCGCAGTCTCTCAACTATGGAAGAAAACCTCTTATGTAACTTGAAACACAACTTGTCCAACGTCTATAAACTAATGACCTACCAATTAATGACCTATCCACCAAGCCAACTCACAAGGAAATAACACTAATTAAGACTTTTGGTCCAATAAATGAATATTAAGAGGGTACCCTAAGTCTACTTTTTTTCTAATGCACCCCATTAATCTGTGCCCTATAGTACTTAGAAGACATCCTATAGAATTTTCTATATACTATAGTATATGCAAACAAATTGTAATTTTTATATCAAATGTTTATTTGGCACCCTCTATTTGTTTGTATGCATATACCTACTTCTTCTGCTCATTGCACCCTTGGAGATTTGTTTGCTACACCTATTTTTTCAAGTGAGCTTTCTCTTTCATTACTCATATATGGTTCCACTACAAAAAAAAGGGATCCTAATCAACACAAGATGAACTCATTTGTATTGATTGTAGAAAAATTGGAATTTTGTATGTTGATCTAACAATCCATCAAACACATTTTGAGGGTAATTTTATACCTCATTTAAACATGGTAGAAAAAATTATCTCAAAAAACTTTGAACTAATAGAAAGATAGTAAATCAAAAAAACTTTCATCTTCAAAAATCCACTTGCCATTTAAAGTCTCCAATCAAAAGTTATAGATAAATTTCTAAGAGGGGTTAGAAGGAATAGTTTTTTTTAACAATTCAAAACTTTTTTTTTGAAATTTGTCTATAAATTTTGGTCAAAGACTCAAAATGTCAAACAAATTTTTCGAGATAAAATTTTGATTTGATTTCCCATTTTTTTAGTTCAAATTTTTATGAAAAAATTATTCTACTATACCTAAATGAGATCTAAAATTCTCTTTCCAACACAATTTCTTGTCTAGATTTAACTATAAGTAGATGAGCTCCTACTCATCCTAATTTATGTATCATATATGGTTTGTTCTACTTCCTACCATCCCAATTGAATAAAAGAGGTTGTTATCTCTGTTCATCTAATACCAATCCAAGTGGCACTACTATAAGAAAACAACAAATTCTAGGACGTAAAAAAAAACGCGATTTCGTGTCAAACACAATGTCACCTAAAATCCGTTAAAATGGACAAGCAAAAAACATGTCGGAAAAACGGAAAACACGTTCTTTTTTTTTGGACATCCTTCAAGACAAGTTAATTTGAGGGACCCAAATAGTTCCACTTGGTAGTGCGGGAAGGTCCACATCAGTAATTTTTTGGCGGGTAGTGCCACCTATGATTTTTTTTCATCCATTGCCTCATCCATGTTTTTTGTGACGTAGACCCCCAAATTATGCCGACATGGGCTTCTAAATTATGTTGACGTGGACCCTAAATTATGCTGATGTAGCATGCTTTGTCAGCACACTTTTCAGTCACTTAAAATTTTTAATGGTGTTTTCTAAGATGTCAATTTAGATGTTTTTTTGAGACATCAAATTAAATGTTAGTTAGTACATACTGTATCTACAAGGCCAAGTCAGAAAAAAATAATATTAAATTAAAAAATAAAACAAAACAATTAAATTAAAAAACTTACCATTTACCTTCTTGAGAATTTTTGATGACAAAATGAAAAGATCACTTCATTTATAGTTAATGAAAATGAAGGAGGGAAAGAGTATACTTATATCTTTTCTCAACTCTAGGTGAGACAAAAGATATGGGATTTGAGAAAATGGCAACTTGACAATTGAATATGTTGATGTCATTTGAGACATGTCACGTCATTTCAGACATGTTGATGTCATTTCAAACATTGAGATGTTTTCTTAAACATCTCAACGTTATTTTTGTATATCCCATGTGGATTGTCTCTTCTCTTACCACTGGACTAGTATAAAAACCACTTGTTTTTATCCATATTATGCATCCAAATCATCCATCCATTCCCTTTTTCTTTGCAAAACATGCCACGTGGCTGCCCTTACTCTAAATTTTTCACTTGTGGTCAATTTTTTACTACAGACCGTAAATTTTTTATGAATTTTTTCAAAATTAGAATGAACTCTTTGCTAATGTGGCCATCTATGTTTTTGTGTATGTTTGAAAAAATCTTACCATGTTCTATGTGACGTCCAAAAAAACATCCTTGTCTCAATGGACATATTCACGTTGCATGAAAAACATGCAATGTTTCCAGTGACATCTAATAAAATCTTGTGTAATTAAAACTAACAACTGCGAGCGTTATCGCGTTTTTTTAAAAACATGACTTGTTTTTATTTTGACAACACAGAAAATGCAAATTTCTTATAGTGCACTTGAAGTTGAATTCTTCTCAATTCATAGCATTGCTTTGAATATAGTGCTCAATTTTGGAAAATAAGTTTCAATTAAATTTTCAATTAGATTTTATAGTCCTATCTTTGTGGTGTTTTTGCCTATGTAGCATTTTATAAATTTGAATTTTTAATATTAAAAGTTTGATTAAATCTTGAAAGAAAATCAACATAGCTATGTTGATTATTTGTTCAATCAAGATGTCCTAACCAATAGAGATAATCAACATATATCATTTCATTTTCATATTGTTTTTGACATTATTTTTCTTGTAGTATCCTTATTTATCCTTGATTTCAAATACTCCATGATGGAATTGATTCCTCTCCGTCTCTATGCTTGTCCTTGTCTATGCTTGTCCTTGGACTTTGGCAACTTGAAGAAGTTTTCTCATAGTCGTGAAGAGTGATCCATTGTTGCTACAATGTTGTCAAGATTTCAAATTTAGAATTGGAAGAATTCAACTGCCCTCATAAGTAGTGGGCACATCTCCTTGCAATTAAACAATGGTGGTGTTGACAAGATGCTACATGCAAGTGTTGTTGGATACATGTCATCTTTCTACCTCATTAATTCCTTCATTTGTATTATCTTTTTGAATTTTTATAAGGATATTATTTACTATGCTATTGTGAATTTCAAGAGCTTTAGCCAAGTTCACTATCATGAAGTTTATAGCACAAACAAACTATCTATTTAGGTCCATTTTGTTATCTAATGTTCTAGAATTGTATGGCCAAATTCTAGTGCCTATTCATGAATCTTTTTTAACTGTTTAGTTCAATTAGAATTGTCTTTAATGTTAAATCTAACCACTGTACTAAATTCTTCTTCTATGCATTTCTCCCTCTATTTTGAAGGACCTATTATGGGTGATTCTAACTCTACTTTCAAGTTAGAATCTAACACATGGGTTATATAGCTAAGTGAATGATAAATCTCTTTGGGGTGTTCAAAAGAGTGCCTTCTAAGCAATGAACTCCTTAACAACATCCTTCTAATCCTAAAAAATCACTAATTGTGGAAATTGTTAGTAGTTTAAGGGTATTCTAATTTGGCAATTGACTATTCTATTCTATCTAATTTTTAGGGTTTTTTCAATGGGTTAAAGTAAAATATCTAAATCTAATTATTCTAACTAATCCTAAGAACTTGGCAAGGTAAAGCTAAACGACAAAATAAGGAGAATAAAAATCAAATAAGGTTGACGTACCTCTTGAGTTTAAATTTCCATGGTCTCATCAAACATCATCATATAAACATACTTTTTGGCAATCTCTCCGTTAAACTCCTCATGATTGTCCATCTTGCTAATCCATGACAAATTTCCCAATTTATTAGTAAGTGGTAATTGGCCTTCTACTCAATGCTAGTTTTTGTTTTTTTTCTGATTTTTTTGGAATTCAGTCCTAACACAGGAAAAAAAATAACACTAAAAATTAACTAATACTTAAGCAAAACAAAACAACCATTACACAAAAATTGGTAAATAGTGTTGGCAACACTAATTTGCTGAGATAACACTAATTATGATTATCAAGGTTAGTATTAGAAGATTATTTATCCATTCTAACACTAGTTTAGCTCTATAGTAAATTACAGTCTTCTAGGAAAGGGACAAATTTTTGCGGTGGGAGGCAAAATTAAAGTTTTCTAGGAAAGGGACAGATTTTCACGGCGAGAGGCAAAAATTACAATTTTATAGGGAAGGGACAGATTTTTACGGTGGGGGGCAAAAATTACAATTTTGCAGGGAAGGGACAGATTTTTATGGCAACAATTAAGTGTTCCAATACTATTTACACATAAGTTGAAAAATAGTGTTGGAGATAAAAAACAGGGAACAATACTAATTATCACCCAACACTATTTACCAATTTTAGTGTAGTAATCTAATTTTATAGGGTTTTTTAAAAATTAAGCTTGAAAAAATAAAAAAATAAAAACTAATAGCAAATGGTTAAGGAATGTTGTTAAATGCCAATTAATTATACCACCTTTGAAAAAATGATAAAGTTCCACAATTGAATTTTAATCAATGATCGCATATTCAATGTATGATATTTTGGCACCTAAAGTCTTAGAGGCTTCATTTTTCAAGTAAATTTTGAGGGACAAAAGAGCTATAGCTCCGTTGTATGGAGGCAACCCTAGATACACCTGTCGCAATTTAGTATTATAAGGATTTAGGCACAGAAGGAGGTACACATGACAATGTTTAAGCCAACTTTTAGTAGAAAATTCCAGAGAATGTTCACAAAAATTAGTATTTCAAAGTCTAAAAGTCAAAGGAGGTATCAAAGACATTGTTTAACCAAACTTCAACGCTAGATACTCAAAATTTTCACGAAAACTTAGTATTTTAAAACTTAAAGGTCAAAAGAGGTACACATGACAATATTTAACCGAACTTTGGCGCTCAAATCTTAAAACTTCTACAAAGTAGTAGCCAAACAAAAGATTGAAGTTAATCTTCTTAAGTAAAACAAAGAAAATAAAAATCAATTAAAGAAACCCTAAGCCTTCAAAGTTCAAGAAGAAAACAAAAGAAATTTGGCCAAAATCTTGGTATAAGAAGTGCTTCGACTACGCCGGTAGTCCCAAGGAGATCACTCCTTGTAATTTTAAGCATACACCTGAGTTAAGAGGGTATTTAACATAGGGCTATTTACCTTCATTTTTGTAATTAAAATGATCGTATTTTTACATATAAATTCAATCATTTGGTTTTTATAGTTAGGCTATCTTATATACAAAATTTATATGTCTAAATTTTTCATATCCATTTACAACACACTATAAAAATAGTGTCTTACATATACACTATTTTTTAAATATATGCACTATTTGTATTGTAGTACAGTTTCAAATGACAAATAAAAATGTAAAATGCAACAATAGTTTTAAATATTCTAAATTCTATGCCATGTATTCTGAACAACCTAATATGGTGAATAATAAATATCATAGAAACATTAAATATAGTTATAATATTAAAACTAAGAAAAACACTAATACTAGTAATATAACATGAACAACATGAAAAATTGGCACTTTAAAAACATTGTATATTAACCCAAGAATATGACCTCTATTTTAATATAGAGACTATATATTTTATTTTTACATATGCATTTACAATGGTTTTGAATTTAGAATCAAAAAATAAAAGAGTATTTATTAAATACTAGTAAAAAGAAGATGATTCTAAACATTTACAAGTATATGTTCAAGTAGTTGAGGCAAATTTAGAATTTGTAGTGTCAAAGTATAGAAAAGATTTCATGCAAATGTTGCACACTCTACACCAATTTCTTAATGGGTACTTTGTGTGAACACAAATCTCCATAATACAACCTCATTGTAAATTTACAACTCGATTCTTTTTGTCTTGGAACAATAGATTCTTACATGCTGTTATGTAATTGGTATACTCAAGGAAAGATTTGTATGTATAGGCTAGAATTATTTGATGATAACAACAAATTTCATGAAAAACATCCTTAGATTTACTAAATTGTGTAAGTTTTATCATTCAATTAAAAAAATTTGTTTACATCTATATTCATTGTACTACAAACTTTTTATATGAATCCTATTTGTAAAGGCTAATTTATTAATAAAAATTCCTACTAAATGATGTTTATACATGATAACCTAATTTATATATAATAGGATATGTGACATTTCAAGAACCCTATAGTAGTTCTATATATATATAAAATTTATCCCTTTTGAATTAAATAGACCCTATCTTTTAACTCACGTAGTTTTCTAAAAATTGCGAGTAATCTCCCCGGGCCGGTAGTACAAAACAAAGAGAAAATAGAACAAAGTGTCGCTATGCGAGAAATGAGGGTATTGGCAACCTTGAGGGGGGGTGTCCTTATATACTCATTTCCGGGCCCTTTACGGTGAGTTGCCAATGAAAATACTTTGTTATTTTTCCCTAGATATTTTCTAATCTATCCTAATTGTAATTTCAAAATAATATTTGTTTAATGATGAAAAACTTTAGAACCCTCCCCATTTAGCTAATAAATCTTGGCCAAATCAAATCTAAGATCTTTAACACAAGATATTTTGAAATTAATGCTAATCTACCTAAACATTTTGCAAATGAACCAAAGTTATTTTGCAAATTGTCTTTCTTTAGTCTAAAGTTGGCTTTTTATGCAAGAAAGAGATTTTGACTAGATCCAATCTTTGATTGTCCAAAAAAAATTTCCAAAATCACTTCTAATTAACTGCAATTAACAATAAAAAAAGTCAAATTAAGAGGTGACCTTCTCTATCTTTTAGGAAACAACTTGAAATAGAAAATCGTCTGCATCATTGTCTTCAGAAGACCCCAATTAGTACAAGGGACCCCTTACCCCTCATTCCTAGGCCATTTGTAAGTGCAAATTGAAATTATAATAACTCCAATTAAAAGTCAAGAATCTAAGTTTTGGAGTTTTCACTTTTTGATGAATCTGTGTAGTCAGGGTGCATTAGAAATATTTGTGAGAGCAAGAAATGTCTCTTCATTTACTCCAATTGGACACTGTTAGCTCTTGATACACTAGTCAACCCGTTACTAAGTTATAAATTCTAATAAAATTTGATGTCGGTGCTGATTTTGGTAGTTAGGAATGTTGGAATGTCTTCAAACTTGACTGGGCACTTATTTAGTAAACAAAATCCTAATCTAATTTTTAGTAAGATTTTACTGCAATATATGTAATTTCTAAGAATTTACAAATATGTTTGTCTGCGATTGACTTTCCATGAAGTGAACATGGAATTTTGAAAAAAATTGAAAAAAATTGGATAACATCTAAGACACTCCTAAATCCTAAGTGTAAGCTCTACGCTCACTTGCACTTGTCTAATTTTAATAATTTTGGGATTTCAATTGCCCAATTGGACAATTTAATTCCCAATACTTAGAAATCTTGGACAATTGGTGATTCTTTTTAGCTCCTGACATGCTTCTATCCTAAAAACACCTTTCTATAGACTCTAGTCGTCAATTCCTCCACCTCCATTGTTCTTCTACTTCAAATCTCAAAGTTACCTACATGATTTTTTACTTGTAAATCCAATTCTCATCGGAATTGGATTTAGACCCTTATACAAACTCTTTAGACCTAAAATAGACTTTGTTGGCTTAGCTAGTCTTTCATATGCATCCTTAAAAGGTTGGTTTTGTACAAACAAACATTAGATGTAACTAACTCTCATATCCTCACATCTCTTGAAATTGTTAACCATTCTCTCAATGACACTTCTAAAACTTAGAATGATGGAAATCACTAGATTTAGGAATTTTCTACCTTCTAAGATGTTTCCTCACCACTTTGGTAGAGACTACTACCAAAACACTCCTAACACTCTTTTTGTGTGCTTTCTTCAATAATTAAGCTAAAATTTGTAAAATATTCATAAAAAATAGATTCAGAGTTCTAAATGCCAACTTGAGGGCTCACACCTATATATTCCTATAACCCAAAAATGTATACTTGAAGGTGTAAAGATATTGACAACGAGAGGCTACAATTTGTAATTTTTATACACTGGTAATGTTATGACATCCCAACTAATGGTGGATGCCTTGTGCACTACTTCAAAGGTCACATGTGACTTTTGTCCATCAAGTATCAATAATTGCCTATTGGTAGATGAAATGCCCCTATAACCTTCTAATGCTTGTACAAAATGTGAAATTCATAATGAAAATAAACAACTAGTTATCCAAACTTTAGCTTACATGGCCATGGTCACTCTTGCTTCATTCTTTTCTATAAAATTCCTTTGTATGAGCTTGTTTTTAAAAATATTGAAATATTTAATGTGATTACTTGTGGCACTAACATATGTAAGGATAATCGACGACTCTCAATGGTTTGAGATCATGTTGTGAACAAAGCAAGAACCACACTTTGCAAACACTAAAGTACTATTGTTGTCATGTGAGCTGTTGTGAGTGTCATAGTTGTCATCTAGACCTCAAATTTTATTTTTTTCGCTTTTGGCTCAGTTTTATAAATATTTCCAATGAAAAAGACATAAAAAGAGGCTTTACATTGTATTTTGTGGAAGTCTATATGAATATGGTGTATTAGTCCTAAAAATTTGGAAAGTGCCTTAAACATTTTAATTTCAATCTCCTAGTGTTCAATTAGTTGTTAGACAAGCCAAATAGGAGTTTCGAATGAACTTTGATTAGATAGCCATAATACTTAATACATGTTATACAAGTGATAAAACCTCTAAGTGAGGATATTAGTCTATTAGACATTTAGATGATAGGAGTTGGAAAGTTTAAGCATAAATAGTCTCTCAAAGTCTTGGAAACATAGTTGGAATAAACTCTTATAGGTTATCATTCTATTGGTAAGATTGATTGAAAAAAAAAACATTTTATTATACTTTGTACATTAAATCCTAGAGATACAAAGAATTCACAACCGGAGATGGGAGAGAGGGAGAGGTTTCTAGCTTAAAAACATGCTAAGAGCGCAATAACAACACTAGTTCATGAAAATTTCCTAATATGGGAATCAATAGTGCTATTCTATGAGCTTGTGAGCATGAGCCTATGAGCATAGAGTAGGGATTTTGTGAGCATAGAGCTTAGAAATTTGAAGAAACATTAGAAAACTTAATTCTATTTATAAAAATAGATTTCATCTTAAATTTTAAATCAAAACTTTATATTTTGATAAATTTTAGTACTCATTATCGTGAACCTACTACTGTGGATGTATTACTATAGTTATGTTGAATTTTGATGAAAATTCTAACTTTCAATATTAGAAGTATACATTACAAAGATGAAGAATCCAATTGATATGAAAGATGAATGAAGATGGAATTAAGTTTGTATATAATATTAGTTGATCATTGTCTTGTAATAATGTAGATCTTCTTGGGGCCTAAGGAAAGGTACCAATAATTTTCTATTGATATATTGTTATTGAAGTTGTTTAGATTTTAGAAAAAAAATTGTTGATAAGGATCTTTGTTACATTGAATTTTATTTTGGTTGATCATTGTCTTGTAGTATTGTAATTCTTCTCAAGTTCAATAGGAGAATATCAATTATTCTCTCTCATTTGCAGATTAGTGAACTTGTTGAAATTTTTGAAATTTTTTTTTTCATAGGATTTTATTATATGTGGAAAAAAATTAGTTGCACGAAATTTTATTTTGTTCATGCCTATCTTATAGTAGTGTAGGTCTTCTCAAAGGCCAATGTAGGCACCTACACTTTTGTCTTAACCCTTAAAAAGCCCATTGTCCCCTTAGGGGACAATTTGGAGTTTGGGCATGTTCTAATGACTTCAATCTTTAGTAAAATTTTTGAAACTTTCTCATAAGGTAGGAAGATTGATTAGCTTTGTGGGAATATAATTTGTATTTTAATTGGTGTACATAATCAAAAAGTTATAACACAAAAAGTCCAAATTTTGACTCGGCAGGCAAAAAAATAAATCCACAAAAACTTGAAATTAATTAAATTTTTTTTAATCTTATAGATTATATTTTTGTCTATGTGTGAAGTTTTTATTCATTCCATTTGAATTAGTTACGTGAAAGTTATAAACAATCTTGTTTTTTTGGCAGTTTAAGCATCTTCTTCAAAAAATAACTTGTAGGATTCATTTCTAAATGTAATTCTAACAATTTTTCAAAAAAAAAATTCTTGACAAGGTTAAATTTCCTTTCTAGAATAATCTCACTGTTAGAATTATTGTGTTTCAATCCCATCTTAGAGCTACTAACAGTTTAATTTTTCTTTCAATCTTAAACCTACTTCTACTTAGTAATTTTTTAAAGAATGAAAATCAAGCATTTTTATTTTGAAATTTTTTTCTAGACTTTCAACTCAATTTTTGAACATAAGTTTTTTTTAAATTCAAAGTCCATATTTCAAAAAATTCAATAAATGGCAATCAAAGTCATCTGAATTTTAGGACAATGGTCAAAAAATTGTTTTCTCCTACTTTGAATGCTAATATCTTCCAATCTATATGGTCAAACTTTATGAAATTCTTACCACATAACTTTAGCCAAACAAAGTAGAAGATCCTACGGTTCGATACCATAAAAACACTTTTTTTTTGTTCTTTTAGATGAACCCAACAAAAATGACAGTTTTGAGTAGTTTTTGACAGAAAAATGGCCTTAGGCCTTTAGGGGTTAATATATTAATAATCAAACTTGTTAAGATTTTAAAAGAAAAATATTTGGTTGATAGGGATTAATTTGATAAGAAATGAACTAAGTTACACAAGATTATTGATTAGTTGATCACTATCCTTTTATGAGGGATCTACATCTTTTTTCTTGATCTAATGGTTCTTTCCAATTTTTGATCGTGAATTCTTTATATCACTACAATTTTATTTGGACGATATAAAAAATGACCTTTTCAAATTCTCATGAATTGTATGGTCACCTCTATATGGGCCATCCAAATGTATTTCTAGGGCTTAAAGAGATAATTCCCACTTCAACCTTCTAATTCCTATGTAAAAGCCCTTCTATCACTCACACAGAGAAGTTTCATCTACTATTACATAATTTAGATGTTTTTGTCTATTCTGGCCAACAAGGCCTAGAACTATCTCCCAGCTCGTATTTGACCATCTAAACAACTAATTGAGTATTGAAAGTTGGAAATGGAAGTAATTAAGGCACTCTTTGGACTTCTAGGACTAACACATTGTATTCAAAGGGGCTTCTACCAAACATGATGTAGACTCTTTAGGGACATTTTTGACAATGAGTTGGACTAAAAATGAGTTAAAGCCAAAAAAATAAATTCTTGAGGCCTAGGTGACAATGGGGCTCACAATGTATTCTATCTAGTATTACCATTAGAATTTATTTTTTATCATTTTTTATTTGACCATGTATAAATCAATGAGTTAGTCAAAGTCATTACTAAGGTTAGCATCTTCTAAAACATGTTAGAAAATAGGGCTATTCTAAGCTTTTTGCTCTTCTCATCTAATTAATGTTTTGTTACCACTTCTATCTTTTTTTGTTTTCTACTATATTAAAGTCACCAATAAATAACCATAAGGCTACTAATAGGAATTGTGAATAAATTTGATTTCAAAAATCCTTTATCCATTACATATTTTTTTAGGCCTCAAAAAGACTACTTCAGGGTATTACACGAGATTTGAAGGCATTACAAGACTACAAGTTCTCGGACCATGGCAACTCTAAGAACAATGCTACATCAACAATTTGATGTAGTCAAGATTGTATGGCATCAAATATTAATTTAATCAATTAAATTTATAATATTTTTTAAATTTCTTTTTTAAAATATTTATTCCAAAAAATTCAAAAATTCAGAAAATTAGTCTATCAAGGTTGGTTTGTAAATCTTAGACAACATAGAGAAGTGCCAAGTGAACAACCTCAAAACAATGTCTCCCTGCCCTTTAAATTTCATCTAATGGTTGTTTCTTGAAATTGTTCCATATGCAATGCATCAACAACTACTAGTCTGAATTTTTGAATTAATTTTTTTAAATTTTAATAAAACTCAAAATATATTTAAAAATTGATTAAATAATAATAATAATAATATTAAAAAAATTAATTTTAATTAATAAATATAATTTGACGTGACAATCTCTCAACTACGTGTCAACTTGCTTATGTAGTAGAGTTCTTTGAGTTCCCCACAACATTTCTAGTGTTCCCACGATGTAGGAACTTGTAATCTTTCTAAGGCTTCAAAAACATGTAATGATGGTTTGTGCAAAATATGGATGGGAAGTCAATTTTTGAGTTGGTTCATTGCAAGAAAGAGTTGATGAAAAGCGTAGCGCTTTACACAATACTCACTTTTTTCTTTGGGAATACTATATAATTAGTAAATCAACTTTTTAAAAAAGTGAAAAATATGAATGATGTATATACACTCTTAAGAAGAAGGTACCCTAGGAAGGAAAAGCATAGAAAAATTCTCTAAGTAGGAGAACTAGAAAAGTGTAGAATTTCATGAAAATTGTCACTTTCACTATAGTTTCACATTTTAATTTGTAAAAAAATAGGAAAATAATTTTTTTTAAATTAAAAATTGTTCCTTTGGGAAGACTTCATGGTGAAGAGATTTCACCATAATAATGATCTCAAAACCATCTTGATTGTTCAAAAATGTGTGCGCAAGAGAGGCCTGTTAGTTCATATGTGGAGGAAAGAAAAGAATGATTTTTAAATTTTACTTCAGTAGAAAAGTGCTTGCCTAGTGTGGGAAGAGAACCTAGAAATCTCAGATCTAAATCATTAATTTTAAATAGCCCCCAATACTAAAAAATCCTAAACCGCAAAGTGTGACAAATTAGCTAAATTGAAATTGAAATATAAAATGATTTTTGAAATTTTTTTGAAAAATAAGGGTTCTAATAACTATTAAGTGAGCCATCTCTAAAAAAATTTCAAGTTCAAAGAGTAGATGCTTCAAAAGTTATAGCACATGACAACTCCATCACTTGAAGTGTGATGCCAAATAGTATAGGTGTTTCTTGTAGTGTCCATTTTGCATATGATATGTTTTGCTCTTCTTTCAACTTCAATTACGTTTTGCCTTTCTTCTTTTAATACCTAAAATTCTTATATATGTGTTCACATAGATCCCATTTCATTTTGTGTTCATGTATAAACCAAATTTGGTTTGGATGAGATGTTACTTATCTAGAAACAATATCATCTTTTTTTGAATTGACCTTGAGATTTGTTGGAGAAGTTGCATATGTTGAAAGTAAAGAGGTTGATAGGGGTGTCAACCCAGGGTGTTAGTCATTTAGGGATATTGGAGGTGGTTTTATTACTCAAAAGGAGGTGAGAGTGTATTATAGTTTTTTGATACATGTAGGGCATAGAATCAAAAATTAGATCTCCATCATGTATGTTTAGCATATTGTATAGCACTAAAGCTTTGTGTGATTGGAATTTTTCTTAAAAAAATTTCATCAACCATGAACGAACTTCCTTGAAGATAAAATTCTTTAATAGAGTTGTATTGTATCATGCAACTTGATGAATTTTCATTTTTGGGCAAATAATCTTATCATTTGATTTTTGAATCATCATACATTCTATTGTCTACAATGATGTTGCTTGAAGTATGGTTAATCTATATCTCTTTACTTACATGTGGCTAGTTTTTTTATTGTCTTCTTTGTATCGCTTGATTTGTTGAAGTAGCCAGTTGCACAGGTCATTAAGTTGTTTTGTTATTGTTATGTGGTGCTAATGTAGTTGATCATTAATGTAGTGAGCTAGGCTACAATCAAATTGTAGAGCCTTATAGTCATTGAGTTTAGTTCTATTATGTATAGTGATGCTCCTTTATCCTACACTATAAGAAAAAATACTATTCAAAACAATATGAAAATGAAGTAGTATATGTTGATTATATTTGTTGGTTAGAACATCTTGATTTGGACAAATAATCAACACAATTGTGTTGATTGCCAATCAAGATTTGATCAAATTTTTAATATTCAAAAATTCAAATTTATAGATTGCCAAATAGGCAATCCCACTACATAAATAAGATCATAAATTTATACATAAAAATTTAATTATAAATTATTTTTACAAAACTTAGCACTATATTCAAAGTAGTTCAATGGATAGAGAACATTTGAGCGTGAATACCACATGAATTGGTTCAAGTGAGGGCAGATGACAATCTCTTTATACAAGTGGGATGGTAGGAAGTAGGAAAAAACATATGGAATACATAAATGAAGATGAATAGGAACTCATAGTTAAATTATAATTAGAAAATTATGTTAAAAATAGAATTTTAGACCTCATTTAGTTATAGTGGAATAATTTTTTTCAAAAAAATTAGAACTAATAAAAGTTGTAAAATCACACCAAGTTTCATCTCCAAAAATACATTTGACATTTTAAGTCTCCAATCAAAAGTTATAGACAAATTTTAGAAAGGAAGATTTAAATTATCAAAAAACCTGTCCTTTCCAACCGCTTTGTGAAATTTGTCTATAACCATTGATTGGAAACTTGAAATGTCAAATAAATTTTTTGAAGATGAAACTTAATTTAATTTCCCACCTTTTTTCAATTCAAAGTTTTTTGAAAAAGGTTATTCTACTATGACTAAATGAGGTCTAAAATTTTACTTAGAGTATGTTTGACGGATTGCCAGAACAACACACAATTTTTGTTTAATACAGAAGGTGTGACTAATGTAAAATAGATGTTCTTATTTTTTTTATTACTAAGGGAGGAGGCTCAAAAACTGTTCAAGCTCTAAAACCACCTACCTTTTGAACTTTACATTGTTTGTACATGCTATTTTTTCATCTTTACAGGAATGTACAAGTAGTGTACATTTGACGGAGTGAAAAGTTTTAGAGTTCTATGTTATTTTGACTTATAAACACCCAAAGGCTTACACGCCCAAAGGCAAACTTGCCGGAAGGCAAACTCGCCCGAAAGCAAACACCGGGAGGCTGGAAGGAGGACTGAAGGTAAACACTGAAAGGTGGGCAGGAGAAGAGACCAAAAATAAGCACCAAACTCCACGACACCAGGAAAAGTCTGGAAACTTTGGACACAATTTTTTTTAAGCTTGAACATGGGCAAGCTGGGACAGTAGTACTTGTAGCAGACTCATCAATGATTTCCTCAGCGTCATCCTTTGACCCAGCATAACAGGAGTAGAAGAATACTGGTACAGTACGTTAATAAAAGTCTACCTCGAGCAATTCCTTCAATATTCCCATATTGTTTGGGTAGAGGACTGGAAGCTGGGGGAAAAGGTTTTCTTCATCTTTACTCAAAGTGCCTATGGACCATGCTCTTGTACTGTGAACTGTGAGGTGAAAACATTCTAAAGTTCAACTGTCCAAAGAAGCAATTCAACACAGTTGGAGGCATGTTCGTTAAAAATATTATTAAAAAAAGCATTTTTTGTGGTATTAATAACTGAAAATAATGGATATTTATTTATTTACAGAATAAGAAATGCATTTATATGAACTTTCAAAGTAGAAGCTCCCTAGGTTTTCAAAACCATCACATAGTTTGTTCATAATAAAAAAGTTTGAAAAATCAAAATTCAACCAATCCCAAGTAACAAAATGTTTTTAATGACACTTTTGAAGACTTTTTCAATAGAAGTCAACTTGGTAGGAGTAAGTTGAAAAACAATTTTGGGTGATTTCACCTTTGTTTAGTATTAGAGGTGTTAGAGGACTTCTAATTTACTAAGAAGTCTATTTTCAACTCATTATGATATGGAATAAAGTATATGAATCTTGATTTGGGAGAAATCAATAGTTCAAAAAAAAATTATAGTTATATCGGTACACTATAAGAAAAGGGGACCCTAATCAATACAAGATGAAATAATTTGTATCGATTGTGAAAAAAATGGAATTGTGTGTGTTGATCTAGCAATCCATCAAACATACTCTAAGAAAAATTTCAAACCTCATTTAGTCATAATAGAATAACCTTTTTAAAAAAACTTTGAATCGAAAAAAGGTGGGAAATCAAATTAAGTTTCATCTCCAAACATTAGTTTGACATTTCAAGTCTCTAATCAAAAGTTATAGACAAATTTCAGAGAAGTGTTTAAAACATCCTTTCTAAAATTTGTTTATAACTTTTGATTGGAGACTTGAAATGTCAAACTAATGTTTGGAGATGAAATTTGGTGTGATTTTGCGCCTTTTACTAGTTCAAAGTTCTTTGAAATTTTTTATTTCACTGTGACTAAATGAGATTTAAAATTCTATTTTTAACACAATTTGCTAATTATAACTTAACTATGAGTGGTTGAGCTCTCACTCATCCTCATTTATGTATTCCATATGTTTTGACCTACCTCCTACCATCATAATTGTATAAAAAGGTTGTCATCTCCCTTGTCTTCACACTAATCCATGAGGCATTCAAAGCTCAATTTTATATAATTCATTGGACTATTTTGAATGTAGTGCTGAGATAAGTAAAATTAAGTTTCAATCAAAATTTAATAGTCTTGTCCTTGTGGTGGGTTTGTAGATGTGGTAGCCTTGCCTTTGTTGTGATTTTTTGCCTATTCATTAGAGGAGATTAGACGACTATAGAAGACTACGAGTTCCCGGACTGCAGGAACAAGAATTCAACGTGGTCCAGAGAGTGCCATGTCATGGATTTTTTTTCAAATTTATTTTTTGACTTTTTTTCTTTAGTAATTGTTGGCTTGACAACGGCCAATAGTTATGGGAATAATCCTGAAACACGCTTCTGGAGCCCTCAAATGTCTTCTAATGTGGCAATCTATAAATTTGAATTTTTGAATATTAAAAATTTGATCAAATCTTGAAAGAAAATCAATACAGTTGTATTCAATATTTGTCTGAATAAAGATGTCCTAACTAGCAAATATAATCAACATATATCAATTCATTTTTGTGTTGTTTTGGACAATGTTTTTTTCTTGTAGTGCCAAATTTGATCCACATCATCTACAATATGCACACTACAAGATTGTACAATTGAGATTTTCATACCTTAGTGACATTTAGATTTATAAGGCTTGAAAAACAAGGATGCTTTTAGACATGTTTGGGTCTCAAGCAATGAAGTGTTAAATTAGCAATTAATGGTGCTTTTAACTTAATCCTATTGTTCAATCACTTACACAATATGGGCACACATTGTTTAGTCCTTGAGAATGTAAAGTACTAACTAACAAGTTATGACAAAAGGATTCTATAAGACTACTAATAAAGGTAGGACTACCCGTTCTCAACTACAAATCCATATTCAACCTGTAGAATGTAGCTATTTCTAATCAAGGCTAGAACACACTTCCAATCAAAGCTTCAAATATATTTTTTCCTTCATCTCAAGGTTGGGCCCAATAAGATCATAACACATGTCTCAAAGTAGTGAGCAAGAAAGTTGGATTTAGTGAACATGAAAGTAATGAGTCTATGATTGGAATTGGAAGAGTCAAGACATTGGCTATTAGTTCGAACAACTTTTTGACTCCCAAAAATCATAGTAATTTCAATTTTGAAATAAAATTATAAAAAATTAACAATCCCTATATTTCCTATCTTCCTAATTAGCAAAAATTTCACTTGCCTCATACTGCTCATGATTTGTCTAAAAATCACTTAAGTGATTGAGTATGGATACCTCTATCTTATACTGTATAGCTAGGGAAAACAATTCCTACTAAAAAATAACTAAAGTTGATAAATGTGATTCTATAGGTGATGAAAATAAAATGATTTGATTGATTGGGAAATCGTCCATGTGTTTCAAAAGAAAAGAAAAGAAAAGAAAATGATTTGTTTCTTTCCCATCCAAAAAATAAGTTTGTTTATTTGTTTTGGAAAAATAATATACTAGAGATTATGATATTTGTTTCTAGCCTTATTTTGGTTGATCCTAACTACTGGGTGGGGTAATATAAGGTAGTGATTAACTCCTAAATTCCTAAGGCTTTTTTTGAGCTCATGAGAATTGGCCTTAAATTGAACAAAAAGTCAACAATTTGATAAAGTTGTATCAAGTTTTTTTGAATTGTAAACCATAGTAAATTAATCTAGATATAGTAGAGATTACAAAAGAAAAGAAAACACAACAATATCATTCATGGATTGAAAGATTATAACGTTTGATCACAAGAGTGTTTAAATTGCAAAAGTGATTCGAAGTCTCTCAATCCTCTTTTCACAAATCAAATCTAAAAAGTTGATCACAAAAAGAAAATGAGGTTAAAGGGTCTAATATGCATAACCCTAATCACTTTATAGCTTTTTGAGATTTACTCTACAATTATTTCAAATGGATTTTTAATGTGATTTTTTCTCCAAGATTCAAGGTATTTGAGGCTCATTTCAAAGAGCCCTTAACACTACAAAAAGTCAAGATCACATTGGATATTCTTTCACAAAATCTTTAATAGAAAACTCATAATCAATCATTTTCAAGATCAGATTTTTTATGCTAAAACTAGGCTTCAACATTAGAAGAGATATGAGGGGTGTAAGAAACTGTGAGTTCCTACAGTTTGAAAACACAGTGAAGTACAAAATTGCAGGAATTTGATGTTGCAAGGGTAGTGCCACATAATTTAATTTAATTTATTTTAAATGTTTTTTAATTTCTTTTTGCATTTCATGACCCCAAATTTTTTTAAAAAAAATTTTAATTGCCGACCTGACAGTTCTTGGCCGTTTCAAGAACTCTTTGGGGAATAGTCTGGAAACGGCCCTTTGAAGACCTCAGATTTCATCTAATGAAACAATATCTCAAAAATATGAACTACTAGAAATGGCAAATTGGTTTGGTTTTTTTCAACTTCAAAATACTGTTGACACCAAAATGTGGTGCCGTGGGCATTCAGGGGTTCCTGAAAACTGAATCCTCCATTGCTAGCCAAGCCAGGCTTCTGCTCCTGAGTTAAGTTCCAAGCAGTCCCCTCAGCTCAGCTCTGGAGTCCAAGACCGCTTCAGGTGTTCCTTCTAAGCCAAGGAAGACTTTTGTAACGTCTTTTGTACATGCAAATCATTTTTTTGGTTTTTCACACTCCACCCACTTCATTATTTTTATACCCGTATCTCCTACGTCTGTCTGTCTGCCTGCCTTGGTCGGTCAGTCAGTGAGTCCTTTCCCAAGGAGGCGAGAACTTGTCCAAATACCAAAGACAACCCAAGTACTGTATCCTACTGTACTTGATTTCCAGTCTTCCAAGCCGTTGTCGACATACTTTTGTGGGGTGCGATTACATGACAATGTGTAAGTTATGAGGAACACATGGAACTGTGGGAGCCATCCGTCCAGGACAGTGAGGCCCTGCAGAGGCCAGTGGAAGAAGTCACCTGAAGTACTGTGCCCAGAGCAGCTGACCCAGTCAGTCAGGACTGAAAGTGGGGGGGACTGGGAACTGGGAAGGGATTGGGCTCCCTGGCCGCGGACGGGAGGACATGGGAGGCATTTGGGCAACACAATGAGGAAAACCCATGTCTGCAGTATGGCTGCCTGCGGATGTTCAATCCACACACAGTTGTCTTTCATCATTAGAGTTCACCGGAAAGTGTCTACAATGAGAAGCTGGAGTTTGGGAAAAATATAGGACAAAACTTCTTCGAGCACCAAAACTAAAGGCCTGTTTACACCAAAAAAACTTTGGGTTGAGGCCCAGAGAAATGGAGTCTTCTGATTGGAACTTTGGATTGGTACCATAGCTATCTTTCCAATCAAAATACTCCATTCTTTTAGGCCCCAACCCAAAGTTTTTTGGTGTAAATAAGGCTTAAGGTAATTAGAGCCCCATCAGCAGTAAGTAGGGTGGCAAGCAGTATTGATGTAGAGGCTGGGATTTATTTTTGTTCTTTTCATTTGAAATGGTTCTAATGAGTTGCCTAATAGGAAGCTATGACATGTTTGTCATTTGAGTGTGCCTCAATGAACAAGCACTCTATTACTGAACACTGATAGAAAGACTCTAAAGTCAAACATGCTTCCAAACCAACCTTTGTTTTTGTAAATTTTTTGTAAGTTCTTATGCTTGCTGTAAAATTACCAAACCTTCAGCTATCTCCCTCATCCTTTAGCACATCACGTTCAAAACATACTAAGTGTTCGGTTTTGGGTTCCTCCACCTTGAATAAAATATGATGAAGTTTAGTGTTGTATTTCTTTTGTACTATTCTTAGTTAACCGCTCAGTGCCCAAGCCCCAACCATGTCAGAAAACAACCCTACTTTTCAAGTGTTATAAGTCTAAATGTGAGTAACATATGAAAATCTGAACCGTACAATCTTGTAGTGTGCATGTTAAAGATGTTGTAGATCAAATTTGGAGTCATTTGACCGTATAGATTGAAAGATTATAATGTTTTAGTGTTCAAAAAAGATGCTGAAATTTTCTTAAAAACACATTTAGAGGTGAATTTTGATTTCTAAAACTACTCAAATGAAAAAACTTTAAACTACAAAATGATTCAAAAATAAAATAAAAATGCTTTGGTGAAAGAAAATGTCATTAAGTTGACTCATTGTGTTGGCAAAATTGTTTTGGAATGTCAAAAAACAGTGAAGAAAGTAGTAAAAAATCACATCTATGGCTGAACCTCTCTTTACTAAATTGCTTCTTAGTCACTCATTAGTTTTTGGATTGATATGAAATTTGAACCACAAAAAGTAGACTAGTATGCTCAACTTTTCTAACAAAAATTGTTGTAAATGGACCATGTAAAAAGAAGTTACAAGTCACCAAAGTTCACTGCACTCCAAAAATGGCAGGATTTTGAACTTCAAATTGCTCTCAAACATTCATAACAACTTGGATTGACATGAAAATTTTACCATGGTAACTAGACTTCAAGGCAAACAAAACCCAACAAATGTTATTGAAATCAAGCATTGAATGAAAAAGATACAAGCCCCCGAAGTTGCAGCCCTAAAATGCAGTTTGGTGTACTCAAATTGAACCACAAGCTTTGGTTGGTTGCTAATAATTCAATACGACTTGTATTTATCTGAAAATTTTACCATAAAAACTAGACTTCTATGCGCAACTTTCCCAACAAATTTTATTGAATTTGGACATCAGATGCAAAAGTTACAATACTTTGAAGTTGGCTGCAAGACTGTATGAGGACACTTTTGGGCCCCTTGGGCGGTGAGGGGTTAAACCTACCTTTTGACCCCAGTTTCCAAGCACAGGACAAACTTTACAAATGACTATATTCAGTTAAAACTGGGGCATGTCCACTTGGTACCCAACTGGCCATCCCTTTCCTCAAATGGGTCGGGTCGGATCGGGTCCAATCCAATGCAATCCAATCCCATTTCAAGTTTTTGCCCCTAAGCTCCGCTTGACATGCTTGACAGACTGAGCTCATGGTTGCCTGCTGTTCATCATGTAAGCTCCAGTAGGTATCTTACTGTCCAGGGTCAGCTCCATGACCTCCTACTCAAGTGGACAGGAGCCAAGTGGAACAGCGGAATGGGCATGCTTCAGCTGAGGAGGGACTGACTCCCTCACACTCACTGACTGCAGCCTTCTGGTTGCAGGATGCATTTCTCATCCATAACCATGATATCATGCCCAGGGAAACTTGGGACTTGCCGGGGGGACACAAAGGAGAACAAGTGCATACTCATAACTTAGTGGCAGTGCTTTTTTATGCACGGTTTTCCGCAAATGGGGTACAATCAACAAGATTCTGGCTACTTTTCGTCAAGAAAATTTTTGGTTGGGAGGTTGGTCAAAATAGCCTAATTATTGATGAATTTTAAGACCAGTAGCCAAAATTTACCTAGGGATCACCCAGTTTTCATATAGACTAGGGTGGCCCGTGCCATTGCCACGGTCTAATTTTTTTAATGTATAGAAACTTCAAAATTCAATAACTTTCATGCCGTAGGTTGGAACACCATGAATCAAAGCCCGTGCACCCCTCCTCGCCGAGGGCTTTCCGACGGTACCAAACACACACCCGGGGCACTCACAGTCCGGGAGATCTCAACATAACAAACAAACAAACAAACAAACAAACATCCAAACAAACATCGTATCTTCATAGGGGGGTATCATCAAGTAGTACCCAAACATCACATAAGTATTGAAGAAACAATTGATTTGTTTTCCAAAATTAAATTTAAAAAATGGATACATAATGGGAAATCCATACCTTGAATTAGATTGTTTATTTGTTTATTTGTTTTGGACTCTCCATGTTCCACTAAAAACCTCAAAAATCTTCCCCTTGAGAAATTAGTTGTATTTTAGTCATAGTGCTAGCAATATATGCATTCAAGAACAATTAAACCATCCTTTAGATCTATGCAAAATGTCTAATTTAGGTGATATCGTTTAGACATCCAAAATCAATGTGCAAAGTATGATTTTGAGCATGGTTTGTACATGTTGTTGCTTCTATTATTTTAAATTATTTAACGAGTAGTGGTAACACCATTAGGGGGGATTTGAGGCCTTTGGAGGGTTATTTTGGGACTGTTTCCAAAACTGTTCCCATATTTGTTGCCCGTTGTCAAGCTAGAAATTACCAAATAAAATAAAATAAAAAAATTTGGTCATGTAATGTGAAAAATTTCAAAATAAATAAATAATGACATGGCACCCTCTCAACTACGTAGGATTTCTGCAATTCTATATTTCCTCAGCAATTTATGCATTCCCAAACTGTGAGAACTCATGGTCTTCTGGAGGCCTCAAATCTTTCCTAATGTAAGATTCTAGAAACACGTTTTCTAACCTTAATATCCATAATTTTAAAAAAAAACTAGTTGACTTTATAATCAAATTTGTATAGGAATGAAGTAGTCACTAAATGCATTGTTGACACTTGTATTTGAAGGAGCAATTCATACAATGGGCTTTAAATGGACAAGGCCAAGCTTGCAAATCTAAGGTTTGCGCCCACATTGTTTCATTTGCCCTCACAAGGTCGTTCAACACAAAAAAACTTGAAAAAAAACTACTACTAAACAGTCAAAATCAAGAAACAGAGGTTTTTAGTGGAATAAAGATTCTACCTGATTTGGAGCTATTTAGTGGAACAAAGGGAATATGTTATACTAGTAATACATTTATTCCTTTTGGTCATTATGCCAAAAAAAAAATACAATATGTAGAATATGGCTTATGGCCTTTAATACACATTCCATAATTAGTACTAGCATTATTTATGAAGTACTAATAGACGGATCATTTTCCTTTAAATATTACACTATATCAAAAGGAAAAAATACCAGTTGGCATATGACACATATACAATACACATATAAGGATAAATTGATCAAATGGTATATGATTTCAAGTTCCTATTAGTATTACTAATATAGCTTAATTTGTAAAGATTAACCCCTAAAAGACCAAGCTATGTTTTTTGGCAACATAACAATTTTGGGTAGCTCACTACGCATGGAGTTTTTATTTTTTTCTTTGAAATTTTCACACATTATGTACCTGAAGAGTAGCTTTAAGACCCAACAATTTTCATAACTTTTGAGTACATGGTTAAAAAGTTATTGCATGATATGTCATTTTCATTCTACAGCATGCAATCCGAACAGCCCAAAAAAGTTCTTTAAAAAACTCTTTAAAAAAAATTAAAAATTTGAAATTTATTCTTTACATTTATATACACATGGTAAGCTTTGAATAATTCCAATTGGATTAATTAAATGAAAGTTATGAGGAGTTTTAGTTTGTGGGTCTATATGTAGTCTTTGAAATCCATACCTACCCACAAACTAAAATTCCTCATAACTTTCATTTAATAAATCCAAATGGAATGATTCAAAGCTTACTATGTGTATATAAATGTAAAGAATAAATTTCAAAATTTTAATTTTTTTTAAAGTGTTTTTTAAAGAACTTTTTTGGGCTGCCTGGATTGCCCGCCATCGAATGAAAATGACATATCATGCAATAACTTTTTTACCATGTACTCAAAAGTTATGAAAATTGTTGGATCTTAAAGCTACTCTTCAGGCACATAATGTGTGAAAATTTCAAAGGAAAAAATAAAAACTCCATGCGTAGTAAGTTGCCCAAAATTGCTATGTTGCCAAAAAATGCAACTTGGTTCTTTAGGGGTTAATATTTTGATCACAAATTCAAGCTTGATTTAGAACTATTAGTTCAAGTACTAATTCAAACATTGGTATTTGGTCCTTTAACCTTAGTTAGATACCATTAATGTTGAGTACAATTTTTTTGATGTAGATATAACTACCCCATCTTCAAGATTAAAGATAGGCCGGTACTCTAACAAATGTAAACAATTATCACAATAAGGCCACTAATACTAGCTGTTATTCCTTCAATTAATCCAAATTGGTGGAGGTTTATTAAATTGATAATGCCTAGTTGAAGATTGGTGTCGTGATGTAAATACATACACTATTTAAAATGTGTATATATTTTATATTTAAAATAGATTTTAGAACCTAAATTTTAGAATCTATATTTAGGTTTGAAATTCAACACTAAAATGTTGAACTAGAGGGTTTTTATGAAGTGATGAGATATAAAGTTCTAGGGCTCTTATTTGACTTTAGTTTTTTACCACCATTTAGTTTTAGTTAGAGTTTAATATCTAATTTTAATTTTATACTCTATTTTTATGTTTAAAAATTAAAGTTAGAAGTTAAACGTAGTTTATTTCCTAATTTGACCTTTGAAAAGTGAACTTGAACTTATGTCTTTGTTCTTTTTCAATGGTCAATAGGTGTTTGTAAATCCATTTAGGCATCTCCCACTTTAACTTAGGGTCATATAGGATTGGTAAGCATCTTCTTCCTCTTCATTGTGGAGTTTTTTTTGTGTGAGTTTTTTTGTATGTATGGAGAAGCGTGTTCGAGAAGAAAGGTTGAACTTCCGGTTGATGTAGCTTATTGAGTATAAACTATTGAATAATGAAAATTTGGCATCACATTTCTTGTATTTAGAGCTTTCCAAAAAGTGTTTGTAAGTTCAATTTGAAATTGAGAGTGAAAGGTTATTGAGGTTTGAAATTTTAAAGACCCCAGGACCTCCATTGAGAGGTTAGAGGCTTCAACAAGCCATAACTTTTGGTTTAATTTCTTTCTTAATTTGAGATTTGAAGGGTGTATTTTTCTTGTTTATATTTTTTAAGAAGATATCATACTTGTTATTTGGAGTATGAATTAAGAAGTTATGGATTGTTAAAGTCTGGAGTGAAGATTGGATTTGAAGGAGAGAGGTTGTGTCTTCGACATCTATAACTTTTAGTCATTTTTTTTTATGGAGTTCAAACTTTGAGAGGTCCTATATCATTATTTCAGATTTTCAAATTGAATTTATTTGTGTGAAATGGAGATGTAATGCAAAAATTGTGTAGTACCAAAGATTGAGGCATTTCATATCTTCTTGCTTGAGAAAGCTAAGACTCTACCTCTCACAACTTTTGGAAAATATCTTAGAATAAGATAAAATTTGGTAGGTGATTAAATTGTGCTATTAATTTTATAGGATTTTCATGAGTTTATAAAGACTCTATTAGTCTTAGAAAAAATTATTATTTGTAAATCCCATACTTCTATCAAACTTAGTCACAATTAGATATCCTATGTTCACTAAGCGCTCTTCTCTCTACTCGACACTGGCAACATGTTAAACCCTATGAACCCCGGATATAAGCACTAGTAAAGGGATGTTGAAGCTCTACCATACTTGTACAACAAAATTTTTGCCCACTTAGCTAATGGGACTTGAGTGAGAGTATAAAGCCAAAATTAGACACTCACATTTAACACACTTAAAACTTGTTGGTGTATTTGTCTAGTGGGGTCGTGGCAAGAAACACTTACCAGTTTTGTCTCAAAATGGTTCAAAATGAGGGAATCCTGTGAGTCCTGTGACCCTTCGAAATAATTTTTTTTTAAATTGAAAAAAATATGGATAATTTGAAGAGCAATGAGAATATCATGTTTCTTGAAATTCAGACCTAAGAATTTTTTTTTCTAAATGTTATAGACAATGGAAAATACAATGAAAATAGCTTTTTCACTAATTTGGTAAAAATAGTTTAAAAATTCAAAAAATGAAAATAAAAAATCCATTTTTTCTCCAAGTAAAGGTCTTTCTTTTCCAACAAATTTCATCTTTGGAAAAAATTAATTCTATTGTCTACACTTGCGCAAAGTCAGCCACTTTGACGACATGTGGAGGTTGAACAATATATTATTTTCAAAAAATATCTTTGCAGTATTGTGTAACTTTAGGTGAGGTCCTTGCATGCTAATTTTCAGCTCAAAATTTTCATTTTTGGGTCAAAAATAGGACTAAAACCCCCCAAAATTGCCATGGTAGACACCCAATTGGGGGAAGTTTTAAAATAGTAAATTAATTTTGAAAAAGTTGAAAAAATTAAAAAAAAACGTAAAACTTTTGTAGGCACCTTCATTTCAAGTTTCAAGTCAAATGAACAAAAGATGCAAAAGTTATGAGCAAAAAACTACCTCCTAAAGGTCAAGGGGACAAAAAAAAGGACAAGTGTTTCTTGCCAAAGCCCAGTGGTCCCAAGCAATTGTTGCAATTGTCAAATTTTAGCAAAGGTAGAATGGTAGCTCTACAAGTCACTTTACAATACATGATGTTCTTATATTATCGGGCAATAGTATGTGGCTATCTTTTTCTTGATTGTTTGTTGAACTTTTTTGGTTTTTAAATTATTTGTGAACAATGATAATAAGTTCCTATGGACTTAAGACACCTTACCTATGACTTATACACCAATTTCTTTGTTGTATTGGCTATGGGAACAGGTGAGGTCTACAACTTTAGGGAATTATCTTCCATATGGCTTTGCTCAAGCTAAAAGAAAATTATTACTGAAGGGCAATTAAATCATGTAGTTTTAGTATAAGATTTGATTTTACACCATGAAATTTTGTCTTGATTCTAGAAAATTGACTATGAAATTTGTATCTATTGGTAGTGATCAATGTAATTGATCTTGATTGGAATCTCTAAGTTATAACTTCATTATTTTGATTGTGATATATTCTACAGTTGTATGATTTGAGTTGAACTATATTTGATACTAAAAGAGATGATCTTCATTGCTTTACTATGAGCTTCCATGCTATGTTTGAATAATTAGTGGTATGATAATAGTCTTCCAAAGTTTAGTAGAAAAAGCCCCAAAAAAAAGTCCCACCCACCCACTTAGGGCACCTAAACCCTAAATCCTAAAGTTGGCCTCAAGCCACCTAAATCCACTTGAAATCTATGGAATTATTGAATATACCACTTACAAAGTACCACAATTTTATACTTTTCGCCAAAAAAAAGAATAATAAGGGGGATATCTTAGGTCCAATTTTTTCTAATTGAACCTATTTTTCTATACCTAGTAGTAGTTATAACACATGGCATGGCATTTTTGATGCCCTATAGTATAAAAAAACAAATTCAAATTTTTATCTCAAATGTTTTTTAGGCACCCTATCATTTGTTCACACATAGTTTTCTACAGCTAACATTCACAAATCCCCCCAAGTTCTAAACTTACTCAAATGAAAAACTTTAAACTAAAAAGTGATTAAAAAACAACATACAAAAATAGTGGTGAAATTATTTTCATGCAAATGCTTTGAACTATTAACAAAATGACTTTGAAATGTTAAAAAAATAAAAATAAAAAAAGTAAGAAGAGGTGCAAAAAACATATCTATGATTGTATGTCCTTCTACTAGTATGTTTCTCAATCACTCATAACTTCTTGGATTCATATAAATTTTTAGCTACACAAACTAAATTTGAATGCACAACTTTTCCAAAAAGAATTATTAGAAGTAGAGACCGTATGAGGAAGAAACAAGCTCCAAAGTTGATTAAAATCCAAAAATGTATGGCTTTTGGACTTTGAATTTCTCCCAAACATTCAAAAGAACTTCAATTGCTATGAAAATTTGACTACAATAACTAGACTTCTAGAGAAAATAATCCGACAAATTTTATTGAAAACAAAGACTAAATGAAGGAGATACAAGCCTCCAAAGTTGCATCGATCAATTTCATTTTGGTGAATTCAAATTGAACCTATGAACTTTGATTGACTCCCAAAACATTTGTACATCTTTGATTCATTTGAAAATTTTACCATGCAAAGTAGACTAGTAAGCGCAACTTTTCCAACTTGTATTTTTTTTTTAATTGAATTTGGACATTGGATGCAAAAGTTAGAACACTTTGTATTAAATTGTGGGGACTCTTTCCATCCTCTAGGCAATGAAGGGTTAAAGATACTCTTTAGGCACATGTTTTGTGAAATTTTCAAAGAAAAGAAATAAAACTTCCATTTGTAGTGAGCTGCCTAAAATCATCATGTTGCCCCAAAAAATAGTTTTGCATTTAGGGGTCAAAAAAGTTGTGCACATTAACATTGGTTGGAAGGTTTGGTAACCTATGTCATTGCTACTATAAGGCACATCCTTAACCTCTAAAGGTTTTTGACTACGATTTCACCAAAAACACTTCAAAATTGCCATTTGTAATACAAGTACCAACTTTTAGAAGAAAAAAAAACATTTTTGGACACATGTGACCATAGGCTCTTATAGAAAATTGGTTTGAAAAGATGTAAAAGAAATCTCAAATTTTTTATTATATAGATTGCAAGATATGAGTATTTGAATTGAGAAATATTCTTTTTTTAACCATATGAAAAATTGGGCAGTTGCACTTCAAATTGTCACAGTTGTATGGAAAAATGTTCAAAATGGTGGTTATTCTTCAAATTTTCTCTTCAAAGAAAATTGGCTACAAGCTTGAAAATTTTCAAATCATTTGGAATCAAACAACACTGACATAGGAAAAAATAATAAGTCAAAAGAAGTAGAATATATTCTAAAATACTTCATTATTTGCAATTTATTTATGGAATTGCAAAATTCTAATCCCAGTAGTTATAATGTTGTAATGAAAAACCTACACCTAATATTTTATATTTTTATAAAAATATTGAAAATTTAATTAAATAAAGGATTTCAAACTCTATTGGAGAGTAGAGACTCTACAACTACCCGTAAACTATTCTAAACTAAAACTCCTCATAACTTCTGACTCATTGATCAAAATAGAATGATTCAAAGCTTTCCATTTAGATATAAATCTAAATAAACAAATTTCAAAGTTTTATTTTAAAAAAATTAATTTTAAAAAAAAGTTTTTTTTGCCAATTAGGGTATTACTAAACAACGTAAACTATATACTATACAATGAATTTTTGACTATATTGTCAAAAATTATGAAAATTGTTGGGTCTTAAAGGAAATCTTAGGAAAAAATTGTGTAAATTTTTTTAAAGAAAAAATAACAAACTCCATTTGTAGTGAATTACCCCAAATTGCTATATTGCCCTAAATTACATTTTAGTATTTTAGAAATTAAGTTTCTTATATATTCCTCTTATAACTTTATTTTTTACTTTTGATAAACATATATTAGATCCTTATTATTTTGATTTGTATTTGGTTGTATTTCAGAAAAAAAATTATGTAATTGAAGTTGAAGGAGACAAAAATGTAAAGATAGTCTACCTTTTAAGGGTATAGATGGAAAGATAAGTGATAAAGTGAGTAATCAATTACCTTGAAGGAGTATACATGGTGAAATTTGGATTGAAGTCTACTTTTTTGTTTAGGGGAGGATGTGGAGTTGTAGACAACTATTTTTTTTTCCTTTTTTATGGTTTGTTTTTGTTGTGTGTTCATAGGTGCTATAAGCCCAAGGCTCATAGGCTCACACTTCTATGCTCACATATTAGCATTGTTGGTTTTGTGTTTAGAGAGCTATAGTGTGTTGTACATTGAAATTTTATTTATTTGAGAAAGTTATGCTTGATGAAGTAGAGGAGGATTAATTATTATAAAGTTTGAAAGCATAATTTTGGAGACATTTATAATTGTCTGGTGAAGAAGTATCACATTTTAAAATTTACTATGTATGTGAATTGTGTTTTTGTTTTTAAAAGAAGCTATTATACTTTTAGTTTGAAGTTAGAGGGTAAAAATTATGGATTTGAATTGGGAATAAAATAGTATTGAGCTTGCATTATTTTAAGAAAGAAACTTTGTTTGACTACAAAAATTGGATAACAAAGGTGTTTGACTTCAAATATGCAAGGGCTATAAAAATTTATGTTAGTTTTTTGAAAAATTGTAAAATTCTTAATATGAAGTAAGGAAGCAAAAAATATAGGCTTAGAAGTATGAAGAGTATATAGTTGCCTTTGTAAATTAGAAGCATCAATTTTGACAAGCTATAACATATAAAAAGTGTTTTTTTACTCTCAATTTTAGAGATTTTATTGTATTTTGTTAGCTTTCCAACAAGCTATTGCATTCTTAACCTCTAAGTGTCTAGAATCATCTCCAAAATTGACAATTTCAAAAAATCTTCATGAAATACTACTTGAAAGAATATTTTGAAATTGAGATGCAAATAAAAGTTGTAGAATTTGAGTTTTAGATTCTATCCATACCATTAGATTCATCAATGCTATCACCACTATTTTCTATAAATTTTGAAAGAGAAAATTCAAAATTCCTTCAAAATTCAATTTCAAGCAAAATATTGTCATTTTTGGAGTAAATTTTGTTAGTGCAGATTTGAAATGAGGTTCTCTTAATAAAGTGATTTTTTGCAATATCCATGTTCTTTGATTCTATGACCTCATTTTTGCAATTCCAAGTTTGAGCAAAAGTCAATGCAACTCAACCACTTGACATACTTCTACATTTGTAATTTTAGAAAAATATGTAGTCTAGTAATACCAAATCCAATCCTCGGATAGGACCACATTTTTATAAAGTATCTCTCAAAATTAGGATGGCTTTCATCCAAGTTGTAATGAGGAAGAGATATGGTTTTCAATATGTACATCCACTAAAGAAAAATGGACGTTGGAGCACTCAAGGGTTAATTTGGACCTAAGATGTGAAAGTTATAGACTCTAAAGTAGAGAAATGTTCATCTACCTTTAAAATTGGGAGTGCCAAATTCAATAATGCTATTAAATATAGATAATGTCTTCAGATTTTTGATTGCATGTTTTGAAGTGTACAAAGTGTCAAAGTAATGAAATGTTGTCATTTTAATGAAATTTGCCATTGTTGTATTTTTATTTTATAATTTGCAATTTTTTATTTTATAATTTGTATTATGCATTGCAAAGACAACTCTAGATATATACACGGGATGGTGGAAGGCAAGACAAACGATGTGGGATTTGTAAATTAGTTCATAGTTTAAGAAAAACCAAAGTTGATGTCCTGTAGCAGGATGATCCAACGCAAACAATGTTCTGCGGAGTCGCTGTCCTGCGCAGCTATGGGATTGGCTGGGTCCCACGATCCAGGATGGGTCTGACAATGGCCAACTGGGCTGGGCCCACTTTCAATTATAGGATTTTTTTAAAAATTTATTTATTTATTTATTTATAAATTAATTACAGGATTTAACATCGCGCGGAACTAGGCTCAGTATGAATAAGTGGTGCTTTTGGGTGTACCTACCTTAACCCTTAAACGCCGGGCCTATAGCCACTGGTTTCAGGACTCACTGTCAGTCACCTAGTTTGTTGCCATTTTCTAACCAGATTTGTATGAAATTTTTTTTTTAATTTTTCAGAGATGAAAATACAAGTCCTCTATACTTCAAAAAAAATTCAGACTTTCTTGAGGAAAATTGTATTTTCTGGAATTTTTTGAAGAGAAAATGAAGAAAAAATCATATAAAATAGAAAATAATCTCAAAAAATCTGAAAATTTCACCATGTGTGAAAAATAAAGTGGAAATCATCATGGTATAAACTAATTTTCCGTGTACATCTATAATTAGAATGCAATGGACATTAAAAATACAACTAAAGTTCAAACTGCAATAAAATATTCAATTTTACGACTTTTTTCAAAATTTCAATTGGAAAAGAAACTAGAGTAGAGGACCTCCATTTCATTAGTTGGGCTCAAATTCAAAAAATATCGTTTTCAAGGATAAATTTCAGATTTACTCAATTTCTCAAAATACACTAAAATGACAAATTTTGCCATCCGTTTTCCTTCATTATTTCTCAATTACATTAAAAAAAACATCAATTACACTAAGAATTCACTTGGACAGTCTTTGTAACTCAACATGAAAGATCATTGGAAAAAAAACGGATGAAAAAAGTACTGTTCAGCCCTTCCAGTGGCTTGGAGAAGTCATTCATAAGCCACAGAATGGCATTAGGGGTTAAGTGATTGGAAATGGGTTGTAAGCTTCTCAATGGCATATGTGAAGTAACCTTCTACTTTTCTTTTTCTTTTTTTTAATAACCTTCTAGTTTTGAAGACAGTGAGATGCCACACAGTAACTTAGTATTAACGTGTATTCCAGTTATGATTGTCATTTTGGGACTGCGTGTCAGGCATCTCCAGATGTTCCAATTCCACTTTAGTGGACTGGCTGGCTGCAACAGTGCAACTGCAAGCCTCGAGTTCTTTTCTATTTCTCGTAACTGGAGTGAAATCGGATTGCATGTTCCATGCTGGAGTGGCTCTGCATGATAATTTGATGCCTGATTTGGGTGACAGTGTGAATGGGGAGCAGGTTAGTAAGGGTGCCCGTCCAGTTGAGGGTCCCCACCTCACTGTTGTGCAGAAGCCTAATCAGAGAAATCTTATTTAAGGCCCCCCCTAGAGGAATTATGCAGGCCAGGTAGGTCGGTCCTGTGCAAGTGTGCAAGCATATGCATGGGTGAATTAATTCTAATAAGAATAGGAAGCATCCAGTCCAATTATTCTAGGTCCCCATATTCTGGGTCCAGTCAGTCATGGAATGGGGCAATGATCTACGTGACTTAGTAAATAGTTTCAATTCGTTGCATGGGATGGTCCTGAAACCTATTACTATTACTTCTATCCAAAGGTCCAGCATGACTCATCATAGAGGTCCAATTGCAGATAACCTACAGTAAGCTTACAGTAATGGAAACTTCTATTGGTGGCAATACTACAGTACTACAGTACCCTGGTTTTATTTTAAAACTTCAAATTCTTTTGACACGATTAAAGGAACTGAACCTTTACTGCACCAGAAGAGAAAGTAACAAGGCCCCAGTGGCAAATGGCCCGGGGGGACGACTCAAAGCAACAAACAAACAAACACTACTGTGGGTTTTTTGTTTTTTGTTTTTTTTTGAACAAATGGGAGACCCACTGCATTACTACTGTGGTTTTTGATTGTGTCCTTTTCTCAATGAAAAATTCTCATTTGTGTGATCAAAATCAACATCTCATAGTGGCTACACCTACACTAATTTCTTCTCATTTGATAGTATGTGAATATTCTGGATTATTGTACAAGAATACACAACTTTTAAATTATGCCTTGCTGTCATTGGGACTCATGAACCTTTATGTGTAAAAATAGAAACATTCTTAGAAATATTTGTTGACTTTGATGGCTTGCAAGGTAACATTACATTCAAAAGTAGCCTATCACACTGGCTCCTAGTGGATGAAATGGTGTGGAATATCCCACACCATTCCATCCAGCACCAATGGTATTCCACACCATTCAGTAACTAAAGTTGCAACTCCAAGAAATGTCAGATGAAATTAGATGATGGGAACTTCACCAAGGGAAAGGCAGTCCTTCCATGGACTACTGTACTAAATGTTATGAACTTTCTTGATGTAAGGCAACCTAATTGTTAAGGCAATCTAAGCTCATTATTTTGTATAGAAGTTGGGCCAATTTCCCAAATCATATGCAAATCCCAAATCATTTGTAAGCTCTTATGTTTTATATTATAAAGTTTTGTAGAATATTTGATCTAACAATTACTTTAAGCCTAGAAGTTAAGCCAATTTGATGTGTCAGAGGCCAAAAATCCTCACTTTTGATTGGACAAAAGGTTGAAACAAGCTACAATTCCTATACACTTAAAAGTTGAGCAAATGAATTTGGTAGGATGAATTTTTATTCAAAAAAGATATGATTTGACAAGGCCTAAGCTCAATAAAATGGGTGCACCAGATCACTGAAATGGGTGCACCAGATGGGAGGTCAATTCTTGACCTTAGGGCCAATGTCTATTTTCAAATTTTCAAATTTTATTTTACAAAATAATATTTTTTTCAACAAAACAAATTCACTGGATTTTGCACAATTGACCTCTAGGTATTAAGGTAAACTACCGCATTATGGGTAGCATGGGAGTAAACCCATTGTGGACAAAATTGTAATGATAGTGTACATTTTTGAACTTAAATGTACACTACCATCACATTTTTGTCCACAATGGGTTTACTCCCATGCTACCCATAATGCGGTAGTTTACCTTAATACCTAGAGGTCAACTGTGCAAAATCCAATGAATTTGTTTTGTTGAAAAAAATATTGTTTTGTAGAATAAAATTTGAAAATTTGAAAATAGACATTGGCCCTAAGGTCAAGAATTGACCTCCCATCTTTGGTGCACCCATCTTCAGTGAGCTTAGGCCTTGTCAAATCATATCTTTTTTGAATAAAAATTCATCCTACCAAATTCATTTGCTCAACTTTTAAGTATATAGGAATTGTAGCTTGTTTCAACCTTTTGTCCAATCAAAAGTGAGGATTTTTGGCCTCTGACATAACAAATTGGCTTACAAATGATTTGGGATTTGCATATAATCAACGTTTCAAAAAATCATAATTAATTCTAGTGGTGTCCAAAAAATACATGCTAAGAAAGTTTATAATCTTCTTTCAATTACTATATTGACCAATGGAACTCAGACTATATTATTATTATTATTATAATAATAATAATAATAATAATAATAATAATAATAATAATAATGATAATAAGGGCCTTGTTCAAATGCTTATTGGATCCTATAACTTTTTAATGCCTAAATTGTTTTTGGAATTTTTGCTCATTTTTGCTTATATCTTTGTACAAATATATTACTATTTAAATTCCATCAAATTAATCATTTTGTAAAGGAATTGGTGGAATATTGGTGAGTTAATGTTGGGAGTTGTAGCATGCAAAGGGACATTCAATGTTTATAGGTGGATTTCTTGGATTTTTAAGATTCAATCACAATCTTGACAATAGAACTTTATTGAGCTTGAGAGGCTTTAAATCTCCTTGTTTGTCCTTCAAGGGTCAAAGTAGCTAATAACAACTTGAAGGGTTTAAAGATTTGAGAGCATGAGTTACTTGCACAACCAAAGCTTTAGAGATTATAGTCCAAATTACAATGTGCATAGCTATGGGTGTTTCGAAGATCAAAACAAGTTAGTACTTAGTTTTAATGATTATTCATAAGTCCTAAGTGATCACCTCAAATGTCCAAAAGTATATAGGATTGTGCCAAGATGAAGAATTGAAAAATTTGTAGAATAGAATTGTTCTTTAACTTCAACAAAAATTGACAAAGGTAGTGTCACAATGCAAATTGTTCTATTATGTATAATCTTTATTATTGTTTATTTTGATTGGTTTTGAGAGATTTGTTAATCTACCTTTGGTATTCTACATCTTGTTACAACTTTGGGGCATGTAAATAAATGCTAGATGTGCAATCTTCTTACATACTCTTGCTAAAATTGCAAAGCCATGAGCCATCTATAATGCTTAATAAGTACCAAGAGTTTCAAATCCAACTCAACTAGAGAAGTTGAATTTCAATTAATCAACCATTTGCAACTTAACCCTCCATCGCCTTAAGGGACAAAAAATGTCAATTCTATCCTTGCATAGTCTAGTAGTTGGATTCAAAATTTTCTAACTTTTGCATTCAATGTTTGAATTCAATAAAAACTTGTTTGGAAAGTTGCCCGTACTAGTCTATTTTGTGTGGTAAAATTTTCAAATCAATATAACATATACAATTTTTTTAGGAGCCAATCAAAGTTCACATGATCAATTTGAGCTTACCAAACTATAGTTGATGGCTGCAGCATTGGGGACTTCTATCTCCATCCAATGTTTGTTTTCAATCAGATTTGTTGAGTTATGTTCATCTAAATTTCTTGTTATTGTGGTCAAATTTTCATGGCAATCCAAGTTGTTTTGAATGTTTGGAAGCAATTTAAAGTCCAAAGGCCAGAGATTGTTGGATTACAATGAAGTTCAATGCTTGTCTCTTCTTCACACGTTGTTTGTTTCTAATCATTTTTTTTGGAAAAGTTGTACATTTTAGTCTAGTTTTTGTCGCTAAAATTTCATACCAATCCAAGAAGTTATGAGTGATAGAGAAGCATACTAGTAGAAAGAGTTGCAATCATAGATGTGTTTTTAGCACCCTTTTTTTTGACATTTCAGATTCATTTTCCAAACAATTCAAAGCATTTGAATGAATTTTTTCACCAATTTTTTTGTATGTTGATCTTGCAGTACTTTCTAGTCTAAAGTTTGTTCATTTGATTGGGTTTAGAAATCAAATTTCACCTCCAAATGTATTTTTAAGAAAATTTCAGCATCTTTTTTGAACACTAAAACATTATGATTTTACAATCTATGCAACCAAATGACTCCAAATTTGATCCATGTCACCTACATCATGCACACTACAAGATTGTATGGTTAAGATTTTCATTTCTTAGTGACATTTCAACTTATAAGACTTCAAAAGCGAGGGTGCTTTAAATCTTGTTTGGAACTTCGGCAATGAAAGATTAATAACTATTTTTGCTTCAACATGGCTTTTATTGCCTCCATATAATGATTGTGTGGTTTCATTTTTTCCTTTCCATCATTTGAATAGATTTCATGTTTTACTTGGATTTGGTTGAGTTCTTCAAATGACAAGCAAAGCTTGTTTCACCTTTTTTTAGTTTTTGAATGTTTGTAGCTTCATGTTTGAATATGGATAGAGTGATAAAGGACTTGTAAAAGAATTAGTCAATGGATAAATAGTGGTCCATGTTGTGGAAAATGGATTGAAGTCCCCTAGCTTAGATGGACATGGGTGGTAAGATAAGGATTTTTTCTCAGTGTGAAGGTGAGTAAAATGTTTGAATTAATATAGTAAGTTATCTAAAAATTGGTGGGACAATGCATATAGGCAATTATTACCTTTTTTGACTTGATAGTGATAAAAATAATGCTTTATGTGAAATCCAAATATGAAAAATTGATGGGGTTTACATGTTGTTTTTCCATTAGTTGAGAAATGAAATGGATGCTTGTGAAATTTCCATCCTCTACCATAAATATATTTTTTCTTAAAAATGGTTGGATTGCAAACACATACACACATATATTCTATATATTTTGTATATATTCTATATGGATTCTACATACCAGATGTATTCCATATTTGTATCCATATCCATATTTTAAAGTGCCAAACCAACAACCAAGATGGTCTCTCACAACAACAATCACTAGAGATTTTTCATTTATTTTTCATTAGATATCAACAACATTGGAGAGTTTTTAAAAAAATTTAAGATTAACAACTTCAGATTTTTCAAACAAGGAGGGACAAATTATAGGAAGAAGTATTTACATCTTTTGGAAGGATAGTCAATTATGTAATAATTGTAATAAAAATTTGGGAAGATATGCACCTCGTTTTGAATTTAGAAAAGATATGACTAATCTTGTTTGGAGTCAATATGTCCAAGTTATGCTTCTTGTGAGGTGCCATCAAATTTTAAGGCAAAGATTTTGATCACTCATAAATGTTAGATTAAGAAATATTAAATCTCAAGATTTGATGAAAATATATTTCAAATTTTAGTTTTTGTAGAAGTTACAAAAATTTTAATTTTTAATTTGTATGTATAACAATGCATAATGGAACAAAGGGAAGGTTAGATGCTAGATCTATAGTAGAGAATTCAATCATTCACAAAAGTTGTTGTGAGAGTATCTAGTTCTTAGATTTGGTGTGTATTTAGCCTTATAAGAAGATACAATTTTAAGTTTGAAATTAGTAAGTAACTATTATAGGCTTGAAAGTAAACATGTGTTGAATTGCTAAAAGATGTAGGGGAGAAATGTAGGTGTTGTTTATTACTTCAATCAATTATAGAAATCAAGAAGGAAGATTAGGAGGATCTATTGAGGAAGATTGATTAAATTAGTTGCTAAAATTTAGGAGGGCTACAAACAATTATGTTAGCTTTTAAAAATGTTATTATATACTTTAATTGAAATTTTAATGTAGATGAGACTATCCTCTCAAAAGATGCAGCCACCTTGGTTTGCATTCCCCCCCTCCCCCTCTCCAAAATTTATAGGCCATTGATAGTTTAAAAAAATGGTGACCTTCGAAATCACTGTTGATTTCTCAAAAAATCACAAGCGACTGATGTCGTGAGATTTAATCTGAGCCATCCAAGTGTGGATACAGGTACAAATACAAAAAATGGATACGAATGGAAAAATGAATACTTAATATGGATATAGTATTGAAATATTAGATATAGATACGGATGTAATACTAAATATATATACTGAAGAAGGATATGGATAAAATTCCATATTGATTGTCAATCACATTGGCTTCTGAGAATTACAAGAAGTAGGGGATGTGAATTTAAAATTTAAAATTTTTTTAATTTAAATTTTTGAATTTAGTTTATTTATTTGGATGGGGGTGAGTTAATAATTTATTTTTTTAATTTAAAATTCTTTTGGGTGGATAGTGAGGCATGATGCCTCACTACCCACTCAAAAGACATGTTACAGGTGAGACATTCATTTGAATGCAAACTACATTCATACAAACTTTATATGCGTCTTAAATGGTTATATGGTATATCCTTCATTCCGAAATGATCTTCTTGTTCCTTTTAATTTTTTGTCTTCAAATGATATTTTGGTTGTACATTGTAATGTGGGAGGAAGGGGACTAGTGGTTGAATATTTTGAGAGTAATTGCAAAGATAAATGCTTAAAGGGGTCAATTAACATTGTGTGTGCAAAAAATCAAGATTTTATGTTGCATATGTAATATAAACATTAGTCAATGAATGAAGTTGTTTTTGTTTGTGCATGTCATTGAATGTTGCTTGATTGAAGGAAATGAAACTAATGAAGGAAATGAAGCTAATGAAGGAAATTGAAGGAAATGAAGTTTTTTCCAAAAGTCACCACACACAGTCTTTGGTCCATTCTAAACTACCCTAAAAATGACAACCTTACACTTGAAAATTAAATGCCTAACAATGCTCCTTGAAATGCCTAGAGAATTTCACTTCTATGACTCAAATGCATGCATGCATTGAATTCTACTAATAGTTTATAACAAGTTGAAATAACTTTATTTTCAACCTCAATTATGAACATTTTGTCTAACCGGAAGATTATTTTAATACAAAGTGTATACTTCATATAACTATATAATTTCTCTCTCTCTCTAAATATATCATGGTTTATATGTATAGTATAAGTATGAATATACTTTAAAGGGTAGTATATGTGTGATGTCTAAGGCACGAATTCAAAGTACTATTAATGGTGGTATGTTCCAAACATAATGTCTTTACTTTCTACAAGTGGCTGGTATTAGTCATGCTTGGTGGAAATGGAATTAGTGAAGAATTTATCATTACAACACACAAATTAAATGATTTGTATTTAGAGTTATTTTTATGGATTTTAAGAATGTGATTTTTTGTATGGCATTTTGGGTACATATAGAATGTTTGGGATGATATGGCATGACAATCAAAATCATCAATATTGTTGGCAAGATTGTGACATCATCATGGTTGTAATCATGAACAAAATTGTGTTTTGCAATGTTTTTTCTTTGAAAGTCCCAACATTCAAGATTATACATGCATCATTTGGAATTAGTGTATGATACAAAGAATTTACAAATATTGTTGTGCCTTTGCATTTGATGGACATGTCTATAATCATATTGACATAATGATTGTCTTTTTTGTTTCCACTAACTACTAACAAGTCAATAATGTCATTGCCTTCAATGTTCTTGTAAGCTTTTGACTTTTGGATAGAAAATGTATCATTGTATCTCTTTCATTTGATTTATTTTTGTGTTTTTTAATGATCATGTTGTAATATAGGGTATTGAATGTGGGTGAATATGGAGCTTATAGATTAGAGACTATCTTTAACCCCTAAAGGACCATGACTATATTTTCTCTAAAACCGCTTCAAAATTGCCATTTCTAATACATGTACCAAAACTTAGAAAAAAAATTATTTTTTGACACATGAAACCATTAGATCTTGTAGTAAAATTATTTGAAAGGATGAGGAAAAAATTCTAGAATTTTCCACCATGTAGATTGCAAGCTTTTAGTGTTTGAAGCTACAAAAAGCCTTTTTTTACCACTGCAAAATTCCGAGCAGCTTCACTTCTCAAGGTCACATTTGTAAGAAAAAAAGTTCAAATTGGTTGAAAATCTTTGAATTCATCCTTAATGGCAAGTTGTATACATGCTCAAAAAATTCAAATCATTCAGAATTGTACAACATATAGGAAAAAAATAGTCAGTAGAAAGAAGTAGAAAATGAGCTAAAATACAAAATCATAAACATTTAATTTATGGAATTGAAAAATGACAATCCCAATGGTCAAAATGTTGTAATAAAAAATTTATACCTACTTCTTTTATTTTTTTTCAAAAATATTAAAAATTGCATTAAATAAAGGATTTCAAACTTTTTTTGTAGTGTAGAGATTCTATAACTAGCTACAAGCTATCCCAAACTAAAACTCCTCATAACTTTTGACTCATTGATTGAAATAATTGACTCAGTGATTGAAATAATTTTTCAAGAAGTTTTTTTTTCTGCCTGGACTACCCGCTAAGCAAAGAAAGTGACATATCATACCATAAATTTTTGTGAATGTATTCAAAAGCTATGAAAATTGTTGGGCCTTAAAGCTATTCCTTGGGCACACATTGTGTAAAAATTTCAAAAAACAAAAACAAAAACTTCATCCGTAGTGAGCTACCCAAAATCGTTATGTTGCCAAAAAACGCAGTTTGGTCCTTTAGGGGTTAAAGTTATGTTCATATTAGGATACTTTGAATGCTAAGAAATCTAAGAGTTATGTTTGGAATTTTTACCTTTTGGTGTAGAGTCTCAATTCATTCAAATAGTACATTTTGTTGAATGTTTTTAACTCAAAAAGTTGAGACTTTATGTTTTTGAGAAAAAGGTAAATTCAATAAAATTGAGACTTTCAAGTGAATCTTGTAGATTTGAATGATAAAATTGTCTAATATAAATTTATGAAATTTGAACTCGTAGAATTGTTGGAAGGTAACTACATCCATTTCTAAATTCATCCATAGATTTTGTTGCCTGAATTTCACATCCTCTACTTATGGAGCTTAACCACTAAATGTCCAAACTTGCATTTTTTTAGCAACATGGCAATTTGGGGCAACTCACTACAAATGAAATTTTGTTGTTTTTGTCTTTGAAATTTTCACACTATTTTTCTTAAATAGTAACTTTAAGGCCCAAATTTTCTTAAACTTTTGGCTACGTAGTTTAAAAGTCATTGTATGATATGTAGCTTTCATTGCTTGGTTGGCAGCTTGGGTAGCAAAATAACTTCTTTAAAAATAACTTTTCTAAGAAATAAAAATCTCAAATTGACTTTTTAGATTTATATCTAAATAGGAAGCTTTGAATCATTCCGTTTTGATTAATGAGATGAAAGTTCTGAGGAATTTAAGTTTGTTATAGTTTTAGGGTAGTTGTACAATCTCTATTCTACAAAAAGTTTGAAATCCTTTATTTAATTAAATTTTCAATATTTTTGGAAAAAATGAAACCAACAAGTGTTGATTCTTTAATACAACATTTGAACCATTGTGATTGACATTTTTTAATTTCATAAATAAATTGTTCACAATTTTGTATTTTGAGTCATTTTTTACTTCTTTCTACTTACTATTTTTTTCCCATATGTTTTACAATTTTAAATGATTTGAAAATTTTCAAGCATGTAGCCAACTTGCCTTGAAGAATAAATTCAAAGAGTAACTACCGATTTGAACCTTTTTCCATACAAATGTGACCTTCTAAAGTGTTGTTGTCCAAATTTTTGTACAGCCCCCAAAATGACTTTTGTCAATTCAAATGCTCATATTCTATAATCTACATGGTGAAAAATTCTGAAATTTTTTCCACATCTTTTAAAACTAGATTGCTACAAAATCCTACGGTTTCAAGTGTCAAATTTTTTTTTTTCAATAATTTAGTACTTGTGTTAGAAATGACACTTTTAGAGAGGTTTAAGTGAAAACATAGTCAAAAACATTTAGGAGTTAATTAGGGACAATCAACCTATAATAGACTTTGAAAGTTCATTAAATATTCATACGGTGTTTATAAAATGAATGCTAACATTTCAGAAATTCCTATCTTACTAACAACAAGACCCCATATAAGAACATTTTAACAATAGGAACCATGCTCATTTGTAAAATTTTGGATGTAGTTACATAATGCTATTTGTAAAATTGAGCTAAATGTAGAGCAATGGTTTTTTTTTGACAATTTATCACCAAAAATTAACAGGGGACAAACATGAACAACAAATGTTGGAAGAAACTTCAAGGTTGTTTTGGGTGATTATGTCCAAATTCCAAAAAGGGCACTAATTCTTCTTCTTCAATAAGTTGTAGTAAATTATGTGATCCAAATGAATAAAATAGCACCTACATCTTGCACTTGATTGCCACGTAAGCAATGAGTGAATCTACAGTCTGAAACAAAGATGTAGAATATTTTAAGGTAGCAGCATCCATAACCATTATTGCACCCATAACTAACAAATAAAGTGCCCTTAAATTGTCTTCAAGAGTACCTCAAAACTATCACCCATTCTTAATTTTGATTGGTAAACTTTGAATTTTCTAGATTTTGTTGTGAGAATCAAGGTAGATTTATTAGAGTGTGGTACAGGGTGTCCTAGTGAGTTCTACTTTGAAAATTCATAGAAATTAGATGCCTTGTCCAATTTTTTTTTAAATTCATGATTTTCAGTTACTAATATTGTGAAAATATTCTTTTTAGAAAAAAATACCTTTAACTCTACTGAATTGCTTATTTTGACAGTTATGGGTGTTCTTACCTAACTGAATAGCCTCGTGGATGAAAGGAGAATCCCAAATTCCCATTGCAATGGAAATTGTCCGTGTGTTTCGAAAAAAAGAAAAAGAAAGGAGAATCCCAAATTGATTTTGTTCTACTGTATGTTCAAATTTTACATTTTTTAATATTTGGTGGAAGCAAACAGACATAAATTCCATGATCCAAGATTGAGTGTGAATTCAACAAAATTTTGAATCTAATAAATTGCCTGATCTTGGCTCTGGGAGCCGGCCACATGCCGGCCAGGGAGGCTACTTGCCATATTTATATTTGAGCACAGTTTTTGATTTGTTACGAGGAATAAAATCTGCATGCCGGCGCCTCCGTCACTTGGAAAGAATTTTTCAATGGATTCTGCAAGCACCGTCCAGGACAAACTGAAGTATTTTTTGAGTAGTTTACCGGCTAGTTTCCTTCAATCAGTCTCATGTTGAACTGGTTCATCTAGTCTGTCTGGAGTCCAATTGTTTCTCCCCTTTATTCTTCACCCCAAATAGAAATTTCATACATTTTTTCATTGTTTTTTCCCTAACGATTTCAAATGGCATCCATGTTTTTGTTTTTCAATTTCAATAGCCAGCAATGAACTAACCGACATTTAAAGTAGAACCACCTATACCTGATCACTTAAGCAATTTCTGAAATACTCTGTACTTTATGAGGAACATGAGGCTATTCAAATTTTCTCATGTAAGAAGATAGGAAATATCAGGATTGCAAATTTTTCATAATTTTATTCCCAAAACTGAAATTACTATGATTGTTGAAAGCCAAAAAGTACTTTGAACCTATAGCCAATGTCTAAAGTCTTCTAATTTGGATCATAGCCGGAACTACTTTTTGACTTAGTGCTTTCTACACACTTTATGACACTTTGGGATATGTGTCATGACTTTATTAGTCCTAACCTTGAAAATGGGAAAAAAGTACATTCCAAGCTTTGATTGGAAATCTCTTCTAGCCTTGGTTGGAAATAGCCGCATCTTACAATTTGGGTATGGGTCCCTGGTCGGGAATGGGTGGTTCTACCTTAATTGATTTGAAAATATTGTAAGGTTTCAATCTTGATGAAAATTTCTACCAACTATATTTAAAGATATCCCCTTCTTTGAATCGTATTGATATCTATGCTTTTAGTTAGTAAAAATCTTCATCAAAATAAAAAACTTAGAGCATTTTCAAATCAATAAGCGTCATAAGACTAAAGTTCGTCATTACAATAATGATCTTTGAGGATGCTTGTTTTACCACATTTTTCCACTAGATTTTACCTTTTGTTTCATATTTTGGCGCAATCTTTGTTTATAATTAAAATTTAAATGTCAAAAATAATAATTCATATATGATTGTATGAATCTATTTTTTTAATAAGTCATAAGTATATATATTTTTAATTCAAAATTGTCACTAAATCCTAGATCACATATAAAAATTACTTTGATTCACGATAATTGCACAAAGAGGTGTAGCATATTATATTTGTGTGTAAGAAAATAATATTATTTGTATATTTTTTTCACATTAACCCCTAAAAGCCCAAGGGGTTAGGACAAAACACAAATGTGCTATAAAATATAAGAATTACAACTTTTTTGAAGTTAGTATCAAAGAAGATAATGTAAAGCACAACAAGTAGAAAGTATCCATACAGTCAAAATTAAAAAAATGTTTTTAGATTATTTTTAAATGAATTTTGAAGGTATAACTTCAAAAATTCACCAAAAATACAATTTCTATTTTTAAGATTTGAAATTTTTTTTGATTGGTCAAAATTGTGTTTTTTATTGATTTATAGAAAAATGCAAAATATTCAACCTCTAAAAGCCCAAGGGATTAAGACAAAATACAAATGTGTTATAAAATATAAGCTTTACAACTTTTTTGAAGTTAGCATCAAAGAAGATAATGTAAAGCACAAAAAGTAGAAAGTATACATATGATCAAAATTTAAAAAATATTTATAGATTCTCTTCAAATGAATTTTGAAGATATAACTTCAAAAATTCACCAAAAATACAATTTCTATTTTTATGATTTGAATTTTTTTTTGATTGGTCAAAATTATGTTTTTTATTGACTTGTAAAAAAATAAAAAGTATTTACTAATGAGAGCATCAGTAATTCCCCCAAATAGTAAGTTTTTCAACACTAAACAATTTTAGACACTTTGTACTATTTCTCCTTTTTTTTGCTATAACTTTTGTTTGACCGTACTGATCTTAGTTTTGAATATCAATGTTGAAAGAAAACCCAATTTTTTCAAAACTGAAAAAAAGAAAGTTTGAAAAAAGTTTTTTTTTGCTCGAAAATTCTGCCCGAAGTCAGGCATCGACCAAAAAATGGTCGCTTGAGCGCTTAGGGGTTAAATAAAACAGGGGGATTCACTTATCAGATTGGTTGTCAAATGCTATTGCTTTTAATTTGCAAACATAGCTTCATTAAAGATATATCTATTGTAGTGAAAGTAGAAAAAATAGATTAGTTGGAACAAATAGTTGATGGGCATGGTTAAAGAGAGGAGTTTTGTTTATTTAGTATATGTTGATTGTTTATGAGGCATTGAAAATAATTTCCCATGATTAAATCCTTATAAAAACTAGTATCATCTATCAACTTCTATTATGTATACAAAATGAAGATATTAAAATTTGTTTTTTAATCATAAGTATGTGATAAAGAATTCAATCTATTTGATTGTACAACATATATAAGGTAGACATATCCATTGGAGAGCCTCTTTGTAATTTTATCCCTATCTTTAATTATCAAACATTTAAACCCCTAAACTTTTGGTTAAATGTAGACAAGGACATGATTAGAAAGAGAGTTCTATAATGGGTGTGCCTTTCATTCATTGTATCTTGGTTAGAATGATGAAAAATATTGAAACCTTAGGTTGATGTTATCCCTTGAACTATGTGTCACTAGAGAAAGAGTTGTACCATTCATAGTCTCACTATGGGACATACATCTCAAATTCCATGTTAAAAAAATGTTCTATAGAAGTTTGAATTTTGTAGATAATACCTTGGGTGATTGACATTATAATGTTAAAGTTTCATTTACAACTTGTGCAATCTCTCTCTCTCATCTTGAAAAGCAAAAATAAAGGTCACATGCACAACAAATGAGAGTTCACTTTTTAGCTATAAAAAAATTTGTATTCTACCAAATGAAGTCATTCATCTAATGGCAAAATGAAGCATATTGGGTGGACTCAAATGGAATATTAGATCATGTTTTCTTGGTAGTATTATATTGGGAGTCAAAATCCTAGAGCATAAGAGCAAATTCTATCCAAAAGACAATTGTCTAAATATTGCACAATAAGTATTCATTCAAACAAAGATCTTAAAGGTTAATTGTAATTTTTTAAAGTATATCTATAGGAGATTGCTTTTGGCAAAGGACAAATGGCTTCTCACGCAAACAAATTTTGAATAAATCTCTTTTGAAGAAAATTTCATTTGCCAATGGGAACAAACTAATAATACTTGAAAAGACAAAAATGGTAATAAGGTTGATACAAGGATTAAATTGTGAATTTTTTTTTTAATATTGCAATGGTTGTTTGTCTAGAAGACCATCTTCTTTACATCAATGTTAATCCACCCCAAAGGTATGATAGATGGACTTTTTAGATAGACAAGTTTTAAAAGCAAAGTGCAACAACCCCAAGTCCTAGTAAAAGATATATAACATTAGAAGTTTGGTTATAGAAGTTGGATTGTGAACTATAAAGAGTTAGTTAATTGTCTACATAGTCAATACTCAAACGTCTCAAACTCACCTACTATAACCATGGCAATAATTCTTGTAATGAAGGTATATTTTCTTACAAACCAAATCTAATTCGTCAACAATCAAGATCAAGGCAACCACTCTTGGTAGCAAGTCTACAATGACATGAGCTTGGAAGTGAGTCACTCATCCTTCCTTCAACTTACTAGATCTCCGTTGAAGAAGGATAATGACCTATTCGGAAAATACCCTTTTAGTATAATAAGTTCGTTCCAAGGGAGATGGTCAAGTAGGAAATCTATGCTAATAGGTTAATCCAATTTGGAATTCCATCACCCAAAACATTATTACAACGACACCGCAAACCCAACTTGGATTTGTAATTCTTTCTCCAAATCAACCCTAGTCTTTTTCCAATTCGGCTTTACACAATCTCATCTTGAATTTCTTGCCTCTTCTAACATACAATCTTTTAAATGTTGGCTTCCACATATCTCTTTATTAAATCACACTCCTCCACTCCCAACTTGATAACTTCAATTAAAATTTCCATACTTCTGCACATCAACACACTACCATGCACTGGCACATACACATCATAAACCCACTCATTAACACTGATTCGACCTTGGATCAACATAGACACACTTCCCAACTAGAAAATCACAAACAAAATTAAGATACCAGCCTCCCCAATTGGGACTCGCACTAGCTTCACTTGCTATGGGTCTAGAAAAATGAATCCCATTTTGGAACTAATAGGATTCCTAGCCATGACGGTTACCAACTCAGAGAGGATGACCAACAAAATCAACTACCAATCACACTTACTTGCCTCTGAGCGATGTATTCGGCCCTCGGGCATGTTATGAGTAAAATTTTCACCCTAAACGGGTTTTTCTCTAAAAATCAACTAGCAATTTGAATCCTAAAAGACACATCCATCGATCACAATTCAACTCACTCAATCTACCGGCCATTCATCCAATTTGGCTAACTCCCTGTCCATCCTGACCATTACTACCTACCAAATTGGAATTCACTAGACTTCCGACTTGGAACCTTGACTAACATACAAACTCACTAGTAGTAAAAAGATTCCCATTTGGAACAAAATCAATGACCAAACTACCCAATTTGGCAACTAGAAAGACAATTAATCATTAAAATGCCTCCAAATTACTCTCCAATTAGCTTCAAAATTTACAAAATTAAATCCTATTCGGTTATCTAGAATCTCTATGTGACATGCATCTAATCTCAACAAGACCACTATAAGCCTAAGTCAATTGCTTTAATTAGAGAACCTAGTAATCTCAATAACAATTGCACAATGACAAAGAAGGTCAGACAAGACTCAATTGTCGATTGCATGTTCAATCCAAGGAAAACTTCCAACTTTTGGTTCCACTTTTATAGCAATGTTAGTTGTTTACACTTTTGGGTATGGCAATGTTGACACTAGTTGCTTAAGAAGGTAAATTAAGTGGTCCCCAAACCACATCAATGACCAACCAACAATGAACAGATTTGCCACTCCTACTTGACAATTCCATCAAATTCCAATTCAACAAATATTTCACCAAAACAAGTGTACCATGCCTAGCACATACCTAGCAATTTTGAAATTTCATCTACATTAGGTCTTAAATATTCATCTAGAATCAACTAGGTCACTCAAAAGTACGGTTGAATAATACTTTATTTGACTATGGTTTGAGTTGTTTCACAAAGGACTTAAAAAAGACCATGAAGAGTTCTCCAAGGCTTGCCTTTGGCTTTGACTATTTATTGTTGGTTTGATTTTTGGTATAAACTCTAAGTTTAAAAAAAAGGACCATTAGGTGAGAATTCCAAACAAGATTCCAAGTCTTGAATACTTTTGTGTGATTTAACTTCAAGTTTGCTTCTCAAATGAATCTCAAGTTTCAAAAACCCTCATGCACTTTAATCTCAAGTGTGCCTTAGTAGAAGACACATTCAATAATTAGAATTTTTTTATAAATCCATATTGGTGTTAATTGTGGATTTAGTAGAAGTATAGATAAAATTAAAATGTATAGCAACGCATCCTACAATCATAGCATTTGGTAAGTGTAAGACATGTCACCCATACCAAATGGTTAGAATCTTTGATTGTTAACTATAAAAACACCCTAAAGTAAATAGTCTATCAATCTAAGTCCCGGGGAGGACACTTCTTGTGTATTTGGGGGACCCACGTGCGGCAGTGGGGTATTTTTAGGGGGCTACCAATTACTTGTAATCGTTACTTGGCAACATTAAAAGAGCCCCTATTTTACCATAAAGCAGAAAAATCAACCATATTATCATCCCTATTTTATTTTTAAAACACTTTGCCTTTTTAATGTCCCCTAATTTATATGTAAATGTTTTATAAATTTTACCTGAGATTATTTAAATGTACCCTATATTCGGCCGCATGTAGGTTATTAAAAAATGGGAAGTGTCCTCCCCTAGATCTAAGTCTCCAAATAACACCACTTTCAATTTTTTCCTTGCCCTAAAAGTTCTAGTGAAGAACCTTTTAGCCATGTATAAAGGTACTTACTTCAAAATTAGTTAGATAAAAAAAAACTTTGTAGTAAACGTGTTGATTTTGTAAAGGATTTGTCTACCTAGGCATTTATAACTCCAACCTCAAATAGAAGAAGTAAAGCAATGACATCAAGGGAGGGGAGGACAATAGTGTAGTTTTAGAAATAGAAGAGCCTAGTATGCTACCAAAAACCTACATGCTAATTAACGTTCATTATAACGAATGTGGAGTGTCTCTTAAAACTCTCAACTTTATCTTAGGATGAACTTTTGACAATCCTAAAAGCCCCTTAGACTAGGCCCTTTAAATTGCTTTAACCTAGAGTTTGAAAAAAGAACAAGTACCACCTAAGTTATATATCGATCGATGAAGTAGGAAGAATAACAAAGGGCAGATTATAGATTAGAAATCTTAGAATAAGATTCGAAAACCAAGTATCATAAAGACCCTATAAAGTTTAATGAATGAATTTCAAACACACTTAGAACATTGGATATGAATTAAAATTATCTAAGTTATTATACAATGAAGTTAGAATCTAAACTCAAATTTAAATTGGGTGAGCAAATTTAAATATTAAAGTTTTCTGGAAACCCTATAGGACTTCATGACTATTGACCAATTTTGTAAATTGATTTAAAACCTAGAATTTGGGCAAGGATTCCATCTATTTTCTACAAATGTAGGCTTAGAATGAGGTAGTACAATTTGTAGACAATATTTGAAAAAATAGTTTTGGATTAATCAAAATAAGAAAATTCACCAATAGATGCCATAATAAAAAAGAACCTTGCAATTTCTTCTATTTTAGATACATTTGAACATTACAAATTCTCTTTAAAACTTCCAAAATCTTACCTTTGTGATGACATTCTAACTTGATAAACAAACTATTTCATTAAATTTTTTGTAAGTGTAATTGTACCCTCTATTTTTCTGCATTTCTCCTTAAGATCTACCTCTTGAACATCAATATATTCCCAACCATGCCCTTGCACCTCATATCATGGGCAATTCTTCATTTTCTATTCAACTTTTAAACCAACACTTCAATTTCAAGTTCACATATTTTTTTGTTCTTTACAACAAAAAGCCAAAAAAGAATTGTAGTTCTTTTGCCCTCTATTTAAAGAGAACTCGTTTTCCATTTTAAAGAAAAATTAAAATCATTTTGTCATACTAATCTTTTAACAATAAGCCAAGTCCATTGGAATTTGTTTCGAGTGAAGTTTTTGGCAAAATGTTTAAAAAAAAATTCTCTTGGAATATTTCAACCTACTAAATCTACTTATATAGCTTGTTATGTAGTGAATATAGTTTGCCAAGCACCACATCTAGGTTGCAAATTTATTGTGCTTTTAATTGATAAATTTTGTAGACTCTAATCACATAAACTTTGGACAAGCAATAAAACCATGCTCCACTTGATTCTCCCTTGGAGTGCTTGCTATACTAAGAAATGAAGTTTAATTCTTTGAGGACAAGACATTTAGATTTGAACATTGGATGAATCTCTACAAGAAAAAGGGGTGTTTTAAGTATAGTCCTAAAGATAAGATTTTAAGTAATGACCTTTTTAGGAGATTTTCAATAAGAAATACATGTCTTTTTAATAAAATTTTACTAAAAAGATACGTATTTCTTATTGAAAATCTCCTAAAAAGGTCATTATTTAAAATCTTATCTTTAGAATTATACTTAAAACAACCCTTTCTCTTGTAGTAAATGTATCTTAAATACATACAAAAAAAACCAATTCATACATCAATATTAGGTAGATTTTTATGATATTTCTTTAATATTTTTACAAATAGATTTTAGAGATTTAGCTTTCAAAATGTTCTATAATTCAAAATTTTCTACATAATGTATATTAGAAAGCAAAATTTTCAATTCAAAAAATGATCCTTAAGAAACAAAATAATTAGAACTAAAAAAATGTGATAATATTTAAAGCATTATATAATCATAATTTATATTCTAAACTTAATGAAAAAAAATTCTTAAAAAAGTTGCAAATATCAATCTACAATTAGTTTTAGAAGGAAATTTTAATTTTTGGTTTCAAATTTAATTCTAAAAAATATTAGTTAATACAATAGTCACATTAGAGGAATTTTTGGCCTTCTAGAAAGTGTTTTAGGGCCATTTCCTAAAACTATCTCCAATATTGTAGACTGATACCTACTTGTTTGAATTTTCAAACTTTTAAAAAAAATTTAAAAAATTCAAAATGTGTTAAAAAATGAAAAAAGTTTTAAAAATATTTAAAAATATTTAGTAATTAATTAGATAATTATATCAATTAATTAGTATTATTTGATGTCTCGAATGGGCAATTGCTCAACCATGTTAGATTGTTGATGTAGCAATATTCCCTATGTTCTCAGCATTTTTAAACTCATAGTCTTCCAGAGGCTCAAATCGCATGTGATGATCTAACCATATGAATTTTGATCTATAGATCAAGCTTTACAACTTTTGTTTGAGAGTTGTCATTAAATTACTCTTCTATGTTGCATTTTATAATACAACTTCATGACTTTGGAAAAATAGGCTATCCTATTGTCTTCAAAAGATTAAAAGTAGCATTTTTTTTCTTGCAATACATGGCTTTAAGCATAGTCAAAATTTGATTGTTCCTCTAAAATCTAGAGTCATGTATTGGCCATGAAAATAGCCTTGAATTGCAAATTGAAATTCTTAGTTAATACCTAAGGTTCCAAGGCTTTATGAAATATCTAGATATTCTCATTAGAATTCCACTCAAAATTGTCATTTCTATTCTAAAGTGCAAGAAACATTAGAAATTGTTTTTCTTACAAATTTTACTCATTAGAAGAAAACTGCACTATTCATTCCCAAAATTGCGTTGAACTTGTGAAATCTGCGTTTTACTTAACAAAGACTGCATTGGGACTGCGTTGGATTCAACAGAACGTGTGGGGTGGATTGTATTGAGGTCTCCCTCCATAACTCAAAATTTTGCGTTTTCACATTTCAACATAAAATTGAACAAGTAAAACGCAGAATACAACAAGTAAAATGGAGAATTTCATGTTAGAATGAAAAATTCCGCATAACAAAGTGAGACTTCAACACAATCCACTCATGTTTCTATTGACTACAACGCAGTTTTTGTCAAACACAACGCAGTTTTCTTTTAGTGACTATATGTTTCTGCACTAAACTAGCATAAAAATGTGTAAAAGAAATTTAAAAATTTGACTATGTAAAAATTGTAAGATATTTGTGTTTGAAGTGATGAAAATATTTCTTTCACATCTTATGTGACTAGAAATGAGACTTCAAATCTTCTTAGCTTAAATTTTTTGCACTATTATTCTACTAGTATTGAATCATAAAATGTCAAAAAATCAAGTTGAAAGTCTAGGAAAAAAATTAGAAGCAAAGAAAAATTATTTCATTCATTAATAATCAATAAGTAGAAATAGGTATAAAATTGAAGAAAATAATAGATTCCTAGTAGTTCTAAAATGGTTCTACAATAATTCCACATTAGGGGAGATTAAAGACTTTGGAAGACTGTGACTTCCCAAATGCTAGGAATGTTGGGAAGGTTGCCACACTAACAATCTGATGTGGTTGGAAGACTGCCATGTTAGATAATATTAACTAATTAATTATTTTATTAATTATTAAATATGTTAAAAAATTTATTTATCTTATTAATACATTCTAAAATTTTTGAATTTTTTTTTGAATTTATTTTAAAATTCAAAAATTTAAATCAATAGGGGCTTATCCGCAATACTAGAGATAGTTTTAGGGAATGACTTTAAAATAGTCTCTTGGAGGCCCAAAACTCCTCTAATGATTATGAGATTGTTCTAGCAAGTAAACTAAATGTTGAGAAACATTTGTTTTGGAAGTTTTTTTGAAAATTGAATTAAGAGAATGAATCTTATAAGGACTTTTTTCAAGATGCTTAAATTGCTTCAAAATAAGATTGTTTGTAACTTTTTCATCATTGGTCCAGACAGAATGAATCAAACCTTTGCATATAAACTAAAATGCTTTTTTGGAGGAAATTCTTTTGAATTTTTTTTTGAATTAATTTTTTTTTGTTGCCCAATAAAAAACATATTGGATTTAAAGTAATGTCAACTTTGCTTCTAGGCATCAATTTAAATAAAAATTATATGTCCTCCAAAGCTAATGTTTTTTTTTAATCTTCAACAAAAAAAACTCAAAAATCATAATGAAAATTGAGACAATATGAGTCCAGTTAGTCCACCTAAAATCTATTTTTTTTTTCCAAGGGGAGGAGGGAATTTTAGAGGTTGATCCCCATATTCCAACCTTAGAGAGGTGTATTTTCAAAATCGGTCAAAAATGTTAAGAATTTGAGCAATTTACTTTTTCTATTTTTTCTAGAGATTGGATAGAATTTAACCATAGGATCTTGAAGTTTACATTGATAGTGAACACTCCAAAAAATGTCAAATTATTTGTTGACAAGGTTTAGTAGATATTAAAATTTGAAGTTTTATTTGGATCAATGGAAGTACAAGGCAATCCTCTTTGAAGGAATATATCTTTGTGAGAATGTTTTGTAATGATGCCTTTTTCTACTTTGTAAAAGTTAACAGAGTTGAAAATGTATGTATAAAATTTCACAATATTCTAAGTATTTTTTCAATTTATGGTCGAGCTTGCAATGCATTGTCATTAGTGAAATGAGAATAGTGTTTGTAAAATAAAATAATGTCTTACTTTTCTTCTTTTAGAATTCCTTAGATTTGTCTTTTTCAAAGTGAATCTCCCCTTTTCAGTGTAGGCAAGAATTACATTGGTTGGTTGGCTTTTTAGTCCAAGCCCAAACGACCCTCCAAAACATTAGTTTTAAACTATACTATATCATTTTACTTTCAGAAATTCTACAAGGTGGTGATAACTCAAAATTTGATAAAACTATTGCTATTGTATTCATAATACAATTTACTTTTAGAAATATTTTTTATTTAAAAAAAAATTCAAAATTTGACAAGGGATAGGGACAAGAAAATGGTTTAATCATTATACTACAAGAAAATGGGGGTATAAATGACTAGTGTCCACAATGACTGCACCAACAACAATGACTACAAAATAGGCATTTTGTAGTCATTTTGCAGTCATTGTTGTCGGTGTAGTCATTGTGGACATGTCATTTATACCCCCATTTTCTTGTAGTGATATAATTAGCAATTAACCCCTTATTGCCGAAGGGGATGAAAAGCGTCCTCACAAATTGGTAGTCCAATTCAAGTTGATGTAACTTTTGCATCCAATGTTAGAATTCAATAAAACTTGTTGGAAAAGTTGTGCACACTAGTCTAGTTTGTGTGGTAAAATCAATCCAAGATATATAGATGATTTGGGAGCCAATTGAAGTTCATAGGTTCAATTGAGTTCACCAGATTGTAGTTGATGGCTTCAACTTTGAAGGCTTGTATTTCCTTCATCCAATGTTTGTTTTCAATCAAATTGGTTGTATTATGTTCTTCTAGAGGTCTAATTATTGTGGTCAAATTTTCATGGAAATCCAAGTTGTTTTGAATGTTTGGGAGCAATTGGAAGTTCAAAAAACTAACATTATCAGGTTATAGTGAACTTCAACGGCTTGTTTCTTCTTCATATGGTGTTTGTTTCTATTATTTTTTTAGGGGAAAGTTGCGTATTCTAATCTTATTTGTGTGTCTGAAATTTCATATCAATCCAAGAAGTTATGAGTGACTAAGAAGCATTTTAGTAGAAGAAGGTTTAGCTACTAATGTGTTTTTCACCCTTTTTTGCTATTTTTTTTGACATTTCAAAGTCATTTTGCAAACATAATGAGTCAATTGAATGAATTTTTTTCCACCAATGTGTTCATATTTTGATTTAGAAACACTTTCTAGTTTAAAGTTTTTACATTTGAGTAGGTTTAGAATTCAAATTTGACTTCCAAATGTGTTTTCAGAAAAATTTCAGCATCTTTTTTCAGTACTAAAACATTATGATCTTTCAGTCTACGCAGACAAATGTTTCCAAATTTGATCCATGTCATCTACAACATGCACACTACAAGATTGTACAGTTAAGATTTTCATAGCTTAGTGACATATAGACTTATAAAGCTTGAAAAGCAAGCAGCTTTTAGACACAGTTGGACTTTCGGCGATGAAGGGTTAAGGGACCGCTCCCTTCAAGACAACGCACTTCCTCCCACTCCCACTCCCACTCCCTCTCCCTCTCCACCTGAAGGAACGGAACTCCTGATTCACGCTGACGGATTCTGAAGTTGTCCAGAGTTCTATTTCTTCCTCCCCATTTAAAATTTTTATTTTATAGAATTAATATCCAGTGGCTGAATATTCCATTGCCCAAATCCTTAGTACAGAAGCCAAATCTTTTCCCTTGGGGATGAGACCAGTCAAAGAAGCTGTCAGAGTGAGTCTCTCACGCTGGCCCTCGCATTGGGAGTTTGGGGTCTAAGGTAATGGACTTCACTTCACTTCCTGCATGGACGAGCCCTCTGTCGCCCTACCCTGGCAGTGGGCACTTGGGGTTCATGCCACGCTTGGCCCCAAAAAACTACTAACTAATCTATTGCCTGGTCCTCCGTCCTCGCTCTCGTTCCTCAGTCGATCTTTCATCAGTTTTTTTCCAATTCAGTGCAGGTCTGAGTTCCGTGAGGCGGCAGAGGGGAGGATCTGAGTGACGAGGGAGGGTCTGCCTGCCTCGATCTGCCTGGCCAGGCGAAGGAGGAAAGGACCATGTTTCCAATGCAGGAACCGGCCAAGGAAATCGAGAGCTCGCGCGCTCAAGCGGTTCAGACAGACAGAGGGCTCCAAAAGATGGAGAATCAAGGAGCCTGGAGTCGGAGAGGACACTACATGGGCACACAGCCCCACGCAACCTTTCCCGTCCCCCCAAAAGGCAGAGCGTGAACAGGGAATCCGCTCGTCATCTAGCTCAGCATCTGCTGCCATGGCCGAGTGGCCGAGTGGCTGATGAGAACTGAATGAGGCTATTGTGGAGAGTGAGTGGGATCATGACGGAGCTCATCACCTACTAGTTCGGATCAGTTCGTGGACGGGTCGTCATACGGACGGACGGACGGGCGGCTAGTCGACGACAACGAACCTATACGGTAACTCAATTAAAACTCTTACTAATAAGCCAGGCTTGGGGGAAGCCAGTGGGAGGCTCTGACATCACCGAGGGACGCACTACTGTCTGAACAGGGGCACAGGGCGACAACTAGGGAGGAAGAGGTTGGCAGCCTGATTGGACGGAAATAAGGAATGCGGAAACTAAAAAGAACCCCCAAAATGAGCGAATCCACGAGAGTGGTGAAAACGTAAGAAAACAAAAAAGCTCGCTCGCACTCACTGTAACAGTACAGTAGTGAGAGTAAGTCACTGTTCCTTCCTCCACTGACGGGCTGCCTGGCCTCGCTGGCGACTTGGCTGGCTGGCTGGCTGCTTTATTATTGAGCGATGCTGGAATTCGGGATTCTGGTGGGGTTGGATCACGCCTAATCACGAGGACCGAGAGTTAGCTAAGTATAGAACCCCAGGTGATCCACAATCACAGACATCGGCCACCGACGGAAAACCATGCTTTTCACGCTCCATGAGCCTTTGCGAAGTTTGAGCACTTCTCCAGCGGTGCATGGCACTTGGGCGAGCGTGGACATGGCCCAGTGGAGTGCCTCCGTCATCACTCGGCATGCACGGGGCTCAGTTGATAAGTTAAGTTAGTTTAGTACCCGGCTCTACCCTCGGTCCTCCCTTGATTGAATTCCGGACCGTGTTTAGTTAAGCGCATGATTAGTTGCAGCTGATCACACGAGCTTAGGAAGAAGCTACTGATGGTCCGGTTGCTTGTCTGCCTGCCTGTCTGCCTGCCTGCCTGCCTGCTAGAAAGACCATCATCAAGATTCTCCTTGTACTCCAAGAGAGTAGGTAGATTAGATGGAGTGAGAGTCGAGCCAGGCGCTGCTGCTGTGGCTCCAGTTCCACGGTGTAACTTGGAAATTTTCGTCATGATATAAAAGTATGCAACGTTGAGACATTCAAGGGTCCCGTAGTGGCCGGCTTCAGTTACGTTGGCCTTGGTGTTCGCTGTGGCCGGGGCCCATACGTCATGTCCGCTTGCTTAGACTCCCGCTGCTGCTGTTGCTGCACCCGAGGTGTGGGGTGGCAGGCGGCAGAGCTGCGAGCAGCGAGCAGTAGCTTCTGATTTCGTTGCGGTGGCGAGCGTGTCAGACGGTGTGTTGATGAATGAAGGAGATGGATGGTTTGTTTGTGGGTCAGGCTTCACAGCTTCCATGTGGGTTGGGGTTGTGGTAGCTCCCGAGTCCCGACTGACCGCCTCCTTTTTTTCCTTTAAAAAAATCTAACTTCCTTTCTTTTTAATAAATTGTCTGTCTTCTAGCTTTTCTCCCGTGGACAAGCTCCTGTTTGACACCTGATGATGGAACGATGAGAGCCCCTCAGCCCCAATTGGGTTTTAGGCTAGTTTAAGTGTAGCTAATCTTGCGAAGCCTCGTTTGACTCTGGTGACGCTGCTGGTGCCGCGTTGCTCCGTCCACTCGAACTCCCATAGGTTTACTTTATATTCGGTTCGTAGCGATGTTTCTCGTTTCGGGATCGGCTCCCGAAACGAGAAATTCATGAACGCGGGGGCAGGGAGTCTCTCTCGCTGGATAAAAGATTTTAACCTCCACCATGCACGATCCGAATCCGTTCTCTTTCTGAAATCCGTCTCGGTAGTTGCAAATTCCTGCAATATTGTCGGTTGTCTAAAATTCATCTGACGCTGGGCTGTGATTGTATATGCGCACCCAAGTCTTCCTCCCCGTTCCGACAGAAAGGCGTCTTGCCAATAAGCCGCATAGCTGGCACAAGCAGTCCTCACTAGCTAGATAGTTCCCAATCCTGCAGTAGCGGACGTGCGACGTTACATGGCCGCCGAGTCTGGTGGACCGTAAATGATTAATGCGTCCTCCCTGTCTGTTTGGACAGGCTAGCTAGACGAGCCAAGCTGGTAGTGCTGCTTTCGGAAATTACCCCGTGGCACATTCTCGGGTGTGAGGTCTCGCAGGGGAGGAGACGAAACGACACGAGCTTGATGCACAGTTTGTGGGTTCCTTTGTAGTCGGCAGGTCTCCACAGTTGCTATTCCAATGGCGGATTCATCGTGAGAGAGACGAAGAGAGTTAATTACCGAGCGAGAGAGCGCGAGAGGGAAAGAAAGTAGGGCATTACATGGCCGCGGAGTCCAGTTCGTGCGTACAGGTGATTCTCCAGTATGTGGACTCGAGCACCGTCTATCACAAGGTGCGTCGACTGCTTAGCATTGGATCACGAGGAGGAGGTGGGCGGAGCTAGTTCCAGGTATGCAATTCAGATATTTCACTGGAGTCCATTCATAAATGAATGATCTTCCGTCGATTGCCGTGTTGCAGTCTCCTTGCATTGCTTTGGGCTACCACAATCTCTCTCTCTCACTTTCTTTCTCTCTCTCATTCCCAGTGTTTCTTCCCACTTTTTCACTCTCCCGGATTCTTTCTTAAGAGTGACTGCAAGTGTACGCAGGTTGGCTTGATCATCATTCCTGGCCGGGTATTGAAGTAGAGTTTATAGGTACTCACTGAGTAGTCCACCTTTCTTGTCAGCACCGCCGGCGCCTCATACCGGCAAAGAGGAACATCATGACCATGTCTTAGTAGTGCCATTTTGAAGTCCCTCTTATCCAATTTGTAGTGGGGTTCTGACACGTTAATGAGTGGTTTCTTGGCCGGACATTTGGGAATGGGTGCAAGGCGGTTCCAAGCCATTTCAAGTGTTTTTTCCACCCATGTGTGTTTGTGTGTGTGTTTGTGCGTATGCGTGTGTCCTTTTTTATGAGTTTGCAATTCCATCCGAGTGGTAGTACTTAGCTATAGGCGATGAGTCGCATGGGCGACTGTTAGCCCCGAAGCTCGAGACTACCTTTTTTTTCTCCGTGTGTCCGTCTTGAGATGCTAGGTATGCTTTGAGTGCTTCGAGAACGGCGAAATAGAAAGGATTGTTGAGATTGTGCGCCGTAGAGTCGTTTAGAGGAATTAGAGCTTCCCCTTTTGGATTTAGCGTACCAGAACGGGAGAGGTTGACCAGATGGCTCGGTTTTCAAGGAACCTCGGGAATGGTGTCATGACAGATTTCATCACCGTGGAAGCAGCCGCAGCAGCAGCAATCATCAGCCGGGAGGGCAGGAGCTACAGGACACGCAACCCACAGCACCAGCACCAGCAACAACAAAACCGGAATCCACCGCAGCTCTAGATTACCTTCCCACCTTAGGCTCTCCGACCACCACCGTACACCATGATCTACCCAAACCTCCTGGCTCCTCCAAGAGATCATTTTCGAGGGGAAGATCATTCCTTTCCGACGGTGGCGTTGAACCTGTCCCCATGTCTACTCCGGAGCTTGCATGCGTTGTGGCCACGAGGGTTACGCAACCCGCAACGCAAACTAGTGACAACGACGACGGCGACGACGACGTTGGCTGCGTGAGTGGAACGGACAAGCCTCAGCTCGATGACATGCAGACCCAGATTAGTCTTGCCAATGCCCACGCGCCTGCTTCTTGTGATCAAGAAGTGCCGGAGGTAGTGTTGCCGTCGCCCTCATCCAAGCGGAGAAGACTCGAGACTTACCCCAATGATGAGCCGGAACTGAACCGCCTCCCGGCCGAGGCTCGCAGCCCGGAAGGGTGTGAGGATTCCGGCCTCACTGGCGAACAGCATATGGCAGATCCCGATAGAACTTCCACACCGGAGGACATCGACAGCGCTGCTCCGGTTACGGAATCAGCAGCAGCGCCCGTGCCGCAATGTAGTACAGTCCCTTCCCCGGGTCACCAGCAGGAAAATGTAGCAGACCCGGAGCCACTGCAAATCTTGGAGCATTTGCATTTTAGTAGCGTCGTAGGGCGGACGAGCTTTCCCCGTGACGATGATCCACACTACACCACATCTCAATTCTTACCTCCAGCAGGCAACATTCGGGTCCCCGAGACTAGGAGTACTCAAATCACCAGAACCATGGCTGGTGGCGGGGACGAATGGTTGCGGCTAAGCCTGGGAAGTCACAGTCAGTCCGATGACGAACCGCATGCGACCCAGTCCTTCTATCAGCATCCCCCGCCGCGGACTGCTACCCCCGACCCCCCCGGCATCCGAGATTTCTTCAAGTTCGGAGTCGACATTCCAGAAGCCTCATCTTCATATCGCCCTTCTGCGGGGGCCGTGCCGTACGGACTCGGGCAGTCGTCGTCACAATACGCTGGTGAATCCTCGAAGCAGCATTACTACCACGCGGACCCTGGATCAGGCGGTCTGCCTCCCAGTCACCCTTTTCTGCGACCTCGCACCAGCAGCCGGGATTTCGATCCCAATGTGCCCACCTCACGCGTCTTGTCGGAACAATTCAAAGACAGCTTCACGCCGCCACAGTTCTCGAATTTGGTTTCATTGCCGTATCACCCCGCAAGAGTCTTGCAACCCGTGAGGTCGGAGCAGACTGAAACGACCGCGGTTCATGCTTGGAGATCATCGGGTCACGAAGCTGGACCAAGCGCTGGACCAAGCTCTGGAGCTCAATATAGCTATCCGCCTTCACCATCTTCATGGATGCTGCAGCAGCAGCAGATGCAGCTTCTCCAGCAGGATCCCCGACGGACGTCACCCAATCCAGCTGAGTTTTTGAGCATGGGTACACCGGATTGGAGGTCTGGTACTCGGTTTTCGAGTATGCAGGCGCCGTTGGCGCAAGGAGTGGACCCCGAGCAGGCCTGGCTGAACTTGCTGCAGCGCGTGGGGAATACGACGAATGTGCCGTCGATGTCTTCGGCTGTGCCGCGCCACCCGGAGTCCATGCCGAGTGACGAATATTTGGATGCTCTGAAACGGGCGGTGGAGCGCTTTCAGGGAGTCGATCAGGTAGAACTTCAGTTTTTTCTTAAGTCTCGTGCTTCCTTCGATTTGGACGTTTCTTGGTATCAGGAGCAAAATGTACGTTTTCCATTAACTCGTTTCTACATCCTGGAAATTCTGGAATGCGATTATCAATCTTGTTACCCAATGTCATAACCTCAACATGATGGACCCCGCAACAGTACCGGTATCTGGAAAAGCCAATGTACCGATTGTACACTAGGACATGGAACATAGAGGACATGGACATGAACGACGTTCAGAGCTGCGGACGAATTAGAACTCAATTGCTGAGCGTCATTTCTAAATATTGCAACGCGGTTACTACGCGAGAGACTGGGAGTAAGTACGAGCGGCCGGAACGAAATTGAACCATAGTGACATTATATTTTGCGACTAGTTTAAAGGAGTTGTCTAGTAATTCAATAAATAATACTACCTCCTTCGCTTTCCTTCCAAGCTGTCGAGTGTCACCTAAACGATTTCTCTAGGACACACAAGATTACGCAGGATTTGGTCGACAGGACAGGCTGGAAGATCGCATCACTTTCTCACATTGGATGTGATTCTTTCAGTTAGTATACAATCACCTCAGCATTCCTGTCTCGCTCAAGACCAGTGACCACAATGTAGTAGTACTCACGCAGGGATTATGATGTTCAGGGAGGCAAAGAAGAGCCGCTTACGGAGCTTCAACGTCTGCATAGAAGTGCGGCCACGTTTCCTCAACAACGGCTTCCTTTCGACCCCAGTACTGACATTAGTTTGGCAAGATTCTACGGTGCTTCTGGTTCTAGCAAGCCACGTGCTCAAGCTGCAGGGCCAGGGCCCTCATCGCAGAGACGAATCCTACGCCCTCATGCTCCCAGGCCTGGCTTGTGGTTCACCCTCCAGGCTTCAAATTCGCAGTAAGTTCTCCGCAACTTTGGCATGGGTAAGTACTGTCTTGTACTTTGCTCGTAAGTTATCCATCAAATCCTCGTGGACACGACAAGGCTCCATGTGGTTGACTGACCTGCACAGTCAGAGCCACATGCATCTTTCTATCCAAACCATTGAATATTATTAACGTCAGTTTCACGGTTTCAACTTGGTACTAACCTTCATGAACCTGGAGGCTTGTGAAGGTTATTAGACACCATGTGGTTTTTGTTTTTTTTATTGAATCTTGAATGTATAGATATGAGTGTTTGGGTTAATCAATTAAAGGACTCACTATGAATTGAAATGGTTTGGGTTAAAATCTTTTATGACTTGCCGACAAAACTTTAGTTGTGTTATTCAGACTTCAGAGCGTCTTTGACACTCAAGTTCTAAAAACTAGAATGGGTGTAGAATTTGGTTTCCGTTTAAAATGGCAGTTGTGGTGAACTTCTTCCATTTTAACGAAATTGCTGTTAGAAGAGAGTGCTTGATTGCCTGAAGACTTGGACTTGGCATTATGATAGGTTGGTGATGTTGTTTGTTGCGCTTTGGGGTCTTGGGTCGTTCCAGACTCCGGGATTGGTTCGCCCTGATGCGAGACTGGTGTACGTTATTCCTTTGTGCCAAAAAATAAAACAAGAAATGTAAATGCGTCCAGCTGGGGTTGTGTCATGGAGGCTGAAAAGTGAGGCTAATGCAGATTCGCATCTTCAAAAAAGAACTTTAATTTCCTGGGGCTACATTGTAACTGTATAAGCTATGACGTGGCTCATCATCACTTTGTAGAGGATCAGAAAAAAACGATGGAAGCCTGGGGACTGGGGAGTTTCACTAACATTATTAATCATCGAATTCCAAATACCACTTAAATGGTGTTTTACTTCGACTTGAGCCATTTCTTCAAGCAAGAGGGGCTTGGTGGTGACTCCTGACAAGTGCACTGACTGAACTCGTCACCTCCTGCCACATTATGGTCAGGCCAGTTGATAAAACGTGTGACTGTTGAATGCAGGCCAGAAGCTTCTCCATTGCAGCAGATTCCAACAGCATACATACGAGTTGTGTAAGTGTCTCTCGTCCATGAGATCCTGATTATTTGGGTGTCATGACACTGTCGCGCTGTACACTGTCGGATCATAACTAAATGGCATTATTACTAATAAATATTAAGTCTCTCTGCTTCCGAGTTAGTTCTGCGATCCGTCGTTAAGAGCTTCCTCAGTCTGCTTCCGATCCCATGCCAGATGATCTCTTAAAAACCACTTGTGAATCTGCACCACAGGGATGACACCATGACAGTGGCCGTGGTACGAAGATACCTGGCGAACAAGCTGGGTTTAGCGAGCGAGGATGAGGTACAACACCACCAGATTCCCAGTGAAACCAATTATAGTATTAATGATTTAACTCAATTCGTTTGTCGCCAGTCAGGTTTTCGAGAGCACTGCAGCCAGGCAGAAGCTCCCTCCCTCCACTGCAGCAGGCTAGCATTTGCTTTGAATGAATTCAGTTCTGGAACGTCTACAGGAGTTTAAGAACCATTCCATAACTCCTCATGGTGCCAATGCAACGTAGGTGGAGGTCACATGCAAGGGGCAGCCCTTACAGCCCAGTCTGTCCCTGAATCAAGTGCGGGACAGCATTTGGCAATCCCCGAATATCAACACGCCCAGTCCCAACACGACGCAGCTGCTGTCGGAGGGCAAGGCTTGGAAGGCCCCGGATGGGTCCATCACGCTGGTCGGAGACGTGGTCATAGTGCTGACCTACGGTCGCCGACCTCTGCAACAGGAAGCGCCTCCTCCGACTCCGACTTCGACTCCGACTTCGACTTGACACGGTGCTGTGCAGACAGCTTTCAAGCGGAAATTGGACGATTAATTTGAACCGCCTCTTCCCTTCCCCTTCCCCTTCCCCTTTACGGTGCGAGAAGATGCATGACTCTTGGCCATCATGATTCTGGCTGGAGTCATCTATCTCCTCCGACCAAGTGACCATGCTCACTGCAAAGCCAGCCAGCCAGGGATCCATTTCAATCTATCATTGCTGCAGCTTGCGCGCGGCACATGGACTGCGTGGTGTAACGTAGTCTGACTTGCTCACAGGCGAAGAATGACCGAGCTCCAGTAAGTTGAGCTAGCGAACATGCAGTGGTGGAATGTTGTATCAACTTATGGTCAGCTGGCTCAGACTCTGGACGGACAACGACAGGGATGCGCATCATCAAGTTCTGCACACAGTTCATCGATTTTGTGGAGGCATTGATGGTGCACATGCACGATGCGTGCTCGGAAGCTTCTTGGATTTGAGGTACTTCTGGAGCGGCAGTCGTCTCCAGCGATTTCTGTCAAGGTTTATCAATCAACCCATCGTACTTAGATCTGAGACAAGCAGATTTGTAGTTAGAAGGCCGGCCGGCGCTCCAGCTTCCAACCAAAGGCTGGCATGGGTTGTAGTTGAAGGATTGCCAGTGGCAGGGTGTTTCATTCGTAGTGACGAGCAGCTGCTTCACGTACTCGAGCAGTAGTTTGGAGATCTCTTGAATGCAATCAACCACATTTTTTTAATCCATGGGGGGTTACAGATGGAGCTTTCACATTCGATCAACTGACAAACTACCGCATCATAACTTGCCTGGAGTTTTGGAGACGGGTTGCAGTTCTGAACTGAAGCTAGCTGCAGCACGCCGTTGTGCATTTAAGTTGGACCAGATTTTACTCCCAGTCTGAGGCCACAGGGATTGGTTCAGGCAGAAGCGCCGCTGCAGCTGCTCCTGCTGCAGCTGCTGCTGTTGCGTGCAGGTCCCATTCCATCCCTCAGGGAAATTGAAGTCTGGGGTACAAGTCTAGAGCAGAAACACATGAGCCTGCTTGAGCACTGTCTATTACAAGAGCAACTTACACCATCACCACCACCGTCAACATTCAACAACATCAACTACAACAACGCCGTACCTTCAATGCTGTCCCACCCATGGAATCCTTGTTGCAGTGACATGTCCCATGCATTGCATCCAGTTTTTAATTCCGGTAGCCTGTCTGCGCCGGCCCTGTCGAGTTAACACGCTTGTAGTTAGATCCTTTGGGCGTTGCCTGACCCTCCCCGTTCATCAATGCCAGAATTTTGTTTGTCGCATTATAGATTGGCAGACACACCAGCTCAGTACTTTAGCTGCGCATGACGCATAGATTATGCGCTCTTTCAAAAACACAGCGGATCGGAGGGTGTCGCTCTCAGAATCAGACTGATTTTATTAATGGGGTACCTGTGACCCTTTGGACGTTACTGGCCATTAATTGGCTTGGTGGTCCTGCTACAGAAGGAACACTAAGTGAAAGCAATCAACCAGGATTCCTTGCGATGTCCTTCGCCTGTCCCAACTTGATGCTTGGAATGATTTTCTCTTCCTTTAGAAGTTTGGTCAGTTGGATAGATCATTGCCTTTACTGCTAACTCTGAAACTTTCACATTTTTTAAATCTAAACATGCACTTCTCCGGTGATGGGCTTGCAGAGTCTGTGCTTGCAGACTTGCGAGATCGACCAGAAACAAACGAAACCAGTCGAGGACCGGGGATTCATTAAACCTAAATTATGTTGGTTATTTGCATTGAATGATGCATGTGACAACTATAACATTTGCCAAAGAATTCTGTTTGCGCAACGCTTTCTGCGCGGCAAATGTGCCCAATTCCCACCAAACGTTGGTACTCTAGCTTCCATCTGCACGACGACGACATTTGCTGAGATCGACAACGCCATTCATGCCCAAGGCCAATTCCAAGTAGCCCGTACTTTCAGTGTGTATCCATTGTCCATAACCATCTCCGCGAAAGCTCATTTTCGACTAGATCAACTCAGTCTCTGCTCAAATTAGGACCATGCCTGCACATCAAATTCTTGAAACAGAGCTCATCGTGCGTAACTCCGTTGAAAACAAGGATCTGCTAACTTCTTGGGCCTTTCTCCTGATTCAAGGAAGCACATGGTACCCAAGATGCCCCGATTTTCTAGCATCTTCTTTCTTTGGCACTGCAAATCCTTTCTCACATCTTCAATTCATGAATGGGTTGCTACTGAACGAACTATGCCGGTAGGCAGTTGTGGTCACTACCAATCACAGTACTGTACAGTGCCCTCCCAGAAATTTTTGCGTAGGTGGTTCAATGTGGGTGAGAGAGTATCCGCAAAAATTTCTGGGAGGGCACTGTACAGTGTAGCTGGGGTGAAATCTGAAAAGGGTAGGCCATCAACACCGCTGTACAGTAAGTTACAAGGTTATGCGGGAGCTTGCACAAGAGTATGTGAAACTTTGTGTTGCAGCTATGCAGGGCACATTGGCAGCTGACACGTGACTTTAATTTGCTTGTCCGAAATTATCCTTCGTTTACTTTTTTTTCTTGCCTTGCCCCCGGAGACGGTGGTCACTAGCAGGTGCAAATGCTGCAGCTCAAGTCGATTGCCAGAAACAACTCCCTTCGTATCATAGAGAGCCATGTCTGCTGATCATAGTGGCAGCTACGATGGTGGCCGCAAGTGAAAAATGGAGTTTAGAGTTAAGTGACTAAGTTTTCCTGTACAGGTTATACTTCCATTGCCTCAAGAAGAGGATGTTAAATCCAGATCGAAGTAGCCAAAATGTTCAGCTTAATAATATTGACATCAGTATGCAATTTTGGCAAGTGACAAAGGATCTTCTGATGCCGTGAAACTGTTGGAATTCAATTTTTGTTAAATTGGCGGTATTTTACGACTTTGACATTCCAGGACTCGCAGCCTGAAATGTAAATGATTGTATGCCTGTCTTCGTTTTTAGAACTTTGGGTAGATTTATGATAAATTTTTTGGCGTCAATTCAACAAAAATTGACATTTGGAACATTAGCACTAATTGAAGACCATAGAAGAAGAGAAGAATGACTTTGCAGCTTACAGATTTTGCAGTGTGGCACTTAGACTTCGTAGGTTCTGATGATGCTGATGACACTAGTGAAGCACTTGTCCATTTTGCATGATGCAAGTACAATACGAATAATAACCTATAATCTCACATCTATGTCCCCAATGCTATGGCTTCTTCATGCTTTTGATTATGATCCATGTGCAAATTGCACAAATTTTCAATGCATATGTTATGTTTGAAATGTGATTTATGCAAGATATGTAAAATATAAACTCACAATTTTTTGCATTTCACTGGTAAGTTTATCAACTTTAGGAAGCTCTAGCACGCTCAAAAATGAAGATTTTGGAAACTGAAAATTGTGTCAAAATTGTATAGAAGAGTACTTCATCTTTCCCTTTGCAAGCATCTCCAAAAAGGTTTTATAATTTCTTCTATACAAATTTCAATGTTGAGGTAATAATGCCCAAATGTTGTAGATATCTCTTCATTATGATTAGATTTTTATATTTTCCCTTCTTGTGGTACCTAATTTCATATATTTGAGCATGATGGTATAATTACTTTGACAAAATCTAGGTATAATATAGAGATATCTATTTCACAAAGTTTGGTCATATGATGCCTCATTGAGCCTTTATTGAGACTGAGAGCTTATATTTTTGTTACTTAATGGGGTGTTTTTCATTTGAAAGATACGCATATGGGTGTTTCCTACATATCTATGAAATCAAATTTTAAAAATTCATCACCAATTGTTTGCAATAAAATACTATGTCAAACCATGAAAATTGACTTAAAAAATTCACCAAAAATAGAATTTTGGTTTTTTGAAATTGAAATTTGGTATGCTTCATTGGGATTGGATAAGAATTGAGTGATAATTATGCATGATGAATAAAGCCAATTTTATTCTTTCATATGTACAAATCTTTGAAAGGCTCAAAGAGGCAGTTCCTAAGATTACCTAACCTAATTGTACACCTTTGATAGAAATGATTGATTTGCAATTGTAGAGACAAACTATATAAATGCCAATTTTGAAACCCCTAAAGTTCCATTATTCCTATAGAAGACAAAATAGATTTGTCATTTTGGAGAGGCTCCTATAAGCTCAATTTTCTTTTGGATTTCTTAAAACATTTTCTTAAGATAAAAAAATACATTATTTAGTTGTATGTGAACATCATTTTTTATTTCAATTGGTGCCTAGGAGTAATAGTTATGCAATAATAATATCAAAATGGATCACATACTTTGGTCATCTAAAAACATAGACAAAACTCAAAATTAAAGAAAAAATCTTATAGATTAAATGCATATGTTTACATAGAAAATTTCAATTCATTCCATTTGGACTGGTAATGTGAAATTTAAGGAGCTTCTTCCTTTGAGCAATTACAACATCTTCTTGAAAAACTATAATATTGGATTGAAGCTCACATTCATGTCTGAACTCAGCTTCCACAACTTTTCAATAAAAAAGAAGTACATCTAGTTATTGAACTTGATAGAGCAATCTCATTGTTAGAATTATCTAGAGCTAATTATTAATTGAATTTTTCCTTTAATCTTGTACTAACTTCTACTTAACAATTTCATAGAGAATGAAAGTCAAGATTTATATTTATTATTATTATTATTATTATTATTATTTTAAAGATTGTCAACTCAAATCTTCAAGATAAAGTATTTTTAAACCAAAATCTTTAGTATAATTATTTTAAATTAAGAAAATTTAAAGTCAAATTATCTAGTTTTATATTATATTGTGCATAAAAATGTTTTCATACTTTAACCCCTAATCAATAGTAAGTTGAGATTTTTTGGCAAAATATAAATTTTAGGCTATTCACTACAAATGGAGTTCTTATGTTTTTTCTTTGAAATTTTTATACAAGATGTGGACAAGGAATATATTTAAGGCCCAACAATTTTCATAACTTTTCACTACATGATTCAAAAATTATTGTATAATAAGTAGTTTTTTCACAGGTTTTTTTATTGGCTAGGTAGTCCAGGCACATAAAAAAGTAGTTTTTTTCACAAACAAAAATTTGAAATTGGATTTTGGGATTTTTATGTAAGTGGAAAGCTTTGAATTGTTCCATTTTGGTTAATTAGTTGAAAGTTATGAGGAAGCTTAGTTTGTGGGCAATTATGGATTCCCTTCTCTATAATAAACTTTGAAGTCCTTTAGTTAGCTCAATTTTCATTATTTTTTGAATTTTTTTTAATAGGGTTCAGATTGCTTATTCTAACATTACAACCATTGCAATTGACATTTTTCAATTCTACAACTACAATACCAACGACTTAGAATTAGGAATCATCATCTACTACTTTATACTTACTATTTTTTTTCTTGTATGTTGTACAATTCCAAGTTTTACAAAATTTTCAAGTATGTAGCCAACTTGACTTGAAAAAAGAATTTGAAGAAGCACCGCCAACATGGACATTTTTTTTTAAGTAATCATGACCTTGTAAAGTGTAGCTACCTTGATTTTTGCAAGGCTAGAAATTTTTTTGTCAATTCAAACACTAATATATTGTAGTTTACATAGTGGAAATTTCTGAAATGTTTTTCACATCTTGTCAAACAAGTATATTGCAAGAACCCATGATTACAAGTATCCAAAAAACCTGATACTCGTATTAGAAATGGAAGTTTTACAACATTTTTTGAAGAAAACATAGTCAAAGAACTTAAAGGGTTAATTGCAAATATCTTGCAATCTTGGTGGTGAATTGAAATATGTTTTACTCTTAGTAATAGAAATGTGATAGTTTTGATTTATTTTTGATGAAAAAGGTCATTAGATAAAATTTGACCTTTGTAAAGGGTTATTTGACTTTTAGTTGATGTATAAATACTAGAAAAATAAGGTTTTTATATTTTATCATATTTTATTATTTATCAAAATTTTATTTATTTTAAATTGAATATTTTATAATTCTCAATTTTGTGTGGTACACTTATAGACAAAGTGATCCCATGGACCAAAAAAAATACTTTTTAAATAAATTATTATTTTCTTCTATAATTTCTTATTTTCATGTAGTCAAACCGCCCTATACAATGTCTAATGCCTAACAACTAGTGGGGTCAAATTGGTGGTATACTGGTATCCCAATATTTAGAATTTCTTAACCCCTAAAGGTCAAAGACTATGTCTTCACCAAAAACACACCAAAACTGCCATGTCTACTTCAAGCACCAAATTTTGAAAAAAAACATTTTTAGACACATCTAACCGTAGGATCTTATAGTACACTAGTTTGGGAATACGTAGGAAAAATTTCAGAAATTTTCGCCATGTAGATTGCAAGATATTAGTGTTTGAAGTTACAAAAATCATTTTTTTTCCACTGCGAAAATCCGGGCAGCTGCACTTCAGAAGGTCACATTTGTGTGCAAAAATGTCCAAAATGGTTGCAACTATTTGGATTTATTCTCCAATTCAAGTTGTCTACATGCTTGAAAATTTTCATATCATTTGGAATTGTACAACATGTACAAAAAAATAGTAAGAAGAAAGAAGTAGAGAATGATTCAAAATACAAAAATGGTAACAATTTATTTATTGAATTGAAAAATGCCAATCCCAATGGTTCAAATGTTGTAATAAACAATCTAAACCCAAAGTTTTAATTTTTTTTCAAAAATATTTAAAATTGATAAAAATAAAGGCTTTCAAAGTTTATTTTAGAGTAGAGAATCCATAACTGCCCGCAAACTAAATCTCTTTATAACTTTCGTCTCATAAATCAAAATGGAGTGATTCGAAGCTTTCTGCATATATGTACATCTAGAAAACCAATTTCAAATTTCAAATTTTGAAAAAAAAGTTTTTATAAGAAATTTTTGGGTTGCTTGCTGACCAATGAAAACTACATATTATGCAATAACTTTTTGACCATGTAGTCAAAAGTTATGAAAATTATTGGGCCTTAAAGCTACTCCTCGAGCACATGTTGTGTGAAAATTTCAGTGAAAAAAAACAACCTCCATCCGTAGTGAGCTGCCCAAAATCGCTATGTTGCCAAAAAACGCAGTTTGGTCCTTTAGGGGTTAAGATTTGCAACTCAGAATATAAATTTATACATGTTTGTGGTTCAATATTAGACCTTTGTGAAGACATGTGTTATAGCATTAGATGAAATTTGAGGCCTTAGGAAGGCTGCAAGTTTTTAATCCTAAAGGACCAACATGGCTTTTTGGCAACATAGCAATTTTGGGTAGGTACGTGTGACTAAAGATTTCCATATTTTGGGACCAAACTTTAATAGAAGGTATGGACAAGGAATATCTTTAAAGCCCAACAATTTTTGTGACTTTGGGCTTCATGGTTGAAAAGTTATCACATGATATGTTGTTTGTTTCTCAACTCGGGCACTTCGGTCAAATAAAAAAAATCACTTTTCTTGGAATTAAAAATTTGAAATTGATTTTGTAGATTTACATATACGTGGAAAGCTTTGAATCATTCCATTTGAATTAATGAGTCAAAAGTTATGAAGAATTTTAGTTTGCGAGTAGTTATGGATTGTCTTCTCAAATAAACTTTGAAGGACCGCAACTATGTTTCCACCAAAATTGCTTTAAAACTGTTATTTCTAGGATAGCTACCAAATTTCACAAATTTTTTTTTCTGACAAATGTAATCATATAACCTTTTAGTGTACTATTTTGAAAAGATGTAGAAAAAATTTCAAAATTTTTGGCCATGTAGATTGCAAGATATTAGTGTTTGAAGTTACAAAAATCATTTTTTACCACTGTGAAAATCTGGGTAGCTGCACTTTAGAAGGAACAAATCCGAAACAATCCTCCTGAGGCCCTAAATTTCATCTAATGAGTTTTTGATACCAAAATCATGCCAATTTTACGAAATCTATGACTATATATAGAAATCAATTCTATAATAAATATTATAATAGAAATCCAAAAATAAAATATAGATGTTTCAATGTGCAAATTTGATTGCTTGATGACATATCCATTAATTTTAAAATTAATTTTTTTCAAACAACTTAGTAAAAAAGGCAAGTTAGATGCATTTAAAATGAGGACAAGGAAAGAAAAAAAATGTTATTATTGATATTGAAAGGTGGTCCCAAAAGATAGTGTAATGCACTAGAGAAAATTTGGGGCTTTTAGTCCTCTACAAAGTTGCCAAAGGTAGACCAAGAATCCAAATTTAAAACTCAAAAAATTCAAAAATATGAATTTTTTATTTGGATTGTTGATTTAGTTTTAGTAGCCTTATAGAGGACCCATTTTTTCTTTAATGTAGTAGTAAGGAGTTTTCTTCTAGATTATATAAATGGAAATATTAGTCAAAAATTAAACAACATATGTTAATTTATTCAATATTTGAATTAAGAATGTATTAAAAACTAAAGTAGTAATGAATGGCATTTCTAACTCAATGAAGCTCCCATAGTATTATATCCATCTCTAAAATCAAATTAAATATAATGCCAAACTTATTAGTAAGGAATATCCACTTTGAAAATATGAATAAGATTTATTATTTTTCAAAAATATTAAAATAGCTTAAACATTATGTTTGAATATGAATACAGAATTCTATCTTAAAAAAATTTATATTGGATTAAATATACTACTTAAAACTTTAAAAATGGAGACTCCAAAATAAGGCACTTAATCAACAATCTGTTTTGTAGGAGTTGTTTTGCAAGAATTAACTATGCCAAATTCTTTTACATTTGGTGGTGTACATTTATTGTAAATGAAGAATTGATGGAGGTATGATTTAGAAGTTGTAGGTACAAAACATGCTAATTGAAAGTCTATACACAAAATTGGTATAAATGTATTGCATTCATCTTATCAAAAAAGTTGTCAATTAATCATCTAACAACTTTCTTTGATATGCATATTGATTTCATGCAACTGAACCTCAAGAATTATGGAGAAAGCAACTACATTAGCAATTTCTCATCAAGTAGCTTTCATAGAATTGTTTATGGATTGACATTTGTTAGCAATAAAAGATACTAATCAAAGTGCACTATTTTCAATCATTTTGGTTTAATTAAACAAAATTATTTTTTCTGTCCTTGATGTATTGTCAAATGAACAACAATATGAATGTGTTCATACTTCATAGAGAACACAATGTCCTGAAAAGTAGCAGAAACTGCCAAATCCAATTTTCATAGAGAACAAAATGCAGAGAATAAAAAAACAAAATTGGCACTTGTTATATATAATACAATTGTAACTTGTGCATAAAATCAAACCACTAAAAGAAAGCAAGGGGTTTAGCAATTGGGTGATTGCAAGAAATACTTGTACTATTTGTTGCGTTTTACACCAATACTCAGGATTTTCTTAGAGTACTTTAAAATCAGGATTTTTTTTAAAAATTTAAAAATATGTAAATATGTCCAATGTATGCACCTTTAAAATGAAGGTAACCATTAAAGGAAATTCATTAAAAAAATCTCTAAGTAGGAGAACTAGAAAAGTCCAAAATCTAAAGAAAATAAATACTTCAACATTTTAATTTATAAAATATAGGAAAAAGTTCAAATAAATAAAATAAAAATTATTTGTTTTCAACAACTTTATGGAGATGGTCATTCACCAAAAAATCCACCAAAATAATTTTTTATATGTTTTAAAATGCAAGCAAAAAGAGGCTCACTTTGTCAACTTCTACATGACATTTAATCATCTATTTTTGAAAATTCTTTTGAACAGTAGCTGAAAATATACTACAAGAGCAATTCCTCCAAATTTCAGTTCTAAATTCATTTCTATGGGTACTACTTTGTTAAAAAAAAAATCCAAAATGGCAAGTGTGACAATAATATTAGGGTACAATATTAAATATTAAATAAAAATTTCAAAATTTCAAAAAAATTTCAAAATGTGTACAATAGTTGTAAGTACCTTGCTTATAAGTTTTGAGACATTTGGAGCTAAAATGCAATAGTTAGGAAAAGTCCTATTTGACGATTGATCGGAGATGGTGAGAGCAGGAGCTGAGTGGCGCTGCCGCTTCAAGATCCGAGCTGCAATCTCACTGAGAAACACCGTCGCCTAGTGATTGCTCATAGGATTGTTTGCGGTTGGCGTTCACGCATCTGGTGTGTGAATGATAGAACAAGCTTGAGTTTGAATATCCCTACCCAGTCTTCTTGAGCCGTGTTAGTTAACCTAATAGTACTACTAGATCGATGGGGAGCTATGCCAATGCTCTTCGTCGAGATCACAATGCGTCCAGTTCACAGCCTTCAAAGATCTTGCCTTTTGCCCCAAGAATCTGGCGGCGGGTGGATGCCTCCATTTTCGCACACTCAATGGCGCCAGATCAGGGTTTTCTCTGGCGACAACGCGACATCGCGACAACCAGACGTCACGCGACATCCAGTGGATACCCCCGCGACGTCCAATAGAGTCAAAGTTACCTTTGATTTTTAAAAAGTTTACCCCCCTTTTACCAAGGCCACCTGGATGCCATGTGGCGTCCGCGTGGCAAATTCGGAGGCGCATGCGGGTCCAGCGGAGGCGACCGCGTAAGAAGGCGACCGCGCGTGGAGGGCGACCGCGCTTTGCACAGGGACGACCCGAAGTCGCCTCTTCCTACCCGTGGTCGCCTTCAACATACCCGCAGTCGCCCTACTGCGACCCGCAGTCGCTCTACCGTGACCCGCAGTCGCCCTACCGCGACCCGCAGTCACCCTCCGCGACCCGCAGTCGCCCCACCGCGACCCGAGGTCGCCTGCCTCCGACATCGGCATTCGCCCTGTACCTGTGGTCGCACCACCTATAAATGCAGTCGCCCCCTCATGTTACCTTCATTCTCCATCGAGGCTTCTAGTCTTGCAACCTTCATTGGCTGCATGCATTAACCTTTGGATGAATATTGACTATTTTCTCTATTCGGCTACGTTTTCGTGATTCCTTGTTATCGACTGCAACAAATCCCATGGCTTCCGAAGGCAACAATCTTGTGCCACTCCCGGTTTTGACCAACACGCGCGCGCCTCGTGCGATCAGGAAGGCTGTCATCGACAAGGGTCGTAAGCGTAGAAGCAACACTCATAGAAAGCGATTGCATGTGCTGAGAAATCCAAACCACCTTGCTTTTAAAGGGTGGGATGAGGAAGAAGAACCATGGACGTTGCAGACTTGTGAAGAATACATTGAATGGTGTCACATTGATAAGTTGTTTCCACCATGGCGTCATCATTTCAATCGACACACCAACAAAGCGAACTTGAAGTATTGTGAAAATGCACCTTACGTTCAAAGGTGCATCGAATTGTGGCAAGTCCTCTACAAAACCCCTTTTGTAGAGAGGAATGAGGTGACTCTTTTCATTGCCCGAGGAGCATATGCTGAGCTTGTTTTGAAGAAAGAAGTGGATTGGTCCACTATCAAAGAAACTGCCTACGTGGAACGTCCAGAGACTGGATTAATACCAAGAGGGGTATTGAAATTTCCAGAAGGTGGACTTGGACCAATTCGAAGTGATCCTCAGAACAAGGTAACAGAACCTGAAACTGAAGAATCTGAAGAGGACAATGACTCTGATGGCACACGACCTCCAAGAAAAGAGCAAGTCAAGTAACAAATTGTCACTCCCATTCAAGTGCAAGTTCCGAATGTTGAGGGGGCTTCTGCATCACGAGGATCGAGACCAAAACGTCCTACCAAGGTTCGACGTTCGACCATTCAAATCGGACCTTCATCAAACTCAACAACACTTCCCACGCGCCCGTTGCCAACTAGTAACACAATCGATGTCTTCGAGTTTGGTGCGGCTGATGATCCCCCCGTGGAAGTTTCCCCGAATGTTTCTATTCACATTCCTCCATCTCAAGAAAATTCAACTATGGCTCTATCTGAGGCTCTGGACCTCTTGAAGACCAAAGACGCCACAATTGCTTCAATGCAATTGGACCTGAAGAAATTGCAGTCTGATTTGGACCATAAAAACGCTCTTCTTTCACAGCAGTCCAAAGATCTTCAACGCCTTCGACAAAAAGAACGTGAGACGATCACTTTGTCGGATATGGATGATGGCTTTGTTGAACAAGATCCACATCATTTGGACAAGGTTGTGGCAGATGTCACTAGCGGTCTCCTCCATTGTTCTCCACCTGTTGCTAAGTGTACAAAGCGTTCTTCAATTATTCCAACCACGTTTCTTCCTACCATCATGAAAAAACATACCGTCGACCCCAACGATGTCGAGGAAACCCAAGATTCTCTTTCATTTCCTGCGCCTACGCATCTCTTATCTTCAACAAAGAAATTGGATCTTCGAGAAGAAAACAACATACTGCGAGCACATTTGGCTCAATTGGCAGCCACATACTATCATTGGAAAGTTGCTTGTATTCTCACTATGGATAGATCACAACAAATAGCTCAAGAATTGGACAAAGTTGCGAAGAACTTTGTTGCAAAGGCCCCAAAACGTGAGAATGGAATGACATCGTGGCCATTGTTGGAGGACATGTTTCCTGAGAACCTACCCATGGTGAACGCAGAAAATGGAGGAATCAATTGGGCACAACTTGGTTGGGACTACCAAAAACAGATGTCGTGCCACTTGGATGAGAAAGAACGACAACTTTTGTGGCCAAAGCCAGCAAGCTTTGTTTTGGACCATACAAAATGTCCTATCTGTCTGGAATCCTTTGGCCCTGAAGGAGGGTGGGCATTGGGATCATGCACGCACGTTTACCATCCTCAATGTCTCATTGTGCAATGCCTAATAAGGCGACGTTGCGTGATTTGTTCGGCACCATTTCATGATTGTTTGTATGCCATGTTCAACCTAATGACATACATGCCACCTTCTTGGGAACACAATGGTGAAACAACTATGGATACAAGATTTTGGGGGCGAGATTTGCTGTGGAGCTGGCGTGAAGGCCAACATGATCAAGAAAAAGGACCTGCTAGCTCTCAGTTGAATTGGGAAACTGATCCTGATGAAATTCTTCGAGTTGCACCTCGGCTCATGGGAGCAGGCCCACGTAACGAGGGGAGGAGGGCATTTTTTTTTCAATGTCTCGGTGGATATTTTGATAAGACCTCTGCAACCTTCAAGTGGGGCCCTCACCCACTGAAACATCGTTGGGATTTAGAAGGGAATAGAGTGGCCAACCAAGACTCAAACGCCTCTCTTGAAGACTTAACTAGTATGGCGTACCTTGACTCTATATATGGGCCATATTACACAAGTCAAGCCCTCGACTTTCTATTGGAACAGCACTCTCCACAAACTGCAAGGACCCTTGAAGCTTTGAAGGATTCCAATGTTTTAGAGTCCATTTTGAGTGCAGATGGTCCAGCCAATCGTACTCATGCGAAGCGTAAGCTTGACGTTGAGGAATCATCCAATTATGAGCATGGTGAGGCAAGTGGTGCCCAAGATAATGCACATGTTGTCACCTAAATATTAGCACTATTTTGTGACATCAACTTCACTTTTGTAATGGTATAAATAGCAAAAGGCCCATAGTACGTACTTATATGATATCCATAGTGAACACTCCTCACTTGCATTGTGGATCAATAGAATTTCCTTCAATTTGCTTTGGAGAATTTGATTCTACAACTTTGCTTTTTGTTAATATAAAGCAATTTCATATTGCTTATATTTTTAATATAAACCACCTTTGCCTTTCTACAAGAAAACTGTATTCTTTCCTAGTTTCCTTGTTTCCATAAAAAATATCATTGTCATGGATTTTGTTTACTCTCAAAGGCCCATGGCCATTTTTCCATCAAGAACCACTAAGAACTGCCATTTTGGTTGCATTTATCCAAAAGACCAAAAAAATGTATTTTTATAAAATTTAACCGTACGATCTTATATTTTGTTTGTCTGAGATCATGTGGTAAAAATTTCATGAAGTTTGACCGTATACATTAGAAGATTTAAGCATTGAAAGTTGGAAAACATAGTCTTCTTAAACACTATCCTGCATTCCTACAATTCCAAATGACTTTGACTGCCATTTGCTGAATTTTTTTCTACTATGGACTTTAAATTTAAATTTGTATGTATTTAAGAATTGAGTAGAAAGTCTAATAAAAGAATTCCCAAAAAAGAATGCTTGCTTTTCTTTCTTTACAAAAATATAAAATAAAAATAGGTCCAAGATTGAAAAATTATAAAGTAAAAGTATGTCCAAGATTTTTTCAAATACTTCACTGTAGGATGTTCTACTTAGGTGGCTTGAAAATATGTGGACAAAAATTCAGAAATTTTCACCGTGTACATTACAAGATTTGAATATTTGAACTACCAAAAATCTTTTTTTATTCTTCTTAAAATTTGAGCTAATGTTCTTGGTAAGGTCACATTTGTATGAAAAAATACTGAAGATGATGGTAAGTCTTTGAATTCATTTTCCAATGCAAATTGACTATATATTCAAAACATTTGAAATCGTTTGGGATAGTAAAACATAGAGAAAAAAAAATAGTTAGTACTTAGTAGTTAGTAGAGAGAAGTAGAAAATGCTTGAATATACTATAGTGTGAATGATTTCTTTTTAAAAATGAAAAATGCTAATCATACATGGCTACACCTTCAAATATAGTTATAAACTGTAAACAATCTTCACCCAATAATTGATTTTTTTCTTCAAAAATATTAAAAATTGAATTAAGTAAATCATTTCAGCCTTTTTTTATAATCTATAGTATACAAATTCGATATCTACCCACAAACTACCCCAAACTACAATTCATCATAACTTTTGCGGGTTTGAAATGGAATGATTCCAAGCTTTCAACATAAATAGAAATCTAATAAACAAAAATTACTTATTTACTTCCACTTCCTAATTGTTCCGGAGATGGAAATGTCTAGATTTAGACTGGCAACAAGTAGGAACATTAGTATACACCGCTTATAGAATCGTATAATTTTCTGAAATTGTTGTTCAAAGATTGTTGTACATTAAAAAAAAATTTAAGACATATGAAGTGAAGAATAAATTATTGTGGAGAAATGTTTAACCATGAGAATTTTACAAATATAATTACATAAATATTAATATATTCTAATTATTGAGTCACAAGAATTTGGACATAATTATGCAACAATTTATTGATTTTAGAAACCAAAAAAATGTAACAATTATTCTAAATTTGTTATAAAATCATCATATTAAAATATTAACAAAATGTGCTCACTTCAGTCACTTGATAATGGATTCTCATTTTTCAATTTACGGTTAGGGTTCAAGTATAATCTACATAAGAAAATTTTATCAGTTTTAATCCCTAAAGGACCAAGTTGCATCTTCTATCAATCACAAAATTTCAGACATTCATGGTTCATGAGAAAACTTTTTGATTTTGTATTTTTTAGAAAAAAATATTTATTGCTAATAAATTCTCTTTAAAGTTTTAACATTTTTTTAAATTAATGGACAAATGGTCAACTACAAAAAAATTGGGAGTATCTTGAGTATAAAAATAGATTGGAAATTTGACATTAAGTCATTTGCATTTTGCAATACACCTAGTCAAGCGGCCAACAAAGGTTTTGCACATTTAACCTTTTGAAGATAATTTTAAACCATATCTTAAATATTTAAATTTTTTTGAAGGGGGACATAAAATGTTTTAATGTAATAATCGAAAGGAAGGGTGCTCAAGGTCTTATTAGATAATGATAGAACCTTATAACGGAAGAGTTTAGGAATTACCGAAATACGATTTTCCAACAAAAGTTTCAACTTCCAATACTAGTTTAAAAAAATAACATGTAAAATGAATTTAGATTTCTTGTAATATTAAAATTGAATGACTTTCAATAAATAATAAGAACTATTTTGAATTTTATGAACACTACATTTGACAAGATTAAGAAAATTAAACAAAGGTGGATGCAATAAATTCATTTGCTATTTTGTCTCATTTGGCATGTGATGATCTATCCCTTGGCGATTACTTTTGTGTTTTAACCCTTTAGGGCCTAGCATGCCAATTTTGGTTCTTTTAAATTGAATTTTGGGAATTCGAACACTCTATTGGCCTTAGATGTGAGGGCACGGGTATTCCACTTCCAATGAGCCATTGGCCATCAAATTTGGAGCAATGATGATTTGTCTATTGCAACTTGAAGTTGGGAATTTTAGAGTTTCAAAATGCACTATGGAACATATTTCTCTATTGAATTTATTTGTATATAACTAAAGAGAGCATGCCAACTTTACTATAGTGTTCAATATAATGAATTCTATTTTCAATAAAAATTTCATGGGAAATTGAGCTTTTTTGTAATTACTATGATTTTTCAAAGGTATAAACTTTAAAGAATCATATAAATTTCATTTTTTTCCCAAAAATAAATTAAAAATCACATTAGATAGAAGATATGAATTATTATTTGTAGAAAAATAATAATTTAAATTAAATTATAAAATTTTAATATGAAAATTTGATTCTAGAAGAATTCAAGAGGTTGCTTGGGGCTCCTTAGGCCCTAAAGGGTTAATTTTAAATGACGCAAAAATTTTAGAGAACGTGCTCATCACTATTATACAATTTGTCTAATTTTTAAATTACTTTTAAAAATATTTCACTATTTCAAAATAGACCCGAACTAAAAGTCCAAAATGTCATTTTGGAGGTTTTCAGTACTATTGAGTCCCTTTTTTTAATGATTTTGAGCTCAAATTTGGATAAAATGGTCTTCTAGTAGACTTGTAGCTATATAGAGAAGGAATTTAGGATAAATTATTTTTATGTGATGTAGTGGTGTACAAGTCCATACAACAAACCTCCTTCTATGTCTTTTGGGAAACATGTGAAATATGATTTTGGTGATTATATTAATGAATAACCACCTCCATAAAGTTTTTGAAAATTATAAAAAAGTTGTTTTTTTATAAATTTAATTTTCTATATTTTACTAATTAGAACAATGAGACATATATTTCCATGAGGTTTGGTACTTCTCAAATTCTCCTACTTAGAGATTTCCTTAACAAATATCCTTTCATGTTTTTATTCATCTTCAAGGTGTTTACAATAGTCATATTTTTTTTTTAATTCAAAATTATTTTAATAATTTTAAAGTACTCCACTACTCCCCAAAAAAGAAACCAGATGCAACAAATGGTTCAAAGGTTTAAGGTATTTGCCCACATCTCTTTCCATTCTCATACCAAAATTAGTCGATGATATTAAATTGTGAGTGCTTACTCATATTTTAAAATACTATACTCTATGACTCTATGAGCCCATTAAAACTTTTGTTTTATTCTCTCACTTTGAAAATGAATTTCAAACTTTTAACTTCCGCAATTTATAGTGAAGTACCATAGAAATAGAATTTACATGTGAAATTGTGAATAATAAGGAGTAGCACTTTCGCTGTCATATGATGGTACAACATTCTTGTAGAAATTTTTAATTCCAATTCATGATGTCCATTGGTCAAACAATAATTATTATAAACATTCAAGTTTGCTTATGGGTGCTTTAGTGTGTTACACAATGTTTATAATTTAAAATATATCTTCACTTTATTATAAACATTTTGTTTCAAATTTCTAACTATTATAGGAAATTGAAATCATCCATTCTTTGAAGTTGGAAATAGCGCACAACCTTGGTATTCAACAATTTTTCCACATCTTTACAAAAGACTCATGCACATTAAAATGACAAAACTTAATATTTTCTATTCATTTGAAGGAAGTGACATCTCAAAAAGTAGGCCTACAAGGCTACAACCAAAAACCGCCAAGAAGGGTTTTTTTAGTAGTTTAATAGGTGCTTCCTCTATTGCTCAAAAAAATCACTCTCTTTGGGTTCTGGCCCCATCTTCTGTATATCTACACGTTTAGTGCCTTTAGCTGTAGTACGTAGGTTCCAATGCCGCCATGCACTCTCAAAACGGATTTCTGACTGCAATTTTGACGACTCTTGTTGTAAGACAACAGTTTTCTGTTCGTGCAGTTTAACAAGCTTTAGAAGTGTTGATAACTCTTCTGGTGTGTTGCCATATTTAGGAGCTATAGCTGAGACATCTAATGTCGAGGCACATTGTATTCCAGCATTGTAGTACTCTCTTTCTTTTGCATCTACTTGCAAATTGACCCCTCTCCTTTCATTCTGCACCTGCCCACGTTCACGTTCCAAAATCTTCATTTTCTGTTGAAGAACAACACACTCATCCATTGGATACAAACGACCCTCTGCTTTCTTTTTCCAGTAATTATCTCTGCTTCTCTTCAAAGTAGCAAAGCGCGAGTCGTTTTCCGAGATGCCGTTTTGTAATATCTTCAACTCTTCTCTCAACCCATGTACCGCAGCTGCATCTGATGAAGTTGATAAACGATAGTTTCGTATTTTTTGGAGAGCTTCAATTTCCCCCTTTGTTTCTTGCAAACCAGAAATTGCACTTTGTATTTTAGCGAACAATACATCTACATCGTCTTCAAAGTCGCTTCCACTTCCACCGCAATGACCCACCAAAACATTGTGGTCTACTTCCATAGGTTGTACTACCTGTGTACGTTGTGTGCCTTCATTGTGGATATTTTCACCAACAACAAATTCTTCAACCTTCTCTTTTCCCTTGTTGGCAATTTCCACTTCCAAGGCCACCTTTCTTTCTTCCATAACATCATCTTCAGTGTCGCTTTGGAAATCATATCCATCATATTCGTGGGTATGCTCATCTGAGCTAGAATTTGGCGACCACGCAATTTCGGCATTAGAAACGGCCAGCCTTCCCAATTTCACAGGCATTAGTGTATTCTTGACATCTGCTAATGCAACTTCATTCACAATCGATGTTTCTTCAGGACGATCTCCGATGGGGTGCTCCTTCAAGGTACTCCAGTCCACGTTCTTCTTGAGTATGCATTCAGCATATACCATTTGGACAAGATACAAAGAGAAATTGTCATTTCGATAAGGCTTAGGCTCATCATACAACCTCGTCCATACAGCTAGACATCTTTGCTTGAAAGCCTCGTTGGTGCAATATCCAAGATTTGCCTTGTTTTGCGCCAAGTGTATCTTGTGATGCCATAGCGGAAACAACTTATCAATGTGGCACCAATCCACGTATTTGTTTACCGTTTCGTAACTCCAAGGCTCAGGTTCTGCTCTCCAGCCTAAAAAAGCCTTTATCTTTGGATGCAAAAGCAAAGGCACACGCTTCTTGCGACTTTTTCCACCCCTCTTACGACCCTTGTCACGAACCGCCTTCTTCTTCAATCCAAGTACTAGTTTACTTGGGGCAAGTGGAGGCTGGGCATCCATAATGATAAATCTGTACGTAGAATGCTGAACTATGTACTTTCTCTAAACTTCTAAGAGTGTAAGACTAAGCTAGTACTATAAAAGTGTAAAATCCTAGAATCATTGTACTTCACATTTACAGAAGTCTTTCCATTACAAAAGATGTACCTTAAACTATTCACATTTACAAAAATGTTTACATTTACAAAAAATCAATCTTCTATAGTACTGGTGATGTAGTGTGGGCGAACGGAGCAATACGGAAGACCAAAAGTTGAAAACGAACCAAAACTCCTAACTCATGGGCACGCAATCAGCCACGTCTAGGTGGGTGATTCTCAATGCGCTGAGAAGGAGTGGCGACTACGGGTAAGGCGACTGCGGTATATACCCGCAGTCGCTTAGGGGCGCGTGCGGGTAGGGGCGAGTGCGGGTCCACCTGAGAGGCAACCGCGGGTAGGGGCGAGTGCGGGTCCACCTGAGAGGCAACCGCGGGTACAACCACGAAGGGCGACCGCTGGACTGGCGACCGCGGGTCCTGGAAGAGCAGGCGACCTCGGCAGTGGCAACCGCGGGTCCTGCGAGGGAGGGCGACTGCGGGTCCAAAAGAAGTAGCGACCACGGGTCTTAGAAGAGAAGGCGACTTCGGGTCCCAAAAGACTGGCGACCGCGGCTCTGGCCTTCGTGGCTTTCTTACTTTTATCATACCCCTAAATGCCCAAGGCACCCTAGTGTGGTGTCAAAGACACTTTGAAGTTCATGAAAACCTTACCAAAAGTTCATTTTCAGTGGTTTATGTTTTTGGAAGGCTTTTTTCGAAGTCTAGTTTTACCATCAATAATCTAATTTTGAAAATGAATGATTATGATTTTTCTATTCAAAAATTAGTTCAAGGGTATCCATTGCAATCTTGACTTTCCATAGTATTAAAGACTCCTAGAAATACACTAGATCTTAGTAAAAAACTCACACAAGAAATTCATTTAAAAAAATTATAGAGTACATTTTGAGAAGCCATAAATTGATTGTAATTATGCTTGTTAGGCCCCTACACCTAGTATTTTTTTGGTGACCACCTTTTTAGATTTGACATGCAAAAAGAAAGCTCAAAGATTTTCATAGTTTCTACACCCTCATGATCAAACATTACAATCTTTCAATCCATAAGTGATATACTTGTGTTTTCTTTTTCTATGTGATCTTTAACATGTCTACTTCAAATTTCTAAAGTTTCAATTAACCCCTAAAGGTTTTTGACTATGTTTCCACCAAAATCACTCTAGAACTGTAATTTCTAATACGAGTGCAATTTTTTTGAAAAAAAAGGTTTTTGACATATTCCACCGTGGGCTCTTGTAGTTAGGTGGTTGGAAAAGATACGCAAAAACATTCAGAAATTTCCACCATGTAGATTGCAAGACATTAACCTTTGAACTAGCAAAAATCTTTTTTTTAACCCTGCAAAAAAACAGGGATTATGCTCTGCACAAGGTAACATTTGTATGAAAAAATACTCAAAATCATGGTCACTCTGTGAATTCATTTTAAAATTCAAGTTGGCTATATGTTAAAAAAAATTCAAATCATTTGGAATTGTATAACACATATGAAAAAAATAGTTAGTAGAAAGAAGTAGGAAATGCTTGAAAATATTAAATTGTGAACTATTTATTTTAAAAATTAAAAATGTCAATCCCAATTGTTGAAATATTGTAATAAACAATCTTCACCCAATGCTTTAGTTTTTTTCCAAAAATATTAAAAATTGAATTAAATACAAAACTTCAACTTCTTTGTAGAGTAAAGATTTTATATTTACCCACAAACTAGCCCAAACTAAAATTCCTCATTACTTTTGACTCATTTATCAAAATGGATCGAATAAAAGCTTTCTACATAGGAAAAAACATAGTACACCATATTCAAAAAAATTATTTTAGATAAAATTAATTTTCAAGAAGTTTTTTTTGCTGCCTTGGCTGCCCGCATTTCAAGCAAAAAAACATATCATGCCATAACTCTTTAACTGTGTGGTCTAAAGTTATAAAAATTGTTGGGCCTTGAAGCTACTCCTCGGACACATGTTTTGTGAAAATTTTGAAGAAAAACAAACAAACTCCATTCGTAGTGAGCTACCCGAAATTGCTATTTTGCAAAAAAAACGCAATTGAAGGCTTTAGGTGTTAAAAGAAAATTTATTCAACTTATGAAGAATGTTGTATCTTGTTCCAATTTAGAGCAAATTCTAAGAAGTTTGAAACAAGCTTTAGTCATTGAGGGGTTAAGCTTGGATGGAAGTCGTTGTACTTCTCAAGCATACTTATTGAAGTTCTTATATTCAAGGATTACATTTTGTGGTATTAGGGTACATATTTTTAAATTAGAAATGCAAAACTTTGTTAATTGTTTGACCAACCAAAAATTGCATTCAAATTTGGAATAGAAAAATGAAGTCCTAGAATAAAATAACACCAAACTCCCAAAGAAAAATAGCAACATCCTATTCAATCCAATTTGAAGAAATTAAGAAAATTTATTTTTTATTCCAATTTGAAAGTTTATCCTAATTTCAATAATTTAGGAAATTTACATCATTGAGTATTTAATCACCATTTGAACTTTGGATCTATTAGTATTTAGTATGGTCTATTGAATTTTCTATCATAGAATAACATAAAAATTCATCCCATAATATATGCATATAAGGAATTATCACATTCTCAGAGTTTCTTTTTTATTTGAAAAAAATTCACAAAAAATTCGAAAATCCTTATGAAAAAAAAAATACTTTTGAAAAAATATGTGTATAATACTTGATACAATTGTAATTGCAATAATTCACTAAACAATGTGAAGAATATTGAAGTTTGATCAAATAGTCATGATAGTATTTGTTCATTTATCCTGAAATGCCCACTGAACTTAGAAAATTTACTATGATTTATTTTAAAACTAAGTGATAAAAAAGAAAGGGTCTGTTTATTTATTTTTTAATTATATCATATGTAGGGCTTCTATATGACCCATCAAATGCTACATATCATTTTTAATATTAATTAGGTTGTAGTGAGGAGAGGTTCCTATCTATCTAAAGGTATTACTAAGAAATAAATAAAAAATTGATTAAAGCCCAACCTCCCAACCATGACTTCTTCAGTAAGCTCCAAAAAATAAGTTAAATTCATTTGATCACTCACCCTCCCTACATCCCTATTTGAATTTTCAAGTGCATGGTATGGCATTTGGCATTTGATATGGGAGATATGCCAAAGTCTATATACATATCCATATAGTATAATATGCCATATTTGTACCCGAATTTATATTTCTATCATAAGTAATTGTATAATAATGAAATTGGCATTCCATTTCTTTGTATATCCCCTATATGTGTACATAGTAGAAGAAAGGAATTTTTTTTGAAGAATGGCATCAATACATTGAGAACAAATTAGAGACTTAAATTTCATATATAAGATAGCCTTATTTTTTAAATGTGGATGGATTTATAAAAAGCCATAGGGATTTGAATAGACGCTCTTCATAGCTTTTAAAAAGAAATAAAGTCATCTTAAATACAATAATTAAAGTTAAAAGCCTCACATCACATGACATCTTAACTTAGGTCTATACCTTAAATGAAAAAGAGTGATCCCATTAAATCAATCAACCAATTTATCGGAATTGTCCAAATGTATGGTCTATTTAGATCTAAATAAATAGGCAATTTTATGTTCATTTGATGTATTATATGAAGTTGTATTTTCATTGCTAAACAAAAGGTCTTGATTTAGACAAAAATATAAACCTTGGATGACTTTTCAAAATCAAGCAATTGCAAAAATGCTCAATGCAAAATTGGAGAGAGAAAATTAGCCAATCAATAACCACTTTATAAAAAACAATATCCTTGATTAGTAAGCAGCAAGAGGCCAATAGTGATTAGTTGAAGTATATAGTGAATGGGCATAGCCAAGTGAAAATTATGTTTTTCCAATATACGTCACTGAATTGCAAGGCTTTGAAATCACTCTTTCATTGATCCCATCCTTATCAAAATTCACGCATATATTATAAATTATTTATAATTGCACTTGGCAAAAATTGAGAAATTCATCTTCTGTGAAAGTTTGAGATATGGTCTCAAAAATCTTTCTGTCTACGGAAAAAAAGAACTAATCTTTTATGTATGGTATCTCAAAATTTACATTGTCAAAATCTAAAAATATTGGAAAGACTAGTAGACTAATTTAGTAATGATGATGGTAGGATTTCTCAATTGATTCTGCAAAAAATTTAATATAATTTCAATTTTAATATGGCAATTTGGAGGTAGTTTTGGAAAAAGGACCCTTTAGACATTTAGGATTTAAAGATTCGCCTTGTTAGGATAAAATATAAAAGTCTATGATTATACCACCAATTGTCAAAACCCTTTTTAAACATTATGTTTCATTTCCCTACTACTCAAGAGAAAAAAAAATTGATGATTTTTTGTTTTCACTATAAGAAACTCATGTTTTAGGTGACGGATTTTAGGTGACATCCAATGTAATAACTCATGTTTTTATGTCAACAATGATGTCCACCATAACATCTTGATGTTATGGCGGACATCATTGTTGTCATAAAAACATGAGTTATTACATTAGATGTCACCTAAAATCCGTCACCTAAAACATGAGTTTCTTATAATGTTTTGAAGTCAAAAAAATAAAAAGCCAGAAAAGCCAGTTCAATCCATTGCTTCAGTCCGTCTAGCCTTGTTCCATATAGATGGCGACGGTCCTATTGCCACGCGAGATTTTCCCGAGGGTTGTGTGAGATTGCCGAGGAAAGTCACGAAGAACCCCACAAGGCCACAACCAGTAGGAACTCTTGAGGGAGAGGCAACTTCAGACCCTAATGGAGCGGGAGCTTATGAGGTAGATGGAGAACTACCAAGAGATTTTGACCAGGTCAGTGTCAGGGATCAATTTTTGCAGCGGCGTACTCTGTACTCCCGGATCTTACAGCATTATCAAAAACTCAAGACGAGGGGTCAGTTGCTTGGTAATCGACCTGACTTGCAGGCAATGAAGCAGATGAATGAAGAAGGAAAATCTAATGAGTTTCAAAAGTTTGGTCACGTTCCCGGAATTGTAGTCGGTGATCAATTTGAATTTTGGTCCGAAATGTTTGCCGTTGGGTTGCACCGGCAAGTGCAAGGAGGGATTGCATGGGTTGAAGATCTAGGGGAGAAGGTGGCTTGCAGCGTGGTGATCTCAGGTGGTTACCGAGATGATGATGACCATGGGGAGACAGTCAAATACACTGGCCATGAAACCAAGAAATCAAAAATCAATAAATCATAGTGACGTTTCCAACATGCGCATGAAAACTTGTATTACTTTCAAAGGTTCAAACAAACCATTTCCATTACAAGCTCCATGTACCATGAATATCTAAACACCTAAGTCTACATTCCTTTAATTTCTAAGGCTTGTAATCAACGTCTCCTCTCACCTCAGCTCCACTACTATGACCTCTTGAATCCCATTTCGAGTCTTCTTCATTACTTGTGCTGTCCATACTATTGGATGAAGACTGTAGAGCTCGCTCTTTTCTTCCGGATATTTGCTTTGATGTAAGCGATCTCTTGCGTCTACCCTTCTTTTTCTCTTTCACCATGTCTCTACTTCCTAGTGTAGACTTCCCAATCCCTTGTTCAAGACCATTAACCGGTTTCACTTTGCTTTGTGAGAAAGGTTCACATACATCAAGGGGGGTTCGACCTAGACTTTGCCGCTTTGATGGTGATCTTGCAAAGGCCTCCAGTATTCTTTTATTTCTAGCTTTCTTGGACTCTTTCATTGCTGGTTGTCTTGCTTTTGATCCGTTTGGAATGATGATCTCATTTGCGCCCAAAAAAAGTGATCGATCCGATGACTTCACCGAACGTAGACCAAACATGGACTCCAACGTTTCATCTTCTTGTGGATCCTTGTTTCCGTTGCGTAAACATCGAGACCACCTAAACTTGCATTGCCGAAGTCAGAAAAATAAAAAATTCATTTCTTAAACTAAAATATCCTATTTAAAAAGATTTGTGATTCAAAAGTATTTTGGTTTTTTCAAATAAAATTTTTAAATAAAATTTTATAATGCAAAAGAAAACAAAAGATTAGTTTCTAATCTATTTGACAATTCCTAACTCTTTTTTTCTATGACCTAGTGAAGCCCAAATGTGGTCGCCCCCAAAGGCACGGTCGCCCCCAGAGGCGCGGTTGGTCCCCCAGAGGCACGGTCGCCCCCCCCCCCCCGATCCACGGTCGCCCCTCCACCGAGCCGCGGTCGCCCTAAACCTACCCGCAGTCACCCCTCCCGAGCCGCGGTCGCCTCTCACCCGCTGTCCGATACTTAAGCGTTCTCCATCACCCGCAGTCGCCACTCTTGGCCATGCGCACTGTCTTTCACCCACCTCTGAGTGGCTGAATGCGTGCCCGTTGGTCAAGGTTTATTTTCTTGGGGGCGGACTTTTTGCATTTTTCTCCTACGAAATTAGAAGTTGGTGTTATTTCTTTGAAGGAGCACCATGTCCAATCCACGTGAAGGCACTAGCACGAGGCGGAGGTCAATTTGGGATATAGATGATCCTAAGCACTTTGAAGTCCCTATAGCTATAAGTGTGACAACTGGGAGTGCAACCGAAACCAAGCCAAAGAAGCCTAGGACAGCTAATGAGAAGGACCCGACGTACCCACACTATAACAAAACATGGTCTAAAAAAACCGTAGTCATTTTTGACTACGGTTCTTTTTGCCACGTTTTTGTGCATGCGCGTATAGTGGATTTTTGCGTTTTTTTGCAATTTTTCACTGCAATTTTTGGAATTTTGGAGCGTGTAATATACCATTGGAAAGGTATTCAAAAGACCTTTCCAATGATACCTTAGACGCCCCAAAATTCCAAAAATTGCAGTGATAAATTGCAAAAAACCGCAAAAATCCACTACGCGCGCATGCACAAAAACGTGGCAAAAAGAACCGTAGTCAAAAATGACTACGGTTTTTTCAGACCATGTTTTGTTATAGTGCCACCTCCAAGTTATACAAAGTTTGCATATGAGGTGTCCTTACAATGGTATGCAAGAAAAAGTGTGCAATTTCTGGAAGCAAGCTATTTCAGAGATCCCTCGACAAGTGTTCTAAAATTGGTGGATGATTTGGAGGCTAGGATTTTAAGCAAGTGCTATGAATCTGATGATTTCAAAGACGTGGATTTGACATACAATTCAAGCCTTCAACGTTGGCTTACTGACACTGTTCAGTCTATAATTTTTAATACCAAGAGATTGATGACTGATCTTCGACCACAAGTGGCAGGGCAACCACTAGATGATGAAGCAAAGGAGTTTCGTGAGAAGATGGAATGGTGGCAAACAACTGTGAAGAAATTATCAAAGTCTGGATCAAGGGGTTTCAAGTGGAAAAACGATGTTGTGAAGGCTGCATTTGCAAAAGATGGTGGACTATGTATTACTTGGATACCACCTTCAGCAAAGGTGGAGCCCCTTAGTGGATTCTGTCGTGAAGGTGGGCATGGCAAGGTGCGCAAAGTGCGTATTTTAGGGTTGGATACATTCCCTGAATATATCACTTTAGCTGGGAAAATGCCAAAAACCAAGAACTTACACGATGCAAGGGTGGAACGATCCGTAGAAGCCTTGGTATGTCCCCTAAATCATGCTGGCATAATAAAGTTTTGTGCCATGAATTCGAAAACCATGGAGGTGTATACTCTATGGTGGAATGGAGGTCATTTGGGTGAATTGCTCGATTTGAACAAGAAGGTGTCACCAACCGTGGAATGGCACAAGGTGAATCAGATTAGACAATTGCCTGAGGAGAAACAAAAAGAAGTCAGCCTTTTTCGAAGGCACAAGGCCAAATTAGCATGGGCTCTTGTGTACGTGACTCATCTTATGCATCAGTCATTGGTGTTGCACAACGACTTGTCTCCAAGGAATATATTGTTGCATTTTCCTGATTATTCCAACGAGATCATCAACATTGGTATTTGTGATTGGGGAATTGCAAGTCATATGGATGAGAAAGCCCCATCGCACTATGGATACCGTACCAATGAAGAGATGGAGAGACAACAACTAGGGCGTTGGTGGGTGGCTCCAGAGTTGTTCTACACATTTGGGCCACAAAATTCCGATACAAGCCTATCCATTATGCAAGCAACGCATCGATATACCGTGCAATCGGATTCATATTCTATTGGAAAATTGGCAGAAAGCATGAAGATTGAGTGGACTGGCGACTTTGATGAAGACATCTTCAAAAATCGAGATGCATGTAGGTACTTTGCCTTGAAGTTGGATCAATTGACTAGAAAAGATCCAAAGGACAGACCAACGTGTACGAAGGTGGTAAGTTTGCTCATGGGGCCTCCATGGTGCATGAAACCCCCCGAATTAGTTTTCCGTGACTCACCTCTGTAGTAGTGAGTGTATGAGGGAGTATGATTTAGTAGAGAGTATTTTAGTACAAGGAAGCTAATGGCCACATTGTGTGCCTTTCATTTTGTAATAGGATTTATGTGTATATAAAAATATTTTATATTATGAACAATGTGTTCACACTACTAAATCAAACATATTGAAAGTTGAATGAAAAAATATTTGATTACTTGGATGAATTTCCAAATGTTTGAAATTCATATGTAATTTGAGTTATTGAGTATTAGACATGCGGGCTATCAAATTATTTTATGGTAAGAATTAACCAAGTAAAATTTGTAGTTTAAGATAGTAAATGATGTAGCATTGATTGCATTTGTCATTTACGATTTGATACAAAAATTTGAAAATCAAATCATCGAAGTCAAATCTTTCACTGAAATAATGAATATACTTTTGTGTCCACTGAATTATTCAAACAATTGATTTTCTGTGCCACATTTTCGTAGACAATATCAATTTTGATTTCTTTTAAGAGACTTCTAAACAAAATATTCACCTCACACAACTATTTCACTTTCTAATGTTCATTGAATTATGGAAGAAATCCTCTTCTACCAATGTACTAGTAGGTCGTGGAAGTCTCTTATAAGTCTTTAATCAATAAATTACTAAATGCCCAAGGCACCTAACTTTGGTGTTTGCATAATTTTGAAGTTAAATTAAAACTAACAAAGTTGTTATTTTTAGTGGTTCTTATTTTTTGGAAAGTCTTCTAAGAAGTCTTATTTTAATGTCAACAATCCAATTTAGAAAATGATTGACAGTGATTTTTCTATTCAAGATTTTGTGCAAGGTTAATCAACTACCCATTACATTCTTCACTTTACGTAGTGTTGAGAGTTCTTGAAAATGAGCCTCAAATACGCTTATATGCTCAATTTAGGAGAAAAATGCACGTTCAAAATTCATTTAAACAAATTGTAGATTCGATTTTGAAAAGGCATAAATTGATTGGAATCATGCATGTTAAGCCCTTTAACCTCATATTTCTTTGGTCACCAACTTTTCAAATTTTACTTGTGAAAACAGAATACAAAGACTTCACATCACTTTTTATTTATGTCTATTGTTGAAAAATGTACTTGAATTACAAACTTCAATTGTATAGGAATTTATAGACTTCAATAAGGCTACTAATTTTAAATTAGAAGTATATTTGAGTCATTTTCATCTAATATTATTTCATCCTTGGTAGATGACTTTTTTCAATTTTTGCTTTAAACAAATGTTAGAATGGTATACATGCATAGACCTTTATAACCCTTTAGGGAACAACTTTTATTTTATTTTTTGGATGCTGCATCTCCAATTGTGGTGTGATGTTTTCAAATTTTGTTGAATTAAAATAAGAATAGGGTCATAGGGAGATTCATAGAAAGATTGTTAATATTAAAATGATTTTTTTCCAAATTACCAGTCCATTGATTCCAACAAACAAGAGCGGCTCTAAAGTTTGTTGCAAAGAAGTGTAAGTGATGAACAACAAATACATGCAATGATTTAATATTTCTAAGACTATTCAATCTCAAGGGCTACAGTGAGTGGAAGAAGTAGCTATATATGTATGAACAAATGTAGGATGCCAAATAATCATTTTGATAAAAATTACAATTTGATTTTAAAATTTTATATACTACAATATATAGAAAATGATATAGGGTGTTTTTAAATATTGTAGGGTACAAATTAAAGGTGTGCATTAGAAAAAAATTGACTTGGGTCTTGGGGTATCTCCTTTAATATTCCATTATTGAACCAAAACTCTTAATTAGTGTTGTTATTTTGTGAGTTGGTCTGGTGGTCGCATCATCAATTAGTCTCGTCGTTAATTACCACGTCACTAATTTGTAGATATTAGATAGGTTGTACTAGGAATGTAATACTAGTCTACCAATCCCATTCCATCTTTCCTTACAGTGAATGTGTTAATAGTCTCAAAAGTTTCATGTCATGTTTGCAATTAGTGTATTTAGAAGAGGAATTTTTTAAATAAAATTTTTCTATATATACTTAAAGTATCTGATTCAGTGTATGTTTAAGGAGAATCTAATTAGGTGTATGTTTAAAAAGGATCTTATATTCTGTAAAAATTGGAATTGGCAAAACGAGATATTATAAGAGGATCAATTTTATACAAGCTAATGAGCACAAGTGCGATACTAATTATATCAATTGCACTTCATCACAATAGATTATTTTCATCTGGCTTAGTGGTTTGAATATGTTCGAATCTTTAATTTTTTAAATGGATTAGTTGATATCATGTAATACCACATTTTATTTGGCAATATTCAAACTGAATTCAAAACATTAACTTATATAGATTTGGTACAAGGAAGTCCTTAGACCTGGGAAAACATGATGAAAAAAAGAAAAGTTCATTTGCTAATTTGAAACACCTCCATCATGAAACATTTATATCTTTCAATCCATAAGAGATATCGTGTATTATGTTTTTCCTATTTGATCTAAGACATGTCTACTTTTTATTTGTTTGATGACTTATAGAAAAGCATAAGAGGGTTTTTGAGATCTATATAAGGCCCTTAGAGATAGACATGCACACCTATTTAATGAAGACAAAAACTAGTAGTTGAAATATTGTGTGAAGTAAAAGTAGAGACTACAATAACAAGGTACTATTACCAAATATTAAATTTGGATAGTATAACATTATATCGATGGTTGTAAAAGAAAATCCACTAGTGGAGTCAATGTACAATACTATATTATTATCTTAATGGTTGTACAAAATAGTGTTCCTGATTGGATAGTTTGGTGTCATCTTCATGTCCTAAACCCAAATTTTAAATGACAAAGCTTCATCATGGTCTCCGTGATCCACCCAATGAAAGCTATTGTCACATGGAAGTACACATTGGAAAAAAATCTTTTCCAATGAGCACGTATAGGGAAGTAGTCATCCTCAAGGAGAATATTTAAATACAAAAGCACCCTTCCAAACACCTCTTAGCGGCCCTCTTTAGAACTCAAAAATCCTCTAAGGCTCTAATGAATGGATAAAGGTTACCAAAGGATTGGTGTATTGTTCAATTATAACTATTTTCCTAAAACTATTAAAGAAGTACTTTGGACATTTACATGGTAACCCCTAAATGCCCAAGCCTTTTCAATTTTTATTTATTTTTTCATATTTTTCAAGTGTATTTTGAATATGAAAAAAATATATGAGCTTGTAGTCATCCCTAGTGAAGCAAATTGATTTTCTTCCCAAATTATACCACATGGATGTTTAAAGAACTTGTTTATTAGTAAGTACACAAATTTTGAGTACAAAATTGCATAAGAGTTGTGAGATTATAACAAGAGAGTAGTACATCTTTTATACTTTGTATATTGCTCTTTCCCACAAAGTTTCTCAAATTTGCATATGAATTGTGTTGGGGGTTGGAGGGGACATAATTAACTACAAAGAGTGTTAGCACACTAAAATGCATTTAAAAAAAATTAGTTTCCCATGAAAAGCTATTGAATTCATTAGACAATCCACCTTGCAATTGTTGAAATGCAATTATTTTTTTAAAGTAGAATTTGGAAATAACTCCAAGTCAATAGTTGTATGATTAAATTTTCAATGTTGAATCATGGAAACACTTTCTTCTTTCCATTCTAACCATTCTCAAAGCAAATGGATATGTACTATTTCTTAGATCTCAAATCAAGTGAAATTGCATAAATCTAGGAAATGAAGTAAAATTGGCAAGCTTTACACTTCACTTATGACACATGTATGCCTTTGAAGACCTCTCAATAATCAAATATATACTTTTTACAGTGAAAAATGAAAGTTCTCAATAGTTAACCCTTAAAAGTGTCTATTTTTTTTTTAAGGTTCAAGGAATGTAACTACCTATTCAGATATGGGCCTTCAATTTCAGATCGACCATATATGGTAGGTTGGGTAGGTAGAGGTTAATACCTTCAATAATCTTGGTTGAATCCAGTTGGCTGCCTATATATTTTTAGGTGGCCAAATAATTTGGGGGGGGGGAGGGGGGAATTTCAAATTAATTCCTTTCCTTACCAGTAGGCGCGATCGCTGTTCTTTTGGAGGCTTTTTAATTGTCGGACCCGCGGTCGCCCACCCGAGGTCGCACCCAAGGGCGGTCGCTGTGTCCCAGGATCCCCGCCAGGACACGAGGTCGCCTCGATGCGAAGTCGCACCCACCCGTTGTCGCACCCACCCGCGGTCGCTGTGTTCCATGAGAGTGGAGTTTTGAACTTCCCACAAGGACCCGAGGTCGCCCCTACGCACGGTCGCACCCACCCGTGGTCGTTGTGTTCCATGAGCGTGGAGTGTTGAACTTCCCGCAAGGACCCGAGGTTGCCCCACGCGAGGTCGCACCAACCCGCGGTCGCACCCACCCGCAGTCGCAGTGCCAAGATCGGGGCTTCTGAACTTCCCCGCACGACCCGCAGTCACCACCACGCGCAGTCGCCCACCCGCTGTCGCCCCACCCGCGGTCGCTGTGTGCCAGGATTCGAAGGACTTGAACATGGCGCCAGGACCCGAGGTCGCCCTACGCGCTGTCGCGCCAACCCGCTGTCGCCCACTCGCGGGCGCGCGTTCGCAGTGCCAGAATCGGGGGTTTAGAAATTCCACGCCAAGACCCGCGGTCGCTCGAGGCACGGTCGTGCCTTTATTTTTTCTATTTTTTTTTCTTTTTGAACAAATGTAGAAAATTCCATTGGCACAGGAACCAGTACATTCAGACCTGGGGCATCAAGCCTTTTGCAGAATTAGGCAGGATTACTTGCCTACCTCAAATGGGTTGTGTTCCTATTTGGAGGTGCTAGAATATGATTTGACTTTTCAATATTTGAAGAGTATTGATCTTATTCAAACAAAAAGGGGAATTTAATATTTAAAATCCTAAGGCCTAAAATTAAAATATTTAACCCTTTTTGAATTATTTGCCATGAATCATTTTTTTCCCAACTCTGTACAATTAAGACATAACTTATAAGAGACCATGTCATCAAGTAGTGATAAACAAATGAATACAAAAGTGTTTAACCCTTGAATGCCTAAGGCTTACTTTGAATTTCTTAGAATTTGCTCTAAATTGGAACAAGATGCAACATTCTTGATAAGTTGAATAAATTTTCTTTTAATTGAAAATTTAGAAATTTGAAGTAGACATGTTAAAGATCACCTAGAAAAAGAAAACACAAGTATATCACTTCTGGATTGAAAGATTGTAATGTTTGATCATGAGGGTGTAGAAAGTATGAAAATCTTTGAGCTCTCTTTTTGCATGTCAAATCTAAAAAGGTGGTCACCAAAACAATACTAGGTGTTAGGGCCTAAGAAGCATAGCCACAATCAATTTATGGCTTCTCAAAATGTAGTCTAAAATTTTTTGAAATGAATTTCTTGTGTGATTTTTTCTCTAAGATCTAGTGTATTTGAGGCTCATTTCCAAGAGTCTTTAACACTATGGATTGTCAAGATTGCAATGGGTACCCTTGCATTAAAATTTGAATAGAAAAATCATAATCATTCATTTTCAAAATTGGATTATTGATGGTAAATCTAGACTTTGAAAAAAGCCTTCCAAAAATATAAACCACTAAAAATAAATTTTTGGTAAGGCTTTTATGAACTTCAAAGTTTCTTTGACACCACATTTGAGTGCCATGGGCATTTAGGGGTTAAAAAACACACAATTCTTCATTTCTGTAGACATCAGAACACTTGTAGATTATTGTGTTGTTTTTATTTCATTTTTTTAATTTAGATTTTCATAAATACTCTTGCAAATCTTCTGTACTTAAGAAAATAAAGTATGTTTGAAATTGTGAACAAACTTTTGAATTCAAGAAATTACCATTCCAAAACGATGTGAATAAATAAGTAAAATAAAAATCATAAATAATAATTACAATCTAAACATACTATATTGAACGTAAAGAAAATTCTTGTAAGAAGATAGTTACAATTATTCTATTTGTACTTTATTTTACAGTGATTTTAAAGGTTCAAATTTAATTGAAAAATAAGTCATACTGTCATAGTGATAGTGTACCAATTATCTAACTATAGGGATATATTATGTAGATAATCACTTTTGATTGAATTATGTGATTAAATTGTTATCCTATATTTCATTTTATAGTATATCATTATAATTTTCAAAATTTGAATGAACCCTTGATCCCTTTAGGAATTAAACCTCAAATCTTTAAAAAATTTACCTTGGCTAACCTCAAAGTTTACAATTTTCATTTACACATTTCTATACTATCTACTTTGAGATCTTATAGTTAGGTAGGTGACTAAATCGAATTTTAGACTTAAACTACACTTTGTTTCCAAAGATGACATTTAGTAAGATTTTAGTAAAGTATAGTTATGAAATTATAGTGATTAATTGTACATTTGTACTCACTTTTTCTAGAAAATAAAAAATATTTTTTGAAAGATAATCTTTCATGATAAATTCTTTTTTTTCCCAAGGATGAATTACGTTCATTGTTATCAAATTTCCAAGCATGAAGGCTCTACTTGAGATAAATTTATGTACTTTAGATGAAAAGGTGGATTTGCATCCATTTTCAAACATTCATCCATGACCATAGATGTAAAAGAACTTCATGATCTTAGTAAAGATTATTTTTTGCTATTGGTTAAAAGCAAGATACCTGTAAGAAGAAAGAATGAAGAACTCCTCACTTCTTTACATGGTTGCAAATTTGAAAAGATCCTATTATAAACTTGTATGAATGAGAAATATTACATGTATTGAATAGATTTTTAATCCTTCAAGGATGTTGAGGACATTTTTTGTCCTTCAAATGATCAACTGAACTTTGTATATATTGAAGAATGGATGATCTTCACACAATATTTTCAATGTAACTTCATTGACGAGCACTATAGCCACACTATTCATTTGAGTTCAAGACATTTAAAAATAAATAAGTTTATATGGGATTGTTTTGAACCCTAGAAATGGTACATTGTCTAATGCATTTCATTACTTTTAATTCTTTTTCTCTTGGAACTTGATTTTGACAATTTGAAAACTTTCTTTTGATTTTGACAAAAACCAATAAATGAAGCTTATGAAATTTAGTTTCTACTATTCCCTAAAATATAGAAGATCTCCTTAGATTAGTGAAGTTTGAATTTGAATATGTACAAGCACATTTCAAAATATAGAGTGGTACAAAAGTTAATTTACCTTGTAATTTTCTACACTATAATTTGCTTCTACTCTTGAAATTTTAGATTTTTGAACCAAGATTTATATTTGATATGGATTTCTCAAATTTTATTGTTAAGAATATATTAGTAATATTGATTTTACATTCCATCCAACTAAGCACAACATAAATGACCAACATCGTTAGTGAAGGGGTCCCAAAGAATTGGTAAGGATATTTTCTCATGTTTCCCTCCACAACATCATGGCATGATTTTTATTTACATGAAGACTAATTAGGGGAGGGAATGCGGCATGAATGTGTTTCTCATTCTTTTAACCCGTAGAATTCGGAGGCACATAAATTTGATTTTTCCTCAATTGCAATGCAAAATAGATTTGATTGAAATTCCTATTTTTACTAGTTCATATTAATGAGAAAATTACTAAAGGATGTCTAGTTTAAGCATCACAATACCGATCTGGAAATGATTGGTTATGTTTTTTGGGTTGAAGATTTACTGTAAAGATGTCTATTGCAATCATGCCTTTTTTAAGTCCTTAAGTAGGTATCACGGAGATGACTTGTAATTACATTAAAGGCTTAAGGAAAAATGAACTGAAAATTTCTTTTCTATAATTTGTACATAGAAGATTCGGAGAAGGCAAAAATTGATTAGAATTATGTATATGAAACCCTCTGCCTTTTTTTCCACTAACTACTTTTTTAGATTAGACCTGGGAAAACATGATGAAAAGAAGAGAAGTTCATTTGGCAATTTGAATACTTCTATCATGAAACATTTAAATCTATCAATCCATAAGAGATATCGTGTATTATGTTTTTCCTAGTTGGTCTAAGACATGTCTATTTTTAATTTGTTGGATGACTTTTAGAAAAGAATGGATAATTTAAGCTTATGAAAGGATTGGTTTATTGTTGAACAAAAACTATTTTTCTCAAACAATTTAAGAAATGATTTGGGCATTTACATGTCAATATCTTCAATACTCTTCGGTGGATCCAGCCAGCTGCCTCCAAAATTTTAGGTGGCCAAATAATTTTTGGGGGCAATTTCAAAACCCTTAATTTTCTTACCAGGAGGCGCGGTCGCCCCACGCGCGGTCGCTGGAGGAGGGAAGTTTGAACTTCCCGCCCGACCCGCGGTCGCCTGACGCGCGGTCGCTGGAGGAGGGGAGTTTGAACTTCCCGCCCGACCCGCAGTCGCCTCCTACCCGAGGTCGCCTCTCCCTGTACCCGCACTCGCCCCTGTGCGACTTTGGGTGCATAAGCAGTCGCCCCCACCCGCATTCGCCATTTTCGCTTTGTGCACTGCCTGTTACCCACCGAGAAGTGGCTGACTGCGTGTTCAACAACTGTTTTCACTTTTCAGGGGTTCATTCCTCTCCACTTTGTGCTCTAAGCTAGTGTCTCGTGCAACCCGTCATACATTGAGGTATTTTTAAATACCCATTGAAGATTATAGTTCAATGGATGCCATGAAGAAGAAGGTGAAGGCCAAAGGAAAAAAACAAAGAAGGCAACGCCACATCCTTCTTGATCCTAATGCGATGGCTTATCCAGGTTGGGATAGAATTCAAGGTGATTGGACCGCGACCACTTGTAAGGGATTCATTCAGTGGTGTCACATCGACAAGCTTTTCCATCATTATCGGCACAAGATTCATGTGCAATCGAATGTGGCAAACCTTCATTCGTGCACTCACGATGCATTTGTGCAACGATGTATTGAAGTTTATCGGTACTTGCACAACATACAGACCGTGCCGAGAAATGAGGTTCAATTGTATCTGTGTGAGATGGTGTATGCGGAGGTCATCCTAAGAAGAACGGTGGATTGGAGGACCATCAAGGGATCGAAGATGGCCACCATTCCAACAACCAAAGACATTCCTAGAGCGGGTCCCTCCCCCAATCCAAGAGCAGGGCTAGGAAAAAATCTTTTCATCAAGAATGTAGTGCCTAATGATGAGTATCAGTGGTCACATCACGCGAGTTCGGATGAAGAGAATGAACCATTGAATGAATTATTGGATATGGCCAAGATGAAAGAGCCACCTACAAAATTGGAAGAAGTGGTGGCGCCTCTTCAAATGCCATTGCTTGATGTGGAACAAATGTCGGGCATTGAAGAAAAGCTTGAAGTGGAACAAATGTTGGGCATTGAAGAAAAGCTTGAAGATACAGATTATGAAGACATGAAAGAGTATTACAATGATCATCTCAAGCTACTTCTTCAAGACTTGGAAGAGAAGCAAAAAGAGTTAAAGACTCTACAAGACAAGGCTATGGAAGATTTGGGTGATGGGGTTCCAACCCTTCTAGCCCAAATTGAAACTGCTCGAATCCAATTGTCAAAGCAACATGAGGAGATGAAGAACTTGGAAGCATTTTATCTTAGCTTCTATGGTTCTCTAGATGGAGCTTCTAGTTCTAGGGTCGATAACCCAATTACAAAGGAAAGACTTGCAAAAGCCATGGAGGACTCCAAAGAAGAAGATGATCATTGTGACCGTGAGAAAAGAGGTCTTGAAGAGGCACAATTGAGGTTGACGCACCTTTGTGAGATCACGGACAAAGCCCCACTTGACCGTGTTGTTGACATGTACGGTTGGGGAGACTTTTGTACACAACATGAGATGACCCCCTTGGAAGTAGAGGAATTGAAGAAGAAATTAGTTGCTTCTCTTAAGGTGGAAAATGAGTTGCAAGAGAAAGTGGATAAACAAAAGACAGTCCTGGAGATGCAGAAAGCAACTAAGACAGCTTGGTTACGTGGAGAGTGGTGCAAACATGACATTCTATCCAAGCTCAAGAGTGAACAGAAGGTGGCTTGGTCCCAAATATTAGCTAAGAGGCAGAAGAGAGAAGAGAAGGGCAAAAAAAATGTTGAGTGACATGGTAGTTTTTTAGCATTTTGAGAACCACATCGTTTTTTTGTAATTACATATGTATATATTTGATACCTTTCGGTTTATACATTGTTGATGCTGTGATGAATTGTTTAACTCAAAGTTTTCAAATTTGCTAAAGGCATGATTGATTGCAAGTAATTGGTGAGCAATTTTCAAAAATTCATTGCTTGGATATGTAGGAGATAAGAATTATTTCTATGCACAACATTGGTTTAGAATTGCATCTCCAAGAATGCTTTGGAATACATGTGTTTACATTTGTATATTGGGATAATTCCATTCTAATTTCCGTATCAAAGTTTTTTCTCTAATACAATCACTTTTTGCACATCACATGGTGATTTGTTTGTAAATTTGAATGTGATGGTCTTATTACATAGAAAAAATGAATTTAACAAATGTAACATCCATCTCTTCAAAGTTTGGTTATATGTGACACTCTCACAGTATTCATTGACATGTCAATGATCCTATTATTGTTCTTGAATGGGATGTCTATTACCCCCCAAAGGACTGAGGCATTTTGTGGCTTGAAACCACTCAAAACTGCCATGTTTGCTACTTCCTCCCAAGAAAACAATTAAAAAAAATATTAGAATCTAACTATAGGATCTTGTAAATTACTTGTCTGAGATCATGTGGTAAGAATTTCATGAAGTTTGACTGCACTGATTGGAAGATATTAGCATTCAAAATTGTCCAAATAAGTTTTTTTGAACTCTACTTACAATTTCAGATGACTTTGATTGCCATTTGTACAATTTTTTTGCAATATGGAGTATGAAGTTAAATTTTTTTATATTGAACATTTGAGTTGAGGATTAGGGAAAAATTTTTAAAAGAAAAACTACTTGATTTTTATTCATGAAAAAATTGTGAAGCAAAAATAGGTCCAAGATTGAATAAAACAGTAAGTGCTTAATAACTTTAAGATGTAATTGGAAAACTATGATCCCAACGGTGAGCTTGTTCTTGCAAACATCCTGAATTCTATCAAAAATTAAAATTAGGAAAATTTGGAAAATTGTATTCAAAAATACATTCTATAAGTTATTTTTTTAAGAAGGTGCTTAGATTGCCCAAAATACAAGATTGTCCACAAGACCATCACTTTTTCATTATTAGTCCAAATTAAATCAACCAAAGCTTCAAATGTAGAAAAACAATATAATCTTAGAGAGAAAAAATTAAAAATTAAAAACAATGTTTATTGTGTTTTTTTTGGGCTTAGTGAACTATTGTTTGGACTTGGAAATGGCATAACTTTTGCTTCGAAGCACCAATTGAAATAAAGATTATATTTTTGGAAAGCTAATCTGATTTCCTATCTTCAAAAGAAGTTTAAAAAAACCATAGCAAAAATCAAGTCATACAAGCCTGCCCGAAATTCCAAGTGTCCCCCGAGGGGACTTTAGTCCTTTAGGGGTTAATACAAAAGGTGATAGTGTGGATGTTCCTTACATACAATATTTAGCCTTGCAAATGAATTAAAATTAATAATCACAGATTCAAAATTTTTGATTGAAGGCCATAGGAATTAAATGAAATAAAATCATATGATATGATTTTTTTTAAACTTTGATTTAGTTAGATACTTAGATTGATTGGGTTTTTCACCAAGCATTGAGTGTTAGAAATGCAAGGTCAGGAAGACTTTTTTTTCCTGTGTAATGTAACAATCTTTGAATGCCTTTATAATAGGATGACCGTTGGATTTTTTTGATCAACTTGTATTTAACCTTATAAATGCTTAAATATTAATGAAAAATATGAAATGTGATATATTGTTACTTATAAAATACAGACTATCATTCTAATTGATTGACTTTGCATTGAATAGCATGAATCATTTGTTTTTCAATTGATTACCATTATATTCATCATATACAAACTACATGGCCACAAACGGTTTAGAGGCCCTTGTAGAATAAAAAATAGGAAATTTCAAAGTTTCTAATACTTCTTGAATATGAAATGTCCAAGCTACAAAAATCCAATGTTTGTCAAACTTTGAAGTTGAACAAAACCTAACGAAGTTGCTATTTTCAATACATTATATTTTTGAAAATTTCTTTTTGAAGTCAACTTTTAGCTTCAATTAAATAAATTTGGAAAAGATGGATTATGATTTTTCTATTCAAGATACCTTACAAGGGGGTCCACTGCAATCAAGGTCTTTTACAATGTTTAGAGCTATTGGACATGAGTTATCAATAAAATACAGACATACAATACATCGTGTAGGAAAAATCCTATTAGAAATCGATTTGAAAATACAGAAGAATACATTCCTAAGAAACAAAAATAGATTAGAATGATGTATGTAGGGCCTCTACACTGCATTTATTTTGGCAACCAATTTGAGATTTGAGATTTCACATTTGAAAAGAGAATTAGAACCCTTCAAATTGTTTTTACTACTTTTATGAAATCAAATATTATAATCTTTTAATCCATAAGTGATATTGTTTTTCCGAAGTTCTCTATAACATGTGTGCTTTAAATTTATTTGGTTATATCTTCCAAAAAATGGATAAATTATATCAAATTGTTTACTACTCATTATAGTTTAAAAATCTTTGTAGATGTTCAACAAAAGCTTTCATTAGGAATTCAAGGATTTTTTTACCCACTTGGGAGCTAATCAAATATTTTTGAAGCAATGAATGCCAAAGCTAAAAAAATGTGGTGTTTCAAAAAATTGGAGGAATAATCTAACCTTATAATATTGCTATTTTTAGAATTTAGAATTTCCAAATATTTATTTTTCCAAATTCACTTGAAGCATAAAAAATTTTGATATTAAAAATGATAGATTGTGATTTTTCATTGAACATTCTCTGTAAATGTGTCATTGCTTTCTTGACTTTCTAGTTTCTATAGGTACCTTTGTGGAAATGTGGGGCTCTATTGAATGAGCGTGAAATACACAATATTTTTGAAAAAAAATCCAAATTATGTTAGCTTATTTGAAAATCCAAATTTTGTTAGAATAATAAAATCTACATATGTAAAATTTGTACATGGAAAGTAGATGACTACATGTAGAGGTTCTCCAAATAAAAAAGATAAACTTGCTTATGATTAGTAGTACCTCGATAACGTGTGCATGTAATAATTGTATTATGAAATTTCATTTACATCTCATCTATTAAAAATAAATAAAATAAATTCATTATCAATAAAAAAAAGAAAAGCCAAATAATGAATGTGGAGCCTTTTAGGAAAAGGTGACTCTAAATTGTAAAGAAATTGAATGTCAATTTCAAAATTGGGGAAGAATTCCAAGAATGGAGAACACATATTGTTGCTTGTTGATTTGATGTCATTGATGACCAATGTACCAAAGAAAAAATTGTATTGTACATGATGCAATAATGTAATAATTGTTTCTATCTCCAAAGCGTTTGTATAGGACAATTGTTTTTTGTGTAGTGATGAATTATAGATCAGTTTAATAATATAAAATAGATTGGAAGATAGTAAATTCATTTTGATTCTTAAATAGTTCTAAGCAAGTATTAAATGAGACACATGTGTTTAAATATCCAATTATTAAATATTTAAAACAATACATCACTTGAACTTTATCCTCAAATTTGAAGAAGTCGTAACAAATCTATCACTTCAGTAGCTGGATTGACCCTTAATGAAATAAGAAATAATTTGTTTTGTATGAGATTGTTGGAAATTCGTTTAAATAAATTGTAGAGTGTATTTTGAGAATATTGGAATTGATTGATGTTAGGCATGTTAGGCACTTGAACCCCAAATATTTTGGAGACTAAATTCTTAGATTTCTCAAGTAAAAAGAAGATTCAAAGAGTTTGACAGGCTTTTGGAATTTTAACACCTCCACAATAAAACATTATAATCTTTCAATCAATAAGTGATATTGTTGTGTTTTATTTTTCTAAGTAATGTTTAACATATCTTGTTTGAATTGTTATTGTAACATTGAACAAGAGTTTGATAAGGCTTATAAAAATATTCATTTTTTCTTCAATTTAGAACAAATTCCAAGAAGATTAAAAAAAGTCTTGGTCATGTATGGTTAACCCCTATAAGACAAGGGTACACTAATTTGGTGTTTCCAAAATCTTGAAGTTAAATAAAGCCTAACCAAGTTGCTATTTTTACAGGACTACATTTTGGGAGAAAGTTTTTGAAGTATGCTTTAAGCTTATATTGAAAATAATAGACTATAATTTTTCTATCTAAGATATTCTGCTAGGGTATCCATCGAAATGATACTTGCATATACTAGATCTTGGATATAAAATTACATTAGAAATTCATTTGAAAGAATAGTCCAATACATTTTATTGAGCCAAAACTTGATTGGGGTTATACATTTTAGGTTATTCTAGTTAATTTTTTTCCTCAAAATTTTTTAGGATTTGACTTGGGAAAAGACTATTGGAAGACTTAAACTCACTTTTACAATTTTTACACCCTCATGAGCAAACATTATAATCTTTCAATCCAAAAGTGATGATGATGTGTTGGATTTTCCTAATTGATGTCTAGTATGTCTAATTTGAATTTGTACAATTACATTTCTCAAGAAATTGATGACGCTCATAATGAAGTAGTCTTTTTGTTGACTTTAGCAGAAATTCCAAACAGGTCCAAGGGCCTGACGCGTTTCTTACCCTGGAAACATTTTTTTAAACTCCAACTCGGATTTGGCATGCGCGGTCACCCTACCTCTGGACCCGCGGTCGCCATGTTTGCGGACCCACAGTCGCCCTCCAGGCCTAGGCGAGGTCGCCTTCCAGACCCGAGGTCGCCCTCCAGACCCGATGTCACCTTACCTTTGGACCCGCTGTCGCCCCCTGAACGCGCGGTCGCCTTACCTTTGGACCCGATGTCGCCCCCTGAACGCGCGGTCGCTTCACTAGTGGACCCGCGGTCGCGAAATTAGCTGCAGTCGCCCCTCCAAATTCCAGAGTTTGCCTTCCTTTGGCCCTTCACCCGCAGTCTCGTGTGGGGCGACCGCGGGTAAATGGAATGAGGCACTATATATGTTGAGGGAAGCAATAGTTTCTCATCTTGCTCTGGTGATTAGACTCTTGACTTGAACCTTCGAAAGAAGCTTCTTGCGGACGTTTGGATTCAACGGAGGACAACTACCTTGCTTTGAGAGGTTTTTAAAATCACTCAAAGTGGGTAGCTTTGTCATTACATCTTTTACACTATTTACTTTATTGATCCAGTGTTTTGGCGCCAAGATCACTTTTAGATTTGCACTATGGTTGGCCCTGGTGGGGGGCAGGGAGCAAGCGATACACGGAGGGCCACAAAAGATTGGGATCCTTGGCTCATACCATGTACACCTAACGATAATTCGAATTATCCTCGGAAATGTCTATTTTGTGGATGGAGCAAAGTATTTGTACAGAAGAGGGCATTTAGTCACTTTGGATATGGCGGATCGACAACATCAGAGCGTTGTCCTAAAATCCCTGGGAGTATGAAGAACAAGTTTTCAGCATGTGGTGGGGCGGTTCCTAAAGCCATGAGCTTTGAAGAAATGTATGAGGCACCATTAGTTGGTGCCCCAAGCAATGTTGAGGGTGAATCCATCATTCAAGAATTAGAGCACATAGAAGTGGGAGGCCGTGGGGATCCTATTGGCTTGAACGAAAGTCAGACTATCGGCCTTGACTCAGTGGATTCTACTCCAGCTATGGTCGAGAGAACAAGGAGTGGCCCTTCAACTTCTCGTCAAAGAAGTATGGATGAATCATTATAAGTGGGCCTCAGGCAGAAGTTGGATAGGATGTGGTCCTCTTTCTTTTACGAGGCTAACATTGCGTTCAACGTTGTGCGACACCCTGCCTTCATCAAGGCTGTGAAAGAAACTGCAGCGGCTGGATTCTTGTATCACCCACCCGCAATGAACGCAATCCGCACAAAAATGATTGATGTGAAGAAGGCAGCGGTGAAGAAAGTAGTCACTGAGCGGACAAAACATTCTATTGCCCAATATGGTGCAACTATTTGTACAGATGGATGGTCAGATACCAATAGACGTCCATTGATGAATATGATGCTTGTTTGTCCAGCCGGGGATACTTTTTTGGGATCAGTGGACAGTACGGGGCATAAAAAGGACCTAGGGTATACAGTTGAGATGTTGACAAAATACATAGAAGAGGTCGGTCCAGCCAACATTGTCCAAATGTGCACAGATAATGCCCTAGTAATGACGGGAGCTATGACAAGCTTGGAAGAGAAGTACCCTCACATGTATAAACAAGGATGTGCAGCTCACATTCTAGATTTACTTTTGGAGGATTGGGAAAAGGATCAAAGAGTGAAGGATTTGGTCAAGGACTGTAGGGAAATGGTAAAGTTCGTTTGAAAATACCACTTCACACTAGCTCTATTTTGGAAATGGTCACCGAAGAAGGTATTGAGACTTCCAGGAGCAATACGCTTTGCTACCAATTTTCTCATGATAGACCGATTAGTGGAATGCAAGCAAGCTTTGCACATGGTGATTGCAAACAAGGGATATATGGCATTCGAGTTCAGTTTGAATGTCAGACAAAATGGAGGTATAATGATGCGCAGAGCAAAAGATGTTCGACTGAACATTCATTTGGAAGGGTTTTGGATAAGATGCGAGAATTTCTTGCACATGGTAGAGCCCGTGCTCATTGCTCTACGACACTTTGATGGAAAAATCCCGGCAATGCCAAAAGCTTGGATAATCATGAAAGACTTGAAAAGGCATGTATATTCTCTTAGGGAGCCTCCTTTTTTTTGACACCGGAGGTTGCAACACGCTACGAGAAGAAGTTTGATGCTCGTTGGAAGTTAATGCTAACAAACCTCCACTATGCTGGTGCCCTATTGAATCCATTTTTGGTGGATGTAGCAGACATTCAAGATGATGGCATTGCCAAGCGAGCTTTAAATCGAGTCATTCGAAAATTGGCCCCTACATTAGGAGTGTCAGTGGTGGAGGCAATGCATGAGTTGACGCAATTTGAAGAAAAGACAGGTCCATTCGACCCTTTAGAAGAGGCTCCTGATATTACTCAATACAACTTATTGCCTCATCAATGGTGGAATCGAGTAGGTGGTAATGCTCTTCCGAAGATTGCAAAGAGAATTCTAGGCTTGACGTGCTCAACATCTTCATGCGAAAGGAATTGGAGCATGTATTCGTTTGTGCATAGCAAAGTGCGGAACCGCCTAACCACATCCAAGGCAGAAGATTTGGTCTATATCTACACCAACAGTAAATTGGAACGTGAAAAACGTGGACACAACCCTGCCCTCTTTTACGAGAAGTATCTTGATGGAGGAGATAGTGAGGAAGAGGACGATGAGCCCTTGCATTCTGCATCAGATGAAGAGATTGGTTTTGATTATTATGAAGCTAATGTAATCCGTAGAGAAGAAGAGGATCGCTTGCGTAATAATCCTTGGAATGCAATGATCCCTCCTCGACCGAGTTCACCTAAATACCCTACTCGAGATACATATGCAGGTGGCGATGATCGGAACAATTCCATTGATGAAGAACTTTTTCGTTCTCCAGAGGCTGACCGTGTCCATGTGTGGAATGGAGTGTGGTCACCAAATGCACCATCAAATGTGGGGGAAATTCCTGTTGATAACAACGAAAACGTGGCTCATCCAATGCCACCATCACATTCTCAAGAGAGATCTCCAGTACCAACATGTATTCCTTTGAGTGATTCAAGGAATCCTTTGAATGTTGGACAAGCTAGCGTGGGAAGTGAACAAGAAGAAGAAGAAGCTCCCGTCGAGCAAGGAGATGTCACGGGGATTCCAATTTCCAGAACGATGAATCCATCAACCACCCAAACTACAACGGCTTTGGAATATGATTCAGATGCGCCATTGAACAGTGTCATATATCGCAATCCTCGCAGGAACTCAACTCCAGCTACAGTGAGAAGGTCGGTTCCAAGTCCTTCAAGAAGGGTGCATCCAATACCATCCACTACGGAAGTAGTACCACAATCTGCTCCACAACCTACCCAAGTGACATCAATGTCACTCCCCGGACAATCATCATTGGAAGCGCATACACACAATACCGGAGGGAAAAGACGACATATTAGAAGGGTTGATGAAAGGACACAAGGGAATCCAAAACGTGCTAACCATGTTGTTCACAAATATAACATGGCGGTGGAGGGCTCTACGCAAAGAGTTGGACAATCAAGTACTGGAGGTCGGCCTCCTTTATCTATTATTGATGGCACTACAGATGCAACGAGGCCTACAAAACGGTTAGTACGAGTTGAAAAGGTAGGAGGTATAGATGTTCAGGTGCGAAATTTGCACTCAGAGGTAGAACGTGAAATACAAGCTGAGCCAATATTGAGAGAGGATGACGAGAACGAAAGCTCAGATGGCAATAGAGGCAGTGGCGAGTCAAATGGAGAATCAGACCCTAATGTCGATGAAGTTGAGGGTGATTCGGATTTTTCACCAAGTGATTAAATGTGCAACTAGCAGTCTTGAGAAAAAAAAGTATTATAAAGATCTTCGACAAATGTTTTGTATTGAAGATTAGAAGTAGAAGTTTATAGGCTAGTACCTTATGTGTGAGCATTTTGTAGTGCTTCATTAGATAATTATACATGTTATAGCGAGACTCACATAAATCCATATTATTATTTGTATTCGAAAGTAATTAGTTGATGGTAGTAGGCAATTTCAAAATAGCAACGCAGACAAATCTTTTTTTGTAGACTCTTCGAAGTATAATGATAATACATAAGTTATGAGTTTATTATCACTATTTTGATTTTGAGTACTACTGATTTGTATTTCATTAATGTAAAGTCCTTAGACATCCGTTTTTGAATTGGAGAAGAAGAAATGAGCTACAAAATTCTCATCCTTCATTGTTGAGAATTATGTAGTAGGGAACTCATTATGATTTTGTAGCACTTCCAATGGTTTCGAACGGGGTTTAGAAGTACATAAGTGTAAATCCTTGAGAATCATTTGGGATCTTTCAAATCAAGAGTGGATTAATAGATAGGGCCAATTAATCTCTACACACTCAAACGCCATTTTTTAGCAACATGGCAATTTTGGGCAATTCACTATGAATGGAGATTTTATTATATTTTTTTGAAATTTTCAAACAATATGTGTCCAATGAGTAGCTTTGAGGCCCAACAATGTTCATAGCTTTTGACAACATATTTTAAAAGTTATGGCATAATATGTCACTTCCTTAATTCATTTAATTGGTGGGTAGTACGGGTAGAAACAAAAAATTCTTTAAAAATAATTTTTATAAGAAGTAAAACATTGATATTGGTTTATTAGATTTCTACCTAAGTGCAAAGCTTTGAATCATTTGATTTTGATCAATGAGTCAAAAGTTATGTCGAGTTTTAGTTAGGAGTATTTTGTGACTAGTTATAGAATCTCTACACTACAAAAGAAGCAATTCCTGATCCTTTATTAAATTTAGTTTTTTACATTTGGAATAATAAAGAAATAGTAGGTGTAGATTGTTTATTATAATATTTTAACCATTGGGATTGGCATTTTCCAATTCTATGAATCAATTGTTCACAATTTGGTATTTTAGCTCTTTTCTACTTCTTTCTAGTTATTATAATCTTTTATATGTTGTACAATTCCAAATGATTTGAAATTTTTTGAGCACGTAGCCAACTTGCCTTTAAGGATGAATTCAAGAGTATCAAGCAATTTGAACTTTTTTTTCATACAAGTGTAACCTTGTGAAGTGTAGCAGCTAGTATTTTAGCATTGTTTAAAAAAAAAATTTGTAACTTGAAACAAAAATATGTTGCAATCTGTATGGTAGAAAATTCTGAAAGTTTTTCTAAACCTTTTCAAACAAGATTACTATAAGATCCTACGGTTGCATGTGTTAAAAAAATGTTTTTTCCCCTAAGTCTTGGTGCATGAAGTAGAAATCTCATTGCCACCCTAAACCCGCAGTCGCCCCTCACCCGAGTTCGCAGTCCTCTAGGACCCGCGGTCGCCCACTAGAACCCACACCCGAGGTCGCCCATGGCCACCTGCACCCGAGGTCGCCCATTGGAACCCGCACCCGAGGTCGCCCACTAGAACCCGCACCCGCGGTCGCCCACGGGAACCCACACCCGAGGTCGCCCTAAAGCCGCAGTCGCCCTGCATTTGGTACCCGCGGTCGCCCTGTCTTCACTCGCAGGCGCCTTACCGGCTTTCCACGTCATTGTCCAAAGCCTGCCACGTATGCCAAATCCATTTACCATAGGGTAAATTTTTTTTACCTTACTCGACGGGCTGCGACGGGGTAGCGACATGTTGTCACCTACGACACGCGACGTCAGACGTCCTACACGACACCAAAACCCAAAAATATGTCCGACAAGAAAACCCTGCGCTAGATCTACGAGGCTCTCGAAAGAAAGAGAGCGAGAACAGCCTTCCCGAAGGATCTACTTGGCACCCTGAAGGTCTAGTCGTTCGAGATAAGGTCGTTGTACCTGCTTCTGCGCTAAACATGGTGGAGCTTCGCAAGGAGGCTGCTTATCTCAAATAGCACGTAGTAATAGCCAAGTTTGCAACTGAACTCCCTCCTATGACAAGTCATGATGGCTGGATCCGTGAGCTGGAAGATCGGACCTCTACTCGTGTCAGACTTCACAGGGACGCAGGAGGTGGGTTCCACTTCTTGAAGTTTGAATCGATCGAGGTTGTTCGTACCGTCATGAGCTTCACCCCTTGTCAATTGAAAGCAAGAACAGTGCTATTTCAGCGATGGGTCTCGTCTTTCAATCCTTGTCAACTGGCGAGCCTGGTCGTACCTTGCTGAATTAACTTAAAAAATCTTCCTCTCGAGTATTTTAATCAAGAAGCCAAGGTTCTTGCAGCTAAAGTGGGTACAGTTCTCAAAGAAGACCTAGGTGCCCTCACTCACGCAAATCCACGATTCTGTGTAGCTGTAGATCCAACTAACGGTTATGTCTTGAAACTCTCTGTGGCCAATATACTTGGTCACTTTACGGAAGTGACAGTAGAGTACAAGGTAACGATGTTTTCTTGCCAGCGTTGCCAGAGCCTCACCCATGAGGAGACAGACTGTCCGAGTAAGGGTATCCTGGAGCTACCACAGCCCAGATCTTGCCATAGATTGGCGGGAGGGGAATGGAAAAGTCGAACCAACTCCGATCAGAAACAACCTAGGGAGAGGCGGCGAGGTGCAGATTTGTCTACTAGGTACAAGTCTTCCTCCCCAGACTCTGACGGGTTCACCTTAGTACAAAGGAAATCACATACTTGACCAAAAAACCTCAGATCAGGAAAGAATAGTGGGCGTTCTCCTGACGAACCCTGCTCTTCGCTTGACTCATCTGGCCCTGTAGCAATGGACATCGAAATCCCTATACACAAAAATCATAAGAGGTTTTCTTCCATAGTTGAGAGACTACGAGTTCCCGGACTGTGGGAACTCGCTGCAGCAGCTGATCTACAGTGATCTGATGTAGCACAGAGACTGCCACATCAGATAATAATATTTTATTAAATTAAAAAAATATTTTTTTATTAAATTTTTTTATTTATTATTATTATTATTATTATTATTATTTTTTAATTATTTTTTTTCATTTTTTTAATATTTTTATTTTTTTAATATTTTTTTAATATTTTTTTATTCTGATCAGTAGGGCTGGTTCACAAAAATGGGAAACGAGGCTGAAACAGTCTCCCAACACCCCCGAAAAACCTCTTATGCCTAAAGACTTGTCCTCACCTCCTCTTTTGACTCATTCGGAGTCACCAATAGTTGAGTCCCCCTAACAACCTTCTCAACTTCCCATCTCCCATCTCTCACCCATTCCCCCCATTCCTCCAACCTCAACTAGTTGCGAACAGTCAAACCTTCCCTTACCACCTCCCCTAACTCCATCTGACAACCCTATCCATATATCGGACATCACCGACCCAACTGATGACGAAGAAGATGCCAATATGGAATTGGAGGCGGAGATTGAGCACTATATGGCTCACCTGGCGAAAGAATTCCAAACTAGCCCGGACGGGACAGATAAGGAGGCTATCGATCAGACAAAAACTTGCAATCAGTTAGTGATCATCCAACCCCAAGCTAGTCCTCAACCACAAGCTAGTATTGAGAAACCCAGTAGCATCCCTCTAGAACCCACCAGCAGAATGCTAGAATTACTTGGAATCCATGGGCCAAGTCAAAACAGATTCGCGTTCATCGATGATCCCATCGAAGACGACTCAGACGACGCAGCTGAACAGACTCCTCTCAAAGCAATGGGAGAAATATCAGCCCCAGATGATGATGATTTCGTTGACGCACAAAGCTTGCAATTCTCACCAATCAAGCTGGTAAATGAGACTTCCAACACTCATCAAGTCGAGCTGCTTCGACCTCGGGCAATTTCGTTCGACAAGGCAACCAACGGCGAATCGCCTCACCAACTGTCTCAACAAACCACGACTAAATCGAGACCCCATCCAACCAGTCGTGCGGAAGAGCGGGACAATCTTAGAGCATATCAAGCCATTCAACGACTCACTGCTGACAGGGTACGTCCTAGTCTTGACACTCAAAACTCACCCCTCGCATCTCAATCCTCAGGGTTAGATAGAAACTCTCATCTAGCTGAACCCATCATATCTGTCAAGAATGCCAAAGCCATTGCTAGAACAAAAAACTCTCCCCCTTCTGGTCCCCCAATCGTCGAACCTACACAAGGTTTTGACGCATGGGGTTATCGATCATCCATCTCTTCTCATAGCGTAGAGACATCCGCTAATAGATCCTCCCCTCAAAATACATGTCCATGAATTTACAACTACTTTCATTTAACGTTCGAGGTTTAAGCGAGAAATCCTCAATCAACCTTCTTCGCAATTATCTCAATTCTATTCCAAACCTAGATATAGTACTTATTCAGGAACACAAGTTACGTCTTCAAGATTCAGACAACCTCGGCAAGCTTCTCTGGAAACAAGCAAAGTCATGGTCGATAGCCGCAAGCCCTGGATATAACAACGACCCCCTCGGGTCAGGAGCTGGTCGGGGAGGGATTCTCACAATGGTATCACCAAAACTGGCAAGCATGGTGACAAACAGTGGCTCCATTATGGGGAATCGTGCATATTGGATTGGATTGCAAGGATTTCTAGGGGGGGACGTAGGAGTAGTGAACATTTATGCACCCAACGATTCACAGGGTCGTTGTCAACTCTAGGAAGCGTTGATACGAAATTTACCCTCCAAATGTAGATGGATTATCGTTGGAGATTTTAACATGGTAGAGACCCACCAGGACAAAACCAACCCATGTAGTAGATTAGTACCAGCATCCGAACGAGCCCTCTTCACCAACCTAAAGCGCCACCTCCATATCAAGGACAATCCGAGATCAACCAACAGCCTCCAATTCTCTTGGGACAACTTCAGGGAGAATGGACAGCGCATTCTTGCTCAATTAGACCCGATATACATCTTCAAGAATGGAGCTGGTCAAGCCCAACGCAAGATTTTAGATTATATCATCAGAAGTGATAATGCTTCATCTGATCATTCACTAGTTACAGCCTTGATCGAATTTCACAAGGCACCGGCCCATCCTACTCGCTGGAAGATGAGTAGCTGCTGGTTGGATGCGGCCAAGTCTACAATCGAACATGCATGGTACAAAGTTCCTCCTTCTTCTCATTTTTTTGCTAAACTCAAAGCCGTCTCCAGAGCCTACAGAGCCTTCTGCAGACGCAAAGCCCTGAAGCTTCAGAGCGAGGAGATAGCAGCCAAAGATCTCTACTCCTCAACCGCAGCAACTCTACAAGCATCACCAAATCAACCTGATCAACAAAGTCAACATGGTTTAGCTAGATTTCGACTACAGGAAGTTGAAACGAGGAGAGCCAACGGTCAGTGCATCAGAGCTAGGATTCGGTGGAAGCTGTATGGCGACATGATTACGAAAGAATTCTTTAAAGCGATTAAAGAGAAACCCACCTCAGCAGTGATAACGAAACTTTGAGATTGCCAAGGGAATTTGATCGAGCATCATGCAAGCCTCACTAGAATATGTACCGATTTCTACAGCCAGTTGTATTCGGCAAAGCCAGGGTCCACTGAAAAATCAGAGGCAATGGAGGACTTTATTAAACTGCTCCCTGATACACTAGCCTCGGAAGACAAAGATACCTTCTCTCTCCTTCTAACCGAACAGGAACTCAAATCAGCCCTTGACGATATGGCCTCGAACAAGAGCCCAGGCCCCGACGGATTAATCACAGAGTTCTATAAAAAATTCTGGTATCTTATAGGGTCTGACTTTACAGAAATGGTACAGCAATCAATCATCTCAGGATCACTACCTAAGGGGATGAATCGCGGAACCATCGCCTTGTTGCATAAAGGAGGGACTAAAGAAGATCTAAGCAACTAGAGACCCATAAGTCTGTTGAATGTGAGTTACAAGATTCTAGCAAAGGCTCTACAACGACGTCTTCAGCCTCTGCTTCCAGACATCATCAGCTCAGACCAAACGGCGTTCATCCCGACTCGCCACATACTAGATAACATACTACTGATGCATGAATCTATTGAGTGGGCTAGGGAATCCGAACAAGCTATGATTTTATTGAAGCTAGACTTTCGGAAGGCTTACGACACTGTTCACATACCTTTCCTCTTTGATATTATGGAAAAGATGGGAATTCCGGAGAACTTCATATCTCTTGTACAGATGCTCTTCACGAACGCTGAGGCTACAGTTTGCATCAATGGTGTCGACTCCCAAGCTTTCCCAATTACGCGCGGTGTAAGACAAGGCTGTCTCCTTGCTCCCTACTTATTCCTATTTGTAGGGGAAGCTTTTAATAGGGTTGCGAAGCATCTGATGGCACAAGGTGAAATTGCAGGTCTTACTCTTCCGGCTGCATCAACCGAGCAACTGATCAGCCAATACGCAGACGACGTGAACTTTATGATTCAAGCTCAAGAACGTTTTTTTAGACGTCTCTCCATTCTAATTGAAAGATACGGTTTGGCTTCAGGTCTTAAGATCAATTGGTGTAAAAGCCTAGCATATTGGCTCTCACCTGAACCCCCTCCACCTTGGCTCTCGAATATTGAGTGTCCATGGGCAGTTGAAAAGCAGTTATTGAAACTCCTTGGATCGCCGTTTGGCATCGACCTTCACACACTTGACGTTGATGCCTTTCTTGTAGATAAGATCCAGAAAAAGCTAGATTATTGGACAACCATTCACCTTTCATTAGCAGGGAGGGTTGTTATAGTGAATTTAGTATTATTAAGCACCTTATGGTTTTTTATTAGTATCTGGGGCGGGTCTCTGGCAATCATACGAAAGATTCGAGCATTTGTACGGGATTTTTTGTGGACAGGTTCATCGCATCACAGTTGTGCTCGCGTTAGGTGGACGGACTGGTATGTGGCCAGCTATGCCATAGTGGGCACTTTTGCACAAATTTCGAGCCTCCAAAGGTTCCAGAGCGTGGAGACGGATCATTTATGCTTGGGGATTGTTGGTTAAGCACATTCACGCTACGCCTCCCCAAAACCATGATGAGATACTCACTTCCCCATTATGGTGGACTTCACAGTTCGTGGGTTTACATGGTTTCCCTGTACAAAGGGCGGCGAAACTCATGAATTCAAGCCTCTGGCAAGTTCAACATATTTGGGATGACTCAACAGGAGAAGTTTTACTGTGGTCTCGAGCTCGATTACTATGTAGGCTCCTCCTAAACAAAGAACAGGCTTATAATCGTATAACCGCCCGAATTTCCCAAGCCTCCTTATCCTTTCTAACAGACAATCGATTTATCACATTCAAGTAGGAGTTTTTTGGAATTTATAACGAAGAGGCTGACTCTCTTCCTACAACCATCTTTGTTACTTCTCAGAGATATCGCCCGATGTTAGCACCAGGCCGTCAACTCCTGGTCCTCCCCGCTAATGTGCTAAGGTTCACAGTGGGAGGGGTGTCATTAATTCTCCGGCCATCAGCGCAAGCCAAACCCCCCGTCGCTCAGGAACTTTCGGGATGGCTAAAGTGAGTCCGCGTGGTCCAACCCAAGAGGGGTCCACTGTTATTTGTGGGCATCGTTTCGGATTTATTTTTTGATCTATGCAGATGGGAATGGGATTCTTCAGGCACTTTACCCACGTACACCACTAAACTCGGCCATTCACTTCTAACATCCAGGGTGAAGCTATTGAAATCAATTGCAGAGAAGTGGCACGGGGAACTTCCTCCTGGATATCAACCTTGATGGAGGGAGGTGTGGAACAAGAATCGCCCCCAAAAGGATGCAGGGTTCATCTGGTCGACATATCATTGCGCCGTTGCGGTACAGAGCTGGAGAAGAGTAGCTGACCCCACCATATCAGCCGTGTGCACCAACTGCCAAGACAGCATCGACGAGACCATCATTCACAGATTCCACCACTACGAGAAAACTCGACACGCATGGAATTTTGCCTTGACGGTGCTTTACACAGCCTTGGAGATCCCTCCAGTCCATGGAGCATGGCCGGGATTGACATGGCAACAATGTGTTCTGGGGTCAAAACTCCTGAGACGATTGCAAAGAGGGACCACAATGTGGTCCCTATTTCGAGGGTCTGTAATCTAGCTATCTTGGCTTAATAAGAACTCCATGTGTTTCAGCAACACACCCTGGCCCCCACAAAAAATGGAAGCCGAACTCTAGGACGCACTCACCGATCACGCAAGAGTCGCATGGCTGAAGACTACGAAGCTTTGTAAACTTTACCCAGACAAGATCGACATCTTCCTCAGAAGGTTTGACAACACGTGGTTGCAAACTAATTTCCTTGGGGAAAGACTGCATCTTTAGATGAGATGGAGCCTCATCCCTCCAAAAATGGGAGCTTTCACGTAAGCCCTGGTTCATGGTCTGCTTCGTCGCTTGGATTGCTCTTTGTCGATACCCACTGATGCTTGCGGTGACTCGTCGACTGGCCTTCCGGCTTCGTTGTTAGGACTTTCTGAAGAGTGGTAGTGTGAGCTTGATGATGATTAGTGGTTAAAAGAAAAACAAAAAATACATTCTTTTGCCGGGGCTTGTCCCTTGGTTCGCATGTACTCTTTCCTCTATCAATGGTAATTGTCCATGTGTTTCAAAAAAAAAAATGCAAAAGTTATGGCCAAAAAATTGATTAGCATGCAATATGTGACAAAAAAATAGTATAAGTGTTTCTTGCAATGACCCAACTATAGTTTGCAACCAATTTTGTAAATGCATTGGATGTTTGCAATTGGTGAAAATCTAGAAAGCGCAGTTGCAATGAACAAGTTACACTAGTTGCAAAGTAGTTACAAAAGACAACAAGGTTGTTTCCAATCTGATAGCCTCTGTAGAACTTCGTTGATGAATTCTTTTGATGTGGTTGCTAATGTGGAACTTGCTTGTGGCAACTTATTTGCAACTAGTTTGCAATTGGCTTACAATTGATTTGCAACTTGTAGATTTTGAAATTTTAATGTCAATGATTGGTAAATTTTAGAATTCTAGAACTATCTTTTTTTTTAGATTAGCAATCCAAATATTGATATTGATAGATTTCACTTCTTTAAAAAATTTTATAATTTTGTGGATTTCTTTAGACTATAAAAATCTACAAATTGTAAAAATGTAAAAATAATAAAAATGTACAAAATATGGGAATATTAGATTTTCATTATCAAAATTCATTATATAAAAATGCTATAACTTATGATTCTTGTATATTTAATCTAATGGTATTGTTGATAATTGATATGGGATAATTGAATAAGACTTAATCGTAGTTGTTTCCTAGTTGTATTGTAGTTCCTTACTAGCCTTGAATTCTAGTTGCATGATAATTGAAAACTATTTGGATAGTAGTTGCACAATAGTCACACAATAATTGTATATTAGTCAACAACTGTGATGAATATTGGATGTAGAGTACCTTACAATTCTTCTGTTTTTTCATTCCTATAATCCTAAACTTCATTTTGCAACTGCTTTGTGATTACAACAATGTAGACGTCAAATCTGGTGCAAATATAGAGGATTGTAGTTGCAAGGTAGTTGCTTAGGACATGTAGTTGCATTGCAATCAATTGTGGCAAACACGTTTTTGTTCTAGTGAACCCTTAATCCATAAGTGTGCCAAAGTACAAAATGAAGATGATGAATAAATTTGGTTAGTGTCACATGACAGAAACTAACAACATTTCATTCATCTAGTTTATCAAAGGTTTGTAGAATAGTTTGGAAGGCATTGGTGGTTATAGCAACAATATTGGTTATACCTTGAGGAAGTGAAAAATGACTAAATTGGCAATAGTGAAGATTTGTTGCAATTTTGAATGTTCTTGATGTAGAAATCTTCTTTTGTGAGCAAATTTTCTTTGAAAGGGTAGTAGGGAATGGATTTGAGTTGTTGCTTTTTTTTCTAGGAAAAAAGGGGTAGGTCATTTTAGTATTGTAGATAATTCTAACACCTATCTAAAGGAATGAGAAGTATGACACATTAGTAAATGAGAATGCCAAATGTCAAATTGTTAGTAGGAAGCTTTACTATACTAAAAATGTTATTGACACTATAGTGCATGGACATGCTACATTGTTGTCTATATCTTCCCCATCAAGCATTTCTTACATGACCTTGGGGTAGAGCAAAATATGAAACTATAGCTCTTTCCAACCAAGCCATGGTCATTACAAGACCTAGTAAATTCCATACCTTCTATTCCTCCTTGTAAATCTATTACAACATCATGCTTTTTTGCAAATGCTATGTACTTCTATTTTTATGTAAATTTTCCAACCATTTCTATGGTTGGTTTGGCCTAATTTGGGGAGCACCAACGACCTACCCACTTACATCAACGTTTGAGATCAACCATTCAAACGTCATGATCTTCAAGGGCATTGATGATTTACAACATTCCACTTTTGCATGCTCATGTCTATTGGAACAACATTCATGAGATCCTATCGTTAATTCTCTCATTGTCAGTAGCAATTTTGATAAATGGTTCACCAAATTTAAGCACATTTTAGACCATTCACTACATTTATGATGAATCTCCACACTCTAGGGTTAACAATCTTTGCCCAAAATTTATAGCATTTTTTCATGAGAGTTGAAGATAGATTTTAGATATACCTATTTTTAATGCTTCAAAATTTTTAGTTATTCACATGATGTCTATAAATGCATACCAAAGAGAATACCAAATTCCTTGACTTTCAACAAGATCCAATAAAAATTAGTTAATTTAACCCTTGAAGGACGGACTAGTGGCTGTGGAAATCATGCATTTTGACACCATGTGACATTTGCTTTGAATAAGCCAAATATATTCATTAGAAGTCAAAATACTATAGAACATCTCCCCTTTCCACCCCTAATATCAAGGATGAATAGTTGCAATTCTATCCTACAAGGGAAGATTCTTTGTCATTCATTGGACACAAAACGTCCACCACAACATTTTAAGGGATAATGTGAACCATGCTCAAATGCTTATCTAAATGCTTCAAGGTGCAGTAACCTTAGAACATATGATAAAATCCAATTGACGGATTCAGAACCTTTGGGGTGCAACATCGCGACTCTGAGAATACTTTGCATGTTCTGCTTTTGCGTAAGGGACACTTGAACATCTGCGAAGTGATTTTCTCACCTTTGAATTAAGCTTGAATTTAAAGATCAATGATCACCAATTCATACATGTCGGAAGTTTCAATGATGATAGTTCATGTTTAGAACATAATACACGGCTTAATGCAAGATGGGCATTGTTCACATACATTGCACCGGTGCAACAGCAGCCTCAATGGGAAAAAAGGGGAGTGCTTTCACATTGTTTTATCCTCAGTACGCAGAAGAAGACATTGTATGTTACCAAATTTGCTACTGCACGAGAGAACTACAGTACAACCCCCGCAAGCTCCTCCAAGCGCTCCACGCCGAACATCAATCCGTCACTAAAGTCACTGCAACAGTCGTCCACAGTGCCTCCAGCTGCCAATCTGCACGTGATGTTCAATGTCTCTCGAGAATTGTTTGCATCTGTCAAGTATTCTTCACTAAGTTTCCAATTGCCTTCTAGGGATGCTCCCGGGAGCCAGCAGGAGACATGAAAAATTGAGGAGTACTTTCAGAATGATGAGCTCTTCTTTTAGAGTGTTGGATAGCTCAGAACAGTAAGTAATCCCAGCGAACTGCGATGGAAGAGGCAGATGTGGTATCGATTGGGTACCGGGCTACCGACCTCAGGTGCACATTCTTAAGACACCCAGGCAGTTGCAAAAAGCTCGCCTACTCTCCTTTAGCTGCTGCATCTAACTCAGCCTGTCTGGCATCGGCTTCATTCCACCGCTTTGAATAAAGACTCCATTCATATCTACACCTCTCTCGAACCTGCGAGTGTCACACACGTTGTCAGCATAATATACATGAAGGATGAAGTAAGCAACTATAAGCAGATCTAGCAGAGCACGAAGGTGAGTGCTTACCCCTTCCCATGGAGCTCTCCCTCCGATTGTTGTACCCTGCGAACACAACAGTGAATGAATTAGATACTGTAGAGAAACACGATACACATCAATGAGCGTAGTGTGCAATCCCCCAAGTACTTCACAAACGAACTCAACAGCCAGTATGTAAACTTCAAGAAAAATAGGCCATGCCATCACGGATGCTTCTTATATTTCACAATTTCATGCAAGCCCAAAATGCCGCATCTACAGTATGCAGAGAGACGTACCTGATTCCCGAGTGACGGAACACCAACGTGTATAATCCATTGTTCATCAACTACCCCAATTTTCTCATGAGCGGGCTGCATGCAAGAGTTCGATTAGCTTAAAATTAAGGAAGAACCACATTAACTAAGCGATATTCCACCGTAGCTGGCTGAGCAAACGTGGACTTCAAAGCAATGTTCAAAAGCAATTACCTCCGTCACACAACGACGCAACGCAAAATCCAGGCCCCAGCCATGTACTAGGTCGTTCTGTAACCAGGAACAACCATGACATAAATTAGATGCACTTAGTTGATAATCACTAGCCCAAATCTCAATCGAAGTTAAATAAAATAAATCCTCAAAAGTTACAATAATTTACCTGTATAATATACCAAATGCAACGCCATGCCTTTCGCGAGAACACTGGTGCCATAATCTCAACAAACCTGTACTAGCCAAAAGTAAACAGACAATGAATCAGATTAACTAGAAGAAAGAAAACTCAGGTATGGAATAATAGAAAAATGCTTGGTAGCTCATTACCCTGCACACGGGGGTTTGTGCGGATCTGGACACCAACCAGGACGTTCCAGCGCTACCCTGAAAGATCCATGACAGATTGATTTAATGGTTGACAATATTTCCAAGTATACTGACGCCCTAAGCGAATACTATACATAGTTTGTAACAGAGACCAAAGGCAATCCAAATCTGGTAGAAAGGCTCAAATAACGAGAGAATCAAATGGAAAATGCGGTGAGAACAGAACTGCTGCATTTGAAAGGGATCCATGAAATATCTCTGCTATATCACTCGTGAAAAATGGAAATCCTACACAGGTAAGAACCTGATCCATCCAACACTCCGATACAAAGTCATATAAATCACAGAAACAGCAGGCTTCCCAATTATGCTTTAGCAAGGTCAACATAATTGAAGCCATCCAAGTCATACTAACAGACTTACTTGTGAACCTCAACATCGCCCCGATGCTTCGTCATCTGCCAAGTTGTACCACGAGAGGCATCCAGAGACGGCTGAGAAATTTCAAGACCGTGCTTCTTGACAAGCTCGATGTATCTGCAAATTACAGCCAAAATGCTTTCCTTGGATAAAAACCTTCTAGATTTGATCCTAGAGAAGGTAATTCAGGCAAGAGTTAACTCTAAAATCTGGGAGTGTGACCTACAGGTCGACTGAGAAGTAACCAATTATAGAACTCTATAACAGAATTTACTTACCTTCGAGCATTGAAATGGCTCAAATCAAGATCCTCGTCCCAAATGAAGATGTACTCATACGATGTCACCACATCAGGGTGCAAAAATCGCTTAGCATACCACCTGCGATAGCTCTCGAAATCAGTGAATCGCAACCTAGAGATCGTTTGTTTAATCAGAGGTAAGAAACACCCATAACCAAAAGCTCAACAAGAAGCATACAAGCGACAGGAATTGTAACGACAACCATGCTTCTATCGATAAGCAACTTGCCATAATTTGATGAGAATGTTACAAGAGTACATACCACTTGGCTTGCTTGCGGGTGCTTATATGAATAGCATTTTGGGACCATTCATACTCGTCCCATTCAGTCACTTTTCCATCATAATGAAAGAGCAATATTTGAAACTCCTTCGGAAACTGCAGAGTCAGAATATAGCCGTGTGTTAGTACTCTTTTTAACACAGACACTGTTGCAGCATTGTTGTCCTATAAGCTATGTTCACTTGAAAATATGACATAAAAGTAAGACCAAAAGATATCATACGTGAAGTTATCATTGGAGATTTTCACTGCAGAGATGCATGCTACAAACAGTAGCGGAATCATGTCATCAACCTAGTGCAATCACAAATTTGATTGTGCCAAAGGATAGCCCAAACTTAGGAGAAGCACTAAATTCTGATAAACAAATTCCATCAAGCTGACACAACACTATTGCTAAACATAAAAGAATGGCGGACAAGGTACCCTGACGCCAAGCATACATCTTTAGAACATTATAAAGAGTTCCAAGTCTCACTTTCTTGACTTGCTCGTTAATGAATGCCTTCTGACCAACACCGACAGTGAGCGTCAAGAGATACTTTGGGATTTCTGGTAAATCCTGCAACAGAACCATTTTGGTTTCGTATAAACAATCCTAAAAATAGAAAAAATCACCCCCGGAAGAAATAAGTGGAAGTCAATGATAATTCATCTGCCAGCAAGTCAAAGAGAATGCTACACTGCTTAGTCCTCCCCCTTGGGCTCAGAACAATGGGCCTCATCCCTCCTAAACATACCTCTTCAGGTTTTCCCCATAACCTACGAAGAAAGAGATCGGTTTCATTGTGGATGATGCCAGGTGGGAGGGACTCCGTTCCCTGCGGTCTATCCCTAGAGCATGTGGCATTTCCAACTTTGCCAACTGTGTCATTTCCAACTTCCTGTCATCCAAATTTCACGTGCCGGGCAATTTGAGTATCCAAGTGATGCAAATATACGACTTCTATAAACATAACACAAGAATTCTCAGAGCAGCTCAAAAATGTAAAAATGAGCATTGTCAGGTTCAAACAATATGAGCGCTCCCAAGAAAACAGTGCAAATCAAATTATTTTAACGGCGATTCCTGAATGTGATTTTCCTCGTTAGAACAAGCGGATCAAAACAGGTAGGGCAACAGCGCGAACAAGAACAAAAAATCGTACCGTGGTCAAATTGTAAATTGGTTGAAAATCTTCAGACTGAGGTTGCTGGATTTGTGATGCAATATAAGTAATATTTGACAAATCTCCATACTGTAAGATACACCTTCTCAAAGTTAACAAAATTATCACCTTCTAATTGTTGTCACCAAGCGAGTAAGAGGACCAATGAAAATTAGAAAAACGCATAAGCTCAAAACTGCAACCCTGATTAGAGCAGGTTTACGCTTCTCCAAACAATTCTTCGTTTATGAGGCCAAGTGAAAAGTTGAGGCCAACGCTTAGTTATTTGGAACCCACAGGACAAGATGGCAAGACATTAAAATAGACTAAAGTGGGCTAAGTGATCTTGTTTGTTTGCCTATTTTGTGGGTTCATAGTACTTGAACTCCAATATGACGAAACGAAAAAGATCACTCACAAAAAGTGTTGGCATGCAAGCATGCATGTCAATTTATCATCCATTGTTGTAATTTTTCTTCATGATTGTCTGGACAAAATGTAAATTCTTTAAGGAAACTCTCCAACTTTTGACCGATGACATTGCAAGACTTCTTGAATAATTGAAATGTTTTGTCCTCAAAAGCTTGTCCAGACAAATGTAAATCAACCCTCGTCAGGATTCCTTGCCTGTATTACTCCCATGAATATTTGACATGAAAGAGCAAGACAATTCCAAATTCCTGTCATTGCTTACATATGCACTGTCAAAATATCGATGTTCCCAAGTGAAGGAGGAAGCCAGGTCGTTCCCAACTTACCTGCATGAAAAACATGCTAACGAAGGCACCAATCAGTCCGCCTCCAACTGCAGTTATTATCAACTTCAACATTACTCTGGGATTAGTGGAAGCCACGGCTATCGCTCCACTGAAAAACAGCAAAACAGTGAAAAAAAATTAGTCTCGAAAAAAGAATCCTTGAATGCAAGGACCCCTGCATAATGCAGAAAAATTACACTCACTATCAAAGGTCTTGAGCGTGCAATTCCTCATACCCATACATCATCCTCTTTGCGCTGATAGAGTCGTCTAACAAAGCAGAAGGGTAGAATAAATCTGGCAGCTATTTTCCTTAAAGTTCACAAAGCCAAGTTCACAGTATTTCACCTTCTTATCCCATTCCACCTATGCGGTCTAGAATATTACATCCATTGTGCTTTAACATGGTACTTATAGCTAGTCAACCCCATTTCAAATATCAATACTGATCATTATTGTGCAAAAAAACCTTGATAAGAATTTACACATTTGACAATTTAAGTGTAAAGAAATTAGAGTCGCCCAACACTACCACATAATTCCTTGCGTACCAAGAGATATTTTACCTTGTCATAACTGATATGCGCCGAGCCTCCTAAGGCCACCCTATTCCTTTGCCTCAGAATCAGCTCACACAATGGTTTTGACAGCAGTGGTCACCTGCATAGAAAGAAATCAAACCTTAAGCTCTGAATATAATAGCTTTGTTTTCAAAATTTGAATGGAAGCAGACCCGCACAGCATCACACGCTGAATAACTCTTACATCATTGGCAGTCGCTCTTCACTGACTCCCACTAACAAATCTTTCAGAAATATCGGTCTAATGATTTCTTGAGTGATTAGAGCTCCGGGATTGTCAAGAAAATTCAAAAAAACAGTATCAAAATTTCGAAATTTCAAACATAAATATAAACTCAAAGAAAAATCAACCGAACGTCCGATACACTGATCCAAAACCGCCATCTCTACAAAGTCCAGACAAGAATGGTGGTGGTGCAAAAAACACTGCGAAAGCCGTTGGCATGTCGAAAACGGCGAATGCATCGTCAGACCTAATTAATTGATACTTGCCAAAATTGAAGAAACCCTTTTGGCACAAAAACGAGAATCTAAAAAAATACAATAAACCATAGCATATCACCACACCCCTTGCCCTCACACTCACTGGCAGCGTCGACAGATGTTTGCGCCGAAGGATCACTGTCCCATCGATGTATCAGAGCTCATGAGCTAATTTTTTCAAACGTATGCTCACTTACCTTCGTTCGCACTGGTTCCGAAACAATGTTGAAGTGAAAGGGGGGCGACTGGTAGAGCTCGGATCTCGAATCCGTCGACTGCTGTGCATCCGACTTCGCAACGATCACGGTGTGGATTCAGTTGGCCAAAACGAAAGGAAAGAAAGCATGAGAAATTCCAAGGTGTACGCACCGGAAACTGTAAGAGGGGAGGCTTACGAAATCATACACAGCACCTTAAAATCGTTCCTGCAAGTCTACAAACTCGGATTTTCTGCGGAATTATTAACTAAAAAACGCGGAGAAAAACAGGCGGGCTTCTCCCTCGTGCCTGTCCTCCAACTGCCTTCTCAGCCTCCAGTCGTCCCTCTGATTTACTTAACTTACATCGCCATAGCCAAACTGGCTGGCTTAATGTTACTGAATAGAATCACATCAAGGAGAAAAAGATGGCATTCACAATTGCGTTCCCTATGTACAGTAGGACAAGATTTACAGGTTGATATGTTGTGCGTCTCTAGATATGGTAGAGGGCATGGAAAAGGCTTCGGAGGAATGGTCGCTGAATGCACGTCTCCACGTGGCAGTTTGGGAGTGGACATTAAAATCTTCAATATTAAGGTAAGTGCACTCATGATCATCATCAAATAATATTTGGCACTAAGCTTACTTATTGTATAAATCAAATATTAAGTTTATTGGATCTTAGTAGCAAGTAAAAAGGAATTCCAACATACTTTAGGATGTATTATTTGAATATTGTTTCAGTTAGCTATGAAATGTCAATCCCCTAAGCATTAAGATTCATTTGTAAAATTGAAAATTTCGGAAAAATCATCATAAAGTACTATTTGGAAGAATATTTTGGAATTGAGATGCAAATAAAAGTTATAGGATTTGAGTGTTACATTCTATCCAAACCATGAGATTTACCAATGCTATCACCATCATTTTTCTATAAATTTTGAAAGGAAAAATTCAAAATTCTTTCAAAATTCAATTTCAAGCAAAATATTGTCATTTTTAGAGTAAATTTTGTTGACATGGATTTGAAATGAGGTTCTCTTGACATAGAGATTTTTTGCAATTTTTATATTTTTTGATTCTATGACCTCATTTCTGCAATTTTGAATTTGATCTGAAGTCAATGCAAGTCAACCAATTGACAAACTTCCACATTTGTAATTTTAAGAAAATATGTACTCTAGTAACATCAAATCCAACCCTTGGATAGGACTACAACTTCATAAAGTATTTCTAAAAATTAGGATGACTTTCATCTGTATTGCACTGAGAAAAAAATCTAAATTTCAATTTGTTCATCATCCAAAAAGTTGACATCAACATACTTCAAGGCTATAGGTGTTTCCAAAATTAGCACAATGATTTTCTAATTTCTTTTGTTTGTTATGTGCAATCTTGTGTCCTCAATATTTTAAGTTTATTGTGATATTTTGGTTCAAATATAGGAGTTGCATTAAAGAAAAAACAATTATAAGTAATTATACCTCAATGTGTAATAGTAGAAGGGTGCTTTTTTAGAGGTTATTTAGTGAAGGTATTTAACTACACTAGTTTATCCTAATAGTGAGGATACAATATCAATATCACTTATTTTAATTAATCTTTCTAGAAATTAGTAGACTAGAGTAATATTTTAGAAGACCTATAGTAATTTAATTATTCTATAGAAAATGTGACTTTAAGAAGTAGCATCACTTGCATTATTGAAAATAAAATGAATCAATGTAGTATAGAGAAGAAGCCCATTTGCTAAATACCTTTTGTGTAGATATTTATCAAATACATACATCATTACAAAATTTCCTAAACATTGACAATCAATAAGGTAGAAACATCCATTAGTGCATTTGTTTCCATTCTTATATCCTAAAGTCAACTAATTGTGTCCCTATACTTTGGTTAACATATCCTCCAAATGTTTATCTATGATTCATTGACACATTTGAAGGACGACACATAAAGTGAACCAACCAATGATATGCCAACTCTTAAATACAAACATCTACAAGATGACCCATTATAATTTTCTATCAATCTATAGTATATGTTTTCTAATCAATGAGATTAATTAGGACTTCATTAGGTAGATTGCTTATATTGACAATTTTGGATGCTTCCACCTTAATTTCATTGTTTTTTCAATACTTTTTGTACTATTCATACTAAAAATTCATTATGCAATATGACAACAACATCCAAATTGCATTGCAGTGATATTATCTTTATATAAGTTATATTCATATCTTACATTAGGAAAAGGGAAGAGAGGTAGTAGTTTATTGTAAGTGCATTATAGAATTGAATGTCTCTATTATTAAGTTTCTATGAAAAATTCAAGATTCTACAAGATTCTTTCTATACTTTTTGTTGATGATTGGAGCTAGAATGCTCCAAATGTATTGGATATTATTTTGTAATTTGTACAAAATGATGAACAAAAAGTTTGAATCAATTTACAAACAAAAAATATTTTCTTACAAATTTTGAATTATTTAATTATTTTTTTTCTTATAAATTTAAAAAGTGGTCACTTCCACTTCTAAGGACCAAAAAGGAAAACAAACATCCACCCTAAGAGAGTCATGTCCTTGTTGTAGTATAGCTACGTACAAAAACATTATACTTATGGCAATAGCAAATAATAACACAATGCACTATGGCCTTGCATTTCAAATAACAAACATGTCAAGCTTCCTTGTACTAATTTTAACCTCTAAAAGAAAAATATGTCCTATGCAACTACCACAAAACCAATTGTTGTCAACAATGACTCACCTATGACTTAAGTGTCAAAATGAATAAAAAAATTTAGTCCTAATTTAGTCTTATAAACAAGTAGCAAATGTACAATTGACAAGTGGAGGGCAAAAGAAAACTTACATCAATGCATTATCATGTGCAAAAACATTGGATTCTCTAATAAGAACAAGTTGTTTGACTAATGTGGCTTGTTCATAGTCATATTATAGTTTAAGAAAATTCACAAATGCAAATTAGGCATGACTAGTTGGCAACTACTAAACAACTTGTTTTTTGAAAAAACATTATTTCTTAGAAAGTTCCTCATTTCTATATGTGATGACTATTTTTTACACCTTAAGTTTGACAACAAGTATATTATAAGTATGATTATAAAAATAAATTGTAGTTTGGAAGCTTCAATCATTATCTAGTCTATTGTTCTTTTGTTTTTTTGAATTGCTATGGGATGATAGTCATGTCAATATTTGTTTTTGCTCTAGGGATGATGAAATCATTTATCGTGTCTACTACCATAAGTGAAGGACAATAATGATACACCTTAGTCCAATATCTATTTTTTTTTCTAAACAACTAAATTTGACACAAGATAAGGTAGACCTGGCTAATTCTATCTCCAATCCATTTTAATCCCCTATATTTGATCCCAATTCTATCCATTTTAGCATTGAAGTTTGTCTAAATATTAGCCAAATGTATTTAGAAATTTGTAGAAATTAGTGTATTTCTGTCATTAATGGTAACATGTCAATAGGTGACTAGTGAATACTTAGATACTAATAAGTACATAATAAAGTGGTTATGGGTTTTTATTAGGGCGTTCATGATCCAAGTCTATAAATACATTTGTAATTTAAGGTTGAATTGAACACTTCAAAAATTCACAAGAAATTACAATTTTGATTGGAAAATTATAGTTACACTTGGTTTTGGCTCACGAAATAAGTATTCGCCTCAAAAAAATATGCTCCTTTTTAGGAATTCATACCAAGATATTAGTAGTCAGATTGCAAATCAAGGTGGTAATAGGCTTGCCTACCTCCTAAATGCCTAAGACCTTTTTTTGAGCTTTGAGGAATTTGCTCTAAATTGAACAAAAAGCCAACATTTTGATAAGCTTTATCAATTTTTTTGGAAAGGTAACTATACAAATTCAAACTAGACATGTTAGAGATCATTTAGGAAAACAAAACACAACCATATCACTTATGGATTAAAAGATTATAATGTTTGATCATGAAGATGTTAAAATTGCAAAAGTGACTTGAAGGCTTTGGATCATCTTTTCATATGTCAAATCTCAAAAGTTGGTCAACAAAAAAATATGAGGTTGAAAAGCCTAACTTGTGTAACTCCAATCAATTAATGGCTTCTCAAAATCTACTCTATAATTTTTTTAGATGAGTTTCTAATGTGTTTTTCCCTCCAAAATCTAGTGTATTTGAGGCTCATTTCCAAGAGCCCTCAACACTATGGAAGGTCAAGATTGCAACTGACACCCTTGTACAAAATCTTAAATAGAAAAATCATAATCAATCATTTTCAAGATTGGGTTTTCAATGCTTGAATTAGATTTAGAAAAACCTTTCCTAATATATAAAATACCAAAAATATGAAGTTATTTATTTATTGGTTAGGTTTTATTTATCTCCAAAGTTTTGCAAATACCAGATTTTGGTGCCTTAGGCATTTAGGGGTTAACCTTTAACCCCTAAATGTTTTGGACTATGTTTTCCCCAAAACCGCTTCAAAACTGTCATTTCTTAGACAACTATCAAATTTTAAGAAAAAAACATTTTTAGACAAAAATAACTGTAGGATCTCTTAGCACACTAGTTTGAGAAGATGTGAAAAAAATTTCAGCAACTTTTGCCATGTAGATTGCAAGATATTAGTATTTGAAGTGACAAAAATCATTTTTCTACCACTGCGGAAATCCGGGCAGCTGCACTTCAAAAGACCATATTTGTATGGAAAAGTTTCCAAAATGATTGTAACTCTTTGGATTCATTTTTCAAGTGAAGTTGTCTACATGCTTGAAAATTTTTAGATCATTTGGAATTGTACAACATATAGGAAAAAAATAGTAAGTAGAAAGAAGTAGAAAATGAGCCAAAATACTAAATTATTAACAATTTATTTATAGAATTAAAAAAAGACAATCCCAATGGTTGTAATGTTGTGTTCAACAATATGCATCCAATGTCATTATTATTTTTCAAAAATATTAAAAATTGAATTAAATAAAGAATTTCAAACTTTTTTTGTAGTGTAGAGATTCTATAACTAGCCGCAAACTACCTCAAACTAAAAACCCTCATAACTTTTGACTCATTAATCAAAATGGAATGATTCAAAGCTTTCCACTTAGATAAAAATTAAAGAAACCAATTTCAAATTTAAACTTCTTAAAAAAGTAATTCTTACAGAAGTTTTTTTTGCTGCCCAGGCTGCCCGCCAAATGCAAGAAACAATATATCATGTCATAACTTTTTAACCATGTATTCAAAAGTCATGAAAATCATTGGGCCCTAAAGCTACTCCTTGGGCACATGTTGTGTGAAAATTTGAAAGAAAAAAAATAAAAACTCCATCTGTAGTGAGCTGCCCAAAATCACTATGTTGCCAAAAAACGCCATTTGGTCCTTTAGGGGTTAAACGTGGAAGTGGACATTTTGCATGTGATGAATGACAAAGAATCTTCCCTTGTAGGACAAAAGTGCAACTATTCATCCTTGGTATTAGGGGTGGAAAGAAGAGATCTTCTATAGTACTTTGACTTCTAATGAGTATATTTGGCAAGCTTATTCAAAGTAGATGATGTCGCATGGTTTGAAAATGAATGATTTTTCATGGTCACTAGTCCGTCATTCAAGGGACCCCAAGGGTGAAAATATTGCCTCTCAATTTTAAAACATGTCCTTATTTGACTGCTAAAATCTTGTGAATAGTATGGTCAAAGGATGCATCCCTTTCTATGTACCTTCAAACATGTCTCTACTACCAATTGGTACACTCAATTAGTGTGAATCTTTTCTTAGGTATAATAGTTTAATTGGAATGAGTATAGAAGACTTTGGTTTTTTGTGAAGCAGGATGCTAACTTTGTCCCATCGTGGGCTGGATTTACTCCAAGGGTAAACACTGAATTTTTTTATTTTTTGCAAACTTTTATTTTCTCAAATTCTGAATTCATATTTAAAATCAGGGATCCCATATTAGGAACAAAGGGCCTTAAACATACCCAAAAACATGGCACAAAACTAGGGGGCTTTTTCACTTTTACCCCCGGGTAACTTGAGTTTTACCCCACTGGACCCACTTCGTGGAACGAAGTTAGCGTCCTGCTTTTGTGAACATGGATTGGGGCACTGGGCGCTCAGGGGTTAAAGGCCACTGTGACTCATCTGAAAGTTTTGAAAGTTCTTGTTCCCTTTTCAGGCCTTGGAGATACCGGCAGGTACACAGTACAGAACCATTGATGGCGGCTCTCTCCGAGCGTCCCTCATATTCATCGTCTCGCAACCGAACCCTAACGCAGTTTCACGACACACCGAACTCGCGCGCTGAAACCAGTTGCAGTGCCAATTGAGAGAGAAAGAGACTCTCAAATGCGATATCATTTGAGTAAGCTAATGAGAGACAATCAATGTTTGAGTGAGTTAGACAATCAATCATCGCCCTGTTCCCTCAAGCTGCAATGTCATATTTGGTAGTCAAGCTTCTTGGTGATGCTCTCATCAAAGGACAGGTTGCGATCTCCACAAGGAGCAGCTGTTTCCCCCATTAGCTTCCTGTTTATGTCTTGGTGATCCGCTAGTTGAGGTTGAATTCTCCTATCTCATATGGCTCGTTATGAGCGTAAGGACAATGCATCGACAAATTGGTCTTGGGCGTTTGAAATCGCAATGCTGGACGAATTCGTCATGGTGCAATGCTTGACGAAATCCCTCTGCTTTCGCTAGGGTTTCCCTTCTTTTCTCTTCCTCTGTTCTTCTGTCTATCCTTGATGTGAGTGTTCACCAAAATAACGAAATTGACGTTTTAGTGATGGCAACAGAGTGTATGGGCTCTTACGTGTGGGTTCAACCCCTGCAGTTGTCACCAAAGTAATTACCCAGACCAAGAACCTGTCATGAGCAGGATATTCACTTTTTTGAGGTTGATTTGTTTCTTCGAAGTAGCCAGGACGGATACTTTTCCGCTGAATACATCCGTGTTTGATCATGATGATGGATGATGATCCATCTTTCTGGTGAGTTATCTCGCGTGTTAGTGTCTGTCTTAAGAAACGACGTCTCTGCAGTTTAACGATTAGCATAATGACAGAGCTAATGAGGTTCCTGCAGGGACAGTTCTGAGCAGCTAGGTTTGGGATGGTAATCACCTTTGCTGAAGGTTGCTCAAGCTTCGCGTAGGACTGGTGCATGATTCTCGGGCAACTCTTTTTGCTGAATTCGTATATTTTTGCTTTAATAAAATGAACGTTACGATGATTTGAGAGCAATTTGTTTCTCCTTTGCTGATTTGCACGGATACATCTGTACGTCTATTGCTGTATATTGATATATATTGTTTACAGTTATGACTGGGAATGTGCCTCTGAGCCTTGAGTAACACCGGGTGCCGCTTTGACAAGGGAGGAGCTACTCATGTGTTGCGCTTTGTGTATGAGAGAAGATAATAACATCCTTTTCGTATGGAGAATTCTTTACGACATTAACCATCATATCACTGTTTGCAGGTTTACTGCCATCAACTGTTTAGCTGGTCGATTGTATGAGGGTCCACTTCAATAGGACCTGTGTAATCACCTGAAGTGTTTTAGTTTTGAATGCAGCTCATTCTATCCTGTAAGTTAGGGCTCACGGCATACCTGTTTGCTTTTAGGGACATGGATGAGGTTGTGATTCCGTGGATGATGGAATGTCCTTTGAAAAGAAGATTACTGACTTACTGGAAATCGGCTCTTATTTCTGGAAACTCTGTCTACGAGGAGTCATTTGGTCCCCGGAGGAGATCGTAAAACTTGCCAGCTCACCCAGTTCCAAACCCGAGGTCCTAAACATCATGCCCTTCGATCAGGAATGCATGCGGAATGTAAGCCATGAAGATCAAGAGGGAATCTGAGCTGCCGGTGTAGCTGATGTTGCTGTTGACGATCTCAGACCGCTCTAGCCAGTCATTGTTGACCAGTGTAAATCGTATTATCGGAGGTGGTAGAGGTGAAAATTGTGGTGTCCGTTGAATTACCCGATGCGAATTCGGTTTGATGGTGCATGAGTATTCAGGGATTCTGCTCAGGTTCTGATTGGTGAAACAAAAATATTCGATTACATAGTTTTCGCGATAATCAGAAAGTTGGGCACGTGTCTAACACTCACTTTGTATGAACCATTCAAGCTGAGTCTAGCGAATTTTACAACATTTTCTCAGTTCTTAACAGCTGGGCGTTTATATCTTCTTTTCTTTCTTTTTCCTTTCCTTCTCTTCTTTCTAAAGCTTAGATCCTGCTTGGTGAGACCACGCAATGATTTGGTAATAGCGCCGTATCCCAATTCGGGCTTTTGAATGGGAAGAATTGAGGACTAGCTTGGCTATCTTTATGGTAAGCCGTAGTCAAGAGAATTCTGAATTTTAAATAACGGCTGTGGGTGAAATGTTCTGATATGATTGCTTGGCGCTGTCAGAAGCAATGTCGCGTGCGACCCGGCAACTTGAGCTTCATCTCGAGAGGCTACTCAAAGAGCTCCAAGTAATTTCCAAACCCTAATCCTCAGCATCCCTCTCTGAGCCTCATGAATACCTGTGACTGGTGATTGCAGATGGCTCTGATTAATAACGGTTTACCTCTTAAAGGAAATTGAGAGAACTGAAATCCTTTTAATCTTATAGCCCTTAAGTCCTCCACAAGTAATCATCCCCCTTGGTTTCTGATATGTCTGCTTAACGGATTCTTAGGATGCGTCAGTTGAAGATTAAGATGTCAAGACTTCCATTCTGAAAATCGGAAGAGATATATAGCATCGACTGTTTTTAAGCTGACGGTGTGATGTATATCAAAAATCAGAGTCATTGAGGGTCTTGTAGACTTGACTCGGAATATTGTGCAGTTTTATTCGACTCTTGCAGGCCGTGGGGCTCTCGGTGACGTCGTTCCACCTGCATCCGATACTGCTGGGGTCGATGTAAGTCACCAGATACTTTAGTCCGATCTGAGAATATCAATCATATAAAGAGCCCGTTCAGTGAATAATACTTCAAGGTTATCATACACATAGTCACACAAATAAGATGTACCCTTCCTCTTGCCGCAAGAACCCATTCACCGATATAGAAGCATTTAGTCTGAACCGAATTAAATTGAAACAGTTTCAATTATCGGATGACTGTAAGGAGACATGCAGTATCTTATGTTGTTAATATGTTAGGGAGGAAGATTATTGCTAGTGTTTCGTACTAAAATCAACAAATATTGGACTCTGTGATAGGGATCCTGTGATTCTCTTGGGAAGGAGACGACAGCGAGCTCACAGGTTTCTGTAGTCTCAAATTCTGAATCTGATGACGCCTCTACCTCGTCTGGTTGTAATTGCGAAAGTAAGATTTTCCATGTACAGTCTCGATTCTTTCTGCTTTAGAGCTTATACTAGCCAATCAATGAAATACTACCGTCTTGGAGTTATCTGTACCGTCTGCTCTTGCTCTTGTATCACAAGTAATTTCTTACTGACATTCGTCATTTTCCAGAACATCGCACCGTGAGCATGTTGTCCAAACCCTATTTTTTAATACTGTATCATTGAATTACACAATCCTTATGCAAGTCATCATTAGAGATTAAGCTTGGTTCGTGGGCTGGCGATATAATTTCTCAGAGTATTATCGTGAGGAAACTGCCAAGTTGGTGCAGCAGCTGGGGGATAGCCGTGTGCAGGTCGCAACTCTCGAAGCCCATATCGAGTTCCTTACGAGTAAAGTGGAAGAAAGAGAGACTTTGGACTCGCTCTACATACAAAGGTTAGGAACCAAGTAATTTCGAGATCAACTATCGAGGGCAATCGAAGACAGACTTGGTTTCGTAAGCTATTTCAACTTTCATTAGTCGACATAACTTTTCATAATGGGCTTTGTGGAACAAGACACGAGAGCCCACTTTAATTCACAAAAATTATTACCATTTAAAATTTTTCTCAAGCGAGCAGCAAAGATGCAGATTTTGGAAGCCTGTTTTGAAAATAAAAATCGACTGTTTTGCTTACTTTCGTGGCCCTTGGTCGCATGAATACTGACAAGGACAGGGGCTCGACTTTACGAGCACTAGAGGTTTAGAGTGGAAACGTTGTATAATTCATTTTAGCTGGTGACTGCAGTGCAGATTGGAGGAAGCAGTGTTAAGGTTGGAGGGGACGGTTGAGCAGGAAGTAAGCGATTTGGCTAGACGTCAGAACGAGGTATCGAAATGTTTGCAAAGTTGTAATTTGGATGGATGGTTATGACAGTTCCATCATGGCCTTAAAGGAATAGGAAGTATATACCGGTATACACCAATTGAGCCATTCTCATTCCGTCTCATTACAAGCTTGAAGTCTCTTTTCATCCTCACATTCTGAAGTTTAAGAGTAACAGATTTGAGGTAAATAATATCCTACAACTCCTGGCCTTGCTATTATTTTCAGTACTTGAGGAGGTCATGTTTACCTTGGCCCTTGATCTTGAAGTTTCCAATCACCTTTAATGCAGGTCGAGCTCAAGGGGCCAACGCTTGAGGAGCAATTTAAAACAATCAAGGACTTCGACGTATCCGAGATATTGTATGTACTGGTACTAACATATGCTTGACCCCAGTCCAAACTGACAAGCTTCTCTCAACTTTCCAGGGCAAGTAATTCCCCTATAATTTTGTGTATAGTGAGTGAGTGAGCTACTGGAAAGCACGGGAATTGTCTGCATACGCATATTGATAACATGCCTAACTCTTTAACCTCCGTTATCCCGGTTTGGGGACTGTTGGAGGTGTATACCGAAGCCATCCAGTCATAAGGGTTAAGAGGGTCTCCATCAATTTGCCTCAACCGACACATTTGTTTGCAGACTTCAATCTAGATTCAGTCGGATCAGGAGGGTATTGTTATTAATTAATGTCACTTTTCATCTAAGGTCTCGATTCAGAGCTAGGGTCTGATGAATTATCTGTCTCTTTTGGAGCAGGTACATGGAACTAAAATCCATCCCAGAGCAGCGACGAACTGCGAGGGAGCATATTCTGATTCTGGCATATGAGAAGTTTCTTCGTGACCGAGAAGAGATCCAGGAACTGCGAATATCTCGAGATACCTCCAGGTCTGTCCTATCAAACTATCTCATGATGTATGGTGTTGTATTATCGTCGGACTTTTAGCACAATGTTTGATTGGCGATGTATCATAGCAAGTATTTCCGTTTGTGGGCTGCTTCTGTGGAACAAGGGCTTCGATGAAGAAACTATAGCTACCCTTTGATTTGTTTTTCTTTTTGCTATGTTTCCTAAATCCTGCTTTTTGGATGAGAATACTTTGACACTCAGTATCTCCTTCCTTGAAAGTCCAAATCTCGAGAAATTACCAATGTGCACAACCCCTCTTCAAGGTCTTTATGATCCTCGCCATTGATTCTACAACTGTGGAGATTTACGGCAATCTTTCTAGACTTCCAAAAGAGTGTGGTGTAAATGTCTGTTAATTCTATAGGTGTATCTAGAATGAATGGTATTTCAGCATTCTAGAAGCTCACCCCGGGATGAAGGTTGAATATGGTACTTCAAATAGCAGTAGTGGCACTTGTTGAGTAAGTTTTGAGAGCATGGATTGTTAGAAGGATGCATAGCTGAACCAACCCCGTGCAGGGAGGCCTTGACACGAGCAAATGATCAAGTGCAGAGGCTTACGGATGAATTGCATAGAGTAGCTGCTAATCATTATTTTGAACACCGTGAATCTGAGCTCGACCTGAGCAGCAAACTTGTCCTTATTACGCAAGTTGAAGCCGAGCGTCACGATTCACGTGTGCAGATAGAGGTTCTGAGTGCCAGAGGCTCATTACTTGACGATGTACTTTCAAAACTATCCTTCTTTGAGATTGATGTAACTCGCAAATGCGTTTGTGCTTACACAGAGTCTGCGATGAAATAGCTCTAAGCAGCGATCAATACCAAAGGAGTTGAATCATTTATTTCTCTCCAAGATTTTAACCTTGAGGATCTTACATGCACACGTATTAGGTGCGAGGAAAATTGGAGAAACTACAATCTACCACCATTGATGCCGAGAATGAAAAAGCAGCCATGGCCGCTACCCTGCAAACGGCCTTGCAGGAGAAGGAGAGTTTGCGAGGATCAATTACGGAGAAGGATCATAACCTGGATCTCCTGAGCATGGATAAGGTCCTTAACCTGAGATACTCAAAATGATGTTGAGTCCTCAAGTAGGATGATATGTTCAGTCCTCAAGTCCTCATGTTCCTTTGCTTCAACTGCAGACATATTTGAGCAGAGAGGTTGAGTCCTTGAAAGACCAAGTAAGAAATTTAGAGTCTGAACTTGAGCAGCAGCACGAAAAATTGCAGGAAGTGAAGCGCGAACGTACAGAACTCCGCAAGGACTCTCTAGCTGCTAATGAACATTTTCAGGTCAGCGTCATGATTTTTGATAAGGCATCTATTGGACAGCAAATGTTAGCGCTGTTTTCATTCTTGATCCAGGGATCCAAACTGCAGCATATCATTTGCGTTCTGTATTCAAATTTAGACTTTCATGTACGCACAAACGTAACCTTGATAACTTTTCAGGCTGAGATTTTTCGAATCAAGGAGAACACGAACGAGTCCCTTGAACTAAATCGCAGAGAGTCCAATGCTATTGCTGATGAGAAACTTCGGTAAGTGACCTTATGTAACTACTGAATCAAATTCTTTGAGCTTGTACACAGGCCTCTGTCAAAAGAATGGTCCGTTGCGTTGAAAGAAAATCAGACTAGATTGAGTCACATTGCTTGTTTTTCACTCTTTTTGTATAGATCATGAAGTGTTTGTGTGGATTATTGGATTACTTCTAAAATATTTTGCTCAAAGTTAATACAAGTCCCGGTTTTGCTGTTCAGCTTAGTGCGGAGGGATCTGCATTCGAGGGCAGCATTTGATGTCGTACTGTTTGCACCTTTGTAGTGACAGATACGTACTACCGGTAGTCCCTGCATTATAATGCGATTCTCCTGAACCGGATCAACGACCACACCAACATATCCGTTCATGCAGCCATTGCTTCTTTATTATATTTGGTGGCCATGTGGATGATGCAGGATATTTCGGGAAATGAGAGACGAAGCAATGGCAGCTGCTGAGACGTGTCGCACTGAATTGCGTGAAAGTAAAGCAGCATATGAGGAGCTTCTTTTCAAGTAAAGTCTGACTTATCCTTAAAAGGGGCTACCAAAGTCTTTTTCTTAAGTTTGTTCCACATATTTATGACTAAATGATTGACGGTCTAAGTGTGATCAACGACCAACGTTCAATTTCGTAAAACTACAATATGATTTTGGACTTATTCCATTCATTGCCAGAAGCTTGGGATCTCCTCTGAGAGATTCCTAATGATCATTATTTTATGATCAACTTGGTGCTTGATGTCTGCATGGTATCTTCATTGTATATAAGTAAATCCTTCTCCTCTTCCTCAATTATCAAGACAAGTGTAACATCGTGCTAGAGCCCAACCGGGAAGAATCGGGGAGCTCCGACAGGCAGATCCAAATTATCATAATGAACCCTACAAAGACCATGGAATCATGGTTTTGAAATGGCCACCATCATTGCTCATACTGTGGATACTAAAATGAAAATGAGACTTTTTTTACAGCACCAGATTAGGTGAAAAGCATTGCATGTGTTATTTAAAAAAACAAATTTTGAACAAATAAAATCATACATGAACTTCTCAAAAATCCTTAAAAAATTTAATTAAGGCCAAATCATGACTTCTTGGTCCTTAAAAGGTTAACAATCCTGCAACTTTTTTTTCTGATTTGGAATGTGGACAATGCTGATGGCTTCCAGGTTTAGAGAGCTTCACAGAGTAGCAGACTCCAAGGAAGCCGAAACGCAGAGAAATCTGACTTTGACCAGCTGTGAGCTAGACCAACTAAAAGTTGTTCTTGCAGAGAAGAAGAATTCCCTCGATCAGACCAGACTTGAGAACGAGGCCTTGATTGTCAAATTAAAGGTCCGCTGTTATAACATTGTGACAATTCAGTTTTTCAAATACTACCAACAACTTCAGTTCTAATTGTGATCTTACAACCAAGAGATTGTTCGGTATCCCTGGGTATGTGGGTTCAGGCCATCATCTTTTTATGCTTTGTTTACGAAAATCAACTGGAGAATAATGTTAAATAACTCTCTTAGGTATCAGTGGAGAGCTGCTTTGCTCTTCGTGTAACCTTATTGTTGGTAAGGAGATAATTTTCACAAATTCCTTGCTGGAGCTCCGCTTACTGATGTCTCCTGAAATTGTAGACACAGACGCAGAAGTTCAATGAAGAAAAGAATGCGCTGGAGAACTCACTTCTTGAGTTAAAGGAGGATTTAAAGATCACTCGAGACCAGCTCGAAGTTTTTCAGAAGGCGGAGGCGGCAAAACTAGAAAGTCTTGAGAGGGAGAAGGCCAAGTCGTTCTCAGCCTGGAGAGACGAAAACAATAGAGGCAGTGAAGGCAAATTGAAGAGTAGCGTACATGAAAATCAACTGTTCGATCAACCCAGGTGAGTTCATAATCTGTACTTTCGGTAGCCACATCAAACTCTGTGAAGTCTTTTGCTCTCGGAACACTGTCCACGACAAAGTTTCCAAAAGTTCCGCAATCAATCTAGTAAGAATAATCACACTTGGACTTGAATATCTGGCATATAAGCTTCTTGTCTGTTAAGGTGATCGGAGTTTTAAAGTACACTCTTGGCAGACCACTCCGGCGCCAAACGTGAAAAAGTACCTTTTGCAGTCCTGCCTCTTGTACTTTGTAGATTCTCCGGGAAGGTTAAGCCGAAGAATATTTGTCAAAAATGTACAAGTTCAACTGGCAGGCTAACGTTTAAGCACCCTTAAATTGAGGAGACTCTACCGCATCATTCTTCTACTTCTCGATCCCAAAACAGTAATAAGATGCTCTTTCATTTTGAACTACAATTCAGGCGTGTCACAAAGGAGAAAGAGCGGGTGCCTGTCCAGTTGCATTCAGTACGAGGAGATATTAGAAAACTACTTCGTGCACGAGGCTCAGTGGACCAGCTTCAGTGCTTGCTCAAAGAGAAATGTGTGCCTCTTGGTGGGAGTAGATCGAATTCCATCACCAATTACTCTAGGAGCAGTCTCATGCACAAAGGCAAGCAGGCAGTGTCACCTCGAATCAGCAATTTGGACCCGAATGCTTCTCCAACCAGGCAGGAGCTGCAGGTTCGAAAAATATAAACTCTTGGATATCTCATCCTCGCCTAAAGTTGAAATCCTTAGAATGCGGTAGTTTAAGCCTTCAAATGAGAGCATTTTATTGTATGTGCAATACGGTAATCAAAGCCCAACTACACTAGGCACATTGTGTGTTCACCTTTTGGATTTCCAAGTTTTAGTTCACTAAAATTTGATGGGACATATATCCTACAATTTTTTTTATTTTACTTCACCCCTCCAAATATTCTTGAAATTTTGTCTAGTTAATAATGATCTCTTACAGATTAAAAACCGCAATAACTTCATATTTAACAACATAATCTGAAAATTTCAGGAATAATGGAAAACATGTATTCTAATCCTTGATTACCTTTTTAAATAATTCCAAATGGCCAAACTCTCAATAAAAGTGTACTTTTGACTTTTCTAGAATTGAAACTAAGGATGGTTGCATCACCCACATCGTTAATCAACGACCTTCAAGCCAGCGGCAAAATCTGAAGATGCTTTCCTACACCCTTAATCATCATTAATGCAAACAGGCTTCAAAATTTTACCTCTTCCAAATGGCAGATCGTTAAAAGTACCAACATGAATTCTCCTATCAATTAGATAAATTTGAGCTCAATTAGATTGATTTGAATGTACGATTTGAAACATATCTTGATGGCTGCTTCACAGAGATGCTTAACTTTTCGCCATAACCAAACCAAAAAATTTCAGCGATTAGATAATCGAAGAACTAATCTAGTATCGCCCGTAAATGTCTTAATTCGTTCTCCAAATATATCTTCCGATCTCTAGAATCTGTCAATTGTCGTGGTTATCACTCTCCACACTGATAATCTTGATCATTTGTCACTTGCAGACGATAATGGAACACGGGGAGACACCACGAAGGTGCAACCAGCATGGAGGATGCCGTCCTCACTATCCGAAAGCCTATGAAAAGCTGGTGGATGCTAGGAGTAGAACAGGTTCGTTTTCGCTGCTGGTGCTCTCTACTGAAATCACTTGATATGGTTTGTATTAATTATGGGATCACCATTGCGCATGCATACATCGTGAAGTCTCCAGCTTGCTATCGTCATTTCGTCACTGTCAGAGCTTCGAGCGGAATAAAGCGGATCCTACGATATTTCAACAGCTTAATACAGTATAATTCAAAGAGTGCATCACTCTTTAACTATAACACAAATCTCAGAGCACACAGGAGCTTAACGCTGACAGTAGGTCCACGATGTGACATCTTTTTTTAGTAAAAGCCGTCCATTTATGGTTCAAGTAATAACTTCAATCCCCAACTACTGAACAGGGTTTTCAATGACATTAGAATTTTTCAGGACCTTATAAACATCGTATGGGAGAGATTCTCATCTTGTTTAAAAGTTTCTATAAATCAGTGTAGTTCGTTGTAGACCCCTCGGAACAGGATACAAAGAGGTTATCGTACCCTCTGCTGTATCTTTCTTAATTTGAGATTTTTTCGTGAATGCCTTACGAGGCCACTTGCCTAACGTGAGGTTTTTGATATGGATGCAGCTCCAGCTCCTTTCTCTCAAGTTCCGGCTTCTGCTTCGCTCTCTCCAGCTCCGGCTCCAACTTCTGCTCCGTTCTATCCTGGACCAGCTCCAGCTGCTTTATCTTCAGAACCCCCTCCAGCTCTATTCTCTGTAGCTCGAAATTCATGTTCTTGAGGGTAAGCTCCTGTTTGGCAATTCTTAGCAAAATTTGAAACCGGTTTTAGTGTCCTCATTGTTTATTTGAAGTCTGAGAAGCTCATTTTAATTATTCTTCTCTTTTAATTTGTCCTTCAAATTATATTGAAACGATTCAAATATCTCGGATTCGTTGTTTTGAAAGAGTGCATTCACAACAAGGGTGATGGAGTGATTGTAAGGTGGGTTGTAAACTTTAACCTCTAGGGGTTCAATTCCAGGGGAGTACATATACCGTGAAGTATAACTTGCATAACATTATTAACCCTTGAAAGGCCCTTGGAGTCTCTCTATACGATACATGTTTAGCCTTATAAGTCTTCAATTGTGTTTAGAGATATGAATTCTGATACATTGTTATTTATGTACTATTGTGATCATTAATTTATTTTGTATAGTACAGTACAGTGGGGTATTGATCAAAATGGCGTTTTTGAATTTGTAGTGAAGGAAATTTCAAGGTTGTCAACTTTGACAACCTCCCCAGAGCTCAAAAATTGATATTTTTCCATGAAAATGTTTTCACAAGATAATCTATAAGTTAGTAACATGTTTGCCAAATTTCAAAAACAAAAGATTTACATAAAAAAGATATTCAAAATCTATCAACATGTATAGTTGTGAATTAAAATTTCACTACTTCAACATTGACACCCTCTCAAAGATTGAATTTTCTTTTTGCCATGAAATTTTTGGCATGAAATAACCTCTATGTTATTAATATGTGTAAGAAATTTCAAGGTCAAAAGATTAATACAAAAAAGATATTTTAAATCTATCAACATGTATAGTTTTGAGAAAATTTTCACAATTGTCAATGTTGACACCCTCCCAAGGGTTGAAAACTTGGTTTCCTACCATGAATTTCTTTTTTATGAAATCACCTCTATATTGATAACATGTGTTCCAAATTTCAAATTCAAAAGACTTACCCAAAAAAAGGATATATAAAATCTCCCAACATCTGTAGTTCTAAGAAATGTTTTATTATTGCCAACTTTGACACCCTCCCAAAGGGCTGAAAAATTATCTATTTACAATGAAATTTGTGTCATGAGATCATCTCTATATTGATAATATGTGTGCAAAATTTCAAGTTTAAAAGACTCATTCAAAAAAAGATATTCAAAATTTTAGAGCATGTGTAGTTGTGAGGATGATTTCTAACATCTGTGCCAAACTTTGACCCACAAAATGACACTATACCAAGGGTTCAAAAACTCATCCTAACAACTACACATGTTGAGAGATTTTATACATCCTTTTTTGGATAAGTCTTTTGAATTTGAAATTTGGAACACATGTTATCAACATAGAGGTTATTTCAAAAAAAATTGTGGTAAGAAACAAATCTTTCAGCTTTTGAGAGGGTGTCAAAGTTGACAATTGTGAAAAAAAAATTCAAAACTACACATGTTGGTAGATTTCAAGTATTATCTTTTTTTGTATTGATCTTTTGACTTTGAAATTTTTTTAGACATATTAATAACATAGAGGTTATTTCATGCCAAAAATTTCATGGCAAAAAGAAAATTCAATCCTTGGGAGGGTGTCAAAGTTGAAAGTAGTGAAGTTTTTTTCACAACTACACATGTTGATAGATTTTGAATATCTTTTCTTATGTAAATTTTTTGTCTTTGAAATTTGGCACACATATTACTAACTTAGAGATTATCTTGGAAAAACATTTTTATGGAAAAATACCTATTTTTGAGCTCTAAGGAAGGGGTCAAAGTTGGCAGCCTTAAAATTTCCTTCACTACAAATTCCAAAATGTCATTTTGATCAATACCCCACTGTACAATAGGGTACAACAATAATTCAAACTACTATTGTGTCATTTAAAAAACATTGCATAATGTGAAATACATTTGTCATTTTACACCTTGCAAAATTAACATTCAGTTCAAATAATACAATCCCAATGAACCATATTAAATTTTAGTTTTAAAAAATCAAACTTCTATTTTTGGTGAATTTTTGAAGTTGATTTTCAAAGTTTGATGGAATAATTTATTGAAAACAATTGGCAATGAAATTTTTTTATTCGATTGTGTAGATATGTAGGAAACATCCATTAGAGGGGATTTGAGGCTTCCAAAGGGCCGTTTCGAGGCTATTCCCGTAACTGCTAGCCGCTGTCAGGCCAACATTTACTAAATAAATAATTAAATTGGGGAGGGGGTCCTGAAATATGAAAAAAATCCCCAAAAAAATTCCCAAAAAAATAATTTAATGACGTGGCACTCTCTCGACCATGTAGGATTCCTGTTCATACAGCAGAAATTGTGTTCCCAGAGTCCGAGAACCCACAGTCTTCCAATGGCCTCAAATTTCCCCTAATGCCATAAACACATCTTTTGTATTAAAAATACCCCCTTAAGTAACAAAAATATGATTACAAAGTGTTCAATGTGAAGGGTCATATGGCTGAAATTTGTAAATTAGATATCTCTATATTTTAAGTTAACTCTATATCATCATGTTCAAAGGTGTAAAATTACTCATGGTAGAAGGATCAAATACCAAAATTTGATTAAAACCTATTTTTTCAACAATAATGGTACCTAGTGAAAAGTTTGAACTATTGTTGTATCCCATTGTATAAATAGTATTTACTCAATGCTTTTTTGATTAAGTACCACTAGAATCATAATATACTATATAGCCGTAAAGGACTTTTAGGCCATTCAAGGATCAAACTTCCATCGCAAAGAGAAAGTATAAAAAGAAAGGGGTTCATCAAGCAAATAGAGTCAATAAATTCAATTAGTTGAGTTATGTGAAACCAAATTTTTACCATGGAATTTCAAAAGAGGGATATCCCTTCCTCCTTGGATGCCATAGGGATTAAGAAACAAAAAGAATGTTACATATGTACAAATAAAACATCTAAAAAGGTTCATAAGATAGAAGGAAATATAACCTTTAAGGGGCAAGGCAAGGGGTAGAAGGACCCAATCAATCCTACAAGTTTAAATACCCTTACACTTTCAAGCTTTGGTAAAGTGACTCTAATGTCACAAAATTGCAATTTTGTCAATTTTCTAACTTCTATGATTTTTTTACTTTTGGCACAAATCCAAATCACTATATCCAAATCACTATATCATGAATATACCATATAACTTTATGGAAAAAATTAAGTATTTTCTTTGAAAATTTGCACGAAAATTTGTTCTTCGTAATCATCTCATTGCATTTTTGGCATCTTACCTAAAACAATAAATTTACAAAGATTGTATTTATGAAAGTTCTAAATTTAATTCACACATTCATTGGTGATTAGATGAATTTAACAATTTAATGCAACTTTTTTATTGCTAATTTCTAGAAAGTGACATAAAATATAAATCTTTTATTAGTATGTAAAACTAGCTTGGACCTTGTTTGTATTGATTTATTTTAAAATTTTAAAATTTTCTTAAGAATGACTATCTTGAGTATATAAATAAGTTATTCATGATGTTGTCTATCACTACATATTTAAGTTTATTTTCACCCTCAACATTTATTTAGTGCACTATATTGTTTCAATCACTCAACCATAGCTTGTAAACACTCACTTTCACTATTTTCCTACAATATCTATTTATTTAATTATAATAAATATACAAAATATTAATTGCTTAGAAAATTGAACATTACTAATATCTTTGAAATACATTTGTACCATGAGGGTACAAATTAATTTGTTAAAGATGAGGGAATAGTCTAAACTTCCAAAATTAAAGAGATGTATTATAAAATGCAATGTAGGAGAATAATTCAATAATGAATGTAAAAAAATAGTTGTAATATGATCTATAGATCATATCTACAAGATTATATCAACTAGTATACAAACTAATATTTTTCAATAAAAATTGAAGTCAAAAATTGCAAATTCCTTCAAAAATCAAGTATAGATTGAGTTATTTCTACAGTAATATTTGATTCATTTAAGTTCAAAATTTTTTATTCTGATCATAGTGATTTTTGAAGTTTTTTATTCTATTTTTTATTCTAATAATTTTTGAAGGATTAATTTTTGAACTAAAAAAGTTATTTCTTTGAACTAAAAAAGTATTTTTTGAGGACAAACCTACTAATGCCTTCTAAATTATAGAATATTTTCATTATCAAAGTCTTCAAAATCTATATTGTATAAATGTCAAAGAAGAAGCACAAAAATCTTCAAACAATCTAATGGATGGAACCTTCATTTTTGTAGTTATTGAATGTATTTGCATTATTAGCTATTTGAAATTTGAATGTCTAGTCCTTAAAGGCTTATTAAGAGTATAAAATAACCTCCATTAATGTGGAAATTTGAGATGGAAAGGATTTTTGTAGGATTCTTTTGTTTTTCTTTTAACCCCTAAAGCCTTGAACCACATTTTTTGGCAACATAGTGATTTCGGGTAGCTCACTACAAATGGAATTTTCTTTTTCTTTGAAATTTTGACACAACATGTGTCAAAGGAGTAGCTTCAAGGCCCAACAATTTTCATAACTTTTGATTACATGGTTAAGAAGTTATGGCATGATCTGTTGTTTTGTTTGAATGTAGGGCATCCCGGGCAGCTGAAAAAACTTCTTTAAAAACACTTTTTTTTTCAAAAGTGAAATTTTAAATTTATTCTTTAGGTTTTTACAGACATGGGAAGCTTTGAATCATTCCATTTGGATAAAGGAGTCAAAAGTTATGAAGAATTTTAGTTTGCGGGTAGGTATAGAGTCTTTGAAAACCATACCTACCTACAAACTAAAATTCCTCATAATTATTGACTCCTTTATCCAAATGGAATGATTCAAAGCTTCCCATGTCTGTAAAAACCTAAAGAATAAATTTGAAATTTCACTTTTGAAAAAGAAGTGTTTTTAAAGAATTTTTTTCAATTGCCCGGGCTGCCTTACGTTCAAACAAAACAACATATCATGCCATAACTTCTTAACCGTGTAATCAAAAGTCATGAAAATTGTTGGGCCTTGAGTTACTCCTTGGATACATGTTGTGTCAAAATTTTCAAAGAAAAAAAAAACTCCACTCGTAGTGAGTTGCCCGAAATCACTATGTTGCCAAAAAACGTAGCTCAAGACTTTAGGGGTTAAGTGTAAGAGTTTAATTCCCGTTTTCTACAAATGAACCTTTTCTTTTTTTGAAACATACAACCTATAAGGGTTGCAGTTTAACCCCTAAAGGACCGCAACTATGTTTCTACCAAAACTGCTCCAAAACTGTCATTTCTAGGATAGCTACCAAATTTCAGAAAAAAAACATTTTTTGACACATGTAACCGTTGTCGTGATGTAAATATGTACACTATTTAAAATGTATACGCATTTTGTATTTAAATTAGATTTTAGAATTCAAGTTCTAGAATCTATATTTAGATTTGAAGTTCAACACTAAAATGTTGAACTTGAGGGGTTTTATGAAGTCATGAGATTTAGAGTCTTAGGATTCTTCTTTGACTTTAGTTTTTACCTCCATTTAGTTTAGTTGAAGTTTAATATCTAATTTTAATCTTATATTTTATCTATATGTTTAGAAGATAAAATTATGAGTTAGAATTAGTTTATTTTTTAGTTTGATCTTTGAGTTTCATTGGCTTTGGAGAATAAACTTGAACTTATGTTCTTGTTCTTTTCCTTTGGCCAATAGTTGTTTGGAGATCCATTTGGACATCTCCCACTTAACTTAGGGTTGGTGAGTGATCTTCTTCCTCCTCTTAAGGGGGTTTGGAGAGTTTTTCTTAGGGAGTTTTTTGGTTAGTGTGTGTGGAGACGGAGTTTGTGTGTGAGTGTTAATGGGGTTTTGAAGCCAAATTTTGGGTTGATGTATCTCATTGAGCATTGAATCTTTGGAATTGAAACTTTGGCATTTGATTCCTTGTAATTAGACTTTTTCAAATTGTGCTTGCAAGTTGAATTTGGACTTATGAATAAAAAGTTATAGAGTTTTGAAGTTGAGAGGACCTAAGGCCTCCCATTGAGTAGAGCAAAGGCTTAGACTTTGAGCCATAACTTTTGGAATATTTTTCACCTTGTCTTGAGATTTGGAGGGATTGTATATCATAGTAGTAGCTTTCCAAAAAGTCATCACCCATCTGGTTTGGAGTTTGGAAGAGAAAGTTATGAGGAGTTGAAGGTCTGGAAGAAATTTGGAGTTTGGAAGGAGAAAGGCCGTGACTTGAAATGACCACAACTTTGGGTGTGTTTTCCATATGTCTTTGAATATTCTTGTGGAGTTAGTTTGTAAAATTCCTATCCATAATGAGTTCATTCACTTCATTTGAACTTTTATTGAAAAAATTATAGAGTGTAGAAGATAGGAAGGAATGTTGCCTTTATAGTTTAGAAACCTGAGACTTTGTTCCTTAATAACTTTTGAAAAGAGTCTTAATTTATTATGAAATTTTTTGAGATTGTGGATATTAGTTTGAGAATTCCAAATTGCTATCACACTTGTAATTCGGATTTGTAGTTCAAAAGTTATAAAAAAACATAGAAGCAGTAGTTGGTTGCCAAGGAATTTGAAGAACCTCTACTTTGCACTCTAATAACTTTTGGACAGTAGTTTAGATAGAGTTGAGATTTGGAGGGTGTTTTCCTTATAAAGTTATCTTTTCAAAATGCTATTACACTAAGTATTTGGAGACTTAATCCATCTATGGCACTAGAAAGAAGGTCGCAGTTACTGAGAGGAGAAGTTTTCTAATATTCTTTGGGGTTCTTTGAAGTTCTTTGGGGTTCTTTGAAGTTCTTTGAAGTTCTTTGGGTTCTTTGGGTTCTTTTGAAGACCTGAAGATTTGAAGGCCGTACATGCCAAGGACCTAGCCTTGTGTTGTGGCTTGTGGCTCGTTTTCATTTTTGTTATTTCCAGCCAGTTTTGGAGGTTAGTTGAAAATTCAATTTCTGCATTGTAAAACTGTTGCGAGCCGTGGTTATCCAGTAAGCGCTCCATTTTGTGTTTGTGGCAACGAAGTGGGGTTAATGGCCCACATGGTTGATCTTTTATGTTGTTCCCATTGATGAAAGGCGCTTCCTGGTCATCGTGGGTTTGAAGTTTAAGGGCCCATCATCCGGACGGTCACTCGTATTGGCCGTCCCGTTTTACCCGTCCGAAGCTTTGTTTCTTATTATACACCTTCACCCTTGGCCCTATAGAGCCAACCACAGGATAGGCCAACGAATGAACAAGTGAAGATTCAAGCAAAGATTCGAGTGAAGATCAAGAGAAGATTCGAGTTTTGAAAACTTACCCAACTTCACTCATCAACGTGCAGCCAGACACCTTGTATATTCTCTAAGCGCGCTCTTCTCTACCCGACACCGTAGGATCTCTTAGTGCACTAGTTTGGGAAGATTTAGAAAAAAATTCAGAAATTTCCGCCATGTAGATTAGAAGATATTAATGTTTGAAGTTACGAAAATCATTTTTTTTCCACTGCGAAAATCTGGGCAGCTACACTTAGAAGGTCACATTTGTATTAAAAAATGTCTAACTTATTCTCCAATTCAAGTTGGCTACATGCTTGAAAATTTTCATATCATTTGGAATTGTACAACATGTACAAAAAAAAATAGTAAGAAGAAAGAAGTAGAGAATGATTCAAAATACAAAAATGGTAACAATTTATTAATTGAATTGAAAAATGCCAATTCCAATAGTTCAAATGTTGTAATAAACAATCTACACCCACTGATTTTTTTTTTTTCAAAAATATTGAAAATTTGAGTAAAATAAAGGACTTCAAAGTTTATTTTAGAGAAGAGAATCCATAACTACCCGCAAACTAAAATCCTTCATAACTTTTGACTCATTAATCCAAATGGAATGATTCAAAGCTTTACATATATGTATAAATCTATAAAACCAATTTCAAATTTTTATTTCCCAAAAAAGTGATTTTTTCTGATCTACCCAAACTGCCCGAGTTGAGAAACAAACAACATTTTATGCGATAACTTTTCAACCATGTAGTCAAAAGTCACAAAAATTGTTGGGCTTTGAAGATACTCCTTGTCCACACCTTCTATTAAAGTTTGGTTCCAAAATATAGAAACCCCTAGCCACACGTACCTACCCAAAATCGCTATGTTGCCAAAAAAAGGCATGTTGGTCCTTTAGGGGTTAACAAATGTGTTGAAAACACACTACAAGGGTTCCCGTCAAGAAGAAAGGTTGTTTTTACGTTGGATAAACCACCTCGTGCCACCAGGAATCGAACCTACAACCACACCATTCGGTTTTGGGTACCTTTCTGCCATCATCCGGTAGTTTATGGTCATCTCGGACCTTACAAATGAACCTTTGATACACTATCTATTATAAATGGTTACTAATGAGGTAGTGCCTTAATTGAAGTATTGACTATTGTATTTTATTAAGAAAAGAGATTGAGAGAGTAGCAAGCTTAGTTTCTCATATTTTAGCTAGATAGACTAGATAGATGGAATATTGACTTTTGATTGGTCAAAGAGAGTAATTAGGCATTTAAACTTGTAAATTGTAATAAAACTAGTTTAGATTTATGTCAAACTCTAGTACATTGTATTTAGATGTGCTCTTGTACATAGTACAAAAATTTATACTTCTAAATTAAAATATTTTAATTTCAAATGAACACAATAATCACAATAGGCCATATTTGTTATATTGAGACTTTTTGTAGATTTTGAGACAGAATGCTGGTTATTGGAAAATCCATTCTAAAAAATAGTAATTGAAACCAAAAATAGATTAAATGTTCAGATAGTGATACCATAATGAAATTCTAGAAGTTGGTGTTGGTGTTGTTAATATTTATAAGAAAAAATACTAGTAAAGACTAAAGTGGTTTATCCTTGAATTAAGGTTAAAAATGAGATTGCAAAAAGTCTCAATATAATGAATATGACCATTATTATTGTTGATTGTTTTGCTATAATCAAGATGAAATTAATGGAATGAAAAAAATCTATACCGAATAGGTTATCAAGTACTTGATCTAATTGTTATATATTTGTAGAGAGAGAGATCAAAAAGTGCCATAATTCATAATCCACAAATATTCTATTTTTAAATTATATAAAGAATACATGTATTAAACATTTTTTGTCCAAATGAGTGCTTGAATCTTTAAAACACAACTTTACATTATAACCGATTTGATGAAATCAAAATGAATTATTTATATATACACACAAAGATATAAGGAAAATGTGCAAAAAATTTAGAAGGGATATATAAGTTGAAGGATTAAAGGTTGTTGTATTGTATATTAAAAATACTCATGTGGTTAAAAAAAACTCTTCCTTTCATAGGAATGGAGTACTTATGCATTAAAAGTTGCATAATTGGTATAGAATGTCAAATATCCTAGTAGGAATAATAGCTCTAAATTCATGATATTATATATGATTGTATGAGTTTTATGGATTTGAAAATGTGTAGCGCAATTCTTGTGATTGTTATATCCAATTGTTGTTATGGTTTGATTAAGTGACCTTGACAGATTTTTAAATGTATGTGCATCTAAATAAGTGCAACAAGATTTTTTGCCCTTATATATATAATTGTGCATATCCAATGCACAAATCAATTGAGTATTTGAAATCTCATAAGTGCAATTGGTCTACAAATGCATTAATCACTTCATATATTAAGATCTCATATATATATATTCATTTATATGAGGTAAAATGAAAAACAATGTGAAGTTACGGTTGACTTTTACTTCCATCTTTTAGTGTCTACATCTCTAAATTTGTTCCTTCAACACTTGATTTGATTGAAAAACTAAGTTTATAAATGTGAAATTGTATTTGGAAAGTAAAATATATTACATTAAATTATTTGATTCATCTACTTTTATGGGTTGAAATCTACTAAAAAGACAATGCAAAATCTTAAATGAGACTAAGAAGCTATAATCTTTGATAAAGAGATACCAAATTTGAAACTATGCACACAAATAGAACTCTCATAACCTAAACTAAGTCTATTTCATGATTGATGACAAGTTTTGCATTAGAAGTCTACAAGAAATGTTTTTTAGTGTATTGTATTTTGTTTTCAAAAATCTAATGTAATCTCTCACTAGAAGTCATGATAGACATGGCATCTAATGTGGGGTCTAGGATAACATGGGGTACCCATGTTACAAATCATGGCATGTTTTAAAGAATATTAGACACCATGATGGCATGATTCCATGACAATCTTTCATTTTTTTTTCATAACATGAGATCGCTATAGCAATATGATGCTCTTCTTTTGAATCCTCAATTAAGCATGGTTGACCAACATCCAATGAATCAACATTTAGATTGCAATTGGTAATGTAAAAGTAGAGCCCATATTATGAGAAATGACATCCCTTGCCACTCCCAAGATATATTCTTCCTTAAAATGAGTCTCTGCTTTTACGTTGCGTGGTCTGTAATTTGACTTCATACTTTATTGAAAACCAACATTTAGAACAAAAACCTTCAATTCACTACAAGAGAAAGGGGTGTTTTAAGTATAATCCTAGAGATAACATTTTAAGGTAATGACCTTTTTAAGAGGTTTTAAGTAAGAAATAAGTGTCTTTCCAGTAAAATTTTACTAGAAAGACTCTTATTTTTTACTTAAAACCTCTTAAAAAGGTCATTAACTTAAAATGTTATCTTTAGGACTATACTTAAAACACCCCTTTTTCTTATAGTGACTGTATGCAGAGTCAAATAGGTACGCAAGGTTCCAGTTTAAGGTTTAAATTTGATTTTTGGCTAGTTTCAAGTGGATAGTATCAGGATTGCTCATTAGTGAGGAATGCATGACGTTAAATCATATCGTCAAAGGTGGGCCCAGCAAATGGATTTACCCATGGAAAAAATGTTGGAAATTTTTAAATTTTTTACAAAACTTTTTTTGTGAAATTCTAAATTGATATTTGCAATCAGAGATCCCAAATTAGCTAAGAAAGATCTAATACATACCCTAGACATGGCTTAAAGTAGGTGTTTTTTTTCACTTTTACCCAGAGAACCCAAAATTTACCCTGCTGGGCCCACCTTCAATGGTAGGATTTCACATCCTGCGTGAACTGCATGTTTCAGTGCTGCCCAGTGAGGCAATGCAAATTGTCCACGTGTTAAGAAATTAAATTAAAACAAAAACAAAGAACGCATCGAGGACTTCCAACTAATTTGGATCCAGAGGGAATTTAGAATGGGAGCGAGATAACTCTGATTGCACCTGTAAGATAGCAGTGAGGCAATCAAGCCACGGTAGTCAAAGCCTTTCCCAGTTTCCCAGCTGGGACCACTCATGAATGTTCTGCTAACAGGCCTGCTTCAATTCCCAGCAACAAGCTTGCACATGTGCTTGCAGCAAACGGGCCAGCCCGGCCTCTTCAGCTGGAAAAATCCATGATCAGCTCGCTCGGGACTTTAGGGGTTAACCCCTAAATGCCCAAGGCCTGTTTTGAGCTTCTTGAAATTTGCTATAAGTTGAACAAAATGCCAACATTTTGATAAGTTGTATCCATTTTTTTGAATTGTAACCATACAAATTCAAATTAGACATGTTAGAGATTGCATAGGAAAAGAAAACACAACAATAGGACTTATGGAGTGAAAGATTATAATGTTTGACCATGAGGGTGTTAAACCTGCAAAAGTGATGTATGGTGTTTCTATCTTCTTTTCACAAGTCAAATCTAAAAGGTTGGTGACAAAAAAAATATGAGGTGAAAGGGCCTAACATGCATGACCCCAATCAATTTATGGCTCCTCAAAATCTACTCTACAGTTTTGTAAATGAATTTTGAATGTGATTTTTTCTACAAAATCTAGTGTATTTGAGGCTCATTTTCAAGAGCTCTCAACACTACCAAAAGTCAAGATTGCAATGGGTACCCTTGCATAGAATCTTGAATAGAAAAATCACTATCATTTATTTTCTAGATCAAATTTTTGACACTAAAACTAGATTTCTAAAAGAACTTTCTAAAAACTTGATCTATTAAAAATAGAAATTTAATAAGGTTTTATTTAACTTCAAAGTTTTGCAAACACCAAATTTTGGTACCTTAGGCATTTAGGGGTCAAATGAGGCTTTTTCTTTGGTTATTATTGCATAAATTTCAAACACGTACATCTCCTAGTTGCATTCTTGATATTGTTGGAAAGCCTTTAGCAAGGAGGGGGACAAAATCTTTGTTTTGTGGCATTTGGACTTTTAGTAGAGAAGATGTTGGTTAAAAAGTAAAAAAAAAGTGATTGCAAGAAACACTTGTACTATTTGTTTCATTTTGCAACAACACTCATGATTTTTTCTAAAGTACTTTAAAATTAGAATTTTTAAAATTTAAAAATATAGTCAATGTATGTATCTTTAAGATGAAGGCAACCACCAAAGGAAATTTGTTAAAAAAATCTTTAGGTAGGAGAACTAGAAAAGTGCCAAATCTCAAGATAATAGATACTTCAATGTTTTGATTAAGTAAAAATAAGAAACAATTTATGTAAATAAAATAAGAATTGTCCATTTGCAAAAACTTTATAGAGATGATAATTCGCCAAAAAAACTACCAAAATAATTTTTTTACATGTTTCAAAATGCAAGCAAAAAAGAGGCTCACTTTGTGGACTTCTACACAATAATTAACTAGTTATTTTTTAAAACCTTTGAACACTAGTTTAAAATGTACTACAAGATCATCTTTTCCAAATTTCAGCTCCAAATTTGTTTCTTTGGATACTACTTTGTTCAAAAAGCTCAAGGAATGGAAAGTGTGATATAATATTGGGGGTCATTATCAAATAATAAAACATTTTTTTTAATTCCAAAAAATTAGACAACATGTATAATTATAGTTTTGAATACCTTGTCTATGAATTTTGAGTCATTTAGAGCCAAAATGGAAAAGTTATGGCCAAAAAACTTATCAACACACAACATATGATAGAAAATAGTACAAGTGTTTCTTACAATGACCCAAAATAATTTTTACTTCTATTTTATATTACATTGTTGCAATAGTACAAGGTACACTAGTTTATAAATTAGGTTTGTTGTTTTATTTGTTTTGTTTTGTTTATTATAGTAAGACTTCTAGAATTGTTTTTCTCAATGGTTGCATTCTTGGATACCATTGGAAAGCTCTCTACAATGAGGGAAATACAAACTTAATTTTATGGCATTCCAACTTGTACCCTAGGGGATTTTTCAAAGAAATGGAATCCACACCAAAGAGCTCATGCAAAACTTGTCACCACAAATAAAAAGAATCTCTAGAAACTTTCAATTACTATAGGATGGCAACCCATCTCCAACTACTTAAGCATTTGGACACACTTGCAAGAATGATGTGTTCAAGGAAAAAATTTCTATGTAGGAAAATTGAATTAAAAAAGATTTGAAGTTTTTTACATTTTTTTAATCAAAAATGAAATTACCTTGAATTTCTTCTCTTGAAGATTTTGTGAAACCCATTTTTGCCATACAAATCATAGGCTTGTTACAAAATTGTTGAAAGTAATGATTGTGGCTTTCAATGTACATATTGTAATCATTCTATGCTTTCAGTGTACACTTCTTTAACATTTTTGTTGCTCTAACTCATCCAACTCTATGTGAGCTATAATATAAACTACAGTTGATTAAAAAAAGAGCAACCTATACTATGAAAATCCGGTGGGGGTTGAAGATGGGTTGCCTACTCTAGCATTGCTGAGATTTGCCTAGAATTTCATAGTGATAAATAATACCAAGTTTTGAAGGAAATCCAATGTGCTTCAAAACAAGGCCTACAAATTACAAAAAAATGAACAATGATGCTCTGAAAATACCAAATTGACATAATTTGACCAAATTGACTATAATCCATTAAAATAAGCAAGACAACATTGTAGCAAGAAAAAATTGGGGTGGTTTGGGGAGGCATTTTATACACTTTTCAAAAGCATCTCCTTCTCATTTAACCTCAAGATACTTTTATAATTAACTGCTAGTTATTTTTTTTAAATTAAATCTACTACTAGATTATTCTAGCTAGTTTTGGAAGGAAGCTCCAAATGCCAAATAAATTGTACTATTGGTTTTAAAAGGCCCAAATTAGCTCTCAAGGTTTCCAACTTATAATCTAAGGTCATTCAAGCTTATAGAAGCCTATAGATTGTCAAGGCAAAGAAACGTAAAAATCTTGGATGTTGGAATTTTGCACTTTCTAAAGGTTTTGACTTTCTTCAAATGTTTGAAGTGTTTGTGGGAGTAACGGAAAAGATTCTTCTTTAGCTTTGCTTGGATGTTGTACACTCCCTAAGCTTAAGTCAATGGCTTGAATTTCTTTCAAATCAACCACAAATACCTTGTATTACATTTCCATTTGGATGATTGTCAATATTTTAATGCCTTTAAACTTGTTAGATGATGTTATTATTACAAAATATATTATTTCAATTTTTATTTGAATTTATCATGTCCCTTGTATTTTCTAAGAATTTAATAATACCACTTTTAGCATTTGACCTTCAAAAAACCAAACTCCTACTATTCAAAAAATCCAAACTCTAATGTTAACTTTTAAAAGTTCTTCAAGATCTTTAAAGACTTACAATCTAGTCAAGCTAGAATCAAATAACCTTATTTTCTTCTCTTCAAACCCTAGATTCCTACAACCTTTTCCATCAAATTCCACTCAAAATTGGCATTTCTATTGCAAAGTGCAAGAAATCATTTTGACACCTTACTTAATTAGAATTTTGAGGCTTTAAATCTTTTTAGCTTATAATTTTTGGACTATCAATATTGAGTTAAAAAGAATTATGTTGAAGAGTTTGAGTTGAAAGTCTAAGAATTTTTTTTAAATACCCTTGATTTTCAATCATTAAGAAATTGTTGACTAGAAGTAGGTACAACATTCAACTATGCTAATATGAGAGCATGAGAATGCAAGCATGTGAGCCTTGAGTATGTATATATTAAGTAGATGTACCATAAACACCTGTTATATAGGTATCCACAGTACAATTGCACTATAATTATATAAAGTTTCTATATCAAAGACACCTATACCACAAGCATGTAGTTTTTTAGGCTCATAGGCTCACACTCTTGGGCTCACATAATAGCAACCTTTGTACAAGATTGAAGGAAAATCTAAATTGTCAATAGGTCCAAGATGGAATTGAAATACAATAATCACAATAGTGAGATTGTTCTAGCAATCAAACTAAACCATATCAATTTTTTTATGGGAAATTATAAAATTTGTGTTCAAAAATGAATCCTACAATATTTTTTCAAAAGTATGCTTAGATTTCTTGAAATCAAGATTGTTTATAATTTTTTGATCACTAATCCAAATTTTAAAAAATCAAATTTGTTCATGTAGAAAAAAACACTTTCTATGTATAACAAGATTCTAGAAAATTTATTGTGTACAATCTAACAAAGGCTATTACAAGTTCCTAATGGCATAATTTTTTTCTCCTAGCCACCTATTTAAAAAAATTATATTTCCAAAAAATTAATGTATTTTTCTAACTTTAATTTTTTTTTAAAATCAAGATGAAAATTGACATTGTAGAAACCTACCCCAAATCCTTGGCCTTTCAAGAGGGCAATAGGACTTTATGCTTGAATGTTTACACCATGCAAGCTTCCAACATATGTTGAGCAGATGGCAAGTGCCTTTGCGAATTTTAGTTGCTCAAAACCAAAACGACGTAAAGACACTTATGCTCTAAGTGGTCTTGCAGTTTGTAGATGTCTCAGCATTTGAGAGGGGAGAGTCCTTGGAGTCATCTATTGGTTCAGATTCTGTGATTGAGTCCACAGCCACTTAGATTCATGAGATCAATGAATCTCTTGGGTTAGACTATTTTGTGTTTTCTTTTTTTATTATGATTGGATTTGTGAGTTTTATGGCTACTTCTCGAAAGTCTTCAATTTCTCTTGGTCTTTGTAAATTGTTTAATTCTTTTTGAAATTGACATGGCAACAAAGAAATACTTACATGTCTTTCAGATCCAAAGGATGTACACAAGTTGACTCATAGTAGTCCTATTTCAGATACCATAACAGAGTTTAAAAAAAGTATAGTTTTCTATTATATTAAAAAAGGTAGACTCAAATAATATTTTCATTGACTGCTATGCTTTAAATTAAAATGCCAAGAAAACACTTATGTCCTACAAATCACAATGGGTTTGCATCCAAGGGTAGAGAGGCCTAAGAATTATAAATTGGTTCTACTTCCACAACTTAGTCCACGCCCTAAACAATTTAGATTCATTTCATTCGTGGATCCCTTAGGCAAGTGGTGATTAATGTTGATTTCTCTTATGATTGGATTTATTTGTTTCATAGCTACCTCTTGGCTGTTTTTCAGTTTCCCTTCACATTTGCAAATAAGTCAATTTAAAAAAATTGACAACACTTGGTCTTTGAAAAAAAGAAATGACAAAAAATACAAAGAAGTGATTCACATTTGTGAAATAGACCTTATATCAATACTCAACAATATACAAAATTTGTGGTCATAGGTCTTTGCAAAATGCAAAAAAGTAAGGAAGAAGAAAAAAAAAAGTGCTTCACATTTTTGAAATAGAATTTATATCTTCCTACTACATAACGTACAAAATCCACGGTCATAGGTCCACTATACTAATTTTTCCCCAAAAACATTTCCTGCTCACAAGCTCACAAGCTCCCAGGCTCTTGCTCCCAGACTCTTGCTCCCAAGCTTGCTTCCTAGCAACCATGTAGTACTAAGGAGTGTCTTTTTTTTTAATGATTTTGAAATGAAATTTGGATGAGACAGTCTTCTATTAGACTTCTAGCATTCTAGGGAAGAATTTTTAAAAATAGTTAACTTTATGTGGTGTGGAAGTCTACAAAGTGAGCTTTCTTTTGCTTATATTTTGAAACATATGAAATATTATTTTGGTGGTTTTTTTGGTGAATGACCATCTCCATAGAATTGTTGCAAATGGCCAATTTAAAAAAAAAAATACTTATCTTTACTATTTTTCCTTAATTAAAACATGAATGTATGTATTTTCTTAAGACTTAGCACTTTTCAGGTTCTCCTACTTAGAGAATTTTTCTATGCAATTCCTTCCCTCGATACCTTTACCTTAAAGGTGTATAGATTAGTCATTTTTTTTAAATTTAAAAATTAATTTTCTAATTTTAAAGTACTCCCAAAAAAATTATGAAAATGCAACAAATGTTTCTTGCAATCACCCTGCTTCAGGATTAAATGTTGTGTGAATGAATGTGGTTGTAGCTTGAAGAAACCTATGTTGGTTTTTTGATTGATGCCTATTAATCTGAGTGTAAAGGGTAGAAAGCTTTAAAATCCAAATACTTTTTTTTAATCTTAAAATGCCTTAAGGGACCAAAAGTGTCCTCATATAGTTTTAAGTCCAATTCAATGAGCTAATAATTTTGCATCCAATGTTCAAATTCATTGAAACTTGTTGGAAAATTTGCATTCTTTCTTCTAGTTTTTGTAATAGAGTTTTCAGATAAATTTAAGATGTACAAATTTTGAAGAAGACAATTGAAGTCCACAAGTTCAATTTGAATTCCCCAAACTACATTTCATGGTTGCCACTTTAGGGGCTTGTATTTCCTTCATCCAATAATCATTTTCAATAAAAATTTGTTGGATTTTGTTTCCTTTGAAATCTAGTTATTGCAATAAAATTTTAATGTGGCAATCCAAGTTGTTTTGAATGTTTTGGGAGCAATTAAAATTTCTAAATCCCAACACTTTTGGATTCTAATGACTTTCACATCTATTTCTAATTATTTTTTTTGGAAAAAGTTGAATACATTAGATTAGTTTGTGTGCTTAAAATTTCATATCAATCCAAGAAGTTATGAGTGACTAAAAAGCATTTTAATAGAACAACATTCATTTGTATACGGGTCATTGCAAGAAAGGGTGTCCAAAAAGTATAGCATTTTTTACAATACTCATTTTTATTTAAAAATTTAAAAAAATGTTTCTTTAAAAGTAAAAAATATATATCATGTATACATCTTCAAGTAAAAGGTACCCTATGAAGGAAAAGCATAGAAAAATTCTCTAAGTAGGTGAACTAAAAAAGTGCAAAATCTCGTGAAAATAGTTACTATCATTGTAATTTCACATTTTGATTTATAAAAAATAGGAAATAAATTTTCAAAAAAAACACAAAAATTGGCCATCCTAGAAGAGTTGATGGTGATGAGATTTCACTAAAAGAATGATCTAAAAAACATCTTCAATGTAGTGAAAATCTCTAAACCTCAACTTTTGACAATTCAACAAAAATAAGTTTTAAATATTCTTTTAAATTTTACAAAATAAGATAACTAATTACCATAAAGTTAGACATGCTCAATAAAAATTTCATATTCATTGGACTTGTTCTTAAAAAATTATAGCAAATAATGAGAGAATATACCTCAATTGTGATGGTAAATTAAACTATCCTTAGTTTCTTGCAATGACCCATATGTGTTTTTGCAACTTTTTTTGCAATTTTTTGACATTTCAAAGCCATTTTGCAAACAAAATAAATCAATTGAGTGATATTTCCTTTCACCATTGTGTTTGTAAACTTGTTTTGAATCACATCATAGTTTAAAGTTTTTTCAATTAAGTAGATTTAGAAATTGAATTTCACCTCCAAATACGTTTCGAGGAAAATTTCACCATCATCTTTCAACACTAAAACATTATAATCTTGCAATATATGACCTAATGATTTCAAATTTGATTCACATCATCTACAACATGTATACTACAAGATTGTACAATGGGGTCCAAATAAAAATGGCATTTGGGGATCTACAATGAAAACAAATTTTAGCTTTGACAACTTTGACAACCTCTAAAGAGCTCAAAAATTGATATTTTATTATGAATTTTTCTTACAACATCATTCGTAAATTAATAATATGCATGCCAAATTTCAAGGCCAAAAGATTTACACAGAAAAGATATTAAAAATCTAACAACATATATAGCTATGAAAAAAATTTCACTACTTTCAACTTTGACACCCTCCCAAAGATTGAATTTCTTTTTTGGTCATGAAATTTTTGGCATGATATAATCTTTATGTTTTTAATATGTTTGAAAATTTTCAAGGTAAAAAAAAAGATATTTGAAATCTCCCAACATGTGTAGTTTTGAGAAATTTTTCACAATCGCCAACTTTGATACCCTCCCAAAGGCTGAAAAATTGGTTTCTTATCAAGAATATTTTTTTGAAGTCACCTGTATGTTGATAATATGTGTTCCAAATTTCAAGTTCAAATGAATTACCAAAAAAAAGATATCATATGAGGATTTTTGGGCCCCTAGAAGACCGTTTCAGGGGTGTTCCCTAAAATTGTTCCCACTACTGCAAACCAACCCCTTGGTGGTCTGAATTTTTGAATTTTGAAAAAAAAATTAAATTTTTTTTTCCAAAAAACTTCAGAATGTATTAAAAAGCAAAAAAAAGTATTTAAAAAAATACATATTCAAAAAAATATTTTAAAAATATTTAATAATTAATTAAAAATAATAAATAATTAGTATTTTTTTGACGTGGCAATTGCTCAACCACATCAACATCGCATTCCCACTGTTCCTAGCATTTGGGAACTTGCAATCTTGTAAACCAACTAGAAATCCTCTTATGCCAAAATTTCTCAACATGTGTAGTTGTGAAGATGAGTTTTTGAGCCCTTAGTATAGTGTCATTTTGTGGGTCAAAGTTTGACATGGATGTAAAACTCATCCTCACAACTATATATGTTGGGAGATTTTGAATATCTATTTTTGAGTAAGTCTTTTGAACTTGAAATTTAGAACATATATTATGAACATAGAGGTGATCTTATGCAAAAAATTCCTTGGTAAATAGACAAATTTTCAACCCTTGGGAGGGTGTCAAAGTTGGCAATAGTGAAAATTATCTCACAACTACATATATTGGGAGATTTCAAATATCTTCTTTTGAGTAATTTATTAGAATTTGAAATTTAAAACAAATGTTATTAACATACACATAAATTCAAAAAAAATTCATGGTAAAAAACCAATTTTTTAGCCCTTGGGAGGGTGTCAAAGTTAGCAATTGTGAAAATTTTCTCAAAACTACACATGTTGGGAGATTTCAAGTATCTTTTTTAAAATTAATCTTTTGAATTTGAAATTTTTCTCAAATATATTAAAAATATACAATTTGTTTCATGCCAAAAATTTTATGGCAAAAAAAATTCAATTCTTGGGAGGGTGTCAAAGTTGAAAGTAGTGAAATATTTTTCATCACTACACATGTTGGTAGATTTTGAATACCTTTTTTATGTAAATCTTTTGGCCTTGGAATTTATTTTGCATATCATTAACTTACAAATGATGTTGTCAAGAAAATTTCATAGTAAAATATCAATTTTTGAGCTCTTGGGAGGTTATCAAAGTTCGTAGAGTTGAAATTATTTTCACTGTGGATCCCAAAACGCCATTTTGATTGGGACCCCACTATACAAGTGAAATTTCTATACCTTAGTGACATTTTGATCTATAACACTCTAAAAGCAATGATTTCTTTCAATCCAAAAGGGCCTTGGGCTTTCAAGGATTAACCAAAATTGCTATTGGGTTTAATGTTTTTCACAATATTGTCCACTAAGTTGAATGTTGCAATTTTCTTTGACACACTAATTTTGGATTCTAAGCTAGTCACATCCTATTCCATCCTTCCACTCAATGTCATCTAAATACCATCAATGCATTCAATGATTTGAAGAAAAGAATTGTACACAATCTCTTATCTTTAGGGGGCTAGGTGATAAGAGATCATGTCACATCCTAGATTCTTGATTTGAAATGAATGCATGGAGAACATTTGGATAGCATTAGATGCAAGAATGGAATAGGATGCAACTGCGTTATTTACACAAGAAATCAAGCTGATTTATTGACGGAGAGCAATTCTCAAATATACTTCTTTTTGTGTGGCCGAGGAAATGTGTTCCAACTAGCAAACAATAACAAATGGCAAGATGCAAGGCAAATGTTGTAGCATTCAAAAAATTAGTGTATGTTGACTATTTTCATAGTCAAAATAAAATTAGAAGTAATTTCTACTCATTTTCAAATAAAAACTATTCAAAGATCCATAACTTTCGTACCATAGGTTCAAATGTCACAAAACAAAGTTCATTCATTGTTCCTTGCAAAAAGCTTCCCAACAATACCAAGAATGTCACTAAAGGATGGATAATTCTAAAAATCTCACTATAACAATTAAACAAACAAACAATGTAACATAACCTTTTAAGTTCCTTGACTATGTTTTCTCTAAAAATTCCCTAAAATTGCCATTTATGGTACAAGTACCTATTTTTTGAAAAAATTCATTTATGAACACATGTAACTATAGGAACTAGTGGATTTTTTTTGGCAATTTGGCCTAGCACTAAGCCTATATAAAATAAATAGTAAAATTTTGGATGAAATCACCAATAAAATTCAAATTTTTAAAAGAATTTGATGAAATTGCCAAATAATGGATGAAAATAGAATGATAGATATGTATTATGTGCTAATATGATATTTTCTATCCAATATATGGATGAATGTTGAGATTTTGAGTTCTACAATAAAATGAAGTATCGCTTGTGTGGTACTTCATAAGAAATGAAAACTAAAACACTAATAGGAACTTGTGGTATTATCATTTCAGAGGATGTAGAAAAAATCTTGGAAATTTACATTGTGTGGATTGCTAGATATTAGTATTTGAATTGACAAAAATATTTTTTGTGGGGACCTGCAATAAATACAATATCACTACAAGGGAGGGGGGTCTATCCAGTATGTTTTCAAGTCAGAAAAACCATATGGAATGGTCAAGTATTTTCAGCAGAGTTTACTGAAAACGTTGTCTCTAGGACTTGCCTTTTTGTACCTCATTGAATGGTCAGATGCTGTCTTTTAAGCATATCTGAGAATGACTCTTAAGTACAGTTTTTTGGGATACTGCAAGTTCACACGTGGCCCAATCAAAAACTAATAGCTCTAGTAACTAAAGTCCTTCACCCTTCACTTTCAAGATCTGCATTACACATGGGTGACTGAGATTCTGTATTGCATAGTATCATTCCAAAGTGAAACCAAGCACTCGTAGGCACATGTCAGAATTTCAGCAGCTCAATTTCTTTCTCTGCTCTGCACGAAATAAGAACATGCAACAAAACAAATCCACTTTTGAATTTCATTCATAGAGAATTCATGTACACCAATTCCTGTCATGCCTACAAGCACGTATGTAGTATGCTTATTTCTATGGAAAACGCTATAGGTGCATTTAGTAGACATCTAGATCCAGTCTGCACCTCCACACATACCAAACAGACACATCAATAGCATACACTGGTAATCTATTTACACTGCCACAAAGGCCATAAAAGAGGGCCACTGCTTGGATGATCGGGCTCTCGAAGTCGAAGACCACGAAAATTTGCAGAGGAAGTCACTTCTCAGTGAGCGGTTCCACCTTCAAAGAGGCTATGCAGAAGCATATCCGGCCAGAGAATGCTTCGTCCATTCGCTTCTTGAACTGTCTGATTCTTTAATTGCTCCGTCCATCCAACAGGGTAAGGGCAAATTTTGGAAGCTCCTGCCAATGTGCACGAAGTGAACTTGATGCATCGCCAAGCTTTGGGAATTACTTTCTTTGAATACTTAGAGCCGGCCAAACCCATCACTATTCCCTTCCCAATTTCTTCCTTCCTCCCCCCCGTGAAAGCGTAGACTCTAACGACGTCCCCGCACTCCATTTGCATTTCCAAACAACATCGTCACCATTAAATTTTTGTCCACTCTCTGGAAGATAGTAAAGAGAAACAAACATTATCGACACATCAAAATGTTCATATCAATTTCCTTACTCTGCATCCTAACGTCTTGGGGTTTGGACTTCCTCTCTACCGTACTGATCATGGTTTACATAGTGCCCACACGCACTTCTGACCTCACTCTACATGCACCATTGACTATTTCATCACCGTCACTGACGGAAACATGCACTGACACTTTACTTCTATACATTCCGAGAACTAACTACACACATACCAAAGCCCTTCGAAGAGGAAGTCCCTGCCTCGGAACACAGTAGTTGTACCTTCGTCATTCCGTTTCCCAACATCAGTTTACTTTTCCTGTCTCATTTTCCGAAAAGATGAAGCAATGCATGAACTCCGGATTTGATGCCAACATGACATGGAAAACACAGGGTGCACTCTCACCTCGTCTCCCTTGCTTTCAGTTCCACCGTGCCGTCCACTACCTTGGATGCCTCCATGAATCTGAAAACGGGTACTCTCTTGAGATTGAAGGAACAACTCAGCTTACACATGTTCATTCTCCCCAGTACTTTTACTTGAACGAACCTTCGAATATTCAAAAGGAACATTAGGTTCTTCTGGCTCGATATTTTCCTTCATGCCTTCCACATCTGAACACATGCACAACGTCCACTTAGTTTCAAGGAAGAACAGAAGTCAAGGTCACGTAGAGTAAGCACTCTCTACGGTAACGGATTAAAATTCCCTGTAAAAAACGACGACAAGACAGTGGCTTATAGGCTTCCAGACCTCAATAACGCCACATATTATGCTTCCATACAAGAAACCTGTGAATTTACGATAATTCCTACTATTCTTATTGTGCACTTCTGATCCGCAATTTCAGTTTCAGACATGTTTTTTCTCGGAAATACAGGACAATCTTCCCATTCTGCAGACCACACTCTCTTGCGAAACGATTTCGTCCACGAAATCTCAACCGACGAGTGCTGAGTTCAGCGGTCAAAGAAGCACCAGAACAGAAGACACTTACATGCAGGCATACCATTTCCTTCCACATGCCATTCGCAATCTCTAATATTCTTACCTTGCGTCCCAAAGGAATTTGAAAGGGCCACACTGATTAACAGCATACACATTCTTGACTCACCCCATAGTTTCCTTAGATGCCTTAAGTGCTAATACAATTCTCAACTCCCTCCCACCTCTTTGACATGCAGGACTGTTTCTTCTGCTCAAGCTCTATGTGAGACCTAGATAATCCAAACTCTCTGATCATGCAGATTCAGCACCTCCCCTCTGCAACTCCAACACTCCATGTGCATAGACTGCGAAGCACCGAGTACTCCTCCACTGCGACTTAGTGACAGCAGTCAATGACTGGGTTCACCACACTCTACGCATGCAGCTATCCCTTAAAGCGACTTGGTGACTAACAATTAAAACAACACCTTCTCTTCATCAACGCCTGAACTACCATAAGAGGATTTCTGGGCCCCCAAGAGACCGTTTCAGGGTGTTCCCCGAAATTGTTCCCACTGTTGCAGACCAACACCCTGCTGGTCTGAATTTTTGAATTTTGCAAAAAAAAAATTAAAATTTTTTTTTTCCAAAAAACTTCAGAATGTATTAAAGAGAGAAAAAATGATTTAAAAAAATATTTTTTTTTCAAAAAAATATTTAAAAAATATTTAATATATAATTAAAATTAATAAAAAAATATATTTTTCTGACGTGGCAGTCGCTCGACCACATCAGCATCGCGTTCCCAATGCGTTCCCAGCGTCTGGGAACTCGCAGTCTCTTACTGCAGCTGAAAATCCTCTTATGATTTATGGCCCTTCTCTAACAAAAACTCACGTTCTCGTTTCCTATAAAGGATGATGCATTCGTTCTGCTACAAATTAGTATCACTCAGCCACTCAATGTCTTGCACACCCTTCATGTCATGGCTATGGAATGAAACTTGTGAATTGCTTCATACATGCACCACAACGCCATTTCCTTCTGCAAAACCTCCTACACATTCTGATTATGATAATCTGGTCGTTGTAACGATCCCCCTTCATGACGTACATCGGAAGCACTTCTACTGTACCATGAACTGCCGCATAGTGACTGAGGAATTCAGTAGGCATATTCATGTTGTGAATATCATGCACTTACAGACATTAATGCAGACCGCCTCATACCTTTTTTCATTGCTACCGCAAGTGGAAATTGCAGAATCTCTCTCATCACTCTGGATCCTGAACCTTGTTCCACAGAGGAAGCACTGCGGACCTCGTGAACCTGAAATTCAAACAGACAAGTCAGTAGCCACCAATAACACTGCATTACATGTAGTAAAACATTGCACCAATGCACATGCCATATTTTCCACTTTCTGTCATACCCTTCTCTAATTCCGTGTCACCTACACTGTCCATGACATTATTCACAGAAGATATTCCGAAGCTGGTAGCATCCCAAATATGACGCTGCCTCCACCACGAAAGCACTGCACCTGTATCTCAACATATTCTAACCATCCATTAAAAGTGCATGCAACACCGGATATGACTTACTCTCCTGGACTGTTGCAGCTTCCGCAATTCCGTCTGCAGAGTAAGAATTCTAGCATCGACATTTCCTGCCTCAGACTCCAAAACATTGTTGCTTCCGGGGAGAGTTCGAGGGCAATTCACAAGGCCCTCCGCTCCGACCTGGCAACACAAAATGCGTCAAGCAGAACTCACCAAATTCAACCTCTGCTTCCATGCTCTGTTCTAAAAACATAATTCACTACTCTTAACGTCCCTTCGCATACGCACTGCTTCACTACTAGATGCACATGACGACATTGAAATACCTGAAAACATGTAACGTCCTCAGCCACTGCTTTCCACCTTCCTTGTCTTAATTACAAAAACACTTAATCTCCTACATACTGAAGTCTGTTCACAGTAGGTCACTCCCTGAATTGACGAACCTTGAGAACATGAAGGCACCATCAATTTCGTCTCTTCCAGCGACGACCACAAAGAACTGGAAGTTCAAATACTCAAGTCCCATTCCCACAATCCCACTTCACATTACTTTCCTCACAGTTGACGAAAACATACCTGCTTCTCGACTGCGGGGTCCTTGTCGTTCATGTCCGACAAAACAAGCTCTTTTCCTTTCGGAGTTCCAAATGAGCTGCCTTCCACTGGCGTTCCATTCAAGGCATTCTTGGTGAAGTCCACAAACTTCAACTAGTGCGTTCCTCCTACGTCCTCCGGTTTCTTACCGTTCGCAATTTTCTGGCACTTGTACTTGAGCTGTATCTTCCTGTTCCTCATGCATTTGGTTGCAGACCTCTCAAACATTTCTCTTGCCCTATGTACGAAGCCTTCAAATTCCCATTCCTTCTCCAAACCATGCCAAATACTGTCAACCACTTGCTTGGGATGGTGATTAATATTATCCATCATAGGATCGAGACGTCCACATCGACCTCGCACTGCTGATCGCCATAAGTGCCTGTGGATGCCTTTGGCTTTTGCCATACCGTCAACGTGAATGACGTATGGTCGTTTCCTCATGGCTTTCCGATTACTAGTTAATTTGTTTGAACGTCTCGTTCTGAACCTGTTCAAGTGTCGCGTCCTCATTGATTTCTGCTGAGGAGTCTCGTTCTCAGGAGCTCCAAACTCTTTTTGTGAGTCCGAGTCCTCTCTTGCTAAGGTCCGTGTCATGTGGTTTACCCTTCTCTGCCGTGCCTTTACAACATTGTATGTCCGTTGGCTCCATGTTTTCCCTAGCAACTCTTCAACTGCCTTCTCCCTCGAAGGCTGTCCAGACACGTCCCCCGAAAAGACATGTAGGCCTGAAGAACACTGCGCGGACATCAGCGCCGAATGATTGAACATTTGCATGAGGAATGCTTCCAGCTATTTTCCGAAAGTGGCGGAATAATCTGTCGCTGATGGGACCACCGCCAGTTCAGCTGATGTGTTCCCCAACTGCCCGGTCAAATTCTCCGTCACCTCTACACTCTCAGTCTCGATTATTCAAGGTTCAGAGCCCTTCCTTACCTCCACGGCGTACAAGTTGTCTGTGGATTCGTCAGAAAAATACATCCCGTCTGAAAGATTTTCTTCTGCCATGATTTGGACCTTCGCATCGTACAACAACACACACTGACACACCGAGGTTGGTCACAGATAAATTCAACTATATCTTCAGAGATTGTAGAACTCCGAACTGAAAATGAAGACTTTGTCAGAGAAGGGAGAACACAAGTAAATGAACTTTCACTGTTTCCATTTTCATCAAATGCACATGCACGGTGAAACTTACGTCTATTTTCGTGAAACTGTCACTTCCTTTGACGTCCTCCCTAACAAGTGTAATTGAAGCCCTAGGAAAAACTGCAGCGCTCTCTCTGTCGCGCGAAGACGTCTCAGTTTCGAAGGCGGCGACCCTTTGGCTTCTACGAGGCTTCTAGTCAGTGCCCTGTAGCTTCTTCCGGCTTCCGTAACGGCGCAAACAGGTCATGATCTCTACTTCGTGGGACCTACACGTTGTACACGCATGCACCACTATGTGGTTGAAGTCAACTTAGTCATGAAGTCGAATCTGTAAATAGAATGCATGCAATTATATTCGCTTTTCCGCAGTCTTTCGCATTCATTGCAGAGCATGAACGTCCTAATATTCGTCCACGTCACTTTAAGATAGCATACTCGCATTGCTGCTAATCATAGCTCAAACACTAAAGGTCACAGGCTAATCGCCCTCTCGACTAGTAAACTTTGATACAGTTCATATAAGTCTATTTCAGTATGTTCTCATTCACTGCTAGCATGGCTCCCTCACTTATTAGTGGCTCCTGGAATAGTCATCTCCGTCCATGAAAGACCTTTCCAGGTTAATTTTGTAGCCAAAGTACTGGAATTCTAGAAAGAACTTCACGAGGTTCGGAAGACAGTGCTACGAGGTCTATCAACTTCCAACGCCTGTGTTTGCGATGATTCGCAATCTTTTTTTTCAAGTTCAGTGATGCACCCAGACATGTTTTGATTGAGCACCCACAAACTGCACGTCAACACTGCTAAATCCTACACTCACCTCCGACTGGCTTGGGAAACCCCTCACGAAATTACGTACTGTGCACATCTCAAACGAGATTCAGTTTGCGGATGAAACTGGCCAGTTTCATCTTTCAATTACAGAGACTGACCTCTTTAGCGGTGGGTCTTATTCGAAGCCTACCATTCTCAATGCGAAGCAGGACAACAATATGGCAAAGCACATGTGAACTATGGAAGTGAAGGACTTCGAAACATGCATCGACAGAAAAAAGCCCGCTTCTTGAAGTATAAGAACAAGTACATAATGACACTGAGGTCAGGCATTCACAAATTTACCTAGGCGACAACAAGCCCAACATCTGCATAAAATTTTCATTGCGCTCCACATTCCGCCTGCGCTTCTCCTCATATGACATACACTATTCGTTTGATTCCATGCAACTGCACTTCACGAAATTAACAGAGGAATCCAGTCAGTACCCTTGCCTCATGCTACACCTGAAGTGCCTCCGTCATACCAGTCTTTGCTTGCAAGTACGTTTCCAGAGATTCACTAAATAAACTACATTGTAGATTGTTTCGGAGGATTTTGAGCGCTGAATCTGTGGTGAACACCCACAAAGTTTTCCGAATTCCGTGTTCTCGTCAGTGAACTGAGCAACATCACACCACGTTCAAAACTCAAGTTAGATAGCGTACATGCCACAGGAACTGTTGTGCATGCCTTATGATATGGTGAGTTCCTCAGTTACAGTGACCGACAAGTACCCAGTCGACCATACCAGCGCACAGGAATCTTGTGGAGACCAATATTCCAGGAACATGACCACTCATCATCTTAGCAACAGCCGCAACATGTCACACCCCAAAAATAGAACCTCGTCTCCATTTAGGATCTCCGAACCCTACACGATTCAGTAGCTAGTGTTGTGGACTAACTAACCCTAGAAGCACTTCTTCTGACAAACATATTTGTAGAACTCTCTGAAATCGCCATCACGCACTGCGAACATCGACGACCACACTGATAGTAGCGACTCCAGATTTTCTTTACTAGCGAACACTCTTAATGCGCTGGAAAGATCGCGTGCAAATGAATGACTTCTGGGTAGCTACAAGTGCCTCTGCAACGACTGCAAGGATGGAGGACGTCCCATTATGCGTCAAACAATTGAAATGCACTTGAGACGCAACGGGAGGGACCCAACTCTAAGGCACTCCATGCTCGTAAGTTCTTCTGGAACTCCACGCTTCAGTCCAATTCACCAGTACGTGTGTCTCTATTGTTTCCTCAAAATGTTTCGTATACATCAATTTAAATAACTAACAGTCCCTTTCTAATAAAGTCTATTCATATAGCGAGCGAATTTTGAGAACTGTTTCTTTGCTAAACCTTCACAGTTATTGAGGAATGAGGAACTTCAGGTCTACCAGTGAACGTCATTAGGGTTTGCGAAGCTTTTCAAAATTAGGTCACCGCTGGAACTGATTGACTGTAACTTGAACTACGGTGTCAAAGTTAGAAACGAAGATGCACTTACCTGAAATGTAGGGAAGGCGTTGTCTTGCAATCAGATGCACTTGAAGTGTATGTTTCGTAGTAATATTCCTCACTTCCACGGTTCCTCTCCCAGTAGTGCACGCACCAGATTATTAAAGTCAGTTCAGTCGTGGTGCTCCTTGTTCAAAACTTCCGTGACCATCCTCTAGAGAGCAGCACTTCATGTGCTCCTTTCTGTTGAAATTTGAAATGTGCGCTTAATCTGCAAACCTGTTTCGGAGATAGAAGCAACATTCCCTACACTAGTTTAAGTTCCCCGGGTGATTAGTCCTCCGTACGCAGTAGAAGACCTAACGCACTGAGGTCCCTTTCGAAGGAAGAAGACCACGCATTCATTTGAAACTAATGTAGGTTTTCTAAGGGAAGGCACCCACTGATGTCGTGGGGCCTGTTTCTCTCTCCGTCCTCAGCGTGGTGAATACCTGTTCGTGTCGGAGGACATGATCTAGTTTCACTCGACTGAATACAAGTAACTACACAGGGTGCGCTCTAAGCGTTTTTAGCGAAACCATGGTAGTGACTTCCTTGTCACCACCGCAGAGTACTTTTCCAGAAATTGGAAAAGATACGAAGCTTTATCCCTCGGAAATGTGACGCCTACCTACTAGTCGCGTCCTACTCTTTCGAAGTACATATAGGAGTGACACTTTGATACTAAACCCTAAACAAAATCTTCTAATGCTCTCGCCGAAAGTCTCTATTTAGTTACGGTACTACAACAATGTTACCAACATCCTTGCTTTCTTTTATCTCTCTGTGACCCGTGGCCTTCCCGAAGAGACAGATAAGCTTACTGTTCTCCTCGTTAGAGCATTCTTTCGTCATGAACCGCGCAACAGAGAACTGATTAGTGGATACACTTCAAAATAATTAATAGGGACAATTACAATTTTATAGAGTGTACATGGTTTTGGCTTACGAATTCGTGGAGTTTATGCAGAAAAAACATAGGCGCTTTAGAGAACATATTACTTCAATCTTCCATCAAAAACATTGAGTGCGTTCTTCGCTATTGCCATTCAGTTTTTAGTGTCTCAATGCATGACTTCTCTTGACATTCCAAATTAACCACCGTCATTGCAGTTTCAGGTGTCACTGAAACACTGTACCTAAACCTATATTGAGAAGTTCATGACCTACCTTATAGAAACAAAGTCAAACGCAGGTTCTCCACTGGCGGCACATGAGTTTGTCTTCGATGAGTTCAGGTACTATGGAGTGCACAGCAGACAGTGAAAGTATATAAGAAATTTTAGGATGAAAGCTTCGTCCAAAAAGCAAACAATGCTCCTGAGAGAGCATTTGCAAATATTTTTGTTTTCAAAGTACCGCTACTTTATTCGTGATTCATGTCATCTCCAATAATGGAATTATCAGGCATTGATAGTGGTAGTCCTTGCAGCCGAAGGATGGAGACGGTGACCAGGTGAATCAAAATTGTGAGGAACAATGTGAGAGTCCAATGGAGGGAGGCGCAGATCCTATTGCAAATGAGAACTTCGACCAAGGATTTGACTTTGAACATCTAGCTTTAGAGTGGTTCCAAAAAGTTGATGAAAGAAGAGAAACATTATCAGGAACAACAAGACGTCGAGGACGACATCAGTGACACTGAAGCAGACAACCTCGACGACTCAGGAGATCTAGACATGGAAGAATGGCTTCGGCGAAGTCAAGTTCCTCTCTATGAAGGTTCAAGAATTTCTGCCTTATCATGTGTGTTGGTTCTGATGAATCTAGCGCATCTGCATGGTGTGAGCAACTCGTTCATGGATGAATTGTTCTCATTCTTGAGGCTAGACGTCCTTCCCTCTGTCAATGGAATACCAAGAACTCGATACGAGGCACGCAAGCTGATTGACCGATTAGGTCTGTCATTCCAAACCATCCATTGTTGTCGCAATGGATGCATACTTTTTTGGAAAGACAGAAGTGAGTTACACGAATGCCCCCATTGTCAAGCATTAAGATATGTAGCAGGAAGTAATTCCATTCCTGTGAAAGTCTTGAGGCACTTCCCTTTAATTCCGAGACTTCTCAGAATGTATCGTTGCAGAGACATTGCTGCCCTCATGAAATGGCATGGACAGAATCCATCAACGGATGGCAAAATGCGTTCAGTACTTGATAGTCCAGCGTGGAAGGAAGTAAAAAACATTGATCCATCATTTTTTGAAGAAATCCAAAACGTGAAGCTAGGGTTAGCTCTCGATGGAATGAACCCATTCGCAGACAAATCAACGAGGTACTCCACTTGGCATGTATTTCTTCTGAATTATAATTTGCCAGGGTGGATGGTAACCAAGCATTTCTTTGTTATGCTATCACTTCTGGTTCCCGGTAAAGAATCTGTGAAGTCGGGAAATGGAGATGTGTACTTAGAGCCACTCGTGGATGAGTTGCTTTTATTGTGGGACGGGGTGCTAGCCGTGGATATGGCCGATAGCACAAATCCAAGTACTTTTTCATTACGAGCCATGTTGCTCTGGACAATTTACGATTACCCTACATATGGATTAGTTTCTGGATGTGCAACAAAGGGGTACTTGGGATGCCCCGTTTGCGGTCCTGATGTGGATTACAGGTTCTCCAAAAGTTTGAGCAAAAATATATTCCAAGGTCATCGTTGATACTTACCTCCAAATCACCGTTTCCGATTTATGAGGGACGCTTTCAATGGGAAGGAGATCACCGCGGGAAGCCACGTAGAGTTTCAGGGGTTGAATACAGGAGAAGGGGAGAAGCGAGGCAAAGGTGGCTTGCTGCAGGAGGGGCTCCTGGTAGCGAAAATGATCCTGTAAAACGGAATGGCGTGAAACGGCATTCAGTGCTTTTCAAATTACCATATTGGGATGTAAGTGCTTATGACCTTGTAAGTAATGTCGGTCGAACACTGTAGTTTTGTTATGTGTTTCATCAGAGTGGCATATATATGCAGAGAAGTGAAATTGTCATTGCTTTCTTGGAACTTTATGTCTCAAATTTTGCTAATTCTAGACCGTGTGTGCTTTTGTGAAGAAATTACTTGTGCGGCATGTGCTGGATCCTATGCATTGTGAGAAGAACATTGCTGAAAACCTCTTCGCTACTTTGCTTGGAAAGAAAGACGGTATATCCGTGCGGAATGACATGAAAGACATCGGTTGCAAGAGGGCGTTGCATATCCAAAAGGAAAGACTTCCGCTAACCGGATTCCAAATCCCCACGACTCCATGCGTGCTGCCTGCAGATAAGAAGAAGGTACTCATTCAGAGATTGAGGAGTTTGAAAACCCCTACAGGTTACATGTCGAACTTGAAATCCTGCATTGATGATGATGGTACTATTCACGGATTGAAAAGTCACGACTACCATTTGCTTCTTCAGCAGATTCTTCCTGTGTGCCTACAAGGCCTACTACCTCGTAAAGTAATGTCTTCTATTCTGAAACTAAGTAACGTATTCATTAAACTGTGCATGAAGATAGTGGATCCGTTGGAGACGGTATTTGCGAATGAAGAAGTAGCGATTGCCCTCTGTTCCTTGGAACGGGAATTTCCTCCTTCTTTTTTGATCCAATGTCACACTTGCCGATTCACCTAGTGGAGGAATTATACTTATGTGGACCAGTGCACAATCGGTGGATGTATCCTCTGGAAAGGTACATGAAGTATATGAAGTCCTATGTGAAGAACAAGGCACGACCCAAGGGATGTATGGCTAGCGGTACTGCTGTGGAAGTAGGACTCGGACTTTCTACGGAATACATTTTGGAGTGCGAATTGGCTCGTAGAAGAGTATGGGATGCTAAAGAGGAACAAGGAGAAATAGGAGAGGTATTGTGCGCTGCTTATAAGATGCAAACACTCTCGATCGAAGAGTGTCAGTGGGCGCATACATTTGTCCTTGACAACTCCAGTTGTTTGGAAAATTTACGAGAGTCAGTAGCAATTAACTTCAATGTCTTTTTCCTTTGATGAAATTGTTGTGAAGGAAAACTAATCTTGTGAGCAGGTTTAGTTGTATGCGACGTGAAGCAATCATTTTCCACAACATGGGTACATGAAATTAGTGCCATAATTGAATGTTGGTGTTATTTGTGTTCAGGACTCACAGGCAGTTGACAATGCAAGTGTCAACTACCAGAGAAGCATATAGGAGGGGAGTGTATCCAAGACAGAGGCGGAGGCTGGAGTACCCAATGGAATTGACTGCCATACCAAGTTTTAGTGCTTGGTTACGGATTTTGGTTAAAGCAGGAAGGGAGACCTTCGACGATGATGTTGCGCAGCTTTCGGTCCCACCAAATGTGAAAGCAAAATCTTTCAAGTCAATGAAAGCTTATGGTAAACAATTTCGAGTATGCGATGCAGAGTTGAATTTGGTTACTGCGGACTCGGGTGTATCCGTTACCAGTGAAACGTTACAGCGAAGTGGCCTTTCAGATTTGAACTTAGTATCAGGTTTAGTTACGTACTTCAGGAAGGTGAAAGAAATCCTTGAACTGGATTACAGTGGTTTGAAACCAGTAGTACTATTATGTGACTGGGTTTTGCCAGTATGTAGAGGTCCAACGGCTTGCATAAAAGAAGACCAGGATGGCTTCACTTTAGTGAAGCTGAATAGACTAATGCGCAGGTTTGCAAACTCTTTCGTCTTCCCCATCCAAGCTTCACAAATATTCTTTATTGATAGTGGAGACGAGCCTGATTGGTCTGTAGTGGTTCACACTTATCCTAGGTCAACACGGATTTATGAAGAGATAGGTGTTTGTGACCCTCCTCATCTCTTCGGCAGAGGTGAGGGTTCGGTGACAGAAGACATGGAAGGAACGGAATCTCATGGGAACACAGAAGAAGCTGTTCTTGACAGTACGGCCGGTGGACAGCATGTGACAGAGGAGGACTACTTACTTTTAGATGCTGCTGTGCATCTTGCAGCGCAGGACGTGGACGATGAAGCCTCAGACAACGATAGTGTATTCGACTTCTGAGAGTTTTGGGTACGAGTTCTTTGCTGTCGTTTTGATTGTAGTCTGTGCAAGCGGTTCTGGGATTCCAGGTATTTTCTTGCTGAATGTAAGAGCGTCTGAGTTTTGGCAGAGGTGAAATTTGTCCTGTAAAGGGAATTCATCGTCTGTTCATGGCACATGCAATCGGTAGCAGAGGAAGTTATGAGTGCGGAGGAGCACGTGTCTTCAGAATTTATTCATTGAATTCCTTACATGAAATGCTGCTTCTGTAATAGTAGTCAGTATTGTAGTAGATTTCGGGCGACTCTACTTGCTGCAAACTCTTTTGTCATATGGTTCATTTTTTTTTGCTCTCTCAGTAGTCATCCACTGACGAGGTGAGTGCATGAAGGTGGATCGTAACGTGTCTGTAGTGAAAGGGAGGCCATGTCTGCAGGAGTTCTATTTGTTTAAGGTTTGTGTTCATGTATGTGATTGAAGTTGAATTCTCGAAGTAGTGACGCCCCAGCGGTGAAGTCCTAGAAGTGTAGAAAGCATGAAGTGAACGTCCTGTTCTTTCTCTGCGTGAACCGTAGCCTTTTTCCGTTAGTGAAGAGTTCTTTGGGCAGAGGACTATGAGAGCATGAGCTGAGTATAAGCATGGGTTTGTTCTGGTTGAATTTATAGTGGACTCGCGAAATTGTAGTAGAAGCGCATGTAGTTCTGTGAGGGGTGTGATGTGGGCTCTTCATTTGTCCATAGGAGAGCATCTGTGCATGTATATGTCGTAGAGTTTATGAAAAACACCTCTGGATTCCGGAGAGGCTGCGAACTTGTCCTCTAGTTGAAGCGTAGGCTGGGAATGTTGCCAATATAATGAACTTGTATAGCGTTTTCTTACAAACATATCCCTGGTAAAGTTAAATTCGGCCGTTTGAATGAAGAGCCTTACTGCAGAGGAATATGAATTCATGCAGCAATGAGTGTTTTAGGGAATTCAGAAGCTTTGTTCGCATGAACTGACGGAGATGAAACCCGGTTTTGTGTGAATGGCATGCGCCATGCGTTGAGAAATGCGTGAAGTCATATACTCTAAAAGAAATCAAATTTTGTCCTACAGAAACCGTTACTGTTCAGGGGAATGAAGAAAATTAATCATCTAAATATTAGGATTGGACAGCAAGTGCGTAGGAGTGATTTGAACTCCGATAATGAGAGATGAACCTGTTGTCGATGTGGAGACTGATGGTGCTCGTGACGTTCGCATGGGAATGAACAAGAACAGGGAGCTCTAGAGTTTCCCTTTCGACTTTCAAAGATTTGTTCGTGGTTTGTAAACCGGAGAAGTAGTTCGGGAGGAGTTGATTGGAGGAAAGTGAGGTCGTCGAGCTTCATTGTAATAGAAACTAAGGGGGGAGTTCTGAAACGAAGGTTGGAATCCGATGTACCTCAGAAGGTATTGTAGAACCTTTTTTTACCTGAACTGCAATGCTGTTCCATTCATTTTGTGCAATGTAGACACATTGCTAAGCTTTCTTTCAGTGTCTGTTCGAGCAGTCGATGGAGGACTAGCATGAAGTGCATGCTAGTATTCACCTGTAATCGTTGTGAGGAATTCAATGTTTTTGGACAGCGTCAGGTCATGATCACTGTGTGGGACATGGTGGTGGAGAAAAAGTGTTGTGGAATGGGCGGCCCGAGGGAGGGAAGGAACTGGTTTGTGGACTTCGAGAGTGACGAAGGTGATTGCTTTGGACGTAGTGGCAGTCAGTGGGTTGTGCGAGAGAGTAAGGAATTCTCTGAAGTAGTGGAGCTCAAGAAATCCTAGTCGGAAAAAGACCCCCTTCCCTTGCACAGAGCAGAAATACATCGACGTGGACGATGAAGACCCTGAAGAAAGTGAATGTGGAAGTAGCAATTTTGATTTATTCTTACACGGTTTCCAAGAAAGGAGTAATGGCCGCAGGTATGTGAGAACGTGCTTGTCGTTTTCATGAAGTTCAAACAAGTATTCGTGGACATGTTTGACGGATTTCTAAACCGCAAACCTCATCCGAACTGTGGTAGCATATTTGCAATGTGCTGAAGGAATTTTTACTGATTCTGAAGTCTAAGGGGAGCAGGGCTTGGACTTCACTCTAAATTCCTGCACTGTAAGTACAGCCATAGTGATTAAGAAACGCAATCTTCAGATTTGAATTGTTGATTCATGATATGAACAGGTTGGGCGGGTGCAAGAGGGCGGCAGCAGAGTGGACATGATTCGGTTCCGCACAAGTTTCCCTGCACACACGCATGAGAACGTAGAGAAGGTGGGACGTTTTTGTAATAAACCAAGGAGTCCACAACCCGGGAATAGGAATTGGTAGTGCTCGAAGGAATTGAAGCGACGAAGACATGAATGTGCAGAAGAGGTGGTCTACTGCCGTTTTGAGTGTGGCATCTTCCAAGATTTCTGGGAAAGCCTTTCTTCTGTCAATTGCCGTCCACATGTGTGAGGCTTGGGACTGTGGAGTCCTGCCTTTCACATGTTGATTTAGAATACGTGTGACGGAGGAAGTACTGACGGGGACTTGGAATTCACAATCTTCTTGTAGGTCCGAGCAGAAGTAGCTGTGATATTAGTATGAGAGAGAAGGGGGTGCATGTGAGCCCTCGAGATGGCACTCAGGACTCTGGGTCCATTTTTTGCGATTAAATAGCGAAAATTATCCAAAATATTCAAGAAAAAGACATAAAAAGAGTGTTAAGGGAGTTTTGGTGTCAGTCTATGCTAAAATGGTGGAAAACCAACTTAGAAGGTGGAAAATTCCTAATCCTAGAAATTTGAATCATTCTAAGTTTCCAAAGCAAGTTTATGTGGAAAGTTAGCAATCCCGAGAGAAATAAGGAATCGAGAGTTAGTCAGTCCTAGTAAGTGTTTGTGCAAAATCAACCTTTTAAGGACGCACGTGACATACTGACTAAGCTGAAAGAGTCTACTACGAGCATGGAAGAGTTACCAGGGCTTAAGTTCAATTTTGGAGCAAATTGGATTTAAAGGTAAAACCACTACAATGGATTTGGAGAATTCGAATTTCACAAGATAAAAGATGGAGGATTGGAGATTGAAGACTATAGAGAGGTGTTCCAGGGGTAGGAGCATGCCAGGAGCGAACAAGAATCAAACAATTGTCTAAGATTTCCGGGCATCGGGAATTAAATTGTCCAATTGGGCAAAGTAATTCCAAATTACTAAAATTAGAAAGGTGCAAAGTTGCGTGGGACTTACACCAAGAATCTAGGAGTGCCCTAGAGGTTACCCAATTTATTTCGTATTTTTACGAAATTCCACGTTGACTCCATGGGAAGTCAACCGCACATAGAAATGTTCGTAAAATCATAGAAATTACGTATGATGCGGTAAAATATCACTAAAAATTAGGATAGGTTTTTGTGTGCTTAATAAGCGACCGGTCAAGTTTGAAGACATTCCGACATTCCCAACTACCAAAACCGGCATCAACATCGAATTTCACTAGAAGTTACAAATTGGCGGCGGGTTGACCGGCGTATTAGGAGTGAATGATGTCCGATTGTCGCAAATAGGGAGTCATTCTTTACTCTCACAGACATTCCTAACAACCCTGGCCTGACAGATTCATCGAAATGCGCAAATCCTAGAAGTTAGATTTTTGACTTTTAATTGGAGTTACCATAATTCCAATTTGGGCGCGCAAATGGCCTAGGAGTGAGGGGTAAGGGGTCCCTTAGGCTAATTGGGGTCTTTTGAAGACAATGGCGCAGACGGTTTTCCGTTTCGAGTTGTTCCCTAAAAGATAGAGAGGGTCAGCTCTTAGTTTGACTTTTTAATCGTTAATTGCGGTTAATTAGAAGTGATTTTGGAAATATCTCTTGGAAAATCAAAGATTGGATTTGGTCAAGATCTCTTTCTTGCGTAAAAAGCCATCTTTGGGCTAAAGAAAGACAATTTTCGAAATGACTTTTGGTTAATTTGCAAAATATCTACGTAAATTAGGGTTAATTCTAAAATATTTTGGGTTAAGATCTTGAATTTGATTTGGCTAAGATTTCTTTTACCAAATGGGGATGTTTTTAGAAATTTCCACCATTAAACAACTAATATTTTGGAATTACATTAGGGTAGTTTAGGGTAGGAAGTAACAAAGTGTTTTCACTGGCAATTACCGAGAGGGGCCCGGCCACGGGTATATAAGGGCCCCCCTCGAGGTTGCCAATACCCTTATTTCTCGCACCGACACTTTGTTCTTCTGCTATTTGTGCCACCGACACGGTTGGGGCACTACTTGGACCAAGATTTTGGCCAAGTCTTGTTTGTGTTTAGTTTTTTCTTCAAATTTGAAGGCTTAGGGCCCCTTCAACTTTTATTTATTTGTCACATCACTCAAGAGGCAAGGCCTCAACACTTTCTCTACTACTAGTTCACTGAGATTTTGAGTATTGAGCGTCAAAGTTCGGTTTAAACATTGTCATGTGTACCTCCTTTGTCATGTGTACCTCCTTTGGTTGCAAAATTCCAAAATACTAGGAAATTTTAAGAGTTTAAAGTGAAAGTCCGGTTTAAACACTGTCATGTGTACCTCCTTTTGCGAATAAAACTCTCAAAATACTGCAATTATCAAGACACGGCGGAGCTTTGCACCCATGACACGTACTGAAACATTGGGAGAATTTTACTCTCAACTGTTAAAAACCACGCAAGCCTTGGAATGAAATTAATTAGAACCAAATTTCTTGGGTTCATTTATTAAACCATTCCAAAGTGAAACCCCCAAATTATTAGTTTTAAATTGGAGAGGATTCCCAAAATTTCACATATTGGAGAATCCCAAAATTCCAAATTTCAACATAAAAAGGGCAGACCAGCACACCAGACCACCCCAAGGGCGGACCAGCGCACCCAGGCGGCCAGACCACCTAGGCGGGCCGGGCACCAGAGGGCGGGCCGGTGGGGAGTTGGGCGCTGGAGGGGAGTCGGGTCGCTGGGAGGGGAGTCAAGGTCGCTAGAGGGGAGTCGGGGCACTCCAGGGACTCACAGTACATTTGAAACTCCAAAAACTTGGATTTTAATCACACTTATGGTTGGCAGTTGACGCCACACCTTTGTTTTTAAAACTAAAATCCAACATTTGGGAGTCACAAAATATTTCACCATCTTCTACACATCCTAAACTCCATAGCCGCATCTCTCCACAAAAAAACTTGCAAAATATACTAAGCAAGAATGAGAGAGAAGAAGATGTAGTTAGGAAGATTAAGGTGACGAAATCCAACACGTGAAGCAAATTACAATAAACAATTGATTTTCTTTTGGAATAACACTATAGAAATAGATTCTTATTCTTGGGGGTTGACCCTTGGGAATAAAAAACTAATTTCTTTAGGAATAACACTATTACTAATATTCTCGTTCTTTAGGAATGTTCTACATTCTTTGGTAGTTAGTCATTAAATAGATTCTTAGAAGGTTTGGATTTTGTTGGTTTTGTTTTATTAGGTCTAATAAGCCAAAAAGAAAGAAACAAATTGACAACCAATTTCTTTAGAATTAACACAAATTCAAAAATTAATTAGATTTGAAAAGATTTGAAGATGATTTTTTGATTAAAATATTCAAATAAGCCAAAAGGGAAACAAACAAATTGCCAACCAATTTCTTTAGAATTAACACAAATTCAAAAATTAATTAGATTTGAAAAGATTTGATGACAATTTTCAATTTAAATAATTAAATCAATTTGGATTTTGGATATTAATCTAGAACCAAAGGGAAAACAACTAAAACAACTAAACTTTAACTTTCATTTATTTCTTTAGAATAAAATATTTGCTAACCAAACTAGGTAGACTAATTAAATTGCAGTATTTCTTAATTACCGGGGAATTAGGAATTAAAAGAATTACGCAATTAAATTAACACTACATAACCTTTAAATTCCTTTTTAATCAGGACAGAATTAATTGACCAACAAACGTGAGAATTATTATGGATTAGATGGAGAGCCGGGATGATTTCGATGGTGAGGTCGTAGGGGAATACTTACACATGATGATGTTTGACGACGGGACCATGGAGATTTACGCAGAGGAGGTAAACCGCTCACATTTGATTTTCATTCTCATTATTTTACTGTTAAGTTTCTTTTTACCAAATGCTTGGCATTAGATTTAGACAAAACTATAGAATAGAATAGAGTAGGATTGCTTGGTTGAATTTTAGACTAAAAAAGATAGAATTATAACCACGAAATTAGATTAGAAACACTTAAAAGACGTGACTAAAAGAGTTCATTGCTTGGAAGGCTTTCTTTTCATACCCAATTAGAAAGAAAACTCAATTAGACACAAGACCCGTGTGAAAAACTCTTAGCTCGAGGGTGGAGTTAGGAACGCTCACAGTGTACAAGACGAGGGGCTGTGCTGTTCTGGAGTGGAAGCGTTCTAAATGACGAATTTGTCGCCTGCAACGTTCGCAAGATTTTTACAAGAATGCTTCACTTCTACTGTAAAGCCCCACAGAGAATTTAATGAGGACAAAACGATTTCTTGTTTGGTAATTCTGTGTCTGCAAAATACAGTCTTGCTTTTGTGATGTAGGTGCTCAATTATTTATTTGTGTCTGTGATTGACGAAGACATACGTAAGTGTGAAATTCTCTTGAATTAGCAGAGCAGCTACTTCGTTTAATTTAATATGGAAGTCCTAGGTCATGAAGCAGGGAATAGTCGAACTGCATGCACATCGCCAAGAAGTGCATAAAAAGGCTACTATGTTGGCTTCAGTAAACCATGTGCCATTCGTTTTATACGCGGCCGTCACTGTTCAGTGACGACTGCGAAGAGAAAACGATAGTGACGTAAAAAGAAGGGCAGGTGACGACGAGGTAAACACTGTGCTCCATGTCTTCACATTCCTTTCTTACGAATAATACTGTTGTGAAAAGGCCACGTCAGGACTCCACAATTTCAGTGGCGCATCTACGCCGAGAAGAAACAAACGGCGTACTGAATGACCGTGTACGTCATATTTCCCGTAGTTTCGCTGACCGATTCAGAAGAAATTACTGATTGCACTTCTTTGCACCCCACAGAGTGACCATTCAAGAGTTCCAGAGGGCTTTCAGCAATTTCTTACTAAACTCTCGTGCTCAAAACACCCACATCTGTTGTAGTGAATAGTTGCACTTTCCAAGGTCATTTTTGCATGGAAAAATGTCTATATTCATCATTCTTCTTCAAATTCTTTTTTAAGGCAAGTCAGCTACATGCTTGAAATTTTTTGCTACATTTGGAATTTGTAGAATATATAGGAAAATGAAACAATAAGTAGAAAATAGTAGAGGATAATTTCCTCATAACTTTCATTTAATGAATCAAAATGTAATAATTAAAAGCTTTTCATGCATATATATATATATATATATATATATTTTTTTAGAATACCAATTTCAAATTTATTTTTTTGAAAACAATGATTTTTCTGATTTGTCTAAACTACCCGTTTAGTGAAAAAAACTATATATCATACAAAAGCTTTTTTACCATGCAATCAACAATTATGAAAATTGTTGGGCCTTAAAGATATTCCTCATCCTCATGTTGAGGAATTTTTTTTTATATAAAAAATAAAAATTCCTTTTATAATGAGGTGCCCGAAATTTCTATGTTGTCAAAAAATGCAACTTAGTCCTTTAGGAATTAAGGTATGGATAGTAAACATTCATTTTATGAAGTCACTTCACAAATCAAATGTTTATTCAGTATCCATAGCTTAAGTTTGGGATGATGGTAGACTTTGATATCAACTCACTTCCTTAATTGAGTTTTACTTGAAATGCTATCATCATTGTGTTTAAATTATTGTGTTTTCTTCACTCACATTCATGATATGGCTGTTTGAATGCAAATATTACAACCTTACATTGAGTTTGATACAAAAATTGGATTTGGGAGAGACACTGTATCCATAAATCTCCAGAGAACTCAAGTCTCATCTTTAGGTGAAATTCTCAGTGAGTGAGTAACTGGACATCTCTCTAGGATACTAATTTTCTTGGTCTGCTCCATTGACAGACCACCTAAGTATATATATGTAAGCATATCTTCAAATCAAACTAGTGTGCCCTGAGCTTTTCCCAGTCAAAATAAAAGTGAAAGTATCTTCTTAATTTTTTTAATTCATAAATTTTTGGAAATTCAAAATCTTTCACATTGTAGGTTCAAACGCCACAAAATAAAGCCCTTGCACCCCTCCTTGTAGATAGCTTTCCAATGGCACCAAGAGCACAACTGCGGGATGCATGGTTTTGGAGATTTCATTATAACAAACAAAACAAATAGCCTAATATATAGTTGGATGGATATAGAATCTATATCAAATACTTCAATTCATGTTCTATTCTTCATCAATGTGTGAATTAAGCTAGAAAAAAATGCTTGCAACTCCATTATCGGGAAGAATTGTCATTCACAAAAATGCAAAGTGAATAGGTTGTTTCTATTGGTAGGCAAGACTACCATCAAAGGGGGCCCAACAAGGTAAATTTGAATTTCTCTCAGATAAAAGTGAAAAAAACAACTTATTTTGTGTTGTGTCTAAGGTAAGGGAAGAGGCTCGAAAACCAGTTAGGCTCGAAAACTACTCACCCTCTGAAATGTATATTTCTAGTACATGATGCTTTTTGATTTACAGTAGTGTACAAACAGTGAACATTTGAAGGGGTGGATGGTTCTGAAGCCCTATGCCATATCGACTTCAGAAATTCATAACTAATTCTACAGAGCTCCAAAAAATATGAAATGACTTGGGTTAGATGCCTATTTAAGCTGTCTTTCTAGAAAAGTTCACTGAAAAATATTTTAAGATGTTTCACTTGCCCAAAATTCTATTCCAGCCCTTAGATGGTTGGTTTATGGACCTCCTCCCTTATATTTTAAACCTCTCCTAACTGATTTAGGGTTTGTAATTGCAAATATGAATTCAGGATTTGCAAAGAATTTTTTTGAAAAAGAAGAAGAGATTCTTGCATTTCCCCAAGGCAAATCCACCCTACAGGGCCCACCTTCGATGGCAGGTTTTAACATCATCCATGGGTAAGTGGCAAGAAGAATCTGGACCTACTTTTTACCTTTTCAAGCAAGCCTGGACAAGCCAAACTACGCTAAAAAGGGTATTTAGTGTTGGCAACTGTGGCAAGGCATATTTTTGATCGTTCCATTTAAATTCAGTATGGAGCGGAAAGGCGAAAATTTAGCAACCGGATTTGCTCAGGGAACGGGTAAGATCCAGAAGTAGTACCGGATAATGTTGTAGAGACCGGTGGCAGAATATTTCCGGTTGATTATGACGGAATACCGGAACGGAAAATTTCCGGACCCTACAGAATGGATTCTATTCAGATTCAGTCCCAGAACGGAACGGATGATTTCCGGACTTGGACCGATCGGATGGGAACGGGAACGGATGATCAGGAACGGAAGACCGGATCCATTTCTGGAAACTATATAAGGCTTGACATTTTCAATTGGCCCATTTGCTCTCAGGCGCTTCGTTGTGTGTTTTTCAACCCTCAACGTTTTCCGCCTTTCTGTGAGTTTGTTTTCTGCGCGGGTTTGGTGGCACGACTTTCTGTGGCACGGCTGTCAGTGGTAGCGCCTGGTACTTGTCAGGGCAGGCGATTGTCAGTGTTAGCAGCGGGTGTTTTGTCAGAGCGGGCAGTTGTCAGCAGCGCGGGTTTCAGACTGTGCGCTGAGGCGCTGACGTGCGGGGGAGGACTGTGTGTGTTTTTGTGCAGGTGGTTATTACGGGTGGTTTAGTTTTGTCTGTCATTGTAAGTGTGTGTGAGGAACGAGACGTGCGGCTAGGAGGGAAGTGAGGTAGTTTTCCGGATAGTTGCCATGCCGCAGCTACGCCGGAAGAGAACCGAGTCCACTACACCCCCACCCTCAGGGATAAAGCTGAAGAAAGTAGTTCCGATCATCCCTTCCACAGAGCCGGAGAAAGGCAACTTGATGGCAGACTTGACCGCAATGGGGTGTCTAGGGTTAGCAGAGATACCCTGGGGATTCAAGGAGGAGCGGATGGTGAAGGAACTAAAGGGCAAGGTGTCGAATCAGTTCGACAACACGGCGCGGGGAATGCCGCACAAATGGACGGAGGCGCATTGGAGGGCCGTGTACGGGTTCAAACACCAGGGGCACGGACCGGCCGAGAGGAAGGTAGACTTCCTCCAAAACAGGTTTCACGGCACCCCTCACCCGAAGGACGGATATCGGGTGATGGATTGTAACGAAGACAGGCATCGACGCCTGTTGAAGTTTCTGCTTCCGGTCTTGCATCCGGAAAAGCCAACCCGGGTGACAATTGGCCTGGCTAATACGATCTTCGGTGCCTTGATCGGGGACCGGAAAGTGGACTGGGGCCGGATCATACAAGAGCTGATCACTCGGTTACAGAAGAATCTGGGAGGGAGTAGGGCAACTCCGATCTCCCCCTACCTCTTCCACCTCTACCACCATCTGCAGCTCCTTTCGGATACGGAGGAGAAGACGTGGCACGCCCAGAAGATAGTCTTGACGTACGGGGAGACGTCAACGGATGATGAGGAGAGCTCCGAGTCCGAGACAGAGCGGGAGGACTCAAATAAGGGAGAGGAACCGGAAGTTCCGCTCGTGAAGCGGCAGAAGACCACACCGCCGAACACGAGGGGATCTCCTCCGGTCCGACACAATCCGGGAACGGAAGGCAGAGCGAGACCATCCGAACCGAGTCAGGCCTAACCAGCAACAGAGGAAACGGATCCCAGTGATCTGTTCGTGCAATTGACGGAAATCCTGTGCAACATCCAAGCGGATTGGGAGGTCAAGCGGATCGTCCTGGAGAACATCGCGGGGATGGTCAATGGCAAACCGGATCATACTCTCCCGACCGTGGTAGGGAATTGCATCGCCTCGCCTGCGGATCTCGCCAAGCAGGAGGAGGAAAACCAGAAACTTCAGGAGGAAGTTGACCGGTTGAAGGCGGAGCTCCTTGTTCTCAGGGACAACGAGGCCGCTACCAAGGAGATGGCGACGGAGACCATCAGACTGGTGGAGCAAGTGAAGGCGACATTCGGGGAACCCGGATCGGCTGCCATCCGGCACTAGTAGAAAAAAACAGTGACCAAATTAACAAAACTCAACACAAAAGTGTTGATTTTTTTTGTTGATTTGGACGTGTTAATTTGGGTACTTTTGAACACAAAAGTGTTGATTTTTTAACAAAAAAATGTCAAATTTTAACAAAAAAGTGTTCATTTCCTAACAAAAAAGTGTTGATTTTTTTTGTTAATTTGGACCTTTTTTAAAAATATATTTTAAAAAATTCATAAAAAATTTCAACCTCTAGGGAGTGCCACGTGGCGGCCTATCCACCTGCCACATGGCGACTATTGAGGAAATGAGGCCACCGGGGTTTGAACCCGTGACCTCGTGGTTGGAAGCCAAGACTCTTGCCAAGGCACGAAGCACTTAAGATGTGTGATTGTTGAAGAAATAGAAATGTATTTAGATAGTTCTTTCGGGTTTTTTTCAATTTTTTTTAAAAGTCAGCAGACTTTAGAGGTGATTCAGACCTAGTAAAAGAACTTTTTTAGAAAAACTTTGAACTAATGAAAGTTGAAAAATAAAGTCTTCTTTCACCTCCAACAATTTTTTTGAGATTTGGATCTTCCAATCAAAAGTTATGGACAAAAATCAGAGAGGGAGTTTGAAAATTTTAAAAATAAATGTTCATTTCCACCCCTCTCTGATTTTTGTCCATAACTTTTGATTGAAATATCCAAATCTCAAAAAAATTGTTGGAGGTGAAAGAAGAATTTATTTCTCAACTTTCCTTTGTTCAAAGTTTTTCCAAAAATGTTCTTTTACTAGGTCTGAATCGCCCCTAAAGTCGGCTGACTTTTCAAAAATCCGATTTGTGATGATTTAATTTAAAAAGAAATCTACATTGTAAAATTAAGACTCCAAAGGCTTATAAAGAAACAAAAGGATTAAAATTACACTTATATTTGAATTTGGAGTTGAGACATATAATTTTAATTATATTATTCTTTAGCGTTTTTCCTATCAAAAGTCAGTAGACTTTAGTGGCGATTTTGTCCTAGTAGATAACTTTTCAATAGAACCTTTGAACCAATGAAAGTTGTAAGATGAAGATATCTTTCACCTGCAACAATCCAATTAAGATTTAGATCTTTCAATTAAAAGGTATGGACAAAAATCAGAGAAGGTGTTTAAAAATGTAAAAAAAAATATCCATTTCTACTTTTCTTTAATTTTTGTTCATAACTTTTGATTGGAATATCTAAATCTCAAAAAAATTGGTGGAGGTGAAAGATATATCAATTTTACAACTTTCATTAGTCCCAAATTTATTGAAAAATTAATTTTACAAAAAAAATTCTTAACATTTTATAACACTGCCTCTGAAATTTATTCATAACTTTTGATTGAAAACTCCAAATTGCAAACGGTTTTTTGGGGTAAAAGATTGTTTGATTCCCCAACTTTTCTTTGTTCAAAGTTTTTTGAAAAAAGTTCTTTTTCTATGACAAAATGACCTCTGAAGTCTGCTGATTTTACACAATACCGAATAGTGAATGATGAATTTAAAAAAAAAAAAAAGTATTGTGCATAGAACACTAACTATGGTGATTCAAACATTTTTCAAATGAAGAAAACTAATTTGAGACACATATATGTGAAAATGAACAAAAAAGTGTTGATTTTTTTGTTACTTTTGAATTGCAGTATCCAAATCAACAAAAAAAAGTGTTGATTTTGACAATGTGTACTAGAATCAACAAAAAAAATGTGAAAATGGACAATGCAGTATCCACTTCAACAAAAAATTGTTGATGTTTTGTTAATTTAGTCACTATTTTTCTAGTAGTGCGGGCTCAACTGTTTGACGAGGAGGTGCACAAGGAGAAGAAGCTATCCGGAAGTTGGATAGTCCAGATTCTGTCCGACTTCTCCGAGAAGGTGGAGACAACTCTGGTAAAGGTTCGAGAGGCAGCCGAACGGATGGAAGACTGTAGCCGGAGACTGACGGAAATTCCGGTCAGACTCTCCGATCTGTCTCTTCCGGATCTTTCCGAAGGGTTGCCTCAGAGGCTAGGGAAGGACAGGACGCCGCAATCCAAGAAGTCGGAGCAAGCATCAACGGGCAACCGGGAGGCGGCAATTCAGTTGTCGGAGTCTCCTGTGAGTCCGGATACTGGAGCTCCGGTTGCAGTAGACGGAGAACGGAACCGGAACCTCACTGAGGTTTTCGAGCAAATTGGCAGGGCAGAAAGCCCAACTATAGGTTCTAGGGTAGCGGAGCCGGATACGTAGGTGTTAGGATTTCCTGTATTTTTAGTTTTTGACTTAGGAACGGATCAGGAAGTAATCCGGTCCGGTTTAGGAACTTGGAGCAGGTTGGAATCCGTTCCGGTTCAGGAGTAGGTAGGAACGGATCCGCCGAGCGTTAATCGCGGCGGACTTGTATGGCGCTTTTTCGCTTTTTGCCCATTATTTAAGTCAGTCCCCTCGCGGTGGACTGGGAGTCTTTCTTTTGCATTTTCCTTGTGTATTTTATTCTCTCTCGCTTTGCGTGTGTATCTCCCGAGGTTGGTAGGGCGGCGTGACGCGGAGTTAGGAAGACGCAAGTGGTTTTACAGTTGACATTCTCCCTTTGGTACTTATTTTCCGTGTCTAAGTATATGAAAACGGTTAGAGAAGAGTTGGGAGTGTAATTCTAGTGCCTCAGCGCTTCTAGGACTTAAGATTCCGGGTGAGAAAGCCGTTGTTAGGCTAGACGAGAGGGAGGGATTCCTTAGTCGTGCTAGAGCTCCTGGGTGGGAAACCCAGTTGAGTGTCCGATCTCCTGTGAGGTCTCACCGTCTTTGTGGCAAACGGAAAAGTTCTGGGTGACGTTGGAACGGACGGGTACACTTGCAGCCACCTGACTCCACAGGAATGGAAAGTAGTGCCAAAGTCGTTGTAGTATGAGAAGATCGTACGGGGGATCTCTGTGTGACCTACAGTCCGGATTTCTATCTGCACTGTTGTGAGGGATCAAACCGGATCTGGAGTAATTTTAGAGTTAACGGGTAGAAAGTGGGTCTTCAGCCACTATAAGTCACGGAAGGAGCGGTGGGCCTACCGCTCACAAAATCAAGCGGCGACCCCTCTGATGGTAAAACAGAGGCAAAGCTAAACCGGATCAAGGAACGGGTGTAGACGGATCATCCGGAATGGATTGATCTAGAGAGGAAACCAAGAGCGGAATCCGTTAGGGAGCGGATCCGTTGCAGTCTGATGGAACGGATAAATTCCGGAAAGCCAGAAGAGTCAAGGAGCGGATCCTTTCCGGGCCAGATTGTTAGAAAACCGGTTTTGAACAGGATAACGGGTTGTTGTTTTCGGGTTGTTTTGGTGTTTCCGGTTCTAAATCTAGAAACCGGATTGTAGAGTTTCAGGGCTGTCCTATCTTAATCGATTAACTAAGCCAGATACTTCACAGAATCTCGTGGGTTCGATCTTTAGAGTCACTTAGTTATACTCTACAGTGATTTTTGTGAGTATAATGGGGAATTTACTTACCCTGTGTTGCGACAGCAACACTATTTGCGAACCATGACACTAAATATCATTTACCCTACTAAAGTAAGTAACACTAAATGTAATTTCTAACACTAAAAGTACTCTATGATAAATCTGAAATATGAAGAGGTTTACATTTTGTGTTAGAAGGTAAAAAAAGAATTTGGAAAGAAAAAAATCTGAAATCTGAATCCTTAAGTTATTACAAAGTCTAAACCTGGATGAAGTTGAAATTGTTGCAACAAGGAGCAATGGAGCAAGTGGGAGCGGGAATAGGCGGGAGATTCAAACCGCTCACGGGAGGCGGGAATGCGGGAGTATAAACTACCCCCCCCCAAAAAAAAAAATCACACTCAAGGAATTGTAAGTGCGGAGAAGTGGGATAGCAATAGAAGAGAAGAAGCCAAGCTGGAGGCAAGGCAACCAAGTCGAAATGGAAGAGAGGCCCAAAAGGCAACATACAAGGTGAGGTCGCGAAAGCAAATTGCAAAGGAAGTCCAAAGAAGAAGTCGAAAGAAGGAGATGACAAAAGCGAAGACAACACAAAGGCGGCGCATTGAAGTTTAGCACTACACTAATCGTTCTAAAATTGACATTTAGTGTAGGGTCAAGTAGGGTGGTAATTACACTAAACGTAATCCAACACTAAATATTCTTTTTAGTGTACTTACTGAGGGACACATGCATTTCACTTTCTATGAACACACAAAAGTACATGATGTAACAAATACTTTGTTTGTAACATCAAGTTATGGTTGAAAATTTACATCACAACTTTTTTTAATATGATAGGCACCCCAAAAACTCACTACTAGAAAATCTGTGTCCAAATCAACAAAAAATTAGCAAAAAAGTGTTGATTTGGTCTAACACTTCTATGTTGATTTAGTGCAGTTGACTTGGACAGTATGTAGCAAAACCTTGTTAAATTTTTTGTTAAATTTTTTGTTGATTTGGTCATGTTGTAAAATAATTTGAAAAAAATTTAAATTGGAAGAACCAATCAACATTTGACATGTGGCAATCCATGTGCACCAAAATGACACGTGTCATCCATGCAAGTCCAACACCTCGGTCAATGTCCACATGGCAATCAACATTGACCGCCACCTCAATGGGGAGTTGGCATGGGGGTTTGAACCCCCCACCTCACGGTTGGGAGGGAAGGGTTCAAACCACCAAGCCACCTCCAAGTACTCATGAACACTTTTGAAGTTATTTAGTATATAAATCTTTTTAAACCCGCCAATGTTCAATTTTTGTAAGTTCAGCTGACTTCAGAGCTCATTTAGGCATAGTAAATCAATTTTTTTATAAAAACTTTGAACTAATGAAAGTTGGAGGTTGAAGTCAAGTTTTACCTCCAAAAATCCTTTTGTCATTTGGAGATTTTAATAGAAAGTTATGGCCAAAATTCAGAGACAGTGTTAAAAAATGTCAATTTTTTTTTTCAAAACACTGTCTCTGAATTTTGGCCATAACTTTATATTAAAAGATCCAAATGACAAACGGATTTTTGGAGGTGAAACTTAACTTCAACCTCCAACTTTCATTAGTTAAAAATGTTTATAAAAAAGTTTATTTACTATTCCTAAATGAGCTCTGAAGTCAGATGAACTTACAAAATCCGAGTTGTGAATGGTTAATTCAATTAAAACTTTTCATGTTATAAAAAACTCAAACCATATTGATTTAAACATATCTCTAATTTAAGACAAATTCTAATTTGAAAACTCTAATTACTCAGAATTAACCAAAAAAGTTTTTTTTTTTCTTAAATTGGACATTGTTTTCTCAAGTCCACAAAAACATCCTATTAGGTTATAGAAAAATGAACTATGAAGAAGTCAAAGTGAAGTTTTAAATCAATAAGTTTTGTAAAATGTAAGATTATAGAAACTTTGCTTAATTAAACACATTTTGACATAGTAATAATAAAATCTTTCTTAAATATACAAAGTATAGTACAATTGTTTAGAAATATTGGACAAATTAGTTATTCCTTAAATTTAAATATTTTGAAATCGATGTCTCTAAATTTTAATAAACTTTGGAGGCGATTTCAACATAGTAAAACATATTTTTTGGTGAAAAGAAGTTTTATAAAAATTTGAGAAATTAAATTAAATTAAATCTCTGAAAACCCGTTTGTAATTTTGAAATTTCAATAAAAATTCATGAACAAAATTCATAGTGGTAGCAAGGAACAATTTTTTTGAGATTTTCAAACACTCTCTTTGAATTTTGTTCATAACTTTTTATTGAAGACATAAAATCATAAAAGAATTTTTGGAGGTGAAATTTTGTTTGATTGTACAACTTTTCTTAGTAAGAAGTTTTTCCAAAAAAGATATTTTACATTTTTACCATGCTTAAATTGCCTCCAAAGTCTGCTGAATTAACAAAACATTGAATTGTGAGGGATTAGTTTTATTTAAAAAGTTCATGATACAAAGATTTCAAACTATGATTATTTAATTATTGCCTAAATAAATAAAAATTTACTTAAGAAAAATTTAAGTCAATTGCAACAAACATTTGTTAATTTTTTTGTTGATTTGAACACCATACTATCTAAATCAACAATTTTTTTTGTTGATTTGGACACTATACTATCCAAATCAACAAATTTTTTTGTTGATTTGGATAATACAGTGTCCAAATCAACATAAATTTGTAAAAACGGTCGATACAGTACCCAATTCAACAAAAAGTTGTTTTTTTTTTGTTGACCTGGACATCATTTTCTACTAGTGACTGGAACTGTGCTTAGTCCATATTATTAAGGTGGTCAAATTTCATAATTATTTCTTGTTGGTAAGCAAATTGAGGTTCGAATGCACTAAAGAATGTGACATTTGAATACCACATACAAAGTTATGAAGGGTCAAAGTTTTCTTGATAGAAGTTCTAAAGTAAACAATGGCATTAGCATGATTGGGTAATTATTTTGAATTTATAAGAGTTTATAATATTCAAATCTTATTGTAGAAGTAGCCAAATGTTTAGTTCAATAAACTTATTTCATATGGATTAATATGCGGGTTATTTTGCTAATTTTCAAGTCAAACAAGTGATGCAAAGTATTTTGTGATGAAATTGTGTCAATTTAAGAGAAAAGTGTTCAATAATGCTTAGGATTTAGAAACATTAGATACTAGTAGAAACATTGATATTAACATTTATTTATAATCACTACTAAACTTCATAACATTCAATAGTATTTAAAATGCCTATCCTTCACTATTTTGAATCACCATCCATAAATATCATCTTCAAACATAACTTCAACTTTACCACCTAGTTTCAATTCAAAATTATTGTAGGGGACATGACATTTCAGTTAAAATCTAATAATGATGAGAACCCAACAATCTCCAAATCAACTAATATAAAATCTAATAACTTGATTACTTCATCAATTCTCTAGACTAACATTGCCATCTCCCATACAAAATCTCAAAAACCTTGCTTCAATTTTAAAGCAAATAGACCAATGGTGAGTGAGCTTCCATTGTACTTGCAACATATATGCTCTAACTATTGGATGAGTGCAACAACCTTTTTTTTTACTTTTTGAGAAAGTGCCAAGATGGCAATTACTTCAAATTTGGTGAAGCATTGTATTTCTATATTCATCCATCTTTTAGACTTAAAAATACTTTAACATCATATTCAAACACTTTTTCATCTAAATTTGGCAACTTCATCCATATTTTAAAGAGAATTGAATTTTTTTTGGCAAAAGAAGATTACTTTTATCTAGTGAAAAAAGATATTTATTTTGAAATGGTGCAATCTAGCCCTACAATGCTGAAAAAAAACCCGATTGGAGTGCAATGATTGCTTCGTGTGTGGTTAAATGTACAATTAAGTTAATAGTAATTTCATTGCAAAGTTGTGACTATACTCTGCTTCATTTCTATTCACTAGCATTTCATGACGTGCATTTGTAACTATTGAAGAGTGTGGAATATTCCACACCATCTCATCTTCTAGATGAAATGATGTAGAATATTCCACATCACTCTGTTGGAGGAAAGACTGCTTTAGAATGTTATGCTTTGGACAACATTTTTTTGATAGAATTTTTTTATTTATTCAATCTATTGTTTCCTCTGCACAATAAATAAAGTCGCTTTTCTCATTCTAAGTTACGAATAGGACCATTGCAATCTTAAATTAGAGCATACAACGACAGTCCCTCATTGTTGAATCCTGCTACGGTAGTGTTTCGCCTCTTACTAACAGTTCAAGCTACAGACTTATACTAACATACGGAGTACTCTACGTCGCAGGAGAAGAGATTTCATACCCTCACAAAATTGGCGAGCACCCAGGGAACAAAATCCTCGTTGTCCACATGAGTGCCACAAATCCAGACACCCCAATTTCTCTCCCGACCCTCACTTACTGATACCCATCAATCTGAACAACTCCCGTCCAACACATCCCCACATACGATCAATCACTTGACTGAAAACAATCCCAAATGAACTAACGTAACACATTCCCTTCCCTCATCAATTAGCTTTGAAAATGCTGACCAGGCCAAACCCTGCCTTGTTCACATGGAGTTTCTTTTCAAATCCCGAAAGGAAAGACAGGAAAAAGAAAAGATCTAAGTTATCAGTTCAGATGCTACCACAGACTCGAAGTCCTCCTATCTCTAGAAAACAGAATGGCAGCCTGCTCATGAACACTCACTAAGGTACTCTCTCACAGTCTTAGTTGAAGTTGTGCTTCCTCCTGCAAGGAAGGAATGGTCTTGAGTGGGTGACATTCTTGCTAGCGACATTCCAATTGCAAGCTGTGTTCATGATGCTCCTCAAGCTCTCATCATCATCATCATGGAGCTGCGGCTGTTGGAAGCAAAGAACTTGATCCTGATGATGATGGCCCCGCCGTGATTTTCGAAATTTGCTTGCAAAAACACAACACTCAGACAGACACACTACATTCAAAATACTCACTAACGTAGTCTTCTGTTTTGCCGTCCATCCTCTGAATCAAGCGACCAACACTGTTTTCTACACATTCTTGCGTATTCCCAGCAACTCCACTCACCATATTTTGCTGTCTGTTTGTTGCAATGTGGCATGGTTTCTGTTCCGTGGTGTCCTTCAAATTGACGCCTTCATTTCTATGTGGGTTTACGAGAGCTTGAGTTTTGAGAATTAGTGGTTTCTTGTGGGGGTCTTTTGTCTAAAGATTCCGTACTTTCGCCCTCAATTCAGGGATTTTAGTGATGGTGGTGGACGTGCGCCGTGACGGGGGTTTGCGTGAGTTCCTGGTGGCGGGGTTTTGGTTGTGGAAGTGCACGACGGCGGTACCGGTGGTGGAAGGGGTTGTAGGAGGAGATCGCAGAAGAGAAAATTGAAGAGCGAACAGGGCGGGCAAGCGGGGTGGAGAATTCGATTGCAACGGGGCAACAAGAATTGGGAGTTTCCGTCAGGTAAGCCCCGAGTTCATAGCCCACCAAGAAAATATAGAGTCTTGTATTCCGTGTACCCGAGGTTTGAAACGGAGCCCAATAATGTTGGTCATCTTGTCAGGGCTTGCAGGATTCTTGCAGAGAGAGGGAGAATGTGTTTGTTGGTTTCAGGGCTTGATGGACTCTTGCGTAGAGAGAGAGAGTGGTTTGTCGGTTTCAAGGCTTGATGGTTTGTCTCTGAGCATTGCACCGATTCTTCTGTCTCAGCACGCAACGCCTGGTATGGCGGATCTCGATTGTTTTCAGTTTCTTTTTCCGCTCGCTTTGCGACTTCGTCTGCCAGAGGCGGCATAGCTTCTTTTCTACTCCTCACTAGCTTTTTAGTTACGTTCCAATTCAATGGTCTTGGGCTCCAATCCGTATCTTTTGGGACGGCCCCACACGCATGTCTCGTTGTTATCGAGTAGCTTTTGATGCTCTCGTTTCGTGTGGATAGAGATGGTGATGGCAACTCGTGTAGCGACCCGTGAGTGAAGACGTGGTAAGCATCGCTTTAGGAAAGACATCCCAGCTTAGGGGTTTAGGGCGGGTACCGGTAGTCTGTTGAAAATGGTTGTCACAGTACTTGAGCCTCCTTTCCTGAGTGTGCCAGGTCGTCTGTACACAGGATTTTGTTGTTGTCATTACAGGATACTATCAAGCTTTGATGGTATATTGATTTCGTTCCTCAAAGATTCAAGATTCCTAAGGAGGATTCTGGTGGAGACGAGAATATGGTGAGTTTCTTTTTGCCGAATTGGACACTGGAGCAGTTCTCTCATGGATTTTAATGACTGCTTGGTTCACTCATGTCTAATAGAGTCCCGTTGCAGTGGAAAATTCCAAGGGTCTAAGAATTTGTTGCTGTTTCAGTGCCGCTCGAGGGCAATGGATCTTTCTTTAGTTGACCTCAGAGCTGTGGAAGGCTAAACCTAGAAATTGTGACCCCTTGGCTTAGTCTGGACACTTTGTTATTGTTTTCTTGATTGGGCCACGAGGTTCTTTGCATGCTGAACACTCGCTGATTTCGACAACGTACTCAGCTGGAGTAGCATCCGAATATCATTTGAAAGGACCAATTTGCTGAAGAACACAACTATGACATTTTCTGTCATCTACAGTTAGATAGCATTGATCTGATTCTCCGATCGGACGAGGATGACTATCTGATTGTGGTTTAATGAGTTGTAAGGCACCTTTGTTTTGTTTTGTTTTTTGAAACAAATGAACGAGTTCATTGCAAAGATGTAAGGCACCTTTGTTTCTGGGAAGCGCTTCTAGCGGTTAAATTCAAGGTCATGGTGACGGGACCGTAATTACCTTTGCTGCCCGTCACAGAACTGGCGTCTGCGGGAGAACATTAATGGCTATGCGGCTCCTACTGTGATACATATTCGCAGACGTTAATGATTCAAGTTGACTGGGACTGTCAGACCACGCCTCATCTGGAGCACTCGAGATGGGTATCTGTTGTGCAAAAGCTGCTCCGCCGAAACAAAAGGATGAAATACTGAGTTCAAAGTCATCTGCGGTTGTGCCAGCGTCGTCCTCTCCAACTTATTGTGAACCAACAACTCCGAGCGAAACAACTCCGGGTGATACAGACGCGGAGAGTAAACTTCCGAGAGTGCAGCTGATTGGAGATGTCTTGTGTCCCTTCACATTGCGTGTTTTGATTGCGTTGCAATTCAAGGTGAAGTACCTTAACCGCTTGGTACCTTATCATCTCATCATTAATAGAAATTGAATTTTTCTAAATTTGAAAAGGACGTAGCCTCTATTAAGGATGATTTCCAGGATAGAGGAAATACCAGAGGGACCTTCACCCGATCCGAATGCTTGTGTTATTCACATGCCGTGTTCCGTACTTACAGGGTATCTTCGTAGACGCAACCTGGCTTACATCTAGGGACTTGACCGATCTCAAACTACTCAACATAAGCCCGAACGGCATATACCCTGCATTGCAGTATGGTCATCACAAAATCATTGGCTCGACGGACTTGATGCTGGATTACATTGAGGAAACCTTTCGAGATCCGTCATTGATCCCCAAACCTCTAAGAGGCGTAGTCGAGAAATGGGTAGCTTTTATTCGGGATGAGTTCAGCCCTATCGTCGAACAGTTACTCTATGATGGAAGTCCCTTAGTGCAAAGAGATGTGAGGCCAAGCCTAGAGTCTGCCTTTGTGAAATTGGACAGTGGTAAACGGGAACATGGAAAACATGGCCGTTTCTTTTTGGGGAACCACTTTACTCTTGTAGATGTCTATCTCATTCCTACTCTTCTTCTAGTTGACATTTCTAAGTTTTTTCGTGGTATTGAGATTGGGACTGTGCACTCTCATCTGCTTACTTATAGCCGAGCGATGCATTCGTTTCCAAACTATGCTCCAGTGGGGGTCGATCTGGAATTACTAAAAGGAGCCGTGGCAAAAGTGTTGGATGAGAGGGCTCCACCGCCTCTCATAGTCATGACTGTATTGCAGCACAAAAGCGTTTTGTGGCATTTGGAAAAGCTTGTTGTTCTCGCTGATAGTTTACCTTTAAATAAAATTGAGGTAGAAGTAGGCGAGTCCGGAAGACGGGGACCGGGGAAACAGCAGCAGCGGCTTTGGAAGGTGTATGGACGTCTAGTGGACTTGATGCAAGAACATGCACAAATGGAAGAAAGGGTCATCTTCTTCGCAATAGACTCCACAGAGGAAGGTATGCAAAAAATTCTTTACAAATTGAGTTCTATAGCTTAAGTTCACCCCAATCTTCCCGTTCTTCAAGCTTGATTAGCAAGTAGCCCGATTAAAGCAAGCAAAAGGTGGCTTGACATTTGCATGTCCACGCTTCAGGAATGAGCGAATCAGCTCTCTCAGATCATGCGCGAGACCTCCCGATAATGAATGGCATACGTGAGGACATAAAGGGGGTAATGGCATTGGAGCAAGGTTGCGCTGACCATCTGGATGCTTTGCAAGCTCTTGCTGCTCGATTGAGTGCTTACCAAGTGAGCATATGTCAAGACCTCATGCATCTCTGTTGCTTTTACCATATGTATGATCAACTAGGCAAGCTTCGGCTTACCCTTGATGTGATCTGAAGGTTTTGGATCTTGGTTGTTTGATAATCTGCTACTGGAATGACTGAAATAAATTTCTAGTAATGCTAATCTTGAGTGAAAGGCTCGTGAAATCTTCCATGTGCCTGTGGAGTTGCCTGCAAGGTTAGTCTAAAGCGTTTTTGAATTAGGTGTAGAATTAATTGTACTCAATCATGGGTATTGCCTTTGCAGAAGAACGTTGTGGAACATTTCCATGAAGAAGAGAGGGATCTGTTGCCACAACTGAATATAGCCGACCTTGGGAGGAAATTGCAGGAGGAAATGGTGACCCAGTGTTATGCAGTCATGGAGGAGTCTCATGGGAGGCTACTGCCATTCCTTCTTCAAGGGATTCAGCCTCATGAAGTATATCAATATCTTGGACTCTTCCAAAAGGCATTTGAGGGAGGAAAGAGCCGAATTTTTACAAGAATGTCCTTCTGCTTGAAGAATGCAGACGAGGAATTCAAAGACGTTTGTAAATTGGCGCAAGAAAGGATTGCGGAACTCATTGCTTCTGCCAATGACGAGGTTGCTGGGTCGTGACAAGCGCCAAATGCTTCAGCACTGGTTTGGGTGTCTCGGTATTAAAGCTAAACTCAACGCAACTCGGGGGTTGTTGTTACTTAGGTCTAGGCTTGGTGGATACCATGCCACTGCTGAGGGTAGGATGCAATGCTCGTACAAGGTCTCCAATGCAATTATCACTGAGGTGATAGTGGGTGCATGATACGGTCTTGTGCCGGTCCGCTTTGTGTCGATACTTGTTGACAACGGTGAAGTATTTCATGAGATCTTCGTAGAACCCTCCATCTCTTTTTGCACATAAGTAGACCCAGATTGGCAGAGCATATGTGGTCATCCCAGAGTATATGTACATTAGAGTGTAGAAATAGGTCCTGCTTGTGGGGATAGCTGATGGTTCACAATTTCATAGTCCTATACATTCCATTATTTGTTGGTTCCGTGATGGTCCATAAATGTAGGAAACTATAAAGTCCCTCATGTGGAAAGCAGGGCTATGTTAGCCAGGGGTATCATGTACAGTACATCCTGCGTTGACAGTGTCGATTGCCGTATGTTGCTGGTGATTTAAGGCTAGATATTGGGGATGCCCATGTAGAGTTTGGGCTCCTCCTGTGTCGAAGTTATAGCTGATTACCATTGTCGTTGCAAACATGGGTGCATTCTTGCGGTATCTGTAAGGTTGTGTTCTGTTCAAGGCATCTTTATACAATTCAATTCCAGCCCTTCGAATTTCGTATTGAATTGTGTATTTGTAATGTGTCATCATGTTCGTATGTTGAGAAGACTGCTCGACATCGACATTGATAATTTTGCTGTGATTTGCAGTTCAGAAACTCGGCTTGCTAGAGTTTCTTGTCATTACGTTAACATGTTCTTTTGAATTGGGTTCACGTGCAGTAGATTAACACCGTTTTCTGAGAATTATATGGCAGAGTTTGTGATGAGTTTGTAATGGATAAGAGTTTCTTTGGAGGTCCCTGCCAACGCATATATATAGGCTAAGCCACTACGCCAATGTTAGGCATCTGTGCTCGAGGGTTTATCGCTGTAAGGACGCAGCCCCTGTGACCGAGGTAGTCACCCAAAATTCTTCAATTCTTGGACCAATAGGTGCATTCACTTCTTTTTTAGTAACAGTGTAGTCATTCATCGGGCCACTTCGGTCCGCAACGTCGTTAAGAGGGTCAGTTCGAAGTCTCATTTGTTTCATATTGGTTGGCCGTGAGATGGAGCAACTTATCTTGTTGAACAAATCATTGAAATTGTACAACTTGGTGCAATGGAGGCTTAATCCCATAAGGGAGGGCAGTCATTGTAGAATGAGCCTTTGGAGTATTGTGTGAAGCATTTGCTTTAAAAAATCTAAAAGCACTTATTGGAGAAGAGACTACTATGCAATACCTCCCCTTCTCACATAAAATTCCAAGGATGAACATCTACACTTTATTCTAGATAAAAGGATTCTTTAGCATCCATTTGACATCCATTGGCATTTTCTTTTCATCATCTTTCTAGGGTTAATTTACACTAGGTTTGATCAAATGCATATTCTAATTTATGTGTTGTCACTTGTGTGAAGTTATATTTGGTATGCATTATTCAAAATGGTATAATTTTAATGGATTTGAACCCTTTAAGGCCCATGGTTATTTTAGGTAGAGTAAGATTATAGATAGAATCTTTAGCAATTGTGGAATATTGAGGATAGAGGGATTCAAGTGAAAAAATTTATCACACCAAATTAGAGAATAAGAGATAGACAATAGATTTGCAAAAAATTAGGAAGATCCATTGTTGCAATTGCAAGAATTTAGCATTTCCTAATACTCTATACAATATTGTCAACATTGATGGATGAAAAATGCACTAATACAAGCATGTAGCATTAGCAAATTTATAAAATTTTCACTTCAAGGACCATTGGATTTGGTAGACATCTTGTTAACAGTTCATATAGAACAATCAACATTGAAAACACCTATGCATCATACATCATATGCATTATACATCATATGCATCATACAATAATTCTCTATATTTGTATTCATATAATTGTCCATTCAAAATTAATACAAGTTCAAGAATGCTTCTTTTGTGAATGATCAACATTTACATAGGGGTAGTTTTAACCAATGTCTACAACATAAGGTAGATAAAAGACTCACATTGTTGACCATTATTCCTAAAAGTACTAAAAACATTACTATACACTATACATATATAGTATTGTATTCTATATTTCTAGAAAGTGCTTATTGATTTGTGCTCACTTTGTAATTTTTTTCTGCCAAAACACTTCCAAAGTTGTTCAAGATGGAGAAGGGGCACATCTTTTGCAATTCCTCTTATGTAATTATATAGAGATTGGCAAGCATAGCTATGTATAAATGCACACAATTCTTGCATGCAATTGCATTTTTTAGATTAGATTGTTCCAATTCATTTCCTATAAAAAAAAAATTAAAAACCTCAATTTCCTAATTCACTTTGATTCTTTTAAGAGGATGAACTATTTATGTTTTTTTCACTCTAAAAATTAATTTATGATTCTTTGGGTCTTAAAGGGTTAAAGAAAGAAGACTTTTAAATTTTGAATAGTAGTTCTTATATAATATTCAAGGGAAAATGATTAAAAAAATAAAAAAATAAGCTACATACTTCAAATTTGATAACTTTTGATAATGTTATACTAAAACTTTTATAAAAAGAGCTAAAAATGAGATTTCTAATAAATTCCAATACCTTAATTAGAAAAAATCTTAGAGTATGTAGTAGAACTATCACGTGTTGCATAAAGAACATTAAAATCTTAAAAGTGAGAATTTTTCTATTAAAATTCTACCAATTGCTTTTCATGATAGAGTTTGAAGCGATTTGGAGGCATAGTAAGTTTTGCAAGAATGACAATATGATCATAGTTTGCAATGACCATGTCCAAATCCTCGATATTATTATTGTTTAATTTTAGCTCTGAACATGACAATAGTCAAATGAGTGTAAATCTTGTAGTACATAGGCAACTTGAATGATAATTGTTTGAATGCCCCATTAATAGGGTGTTGAGTAGTGTACAACCATCAATATTAATATAGACAAATCCCAAGGTAAAATTAGTTTAATGTAGGTATAGTAGTAATAAAGTCCAATAACTAGCATTATTAGAAGGATATTTTTAGATGATAATTAGGAAACATGAAAATCATGAAGTGGGTGTTAGAATATAGCCACAGCTATTGTAGAATTGAAATTGAATATAAATTCTTTGCGGTGCTCTTCATCTCTGGCCTAGCCAAGTGGCCCATTGCAATATGGTATAGGCAATCCTCCAAGAGGGACAAACTCTAATACCAAAAAATCCAATTTATTTTCTTTAAATTTTACCAATGGAGCCTTTGGCTAATTAAATTCTTGATAATCTTAAAATTATTGAAGTACCAACAAATCCAATTTATTTTTCTTTAACTTTTTACCAAAGTAGCCTTGGACTAATTAAATTCCTTATAATCTTAAAATTGTTGAAGTATTTATTTGTTGCAGGACTTGTAGGACAATAAAATTCTACTACAATATACACTGTTGAGAAGTTCAAGGTTCAAATTTTCTATAGAAAGAAAAACAAAACACAATTATTTTTTTAGTAAGGAAGTACTCATAAGAATGCATACCACTTACAAAAACTTATTATATTGAATCCAAAATGTTCACTTTGCTTCCAAGACCATTCATTATTTGCATTTAGGAATGAGAAGGCAAGTTCCTTATATATATGTGAGGAGAAGTGGTAACCATTAGGAGGGATTTGAGGGCTTCTGAGGGCCATTTTAGGGGCTGTTCCTGAAAGTTGTTGGAGAATTGCTAGCTATTGTCAGCCGTCAATTAACCAAAAAAAGCCTTTTTTTTTGTACATCCTAGAACTAGGCACTTATCCAATCGTTCCCATTTTGTATCTCAGCAATTTTCAAAACCATTCCATACATGACACCTCTGAGTCATATCAATATTTTGTAATCACATTTTAGAGCTTTTTAAAGCAAATCAAAACATACTTGGGACCTACACTTTGAAAGTATTGGCCCTTTGCTAAGTAAAATTTCAACAAAGCCTATGAGAAAATATCATCACATATAGGCTAATAATCTTACATACTATGATGTTAACTTCTATAACACAAGAAGTTTCCATCCATCTTATTCTAAGACAAATATAGGGAGAGAAATGTCTCATAAAAATTCAATCTTTTCTTGTAGGTAGTAAGCCTCACCTGCATCCATAACAATCAACATCAAATTATGAGGTTAGTAGTTGTATGCAAGGTGTCTTCAGTTTACTAACAATGTACTATTGTTCTCACAAGAAAAAACAGAATCATTTTACCACATCAATCTTCACCATCACAAAAAGCATGTATATACTAAGCAACAAATCATGAACACAACTACTGTTATTATACTGTGAACAAGCCACTATAAGAAACTTGTGTTTTAGATGACGAATTTTAGGTGACATCCAATGATGCAACCCGTGTTTTTATGTCCAAACTAACGTCTGCCATAACATCAAGATGTTATGGCAGACGTTAGTTTGGACATAAAAACACGGGTTGCATCATTGGATGTCACCTAAAATTCGTCATCTACAACATAGGTTTCTTATAGTGAGCCATTCCACTTGTCTCCAACCACCATGAGGTTAGCCATAGAGTGTATCTACAAATCATTGTATAGCTTTTAGCTTGGTCATGCTCACTTGTAACTTCAGCAACAAAAGCTCAAAAAAAACAAGGAGGTAAAAACAACCCAAACAGCATCCCATACTGAGTTGAGCGAAAAGGCCACAACAAAGACTTTTTTAACAATTGCGGGAAGTTGTGCCATTGGCTGCCCGCTAGGTTGGTGAGGCGCCTTTTTGGTGTCTGCACCCCACCCTAAACCCACCTATCTGGCTACAGTGCCGAAAATTTCAAGGTGTTTCTAGCGACTTACCTATGGAAACAAAATTTCACTATTCACTTGCTTGGCGAAGCTCCCTCTTTCGATGACGCTCTCTATTGCAGTGATGCTCGTGTGGCGAATAAAACATTACTTAGGGGAGTCAAAACCCAACCGTAAAGGCCTTGCCCAATGCAACAAGCAATCCCCCCCCCAACCAAATTAGTGAAATGTGATAATGAAACTCAGAAGTCAAAACTTGCCACTATAATAGAAACAAACTACTTACATTTCCACTCCTTGTCGACTTCTCTCCTCCCGCCATGAAATTACCGCCTTATTGATCAGAAACGTTTGAAGAGTGAAAAAGTCTTGTGAAAACAATTTCACACAAGTATCAATGTGCCCTACAAGGCGGTTTAAGAGCTTTGACTTTATGAAGCTGAGAGTCGAGAAGGTTCGCTCATCAGCAACACTGTCCAAGACTGCCATAATGGCAATTTTAGCCACCTTAAAAAACTCAGAGAACCAATTAAGCATGAGGGCATTTTGCCCAATCCAAAGCCACAGTTTTGTGAGAGGGTTTTGGTCTCTCGATTCCTGCATCGCTCCCTCAGCATGCGATTTTATTGTCAATTTAAACAAAGACATCTACAAGGCTAAGAATTTTCCATCAAATAATGGATCCACATGTTGATAATCGGGCTTATTGGGTGACCCAAAGTTCACTTGTTGAACAATGCCAAAATGTATCCTCAAAGTCTTAATATGCAAGGCGAATAGATCCTCACAGTTAGCTTGCATTTAATACTGGGGGAATACAACCTCTAAAGCATTCATGAATTCAACCTCGGGAAAATGCGAATCCAGTTCTAGTGACAACATTTCTACCACATCTCGGCATTGACCCTTCACCGAGGATTAGTGCCGCTAAATCCTGCCTCATTATCAACAACTACACATAGACACAAACAACCCACTAGTTTCTAAGCCTTTACAAGGAACTAACTTCTAAGCATTTAAACATTATAAAAGAAATCTAGAAGTACAAGTAAGAAGAAAAGTTAAAATTTTAGCACTATCTTATTTTTTTGCCATTCACAGGGCAGATGGAATGAACTGCATAAGTGTGGCTTGAAATGCGGAAGGCCAAGGTCTCAACCCTGGTATTGAGGTCAGTGGACCATTCTTAGCTTATAGTATAAGAATGATCATGCAAGATATCATAAAACATCTTGAAATGTTATTGTTGCCAAGCAATTTTAGGGTCTGAGTACATCATGTAAAACTTTGCTTGGCAGATCTTCACTACAGCTACATAGTCACTGACAAAAGCATCATCAGATTGGACAAACTTCATTAAAGCATTCACGGAATCCAAAAGAGGCATGATACAAGGCAGCCCAAGCAAGGTGCCAATGTCACACAACAGATCGTAATTTTCCCAAGCTACCTCCAGTGCCACTGCCTATTTTGCCGTTTGTTGCGACCCCTTGACAGCAATGTCATCGCACATTTTGACTACAAGAGTCTTGTACTCATCCATAACCCGTTTCAAAAGTTCTAACAAGGAGATCCACCTTGTCTTCATGTTTCAGAGCATGCGTCGTCCTTCTGTTTTCACAATGTCAACAAGTTTTTGGAATTCTGAGTGTTGCTTCGGATTGTGACTAAAATATGAATACATCACTTGGCATAGTGCCTCTAACTTTGCCACAACATGCAAGTTGGAAAGGGGCTCAATGGCCAAGTTCGTCCGATGCGCCATACAATGCACGACAAAGAAAAACGGTGCCATATGCTTCACCATTTGAACTGTTATCCCATTCCTAGAACCCTGAAAAAGTGTCACCCCATTTGCCCTGAAACATACCAATCTACTTGCCACTTCAGACTGAGACAATCTAGAATGCTGAGACAACATGCCCTCGATGGTCTCCCTCATGGCATTAGAAGTGCTCCCATCATGTAATTTACTTAGTGAAAGTAAAATCGGAACCCTCTTGAAATCCACACAAACATAAATGTGAATTGACAGCCAAGATTGAGAGTCGATAGTGGTAACCTCGTCTGCACTCAGTGAGAAAAAACGAGACTTAGATATCACCTGACGAGTGTGGTTGGCTAGGGCAATGGTGAAGTGGTCTCCCATCTTCCACCCCATTGAAATGCTCTAATGCTTTTTAGGAAAGTCAGGGACTCCAAGAAGCTCAAATAACTCACGCATACTCTCATACTGAGTTAAGGGACATCCCTGTATAAGCAACCAACAAATTGCCCTAAATTGGACGTTCTTCCTCTTCTACTCCTGCATTGTCCCCTCCGCCACTTGCTGCAAAACAGTGTCCCTAGGCTTCCCCAACTTGGCAAAAAAAATCCTCTCATTCTTGACATGAGAATTTGTGCTGAGGAAGTAGTATTCCCCAACCTTGACCTTACCGAATGAGGTAGTGACTTTTCTCCGCCCACAATGTTTCCAAAGAGAGTCCAATTTTGGGACCAATAAGTTTTTCCTCCCCTCCACGTCTGAACAGATTTTACAATGGACTTGATGTAGCTTGCCATCTACACCCAATAAAATTTCAGCCCAAGGTAGACGTGCTACCCAAGTATCTTGCCATTGTCTTTTACTTTCATAACTCAATCTTCGTGCTTGGGCTAAGTCATGGGCTGGAGACACCACCGCAAGATCAAGAATGATGACATCCGGCGCTGCAGGTAGAGAAGAAACTGGTGGCGCGTCGAGGTCTTCCAAAATCTCGGATGCAAGTAGAGGGGTACCAAGAAGCACCGATGGTGGTAATTTGCAATTTGCAAGCAATGTTGTTGAATCACCTTGGCTACTAGGCTCATCAACCTATGATACAAAAATACAACAATCAGATTCATAATCAACCTTACACCCGATGCCATTGACCCTCCCCTCAAAAAGAAATTTCTTCATGACGGATTGACAAGGAGCCATCTTCCTCTCCAAAACAAAATGCAAGTGTAGATCTCAAGTACCAATGTCAAACAGAAATGCAGGTACAAATTCATAGTACAAATGCAAAAAACAAAGATGAAAACTCATCTGCTTGGAGCCGTCTAAAGCCTCGCCATTTATTCTCCATATCAACACCACGTCCACAACGCGTCAACGCCAGGTGCATGAATTGCAAACACACAAGAATTACACCACATTGCCAAATTCCGCACAACACAAGTGGAGAACTACACAATTCAAACAGCCAGAGACTAAAATTTCATGCCCTTCCCTTTGTCAGCAGGATTTTTGCAATTCACAATCCCTTTTCTAATTCCATGAAGCTGCCATGCACAAAAGCAGCAACAACCAAAACGAATACAAGAAACAAACAAGCAACAAATTAATGAGAGCCTAAACTTGCATTCTGCAAAGCTGACCTACTATGTAGGCTTTAAACTTGTTTAGCAAGCCCTAAATTCACTTCCCTGAGTTTCTTCGCCTAATCTGCAAACCCAGGAACCTACATTCATGAAAAACCTAAAACCCTCGAAAATACAACTAGATCCCACCGCAAACAGCAACTCGATCGAATGGCGAGGAAACACAAAAACAATGGAGCCCAAGCACAGGCAAAGAAGACTAAAATGAGATCGTGCTAGCGAGGAAGATGGGAAAAAGTAGGGGCGCTAGGTGAGGTGACGCAGGAGACAAGTGGTGAAGGTGGCAATGTGGACAGGGCCAGGGTGGCTGACAAGGGCCTACAAGCCACATGTCACGTCGCCATTGGGCAAACCCTATTCGAAAAAAAGAAAAAAATTCCTTTGTAAAATTTGCTAGGGTGAATTCCGGGTAGCTTTTGACAAAAATTTGCTATAAAAATTTTCACTAGGCCACAAAGAGAGGGATTGAACAAACACGGTCTTGGTTATTTGAACCATTCATTTGGACCATAGTCTTGTGACCGTTAGGTAGCCTTTCCACAATTGTTTGGAGGCTCATTAAGTTTATTGGTCACTCAAGGCTATCAATTTTGATAGATTAAGTTTCTCAAAAATTCTGCCAGTTGTACCAATTCATCTGATTATATGTTCAGTAAATTTGCAGGAGTATTAAAATCCTATCAGTTTGGTCATTTGTACCAAAGCTTTGGCCAATTATAACCAAGTAACCAATGTCTGATTGTCCTTATTTGTTTCAGTTGCTTCAAATTTTCTAATCAACCTCAAATTTTGTCAGTAGTCTCTTAGTACTATGACAATTACTAATTGATTTTATTTTATCAAACATAAGTATCTATACAAATGTTATCATAAATCTCTCACAGTCTCACTGTAATCTTTTCTTTATTTTTGACAAAAATAAAGCGAAAAAATGTACAAGTGAAAAGAACTCTTGTAAATGGACTTCACAATGTCATATTAATCTTTCATTTAAGAAAGTTTTTAATCCCAAAATCATCCCTATCCATGAACTAGGATATAAAAGCTAGATAAAAGAAAAAAAAATTGTGACACTGAAATATGAAAATAAGTCCAAAAAAAATTCAAATTTTATTTTTATAACATGGTAGTCGCTCGACCATGCTAGATTCCTGCAAAACTGCATTTCGTGGCCAATTTTGCGTTTTCAGGTTGTGGGAACTCACAGTCTCCCAGAGGCTTCAAATCCCTTCTAATGACAATCCATATGGGATATGTGAGAACAAAAAAGAAACCGTGGTTATGTCCATTATGTACAGGACGTAGAATGACCGTAGTCCTATGTGGGCGCTTTATTCCCACCCTTGAAATTAAGCGACCACAACTAGGTTCTTTTGCAAACTAACTCCTATGGGTGTCTAAGCGTCAAATCCACTATGCCTTCCAAGCAATGGATCTTTTGCTATCCTACCTACTTTAATGCATAAGTTGTTCCTATCTAGAACATTTTTCCTACCCTACCTTAGGTGTTTGGCTTGCCTTGCTCTCTTTTAAATGATTGTTCCTTCCTATTTTATCCTACATGTTTTACCCCTTTGACTTTGTTTCGTTGTACTTGCTTCCCTACTCTAATTCTAGGTAATTCCCCCTACTTTACTTGTGCATATTTTCCTTCTTACTTTATCTTTAAGTATTGGATCCTCCTATTTTGCCTCTACGTGGGATGTTTCCCTACTCTACGCTCACGTATTTGTTCCTTTCATTCTATTCCTTCATATTATACTCCTCTACTTTTACACTATGTATTTCCAGATTCTACTCTATAGTTGGGTATTTATCCCTCTACTATCTAGTTACGTATTTATGACTCTAATCTATGTTTGGGTATTTTAGGGCTCTACCCTACGGTTGGATAATTATCCCTCTACTCTATGGTTATGTATTTGTTCTTTTTATTCTACTTCTATGTATTACGTTCTTCTACTTTTACTTTATGTATTTTAGGGCTTTATTCTACAGTTGGGTATTTATCCCTCTATTCTACAGTAACATATTTAGGGCTTTGTTTTACGTTTGGGTATTTTAGGGCTCTACCCTACGGTTGGATATTTATCCCTCTACTCTATGGTTACGTATTTAGGGCTCTATTCTACGTTTGGGTATTTTAGGGCTCTATTTTACGATTACATATTTGTTCCTTTTATCCTACTTCTACTTTATGTATTTTTGGGTTCTACTCTACGGTTGTGTACTTATCCTTCTATGGTTATTCTACTCTATTCTATAGTTGTCCTCTTATTTGTGATTGCTAATCACCGGCCCTTAATCTTAATTAGGACGCTACCCTCTTCCTACTAATTGATTCCTAATTGCATAAACCACTTAAAGTCAAAAGAGTGAGGTTAGAAGCCCACCTCCGATCCGTGTGTAGCCCACGTCGGGCCCTCTCTATTCCATACCACCTCCATAGCTCCCCGTTAGTCAAAGTAGTTGACCCTTAATCCTCAATTTATTTTCTCCCCTTCAAGTTATCCCCTTAGACTACCTTCTATAATTGTATTCTATTTAAAATTCACTCCCTAAACTACCCTCTATACTAGCTCCCTAAACTACTTTTTATAATTTGTATTTTATCTAGGACTAACTTCCTAAACTAGTTTCTATACTAACTCCCTAACTATTTTCTATGCTAATCCCCTAAACTACTTATGTAATTTTAGTCCTTAGTCCCAAGGTGGACCCCGAACTCTGCGGACCCCAAATCCGGTGGACCCCATACCCGGCCAGACCCCGATCAGGGGGTTCCCGGCCTTCTGGGAGGTTCCGGTCCTCTGGGGGTGCAGCACTTGCATTGGGGCTTTGCTTTTGAGCTAAAGCTCTAGCTCTTGAACTGGACACTCTAAACTCAACTCCTAATGAGTTGCAAGGGTGTTTAAAACAAAGGCTTGGTCTTAGTCTTGGTTGTCCTAATCTAGGAGACAACTAGCACTAGGTTGTTGGAAGCTAAACGTTGGATTAGTTTCCAATATGTTGGAAACTAAACGTTGTTACTAAGTGAAGAGAAATTGCTTTTGACACCCCACTAAGACTTAGGGGTTTCAAAGCTTTGCCGTGAGGGTGAGGATTTTGACACGTGACGAAGACTTTTGGGTCCCTAACAAGCTAAGGAAGCCAAGGCTTTACCCTCCCTCATAGGACTACTATAACTCCGTTAACAAAAGAGGAAGAAAGGAAGAAGGAGGAAGTTGCATAAACAGTAGCATACACTTATAAGCCACCTCACTAGTTAACCCCTTGGTTCCTCCCAAATCTCTCCTACAACAACACTCAATGACTCCACCACACATAAAGTTGCTCAATATCAAGTTGTATAAGTACCATACTAACTTGGAGGGGTCTCAAGTCCCCAAGGTGCAAATTACAAGTGCCAAGGGTGTAAAAATCTCTAAAAAACTATCAAAGGCTTCTTTGGCATAACAAGCCAAAAAAAATCCGGCATAACCTGGGCCCAATAGTACTCTCTCCAATTTGTAGGGAGTGAGAAAGAGAGAGAATGAGAGGGGAATGTCGCCCCTTTTATAACCAAAAGAGAACCCCCCCTCCTTAATCTACTACAAAAAACTAGATAAGGGAAATAAGATGGGCCGTACATATGACCTTTCCCCAAATCTAACTATCCATTTAAAATCTATATAATTTGAATTTAGAATTCAAATCTCACCTAATCCTTACAAGAACTTGCAATCTACCTATTTGTACCTTCCCAAAATCTACAAGTTCCCACATGAAAGTGGTTCCCATGTGTTTCCACCTATTTCTAGTTCAAAATTCAAATTTATTTACATCAAGCACTTGAAGCTTCCTCCACTATCTTTTTGAGGTTGTACGTGCTCCCACATGTGCCCGAAGATCCCCACACGTTCCCCATGGCCATTGGGGCCCAAATCCCCTAAATTCTCATTAGGGGGCCTTAAATCCCATTTCTTCCACCATGTGTTGTCCCAAAACTCTAACTTTTGGAGTTTGACTCCGATTTGCAAACGGATTGCGCTGTTGGGTCCGAAAGGCCATAGTTAATTTAGAAAGAACCCCTTACCCTTTAAACTATGCCCTAAATCTCAACGAAACCTAGTGTAGGCTGAGATCAAAGTTGGATTAAATTCCCAACTTTTGGAGTTTGACTTTTTGGACCCCATTCCTTCACCAAGCTCTTAAGTAGATAGAGTGTGTGTGTGTGTGTGTGTGTGTAGGAATAGACCTAAATCAGGCCTCGATACAATGCCGTATGTTCCCGATACGTCGGTCAACTTTCAATATCGTCATTTAAATTATCAATTGTTGAGGGAGGTTGTCGATTCGGGATCTTCTGCCTATATGTCTTGAAACTCAGGGGAGTGTCCGTTGGTGTGAGACCGTTTCGCCAAATTTTTAGTGGGATTTTACTGCACCTTGGGATATTCTTGCGAATTTCCACCCAAAGACTGCTGCGGTTGACTGTCTGGAAAAATATCCATGATGCTTTGGAAAATTCCCAAACTTCAGAGGGGACCTCCCATAGGATCCTCCCAAGTGGATGTGGACTCACATCCCCACTGCGCGTGTTGGAAATTAGAGAAACATCAGGTACCTGCAATTCAAGGTTAGTATTCTACCTCATATTCTCTTCAATGTTATGGGGAGTGGGAAATCTTCTCCTAGATTCCCATATGGGGACTTCCTAACCCAACAAGGCCCTTTTTAGGCTTCTTATCCTAAACCCCCACATTACTCTCAGATTGTCGTATGTTTGACCAAAATAAGATCTTTTTGGAATACCAACTACCCTAAACCCCTTCTATTGACCAAATGGCGTATTGGCATGTAGGATGCCAATACTGGTTTTATCCCCTTTTATAGGTTCTATGGGCTTAACTATGCCTTGGACTATATAGGAATCTCAAAAAAAGAACCCGTGAGTCCCCGGTGACGAATTGGGGGCTCACATCCTACATAACCGTCAGGGATGCATAGTCCTATATCTTGCAACTTTGTCCAACAACCCGCGGGTTGGACTGGGCCCGTCATCTGATGCGCGCTAGGTCAATTTGGCCCACCTTCGTGAGGAAGATTTAACATCACGCAATGTACACATGTTACAACTTTTTGAAATGGACCACATTGCATGCTAAACCAATCCACACTATAGCCTAATGTACCTTCACTTCTTCTTCGGGCCATTTACTATCCATCACAATTCCCTTTTAGAATTAAGGTAAGAGACTTAGTAATAGAGCATCTAAGGAGAAATGAAGGTCTGAAGTGAAATATTTGAATTGGAAGAGTGTGGAAAAAATGTTTAGTGAAAAAGAAATTAACAATTGTCATATGCCTTTTTAAAAAAAAATTGGCTTTGTATGAATTAGTTATGATTTTAAAAGTTAGAACATAGTAGGTAGGCATTCTTGTTCATAGATAGGAATAGTAATCACACTTGACAAAGCCTTGAAGTGAGCAAATGAATTGTAAACATGGTTAATTACAATGCTGAATATGCTCACATACATTGTAGAACAGCAAGGACGCTATTCAAAAAGTGACCCATATATAAGGTTGAAAAAAAACTAGTTCCCTAGAATTTAAGTCTTGATACTTGTGCATTGCCGGCAAAACAATTTGTTTAGGCTTAAGGTCCCTGTAGACTCGGCATCATAGGTCAAAGAAAGCAACAACTTTGGAGTTAAAACTGGCAACATATTCAAACTAGCATTGTTTCAGAAACGCCAAACCTATGTGGAATCAGACGTGGCTTGCTTGAAGAGCGGTGATAACTACAACTGGAATTTTTTATTTGTCGTTGTTACAGCGTTATAAATTAGGACCTTGAACTTCTAAAAATGTAGATTTCAGCGACATCAGACCTGTTAAACTTATTTGAGGTCGCGAGGGGCCATTAACTTGCGATGCCAACTCCACTTGCAATTTTTATGCACTTTGCAAAGGCTAACGGCAAAGCATGAGTATGGCAAAAAATGTGGCATTCACTAACTCCACAAATTGCAAAGCACGATTTGCATTTGATAGATATGTCCATGCTGTGAGCAGCACTTCCAAATCACACTTGCTTTGTTTAACGTCAAAATGAGAGTGACCTTAGACTTCACTGGAAGCAGCACCCCCCGCTTCAAATTTTATGACTCCCAAAGTTGAGTACAATTGTAATGTCCATTGTATACTGTGAGTTCAACGTCATTGCAAAAATGTCTATGAGCAGCCTTCTCTGTCTGTACACTCTCACAGGGATAGACTACAAGCCTTGGAAAAAATTAAAAAAACAGTCGACTAGGACCCTCCACGGTAATCCTTCCGACGCAAGTGTAGAAGGTGCAGTATTTACTACTTCCCTACTTCGACTATTTGTCCATTGTGGCAATACTTTGAGTACAAGTACGGGTCATTGCGAGAAATACCGGTCCTATTTCGCGTCACAATGCGAACCACTTTTTTGTTTTCCACTATAACTTTTGGAGATTAAGTCCAATGAACATGAAATTTTTATTGAACATACCTAACTTGAATTTTATTAGATCCTTTATTTTTTAGGAATTAAAAATAATAATTTTATATTTAAAAATAATTTTCGTTGAGCTGTCATAGGGTGTAGTTTATGGTTATCATTACGCTTGCAGTGTCTAAATTTAAGGATTTGAAGACAAAACTTTCAAGGTCTATTTGCATAAGTGTAAAACTTATAAATCCCAAATGAAAATCTAAAAATATGTTATTTTATGTCCTCCAGATGAGTACAAATTTTTTCCCATGGCACGCAATTTTTGAACATTGATGATGGTTCTAAGATTGTTCTTTTGGTCAAATCTCATCAAAATCAACTTTCCTCAAATGGCCAATTTTTAGTTTTAAAAAAATTTGATTTTCCTATTTTTTACAAATTAAAATGTGGAAGTACTCATTTTCATGAGATTTTGTACTTTTTTGGTTTTCCTACTTAGAGATTTTTCCTATGCCTTTCCTTTCTAGGGTACCTTCTTCTTAAAGGTTTATACATGAAACATATTTTTCACATTTTTTAAAACTTGTTTTTCTAATTTTAAAGTACTCCTGGAAAAAAAAAGTACTATTGAAAACGCTACGCTTTTTGCACGGTGTTTCTTGCAATGACCCATACAAATATAGCAAACAATATAGAGGCCACATACTGAAGTGCTGTACTCGACTCTCAGCCTCGCACCTGGTGTCCATTTTTTGATGTTCAATTATAATTAAGAAGAAACTAATAGAGATTTGTATTTCACTTCTTGGGTATTATGAAATCGTGCAATCGTAACTACCATTTACTAACTTTCACACAGCCATTCATTTAAAGAATACTATGCACTATTTCAAGACCCTTTGTAGGGTCCATTCTTAATACCCGAATTGTTTTTGAGCCCTATCCTAAACCTATCCTATACATTGTGACTTTTTTCATTGCGTTCAAGACAGTGCTCGCTTTTAGAGCACACTTCGTCACTTGTAGAGCAGCCGTGGCCATACTCTTACAAAGTCCACAAGTGCTATGCGTGAAAAACACAAAACTGTGTTCAGTTGCCAGCACACCAGGAGATCCAGAGTAACTCCTTCCAATAATTTTGCACAGTGCTGACCGCAGAGTGGGGGTCCATCCCTCTCTTGAACATGAAATGCTGCAGTCAGTCCCATTCAGAGCTCTTTTTTATTATTACTACTATTAAAATATTATTATGAAGAGCCAAAGTAGCAATAATATCAACACTCATCCACTGAATGGATAGAAAATATCACATTAGTACTGTAGGCACATATCACATACCGACTGTCGGTATCCATAATTATGTTTCATTTACAGTTCAACTACTTCATCCAAAAACAATTTAATTTGAATTTTTTTTGATGATTTCAGCCAAGACACGTTCACAGCACTTCGTGTAGAGCTCTATTGTTTTGGTGCAAAATGAGGACAAACCCCAAAAGAAAAACCACTGACTGATTCAGAGGAAGATACAGAGGAAAGAGAGCCAATGACAACTTACTTTCCGATTGTATTGTGTAAGCTGAAGCAGGTACAGGAGAAGAGGAAATGTATTGTATAATATTTGACGGATGTGCACAAAGAATTTGACTCTTTATCGTGACTTCGAGGTGCAATGGTGACACACTGACACCGTATATGGATAAGACACGAAGGTACTTGCCAAACATGATCCAAACTTGAAAGGTACTAAGAGCATCCCCACGCCTGGCTCGGGCAAATGGCCCGGCCAGGGACCACTTGCCGAGCCATTAAAGAAGCTCGGGCTCGGCTAAAAAAATTTGCCCCACCCCAACACGGCCAACAAGGTGGGGAGGCAAGGAATTTTGGACTTCGAGGTGCCACCTAAGGAGATTCCGACATGAGAAAGCCTTTTTCTAATCCCAAGTGCCTCGGAAGTTGGAAAAAAGGCAAAAAAAAAGACTTGCCGGGTGCACTTGATGGCTCGCCATTTGGCCAAGCCATCACCAAATTTGGCCGGGCCCGGGCTTATTTTTTCTTTCCGCGTGTGTGCCGTGGGGCAATTCCCATGGCCGGGCCCGGCCAATTGCCCAGTTTGCGTCTTCTTTTGCGGAGGCGTGGGGATGCTCTAAGGTAGGTACACCCAAAAGCGCCACTTATTCATACTGAGCCTACTTCCTGCTATTAATTAGTTCAAATTTTTATATAGTCTTGTTGGCAAGTGAAAGCATGTTCCAACACACCAAAGAACGCAAGATTTGGATACCGTATGCAAAAGTTATTAACAGTCAAAGTCTGTTTCTGAAAGTGCCATCTACGGTCTGTGAACATGACTGATTTCGGAAATGTATGTGCACTATAGATGGCACTTTTAGGAACAAGGCGCTTTTGGATGTACTTGCCTTAAGGTAAACCAGCCTAATTATGTCTGCAACCCATTTCCATTATCCTATATTTGATCCCATTTTCACCCATTCCACTATCCACATCTGTCTGAAAATGAGCCAATTTTGTCTAAAAATCTGACAAAATCAATGTATTTATGTCATTTAGGATAACATGGCTATACCTGATTGGTGAATACCTAGATGCTTATAGGGACATAAGAAGGTGGTTATGAGTTGTTATTAGGGCATTCATGACCCTAGTCATGGGCACTTTTGTGATTTAGGGCTGAACACTTCAAAAAATCACAGAAATTACAATTTTAATTAGAAAATTATAATTTCACTTCGGTTGAATTTGTGAAACATGTACACACCTCTAAAAAATATGTGTCCCTCTTGGAATTGGCCCTAAGATAGTTAGATTGTAAATCATGGTAGTAATAGGTTGCTCTACTTTAGTGTGCCCATTGCCTTGTGCCATTGCTACAGTCAAATCTAAAATAAAAATAATTTCCAATTTTTTAAAACTAAAAATAACTCCAAAATCCATAACTTTTACAATATAGGTTGGAATGTCATGAAACAAAGTCCATGCATCCCTCCTCGCCAAGAGCTTTTTGATAGTTCTAAGCACGGCACTTTGGGATGCACGGTCTAGGAGATCTCAATGTGACAAACAAACAAACAAACAACTTGACGTGTCTTAATGTATAGATTCCTATTGTAATCTTAAAAGTCATCTTCTAGCCTTCTGGGTGTCTTTACATCCTTCTAGAGATTAGAGTACAGAAAATAGGGAAATTAGATTATGCCACGCTAATTTTTGGACATTTGACTTTGTATAAATATTTTTAATTATTGTACAATATTGCCACTACTTTTGAATTAGGTATTGTTGGAATTGGAATTGGAATTCATGAACCTTCCTGTATACACATGGAAATATTTAAAAAAATATTTGTTGACTTTGATGGCTTGTAAAGTAACTTTATTGATGTGAGGAATCCTTATCATTAATCCCTTAGGATCCCTGGCTATGTTTTCATCAAAAACACTTCAAAACTATCATTTGTAGTACAAGTACCAAATTTTGGGAAAAAAATGTTTTTGGACATGTATAACTATAAGATCTTGTGGTCTGCTAACTTGAGAATATGTGGATAAAATTCCATAAATTTCTACCGCATGGATTGCAAAATATGAGCTTTTGAATTGATAAAAATCCTCTTTTTGGCTTAGCAAAAATTTAGCATTACACTTATAAACTCACATTTGTATGAAAAAATGTTCAAAATGGTGGGGCTTCTTTAAATTTGTTCTTTGAGGCAAGTTGGCTACATGGTTGATAAATTTGAAATCATTTGAAATTGTATAACCTATATGAAATAATAGTAACAAAGTAGAGAAAAGTAGAGAATGATTCAAAATACTATATTTTTAAGAATTTTTTTTCCAAAAGATATTGAAAACTGAGTAAAATAAAAGACTTCAAAGTTTATTTTAGAAAAGAGAATCGATAACTGCTTACAAACAAAAACTCCTTGTAACTTTCAACTCATTGATCATAATGGAATGATCAAAGGCTTTGCACATATACATAAATCTAGAATACTAGTTTCAAATTTCTGTTTTTGAAAGAAGTGATTTTTTTAATCTATCCAATTGCCTATTTACAAAAACATTACGTATTGGAACATAACTTTTGACTCGTATTTCCAAATGTCATGAATTTTAGTATATATAAAAGATATTTTTTGTTCACATCTTATGTTAAAGTTTGGGCTTGAAACATGAAAATTTCTAGTTACATGTACCTATCTAAAATTGCTATGTTGCCCAATTTAGCATACTAATGAATATGAGATGTATTCTTTACTAGAACATCCTAACCATTACAGTTAGAAGTCCTCAATTTCTTGTGAAAGTTATTAGTGCTTTAGGGTTTTTTTAGCACCAAATATCAAGGCTTTTACTTTATAATTTTTTTGAGATAATATAAAAGTTTTTTTCTATTGAATTTTTTCCCAATATATTCTCTAAAATGCATATTTTATAGGACATATATGTTTTGTTTTTTCCAAAAGTGTTGAAAGACGCAAGTTCAACTTATAAAAGGCTAGAAAATCCTACATTTTGAAGTTTAAACACATTGAACTTGCAATTGGTGGGTACATTTATTCTAAAACTTTGAAAAAATGCACTTGAACAAGTCAAATAAAAGATCCTAGTGCTAAATTTGTTGAAAAATAATAGATTGCAACCGTGTCTCTTGAATTAATTAGGGTCTCTAAACACAAGAGGATTTCTTGGCTTTTAGAAGACCCATTAGATGTTTTCTCAGCATTTAGAAGATTGCAAGTTTTTGGGCCATGCCAGATTGTGTTATTTTAAATTATTTTAAATTAATTATTAAATACTTAAAAAATTGTCAAAAAATTGCTAATTTTTTGAATGCCAATGAAATTTAGGCAATTTTTATTTTTTTTGATGATACTAACAATGATGATGGATTTTCTTGGAATTTTTCGGATGAATTATATGCATCATGAATCCTAGTCTTCCAACACAAAAGTTGAATTTTAAATGCATTATACAATTGTAAAATATAAATTGTAGACATTGCCCAATTTAACAAATATTTCAAATACAAGGGCATTTAGATATAACAATGGTCTACTTTGCAACCTATATTCTCCTTACAATGGCTAATGCAATTCTATGCTCTTAGTTCCCAAAAAATTGTCAAATTTTGTGAGAACCAACATCATTTGCATGTTTGTTAAATTGTTAATATTTTAAATTCTATTAATGTGAATTTTCCTTCATTTTTGTATACAACAATAAAAAATGATGAATACCAACATGCTAAGGCACAAATTTTTTTTTTGAGTTTTAAGAAAGAATTGACAAAAGATAAAGTAAAGCCAAACCATCTGAACAAAATTGAGTTTTAGACATAGCAAACTTTGGAATTAATTTTTTTTCAAATCACAACTTATTTTGTCTTTAAACTTCCATGATAATGTGTCGTATGTTGTGCTCTATAATTTTCATGTGTATACTTTTGGATTTCATCCATTTATACTTATGGTATGGTTGTTTGAATGAAAACATTTCACATTTGTATTCAGGTTGTTTATTACTGTAAGAATGTTTTGGCTAATTTCATTAAAGGATCACACTATAACCAATTTGTTACTATATATATTATATTCATAGAAACTTTGAAAAATTAAACAAAAATGTACCACTTACAACAAGTTGCAAGTTGCAATGGGTTTGTCAAAGACTCCTTCATATCCTATTAATTCCTTAAAGACAAAAGGTTCATTAATTACAGAATGACAATTTTAACTAAGCGTAGGCTAAAAAATGTTATTGATTTGAAGAAATCAATATCGTTAGATTGAGTGATGAGCATTGCATGTATTTGTCCAAAAGAAATTGATTATTTGAACAAACCATCCACAATGCATCTGTTTTGCGTAAATCAGTTAACCCAAAAATGAGTTGACCAAAAAATCTACGATGTCCAAAGATTTTTCCCTTGTTCACCATTCTTATGTACAAAAATTCTTGCAAATCCAGTAAGTCAAACTGTCCAAATGGACACCAGCTGGCCTTCTACCGCTTCAAATACTACTGCAACCCCTCTCCTATGGACAACAAACTTACTTGGCGCAACTGTGTTGACTTCAGCTCACCGCAAGTTAGTACTTGCTGTAGGTTTCCCACAAATAATTAATTTATCGAAACAAGTAAGACGCAGATGTCCCTCCCTGATCTGTTGAAGCCCAACGCTGAATCGACATCCGCTCAAAATTGCCCCAAATCGGCCTAAGGGCAAAACACCCATTCTCGTACATGTTCCTTGGAACGGACCATAGATTCACCCAATTGTGTCAGTAGACTTTTCTTAATGTGTTCGCCACATGTGTAATTATAATTAGCTGACACAATTGAAGGACACATAGGAAAATCTGGTTAGATGAATGCTGATTTTTGTAGGGTTCAGTTCTGGGGCACCTATTAGACGATTCCCTAGGTCTAGGGAGCCAATACTTTGAAAATTTATAGAAATTACATACTGTATCGGAAATTTTTTTTTTTTTTGAATATTCATGATTTTCACTCGCTAATACTAGAAAAATGTAATTTTTAGAAAACACTGCCTCCAACTATGCTGAATTCCTTATTTGCACGGTTTTGGGTGTTTCCACTGTAAACCTTCATGATTTCGTCTGCCGTGGATCGATTTCGATCCACCACTCAGGTGCGGTAGTACGTCAACTGTCTGTTATCATTCACAAGTCATTCGGTCCAGGGCCACGTATACACTTCCAACAATCTGAAATTGCAAGGAATGCGACACTCCTTCCGCCAACGAAGTTAAGTTCCTCCGTGGGTTCCTCAAAAATCATAAAGAATTTGCAAGGAAAGTATAAGTACCAGCCTTTGGGTGCACTCCAAACATCGATCATGCACATCGCTCACTTGTCTGACAGAGATCTATTGGAACTTGTGGATACTTGGGTTCGTCTTCACAGATCGCACGTCCCCTTTTGCGCGTATTCATCGCTCAGTCTGATCGAAATCGAGCAGGATCGGCTATGCGGGTGGCCATGGCAGAATCAAGCATGTCCCGGAGATCGCTTGCATCTTGCGTGGTGGTGTGGGTGGTTCTCTTTGGGGCTCTGGTGCAGCCTTCCTCCGCGACAAACTTTGTGGTGAATATCAAGAGTATCAACACGCCGGGCGGCTTGCGCTTCTCCCAGCAATTCAGCGACGCGGTCCGGGTCCTCCAAGACGCCACGACGTACATCCAGAGAGCCTTCTCTAAGAGCCGGCCCAAGGCCATCCCCACCGTCACGCTCACGGTGGACAGCTTTGCCGGGGTGGCGCAGACGGGCGGCTCCGAGATCGAGCTCTCGTCGGACTACGTGGCATCGCAGCCCGCCGACCCCGCCAAGATGCACTTCGAGATCGAGGGCGTGCTGTACCACGAGATGACGCACGTCTGGCAGAACAACAATGGTGCGTACGGGACGGACAAGTACTTCACGGGCACCATCGAAGGTGTGGCGGACTGGGTGAGACTCACCGCGGGGTTTCCGTCTTCCGGGTGGGGGCCGCGAGCGAAAGGGGGCAACTGGTATGACGGATACACTACGACGGCGTACTTTCTGGATTGGATTGCGAAAAATAAGAAGCCCGGGTTCGTGAACGACCTCAATCTCAAGATGGCGCAGCCGTGGAGCAATGACTTCTTCCGGCAGATTGTAGGCAAAGGGGTCGATGAGCTCTGGACGGAGTACCAGAAATCCATATCTGTCCAAGATGTTTCAGAACGCGTGATCTGAAATCTAAATCTGTCATAGATTTTGGAAATCTATATAAGTCATAGATGTATGAAAATCTATAACCGTGTTAGATATCAATTTTCAGTTCAGACTTTGCGGTCTGAAAAATGGCATTTGGAATACCGCCATTTTAACGAAATTGGCCATAAAAGCATTTGAGCTCATTTTCAGCCTCTACTGCATGTTGTTAGCCAGCTAGGATTTGGAAATTTTAAATAAGAATGTAATGACGTCAATTCTGTGGAATTCGCGTTCACAGATATTCCATGCGCCATTTGGACGCTTACTGTGTGCTGATAGACGTTCAAATGAATTTTCAAAATTCCATTTCTCTCACACCTTGTGCATCACCACTACTGCAAGCTAGGATTTCAGTCGAGTTGAATCTGAAGGTGGTGCAGCCATGGCCCGTGGAACAACGACTTCTCTCGGCAACATGTTGACAGAGGGGTCAATGCATGAGCTATGGACGGAGTACCGGAACAACAATTGAGATCATCCTCAGCCTACTGTTTTTTGCTAGCTAGGATTCGGCAATTGTAAATAAGGATGGTGTAACGTCAATTTCGTGAAACTGGATGGGCCAGTTTGACATTTGAATTCGCTTGTCGTGATGATAGCTCGAAGTTCAAATTTATTCCCAATTGAATTACACTCACAACCTTGTGCATCGCACCGATATTGCAAGCTAGGATTTCAACCGAGTTGAATCTCGAGATGACTCAACCGTGGAGCACTGACTTCTTTCTGCAGCTTGTTGGCGGACGGGTAGATGAGCAACGGACGGACTACCAGAACAGCATTAATTTTGAGCTCAATTTCAGCCTACCGATGGTAGCTAGCTTGAATGCTGTAACGTCAGTTCCGTGAAACTGGCGAACGTTACTACAAGCGCCATTTTGACACTCACATGAGCTTGCGGTGCTGTGCGTAGATTTTCTGAGCGGGGGGCCTTCGAGTGATCGGACCCACCCGCTGGTGCACACTCACGAGGAAGATTTGCTTTGGCCCACCCGCAAATTTGATCTGCCACTCCCATACTGGAACTGGTGAGTGAAGTCGGTGATAACGAAGTCCCATCTGTTCATGAGAACGAGTGGGGACGTGGGGAGTAGTCGTGGCGGTAGAGGGCCAGGGTTAGCGGGCAATTTTATTTGAACGGAGGGATGGCAAGGCGCGACCTATCGCCTTCTTCGCTGCCCTGAAGAACTTGCTGCTGCTGCCCACGACTTCAACTTCGCCTCCAGAATTCTGTGTCGAAGACTTTCGACTTTAAGAACATCCACCTGCTGTTGCGGGTTTAATGTTTTGGTTCCAAGGTAGATTTTTTGATTCTATAAGCATGGTTGTCAACTAAGAGACTGCACATGTGTAGCTAGTACATAATACAACCATAACATTCAGTAGCCCATAGAAGGACTGCCTTTCCCTTTGTGAAGTCCCCATCACCTAATTTCATCTGACATTTCTTGAAGTTTGCAACTTTAGTTACTGAATGGTGTGGAATATTCCACACCATTTCATCCGCTGGGAGGCAGTGTGACAGGCTGCTACTGAATGTTATGACCTTTCTGTTGTCATTGAAAGATTTCTAATGCAAAATTGCTGAGCAAAACCACTTGCAAGACTTTCAAGGCTTCAGCAGCAAGGATAGCCTAGAGACCATCCGAAGATTCACGGAGAAATTTGATGTTTGTATGACTTGCTCTGATCACGTTGTAAGTATGAAATGTTGAATGTCAAAATGTCCTAAACAATGTTTATTCAAAATTTGAAATTATATTTATGGAGAGCCTGCTGGTTGTACGGAATTTCATACGGAGTAATTTACAACTTTATGAGCATGAACTGCTCCGATTATTTGGGATTTCACCAGAGAGCTGGTTGTTATTCAGATTAAGTTCAACTAGTCCTTCCCAATCAGCGACTTCGGGAGGACTCTTTGCAGACAGATTATTTGCTTGCAAATTGATTAATGTGAGAAGCGACAGATTCCCCAAGCTAAGTGGAATTTCTCCACTGAAATAATTACCATAAAGTCCAAGATATGTGAGAAGCGTCAGGTTTCCGTAACTAGATAGAATCTCTCCACTGAAGATCCAAGATGTTAAACCCACTTGAGATCAAACCAGACCATGCTGTCCCTCAAGCCACTACCAAATCCCCGCTGATGCCATTATTAAATGCAAGGAAACCACTGAGATTTCTGCACTAGAACAAAGAATCTGGAAGAGGTCCAGGCAAACTGGTTATTACATTGTACCAATGTGGTCAAGTTCGGCGTGCTTCCGAACACAATTGTCTAGAATGTGGCCCGTGAGCGTGTTATTTACCAGATTTAATTCTTACAAACGTGTCAGATTCTGCAGGTACATGGAATGGGACCCATGATGTTGCACCAATCGAGATGGAGCGTTCTCAACTTGGTCATCTTCAAGATCGATCCCTGTGGCAATTAAAGCTTATGGAAACTTCACACCCTCAAGTCGAAGATCCTCCATGCTCTCCCAAAGACTCAAAATCCTCTGGCCATGGCACCATGTCCAGGGCGTCCAATTCAAGTCTGAACCTAACGATAAAACCTTCAGATTTGGAATCGTGAAGACAAGTGTACCGTTCCAGGGACAGAGTCAATTCCTCAAGCTTCGTGAGCGAAAGAATGAACTGTGGCATCTGGCCTTCAACGTGGTTCTTTGCAAGGCGCAGGACTCGCTCCTGAAGCTCGTCAAATCTGGTCACCACGGTGCCCTCGATGTTCGCATGCGTTCGATCCAGCGTCTGCAGTTGCTGCAGGTTTAAAAGGCGGTTTGTTGGTAATTCCCCGCCAATGAAGGTTCACCTCAGGTTCAGAACCCTGTGTGCATTTCACATCGTTCCAGGGACAAGGAGTGGGGTCCGAGACATTCCAGTTGCTCAAGCAGTTGTCTGTATCCTCCGAGGACTCTTGCTTCTACTTGAGCAGCAATTGACCTTCTTCGTTAAGACTCCCCACAAATCCAGACAACATGAGTGTGCACGCAGTGGCATACGAAGATAAAACCTCCATCTTGAGAGGTATGTTCTTGACGCCAAAGTTGAGCGTCTCCAGCATGGCTAATTAGGATCCCTCCGCCTTGAGGATTCCGAAGTGCCCACTATTTCAAATATGGCTAAAAGCATCCAAAGTTCTACAACAATGTGTTCTTGGTACTGGGTGCACATAACTAGTCTCGAGGCGTGATATCAGAAGTCCCAATGGCCAGAGCGAGTCTCTGATGTACGGCGAGGTTTGCAACACAAACGCTCTTCATTAAGAGGACACGAGAAATCCATATTAGCTAACAAACAGAGCTTGCAGAATCCACACAATCCACTTCAGACAAAACCTGGCTTATTTGCTCTTGTGAAATGCCAGAGTCTATGTTACCAGTCGTGAAATCTGAGTCTGCACGGGACCTTAGACTCTTGCTAGGTCTGACAGCTCCTGGAGAGTTTCTTTGCAATATACTACTTTGAAAGAAAACAATGCCGTTCTGGTCCGGACAGCGTGATCGAACCAACGCGGACTTCCAAATTGCCGTGCTAGCGAAGGCGAGACATTGAAGGTATCGCTTGATACGCTTGGATTGAATGTCAAGAGAATAATGTAGGGGGCTCGCAACCCTCATCATCCCCATTTAAAGATCCCCATTTGAAGAGTAATAAGGTATTCTTGAGGACAAGGGTGCAGATGCTCAGTCAAAATTTCACCCCTGGCATCCTAGGCAAGGAAGGGTTTAGTGACTCTCTCTTCATTTTTTCAAGGTCTTCAATTCCAAATATGAATTCAAATGGTGAACATTTATTTACTGTAATAGTTATGCAAATTATTGATTGTGAGCATTTTGTTAGTCTACACCTTCAACAGAGATTCCCAGATCCATCTGCCAAATTACTTAACACCGTACATTCAACGTACAAAAGAACTTGCAGATCTTGAGGAATCGGCAATTTAAAACTTACAAAAGCGAAGACGCGAATACTAAGCATTGTACAGTGCGAAACACCAAAACCGATGATTCTACAATACAGAGTAACATTCAAGGGATGACATACAAAGATTTCCCCAACGCAGTGTATAATATGGCTAACAAAATGCTTTATGTCAATCAATAGCTTGCACTTCGGTCCGACAGATGAACTATGCACGACTTCATTTCACTGATACTACGACGGCAGTAAAGCAAAATCAGACTAGAGCGAGCCTCAGAGACTTCATATTCACGGAATGCAGAAAGCTCACTCACAGCAAGAACAACACCCACACTCTACAATGTTTACATCCGGTCAGAAATCAAGGCCACCAAATGACAAAGCCACGCCAGCCTCATTTCAAGCTTTGGTCTTTCCTTTGGTCTCTCCGCCTACAGCTTCTGGCTTCTCCCACACACGTAACCATCCTTGTTGGTCGCCGACAATTCATCATCGTGCTGACACCCAATACTGAGGCACCGACATAACAGATAAAATTACCTACACATTGACCATCAGCATTTGTAAATGTGGTACGATTTTTTGAAGAACAATGCACGGACCTTGGCACAATTCGTGGATACAAAAATCGCCTATCTAAGAGAGGGACTAGAGTTAACTGTGCAACCTCACACTTCTACTAGGACGTTGTCAAAGGATGTGATCTATACGCAGAAAAGTGGTTCTCAAATCACAGATACTCTGTCTGCACACGGGAAGGGATTCCAATCTCCAGTCCATCTCCATCATGTTGCTCGAGCTGCCAGCAAACTTGAGTGATCATGGTTTGAGTGAGTTCTCAATATCGACAACAAAACGGTAACGGACATCGTTCTTCTCCAGGCGAGCCAGAGCTTGGTTCACGTAATCAATAGGGATCTTCTCGATCATTGCCTGTACATTCTTCTCAGCTGCGAAGTTCAGCATCTCTTGAATCTCCAGAGTGCCGCCCGTGATGCTGCCCTGCAAACTCAACCTCCCTGCACGTCCATGGCCATAGTCAGTATACACACATTGGCGATGGATGGAATTTGTTGCTACGACGTAGTGGATCACCGAGCCAGAGGAAACTAAAACAGTTGGGACTCTGATCTCGTCTGCTGTTGAAAGAACCCCTGTCACGAGCAGCAACTCAGCTACTCATACGCATTATAATTGGGTAGCCTTCATTTAGCAAGCGAGGTATGGACGATCTGGCAAACTTTAAGTGCCACAGATCTTTGAATGGAAAATAGGGGGAGAGTACTGCCCTTTCAGCTTTCATTGAATGACTGAATGAGAAATTCAGACGGTGGCAAACTGAGCTCAACATCTTGCACACAATGTGATCGCTCAAGAGCTCTACAATGAACTCCCAAAAATCACTCGCTTACATAAATTAAAATGCTCAGAGGCAAATAAAATCCTCTACCATCAAGCCCAATTGAACTCTGAAAAATGAACACTTACCCATGACAAGATAGTGCGGGGTTAGTTTCAACTCCGGGGGTACGCCAACTAGAGCCAGTGTACCTCCGTGCTTCAAAGTGGACAGGAAAGGGTCAATGGGGTGAGCTCCAGCTGCACAATCAATCACAAGGTCTATGCTCCTTGCTGCTGCCTGATACTCATACAAACATCAAGCATTCCGGAGTCAAATTCTCACAAAATCGACTTGCAATGAGAAGGTCCACATACCAGTTTTGTTTTTTCTGCAGAAGATCAATCCACTCGAAACGACCACGCATATGAACTGACATCAAGAAATCAGAGTTTGCAATCAGTTCAAGGTTGCGCACCTTAATTGCATCTTGATCTTTGCTGATCAAGAATGCATCAGCACCAAGTTCTTTAAGTGCTTCTTCCTTCTTGGACGGAGTTGTGCTGAAAACTGTCACATGGTTGCCCATCGCCTTGGCGAACTTGACAGCCAAGTGCCCCAGGCCTCCCAACCCGCTGACGCCCACCTTCTTCCCACCATGCAAGCACCCATTCTTCTTCAAGGGGCTGAACACTGTGATGCCCGCACACAGAAGCGGCGCTGCGTTTTCCAGAGTCAGCGCATCCGGGACGTGCACCACGTACCTGCACAAAGTAGGAAGGTATTGTCAAATTAAAAGACCGTCGAAGTACGTTCCTAAAACTGATGAGTGTTTAGGGTTTAGCAAGTTAACCCCTAAAGAAGCAAGGATTTATGGTTTGAAAATGACCGATTTGAATGATCGGATTGTGAAAAGTATTACTGAGATGAGGCCAAATTCTATCTCAACAGAATCAGAGAAGAACATTGCTTGTGTTGGTCGGTAAATGAATAAAATAGGACAAAACATGATCCCCAAATGGTCTACTTAAAGCTGCAGAAAGCAAGAGTCCTAATGTGGGCCCTCATCGTCCTTTAGGGATTACCCAACCCTGGATATCGGTTCATTCAATAGGAAACTGAAGTCTTTGTACGTTTGTACCTCTCATCGGTAACTTGGAGGTTGGAGAATCCACCACGAGTAATGGTCTTGTCAGCGTCTTCTTGATTGAACTGGCGGACAGATCCGTCACAGTAATTCTCTTGTCTCTCTTCGCAAAGCTCACAGGATTTACACGACGTCACGTAATATCCAACGCCCACACGGTCGCCTGGTTTGAATCTGGTGACATTCTTTCCCACCTCCTTCACCACTCCAACCACTTCATGCCTGCCACAAAATTCAGTCACAGCATTTCAAACGCTGACAATGGAGTATTGATGGGTTTCCGAGCACATTTACGCGATGTGAATCTTTCGTAAGCTTTGCAATCAACACCGCTGCATTTCTGGATGAGAAATCAATACTGAGGACGAGAAATTACCCTGGAACCACGGGATACTGCACATCACCGAGGTAGTTCCTAGTCCACACGAGCTCCGCAAAGCAGATACCACAGTGGGTCACGTCCAGGACAACATCCTCAGGCCCCGGAAATCTGCGAGAAGCAACCAAATCAGCCAACGTCAAATTGATTTGCCAACACTTGGAAGGAAGACGTGTGCTTTGGCTACATTATGAATCAAAATCACGCAAGAGAGAAGGGAAGGCAAAATGTTGCCATGCATCAAGACACAAATCAAGCGGACCCTTAAAACGGACCAACTTTTCGTGCTCATAAACGACCAATTCGATTGTGAGATACAGAATTCCGATGGGGCCAAATCTGATATCACCAGAATAACGGATGTGCTGGTCAAGAAAATAAACGAAATTTGACAAAATAGAGTCCCCATATGCCTGCTCAAATCTGCTAAAATAGAAACATAATCCCTTCTTGGTCCTTTAGGAATCAGTCAAGTGGTGGTGTGAAAAGAATCACCTGCGCTTGAATTTGAAGGGCTTGAGCTCGCCTTGTGGGTCGAAGGCTGCATAGCCAATCGCATCATAACCCTTCGTGGGATCCATCGCTGCAATTATGCACCAGCAGAACTCAGGATTCAGCAATCCCGACGTACTAATCTCTTCTCTTACCACAACACATGCTGCAGGGGTCTTTCTTCCCCATCCAGTGAGAATGATCTAGAACCGCAGCTCTCTCATTTGAGTCACAAGCACAGACAAAAGACGCAGACAGGAGCAAATCTCAGCTGAAAAAAAGGCAATTTCGAACCTAGGCTCATCAAACAAGATCAAATTTCAGGAGCTATCAGGAGCAAGAAAGGACCCAAAACAGAGGCTCAAGTGCACTGCCCAAATTGTCAACCTCGCTCGCGGTATTGATCGTCCTCTCAGCTAGCTGCAGAACAGCAGAAAGCTCAACATCAAGACAACACAGCACCTCGCACGCACACAGGCACAAACAATTGTACGTTACCTCAAAATGAACCACGTCTCTCTCTGGCAATCTGGAGCAACTAACTTAGAGCTCAAGCTCAAGAGGGAAGAAGGACATGGCGTGATTGGGAGGAAGTGGATCTCCTTTTGTAGATCATCCGTACCACAACCATGGTGGCGTTGCCATAAAGAAAATTGCAGTAAAGGAGGCACCTAAGCCATTTGGATTCCCCTTCTGAGGGCTTTTTCTATGTTTGTGGCGATAGAAAATTCATTATGGAAGTCAGTCGGCCTTACTTTTTTTATTGGCTAAATTTCGCCAGATATGTCAGAATATGATGAACCAGCACTGGTCCCTCCAAAAATTGGCCACTGCACCAAAGCTAGCACAGGGGACACTGGTGAAAAAAAAGCCTTGCCTCAACTAACTTAAGGTAGAAGGCTCAGAAACCGCTCATCTAAGGGCTGGTTCGCATTTTTACAGTATTTGTTTAGATGGGAACATTTTTAGCTCATTTTTCAGACCAAGAAAAATTGATGGGAAATCTAGCCCAAGTGGTTTCATATTTTTTGAAACATTATTGAATTACTTATGAATTTTCAAAGGAGATGTGTCCTAGGTCCCTATTTATGTTCCTAGGTCCTTCATATAGTGTTCACTTGCAATTCTAAAAAAAAATGGGGAAAGAAAAGACAATGATTGGCTCTTGCGTTAAAGAATGCTTTTTCCTTCACTTCATTCAATGACTCATGAGGTCAATTTAAAAACTGCATCATGTCCATTCTACAACCATTTATAGGGGCGGTTCTTAATGCCTGAACTGTTTTCGAGCCCTCTACCTTACTAATCTCACTCATGGAGTACTAGTTCTGTACAGTTTTCTAGTTTTCCTTACAATAATTTGGTGTGGTACTTTAGATCATGTTGTTGGGGATCATCCTGAATTTCGATAAGAATTTCGTTGTGAGGCTCATTATTCTCAACATCTCGGCATGTGCGTAGCATTCAAATTCCAAAGATTGGACTTCGTTGGAAAGTGACAAAGAAGTTGCTTTTAGAAGATACAACTATGATCACACTTGACTATAGCTCTTTATTGCACCCTAGGCATTAGTGTAGGAGTGGGCCACTTCTCCAAGTTCACTTGGATGAGAATGATGAAATATAATATATTTATTAATGATATTAAATTTGAGAAATTCATATGAAATTCATGTAGGGTTGCCTTGTGCCAATTGGCCCACAAGTCAAAATTTTGTAACTTTCACCCCATATGTCTAAACGCCACCCAACAAAATCCTTGTGAAGGGCTTTCAAACAATACTAGTCAAGAATGTAACCCAAAGACACATGGTTCAAAGATCTCACCATAAGAGTAAAAAAAATCAAACAACCTAATTTAATTTACAAAGTACAATTTAAAATTTTGAAATTTTCACCATACACACATGCTATTTCTCTGAATCTATCTCTAAGTTTACATGGTTCGAATTCCCCTCTCTCTTGAATGCTACTAGAATGAAAAATAAGTTACCAAAGTTCTTTACAAATCCAAGATCACTCAACCATCACAGGCACTGTCAGTCTTCCCCAACTTCGAACTTGTATCCATCCATCTGTCGTCGACATATCCATCCATTCCCTCAACACGGCACCCATTCATTCCCCCACATCCATCCATTCCGCCGTTCATCCGACCGAAGAAGCCGATGCGGTACAAGCATTTCGGTTCGCGTACACACTCCTCGCGTCTTCGGGAAATTCCGCCCCCTCGATCGACCTCTGCCTCGATTCCCGTGGTCGAGGCACCGCGCTTCGTGCTGCGTGACGGAAATTCGCAGTTGGAGTGGCGTCCAATTTGCCTTTGCTTTAAGTCTTTACTTTGTATGCGATGGAGGAACTGGCAGCGACTGCTGCATCCCCTGGGGCTGGGACTGGCAGCCCCCCCAACGCGGGTGGGGCTCCGCCTCGCCCACCTTCGCTGCGCAAGCAGTTGTCCCCGCGGCATTCCCGAGGGGATGAAGGGGGATCGTCGTCGCCCGTCATGCTCACGCCCGTTGTAGAAGCCCCGTTCGATGACCCTATAACGCCCTTGCCCGCGTTGGCGCCAAATTTGCAGCCGTTGCCAGAGGATCGCGAGATTTCGGATATGCCAGAAGAGGAGGACGACGACGATGAGGAGGTGGACGCGGGGGTCGCCGCGTCGGTGTTCGATGATGTGCCACCTCGGCCATCGCGCGAGTGCGTCAACCGGGAAACCCAAACCCTAGTGAATTGAGTCTACTGCTGGGAACAATTAGGGTTTCATTTCTTCGCTGAAATCGGTGCTCAGTGGGAAGCTCTCGGGCTGATGAACCTTGTTACGAGAAGCCTTGAATTGTTTGAGATCGGTATCCAATGTCGGTGTAGTTGTCGCTGGCCAGGAAGTGACGTTTTTATTTCTGTGTCAAGCTAATTGATTACGAGCTGTGATTTGTGGTTGCAGTTTTTAATTCGTCAGGTCGTTCGTGCATCGTTAAGTGAGGTTATCGATCGTGTCAAATTATATTGGCCTTGTTTGGATTGAAAATAAGATTCGTACTCTGAAAACAAACACTTTAAATGCTGAAAGTAGTTGCTATTGCTCGAATGGTCTAATTTTCGTATGTTCTAACTTTCAAGAAGAGGGTTGCAACGCACGGAAGAATGCGTTATTTCAGCTTAGTTCCAAATGATTCGACAGTGATAATGAGTTGCATTTGTAAATATAAAAATTAGGTTTGCAATTGGTTAAAAAATTGGTATGTTGCCTCTGAGAAACTGATAAATACAGTGCTACTAGTTGTGGTGATCTAAAACAGAAGAGGATGATCGCTTTCTGATGAGCTTTCTTGCATACAGATCGTCCAGCAGCAGGTATTCTCCGTTGCCATGGCAAGGCCACTTTGATGAAGATAAGATGATTACCGTACCAGATTCGGATGATGTAAGTAACAATGAAACCCAAACTCACTAAACTAGATTGTTCCGAGATCTTTCTTTCCCTTGTGACCCCGTTATTTTTATTTTGTGTACATCTCTATACTGATTGACATGTATGCTAGTTAATATAGTTTTGGCTGATGCTTGCGTTTGTTAAATTATTTTCTAGGACGTTTTGTTGATCTTCTACAGTGATATTTGGGTGGCAGGTTTTCCATGTTTACTTGACTGGAACGGAAGGACCAGTGGTTTTTTGCTTGCATGGTGGCGGATACACTGGGTAAGCAGGCGCTGCAAAGAATGGAACAAGTTTTAGGACTCCGTTTGTCAATCTCCAAGTGCCCTAATGCCCGCATGGTGAAAAGTGTCCACTTCTATATCTATAGGAGTTGAGATTAATCATTTATGAAGCTTTGAGGAAATTAACAAATGCTGAGAATATGTTTGGAATTTAATATAATCAACTATTAGCATACAATGGACTTTCTAATTTAACTTGGGCACGTAGTGTTTAACAGGACATGGAGTCTAACCTTTCTCCCTGTCATACAAGTTCAATTTCATGAGGCTAGTATTAGGTTTCATAGAGTTTTGTGTTGCAATTGTCATGCATCAATCATACTTTATCTGTCTTGACTGCATTCATCGATTTATGTAACATTCCAACATAGCTGAATAGAGCGTCAATTTTGCGATTTTAATTTGGAAAAGATGTGCCATGTTTGAGACCAGGTTACTTTGGGTGTTCTGTGCAGGCTCTCGTTTGCATTAATTGCAGGAAAGATGAAGGAGAAGGTGAGAGTGGTGGCCATGGACATGCGGAGTCACGGTCTGACGAAAACTAGCGATAACACGGACTTGTCAGCTGAGGCATGGTGCATCACTCCTTTCAATCTCGTTCAGCAATTCTGCTCTCCAGCTTAGCTATTGTTCATGTTTGTTTAGGTACTTTTGTCTCCTTCATTGTTTTTGTTTCAGTGTAATAACACCCTTTTGGGAAGGAGGGGAGGGGGGGGGGGGGGGGGAGGTGGTACTTGTTTTGATCACAGCCAGTTGTAGTGAGGACAGAAAAATCTAATTTGTGTGTGGTGGTCCTTAGACTCAATGTCAAGACGTTTTAAACGTCATATCTGCAATGTACGGGAGTGAACCACCAGCTATCATCCTGATCGGACATAGGTTGGCAGTCCTATCTGCATTATCACTTGATTTGTTTCTCTTCACTTTCGTAAGCAAGATATAGAGTTGATTTAGATCTGAATTGTGTTAGGTTTGGCTATGAAATTTGCAATTATACCCTGTATCTCATTTTTGCGTGATTGTTGGAAGTACGATGTTCCTTGACTGAGGTTTTATAACTGATGGACAGCATGGGAGGTGCTATAGCAGTGAGGGTCGCTGCAAAGCGTGCTCTACCAACGTTAGCAGGCCTAGTTGTTATTGATGTGGTTGAGGTGAGCCTAAATGCTTTTGTAGATTTAGTCTGGTGTATCATATATGTTCGTGGAAAGAGCACTTAGTAAAGTGAGATTTGTCCTCGACTTTGTTCTTTTAATCACGTTCATACTTAGTTCTTATATATTGATGTCTCCGTGATACTGTTTGTCCTTCAATGGTTAGCGATTACCATTTGTATTCCTCTTCAGATCTTCAGCCACCATGCTCTCGCAGTATACTTCAAATTTGGTGCTGCTTGCAGGGTACAGCAATGGCTTCTCTTGTTCATATGCAGAGGATTCTGGCTAACAGACAACTTCACTTTCCTTCTGTCGAGAAAGCTGTAAGATGATCATGATTATTGAGTGTTGGAAGTTAAGCATAGGTGGTTTTTGTTTTGTTTTGTGATACTTATTTTGGAAGTAATCTTCAATTTGAGCATAGCTCACGTGTGCTTGGTAGTATTATTTGCCCGGTGGTCTCCACTAACTCCGTCAGAAATCTTATCTGGTTCTAATTACTGGATTATAGATTGAATGGAGTGTTAGAGGCGGTGGTTCCCTCCAGAATCCTGAGTCTGCACGCATTTCAGTTCCATCAACTTTGAAGTTTGACGCTGATAAAAAGTGGTTAGTTCTCTTCTACCTACTACTGCACCCTATGTGACGCTCTTGACTGCTTTTTCATGCCTCACCTGTTCGTTGCAAGGTCTGTGTTTGTATAGTGCATGTCTCTCATGTCGAGGCTTGCTGTGCAGTTACGTGTGGCGAACAGCTCTCGAGGATTCCGAATCTCATTGGAGAGGATGGTAACTTCATGTACCCTATCGCGCCATTGATGCTGAATCTGGGAAGCATGCTTTTATGCACAAGGCTAGTCGTGTGATCAATAGTACCTCGCCTTATTCTATGAGGAAATCTGGGATCAAAGAAAATTATATCGGATCATGAGACGAGTTTTTAGAAAAGAAATTCGCCATGTAAGCCTCTCAATCTGATAGTTGCATCATTGGGTGTCCTTTCAAGGTATGAAGGTTTATCAGAGGTGTTTCTTTCTTGCCCAGTCCCAAAGCTTCTCCTACTGGCAGGCACTGACAGATTAGACAGGTATCTTTCTCCCTTATCTGGCATCAGGACTGATGTTTAGTTACGAAGTTTCGATCTTTCACTAGTTGCGCTGTACAATATAGACGATTTTGGAGCTCTGAATCCCTGCTTACTTGCAATTTCAGCTTCTGAACAGATATAGCCGACTGTCTGACCTTTGTAAGTTGCACAGATCATTGACCATTGGACAAATGCAAGGAAAGTTCCAGATGATTGTTGTTCGCCACACTGGACATGCGATTCAGGTTCAATTTTTTTCCCAATTTCAGTTCATTGCGAGAATCCGTTGGTTTGCTGTTTAAGATGAATCTGGAGCCTATGCAATTTTTTTCGTTTTGGTTCTAATGAATACTTTTTGTTACAGGAGGATGAGCCTGAGGAGTTTGCAGGCGCGGTGCTCAATTTCATCTCAAGAAATCGAATTGGTACATATGGTGTTGAGGTATGTTTTTCTTGGGTATACAGTTAGTCCCAGTTATTATCCATCTACATAAAAGTTAGGGAACCCGTTCATATTGATTGATTGCTATCATTTGCAATGCGGGGGCCATCCAAACTCGTGACTTCACGCGAACTAGATACTTCTAGGTTGAGTCATAGATGCTTCCATGGGATGCTTGAAGATGCAATAATCATTATTCAAGGGTTGTGTAGGCTTGTGATTGGGACCTTATTATTTCAAACTGCAGTCATTTATTACTTGTTCAATTCTTATGCTATCCAAATAGTACATATTTTAGCGTTTTGGAATCCTCTCAAAAATGGGGATAAGATCTATATGGAAGAAAGAAAGAAATAATCCATTTCGCATTGCTCAAAAGAGCTGAAGCCAGGGCGGTGGGTTCTGTACCTTAGGTTTTGTGATGAGTTGATTTTGTGAGACATCGGTAGAAAATTTTATAATAACTTTTGAGAATTTAGCGCAGGCACTGGTGGAAACTACTGATTTTGCGTATCTGTTCTATGTTCTTTCAGATTCCTGGACTTCGTCGACCTGTTAGTTTGAGGTCTTCAAACTAGTGACATCCTTTTTGAATTTTTCGACTGGTAGTTTACTTTTGGTGCTCCTGTCGATCCTCTTACAATACTGGTCCGGTTTTTAAATGGCAATGTCATTCTGGCCTTAAGAGCCTGCCCAGATGACATCTGTCGGATGCAGATAGAAGCCCTGTCTCCCACCTACTTTGCATGACTCTGTACATACAGCACGTTGATTTCTTGACATTCAATAAAAAAATTGGTATCATGTAGGATCTCGTACTCATTCGATTTTTTATTGAACGTTGTCATTTGCAAAACATTTCAAAGCCATAATTTTAACCATCAGTTTGCTCCTTCATTCTTTTCCGTCTTGTTGGAGGTTGTTAGAAAATGGTGGGTACATTAGTTAGGTCCGTATCTTCCTCCATATCTTTCAGTCCTATATCTTCTCATTGAAACTCTGTTTTCAGTTGGTTATCGAGGAAGCATGAGGCAGGGTTCTTGACCCTATTTTTGTGGGCCAGGTTACTGTGTAACTAATTTCCTAAAGGGGCCATTATGAAAACTAAGGCTTTTAACTGCCAAACCATGTTCTACAAATCTGAGAATTATTTTTGTATTAAAATGCTGGCAATTCAGATTTGATATGTGTTTAACCCTTCATTTTGCAATGCCCAAATGTGCCTAAAAAAGCATCCTTGCTTTTGAGCCTTATAAGTGTAAATGTCACTAAGGTATGAAAATCTCAATTGTACAATCTTGTAATGTACATATTGTAGATGGCATGGATCAAATTTGGAGTCATTTGGTCACATAGATTGTATGATTATAATGTTTTAGTGTTGAAAAAAGATGCTAAAATTTTCCTAAAATTATATTTGGAGATGAAATTTGATTTCCAAACTTACACAAATGAGAAAATTTTATGCTAAAAAGTGCTTAAAAATCAAGCATTCAAACTCATTGGTGAAAAAAATGTCATTCAATTGACTCATTATGTTTGCAAAGTTATTTTGAAATGTCAAAAAACAATCAAAATAGTTGCAAAAAACACAATTGTGGTTGAACCTCCCTCTACTAAAATGCTTCTCAATCAATTATAACTTCATGGATTGATATGAAATTTTAACCACACAAACTAGACTAGTATGTGCAACTTTTATTATAATTTATTAAAAATGGACATTGTATGAAGAAATAAGCTTTTGAAGTTCACGATCCAAAAATGTGTGGATTTTGAACTTTGAATTGCTCCCAAACAAATAAAACAACTTGGATTGATATGAAAACTTCACTACAATAACTAGACTTTAACATTAGAAAAAATGTGAACAATGCAAAGGGTTGTTATATGCAATTTGATTTTTAGCTGTAGTGAAATTACAGAAAAGATTTATTTTAATTTTTTGAAACAAATGGACAATTTCCATTAGTAAAGGAAACAATGCATTGAACCACAAATTTTAGTTTTTTTCAAAAAACTGAAAAAATTGAAAAAAATGTTTTTGAAATTGTGAATTTGATGTCACACTTGGTTGAAATGCAATTAGTCTATTATCACAAATAAAAAGGTTCATATCACCATTAACCCCTAAAGGACCAAATTGCATTTTTTTGGCAATATAGCAATTTTTGGCAACTCATTATGAATGGAGTTTTTTCTTTTTTTTCTTTGAAATTTTTACACATGTGTCCAAGGATTATCTTTAAGACCCAACAACTTTTATAACTTTTGACTACATGGTTAAAAAGGTTTTGCATGATATGTGATTTTCTTTAATCTTTGGGCAGCCCGAGAAGCTCAAAAAATTTCTTCAAAAAAAACTTTTTTAAGAAATAAAAATTTGAAATTCGTTTATTAGATTTTTGTCTAAGTGGAAAGCTTTGAATCATTCCATTCTAATCAATGACGCCAAAAGTTATGAAGAGTTTTAGTTTGGAGTAGTTTCTGGGTAGTTATAGAATCTCTGCTCTAAGAAAAAGTTTGAATTTCTTTATTTAATTCAATTTTTAACATTTTTGAAAAAAAATTGAAACATTGGGTGAAGATAGTTTATTAAAATATTACAACCATTGGGATTGGAATTTTTCATTTGCATAAATAAATTGTTCACAATTTAGTATTTTGAAGCATTTTCTACTTCTTTCTACTTACTATTTTTTTCCTATATGTTGTACAATTCCAAATGATTTGAAATTTTTTGAGCATATAACTAACTTCAATTAAAAAATGAATCCAAATAGTAATTACCATTTGAACATTTTTTCTTACAAATGTGACCTTGTGAAGTGTAGCTGCGTAAATTTTTGCAGGGATAAAAGAAGGATTTTTGTCAATTCAAATGTTAATATCTTGCAATCTACATAGTGGAAATTTCTGAAATTTATTCCACATCTTTTCAAACCACCTTACTATAAGATCCTATGGTTATATATGTCCAAAAAAAAAAAATTCTAAAGTTTTGCACTTGTATTAGAAATCGCAGTTTTGAGCATTTTTGGTGAAAACATAGTCAAAAACCTTTAGGGGTTAAGGTCAAAGAGAATCTTCCACTAAAAAATTCATAGTAATTATGTTTTGTATAAAAAAATTCTAGAAAAATATGAAATCCTTTCAAACTCTAATTTTGTACATGGAAAAAATTCTTCATTCAGAAAAGTTGCACTCAAAATATGTATAATTACTTAAAACTTTAATAACCAGACAACTAATTTTTGGTTGATTTTTGAACTTTTTGTCTAGTATTGTTTATAGAACGTCTCATTTCAAAAAACCCAAAGAAGAACGCAAATATTAAAGTATCTTTGTAGGCTCCTAACAAAGCCAATTTCAAGGAAATGCATGCAAAGATGCATTAGCTATGCTTATCCAAACTTAAATTGCCCGGCCCTTGACATGTGAAATATTGCAAAAAAATATATAATGAATGTAAAAGATGACTATTTATATGTGTAAAAGAACTAGTTGGAAGGCTTAGGATCAATTTCTAAAGCATTTAATGAAATTTATTCCCAATTGTGGCAAACCATATTTAGCACTAGTGTCACAGATTGTTTGCAATACATCAATCTTTGAAGATTAACTATAAGGATGTGAACCATTGGATCAATTTTATTTTTTGTTTGGTTCAAAGATTTTCCTTATAGAACCAATTCATACAATTTGATTTAGAATTATATCCATAGAGTGGTCACAAAATGGAACTTTTCAAGAATCATATATAGAAATTGCGCTAGCCTACCAAATCAACCACGGTCACTAAAGTGTTAAAATTAGTAGTTGGAAATGAGATGACTATCTTAGATAGGGCTCTAGTTTTTCTCTTTCATTGTGTTATTTTCTTGAGAATTCGAGTGTTTTGAGGGGATCAAAATGTTATACAAAGGCTAGGTCTGAAGCTAACAAATTCTACACAAAATACTAAAATTAGGTTTTCCTTCATTAATCTCTCAACATTTAACACTATATTAATATTTATTGTTATTGTACAAGAATGCAATACTTTTGAACTAATTATTGGTGTTATTGAGATTCATGAACCTCTCTGTGTACATATGGAAATATTTGTAGAAATATTTGTTGACTTTAATGGCTTATAGAGTAACTTTCTTGGGGTAAGGCAACCTAATTGTTGAAGCAACGTAATCTAAATTCACTATTTTTTGTAGAATATGATGATACACGTGACAAATCTACAATGTTTATCTATAATGATAGCTATTTAAGCAATGAATTAGTTCAATATGATTGATTTATGTGGAGCCTCAACTTCAATTGCCCTCAAATTCTAAAAGATCTTGAATCTACAATGGAAAGGGATTCTAATTTGTACAGGGTGAATGCAAGAAACACCTGTACTATTTGTTGCGTTTTACTACAGTACTCATGACTTTTTCTGGAGTACTTTAAAATTAGAAAATTAATTTGAAAAAAATTTGAAAAATATGAACAATGTATAGACCTCTAAGATGAAGGTTTTCACCAAAGGAAATTGATAGAAAAATTCTCTAAGTAGGAGAATTTAAAAAGTGCCAAACCTCAAGAAAATACATACTTTCATGTTTTAATTTGGGAAAAATAGTAAAAATAAGTAAATTCAAAAAATAAAAAGTGGCCATTTGCAACAATTCTATGGAGATGGTCATTCACCAAAAAAAACACCAAAATAATATTTTATATGTTTCAAAATTCAAGCAGAAAAAAGCTCACTTTGTAGACTTCTACACCACACAAAAATAACTTTTTTCAAAATCCCTCACGTGGAGAGATGTAAATCTACTAGAAGACCATCTCATCCAAATTTCATCTCAAAATCATTAAGAAAAGGTACTCCTTAGTACTAAAAACCTCCAAATTCTCATTTGTGACATTTAATCACTAGTACTATTTTAGTATTAAACTATTTTTGAAAATTATGAAAAAATTATGTAAAGTGTATGATAGACATGAGTACCTTCTCTAGAAATCTTGAGTCATTTCGAGCAAAAATGAAAAAGTTATGACCAAAAAACAGATCAGCACTTAGCTTGTGACAGAAAATAGTACAAGTGTTTCTTGCATTCACCCTACAAAACATTAGGAGAAACCTATGTTTTTTTATTATGCCTTAATTATTGCATTGGAATGCTTTGTGTGGTATTTTGCACCTCTGCAATGACACCAAAAAATCACCTTGCTCCTAATAGTGAGAAAACATGTAATATTAGAAAAAACATCACAAATTCAACATTAGAAATCAGAAAAAACATTGGTTAATGGAGTCCTCATGGGGGCCATGTGGTTGCTACCTAAGCACAAGAAAGTCAACGTGTAAGATTTTTTATCCATTGCCCATCCATGACATAGCACGTGACGCAGTATGCCATGTGTTGATGAAAAAGTGATTGACATAGCTTCTACAAAAGTTGACATGGTAGTTTTCAAGAGAAACCTTCTTCATGTCAATGAAATTTTGGGTTGTTTTCAAAGACATTAGTATAGACATGCTAATGTCCCAATAGACATTCTATAAGACAATTTTGTGTTTTTCTTTGAGGTCATCAGTATGCATGAGTTGTAAGCTCAAACATGTAATTCTATATTAAAGGGATTTGAAGGCATTAGAAAATTGCAAGTTATTTTTGAGTTTCCAAATTGTGGGAACATGCCACACTAGCGGTCTAGCTGACGTGGTAAAAAAAGTGGCACATGAAAAAAAATTAATTTTTTTAATTTTCAAAATGTTTTTTTGAAAAAATAATTATATTTTTCATTAGTTTAGATTTCTTAACACTTTTTGAAATTTTTGAAATTTTTGAAAAAAATTCAAAGATTTAAAAATGTAGCAATTATGGGTTGGTTCATAGTTTTTGCATAGCACAAGGAACAGACAAGGGAACAATCCTACAATGACCGTCTTTTGCCCTCAAATCTCCCTAATGACATAGATTATAAACTTAAACATCTACCTTGGTATGAAAGACTAAAGACTACTTCATAGATGTACTGGTTGACATGCCATACTTGGGGATGTTTTTCAAGACATTCATTTCTAATTCTTTCTAATAAAATTGTGATGTTCAAAGTAGTTGTACGCCTTTCAAGATGGCTCATGGAATGTCATTAATGATTGCGGTGAATAGAATGATGTCCTCACTAACATTACTTGAATGAAACTAAGATGCATTTTGTTCAACATCTACATAGATTTAGATGTGTGAATGTCTATAATGTATAAGAATTGGAATAGCCTATTGTCCGATGTAATGTGAGCAATTTGATGACCTGTCAAAGATAGAATATCAAAGATAGTACTAAAAAAACATTTTTAATTCAATATAAATTCAACTTGAATAATGGACACTTTAGGCCAATATAAAATACACTTGGAAAATGATTTTGGAAATCCCTCTTCTCAAAAAGTGTATTTCTATTAGAAGACCTAGCTTACTAAGTTCACTCTAAGTTTTGCAATCATTTGATCATTTTTGCAATACTTATGGCATAAAACAACTTCCACATGCAATGTGACGCAAAATAGGACATGTGCATCTTGCAATCACTCTTTGATCATCTTCATTTCAATTTATTTTTAACATCTACAAGATTCCTTGTATTACAAGTCATTCTAAGTTTTTTTCATCCCACGGTCATTTCTATTTGAATTTATACTCTTCCTATTTTGATTTTGCTTGTAGTACATTTAAAAAGATAAAATCTATTTTTTAATTCTTTTTCATGTTTATTTTTGGTTGAGTTTATCCTTATTCCGTTTTTTTCTTATTTAGACTTTGAAAGAAGTAGAAGCCATATTTTTATTTTCATTCACGTTCATTTCCTCTTGAGTTCATCTTCTTTCCAAATTCTTTTGGCTTATACAGGTCTTGAAGAAGTACAAATCACTCTAAGTCTTTTCCGTCTAGGACATTTAGAAAACTAAAACTTATGATTTCTTTTTTTTTGAATGTTGTGGCTAATGAATTGAAAGTCTTTATCTTTTCCATTATTACTAAATGGCTAAAACTAGTGATGTTTAAGCATATCAAAGTGCCAAAGGCTCAAAGATTGTACGTGGTGGCATATGCAAGTACCTAAATCAACAATTTAATCACCGCAATTGCCAATTCAATAGCAAATGCAAGCTTTGCTTTAGACGAAAGACCATAACCAATAAAGATATCATTTGTTACAATGCATGGTGACAAGCATATCTTGATCTTAGAAGAAATGAAGATGCTAAAGATGACCAATGTATTTAATAGGGTAAAGCAACTGACTTTCTTATTTGAATTCACATACTAGCATGTGAAAAATATTTTCACTAAGTCTTGATCATCTTTTAGTCCTTTACAATATACTCAAGATTAAGTGTGGAATATGTAGCCAACATTGTTTGTCATTGCATAGCAATGAAGTCTTTTGGGACATCAAAGTATATAAAGTAGAAAAGTAGAAGACAATTGTTGTTTAGTAAAGTATTGGAGGTATACATAGAATGCCTTGTTGCATGTCTTGTAAGACATAAATGTATTTATTAGGTTGGTTTGCAAGGTTTGCATGTCCTTTGTACATGCCATGAAGAGAATATTTGTATTGTAGTGGACAATGGATGTTCTCTTTTTAAAATTTGTTTTGTCTTTTCCATATAGTATCCATTGGTTTGACACATTCTAAACATCATGCATTATGAAAAGAATTTATTTGAGAATATTATAAAGATACTTAGTTTCAAGGTCTATAAAGATGCCAATATGATTACTACATGCAACTACTTTAAAAAAACTGTATTTTATATGATGTTTTCATCATTTTTTGTGACACATTTTAGTAGATGTTGAACAAAACAACTTGTGTTTTTTGGTTAGTAATGTCATCCAATGTAACATTCAAATGTTATATTAGATGTTATTATTGACATAAAAATACAAGTTGTTTTATTGGACTTCATTAGAAGTGTTACAAAAAATGACACAAACATCACATAAAATGCAGGTTTCTTATACTGCACATGCACCCTACATCATGATGGCAAAGGTAAAAAAAAGAATTTGTAGATATAGTGTCAAACATCCTCACCCCAATCAGCTATATTGGTGCAATTCATAAACATTATAAGGCAACATCAAAAAGGCAATTGTTTCACAAAGTGTATTCTTGTACTTATGCATTTGTCATTGACAACACTTTGTGCTTGGATCTTGGCGGAAGTGAGTGACTTGCCCTCCTTTCTAATGCCTCATGCAATGTCATATTGTCTTCTATGCATGTGTATTGGATGTTGAATCCAATGCTATATTATTGTTTAATATCATGAAAAAGTACATATTCATGTTTCTACGTACCAAGGTGAATGTATACACTTTTATATGAGAATATGGAGAAAAGAAAAGAAATCAATTAATGGACTTGCTTTATTAGTTTATTATCTTATATGGACCTATCAACAAATTTTGGAATCCATTTGTTTGATTTTTCATTTCATTAGCTATGGAAAAAAAATTGGTATTGCCATTGACACATACCCACATGTAGCAATTGATTACAAGGCAATAGTCTAATTGGGGAAGTCACAAAATTGGCTCACAGGCCATTCACCGGTGTCGCAATTGTATAATTCCAGTGTCGCAATCCCCGAAAGGCTATGGTGTCTAGGGTTAGGGTTTTATGTGTCGTCGATTACGGGCACGGGAAGAACAGCACCGATGCTGTTGTATCGATTGTTGCAATATTTGTAGAAAGGTAAGTTGACTATGGCGGGGCCAGCAGGGGCGGGAGGAGGGAGCGGGCAGAAGCGGGCGCGCCTTGGAGCGGCGAGCACCGGAGCTCCGATTCACGCAACCCACACGGAGAATCATGCGAGTGCAGGGGCTGTGCAGCAACAGCTGCTTCCCGTCGGCCCGTTGCTCCAAGTTCAGCCCAACTTCGCGGACCAGCACACGAAGCGAATCGTCATGGCATTGCAGAGCGGATTGAAAGGCGAGCTCGCGTGGGCGATTAACTCCTTGACGCTCCTGAGTTTCAAGGAGAAAGACGACACGCGTACCAAGGACGCGACCCCGCTGGCGAAAGTCCCCGGGTTGCTGGACTCCCTTCTGGACGTGATTCGCGAGTGGCGTGACGTCGCTCAAGAGCGCGTGTTCGCCAAGCTGTCGCGTCCGCGCTTGCTGGGAGCCGATCATCCTTACACGGGCTTTGGCCTCGAGTACGAAATCTTCAGCCCTGACGACGCAGTGTTGCGGGTCAGAGCAAAGAATGCTCAAGGCGAAGATGATGCCGCTGATGAGGGATGGTGCTGGGACGAGGAAGGCCTTTTCAATCTCGACGAAATCGGTCGCCATGAGAAACAGCTCTGTGCCGTGGCGGTCTCTAACGTGCTGCGTAACTTGTCGTTCATGCCGGAGAATGAACCGTCGATGGCGCAGCACCACCGGTGTTTAGAAACCCTAATTACCGTCTTGGAAGATCACGAGATGGAGGACGAGGAGTTTGTGACGAACTCGGTGGAAACTCTTTTGAACTTCGCTCCGTTCTTGTGTTTTAAAAATTTCACGAACGGAAGAAGCCCCACTATGTCGGAGAAGCGAATTCTCGATGCGGTGATGACGATGCTACTGTCACCCGTAGTGCCCTGGCACAGCAGTGCAGCCGAGCTTCTTGGTCGGCTCGTAGTAAACCCTGACAACGAACCTTCGCTCTTGCCGTTCGTCCCTGAGATCTTCCCACGTTTGGTAGAGTTTTTAAGCACGGAGGCATCCGGTGAAGCGCTCGCTGCAGCGGTGGCTGCATTGCACAACTTCGCGGAGATCAACACGGAGTGCCGCTTGCGGCTCGCGAGTGAGCGGTGGGCTATAGAGAGGCTGCTGAAAGTGGTGAGTCCTGGGAATCATCACCCACAGGAAGTGTGTCGCAAGGCAGCTCTGACGCTGGAGAGCTTAACCTCGGAATCGCAGAATCGAGCGGTGATGCTCTCCTTCGAGAGCACTATCGCGGATGTGGCGGTTGTGGACCAGCGCATGTCGGATGTTTTTGCTCGCATTCTTTGGGAGCTCAGTTCGGGGATCAACTCCAAAATGGGATCCCTTCGAGGCGTTTGGGGATCATCGTAGTAGCCCAGACACTCGTTTACGCTATAATGTACAGATTCGCTATTAGAAGAACGCTCCAGCTTTCTCAGTTTGGCAGATGCTGCCGTTAGTGACATGCATCGTTTATGGGAAAGGCCATTGAGAACGCTCATTCAAATTCTTGAGCTGCAGCAGTTCAATTGTTGTCCAACAAGTCGACCCTGATTTTGGGAAGGCCAGCATTAGCCAGTATTGCAGGGGATTCAATACTTGCTCTCTCCAGTGTTTGAATCCCTGAGGTCAATAAGCTGGGAGTGAATGCTCATTCACCCTCTCATTTTTGTCTCGAGGGCAGACCTGAGTCACTGGGACAGCGGCATCACTTGTGTTTTCACTTGGAGACTTGGACGGTGACAACCAAAAGCGAACTCATAAATCTGCCCAATTGGCAGTGTAGAGACCCAATTCTGTAGCCTCTCTTGTGAATTGCAGAAGCAAATTCTAGTGGCCTATACCCTTAGAAAAACAAGTGGATTCACTTATCGTGTGAGTAAATGTAAGGGCCATTTGAGTGAAAATTGAGAGCTAATTCATGATTTTGAGCACCGGCAGTTGCTGTCCAGCGATTTAGCTCTGATTTTGGAAGGCCAGCAGCAGCGTTACAAGGGAATCAATAAATTTTCTCTCCAGTGTGAATCTCGAGAGTCCAATAAAGTTGCGACTGAGACCCCCTCACTGAAGTGCGGGATGCTCCTAGGTAGAGCTGTTCATGCGACTCTGAAGATCCAGGTAGAGCTGTTCTCATTTCCCACGAGTTTTCTTGGAACGCAATTGAAGTTTCGTCGCAGGACTTTTCGCGAGCTTTTGAGGAGGTGCTGCCTGTTGTGGTCGATTTGCATCATCTGATCTGTCTCTACGGATGATTTATTTTTTCAGTGGAGGACCCTACAGTGTGTGGTCCTCGAGGAGATTGCTTTATACTCGTTAGTCAGCCTCAAACATAATATTAGTGAGCCAGTTGTACTGTTTCATACTCCGCTTCAACCATAACATTCTTTAGCCAGTTGGGAGGCTATCTTTGTGGAAAGAAATCATACGAAGCTTAAGGAGAGCCATAAGAATGTTTTTTAGATGGAGGAATATTCAAATAAATACAAGATAATGGAGAACTCGTAGGAGCCTATAAGATAAAGTTACGTTCTCACTTGGCTCTATATAGGATCGGTGGTAAAACCTAACACTTATCCCTGTTGTTGTGAGAAGAGGTGATTTATAAAATTGTAGGTCCCTCCTTTTTCCAAGAAAAAATTGTAGGTTCGGTGATTGCAGGGAAGTATGTAATGCCCTGATGTTCACACTGTGACTTCACATAGTTCCCAGATTTTTGAAAAAAGTGCCAGCAAGGCAAAAACGATATGATGGTCAGGAGAGGTTCACATGAGGGACCACTACATTTAACCCTCACCGCCCAGGGAGCCCAAAAGTGGCCACAGCAAATTGAAAAAAGGGTCCCACGCAGCAGGTGGGGACAAATTTTGCCGTGCTAATCATGATTTGCGGCAAGGCGGTTGTCAGGAGCAAGCCCGTGCAATTGAGTGTGAGAATTGGAGGACAACCTGTGAGTGGCAATGCTCCGATTGGGGATAGGGTGAACATCGGACACGGCGGTTTGTCTTGGTTTTCCCATTTTTGATCGGTAGTAGTCGGTCGTAGACCATTGTGTTTTAGATGCGTCCAGAGGGAAGGGATTTGAGTATTGAGCAAAAAAGAGGCAAAAATGTTCTTGCAATTTCAGTGGCGCCATAGGGTGGATGCATAATGTTGAGGGCGGCAAGAATGCATGGTAGTACACAGGCAATGAAATTAGGTACTCATTCTCATTGGTGATGGAAAATTCAAGAGAATGGAGGGCAAATAAGCACCATCATTTTTTAAAGTTCAGGGCTTCTCTCATCGTGTTCTGCTTTTGATTGTAGGCACCCCACCTTTTGTGCTCACTATCACCTACTACAATTGCACCAGCCTAACATAATGACAAATGCACTACACTATGGAAGAACCACGATGGAAGAGGTACATGAAATCCAACATCTTCATGAATGGGCATTTGTAGAGAGTGGTAGTGTCGAAATTGCTCAAAGGGTTGTCAATTGTTTGCATGATTGGTACTTGTTTGAGCTTGAAGCACCTACCTCTAGTGCTTGGCCACACAATCCTTCAAGCAAAGTTTAGAGGCACTTGTGCTACACACACATTACGCACGCCTTGGGATGGAAGCAGAGAATTCCGGAGGAGGATCCTCGGAGAATTCCAAGAAGTGTTTATATTTTCATTAGGATAAAATTGTAGCCAGACACAATCGACAATCATGAAGGTAAATGTGAGGTGCAGGGCAGCGAAGTGCCTGTGGGAGAGACTGAGCCAACAACAACCTCAAGTGGTGTTGGCATTGCTAACAATTTCCATTCAGAACAATACAATCCAGGAACAAAGGCCAATGGTAGGTCAATCGGAGTTCAATGCCTTGCAATTACTTCAAGATGACGAAATTGGCATCATGGTATCAAATTGTGAACCATGTGGACTGGAGGGTTCAAATGAAGGTTTAGGGATTTGGATGGAGTGCACGCACCCTACAATCAGAAGGGGGGGGGGTAGATGAAGGTGTTGTGGGAAATGTGGAGGGAGAAAGTCAGGACAAGGTTTGAAGAGTGCAGCGGGGAAGGTCGAAAACTCCTCCAAGTGATGAAGAATTGGCCATCGAGGAGAGACTTGCGTGGGGTACAAGGAGGAGGAGAGGAGCAATCTCGGGCGACGCGTATGTTGGGCAACAGGGAGGTTGAAGGGGTCAACAGACTCTATCCTCTCATGGTGCTCCATGGGGTTGGACAGTACCAACAATTACCCGAATGTGACTACACCACCACAATTGCGACCCAGAAATCATACGAATTTCAGTGGACGAAGTCAATTGTTGTCAGGATCACAAGGCCAAGCACTAACGCAAGCAAGATTGGGCCCTGGGCCTAAATCAATCCTACCACTCGACATTGCTGGAACATTGTCTCCAACTCCAATCAATGCTACATCTCTGCCCCCGACACACAAATCTCCATTGTGCAAACTTAAGCACATGCATTTGTCCCTTCGATGTCAGGTGGGGCCATCATAGCGACATGTAGGGAATTTGCAAGCAACATTTGAGAAAGCATCTCGTTTTGACAACTAGATCACAAAGGTCACAACATTGGAGCCACCGAATTTGGAAGATGCACCTTTAAATAATAGAGAAGGCAAAATATTGCCAGAGGCTATTTGCGTGCGTTTGGAAGTACCAAGTTATCAATCTGATCAATGGAGAGGCTTGGATGCCTTTCATTGAGAACCTGTCTTAGCTATATGGGAAGAAGACATTCAGTATTTTAGTGTGCAATTTGGTGGAGGTGTTGGGTACCATCAAGTGCGGGTCACTAATTGCTTGTGTATGGATTGGCACCAGTGGCCGAACATACCATAGACCGCCCATCAACTTGGCCAAATTCCATCACTAGTACATGAAGGCATCACAGCAGACCATCAACTGAACAACAACTCTCTCGAGGAGTCTAACTCTGTGTCACAAGACATGTTGCTAGGAGCACAGAGCGACAAGTTATTCCAAACACCCCTACAACAAGGTCGAACAAAATGAGGAGCCATTGATTGCTCAGACTACAAGGCACTTCATCATTATGACAGCTGGACTTTTGATTTGCAGGATGGCTCTTAGATGGTAAGATTTCGTAATTTCTCATGTAATTCTTCTGACAAGAATAACTCTGATTGGAAAACTCTTAGTAGCAGTAAAGATCTTCAAGGCTCATAGGTGGATTTAGATCTACGTGCATATGAGGAATTTGCCCATTTAGATCAAGATCATTGGTCAACTTTGGGACGTACCCGTATTGAATATGCAAATTTAGAGTAGGACTAGAATACTACTTCCTTAGATGCCAATTCTTCAGAATTTTGTGGACCACATCCTAGACCTATCCAACGCTACAGAAGAAACAAGCAGCCGCCACGGTACTTTTTCAACCTTTGGTAGGACCATGATGTAATTGGAGAGCTGGTGAAGCAAACTAACATGTACACCCACCAATTGTATACAATGTGAGATGACCCACGTACGCGAGGGTGACCTCCAGGTTCCAATGGTGGTCTCAGATGGCGGGACACAGACCCTATTGAGTTTTGTGCATTATTTTGGGTGGTGATTTTGATGGGATTAAAGCTATCTCCTTCAATCCATTAGTACTGGAGCAAGGATTCTTTTTAGAAGTATATTTTTATTTCACATGTGATGTCTCGGGATCACTTCAAATGCTTGTTCCACTTCTTGCATTGTATAGATAACTCTACTTTGTGTCAGAACAAAAAAATTGCAAAATATGGTAAAATTAGCAAAGTTTGTTGGGTGATTGATGACTTCGTCATGCGATCTCAAGAATTGTTCAATTGTGAAAAGTTTGTAACATGTGATGAAGTGATGATCGCGTATCGAGGGCATTTCTCTCCTATTAGGTAATACATTCCTGCAAAACCAACAAAATATGGCATAAAGTATTGAATTGTAGTTTCAAATCCTAGCAGGTACATTTACAACATTATTCCTTACCTTGGGAAGAATGGAGAACCAGAGGTGTCTTTGGGAGAAAAGGTCGTTCATCAACTCATGAGAGGATTGGAACATAGATCACACACAATTGTGTATGATAATTTTTTCACTTCCCCTCAATTGTTCGACTCTCTCTTTGAACGTGGGATCTATGCTACAAGCACTGTGCAAGAAAAACATGTGGGCTTCCCATCAGTTCTCTGGGGCATGAAACGAAGAGAGTACCCCTAGGCGACCTTTTTTTGGACAATGCACAGGTTCCACAGAATGGCAGCAATTACATGGTTTGATACAAAGCCTATCTTGTTTTTGAGTACTAGAGCCAACCTTGTTGGAGATGCTACAACTTTGCGATGGTTGCAGGGTGAATGAAAAGAGATTTTGACTACCCCCCAGCAAGTGGAATACGAGATCTACATGCGTGGGGTGGACTTGATCAATTAGATGCGTCGCAACTATATTGTATAATTCCACAATCGAAAATGGTGGCACAAATTATTTTACTTTGTGGTAGATTCTTCACTACAGAACGTGTGGATTTTATACCAAGACCACATGCTGCAAAGGAAGGAGCGTTTTATCAATAGCCGCCTAGGAGGCTAGGATTTTATCTTGTGGTAGCAACGGCGCTCATTGAACCCACCCTCACACTTCCTCGAACTTGTAGCTAGCATAACGCCTACCCCGATGCCCTACACTACACAGTGACGTACTTGTAGGGTTTGAGGAGCCGTTGCAGGCTGAGCAAAAAGAGACAACACCAGATTTGCGAAGCTTGTAATTGGATGTCCTGTTGTAATGAGCCGTACTTTGGCAAGTTACACTCACAAAAGAAGTGGGCTTTACGGTTGTCTCAATAATTTGACGAATTTGTCGTTGTGTGTGTAGATTGGTTGCTGCATTTGCGCCCTCCGTCTCCAGGATCCATTAGCAGAAGCGATTGTGGCATTGGTGAATAATGTTGTTGCGATGGAAGTCTCATTCAATAGAAGTAGGTGCAGAATTGAGGTTTGTAGCTAGGCCTAGATATCTTGCTTCAATTTGTATTCGACTTCCGTCATTTTGGGTGATTCGGTTTTCCTTGTTGATATGTAGCAGGATTGAGGTTCAGATAGCTTGCTTGAATTCCAGTTCGACTTCCATCATTTTGAGTCATTGGATAATCCTTCTAAATATGTGACGTTCACAAGTACTACAAATCCCACTTGACAACCTTTTTCTGAGCATTTCGTAGTTGTAATTTCTCGTCAATGCATTTTTGTTAGCCCACTTTTGTAAGAGTCACATCCTATGGGGCATTTTTGAAAAAACTCGAATTTCATTTCTAGTTCGGCAAACTGTGGTGTGGGTTTTCAAATTTTGGGGTGCACTACGGTGGCTTCACTTGTACAAGTTACTTGTTTTCATTTTAGTGTCCATTCTACTTTTCAAATGCGCACTTTGTGGCTGCAAGTTTTGTAGCCACAAACTTCTTGTACAGGTCTGGACAAATGTATTCATTGCAACTGAGAGTTTCCGGTAATAGACTAATAGGTGCTAGGTTCATCCAATACATTTGTCAGATGAGCCTCAAAACTTGCATATAGCAAGCCAAAAATCTTTTATTTCACTTGTTCGTTTGCACCAAAATTTTGTCTATTTCTTCATAGTACCCTTGCCAAGAAACCGACAAATTTTTGGGCCTTGGCATCAATGGCTGTAGTTGGTAGAGACTAGGACCTAGCCCCAAGAGTCGACGCAACTTCCAGATTTCTAGGAAAGTGTCAACATTTGTGCCCATTTTTAGATAATGCATGCGGTGTAAAGTACCACAAAATGCACCTTAGACCCTACTGGGAAGGCATTCATCACTCTGTGAAATCACGCTCTCTAGTTCTACACAAATTTAAAGTTATAGCCAAAATTCCAATGCGGCCTCAGAATGTGAGTTCCACAATGTCGCAGAGCATGGGCGGTGAGGGGTTAAAGAAGACTAACCTCTTCTATTGCGTTGCACATCCCATTATCTATTTCAGCAAGTTCATGCCAAAATACATTACTTTTTTCAATTCGACAATTTGGTAGACAAATAGGAATTTTTTTGTTTTCCGCACCTTATGAGGACACTCCTTATTTTGGATTGATTCTTTCTATTAATGCATAAATGTGTTCCTTTTTCTAATTTTTTTCAAGAACAACTTTTTCTAATTTTTAGAAATAGGTGTAAATAATTTTAAGAATTTTGACATCTTTCAAATTTTCTGGAGTTATTTACGAAAGTGATCTACATGTACAGTAGTGACCTCCTCCATTGCACTTCCCTTTGATCATAGTGTCCTTCCCCACAATCTCTCTGCCGTGGCTTCTCTAGGAATTGCCCCTATTTCTCCAAGAGAGTTATTTTGATTGCCAAATTTCTAGGCTACTAGGAAGCAAAAGAGAACTTCTATGATTAATGTAAAAGGAAATCAAATATAAATATCTTCCTCAGTAAAGCTTATTCTTGTGTAAGGACATCAAGAGGGTGTAAAAAACATCAAAGATTATAGAGGTGTAAAAAAAATTTCTTCGAGAACAATGAACACATGATACATGGAAATAAGAATCTAGTTTATTGTTCATGCTAAAATCTAGAAAACAAGTTCCAAAGTTGACAGTTAAAATGAATTGAACCGTACTAGTCCCTTCTTGAAGTCTTGCTAGTAGTTCTTACAAGCTAGCCAAATTGAGAATTTCACCAACCATCCAAAATCTACTCTTTTGTAATGAAGCTAAGCACCATAGATTAGAAAATAGCATAGCTAAAGTCACAAGCTTTTTAAAAATCTTCATTTTGATAAGAAAGAACTATTGTGAAATACTTGGTATTGAAGCCAAAGTTTTCTCTTGATGCTCATCAACATTGGTCTGAACATGCATGGTTGTACACATTACAACCATTTCTTTTATATAATTCCTAAGGCCAAGTAAGAGTGGGCCTTTAGACAATATCACTTTTTTTAATGCCTAATTGAATAGAAAAGTATGACCCCATAGAGGCAATTAGGGATTAAAAATTTGGCATTTGATTGATTGTACTTTGTGACAAGCAAAAAAAATTGAATTTCTATATTTAGCTTAATACCCTTTTAGGTCCAACTTTAGTTTTCATTAGATTTTTTTCTTTATCTCCAATTAATAAGTGTATATAATAATCCATAGAATGTATGCCAATATTTTAGATCAAATGATATCCTTAATTTCTAATGGACTATGGATGTTTTTGAAGAAAATTATCAAAAATTGTCAATTTTTGATACATTGGATAAAATTGAAAGTAAAAACATTTTTTTTAACTTCAACTACAAAAAAAAGTGGTAGACTATTATAGAAATGTGGAATTTTTTTAAGCCATTTCATTGTTAGAATGTTTGAAGTGTAAAAGAAAACACTTCTTTTTATTCTTGAGAAACATAGTTAGGATACTTTGAGTTCTTTAGAAGTAAATTTTTTGCTTTACAAAAAATTGTACCTTTGCACCATCAAGTTTTACATTTTGTTGCACATTAATGCAAAATATCAAAAGCAAATAAGGAGTCTACTTTAGTCTAATCATAAGAGGATTTCTGGGCCCCCAAGAGACTGTTTCAGGGGTGTTCCCCGAAATTGTTCCCACTGCTGCAGACCAGCACCCTGCTGGTCTGAATTTTTGAATTTTGAAAAAAAAAAATTAAAATTTTTTTTTTTCAAAAAACTTCAGAATGTATGAAATAGAAAAAAAATGATTTAAAAAAATATTTTTTTTTTCAAAAAAATATTTTAAAAATATTTAATATTTAATTAAAATTAATTAAATTTTTTTTTTCTGACGTGGCAGTCGCTCGACCACATCAGCATCGCGTTCCCAGCGTTCCCAATGCGTTCCCAGCGTCTGGGAACTCGCAGTCTCTTACTGCAGCTGAAAATCCTCTTATGTTGCTTGCAATATAAGGAAGTTAAATGAATCAATAATACACTAGTTATTATTTGATGATTTCTTCTTCAATGAAGAAATTTTAGTTTTATAATCCATAGGGTGAATACTCACAAGACAATCATTTGAAATATAAGACAATAATAGTCTGTAGTAAGACATATTTAATATTTTTCCTAAACTGTTTGGCAATGTTAATAGAATAGACTCTTTTTAGAATGAAATTTTTGTTTTAAAAATTAGTTTTAAAAAACCATAATATCATATTAGTTACAAGTATGCCAAGTTACAAAAGTGAATAAAAAGTTTAGAAAAAGATGCCAAAACCATCTAAATTACTTGATATAATTGAGGCAACATAACTTATGTTAGGGCATATGATTGAAAGAAGTTTTATATTCCCCAAAAGAGAATGAATTTCTACATCTTGTGTCAAATTTTCAAAAGTACACCTTCATTTTTTACTTCATCATCATTAAAGGCCTTATTTGTAAAAATTAGACAAATCTACACATTTTCAGACTTCAACACTAAAACAATTATAGTGATTTACCATTGAGTTGATGATAAGATGAGACTACAACCTTTAGGCAATTAAAGGTTTTTATACATATTAATATATTAAAGTCTCAAATTCACTTTGTCTATATATTAAAGGAACAAATAAGGCCTTACTACTACAATTTCAAATGTCCTATGAATGGACATTTGATCTTGTAGGGATTAAAGAATAATTATAATATAAATTACAAATATTGAATAATTTATACTCTAGACAAAGAATGGCAAATTTTGTTAAAATGACAATATTCCATTAGTTTGACACTTTTGACAGTGTCAGACGCACGTTTTGAAATGTAAAACTATCATAGATTTTTGAAATCTATATGTGTTGTAGATGTCTAAAATCTATACTTGCCCAAGATATTTCAGACCACGCGGTTTGAAATCTAAATTTGTCATAGATTTTGAAAATCTATATGAGTTAGATTTCTAAAAATCTATACTTGTCCTAAATGTCAATTTCAATTCAGACTATGCGGTTTGAAAAATGGCATTTGGAATAACGCTATTTTAACGAAATTTGCCATAAGAACTTCCAACTTTTGCAATTGATAAACTTGAGTAGGAAAAAAAATTCAAAAAATTCAAAAATTCAATATGGAGTAGAGAAAAAGTTGTCAAAAATTCATTTTTTTAATTTTATGTCAAACACCAAAAATGGATATTTCAAAAATTACAATCAATTTGATCAAGATGCATCAAATTTTTTAATGTAGAAATCTTTATGAATTAACCCCTAGATACTCAAGCATTATAAAAAATTTGAATCCTATGGAGGGTCACTAAGTTAGAATAACCCATTGTTGTCAAATGACCCATAAAAGGCATCTAATGACCCTATGATGGTTTTTCAAGCTACAATCAATGTCTTACCTAACTTTAATTCATCAGGACTTGGTTAGAAACATCCAATTATTTCAATGTAAATCATTGTAGGAAGTGACTTTTTAAGGTCTTTCATATTAGAAAATATTGTGATTGTTTTTAAAGAGTAAGGTTAGTGTTATGGATACAATTACATGTTGGTTTTGGGATAGTCTTCAAATTCTTTTGGATTGAACACTTTAAAAATGTATAGTATTCATACTTTGTCGAAAAAACATATGTTCAATTGTTCTTAGAGTTTTCTACACTTGTCTTTATGTGGGAAAAAATTTAAAAATTTTCAACAATGGCGTAAGGATAGGCTCCAAATTTTGACCACAAATGGATTGTTTTACCTTAACAACAATTTGATTTTTTTGCCGTAGTGCAATTACATAACTTTTTCTACAAAAAATATTTTTTTTAAATTAAAATTTTAAATTAAAAAACTAATTTTTTTTGGAAGCACCAATCTAGTGTGGCTACTAGTAGTGCTACATCATTTTAAAAAAATACAATTATTATTATTATTTTAAATTATCATTTTTCTCTAATTACTCTACTATGGCAACAATCTTGCAACCTTTCACAAGGTTTGATTTTTTGTAATGGGTCCTCCCTCTAAAATCACCTCCCAAAAGTCATTTCTAAAATGAATGTATAGTTTTCTTTATAATCATGTTTTAAAAATATAAATACAAAATTGTATTCATTACCATCAAATTAATTGACTACTCAATTTCAAAGACTTTGACTAAATAGATGTTGAAATATCTTCAATCAAAGTTCTATTTTTGAAAAAATAACAATAAATTTCCAAAGCAAAATGAATTACGGGTCCATATTTTAAAAAAAACTATAAAAGAAGAGTATACTATTTATGACCAATTTCAATTATGAATAGTCAAATCCTACATACCTTAGGCAACTTCTTCAACTTTTTAGAATTTGCTCTAAATTCAACAAAAAGATAGCATTTTGATTTTTCCTATTAATATTTCTTAAATTGTAACCTTACAAAATAAAAAAGGACACCTTAAAGATGAAATGGGAAAAAGAAACAAAACAATTCTCCATATTACTTATAGATTGAAAGATTCTCTTGTTTGATCATGAAGGTGTTAAAGTTATAAAAGTGATGCAAAGTTTTATAATCTTCTTTTCACTTGTCAAATCTAAAAAATTGGTCACTTAAAACATATGAAGTTAAAGGACATACCATACTTATTTCCAATCAATTACAACTTTTCAATGTCTACTTTAGAATCTTTTTAAATGAATTTCTACTACAATTTTTTCTCCAAGATCTAGAATATTTGAGGTTCATTTCAAGAATCATCAACACTAGAAACTCAAGATTTGCAATGGACATCCTTACACAAAATCTTGAATAGAAAATCATAATCATTCATTTTCAAAATCAGATTTTTGATGCTAAAACTAGGCTTCAATAAGAAATTTTCAAAACTACAAACTACTAAAAATAGTAATTTAGTTAGATTTTATTTAACTTCAAAATATTGGCAACACTAGAATTTGGTGCCTTGGCCATTTAGAGGTTGAGAGCATACAATCAAATTTTCACAACACTAGAAGAAAGCTGGTCCTCAGACCCCAAGCTGCAATGCGAGAGCATAGTTCCAGAGGCCCATTTGGGTATAACTTGATGCCCCGATCCCGATGGGGCACACAGTGAAGGTTTTCGAAGTTGGACGACCTAAACCTCATGCCAGCCCTTTCAGTGTTCCGTAGCACAATCATCACGGTTTCCAGTAGGTGGAATTCGGGTCGCCAGCGATGGCCTCAGGGTATTGGTTTACCCACGTCGAAAATTCTTGAACCCTGATTTGCCGTTGTTCGGGAGACAAGCCACGCACCCACTCCGGAATTTCAGAGGGCAAACCCGTGGTTTCAGCTGCCCAAGCTTGGATCTTAGTGGTGCGCGGTATGCGCATCTCCTCAAACCTGAAGAAAACATTGCATAATGTAACTTAATCATGCTTGTAGAACAGCCCATGTCAAGACAATTGAAATACCTACCGGTGAACAAAGAAACCGTAGATCCATTGTGAGCACAGTTGAGAAAGTTCTACATAAATTTCGTTGCAATCGTCCAGATTCAGGAAAAGATCAAAGCGGGGACAATACCTTTTCACAGCATCAGGAATGGTTTCTGCAGGAGCTGGACTCGCAAAAGCCTCATGGAGAAGCAGAGAGAGCTGGTGGGCATCTTCAAAAGCTGTCCGAGCACCCTGCCCAGGGCCGGAATACATCCCGTGAGCAGCTGCACATCCATTCCAGAAACGGTAAATTGATCAGATACCCTGGTAGACAAGAATAGAGAATACCCTATAACAGATCATTGTAGAAATGTGCTTGATAAGATTTCTTCAATCAGGGTTTCCCATTCTATTCATGGCCAAATCCCCTATTTTTCTGAACTATTACTCAATTCATTAGTTTCTCAACTATTATTCCACGCAGAAATGTCATTAGAATTGTCAATAGTCCTCGAACAATCAATATGCTTACATGGCCCAAACTGTGAAAGTTTTATGTACAGCTTGATACCACTACTCATACGAACATGCAACAACGATGGGAACTACTAGGGTCCAAATTCTCAGTCATATGCTCTTCAATGTCATCTGGTTAGTGCAATACAAAGAAATACCAAAACTTGTGAGAGGAATTTGGATTCTTGTGCAAGAATTTGAACAAGAAAGTAATGAATTGGATTCTTGTGCAAGAATGTTGTTGGAATAGCACTATTACCGTCGCCCAAAAGCACGATGCGCTTGCTGGAATCGCTCCAACTTGTGAGAGGAAGGCGATCGTACGCTCTGGCTTCCCGAACTGCATCAGGATCGGTGCTCTCAATGGCTTCTCTTAGATTCTTTACAAACTCCAGACCCTCCGCTTGCCTCACAGCCCGGACTTTTCTCACATCCCGACCATGAGCCTCGAGATCTTGAGCATAAGCCTCCTTGATCTCGCAACTCGCATCAAGCGCCCGCACCTGCCACAGAGTTGACCCGCGACCTGAAATAACCATCAAGCTGTTCAGTACCATCTAATAAGGTAAGAGGATACTACTTGTGCCAGTTTGAATATTGAAACATATGGAGAAGCGTGTTTGGGGGAGATCGGAATAGACTTGCGGAGAGATCTTTGAGTACAAGAGCTGAATCCGGGTGAGGTCAGGTTTTTATCCTATGTATGAATGAATTACCTAAGCTATCGTTCAACGGGGGGGGTAGATCAGACACCGCCATTTCCATTTCAACGATCAGTGATCATTTAGCCAAGTTGTACTTACATCAATTAAGCTTACTATTTGAAGGCCACCCAAGTGTAGAAATTGACACACAGTCCCCCGCCCTAAGAACGCCTTTACCATGAAAAACATAAACCAAGAGTGCATAAAGAGAAAATCAGTGAAGCTAAAGGGCAAGCCTACCAGCATCAGCGAGATATCCAGTTTTATCGCTGTTTGCATTTGTATTTCTGTTTTTAAAGAACCTCAATTCGCCTTTTCCGTGCAAATTAAGAGAGCTGCCACAGGTGCACATCATCACAAAACAAACCCTATTAGATTGACAAAGTAATTAATGTTGAATTAATAAGCATTAAATGTACCGGTAGTCTTCACGTTTTCTATTGACACAAATGAAACGGGATTTCATTGCAAAGGTTAAAATACAAGACCCGCCAACCACAAGTGGCCTGGCGGGGGAGGACAAAGACAGACGGCAGAGACAAGACGACAAGGACCGGAAGGATTAACAGGGAAGCAAAACCGCCTCAGATCTCAGCACAGAGAGAGGCCGCGAGGCGGCGCTCCGCCGCGCGGTAGTCTTCACGTTGAGTTAATGTTACATTAGTGTGAAGCAAAAGATGTCAACTCAATGTTAGTCTGACGTTAGAATCACTGACAATTGCTTGATTTTACATTGCCAACTATTACGTAATCACGTAAATATCAAATCAACATGCAATTAACACTATCTTTATAACTGATATGAGATGAAACGTGTAATTTATAACTGCCAATCCAAAGGAGATCCTTAGAAATGAAACCTGATCAAACTCATCTGGCAAAAAGAGTGCAAAATTAAAGATATTCCGCAGCTACAGGCTACAACAAAACCCTTCTGCAGCTTCAAGCGTAGTGCGTACCTCAATGGGAAGATAGAGGGCGAGATGTACTAGTTTAATGGGTACTCTGAAATGCTCACTTCTGAACCTAAAACGGTTATAAGAAAACTCAAACCATCTCTTAAACAACCTTGAATCTCTGCTGTGGGGTGCAAAAATTGTATTTTCCAGGATATCGGTATATCTGGTTGGATTAACTACTTTTGACCTTTAATAATTCACAACTAATGCACATTAACTTCTTTACCTGACATCCTCTGTACGAATCAGAGCGTTCCAAGTAGTGTGAAGAAGATCTCGAGGCTCATCACCAACCATGAACTTCCGCACTTGAGATCGCATACCGTCCACACCCACAACCATCTTCGCTCGCACCACTCTTGTATGAACAGGCGATGAGCTGTTGCATCCCTCCTCTGCAGGCACTTCAAAGCGAGCCTCCACGCCTCCCTTACCAAATAAAAGCAATCAATAGTAAACCATAGTATCCCTACTTTAGAGACAACAAAAAACGCCGTGCTTTGAAGTTTCAGAGGAAATGCTCCACAAACTAATCAAACTCAGCTGGCAAAAATAGTTTCCTAACAGTTTTCAATCTGGCAAGAAAGGAATGCTCCACATTGATCGATACCTCAACGATGCTGTAGTCAAGGAATGTTTTTCGCCAGTGGAGCCAGCTTTGGTACAATCCTGAATATAATCTTCATTCTAACCCTCACTGATTGGAAGCTCGGAGAATCATATATTTTGACAATCTAAGAATGACAATATTCATCCCTCAAACTCATTCTCCGTGAAGACCATCACTTTCTACGTTTTAAACCACTGCTTAATCTTGAGGCAGGACATGAACTCCATGCTGCAGAGTCATAGAGGAAGCCAAGTTGGAGAAAAATGCGACAAATAAGGATTGATACCTCAACAATGGAGTAGTCAAGGAATGCGTGTTGCCAGTAGAGCAAGCTCGGGTCGCTAATCTCGTCCTCCAGAGTTTGTTGAGCGTTCTTCCAGGGTATGGTACAAAACGATCCAGGCGGGGGTGAAAACGTATCATCCTTCTCAGGCTGGCCGTCCCCCCGAATTTGCCGCCGAATTTTGGATATGTCGCTGCCATTCACCATCATTTTGCTGCTTAACCCTGGCTTGATTCCGTCTAACGCTCTCAGTCCTGCACATCATCTTGACGAATTGCAACGCTTTGAAATTACACAAGAAATGCATAGTGCCAATCGTAGATATGATATGCCAATGACCGTGCACAAATTGCAGTTCTGAGGTCCCTCATTCGTGAGCAGGTGGGAGCCACGTCTCGTGAATAATTTAGAAAACAGTCTCACCTCTATACTGTGCCATGTTTGGAAAACCCTAATGTAATCATCCCTCACAAGATTGAGATGAAGAAATATCGAATCTGTCACTCATATAATGGTGTCACATTAGGAGGCACGACTACCGGGAAGCATCCGAGGCATTCGAGATGCATCTCGACGAATTGCAACACTTTGAAATTGCACTAAAACGTACTCCGTATAATTTATAGTGCAAATCGCAGATATGCCAATGACCGTGCACATCTCTGTTCTGAGGCCCCTCATTTGTGATCAGGTGGGTACCAACGTCTCGTAAGCAGATTATGAACTCAGAATACAGGCTTACCTCTCTGCTATGCCATGTTTGGGAAATCCTAATGTTATTAATCCTCACAAGATTGACTTGAAGAAACATAGAATCTGTTAGTGTGACTGTCAGATTCTATGTCAGCAGCGTCACATTAGAGAGATGAGATTGTGAAAGCTAACTAGCTAGCTAGTCCTTCAAGCGGCGTTCTAAACTTGGACAAGAACCTTGCAATTGGATCCTCAAAGTTGGCATAGTATATACCGTTGGGGCCCAGGCTGATGGTGGTGCCGAGATGCTTGCGCACCTTGGGCGCTTCCTCGAAGACATGGCCTCGCAGGCCACGTTCCTGCAATCCCAGCGCTAGTGCCAGTCCCCCCAAACCTCCTCCCACTATGGCGATGTCCACCTCCATCGCCATGGCTCGCCCCGGCGCGCACGAGCGTACTTGCTTCTTTCCTTCCTTCCTTCCTGCCCGGCCGTAGAGTACGTCTTTCGAAGGATTCTCCCTCAATTCTCCTCCCTGGCTTCCTCTCTATCCCAGCTTCCAGTAAGAAGTTCGGATTTGCTTGCGAAAACGAGGCTCGTAACAAGTCCAGGCACCAGAAATAACGAGTCCAAGCTTGCGAACTTATTGATTGGCAACAATTGCAGGGGGGAAGCCAGTCAAAACCCGGACCACCCACTTGGAGATTTCGTTGGAGTGGGGAGTATCTGCCTGGGTCCTTGGATCAGTCTACCCAAAAGCAAGGTCCACACTGGGCTGGCAATGTACAAAGCGATCTTCGTCGGAGGGATGAAGTTGTTTCCGTCTATACCAAGGTAGTGAGGGTGCCGTGCTAAAAGCGACATCCAACGCCTCAGTGCTCGCAAATTCTCCTGTGAATGGGGTTGTGTCGAATTGGCTTTCGCTCGACTCTCTGGAGTCGAATATTCTTCGTATAGGGCAATGCCCGAGGAGGAGGGATTACTGAAATTAAAGTGCCGATGAGGAGGGCGGAGCCCGACGAGGACTTTAATTTCAGTAATCCCCGACGACGAGCGGTCATTGTCCGGCGTAAAGCACGAGCAATTGGATGAAATCGCGGGATGAGAGTGCAAGTTCGATGAAAAACATGTAATCCCCGGTTACGGGAAGAATCCATCGCCAGCTCAGCATTACGCTCCGCAATCCTCCCGGGAAATGAATGGCGCACTTCCCGGGAGTGCTTTACTTCTGGGCAAAGTTCTTTGCTTTCATTAGTCGGGATAGTTGTTGAGAACCGGTTGCGAACCATAGTGTGAACACTCCTCATAAGGTATGGTGGATTAGTCAACAAAGTATTTCTTAGCCAATAGGGAGAGAATATTATTGATCATCTCTCCCTTTGTATATATTTCTATTCTTTAATGTTAATATGTGTATTTTTCTCTTGCATTTTTTGGTGTTTGTGTTTTGAATTTTTGTTTCGTTTATTATACTCAACACATTATCAGTACACTCTACTTGCACTTTCATTTTTTAGTTCTTTAAAGATTTTTTATATCCAGTTTAGTTTTAGTTTTTGAGAGGAGGTTTTGCAACCGCCCTCTGGGCACCACTTTCTGGATACTTCTCTCTTTCAATCCGCTCTCCTCTCTCTGGCCCTTAGTTCCCTCTCCTAAGCTTCCCGACTTATCCTAGTTTGTCTTCTCTTTAGGCCACCTCCCATCTGGCCTACCCTGCTTTCTTCCTCGAACTCCCTTCATCTGGCCTTACTTCCCCCACTCTGGCCTCGCTCCCTTCCCCCCTTGACTTCTTCTCCCGGACTCTCTAAACTCCCTCCAGTAACCCAACGAGGCCCCAAGACCCCTTCTAACTCCTTTCCGCCCCCCCCCCTTCTCTAATAGGGACACTTATAGAAACCCTTGTTTAATGTGACAAGACCTAATTTTTCTTGACGGATTTTGTTAGACATCAAATGTAACAATTCATGTTTTTTTATCAACAAAAATGATCAATATGACATCAATGCTAACATAAAAACACGAGTTGTTACATTTGATGTTTAACAAAATTTGTTAAGAAAAATTAGGTCTTGTCACATTAAATATAGGTTTCTACTAGTAGGAATACTAAAACAGCCATACTTTGTCTTTTTGGGAAAAGCTCGGGTCACCTGGCCTCGAGGGTGAGTCACCTATGGTTGTACCTGAGGTATCCATGGTCCAAGGTACCTCATTTTTTTTATCGAATATTTCACATGCCCGTTCAGATTCCTCATCTATATAAGAAAAATCAATTGAAATTATTGCCGCGATAGTCTACGACCTTACACATCGAAGCATTTCTGACTGTAAGTTAAGCCTCAAAACATCCAAATGTGCAAATTTTTTAGCAATTTTTGTAAAATTCTCTAATAAAGTTTACAAATGGTGCACTAAAAAGAATGCAAAGCCTAGAATTTGAAATGGGAGCATCAATACTTGTTGCGTAAAACAATGCTTTAATTTGTCACCAAGGTATGTTCAATTGATTACTAGGCTTTGGAATCATTCATACACAATGATACATACAAACAATATCATTAATGAGTGTATCAATGTGGCAAATGATGAGTACCTTTTGACTTGAGTTCAATTGCCTGATTACAGTGATAAAGATATTGTGTCAAATCATGAGCTTGCCTATACAAATACGGTAGTAAACTTGGATATTTGAAGCCCCTACTTCGCAATGCACGTCTTCTATATAATACATAATGCAAAGAATTTTCCTCACATCTTCCTGGGACACCATGACAATTAAAAATAGCTCCATTGTAAAAGAGTCATTTGAACAGAAGCAGCTAGAGATGTATGTTGTTGCCATGCTAACTCAATAATCCCTTGTTTAGTATTGCTAACTCATTATAACTTCAACTTTCAATCAATGGTCTAGCGTAAGTGAATGCAATCATTCTTGGTCCTTTTGTCTGTATGCCATGCTGTTTCAATATGTATTTTAGGTACATTTGGAATTAGTGTGCAAAGCTTGAGCGAAGAGTTTGGTGGTCCGATACAGTTTTAGTAGGTGGTTGATTCATGATCGTAGTGTTTTTTTTAAATGCATGAATCATGTATCATTGTGTATGAATGATCCCAAAGCCCAGTGATGGACTGAACATACCTTGGTGACAAATTAAAGCATTGTTTTGCACAACAAGTATTGATGCTCCCATTTTAGACTCTAGGCTTTGCATTCTTTTCAGTGCACCATTTGCAAACTTTATTAGAGAATTTTATAAAAATTGCTAAGAAATTTGCACATTTGGATGTTCCAAGGCTTGGCTTATGTTCAAAAATGCTCTGATGTACAAAGTTGCGGACTATTGCGGCAGCAATTTCAATCAATTTTTCTTGTATAGATGAGGAATTTGAACGGGTAGGTAAAATATTCGACAAAAAAATGAGGTACCCTAGACTATGGATACCCGAGGCACAACCATAGGTGATCTACCCTCGAGGCCAAGTGACCCATCCTAAAGCATAGGTGACCCAAGCTTTTCCCAGAAAGACAAAACATGGTTGTTTTGGTACACCCTACTCTAGATGTACGAGCCCCCCCCCCTTGGCTCAGTCGTCCTCACCAGTCCAGACTCCGACTCTCCCCACTTCCAAGCCTTCTTCCAGCCTTGCCTTTTCATCATTTTTAAAATTTTTAATTTCTTTCTTACATAGCTTCTCTTCATTACTTTCCCTTTCAAATTGCAAGCTTCGTTTCATCTCACTTCTTAACAACACTTGCAAGCCTTTACTTCAAACTCCAATTTTTTTTAATTTTTAATTTATTTTTTATTGACCTTTGAATTTTAGTTTTTAGTTTTTAGTTTTTAATTAAATTTTTTTTGTAAATAAATAAATAAAATATAGATATTATCATTATCTTTATCTTTATTTTTATTTACATCTTTATCTTTATATGTATTTTATTTTTTAATCATTTTATATTTTTACTTGTATCCTTTTTATCTTTTAATTTTTAATTTTTAATTTTTTTAATTAAATTTTATCTTTATCCTCTATTCAAAACCCTAATTTTTCCTTAGTCATTTTTCTACCCTATCATCATAATTACTTCAACTTTTTATGTTGCTACTTCTACAACTATTCCGGCGGCTGCTACTATTATTAAGCCACCATGACTTTAGCCTCTTCTTTTTCTACAACTTGTAGCGGATGGGAGCAATTATTTAATATGGCCGAAGACTATCAAAGCACATATATTTGTGGAGCAATTATCAAACGCTATTGTTTTTGACATTATTCTCACTATAAATGCCCCACTACTTTTGTTGCCATAAGCTTTATTGAGAATATCAGTGTTCTTGTAGCCATTGTTTCAATTGCCATTTTTTGGAAAGCATTATTTTTGCTTCGTCGTCATGTTGTACCTTCTTTACAACATCAATATTTAGAGATAGAAAAACCATATGAGCTTTGGCAAAAGCTCATATCTCATTTTGACTATCAGAAAATCATGTTCTTTCCTAGGGCTATCTACGATTGGACCCATTTTCAAGTGTTGGATTTTTCAACACTTGTTACTCTTAACAATGAATTGTATTGTATCATATCACAATTACAATTGTGTAGTCACTCTATTACCTAACAGAAAATGATTGAAGAAACTCTCTCAATATTTCTACCAATTTCTGTTGTACTTGCCCAACAGTATAGAAACATAAAATTTGAGAATCGCTTAGATCTCATATCTATATTACTTCTTGCTGAAAAACAAAATGAGATTTTTTTGCGCAATCTAGAGGCTCGCCCCATTGGGACTATAGTTCTTGAAGCTTATATTGTCAAAGTTTTTCATGTCAAATCTAAGACACACAAATTTAAGAAACATCGTTATAAACAATTAAGTAGTCATAATCATACACAAAAGAAGAATACTAATTCTTCTAATCAAAACCATAGTAAGCATTAGTCAAAAACGCGTACTTGCTACAAATCTAGTAGAGTTGGCCATTTGACAAATGTTTGTCGTACATTAGACTATTTTGTCAAGATATATCAAAAAAACAAGAAACTTTGAACTCACAGTTGTGAAACCCATACTATAGATGCGTCAATGGACCCGTTTGGAGTTAAAGACTTTGAAATACATGTTGCTGAGGAGTGAGGATACCTCCACTGCTAAGTCTTATGATACACTCCTTGACTTTACAACTACACATATTATTTTACAGAATAAACAATTTTTTGATGTTGATAATCTTTCAACTTGGCAAACCATAAATTTAATAACTATGGCTGGATCAAATGCATTTGTTTCTAGGAAGGACCTGCAAAAGTGATTTTGCTTGAAGGCACAACCATAACATGCATTCATGTTATGTTTTCTCCCTTTGTGCCTTGAAGTCTAATCAGCTATTGAGATATCCACACCAATGATTTTCATCTCTTGACTAAAATTCTAGATAGGCGAGAAGCTCTGGTTTTTATACAAAATAATAAAGTAGTGGAAACAACCTTGGTTGCAGTAAGTGGCTTATATCGGATTCCAATCCGACCACCAAATGTATTTATTTTTGTTTTACTTTTAAATAATAATAAAATTTCACTGTGGCATAAAAGACTAGGTCATCCAAGCTCTACTTTATTTCGTAAAAAAATTTCATGTGTTCTTGGTCATAATTTATAGCCAGCTGATGTAAATTCCATGATACTATGTCAAGCATGTATACAAGGCAAATTGATTACTAGACTATCTCTATAAAATCCACCTAGTGAATTACCACCAATGTTTTCGAGGCTACGTGGTGATATTTGTGATCCTAGAACACCTATGTCTGGACCATTTCAATATTTTTTTGGTTTTGGTTGATACCTTAGATAGACAATCTTATGTTTCTCTACTTTCAACTCGAAATTTGGCTTTTATCAATTTATTTTCAATGCTTATCCAATTCAAGGCCCATTTTTTTGATTATCCAATCAAAACTCTTTAAATGAATAATGCTTAAGAATTTTGATTCAAATCTTTCGAAGATTATTGTATTGCCAATGGGATTGATTTGACATATTCAGTTCCATATGAACATGCTCAAAATGGATTAGCAGAGTTTTTTATCAAGAAAATCTAGCTTATCACAAGACCTTTACTTTTACAAGTCAATTTGCACGCATACATGTAGGGACATGCAGTTCTACATGCTACAGCTTTGATTCAACTTTGTCTTTTATTTGTGAAGATTGCTTCTTCACAAGAGTTTTTTTAAGATATGTCCTAAATGTTTCTCATTTATTTGTATTTGAATGCCGTATTTGGGTTCCAATTGCAAAACGTCAATGTCATACTATTGACGCTCATCGCTAAAAAGATATCTATGTTGGATTTAACTCTTCAAGCATTCTTCGTTATATCTACCTTTCTACTAGTGCATTATTCCTTGCACGCTTTCCTAACTATTAATTTGAAGAAAATGTATTTTCATTTTTAAGAGGAGAATCTATTCAAGAAACTTCTACTAGTCTTACTTTTTGAGCACCTCAAATGTTTATATCAAAGACTGAAAACGAAGTTGCTAAAATTTTACATTTGCAAAAGATTGTGGACTAGACACCTAAAAGCTTTAATGATGCTCCAAAGATCACTAAAACTCCATTGAATGAGGCTCGAAATCTTCCTACTCGAGTTTTTATACCGGAAGTTACAACCATTGTTACTCCTCAATCTATAGGCAAAACGAACTTATAGAGCAGATAAACAACTATACAAACGCAAAACTATTGTTGATGTTGTTAATCCTTCTCTACCTACAACAACCACTTCCAATTTTATTCATCCGTTTACTTCTAAAAAATTAATGTCTAATTTAAATATAGAATTATTTGTGATGTACTATGGTACCGATGATGTATGGGATAGAACAAGTATTGATATAGATGAAACATTCAATTCTATGATTGTAAAAAATCTTTTTTGCAAAAAAGATGATCCCGAACCATGTATTATTGAAGATGTGATGCGTCGCTCTGATTGACTCAAGTGAAAAGTTGCTATTGAGGAGGAGTTTGCTTCTTTGAAAAAACAACAAGTCTTTGGCTTTATCATGGATAATCTCAATTCACGACCTCTTGGATACAAATTGGTCTTTGTACGCAAACAAAATGAAAAAAGTCAGACTATTTGCTACAAAGTTTGTCTTGTTGCTTAAAGATATACACAAAAATTTGGCATTGATTAAAAATATCACATATTCACTAGTTATGGAGACTATTACTTTTTTATATCTCCTTGGAATAGTAGTACACACCATCCTTGAGATGATACTTATGAATGTAGTTATCACTTATTTATACGGCTCACTTCATAGTGATATATATATATAAGTTCCGTCTGGCCTTGAATCTATAGTTCCAAGTGCCATTATTCCAAGCAAACATCGTGGCATTAAATTACAACGTGCACTATATGATCTTAAATAATCTAAATGCATGTAGTACCAACAATTACAGCCATTTCTTATTGCAAATCACTTTATTAATTATCCATTATATTTATGTCTCTTTATTAAACGGGACAAAAATGGTTTTGTCATCATTACAGTTTACGTTGATGATTTAAACCTTGTGGGTATCAAATTTGCATTAACTGCAACTATTCAACTACTTATTCAAGAGTTTGAAATGAAGTTATTTGGCAATACTACTTTTTGTATTGGTTTATAAGTTCATCATTTGAAAGATGATAGTATTTTTTTTCTCAAACAACATACGTCAACCGAATCTTAAAAAGATTCAACATGCTTGATGGACATTCTCTGTCAACACTTATGGTAGGTTGCAGTTCTGAAGGTAAAGAACTTTATCGTCCTTACAAAGAGGAGGAGGAAACATTGAGTGAAAACTATCTCATTACGATCAAAGCACTTTTATACTTGGCTACATCTACAAGACCTAATATTTCATTTGCAGTTAGTGTTCTTTTAAAGCATAGTGCTCGACCTACACTTTGACATTGGAATGGCATCAACACTTTTTCTATTATTTGAAAGAAACTAAAGATTTAAGACTATACTATACGCAATCACTTGATCCAACATTAATTAAATATCATTAGAAGAAAACAAGGAGTTTTGCAACTAGTTTTGTAGTTGCATCGGATATTTGCAACTAGATGACAATTTAGAGACTGTAGTTGCAATGGACAAGTTGCAATAATTGCAAGCTAGTTGCAAAATATGGCAAAATTATTTCTTATCCAATAGGCTCTGTAGAACTTCATTGATTAACTCTTCCAGCATGGTTCTTGATGTGGAACTTGATTGCCATGACTCGTTTGCAACTAGTTTGCAATTGGTTTACAACTAGTTTGCAACAAGCTTGCAAGTAGATTATTTGTAAATTTCAAAATTTTAATCTCAATGATTTGTAGATTTCAAAATTTTTAATCTATCCTCTTTTTTAGATTAGCAATCCAAATATTTATATTGATAGATTTTACTACTTTAGAAAATTTTACAAGTTGTAGAAATTTACAAAATATAGAAATATTATAGATTTTCATTATTAGAATTCATTATACAAGAATGCTATAACTTATGATAATCCTCCTAATAATTGATATGGGATAATTGATATGAGACTTAATCCTAGTTGTTTCCTTTTTATATACAAATTGTTTCTTAGTTGTAACGTATTTGTTTACTAGTCGAGTTTTAGTTGCATGATAGTTGAAAACAAATTGTAGGATAGTTGAAAACTATTTGAATGCTAGTTGCACAATAGTTGACAACTAGTGATATAGTTGCATTGTAGTTGCACGGTAGTCATACAGTTGCATAGTAGTTGCACAATCGCAAAAAAATCATACAAATGCAGAAGAAGTTGTATAGTAGTTGCACCTTGCACACATACTAGTCAACAACTGTAATAAATATTGGATGTAGAATACCTTACAATTCTTTTTTTTTCATTCCCATAAATTCTAAACTTCATTTTGCAACTACTTTGTGACTACTTTGCAACTACAACAATGCAAATGTCGATTTGGTGCAAATATAGAGGGTTGTAGTTGCACAACAATTGCATATGACATGTACTTGCATTGTAGCCGATTGCAGCGGATACATTTTTCTTTTAGTGTATGCTGATGTAGAATATAGATTTGATCCTGCAACATCTAAATCTCAAATAGTCTATGTTTTCTTGTGACATGGAGCTGCAATATCTTGAAAATTGGTAGAACAAACTATCACTACAACATCATCTAACTATGCAAACCAACGATGCTAGCTTGTGAGCGTGAACATGCGAGCATGTGAGCTTCTAATATGTATATAAGTAGATATACTACCACCTTTGAAGGTGTTTGTAGTAAAAATGCCTATAATATAGGTACCTATAGTATGAATACACTCTTATCATAGAAGGTTTCTATAGTTTAAGCATCTATACTAGAAATATATCATCTTTGAGGCTCACAAGCTCACACTTCTATGCTCACATACTAGCAACCGTGCCATGCAAACATTATTGTTTTACATGAAGCATCTTGCAAATGTATGTGGTTGAGATCGATTGACAAGTTCATTTGAACAAATTGTAAATTATATTATGATAACTATCTAATAGTTTCAAATAAAGACAATAGTGCTTGTGTTACTCAAATGCAAGTAGGTTTTATTAAATGTGATTGCACAAAACATATTGATCCAAAATATTTCACCTTTACCAATGATTTGATTATAGACAAAGCACTTGAAATTAAGAAAATTGCATTAGCAAATAATCTTGTTGATCTTTTTACCAAGGCTCTTCCATAAACTATCCATCGTCAATTTATCCATGGCATTGAAATATGGCAACTTAATAGTTTGGAACAAGAAATTTAATAAAAAAAATTTATGAAGTTTATTGACCTTTTTAATTTCCTTTCATAGATTTTTCCCACTGGATTTTACTATGAGAATGGATTGATGAAGGCGTTGTACTCTTTTTCCTTTATCTATGGTTGTATTCTTGAATATATCAAGGTTTTTCCAGATAAGGTTTTGATGAGGCAACAATTGTAAATTTTTGCAAAAATTTTCAAATAGAAAAAGGTCGAGTCGTGGTAAGAACCACGATTTGGAGTTCAATGCTAGAGTTTGTTATCATCTTGAAGTGTCTTGCATCTTGTCACATCACAACTCAAGGGTGGGATAGCGGATCGGTTGTTATTCCTACCTCATTAGTATGCCAAGTTATGGGTCCTTGAACCAATTAACGCAACCAATGGGGTCGAACTGCAAACTATTTGGTTGACCATTGACGTATGAAACCAGCTGACTAAGTCCATGACTTGGTGACCGTATTTCGAATTCAATTGATCTTATATCCTTCATTGACCAGCTTGTATAATTTTTATTTTATCTTTATGTCTAGCGAGGAAGAGTGTTAAGAATCAATTGCAAACCGTAGTGTAAATGCTCCCCACAAAGCATGGTGGATTAGTCAACAAAGTATTTCTTAGACAATAGAAAGAGAGTACTATTGATTGTCTCTCTCCCTTTGTATGTACTTTTATTCTTCAATGTTAACATGTGTATTTTTCTCTTGCATTTTTTGGTGTTTGTACTTTGAGTTTTTGTTTCATTTATTATACTCAACAATAGTCATGCCTTCTTCACCGCTTGCAAATTCTCTAAAGAATTAAATATATGAGGAGCCATTGGCAAACTTAAATTCCTAAAGGTATAACCTCCTTTAGAGCAAATGAAAGAATGGAAATGGAAAATTTGTGAGTAGACACTGAAAGTTATTCTAAAGCAATAGAGAATAACACAAGGAATCAACAAAAGAATAGTAAAGAGGTGAAAAATAAAGGCAATAGAATATTTTTCATCTGTGAAAAGTTCTTTACATCCATTATTCACTTTTGGAGGAGAGTTATGGATACAAAGAACTCTTTTTAGACAAAGGATTGGAGAATCAACAAAAAGCCAATTCAAATCCACCGCATCTCCATACATAGGAGAATTTTCAATAAGCAAAGAAAGTGTATCTATCCTTGTTATTCTCCTTTGGAAATGAATAATGGATGTGGATAATTCTTCATAAGAGAAGAATATTCTTCCATCCTTGCTTATCACCTCCTTGTTGCAAGTTTTGTTGGTTCCTTGTGTTACATTGCCATTAACATTGAAGAATATAAGTATATACAAAGGGAGAGAGACGATCAATAGTACTTTTTCCTCAACTTTGAGTGCCTTCAACTCCATTCTCTATTTCTATTCTACACTCATGTAAAAACGGTGTCACACCTTCTCCAAGAATTCAAGCTCCCAATTGGCTCCTTGTTTTACTCATTCTTTAGAGAACTTTTTTTGCAAAGGTGTCACTACTTCTAATGTACCAATAATATTTGTTTCAAGAAGGGGTCAATGACCTTTACATTTCAACTTCAAAAAAATATATAAAACAACTTAAGTTGGATGCCTATTCCATTTTTCATCCTATGAAAATTTACTAAAAATTGTTTTATGGAGTTTTTCTTATCTTTAAATGTAGTCAACTTTTAAAAGGTTACTTTTGGAGCACACTACTTTAGAGTGCCTTGTACCATTGCTACACCTAACATAAAAATAAAAATAATTTTCTAATTTTTTAATTCAATAAATCTTTGGAATTCAACATTTTTTACCATAAGTTGGAACACTACAAAAAAAGTCCATGCATCCTTCCTTGTTGAGAGCTTTCCAATGGTACTAAGAACATGACTAATTGGCTAGAAGACATATGATCTAAAAGATCTCACTACTACAAATTAAACGATCAAAACTAACTTTTAAAAAACTAACTAACTCATTAGGAGAAATTTGAGGCCATTGGAAGACTATAGATTCCCGGACTGCGGGAACATAGTTTCTACCACGTGAACAGGAATACTACGTGTTCAAGAGAGTGCCACATCATTAAATTTTATTTTTTTGAAAAATAATTTTTTTTTTCATATTTCAGGACCCAATTTTTTCTTTTAATTTTTTTTTTGAATAAATGATGGATTGGTAGCGGCCAACAATTACGGGAACAGCCCCGAAACAACCCTTTGGAGGCCTCAAATCCCCTCTAATGTAAGGTATGGATAAATGATAAAACATGCAAATTGTCGACAAAACTTTGATTAGTCATCCAAATGAATGTACATTAACCCTTAAAGGAAATTTCATATACATGTTTGATCAAACTTCATTAGACTTCTTCATTAGAATACACATTTCAAAAAATATAATTTTTACATGTAGAAATAATGACTAAAATTTTTCACATTTTTTTCATATTTAAAAACACCTAATTGAATAGTGTCAAACATCATGGTGTAATTAGTGTGTTTTTTGAACTCACACTAAGAGAAATTTCAAAGAGTAAGTTCAAAAGTAGTGTATTTTGAGCTTTCAAGATACTATCTTCAATGAGTCACAAAAATTGCAATTTTAACAATTTTGAAAAAAAAAAATGGAATTGAAAGTAGATTATTGGAGTTTTATTTTATTTGTTAAGCTTAAAAACATTCAAAACCAAAAACTATGTGAAGAATTCAAATTTGACTTTCGAAATGCCTATCAAGCTTATAATGTTTCTTAAAGGGTTAATATAAAAAAGAGTAATAATGTCTTTAGAATATGTGGCAAATTTAAAATTTCATCCTTTAAAATGGTAGAATATATTGCCTAATATATCCTCAAATAGATTTGTATTGCTTTTGAGTAAAACATCACATAAAATAATATTACTATACCATGCAATTTTGGAAAGGTGCATCTAACTCCACACATTTCAATAGGGTTTAACTCACCTTAATGGTCAAAATTAAAAAAACAATAACTTCAATGGATTCCAATTCTAGCTTGATGGAAGCTTCCTATTGGATAAAGCTCTATATGTTCTTTTCCATAGTGAGGTTGTTTTACCTTTAGAATGTCATTCTTTCTAAAATCTTTATTGAGCATAGTTGACCAAGATTCAACCATCCAACATTGAGGTTATGTCTAATAATGCAAAAATAGAGCCTCAATACAAGAAATAATAGCCCTTGCTTCTCCCAAAGTTTAACTCATTATTTCTCATAATGAGGCTGTACTTTTACATTATCAAGTTCATAATTTCACATTTATATTCTAAAGAGCTCAAATTCCTTCTATTCTACTACCTCCATCCCACTAAAAAGCTTCAAAAGCATTCCTTTTGAAGGATTAACTATAATTTCAATCTTAGTGCCACAAATACATGTATTCAAGAACAAGTAAACCATCCCTTGGATCTATGCAAAATCTTTAGCTTAGGTGTTGTTGTTTAGGCATCCAAAATTCATGTGGAAAGTGTGGTATCACTAGAAGAAAACTGTGTTGGAAATCTGCGAAACGCGTGGGCTGAAATTCGTTGAGTTCCACGTTTCTAACGCAAAAATCTGCGTTGGAATGCATTCCAACGCAGATTTTTGCGTTAGAAACGTGGAACTCAACGAATTTCAGCCCACGCGTTTCGCAGATTTCCAACACAGTTTTCTTCTAGTGTATTTGAGCACATTTTGTTTTCGCTGCCAGCTCTATTATTTTAAATGTTTTAAAATGTGGTCGCAACAATGGAATCTTAGAAATATGTTCTCCAACCTAAATATTAAAAAAAAATATCAGCTCATTTTATGATCAAATTTTTATAGCACCAAAGTGATCACTAAATGCATTGTCAACATTGCTATGTTTTGAAGCAATTAGTACAAAGTGCCTTATATAGGCGAGACAAAGCTTGCAAGGCCAAAGGAATGCTCCAAGATTGTTATACTTGCATGAACAAGGTTGTTCAATGCAACAAACACTTACTAAATGGTTGAAATAAAAAAATGGAGCTTTTTAGTGGAACAAAAATTCTACTTGATTTGGAGCTTTTTAGTGGGACAGAGGGAGTATTCTTCAATTATAAATTGGAATAGAAATCCAAAACTAGTACTAATTGGGCCCTCATGCCAAGCCTTAGAGCATCCCAATGCTTGCACTTCAAAAGCCATGTACACGTTAATGTTGCAAGGTAAGGCTCTGGCACTATCCTATACCAAACACACCAAGCCAAAAAAACAACCCTCCCACGCTAGAAAATAATAAAGGCACTAGAAAATTGTGGGGCTTGAGAGTACTACGCTATCCCCTTTATTCTTCATTTATGGCACATTTCAAGGGAATGTCTGACCATTAGCAACTCATCCAAACCTTGTTCACCTCAACCTGTTGAAGTTGAGTCCTACTAAGGCTCCTCACCTAGGCACACAGTGGTAGTTCCTTGTAACATGTGTTGAAATACATGTAAGATGTGCTCAGTGAGTGGCATTAAAGTGCAGGCATGGGGTAGCTAAAACATAGAAGATCTTGCTATGTCGGCAATCCATGCAAGACCCTTCTTAATTGGCACTTTGCACTCCTACTTGAGGGATTGGACATGGGATTGCTCTTATAAAGAAGTTGACAACAATTGTTGGCCTTTTGACTGTATTAGAAAAAATTTGCTTACTTTGAAGGGTCATTTGACTTTCAATTAGTATACAAATGAAGGAGAGAATTTTTGTTATTGTTTGCAAAATAAATTTGAAAAAAGTCTATTAAGTCCCTGTCCTTTGTGCTACAATGAGGATCATAAGGGCCTAAGTAAATAAATAAGATTTAGTAAAAAAATTTATAAAATTTGTATCCTATAACTATATGTTATAGATTAGTAACTCCACAGCCGATACTCCAATTGCAACTCCATCTTGCAACCATCAAACCCAGGTTTTCTGATGCAATCAAGACACAGTACAAGCACAAACTTAATTCATAGCAATTCTGGCAACAATATTGGACTAAATCATTTCTTTGCATTACAAAATACCATTTAAGGGACAAACCTCCCCATGCAAGCCTTAAAGAGTACGAAGAGGCTTCACTCATCCCATAACCATTGTAACTCATCCCAAGCATCCTTGCCCCCATAACCATCTAAGTCTATTTGTTACAACTGAATAGGATTCATAACATTACCCCCCCGTTATCGTCGAGTTTCCTAACTAGGTTGGGGGGCCCAAAGGTAGAGCTTGTCAAACTCTACGACTACATCAAGAGCGTTTTTGAGGTTCACTGCTAGCTCCTACAAATTCTCTTTTGAATTGTATCCTTACTACAAAACCAGATAATTAATGTAGTTTTTTTCATCACCCAAAGAATCTCAAATCAAAGATCTTGTGGATTTTGTATTCCAGATCTCCATCAAGAGTTACAATTGGAGCCAGAATTGTATGACGTCGACCAAAGATGGTGTCCTTACAATATCATTCAAGTAAGGAAACATGGAACACATCATGAATGTGTTTTATCTTTGGCAACTTTACGTGAATAAACTACTTCCAAGAGTTAAGAGACTACTAAAAATAGTCCTTAGAATTTAGATGATAATTTTTTTGATGGAATATTTATGGTAGTATTGTCATGTTGAAGAAGGACCTTGTCACCAATTTGAAAAGTTGGTTGCATTTTTGCTCCCATGTCATAAATTCGTTTAGCTTGTTCACATGTCAATTGAATCATGGTTTTTAATTCTTCATGGACATGTTGCAAGTACTGCACTCTGTCTTCTATAGATGGAACAGTAGATGAAATCGGTGTCATAAACAATAAGGTTGGGTAATACCTTTACGTAGCATAAAAAGGAGAGAACCTCATTGTCAAATGGGAGGCATTATTATATGCAAATTCAACAAGTGGAAGGAGATTCACCCAATTGTCTTGACATCTTGTGGTAAACATTCTTAAATATTGTTTAAGGACCTGGTTTATCCTCTCAATTTGACCATCTGTTTGTGGGTGGAACGCAATTGTTGGTGATTGGTTTAATGCAAAGTAGGTCAAATAATCTCCTCATAAATTTCGATACAAATATTGGGCTAGGATCCAATATAACTTTGTCTGGTGTTCTATGGTGCTTCCAAACATGGTGCAAATATAATTAAGTAGTCTATTGAGAATCAATGGTCTCCTTGGTGGAAATAAAATGGCCAAGCTTGGTATTCTTTTCCACCACTACCATTATTGAGTTGTATCCCATAATAATGATTAACTTAACGATAAAATTGATTGAAATTTGTCTCCATGGTGCATGTGCAACTACGATGGGTTGCATGAGCTCATTTTGTTTATGATGCATAGACTAGATCCTTGGCAAATATCACAACCGTTAATGTAGCAATGGACATATTGGCAGAGAGTAGGCTAGTAAAAAGTGTGTGTGACCAATTCTAAAGTCTTTGCTCCCGAGGAGATTACTCCTTGTAACTTAGGGTATACACCTAAGTTTAGAAGGTATTTGATGTGGGGCTATTTACCTTAATTCTTGTATTAAAGATGACCATATTTTTACATAAAAAGCTACAAAGAGCATATTTTCAATACCCTATAGTTTTGTAAATTCATTCTTTGGGATTTTGAAGTGGGGCATTTTATATTTAAAATTTAAGTGTCAAATTTATTCCTACCTCCATCTTTCTTTACAAAATTTTCTTTCTTTCTACTACATACATGTATAAGATATACACCACAAAACCAACAACAATCAATTCAATTCAAGTACCATTGACAAAGTGGTATTTTTTAACCTCTAAAGACTAATTGTTCCTTGCACAAACAATTGAAAATTTGAGTAGGTTCCTATAAAGTGAATTTTGTTTGGATGTTCATAAAATTTTAAGATGAAACTTGAATTGATTTACCAACTTTTCTTAATTAAGTTTAAGAAAAATAATTATTCTACTATGCCCAAATGAGGTGTGAAATTATACACAATGACTAGTTTTTACTTCACTATGAGCCATTGTGCTCAAACTCATTCTAATTTACATATCCCACATGGTTTGCTTTACCTCCTACCACCCTTTTTGTATAAATAACTTCTTTTCTCATCCTCAAATATACAAATTAAATGGCTTATGAAGTTTTGTGAACTAATAGCTAGAGGAATTGAAGACTTTGAATAAAATGTGAATTTTCTAAATTTGATGGGATGGTTATCTATTGCTAGCACTTCCTTCTACATTGTGAAGAAAAAAACTTGTAGAGCAACAAAGTAGCCTTTGTCCCTACCTTCAAAACAAATTTCAAAAAATATAGTGAATTTTTTTATTATGTAGTGAAGCTCTAATATCTCCCCTTTGTTTGTTTTTTGGTCTTGATTGTTTGAATTTTCCTTCTTTTTTTAAAGTTTAATTTTCTACATTTATTGAGCTCATCTAATTCTGAATGGTTTGTTTCAACTCATTCAAACATTGAAGCTTTTTATTGGACTTGTATGGTGTTCTTTGAATTTTGCAACTTCCTTTGTAGTCTTCAAATGTTTAGTTTTAGGTGAAGGCAAAAGAACCTCCTTCCATTGGATGAGATTTCTATGCATATTCATAGTCTGGATACATAATCTCAATTTTATTAATGGATTTGAAGAATATATATTTGAAGCTCTAAAGTGGGTATTCTTCTCTCTCCCTCTATACATATATTTTAGGTATTCTAAAGTGTGCGATAATCAAATGATAGGACATCATCCTAGAACTTATTCACAAATCTCTTGTTGATATATAACACTCAACGTGTTATTTACGCTCAAGTTGGGTACCCACCCACTTCCCTTGACACCTGCTGATGAAAAAGAACAAGGTTAGCTGGTAATCCTGGTATAGTATGCTTTCTTACTGAGAAGAAACACTACGTATTCCATGGGTGATAAACCTGAAACAATACAGTATTTGGATGAGTACCCACCCTCCCCTTACCACGGATCTGGTCAAACCAATCCATACAGTAACTCTAATTTCTTCGGGTTTGACAATGACACTTTACCGTAGGTATCAATACTATGAAAAGATGAATACTGTTCCACCGTAACACCCTCTTATTGCCATGGTGGTAACCACGACCACAGGTTCTGTCATCAACCTGGACTTTAATCCAGAGCCACTAACTCAGTCACTTAATAGCTTGCTACGGACTTCTTACAGACTAATAAGTAGTCCTTCCGTAACTCAATCCCTGCCTAGCTATGATGCGGCATTGTGGCCAGTTACTCCTAGAAATGCCACAACAGTTCATAACTGCGTTCTCACTTTCTGCTAAGCTACAGTTGTGGAGCTCTGTCTGAGAATTTACTTCTGATTTTTGCTCTACGTCAAGTTGCAGCAGACAGGGAGTCAAGGCGAGTGAATTCGCTACAGTAGCATTGATCCAGCATGACGGACGACACTACAACTATGGGACAAATTCTTTTATTATTCGTTATGACATCGTTGTTACATTGTGTCAGCTTGTAGCTTTGTTTGTTCAATTCTTGCAGAGGATAACAATTGGGGTTTAATTGAAAGACACCTTGCATACGTATTCCTAACAAACTACTTGTGTGTTGGATGCATGGGCACGAGTGATCGAGATTACTCCCCCTTGAATTGAGCATCGGAAGCTACTTCTAATACTTTACAAAATTACTTCCCTGAAAATCCCAAGACTTCAACTGATGCGCCAGGGAGTTGTTTTATCTAGAGAATTTTTTTTTATCACATAGTCGAGGCTGTTATGACCATGCTTGTCGATTATATTACTAATCCTCTACAGAGAGTGATCACTTGATTTTACGTAACCAGGATGATATGATAAGTTTGGAATTACATTTTTCCGAAATTTGAGTTTACCATACTGATCTCCGATCTCTGATTCAGTATTGAACTGCACTGGCTCACCTTGAACTAAGTTAATCTCGCCGCCGTCCATTGTTCCTAGGAAATTTTGTAAACAATTACTCATATTTAGGAAGGGGGGGCTCCCGATGTTCAGTTGTAACCATCAGAAGCATTCGGGTAGGTTCAAAATTTCTGAAAAATCTAGTCGTTGCACTTAATTAAACATTACGATGTTTTTACTTTTGTCCGGTTGCAAAAAATTACGGCTTCGGTTACCTATGAAACATAAGCTTCAAGATCGTACGGTTACTTCGTTGTGATAATTCACACAATAATCTCAAAAGAGTCATTTGCAAAAATGTCAAAACAGCACTTTAATAGGGAGGAAAAATGGCCTTGCGTATGTGGTGAGTCTTCGACAATATTCACAACATGAATTAGGAAACAGAACGGATTTCAAAGATAAAACGAATTCTGTGAATCTGCAGCCCCCACGCTCCGCCAAATACAGAAATCAGCTCTTGGTATGGCTATGGAGCTCTTTGATTCAAGATCACTCTCAAACACAAAGTTATCTGCACCAGGCTACTCACGCAAATGTATAATAAGTTACAAGTCAATCAAGGAGAGCTACAAGAGCGCAAAATATGCGAGACTGTCAGACTGAGTAAATCTGCTCCAAAATTAGAAGCAACTTGGAAACACAATTTGAATTCTCTACTGGGGCCGTGGCCTAGACAAAAGTTTTCACGGCTCACAATCACGGAGGGTCACATTTGAAAACAAAAGAATAAACTAAAATTGCAAACTCTTAACAATTCCTTCGTACCTTTTGATAAATGACTAAATCAAAAAATATATTCCACACAAAACACGGAACGAATGACATAATATTTATGCGCTGTTATCAAATTCAATCAAGCGGAGACTTTTACATACTCCTCAAACTTGGCCATCACTTCCGGTTGCAAATACAAGGTGACGTTGAGCCCACCATCTTGCTTGGGCGAGGGCAAGATCACCACGAATTCCACCATGGGCGTCACGGCGGGTCCGGCAAACACCGGCTTGCCCCACCCGAAGTCGATGGAATAGAACGGCATTTTCTGCCAGGAGGTGATGACGATGCCACTGGTAGCGGCTGGAATGCCTCGGTACACTTCCCACCAGTCGATCCCCGACCTTCACCATCAGTCCACACCACAATGAAGTCATTAATTTGATGACAAGAATTGATAGAAAATTAACTATCAAACCAAACGCTGTAACACTGCTTCTAGAATACAGGTCACAGTCAAGTAGAAGATTTGCAATACAAGCCATAACCACTACCCTCTTTGCAGTCTTTATTCGAACTCTCCGTTCGAAAGTCAGATTTTTCCTGAAGATTATCGTCTTGCCATTGGTTCTTCCAAGATTTTACTTGTTTTCATAGAGTGTATGCCAGGACACTCGAATCTATACCTCGGATAAAAAAATGTACACGCGTTGGCTGCTTGCGCATCTGAGCACAAAAAAAATTCTCAAGCAAACTCCAGATTTGAGTTACCCACCACACATCACTCTGGCTGTCTATGGATCCAACGAAGCTTAGCCTTACAGCACTGAAGAGTTGTGACATGTTCTTACCGAATGTACTCATTGGTAACCCTTTCGTTGGCCTTCTGGATCAGCTGCACACAGAACGACAGAGGCCCACTTTGAACCTCCTCGCAAGTGGCTCGAGCACAAGCCGAGTATAAAGCGTTCCCCATGAAGCCTTTAGGCAGCGGAGGGTCCAGCCGATCCCGAATGTCCACAGCATACAGAAGCTGCGCAATTTCGGTGGGCTCCGAATACATGGCCTTGGTGCGAGCTTGCCAAACGTGGGCGGAGAGCGCATCGAACGTGCTGGCTTTCGTCACCACGCCTCCTTCCAAGGCTCTCCTCTTTAGAGTGGCTAAATCCTCCGCTGTGAAATGAATAACCTGTCCATCACCACGTCTCAAAGCTCAACACCATGCAATTGAGCTAATGACACAATTCCCACCACCTTTAGGTATCGAACCCAGAAATCAATTACATCTAAAGATCTCCAGTATCTTGACTATGTGCTACGGACCGGTAGTATATATGTCAATGTAAAAGGAGTCTGTGTGGCATAGGATATGTTCCTGCACCTCAGTAAAGAACAACAGGATTCACATACTAACGTCTTTGCATTGCATTACAACAACATTTTGGGTGTTACTCCATAACCTTACGACCACGCGGTTTCGATATCTTTCGAAATTCTAAAGCCATTTGAAAGGGCTTGGGGGGAAATGAAAGCTGGATTACAGAAAACTGACCTTGCTGACATGCTTGGTGGAAGCAGCGAGCTCCACGTACTCGGACTTGGCGGTCTCGGTGGTTGTGAAAGCGCCCGTGGTGGAGGTGGGAGGGAGCTCATCCCGTTTGATATACTCCGGGTGATCGAACATCGGCTTGGGAGGGTCCCGGGCTTTGAACATCACTCGGTCAGGTTTGGGTTGAAAGATTAAAGGACCGCCTTTCGAGAGGGACATCAGGTTGAAGAGAAACTCCACCACGCCGTGACCGTCCCACACCAGATGGCTCATTCCGAACCCGATCACGTGCGCGCCACATTTCAGGGTCGTCACCTGATGCAACAACCAAGGTGGAATATGAAAAAAAACATCGTCAGAATGTCAAAAGTAAGAAGATGTACAAAGTAATTGGAACGCGAAGCTGACTTGTGGACAGGGCACGTACATATTGAGATGCACTTGTGGCGCAATTGAGGCTCAAGATTTGTAAAGACGATTTACTAATTTTAGTCTCGAGATTTTAATTGACTGGCATATTCCCAACGATTACAACCCGTTCTTGCTTGTTTGAATGCAGAGTAGACTTGCGAAATCGTAAATTCAGTGTTGGCATAGAAAGCTTAAAGAAGTGAGCTGAGTTTCAGAATCGAAAGCTAACAGAACAGGAAGGGTCACAATCAGACTCCTCTTCTCAATTGGCTGACCAGCTACCACTTCGATGTGACCATGAACGTAACCATGAATAGAGCCTTGTTGTGTGAAACAGGCCAAGATATGGGGAGTGCTCAGGGAAGTTATACTCCAGGACAAGCTTCCCCTTTCACATTACTAAACGTAACCTGAAAACATAACCTGTGGGTTCTCTTGATTTAGGGTACTTAAAAAGGTCGCCATAAAGCTAAAGAGACGAATATGAGACAATGCGGTTGTTGGGCATAATGATAAGTTGACCCCTGGAAGTATCAAAGTGCAAAAGTACGCTTCTAGTCTATTGCGGGCTCTTCTTGAACAGAGCATAGTGATGGCAGAAATGACTCTCCACGGACCTGAATCATCATCAAGGGAATGTCAGCGATAGTGTTGGCTTTGTGGGCCTGCGGCACAAACTTCCGGAAGAGCGCATTGGGTTGCGTTACATCCCCGAGCTCCGCCATGGTCAGGTCACAGGTCGCCGTGGCCACTTGCGCCCCCGCGTAGTTGCGGTCGATCTCCATCCGCATGAGCTCCTCGTTCAATCTCACTCGCCCGGCCAAGAAGTCGTAGTGCACCAACATCCTGCTCAGGGCCTCTTTGAGCGTATCGGCCACTGTGTCACTCGGCTTGTCCGGGTTCGCAGCGTAGAAGTACAATGTCTCCACTGTGAATGCCAGCATCTGCACCCAAATCCATGAACAGAGTTACAACTGGAACTGCATGTTAGTGTCAGTCCACGCATTTCGGTAACACCCACTTCTAGTTGAAAGCTGCAATCCCGTGAATGCTTCTGCAATCGAGCTTGCTGAAACAATGTATACGCTTGCAAGATTGATTACACCGAAGCTATGGGGAAGAGGGATGCAGACCTGGTCGATGTTAGTGAGGAAGAAGGGGCTGGTATCGGCTTCGCAGTTCGGGTCAGCAGGCTTCACGAAGACAGGGTCGTCAAGCTTCACATGGAGCTCGGTCAAGGGGGTCATCGCCGCTTCAGTCGAGGCCATTGCCGTGGAACGACGTACTAGGAACTCTGCAACCGAGAGACAATGTTAGAGAGACATGGTTTGAAAGAATATATTTCCACGGCTGGGTCGTCCCCCCACTAAGGTAATGTGGGATACTTATGCTGATAGCTTCAGTTGTAAGACAGTGAAATCGACATGGCGCACAGACTTGTACGCTTCAGTCGTATGCCATCTCACGCCATAGCCATTACCGTAGACTGAAGCCCAGACGTGTGAGCGGCACTCTTGATGACGATGTTGCGAAACGTCTGCGTCAGTTCATTGTTTTTGTGGAGCCCACTTGAAGGATTGTACATCACATTGCTTGCTACAGCTGAACCCACATGTCGTGCAAGCTCATGGAACTCAGACGTCGCCAACCTAGCTCGCGCTGGCTTACTTTCCTGAAATCGAAACAACAATGCAGCTCTACTCGAAAACCTCCAACAATCCTCTACTGCTGAAAACAACTGTATATCACACTGGAAGCTTATTTAGAGGTTCTATTTCCGACATTCTGATCAAAGAAGCCTCGCACACCGACCAATCAGGACTTTGAACTAAGTTCAGTCTCACCAGCTCGTCCGATCCTCGTGGTGCCCATCAGTGCCTTCCACAGTTGAAATACTGACGCAGGTACTACTCACTAAGTTGCTCCAGTTGTAGCCAGCCCTGATCGAAGCAACTACAGCAGTAAGGGACAGACCCTATAAATGCCCCCAAGACTGTCGCTGCGCAAGGAAATAAGGGAGTCAGGGGGAGTTAAATCCGACCCTTTTCACGTCAGGCAGGCAGTTGGTATTAGGTCGCTTATTATTGATGGTCCAGAGGCCTGAAATGCCAATATTTTCTGTTGGTATTGGTGGCAGATTAGAAATTTCAACAACCACCATTACCGACAGTATGGTGGATGATCATTTCTGTTGGTAATGGTGGTTGTTGAAATCAAAGGCAGTTGAGCAATTATGATCACCGGTACTGAGGGTTCGACACTTCCACCCACTAAGATCGTACCAGACCATGACATGTATCCAATAATACCGGCAATTAATTACAGGTTAGCCGGTTGAAATCTAGAATTTCCGAATGGAGTTCAAAATTTTAGGAAAAAAACCGGTCATTTTAGTGGAGAAGAAGAGAATATTTTTTTTTCCTTAAGGCTTAGATGAGAGTATACTAGCTTCAGACAACGATTGATCCAAGAATATGTAGGATTTTAGCCGGTTTAGCTAAAAATTTATTCCCTGCCTGTGCATGTATCTGGGTGGCAATTATGAAGGGTCGCTTTTCTGAGCACAAAGCATGGGATACATGCACTTACAGTACACGAGCAAATCACGAACTCATCAATAACGGTAACTTCATGGCGCTTAACCCAGATACAAAAAATTCACATTCTCTTTGGCACAGTGAGCAGCGGAGTCTTTGTGAGAGCCTTCATTTTTGCAATACGACTGGAGATTGAATGGTTCAAATTGACAAAAATGATCGATTCCGATGACAGCGAGGGCTCCACACACAGACCACAAGGAAATTGGGGGAGCAGCCGAATGGATTGTTGTAGAAGCGACGGTGGACATAGTGCCGAGCAGAGCAGAGTCGATGGAGACATCGATTGGGCGCAACAACAAGAAGTGGAGACTCGTGTGGCAGATCTGGTGCGCAAGTGACCGCAATTTGTAAAATAATTAACAGTCTTTTAGATCTTACAATACTGTAAGCTAGCGGATATGATTGATGATCATGAAAATTGCACCTTTAAAGTGTTTATTATAAATAATGCAGTCTATTCTCTTAAAAACAATGCCAACCTTTTATATTAATCAGCATATTGACAAGCAAGAAAATAACAATGGTCAATCCAACTTCTTATGCTGCAATTCTCCAATATTTGTATTGGTAGAAAAATGCAATGTCTTTTTTGATGGTTTGGATTGACACATGTTCTTGTGAACCATGTTAAGTCAAGTTTTAATCTTTTAAGTTCCATCACAATGTTTTTAGTAAATACTCCAAAATTGTCATTTCTATTGAAAGTAGTGGAAAAAAAAGTTTAATCAATTTTTATCATATTTGATTGTAGGATCTTACAGCTATGGCATTACAAGGAATTTGAAGGCATTAGAAGACAACAAGTTATCACGAGTTCTTTGATTATGGGAACTCACCGCATAAGTACTCTAACATGGTTGAGAGACTATCATATTTAAATTTTAAATTTTAAAATTATTTTTATATTATATTAGATATATTATTAAATTTTTTTCTTTACCTTTTTAAGAAAATCAATGTTAAGTTTTTGTATACTTCTTCAAATTTTTAATTTTTTTTAAAATTCAAAAATGCAACTTAGCAATGACTAGTCTAGATACAACTCTAAAACAATCTTTTGGAAGCTTTAAATTCCTTCTAATGTAGTTTCCAACCTTTTAATTGCAAATGTGCAACTTAAGAGCTTTCAATTCTTGGATTCAAGTTCTCAATTTGTTTTGTATGAGCTATTAAAGCTTTCAATAGAACAATAAAAATGCTTGCTTTGAAGTACTTTAAAATGTTGTTAATGAAACACCATCAAGTAGGTCACTACAAGAGAAAGGGGTGTTTTAAGTAGTGTCCTAGACATCATGCCTTTTAAGTAATGTCTTTTAAGTAAGGTTTTAAGTAAAATTTTACTAAAAAGACTGTCTTTTTAGTAAAATTTTACTTAAAACCTTACTTAAAAGACATTACTTAAAAGACATGATGTCTAGGACACTACTTAAAACACCCCTTTCTCTTGTAGTGGGTGAATACTACAATTAGAGTTGGTACGCAAAAAAAATCTATAGGAGAATCATTGGACAAACCATCATTGCCTCTTATTTTCACATACCTTCTAATTTAAAAGTACACCAAGTAAGATAGTTTGGGACAAAATCTTATACTATAGATGTGACATTAAGATATAAGGAGTATATGCGTTTCTTCAAGTGAATGACTTTGCATACAGATTAATGAATTTTGCTAAGTTATATAGCATTGCATTTGAAGTCTATGTCAAGAAAATTCTCTAGGATGAATATAAATCACAATAGTTAGTAAGTATGTTCCAAAAGAGCCTAGATAGAAACTAGCTAATATATGATGTACAAATTTTAAAAGCAAGCTAGAAACTTAGAAGCTTAGAAAATTTTCACAAATTCTTAATCCCTAAAGGACCATTGTTTGTTTAGTGGACAAATTGGATTTCAAGAAGGTACCTACAGTTTGGATTTGTGTCATGATTTTTTGAAATTTTTTTGAAGATAGAAAAATTGAATAGCTTCATGGAAATATTTTTTTTCCCTTATTGGTGCCTAGGAACAAAAGGTATGCCCAAATAAGTTCAAAATATGGGAGACCAAATGACCAGATAACAAAAAAAGGTTCAAAGTTTTGAATATTTTTTGCTCGTAGATCATATTTTTGTCTATATGAAAAACTTTGATTCATTTTATTTCAATAAGTTACGTGAAAGGTATGGACAATCTTGTTTTTTAGGCAATCTAAACATCTTTTCAAAAAAATAACTTATAAGATTCACTTTTGAATGCACTTTTTACAATTTGAAAAAAGAAGTTCTATATAGTTTATTTTTCTCTTTATAACAATATCACCATTGGAATTAGTGCATTTAAATTCGATAATAGAGATATTAATAATTTAGATTTTCCTTCTATAGCATACCTACTTTTATTTAATAAATTTTTTAAGAATGAAAATTAAAGATTTTTGAATTCATTTTTTTCCTCTAAACTCTCAATTGAATTTTTTATTACTATAAAGATTTAAAGCTCAAAAATCTAGAGTAAAAAATAAAATTAAGAAGGTTCATAGTTAAATAATTTAGTCCCACAATGTCAATGTTGAAAGATTTGTTTGTTTTTCACTTTAAATGCACATGTCTTGCAATCTTTGCAGACAAAATTCTTGAATTTTTTTCACACATTTTCATACTATTTGGATATAAGATCTTTTGGTTAGGTGTTCCAAAAAAAAATTCAAATTTTTTTATTCTTTGCTTGCCTAGAGAAATGTGAGCAGTTTTAAGTATTTCTTTTGGTAGAAAAAACACCTTTGTCTTATGGGGGTTCAAATTAATAGAATATCATGTTGTACATGAATGAGTCTAATACACAACTATCCAATTTTTAAATTCTAACCTTCAAAAAGTCTGAGGCTATTTCAAATATACCACACACCCAAAGCTATATAGAAAGAAGATTTTTTTGGCTCTCATGCATGCAATTGGCACCTAATCATCAAACATGCCATACTCTTACACAATGTAAGCCTTTGAATTTCACCTTCATACACCAAAGCACATATTCTATTTCAACTAGTTTTTAAATTATACGTTAGATGAAATATAAGGGCAAGAAGAGGTTGTGAAATCCTAGACTCTAAGAACTCTAAAAATAGTGCTACTTCAACATTTTGATGTGGATGAGACTGTGCCATATTAGATATTAATCAATGATTTAATTATTTTAATTTTAAATATTTTTTTTTGAAAAAAACTAATTTTTTAATTCAATTTTTAGATTTGAAATTTTTTTTGAAAATTTTCCCCCTCAAAAATTCAAAAAATCAAGTTGTTAAAGTTGATTTGCAATTCTTGGGTAATATAGGGAATTGCCATGGGAACAACCCCAAAACAATCTCTTCTTGCCCTCAAATTTCACCTAATGCAACATTCATATACTACATTTGACCTTTTTGGTTTGTATTTCAATTTTTCATCTAATGTTGGAATTTTAGTTTGACATATTCTAGAAAACTAGAAATTGAAGAGGACACCTCAGTTCCCTGATTCTATTATGGTAGTTTACTTCATTTCACAATCACCTTCACATTACTACTAAATTATGTTGAACTTCTTTGTTGTCATTGAAATTCCAATAACCTCCTCCCTTTTACTCTTATAGAATGATTTCTTATCTTACTTTCTTACCATGTTTCATCACTATTACAATAACACATTGTTGGAACATACAAAATGGAATACAAGTGAAGTAATATCAAAATAATTTAAGACATAGGACATTAAAATAGAAAATGAATACCAAGAAATCATTGTATATCATAATGGGTTCAATAATAGAAAGTGAAACATACATCAAAGATAAAAATAACCTATAATATTTGACTATATTACTCTAATATTCTATATCAAAACTTTGAATCCAACTAATCAAGAATTTATCATTAATTAATTGCATTAGTTATATTGCTCTACAAAATGGAAAACCACCTAAAGAAAGAAGACGTCTCATAAAGAACTACACCACATTGTTTACAATCACCTATTATCTTTGTTCAATGGATTAATTCCTTTGCTTTGCAAACAAGCACATCTCTTATATGAGATGAAGTATTGTGAATAGTTTAATATCTCACAAGTAAAATGTACTTTCATTGCCATCTTTGTCTTTTGTATCTAGCAACAAAACACAATGAAGTCAATGAATATATAAATACTACAACATCCACAATTACTACAAGAAAAGGGGGCTGTGATCATTACATAATGAATTGATTTTTAATAATCGCTAAAAAATGGAACTTTGTGTGTTGATCCAACCACTACATTTCTAAGTAAAAATAACAATCAACAAAATTGTCTTGATTTTGAATACAAAGAAAATTTATTGAGCTGATATGGCACTTTCTTAAACATTTTTTAGATAGATTTATAGACCTCATTTGAACTTAGTAAAATAACTATTTTCAAAAAACTTTAAATGATTGGATGGCATAATATTTCTATTTAAGAGAGAATTATCCATATCTATCCTTGGAATTTTGTGCAAAACTCAATGTCTTGTACACAATAGTTTGACCTTCAACAAGGCCAATTTACACCCAAAAACTTTGAATTGAAGCTCAAATAAATGAAGTCTTTTGATTGGAACTTTAGGTAATACCATAGCAATGCTCCAATCAAAAAACTTCATTTCTATGGACTCTAATCCAAAATTTAGGGGTGTAAATAGGTCCTTGTATTCTTGGATTTTGAAAGCAAATGATTCACACCATACCAAAAAAAGAATGATTTTTCAACACTATGCAATTGTAAACACTTCATGCTATTTTTCTAATAATTTTTTTTTGGCCGTATTGATCTTAATTAGTTTTGAATGTAAATGTTGAAAGACAATCTATTTTTTTTTAAAGTGAAGCAAAAAAAAATTATGCCCAAAAATTATACCCAAAGTAAGGCAACAACCAAAAATAGTTGCTTGAGTACTTAGAGGTTAGCAAATTGTTAAATAGAAATAGGTTGAACAAAAAAATAAATTATTAATAGCTTTAAGATGGAATTGAAAAATGTAAATTCTAATTGTGTGATTCTTCTAGGAAGAAAATTTAACCTCCACAAACAATTTTTTAGAAAATTTGTGAAAATTGCATTCAAAATGAAATCTAATATGTTATTTTTTCAAGAAGTTTCTATAATTGCTCAAAAAACAAGATTGTCTATAATTTTTTTATCTTTAATCCAAATACAATGAATTATAGCTTTATTTGTAGACAAGGAGATTCTTAATCCTTTACAGGTTATATTTTAATTTCATTTTTGTAGACTTTTTCACACAATAATTTAGGAATGAACAAATGGAAGTAAATTTTATGACAAAAATTACAAAATATTTGCACAAGAGAGTTCAAATTTGAGATTCTATGCATAGACCTCAACACCTTATCACCTTGCATATAGGATATAGCACTAGAAGAAAACTACATTGTATTTGACAAAAACTGTATTAAAATTGTGTTGCATTCAACGTAATGCGTGGAGTGGATTGTGTTGAAGTCCTGCTTTGTCATGCAAAAATTTTCATTCTAACACAAAAATTTGCGTTTTCCTTGTTCAATTTTGTATTGACACGTTGAAACACAGAATTTTGCGTTATGAAGAGAGAACTCAACACGTTATCTACTCCACATGTTACGTTCAACACAATGCAGTCTTTATTAAGTACAACGCAAGTTTGGCAAGTTTAACGTAGTTTTTGGCATGAATAGTGTAGTTTTCTTCTAGTGATATATTTTTTTAAATGGCACATCATAAAAGAACGAGTTAATTTATTTACATTACTTTTTGAAATTTAGAGGCATGCAATGTGGCTTAAGAATTTATGCTAATATAGTAATATCATGTCTTATTACAAAACAATGGGTGGAGGAAACTATTTTCAGAGGCTTCATCAACCATGGTTTATCCATAACCAAGTTCACCAACTATCGACTTGCCAATTGCTTCTTTAGATCAATACACTCAACTTCCTCATTAAGCACCCTAGTGTTGATGTGTTTTCAAATACTTCACTATTGTATTTTTTTCATATTATTAATTAATTTTCATTAATTCGGCAAAATTTTCAATAGAATACAAAATAGATTCCATTGCATATTTATACTTTGCTTGCATTCTTACTATACTCTTCTTTAAATGTTGTCACCTATTTATAGAGAATAATTCTAGAATCATCTACCAATAGTTCTTCAACTTTTTTTCCGTGGTAGGATATTTGAAATGAATCTTGGGCAGCGATCCTAGAATCATTTTTTCAGAATTCGTTGGATATATAGTACCCTACCTGACAGAGAGCTGTTTCCGCGAAACTTCTCTTGTCTTGACAAACGCCTATAGATAAATTAGTATCAAAATGGTGGAATTTTGTATATTTTGGGGGCCTTGTAGTAAAATGCAACTTGCAAGAAGTATTTTTACGTAGTAAAGTACAGAAGTGTACTGATTGCGAATTTGTATGAAACGAGTTGGTTAGAAAAGCTAAGGTCAGTTAGAATTGATCAAAAATTTGCGAATTGGGGAAGTGCTACATATTTGGTGTGAGCCAGAAATGGAACAAGAAGCAACCAACAACAAGAATGCAAGCATGAAATGAGAAAGTTTGCAAAGCTAGAAATGGAACAAGCAACCAAGAACGAAATTTCAAGCATGAAATGAGAAAGACAGTTTGCAAGATATCTTGAACCTAATGAGAAAAAACTGAACCAAATACTAAAGCCATATTGAAACCAATACTGAAGCCATATACATTCAAAAGAAATCATACATTCAAAACAAGTTACACATTCTATACAATCACTAATTGGGGAATTGAACCCCACTTGCATAAAGCAAGACTGCCTTGACGCAGTATTAGTGGGTCTGCACAACACAGAACAAACAAGCCACGTTAGTTTATGTTAGAAAACACAAGTCGCCAATGTGATCCAGTGCCTTCAGGATGTTAGACCCTTGCAAATGAATCCAACACCTTCACGATGCCAGACCCCTGCAAATGAATCATGCGCCTTGACGATGCCAACTACTCGCATATGAATCCAGCGCCTTCATAAACCGAGATGCCCACTGCCCAGTCCGTGAGTCCCTCATGCAATCACACCAACTTTCACAAATGTTGAATCGCCCAACCAACAATCTTCAATGTCAAGGAGAGACAACACTACAACAGTGTTGAACTGCAAAGCCAGCGAAATCTGATAAAAACTAAAGCATTAAAAGGGGGAGGATACTGAAAATGCATGGAGCTCACTCAGTTCAGTCAGCTGCTTGGTCTAAATGTCTCCATGGTGGCCAACTTTGATTGCATTTTTTCAAGACTCTATGGCTGTTTTGTATGGAAAATCCTCCAAAGAGTAAAACTTCTGTCCAAACATGCGAACCACCAGTGGCAGGTGCTTCCCCAGTCGATTGCGGTGTCAAGATTTGAGAAATTTTAGTGTTGAAAAGCACCGTTCATCCTCCACCAAACCAAGAACCAAGCAGCACCCTATTTTGGCCACTTTGAAATACTCAGAAATGAGTTTCTTCAAATGGCATGATTGGGAAAGGCCACGCCAAAGTGAGATGAGTGGATTCAAATTACCAACTGAAGCAAGGGCAGATTCACAGTTAGCCTTCATTATAAGTTTAAACAACCCTTGCTGATTGTCTAAGTGGGAACTAGAGAGCATCTCAGGGGTTGTATGAGAGTTTCCTCCGTCTTACAAAGCTAGACTGGCTTTCAACAATCGAGGGTGACAATAAAACCTTTTAAGCATAGAGAGGTGGTGCCCAAAGCTTTCTTCAGCCCTCGGTTGTTTCCAGTACTGCGGATAGACAATTCCGAAAGCATCTAGTAACTCTTGCTACGAGAAGCGCCAGTCGAGTTCATCGGAAAGAGACTGTGCAATCTCTGCCAGATCGCCAAAAATGGGCTAGTCAGTGAATCTAGTCAGTGCCTCGGTGGGCATTTAAACCCTACTGGATTCAAAGCACACCCTAGTGACCCTACTACACGAAAGCAACATGGAGCTCAGGTGGAATTAACACCTACACAAGCAACAAACACAAACAATAAAAAAAATTGGAAATACAAAAACGCACAAGAATCCTCAAACTGCCGCAGTGCCGCTACACCGAACGGGTATTGCACTCTAAATTGCAGGCTCTGCTAAGTCATCAAGCAAGGAAACAATATGAAGTTATGAACATTTGAAAAAAAAATAGGATGCAAGAGTACTTCAAATCACAACTAAAACAGAGAGAAAACAAAAACTAAACTTACCCAAATAAAACTTCAAAAAAAAATGGGAAGTGAATTGTATCTAAATCGCAAGCTCTGCTAAGTCATCAAGCAAGGAAACAATATGAAGTTATGAACATTTGAAAAAAAAAATAGGATGCAAGAGTACTTCAAATCACAACTAAAACAAAGAAAAAACAAAAACTAAACTTATCCAAAAAAAATTTTAAAAAAAAATGGGAAGTGAATTGTAAACTACCTGCTGTGAAGTGATCTAACCTACAAACTGCCATTGGATACTTCCCTGGATGTGGAAGAATTCCTCTTCTGTCACAAACAAGTGGTTCCCAGTAACTTTGCAATGGCAACGTGCAAGTACTTTGGTGATGCCACAGTTGAAGACAAGGTGCGAAACACCAATCTGGCCTTTAATTTGCAGCCACTCCATCGGAATTTCAGCACAAGAGAGAGAGAGATCAACTGTTGATAATGCTGGAACTCCTCTATCAAGAAGGAAGTAGCCTCATCTATAAAACTTTTGGCCAAATCAACCTGGCAAACCTTTATGGACTGCATGAAGTCACAAATGAAAATGTCATGTGCTTGTGACAATTTAATGAGACAATGGACAACATTCAATATAGGAATGAAGCATACCAATGAAAAGAGAAACTCAATTTCACTAAGGTAATCAAAATTAGTAGCAGCAAGTGAACTTCCTTTAGAACGAGATGCCTGGCTCAAATCAATACCCATTTTTACCAATAGGGTCTTATATTCGGACATGATGCGTTGGGCTGGATTGCGCATTGAGATTCAACGTGTCTCCACATTCCTCACCATCTTATTGCCTTTAGTTTCCATCAGATCTGCGAGCTTCTGCAACTCAGTGTGCCGCTTGTGACTGCGGCAAAAATAGGAATACAATGATTGGCATAGAGCCTCCAACCTTGAAACCAAAGGATAGTTAGATAAGGTCTCCACAACTAGGTTAATTTGATGGCTTGCACAACTTGCGCCTAGGCAAAACGGCGCCAACTTCTCTCGAATCTGAGTGGAAACTCCAGTTTTGGGGCCCTGAAACGTACTAACACCGTCAGCACCAAATGAAACAAGTTTACTAGCAATTTGTTCTTGCGTCAAACCTCCCTCACTAAGCAATGCTTGCATGATCACATTAGTGAGATGATCTGCAATGCCACAATCAGCCATACATGACAAATAGAGCAAGTTTGGGACCCTCTCCCAAGAATTCACAGCATAAACGTGCACACCAATCCATGACGTGTTGTCTACTGCAGTCACTTCGTCTACACTAATAGAGACAAATCTAGCATTTTGCACAAACAACTTCAAGGCAGCCAACACACACTCATGAAGATGTTCTGCCATCTCCCAACTAGATGTCTCAGACCAATGTTTTCTAAGGACATTCTTTAGTTTCAAGTGCCTCAACAAGTATTGCTCACGTTCATAGTCACACATGGGGCGACCCGAATTTAGAACCTGAAATAAAGTAGAGAATTGTACTCCCTTCCTTATGGTTTCACCACTGAAGCCAGCCACGATTTGATCAGCAATGCTGCCTCCTAGCCGTCGCCCTGCCCAGAGCTTTGTGAATTGCAAATGCTTACAATCGGACTTCATGTACGTCTCTCCCTTCTTTAGCCGTGGGAAAGGATCACCATCCTCTTGGCAAGTCCTCTTGCCTTCATGTTTCTCCAAATTGTCGCCTTTGGGGACCAAAACCTTGCGCCTCCCACTCACAATAGTACAAATCTTACAAACGACCCCCGTCAAGTTGCCTACAACGTCAAATTCTCCCTCCGCCCACGTGAACTTGCAGGCCCACACCTCTTGCCACCACCACGTGATGGTGCTCGGGGCAATTTTTTAGTCTCTTCCACGCACCTTTCTCTCCCTTCAATTTTGCAATCAGCCAATTAGGTTGCTCCGGTGAGAGCACGGTCGCCTCAGACAACGATGGGAAGCGGGGCAATGAAACATGCAAGGAGTCCTCCAACCGCGTCTTAGACACATGCATCACGTTGTCACAAGCAGGACCGTTCTCAAGCAGGACCGAGGGAATTGAAGCCTTCCCCGATTGAACAGACCAGTATTTCCCCCAACCGAGCAAGTTTCTAAAAGATCCGAAGGTGCGCACTCGGAAGTTCTCGGGTAACTTTAATTTTGGCGCCATAGCTCCACCTGCACTTCCACAGCCCTGCACCCTACAACAAACAACCAGAAGTAGAAGACCACAACAAAGAACAAAGCCGCAAAGAAATCTCAACAAAAAAAATTGGATATGAAATAGTAAGTGCAACGTCGAGAACCCAACAACAATACAACATTGACAAATGAGAATTGGTAATTGAATTGAAAACACAAAGTGGAGAGAGAATCACAGAATTCTGCAGATCGGAAGATGCTGAATCAATCATAGCCGAGGGAGCAACATTGAGTCTTTAGATCGCAAGAATGCAGAGGTAGTGGCAAACTTGCAATCTGAGCGGGTTTATAAAGTGGAGAATTGCGATTGCACAATGAGTCTAAGATACAAGACCGTTGCAAACTTCCAATGCCCGGCCAAGTGGCCACCCGCAATTCAGCGTTCCCTCCAAAATCTCTAGTGCCACAATTTCCAAGACAAGAACATCCATTTCCCAATTGCAATGAATGTGCAAGAAACCTTTGTGTCTCTCAGATGTTCACAACAGGAAGGAAGTGGAAGACTGCTTGCCTGCTAGCAATTGCATTGAACCACTGACGCCTCCAATTTCACAAAATGGCACTTCCAAGATTAAATGAAGCAACAACATTGCAGCAGAGGAACTCGATTCAAGGAGAGAAAATTTGAAGAATACAAAACGCAGCATTAAATTTGCATTCAAACGACATTGAATGTGAATGGCGTACAGGAGTTGGAGTTAATGCAAAGGAGGAACCTCAGGTGGAGAAGACACCTGCTAAACCCTCAGCGTGAAGGAGAAGATAGGTTCAGTGATAGCTGCGAAATTAACGTTCGAGGTGGAGCCGCCATCAGCTACATTGGATGGTTGAGGTAAGTTATTTGCTAACCCTATGACTGCTTGGTCCTAAAACTGATAACCCTATTCTCGCAGGGAGTGGATGGATGCGAAAATCTAACTGGATGAATTTACAGTTTTGCATCCTTGGGTAACGAAAGTGGGAAAACTTGCTCAAATCTTCATTTTCTCATAAATTTCTGCAATGTACATTTAGCACGGGTAAAATCTTGGTAGAAACCAAGCGAAAATTAGCCACTTTATGGAACACTGATCTTGGGTGATAAAAAATGATATCAAGGTACATAAAGTCAACCCACATAGTTCACTAATGCATCTTTTTTTAGGGTTTCTTTTAATCATTCTTAAATGACATTCAAAGTTTTAACTAGACAACCAGATTGTTTATTTTCAATGCATAATTACAAGAAAGAGCTTGCAAATCATGATAAATATTTTTGCACTATATAGAGGGATAATTTGAAGAACAAGGGAAATTTTAGAACACTTGAATTCTTAATCCCTAAAGGACCAAGGCCCTTTTTCTACAAAAAAAAATACTTAAACTCCCATTTTAATAGCAAAGAGAAGAAAAATTTGAAAATTGTTTTTTTTCAATATCTAAACTTAGAATCTTATACCTAACTAGTACGAAAATTTGTGGAAAAAATTTCAAAAATTTCAAAAAATTTGACCACATAAATTTCAAGATATGGGTGTTTAAACTTTAAAGTGAAATAAACAAGTTTTGCAACATTGCAAGACTTGGTTGTTCGACTTTGAATCTTCTTAACTTAAATTCTCTTGCACTACAAAGTTTTGATCTTTCAATCTTTATAGTGGAGAATTGAGTTGAAAGTCTTAGGAAAAACTATATATATGAAAAATTGTATTTTTTATTCTTCAAAAAATTATTAAGTAGAAGTAGGTTCAAGATATCAAGAAAGAAAATCTAAATTATTGATATTTCCAAGGTGAAATTTAAATGCACTAATTCCAATGGTGAGATTGTTCTAGAAGATAAATAAACCATGTGGAACTTCTTCTTTTTAATAATTGTAACTATTGCATTTAGATATGAATCCTATAAATTATTTTTCAAGACAATGATTCACTGATTGTCTAAGAAACAAGATTGTTCACAACTTTCTCATAACAAATCCAAATGTATCAAAACTTTTCATGTAGGCAAAAATATAATCTATGAGAAAAAAATGAAAAATAAAATTTTGATTTTAAAAATTGTTTTGGATTGCCCTTCTCCTTTGTTTTGAGTTTATTTAGGCATAATTTTTTATCTAGGGTACTGATTGAAAAAATATATATTCATATGAAGCTAATCAATCTTTCTATCTTCAAAAAAACATTCAAATAATGAAGACAAAAATTGAGACCATAGGTATCTATATAAAATCTCATTTGTTCCCTAAAGGGACAATGGTTCTTCAGGTGTTACAGACTCTAAAAATCAAGAACTCCTAAAATACATTCCTAGGGAAAAAGATCAAGGCATTTAGCTCTCCAAACTCAATGGAATAAATGGAGAGGAAGTAAACAAAAAATATTTTTCAATAATTTAGAAAATAACTAATTCTAGAATCTCTATAATGTGTGATGATATGAGAACCCTAGGACCAAAAATAATAATAAGTAATTCTCCAAGTGGAAAGGAAAAATAGAAAACAAATTCCAAACCTCATTCTAATTGCCAAAAAATTCTGAAATAAAAGAAATTGTTACAAAGGCAAGGTAATAGCTTCCACCTCCACCCATGGTCGCCCTAGACAAGCATTCTTCTATAAGAGGTCACCCTACACCCGCGTTCTCCTACAAGAGGTCACCCTAAACCCGCATTCTACTACAAAGAAGTCCCTCCAAGATCGAAAATGGCCTCCAAAATGCAAAAAACTGAAAATTTTGGGACAACAGCTCCCACTTCCACCCGCAGTCGCCCTACACCTGCATTCTCCTACAAGAGGTCGTCTTACACCCGCATTCTCCTACACGAAGTCACCCTAAACCCGCATTCTCCCACAAAGAGGTCCCCCAAGACCCAAAACGGACCCCAAAATGCAAAAAATTGAAAATTTTGGAACAACAACTCCCACCTCCACCCACGGTCACCTTAGACAAGCGTTCTCCTACAAGACGTCACTATAGACAAGTGATTGTCCAAGAAACATAGAGTATGACATTTTTAAAAAATGAATGGAACGAATAATATAGTTGATTATGATGAGTTACACTTGCATCAATTTCTAAACATATTAATGTACCTCCTATGTTTGGTGAGCGAAAACAATGTTTATGTTTAAGATTAGACTTCAATGCGTAGATGTCTTATATCATTTGCTAAATATTAAAGCTCTTCTCGAAATTTGTTTATCTTAGATTATCTATAGTAAATCTTTAATTTTTGTATATCATTTAATTTAAGAATTTTTTTCTACTTTATAATTGGGGTGATAAGGTCAGAACTTTCAATGAGCATTCAACTTTTGTATAGAGGAGAATTTATTACTATATGGATGTTTGTGTAAATGGAATTGTAATTTTATGTGTATTGATTTATTAAATGGGGAACAATTTACAATTTTACATAGATCTTTATTTATTATTTTGTATTTTGAAGTTCAATTCATGAATAATACACTATTAAAATGACTAATTGACATTTACATAAATTAAAAGGAGAAGTTATCATTTAAATCTCTTCCTTTTAATTCTAAAATTGTAGATTGAGGTAATAAATAATACTTGAGTAGAATGATGCTTAAAGAATGGAGAAATTTAAATGGATATATTCTTATACACTTGAGTCTCCATCCATTCTATTGTATCCTAGAATTTATTTGATAATTTTTTTTGTTTGGACAATTCTTTGACATTTTTGTAAATCAAAAATCAAATGTTTTCATTTAAATATCTTTTCACTAATTTTTAGAATTGACATGAAGGTAGTGACCTAATAAGATATAAGTATGGTGATACTTTGAAAATAGAAAAACTCAAATGGGCAAGTCGTTATTGAAATCTCTATCTACTATTTTGAGTTTTAAAGTTCACTTGATAAATAATTTACCAAAAAGATGAGCCTTCAAATAAAAGTTGCATAAATCTAAAAGAGAAGTTTTATTTTTGAATATCTTCCTTCTAATTTTAAAGATGAGAGTAAGGTCGTATTTAAATAAGACATAGGTATTATAATGCTTGAAAATTGAAAAAATTTGAATAGGCAAGTTGTTATTGAAGTCTCCATCCACTATTTTGAGTTCTAAAATCCGTTTGATAAAATAATTCACCGTGAGGATGAGCCTTCAAAATAAAGTTGTATATCAAATAGGGAACTTATTTCACTTATACCTCTTCCCTCTAATTTTTAAGATGAAATCAAAGTGGTGCCTAAATAAGACATGACTATGATGATGATTCGAAAATAGGAAAAATTGAAATAGGCAAATTGTTATTAAAGTCTCCATCCACTATTTTGAGTTCTAAAATTTGCTTGATAAATAATTTGCCATTAGGATGAGCCTTCAAATAACATTTATATAAATCAAAAGAAGAAGTTTTTATTTAAACCTCTTCTTTTTTATTTTTTATTTATTGTTAAAGGTGGAAATTGATAAATAGTATGTAAATATAATGATGCTTGGAAAATAGAGAATTTCAAATGGAGAAGATCGTTCACAAATATCTATGCATTATTTTTTATTCTAAAATTCACTTAATGAATATTACACCATTATGATGACTTTAAGATTTGATTCAATCAAAAGGAGAAGTTTTCATTTAAATCTCTTCCCTTTAGTTTTTAAATTTTGGTAAAGGTAATGAATAATACATGAATATGTTGATGCTTGAAAAATAAAAAAATTCAAACAAAAAAATTCTTAGTTATACAAAATTTTAATCATTATTTTGTATCCTAGAATCCACTTTATAAATGTTACACCATTAAAATGATTGTGAGATTTATATAAAATTAGAAGAGAAGTTCTAACTTAAAATAATCTCTTTCTTCTAGTTTTAAAATTTTTGGTGAAGGTGATAAATAATACATGAATATAATGATGCTTGAAAAATAGAGAAATTAAAATGATGAAGTTCTTACATAAATATCCATTCATTTTTTTGTATTTTGAAATCTAATTATTTAATAATACAACATCTTGAGGGGGCACTTCCAATTTCTTTAACTATAATGTGCAATCAAATGAAGGGTGGTTTTAATTATCTTGGCCTAAATTTTAGACAATTTTTAGATGTAATCTAGCATCACTAAAATGGGGTATTACTCATTATAAATAATGAAGGGTAGGAAATAATACACAACTTTACCTTCTTTTTTTTTATCCTAAAGTAGGGTTGCCAAAAAGAATCTCCAAAAATCTAAACTATTATGTAGTAAACAAAGTGTGAAATTAAGAATCCTATGGACTAAATTTTATGAGAGCATGAGCTCTACATATAAATGAGAGTGACAACTAATGAGTGACAACTAATGGTGACAACTAATGGTTGTGCTCTTATAAGTATTCACACTTTGAATGTGTTTGAATGTAATTGTTGAATGGAAATATTGCTTATCTAGTCTCTTTTAAATGTATCACATGTTTAGTCAAAGTTTTAATAACAAATCCTCTTCTCTTTGTGTTTGTAAGAAAAATGCAAGTCTTTTCTATGTATAATGAACATAGGGTATAATTAATTAGCACCCAAAACAATTTCAAAATAAAGATAGGGTGATTAAAATGACCTAACTTTAGAAATTTAGGTAAAGATAGCCCTATTTTAATTCACCAAATGTACCTACATAGCCCTCATCTTTTAGGGGCTTGAATGCACATGATGTCCTAACATATTACATAGTGCACCCCTTGAGTACAACATTAGGATGATTCTTTGACTTTTACATAAATCACAAGGAGAAGTTTTAATTCAAATCTATTTCTTCTCATTTTTAAATTTTAGGTGAAGATGCTAACTTGCTAAGAAATATAAGAATGTGATGATGCTTGAAGATTAGAAAAAATCAAGTGGGAATGATTTAAAAAAAATCACAATCCATAATTTTATATTTCAAAATCTTCTTGATAAGTAATACATGAGTAGATTGTAATCTCCTAAAGTTTCATTGTCTCTACAAGGGTCAAAATGGATTTTGGACAAGTTCCTATAAGGTCAATTTTTTATGGAACTTTTTGAAACACTCTTATAAGATGGAAAATCTTATTGGCTTTTTAGAAATGTAATTTTATTTGAATTAGTGCCTAAAATTAAGAGTCATATCACAATAAGCTTAGATCTAAATTATGTAGGTAAAAACAAATCCACAAAATTTTTAAAATATTTTTTTCTTATAGATTGTAATTTTGTCTACTTAGAACTTTGATTCAGTTTATTTAGATTGATGATGTGAAGATTATGAAGCATTTTATTTTGCGGTCAATAATTAACTGATTTTGAAATTGTTTGACATGGGATTCATTTTTGGCTTCGATTTTAATTCTTTTAAACAAATAGTTTTGTAGTATTAACTTTGATTATTAGAACAGTCTCACTATTGAAATTAGCATTTCTAATTCCACCTTAGAGCTATTAATGATTTATTTTTTCCTCTATGATGTACCTTCTACTAACAATTTAAAATAAAATGAAAACTACATTATTTTTCTTACTTTTATTTTTCCTATATTCTCAACTTAATTTTGAATGATAATTTTTTTTTAAGTCAAGATTTAAGGTGAAATTTTTTTTAAGTTAAAAAAATCAAATCTCTTAAGCTAAAGTAGACTAGCCCATTTCCATTTGCAACTTCATTCTACCAACTAGACCAACTTGTTTTGTCACTCTAGTTTTGGCTCGATTTCTACCTACCCCCCCCCCCTACAATTCCCTTCACTCTATGACAAAATCAAGGATTTTATGACAAATTGGAATAATGTGTCTCTACTTAAATAGAGAATATCTAGTTCTTAATTAGGTGGTTATAGGGTGTTTATAAGTTGTTTATGACCTTAGCCTAGAGGCGGTTTTGTAATTTAGAATTGTCCACTTCAAAAATTCACAGAAATTACAGTTTTGATTGAAAAATTATAATTCCATTTGGATTTAATTGAAGAAACATGTGCACACTTCAAAGAAATATGTGCCCTTCTTAAAATTGACTCCAATATAGCTAGATTGCAAATAGGCATGTCTACCTTAATTTGCCATTGTCCCTCCAAAAATGATTTCTTCACTTTGAAGTTTGAATGCAATTATCTTGCAATTTGTGTGGTAAAAATCTCTGAATTTTTTTCCACATATTCTCATACTATAATGTTAGAAGATCCTATCATTACATATGCAAAAAAATACCATTTCTAAATTTTCTTGTTCTTTGCACTAAAAATGGCAGTTTTTAGTGTTTTTTTGACAATTGCAACAAAGAGGTCGCCCACCCGCGGTCACCCCTTGACAAGAGGTCATTCTCAAAACTAGATATGTGGTCGCCCTATCTTGAAGCATAGTCACCCCACCCGAAGTTGCCTACTTGAAGTTCTACGTCATTGTGAACAGTCTGCCACGTAGGCCAACTTTATTTACCTCACAATAAAATTTTTTACCCTTGCGCGACGGGATGAGACGGGGTAGCGACATGTTGTTTAATATGACACACGACGTCGAACGTCCTACACGACGCCGAAACCCAAAAATATGTCTAACAGAACAACCCTGAACATGGTATGTTTTCTTAAGACATGGAAATGTAATATCATAGAAATTGGTGAAACAAACAATTATAGTTACGTCATCAAATCATGCAAAATTTATTGCTTTGGATGAAGCATCTCAGGAATGTGTTTGGTTGAGATCAATTGATAAATTTATTCAAACAAATTGTGGATTACCATATGATGATTCTCCAACTATTTTATATAAAGACAATAGTGCTTGTATTGCACAAATGCAAGTAGGCTTTGTTAAGGGTGATTGAACTAAACATATTGATCCAAAATATTTTAGTTATATCCATGACTTGATTATGGAGCGAGCACTTGAAGTCAAGAAAGTCATTTCAACAGAGAATCTTGTGAATCTCTTTACCAAAGCTCTTCCATTGAGTACTCATCGCCGGCTTGTTCAAGTATTGGAATGTGGCAACTTAGTACTTTAGAGCAAGAAATTTAGTAATTGTAAAACCTTTGTTTTTCCTTCCTTAGATTTTTCCCATTGGATTTTACCATGTGAATGGATTTACGAAGGTGTTGTACTCTTTTTCCTTCATCTTCGGTTTTATCCTTGATTCTAACCAAGGTTTTCCAAGATAAAGTTTTAATGAGGCAACAATTGTATATCTTCTAAGATTACAATATTTTTAGTAATAGTATGTCGAGTGAGGAGGAGTGTTAAGAATAGCATTCTATTCTTATGCTCTCCACTATAGTTATCTATAGTTCTCTATAGTCATAAAGACATTTAGGGATAAGATTAGAATCCTTTAGACCAATAGCAGAGAAGAATTCTTCTTCTTCTATCCTTTACATATGTTTCTACTTCCTTCTAAAGATTACTCTTTTCTTCTTGCATATTTGAGGTTCTTGTTTCGTTTCCTATTCTCAACAGTACTATTGGATTTTGAAAGCAAATGATTTACACCATACTTAAAAAAGGATGATTTCTACAGTCACCAGCCCGTTAAAAGACGAAAAAAAAGCAAAAGCCGGAGCTGGGTGATTCTTCTTATCCAAACAAAAGCACATGCAGAAAGCAAAAGATGGAGTATGGTATCTTCTCGTCACCCAAGCCCGTGGGAACTGAAGAGCCCAGCTGCCCAACATGGGCAATGGCGGAGACCTAGGTGGCGGGGTAGATAAGAGAGGCAGCCAAAGGTCGTTAGGCAAGTGTGATCTTGAACTGCCACCTCAGCCCGAAGGATCAGCGCTGAAGGCTGGCGGGCTCCTCCCTCTCAACAGGGGAGCTGCTTTCTTTAGCCCGCCCATCGTCATCGTTCTGGTGCTGGCCGTGCGTCCCTCGTCCGCCTCCTCAATTTCTCGATCGGATGCTGAATTCCTAGTCTCACGCTTGCCGCTCGATTCTCTCCCCCGAGCCCAATTCGTGGTGGCAGATAAGACCGGCGCCTCATTCTTCCACAACGCTGCTGTTACAAGTGCCAGGGACTCTGCCGCTCTCAATTTGCCGTGGAGCTACTCTTGGTCCGTCTCTCGACCCGATCTGAGCACTTTCGGTAAGAATATTGAATTTGGGACCACTCCTGCAGTTCGTACAGGCAGTCCCGTGGAGGATGTTCTTTGGTAGGGACATTCTGCAGTGATGGATCCCGATTCTGCATGTGTCTCGAGTTTTCGTGCTGAGTGGTGTCGCGAGTGTCCTTTTGGTTTTGGGTTCTGTCGAATTGGTGTTGGGCTTACCGGACGGGTGCGAATTGCAGGCTGGTTCTACACTTTCTTCCTCGGGGTTTGGTTGTGTTGAATCTTTGTTCTTCATAAATTTCGTTCCGTGAATTGCATTGCTGATGTGGGTGGTAAGGGGAAAATACTGTGGGTGCGTGTGATTTGAGTCACCTTGCACGGAGTTGCGAGTTGCGAGAGAGTTTGCGTTGAATCGGGGACCTCCACTGCAGTATACACAGGCACCCGATGTTTCTGCTCTGTACATTCTGCAATGGAGGATCCTGATTTGACCTGTGTCCCAAGTTTTCATGTTGGGTGGTCTCTCGAGGATTTTCTTGGTTTTCGGTTCTGTCGAGTGTTCTTTTACTCTTTGTCGGGGTATTGATTTGGTTGTGTTATATCTTTGGTGTTCAGTTTTTTCGTTCTGTGAATTGCATTGTTGATGTAGGTGGTAGGATAAAAAAACTGCAGGTGCGTGTAATTTGAATCACCATGCAAGGCGTTGCTAGGCGCGCGGGGCGAGCTCTGTCGGGGATTGTATTGCAGCACGTCCGTGTTGGGGGATCGGCGGTGGGGGTGATTCAGACACGGAAGGAGTCGTCGCAGCCGGAGAAGCGAGAGAGTTTGGAGGAGCACGGGTTCGAGAGCACCACCATTGCCGATATTCTCAAGGAGAAGGGGAGCAAGGCTGATGGGTCGTGGTTGTGGTGCAGTGTGGACGATACCGTGTTCGATGCCGTGAAATCGGTGAGCATCGAACTGACGTGTGGCACTGGGGCTCTTCTTGCTTTCGCGCGCGAATAATGGGGACTTGTTGTTCCTTGTCACTTTTTTCTAAATTTGTCTCTTAAAAATATTATTATATATCTGAAACCCGTGTGCCTGAATGCCCGATCAGACGTAATTGTAATATCCTGTCCGACTGACTCCGCCATTTGGTCAATTTTGCAGATGACTGCACACAATGTGGGGGCGCTGTTGGTGGTGAAGTCAGGAGAAGGGAGAAAGCTTGCTGGCATTATTACAGAGAGAGGTTAATTTAAGTCCAAAACTTTCTGCAGTACTGCCTGTGCAGATTAATAGCAACATGTCGATTTTGAAGAATTTTTTCCATGTTAACCTCATTCGTTTTTTTAGTAATGATGATATGCTTCCTATGTGGTGTAGGATATGTTTTGTATCATACTTAACATACCGTATGGAGGAGCGTGATTTTTGGAAGATCGCTTAGAGCTGTGGAGAGATTCCTGGATATATTAGCCAAATCCGTGGAGACTAATTGTGTATCAATTTGTATGAATATTAATATGAAAGAATTTTAAGTTCACTTTCGAAGTGGGAGGTTGTAAGCAACTATATGTGACAATCCCATTCCCATTCAAAGATGAATGGCCATCGACATTGAGCCCAGTCATGCGCACACCACTTGCTATTAGTTTCAACAAAGTTTATGAATAAATGCGTTGCTGATGGTGAAGGGGTCAGTTTAGGCGACTGATGTTTTAGTATCCTCTCCGTCGTGAGCCTCTGTTTTTTAGGGTTGTTCTGTGAATGAATAGTAATGCGGTGGTTTGTCTTTTTGCTCAGATTATCTTAGAAAGATAATTGTACAGGGCAGATCGTCCAAGACGACCAAGGTCGGGGACATCATGACTGAAGAGGTAATTAGTGTCCTTGTGAATTCCATTCAGCCTAGTCGAAATTCTATACTTGTATTTCAATTTGTACTTAAAATGTAAGGTGATGTAAACGCCTACATAATGTGGTGTTTCTCTTCCAGAATAAGCTCATCACTGTGAAGCCGGACACCAAAGTTCTGCACGCTATGGAGCTGATGACCGGTAAGCACTGCTTGACTTTACCACATTTGAACGATCTTGTACTCCAGGTTTTGAACGATCTTGTACTCCTGATCATTAGAAAGGGGTTGTCACATCATCATGTAACATTCTTAACTAGTTCTAGCGCGTCTTGTATGCGGCGCAAGAAATTCGGACTCCAATTCCGCAATTAAGGTCTCAGAGACCATTTTTGTTAAAATTTCTCTCCAAGAATTGTGGGACGGAATATTCCATCCATTATGTGAAGGCCTTAAGGAAGAAACTTCTGGACTGAAGAATGTAATGTACTCGTGATTTGCAATGTGATTTGAAGTATGGATTTTCTGAGATTCATGCAGATAACCGCATTCGGCACATTCCCGTGGTGGAGGAATCGGGAATGAAGGGGATGGTGTCGATTGGTGACGTGGTGCGTGCAGTCGTGAGTGAACACCGTGAGGAGCTTCAGCGCCTCAACTCCTACATTCAGGGTGGCTACTAGCTTTTCTCAGGGTCCCTCCTGAGTTTTATAATGACGAAGACTTCTGTTGCGCTCGGTTGGCAGGACCACAAGTAAGCATATCTTGGGACAAGCGGATAAGCTCAGGCTTGTGAGATATGCGTAGCAATGTATATAGAAAGAAAGGTCTACGCAGTAAGTGCACAGTTAGGAAAATTGCAGATGAATGTGCCGTGAAATTGGAGCAACTCACATCAACCTTGTTGATGGTCATTTGGCGTATATTCAGTTTTGTACATATTTGTTATCGAGCGACTCGAGTCCACTTGTTGTAAATGCTTCTGCATGTGACGTATAAAGAAATAAAGTAAGCATCCGAGGGTGAGATCAGCTCTGTTGTTCCTTTGCCCATAGATGTCATGTTTCAAGCTGCGAGTTTGTGTTTACGAAATGGCACTTTGGAGCAAACGAGGTTTATTTCTCAGCGTTAGTGTCAGTTTCTAAAATGAAGAGTTTGAAGTGCGATTTTGTTTCCTTGGTGACTTGCAAGGCAACTCTTAGAACACGAGACTTGCTAGACAACTTTTAAGATAATGAGTCGGTATAAGAAATCTCATTTACGAAATTGTTGAAAGGTTGCAAACTAAAGAATTCAAAAAATTGACTTATTGAAACACTGGCGAGTACAAGAGGATGATCATAGAGAGGGAGTCTCCCAAAGAATTGCATTGTGCTATTTTAGACTCCCATATGACGTTTGGAATTTCCGCAAACATGTCAGTATGACATTGTGATCTAGATAGTTAACCCTGAAGCGCTCCGATGTCCACAAATTGGACGATGAACAGATTGAGAGTTGCTTTTCTTACTGCCTTTTCTTACTGCCGTAATTACTGCTTGCATGAAAGTCATCTTAATTTTCAGAGATTTTTTATGAAGTTGTTGGTTGTGCTATCTAAGGGTTGGATTTGGTGTTACTAGAGTTCATAATTTTCTAAAATTACAAATGTGGAAGTATGTCAAGTGTTTGACTTGCATTAACTCTAGTTCAAAACTAGATTTGCAAAAATGAAGTTTTAGATTTCAAGAATATAAAAATTCCAAAAAATCATCATATTAAGAGAACCTCATTTCAAATCCACTCTAACAAATTTTACTCAAAAAATAACAATATTTTGCTTGTAATTGAATTTCAAAGGAATTTTGAAATTTCCCTTTCAAAATTTATAGAAAAATATTGGTGAAAGCATTGGGGAATCTAACTGCACAAATGAAATCTAAAATTCAAAATCTACAACTTTTGTTTGTATCACAATTCCAAAATATTCTTCCAAATAGTACTTTATAATGATTTTTTTCAAATCATCAATTTTGGAAATGATTCCAGATGCTTAGAGGTTAACCCCATAATGCTGTGACAAACACTGAGTGTTCGATGAATGACAAAGAATGCTTGTGTGTTAAAAATGCAATTGTTCATCCTCGGAATTTTGTGCAAGAGAGGGATTTCATGAACAATAGGTTGGTCTCCAATGAATAATTTTGAATTTTGTGCAAGAGAGGGATGTCATGAACAATAGGTTGGTCTCCAATGAATAATTTTGAATTTTTTATACTAGATGATTCATATTGTTGCAAAACGATGATTTGCACGGAGACCAGCCCGTCCTACCATGATCTCCACCAAATATTTCTTTTGGATTTGTCTTGGGCCAAAATTACTCTTCTTGAAACTTTCTAACTTACTCCGGAGAGTAGTTGGCTACAATTTCTGGTTCAATTTGAGAGAGATTGAAGCATGCACAAGGAAGAACTTATAAACATCTCATACAAATCTATAACTTGCTGTATTTTCACAGATCATAGTTGAGATCGCATTGTTGGATTGTTCAATACCCCGTGGGCCACCCAGGCACAGTGGCAACGATTTACATCATATCAAAAGTAATGCGTATTCATCTCCACGATTTACTTCAAATGAATTTCCGTCAGGTTCATGGAAGACTTGCAAAGTCCATTCGACTCCATTCAATTGAATATACAAAATAATGTTTACCAAAGTGTGCACGAAATCACCACATTGCAGGAAGAAGGGTAGTGCTCGTTTGAAGCCAGCGTGCTTGAAGAAATTGTTCGCAATCAAGGAAATTCACCTACATCTGTGGTTTTTCTTCGAGGTAGACTTGAATTGCGAAATCTCATGAACTATTCAAAATCTGACTGTCTACAGTAGTAGAATTCTAGTACCTTCGTACATAGATCTCAGAGCCTTGCGATCTTCAGAGAAAAATAATACTCCGTAATACAACTTCAATAGCTAGGATCTAAGTGGATAATCTGAACAAGCAGAGCTGCAGATAAGGTAGAACCACCCGTAACTGATCATTTAAGGTATTCTAGACATGATCGGGTGTAGTGGAAGGCAAAACAAATATTTTGAAAGGTGCAAGATAAAAATGATGGGGATGGCAAAAACTTTGGTAATTTTATCACATGAATTGAAATTACTATGAATTTTGGAAGGCAAAAAGTGTGCTAGACCCAATGCCAATTTGTGAAGTCTTCTTATTTCGATCACAAAAAACTACTTTTTTACTCACTTCTTCCTACTTTCTTGCACACTTACTTTGGACGTGTGCCATGAACTCTTACTCCAAACTTTAAAAACGATAAAAAATAAACACATTCTAGGCTTGGTTGGAAATACGTCCATCGACAGGTTGGCCTTGCGGTGCCGATTGCTTATAGGTGGTTCTCCCTTCCTCTTGAACATCTGCACGGGTTGCTAAATCTCCATTAGATTTGTTGAGTGTCTCTGTGCTAGTCTTGTTTGGATTGACGTTTGGATCCTTACGCTGAAGTCTTATGTATGGCAGCCTCTCTAAGAAGAGGTACAGAAAGGCTAGGATTCCAACATTGATACCCCAGAGCACGTACGATGCCTGCGATTTAGAACATGGATCATTCAGTCACTTCGTGATGTAACTTCCGTAGAGAGAATGTTGACAGCAACATTGCAACAAAAGCTCAGTAGGAAATTGAAAAGTCAAGGCTCACCTTCCTCTCTCCACCACTGGGCCAACTCTGCACATACAAGTCCAAACCTTTAAAAATATTGAACCAAGCGAGGATGAGTGCCGCAGTGCCGAACAGCCAGTGGACCACAAACCAAGCTGGCCTGACTGCCGTTCCCCTGCGAGGACATACAACCATGTTTACCCACTTGAATCAGCTGCAGTTAATGGAGTATTCCTTAAAGTCGAGCACTTTTCAGGTTTGTGATTGAACCACCAAAAAAAACTAGATAACACCAATTCAATCACGATGGAACATTATTTTATTGATTCACTGAAACAGTGTCAGCACCCCACTTTGAATGCGTTGAGGAACAACACATTCTCTTACTACGCATTTAATTTACACCAAAAATTTAAATGAAGCATGCACATTGGATTTTCAACATGTTTGAATTGGCACCACTTTCCAAATGGTGTCTATGTACCTTCGAGGCCTGATGAGAGCCCAGAGAAATTGCAACCACACCAGGACCAGGATAGACAACCCCAGCTTCACATGTGTGCTGTCCCAAGTAGTAACGTCAAATTTTTTGGCAGCAATGACGAATGCAATTGTGGAAAGGATTACTCCCGCCACCTGCACATACACACAATCGTCAATTTCGATAATTGAATTGGCGAGATCTAGGCCCCCGAAATTGTGACACCCACCTGCGCCAAGTTCTAATGGCTAGATTGGGTTTCAGTTTTCGTGCCCACCACGAAGTCATGGAATTCCTCCTAATTAAAGAAAATGTCGTTCACAGCAGTCAATTGTCAATTCCATCAACATTGCAATCAACACGCAGGCTGATGATTGATCTCTTGAAAGTAGATTCGACAAGTAGTGGTACCTGAAGAGAGATGTGTGTCCACAACCACTGCGAGAAGTAGTTCTGTCCGAATCTGGAAACCAGCACTCCTAGGGGCAGGAAGATCCCAAATGCAAGCCACATGAGCCATCCGTGAGCTTGATACCACCCAATGGAACACGGGTTGCCCTCGTTGGGGTCAGTGCCGGCATCAGCTTGCGCATTTGCAGCACTCATCCAACTCGTGACGAGACCCGCCACCAGCACAACACCAGCAGCTCGACATTGTCCATTGCTGGTAGGAACTCGACGTGCTGCAACCATCTTCACGCACCAATTGCTGAGCTCAGGAATGTTGGGCCCAGAAAGCTCAAGTTCGTTTGACTCGATCGACTGGAAGAGGAAATTTACGGCAGACGAAACGTCTGTTTTGTTTGCCATACCGGGACGTCGGTTGCAAGACTGTAATATAGTGTCAGGTCGATGCCGTCTTGGAGAGCGGCTGACAGTGGCGAGCAGATGTGGACTCATGGCTACCACGCGCCTCAAGATTTGGATAGTTGCAACTCAATGAGGGAGAATGAGGGCGCATCTAGGAAGGACTCAGCTGGGGAAGAAGAGTTGGGGACTTGTATCGGTTTGATTGATGTGGTCTCAGTGCGGATGCACTTTACACCATCTGGACGTTCAGAAGCAGCAGAGTCTAAATCGAGGTTGCAGCCTGCCGGTCTGTCGCAGATGGGCTATGGAGATTGAAAGCGCTTCGCGGAATGACCATGATTGCCCAGGCCGCTTGCGGTTGGGTGCTTTGTATGTTTTCTCTTGCAGCAAAGGCCTCCGTCATTTGTGTTAGAAAAAAAGCGCTTTGCGGAAGACGTCGTCCAGTGAAGCCTGCACGGGCAGGTAGAGTACCCAACTTGCAGGATGTAGCTACGGTAGAGGTACTCATAGTCAATCACTTAAACAATTTTCAAGCACATTCATTTGCGAGCAGAACCGTACCCAACTTGCAGGATGTAGCTATGGTAGAGGTACTCATAGTCAATCACTTAAACAATTTTCAAGCACATTCATTTGCGAGCATTACGAGGCAAGTGAAATTCTAGCAAAGTAGGAAGATAGGATGTATGGAGACCACAAATTTTTCAGAATTTTATTCCCCAAATTAAAATTAATGTGATTTTTGGAAGCCCAAAAGTTGTTTGGACTAATAGTCAATGTTTAGAATCTTTCAATTCCAACCATATAAACTAGGTATTTTCTATCTCACTACTTCCTACTTTCTTACTCACTAATTTAGGATATGTATCATGATCTTACTGGGCCCAACCTTGAAATGGAGGAAAAAATGCATTTCAAGCTTTGGTTGGAAATAGCTGCCTTCTACACATTGGGTATGGGTCCCTAGTTGTGAATGGATACCTCTACCTTATTTGCAAATTGCAACCAACATTGGAATAGATTTCCAACCAAAGCTTGATATGAAAGTTTTTCCCTCCTTTTCAAACTTGAGACTAATAAGGTCATGATGCATGTCCCAAAGTGTCCGTGGGAAGTAGCAAGTAGGAAAGTAGTCTTGGCTATGATTTGAATTGGAAGAGTCTAGACATCAGCTATGGGTTCTAAACACTTTTTGGCTTCCAAAATTCATAGTAATTTTCATCTTAGGAATAAAATTACAAGAGATTTACAATCCTAATATTCTTTATCTCTTTATAATTGAAATTTTTTGCATTGCTTCATATTGCTCATGATTTGTCCCAAAAGCACTTAAGTAATTGGGTGTAGGTGGTGGTTCTACCTTAGTTGATAATCTCATTAAAGCATTTACTTGCATTCACTTGTGTGAGCAGGGGTGCACTTAGAGCATTTCTTTGCAAGCCTCCAAATACCCCAATCCCTCTAGTTTTAGGATGGTAAGTAATCAATTTTAGCATGTGTCAGCCTCTACCTTGACATTGACCCACCAAATTAGCTATAATTGAAGGGATTACTAATCCTTCTACAAGCTACATTTTCTTTCAAGATTAGCAAGTCATCATAATAAATGATAGCTTATATTTTGCTTTTGCAAGTTATATGAATTGTGATTGATTGAAAGTATATTTTAGTGAGTTGCATTATTGGAGATACGAGTGGTCATCCCCTCAAAATTTGACAAAATGGAAAGGGCTGGATATTTGGAGGGCTGCAGGAGATACTCTTAGACTGCACTTGTGCTGAGGAACAGTTTTCAGATAAGGTAGATACACCCAAAAGCGTCAATTATTCATACTGAGCCTAGTTCCTGCTATTAATTAGTTCAAATTTTTATGTAGTCTTGTTGGCAAGTGAAAGCATGTTCCAACGCACCAAAGAACACAGGATTTGGATACCGTATGCGAAAGTTATTAACAATCAAAGTCTGTTTCTGAAAGCACCATCTACAGTCTGTGAACATGACAGATTTTGGAAATGTATGTGCACTGTAGATGGCGCTTTTAGGAACAAGGCACTTTTGGGTGTACCTACCTTATAACACAGTCCAATAATTAATCAATGTGTCTAGTTTAGGGTGGGCCAAATGCCATCAAGTTTAAAATGCACAATTGCCGATAATTCTCCAACATGGCCTCTTTTGCATACGCCATCATAAGTTTTCATCTTTGATTCATCTTCTAATCATTCTGTGCACAGCAACACAGAGATCAATCCAAGAAATGCAGCAAATTAATAGAATGTGAAGTCTTGAACATTCAAATGCAATTGCCTCTGGCTATATTATTTTTGTCTCCATCATATGGCATAACATTGAATATAACCAGCCAATGGGCCTTGCCTTGCTGCTAAGTTATTATGCTCTGCTACATGCCTGGGAGGGACTTACTGTAACTGCTAAAATTCAGTATGAAACCTAAATGTTTTCATTCAAACAATAATACTATGAGCATCAATGGATAAAGTCCAAAAGTATATACACAAAAGTTGTAGTGTGCAATAATTCAAATTTTTTATTATTTTTGTCTAATTGTCTTGTGTAGTGAGAATAGAGGCAATTTGTTAAACCATCTTTACACTAATAAGGAATTAGAGGCTAATTGTCACAATAGATCTAAAAGGACATAATATGTAAGATTTGAATAGTGGCATATTGACTTAAGATCATTTCAAGCAAATGGTCATCTTTTGGGTTGTAGATATAGGCTAGCAATTTGCCATTCACTCTCTCTTGCTCACTCCGTTTTCTTTGTATGTCAATTTGTCATTTTTTTAGCAGTATATTCATCAATACATATAAATTTCATATTTCTAATAATTTGTACCATGGTGATTCTTTGTACTATTGTGTTCCAAGGATTGAACCAACTATTTGAACAATTTGTCTTGGAATTTTTGGTAGAATAGTCAATGTTTTTTTGTTTTTTTTAATCCACTAATTGGATTTGTTTGTTTATCAATCTATCTAAATATGTTCAATGTAGGATTCTAGTGATTGGAATTTGTTATTGGTGTGTACAAGAACAAATTGTCTTCTATAGTAGAAGTACTATTAGCTTGTGTGTATAGAATTAGTACTAAATATTATAGACTGAGTTGTTTTTCAGTGTGAATAATTAGCTTGGATCATATAATGTTTGGGAATTTAGAACTTTAATGAGATTATAAATTGAAGCAAATCAACTACTGTGTATTTTTGGCATATCCAAGTTGCCTTGTTGAAGTAGCTCTATATGAGACAAGTTGTTTGATGTACAATTTGTGTTATAAATCTTGGTCCAGTTATCTAAGCGGATAAGAAATGGAGTAAAAGGAAACAATACTCAAACAAATTGACAGAATTCTCTAAAAATCTAATGATGACTTAATTTTGTGAATATATGCATTGTAAGTCTAATTGAGTTTGTTCTATTGTGTTTGATCAGAAGATTTGGCGAATTGTTTGAAATTGGGGAATTTGAAGACTAATGAATGTTTATGAATGTCATGAAAGAATCTTATAATTAATTTTTATCTTTCAAGATCAAGTTTGTGGTTTAATTTTCATTTAAGTTGAGAGCAATTGGTCATATGAAATACTTGGAAGCGCTCAAGTGGTTGGAGATTCATTTGAGCAAGAGAAATTGTTGTGAATCTAATAATTTGACAAAGAGAATAGAAGGTCTGACAAAATCTGTAGTTGAGTATCTACTTGCACAACTCGACAATTGTTCATTGAATCAAGGAGCTCCTAGAATATATTTATAAGTTGTAATTCTAATTTTAATTATTCAATTCCACAACAAGTTGCCATATCTTTGAGAAAAACTAGGTGTTTAGTTGAGGATGTGATTCTTGTAAGTGGGAGTGTAATATTTGTAGAAGCTTGAGAAAAATTACTTACCAAATTGCAGAGAGCATGGTGCCTAGAATATTTTTAGGATGAGAAGGAACAATTGTATAACTAATTTTTGGTCAAAATGGTTATAACTGAAGATTGTATAATAGGACCTATTGTCGTAATGAAATCTTTTTGAGAGTCAAATTGTTGGAGTGTTAGAGCTTTACATTTAATTAATTGACAAATAATTTAGACCAAAAAATTGTCAAAGCAATTAGCACATTTAATATTAATTTGGATTATTAATAGTGAATATCAGTTTTGGCTACAAAAAAATTGTCAATAATTGGTTCATAAGGCAAACTATGCAGATAGTAAGTTAAGTAATTGTAATTAGACAAATTGCCAAAGGATTTAATCAATCAATAAGACAAGAAGATATATAAAACTTTCAATTCAATCACTTAGTATAAGTGAATGTTAGAACCATTGACAAGTTGACTTCCAATTATTATTGAGTTGGACAAATCATTATTGATATTATAGATTGTTCTAAGTTAAAAATTAATTGATCAATTGACATAGAAATTGTATAGTGGTACAAAATTGGGTGAATGCATACACATTCATTTTCAACATTAGTTAGGGACAAATTGCCTTGGAAATTGGTAATTATACTAGCTAAGTAGTGATTGGACCAATTGCCAAGCTAAAAGAATTTAACTAGTAATTAAGGATTTGTGTTCAAGGCTATTATAAATATTCATATATTATATAACTTGTTGGAATGATTAGGTCACATTCCCTTGACAAATTGCTAATACCTTTTTAGGTCACTAGATAGGATTGGGACAACACTCATGCATCCATAGCATTATTAAGGACATGTCACCCAATTAAACCCTTGGAAGTAACAGGGAATTTCACAAATTGCCCAACAAATTGTCTTATTATGTAAGTTTGGTTAGTATACTTCCTTTTAATCTAAGATACAAGTGATTCTAGCCACAATACATTGGACTATTTGACTATCTGACTATAAATGTACAAGTTAGTCATTGTAAACTTTCTGTACAAGCACTAGACTTCATGCTATACATAATTGATAAAAAAAATCCAAAAATTTTGAACCATCTTAAAGAAGATTATCAAAAAATTTAATTGGCATCTAACCTAAGTTGTTTCATACTAGTTATCAATTAAGTTTGAAGTTAAAGTTGAAATGGCAAGGGCTCTGAAACCACCCACCTTTCCAAATAGACATTGTTTGTATATTCTTGTAAAAATGAAAAAGCAGCATGTACAAACTATGTACATTTTGGAAGGTGGGTGGTTTCATAGCCTAAGAACTTTTAGAGCCCCTTACATTATATAGTTTTAGGTAGTGCACAAAGCAATGTATGGTGAAGCTATTTACATTCATGGACATATTTGAAACATGGAAAATATGAATGAAAACCCATGTATTCATCCCAAAGTGTGTTAAATTATCTTTAATAAAGCAATATTTTCCCTAGATTTCATAGCAATTGAGCAATTTCATTGATTCAAAATAGAAAAATCTATTGCTCAATAATCCTTCAAACAAAATTTGTATTGTTTTTTAGTGATAAATCAATCTCCCCAAAGAACATTGATTGTAACAAGAAAATTACCACAATAGTTATGCTACAATTCTTATACAAAGCCAAATTGAGTTTTGATCATCAAACCAAAGCTTCATTTTTGGAGAATTTTTTCATTTAACTATACTGATTTTACATGATAATTGATTGAAAAACATTAATTGGTGATACATTTTCTTAATTTGATTGCATAGATTTGTAGGAAACATCCATATGCACATCTTTCATGTTTAAAACACTCCATTAGGTCACAAAAATATGATCTATAAAGAATTCAATATGAAGTGTTGTGTAATCAAACTTTCTAAAATAATTACCTCTGTATTTAACCAGATTTGGGCATACTAGTAATTGTATCATCATAATTGAAGTAATTTTGTACCTTTGAGCATGATGGAAACATATATTTTGACCAAATCTAAATAAAATATAAAGATATATATTTTACAAAGTTTGGTCATACAATACTTCACATTGAACACTTTATAAATCATACTTTTGTTACTAATTGGAGTATTATCTTTTGTTTTTAACATGAAAGATGTGTGTGTAGATGTTTACTACATATCAATTCAATGGAAATAAGTAAACTCATCACCAATGTTTTTCAATCAATTACCATGTAAAACCACTACTATTAAATGAAGATATTCATTAAAAATGGATGGTTTTTTGAAACCCAAATTAGATATGTGAGTATATTTGACTATGTGTAAGAATTGAATATTAATTATGCGAGACAAAGAATGCCAATTGCATTCTATATAATATGCAAAATTCTTTAAATGGCAAAATAAACAATTTGTAGGATTATTATACCGTATTGTACAATATATACTTTTTGAAAGTGGATTTGAAGGAATTAGAGAGTTTTTGTTCCTTCACTTTGAAAGTGAATTCGAAAGAATTGAGTAGTTTTGCACACTATAGTAGGAAGTGAATTTGATTATTTTTAGGAAATTCAAATCCCTCAAATTTCCTTTGGAATTAGGTACCTCTTGTCCTCTACAAAAGTAGAAGTATCCATTTCCAACCTTGTATCCTAAATCATTGATGACAATATGTAGATATAGAAAGTTTCAAATATATAGCTTGCCTACATGAATGTAAAAAATGATTTAGAATACATTCCACATTTGAACTTAGTATTCATTTAAAGAGCTTCTACCTTAATACTTTCAAGAAATTCTTTATTCATGAGTAAAGAGAAATAACATTGATCCAATTTGGTTTGTTTAAAATTGACAAGCTATACTTTAGCCCTTTAAGTTTCCTTGACTATGTTTTTACCCAAAATGCTTCAAAATTGCCATTTCTAATACAAGTACTAAAATTTGAAAATAAATAAATTTGTGAACAAATTTAACCATAGGATCTTGTAAAATTTTGATTTGAAAACATGTGAAAAAATTTCAGAAATTTCCATCAAGTGGATTGCTAGGTATGAGCTTCTAAATTTATAAAAATCATTTTTTTGGCTTAACAAAAAATTGGGCAATTGCACTTCACAAGGTCACATTTGTATGAAAATATCCTAAATGATAGTACTTCTTGGTTTCATTCTTGAAGGAACGTTAGCTAGGTGCTTGAAGTTTTTTAGATCATTTGGAATTGAGCAATTTATAGGAAAAAAAATATTATATCGAAAGAAGTAGAAAATGCTTCAAAATACTAAATTGTTAGGAATTTAATTATGGAATTGAAAAATGCCAATTCCAATGGTTGAAATATCACAATAAATACTCTACATCCAATAATTTTGTTTTTTCAAAAAATATTTAAAATTGAGTAAAATAAAGGACTTCAAGATTTATTTTAGAATAGAAAATCCATAACTGCTCACAAACTAAAAACTCTCACAACTTTTGGTTCACTAATCAAAATGGAATGGTTCAAAGCTTTCTACATATACGAAAATCTAGAAAACCCATTTCAAATTTTTGTTTATGAAAAAAGTGATTTTTAAAATTTGTGTGAATTGCTCATTATTTTATGAAAGAAAGTAACATATTAGGCTATAGCTTTTGACTCATATTTCCAAATGATTGTCCTAAAGTTTTGTGCATATGAAAAATATTTTCCATCCACACCTATTAAAGTTTGGGTTCAAAACATGAAAATCTCCAATTACATATACTTGACCAAAATTGCTATGTTGCCAAATTTAGCAAGTTGGTCCTTTAGGAACTAATGCATGATTTCTTGTCAACATCCCAAGATCAAGGACAAGTGATTTCTATACTACATATGTAGCAAGTAGTCTTTGCGAATGAAGGTACTGTTTGAAGGAGAGCAATGAGGTTTACTTGAATTGGGCTAGGTGTCGAGGTTTTGGGTGATATGATAATTACAAAGGAAGTAGAAGATGAAGTCATGAATACATATAAATTTACACATAACTCCAATTGCAAGCTATAGATTGTTTATGATAGTATTGCACTTTAACCCCTAAAGGACCGTTGTCCCCTCGGGGGACAATTTGGAGTTCGGGCAGGTTCCGTAGACCTCAATTCTTAATGAATCTTTTTGAAACTTTCTCATAAGATAGGAAAATTGATTAGCTTCATGGGAATGTAATTTTTATTCCAATTGGTGACCGGGAGCAAAAGTTATACCACAAAAAGTCCAAATTTTCATTCGGCAGGCAGAATTTTTTTTTGCAAAAAGTCAAAATTTAATTTTTTAATTTTTTTTTCTAAAATAATATATTTTTCCCTACATGTGAAGCTTTGATTCATTCTATTTGGACTTATAATGAGAAAGTTATGGACAATCTTGTTTTTCGGGCAATCTAAACAATTTCTTGAAAAAATAACTTATAGGATTCATTTTTGAATGCAATTTTCACAATTTTTCAAAAAAAATTGTTGAACAAGGTTATGTTTACTTGCTAGAACAATCTCACCAATGGGATTATTGTATTTCAATCCCATCTTAGAGTTATTAACCATTTAGTTTTTCTTTCAATCTTGGACCTACATCTACTTAACAATTTTTTAAAGAATGAAAATCAAGTGTTTTTTGTGTGAAATTTTTATCCTAGACCCTCAACTCAATTTTTTAACATAAAAAGTTATAAATTCAAAGTTCATAGTGCATTTTTTTTTTACAAATGCCAGTCAAAGTCATCTGAAATTGCAAACTACAGTTCAAAAAAACTTGCATTTTCAACTTTGAATGCTCATATCTTCCAATCCGTACGGTCAAACTTCATGAAATTTTTACCACTTGATTTCAATCAAGTTAAGTACAAGATCCTACGGTTAGATTCTTAAAAAAAATATTTTTTTGTTTTCTTGGATGAATGCAACAGAAATGGCAGTTTTGAGAGGTTTTTGACAGAAAAAAGGCCTTGGTCCTTTAGGGGTTAAATTCCATTAAAAAAAATCTCTAAATGTTATTTTGTGTCATTGTAAAAATACCAATCCCATTTTCAAATCATAATAGGTTATACATTCTTGTTGAGTTGTTGTCTATTATAACTTTTGAAGTACAAGTCCAATGAACATGAAATTTTTATTGAACATGTGTAATTCTATATTAATCAAGTTCCTTTTTTTAAATTGAAAAAAAATCATTTTTTATTCAAAAGATACTTTTGTTAGTTGTCATAGGATGTGGTTTGGGGACTTTCACTATTTAAAAGTTCCCAAATTTATTGAATATATTATTGTATGTCCTATGCATGAATATAAACAACACTCCCATCGTACATAGTTTTTGAATATGGAAGATGGTTCTTAGATCATTCTTTTAATGAAATCTCATTAGATACCATCAATTCTTTCCAAATGACTAATTTTTAGTTTAAGAAGAATTCTTTTCCTATTTCTTATAAATTAAAGTATAAAATTACAATGATAATAATTATTTTCATGAGATTTTGCACTTTTCTAGTTCTCCTAATTATAAACTTTTTCTATATTTTTCTTTCTTGGGGTATCTTCTTCTTAAAGGTGTATACATAGAACATAATTTTTACGTTTTTTCATAAAATTGTTTTTCTAATTTTAAAGTCCTTCCAAAGAAAAAATGAATATTGCTCTCAAAATGCAATGCTTTTCTCATGGTCTTTCTTAAAATAACCCTTTCAACTTTCACTTTTACCATTTATTTTGTTAGATTTATTTTTTAATGTTTATATGTTCATATTTAATAATTTTGATAATAATGGTTTGTTTGTGGTATTAAAGTGTCAAAAATGCTCTAATATAAATAGTCATTTAACAAAATAAGCATTGATTTTTAAGGAGACTCTAAATTACTAAAAAATAAATTATTAGAGATGATCAACTTTGAAATTAAATTATTAATAAATTTGAGCAACTACTTTTGACCTTACAAGTTGACAATGTCTTCTAAATTTTCCATTAAGCTATATTTGACAATTTACATGTTGTTCATTTTTTTTTACGATTTTATGAATATTTTTTAATATCTAACCTTTGATCTTTAGAAATTAATACCATATCAAACATTTTGGATTTGATTTACATATAAATATGTTCTTGCATGGAATGATTATAATGAAAACCATCTTCAAATATGCTATACTTGATGTTTATAGTCAACATCTTCTAGCAAATATTTAATTTGTATCCTAAAGAATAAGGCTTGATATATAAGGTAAAGATAGAATTTTTCAACTATTTTAAAACAATAATGATTTCATACAGATTTTGGTATCTTTTCTTAAAAAGAAATTGTTGACCTTGACCACCAAGTTTAGTTTTCTTACTTATAGTAGCTGTACATTCTAAAAATAGGTATCTATGTAAATATCATATCTTCATAGACTATGGTGGATATTAGTGAATTATGCTATTTTACGGGGTGGAGAAGTAACAAATGCAAGATGCTAAAGTGGACATTCAAAGTGGATCTTGTGTGGTGAATTATGTGTTTTGTATAGCAATTGCACAAAAAAGCCTCTTATTTTACACCATGTTTATTCTATGTTCTCCATCTCCAATGGCTAGTTTGTGGAATCGTGGTCTTTTAAAGCAAATATGAATTCAAAATTTTCAAATTTTATAAGGAGTGGCAAATAAAAAATCCTTGTGTTTTCACCCAGTTCGTATGACCACTTTGATTAACGTCCTGCGCATCGATGCTGGTTCTCGTAGATTCAAGAATCTTCAATAAATCATGTTACTGCCGGCAAGACGAAGCACGGCCGTCGGTGGAAGTTGCAAATTCGGTCGACGCCTGACTGGGGCATGATCGAGCATCCACATTAGCATTCGCATTCCAGCGTTCTCACCATGTGAGCAATCCATTGCTGCAGTAGAGTTGCTTCTTGGCAGCGATGGCGGATTGCGGGGGAGCGGAAGCCGTGCTCAATTTGCTTCGTTCGGGGGCTCCTCTGCCGGAGTCCTTCGTGGCCACGGCCACTGCCATCGCGCCCTTCCTGCCTGCGTTGGCACTGGCCGCGCACGATTCGGCGGCCGTCGACCCTAGCCTGCTGGCCGCACTCGCCTGCCACCCCGACACGCCCTGCGCTTTTGCCTACGCGGGGCTCGACCTGGGAGAGTCCTTTCTTTCTCGCATTCGGGAAACCCTAGCGTGCTCGGAGGGAACGAGTTCACGGAGGGAGGACGACGAGTGGACGTGGAGCGGGGAGGGCGAGGACGGAGAGGTGGATGAGTGCGACGCGTTTCAACAGGGAGACGAGGTGATGTGCGTGGATTGTAACGATTTTTTGATCATTTTTTACTTTCAATAGGAATTTACGCTTTCGGGGTCATGATTGGCAATCTTTTGGAAGTCGAATTGCCGTTTCTAGTAAGCAGTGCACTTTTAGGTCAATTGTTGAGGGTTGAAGGGTAAGTATGGAAAAGATAAATGTTCTCTTCCCAGCACATTACAGAATTTGGAGGATGGATTTGAGCACTGCATCTCTTTCGAGGACCATTCGCTGCCTGATAATTATACGTCTAAGAAATCTGAAGGTTTGTTTAATCAGAGAGATTACCTTCTTCACTAGCATATGAATTTGTCCAAGAATTTGAGAAACCGCAGAAACGCGGTTGATCAGCTAAGTGACTTGGTCTTCAGCATTTGTCCGAGTGGGTTGGTGGATGTCAATCAGCGAGCATTTCCGTTTTAGTGGTTAGGGTTTAAGATTGAACTGGAGGGTTGTGCTGGAGGTGGTTTTAGTTGGCACTTTAAACTTGGCAACTAGTTGTTCTAATCGTAGTCTGCACTTGGCCTGCTACCATCTTGAAGCATTTTGTGGACTTTGGACTTTGGGGTCAGATAGTCTGGAGGGGCAATGCGTGGCACCCAGTTATGGTTATCAAGTTATATGTTGAGAGAAGCCGTTCTAAACGAGGTTGTGTATGTTCATAATGCATAGGCAGAGCGTGTCAATGTGGCGGTCATTTCTGTGCATCGGCGTGCCGCCTTGTTCGACGCGAGATGGGTACGTGGCGAAGCTGCAGAGGAAGGAAAATTTGCACACCAAGAAGAGGATAACGAAGGCAGCATATGGAGCAACGAGGCTTGCTTGCCGGAGTTGTCGCGTCTCTTACCCATCGTGACTTCTCGATGCCCTACTCTTTTGCCTCCAGGTATCAACCTTTTCACAACCCTTAACCCTGGCCTACTTCTCATTTGGACTGCTTGAGATCCTCGATGCTTTTTATATGATGAAATCGGGTAATAACAGAATGAAGAATGCAGAGTTTCTAAATGAGCATACTCCTGAGTTGTCTATGCATGCATTTGGACAAGGATGAGGATGTAATTGCATTTCACCATTTGCAAGCGTGTGGTCTACTTGCTGATTGCTGTTCATTCTGACGCAGAGGTATTGACCAAGGGTTTGTTGACAGCCCGAAATGGTTCTCTCTTGCTTGTCACCACGTTGGCGAACAATCCCAACCTTGTAGATCGCGGAGCCCATTTCCTCTGCCATATTCTTAGAATGCATGCGGATCTTTCCGAATTTCAACCCAGTAGTCCCCACCTCCAAGATAGTACTGCCAAAAGTTTAACAGGTTTGTGTTGAGACGAAATTTTCTGACCCACATTTTTATTTCTGCTACTTTTCCATCTTGAGAGCTCTATTGGTTAAAGAGGATATAGATCAATCTAGTGTACCTCTATCATGTGTTTGGATGAAAAGAATAATGCCAGGAGATAACTGAAAGGCACATGTGGGAGATATCTTCGGTATTTTGTTTCAGTTACTACTCTTTCCAAATTTTGGTGATTGAATTTGTCTATCATCAGATGTTGGAGAGCTGTGGTCTTCAGGATCCTCTGTATTGTTAAACACTCAACCTGTTGCTCTTGTCTACAGGTCTTCCCCGGCAACAGACTGTACCAATTCCTTCTCAAATACCATTTCAATATACTGAGAATGCTGATTCTGATGCAGCAGCATTGATACTCATAAAGTTGTGTCAAATCGCACCTTCAATAGCATCAGTATGTCGTGAGGCACTTGTCAATACAAGATCTCTAGTCGAACTGGCTTTGCATATTACCGTTGAGATCCTTCACGATGAATTAGAATTCTTGTCCAGGCTAATTTTTTCTAGGGAGACAACTTCGCAATGGATCTTGCATCATGTAGGAGCCAAACAGAAGTTTGGCGAGTCCTTAGCTGTAGGTGAGCACAAACCTGCTCGTTGGGGTGTCAGTGACTCCAGTCGATATAAAGAGAAGGAAGGGTCTGTCGCCCGTATTCGGGATTCTTTGCTTGCAGACGCGAGGCGCGTTTGGCAGGAGGATGGGTGGGGAGGTCGTCTTCATGCCCATTTGAGGTTGTATTGTGTCCTTGTCCGTGTAGGGGAATTATCGCCAACTCATGAAGAGGTATGTTCGTTACGGATTATCGTTTTTATTTCGTATATCCCATTATCTTTACGTCGTCAGGAAGTTCAGCTTTCACCTGTAGTAGATTCTGTGTTGAGTTATATGGTAAAAATAATATCTTTTACCTTTCTTCAATCTGTTGCTGAAGGTGGTGTTTCATGATTTGGCAATGTTTTGATTATCTTTCTTGCCTAGTGCAGGTCGACTTTTGGCTTAAAGCCTTAGGGAATAGCTTAAAGGACACAGAATTCGTCAGCATTCGTACGCTTCAGCTTGGAATGGCTTTTGTTTGTTTGGTATCTGGACTCGCAGGACCATCGACCAAAAATCTTTTTCACTCAGCCATGGGCTGCTTATTAAAAGCGGCTACCGTTACAACCACGCCTGCCTGCACACCTGCTAATGTCGAGCTTGCTGTGTGGTTGGCTGTCCAATTACTGCTCCGAAAGTTTGCAGAAATTGCAATGGTACTACAATCTACCTCTCTCAACTCTTTGTCTTGAAATATTGTTGAAGTTGTTTTTTCCTGAAGTGGCCTCCAATATGCTTTTTACTAAGTTGCAAAGTTGAGGTAAGAGGAATAGTAATTTTTTGCAGACACTGATATTAGTCTTACCTGCAGCTTGTCCGAGAAGCGGTGGGAATGCATGTTATGGTCCCGAATCCATTGATGCGTGATGTTGCCGAGGCTGCTTCAGGTGCTGGGATCATTACTGATGCCTCTCTTGTTGCAACTGTTGTGGCTAACCTCCGGTCAAGTACACCAATACTGGCCAACAAGTAAGTGGCCATCTTTGGTCCGCCCTCCTTGAATGTAGGAAAATGGTCCTTGTGCAGACATTCTGTTTTTATTTAGAGTTTGAGTCGATCTGTAAGCATTCACTTCTGGTCATACTGGTCACAATTTAGTATTTCGGTAATGAATACCCCATTTGAATTTATTCTATTCTCTCAACCCGTTCGGGATGGGGGAAACAGGAAGCAATCAGACTTAGCTCTGAAATGTATTGACCAGTTGATGAACACGAACACCTTCAACTTCTCACGTTATGGAGTGGACATCTCGGATACTCTTATGCACTGCCTCAGTTTGGCACAGACACCTATCCACCCTGTACGCCCTTTCGCCCTTGCATGAATTTCACTTGCTGTAATTTCTCTGACATCTATGTGTTACACACTTCTATTATTCACGACCTGGTTAGGTGAGACCACTATTTAGACCTTTTCTCAGCATTGATATTGTCTTGATCTTTGGTTAGGCGGCCATTATGTTGAAGAGCGTATGCTTGTACATTGTGTTGCGCTACGTTGGACTAATTAAATGACATTAATGTACAATGGCTTAGCTTGAACATGTGGTCCTTATTCTCTTTTCTTTCTTTTTTGACTGAGCTAGCTGAGGATTGTTTCGACTTGTTGGTGGTGTTATATGCACCTCTGGAATAAAGAATTTGCTGTCATGTTGATTTTCTGCTTTTTCAATGTCGGCTTATGCAGGTGTTACCTCAGCTTGTCCAAGCGTTTGCAGACATGTCTGCATCGGCTCCTCGAGCAAGGGGAGCAGTACAGCCATTCAAGATGCGACCTTTTCCAAGAGATTGGTTGGTTGCAGCTATTGCTCCTACTGGCTTTCTATTGAGTGGTATGACAACGTCAGCTAATGATAAGTCACCCCAGGTTCGTTACAGAAGGCATAAAGTGAGGATCTCCAAAATTGTTGGGACTCAAACATCAGAAGAGCCTCAGAGTGATACCGGAGATGAGGTCTCCATAGCAGCAATTGGAGATCCGTTGGCCACAGCAGCATTGGCAGTGTACTATATTCTATGTCGGGAGCAGGTATTTAGGAATATGGGGATCGATGGTGGTGTGCATGGTTGGGATGCCTCACAAAGCGATGCTGGGGAAGAAGGCAACTGGACAGAGTTGCTTGCGTGCCTGCCGTTGATGCCCCTCATCAGGCATATGGAAGATCAATGGCTATCTTACGAGAACCTATTACCGCAGGTAGCAACGGCGTTGAGATTTTGTGTGGTAGGATGTTCTTGTTTACAGATTCTTACCAGCCAATGTTTTCTTAATACTCTTCTTGAGCGTATTTTGAAGAATGGCTGATTTCATGTACCCTGGAACACGGTAGGATGGGGCACACCCGGCCCTCCTCCGGGTCGCCCCGGCCTAGGACCTGCCCGACTGTCGGAGTGGGAGGTCGGAGGCGCTGGTTCTGGTCTTGTCGGTTTCGCTCAAGACAGGTCGGGCAGGAACTGACCCGGTAAGGGGCAACCCAGAGGAGTGGCGGATGTTAACCTCTCTTTTACCAAGTTGCCCATATACTCTTCCTCACTGAGATGTTAGATAGCCTGCGGCTGTTATGAAAATGAAATCAAGTATTCAATGATTTGTAGTGGTTTCAGTATCTAGTTTTGAGTTTTCTGGGGTGCTCATTCACAGGGTTGAATATTTTACTTCGATGGGCATTGGTCTTGCAGGTGCTTGCTGTTGCCTCTGTGGTTCTTCCTGAGAGGTTTTTGGCATCAAATCTTCTTGAAGACTCTGAGATTCGAGGATCTACCTTCACCCCATTTATTGAAGGTGTAGCAGCTACTTCGGATCTGACCTGGGCTGCGCCTTTTGATAATAATACTACCAAATCTTCCATTGACGACTTACTCAGCACTGATGCCAACATAGAAGGCCAGTGGCTGTCAGTTACGGATGCGATGGTTAGTGTGCAAGAAGACATCGAAATGACAGTCGATGCTGTAGTCTTAACCATGAAGAGTGCTTTGAGTGCGCCATTACCTGCACTAAGAGTCTTGCTGGCTCTGAATAGAACCTCAACGAGATTGGAAGGGGTCAATACTAATGAAAACCAGCTAGGTCTAGGTGCGAAAGTGTGGGACAAAGAAGCAGGTGTAATTAGAGAGCTTGTTCCCCTCCTCTTGGATTTGAAGTGTTCGCGCCTCTTACAAGAGACGTTCTGCTCATGGTGGCGATCACTACAAGCAGCTGCTAAGGAGTACCTCACGCCTTTGCTTGTGATTAGCCTACGAGATCCTACAGGGATTTCTAATGGCCTAACTACTTTTGGAAGCAAGAAGAGTGCATCGTATTCCCAGAAAACCAAAGATCCTCAACTCCTCTCTCTCTCTGCAAGCGGCCTGCAACTAGAGCCTCTCAGCCTATTGGCTTGTAGCCCCAAAGTATTCAGGACACCAATACTTGGAATAGTGCTTGACTTGCTGCTGGAGCTCTTGACAGCAAGCAGAAGAATATGTTTGGCAGCTACTACTGAAGGAGGAAGGGATGGCGGCATTAAAAGAGAGGAAGTTGCTGTAGCTCTCGCGGTACAGGACAGGTAGACCAACTGACGCTTTGATAGAATGATGAGACATTATAATTGTTTTCATGTTTTGGCTATTGAGGGGAATGCTGTGTCATATGGGTTCTTAGCTGGAGTATTCTTAGTCATGCTGATGGTTTACTCATCTGCTATCTTTGCAGTGCTGCTTGCCAAATTTTATTGGAGGCTTGTCTTCCAGATACCGAAATGGGAGATGATACGGAACCGAGGCCTCTTTTGGAGGCACGAAGTCTAATATGTGCAACTATTTCCTCTCTAATACATACCACTCCTTTACTTCTCAAGCTGTTACATTTCCAGGTAATGTGTCTTTTTCAGTTCGTTGATGCCCTTCTTGACGTGGATATAGACCGATTTCCAGATATTACTCTTCAACTTCGTTGTCAAATTGGATCACCTCTTTCAAGCTAACAAAGCGCTGAAATTTTTTTGTATCTGATAGTTTTGCATTTTCTGTTTTCATGATTTACAGGGTTACGAACCTTCTTTGGTAGCAATGATGGTGGAAGGTGTGCCTAGTATGGTTCAGTGTCTAGAGTTTGTAGGAGAGCTTATGCAGCAGTCATCACAGCAGTGCCAGGTGTTCGCGGTTATTCTGACCTCGCACATTGTCTGTTCCCACTCTGCACTTCCTCAAAGTCTTAACGCAGCGCAGCAGGTAAGCAACATGTTGATGGTGGAGAGACACAAGACCTTGGTGGTATTGGCAACAAATATGACTCATTTTGTGCTCATTTATTTATGCTGATTGTAAATTGCTTAATTGATCTTGGTACTTTATTTTCCTATGCAGGTTGTGGCGCATGTGTCCCACGTTCGAAGCAAAGTAGCAGGGTGTGCCCCATTTTTACAAGAGGTTTTGAACCCACTGGCTCTCTGTGCAGTAGCGTTTCCGCAACTGATCCCCCCTGTTGTTACCATCCTTCAAGGCTGTGCCCAGGCTGGGGGTCCTCTTATCAAATCTGGACCAGCTAGGGACCCTGATCTTCAGGCCTCAGCAATTGCAGCTTTCAAGCAGCTTATCCACCGCAAGCTTCTGCATGGACGACCACCTCCCTTGCCAACTGCCTTCTCTTGACAGGATCTTTTGGCGCTGCTAGTTTGGTTGTACCACTCGGTATTCAATGCTAGAAGTGGTCTCATTATGGTCAGGGGGTAGCCTCGCAGTCTGAAACTCATGCTATCCTCCAGAGGCCAATTTGGAAATAATTGAAAAGGACCTCAACCCATAGATAATCGCAGTTATGGAATTGGATGAGTCCTCTTCTTTCGAAGTTGGAGCAGGAGCCAACTACTCCTCTACCAAGGGTATGAACTGGGAGCTACTGAGCTGTCCTGTATCTTTGCGAATGTGCCACTTTCCTGATAGTGGACATTTGGAAGCCTTGCAATGCAGCGGCAACTGTCGAGAAGGGTGTACTAGCGGTGCTTCCAGCAAGCTAATCAAGGCCTTGGGACTACAGTACCGCAAGTAGAATTATTTCCAAGAAGTAATATGTATTTCTCTGACCTTGGAACAGATGTGGCCAATGACTCAATGCCCAATTGAGATGGGTATGAAGAGGTGACTTGAATGACCGGATACAATGTGACATATTTCGAGGGATTTCTCGAATTTCTTTGGAGTAAGTATTGAGATTCCAATGCAGCGAATTCTCGCCAAAGGGCAATCGTGTCTCTAATCTTGAGATTCCAGTGGCTGTGACTCTAATTTTTTTCTGTTTTATACCATCAACGTTTTGTTGGACCGATGTGACCATACTCAATTTGGGTTTCATTGCTTTGGTTAGCTTGTCAAGTCTAAAGTGTTTTCATATAATCATTCATCTTCCGTTTATAGAGCCCATACGGTAGTAGGAAGTCCATATTCTCTGTTCTTTACTCCCCAACAGAAGTGGACGTAAGGTATCTGTTTCAATGTCGGAGAGGCCTTCGCATTGCAGAATCACGTGCACAATCAAATACTTAAAGAGAAGTTACTGGGCTTCGAAAGTGCGGTTCTGCAAACTTTGGGCGGTAAATATCCATTTCGTTTAAGAAATTCAGAACACAGGAGGCGAGAGCCTCAGGATTCCTCTTAGCTATGAGACCCATGCGCTAGCCAACTGCGCCACTATGGGGCACCGAAGGCAAGTAAATATACGACGGATCGTCCACCGGCTGTCACCCCCACTGTGTCTGCAAAATTAGCACTTCTTCGAAATAACAACCTTGGCCCTCTCGTTGATTTTACCAGACGAGACCTCTCTCTGCAATTCAACGTTGAGGAAGCTCTTTTGCAACACTTACCGCAACGAACGTTTTATTCAGGCCGAGTCGCTGTCCTTCACTCCCAACCTTGCAACCTAAAAACTGTCTGTGTCCGCAACAAACAAATTAAAGTAGATGCAAATCAAGTCGCATCGCATCATGCACTGGATTGACAGTGATACCATCAAGCACGCGAGTGACTCCTAGTGCACCTTCGACCTCCAAAGTGCATTAAGAGAAATTCGACATGTCCATAGAGCCAAGTCCATAGTGGAACATTGGAAATTCACAGCTGCAGTAGGAATAGATTTAGCGAGGAATTCCATAATCAAAATGTGAAAGCCCAGAGTTGCTCTTGGGAAATGGGTAAAAGAAATTTTTAGGATTTTCATTGGTGCGAAGACCGGTCTCAAGCTAGCAATCAACACCTTTTTCCTGCAGACTCCAATCCCACTCCGCTTCTTCATTCAAACTGCATCCCAAAGAGGTACTGAGTGAACGTCAACGTGGATTCTGTTTAAATTAGTAAGAGGTCATACTGACTGGGAAGATTTGCACTGTCACGTGTCGTTCAGATTTGGCGGAGAATGAGTTCGGATGGCCCGTGACTGAGTGTTCGGTAACTGAAGGTCCCTGCGGCATGCGACCGATTTGGGGAGAGATCGACACTTGTACTTGAGAGGTTTAAGCAGAAGAGAGATTTTGGAGGTTTGCGGAATTTGAAGGTTTTGGGAATGCCCACGTATTCGTTCTTCGCCAGAGATGGCTGAAAGATATCCGTTCTGGTGAGAGATGGCTGAAAAAGCTGTATACACGAGCTCGGAATGTGAGAACCTAAAACGAATGAAGCGTTTCGTGGATCACGTCAGGGCAGGTGTGGAAGTTGCTGCCAGATTTTTAGCCATCTTTGCCGCTGTTCAGCAGGAGAGTGAAACAGCAAGCTCGGAGGCGGAAGAATGCAGGCCAGTGATGACTGTTCTTACTTACCTGGAGCCACGAGTTTTTCAAGTGTAAAATCTAATATTCACGGTATGCATGTGCTTCACAAGCTTAGCTAGGTGAACTGGCTGGATTTCTTGACTCGCACCTCCGAGGTTTCCATGACTTGTAAGGCGTTCTTGTAAGAAAATACTGGCTTTTCTTTAATAATACACTTCTCTGCGCAATTACTGTGGTCAACACTGAATTTTACAACAAATATTGAAATGTATCATTCATGACGCCACGCTAACAAATGGCCATTCTGTTTTACTAAGTTCGGAAAAAGTAAGTTTAATCACTTCTGATTCAAACTTGGATGTTAAAAGTGAAAAATACTCATTCAACGGGCTTTGGCCCACAGAAATCGCTCAAAGAAAGTGCAATTTTCGAATTACTGTTTTTCCTTAGGCGCTTGAATGCTTGTGGCTTCCTGCAGGGGCTGGAAGTGAAGCGTTAAGCCACTAGAGCTTCAAAACAATAGTTTTGACTTAAACCGAATCTCATGTCCCACTCTAACGGAACATGAGATTCTACATGCTGTCCGCACGAATTGGTCGGAGAGAGTCCGCCACAGCTGTGAATATTTCAAAGCTCATGGAGCTGCATCACCGTGCTTTAACGTTCTCGGAATCGCAGTTCTCATCAATTTGCCAAAGTTGCGGCTCAGGGTAGATTGAAGTTCTGGACTAGCCGTTTCGAGAGGCACCACATGCCAGTGAAGGCACACATGCGATGATATTTCTCTACCCAATTTTTTTGACTGTTGCAGGCAAAAAAAGACTCTGGTCATGTTGCACCAATTTGCCTGGCATGGTCTCATTGTTTACAGACAGACTGCTAATAGTTCGACGATTATTGTCAACAAGAGTGAGCTACAGAGAGAGCTTACTGACAATTTCAAGATTAGCTAGTGATGTTCTACTCCATCAGCGTCATAGCGGCACTCGAAATGGGAAGCTCCAAGTACGAGTCCTCCGGAGTCCGGACGCCATTACATAAGTTATCCTTCGTCACACCTGCAGAACTCCTGAACGCTGATGCTGCGTTGCTAGTTCACCTGCACATTGGATGCCAGAAGTGCTACAGAGCACGATTGGCTTGTGGGCAGAGAGAGACAGTGTATGCGCACTAAATATATAGGCCATGTAAATTCCAACCGAGTAGGATCAGCCTAGGACGACTGAGCAAGAATCTCACAGGATTTTGAGCAGGTTGGACCCGAGCGTGCTTTGAAGTTCGTGACTTTGCAGTCGATTATTTTAGAGTATTTGCGAACAGTGCGGGCACTTTGGCAGGTGTTTTTTACCCGATGTGCAAGTATTTCAGTATTCGAGGCCGACATGGATTACAGTATGCTGTAATGTTACAGAGCATTCTTTTCCCAATCTGCTACAACGGTCCTGGTAAATACCATCATTCAATTATTTTTCTTTACGTCCTTCATTTGCAGGATATTCGCAGTAGGCACTGGCATTGCGGTTTCATGCGTAAATTCGAAGTTATTAACTTGTGTGTGATGGTAAGAGCCCCAGTGGTATCGCTGAAACGCAGAGGATGTATGTGGAGCTTATGTCAGTTCTTTTAGTCAAACGGAAATTACAGAAGTTAACCCTTGTTGGCTCCGAAGCTGAAGATATCACTTTCACTGTCCTTCCGAAAAAGAAGAAAAAAACTTATGATATCGCTGGGTCGGTCATGCACAACCTTCTTGCTATGGGCTCTTCATTTTACGGTGTGCTGGAATTTCAAAGCATAACTTACATAAGTGTTGGAGGGCTTCCGTGTTCCCGTCCTCTTCGTCTTCTTTTTTGACACAAATGAAACGGAATTTCATTGCAAAAATAAAGTACATAAACACCAGCGGACCAGCCACAAGTGGCCTGGTGAGCAGAAGCACAAACAGCATAGTGTTTCCGTCCTCTTCAGTCTGGCTTTCTATGTACTACTCATTTAATTAAGCTCATCCCTGACCCTGCTCTGTCACCCAAGCGTGAATGACCTGCGATTGGTTCTTGGGATTCTTTACGAATAATCCAAAGTTTTATCTAACCCGTCCCTGTCAAATTAATTTTCAAGGGAAATCAATCATGGTAAAACAGGGGTTTTAGACCATAAAGAGTTAGTTGATGTAACTGTCTGGGCTGTACACACATTAGCTGTCTGCCTTCAAGTCTTCAACCCTGTCACTAGAGTAATCAGAACTGGACAAGGACGGGCTCTGCATTGCTAGACACTAGGACACCACCATTAACTTCTCCATTAACGCCACCTGCAGTTGCATTAGGGCATTTGCAAAGTAGTTTGGGAGCTTGCGTGAAGACAACGAGGGAAGACGGTTATGGGCGCCAACGCACTAAATGGCTGCTGCTTTCACTTGCTCTGGAACTAAAGCTGGATGGCTGGCAATGAAATTCCGGTCTCAGTTTTAGGGAGTTGGGTGCTAGCTTAGGTGTCGTCCAGTCCCCTGCCAGGCCACTTGTGGCTGGCAGGTTTTGTGATTGTTCTCTTGCCATGAAATTCCGTTTCATTTGTGCAAAAAAAAAAAAGAGTCCGGTTTCCTTTGTTTAGAAAAAAAAAAAAAAGGCTGGATGGCTGTCACCGCTGCCGAATCCTGATCCAAATGTTCAGGGCTTGAAGATCGTCTGTAGCAAGTTATTTGGGTACGTCTTAAACTTTGAGCCTCTTCACGCCCCCCTAAGCTATTCGGTGCGTTCAGTGGACAGACCTGCATAAGCTAGTCATCTAGGCTCCTCATTGGGAACTATCAAATAACTAGATGATGGAGAATCAGTGCCCTCGATGAGCGCAAAATCATGAACCCATGATGGCAATTCAGCGAACTTGTGCTTTTCTCTGCTTCCTTAAATATAATTCCGAGTCGTGCACGGGTCCCAAGATGGGGTGGGATAGAAGCACCCATATCCAATTCTCCACAAACCCCACTGCTTAGAGTCGATCTAGTGCTGCAGGTCCAATTATTGCTCTATTAGTTGCAAAAATGAATTCATAATGATGGGATGAACGCAGTTATACCTCATCTTCAATGCCAGGAATTAGCCCGAGGTCTGATGCAACTCAGGAATTAAGTCAAGTTCAATGTATTGAGCAAGGCGTTCGTACTACACACAAGGGCTGATCTTCACATCAGGCAGGTGACAACTGGTCAGAAGCAGACCTGACTACCTGAGTTGCCACTGGCATGCACCGTCGTCCTCCTCGTCGCCGTCAGCGCATTGCCGTTGCCTGCCGTAACCTGCCGTTGCTCCCGTCAGTGGCCGTTGCCAGCAGGTTGCCAAGTCCCAACTCTATAGCTTGCAGCCGCTGTCGCTCGCATCTCACCCTCATTCAATGATAATCCCGTTGATACTGGTGCAGTTGTCTCATCAATTGCTTGCTTCTTCTAATCCCCTCTACGAAGTTCTGTAGGCTCTAAACTCTCTGGACGTTTGGATCTTTTTTTGGTGATACATGCCCACTCTTCGACTATGACGTTCCTGTTGCTGGTGCTGGCATCTCGACCGCGGATGCTCTGAAAGGTATCGCCGCTTCTTCACTTCCTTCCCACGTCACATCGTGCGATCAGGATGCCTCTTAGTGACTAGTCTCTTGGCACTATACCGTAGAGACTAGTTTAATGTGGTGTACCCATCACCTTGAAGCATGGTCGAACATGATGCTGATGGCAAGTAGGCTTCCAAGTGAGATGTAAGGAAGATGATCAGCTCTTTCATTGTGCGCTTCTTTCAATGCTGGTGTACCAACTTCAATGCTGCTGCGGGAGCAGTATGTGGAAAGTGTTTTTGCTAAAGTTCTTAGTTCAATTATAGAGGTAATGTCACTGGTTGTGCTGTACACACCGAGTCTTCGCTCTGAACTGTAGAATATAGTCGCTTGAACCATTTGCTCTTGATTGAAGCAGGTAGCCGTTCTCATGGCATCGAGGAGTTTGTAACGATCGAGAGATTTCACCAGAAGTTTGGAGAGAGCTTGTGTCAAGGCAACGACCTCGTCTGGTACTTCGCTTCAACCATCAGTTTTCTAGTTTTGGAAGTCTTGCCATGTTGTGCTCTGTTTCTGGTGGTCGTTCGGAAACCATTACCTCTAACCCCTTGTCTATGGTGTAGGCTGTGGCCACTGAGTTACGAATACAAGCACTAAGTAAACCTGAAGTCTGACTGCGTTTGCAGTCTCCTAATTGAACAACACATAATTCTTTGTCGTTAATTGCATCCGTTAGAGTCTCAGGTCGGTTGGCCTTCCCTGCCCCACTTTTACAGTAACCTGGATGGCCTGTCGTTACACATTGTAGTTTCGTCGTCACGCACCGTTGCTGAAGTGAGCTTGGGTCTTACTTCTCACCATCACTCTCTGGAGTTATTGTCTGGAGTCATCTCCCTAATGTAACCAATGTATTCTTCAGCTGTGATTGCAGCAGGTATGGCCTCTCCACTAGGCCTCGCAAGGATATTTGTCAAGATCATCGTCCTGATATGCAGCTCCCAAATTCTGATCTCAGCTAACGCGGGGTGGTCTGGGTGAGTGCACACCCTAACACTCAAATCTCTTTGTTCTTACCACCCTCTGTTCCACTTTTAACAATGTCACTGTTTGGAAGTGTGAAGGATGTTCTGGAGTCTCATATTAGAGCTAGTAGGGCATGAAAAGAGGTTGTGAGTATTCTTTGCTACGATGTTCGTAAGTGTGACACTGGTGCTACATTCAAAGCCCGTGTAGCAAGCCCCATGTGCATGATATTCTAGAGTGTCACCGTTAGAAAGAGCGTAATGAAAGGGCCTGTTCGAGTGGAGTTTGCTATGCTGTTTGTAAACGGAAATTCTCCGCATACAAAATTCCAGTACCCATTGCGATCTTACTGTTGCTCATGATTTGAATTTGTAGACCAACGACAGCTCCAGCATGGACGCCATACTACCCTCCCAAGGCCCCCTCCCCTCACTACGCCCCTCACTCTCCTCCAGAGGTTACCGTCCCTCCGACATGGGCACCCTACACGCCGCCAGAAGCGCCCACGCCTTGGACCCCTCCTGCTGTATCAGCACCCTACACGTCGCCAGAAGCGCCCACGCCTTGGACTCCTCCTGCAGTACCAGCACCCTACACGCCGCCAGAAGCGCCTACGCCATGGACCCCTCCCACGGCACCAGCACCCTACACACCGCCGGAAGCGCCCACACCTTGGACCCCTCCCACGGCACCAGCCCCAGTGTACGCTCCGTGGAAAGCTCCCGTCGGCCCCGCTCCATACCAAGCTCCTGGTCCCTGGACAGACGCTGGGCCAGCTCCAGTTTACGCTCCTGGTCCCTGGACGGCGTCTAGTCCTGCACCGGAACAAGGCCCTGTAGGTTCGCCTGCCTATGAACCAGTGTCTGCGCCTGCATACGCTCCTTTCGTGGCTCCTATTGCTCCGGTTTACACTCCTTGGACGTCACCCGTCGCCACTCCCACTCCCACTCCAACAGTGGCTCCGACCCCAACGCCAACACCAGCATACGTCCCGTCGCCGACGCCTGGTATGTACTTCAACGTTCTACTCCCACATTCAATCGAATATATTGTTCTCCAGTCTGTTGAGATTCAGCATTCTCGACAGTGAATCACTGATTTCGTTTTGTACTGGTTTTGGGAAGGCCGATTCAGTTGTTGCAATTTCAGCGTAGTTATGAGAACGAATGTTGCTGGATAGGGATGTTGTTTCTGTAACAAGGCCGTGCGTAAGTGCCACCGGATGAAATTAACCTCAGTAGTTGGATCATGTTCACTTAAAGGATGGAATTGATAAGTTGAAAGTGGACATATCATGATTAGGAGACAAAAGTATGTTACGCTTATCTAAAGCTTGGTGGCCATCTCTTCTGACATGGGCTCCGGTGAGGACGTGTACTGCTTGACAATTTACTGTAGAGCACTGTCATGTATGTCTAAGGTGCAAGAGCTCAGAACTTGCGTCTATTTCGACCCTTGTGTGGGTATGCTATTTGGTATGATGTGTAGAGCGGAGGACAAACCTCTAAACTGCTCTATGCAACTTTTTATATGGAAATCTTCTGATTACGCCTGATTCTTGTGCTGTCTGTGAGTGGGAGGTGGAGACCAGCTTAAGTAATAGTAGGATACCCCAATTTGATGCAGAGATCATTGTAGACATTCAGAAGAGTCTTGCTTACACCTTGGTACTTGCAAGCAGAAGTTAAACCAGCTTAATGGACGAGTATGTATTTTCCTACAGGGGTCAGTACAGGGGATGGTATAATGGTTTATATTAGTACCCCCTACATTGCATGTACCTAATGAGTTTTTTCTGGGATTGTCCTTTGCAGCGCCATCTCCTGCGGAGTCACCTGTACCAGTACCCTCCGCTTATGCTCCAGTGTCGTCCCCACCAGCTCCCACGGCTTTCTCTCCTGAGTCAGACGTTCCGTATTCCAACGAACCGGAATCATCTCCGGCTACGAACACGGTATGTGTCCATATCCTTCGCTTCCAGAATTCTCTATTAACCATGTTTTTAGCAGTTTAGAATTTTGCACGTGGGACACTTATTTTTGTTGAGTATTATTTTGTTTTTGACCAATTCGTGCTCAGATCTTGTGGAGACTAAATTTTTTTTACCCATCTGAATTGCTTTTATCCGAATAAGATCGATTGAATTGGCCCCTCCTTGGCCATTCAATCCTTACTCGCCGATCCTTTCTTGAGTACGGTGTATTGAATTCCAGAATTCGTGCTCACGAAATGATTGTCATTTTTGTGGTACTGCAGGGCGTCCGATCAAGACTCGCGCAGCCATGGAGACTGTTCGCAGTGACCACGGCTACTTGCCTGATAGTGGCATTCACTCTATTATGAAGAGACTGGTAGTTTTAGTTTCCCCTCTTAATTGGCTTCACATTTTTTTTTGTAGCCTAGGGTTCCCCGCATTTCACATTTAGAGCCTGCAAGTTTAGTAGTTAGCATTTTGAGATACTTTACACTCTTATAAAGAATTTGCTCCATTCTGATTGAGCTCCAAACTATGAAATTGACCCACGAGTTTAAGCCAACTCGATTGCAAGCACGAGGTCTGCTACCATGTTTCTAGACTTGGTCTCGTCAGGGTTTGCATCCTCCTGCTATGTGGATGTGACATCAGTAACATATGTTTGTGTGCAGTGGACTTCTGTATGGAAAATTGGATGTCACTCAATTTAGCTGTAACTTGATTCATTTCTCTCGTATGCCGCGGCCAATATTATTAAGTGTCCTGTCAGACGACATGTCAAAGCGCTTACCACTTACGAAAGTAAACTTCGATCATCTTTGTTGAAGTTGGTGACTAATGTTCGACGGAAGCATTGATTTCCTCAAACCGCACATGCCCAATTAGCTGCACCGACTTTAAGCAGTTTTCTTAGTCCTACTTGTAACAATAACATGCTGATAGTTTCACTTACCCTAACTACAAAATTCTTGAAACCTACCATTCTACTTTCACGAAGGGCTATGAATTCACAATAGTCATTGTTAAGCACGTGGAAGCTTTCGGTAACATTTGTGCACACGAGGAACCCGGACAAGTGCAAATCCCGCCCGAGCTCGCAGATAAAGACACTTTGGGGATGAATATGTGAGAAATACCGGGGTGCCAATTCAGAGACTCCTGAACAGCAAATCCCAGTGGCTTCCTTGAATAGTGTAAGGCAGAAGGGCCTAAAATCTAAGGGCTGAAAATGAATTTTGGGGAGGTGAAACATCTTGAAATAATTTGCAATATATTTTCCTATAAAGACAAGCGGAGTTGATATCTAACCCAAATTGTGTCATATATTTTGGACCTTTTTTGGATTAGTTATCACATTTTGAAGTTGAAAAGGCATAGTGCTCTAAAATGGTGCCGTAATTTAAATGAACACTGTCAATACACTACTGAAGGCTATGAAAAAGCAACATGTACAAACATTGTACATTTAAGATAGGGCACCATTTTAATGCCTGCTCCATTTTAGAACCTCTTACCTTTCATTTGATTTTATATCCCCTATTCGAACATCACGTTTCATCTTCTCTGCAAACCGAATATATGCCACATCATTGTGGGTTGCGGCTTATGGTGAAATTTCCAGCCGAACTTCACCCTATTTCTGATGCTCCAATACGCATCAATAAAGAATATAGATTGTATGTGAACGTGAAATGCACGTAGTATGGCCTGTAGTATGACTGGATTGTAACTCGTTTGCATAACTGTCCCACCTCTTGAAATGCGCATTGTCTACACATGCTTAAGGTCTTTTTTCCTAAGCATTCAACTCTTTAAGAATTCTTAACTGTTTCATTCTCAGTTCATTAATTGAATTGCAAGAGAATGTACAATCTCTTTCAAACCCACAAGATCCAACAAAAGCAATCCCTATTCATTTGGGACCGCTCTCAGACCCTTACTTGGCCACTAGTAGGTGCCGTTAGTCGTTTGATTAAAAATTAAATGTTGGCGATGTACCAAACCATTTCCTAACGCAGTGCAAATGCAGCCCAATTATCAGAACCGAATTTATGCTGTTTCCTTGGTCCTACTTGTGACAGTGACATGCTGTTCGTACCTAAACCAGAAGATTCTGTTTTTTTATATGAAAGAACTCAAAGGAGGTGACCATTATAACCAGAAGATTCTTGAGAACTACCATGGCATCTTTTCACACAATAGGGCCAATTAAAGTATTAGTAGTCATTGTTGATCAAGTTAAAGACATCTGTGACATCTTCGCACACGAGAAAAAACATCATATTGACATGAGGAGCTCGCACAAGTGCATATCCAGCCGAAGTTCGCAAAACGAACTTCTTGAGTTCGTTCATGTGCGAGTAAATCTGTGTCATGACAATTCAGAGACTGTACACAGTCAAAAAGATTGGAAAAACACAAATTCGAGTGCCCTAATTCAGTTGTGATTATTATCAACCCTAAACCACATTTGGGTATTACTGTCAACATCACTGGATATCTACAATATCCCACGTCCTTGTTGGATGCGTGACCATGAGGTGAAAATTTTCAACTTGAATTGGCATGCTGTCTCCGATCTCCCAACACCCAACAATGAAGAATGGAGGCTTTATGAAATTTCAGTTCGGCCTGTAAATGAACTGCGTCTAATTGTCCCATCTACATTCTTTTTCTAAAATGTATATTCTCTACGTATGAGAGTGTGGAGTCGATTTTTAAGTACTCCTAATTTCATCATTTTTTAAAATTCATAGTTGTTTCATTCGGAGTTCATAAAATGCTTCCCAAGGCACTCTACAATCTCTTTTTGAGTACCAACAAAAGCATTTTGTCCATTCAATAGAAACCGCTCTGAGACCCATTTTAATTTCGACACTACGAGGTGCTGTTACGTTACTAACTGTGGACCGCTCTCACAATCAAGGTCCTTGCAACTTTGATTGATTTCCCAGATTTCAGCTTCCCATCGAGAAGACTGCTGTCTGCATTGTGTGTAGACGTCACCTTCCACATGGACGGGAAGATTTTCAGGAAGTGTACAAGATATGTCACACGAGCTGCCTTGGGAAAGTGCCTCCTTCATAAATCTACGAAGCGAATTCATATTTTTATGACCAATATAATCTCACCTGATCGAATTGGTGGTAAGCGTCTCCAATTGTAAGTGTGACCGTCTTCAATTGCTTGTGTTTCAGGCCATGATCGACGACGGTGTGTTATATGTTTATCGCTTGTTTGCACACTGGAGAGCCTTGAAAGTCTTCATATTAATGTACAAGTCAATCATCATAATGTATTGAATTTTCAACACTCCGCAACATCAACATAAATTTGTAGTAAAGTGACAGACTTTGACCCCTGTTGAATATGATGTCACGTCGCTCGCAGTCCCACTCATCCGTCAACCACCAGCGGCACAGTGCATCTACTGTACTGCCCGGTATTGAACTTGAAATTTTCAGGTGAATTTCCAAAAAAATTTAAGAATTTAAGAAAAATTTTAAAAAGAAGTGGCTGGGAACTACCTGAACTGAAGGCTGCTTTGAAAAAGCTTCCCTACAAAGCTGAAGAGTTATCATGGCAACTATTGAAGAAGCATGAGAAGCTACGCCGCGAGGGCCACAGAGAAAGGGACAAGTGGACCCCCTCCTGCTTCCACCTGGATTACTGGCTTCCACCTGGACCACAGGAGGAGCCAACTGGACTGAATCTGATCGATGAAAAAATCCGCATTCTCGCTTCTTAATCTCATTCATCCATTCAAATCACGCTACTTTGTCCGTCCGCCGCGTCCCAAGTGCTTGGCAAACCGCGCACTCCCAGTTTGCCGTGCGGTTGTGATAGCTGTGTCCCGAGCTGCGGCATCCGCAGCACGTCAGTTCGCTTCAGATCAGTGAGTGTTTTGAGGATTCGCAAAAGGTCTACAAATCCAAGAAAGTGAAGAAGACTTTGTCAACCTCGGTTGTAACTTTCAACATATAACCATTTTCGGTATTTGACTTACATGAAGAAAGTGAAGTTTGACAAGTTTTCTTTATGCTTCATCTTGAAAATTTGGAAAAATTCAAAAATTGAAAGAAATATTGCAATTGCAAGTTCCATGTATCCATCCACGTCTTAACATCCCAAAATAGAGTTTGGTATACTTTTCAGTCACAATTCTTCTTTTTAAATGATTTTTGATTTAAATTACAATATTAAGTTTTTCATTCTAACCTTCATTTATGGTTTAAAAAAAACTTGGATTATTCTAATCTATTATAATTGATATTATTTTATTTTCACCTTTAACTTTAATGAATCACAACAATTTGATTATTTTCCTCAAAAATCGTGAAAAAATAGCATGAATAGAAACTACATTTTTCCATAACAAAAAATATCAAGGTTTTACACATCAATTAAATAAATTAATAAATTTTGTTTGATAGTTGAATTTGACCTCAAGGTCTTTGTTGTGGTTGTTATAGGTGTAAACAATAAAATAACCAATTGATTTTTACTCTAATCATTATTGCTACTTGTACCTCTTGAGAAAAAATTTAATAATTTATATTGTGTTTTTTTCTATTTTTGCATGTTTATTTTTAATTTTGATGACATTTATAATTTTTCACAAAACCAATAGAAATTTCTCAATTCAAATATTAGAGGTGTAGAATAACAAATATAAAGATTTCAAGTTGATCTTACGTTCATTCAACTAAGAAATTTGTATATGAAATAAAGTGAAATATATCCTACTAGATTAGTTAGCTCAATGTTATTACTAAGTGAAATGAACAATCCATTTCAAATCCTCTCAAAGGTGTTGGAGGCTTTTCAAATGCATCTTATGACAAAAAAAAGAGATTGAACAAAACATAAGATGAAGGTCATGTCTTCAATGAGATGAAGCCATATTAGATTAATTTCATATTTCTTTTTCTTCAATATATCTTCACGACTTATTTCACCACTTATGAATTCAAAAAGGCTTGATACCTTACAAAAAAATTGGAATTCAATGATTGGTTAAGTCTACAAGGTTGCAAACAATCTAATGGGATACATTTCACTTTGTTTCTCATACAACCTTCAAAGTTCAATGAACTCATAGTCAACTTGAAACCTCCATTCTTCTTACTCTATATCCTACAATGTATGAATTGTTTCACAATTTGAATTTGAAGAAGTTCAAATAATTTGAGATGAATTCAACCCATTCATTGTTAAATGCACTTATTTATAGGACATCAACCAAAAAACACAACTTAAAAATTGGAGTTAGAATTAAGGTATATCTTAGGAACATTGTTTATATGTTCATTTACAAAATTTTAGAAGTAAATTAGAAAGTAGCATCCAAAATCATCACTTATTTTATTCCAATTAGGTAGGTGGTAGCTTCTTTAAAATAATTTTAAGATTATAATTTTATAATTTTTTCACATTCACATCATATTCAAAGAATTTGTTAGTTGAAAGTTGAAAACCTTTAAATGCCTATGTACATCACTAGACTCTCTTGTAGTATCTTTCCTTGATGTACAAAATACTTCAATTTCTATGGGTTGCCTCAAAGCACAATTCAATTCTCATTAGTTGGTCTTGAAACCCTTATAGTCTTTGGAAGAATGGTATAGGAGCAATTCATACTTTTTCCAACCCACATTCCATCAAAGGTAAGGTGACAAATTAGAAAATGATGCATTCAACATTACCTACTTCACCTACTTTACCTTAACAAAGTTATTGAATTCTCTCCCTTTGGATTGCTTGGCAAATTTTTAGTTTTTTTTTTAATTTTTAATTCTACCAATTTATCTAATTTGGTAAAATTTTCATACAAAGAATTATGATTTTAGAAGTCCTAAGAAAGCTCTAAAGACTAGCACCTCTATAAAATTATATTTCAAGTCACATGAAGGTTCCAAAGCCATAGAATATGTCAATTTAACAATTTTGACTTTCAAAACTCTTATAGAACAAATACAATTCATTTAGATTTTCAAATTAAATAGGAATAGACTTGAAAGGAGTATAAATTGGAGTTCACTAGATATGTAAGGTAGAACAATCAATTTTGGACTCTATATTCATTCCTAATGCCTACTTTTTCACCCCAAAGCAACTTCTTTGTAGTATAATTTAATTGAAACTCACTCACCTTTTTGTAATAGTCATGGACTTTCATCTCTTTGAATCCTATTTTTTCAATAATGTTTTAATACATGTCTATGAACACTAATAGGTAGTTTCTACTTTTTTATTTAAAGTACTCGTAGGAAATTCAAAAGAAAAAATTTCAATATTAAAAATACCAATGAGTTTTTCACACAAATTCTTTATTCCTAGTCGCTTAGGGAACCAAATTTTGGTGTCAACTAAACTTTGAAGTTAAATAAAATAAAATAAAATAATACAATACTACAAGGTTTTGAAAATAAAATCAAAATAAAATCAAGATAAAGATAAAGATAATTAGTATAACACTAGAAATAACATATCACAATAATTTAAGATCTAAAAAATGTAGGTAAAAAAGTATTCACAAAATAGATTGACAATTTTTCTTAAAGAAAATAAACACTTTGATCTTTATATTTATTGGAGAATAGTGAAAACATTTAAAAAATCAAAACAAAATTTAGTCATTCGTAAGAAATTCATGGAGATAAGATTTATTTTAAAGATATAATGGAAAAGTGTTTTCAAGTCTCTAAAAATTTGTATAAAAGGGAGACTTCTTTACTCATGTAAAGGATTTGAAGTTTACTATTGAAGTTTATAATTTTTAGTTGTTCCTTGGACTGCACAGATATACCTATTGTAGAAATATATTTTTGGAAGTCCACATCTATGATGATAATTTTAGGTATTCAAGAGTCTCTCAAACCATGAAAACTCAATGTATGATAGATTAGAAAAGTTGTTTATATATTAGTCTTCAAAAATATTTTGTACAACAAAAAGAGTATTGCCAATCTTTATTTTAAATTTCAAATCCATTGACTCTATATAATAGCTTCCTATCAATTTTAAGAGATCTTGTCTAATAATCAAGTAAAGTACAAAAAATATTTAGGAAGTCCAAAAAATATATATAGAAATTGGAAATTTTAAAAGTAAAAGTTAGGCATTCATCCAAGTTGTTCTTACATCTTTAGACCATCCATGCTTCTCGTAATCATTAGAGGAGATTTGGGCTTTATGAAGACTACAAGTTCTTGAATGTTATGAATGTTGTGGAAATGTTGGGAATGCTACCACATCAACAATTTGACATAGTAAGGCGATTGCCACATTAGATAATACTAATTAATTAATTATTTTAATTAAATATTAAATAAATTAAAAATACCATTAGAAAAAAAAAAAATTTAATATTTTTTTGCTTTTTAATCATTTTTAATTTTTAATTTTTTCTTGTAAATAAAAAATTTAGATTAGCAAGGGCTAGTTTGCAGCACTAGGAACAATTTCAAGAAATAGTCCTAAAAATATCTCCTAGAAGTCCAAACTCCTCTAATGCTCCAAATTCTAGACTCTTTACCTTGTGTTATTTTTGAGAAGCAATACTTTTTTTTACTAGTATTTGTCAATATTATTTGAGTTGCCCAAATATAATTACTAAATTTAATACTTGTACCAACTTAAGAACACAAGTTAGATTACAAATATGCAAATTGACGGTTATTGCAAAAAACACCACGTGTTTTTTGAAGGGTTTTCACAATTATCTTTTATTTCTTTTGGAGTACTTTAAAATTAGAAAAACAATTTTTAAAGAGAGTGAAAAAAATGTTTTATACCTTTAAGAAGAAGGTACCCTAAAAAGGAAAAGCATAGAAAACATCTCTAAGTAGGAGAGAAAAGTGCAAAATCTCATGAAAATGAGTACTTTTACAATTTAATCTATAAAAAATAGGAAAACAATTATCTTGTTTCAAACTAAAAAAAATTTATTTGGAAAGAATTGATATTGATGATATTTCACGAGAAGAATGATCTTAGAACCATCCTAAATATTCAAAAATTGTATGCAACAGGAGTTGTATTTGTACTCATGTGGAGGTCATAAAACAACATATTTTTAGATTGTATTTGGAAGATATATGTTTTATACCTATTCAAATAGACCATGAAATTTTTGTCTACAAATCATTAAATTTAGGCACTCATAACACAGAGAAACTCATAAATTATACCTTGTGATAGCTCAACAAAAATGATTTTTGAATATGAAATGATTTTTTATTTTAAAAAAAGGAATATAATTACCATAAAGGTAGGCATTTTCAATAAAAAATTCATGTTCATTGGACTTTTGCTCCAAAAGTTATAGTAGATAACAAAAAAGTGATCCACATTGTGACGGAAAATAGGATGGATGTTTCTTGCAATGACCCTTGAATTCCTATGAATTAGAAAACTCTTCATGAATAAATGAATGTATTTGTATGTATGTAAGTATATATATATATATATATATATATATATATATATATATATATATGTATATATGTAAGTAAGTAAGTATATATATTCATGTATGTATGTATGTATATGTATATAAGTATACATTACAAGGGAAATGGATGTTTTAAGTATAGTCCTAGAGATAAGATTTTAATTAATGACCTTTTTAGGAGATTTTTAGTAAGAATTTACTAGAAATACATGTCTTTCTAGTAAAATTTTACAGGAAAGACACGTATTTTTAGTAAATTCTTAATAAAAATCTCCTAAAAAGGTCATTACTTAAAATCTTATCTCTTGGACTATATTTAAAACATCATTTTTTTGTAGTGGTATATGGGTAAACTAGGTCAATAACTTTCCAAAAATTGGGCATCTTTTTAATTACATACATACTAACCAAATTATTAGAAAATTGTAGTATTTTGAAAAAATATGGTAGAAGACATGATATACATTACATGTGATATATTTAATCCCTAAATGTCCAAGGTTTTTTTTGAGCTTCTTGGAGTTTGCTGAAAAAATGGAACAAAAGAAAAACATTTTGATAAATTGTATCAATTTTTTAGAAGTGTAACTAAACACATTCAAACATTAGAAGAAATTTGCGTTTGCTTCAACAAAATCCACTTGATGTGTTTATTGAGGCAAACGCAAAATCTGCGTTTTTTTGCATTCTTCAACGCAATTTTTGCGTTTGCCTCAACAAACACATCAAGTAGACTTTGTTGAAGCAAACACAATTTTCTTCTAGTGAAACTAGACATGACAAAGATGGCCTAGAAAAAAAAACACAAAAATATGATTGATGGATTGAAAGATTATAATGTTTGGTCTTGAGGGTGTTAAAATTGTGAAAGTAATTTGAAGACTTTCAATTTCCTTTTTACATGTCAAATTTAAAAAGCATGTCACTAGAAAAATATGAGATTAAAGGGCACAACTTACATTTAACCCCTATCAATTTTTGCCTTTTCAAAATCTACTCTACACTTTTTTTGAGATGAGTTTCTAATGTGATTTTTTCTCCAAGATCTAGTATATTGGGGACTCATTTCCAAGAGCACCGCTCAACACTAGAAAATCAAGATTTGTAATGGACACCCTTGCACAAAATCTTGAATAGAAAAATCATTATCATTCATTTTCAAAATTGTATTTTTGAAGCTAAATTTAGAGTTTAAAAAAGATTTTTCATAAATCAAAATCAATAAAAATAGTAACTTCGTTAGGTTTTATTTAACTTCAAAATCTTGTTGACATCAAAATTTGGGACCTCATGCATTTAAGGGTTAAGGATAGGTGTTTCTTGCAAACAATCCTTTATCCACTTTCCAAATCCAAATTTTATTGTGATTAAATAATGAGATTCTTTATGCACTTCCAATGATAGCAATCCTACTTTTACACAAAGCAAAAGATAATATGATAATTTAGTGAGAGTAATCTAGGAGAGAGTTGGATTGATGCAGTTGTTAGGCAAGTTCTCTAGTTAACTTCAGCCAGGGATTGGACTATATTCCAGTGACAAGTTTAAATTTAAATTATTCACCTCCGAGCCAGAATGGAGATCCAGATTCTGATCTAGGTATCTACTGAAAATAGAGTATACCGTAATGCCTGTTTAAAGTACGACAGTACAGAAATGCGACCCCTCAGGCCTCAACTAATGTAATTCCAAGCGCATCTGCTTGTAAGTTTGAATCCAAGTTCATTTACCACTTCGCCTAAATACCACCAGATCTCTCGTCCTCATCCATCAGCCAGGTCTTTCTTGGCCGATGGACCCGACCTGCAGTAGACCTCCTGATGTACTGGTCCGGCCTTCCCTGGTCGGTCTACTGCACATCCCAATCCACAGTATCGTCCATTCCATACAGCTCTGAAGGGGGGAAATGGGTGATGGGGTGGGTCAGTGGGTGGGAGGATTCATGAAATCGAAGGCTAGCAATCACAAGTTTGCAACCGCAACACGCAAAGATCCCCATTGCCAATCTTAGAATGGTGGCCTCCCCGGCCCTGGTGCGAATGTGGGAGCTCCATGTGCAGGCGCGTCCACTGTAATCGCGGCAGTCATGTCTGATCTTCACCAACTTCCGTCGGATGCTGGTTGCAACTTGCAAATCGCTTGCGCAACAGGGAATTGACCCTGGATTCAATTCCTGTCAGTGGGGCAGTTGCGTGATGAGTCACCAATTCACCGAAGCTGGTGGACCATCAACTGTCAACTGAGCCATCTCTGAGCCGGGGTGAGCTGACGGACCCCCTCACCCCGTCCCCGAGGGAAAACGCTGAATTTTTTAATTTTCCACACATGGTAAAATTTGCAAATACGGAATTCACAGTTGAAATCAGAGAGCTCGTGCGATCTAGAAGACTAGAACGTAACCGCTTAATGCGGCACAAAGTAGGTTTTTCTTTTATACATGCCCCCCAGGAGTGGCTGTGGGGAGGCGGGGAGGGGGGGCGGGGGGACGAGCGAGGGTTCCAGTTCACTCCGACCTCCCTGCAGGGTGGCAGGGCACTGAAGGGCAGGGTTGACAAATGGGTGCCTCCTTGGGTGACCAACCAACTATTTCACCGCGCGCGCTACCACGGCGAGCGGGTATGCAGGCGCAAAACCTGAGCGTTTCAATGGCGCAGACCGCGCGAGAAAGTCAGCAGAAGCCACTCGACCTCGGAGGCGGAGATTCCTGACGCAGCCGCTGTAGCTGGCTAGCATGCAATATCGTCATCCCACTCGGTTGGAGGCAGGGTGAACCGGCCCCCCCCAGCCCCCCGCCCCCCCATCATGGATGAAGTCGATGGATGAAGCGTGGGTGGAGGTTGGGCACTGCCACGGGAGATCGGGGAACAACCCCCCGCTCCCTTAGTACTGTTGCAGTATTGTTTCAATGGGTTCACAGTCCAACCTGAAATTATAATGTTGTAAAACAAAAGCAGTATTGCAACATATATGCTCCAATGAGAACACAGTGCTTTTGTTAAAACAACACAGTGCAGTACTGCCTCTGTATTGCAACAGTATAACTTCAGGGTTGGACTGTGAATTGATTGAAACAATATTGTTTCAATGGACGGTTACTTTCCTTACGGTCAGTTCCATCAGTTTCACTCAGGAAAAAGCCTCCCACTGCCTCAGTAATATTGTAGTAATGTTTCAAAGGGTTCACAAAAGAGCATTGAAAAAATACTATTGCAGTTCAAAACTTATATCGCAACGATATAGTTTCAATGCAAAAAATGCCTTTCATTGAAACTATAATGTTCCAATATAACTTTTGTACTGCAACACTATGCTTTCAAACCTCTCCTGTGAATCCATTGAAACAGTATTGATGCAATGGGGGTTACTTTCCTCACGGGTGAGTAGTGAGTGAGTGAGTTCAGTTCAGTTTCAATTGTCCCATATTGGAATATTTACTGCTTCACTGTTTACGCAGTACTGCAAAAGTATTGTTTCAACGCAAACACAATATTTCTTTGCCTCAGAATTGTTGCAGTACTGCTTTTGTATTGCCAAAGTATACTTTCAATTGCTTACTGCGTAAACAATGAAACAGTACTGCAACATTGCTGAAGCAGTGGACGGGTTCCTTCAAGCCGGGCGGTTGAGTTTTTCCTCGGGTCCTTCCCACGGCTGCTATCAATCCCTGAGATGGTTCCCAGTCCTCCGATGACTTCCCTGCTCCTCTTGTCGCTGCTTGATTTCGACATGATTTCCCGCACATCTGGAATTCCTATCTGCTGCACCAGTGTCACAGTTCAAAGCAAGTTACAGCTCGTTTCGTTTCGTTTCGCAGCTCACAGATCGTGGACTATCTGTGTTTCTGATCCTTGCATTTGAATCAGGGGATTTCTAAGACATGTGACTCTTGTTTCTTTGTTTGTCTTGTTTAATTTGGCAGAAGTAATAATGAATTTCGCTGCAAATTGGGTTTTGAATTTTATGTCTTTCCAAAACCTGTCACTTCTAGAATTATAAGTAAAGCATTATCCTCGTAACATTCTTCAAAAGAGCTCCAAAAACCTGGAGCCCAAGGAAGATGCCCGGGAAGCCGATGCCTCACCATCGCTGCTACGACAAAGAGTTCATTTGCAAATCAAAGAATATGTTTTCACCTCACTGCAAATATATTATCCAAATGCAAGACTTTGCCTCCAACCTACTCCACTACACGTTCAATCGGGGCCGGGGTAGGAATGAGTTTCCGGAACAGGCGGCGAGAAGAAGTACTGGGAACAAGCGAAGGGGTCGAAGAGCAAGAACAACCTGGGAACAAGCTGCGAGGACCTCCAATCCGTCCAAGGAGGGGGCAATGTGAGGGGGGGCAGTTGACCCTGACCCAGTTGGAGGGGCACTACCTTATTTACCTCTCATCGCTTGCTCCTTTTTCCCGAACCCATCTTGTTTCAGGGGGTTTCTTCGCACCTGCGATGGGGTGGCATGAATGGTTCGCGTGTGGGTCCCTAGATATTCTGGTCCCGATGCTGCCCCACTTCCGATTCTCTAAGGGCCAACTGATGAAAGGCTTTTGCATCGACAGAAAGCTTGAAGTTATCATCCTTCACAAAGCTTGGGAAGCTACAGGGCCTCTTGTATAAGTTAGAGTAGCTACAATAGAGTAACTGCTTGTTTGCTCTACTGTTACTGTACTGCAAAGTTCCAACGTATGGCTTTTCGTCCGTAAGCTTACAATAGGAAAAAAGAACCTAAAAACTGAAAACTGGTGTGATACGTTAACCATGTGCTCTTGCAATCACTTATGATAACAAGCTTTCAATTTTATAATGAACCTGTCAATTCTTTCTGACTAAAAAATGAGAATAAAAAATCTTTCCCGTCAGCTAGCGCCAGTGCTACGGTAGCATCGGCACGTTCTCGTTGATTCGTTGATGCTGAATCGGTACTCGATCCGTCTGATTTCAGTTTCAGTTCACGGCATGTTGAAGCTTCGCTTGATCGATCTGTCACCACGCTTGCATCGTCACCTCATCCGGAAAAGCAGAATATTCCTGGCTACTCCCTTGTTGCTGGAGTTCTACAGTACACACTCTCTGCATGCAAGACTGAAGTCGGTGGGCTTTGAAGGTGCAGTTGCTGCCGATATCTTTTACGATAGAAGTTTGGATTTCAATATCTGCATGATGGTAAATACAAAATGGAAAGAAAATTCGAGTATGCATATTAGTGGGACATGCTGAAAAAATAGAATGGGACAAGCTAAACAACTCGGACCAGATGGAAGGCCGGCCCCAATTTGCCCTCTGTCAGTCTATCCGGCCCTCGTTCATCAACCCCCCCAACCCCAGTTAATGTTAAGTGGGCCATTTCCAATTCATCACTCTGTCCCTAGTTCAAGTGAAGTGTTGAGGTTGAATTCTAGGTCCGTATTTCTAATTCATGTGTTGTTGGATTTTCATAATGCTCAATTACAAATTATAAAAACATGTATGATTTTTTTACCTTCCTTTCTTTTTGATTTTACAAAAAGAATTCATTTTATGTTGTTTTGTTCTTCCTTTTTTCTTTTGATTTACTCTATTTCAAAAATAGGAAAGAGAATTTGATATTTTTAACATTTTCAATTGTATTCCTGTTTCAAAAATGAAAATGATAGTTTTTTTTATATAGTTGGAAACTTTTCATATCTCTTCCTATTTTTTCTACTGGAAAAAAAAATTGTTCTGTTTGAAATTTTCCTTCTTCTTCTTTTTTTTGATACTTCTTCTCTAGGCTTGTTACAAGTATTTCACAATCATCATCAACCTTACTTCTCTTCTCAACCTTGAAGTCAAGGTTCTCAAAAGAAGGGTGATTGTAAGAAACACTTGTTCTATTTTGTATGTAAACACCTTGCATAATTTGTTCTTTTGCCATATCTTCTACGTTTTGGTTCCAAATGGCTTGAAATTTATATAAATCGTACTTATAACTATTATACAACTTATATAATTTTTTGAAATTTAAAAAAATATTTTACTATATAAAAATGACCCAAATTTATGTCACACTTGCCAATTTAGGGTTCTTTTAGTATTATTGAGTATCCAAATAAATGAATTTAAATTTGGAAGTTAGAGGAGATGGTCTTCTAGTAGATTTGTGAGTACCCTACAAAGGATTTTTAGAAATAGTTAATTTTAAATGGTGTAGAAGCATTACAAAAAAAATGAGTGTCCACAATGACTACAAGATGACTGCAAAATGACTATAGTAGTCATTTTACAATCATCTTGTAGTCATTGTGAACACTCATTTTTTTGTAGTGAAGTCAACAAAGTGAACGTCTTTCTTGTTTGCATTTCAAAACATGTAAAAATTTATTTTGGTGACTCTCAATTTGGTGAAAGTTCATCTCCATAAAGTTTCTATAAATGGACAAGTTTTATTTTTAAATTAATTTTTTTAACTATTTTTTATTAATTAAAACATTGAAGTATTTATTTATTTCTTGATTTTGGAACTTTTCAAATTTTCCTAATTCCTACTTAGAGAAATTTTTTAATGAATTTCCTTTCATGGTTGCCTTTACCTCAAAGAAGTTTACAATGCACATATTTTCATTTATTTTTAAATTAGTTTTCTAATATTAAAATATTTTGGAAAAATTCATGAATATTGTTCCAAAATGCAACAAATAGTACAAGTCTTTTGTGCATTCACCCAAAAACCAAATCATACAAATTCTCCATTTCTCTCAAGATACTACTACAAATAGCATTTAAAAAAAAGAAACTATAAGCAATTGTCTTCACAAATTGTAGAGCAAGTGCCATTTAGTAAATAATATACACAAAGCAACCTAAATGGTACAGAAAATACAATGTAGAAAAGGAGCACAATGCATTGCAAAGACACAATAAGCACCACTTGGTGACAAGAAACAATATAGACAAATAAGAAGAAGAAATTTGAAAGATGAAGGAGATTGTAAAAAAATAAAATTGAATTATTCTTCATTGATAGGAAGTAGTTGTATGATTTAACAAAAGAGCCCAATATAATCTTAAATAGAACTTTAGGCCAGCCAAAATCTCACCCTAATTTCTTTATTGGGGCTAGAAGATTTGGTGCGCAAACTATGCTATCTAAGGTAATATGTAGGATGAGTTGTAAGTCTAGCCCAACCCTAGTGTAAGACCCTTGGGTCGGATTTGAGTATTCAAATTTGAAGAATTTGAGCCAGTTTTAAATATAAATTGGACCTTAACTCAATTTGCACATTGAGGACTAAAAGGGTCAATTATAAATGATTTTTAAAGAAACTATAGAAATATAGAATACACCTATTCATCTTAGAATTTGATAAATTTTGGTAGGTTATCTTTGTAATAGTATGTCTTTTAAAGGTTAAGGATTTTATTTTTGTTACTTGCCTACTATTTTGTATCTTCTTCTTCTTGGAATGTTTTACATCTTAGTACATTATGATATTACGATTTTGGAGGTATAGGACCTAACCACAATTTAAAAAGAAGGGGACCAAATGTGATTAAATTGCACACAATTATGCCTTGTTCACAATCCAATATATATATGTATGTATGTATGTATGTATATGTATATGTATATGTGTATATATATATAATATAAATATAAATGCTATTCAAAATTAGAAGCAAATTAGAGACTAAAGAGCATGAGGCCTTTGAGAAATTGTTTCAAAGCCATTTCTCCAAAAGTGTTCCCAATGTTGTATACTGGCTACTATTGTAATCTCAAATTTTATTTTATTTTCAAAAATTTCAAAAAGTATTAAGAAGTGAAAATATTATTTCAAAATTATTTTGTAATTAATTTATATTTTTTGACATGGCAATCACCCAACTACTTCAGATTGCTAATGTAGTAGTATTTTTAGTATTTTCAAAGCATTTCTAACATTCGAAAACTTGCAATCTTTGAAAGGCTCAAATCTCCCCTAATAAAAGGTAAATATTATGATTTTGAGGATGGTTCTTGTATCCTAAGAGATTGTTGAATTGCACAAAATAGATTCTCAAAATGAATATTCAACTACACCTTGTAATAAACTAAAATAGGATTTAGAGTGCAAGTTACTGTTAGGATAAAATACATCCTCGTTTGGCTACATTTGGCTATTTTGAAAAGAAGCAATGGGAGTACTCTAAGTTTTTGGAAAAATATTCAAATTTAAAAATAAATTAAAATAAAATAAGGATAAAAATAATTATAAAAATACTACAAAAAATTTTATTTTGATATTTTGGCATCAAAAAACAATCTCTAAAATTTATGCACAAAACAACTTAATTGAAATTTTCACTTCAAAAATGCTTGGATGTTTAAATTGTTAGAAACTAGTGAAAATGTTCAAATAAATAAATAAAAAATATTTTGTTTCATAAAACTTTACAAAGATGAAATTCAACTAATGAAACTATTAAAAAAAATTGAATGTCTTGAATTGTGCATGCAAAATTGACTTCTTTGCATCCATGGAGGACAAGAAAAGTATATTTTTCATAAATTTCTTGATAAATGAATGTAATCCTAGTGGAAGAACCTTCTTCCAAAATTCCAAAGTGAAATTCATTGTTTGAATATTCCACAATTATACTAAAATCCATCAAAATAACCAATCTCTATAAAATAAGAAGATTTACCCCTAAAGGACCAATGTGCCTTTTTTTGGCAACATAGCGATTTTGGGCTGGTATGTGTGGCTAGAGATTTCCATATTTTTGAACCAAACTTTAATAGAAGGTGTGGACGAGAAGTATCTTCAAAGCCCAACAATTTTCGTAACTTTTGACTATATGGTTGAAAAGTTATCACATAAAATGTTGTTTGTTTCTCAACTCGGGCAGTTTGGGAAGATTAAAAAAATTACTTTTTTTGGAAATAAAAATTTGAAATTGATTTTATAGATTTATATATACATGTAAAGCTTTGAATCATTCCATTTGGATTAATGAGTCAAAAATTTTGAAGAATTTTTAGTTTGCAGGTAGTTATGGATTCTCTTCTCTAAAATAAACTTTGAAGTCCTTTATTTTACTTAATTTTCAATATTTTTGAAAAAATAAAAACTTTGGATGTAGGTTGTTTATTACAACATTTGAATCGTTGGGATTGGCATTTTTCAATTCAATAAATAAATTGTTACCATTTTTGTATTTTGAATCATTCTCTACTTCTTTCTACTTACTATTTATTTTGTACATGTTTTACAATTCCAAATGATATGAAAATTTTCAAGCATGTAGCCAACTAGAATTGGAGAATGAATCCAAAGAGTTGCAACCATTTTGGACATTTTTTCATACAAATGTGGCCTTCTGAAGTGCAACTGCCCAGACTTTTGCAGTGGAAAAAAAATGATTTTTGTAACTTCAAACACTTATATCTTGCAATCTACACGGTGGAAATTTCTAAAACTTTCCTAAATCTTTCCAAACTAGTGCACTAAAAGATCCTATGGTCACATATGTCAAAAAAAAAAAAATTCTGAAATTTGGTAGCTATCCTAGAAATGATAGTTTTGGAGCTGTTTTGGTGGAAACATAGTTGTGGTCCTTTAGGGGTTAAATTTTAAATATTATATAAATTTTTAGAATTTATAGAAAATGTAGATTACAATTAGAGATTGCATGGTATACTTTCAATATTAATTTCGAATAAGTTGACTCCATGCTCCAAAAGTTATGCTTGCATTTGAATTGGCTATGCAACAAATCATATATTATAGTACAAGTATTTCCTACTTTCTTCCATTATGCCAATTTTTATTTTTTTTTTGGTTTATTAGAATTTGTCATCTAAAAGAAAGACAGTCAACTTTCTAAACCTATATCAACCAAATTTAAAAGATTTTATATTATTTTAATATCAAATATATTTATACATAGAAAAAGTGAAAAAAAGAGGGTGAAATCCTTCAACAAAATCCACATGCACTCTTTTGTATAAGTGATTGCCTATTTTAAAGTCAATTTTCTACTTGATACACATATTCACTCATTTCACCCTAAGTGATGATGGTGGATGTAATGGTGATGATTTTAAAACATTCAATCTAAAATTTTCTATCTATAGTAATAGATATGTCGTGAATCTCTCCAAGATATCCATTGCCACTATCTCCTACCAAAAATTTTTGGTTGGATTGTCATGATTCAAGGTTCAATTTAAATAATTTCAACAATTGAAACTTTTCATAGAAGTTACAAATTTCTTTATACTTAGAAGAATAAATTTACTGTATACTTAATAGGATGGGCCGAATGTTGGAAATTTTTTAGTTCGGAAAAATTGAAACTTCAATGAACATTTATATATTTAAGATCTCTCAAACAAATAATGTTTCAAAAATAATTAATGAATATTTGGCAAAAAGAGTTATCAATTCATCCTGTGAAGGTGTTACGATTGTATTTATACATGATTTCTATAAACTTCATTCAAATTTTGGATAATATGAAGCTACCTAGATTAGAATCACTCTCACAATTGTATTATGTCCTTGAAAATAAATTTCCACGTTGTGTCTAAATATAAATGATCATTTTTGGATTCCTTTCTAGCTTTTAATCCTTAATTGAGACTAAGAATAACATTTTAAGCAAGTACAAATGGGGGTCTTAAATCTAAACCCCTACAAGATTAAGGATATCCCTCTCGATGATCCTACAATATCTCAAATCCTAATTCTTACAAGATATATCCTGGTATCCCTAGAATCCCACAAATCTTTAAAAATACCCATGTCTAGATTCAAGCCATCCATGTCTTCTACCAATCCAAAACTCAAGGTTGCTATAATACAAGTCTAGAATCACAAGCACATGAACACATGAATCTATCCACCTCTATTATAGGTATCTTTATTTTAAAGACCTTTTATAATTATAATGTATCTATATTATAAACACCTATATTATTGATGTTTAAACTATTCAACCCCTTCAATGGTTGTAGAGTATCTATATGCTCAAAACTCGTAGGCTCACATTTCCATGCTCACATGCTCGCACAGTTGGCCTCCAACTAGATAAACCCCTCCGCCAATGCGTCATGGAAAACAATATGCTACCCTAAAGTTTTTTGGCATTCAGTTGGCAATGATTTGTCATGTAAATCATGCAATATTCCTGGCTGCTGAATTATTTGGGCAAGCTGAAGCTTTTGGCCTAACTTGCTTGCAGACCAGCCCTGAGCATTGGATAACATTGCAGTGCAGTGGAGTCCGGTTGGTATTGACGTACACAAAGGTGTCCTTCTTTGGTACTGAAACCATCCTTTTCTTTGGCTCCACCCAGCAAGCATTGAGCTTCAGTACCTCCTCTAGTCCCCTGCACAAAGCTTTTTCTTTTTCTTTTCCTTTTTCTGTTTTTTGAACCAAATGAAATAAATCCCATTCAGTTGTCCTCTGCACAAAGTTTCCATCACCCTGTCATTGATAAGATACCAGCCAGCCAGAATGGTTCCGTCCCAGTTCAGTCAGTGGGCCTTTTGGTATGGAAAGAAAAGCAAAATTAAAGTGAAATCGTTGAACTACCGACCCAAAATTTCAGTTCAGTTATGTGCAAATTCCATAATAATGCAGAATTTTCTTTGGGACTCAAACAAATGAAATGGAATTTCAAATCACTCTGCAGAATTGAATCACATTGATGCATTCAGTTGTACTGTGCTGTACTGTACAACCACAGCACCAAAGTCAGGTTTTACTGCAGTTCACAGTTCACACTGGTTACAGAGAGTCTGCTGCTCTTCTGCAACAACCATTGATTAGAAGATGGCAACCCATTTCTGATCAGCCCCCATTTCCAATCAATAGACTGTTTTCTTTCCATGAAGGTAGGGTGTAGTTCTCAAAGCAATTGTGGCACATTATGATTGGTTGCAAGGCTTTTATAAATGCAACTAATCCTTGGTTGGTTTTGCAATCAGCCTATATCACCGTTATAGGTTGCAGAGAATCTTCTACTAAAAAATTCATAGTGATTATAATTTGTGTAATAAAATTCTGAAAAATATGGTATCCTTTTGAATTCTATTTTTGTACATGAAAAAAATTTGCATTCAAAAAGCTTCACTCTACATATGAGTAATTGCTTAAGTGGTTGGAAATGGGTCAGATACCTCCTCGGAGAAGTAGAATTCTTTGAAGTCGGAGAAATCGGCAAGAAAAAAATAAGGAGCCAATGGTGAGCCGTTCCTCATGGAGGAGGTGTGTGACCCCCCTTTTCTATTTGCAACAATTCTTGAAGAAATTGTTACCTCTAAAGTACTGCAAGTCATATATAAGCATTTGCAAATCACTCACAACAAAGCAAATTACAAAATTCCTTGAAAAATTTCCCCAGGAATTGATTTCTTCACTTCTACAAGAGAAGAAATGGCACCATTAATTCTCTAGGAAATTGAGCAACGCCTACTATAACCTACCAATTAGAACCATTGCATGCACTTTCTCCGAGAACTGGAGTGGGGTTGAAGAAGGTATAACAACCCCCATTGAGAATTGTGGCGGAATTTGAATTTGTTTAGTTGTTGCTACCATGATTGCTATATGTACGAGTTCTAACCTTCATTTAGAAGCTTACAATGGTACAACCCATTTTTGACCACTTAAGTAATTCAACATAGCTTTCAACTAGGTTGGGTATTTGAGTGGGGGGGAAATCTATTGTGTGGAGAAATAGATTTAACATAAATTGAAAATTTCTTTATATTTTTTCATTGAAAAACAAAAAATATGATTGTGAATTTTTTTCCGTTAAGATTCCATGAAACCTATTCTTCACACACACACACACACACATATATATATTTGTATGTGTGTGTGTGTGTGTGTGTGTGTGTGTATGTATAGGTATGTTTGATCTTACCTTTGGTTGGTGAAGTGAAGAAACCAGTTCCCTAGGAAATTTCATTTTGATCTTACCATTGGTTGGAGAGGAAATTAATGGCTCATAATGCATCGTAATAAGATAGTTGACCCTTTTTTTGATTAGCCCCCAATTTTCAAAGTTTAGACTATTCTATTTCCAAGTATAGGATGTGAAAATAACCAGCCCACTGTGATGCATTATGAGTTGTTGATTTCCTCTGCATTTCTTGACCAACCTATGATTGGAACTAGACATACGTATATGTCAAGAATAGGTTTCAAAAGATCTTCACAAAAAAAATTCACACTAATTTTGTTCTTGGGTGGAAAAATATGGAAAAATTCCAAATCCATCTTAAACCTATTTTTCCATAGAAGAAAAAATTATCCCCCCACCAAATTCAATTGGGAATTATGCTAAATTTCTCAAGTGATAAAAAATGGGTTGCAAGCTTTGAGACTGATAACTCCCATCTCCTATACTTGGAAATTAGACAGCATAGACTCTAGAAATGGGGGTTGATTGGAAATGGGTTGGTTACCCCATTACATGAGAAGCAGTTGCTGGCTGTAAATGCTCACCCAAACATGGACCCATTTCAGAAAAAACAAAAACAAACAAACAAACTTCTGATCGAACGTGGATAAGATATATATACCCTTTTACATGCACTGATGCGCTGACCTCTAAGTTTGCTTTTTAAAAAAGAAATCATATTTCATTGTAAGAAAATTCTACCATATTTGAGTTATTCTTAAAGTATCCTAAACTGGGGTTTAAACCCATGAGTTTTGTGAAAAAATCAGTTGAGTTAAAAAAGTTGAAATGAAAGTGGGTATGAAACTTATTTTTCCATCAAAATGGTGCCTAAAAAATTTTGGTCCCCACTTTTGAAGTCGTGTGACATAAGTATCTTGCAAAAAAGTTTGACGCTTCAACTATAGTTGCCTTCTCAACTTCAAAAAAAGTCATGCCCACAGTGGGGGGACTTTACAAATAACTCACTTGAGTGAAATAATTCTATAACTTAATGTGGTAGAATTTTCTTAAAATGAATTATCTTCTTGGTGAGAGTACAAAATCAATGTCATCTACAAAACTACTGTCACTATAAAAATAAGTTTAAAAAAAATAAAATTGAATCAATTTTTTAAATTTATGCAGTTTGGTATTATTATAGCCATCACTAATTTCATTGTTTTAGAAATAGTGTAACTTTTGTAAATTAGTGTGCTATACACAAATAGGACAAATTAATGTAGTTTTACCTTCCAAAAGGAGCATTTGTGTGGATCTTTCGGGGTAATGCTACTAACACTGAATAAAGTTGAGGCCCTAGTAAATAGTAACTGATCATTTAAGCGACTTCAGAGTAGATTGTGCATAGCATGAAGTGGTGGAAAGTTTTTCCCATGTAGAAAGATAGGAATGATGGAGATAGCAAAATTTTCAAGATTTTATTTGCAAATTGAAATTATTGTGAATTTGGGGAACAAAAAGTACATTTCACTAAGGTAGGTACACCCAAAAGCGCCATGTTCCTAAAAGTGCCATCTACAATGCACATACATTTCTGAAATCAGTCATGTTCACAGGTTGTAGATGGCGCTTTCAGAAACAAACTTTGATTGTTAATAACTTTTGCATACGGTATCCAAATCCTGCGTTCTTTGGTGCATTGGAACATGCTTTCACTTGCCAACAAGACTACATAAAAATTTGAACTAATTAATAGAAGGAACTAGGCTCAGTATGAATAAGTGGCGCTTTTGGGTGTACCTACCTTAGTAGCCAATGTCTAGAGTCTTCCGCTTCCCATCATTCAAGAGTGACTTTCCTGCCTACTAATATATCTTACTTCCTGCTTCCTATGCTCACTAATTTGGGATATGTGTCATAAACCTTCCTGGTCTCAACCTCAAAAAAGACCCAAAAACCATGATTCAAGCTCTAGTTGGAAATCTCTTCTGGCCTTGATTGGCCTCCATTGGAAATACTGCATCCCTGTTAAGCTTACAGGTTGAGTATTGGGCGTGGCTGGTTATTGGTGGCCTCAACCTGAACACTGAATAGTGAGAGTTTCCATTGGTGGCGTCTCTCTTTACTGCCTAAGTTCCAAAGTCTTAGAGTAGGGAGGGAGCCTTTCAGTTATTTACCTGATGATATTTTGGCTGAACTGAAGCTTGGCCACATCTGAGAGATGGGGATTTGTGTGACTCCTTTTAATTCTCCTTTTGCCCTTTTTTCTTTCTTTCTTTTTTTCTTCTTCTTGAAACAAATGGATGATTTGCGTTGAAATAGGAGCAGTGAGTACATGGAACCTTTTGTCCTTTTGGATGTTGTCCGGGCACTCAAGGTCTCACTCATTGCTCAGGTGGGACTCTGGCTTTGTTTTGATTGCCGGAATGATCAGGGGTGCAAATAACTTCCGGGAGAAACAACCCAAAACCGTCAATGTAAGCAATTCAGCATAAGGTAGACAAGCCTATTACCACCCTGATTTGCAAATTGAATATCTTGGGGTCCACTTCAAGAAGGGCACATATTTTCCAGAGGTGTGCACATGTTTTGTGAATCACACCCAAGTGGAATTAAATTTTTTTGATTCAAATTGAAACTTCTATGAATTTTTGAAGTGGTTTGACCATAATTACAAAACTACTTGTATGAAGGGGGGCATAAATGTCCCCAAAACAACCTACAACCGCCATTCCATGCACATGTTAGCACTTGAGTATACACCAATCAAGGATTGACATGTTACCCAAGTTGGAATTAATGTAGTGAATTTGTCAAAAAAGTATACGGATTTGGATGAGCTTATTTGTGGAGATGGGGCCAAAAATAGAATGGCAAAAATAGACAATTGGTAGAAATGGACTAGTCTACCAAAGTTGGAGGCAACTTTTGTAGAAAATATCATACAATATTAGCAATAGAAAATCTTGAATATAAAAGATATATGTATATATATTTTTTAGATATGGCATATATTTCCTATCAATTTTCAATGTAAAAACTCACTAGCCCATTGAATCTATCATGTAGATGGACCTAAAACCAAAATTGACATAACCAACAATGAGCTAATGGTAATTAAGCACTAGGCACCAAGAGCATGTTTACTAAAATCTAGACCCTTTCAAACTCATTTCAATCAAATTATCACCAAAAACAAGATCCACAAAATTTGAGATTGGTAGTAGAGACATAGTTGGAACCATACAATCAAGTGAAACGACAAATTAATGATTTTGATTGTACCATTGAAAAGGTTTGAATAGTGAAATAGGGCAATCTTTAAATTTTAAGAGGCCAAATTTGGGGCGTTAGGGCACTTGTGGGTTAAGAAACGAGATGGTTTGATGAAGTTTCTAGTTAAAGGATACTTTAATGGAAATGTAAGGATGCATTTAGTAGAAGTCTAAAGTACATCAAGTGGCTATAAGGACAATTTGGGGCATTTTCAAATTAAGGTGTCCAAAAAAGAGTTAGTGGCTAGGAGGACAAGAGAGATATAATAAGGATGATCACTCTACATTTCCAACCTCGTAACTTTTAAATTTTTGAGCAACCCAAAACAAATCAATCTATTTTTGGAATGGCCATTATGGGACTAAGAAATGTAAAGAGTCCATTCATTAGAATCCATTACAAGACTAGAAGTTCCCGACCAATGGGAACTCTAGGAACAATGCCGCATTAGCAATTTAACGTGGTTGAGAATGTGCCATGTCAAATATTAATTTAATTAGTTAGTTAATTGATTTTAAAATATTTTTTAAAATTCATCTTTTAGTTTTTAATATTCTTTGAATTTTTTTTTCAAAAATTCAAAAGATCAAGCTATCAAGACTAGTTAGTAGTTTCTAGATAGTATAAAGAACTACTAGGGGAACAACCTCAAAACACCCTTTCTTGCCCTCAAATCTCCCCTCATAGAACTTAGGGCTGATTTTCAAGAAAATAAAATTAGCTATGAAGTGGTGTATTTAGATGTAGGAGAAAAGTGACAAATGAATTTTCAAAAATTGCCAAAGTGTGGTCTAGTAGTAAAGAATGAAAGAGTCATCAAATGGGAAATTTTGGCCAATGAGGTGGAAGCATGTTTTTTTATTACCTCTTCTTGGTTTGAATTTAGTGACAACCATTAGAATAGGAAACTTGCACTCAAATTTGAGCAATTTTTTAAGTTTTTTTTTTTCCTATTGTGTATGTTTTCTTGTGTACTTTCACTCTACTAATAGCAATCCTAAATTTTGGCTTCAAATTTGTGACAATTCTTCCATTTTATCTCATAATTATTGAGATTTGACAATAAAGTAGTCTCTATTGCAAGACCATTTTCCCACTCATTATTGGTCTTAAAAATACACCTTGTTTCTATGCATCTGGAACTTGGTCATCTTGAAAATGAGCATAGGTTGTCAAGTTTCTAAAATGTTATGTGTCTTAGAGAGCCAATAAAGGTACAATTTGAGCTGTATTAAAACGTTGATATCCTTATAATATCCTTCACTTTTATGTTATAATCTCCAAATCTATAACTTGGATTGAAACCACATTTTGTAGAGATGATAATTATGTGACTTTCTACAAGATCCTATGGTTAATTTTACTTTAAAATGACTCATCCTAATTTGAGCTTCAATTCTTTGCAACTTACAACATTAACATCTTGAAAATGGCCCAAAAATTTAGGGGTTAAGCAATTGAGCGAATCTATGATACAAGTATGTTGAGTGAAAAATTTCTCTTGTATGCAAAGGTAGATTTTAGAATGACTCTATAACCTTTCAAATTTTTTATTTTCAAAACAAAATTACCATAGATTTTCTCAATGAAATTTTTTCTATCTTATATTGGTTACATATGTCATCTTATTTCTAACCAAGGGTTGATTGAAAAATCAAGAATCTTTATAGCCAATCATAATACACTATAATCATGCTACAATTGATTGCATTCTTATCTCCATATGTATTGAAATGCCCCACCCTTTGATGCAAATGTGGAAAACCAATTGAGAATAGGTGATCTACCTTAACTTCTAAAGGACCAAGGCCATTTTTCTTGACAAAAACCTCTCAAAACTGCCATTTCTATTGCATTCATCCAAGAATTTTTTTTTTTTTTTTTTTTTGATGAATCTAACCATAGGATCTTGTACCTAACTTTACTGAGATCATGTGGTAAAAATTTCATGAAGTGTGACTATATAGATTGGAAGATATGAGCATTCAAAGTTGGAAATACAAGTCTTTTGAATTGTGGTCTGTAATTTCAGATGGCTTTGACCGCCATTTGTAAAAGAAAATTGCACTGTAGAACTCAAATTTTTAACTTTTTTTGTGTTAAAAAATTGAATTGAGAGTCTAGGAAAAAGAATTCACACAAAAAACACTTGATTTTTATTCTTTAAGAAATTGTTAAGTAGACGTAGGTCCAAGATTCAAAGAAAAATGGTTAATAACTCTAAGATGGGATTGAAATACAATAATCCCAATGGTAAGATTGTTCTAGCAAGTAAACATAACCTTGTGTAACAATTTTTTTTTTAAATTGTGAAAATTGTATTCATAAATAAATCCTACAAGTTATTTTTTCAAGAAGATGTTTAGATTGCTTGAAAAACAAATTTATCTATAAATTTTCATTATAAGTCCAAATAGAATGAACCAAAGCTTCACATGTAGGCAAAATTATATTATTTTAGAAAAAATTAAATTAAATTTTGACTTTTTACCAAAAAAATTCTACCCATTGAATGTAAATTTGGGCTTTTAATGGTATAACTTTTGCTCCTGGTCACCAATTAAAATAAAAATTACATTTTTACAAAGCCAATCAATTTTTCTATCTTGTGAGAAAGTTTCAAAAGGTTTCACTAAAACTGAAGTCATAGGAACCTATCCAAAATCCATTTTGTCTCCCGAGGGGACAATAGTCCTTTAAGAGTTAACTCATTAGATGTTTTTTCTTTTGTTTAGGAGGTTGCAAGTTCCTGACTATGGAAACATTGGAGAACTCTGCCACATATGCCATCTGACATAGTTGAGAGACTACCATGTTAGATACTAATAGTAAATTTTCTTTTGAATTAAAAAAATAAAAGTAATATTATTATTATTTTTAATCCTGAATGATCACAACATTGAGAATGGGCTTGAAACAGTCTCCTAATCCCTCAAAAAACATCTAATGAATTGTGCTTGTAAGTCACAATTTTTTTCCAATTAGTGGCTATATTTTGTAAAAAAAATTCATTTGACGGGGATGAAATCAACCTGATTACTACTATATTTGAAAACAAATAGTCAAATATTACCTAAGTATCACCTAATTTTGATATAGATGTCACTGAATATCACATGAATATTGAAGAAATAGTTGGCTACTTCTCCAAAGTGGATCTGTTCATTTCCATCAATTCCCCTTGGTTTGTAATTTTTCCAATCAAGTTGAAAATTGCCGACAATTAAGGGATTTATGAACTCTAGGGTGCGTTGACATTGAAAGATTCATAGTCATCTTAATTCCTAAGTGCTCCAACATCCATATTCTTCATGATGAAAAATGTACTTCAAGCCCATATTTTGTTCAAATAATTTTACATTCATCTATGGCAATTCTTGAATCTTTAAAAAATGCCCTCTCTTTGTATGACCAATCTAATGAAATTGATAGAAATAATATATTTGAATGAAAATATAAGCAAAAATGTGCAAAAATCCAAAAAACTTGTATATTAAAGGATTAATTTTGAAAAGGATGTAAGAGCCTATATTATAATATTGATAAAAGATGGAGATTGCACATAGAAATAATGAAGATATTTTAATGTTTTAAAGGTTGAAAAATTCCTACTCACAATGAGTGTAGTCTTGTTGGATGGTAATAACCCCTTTGTGGTGGTTGAAAATACTTGCATTATTATATGAAATAAATGTGTTAGATTAAATTTGGAAGTGATCATTAGTTGGATGATTTTGACAATCAACTCATAGTCTATTATTTAAATTGTTCAAATAAATCCTAATTCAACTTCATTGAATTACTATGTTAACTCACTTTGGAAACTCATTGATGTGACATTTAGTGTTGGAAAATATGTTTTTTCATTCATTTTCTACACAAAGCTTCTTGTTTTTTTCCTAAAAATCATGTATGTCTTTTAGTATATTCTAAATTTAACATTTTAGAATATACTAAATTTGACTTGGTTCTAGAAGAAATTGGCCTGAATTCAATATCCAACATTTTCTACTTCAAATTATCTAAAATTTATAAATGATGTATTATAGCATTGGTGATTGACTTCTTTTAGTCCCTTTAGTAAGGTCCACACTTTACCAATTTAGTTCCTTTAAATTTAAAAATCACATAAAATTCATTTATTGGTAGAATGTCTTCATTTTGCTTTGACTGCTTGTAAATGGCTTCTCTCAAAGTTTCCAATCTTTGAAAAATTATGAGAGTTGACAAAGTGCTTTTCCCAAGGCACCTAAAAAGTAGCTTCTCCGTAACAAATTTAGGTGGTAAATAGGCTGGTCTACCTTATAGCTAGGAAAAGATGGGATGACCTAAGTTTCTTGACCCCTATAAGTTAAGGATACTTTATTCCATATTCCTTGTTCATGAACAATGGTTGAACAATGGAATGCAACCCATGTTTAACTTACATGGGACACATTCTATAGTGACCGCACTCGAGAAAATCAGGAACTTGTAAGGTGCATACAACAATCATTATATATGGTAACCGCAATACTGTAGTAACCTTTACTCAAAAACCATCTCCCTGTTCCATGCGTGTTCTAAATACATTAAAAATTAAAAAATGAAGATTTAAGAAAAATCAGCCAAATCCCAATGATCTCTACCCATTAAAAAAACCCATTTTCATCGAATTCCAGTATCCCATCATGATTGCATCCAAACAGCAAGCACACAGTTTCAAAAAAAACACCCAGAAAACAGCAAGCACACGCCAACAACAGTAAATTGCAGTACCAACAGGAGCTTGGATTGAGATGAAGAGGCTTCCCAGAATTGTTGAATCCACAAAAGACGCCCAATTGGCGGTCCCAAGGGCAGGGGTGGATCAAATACATTGCAACTTGCAGGAAGAAGAAAATGGCATTATGGCAAGTCACATTATATATACATATTTTTAAATTAATTTGTAAAAAATACACAGAAAATGGAAAGTCACAACTCTGCCACACTACAAACCCACTTCTTAATTTTTTACAAATGCTACAACACTCGTGTTCAGAACGCAAGCTCCTTCTAAGAAACTTCCGCACCTTGAAAATCATCCATCCGAGACGAATTCATCCATCCGTCCACCACCAAAACTAGACTCTCCGCCTCCACTCATTGGCCCCGAAAATAGAAATTTCACGCCATGTAGGAGGCCGGGTAGGAAACTTGGCAGGCAGATAGGTTTCTGGGTAGGTACCTAGCCGGTGGTAACGAGGTGGTCGGTAGGAACGAGATCGGTCGCTCTTCTTTCGGCGCCTTGTTCCTCTTCATCATCATCTTCTTCTTCTTCTCCATCCTTGGCGAGCTTGCTGAACATTGCTTGCCTGCATTTTTCTGAAGCCGCTCCTCTACTACCTTTGCTTCACGCTCTCGTGAACTGTTTGCATTCCTTTCTATTGCCGCAGTTGTGCTTTTGCCGAGGCAACCAACCGTTGACGTTGTTTGTGGTGTCAGTGCAAGCTCACGTTTTGTAGGAGGCAGTCGGGGAGGGAGGAACTTGGTAAGGCGGGAGAGAAGTGACGCGTTTTTAATTGTGGTGTTCTTTCTTTGGGGGTTTGTGGTAGCCGAAGTTGAGTCGTGTTGTTGATTGAGTTGCGGCGCCGCTGTGGTTCGCGTCTTGAGAGGATTTGAGCGTTTTTTAAGGCAGCGGCAGGGACTACGGGTGGGGGTCTGAACCGTTTGATGTGACATCGCTTGGTGCTTCGTTTCCAGTGTCGGGCGGTTTCGTGGGGATCTTGGAGCTTGGAATTGCAGTTGGAGTGGTTGACGGTTCTGTTGCAGTGGACAATAGTTGCAAAGGCTTCAGGTGAGTTGTGTTGTGATTTTTTTTTTTTTTGGGGGTGGGGGTGGGGGTGGGGCGGGGGAGTAATGAGTGGCTGGTTTGGTTTTGTGGCGAAATGAATTGCAGGGGTTACAGATCGTTTCTTGAATCATAGTCGAGATTTGCATTATTCTTGTTGTGTAGTAGAGTACAGGGTCTGCGAATTTCAATGTATTGGGCGATCACACACGTTATGAAGGGTTATATCTCGCGACGGGAGTAGCAGTCTGTTATTGTTGATGAATGTTGTTCTTTTTGTTTGATTTGGTTCGCCGTGATTAGACATCACTGATTTCGGAATCACGCGGAATGAAGAGATCTGAAAGCGTATTGGATTAGTAGGAATTGGAAGGTTTCGTGAAGATACGCTTTGGTCCGTATTGCCGCCTCATTCCCGGACCAATATCAGGGGATCAGTGTTGCTCTGTCTTTCACGGTACCACCAGGTTTTGTACACGGGCTATGGCAGTATGCAACTTTGTTTGCGAGGCAGTCTGTTAAAGCACCTGGCTGCACCGTTTCATGTTTCGTTTAAGTCTACGATCGTTGTAGGAAATCGACGATGGCGCCCTTTCTAGACATGTATAATTGTTTCCTTCTCTTGCGACATCTAGTAGAGTCCGCCACCCTTGAATGTAGAGAAGAATTTTTTATAGCTCAATTGTGGTCACACACATGTGCATCTTTGTGATTGCTTACATTACTGATCTTTTCTTCTCTCTTTGCAGACCCCTTGATGGTGACATAACCAGACACATTATTACAAGTCCAGCTGCACTGTATTCCTCCATGAAGGCCCAGCACCAACAGCACATCTTCATCCGCAACGTTGGATTTCACGAACGTTGGCTTCCGGAGGAGCTATGCTCTCAATAGCCTCTGCAATTCCCTCCCCTCACTCGTACGGACGTGCTCCTCATCACAGCATTCTGTAGTGTTCCTCACTTGACTGAGGCGTGTGTTCTGAGATTGTTTTTTTTCAAGCTCACTCGCCACCATGCCGAACAAAATGCAGAAAGCTCTGCAGAAGATTCAGAAGAGCCTCTCCAGCTCCAGCTTGACTTACCAGAGCGTGCCGCACCACCACGATGCCAAGTCCCCTAAAACTGGAGGCTCGGTCAGGCATGGGAATGGCGGCTCCGTGAGGAATGGATGTGCCTTTAGCAGGTCCGGCCGTCTGGCAGTGGCGGATCTTCGTGATTCCGATGATGAGAGTGACGACTCGGCCCCTGACGACGTTCCTGAGGGGTACCTGGTGGTGTATGTGGGGGAGGAGCGGTGCCGGTTTGTCATCAAGGCCAAGTACTTGAGTTACCCGGTTTTCAAGGCGTTGCTGAACAAGTCGGCGGAGGAGTACGGGTACGAGCACAAGGGAGGGTTGGAGATTGCGTGTGAAGTGGTCTTCTTTGAGCATCTACTGTATCTCATTGAGACCAACGATCCTTCACTCTCCAGCATGGAGATCGATGAACTCGCAGGCTACTATGCCTACTAGGTATCTGACCAAGGCCTGCACGAGGCTGGTTCAATTGGCAGGCTTAAGCATGTGCAATTTATCCAAGATGATGACGAATTTTTTTTTTGGTTAGTGTAGTTTCAACTGTGACCCTGCTTTATAGGCCAGAGGTCAGAACCACTTGCAGTAGAACCACTTCGTTGGTGTTCTGATTGCGCTTGTCAGAGTTTTATTTCATTTTTGTGAGCTACTTCTCCTGTACCCATTTGATTCTTGGAATTTCAAGGGCATCTTGGATTTCGTTATTCTTACGGCTTACCCATTCGAAAAGCAACCAAACAAGATCTTGTAACTGCCATTTCTGATCAACTGTTGTTCAGACGACCTTTTTCTCATAACCTTTGCTATAGTGTCTTCACTGATTACTGTGCCAAGTCTTCCTTCAACCCACGAGCCATGTCATTAAAAAATGGAGAATGTTAAGCTTAGTCTGCAGCGCGCTTTTCTACTGCAGAAACGTTGTATTATTCACGGTCAATTAGGCTCCAAATAGTGGCAAGAGTCTGGGGTCGCTGCATTGTACTGTAGGAATGTCTAAGCACCTTTCTTTTTTTTCTTTTTTTTTCTTTTTAAACAAATGATTCTAAGTACCTTCTGTCACGTTCAGTTGTCCCCAGCTTGGTGGTAACACAATCCTATAAAATAATTCTCCATCATTACTACGTTCCGTGCATAATTAATCAGGCGAGAATATCTGCTTATCGACTGGTCTTGTTGAATTCTGCGGTCCAATTCCGCCACCAAAAAGAATGTTGGTAAATTGATTGGGAGACCTCAAACTAGAAAGAGTTGAAGAGGTCACCAAAGAGTGATATATTTAAAATTCCTGATTTAGCGTTTAAGGTGAGCAGAAGGTTGTCTTCAACTCTTGCTTCAAGAAACCCATTTTAAGCTTAATTATCAGTCAAGATTTTCTAATCAACTAGATCTGCTGAAGATAGTTCGATAAGCAGTGTATAACCGCACGAACTTATTCCATCCCAAGTTCACATCTTCCTCCCTCCAGAACAGGTTGCTTATAGTTTTTAAGCCTCGAGCAGTATTTTTAGTTAAAGTTTTGGATTTATTGACTTGCTTTGGTGCAATCAAACTTGGTGAGCCCTAAAGTGTCCATTGTTTCCCACAACAATTATACAATTGCCCAAACCAGAGGACAGTCATGGGTTCTTGCAACACAATCGAGACCATGCATGTCTATTCTTTCACAATCATCTCCTCTGACTTGCAGCCAGTGACTCCAGAACCCATCAATAATGCATCCAGCACCTGTGAACTGCATCCCAATCTGCAACACAGAATCCATGCCACAACCGAAAACTCCACAGCTCTGCAGCTGAACATTATTTACCAATTTGGAGATTGTTGTCAACGGAGAATGACACACGTACTCTGCACAGAGACAATGCAGCATGCAATTGTCACAATTAAGAAGCGTAGCAGACTTGCAACCTCTGATCGGGAAGTCGTGACTCATGAGAGTTGAGTGTTGGATTGGTGATTGTCACATGTGTGGCTGGACTGAAGAAGCCCCACTAGAACCTCAAGCGTTGTCATTCATACGAAAGCATCGTCGCATAATCTCGAAGCCTTCAGATTCGATACGCAACCTTGTCACTCTCTCGCTGTCTGGGTCATAAAAATCCGCCTCCTTGTATGTGAGCTAATTAATAATCTGAAAAGCGCAAATCGGAACATTCAAAGATTCAATGGCATTATTTATTGTCTGATATTCTTCTAGTTCTGAAGGATGTTAAAATCGCTCCAAAGAAGCTCTGCCCAGCCAGAGTGCTCACTGCTCAGGTAACGATGGCCACAGGAGTCAGTTGTCCTGATCTCAGAAATGACAGTCTTGCTCTCTGATCAAATCTGGGCCTTCGTCATGGCATCATTTTTTCAGAGTTCTTCACGTCAGTGGGAAGGGCTCAATTAGGCGAGCCAGAAATGCTCAGACAAAAAGCTGCCATCAACCCTTTATGCACTGAGAAACCCAAATTGGGCCTCACGTTTCTAGAGCAAATTTGGAAGAGTTTACATGAGGATTTGTATTTATTTTAACATTTATTAATCTTAAACTAATGTATACAATGTTGTTCACTCAAGCTAATGATATAATAACATTTCCCATTTAAATTATACTTTCTACAGTATGATCAATCAAGATCTGCAAAAAAAAAACATGAATTCTTCATACGTAAAGGGTTAAGGTAAGCTTAGTTAGGCCTACTTAACATGGAAATCAAAGGTTATGCCTCAGTTGAATGAAAGCCTCCTCCACGTAGTCCTAAAGTGCCGTAGTCAGATTACAGACACTGTACTGTACTTGCAGACACCGTACTTGCAACCGTTTTATGAATGAAGAGTGAGTGATCGTGCTTTCTCTGCAGCCAGAAATGACCGACTTCTACTTCAACTACCGCATATTTACCTCTCATGACGTTTATCTGAAAGTCTGTTTTTCACCGAAAGTGGATGGCTGATGCCTATCCACCGTCAGTTTCGGAAATAACTAGAGAAAATTCGGAACATGTCCAAAATTTTAAAAATTGTGGAGCTATTTTTTGAAAATCTGAAAATTTTCATTGTTGTCAATTTTGAATATCCAAAAATTATTCTTGAGAAAATTTAGAAAAAGTAACACATTTACACTCAAATAGAAAAAATTAATCCAAAATTGGGAGTGTTGAAAAAGTAGGAAAAACATAGTAGAGCGATTGCAGGAAAAACTTGTCCTATTTTCTGTCACACCTAGTGTGCTGATTTGTTTTTTGGCCATAACTTCTATGTTTTGGCTCCAAATGACTCAAGATTTATAGGGAAGATACTCACAGGTACCATACACATTCTGTAATTTTTCATAATTTTCAAAAGTATCTTGATTTCAAAATAGTACTAGTGATTGAATGTCACACTTGGTAGTTTAGGGGTTTTTAGTCACTAAGGAGTACCTTTTTTTTAATGATTTTGAGATGAAATTTGGATGAGATGGTCTTCTAGTAGACTTACAACTTTCCATGTGAGGGATTTTGAAAAAAGTTATTTTTATGTCGTGTGGAAGTCCACAAAGTGAGCTTCCTTCTGGTTGCATTTTTAAACATATAAAGTATTATTGTAGTGATTTTTTTGATGAATGACCATCTCCATAGAGTTGCTGCAAATGGTCACTCTTTATTTTTTGTATTTACCTATTTTTACTAATTTTCCCGAATTAAAACATGAAGATATGTATTTTCTTGAGGTTTGGCGCTTTTTAAGTTCTCCTACTTAGAGAATTTTTCTATCAATTTCCTTTCATGAAAACCTTCATCTTAGAAGTGTATACATTATTCATATTATTCATATTTTTTTCAAATTAATTTTCTAATTTTAAAGCACTCCAAAAAAAGTCACGAGTATTATAGTAAAACGCAACAAATAGGACAAGTGTTTCTTGCAATCACCCAGTACCAAAATCCAAGAAAACGAAAGCAAATTGCTGAACTATCAAAATTCTAAAATTAAAATATTTCAACAATAAGCTACCAAATCTGATCGGCATGTACAGTGGTCCTTTGTAACATTTCCACATGCTTCTTTGAGTTTAACCTTGCAACGTTGTTGCGGACACTAAGTGTCCAATGGATGTATTATCAAGAATCCTTTTTTGTAATTTAGAAGTGCAAATGTTCATCCTTCTAATCTTGTGTGAGGTCTTGCATATTTAGTAGTTTGACCTTGAACAAGTGCTCATGGGTTTTTGAGCAAATGATTCACACGGTACCCACAAAAGGATGGGCTGTTCAAACATAGCAAGCACAACGTGCAAAATGAAACTAAATGATCCTTCAAATCGCAAAAGCAGCAAGTCTAAATGTCTGAATTGTCTCAAAACGGGTTTTAGATGTAATAAACATACGCTACAAAGATGTAAGAACTAATGTATCAGACAATCAGAGGCTGTACCCAAGAGGGTTATGAGACGTAATCCTACCCTCTCGACTAAATTAGGAGTGGCAGTTCCTGGAGATCAACAATTCTTTGAGAGCCACCGGGAGGCATGCGGTTACAACTGTAGACATATTTAAACCAAGACGAATGTGGGCTACGAACGAGCACACTTAAAGGTCAGGTTCACCAAGATCAATAAGTTGGAACTGAAAACAGAAACCAAAAGTCTCGTGATACGTATATGAAGGAAAAGATCAAGCTTCTCAATTAGTTGTCCAAAACAAGATTTCATACACAGAGCACCTCCATCTAGAAGCATCAAGAGAATGTGCAGGAAACTTAAGTAAATCCCAAAGCTGGGAGTGAATAGTTTGTGCTACTATCTAAGTAGCAATTCCTTTCACGAGATACAGACCAAGTCTGCAAAAACATGCAACAAGGCATACCCCTTGGATGAGGGTCCATCATGCACTTCGAATTTATAATTGCTAGCAAGGATTGTCCTTTCCTGTGTAGAGAAAGGGACCAGATCCCCATTGGAACTAAGTATCTTCATCATTGTCTCTATCAAAATTGTGAAGCACAGCGGTAGGAAGCGCCGAGTCCATCCGGAATTCTAAACACTCTGCATCTAGTACTAGATTCTGTTCTACTGAAAAGCAGAAGAGCTACTTTGTAAAAAAAACAAAAAAATTCTTACGGAAAGGCGCTCGCTGTAAAGAGGTCCATCATCTCCGGAAGTCTATTCAGAAACAAAATTGAGTTGCCGTTTGGACCAGGTTGCGAGTCCCGTGGGTAAAGCAAGCTCGGAAGCAAGCCTGTTTAGGGACAACGCAAGAGCAGCAGGAGCCACGCTCAAGGAACGAGCAAACAGAAACACAATGGATGGAATGAGGAAGAACAAAAATCTATCGCGTTTGCGAAACGCTCAATGAACTGCGGCTCTCGTTTGAACGTCGTCGGCTCCAACTGGTTCTCAGCAACGTTGGTGATGGATCAGCCAACTCCTGAGCAGGATTACGCCTGCAAAAAGTTCCTAAGTACGCTTCCTGTTTTTTCCTTCACTGTCTGACTGTGGTACATACTGCAAGAGCCAGGCGGAATGTTTCTTCTTCTCTGCCAGACCGAGTCTCCGAGAGCAAACATCCTCAAACCCCCTCGACGAGGACAAAGAGACTTTTATCTCCCCAGAAGATGCAGTCACGCGTGCAGTACGCTTCAAGGATAAACGCCTACTTACTCCTAAGTTCTAGCTTGAGATACATTGTTATTCTAATCAGAGCTATCATCATGCCCGCTAATCTCAATGTCGTCCACAAACTCCGAGGTAGCACCTTGCAGCCACCACAGCAGGTGCTCGAAAACACCCGGAGTACAAGCGATGCGCAGGCCTCCGTCACAGCAGAAACCAAACTCTTCTTCGGACTTCGCTAACAACGCTCGAAAGACTCTGTTCGTGAGATACGAAGTCGAGATGACGAACCTCTGCTGCTCCTTGCCGACATAAACCGCGAGGCAACCACTTGGGACATCAGCGGGAGCACATGCGGAGTCCGTGTCGCTGTCATAGCTATGGAGATCCGCCATGCTTCCCCATGAGCGCCCTGAGTTGATTCCGAGAGAAGAGGAATCAAACGAGTTCGAAGTCGCGCTAGAGTGCCGAGAGAAAGATGGCTTCTGGCTCGTAGGTGAGATTTGGAGCACCTTCTTCAAGAATTTGGTAAGCTTCTTTGACGCAGCCATTGTTGTGATCGAGAGTAAAAATATCTCACAGTGCCTTACTTCGTGCAAAATCCGCTTAAAAGAACGTATGAAATTGCTCGTCCGATGCTATTGTCGAAAAGAAAGCATCACAACCTGGAAGAGGTAAATTCCGCAGGTCCAAAGTCGAGGGGCGTTGTCCCAGCCTCCACGCAGGAACTCCTTTTTGGCAGAAACTATGACTGAAGCACAGGCAGAAGAGAGAATTCAAGAAGTTAAGACAGTGCTCGACTGGAGAACAAAGACACAAAGCTCATAAAATCATTCTGATCTCGCGTAAAGACATAAGCTCAAGCTTACAATGCATCCGAAGCTTTTCACAAACACACAGAAAATCAAGAAAGCTGCAAGAGGCAATAGAAACTAATGGCGTCTTCAAATGGACGCCTTGAGGTCATATAAGGGTAGGCCATTTCCTCTCAAGGCGTGTTGTGCGAAGGCACCTGAGGGATATGGGGACCACAAGGAATAAAAAAAAAATCCAAAAACCAAGACACGAAAACATGCATTCTCTGACCAGCCAACTTGCCTAAGTAGGACCTACAGAAAAGCGAACAAACACCGAATTTCCACATAAACGGTCATACGTCAGCAGTGTAGACGACTCTTCCAACCGCTACACTGTAGAGCTTCCCTCAACCAATCGCCCTACCGCAACACCTAGAAGCAAGGAGCGCGCGCGGCGAACCCGGAGAAATACAATCCCTAAGCTTCCGGCACCACACTCCCTCTCCTCTATCTTCACAAATTCTCCCCCACAGAAATAAGTAAATCAATTTCTTCTAAAACTCTCTCAAGACTCTTCCTTCTCACTCGACCTGACCCTGGTCGCTCCGTCGACTCACAACCAATGCACATAGATAGTATTAGTTAAGGCATTTACCAAGGGCATGTCAACAGAAAATCCGGCGAATTCAGCAGCTTGTTGAAGAGAAACTGAAGAGACTCCGTCCTCGGTGCTCCGGATTCCAATCAACGCGCGAATTGACTTGTTGGAAGCGCACTCTTACATGCAATCTCTACAGTAGAAATGTGTCAGCCGTGAAAGCAGGAGAAGCAGGCTGGCAGCTATGGGAATGGAAAATTTGCAAACGACAACTGAACGGAAGCAAGGTTGGAAGTGCAAGGCTCGGATGAATGAGTGTGGTGCGAAAGGAAGACGCAGGCTACATAAATACAGCATGGTTTCTCCTCATCTTCCCAGTCTGTAGATTTCGTCCCCATGTTCACGAGGCGGAGATTTCGGATGAGGACCTCGAACTTTTGTTCCCATTGGCATTTGCAAAATGCAGAGTAAGTTTTGGATAGTCTGGGGTAAAAGTTTAAAAAAAACCTCTTTCGTGCCGTGATTAGGGTATGCTGTACACCTCTGAAACTTTAACCCCTAAATGCCCAAGGCACCCAAAAGTGGTGTCGAAGAAACTTTGAAGTTAAATAAAACCTTACCAAATTTTTATTTTTAGTAGTTTATATTTTTGGAAGATTCTTTTTGAAGTCTAGTTTTAGCATCAATAATCCGATTCTAAAAATGAATGATTATGATTTTTCTATTCAAGATAGTGCAAGGGTACCCATTGCAATCTTGACAATCCATAGTGTTAAGGACTCTTTTAAATGAGCCTCAAATACACTAGATCTTAGAGAGAAAATCACACTAAAAATTAATTTAAAAGAATTGTAGAGTAGATTTTGAGAAGCCACAAATTGATTAGGGTTATGCTTGTTAGGCCCTTCAAACTCATATTTTTTTGGTGACCAACTTTTTAGGTTTGACATGCAAAAAGAGAGTTCAAAGATTTTCATAGTTTTTACACCCTCATGATCAAACATTATAATCTTTCAATCCATAAGTGATGTTGTTGTGTTTTCTTTTCCTATGTCATCTCTAACATGTCTACTTTGAATTTGTACGGTTACAATTCAAAAAAATTTGATTCAACTTATCAAAATGTTGGATTCTTGTTCAATTTAGAGCAAATTCCAAGGAGCTGAAAACAGGCCTTGGGCAAATATTTAGGGGTCAATTTGAGGTCTCCAATGAGCTGAAAACAGGCCTTGGGCAAATATTTAGGGGTCAATTTGAGGTCTCCAATTGCAAATAAGAATTCAGAATTTGCAAAAGAAATTATTTGTAAAAAATAACAAATTCCTGCGTTTTTCCCTCGAGATATCTCCACCTTGCTGGGCCCCCTTTAAACGGTGAATTTTGTGTGTCCACCTGTGCGAAACTCTATGGATTTTTCGGGTTTTCCTTTGAAGTTTGGTATTCAAGCTAAATTACTTGTTGTACATCAAGTGTACGGGCCGTGGTATTCATGTATGTGGGGATTGGGATTGCCAAGTGTTGTTCCAGCATTAGTTGGAGGGGTACAATTTCCTTTTTGCCAAGTCTCCATCATTCGGTGCATATATCTCCTTGCAAAAGAGGTGCCTGGGTCTTCAATTAAAGTGGACAGGTTCCGGGCTTCGTGGATGGCCAGGTCTATTGCAACTCACCTTTTTAAAAATCTACGCCAAGGCCGGGGCCTATTGTTATTTCGATGGTTAGCGAAACTCGCGAAACTCTGTGGAAATGGCATGACATCATGACCCAATTCATGACTGCTATGTGCAGGGGTGCAATGTGTCTGATCTGGGGGCTCTCCGGGTAACTTGTGGTGGTGTAAAAATATCCCGGTCAAGATTCGTGCAAGGGCATTTGTTGCTATTTGCGAAAGAACTCCATGACTTTGGAGCATTTTGTTTACCAACGACACACGGATCTGTTTTGGCATCCTTGAAAATGGGCCCTGCCGTACAAAGAAAATTGTACGTCTTACTAGTTGGAACTGGAGAGAACATGGTCAATACGTGGCAACTGAAGAAACCCCAATACGTGTCCCTTGTGTAATTTAGCATTGGCTTTGTCTCCCTAGTTGTTTGATACGCGGTTATTTTTCTCCAGAGCTGTGCCCTTGGCTTTGCACCATTTGTTCTTGGTTTTCTTGGAATAAACTTTGGAATTAAAAAAATTATAAGAAAAAAATTTCATTTCAAAAATCATGTCTTCTTGATGACTCTTTGAGCAGCCATCTTCAATCCTTGAATTAACTCATAAGTCCCTTTCAGGGTTCTAGCCAAGCATAATATCTTCCCGGCATGGGGAAGCCCATCACCTAGTTATACAATGTTACAATGTTCTGAAGGTCTTGAAACTTTGCATGAGTTTCTGCAACTTCTGCTCTAGACTTTTGTGCAAACTGGACAGCAAAGGCCTCGTCTTGATGCATTTCAATTTTGTGTTGGTGCCACAGAAATTTTATACCTAAACCATTACAGGAATTTGAGAGGTATTGGTACAACATTCGGAAGATTGGCATTGGCATTATGTAAAGTTTGTGTTCAAGTGCAAAACAAGTAAACAACCATCAGTTTTGTACATGTGTCAATGACCAAAACACACAAAATGAGAAATTGAAGTTTGACCTTATGGTTAGGGTTTAGGTGGGTTAGGACTCTCTGACGAGGTTTTTGATTGATACAGCTCTCCAACTGGGAAGCACAGGGACTGTGAAGGACAGCTTTGTGTCCTCGTAAGTACTACTTGACCATACTAGGTGTACAGTCCGCTCTTTGCCTGACCAGGGAAGGAAAGGCATGCCTCCAAGCAGCCCTTGCCATTTGCATGATCCAAACATTCCATGATTTCCATCCCTTGCAATGAAACTCTGTTTCATTTGTGTCTTAACCCCTAAGGTAGGTACACCCAAAAGCGCCACTTATTCATACTGAGCCTAGTTCCTACTATTAATGAGTTCAAATTTTTATGTAGTCTTGCTGGCAAGTGAAAGCATGTTCCAACGCACCAAAGAACGCAGGATTTGGATAGCATTTGCAAAAGTTATTAACAGTCAAAGTTTGTTTCTGAAAGCGCCATCTATAGTCTGTGAACATGACTGATTTCGGAAATGTATGTGCACTATAGATGGCGCTTTTAGGAATAGGGCGCTTTAGGGTGTACCCACCTTAAATGCCCAAGGGGCAGGGAGAACTGACCCCCTCACTTGGCCACTTGGATAAAATGCTGTAATTTTTTTTTTTCACACAATTTTTTTTTCAAATTTTGAATTCATATTTGCGATCAGAGACCCCAAATTAGCTAGCACGTGAAGGAAGTAGGGGTGATCATGGTCCAAACTAGGGGGCTTTTTGTTTTAATTGCACCTCTTGTAAAACATGGTAAGGCCGAGCAAGGGGGCCAATCCACCCGGATCATGCCCAAGGCACCCGGAAGTGGTGTCAAAGAAACTTTGAAGTTAAATAAAACCTTACCAAATTTCTATTTTTAGTAGTCTATATTTTTAGAATATTCTTTTTGAAGTCTAGTTTTAGCATCAATAATCCAATTTTGAATATGAATGATTATGATTTTTCTATTCAAGATTTAGTGCAAGGGTACCCATTGCAATCTTGACATTCTGTAGTGTTAAGGACTTTTGGAAATGAGCCTCAAATACACTAGATCTTAGAGAAAAAAATCACACTAAAAATTCATTTAAAAAAATTGTAGAGTAGATTTTGAGAAGCCATAAATTGATTGGGGTTATGCTTATTAGGCCCTTCAACCTCATATTTTTTTGGTGACTAACTTTTTAGATTTGACATGCTAAAAGAGAGCTCAAAGATTTTCATAGTTTTTACACCCTCACGATCAAACATAATAATCTTTCAATCCATAAGTGATATTGTTGTGTTTTCTTTTCCTATGTCATCTCTAACATGTCTATTTTGAATTTGTACGGTTACAATTCAAAAAAATTGATTCAACTTATCAAAATATTGGATTTTTGTTCAATTTAGAGCAAATTCCAAGAAGCTGAAAACAAGCCTTGGACATTTAGGGGTTAATTTTTTTATAATTAAAAATTAAAAATTAAAAAATTCCATCCCATCCACTCATTTACAAGAATGGAAGAAATATATTAGAATCATCCTAAGATCATTTCTTGTGTTTTGCTTCCACATCCTCAAAGTACAAAAACTTATATCCTCATAGAACAATTGTACCCATACAACTCAAATTGTCCATCAAATCAATCATTCTAGTCACGTAATAACATATATATTAGTTTAAGTATGAAAATGAGTTGATACCTTGTTACATCTTTTGTTGTTTTTATAGAGCTAATCCTATTGTATTCCAGGGGGGAAACATTGATGAGGTAAAAAAATAGGATAAATTTAATTTGTTGAAGATAAAGTTTAGAAATTCATTAGATATACCATAGCATTGAAAATATGCCACTTATATGATTATATATAAAATAGGGTGCTTAAAAATCCTTCATTTTAGAAAAAAATAGGAAAAAAAAATATGATTGTTAAATTTGGATCCCTTCAAAAGCATTAAGTAGGTCATTAAATAATAGTAGGGTACCAAGGATGGATGAAAAATTGTGCACTTTCTATTTACTTTTCAAATGCAATGCGTGTTGACTATGGAAGAAAATACCTTAGTAGTTTTTATAGGCAAAGAGGCTATTTGGTGTTGCCAACAATATTTGCGTGTTGGAGAACTCAAAATTCAATAAGTAGTTGGTTTTTTTGCATCTATCTACGATCCTTATAGAAGTTGTTGCCATCTATTATCATTTTGTGAATTCAAGATTGAGTATAAAACTAATCTAAATTCTTTTATGTAAAAATAAGGAGGCAAAAAATACTTGTAAATACATAAATATCCCCCAATAAAATATCCCATTATAACATGTGATATGTAAATGTATAGGGGTGAAAACCCTCCAAGACTATATTAACCTCTAAAGGACCAAACTACATTTTAGGGCAATATAGAAATTTTAGGTAGGTACTTATGACTAAAGATTCTATCATTTTTCTTTGAAATTTTGATACAAAATTTTTCAAAGGAGTAACTTTCAGGCCCAACAATCTTCATAATTTTTAACTACATGGTTAAAAAGTTATTGTATAATATGTAATTTTCAATATTTAGTGGGTAGCATCAACAATCCCAAAAAATTCTAAAAGAATCATTTTTTTGAGAAATAAAAACTTGAAATTGGTTTTCTAGATTTATAGTAATATACACATGGAATCTTTTAATCATTCCATTTGGATTAATGAAACAAAAGTAATAGGGACTATTAGTTTGGAGGCAATTATGAATTTGCTACTCTAAAATGAACTTAAAAGTCATTTGTTCAACTCAAGTTTTAAGTATTTTTGGAATGAAATAAAAACATTGAGTGTAGATTGTTTATTACAACATGACAACCATTGGGATTGGCATTTAGTATAATAAATTATTAACGATTTAGTATTTTGAATCATTTTCTACTTTTATGTTCTTGATATTTTTTTCCTATGTGTTGTGCAATTCCAAATGATCTAAAACTCTTCAAGAATGTTGCCAACTTGCTTTCAAGAATGAATTTAAAGAGGTACAACTATTTTGGACATTTTTTCATACAAATGTGAGCTCGTGAAGTGTATTTGCATGGTTTTTTGCAAGGCCAAATTTTTCTTTTGTCAAATCAATTGCTAATATCTTGCAATCTACAAGGTGAAATTTTTTGAAATTTTTTGAATGTCTTCTTAAACCATCTTATTACAAGATTTTATGGTTACATGTATCAAAAAATGTGTTTTTAAAATTTTTTGTACTTGTAACAAAAATGGCAATTTTGGAGCGTTTTTCATAAAACTATAGTCAAAAACCATTAGGGATAAAATCTTTTGCATCCCTACAAATTCAATTTTTTAATCAAATCATATGTTGGAATTATGGAACTAGTGATGTGAAAGTTGGGAGATGAAAACTCTAATTTGGTCTTCAAAGGTGTAAGTTCAACTTTTGCACATGCTTTCATCTTTCAAACATTTATTCTTATGTCTTGCTCTAAATGTCCAATGCTCAATAAAAAGATTCAAAATGATAGAGGCGCTACTAATATCAAAGGGTAGAATTCATTTTAACCATTGAACTATTAATGACACTCAATTTCAGAATCCCTTAATTTATTCTTTGTTGTAATAAAAAATCATTTAAAGAAAATAGTTTCCTAATAATTTAAAGTTTTCCAATAAAGTAGTTTGTCACTAATGGTTTAAAATGTTTTTTGATTAGTGTATTCCTAGTTAAATTTACTCTTCTAAGTAAATTCATTCATTACAAAGTTGAATTACAAAGTATTTGAATACTCTTTGAAAAAAAATCCACTCTAGACAATTTCTAATCCATCTTGTCTACCTTTCTAAAGGCCTAACAAAGATAGATTGGACATGTAATTGCAATGACAATTTTTCAATTCTACAATTGAGTTTTACATACAAATGCCTTCATTTAAAGATTGTCTTAAATGTAACCTAAATAAATAAAAACTAAATTAGTGGTTGCAAAGTTATTTTCAATTTAATCTTTATATTCCCAACATGGACAAGCAAGGTAGCCAATTCAACCTTCTAATTGAATATAAAGACTTCCAACCTATTATAGAGCTAGCACAAATATATAGTTGAAAGTTTGTTCAATAAGGATTCTATAAGATGTTTTTTAAGCCTTTGGAAGACCGCGAGTTCCCAAACTATATGAACTCTACTATGTAAATAATCTAACATGGTAAGTTCAAAGATTGTCGCATGAGATAATATTAATTATTTTCTTAAAAATAATTATTAAATATCTATTAAATATTTTTTAAAGTAATTTTAATATCTTTTTAAATCTTAGATTTCCAAAAAATTTGAATATTCAAACCAAAAGCAGCTAGTTTATGGCATAGTTTGGAAAAGAACTTTGTAACAACCTTTTGAGGGCCTCAAAAAATAGTCAATGTAAGTTAAAATTGTCTAATGACGTAGTTGCCCTCCTCAAACCACAACTTTTTGTTACCTTGCCTCCTATTTTTATTAGACTTGTCAAATTTTAATATTTTCTTGCTAGCAGATGAAGAAAATTTCAACATACCAAAGAATGCAATATTTGGATATTGTATGAAGGGTCAAAATTTTTTTGTCAAAGGTTTTTGGAATTTTTTTTTTCTTCATAGGTATGTATTGATTTTGGAAATGTATTAATAGCACTAATGGCAATTTGGGGTCAACAATGCATATGTAGGTGACAACCTTAATCCCTCACTACCCAAGGGGACCAAAAGTGTCCTCGCACAATCTAGCATTCAACTTCAAAGTGCTGTAACTTTTGCAATCAATGTCCAAATTCAATCAAACTTATTGGGAAAGTTGTGCATATTAGTCTAGTTTTTGTGGTAAAATGTTTAGATCTATCCAAGATGTACTGAGTTTTTGAAAGCCATTCAAAGTTCGAAGGTTCAATTTCCGTTCACCACACTCACTAGAAGAAAACAAGGGGTTTTGCAACTATAGTTTGCAACTGGTTTTGTAGTTGCATCTGGCGTTTGCAACTAGGTGATAATTTAGAGACTGTAGTTGTAGTGGACAAGTTGCAATAGTTGCAAGCTACTTGCAAAAAATGGCAAAATTATTTCTCATCCACTAGTCTCTGTAGAACTTCATTGATGAACTCTTCCGATGTGGTTGCTGATGTGGAACTTGATTGCTGCGACTTGTTGCAACTAGTTTGCAATTAGCTTACAACGAGCTTGCAACTAGCTTGTAACTGACTTACAACTAGTTTGCAACTAGGTTGCAACTAAATTATTTGTAGCTTTTAAAATTTGAATCTCAACGATTTGTAGATTTCAAAATTTTTAGTCTATCTTTTCTTTAGATTAGCAATCCAAATATTTATATTAATAGATTTTACTACTTTAGAAAATTTTACAATTTTATAGATTTTTACAATTGGTAGACTTATGTAGACTATAGAAATCTAAAAATTGTAAAAAATTATAAGTTGTAGAAATCTACAAAGTATAGAAATATTATAGATTTTCATCATTAAAATTCATTATACAAGAATGCTATAACTTATAATTCTTATACATTTAATCTAATGGTATTCCTAACAATTGATATGAAATAATTGATATGAGACTTAATCTAGTTGTTTCCTAATTGTATACTAATTGTTTTTTAGTTGTAACGTAGTTGCTTAAGTATTAGTTGAATTCTAGTTGCATGATAGTTGAAAACTAGTTGAATGCTAGTTGTAGAGTAGTTGACAACTAGTGGTATAGTTGCACTGTAGTTGCACAAATACATAGTAGTTGCATAATCACACAAAAGTCACACAAATGCATAGTAGTTGCACAATAGTTGCATAGATACTAGTCAACAATTGTAATAAACATTGGATGTAGAATACCTTACGATTCTTTTTTTTCTCATTCATGTGAACTCTAAACTTCATTTTGCAACTACTTTGCGACTACTTTGCAACTACAACAATGTAAACATTGATTTGATGCAAATATAGAGGGCTATAGTTGCACAACAGTTGCATAGGACATGTAGTTGCAATGCAGTCGGTTGTAGCGGACATGTTTTTCTTCTAGTGACTACGTTGAGATGGCTACAACTTCAAGGGCTTATATCTTTTTCATCAAATGTTAGTTTTAAATAAAATTTGTTGAATTTTTGTTCTCCATAAATTCTACTTGTTGTGGTAAAATTTTCTTGTCAATCCATGTTGTTTTGAATGCTTGGGAGCAATTTGAAGTTCAAAATCCAGAATTTTTTGCATTATAAAGAACTTCAAGGGCTTGTAACTTCTTCAGACAAGGTTTGTTTTCAATCATTTTTGTTGGAAAAGTGGCACACACACTAGTCTAGTTCTTGTGGTAAAAATTTCATAGCAATCCAAGAGGTTATGATTGACTAAGAAGCATTTTAGTAGAGGTAGGTTCAACAATAGATGTATTTTACTGCTACTTCTTTCACTTTCTTTTTACATTTCAAAACAATTTTGCAAATGCAATAAGTCAATTGAATGATTTTTTTCACCAAAGTATTTTTCTTTTGATTTTGAATCACTTTGTAGTTTAATTTTTTTTTCATTTGAGTAGGTTTAGAAATTGAATTTCACCTCCAAATGTGTTTTCAGGAAAATTTTAGCATCTTTTTTCAACACTCTTACAATGTTATAATCTTTCAAATTATTTGGTCAAATGATCCCAAATTTGATTTACACCATCTACAACATGCACACTACAAGATTGTACAATTCAGATTTTTATACTTTACTTACATTTAGACTTATAAGACTTGAAAAGCAACATTGTTTTTCTAACATGGTTAGGCCTTGAGCGGTGCGGGGTTAAATTATATGGTAGCATGTACAATAGGCCTAGAAACTTTGAAGTGAAAACTAATTGAATTTACCTTTGTCTCATTATTTCATTTTTATTTTTTTGACACAAGTGAGTTTACGAAACACACTATGAGGGATTCCATCAAGAAAAGATGCTTATTTCACACAAAATAAAGAACATGTCACCGCTAGGTATCAAAACCCACTATGGTCAAGGTGAAATGACCCTATCAGTCATCCCGCCAAAGTCATTCTAGGAATATAGGTGAAAAAAAGCCCCTATGTTTTATGTTTGAAAAAAGTATCTCTTACACCTTTACTAGCTCATTTGGGACTTTTGATTGCAAATATAAATACAAAATTTGCAAATTTTATTGTAAGTGAATTATTTTTTAAATTTAGTGTTTTCCCTCGAAGATAAGGAAGGTGGTTGGTTCATACTAGCCCCTACCATTGGATTTGACTACCTCACAACCAATTCTTTTTTTGGGGGCGATATGGTGTCAAATTGCACCATTCCAAAATAAATGTCTACTTTAAACAAAAAAATGCTTTGTCGGGGTTTTCCCTTGGTTCGATGTATTGTTTCCTCTTTATCAATGGAAATTTTCCATTTGTTTCAAAAATAAATAAATAAATAAATAAATGTCTACTTTTTACCAGTAAAAAAGTAATCTTTTTTTGCCAGAATTTCTTCATTTCTATTCAAAATATAGATGAAATCGGCAAATTTGGATGAAAAAGTGCATGGATATGACTAAAAAGTGTTTTTTTGGTCAAAAAGATGGATGGATGGAGATATACAATGCTTCACCAAATTTTAAGTGTTCACCATCTTGGCACTTTTTCAAAAACTAAAGAAAAAGGATTGCTCACAACCATCACTATGATCAACCCCACATCAACACCATGGTGAAGCAAATGAATGGAAGACATTCCTCTCACATAGAAGATCAATGACACAAAACCTTGAGAGGGCAGTTATGGCTTGCTGTTGTGGGGCTGCTCTTCGGGTCATCTCGGACCATCTTGCCTCAATTTTATGGTTGTTTTTGGTTGTTTTTTTGACCCAAATGAAGCGAAGTTTCATTGCAATTGCCTCAGTTTTTTCAGTTGTGGATAGCTATCAATCCCACCGTAAATAGAATGAAGAATTCCCCTGGGACCATGTCAGCAGGGTTCTTATTTACTTATTATGTCGAGCAATTGCGCCCTGCTTTCTTGAGAAACAACCAACCTGTGAGGTAGGGTAGGGCCAGTCAGTTATGATTGGGAATCATGCCAATGGTGCACCAAATACATACGTATCTGATTGATGGGAAGACGTGTACATTTCACATTCAAATGGAAGTAAAGGAAAAAAAAAAGCCACATTACAATATCATCTTACAGGAGGCATTAGGAGCTTCAGGGCATGTGAATATGGTACCATGATGGTGCATTGAAATACAATTAAGTTAATTTGGTGTCAATCTCCATACCTACTTAGTATGGATAAAATAATATTTAAATGACTTATATTATTAAGAATGTAGCTTTTGGTGTCAAAATGGCACCAAAACAATCTAGCCCAACTTTTTTGATGGGGTCAAATATGGCATACAAAAACTGAATATGTCAAATAGGGCTACAATGCTACATGCTACCTTAGGATTGGTTGCCATGACATGGTTACCAACCCTGCCTCCCTTTGGCTAGACTGTACCATTCCAAAACAAAATAAATTTCTATTTTTTTCTAGATAAAAATATTCTTATATTGGTAGAAAATTTTCATTTCTATTCAAAAAATAAATCCAAAAATAAATGAAATTGTCAAATTTTAGATGAAAAAATGCAAGGCAATGATTGAAATTTGAAAAGTGTTCCTTGGTTCCAAGATGGATGGATGTAGAAATACAATGTTTCACTAAAGTATAAGTGATTTTTCATCTTTGCACTTTTTCAAAAACTAAATAAAAAAGGGATGATGGTTAGATTGGTTACATGACATTGTTTACCTATGAGGCAATGATCCCTTTTGCATCCTTCAAAAGGAAATTCTAGAATGAACAAAATTGTCTGTGTGGCTCAAACCCCTATCCTTGCATTAGGTGATAGGTGCCTCCTCAACATGTAGGGAGGTATAATACTTTTTCAACATTTATAAGAAAAGTTTTGAAAATAAGAAAAATTGTCAATTAATAGGAATTTGTATGAATTTGATTGTTGATGTTGTAATCATAAAATTACCATTCTTTTTTTCTTTTTTTTCTTTAATCAATATATGTCCTTCATTTAACCCCTAAAGGTCCAAAGACCATTTTTTTGGCAAGATAGCAATTTTGGGCAGCTCAATATGAATGAAGTTTTTATTTTCTTAACTTGAAATTTTCACACAAGATGTGCCCAAGGAGTACCTTAAAATTGCAACAATTTTCATAACTTTTGACTACATAGTTAGAAAGTTATTGCATGATACATCATTTTCATCATTTGGCGAGTAGGCAAGGCAATTGATAAAACTTCTTGAAATATTACTTTATTATGATTTGAAAATTTGAAACTGATTTTTTAGAATTATATGCACATGCGAAGCTTTGAATCATTTCATTTGAATTGATGACATGAAAGTTACAAGGAATTTTAGTTTGTGGGTAGGTATGAAGTTTATGATAACTACTTTCAAAAAAAATTCTATGGAGTATTGAATTTCTCTTGGAATGAGCTCAAGGAGTACATCAACCACTCTATGATGTTTGCAACTATTATTTCCATTTAAAAAATTCATATTGTTTTAATCACTTTTGTAATTACTATGATTTTTTCAAAGAAATTTATTAAAAAAAATTGTATCACATTCAATTTGATGTTTTTGATTATGAACAAATGATGTATATTTTATACATATATTAATAAATGTGAAAAATATCAAATTAAAAAAAAAAATTTAATGTAGAAATCTAATGAAGTTTGACGAAGCCAAATATGAAATATCTTTTAAAGGTAAGTTCTAAACTCATGGTTCTTGTCTTGAGTTACAATCCCCAATCACTTGCATGCTTATGAATTCTCATAGGTAAAAACAAAACTAGGGACAAAACTAAAAAAATCCACTTTGAACCTTCCAAAAGTTTGATCTCCAATTTTGCCTTCTTTCCTATTTAAGAAAGAAGAAACTCTAGCCTTCTTCCTAATTTACTATAAACTCTTATATTACTATATTGTTAAAATTCCCACAAATGTTTTGGATAGTAATAGTAATTTTTCACCTTCTTTGTGTTGTAGTTTCAACATCTTGATATGAGGCTGTCATATGCTAAGGTCAAATTTAGTACCTTGTTGCCAAATTATTTCAATTTTAGAATTTAGACAATTCGGCAACTTGCTTTTTTTTCTTCGGATTTTGGCACTTGAGTCTTTGTATTTTTTTGACACTCTCAATTTTGGATGAATTTTTTGTATTCATGTATAGTTGCAAGAAAGACCGGTACTATTTTGCGTCACACTTTGAATGACGGAGTTGTTATTGATTATAACTTTTAAAGTATGAACCATATTAAGTTGAAATTTTGACTAAAGATTTCTGACATGACAAAAATCAAATTACTTATTTTCCAGAAATTTTCAAAAATCATTTTATAATTAAATTTTAATTAAGCTAATTTGTCACACTTTGCGGTTTAGGGGTTTTTAGTACTGGGGAGCATCCAAAATTAATGATCTAAAGCTGAAATTTCTGTGGCCTATTTCCATACTAGGTAGGCATGTTTCTACCAAAGGAAATCTTAAAAATCGTTATTCTCTTTCCTCTACATACGCGCGAACAAGCCTCCCTTGCGCGCATACTTTTGAACATTTAAGATGGTTTTGAGATCATTCTTTTGGTGAAATCTCTTCATCATAAAGTTCTCCCCAATTTACAATTTTTAGTTTTTTTTTAAAAAAAATTTTCCTATTTTTTACAAATTAAAATGTCAAAGTAGCTATTTTCATGAAAATTTGCACTTTTCTAGTTCTCCTACTTAGAGAATTTTCCTACACTTTTTCTTCCTAGGGTACCTTCTTCTTAGAGGTATATACCTAAAACATATTTTTTACATTTTTTAAAAATTATTTTTCTAATTATATAGTACTCACGAAAATTTCAGCAGTACTGTGGAAAACGCTACATAAATCGGTCGGTCTTTCTTGCAATGACCCATGAGTACCTTTTTCTAAATTTTTTGAAGAATAAATTTTTGGATATCTACAATTGGCAGCAATGAAAATCTTCAGATTTTTAAATAATAGTTCTACAACTTTTCTCTTATTATTTCCAAAACTAACCTATGTGTATGGCACCTAATTAGTAAACAACCATAAGAGGATTTCTAGCTGGTTTACAAGACTGTGAGTTCCCAAATGCTGGGAATGCATTGGGAACTCTAGGAACGCAATGTTGATGTGGTCAAGCCACTACCACGTCAAAAAAAACTAATTATTTATTAAATTTAATTAATTATTAAATATTTTCAAAATATTCTTTTGAAAAAAAATTAAATTAAATCATTTTTTTCCTTTTTAATACGTTCTAAAGTTTTTTGGAAAAAAAATTTTAATTTTTTTTTTCAAAATTCAAAAATTCAGCCCAACAAAGGGGTGGTCTGCAGCAGTGGGAACAGTTTTAGGGAACACCCATGAAATGGTCTTCTGGGGCCCAGAAATCCTCTTATGTAAGGTAGAAGCATCTATAACCATTAACTTAATGTACCCATTCATTGACACTAGAGTTACCTTCACGTTGAACAATGGTCTCCAAAAGTATGTTGAAACCATCCCCATTCTTAATTGAAATTAGTGGGCTTTGATTTTCCTAGATTTTGTTGTGAGAATCTAGGCAACTTTAATAGAGTGCAATTTAGGGTGCCCTAGGGAGTTCTACTTTGAAAATTCATAGAAATTTGAGCACATTATTCAAAAATTCTAATTTTTTTTTAAAATTCATGCTAATCGTGCAAAAACATTTATTTTTTAGAAAACGGTGCCTCCAACCATGCTGAATTGCTTATTTTGATGGTTATGGGTGCTGCTACCATATGTTGGGGAATGCCGGCAAGGTAGGGTCCGACGATACTCTTTGCTAGTTGCAATTATGCAATGATGAGAACCCCGGATTCTCAGGGGCCTGCTCCATCATGCCTAATTGCGGCTGCTTCATATGGGTCTGTCCCTCAGTAGTTATCCATGGTGCATCTTCGGAACACTTGCTGAATCCCAATCAATAACTTGTGGAAGATGCAGGATCTGGGTGCATGTCTTGGATCCTGCATCAAGGAATCCCACAAGGCACCAAATTTTCCCATACATACATGATTGGACCTAAACCTTGGTTGGAATGGTTTCCGTGGCACTCACAAGTATGGAGGAAAGAACAATGAAGAATTCTTTGCACATGGGGAAATGCTTACGAAAAGCAAAAGAAACGGGTGGCGTGATAAATTAGTTATAAATTTTAAATATGAAGGTTGGAAGAGCCTGTAAGTGTAACTTAGACTCAGTGCACGCAAGTGCTTGGAAAAAATGATTTTAAGAGTCATTGGGTGAAATAGCATCTTTGTCTATTGAAGTGTTGAATTGAGGGGTTTTCTATTTCTAATAGAAAACCTCTAATAGAGCCAATAGAGCCAACTTGGTAGACAAGATGGAGACATTTTGGAGCTTGCCTAGGAGGCGAATCCAAACTTCTTTAGTAGAGGAAATGTTTGCCTACAAGAATAAAGTTGCTAGTAGTCTTGAAGTTGCATCCAATGAACTAAACAAAAGAGACAACAACATAATGATGTGGAAGTACCTTGGATCCAATGAACTAAACAAAAGAGACAACAACATAATGATGTGGAAGTACCTTGGATCCAATGAACTAAACAAAAGAGACAACAACATAATGATGTGGAAGTACCTTGGATCCAATGAACTAAACAAAAGAGACAACAACATAATGATGTGGAAGTACCTTGGAAGAATGAAAGATCGACTCTAATTTTACTATTCATCTTTTTTCTAAATGTTCATCTAAACTAGGCTAATTCTAATTGAAAATAATTGTATAGAAAAAACACCTTTCTAAAGCTTCAATTCTCTAATTAATAATGTAAATGAACCCATTCATCATCCAAAATTGCTACCACCTTGACAGTCTATCTTCTTTCTATTCTCTATCAATTTTAATGTCTTATAGTTTAGAATGTCTATCCAAAAGGAATAGTGTAAGGGCTCTTATTTCATTAATTATGAAAATGAAAAAAAATCTAACAATCATTTTTCTATATGAATAAGGTATGAGGGTCATTGCAAGAAACACTTGTCCTATTTGTTGCGTTTTGCAATAGTACTCATGAATTTTTCAAGAGTACTATAAAATTAGAAAACTAATTTTTAAATTTTTTTAAAAATAGGATTAATGTATATACCTCTAAAATGAAGGTTTTCACCTAAGGAAATTGATAGAAAAATTCTCTAAGTAGGAGAACTTGAAAAGTGCCAAATCTCAAGAAAGTAGGCACTTTGATTCAAAAATTAGGGAAAAATAGTAAAAATAAGTATTTTCAAAAAATAAAAAGTGAAATTTGCAACAACTTTATGGAGATGGTCATTCACAAAAAAACCGACCAAAATAATATTTTATATGTTTCAAAATACAAGCAGAAGGGAGCTCACTTTGTAGACCTCCACACCTCACAAAATTAACTTTTTTTTAAAATCCTTCCTTGGAGAGCTAGAAATATACTAGAAGACCATCTCATCTAAATTTCATCTCAAAATCATTAAAAAAAGGTATAGCTTAGGTACTAAAACCCCCTAAACTGCTAAGTGTGACATCCAATCGGGGTCTATTTTTGGATAGTAAAATATTTTTGAAAATTATGAAAAAATCAAAGAAGGTGTATAATAGTTATTAGTACCTTCCCTATAAATTTTGAGTCATTTGGAGCTAAAACACAAAAGTTATGGCCAAAAAACTGATCAGCATGCAACGTGTGACACAAAATAGTACAGGTGTTTCTTGCAATGACCCATGATTGTTAGTCACATGTAGACAAATTGAAAACTTACATATGTAAAGTTCAAGAATGGTTGATTTGAACATCAAGTTATGCAAAAGTTATAAAAAGATCATAGTTTGATTGGAAATTTGCTATTTTATGCCTTATTTTGAATTTATGGTGTTTATCATTTTGTAACAAACATTTGTTATTACTAAGTATTGGAAGAGATTAAACAATGGTATGAATTAGAAACACCTAAAAAAATAAATTTTTGGATACAACATTAAATTCTTGTGAATTTAAAAAAATGGGAATTCTTTAGGCCTCTCAAACTATCATATAGTTGGTTCTAGAACCAAAATTTAGATAAATCAACATTCATCTAGTGGCAAGTAAGTATGGAAATGGTTTGATGACACTATAGGGGACATGGATTAATAGAAGTCTATTGTTAGAAATGAGTATAGGGATGAATTTGAGTGTTTTTACCTGACAATGACTATTCAAAAGTTCAAAATTCATGAAGCCAAATTAAAAATGGAACATGTGTTACCAACAATAAGAGCAAGTTGGAGCCCAAGTGAACACACTAACCATATTAGAACAATCATAGTTATATGGTCATTAGAATAGTGAAATGGAAGTCAAGAGTTACAAGGCCAAATGAAAACAAACATATGATCAAATCGATAATAGCATGTTTGCATCCCTCATTTTGCAAAATTGTTTTTTAGTGAAGTAATAACAACATTCTAAGATTGTCATACAATATAGGGCATTTTAATGTTTTTAATCATTGAAGCTTATAAAAAAGACTGCCTCAAAGACATACATAGTATAAAAGAAATATAGAACAACATGCATTTTTATTGAATAGGAAGACTAAGGGTTGCTATTATGTAAGTTTAGAAGTCTTGTTAGAAGTGTAAACCCATGAACCTAAGAGACTATACACCTATGATATTAATATTTTTTTAAATTACATAGTAAATACTACCTATTTTATAGATTCAATAATATATAATACTTATATTGTAAATAATACATTATCATTTACAAAATTTATACCGTGAAGACTAATGATAAATAGTTATTAAATGACCAATTAGAAATTTGGATATGTTTTATAAGGCTAAGTTTGAATGAATTTTTTTTGAAATTTTGAGATAAAATGTGGACATGTATCTTTTTTGGGAATATTTATATCAAGTGTTTGAATCAAAAGTTACGTTGTCTAAATTTTTTTGTGCAAAGTAGGCAACTTCAAACAACATTATTTTGCAAAATTTCTCTTCTTATACTTCTTGTTTTGGCAAGCATACATGTAACATGATGTAGGATACAACTATTATGCCTATAGATAATGCAAACAAGTCACTCATAGAAGAGTTATAGTGTATTGTCTTTGTCAGAAATTTAAAAATTATAAAAATTTAAATTTTTGTTTGTTTGGGAGGGGTTGGGGGGTTGGGGGTTGGGGGTGTTAATAAATTTTATTTTTATTAATTTAAAATTCTTTTGGGTGGGTAGTGAGACAATCATGCCTCACTACCCATTCAAAAGCCAGGTTCTAGGTTCCTACCTGTAACCTGTAAGGCACTGCCTTAAGGTAGGTACACCCAAAAGCGCCAGTTTTCATACTGAGCCTAGTTCCTGTTATTATGTTGTTTAGGTTTTTTTACAGTCTTGTTGGTGAGTGAAAGCATGTTCCAATGCACCAAAGAACAATGGATTTGGATACCATATGCAAAAGTTATTAACAGTCAAAGTGTGTTTCTGAAACCACCATCTACAGTCTGGGTGCATGACTGATTTTTGAAAATGTATGCACGTTGTACAGGGCGCTTTAAGGTCAGGTGCCATTTTGGGTGTACCTACCTTATACAAAGAGACTGGCAAGTTCCAGCTTCTCACAGGCAGGGAAAACTGCCGTCCTTCTGTCCACCCAACATTTCCTCTGCAATCGATTCCAGAGGCCAAGCTGTGGCGGTAAATTGCTCTCTCCCAACATTCCATTCTGCAACACCTGCTCTGTTTCCTTCCACATGTTTTTCCAGGTTCTTTCTTTCTTTCTTTTTGTGAACAAATGATTGAAACCGAAACCCAACTTCATGGCGAAGAAGAAAGGAGCCTTCCATACCACCAGCTCAGAGCTTTCATCCCAAAGACTCAAAGCTCTACATGACATGAGGCTGTGCTATGCCCAGGGGCCCTGGCCGATCAGGACCTCCAGTACTGTCCAGTACAATAACCGTACCCCCAAGTTCGGAGAGAAAAAAGAGACTGGTGCAACTTAGAAAGTGCTCAGACCGTGGGTCTTTTTCTACGTTGTTGGATACATGCAGTACGGCCAAGTCGAAGTGCGTCTCAAACTGTAGAAACACAGTCCTACTTGGTGTTCCAAACCAGGAATTTGTTTTCAAATGTGTAGTCCTGCATGCCCTTTTTTGATGCTGCTTTATAATTGAAGGAGAGCCATGATTTAGTATTTTTTTTTCAGTCACACAATGCTCCACCCAAAGGAGGAGCTACTGCAGCTAATGCATGTGCTGATAAGTTATGTGTGGACATATTTCATTTTTGAGCAATGCAAGGCAGGCAAAAAAAAAGGTTGGTTTCCTGGCATTTGAAGACAGAAGTACAAGACACAGATTAGCAAGGGAGGAAGTTGGTCGGATATGATTGAAGCGGAGTTATTGGAGCTCTGATCAAGAAAGGGATGCAATGTTGACGGGCATGAAACAGGAAGCCATTCTTCTGCAATGAAATTATGTTTCATTTGTATTGGAAAAAAAAACACAAAAAAACACAGGAAGTCATACAAATGCCCCACCTAATTAAGTAGGAGTTCCTCTTAAAAGTATGACTCTGTTGATGAAGAGTTGATTTCCTGCCAAATGAATGCTGATCATTTGGTTTTTCTCCTTTGAGTCTGCTTTCAGTGCTTTGTGTAGTGTTTGTGATAAAAAAAAAAGACTGCATGATAAAAATTTGGGAGTTTGAAGGTGTTGACTTTAGAAGAAGAGTAGCATAAGCTCTTACAACCATGTAGGATAATTCTAATATCTATGATCATAGCAATTGCAGTACAAATGTGAAGTTGGCAAGAAAGAGTTGTGCAGACCAATTTACTTACACTTTTATTAATCCCTCACTACCTATGGATGTCTCAACAAATCACACCCTACAGTTGATCATGTTCAAAATAATTATGGTAGAGTTGACAATGATTGGAACAAAATTAGGGGACTTCATTGTGACATTGAAATTGTGAGTCCTTTGCATTGTGTGTTTTCAGCTCTTTGCATGATCATGATTACACCAGACAAATTTGGTGATTACAGCATTTGATTGATCAAATCAGTTGAAGTCGCATTTGAAGGATATTACCTTTGTGGGTTGGGGTTATCTTAACATTCACAAACATACACTAGTAGAAAATCTGTCCGGTTTTGTTGTTTTGGTCGCGTTGATTGATCAAATCAGTTGAAGTCGCATTTCAAAGATATATATTTGTGTGCACCGATTAAATTTTGCCACGTCAATTAAATGTAATACGTGGCATGTACATTCAATGAAGATGATTGAGTGCACCCCCATTTCAATCAAAAGATGACACGAGTCCTCTGACAACATAATAACAAGCCAAAAAAATATCTGTACAAGCATTTGTTGCTTCAAACTTCAGCAACAACTGAGTCTTGAAGCTTAATTTTCCTTTCAATGTGGACACAACAAAGCTAACTAACTTGACATGCTCCCAAGTAAGGACTTGGTTGTCTTCTTGTCTCAAAACTATGCAGTGTTGCCACATAAACCAGTCCTTGCTTTCTCTAAACGCAAAGTCCGTCAAAGTACCACTTTAGCCCAGAGCAAAGCCCACAACATTTACTTGAAATCAAGCCGTCCAAACCTGCCAAATGCCAACCCTAAACTACCACTGGAATTGTGTGCCTTTGTTTTGTCACCATCTCAACCAGAAAAGTATCCAGTATAATGGTGATGTTGTTAGCAGCAGATCCAGCACCAGCTTGCTTTTGTTTGTCAATCCTGTCTTTTTAGTTGAACAAATGCAAGTCAGTGATATGATCTGTGGTGTTGTGAATGCACCTGAAATTTTTGGCAACAAAATATATATTGTCTCTGATGAAAATTGCAGCCAGGGGCCCAAAAGGCCCAATTCTAAAAGTTCAATTCAAAGTGTTGTAACTTTTGCATGCAATGTTTGAATTCAATAAAGCTTGTTGGCATTAGAGAAAATATGGACTCTCCGGAGGGCCGCTAAGCGCTGCCGGAGAGACCCATCGCAAAGAGTTATTTTCATTTTGACAGTTTTTTTCCCCTATTGACGTTCGTGTCAGTTTTGGTGTTGTCAGAGCATTTAATCGTAAAGGAAATACAAAAAAAATTCAAGTTGCAGCTTCCAGCTTCCAGGTAGACTGCGAAAGAGGGAACCTGTCATCTCTCCCTGACATATCTAGAATTAAAAAAGAAAGATGCATAAGATATTCACACAAGCTGAAAGGCATCTTTGTCAGTAATTTCGTCCTTTCAGTAGCTTAGTAGAAGTGCAGTACGAGTGCAGTAATAGACTGGTTTGTCAAAGTCTAACGGCCCTCCACAGAGTCCACATTTTCTCTAATGGTAAATTTGCACTCTTTTTTTTAGTTTGTGTGGTAATATTCTCAAAATGATCCAAGATGTAATGATTTTTAGAATTTAATCAAAGTTCATATACACAATTTAGGTTCACCAAATTGCATATGATGGCTGCAACTCTAAGGGCTTTGTATTTCCTTTAGCCAATGTTTGTTTTCAAAAAAAAATTGTTGAATTATGTTTCCTTTAAAGTCTTGTTTTTGAGATAAAGTTTTCATGTCACTCCAAGTTGTTTTGAGTGTTTGAGAGGAATTTGAAGTTCAAAAACTAAACATTTTTGGATTATAGTGAATGGGATAGTGAACTTTAGTGACTTATTTCTTCTTCATTTGGGGTCCATTTTTAGTAAATTTTTTTGGAATTTTTTTGTATACTAGTCTTGTTTGTGTGCTTGAAATTTCATATCAATCCAAGAATTTGTGAGGGTGACTAAGAAGTAATTTAGTAGAAGGAGGTTTAGTCATAGATGTGTTTTTTGCAACTATTTTTTGACATTTCCAATCCATTTTGTGGACACAATTGAGTTATTTGTAAAGTCCCCCCCACTCTAGGCATGACTTTTTTTGAAGTTGAGAAGGCAACTATAGTTAAAGCGTCAAACTTTTTTGCAAGATACTTATGTCACACAACTTCAAAAGTGAGGACTAAACTTTTTTAGGCACCATTTTGATGGAAAAATAAGTTTCATACCCACTTTTATTTTAACTTTTTTAACTCAACCGACTTTTTCACAAAACTCATGGGTTAAAATCCTGGTTTAGTGTACTTTACGAATAACTCAAATGATTCAATTGATTATTTGAATGATATATTCTTTCATCAATGTATTTGAATGCTAGTTTTGAATTATTATATAGTTAAATTTTTTTTCATTTAAGTAAGTTTAGAAATCCAATTTGACCTCCAAGTACATTTCTAGGAAAATTCCACCATCCTTTTCCAACACTAAAACATTAAAATCTTATAATCTATGTGGCCAAATGACTCCAACTTGATTCATGTCATCTACAACATATACATTATAAAATTGTACATTTGGGATTTCTATATCTTAGCAACATTTCGACCTATAACTCTTCAAAAGCAATGATGTTTTAAAACCCAAAAAGGCCTGGGGATTTTAGGGATTAAGTTTGTTGAGATAGGTCCCATCTTCTCAAGATTCACTCCTTAGCCCCAAAATAGCACAACCCTATCACCAAGATAATCAATCCAAAATCCTCAAAGTGTTAGATGAATAGGTGTATTTCTTTGTTTTTATAGTTTTCCTAAAAAACTTTCTTTTAAATTAGTTCTTAGATGCCATACAACATTTACTTACCCTCGAAACGAATAATTGTTGCCACACTTTTATTCTTGTCTTCAAAATTGTCAAATTTGGAGGTGATTCATTCCTACATCCATTAGCCCCCTTTTTGACCTCAACATCTTTCCATGGGGTACGGTGGAAGCACCCAAAAACGTTCAAATAAGGAATTCAGCATAGTTGGAGGCATCTTTTTCTAAAAATGATATTTTTTTAGTATTAGCAAGTGAAAATCTTGAATATTAAAAAAAATTAGATTTTTCAGATGTTGTATGTAATTTCTCTACTTTTTCAAAGTGATAACTCCCTAAACCACTGAAATTGTGCAATAGGTGCACCCAAAACTAAACCCTACTAAAATCAGCATTGAGCCCGTCAAATATTTATATGTGTCCTTGAAATGCGTCAGCCAATTAGAATCAAGCATGTGGCAAACACATTGAGGGAACTCTACTGACACAATTGGGGTGAGTCTACACTCTCCTGCAATGGACATGGTCGGGACATGGGTGTTTCTCCGTTAAGCCCACGATGTTTCAAAACCATCCTTTGTTTCAACAACTTTCATGTCTGCAAAAAAACGTGTCCAAAACGTGAGTTGTTTTTTGGGGTGGTGTGGAGGTCAGGAACCCAATCACTTCACCGGCCTACCTTACCTCAGTCCATACAAAACCCGCCTTTGAATTTTGCTGTGCGGCCTGACTCACCTCAGGGAACACGGGCAGTGAGGGGAAATTATGGCGACGCGTTCCCGGGTACGAGTGTCTGCCTGCCGAGTGGCGTGGCCGGGGGTAGGTGTACCTGCCCGTCAGAACCCGTCGTCCCTTCTCCGTCCCTTCGTCTGCGCGCCGTCCTCCCGCCCTGTACGAAGCCGTGGGTACGGGCCGTGCACTGCACCCGCGCTCCGGGTGCCGGCGACCGTTCGCGGGTCCTTCCCTCCCCTGCCTCCACCCGGCCTGTCCCACCCGGCCTTCGTCCTCACATTGCGGCTGCTCCTGGCTGCTCGTGGTTCACAAGGTCACACCGCAGAAGGAACTTAGCTACTGTACGTGTAGGTCAGTTTTTTTTGTTTTTACATAAAAGCGTGTAGGTGAGTTTCATGAAGAACTCAGGAAAATTTGGAAGATGTCGAAATTTAGATAATTATTTATAACTATTTCTAAAAAATTTGAAAAAATTGTCCTTGAGAAAAATTAGAAAAAGGAACACATATAAGCATGGATAGAAAGAATGAATCCAAAATTAAAGGATCTTCATACAGTTCTGAAAATAGAAATATTCCTACATGTTTGCTGAATTGTTGAATTGCAAAAACTAAAATATTTCAGCACAACCTACCAAAAGTAACCTATACATACAGTATTTTCTTTGTTGGCCACCAATCTCATTGCCGTCAGGCACCGATGTAATTTTCTTGGGGGTTTACTTAAGTCTTGGGTTAGAAGGAAATCCCCAATTGCTATAAATTCATATCTAAAATGGGGACACGAATTTGTAAAGTTTCATGAAGAAGTTGTAGGGAAGTTATTAGGGTTTAGGTGGAATAAAGGGGTGAAATGCAATGCAATCATATCAAGAAGGGTGTCATAAACCTTGCAAAGTTTGATCAAGAAAGGATCGTAAGATCTACAAAAGTTTCATTTAGAAATTGTAGGGAATGCAATCACATCAAGAAGGTTTCATGAATGTGTAAAGTTTCATCGAGAAGTTGCAAAGAAGTTATAAGGGGTTAGGTAAAGGAAAGGGGATGAAATGCAATGCAATCATATCAAAATGGTTTCATGAATATATAAAGTTTCATCAAGAAGTTGCAAGGAATGCAATCAAGTTTCATGAACCTGCAATGTTTCATTGAGAAGTTGTAGAAAATGTAATCCTAGCAAAATGGTTTGACAAATTTGAAAAGTTTTATGAAGTTATAGGGAAGTCATTAGGGTATAGTTAGAATAAAGGATAGGTGAAAAAACAATACACTTTATGTGACAAATAAAGTTGTGATACTTTGAACTTAATAGAATAGATGTACAAATTTTTAAACTCTACCTTTTGAGCAATTCTTTTTTTGAACATAGGTAACATAGTCTTGGAAACATGGCTTTTGAAGACCGAATTCCAAATATCATGGGGGAGATGACAACATTCTAAAACAATAGAAGGAGTTCCATCCATTTTCTTTGGTTGCATTAAAAGAAATTTGAGGGCAAGGGAGGATTGTTTCAAGGCTATTTTCTTTATTGTTCACAAATTAGGAACCCACCACTCATAAGAGGATTTTCAGCTACTGTAAGAGACTGCGAGTTCCCAGACGCTGGGAACGCATTGAGAACTCTGGGAACGCGATGCTGATGTGGTCGAGCGACTGCCACGTCAGAAAATAATAAATTTTTATTAATTTTAATTAAATATTAAATATATTTTTTAAAAATTTTGAATTTTTTTTAAATCACTTTTTTTCTCTTTAATACATTCTGAAGTTTTTTGAAAAAAAAAATTTAATTTTTTTTTTCAAAATTCAAAAATTCAGACCAGCAGGGTGCTGGTCTGCAGCAGTGGGAACAATTTCGGGGAACACCCCTGAAACGGTCTCCTGGGGGCCCAGAAATCCTCTTATGGTTGAATGAATATTTGAGTTTTTGAAATTTTTTACAATAATTTCCAAAAATATTAAAATGGTGAAAATTAATTTTAAAGATTTTTTTCCAAAATAATTTTAAAATATTAAATAATTAATTTTAAAAAATCCAAATTATTTGATGTGGCATGGTCTTGACTATGTCATCTTGTTGATGTAGCAAGTTTCTACAATCCATGAACCTTGAGGGAATTTGAGGGAATTCAAGAGAAATTGTAGGCTTCGTTTTAGCCCCAAAATTTCTTCTAATGTGTTTTCTTCCTTAGTCACAATAATATTAGTGTATGGTTTAATTTTCAAAGCCTTGATGGTATAGGGTATGATTTTTCTTCCCATTACTATATATCACTACTTTTGAAACTTATTCAATTTTTACTTCAATTTCTATAAATGTAGAAGCAATTGCTTTTGGTCATCCATACATTTAAAGGTTAGATTATATTCAAATAAAATTTTCTAGTATTTTTAATCACGTAATTTAAATCTTGCCAATATCTTTGGGTTTGTAATATAGTAGAACTTCTAATAAGAGCTAGTTCAGGATTGCTTAACACATTATTAGAGAGAGGTTATTACACCAGAGGTGGGTCATTTTCGTTTTTGATATTTGTATATAGGTTAGGTCAGGACTAGTCTAACAGATTACTATAGAAAGGTTTATTACTTTAGAGAATGAGTTTTTATTAGAAGTTCTTTAATTTGTAGAAACTAGGTTTTGAAGACGAAATTATATTTGTTGTAAAATGAATGTAGATTCTATCTTCAAAAAAGAACTTGTATTGTAGAGCCATCCATCCTTGTCACAAGCACATGGAGCTTAGTATAAATGGTAGATACATTTAAAACTAAACCTATAAGCTTTGTGGTCCTATGGTCATGCCATAAATAATGATGAAGAATTTGTATAGATCACAAATATTTATGTAGCAAAATGCAAGTGGTTGCACAATTGGTGATTTTAGTTACAAATCACTAATGAAGGTTTTAGAAAGTTATAATTATAACTTAGGCCAATCTTAAAGCTACCAAAGGGATACTAACCAAACATATTCATATTGTCAAAACAATATTGAAGTGAGAAGATAAATTGAAGGAAACTTGACCAAAAATTGTCTTCTCATGAAATTGTCAACACCATGCTTCCATCAAGTAATCCATTCATTATCTAGAACTTCTCCTAATTCTAGTAATGTGTAATGAAAACGGATGTTAATTTTGTAGTGACTAAGATAGGATGTTCTAAAATGGAGTGGGCTCTAAAATTGAGCACCTATTTAAATGTACATGTTGCTTTTTCATAGCCCTCACAAGTAATGTAAAAATTGTGTACATTTTAGGAGGTGCTCCATTTTAGATCGCTAGAGCCCTATGCCACTTCAACTTCAATTTTTTTTAACTAATTCTACTAAACTCCAAAAAATATAAAATGACTTGGGTTAGATGTCAATTCCACTTATCTCTTAAGGAAAATTTTAAAAAATAAATATTTCAAGATGTTTTACTCCCCAAAATTTAGTTCCAACTTTTAGATGCTCCATTTAAGGACCCTATACCGTACTCTCTACTTTCAGTACTTTGCTTGTTCATTGTCTCTTCAAAAGTAAGTTTTGACATTCTATATAGATTGTTTTAAGTGTAATTTCTTTAATAATTCAATGACTTTTGATTCAAGTCAATCTCAAAGACAAGTTGAAATTCTTCCCATAACTTATACTTTTCTTTTGAGGTAACTACACCTAAATTTGACCCCTTCTCAAAACTAACCCCTAAACTAATGCTTGCCCAAAATGTATTGCTTGTATTTATGAGAGCCTAGAGGTGCTTTTAAGTATACTTATTTTCAACAATTAAAAATTTTATAGTATATTCAAACAATGTCCAATAAATGTAGAAGAAGGAAACCTAAAAAAGAAAGAAAGAGGGGAAGTGACATAAAAACAGTTGTTTGGAACTTTGGATTGTTTGGGATTGAATTGATTTCTGTAAAGCTCAATACCCTATATATTCTTTGGCTTCTATCAAGATTTAACAAAAAAATTGGGCAATTTGGTACTTTCTCTATTTCTGAATAATACTTGTGTTTCCTTTGTACAACACATGAGTATTCTTCAGAAATGAAGGTAGTAATGAGAGCAATGCTCACTTGCTTATTTGGATTTATTCAATTGCTTATTTGGTTTTATTTGGGTGTTTGTCACCTCAGTGAAACACTGGGTGCACTAAAAGCATCATTTACAGCTGTGCAGAAATTGATGGATTGTTTCATACGATTGTTCCAAGTTCACATGCACAAAGTTAAGTTGATCAAATACATGGACCACATCCAAATTTCAGACTCTTGTGCTGTCCATACAATGATGATCAGGTACAGTTTTGTCTAAAAACTGCGGGACATAGGGTGGACATGGTGTCCATGTCTATGGCCTCTTGGGGAGCTTGCTTGACAAAATAGTTGCTTGAGCAAACTGCAAATTTGTACACGTTTTGTACATGCTGTGTACAATAAGGACAATATTGGAGCAGTTTGAGGACGGCACACTGATATTATTCTCACTCAGTAGGAGGAGGATGCGTTGGCAATCTGAAAACAAAATGGGTTGCTGGTGTGTACCTTCATGTTGATTCAGGTTGAGATCTGGTGTGGAGGACTGAGTGTTGCATGTGCCTCTCAGCTGCCCTCATCAAACCATGTGGAAAACAACATCAGGAACACAAGCATCTGTACGAGTGGAAATATAAGCCACCAGATGCATTTAAAGCTAGTGTGAACCGAGCCTTGAGTGCCACGGAGTACAATTTCCTCACTTCTTAATGCAGGATACGCCGATTGAGTGGCTTACCCTACACAAGAAAACCAAAAATTGAACTTGGAAAAGAAACTAAATGGACCTTAAAGTACTTGCGTCACTGCTTTTCAGAAAACATGCTCCAATTCAAATCTTTGGTCCCATTCAGAGGCTTACATAAAATTCAATTTCGGAGACTTCCATTGTGTCTCTTCGAAATACTTAGAATGGCTACACAAGTCAGATCTACAAGAATGCATTTAATAGATAGTACGGACTGACTATTCCCAGGCACGTTCAACTTATCACTCGTCACTCTCCATTTGTCGCTCTAAAAAAGTCCATAACACCCACTAAAGTATAGTTATGAAAAAATCTAGAATCAAATTCGTTAAAAGGAAAATCCATTATAAAAAAATTGAGAAGTTCGGCAGAGATGATAGGAAACAGAGTTCATCCTCCTAATGTGACGCATTTCCTATATGCAAGTTGAGTAGATACAAACCTTGACACGCTCTAGCAAATGCCACTTTTCTCTGGAGGTTGCACTCCAGGAGTTAGCATTCACAAAATGACAGCATTGGTGCTCACTCCTTCGAAATCCAATTCTCACAACAACAAAGGAGGCCGCTCAAGGCACTAAGAAGACGAAGAGAAAGTTGAAATAGGGGGAACAATGAACCTGTACATTATAACAATGCCCTCTATAACATAAGAGGATGGTACACAACAAGGGTGTACACTTTCAGTTCTCATTACAAGCTTGCCAAAAAGATGCAAGAGACTTCAAAGAAATAGATTTCAGCAAGCCTTGTCAACACTAGTCATGCCTCTCATTGCAAAGAGAATGAAGAAAAGCAGAAGCCTTTGCTTCCGTTCGGTCATTACCTCAACAGAGGTAACATGTCTTAGATAACAACATTAGAGGGGTGTTGACAACCTCGTCATCTGGAACAACATTCACACTCTTCACATTTGTGCAGAAAAATCCCAAACTAGCAAAGCTGCTCACCAACTTCTTGTTCTTGATCCCACAAGTGCAGGGAAACATATCATTTACCTCCAATGTGCTTGTTGAGTGCGTATTTGGGATGGCATGGAATACAATGGGTGCCACTTGAAGTGCTTGCTATGAAAATTTCATTGTGGATGAAGGCTTTTACCAATCGTTGCTCTCCCATTTTAAAGTGGCTGTCTCTATGTCCGTTTCTCGCTTGACTTTATCTTTTTGGAACCAGTCACACACCCTGCCAGCGTTGAGCTCTTCAATGACCACGCCCTCTTGCTCTGCTATCACTCTAAGCAAATTCAAGGAGGAAATCTGCAACCAAAAACAACGGCTTAGTCTATCAAGTAAGATATGAGCATTTCAAAAATGCGGCATTCCCAAAGTCGACATATTTCGATTGTCCATAATCATATGGTCATGTTCAATTATGATGGTTTTCATTCTCAGCATTTCAAATGCGTATTTCTATGTATGTATTTTTAAAGCACTCCAGCCTTAAATTTGTCTAGTCAAAAAATACTTTTGAACTTCAATCTTAGATCAACTTTTTTGAAGCAATGCAGAATTCAATTTCCAAGTCGAACACTCTGTAGCATAGTAAGTATTTAACTTTATTTTGGTATGATCTCTTTAATTAACATAAACAAGAGGAAAAAGAGATGTACATAACTTGCAAAAATGAGGGCAAAAGCATAAGGTTAGAAGATTAAGCAAACAAAATTCTTAGACTCAGTCTCATAACTCTCCTCCTTGTAAAGGCTTAGCAGGTAATTTGACTCTGGAATAGCTGTTCTAGAATAAGCTAGCAAGCGTTCGTGCCTCGAACATTCAGAACACCCTAGCACTCAACAAATTATAACCTCTTGAATTCTAGGTCATCCAGGAATATAGCCTAATAATCCAACAGACTCTCATTATCCTACGTATGGGTCAGTTTTGATAACAAATCGAACAAAATTTGATCATGTCCAATTCTGAGAAATTTTGATAAATTCGTAAAAAAATATCCAAAAAACAATTTTTCTTTTACAGAAATACTTATATTAGCTCTTTGGAAACTCTAAAACTCCAAAATTTCCAAAATTTCCAAAATGACATGTATTCAGACTGAAATTCTAAAGTAAATTATTTCGACACACTTGTGTGTCGAAATAGTTTGAAGTGTTGAAACTGACCTACGGTATAGTATCGTTGATAAGATATGCAGTTGTGCAATAGTTTGCAATCCCATGGCATCCAATTATCCATCCATGACAAACCCTACAGTGGAATGGGTGGACCTTAAGCAAAACTCAAGAATGTCAGGTTAGTTCATTGTTAAGACATTTGCAAATTATTGGAAGTGAGGAGAAGAATTCCGTGGAACTCAGTCTCTTGAAACTCTTATTTGCCCTAATTTCTCGGCAGCGGGAAGATGAATTACCGTCAGTCGACACAAGAATTTCTCGTGCATATCGATGTTGGCCATTTCCACAAGGCCCGCTTCTTCCATAGTAAGAAACGATCCTGGTGCACCCCCGCCTCCACCTCCCACTCCCGCCCTCAACGACGACACCCGCCTTCTCCTCCCATTCTCTGCAACACAAATCTCTCCACCGTCAAGTTCACTCACAACCAAGCTTAACCGGGGATTCCTGTTATTCAAATGACCAATGCAATCGAGCAGATGGTGAAAATCATAGAATTTGTAGTCAAAATTTAGAGTACAATCTTATATTAGTGGAATAAGCAAAGAACATTGCATGTGTTGGTCGAAACTAAAGCAAATTTTGACCTACGAATGAGAGAAAAGTCTGCATATGACCTAATCCAAAACATGAGACCCAATTTGGGATTCTTGGTTCTAAAATCGTAGAATTCAGAGTCAAATTTTAGAGCCAAATTTTATATCACTAGAATCTAGAGCAAAGAACGTTGCATGTGCTGGTAGAAAACTGAGCGAAAATTTGGCCTATGAATGAGAGAAAATTCTGCATATGACCTACAGTACTCCAAAACATGAGACCCAACTTGAGATTCTTGGTTCTTTATGGTTCAATGTCGTCCCTGAGTGCGGTCACTTTGAAAAGCCTTTGGCTGTAGCTACTAAACTTGAAAACAAAATCAATCCACCAATCAATCCACCACAAATTTACAGGCGTCTCGAAACCCGCAAACCTGAGGAGCTTGAGCGCGCCATTACAGGAGTCGAGAACGAGTGGCTTCTGTCATTCAAGCTGGAGTGCGGGACTGCTGGAGCTGCTGCTGTTGTCGTTCCCCATAACTGCATTGCTGCAAAAGATAAAGTCATGACGGCAGGTGAAGCAAGCTCTGCGCCGCAGCGTCCGAGAGAAGAGAGAGATTGCTGAGAGGGGTGCACTCGCCGCAGAGGAGCTGAAGAGATTGCGGAGGATTGCCAAGTGCGCTTGGGGTGGTTCAGCCTTTTCCTTTAGAAAGTCTTTTTTAGTACTCCGTAACTTTTACTTTGGGGGTCCCGCTAAGTTAACCCTTAAAAGGACGGACCTATAACCACTGGTTTGAAGCCTTCCCTGCCCGTCACTCAGTTTGTTACCATTTTGGAAGTAGATATGTATGAAAAATTTTATTTTTATTTTTCAGAGATAGAAGTACATGTCTTCTGTGTTTCACACAAGATTTAGATTTTTTTTGAGGAAAATTGATTTTTTTGAGAATTTTTGAAGAGGGAGTGAAGAAAAAATCATATCAATTGAAAAATTATCTAAAAAAATCTGAAAATTTCAGGATGTGTGAACATTATAGTGAAAAACATCATGGTGTACACTTAACTTCCGTGTATGATAAATAGAATGCAATAGACATTGAAAATGCAGCCACACTTCAAAATGTAATAAAGTATTCAATTTTATGAATTTTTTCAAAATTCCAATTGGAATAGAAACTAAAGTAGAGGGCCTTCATTTAATTAGTTGGGCTCAAACTCAAAAAATGTCATTTTTAAGGATAAATTTTATATTTTCTTAATTTCTCAAAATACACTAAGGTGGCAAATTTTGCCATTCATTTTCTCTAGTTATTTCTCAACTACATGAAAACAAACATTAGTTAGACTAAAAACTCAATTGGAGACTCTTTACAACTCAATATGAAAGGTCATTAAAAAAAGTGAATGAAAAAACTATTGTTAAGGTCTTCTTTAGACCCTTCCTTGGGAGATAACTCTCGATACAGTAGAAAGTGACGTGAGATAAAAAAATAGGGTCAAATTAATTCATTGAAGGAAAAATTTATATTTTTGGTAGATTTATTATAGCATCGGTAATATGTCTTGGTTGGTTTATATATAAAATAGGGTGGTAAGAAATTCCTACCTTTTTGTCAGCGGTAGAAAAAAAATAGGATGCCAAATATTGGATCCCTTAGAAGTTCTTAATAGGTTCAATTTTTCATTAGTAGATTTGGTAACTAGGTTGTAAGTTAAATGCTAGTCTAAATTTGAATTAGCTGCCTTTGGAGGTTTGGTGGAAAATATGTTGCCTTGATGGTATAGTAGTTTAACCTTTTGTTAAGATTTTGTAATTCAAACGGATTCTCTGTCGCCCATTGCAAGAGCCGGTTTATTGTGCTAGAGTAGTTTCGTATCATTGAGGCCGCATTAGAGTCATTTGCATTGCAGCTCTTGTGCAACAATTTGTGCTATCTGGATTTTGGGTGAATGTAGATTTTTTAATTGTCTTCATCTTTGCTCTTGCACTTTAAGTTACCTATATTTTAGGGTATGGCTTTCATCCTTTGTTTTTGTGTTTAGGGTTCAATCTTTTATATTTAATTTTTCTTTACTTATCTAATTTTATATTTAATTTCTCTTTACTTATGTATATGAATAAGCATGTATTGATCTTCTTTCAAATTGAGATTCATTTTAATTCTATGCCATAGGTTATTTCATGCTTCTTTATTCTATAAGTTTTTATCTTCTCATGGTGTAATGTATGATCAATAGTATAATATATTTGTAGCTTCTATTTTTTATATTGGTTTTTCAATGATATGTCAATAGTATTGTCATTTAGGGTTGAATGTATTGGAATGAAGATTGGAATGCTAGTAGTTTACATGTTTGCTTTTGAAATGCACTGCAATTATTTGAGTTCTATTTACTTATAAAATGTAGAAAAAAATTAGGGTGCCTAAAATAAAGCTCTCTAAGATTTTACAAAAAAATAGGGTATCTAGCAAAATATCCATTAGTAGCTTTTTATCTACTAATAGGGGGAGGAAAAAAATGGGTAGGAGATAAATACCCCCCCCCCCCTTAAATACCCTATTATCACACGTGGTTATAATTTGTAAAGGTGAGTTAACCCCTTGAGGACCCTTCAAAGTTGGCCGAACACCAAAAATTGGCACTAGCAGTGCTACCGGGTTAATTGAAAGAAAGATGCAAGTTAGAATCACTAATTCAAAAATGAAAAGCGTTATAAAGATAAATTTGTATACATATTAAGGTCATTTTGTTTTTAGTCCTACGTTGTACAATGTAAAACAAGGTTAGAAATACATAAGAGGCATCTCAATTGTTAGTCCAATCAACACTCTTATTGTTAATGATATATCAACAAATTTTGCCTTATCAATGCACATCCTTCTAAATATCCCTATTGATAAGATAATGAAAAGCAAAGGTTTCCAAGTCTTGCTAAATAATATTGGTTCCAATGCATTCTCAACTTTGTTAATATGTAATTTCAACACCATAATAGACAAATAAAATGTCATTGCATATGAATCAATCTAATTCCTAAAGAACTTTGGTTTAAGGTAGTACACCTTAATTTTGGCACTATTAGAAAATTGATTGTGTCTACATTATTGCCTAAACTGTAAATCATTGGAACATAAGAAATTAGTGTTGATTATTGATTCTCCTAAAATCAACATTGACTTTAAAAATGTATTATTTATTCATATAATATCCTTAAAATATAAAGCTAAGGTAACCACTAAAAATCTTCTTTCAATAGCCTCAAGATCCAACCCAAACAAAGGCACTTTATAATAGGAACCATGCTCAATGCTTTTACTGGTACAAAAGAAATCCTAAGAGTTGCCAACCATAATGCCGCTACGATCATCACTACCTAAACTCCTACGGTGGTTTGGTCGCACTCCGAACTAATAACATAACATGTATTTAAGGTCTTGATAATTTTGTTGAAAGCGTGGATAATTCCAAGCTAAACAGCACAAGCATACATGGTGATAAGAAGAAACATGCGATTGAAAACAGGAATACCATATGTGAGGTGATGAGACATACAAAAAATGCGATTGCGTCACATATTTACACCAAGAACTCCACTCAGGTGCAACAAGAGTACACGGTAAGAAGAAATTCTCAGCTTCGCTAGCTTCCACTTGAGCCTTCTCACCATCTCAAATATAACAATCTAATCTGCAAACTACCCCTTAGCAGCTAACACTCAATGGCAACAAGAGAATACATTAACAAGAAAATTCTCAGATTTATTGGCCCTCCACTTGAGTCTGCTCACCACCTCAAATATAACAAACTTCTCTGCAACCTACCCTGTAGCAGCTAACGCTCCAAGACCTTCGTCAAACTGCACAAAATGAACAAATTGACTAGCTATTATAGGATACCAACACGGTTGATGGTACGCATGGAATGATCCAATTTACCGTTACCGTGAAGGGAAACTCCGGACTTCCATCAACAACCAAGATTCAGTACTAGAGAAGGAGGGTGTGTGGATATATATACCGAGACATACCGGACATTTATAACACAGGAGATTAGAAGAAGATGCTGACACTAATTACGAGGCTTTATGAGAAGAGCTTGCCGGGTCAGCAGATAAAGCAGCCTTCGCAGTTGCAATGTCTTCATCGAGCAAGATGTCCCAGTGACCATCCCACTTGATGAAAAACTCGGTGTCGTCATGGTACTGGACACGGTGCACATCCCCAGCAGGAGTGTACAAGAAGTCTCCCGACTGAAGGTCGAACTTCTCCTTGGTGGTCAGGTTCCACACCGTCTTCTTCCCATACGTGACGATCAAGTCGTGTCCGAAGGTGTGATGGTGCGCAGGCTCCACGCTCCCTGCTTTGAACCTCACCACAGCCGACGTGGGGTCTTCACGCACAATTCTCCAGGACCCGCCGGGCATGATGCTCACGTCCTCGAATGCTCGCCCACTGGCCAGTGCGCAAATTGCACATTCGTGTTTTCCAGCCTTCCCTTCTTCATCTGCTCCTGCCATGTAACAGGACGTAAGGTAACCGCCTCATTGCTTAGTTTCTGTTATTAGAGTGCTGGGATCATTAAATGCTATTGTTGGCGAATAAAAGAGAATTCCGAAGCGCACTAAAGAACATAACATTCTTGAATGGGAACGCAGGGGATCCTGCTACAGTAGCACTGTAACAAGAATGTAGTTGTGTTGCAGTGACCCACAATACATGGGCAAGCTTTGCATTCAAAATGTTCTACAGTGAAAGGAGCCTTGGGTGAAACTAAGTAGTGGTTCGAACCGACTGATGTTGAAAATCAGCGGATGAGTTGTGTGGTTAGGGGTACATGGAAAGCAAAGGGTCCCTGCCTTGAAGTTGAAGTTGAAGAATGTTATGAAGGCATTGTTTGGTTACCGTATGCTCAATTCATAAGGGTTTGAAGTTATATTTGTAGATGATCTAAAACCAACACAAGTTCAGAACCCGTTACATCAATGTGCAATGTTTTAAATTGTTACATTTGGTAAATGTCACAATATATTAGGTGTGCTTACCGTATCTTTCAAAAAAATTCAAAAAATTCCATAAATCCTAATTAAGTGAGACGATTAAGCAATTGAAAATAGTTCCGAAATGCCCGCATTGCCCAAGTTATGTCAGATGGCAAATTGGTCCTAGTTCCGCTAATTAACTTGCAATGGATTTACTTTCATTTCCACCAGCACCAAGCAAATCGCAGCAGTTAGGTACCTTGAAAACCCTAACTCACCGTTAATTACCTTGCAAGTGCGAGAACACTTCAGTAAACTTCCTGGAAATTAAGACCCCAGTTAGCTAGTTAAAGCTACTTGATTGGTACGTCCGGGGCTTATAAAAAACGATGGTCAGTACGAGGTATATAGAACTTACTTTCTTCAAGGCCTTGTTGGGGATCTTGCCCACTGACTGCTGTCGTCCGGGGCAGCTCAAACTCAGACGTAGAAATTGCGGTAGATAATTGTGAACTGATAGGTGCGTGAATTGACGAGAGGCCTTCTCCCACACCGGCTCTAGATTCAGAGCCTGAAACAGATGCATGAATGGCTGTGAGGCCTAGTCCCACACCAGCCCTTGTTTCAGACTGTGGGACGGAACCTGTGAGATTGATCATAGCAACACTTCAGAACATAACATTCTTAATCAGGCTTGAAATGTGCCCTAAAACAACGGAGTGGTGAAAACACCTGCACTTCTGCTTAGACTTGCAACTTTACTTCACCTTTACATTAATGACCACACAGAAAAGGCACTTGGAAGGAATCTTGAAAGATAACTAGACATGTTTCACTTTTCACATTCATTAACCCATGTCAAATAGATTTCAAAAGAGACCCTAACTTTATTGGCTACACAGCAATTATAATTGCTTAGATTGCGTGTCAAGCATTCATAACACTCTACACCAATACAAGGTATCATCGGTACCAATAGCAAATATGCGACATATGACACCGGAAAGAGATCCAATCACCATCAAAGAAGGCAATGGCTTACCAGGTGTGGAAGGTGCAATAGAGATGGTTTCAAGTAAACTGTTGAGAAGGTCAATGGAGGACCGGGGCGATGGCGAGGTTTTCTCCACCGGCCCTACTTCCTTTATGGGCGATGTTGAGTTCCCAACAGGGACATCAGTCTTCTCTAGCGCTGCCTGTGAGATCCTCTCCATTTCTTCAATAGAAGCATCCAGGAACTGGTCAATTTCTTCATTCCAAGGGCAACCATCGCTCGCAGGGCAAGGTGCTTTGAATGGTGTTTCCAGCCATGTGTCCAAGATCTTCTTTCCCTCTTCCGACGATGAAATCTGTACTGCACATCAATATTGTAATTAAAACATCGAGTATAAACATTAAGCAACGTCAAAATCCATGACACAAGGTTCGATCGGACGTAGATAGACTGGCCTAGAAGTGTAATTAGAATCAAGTACGCCTGATCTGAAGTTAAAAAATCAGGGTTGATAAAAGCATTATTTGTGCTTCTTGAAGACATTCTAGAGAAGTATATAGCTTGGACTCTTTCCACTGTAGCACAAAAAGAATCCCGAGCACTAAAATATTGAAGATCAAGTCCACTTGCGACAAAATTTATTCCACGGTCAAGCATGCAATCACTGTCACATAAGCCCGATTGCAAAAGCGCCAACAGAGGATCAAATGAAAGAAATTAGAAATAACTCTAACATGGGCCACACAATTGATAACATTTGATCAAGACTGTGCACACAAAGAATCTGGATTCCTTTTCTTTTTGCCACATTGTTCATTGATGTAATTCATTCCAGGCAGTTTCTCAAAATGTTATGGAAACTCCAACTACTGATCTCGTATGGATCTGTATGGCACAAGATCCTGGTCTGAGGATAGATCATTAGTATTGGCCACGAGGAGAAACCTTCACGACTAGGCGCTCGGGCATTGGCTCCGAGCACAGTGATCATGCACCATAATCTATGACCTTTGTGACATGCACCAACTGACAACGACTGACATTATCTACTCGGCTTTGTGAGCATCGACAAGTAGAAGATAACCAACATACTCTGGCCAACATCTGAACTGAATTGGACACGGATTCAATTACACAACATGATTGGCGCCCAGTACTAAGCGATTGGCAAAATGCGTATAGATTTCTCCCTGTCGCCAATTACGACCGATAATGTATGTGAACATGGGCAACATGGTCTGTAGGATTTGTCTCCTTTCTATGAAACTGGACAGTCAATCCTACGCTCATGCTCACAGACGTGATCTAGTTCACAACGCACAAACAGGACTAACATCAAATTGCAGGAAGCAATAATCACAGTGTTACAGACGTCAGGATTGAAGAAGACCTTAGCTCCGAGGGTGAGCACATTGGTGTTGTTGATGGACCGAGCATTCAAAGCTTCGTCGACAGAGTTGCACGGCGCCGCGTACACGCCCCCAAATTTGTTGGCGAAGATGCTCACACCCACGCCCGTCCCGCACACCAACAAGCCTCGCGAGAGAGGTTTTCCTTCGGAAGAAGACTTCTCCTTGGCCAGTTCCGAGGCCACTTTCACCGCAATGGAATAATACTTGTCCACGCCCAAATCCTCGACCTCAATGCCCTTCTCCTTCAGATACGCCACCAGGCTGTCCTTCAGGCCCGATCCGAATCCATCTGCTCCTGCCACCACTCTCAAGGGTGTCTTCTCCGCCATTGGGGCTTTCCAAATGTGTGCAAGTTGTTCGCAAATTCAAATCTGCAATCAAAGTCGAATTAGGTCTTTCAAATTGGCATCGGTACGTCCACTCCTAGCCCTAGTTCAAAGTCCGCTAATCTCATAGTAAGCAGATACCCACACTCCCACAACTAGACTATCGAAAGTCAGAAGGGTAACATATCATCGTCCAACCTCAAAATTCAGAAATGTGTTCCAAATGAGAGCAAATTGTTAAGACCACGGCAAATTCAAATCTGCGAAAAAATTCGAGTTAGGTCTTCCAAATCGACATCGGTGTATCTGCTCTTCGCCCTAATCCAAACACTGACAATATTATAGAAAGGAGATACTCCCATTGCCACTACCACTTTAGACATCAAAACTTATCAGGGTTTGATATTACCTTCCAAATCCTAAAACCCAGTCTCTCGATCCAGACTCCAGATCCTTTGAGAGGACTGAGCAAGTAGCCTCAATTACTGAAACTGCTTCAATTTGTGGTGCTGTAGTAATCCTGCTGCAGACAGCGTTGATTGCGGATACTTTTATGATCTAAGTTAGAGAGAAAATACTAGAGTGGTATTTCTCAAAGGTTAGCAAGATGCAATGAATCTGGGGCTCCCTGGGAGTCATACTCCTGCAGTGAATGCATGACCGGGGTAGGGACGACTGAGTTCTCGCGGCCGTATGACCGTGGTAGGGACTAGGAGCTTTGCCTCCTCCTTGACAGAATGATGTGGAATATTTCACATCTAATCAGTAACAATTGATGTAGTTGTGAAATTGATCAAAAACATGGATAGGGGAGGTATATTAAGAAACAATTGACAAATTCATTTTCAAGCACTTCATAATCTTCAAATCTGTTGTGAGGCAAGTAAATTGATAGAAGATGGAATTTAATTCAGTTAGCTACGGTTTAGCTAATGCAATTGAATGTTTAAGATCCATTGACAAACTAACATGACATGATAGTAATTTAAGTAAATTGTTTATGAAAAATTAATTTTTTTTGACAAACTAGAAACTAAATGATGTGAATCAAATTGTGAGGCAAGTGGGTAGTGAGCTCATTCATTAGATGTTTTTTGAGGGATTAGAAGATTGTTTCAGATCCATTCCCAATGTTGTAAACAGTCAGAATAAAAAATAAAAAATAATTGTTTTGATTTTTAAAATATTATTATCTAACATAGCAATCGTTGTACCACGTCAAATCGCATATGTAGTTGACTTCTCTAGCATTCCTACAATTGGGAACTTGCAATCTTTTAATTGGGGAAAAAAACATCTAATCAATGCCCTTTACCTAAAAAAGGATATGCCCATCCACATATTTTTTATATGTAGACGGAAAACATAGACTGACTTTGGGATGAAAGTCATAAAGAAAGAAAGGTAGAGCTTGGTTTGACTACTAAATGTTATGGCAAGTGGAACTAGTTTGCAGAACAAGGCTATTAGAAAATCTAGATTCATAAAAGATTAACCCTTAAACGTTGATAAGGATGTTTGACATCTAATAGATGCTAAAGAAACTTTCTATATAGGACAAAAGCACAACTATTCATACTCAAAATTTTGAATGAAAAGCAAAGATCTTCTACAATATTTTGACCTCTAATGAGTGCTTTTGGATTTTTTAAACCATCAATTTCCATGGTTTCAAAATAATTGATTATTAGGATTATTAGGATTTCTCCTTCAAGGATTAAGGTAGGATCACCTTAAACCAAAGAAATTTCTATAACAAGTACTATTGAGTGTTAGAAAGCTCTCATTTTTTAATCACATAGAGACAATTTTGCAATAAATTTGGAAGAAATCTAAGAATAATATTTTATTACAATATACAAAAGAGGTCAAAAGTTGAATTGGTAAATTTTCTAAAATTGTACCCAATTTTCAATGTTTACTTACTCATAGTTGAGAGAGAAAAAGAGCAACAAGCATCTACTTTTCTTTATTTTTTCAAGGGTTTGTTTGGGATAAATTAATGGATTTGAATGATCTTACTTTAACCTCTAAATGTTTGTTTACTATATTTTCAACAAAAAAAACCTAAATTTCTATTTTTAGTACAAGTATCAAATTTTAGGAAAAAAGACATTTTTGGACACAAGTAACCATAGGATCTTGTAGTATGCTAGTTTGAGAAATGCAGAAAAAATTTCAGAAATCTATGTCATGTAGATTGCAAGATATTAGCACTTGAATTGACATAAATCTTTTTTTAGCTCTTGCAAAAAATTGGGTAGGTGTACTTCACAAGGTCACATTTGTATAACAAAATGTCCAAAATTGTATTACTTCTTTGGATTCAATCCTTAAAGTAAGTTGGATAATTATATTCTTGAAAATTTTCAAATCATTTGGAATTGTATGGTAGGATACAAGTGAAAATAGTGTTTTTGCATTTGTAGGGAAAGAAATCTCACTATTGCTAACTTTGACACCCTCTAAAGAGTTGAAAATATTTTTTAGCCATGAAATTTTTAGCACAACATCATTTCTATGTTGACAAAATGTGTGCAAAATCTCAAGGCTAAAATATTTACACAAAAAAGATATTTGAAATTTATTAGCATATGTTGTTGTCAGAGACAATTTCACTACTATCAACTTTGACATCCCCTTAAGGGCTAAAAGATTGTTTATTTGCCTCAAAATTTCTATCATAAGATCATCTCTATGTTAATAGTATGTGTTACAAGTTTCAAGTTCAAAAGATTGACCCCAAAAAAAGATATTTGAAATCTTTCAATATATGTTGTGAAAAATAACTTCACTATTGCCAACTTTGACATCGTCCCTCCAAAGGTGAGTCTGAAGGCTTAAAAAATTGTCTTTCACAACAACACATGCTACTAGTTTGACTTTTGTGTTAATCTTTTGGCTTTGAGATTTTATGGTAAATAAACAATTTTTTAGCCCTTAGGAGGGTGTCAAAAGTAGTAGTTTATAGTAAAATTGTCTCTAACAACCATACCTATTGGAAGATTTCAAATATCTTTTATGTGTAAATCTTTTGGCCTTGAGATTTGGCAAATATATTATTAATATAGAGGTGATGTTCTGCCAAAAATTTCATGGTTAAAAACCAATTTCTCAACTGTAGAGAGGGCATCAAAGTTGGCAACAATGAAATTTCTTTCTCTATAAGTGCAAAAATACCATTTTCACTTGTACCCTGCTATAGGATAAAAATAATACATAGTAGTAAATAGAAAATGATTAAAAATAATAAATTGATGAAAATTTATTTTTAGAATTCAAAAATGCCAATCTCAATGCTTGTAATGTTATAATAAACAATCTACATTCAATATTTGTTTTTCCAAAATATTAAAAAATGAATTAAAAGAAGCCAAGACTTCAAAGTTTATTGTAGATTAGAATATCTAGAATTGCCCGCAAACTAAAACTCCTTGTAACTTTCATCTCATTAATTAAAATGGAATGATTTAAGAACTTTCTACATATATAAAAGTCTAGAAATCCAATTTCAAATTTTTATTTCTAGAAAGTATAATTTCAAAGATTTTTTTTGTTGTACTTGTTGAGTAATAAAAATTACATATTGTGTAATAACTTTTTATACATGTAGTCAAAAATTATGAAAACTATTGGCCTTTAAAGCTGTTCCTTGAACCAATGATGCTAGTATGTAAACATGAAAATGCAAGCATGTGAGCCTTAAGTATGTATATAAATAGATATACAACAACCATTGAAGGTGATTATAACTTAAATACTTGTAATATATGTGCATAGTTGCACTATAATTATAGAAAATTTCTACACTATAGACACCTATACCATAGTTATTTAGTCACACTCCTAAACTCACATAATAGCAACCCTCCCTCTTGAGCATATGTTGTCTAATTTTTTTTTAAAATTAAAAACTCCATTTGTAGTAAGCTACCTAAAATCACTATATTGCCAAAAAAAATTATAGTTTGGGCATTTAGGAGTTAAAGAGCATTGGACCCTAACTCTCCAAATTTGACTCACCAAATGTCGTTTGCTTGATTCAATTCATTTATTTTAATCCTTCCAATTATTTGTGCTTTGTTCTAAATTTGCATATCCAATGCTCAAGTCAATAGCCCAAAGTACTAATTATGTAGTTAAGGCCTACCACATCCTATTCATATTGATTTTATTCAATGAACCATAGAATATACAAGATCTCAATAGTAATGCAAAAAATTTGGATATAGCCTAGGTGATGAGCAATTCTCTAAAATTTAATGCCAAGCTCATTTTTTAGAATGTTGGATCAAATTCTTAATCTTCATGTGCGAGTGGGGCACTATTTCTAACATGGGCATAGGCACATCAAAAACTAACCAAGCCAAATGCGGGGTGCAAGGATGGCAACTAATGCTCTAAGATTGTGAGGAAAGAAGAATTGCATTTGTTCAAATTTGCAATAATTATCTATAATATCAATAGTTGATTTATTGGTTCACCTTCTCTTATTCATGTATATGGTTTAGTTTAGTTTATTTCTTCCTGAGACAAATATAAATGAAGATAATAGCAATTGGAATTATGCTTTTCAACATAGAGTGAATTTGATATGAATGATTGAAGTGAGGTGTCCAAATAGCCCAAAGCTTAAATAAACCACCTTTCCAAAACCACATAAGGTTTATCCATTATGATCATGTTTATAACTTACAAGCAAAATAGTAGAAGCAAAACATTTAAATCAATGTATAGAGATTGTAGTCAAATGTACAATTAGTGGTTATTTTTTACTTGTAGACAATTGATAATTATTAATTTTATTTATTTATGGAAAATTTTGGTATTTTCTATGAATTTTTAGGTTAAAGATTAGGGGAAAAAAATAGTACTTAATTCAAATACTTTTTCATTTGTCCAAAGAAATCCTTGAATCTTTATGAAAAGATCTTTCTTTATTACTAACTTGATGAAATTGCCACCATGGGCATACATTCTAGTAAAGTACTGAGATGTATTGTAAAAGAGTCTTGAAGTCAAACAAATTTAGAACATATATGATGTCATGGCCATTTTTGGGTCAATAAATGGTATAGAAACCTTTTGTGTGTGACAAAGGTACAATTATTCATCCTTAAAACTTTGTATAAAAAGGAGAGGTCTTGTACAATAGTTTGACTTTCAATGAGTCCTTTTGAATTTACTAAAATCTATTCCCATGCAGTAGTAATGTGATATTTTCCATACAATATGTGGATGAATGTTGAAATTTGGAGCAACACTATGACATTTTATATCACTACGGCACTTCATGAAAAATAAAAAATAAAAAAATAAACCATAGACACTTCCATGTAAGATATGCTTGCTTGCAATAAGAGAGGTCTTCCAATTCTTGTAAGGTAGGTTGCAACAATTGTCCTACACTACTCTTCCTGGATCCGACTACTTTAACCTTGAATGATAGACTAATGCCCATGAAAATCATGCATTTTGATTCCATGTGACATCATCTACTTTGGAAAAGCCAATTATATTCATTGGAAGCGTCAAAGTCTTGTAGAAGATCTCCCCACCCCTAAAACCAAGGACCAATAGTTGCATTTCCATTCTACAACGGAAGATTCTCTCTCATTCTACGGACGCAAAACGTCCTCTTCGACGTTAAAGGGTTAACTACACTACAAATGGGCCCTCCTCAGTCCTCACCTTCTTGGAACACCAGATTCCCTTTCAATAAGATATTGAGGCAGCATTAAATTGATTCCGATAGGGTAGTACTGTAGCGACCTCCAGTAACTAACCTAATTCCATTCTGTAAAAGAAAAACCTACAAACTGAAGTACTACACGAGAGTCCTCATGGCCTCATTGCAGACAAAAACTCTAACAATGGAGGCAAGGTTCCCCACCCGCCTGAAATCAACGCTCTCCTTCGAGATGGCAATCATACGCACCAGAACCTCACGAGCAACTAGATGGTCATGATTTCAGAAAGAGAATTAAAATGATCCACTTTCGGCAGCACATCATGCCTAAGGTTGTCGGACAATTATTGACGTGAAGCTGCAACGGTCGTTGCTAAACTTCACCTTCAAAGTCTCAATCGTATCAGACGGCAGTTCCAGAATACCATCTCCAATGTACAAATAAAGGAGAAATAGAAAAATAAAATAAAATAGATTGCTCGCCAATGCCTGTGGAGCCTACTCAGAGTAATCATCATCATTGACCAGAATCTCATACTTGGTTCCTTTCAGACATGCTAGTACCTCATCCCAGTTTTGTATTCGTTCACTCAAAGGTCGTGTGTGGATCTTCACCTGCTGACTTTCTAACTTCCGCGGCGGAACCCCCAAAAATTCTTGGATCTCAATCAGGCGCTGCACAACAATCCAAATGACCTAAAATTAGAGTTACGAAAAACAAAATGATTCAAAAGCGAAACTTGTTGTGTTTACTCCTGAAATCAAGCCTCCACTTCAATATTAGAGAGGCAATATCAAAAGGTATTGCAGAAAACCTAACCAGGTTACAGCTAGCAGGGTTAACATGAGATTTTGTAAACAATTGGCAAAATTCAACGCAACGAAATTATCCAGTATAGCTTTGGGGGTATTCTACTATCCGAGTACTTCAAAGTCCGGAGTTTGGTTCAAAGGGAAACCTTTGGGTTCACTACAAGGTCTTCATAGTAAACAACTCGGATTCGAGTGTTATTGAAGAAGCGTTGAGCATCATCAGTTGTGTTGTCAACTCGCTCCAGGTCATCCAAAAGAACCTTCACGTCTATGACTGGTTTGTACTCTGCCAGTTTCAAAGCCTGCAAGAAAACCATTAAATTCATTAAATATAATTCTAACATTCACCAGTTCAGCACTCATGCTCCACTCATACAGTATTGTCCCGGATGCAAGACAATAAATGAAGTGAATTTTGAAATTTTGAAAGGACGGTACCTCTTCCACTGAGTGGACATGCGCCTTGTGAGTCCCATTCAGAGGCTTGGAAAGACGATCATATTCGTTAGCCAAGATTGAGATGAGCCGCTTCAACAGATTCCGTCGAAGTAGTAGAACGACAGAAACGCCCATACTCTCAAAGTAGTCTCTAACTTCAGTGTGGTATTGCATGGGTCCCTGCATTAAAAATAAACAAAGATCAAACCTCCACGGAAAACAGGTGTGGCACTGAACAATGCTTGATGGTCACTTAGAAGAACCAGATTGTACAAAAAATAATGGCTCCAGGAATTTTGCAGCCCTGAAAATTCTGCAACTGATACTCGATCAAAGCATACTTTAAAATCTTGATCATAGCAAAAGGGAATGGAAAGGTTCTAATGAAACCCACCTGGTTAAGCATCCACTTGAAACCAACAGCTGCAGTACATTCATTCTTGGCGGCACTGTTCTGCCAGTCCAAGTTGAAAACCCTATCCATAGTTGCCGCAACGGCTGAAAAATTGACCCTGCGTTGAGGTGCTTTTGAGAAAACTTCACCGTAGGAAGTGATGTTGGGGTGATTGTTGAGAAGTGTCTCAAGCCACCCGCTACCAGATCTCTGCATTGATAGTACTACAAAATAGTGTACAGGTGTGCATTTGCACTCTCGCCTGCAAAAAGAAGTCAGGATGGCGTCGGGAAAACTGGCTTACCACAAGAAGCACACAAGTGAATGGGGTCCAATGATTATAAGCAAAAGCACGTTCATTATAAAAGTGTAGTTGCAAAGAGATCACCCTATTAATTCACATGACCAGCGAATTGTATAACAGGGCTATTAGAAAAAGTAGATAGATTCTCTGAGACAACATGGTGATGAAGACAGTTCTCTCTATGATTTATAAGAAGCCTCCATATGATCATCGTGATCATAGAAAGACCTCACAATGAATCATGGAGAAGATTCTCATTGTGATGTTGGCTAAAAGTTCCTAAAACCCTCCTGTATGAAACAGACCTTTCATATGTACGCGGGAGAGGAAAGTGTTGGTAAAAATCCACAGAAGAGCCTCTTTGAGAACAAGAAGCATCTTCTCGTCTCCAATCTTGGACTGCAAACTCTCCCCCAAACTGGTACGGAAATTGCCTTGCGCCGACGCCCACCATATATGTGTACAAACCGCAAGCCCCTATCACTACCAAAACAAGAAACTTCCATACCGACGATATTTTTCTCCACTCCTGTTGTTTGTAAACATCATGCCCCACCAGTATCACAGTTTACCCAAGAAAGGCAACACCCAAGAATAATCTACCAGATCAACGGATTCAAAACAGGATTAGCAAAGCAGTCCTACCAAATGCACTGAATTTGTTGAAAGTGCACAAAGCCTACTTTCTTTCCCAAACTCTTTTGACACAAAATTGCTTCAGTAGAATTTATGCTTCATGCACTTTAACAAATTTAAAGGTGTACAGCAAAGTAGGAACACCAGTAGCTTTACCGGAGTACAAGAAAATAGGAACAGTTTTTAGCATCTTGAAGAACCTGAAACTCGTACTGTAAGGAGCGTTTACCTTCATAGTACCAGCAAAGTAGTCAAAGCCCCCTTCATTTTTGTATCGACATGACTATTTTCCATCTACAAAAGTGAGCACAAATTCTTCACCTCAGCAGGAGACTTCAAAGTGTGAAAATCAGGTTTAGTGATGCACTGAAGATTACCAATGATCTACTGGTCTCCTTGTGGTCAACCCTTTTTTTAACAAGAACCACCCGACAAGAAATTGGGCTTCATGTCATCTCAAATATGACGAAAACCAATGGTCTGCGAATACTTGAATCAAATGCGTGGAGTGATCACCTCGTGGAATCCATTGGCAGCAGAGATACCGCCATAACGTGGTGAAGAATGTTGTCCAGTTTTGCGTGCGTTCTTATCCACCCTAAGCCCAAAATCTTGTCACATCACTCACAGACAATCAAATATACATCCGTTCACAAGAATCTGCAACTCCAAAGATCGCCCGATCGCAATAATATCCACCAATTAAAAAGTTCCATTCAGCTCTCAAGTCCTCTTACTACAGGTACCATCTGATCCTCCGACCCTTCATCCTTCAAAAGCTGCAAATATTGCACATACTCGGTTTAGACGCCAATCCACACGGTATCCAAATCTTGAATTTAGGAAGCAGGGATTCAATGTCCTTACATACAAGGTCTACGAGATCATCTTACAAATGAAAAATAAATAAATCATATGGTATCTCACGCTTGGCTAAGTACACTAACTTCCCAGCTAGAAAAATCTACGACAAACTCAACAACAACTCGAACGGGGAACGCGGTCTCTAGGGTTGTGAACACGGTGTCGCTCGATCTAACCTCGACTACGGGTACCTCATACTCTCAGAACACTACAGAATCTACACCGAGCTGCACAAACCTAGAAAAATGCTATATGGACAACGTCCGACGTTGCTAGGCCCCCAAGGAGTCAAGCAACGTCCTCTATTCAATGCGAGAGCTAAATTTGAGGGTGCAGAGGATTGAAACATTGGAAAAAAATCCAATGGAAAAAAACATTGTAACAGAATTCAGATAACGCCAAGAAATCCGGAATTTACGATTGGGTATTCCAAAATGAAACAGAGAGCTCAGCGAGTGGCAGTCTTAGCAAAGATGACAAGGATCGAGTCAGCAACCACAAAACCCCGTCTTGTCAAATAGCCAACCTCCCATCTCTGATCTCAACGTACCCAACCCCACATCCCCCAGAGATCAAGCTTCCATCCATACCTAAATCCATCCATCGGCTACGCAATCCAACAACAAATAGCGCAACGAACTCCAAAATCTCCAGCGCTCACAGCTCCGAATCTCCGCGCCAAGCTTCTCCCCACAATCCTCAGTTCCCACGTCTGCCTTCGTCACGCACAATTCATCTGCAAGAAGTGACCACTTCGCGACATGCAATCGAGAAGGGCCCCAACAGAGAAGCTCCGGCCTGGAGAATTGTCTGATGAGAGATCTAGGACGCTGTTGAGAAAGTGAGAAATACTCGGCTAGAGATTCCAGTAACTTACTAGGAGTTTGTTAAGTGGGCATTGATACTGGGAGCTTGTTTCAAAGGGGGAATGGCGGGGCTAGCAAGAGGAAAGCGGAAAGCAAGGGGATGAAAATAGGCAGCTGAGCGAGAGAGACAAGGAGAAGTGGCCGTCAACAGTGCGTCAGGGCGTCGGGCCCATGACCGTGGCTGCCTGTATTATTATATTACATAATAATAACATAATATTGGCTGACGGAGTCGACTTCCAGTTGACTCTTACCTTCGCTATGATACCAACTACGGCAACTACTTTTAAAATATCTTTTTATTAGTCCACCCGCTTTTGCTTTTGCTTTTTTCGAAAAAGGAGTTCTGTCAGGCAATCCCCTCTTGACACATGGCATCCAGTACAGTGTTCGCATTCAGTGCAAGGCACTCCTCAATGGGTCGCCGTCATTAATGCACGATGTTCTCGAAAACCCTAAAGGATGGAACCTAAGGTAGAACCACCTATAACCAATATAGGAGGAGGCTCTTAAATGTAGCGGGTTCTAAAATGGTGCCCTATCTTAAATGTATAGTATTTGTACATGTTGCATTTTCATAGGCTTCAGCAGTGTACTGATAGTGTACATTTTAGCTAGGGCACCATTTTAGAGCCTTATGCCCTTTCAACTTCATAATTTGATAACTAATTCTAGAGAGCTCCAAAAAATATGAAACGACTTGGGTTAGATGCCTATTCAAGCTGTCTTTCAAGGGAAATTCACTGAAAAATATTTCAAGATATTTGACCCGTCCAAAATTCTACTCCAACCCTTAGATGGTCGGTTTATGGACCTCCTCCCCTAGACATCCCATAAGCAACTTGTTGATGGATGTATTTTCAACCAAGGTTAGTGTTAAGAATAGCATTCTATTGATATGCTCTCCACCATAGTTAACTAAAGTAAAGTGGGACTACCAAGGCTATAACCCTCCTAAATATATATAACCCTCCTAAAAAGAGTGTATGTGTGTGTGTGTGTGTGTTTAGGTAACACTTATAATAGATTTGAGACTCTTTTCTTTTTGTATATATTTTGGTTTTGTTTCGTCTCCCATTCTCAACACATTATCATCACGCTCTTTGATGATTTTTACTTTTATTTTTACTTTATAATTTGCATTTGTAATTTTCTTTCTAATTTTTCTTGTTTTTGAAGGAACTTCATTGTGTTTAGTCGCTACATCACTTTGTTTCCATACCGCTCTGTACACCTTGTTTTAATCTTCTTTCTAGTTTACAATGACTACTTCTACCTCTTCCATTGCTACATCTACTACCATACTAGTTGAGGCGCCAAGACTTCAACCTCTTCTTTTTCTGCAATTGAACGTTGATAGAAGCAACTATCTATTATGGACAAAGACTACGAAGGTGCACATATATGCGGAGAATTTAAACGAAACTATTGCATTTGACAAGGATTTTGTTGTAAGTGCTCATGTTTTTGACTTTCTGCCTCTCTATACTAGAAAACTTTATTTTTGCTCCATTGTCATCTTGATCCTTTGTTGTAGCATCAGTATTTAGAGTTAGACAAACCTCATGAACTTTGGCAAAAGCTTCAATCATGCTTTGATCACCAAAAGCTTCAAGAGTGCATCTTTATTTGAGGGACATTTATTATTATATATATTGATAAATTTTGCTACTATAAGTATCTCTATTTTCACTTCAATTTTTTGGAAAACATTACTTTTGCTCTATAGCTTTCTTAGCATTTATTTTCTTTAGCAAAGCATTTGTTTTCTACAAAATACAAAGATTTATTTAATTGGAATCAGAATTTTCAAATCATATGTTGTTTAAGTTTTTAGCATTCAATAATTAGATAGCCATATCCATGCTAACCAACTTAGACAAAGGAAGAATAATAGTTCCTTTACTAATATCATAGATGTAGGTTGTTTAATAACGATGCTAAGCGTCCATTAAAGATGAATTTTTCTTATAAATATGACAGTGAGCCATCTAACAAATGTGTGTTAGATATCAATGTATTTTGCAAAATTGTTTCAAATAATAAAAAGCTCTAAGTACAAACTCGAGAAACCCACATCATGGATGTATCCATGAATTTATTGGAGTTGCACACTTAGAGACGTCCACTGTTAAGATGCATTCCTTCACAACTTCACTTCCTAATTACAAATAAAATCTTATAGGATGTATATGAATTGTTGGTGATAAATTCATTGATAAGTCTTGCGATGCATTCCTTGACTTTGTAATTACAAATAAAATCCTTCAGAATGTATATGGATTGTTGATGACAAATCCATTCATAAATCTTGTGATATGTTCCTTGACTTTGTAATTATGCATACAATTATGTGGAATGTATATGGATTGTTGATGACAAATCCATTCATAAGCCTTGTGATGTGTTCCTTGACTTTATAATTCCGCATAATTGTATGCGGAATAAACCAGGTTTTTGATGAAAATAATGTTTGACTTGGCTAGATTGAATGTGTTTCATTTTCAAGAGGGTTCAACAAAGTTGATATTGCTTAAAGGCAATATAATTACATACATGAGTGTTATGTATTCACCCTCTGCCTCCAATAGTTTGATCAACTATTGGGATGTGTGCACCAATCTTTTTCACTTCTTGACCCAAAATTCTAAATAGCCAAGAGGCTTTGGTTTTTGTACGAAATAATAACATTGTAGAAATAGCCTTTGTTGCAACAAGTAGCATGTATCAGATTGCAATCTAACCACCTAGTAAATCCAATTTTACATTATCTTCTAATGATAATAGTATTTTATTTTGATATGGAAGTTATAGCCACATAGGCTCTATTTTATTAAAAAAATTTCTTTCTTTCTTCCAGGTGTTGCTGAATATAATTTGCAATTAGTAATTGTCAATTCAATGACATTATGTACAAGGCAAATTAATTGCCTAACTATTTTTATGGCAACCTTTTTTTTACCTCCAATGTTTTCAAAACTATGTATGGTGATATTTGTAGTCCTTTAAATCCTATCTTTGGATCATTTGAATATTTTATGATTTTAATTCATCCATCAAGTAAACAATTATATATCTTGTTATTATGAATGAGAGACTTGGCTTTTGCCAATTTATTATCTATACTGATTCATTTCAAGGCTCATTTTTTTTATTATCCAAATAAGATTTTATGTATGGATAATGTTCAAGAGTTTTGATCAAGAACTTTTGAAGATTATTGCACTACAAGAAGGATTGACTTGACATATTTCTTCCATATGAACATGCTCAAAATGGACTGGCATATTCTTTTATAAAATGAATTCAGTTTATTACAAGGCCATTACTTCTTCAAACAAAATTGTCATCAAGGAGGAGGAGTATTGGTATTGGTGAGGAACTTATTGTCCTTGCAAGGAGGAGGGGCAAGCATTAGGTGAACAATACCCACACATCACTGCGGACTTATTCATGACATTGGAATGCAGCAACTCACTACTTTAGAACAAAACATTCAATAGGCTTTTATATATAAGGTGGGTACACCTAAAAGTGCTACTTTTTGGTACTGTGCATAGTAACTATTACTAGTCTGATCAAATTTTCATAGTCTTCTTGGCAAGTAAAAGCACATTCCAAAGCACCAAAAAACGCAGCATTTGGATACAGTATGCAAAAGTTATTAAGCTTCAAAGTCTATTTCTAAAAGCGCTCCAGCCAAATAGGTACATAATGGAATTCAGAAATGTACAACAACTATAGATGGCACTTTTAGGTGAGGTGCAATTTTAGGTGTACCCACCTTAAACCTTAATTATCCTTTCATAGATTTTTCCCATTGGATTTTTCTATGAGAGTGGATTACTTTAGGTGTTGTACTCTTTTTCTTTCATTTTTGGTTTTGTCCTTGATTCTAACCAATTTTTTCGACGATAAGGTGCTAATGAGGCAACAATTGTGTATCTTCTAAGATTACAATATTTTAGTAATATTATGTCGAGCGAGGAGGAGTGTTAAGAATAGCATTCTATTGATACGCTCTCCACTATAGTTAACTAAAGTAAAGTGAGGCTTAAGTTAAAGTAAAAGTGATACTACCAAGGCTATGACCCTCCCATATATATGTATTTAGGTAATACTCATAATAGACTTGAGACTCTTTTCTTCTTGCATATAGTTTTGTTTTATTTTGTCTTCCATTCTCAACAATTAGAATGTGCTTTTCCTCGTTCTTAAAATTGGAACTAAAAGTTTTTGGCATATATCCAAAGAAGTGTGTAAGAAAGTAGGAAGGAGTGAATAAAAAAGTAGTTTTTTGCATGATCGAAATTGGAAGATTCAATAGATTGGTATTGGACCTAGTGCACTTCTAGCCTTCCAAAATTTGTAGTAATTTCAATTCATATAATAAAATTATCAAAGTTTTTGCAATCCCGATCATTTTTATTTTTGTATCTTTAAGATTTTTTGTTTTGCTTTGCACTACAACTAATTGTGTTTCAAATACCTTAAATGATTGGATATGGGTGGTTCTACCTTAACATAAAAAGTAAAGTAGGAACACCTAAATCCGCCTATTTTTTCTATTTTCTATTGTGGATAGTTTTTTTTATACCTCTTTTATTAGAATTTAGTGAAACTTTTGTATTTTCTCAATAGTAGGAGTGTTTTTGTTGTTGGCGAGCTATCGCCAAAAATTGAGTGGTAAATTAGTCTAGAAAATAATTTCAAGTCCAAAGTAAAAAATAGTTTTTCAATTTATGTGTCTCTCTTATTTTTTGTAGGATCCTTTCTAAAATTTTACCAATCAATGTTTTTAAAACTCTTCTAGTAAGTATTCTACACTACTATGTTCAATTCAAAATTTTCTTTTGCCTTTTTGAATTTTTTTTTATAGTTTTTATATATAGAAGTTTGTTCACAATCCATGCTACCAATCTTATTATTTTCTTTCAATATGCTCTATTTTTCTACTAAATATAAAAGATAATTTTAAATTTTTAAATTTTTAGAAATAAAATGACATATTTTGTATAGATCCTGAAATTTTCAAGTGTTTTGTAAAAAATTGAAATTATTGTGAATTTTTTAAGCAAAAGTGAATAAATTTCACATCAACTACAAAGTTTACTTACAAGGTTCAAAAATTTACTATCAATATATATATTATAGTGTGGTTCATTGTATTACAAACTAAAATTTTGTGTCATTTGTAATTGGAAAATCATAAGGCAAAAGTCATAGGCCAAAAGTTCAAATTGAAATAAAATATTTAATTTTAGCAAAAAATTTAAAATTTTCAAAGTTGAATAGTAACTAAACTTCATAACTTCATTTGTTAAGTAGGCTCAAATTGAAAAAGGTCATTTTATAGCTTAAAATTCGTATCAATAGTTAAGAAGTACAAGATGCCAAAATACACTAAAATTGAATTTTTTGTGATTTGATTTTTGTACATTTTCTTTCGAGAAAAGTAAATAATATTTGAAAAAAGGAATTTTCCCTTAAACCATTGCAAATACTTTCAAAGAATTCTCAATATAAAATTGGATGAAAAAATGCAATCCATCAATGAATATTTTTGTAATCACACATACTCCATTTTTAGAGGTTCTAAACATATTTCAAGCATAATTTAGGATATTTTTCAACTCATGCATTTTGGAGTTATTAGAACCTTGAATCTTTTAACATCCAAATATATTTTAAGGTTTTATTTTTGTATATTTTTTTATACAAAATTTTAATTATTCATCTTAATTTCATCAAATAATCTATATAAGAAGGATTTAAAAAAATAAAATTGAATATTATTTTGAATGAATAGGAAGTACTTTGAACAATATATCAACCAAAAATACTTTGTTCATCATTTAAAGAATGGGCTCATTGACACTAGGTGAGTAAGTACAATGAAAAGATATTTGGCATTTACAATCATTGTTTACTAATTTACAAAACATATTTGGCATTTGTGATGCCATAAGTTATTTCTAAGACCAATGATAACTAATAAGTCTATTTCTTTCCGATTCCAACAAAGATCAAGTGATATTTTAAATAATTAAATGTCTTTGATAAATATGAATTTACCTACAATAACATTAGTTTTTAATATTAGTGGTATGGTAGCAGCATCTACAACCGTGAACACATCCATTTACCCATAGTAGAGTTACCTTAAAGTGTTTTCAGCAATGCCTTGAAACCATACAAATGCTCGGTTGTGGTTGGTGGATTGTGATTTTTTTAGATTTTGGTGTGAGAATCAAGGTAACTTTACTTGGGTGCGATTTAGACTGCCGTTAAGAGTTCTACTTTGAAAATTCATAGAAATTTCATATCTTTTCCAAAAAACTATGTCTAACTATGCTGAATTCTTTATTTCGACGGTTACAGATTCTATTACTTTATAATAGATTCAATGCCACTATATAATTTAATTCTTAGTGTTGCAACATCTAACAATCTTTATACAAATCTTTTAATATCTTATCTGTGAAATAGCTTAATTTTTATCTAAAATGATTTTTCTTCAAATTTTTGATAAATAAAACTTGTTATGATTTTAAGGGTGCAATATGTATGTTAATAAAATGATAGTAATTAATACATCTGTAAAATACAAAAATAAATTATATTCATAGAATTTTTTTATAAATTATAAATTTAGATTTATTATTGATATAAAAATACAAATGAAAATATACAATATATGGTTTTGATTCTAACATACAAAGCTTGAAACTATAATAATTTGTTGAATTTTTGGCCTTTTAAATTTTTTTGAATGAAGTAGTGACAAAACTTCAACCAAAATCCTACATCAATATCTCTAAACTGTAACTGTCAAGTTCTTTGACTATGTTTTTGAATAAAAATGCTCCAAAATTGCCATTTCTAATAGAAGTACCAAAAATTAGAATAAAAAACATTTTTAGAGACATGTTCCTGCAAGATCTTGTAGTACACTAGTTTGAGAAGATGTGGACAAAATTTCATAAATTTTTATCATGTAAATTGCAAGATATTAGTGTTGAATTGATAAAAAAAATTAGGTTTTATAAAAAACAAGACAATTGTAATTTGCAAAGTCATGTTTGCATGAAAAAGTGTTTAGTTTCTTGTTATTTCTTTAAATTCTTTCTTCAAGGTAAGTTGACTACATGCTTGAAATTTTTTAAATCATTTGGAATTGTACAACATATAGGAACACAATAATATATAGAAAAAATAGAGAATAATTTAAAGTACTAATTTGTTAAGAATTTAATTATGAAATTAGAAAATGCCAATCCCAAAGGTCATAATGTTATAATAAAAAATCAATATCCTATACTTTTTTTCTTTAAGAAAATATTAAACATAGAGTTGAATGAAGGACTTCAAAGTTTATTCTAGAATAGAAGATCTATTACTACCTACAAACTAAAACTCCTAATAACTTTCATTTCATTAATCAAAATGGAGCGATTCAAAGCTTTCTACATAAAAAATTTGAGAACTAATTTCAATTTTTAAGAGCAATGATTTTTTAAATTTCCCTAGATTCCCTAGCGAAGAAATAAAACTCCATAACATACAACAACTTTTTACCATGTAGTAAAAAATTATGAAAATTGTTGTACCTAAAACATATTCTTCATCTTCATGTTGTGTGAAATTTTCAAAAGGAAAAAACAAAAAACCCATCTATAGTGAGATGTTGAAAATTTCTATATATGTTGCATTTTATTGCATGAGATTAATTCATAACTACCTTATCGCACAAAAGTAGTAGAGGAGTAAAGTTTTCAAAACATAATTGAAGAATAAAGGATTAATCGGGGGATTGATTAAGACTATAAGAAAGATAACATTCATTGTTTGAGCTAGGGAAGTAAGGCCATATAAGATCTTATTCTTTTAGATATTTGGGCATTTTTCACATTCAAAAGAACCCCTCTACTATTGGTGAATAATGTTGTAAATGTAAATCAAATTTAGATGTTAAAAAATTTAAATTTTTAAAACTTATATATAGATTGATCTTTAAATTAAAGATGTATCAATCATTTTTTTCCTAGTGGCATTGTTGCCATTGTCAATTTTCATTTGGAAAATTTCCTTAATAGTTTAGTAAACCCAGTTAATTAAATTTTTTTCTTTTCTTTTGCTTAGGTTGCTTTGTTTTGCTTTAAGGGAGAGTTCATTTGCATAATGCAATTTTTTTAATAAGATTTGAATATCAACATATTGCAATATCCTTGGTAGTGGGCAGTAACTTGAGTTTGTAAGAGTGTGAATGATAGTGATTGTTGAAATAATAGTGTGTCTGGTCATTATGGTGGGTCACCCACTCACTCAAGTATTTGGAGGGCATTAGAAGGCGTTAGGGTTGGTTCATTAGGTACTTGAACTTCTCTATCAAGTTTGAAATTTTTATAGTAAAAAAAATCCTTTATACTTAGTTGTAAACTAGCGAATGGTTGCCAATCCTTTATTTCAAACGGTAATTTTTTTTCATAATCCCACGATCCACAAGGCCTAATCTAATCATTAGATTTTTCCCTACCTAAAAGCACCTTCTCTCATCCAAAACCTCATTCTAAACTTTTCTATCCAATTCAAAAATTTAAAAAAAATTCCAGCAAGCTTGTAATTAAATGCCTACACTCCCCATACATGGAGTAGTAATGCCGGAACAAAATGCGAAAAAGGCTCGGTCCATTGAAAACGATAATCCTTGGAAAAATTCCAAAAATGACTTTAAGAGGGGGTACTGGAGTCTGCAAAATGGCGGGTGGATCCACAAATCTTGCCGGGCCGCGGCAATGGTGATTTCATGGAAGGTCATAACTCGAATGCAACTCTTGTGCGTAAGAAAATTTCTCATTTGCCGGGGCAGATTGCGGTTTGGTGGGCATGCGCTCTGGATCAATTCAAAAACTTACCAACTGTACTTCTTGATGGGAAATCATGGTCGAGATGGTTCTTACCCTTGGTGAAAAAATGGTAATCACGACTCTCCATTAGTAAGTTACACTTAGGCTGTCAACTCAGTCTTGATGGTGGCCTCGCAACATCACCATCGCCATCACCACCACTGCGGCTCTCCGTCCCCTCGCATTTCCGTTCACCGCGTTGTGATTGCGCCTCAATTACTCTGCCGTCGTCGCCACTCTCGTCGCGCTGCTTCTCCTGCCCCGCTCAGCCTCGAAATTGGTGCTCATTTGGTACACTTTCTTTCACATCTCATTCTTGCATGACTTCCGTTTGCCGTTGCTGATTTTTTTGGAAACTGTTGCGCTTCGACCTCACACTGTCACGTTTTTGTGATGTTTGTGGAGAGGCATTCTCTTCTTCTTTGGTGAACTTGGAATTGATGTTTCTTTGAGGTGAAATAGGGTAGTTGATGGAGTGGTGTGAGCTGCATAGATGATTAGGGCGCCGTTCAAGAGGTTGCAGGTAGACATTTATGACCAGAGTGGTTTGGTGTTAGGTTGATCGATTATTGCGGTTGTGATGAGCGTGAATGGCGTTTCTGAGAATAATTTTCTAGTTTTGGAGTGATCCTTGTGTGCTGGCAAAGGCTCTTGTTAGTTTCTGCAAATTCTATTGTTTTCTTTCTTCTTGTTGATTCGCAATGCGTTGTAGTAGCGTGCATTCTTAATGCGTTTCGCTTCCGACAGTTTCTTGCGTCTGGTTGTAGAATTGTGCTAGGCAAGCTTACTTTAAGGAATTTGATATCGTTTTTGCAGTTCTTGTTGACTTCCTTCGTGTATACTGTAGAGAAATCCCATGTCTTTGAAATTACATTGCTGATACTGGGCCCAAGTCACCCGCAATGGCTGTCTCGGGAAAGGGGAAAGGGAAGAGATGCGACTCCGACGAAGGGAAAAAGGTCCCTGACAAAGGAAAGAAGAGTTTTGTTGACAAAGGGAAAAGCATCATGAGAGAGGACGATGAAGAAGGTAATTTGAAAGTTTCCTAATGCCGCTTTGGGGCATCTTAACAATTTCTTTACCGTTTTTGTACATTTGGAGTCATTGGATGCGTTGAGAGTTTCTCATCTAGTTGTTTTTGGTGCAGAGGATTATGAGAATGATGGCTACGTAGACGATGACGCTGAAGAAGAGTCTGGGTATAGTAGTGGGGAGGGTATCAGGGTCACAAGGAAGAAACGACACAAAAGGTTGCATTTGAGCCTTTGAATTCTTGAATGATTAAGGCTTGAAATACTCAGGACGTTCACTGAGTAAGTTTTATATATTGTTATTTTATTACCATAATTTACTGGTTATGTAATGTATTTGGCAGAATCAAAGAGCGCTTTGAGCTTGAATCGGATGATTATGATTTACTCGAAGAAGCAAACGTGACGGGATTTCATCGTCCTGCAAACCTTGTGAGATGGGTGCCCTCCATATTTACCATAAGGGTGGAGTCTGGTGTTCATTTAGGCTGATCTTAAGCTTTAATCATCTGCGTTGATCCAGATCCAGATTCCACGGGTTACTTTGAGCTTTCTCAAAGTTCTTTCTCCAAAGAAAATTGTTTCGTCACTGATCTTGTACGAGTTTCTCACATGGACAGGGAGGTGAATTCAAACGGCTTAAGAGGGCTGGTCATGTTCCTGGGAAAAAGAGTTCAGGTAGTAAAAGTTGTTCTCATTCTTTGATGAGGATGCATTGTTTCATTGAATTATGGTTTGGACTAAGAGTTATTCGTTAATGTTCAACTAGTGCTCGAGTGATTTGTAATCCAGTGGCATGTTTTGGATATTGAGGGAACTTTTTAATAAATGACAGGAGCAGTGCCTGAGGAGAAAGGTGATGAGGAAGAGGATGAAACGGAGGACGAGGATGAGGAAATGGAGGTCGATGAGGAGGAACTGGACGATGAGGAACTGGACGAGTATAAAGTAATTTCTAAGTAAGCTTTCCGTTATCTTCTTTGCGTCTCTGATCCCTGGCTCGATTAACATGTTCAAGGAACATAGTCAAGTTTGCTCTAATGGCACAATTGGATTTTACTTATCGTCATTGAAGAATTCAACAATGCTGAAATTAGATATGGAAAGTATGGTCAAAACCTGTGTAGTCTCTCACTACCTCATCCTGACCACAAGTTTGTACAAACAAAGGATGCACAATATACTGTTTCCATCGCACTTATGTTACTGGGAAGCCTTAATTCCTCAATTAGTATTTTCTTTTTAGTCCTGGGATAACGCTAAATGAGCCGATTTACTTTTGAAAGAATCTGCAACGGAGACTATCCTATTCTGAACGAGATTTTGACATTTTGACATGTTATGTATATTGCTATTTGTGTTCAGTATATGTTTACTTCTGAATTTTTTAAATGTTCCATTTGCGCAACTAATGTCGACTCTCGTTTATTTGAGGGTTGGAAAAGCCCTCTCAGTATCTCCATTTCTCCTCTGTTTTAAGAATTTAATTTGATCAGCTTTGCATGTTCCCAAACCACGACCACTCGCCCCTCAGTCTTTCATTTGCATGAACACATAGATCGAAGAAGAAAGGCGGTATGAGAGGAGCTCAGAAGAGAAACAAGGGTTCCTGTCCGTCCCTGGGAGAACGCCGAAGGGTTGAAAGAGATGCAAGTCTGAATGAGCTGACAGTGGATAGTGACGACAATGATGATAATGATCGCGAGTCCTTGTCTCGAAGACTGTTGGACAAACAATTTGAATCAAGCTTGCCTGAGGCGAGTCCTTTTACGGCAAGGGATGACCTGCTTCGACAAACCGATGTTCCGGAAAGACTGCAAGTATGTATCTGATATTCATCTCTGTCTCCTTGTTTGGTGTTTGGTAATCTTGTCCGCTGCTGTTATTCATCTCGTTGATAGGAGAGGATGGAAAGAGGTGTAACAATACAATAGCATCACCTACACATTCTGAGAGTACTTTTACTAGTTATTCTGAATTCTTTATGAACCGTTCTATTCGTGGCGTCAGATATTGGAGGAGGCTGCGGAGACCTTGCCTTCATCAGATTTGGAATTAAGACAAGCGGCAGAATGGATATTTGATAGAGCCGTTGGCCGTCTCCGTATACCATGTCGTCCGGAGTTTGAGCATCTTTTAAATGTAGAGAAGCCTGAAATTGTGAGACAGATTGCCAATGTTTTACATCTTGTTCACAATGAAAAATTGGAGGTACGAGCCTTATCTTATGGCAAGGATGTCTGACTCCGTTCCTGTGGAATAGGGTCTTTGCTTGGGATTATATTACCGGTAATTCAAAACTATTTATCTAGGGGTCTAAACCTGCTCCATTTAGGGTTGAGATTTGGCTTTCTGTTGCTCTGACTCAATTGTCAGAATTTAATGATGAACAGGTTCCATTTATTGCATTATATCGGCAAGAGGAATGTCTTGATCTGTTGAAAGAGGAGCCTACGAACCCGTTTTCGAGGGAAGAGGAACCGACGATTCGTCAGTACAAGGTTCGTGTTAGGTCAGGTTCATAATGAACATTTTTAGCTCTGATGGTAGTAGAAAATGGTAGTTACAGTCTTTGTGCATGCTTAGGCCATGCTGACTGTTCTATCGAAGCGTTGCTCCGTACTGGGTGCTGGATGACATGCCGTCATTTCTTTGAATTGGCTTTTCAGTGGATTGATAGTGTACGAGGCCAATTACAGATCTTAGCAATTACACTTGAGCCGATCCATAATAAGTGTTTTTTGAATTCCTTCTTACCCTTCCCCTGCAGGCTCTCTGGGCAGTGCAAGAATGGAACAAGAAGTGGCTGCTCCTTCAACGCCGAAAATCTGATCTTCAAGCTGGTTTTAAGGAACGGGTTCCAGTGGATGTCGGCAGCACACCTGAGACGGATAAACTTTTCAAAAACATTTTTCGGTTCATAGAAGATGCAGAGTCAGAACAAGTTCTAGATGACTTTGAAGCTCAGTTCAACCTTCACTTTCCCAGAGATGAATCAGAAATTCTGGATTCCAGGTTCAAACGTCCGAGGTTTCGGTCTCTCTACAGCATTGGTCATCAAGCAGGGTTAGGAACTATCACCAAGCACTTTGGATTGGCCTCGGAGGCCTTGGGGGAGAATTTGAAAGCCGGGTATAAGGTAAATGTCGTGGTTCTGCTTCTACTTCATAAAGCTCTGACTTTGCTCAGTGTATTGATACAATACATGCAATTGGGATGCCATTTACTTCTTTTCGAGTACAGTCTGCTTCTCAAACTGTGGCTATTTGCGTCCCTTATTCAAAAGTGCTGCTTTTATTTACAATTCGACGCAAATGTACGTGCTTGCTTCTGTAAGCATACAACCATGTGTGTTTGAAAGTAGATCTAACCCTGCACACATTAACAGTAATAGCTATCTATTAGTCACATAGTCGACTGGATATAGCCAGTAGCTTGTCAACTTGCTCGGATGTTGATATAGGTTGAGCTGATATGGAGGAAGGTGATTCTACGTGCAGAGAATAAGAATATGAATAAGATTAACAATGCAACTGGTTAGAGTTGGACGATCTACATCATGAGCTGGATGATGATTTTTAATGTTTGCAGAAGCATGATGTCTTGGACGAAGCCTTTTTACCAGATGATCTCGCTGCCAAAGTTTCCTCATCAAGCAGGTCAAGAGCTGAGTTTCGGGATCCTGCATCTTTGATACGAGGTGCTAGACACATGGTATGTGTATGAATATGCCATCGTGAACTTTGTTAGTAGGTTCTAATCAATCTATTCTGAATTAGATCCTGCAGAGGAATGAGTAGTGGTATAATGTGGGACTTCTGGTCGAGTTTAGAGGTTCCTTATTTACTCGTGTTTTGTTATTGACGTGCTCAATCTGGGCCCTCTGATTTGTTAGTAGCTATCCTATTATTAACTGTTTCAGGCTGTCTTGAGCAGTTGGCTGTGGAGATCAGTTCAGAACCATCAGTGAGGGAGTATGTTCGGACTTTTTATTCAAAAAATGCTGTGGTTACCACAAAGCCGACTCCAGCGGGAATCGATGTCATTGACGCTTTTCACCAGTTCGAAGGTGTTAAGTGGATTAATGACAAACCAATTAGTGCATTTGATGATGAGCAGTGGCTTCTCATCCAAAAAGCCGAAGAAGAGAAGCTTATCGATGTCACAGTGAGACTACCGAAAAAGTCCATTGACAATATTCTTTTTGACTGTGAGCAAATGTTTTTAAGTGATGGAGTAAGTTGCACATCAAAAAGTTGGAATGAGCAAAGAAAGCAGATCTTGCAGGAAGCAGTGGTGACGCTCTTGCTCCCAATAATGGAGAAGGAGACTCGCATGATCCTGGTCACCAGGGCTAAGCAACTGCTGGTTGCTAAGTGTGGCTTGCAACTGTGGAACAAAGTCTCCGTTGCACCGTACAATCCAGCTAATGGTGATAATAATCAAGACAGGTGTGTAAAATTGCTTGCAATCGTTTTTGCGATACTATCCCGTCTTCAGTTGGGAAAAGGCATATGAGTGCTTGATATTCATTTTTTGAATGGGTATTCTTTCAAAGCATTTTGCGTTTTCTACTGGCGTTTTCCACTGAAAATTTGCTTACTCATGTTCCCTCATTCAACCTCGTATGTCTTAGACGGAGTCCTCCTATTGAGCCTTTCTTAATGGCACGTTTTAAACCATTTCCCTTCCCATTTCCTTTCTCACCCCGCTCATAATGCTTCTCGGTCATGTTCTTTTTCTCTCGATTTAAGTCTTGTCGCTTCACATTTATTGTTTTATGAACACTGCAAATGCAAACAATGCGGCAGAAACGAAGATGGCCCAACACTTCGTGTGCTGGCATGCTGTTGGGGTCCACCTAGTGCTGGAACGACTTTTGTGATGCTGAATGCTGCTGGAGGGATTATGAACGTAATGCATACTGGATATTTAAATATCAAAGCTGTTAGTCCTGAACAAGCCCAGCGCAAGGAAAATGATAAAGCTCGCTTGATGAAAGTACTTACAGACGACAAGCCTCACATAATCGTTTTGGGCGCTGCAAAGGTTCAGTGCCGGTTTCTCAGCCAAGACATTTCTGATGTAAGTAACAGTGCGTGCATACATGCCATGTGGTTGGTAAATCGTAGATTATTGAACGTCATAATGGTGGGATATGGTTATTGTTTGTACTCTCATCTGAGTCAAGGACTTCAGGTTCGTTTTATTGATTAAGATGGACATGTGTTGTCTATCAAGCAGGTGTTATGCACGCTTGTCAAGCAGCATGCTGAAGATTCGGCAGAGATTCCAGACGAAATTAAGTTAGTTTATGGAGATGAATCCATTCCGTCCCTGTTTGAGTCATCAAGAATATCTCAAAAGCAGCTACCTGGGCGGCCAGGTGCAGTGTAATCTTGTCTTGCTATTCGTGCATAAATTGCTGACATGTTCGAAATATCTGCTAGGATTGCAGTTGTTTCATTTTCGTTAATGGATCGCTAGCTCGAACTATTCGTCATCTATTCTTATGTTGCTTAGCAGGTTACTCAATCATGTCTATTAAAGATATCTGACGAATATGGGGATATTCACAGGTACTGTTAGACGAGCAGTTGCGCTGGGTAGGTTTCTGCAGAATCCTGTGGCAATGGTAGCGTCATTATTTAATCCGAGAAGGGAGATTCTTTCAGTTAAGTTTCATCCACTGCAGAGTTTCCTCAACGATGAGGAGCTGTATGAAGTTTTAGAGCGCGTGATGATCACAGTGGTAAACCAGGTAATATATCTCAAGTGTCAGGTTATGTATCTTTAGTGTGTGTCAATATTGTGGTTTGAGGAAGGTAGAAGTTTTTTTTTTTAATGTAGTCAAGATAACCATATTGTTGGCATAGAGTCATCTTTCTAGTTTGATAACATTAAGTCATGCCTGTGGTTCTCTTATTTTTTGAAGTACGTCTTTGAGATTACAATGGTTTCGCCGCTTTTAGCTCCTGTGGTTTTTATTCCGTGACCTTGACTGCAGACTGAATTGCAATGTACAGACAGGTTGAGGTTCGAGAATTGCAATGTGTATTGTGAGGTGCATTGATTTGTCTTGCTTGCTGTTAAAAGGACTGGAGACCTCTTCCTGTTGGGTGGACTAGTTCATTAATTTGGCTAGCTTAATACCCTCTACATAGTGCTCATTCAGTTCGATTGATCCGTCTTTCATCTCCTGGTTTTTTCAGGTTGGTATTGATATCAATTTGGCAGTGATGAACGACTGGTTGTTTGAGACCCTTCAATTTGTTGCGGGTCTTGGCCCTCGTAAAGCTGAAGTGATCCGGGCAGCTCTTACAATGGCCGGTCGTGTATCGACTCGAAATGATCTCAGTTCAACAATTCGGGCTATGGAAGAGAATGTCTTTAATAATTGTGCAGGTTTTTTTCGTGTGCGTGGGCTTGGTCAAACTTCTTTAGAATTACCGCACCAGGAACCTTTAGACGATACCCGCATCCACCCTGAGTTGTATCAGGTATGCCTTTACTGAATCATATTTTAGTTAAGCATGTGCTCCTGTTGATGCTGAAATATGAAATCTTTGAATTTATTGTTCAGAAGCTGGCTGTATGTTTCTATGAACGGTTTTGTGTTGCGATCTACTATGTTGATGCAGTTTAGCTTTACTTACACGCTCTTCGAATTTCCACAGATGGCAAGGAATTTAGCTGAAACTGCTATTAGGAAGGAAGCCGGACGGAATGATGAAGAAGTTGACGTTGATGTATCAGAAATGGCAGTCCAGCAGGTGATGAAAAGTCCCAATATTTTAGACATTGTAGATATTGAGGAATATGCCCAGTCTGTACAAGTTGAAGGACAAATCCAAAGAATACAAACGTTGAGTTTGATCAAATCTGAGCTCCAGCGAGGGTTTCAAGAATGGCGGAAACCATACGCGGAGCCTACTAATGAAGAGTGTTTCTATCTCATGACTGGAGAGAGCGAGGACACTCTCTTTCCAGGTCGAATTGTCCAAGCAACAGTGAGAAAAGTGCAGGAACATCAGGTCATGTGTGTGTTGGATTGTGGATTACTGGGCTTCATTCAGAAGGAAGACCTTTCAGATGACTGCGATTTTGAGCCCAAAGATAAATTCACAGAAGGCAGTACAGTGACTTGTCGAGTGAAAGAGGTGAAAATGGATAAGTACTTGGTTGATCTCACTTGCAAGTAAGTGGATTAACAGCACAGACGTATCCTGCGTGATTTTCATGATTTTTTTTTTTCTGCTTCTGAATTCTACTAGAACCCTGCTGCACATGTTCCTTTTGCGTTTGCAGCCATGATGGTGATGCAAATATAATTAGGGACTGATAAATATTATTGATTCTCATTTCTCAATATGCAGGGAAAGCGATCTCCGGGGGAATCTTTTTCCTGATCTGCAGAATCACGACAAGCATTTTAAGCCAGACACGAGTTTTATACTCATGGAGCAGGAAAAAACTCGGAAAAAAAAAGAGGCCACCAAGATGAAGACTTTCAAACCACGTCCTATTGTCCATCCTAAGTTTCAGAATTTGTCTATTGAAGATGCAATCGAGGTAACAATCTGCACATTCGTTAAGGAAGAACATGATATAATGTCTTACTTCTGATGCTGCAAGTTTATGCGAATGGTGGCTTGAGCTGTCTCACTCTACTGAGTGTCACAAATGATCTGCGATTTATAGAGGTTCTTGTTTGATTGCAGGCTCTGGCGGAAAAAGATGTGGGTGATTTCATGATACGTCCAAGTGTCAAGGGGCCAGCGCATCTCTCAATTACAATGAAACTATCTGATGGTCTGTTCTCCCACATTGATGTTGCGGAGGTAAATAAAGAAAATTGGGACCTCGCGAGCTTCTTACGCCTGGGCAAGACTCTAACGATTGGAGATGACTCTTACAAGAGCATTGATGAGGTATATTTTATGTTTTATCAATTCGTTATTCCTCTAAATATGTCAAGTTACGGACCGTCGATGTAACTGGCTAGTTAATGAACCCGTGAATTTATTCTCGTCCATATTTGTTTCATGAGTGCTGAGGTCTTCAGTTTTTGAACACAGGCATGACCGACCAAACACCGACCAATACGCCTCTCGTGGTTTATGCATTGTAAATTGTCCAAGAATAGCTAGTCAGAGAGGGTATGGACTGCCGACAAGGGAAGAAGTGTGGGAGCTTAAAGAGGAGATCTGCTTGTCTTCGTGTCTCACATGTCTCTGTGTGTGCAGGTTATAACTAAATATGTAAATCAGATAGTGACCCATCTACAAGCAATTTTACAATTTCGCAAGTACAGGGAAGGAAACAAATCAGAAATTGCTGATGCTCTGCGCTCCGAAAAGACAAAAAATCCGAAGATTATCCCGTACTGCTTCTCGATTGCTCATGAGTACCCTGGAGCTTTTATGCTTTCCTATATCAGGGCTACAACTCCTTATCACGAATACATTTCCTTGGAGCCAGGTGGTTTTCGTTTTCGCAAAAAAGTTTTTTATACTCTTGATAAACTTGTTGTTCACTTTCAAAGTCACTTTCATGACCCTCCACCTGATAGAACGACGAATTGGGGAGATGGAGGAAGAGGCAGAGGAGGAAGGGGGCGTGGTGATCGTGGGCGTGGACGGGGTGATCGTGGACGAGGACGTGGTGATCGCGGACGTGGGTGGGGTGATCGTGGACGAGGGCGTGGTGATCGCGGACGTGGGTGGGGTGGACGAGACTCTGGTTATGACAAGGGAGGTGACAGATTTGGTAATGACAGCGAAGGGGCTGACAACTCGAACGGGAGGGGTCGTGATTGGAACAGTGCTGAAGGAAACGACGTTTGGGGGGATGATCGTGGGACTACAAAAGGCAATAAAGGAGGGGACAGCTGGAATGACCCAGCTGATGGCGGAGGGGGGTCTTCTTGGGGGAATAACCGTGGGACTGCAGGCGACACTGGAGGAGATAACTGGAATGACACAGCAGATGGCGGAGGAGATTCTGCTTGGGGGGACAAAGTTATTGCTAGCAAATCAGAGGAGGGTGCTAGTGGCCGGAAAGAATCAACAAATGCAGCAGGCGGAGGTGGAGGTTGGGATGCCTGGAATAATTCAGCAGATGGTGAAGGAGGTACAGCGACAAAGGCAGTAGGTGGAGGTGGAGGTTGGGATAACTGGAATGATTCTGCAGATGGTGAAGGAGGTACAGCGACAAAGGCAGCAAGCGGGGGAGGAGGCACTTCTTGGAGTGACAGAAGTGGAAAGGCGGGAAACACGGAGGGCGAGGACAATGTCTGGAGAGGTGCAACAAATGCAACAGACGGGGGAGGAGATTGGGATATTGGAAAAGAAGATATCGATAAAGCCCAAGATGAGAATATCACCAAGACTGCTGAGGTTGATAGTGCTTGGGACTGTGGTACAAAATCCACTGGTGGAGCAGATGATGGATGGGGTAGTGTGCCAGCATCTGGTGGTGGATGGGATGCTGTGGAAGGTGGACACAATGACGTTTCTGGAAATCGAAGCGAAGGTTCAGACAAAGGGCGTTGGAGTGAGAAAGCAGGAGGTAATCGGAACGGAGGTTCGGACAGAGAGCGTTGGAGTGAGAATGCAGGAGGTAATCGGAGCGGAGGTTCGGGCAGAGGGCGTTGGAGTGAGAATGCAGGAGGTAATCGGAGCGGAGGTTCGGGCAGAGGGCGTTGGAGTGAGAATGCAAGAGGTAATCAAAATGGAGGTGCGAACAGAGGACGTTGGAATGAGAATGTCGAAGGTGGAGGACAGGGAACTAATCGTCCGAGTTCCGATCAATGGGGTGCTTCATCACCTGCGAAGCGACCTGCACCCAGTAGTTGGAACAGGGAAGCTACTCCAGGCGTTAGTGACGGCCAGGATGGAGGAAATCCTGCAAGCAATAGTGTAACTACCGATGATGCCTGGGGTAATATGACAAACTTAGCTGGTGGGGGAGGAGATGGGTGGGATACTGTACTAGGAACAGATTCAGGTGGTTGGGATGCCGTGCCAACTGGTGACAAGGACGGATTCAGCGGCCATGATGGAGGTGCAGGTGTGGACTTTAACCAAGCTGGTCGAGACAGACGTAGTAATAGCAAAGGCCGCGACCAAAACTTCACTCGACGGCAGGAGAGTTCCAGTGGTTGGGATTTGGGCTTGCCACCATCTGCACCGTCGAGCATACCTGTCCAGAATAATTGGGGGGATCAGAGCGAACCTCCTGCTTCAACTGGTGATGGATGGGGAGAGAGACTTGCAGAAAAAGAACCTGATGCAACAGCAGCTAGTGGAGGAGATTCCGGATGGGGTGCGCCAGAGAAGAAAAATACTGAATCGGCTGGTCCCGATTGGGGTGCGGTTGACGCCGTTGCCGATCCTTGGGGTTCTGTAGGGGGTGGAAGCAGTTCTGGAGGATGGAGCCAACAAGGAGCAGCGGCTGGTATGAATGCACATCGTTTGTCCACTCGCAGCTTAGACTTAAAATATGGCATCAGAGAGGGGTCTAACATGTTTCCCAGATGTTACATTCGTTTGTGTAGCATCTGGATAACTATCTTACACTCATTTATGACACCCGGCCCCCTCGATTTTCCCATGTTACATGTTTACCGTATGTCATGTGTTAGGAATACTTGTCAAATTTTGAATGGTTTAGACTTTTAGAATTGATATATACAGAGGTTCCAAAACTTTATTCAGTTTCATTCTGGATATTTTGTGCTCTCACTGATAATGAAAGTGGACAATCAGGCAACGATGAAGGCTGGGACCGTCAACATTCACAAAGCGGTGATGGGCGCTGGGGTAGTGGAGGGGGCCGAGGCTCACAGAACGATGGTGGTCGATGGGAGAGCCGAGACGACCGTGGTGGCGGTCGTTGGGAACGCCGCGAGGGCCGCGGTTGTGGTCGATGGGGAAGTGGAGGGGGCCGTGAGGACCGTGATGGTGGTCGATGGGGAAGCCGAGGAGGCCGTGGAAACCGTGGAAACCGTGATGACGGTGGTCGATGGGAAAGCGGAGGGGGCCGTGGGAACCGAGACGATGGTGGTCGATGGGAAAGCCGAGGAGGGGACCGTGGGAACCGTGATGATGGTGGTCGATGGGGAAGCCGGGGAGGGGACCGTGGGAACCGTAATGATGGTGGTCGATGGGGAAGCCGGGGGGGTCGTGGTGATTCACAAAACGATGTTGGTCGAGGGGGCCGTGGTTCACAAAATGATGGTGGTCGATGGGCAAGTGGAAGTGACCACTGGGACTGAACACTGATAACAGGTACGGAGTATAAACTAAGAAGAACTTTAGGATTTAGCTGGAAGGTTAGCAGAGTCTAAAACTACTGGCGATCCAAGAACGTTTTTTGGCAGCTTCTTTCCACAAAGTACAATTTGTGCTAACAGGAGTGTAGCTCTTGTAAATTTTCATTTAGTTTGTGCATACAGGGTAGCAGGAAGGACTCTTGAACTTTCGATAGTATTCGATGGCTGCGGTGTTCACGCTCACGTGGGGACGGAAATGCCTGAGGTGACATGTATAATATCAAGTTTGTTTTTAACTTTACCGATGCCCTCAGCCTGTCTAGCGATTGTATTACTGCTCTTGATCTACCACGAGGAATGGAGTATTCAGGAAGGGAATGTATGCCCCTTTCTTTGAGATTAGACACGAATGGCCTCAGAATGCCATTAACCTTTAATGGTAACACCTCCAACATGCTCAATTGAAATACAATGCAAACATTGTCAAATTGCAAGTACCTTCACTGGTACGGACCAAAGTGATTTGAAATTCTGCAGCGGGAACTTGAAACTACAGGCACACTCCAATACGGAAGTTTTCAAGATGTCCCCTACATTGATGTTCACTATATTTTCGAGTGCATCTACGTTATGTGGTGAACTGCGTACCAATTAACTGGACCCTGCAGTAAGGTTGAGAAATTAACCCCATTGACACTTCACCACTGAATATGATGCTCGTAAGTAATGCGCAACTAATAGTGTGTAGATGAGCTTATATACATGATTTCTATCCTTAAATTTCTTTTTGAGTTTGGTTGAAAGATAATTCCAATGTAAAAAAAGTCAAACTCTTATTGATTAATCTTGGATTTTGAAGTCTTACACGTGGTCTTGCTCCAAATTTTTGTTTTGTTGTATTTGTCTGAAACTGAATCGCATATGTACTGCATCTCTGGTGAAGTAGCACATGCCCAAATTTATCTCTTTGATAGGGGTGCTCTTGGGGTAAATGATTAATTATATTATAGGGAAAGTTACAGGTGGTGATCTAGATTTTAGTAAGTGTTACATAGGCCATGTAGGTGTGGTAGGTCATGTAGATGAGGAAGTGTTTTCAGGTTTTTGTTTGTAAGGTAGGATGTGTGCCATATTTAATAGCTATGTTGTTAATAGTAGAGAGGTTGTATTTATATGGGGTATGGATTTGAAGTTGTTGATGGAGTGATTAATTGTGGATGTATGTGTGGTGTCACGGGGGTCAACAGTAATGACCACTAGTGCTTGTGTATCCTAACCAAGGTTGCAATTCAATAATAAAATTGAAAATTGTTGTTGTGAAGGGTTTGTTGGAGGGTCATATTAGAAGGGTGTTGTTTGTAGACACAACATGCTAGAGCATATTAAATATGCATTTCTAAATAAATTGTGTTGGAATGGGGCATTGACAAGGGTGTAACCATGGATGGACTATGTGTTCCATGGCTTTTGATTTTGAAAATTTTCACATTCATGAAAATAAAACATTGCAATGTAGTATATAATAGTCAATAGTTTATATATTTTTTGAACTTACTTTGTTATGTGTTTGAATGCATAGTACTTTGATATTTAGGTGGGTGCAACATAGAATAGTAAGTATATCCATATGTCAATTTGTTGTAGGTTATGTAGTATTTAAGGTGGGGATGGATGTTTAAGTTGGTTAGAATAGGTGTTTGTAAGCTTATTCCATGTACTGATTATATTGCAATATGAGGAAGTATATGATTTGGGCATTTGAGATGGAAAGAATGGTCAAAAATGTATTTGATAAATGATTATTACTTTTTGGATTCATGGTTTATTTTCATCAATACTTGGAAATTTGAAGGGATTTCTAGTCCATGCAAGAGTAAAGAAAGTGAATTGGTTCTTTATATGGTATTTTTTGAGGTGAAGGCCAATCATCTTTGTATAGAAAGTAGAGTGTAGGGTGTGCATCATCATGGTCATAATTATTCTGGTAAGCAATATTCTTTCATATTATTTGCCATTGGCAAGGGTGTTTGTTCTATTGTTTCATTATATATTAGTGTAGGCATACACTTTGTGTATTGTTAATGGAAATTTGCAAAATTATAGTAATTGAGTAATGAAACTAAGTATAGATTTGTCTAGGTGATTTGTGTGAGCAAATCGGTGTTTAAAATCTATTTTGATAAGGTGGATGGAATTGAAGCAATTTGTAAATATCTGAGCATGTTTGTGAGTTTTTTTTGTATTTAGGAAGAGATGAAGTGTATCAAATGCAATCATTTTTATACACAAGATGTTTTGAAATATGAGAAATCTAGCAAAATCTTAAGTTTTCCTTGCTAGATTATAAATGTGATAACCAACAATTTCAAACAACCAATTGTTTGATACATCGAAGATGTTCTTACTTACATAAAATTAATCATTTTATCTAAGTAGTAAGTGTATAGAATGTTGGGGTAGTATTGTAGTCAAGTGGAGAAGTTATGTGCTGTGTAGAAATATCCAAAAGTTGTAGTAGGGGTGGACTGGTGGAGGCTTTTTGTACCATTTAATACTTTATTAACCATTGTATTGGGTGGTATCAGGAAAATAATTTGAAGAATTGACTTTCATAATTGTAATTCTTTGGCAACTCATTGGATGTTTGCAATTAAGTCTTGTTATTGAGAGATGTTGTATGGTGATGTATACCAATGGTACTAGTATGTGAGTATGAAATTGTGAGCATGTGAGCCTTGAGCATATATATAAGTATGCATCATGCAACCATTGAAGGTTTTTGTAACATAAATACCTATAATATAAGTACTTATAGCATATATACACTATTAATATAGAAGGTTACTATAATATAGATACTTGTATCATAGGTGTATAGTCTTCAAGGCTCATAGGCTTACACTTTTATGCTCACATAATAGCAACCCTCTAATGTATACAAAGTATTGAAAAGGCTTAGATTTCTTTAAAAGGGATTTTCTTTTATATACTAGGCATGTAGATTCAATATATGTGATGGAGTTGGCATTGAAGTAAGCTAACGGAGTGAATCATGAATTCCCATTTTAGGAAGCATAGTGTTGTTATAGTTACCTATTTTTATTAAGGGTGATGATAATGATGGTAGGTTGGAAGTTATGTGTTGATGTTAGTTAACCCCTCACCGCCCAAGGTCCAACCATGCTTAAAAACTGCCTGCCTTTGTAAGTCTGAAAAGTCAAAATTAGAGTAAGGTATGAAGATCTCAACCGTACAATCTTGTAGTGTGCATCTTTTAGATGGTGTGGAACAAATTTTGGGTCATTTGACCGTATAGATTGAAAGATTATAATGTTTTAGTGTTCAAAAAAGGTGCTGAAATTTTCTTAAAAACACATTTGGAGGTGAAATTGGATTTCTAAACCAACTCCAATGAAAAAACATTAAACTACAAAGTGATTCAAAACCATAATATAAACACTTCGGTGGAAAAAAAATTCATAAAAATCACTCATTTCGTTTGAAAAATGGATTTGAAATGTCAAAAACCAGTGAAAAAAGATGAAAAAATCACAACTGTGGCTGAAGCTCCTTCTACCAAAATGCTTCTCAGTCACTCAAAACGTCTTAGATGGATCTGAAATTTTAGCCACACAAAATAGATTAGTAAGTGAAACTTTTCCAACAAATATTATTGAAAAGCAATCATGTATGAAGAAGTTACAAGCCGCCAAAGTTGACTGAAATGCAAAAATGTCTAGATTTTGAACTTCGAATTGCTCCCAAACATTCAAAACAACTTGGATTGGCATGAAAATTTTAGCACAATAACTAGACCTTGAGAGGAACAAAACACAATAAATTTTATCAAAAAAAAAGATTTTATGAAAAAGATACAATCCCCCAAAGTTGCAGCCGTCACAATGCAGTGTGCTGCATCTAAATGAACCTGTGAACTTTGAATGGCTCTCAAAAACTCAATATGTCTTTTATTGATTTGAAATTTCTTCCATAAGAACTAGATTAAAATGCGCAACTTTTCCAACAAGTTTCAATGAATTTGGACATTGGATGCAAAAGTTACAGCACTTTGAGTCTGACTGCATGGACACTTTTGGTCCTCTTGGGCGGTGAGGGGTTAAGCCCAATTGAAGAATTTAACTTATGTCATTTGAGGCATGGATTAGAAGTGTACTAGTCCATTACCATATCATTGATAAACAAAACTTCAATTAATTATTGTTCTTAAAACTTCTTTTCATGATGAGAGGATATAATAGATGAGAAGATTGTACATCTAAGTGATTTTTTAAAATATTGATCAACTTCTATAGCATTTAGGATTGTATTTACTATACTACAATATTTTGAATGTATAATTATTATAATACAAAAAATAATAATCACCAAAATTTGGAACTAGAAAAAAAATTAAATTCAAAATTTATCCTCAAAATAGAGGGACAAAATTTTTCAAGAAAATAGAAACTTTGATGTTTTAATTTATTAGAAAATAATAAAAAAAGACCAGAAAGTTCAAAACAAAAATGGATCATTTGTGAGGACTTAATCATGATGAGATTCTATGTAAAGATTGAAATGAATGGTCTTGAAACCAATTTTAATTTTCAGAAGTGTATATATTAGACAACCGTATCAGATGTACATATGTGAAGGACATAATATAATATATTTTAAAATTCCCGTTGGTAGGATTATGCCAACTTACTAGAAAAATAGTCTACAAAAAAATTCAACTCTAGATGGCGCTTTGAGAAACAAACTTTGACCCTTAATAACTTTTGCATCATGTATCCAAATGCTGCGTTTTTTTGGTGCATTGGAACATGCTTTCACTTACCAAGAAGATTATATGAAAAATCTGAATAGCCTAATGATATGTTCCCACTTGGTATTATGGGCACTCTTATCTGTTGGTCTTTACTAAGAAATTCATACACTGTTCCCACTCTCACGTTGTTGAGTAAATGCTCATCCAACTTGGAGTCGATCTAGAGTTTGACGTGTGCAGGTGCAAGAGTAGGACTCTTATGTATTTTTGAAGATATAATAAAAAAAAACTAACTAATTGTTCATAGCACTCAAATCTTGGGATTGTGAAGATTTTTATTGATTGTGTGTGTTGTTATGTATTGTTGCCTCATTGCGCCCATTAATTCCTAAAGCCCTAAACTGTGTTTTTTTAGCAACATAGACTTTTTGGACAACTCACTACAAATGGAGTTTTTATTTATTTTTCTTTGAAATTTTTACAAAACATGTGTTCAAGGAGTTGCTTTGAGGCCCAAAAGTTTTCATAACTTTTGACTACACAGTTTAAAAGTTATGGCATGATATGTAGTTTCCTTTGAACTACAGGTAGCCTGGGCAACAAAAAAAACTTCTTTAAAAATTGTTTTTTCAAGAAATAGAAATTTGAGATAGGCTTATTAGATTTTTATCTATGTGGAAATCTTTGAATCTTCCATTTCAATAAATGAGTCAAAAGTTACAAGAAATCTCAATTTTGGGTAGTTTGTAGGTAGTTGTAGAATTTCTACTCTACAAAAAAGTTTGACATTCTTTATTTAATTCAATTTTTAATATTTTTGAGAAAAAAACTACAAAATTGGGTGAAGACTATTTATTTTAATATTTTAACCATTGGGATTGTCATTTTTCATTTTTATAAGTAAATTGTTCACAATTTAGTATTTTCAAGCATTTTCTACTTCTTTTTGCTTATTATTTTTTTCCTATATATTGTACAATTCCAAATGATTTGAAATTTTTTGACCATATAGCCAACTTGAATTGTAAAATTAATTCAAAGAGTAACCATCATTTTGAGTATTTTTCATACAAATGTAACCTTGTGAAGTGCAGCTGCCTAGATTTTTGCAGGGATAAAAAAAAGATTTTTGTTAGTTCAAATGTTAATATCTTGCAATCTACACAGTGAAAGTTTCTGAAATTTTTTCTACATCTTTTCAAAAAACCTAACTACAAGATCCTAGAGTTAAATATGTCAAAAAATGTTTTTTCTCAAAAAAGTTGCACTTGTACTAAAAATCACAATTTTGTAGTGATTTTGTTGGAAACATAGTCAAAAACCTTTAGGGGTTAACTAAAATCAACAACGCTAGTTTGTGACCCTAAAAGCATGAGCTTGAGAGCTGTGAGCGTAAGTTTTGTGAGCCTATAGAATTAACCAAAAAAAACTTTAAATTTTTTAGGCGAAAAGAAAAGAAAAGAAATTCATTTTAAAAAAGTCTAGTTATAGTAAAATTTCAGCCCCATAAACGTGGACCTATGACCATGACTTATGACCATGGAAGTGAAGGTTAACATATTTTAAAATTTCAAACCCTACTATCTTCAAAGGACCTTTCAATACCTTCCAAAAAAAAGAGCTTAACCCCTAAAGTTCTTTGACTATGTTTCCACTAAAAACTCTCCAAAACTGTCATTTTTAGTGCAAGTACCAAGTTTTAGAAAAAAAATATTTTTGGACAAATGTAACCGTAGGATCTTGTATTAAATTAGATAGAAATGATGTGGAAAAAATTTCAGAAGAATCCACCGTGTGGATTGCAAGATATTAGCGTTTGAATTTGAAAAATTCATTTTTTTAACCCTGCTGAAAATTGGGCAGCTGCGGTTCAGAAGGTCTGATTTGTATGAAAAAATGGTCAAAATGGTTGTGCTTCTTTGGATTCTTTAGTAAGAACAAGTTGGCTACGTGCTCAAAAAATTTCAAATCATTTGGAATTGTACAACATATAGAAAAAAAATAGTAAGTAGAAAGAAGTAGTGAATCATGTAATATACTAAATTGTTAAGAATTTAATTATAGAATTAAAAAATGACAATCCCAACGGTTGTGACATTATAATAAAATATCTACATTTAATGTTTTTATTGTTTTTCAAAAATATTGAAAATTGAGTTAGATAAACGATTTCAAAGTTTATTTCAAAGTAAAGAATCCATAACTGCCCACAAACTAAAAAACTTCATAACTTTCATCTCATTGATCAAATTAGAATGATTTAAAGCTTTCCATGTATATATAAGTTTGACAAACCAATTTCAAATTTCAATTTTTCAAAAAAGTGATTTTTTCAGATCTGCCCGAACTGCCCGAGTTGAGAAAAAAGAAACATATTATGCAATAACTTTTTGACAATGTAGTCAAAAGTTATGAAAATTGTTGGGCCTTAAAGATATTCCTAGATCCCATGTTGTGTAAAAATTTCAAAGAAAAATATTAAAAACTCCATTCATAGGTACCTGCCCAAAAAAGTTATGTTGCCAAAAACAAAGGGTTGGTCCTTTAGGGGTTAATTTTGAATTTTTTTTTAATGTCCAAAATCTAGAATCCAACAAGGAGTTTTCTTGGGTGATGGAGTCTGGAGGGGAAAAAATAAAATATTCCCCCGACTTTATCACCTTCAAATTGTTCTCTTGGTACTAAGAGAAGGGTTTGAAGGGTGAAAAGTCACAACAAAAGTGAACTAGTGACATAGTCACAAAAAAAATGAAAAAAATGAAAAAAAATGAAAAAAAAGTTTTGAGAGCTCCAAAGCCCTCTACCTCAAAAAACCCTCTCAATATGAAGAGGGGTTTTGGAGAGTGATGGAGTTGCAAAAACAAATTGAAAAAAAATTTGAAAAAAATTTGAATTTTTTTTTTTGAAAAAAAGAGTTTTGAAAGTCACAAATTTCAAATCCGACAAGGGGTTTATTAGCTATAAAAATCCTAAATTCTTAAGGCACTGTAATAGGTCCACATTAAAAAAATCATTAAAAATTTCATCAGAAATTCTAAGCTCACAAGCTCACAGGCTCATAGGCTCACGCTTGCAAGCTCACAAAATAGCATCCCCAAACTAAAATTACCATTGCTACAGTATCTAATACATTGTTTCATGCCAAACTTGTGCCTTGTAAAACTTGCAGACTTGCACCACTAAAGTTCTTCACAAATTGTTGAATTTTGCTGACTGAGATTTCTGCAACTGAAGCTCCTTCCGCTTTGCAATACTTCATTGATTGAAACTTCTAGAACTTGGTCTGAGCGCCTCGTAGAATTTGCACACTGAGATGGAATCCATGTCAAATGAAGTTGCTGCTGAACCTAACAGAACAACCGAAAGAAATGAAACACTTGTAAAACATTAGATGTTTTCTGAGGGATAAAAAGACTGTATTAGGCCCATTCCCAATGCTGTAAACAATTATAATAAAAATTAAAAATAATAAAATAATATTTTTTAAATTATTATTATCAGATGTGGAAATCTCTTGGCCACGTCAAATCACATATGTGGCAGTTCTCTACAGCATTTGGATTCACGTGAAGGGATTTGTTTTTGTGGATGCTTGTTACAAGGAATTTTTTTAGCCTAACCTATGGGTTTCATTTTTTTGAATTCATTATTCCTATAAGGGGATTCATTTTTTACCATTCTAACTACAAGGGATTCTTTTTGAATGAGAACTTAGATCTTCCATTCTTTTGGATTCATGTGAAGGGATTTGTTTTGGTGGATGCTTGTTACAAGGAATTTTTTTAGCCTAACCTATGAGTTTCATTTTTTTGAATTCATTATTCCTATAAAGGGATTCATTTTTGACCATTCTAACTATAAAAAAGTTTTTGGAATGAGAACTTACAGCTTATATTCTTCTGGATTCACGTGAAGGGGTCATTTTCTGTCGATGCTTGTTACAAGGTTTTTTTTAAGAACTTCCAAGTTTTGTTTTCTTAGATTCACGTGGAAGGGAATCATTTCTAAAGAAAAAGCTACAAGGGATCATTCTTTTGAATGAGAACTTTACATTATTTTGGATTCACGTGAAAAGATTCATTTTCTTAAATAATTGATAGAATGCATTTTTTAAATGAACAAATGAGTTTTATTTCTTCAAATCCATTATTCATAAGCAAGGATTCATTTTTTTGTATAATAACTACAAGGAATTTCTTTGGGAAATGAAAAATTACAAGTTATATTTTGTTCTAAATGTGAAGGGGTCCATTTTTAAAAATACTTGTTACAAGGGACTCTTTCTTAATGAAACGTACAAGTTAAATTAAAGTAGAATGCTTGTGAATGGAATCCACGATTAGAAATAATTGCTACAACTAAATCTTTTTCACATGAACTTACAAGTTATATTTTTTCGATGCATGACACCAGTTCTTTTCTAAAGGTTTAGGGTACATCAATTTGTTTTTTAATTCAACCCTAAATCCATCTAGAAGAAAGCCATACAACCCAAACTCAAACCCTAAATCCTAAATCCTAAACCCTACACTCTTAGAACCCTTAAACCCGAGAAGCCAAGGAGTTGGAGGCTTGAACTTCATTGCACTGGCGCTACTCAAGGCATGGACGTCAGGTGAGGGCGCGGACTCCAGGGCGTGGATGTCATCACAGGGCGTGGACTTCAGGGCGCGGATTTTAGGGAGCGTACCAAATCTTGGTGCACAGACATACATGCATTGAAAAGTAGGTTGACCTTCTACATGGAATCCCTCTTTCTTCCTATTTATTGGTCTTGGAAGATGGTGTCCCTCCTTTTCATGGAAACAAGGAACCATTAAATTCAGTCACACCTTCTTTTAGATTCCTCGTATTTATGGAGAGACAAGAAAGCTCTCTCTCACTAATGTTTTCGCTAAATCGGCTGTGTCAGGGCACGGACGTAGGGCGCGGACAATTCATAGAGGCTGAGGAACTTGTGAGTGTGCATTTGAATTACAGACTCTATGGCGCGGACTTCAGGTGAGGGCGCGGACATGAAGGCATGGACTTAGGGGCCCGAACGGAAAGCAGGGTGCGGACATGATGTTAGGGCGCGGACTTGAAGTCAGGGCGCGGATGTAGGGTGTGGACTCCAAGGTGGACAATTCACAGAGGCTGAGGAACTTGTGAGTGTGCATCTGAATTACAAATTCCATGGCGTGGACTTCAGGTCAAGGTGCGGACATGAGGGCATGGACTTGGGGGCCCGAACGGAAAGCAAGGTGCGAACATGATGTCAGGCCGTGGACTTGAAGTCACGGCATGGACATAGGGCGCAGACTCTAGGGTGGACAATTCACAAAGGCTGAGGAACTTGTGAGTGTGCATCTAAATCACAGACTCCATGGCGCGGACTTCAAGTCAGGGCGTGGACATGAGGGCATGGACTTGAGGGCCCAAACGGAAAGCAGGGTGCGGACATGATGTCAGGGCACGGACGTGGTCGTACAACATAGGAGGCAGGATTTTGAAATGTGCTTGGGCATGAGATCCTTCAATCCTTCCTTTTCTTGGAGCGGGGGAACCATTAATTTTAGCAGGAACAACTTGTTCTACATTCCGACAAGACCATGAAAGTAAGATGCCAAATAAAAGAGCTCAATGGACTAAGATTTGGAAGAAACTTCATGGAAGAGCACGCCCCTTCATTGTGGTCGAACATGTCATTTCTTACTTCTTCTAACACTTCAAACTACTTTGAACCTTATTTGTGTCCAAAAAAAAACACTACTTTGAACCAAAAAATATTTTATGTTTTAAGAAAATAAGTCTAAATTCTTCAATTTAGGAAATGTTCCAGACATTTTGAGGAAATATATAGGAAATGTAGTGTACTAGATAAAAGGATATAACTTAATTTGTTTAAAATGAAAGAAATAGTAGAGATTTAAAAAATAAATTCTAGGCCTCTAATACGCCACTTGAATTTTTAATTCCATCATCCCCTTTCCAATTTTTTTTTGCATCATAAGCAAAACTATCTTATCCGAAGTCAATGCTATCTGTTTATTTCTTAATTCAATTCCTTTTCCATTTTTCTTGCTTCATTAATTAGCAGAACTCTTATATTTTTTGCCTCCAATGCTAAAATTCTCTTATGCCAAGTCATTGTCATTCCTTTTTCGTTGAATTATTTAGTCTCCTTTTTTTGGCTTCATTCCTTTTTTGTTGAATCATTTTATTTCCTTTTTTTTGGGCTTCATTCCTAAAATTCTTGCATTCAAATTGAATGCCAATTTTTTTATGTCATTCCCTTTCCTATTTTTTTCCAATTAATTAGCAAAGCTCTCCTTCCCCAACTCTATGCCATCCTTTTTTTGTTGCATCATTCTCTCTCTTATTTTATTTTGCTTCATTCCTAAAACTCTCCCATCCCAGCTTATAGTTATTCTTTTTTTTCGGTTGATTCATTTTCTTCTTCTATTTTTGTTTGTTTCAGTAATTAGTAATACTACCCTAAACCCATTTGAAAGCCATTCTTTTTGGAATTCCGTCATTCCCTTTCTTTTTTGTTTGGCTTTCATTTCTAGAACTCTTTCATGCAAAGTTATAGCTAAATGTCCTTTTTTTGTTCCAACATTCTTATCCCTATTTTTTATGGATCATTATTTACCAAGACTCTTTTAGTCCAACTCCATGCTGATCTTTATTTGTTAAGTAATCATCATTCCCTTCCCCTTTCATTTGGCTTATTTCCTATAGTTCTCCAATACGCACTCAAAGCCATAATTTAATTTTGGCTTATTTCCTAAAGTTCAGTAAATCCCAAGTCAAAACCACTATTTTTGTGTTCCATCATTCCCTTACCTTTTTTTGATTTTGCTTTATTCCTAACACTCTTCCATTAAGTCCTCAAACACTTCTATTTCAATTTAATGCCAATTGTTGTTTTTTCCACCATTCCCTTTTCAGATTTTCATTTTTATTGGGCTTCATTAATTTCTAGAACTCTTTCATCCTAATTAGCAATACCGATATTTATTTGTTGAATCATTCCATTGCCTTTCCTAAATTTTTTTGGCTTCATAGATTACCAAAGCTCTTTCATCCAACGTCAATGTCATTCTTTTTTTTGTACCACCAACCCTTTTACTATTTTTTACTATTTCTTTTACTTTATTCTTTAGCAAAACTTGTCCATGTAACTCAATACCATTTTTTTTTTGTCCATCATTCTCGTTCCTTTTCTGAAAATCTGTTTAAGCTTAATGTTAAAAAAATGTTGCTAATAAAAGCAAATAAAATGTGAGAGAGATAAGTCTACAAAAAATAGGGTGTCAAAGTGACTTCATGTAATAGCCAAAAAAAATTACCATTGAGTTGGGACAGAGTTGGGATGCCACAAAAAATAAATGGAATTGAGTTGGGATGAAAGAGTTTTGCTAATGAAGCAAAAAATGAAAGGGAAGGGAATGATCAACCAAAAATAAATGGCCTTCGGTTGGAATGGAACAATTTTGCTAATCACATGAAATAAAATAGGAAAAAGAAGTCATTCCACCCTATACAAATGGCATTGAATTAAAATGGAAGAGTTTTGGTAATGATGCCAAAAAAATAGGAAAGGGAATGATTCCCCCAATAAAAATAATGGCTGTGACTTGGAATGGAAGTGTGCTTTAAAAGTCAATGTTCAAAAGGGGAGGTGGAGTGACCCAAGCTTTTGAAAAGCATACCAATTTATTTTAGGGTGGCCAATTATTTTTAAGAAGTAATATGATCTAACATTAAAATTTAAAAGAAATATGGAATGGTGGAGTGCTTTGGAATATAGAAATGGCTTGGGTGTTAGAGTGATATGATCTAACATCCAAAAAATATATAGAATGGTGGAGTGATTTGGATATAGAAATGGTTTGGGTGTTACAGTGATGTAATTTAACACCCCCTAAAAATATAGAATGGTGGAGTGATTTGGATATGGAAATGGTTTGGATATTAGACTAATTAGAGTGATATGATCTAACATTAAAAAAAATGAAGTGTTGGAGTGACTTGGAATATGGAATATGAAATGGAAATATGTAGAAGCATATTAATTAATTTTAAGGTGGTCCACGCCCCTGCCTGAATCTTGTCCGCGCCCTGATGATTGCGTCCACGCCCTGCATGTTCCGGAATCCACATGGCAGCCATGTGGCCTATTTTTCCGTTATCAGAAAGTCAACTATATGTTGACTCTATCGGACGGGCGAGACTTCTAATGGACGGGTGAATCGGACGTCCGCCCATTATGACAACCATGGTCCAAGTACTCAAAGAATTTGGGATTATGCATTGTCAATTATACATCACATTTCAAGATCTACTCTTGTTTTAGGTCCTCAAAGGAAGATAAGAAGCTACTTAATGTATTTTCGGCACCTCCCCTCCAAGGAAATTTCATGAATGCAAAACAATCTAGATTCTTCTGCAGGGAGCAGCCTTATGGTTATGTTGGATCTCCCATAATCATCTTATCTTCACACAGAAGAGATGGTCGCCTAGCTTTATTCAATCAACACTTTAGGAAGCTCTCTTAGACCTAGGTAGAACAGGCCTCCTGAAATCTCAACTTACAATCAAATATCAACCACAGAACGCCAAGCGAATATGGTTGTAGTTTGACCAGATGTGGATTCATCCTTTTCTTGCAACTAGATAGGGGTCTATAGTTAGTTGGTATTCAAAAGGCCCTCCTCTGTGTTCCTTCATGTAGTGGGCTTTGTGCTTGTTCAGTTTTCTTTTTGCGCCTTTTCTCTTCATGTGGCCAGCTCTTTTGCCTAGTTGTGTTTTTGGCTTCTTTTTAATGCAATGGGTTCTCCTGTTTGTTATTAAAAAGAAAATCCATCAATAAAAACTTAGACTTGTCACCTAAAATGCAGGTTTCTTATAATGAAAGTAATAGAATTTTGTCATTTTAATGAAATTCACCATCCCACCCCCTCAACAAAAATGTTGATAGTGGTTATGTGACAATATGTGTGACATGACTAAATAAGTGTGATTGTGTAACAATCTTTCATGCATATTCTTTCATAGTGATTCTATTTATGAAAAAAATAAGGTAGAATTATATTTTCCTTATGCAACCTTGGTAGAAATTTAATGGCAATCCAAAATAAACTCCAAAAGTAATGTAAATGAACCAAATTGGAATGTAGTAGATGACACAAAATAGTACAAGTGATTCTTGCAAACATCCCATAGTTGAGAATTTTTCTCAATTGTAGGCTACCCAAGAATACTAGTTTAATATGAGAAAGAGTTAGAATTTTCATTGACAAATTTAAGAACAAATTGAATGAAAAAAAAACATTCTTAGACAAAAAAATAAAATTAGTATAGCAAGATTTTGATTATATGGCAAATTTCATTAAAATGGTGGTATTCCATTAGTTTGACACTTTTTCCAGCTCAGACAACACAGTCTAAAATCTAAGCCTATCATAGATTTTTGAAATCTATAAGGATTGTAGATGTAAGAAATTTCTATTTCTCTAAGATGTTTCAAACCATGTGTTTTGAAATCTAAACTTGTCATAGATTTTGGAAATCTACATGTGTCCTAGATATCTGAAAATCTATATTTGTCCTCGATGTCAATTTTCAGATTAGAGTATTAGACTGTGTGGTCTGTAAAATGGTATATCATGGAAAACCACCCATTTTAACAAAATTCACTATTTATAAGGAGCCGTTGAATAAATTCAACCTACCTTAGTGACAAGGGTTGGGGTGATCTGACAACCTTGCTTGGCCACACCAAGTCATTCTAGGGGTGCAAGTAAAATTGAAAGCCCCCTATTTTGAGCTTGATTAATTTACCTCTACACCTCTCCTAGCAAATTTGGGGCCTCTGGTTGCAAATATGAAATCAGAATTTGCAAATTTTATGAGTGGAAATAAAAAATTTCAGCGTTTTCCCTAGTGGCCGAGCGAGGGGTCAGTTCAGCCCGGCCAGTGACGAGGACCGTGTCGAGAGTATTTCTCCGTGCATCAACCGTGTCTCCATGGGCAGGTGTGCAACCCTCATTTCAAAATTGAAAATGTTATCAACCGAGAAGCACCTTAAGTTATCAACCGAGCCCACTGTGCAGCTTCCCTGATCAGTATTAAATATGGCTTCCAAAGGATTGCACATTTGCACGTTATTTATCAAACTTGGCTGTCGGAAAAGAGATTGATGACAAAACCCCGTCATATACTATCTCATTATTGTCAAGATAGTACAGTGTCTGATTCTAATGGCAATATGACACGACTTTGACACGACTTTGACACGACTATGTGACAAGGATGTCTGAGTAATTCACTAAATAATCTTCTGTAAGCTTGTCAAATCTGCTCTGACTAGTTGGTTGACAAATTGCTGCACATCATATCTCTGTTGCAGAGGAGCAAGTGAAAAAGGAAGAACTTCAGTTTTCAAGCAGCCGATCGTTTGGGACGGATGACAAGCAACAACTTGTCAGTCTGCTGCTAATCAATTCTACTGCTCCTGTTTCTCTCGCTAATCTCCAATTTACAAACCTAATCACTTGCCGCCTACCTAGCTCATGTCAAGACACCAACGGTAAAGTCTAAACTTAACCAAGATGACCGCCAACCCTCAGCCAACTATACATTACGTACACTTGTGAAGCGCTAATTAAGTGAACTCCTTCAACGAAAACATAACCTAGCTTCATCGGAAAAATCATATCAATAGATATCTTCCTTCCACTGGTGAGTCTGTTCAGTTGGCTGCGAGGTTGTTCTGAAAATAAAAGAGTCAATAATTTCTGAATGATATTCTATCATGTGAGCATGAACGCCTGAATGTTTTCCAACGCAACCATCGTCCCTTCCGAGGCACCACCAGCTCCGGAGGCCCGTTGTGGCTGCAGAGGAGGCTGATTGACCAGCTGCGGGGAGCCATTCAAGCAGTCAAGGAACTGTTGCGACCAAGCGGCGGTCCCCGGCGAGAGCTCTGGCAAGCCGGCAAACAGCCCGGGCGATAGAAACCCCGGCGAGGGAAGGGGCGAGTTCATATCAGAGCTGTAGAAGTACGAGTTGCAGAGACCATTCTCCGGTTTCGGCAGAGGCTTCAACCCCGTGAAGAAGTTGAAGGAATCGCCGGGATTCACGGGCTCCATCTTCACTGGAACATGTGTATTTCCCGATGAACTCGGAGCCTCGGAAGCAGGAGCAAACGTGCTGTCGAATTCGAAGTTCGATAACGGGCCTCGAGGAGAATTCGACTGCTTCACGGACGCTAGACCGTCACGCACTGCAGCTAAATCGTCTTCGGAGCTGGAGGGTGATCCGCAGTTCAAAACCGAACCTGAGAGACTCGAACCAGGCAAATCTGCAACTGAATTCCAATTCAAAGCGTCAGCACACACCAAAATCTGGACTACAAAATCAGTGTACAAATCCAATGGTACTAGCCATTTAGAGCTAGCTTGATATTATGAAGATGCATAACTTGGTTTGGATACTATTGTTTCAAGGAATCAACATGTGCAAATCCATGATTGCCTCGTCAATCCCAAACATAGAATAATCGAAATACCGACAAGTAGAAAGGGACAACACATCCTACAATCAGTACCAAATTTCAATCCAAATCCTCCGATCACCACAGTCTAGTCCAGAGTCTAGTCCCCAGAAATTAGACACCGGAATTTTGGAAAATGGGCACCCAATCCCAAACGGTCTAACCTTGATATTACGACGGTCCATGCATTATTGTTTGAGGAACGAACAAGTGTATGGTTTCCACCTTGAAGTTAGACTACAATCCAAATAATTCATAATAGAAAGAGTCAAGAGAACCTGAAGCCGCTACCAAGTTCCAATCCAAGTCCTCAATAGACCAGAAATAAAACATCGAAATCTAGATAATTTAGTAACCAGCCCAAACCTGCAACGGTCCCGACTTCCAAATGAATGAAAAACCTCAAAAAACCAGAATCTTGGCACCCGATGCTAGGCACCGAATAATCTCGATAATTTGCTACCCAAACTCCTACCGGTCCCGAATTCCATTGCAAAACGCCAGCACACAAGAATCTACATACCAGAAGGCCGGCACGTGATCTAGCTACTCTCTACCCTAATCTTAACCTGCTACCTGCCGGTGACGAATTTCAATGCAAACAGCCGAAAGCTAGACAATTTGGTACTTGGCTCTCGAACAAATTCAAGAATGCATTCACATTTTGGGTATCATCTTGCTGCTTGAGAGCCTAGACAACAGCTTAAACAGCGGCCGCGTAATCTAGATCATGTGGTATCCTAACTCGAACCTGCCACAGTTAACGAATTGCATGCAATGCCAAACACCCAAATCTAGTAATTGAATCTCCAAGAAATTGAAGAATGAATTGACATTTCGTTCACCTGCTTGCTGCTGGAGGGCCGCCACAGCCGCGTTGACTGCGACCGTAGTGGAGACGGGTGGATCATTCCCTGGCCTTGGAGATTTCTTGGCCCCCACTTTCTTGAACGGTTTTCGCTTCAGACGGTGTCGCGTGTCGTAGGAGCCCGTGAGTTTCTGCACCAGCGACATGAAGTCGTCGGGTTGCGTGTAAATCACCTCAGGCGAGTACGTGTGGATGATGATCGGCGCCCGGTACTGCACCGGAGATCGAAGCTGTGCGGTAGCATGCAATCCCGCCGCCCGGGCTGCGGGTCGGGGCAGCGGCAACGGCGGCTTGCGGATGCGGTGCGAGTCCTTGCACACCTTGAGCGCCGACACGCTCACCTTCTCCGCTTGGTGGTGCAGTCGACTGCGGATGCCGAACTGAAAACTCGTCGTCGCCGATCTCGACCCGCTGGTAGGAGCCGGTTGCAACTCGCCATGCTTGACCTTGCCAACGGTGTAGCTCAAGGAACTAGGACTCATCCTGCAAAGCGAATCACCACGTACAATCCCAATTCGAAAGCAGGTAACTCATCAGCTAGCTTCCTCAACTTATCACAGGTTCCACTACATTGACGCCATTGCTGGACAGAGAGAACGTGATGAGCGGGATCGCAATTAATTCTGAAACGCAGTTTGAATAGGCACAATCGAGACACTGTAACCTGAAATTCGTTCAAACGACGAAGTGGTGCATGTAGTCCTGGAACTCATTAATTACCCAGCTTCATATAGAGTATGTAGCTTCACGCAGTCTAACCAAACAAAACTAGCTAGCCAAATTCCTTAAAATGTCGATGTTATACAATCGAGATTGGCACTAGTGCCGGCGTCAATTCCGAACCTCGGATTTCTGCTGTCCCTAGTTTTAGAGTTCACAATTTCGGGGCTCTGGTTGAAAGAATCAAAATCCACGAATTTGATCGAATATACAATCTAGACACCAGCTCAGTGGAAGACGTCTGCCTGACGATGCAAAGGCCTGCCCTTGGTACTGTGGCAACCTAGTTGCACTGAGAGAGCCTGAAGGATCGATCGAGGACAGGGGTGATGACGTCACGTTAGAAGCCCGAAAGATTTGTAACGGCAATGATGATGACGTGGTGTTCAGTTGTTGATGGATCCGTTGCGAGTTTTACTGTAACGAGCAATTGCAAGGACCGTACAGGAGAGCGGTGATGTCGCAAGTTTCCGAGGCCATTAGGTTCTGTTTCGGCTGATTGGGGGTGGGTCGATGGCTTGGAGGGCGAGTTTAGGGGTCTTGGTGATGCATTCGGTATGCGACCGTTGAGGGACGCTAGCTCTTAAATGCAGCGAGCAGATCATTCTTCCACGGAGCTTTTAATGCCGAAAGGAAGCGCGTGTTCTCGGGGAGCAGTGTACAGTACTGCATTGCGTAATCAATAAACTAAATTAGTAATGACCCTCGGTAGTCTGATTCTCAGTTTGATGCCTGGATAGTATCTAAAATTAGGGTGGGGTCGGTGAAACTTGTGCTAATAACTGCGTCACTGTTTTAAATGGCGTTCTCACGAGTGCTGAGAGGCTTTGTTTGCTGGTGTGTTGTTCATCATTGATAGAGTGAGAAATGAGAAGCTTAGCAGGCTCACAAGAAGGGAGGAAACATGACGCAGGTCTTTCATACAACTCATCAGTGGGTTGGCTGCACTGGTGCTCCGTACAAATTGGGGGATGCATAGACTGGGGAAATGACCCACAAGAAGACCCGCACGACAAACTTGACCCACCAGCACGTCTTCACATAGTCGTTTTTCTCATCTAAAGGGCTTAAGTTTCATTTCATTACACTAATACTTCTTCCTCTATTCTTATAAAAACCTTCCAATTAAGTGCCACTAAAAAACTCCATTTACTAATTCCGATCATTGAGGAAGAGTTGGCCATGTTGAATGACCTTATGGGAACAAATGGCAAGCAATTACGGAGCATTCCTTTCCTAGCAAGCTTGCCTTGTGTATATGAAGCAACTTGTAATTGTTTCTTCCTAAGATAGTTGTATTGATGATGGATTTAATGACTAGAAGACCATCTCTTTTAAATTTTAGCTCCAAATCTATTTCTTTGAATACTACTCTGATCTTTTAAAATCTAAAATTAGCAAGTATAACATAAAATTGGGGGTTATTTTTGAATAGTAAAACATTTATTAAAACTCCAAAATATTAGGCAAGTTGTATAATAGTCTGAATAAGTACCTTTTTGAGGAATTTTGAGTCATTTTGAGCTAGAATGCAAAAGGTGTAGCCAAAAAATTAATTAGCTAGAGATGTGTCAAATTTGGAATGGGTGCATGAATGCATGCTTAACCCCTTAAGTTCTTTGTTTTGATTATATTTGTATAAAATATGCTCCAAAATTGCAATTTTTAATACAAGTATCAAAATTTTAAAAATAAACATTTTTTAGTACATATTTATAACATTTGATAAGATCTTGTAGCACACTAATTTGAGAATATGTCAAAAAAAATTAAGAAACTTCACCAGTGAGTCAGTGACTTTCAAGATATTAGCATTTGAATTGATAAAAAAAATATTGGGCCTTCACAAAAAAAACAAGGCAACTATATTTGACAAGGTCACATTTCCATGAAAAAACTTCCATGTTGTTGGTTCTTCTGAGAATTCATTCTTCAATTGGTTATATGCTTGAAAATTTTGACATCATTTGGAATTTTACAATGTAAAGTAAAAAAAAAGTAAGTCTAAGAAGTAGAAAATGCATAAGAGGTTTTCTCGCCATGTTGATTGTTGAGAGACTACAACATTAGAGGATTTTTGAGCTCTAAAGAGGGCCTCTAAGAGAGTAAGAGGGGTGGTTGGAAGGGTGCTTTTGTATTTAAATATTGTCCTTGAGGAAGGCTATTCTCCTATTATTGATTGCCCGCTCATTGGAAAAAAAAAATATTGATGTACTTTTATGGGACAATAGCTCCCATTGGGTGGGTCACAGAGACCATGATGAAGCTTTGACATTCAAAATTTGGGTTTAGGACATGAGGATGACATTAGTATCCAACCTATAAACATTATATTATACAACCATTAAGATAATAATATAGTATTATACATCCACTCCACTAATGGATTCTTCTTTGACAACCATCAATATAATATTGTACTATCCAAATTTAATATTTGGTAATAGTACCTTGTTGGTTTGTCATCTATTGTAGTCTTCACTTATACTTCACACAAGATAGCAACAAGCAAGTAGGTACTTGTGCTACTAGTTTTGCTCTTCATTAAATAGAAGTGTATGTCAATCTTTGGGGGCCTCCTATGCACCTCAAAAATTCTTTAATTATGGTTCCCGCCTTTTAGGACTGAGAGAACTTGCTGAAATCTGTCCCAACAAGTGGTCTGATGTAATCTAATGTGGCGGAGAGACTGCCACGTCTGATAATAATATTTTATTACATTTTTAAAATTTAAAAATTTAAAAATTTAAAAATTCTTAAATTTTTTTTTTTTAATTTAAATTTTCTTTAAAAAATTTTTTTTATTAAATTTTTTGTTTTAATCTGATCAATAGTCACTGCTTCACAGATTAGGGAACAAGGCTCAAACAGTCTCTCAATACCCTGAAAAAATCTCTTATGATACAAAATACTAAATTGTTGAATATATATTTAAATGGAATTGAAAAATGTCAATCCCAAGGGGTGTAATGTTAATATATATATATATATATATATATATATATATATATATATATATATATATATATATATATATATATATATAAAATTAAAATTTGAATTAAATTAAGAACTTCAAAATTTATTTAAGAGTAGGAAATCAATAATTGCTTGCAAACCAAAACTTGTCATAACTTTCATCTCATTAATCAAAATGGAATGATTCAAAGTTCTCTACAAATATATATATATATAACCTTTTTTTTAATTCAAATTTTAATCTATATTTTATTTGCCTTGATTGTTTGGCCAAGAAAAAAAGGGGCAGAAAGAAACCACAAATCATACAAATAACTTTCTTGACCATATAGTCAAAAGTTACAAAGATTGTTGCACTTTAAAGTTATATCTCATCCACATGTATTGTGTGAATTTCTTTTTGAATAAAATAAAGATTCCAATTGTAGTGAAACTACTGAAAATTTCTATGGAGCCAAAAACAAAGCTTGATCTTTTGGGAGGTAAATGAATGGATCATGTAGGCATTGTATATTTTTTACATCTAGGATTCAATATGACTTTAATAAAAATTTGGGCTCTATAGAGTGCCATTGGATGATTGCTAGAAAGAGTGACTATGTTTCAAGGTTTCTTGCCAAATTGGTTTTTGTTTAAGTTATCATTTTTGAATTTTAGATCCAATGCTAAAACAAAGAATTTATTCTAGATGGTTTGATTGTAATTTTATCCTTTATTTTATTTTATATTTAAAATTCAATTTTTCTAATTTTTCACACTACTTTTGTTTTTTGCTTTTTAGTATTAAAGAGTGTCGAAATTTAATGATATAGATCTCAAATTTTCATGGTTTATTCCTACACTAGTTAACCCCTAAATGTCCAAGGCTTGTTTTGAGCTTTTTGAAATTTGTTCTAAATTGAGCAAAATGCCAACATTTTGATAAGTTGTATCAATTTCTTTTTAATTGTAACCATACAAATTCAATTTAGACATATTAGAGATTGCATAGGAAAAGAAAACACAACAATATCACTTATGGAGTAAAAAGATTATAATGTTTGACCATGAGGGTGTTAAAATCACAAAAGTGATGTGAATTCTTTCTATCCTCTTTTGGCAAGTCAAGGTAAAAAGTTGGTGACCAAAAAAAATGAGGTTAAAGGCCTAACATGCATAACTCCTATCAATTTATGGCTTCCCAAAATCTACTCTATAATTTTTGTAAATGAATTTTGAATGTAATTTTTTCTCCAAGATCTAGTGTATTTGAGGCTCATTTTCAAGAGCTATCAATACTATGGAAAGTCAAGATTACATTGGGCACCCTTGCACCAAATCTTAAATAGAAAAATTACTATCATTCATTTTCCAGATCAGATTTTTGGCACTAAAACTAGACTTCAAAAAGAACTTTCAAAAAATATAAACTACTAAAACTAACAACTTGGTTAGGGTTTATTTAACTTCAAAATTTTCCAAACATGAGATTTTGGTGCCTTGGGCATTTAGGGGTTAAACATGTTTCATATTGGTGGCAACAAAAAATACATTATTTTATGTCCTTTCTGTTCATGCAAATAGGTCAAAAGACATTAAAGGTTCTTTGGCATGTACACATCTGAACATTGAAGATGGTTTCAAGTTTATTTTTTTGTTGAAATCTTATGACTATCAAGTCCTCACCAATTTGATTCTTTTTAGTTTTTCAAATTTTACTATGGTTGATTTATTAAAGATCAAAACATTGAAATACCCTTTTTTGGGATATATAGAAATTGTGGGTAGAAAAGGGGAATTTCAACATTTTGATTTTTAATAAATCAAACATAGTAAAATAAAACCTTTTAAAAATCAAATTGGTGAAGGTTTGATATTGATGAGATTTCACCAAAAAAATAAACTTGAAACTATCTTTAATGTTTAGAAATGTGCATGCAAAAAGAACCATTCTTTTGGCCTACTTGCATAAACATGAAGGGCATAAAATAATGTATTTTTTGTTGCTCCTCATATGAAACATGCGTAAGTAGTGTAGGAATAAACCACCAAAATTTGACATCTATATCATTAAATTTTGACACTCTTTAATACTAAAAAACAAAAAACAAAAGTCGTGTGAAAAATTAGAGAAATTGAATATTAAATATAAAATAAAATAAAGGATTAAATTACAATCAAAACATCTAGAAATAGATTCTTTGTTTTGGCATTGGGTCTAAAATTCAAAAATTATAGCTTAGACAAAAACCAATTTGGCTGGAAACCTTGAAAAATGGTCACTCTTTCTTGCAATCACCCTGTTCCAATTTTGGCAAATGTGCAAATTCAATAGAATAAAAATTAATTAATAATTTTAAGAAAATATCTTTTTAATTGATAATCATATAGTATACACAAAACTGACTTTTACTAGCAAACTTCAACATGTAATTAGTAATTATATTGAGCCATCTCAGATTATTATTTTCTAGATTTGCACATTTTTATGCCAAAAACAGCCTTCCCTTGGATTGAAATTTTTTCCGATGGAGTTTGTTGTCCTTTGTAATCCAAATGCTCTTTACTCTAGTTCTAAGTATTTTCAAGAGCTTTGTCTTATCTCAATATAGTAGAATTTATAATAGAATTGTTGAACCCATGTCTAAATAGACAATGAAAGGAATTTAAAAAATTGTTGTAGATACAATTTGTATTCTCAAAGCTAATTACATCTTAACCCATAAATGCTCAAGGCACCAAATTTTGGTATCCACAATACTTTGAAATTAAATAGAACCTAATCAAGTTTTTTTTTAATTTAAAAAAAGTTGGCCGTTTCTTCAATAATTTCTTAAAATGTACATTTTAGTAGTCTCAAAACAATACATATTTTAAGAAGTTGTTAATTGATTGGGGTTGTACATGTTAGGTCCTTTAACTCCATTTTCTTTTGGTGACCAACATTTTAGGCTTGACATGTGAAAAGAGGATTAAAAGACTTCACATCACTCTTATAGTTTTAATGTCCTCATAATCAAACATTATAATCTTTCAATCCATAAGTGATATTGTTGTGTTTTCTTTTCTAATGTGTCTTGAATATGTCTAGTTTGAATTTGTATAGTTATAGTTTGGAAAAATTTCATACAACTTATCAAAATGTTTGTTTTTTGTTCAATTTAGATCAAATTCCTAGAAACTCAAAAAATACCTTGGGCATTCAAAGGTTGATTTCAACCATGCAAGAAACTAATCTCTACATACCCAATTCTAAAATGTTTATTGCTTGAGAATATGAGATCTTAGGGTCAATTTTGGACAAAATTATAATTAGCACTTTTTAAGTTTTAATTATCATAGAATTTTAATTGTATACAAAAAATGAAAACTTAGAAAATCTAATAAGCTTTTCAATTTTATTATGAAAATAAATACTAATTATGAGTGTTTTTCACTAGAATAGCAAAAAATACCTCTAGAAGAGTCTAAAGGAAAGTTTGTACTACTTAGCCTTCTAAGCAATGAAATTTCTCCATAATCCTATAGATTATTATATTTAAATGTTGTCTTAAAATTCCTAATCAAATATTAAAAAAAAAACCTCGATTGTACCAAATTCATGGTTCACTTTACAATTAAATTATTTCATTCCTTCATACAATTTAATTTGAGCTCAAATTTGAGAAATTTGAGCAATTTCAATTTCCTATCAATGCATATACAATCCATTGCACCACCTTCATCCATTTCTAAGTTGCACATGGACCCAAGGAATCTATTTTTGTGCACCTTGATATTTTATGAATTGAAGAATAATCCTTCACTTCAAAATTTTCTTAGTGACTAATTCATTTATACATGTTTTCATAGCCATACAAAATTTGAAGGCAACACACCTTACTCTACATAAGTGTATTCATCAATTGCGCAAAGATCACAAAACTTCAAAGTTGTTTGAATCTAGGGGCAACAAATCCCTTGCCCTAAAATGGTTTCTCCCTCGTCATCTTTGCTTTGATTTGGGCGAACTTAGGCCTCTTAAAAAGTTGACTTGCCAGTCTACCACCTCCCAAAATTTTAGCTTGTTTTGTACCATTGGCCTCCTAATCTTGTTCGTCAAAGTTGAACATCTCGCTAAAGTTGAAAGCAGACACACTTGTACTAAAATGATTGTCAAATCTTCATACTTGCTTCAAATGAAGCGAAACTAGGCTTGTTGGAAATTTAACTTAAATTCACACCAAAACACAAAGTTTTATTTTCAAATTTATTGTATTCTTTTTTATCTTGCCCTTCAAAAATGTTGTTCTACTCTAAGATCCATTTTCTCATTCTAACTTCAATCAACCTCCTTCCAAACTATAGAAGGAATTGTAGCAAACCAACTCAACAAATTTTCCTACTCAACCTACTCTAGAGCTCTTACCAACCATTTTCCTCAAGCACCAACCCAAATACACTCAAACACCCCAAGAGAGAGAAGACAACTTCAAACCCTAGTTCAAATCCTAAACTCCTACACTAAGAACCATTAGCTTAGGAATTCATCCTTTAATATTTCATCCTAATACTAATTTATTGAAATTTGCACTAAATTGAGGAAAGTCTCACTACTTTACTTCTTTTTTCTACTATTTTAGAGTGTCTTTGATATTGTTAGTGTTCTAAACATAGTTCTACCTCTACTAATAAGTTTTTTATTTTTTATGTTTGCATTTTTTATTTCCAACTCATTTTTAATACAATTTTTCTATTGTAGTAATTTAATTTTAATTTCTCTACATTTGACCATTTACCTTATTTAATTAAATTCATATTTTTACCTAATGTCTCTTGGATTTATAATTCCTAATATTTCTCTAGGCTTTACTCATAATTATCATATGATTACAAATTCCTAAAATTCATGTCATCATTGTAAAATTTCAATTTCTACCTATTGAAAATCCATTAAATCACAATTATAGCTTAAATTCCCCCAACTATTAACTCTTAACTTATAATTTCATCTACACTTGTCTAATTTTTTAATTCTAAATTGTGAGCCAATGTGGTGGCTCATAGGTGTCAATCATGTGTGGGAGTGTGGGGCATTCATGAGAATGCAATGGACCAAGGATCTCAAAGCTTGTAGGCAAAATGCCTTTCCATTGGATTTGCATAGTCACACGGGGTAAACCTTGCATTGCTCACGATTCGTACATGTGGGAAAATAAGTCCCATCTAGTACTACTAATTACACAGTGTTGTCTGGGTAGGATTCCGTAATCCAATATGGTACGCGTCCTAACCAAATGGCATCAAATTTGCCATGAAATTCAAGTTTATTGCCATCTTGCAATATAACCATGCATGGTTTTGAGGCATTAACATGTGGCATGTCATTTTCCTATCATTTTCAAGTTATAGTAGAGTCATTGCCATTTCTATTATAGGTGGTGTAGATCGTCATTTCTAACTTATTGATTAGTTATAAAGACATATGTAGCATGCAATCTAAGGTCTAATTTTCACATAATGAAGGGATAATGGAGTTATTTATAGTAGAGTTACAATTCATGACTACTCACTGAAATCAAGTCAATAGAATATAAGTGGCCAAATAGCCTCCATATATAAGAATGTTTGTTATACAAATGTTTTTAGGAACCTATAGTGTTATACAAAGTGCATTGAGATGACTTCTACATGACTACCTCATAACTAAGACACAAACTTGTCTAAATTACAACAAAATAACTTCACATCAATTAAATGCAATTATTGTTGCATTGTTCAATAACTCACATGGCAAAAAAAACATGAAAGTTCTTCAATGAATAATTAGAGGTAACATTTTCCTTTTGCTTTGGATGTTCTTTATACTTTTTAGACCTTACCTCCTAATTTTTTGTATTTTTCTGCACAAATCTATACACAAAAGTTAGTGTTGTATTTCAAAGAAGGTATAGGGGCTTTTATCATCATGAACCACTTGGCTCACAACTCCCTTACCTTGCACATTCTCATCCATGTCAAACCTAGCAACAATTGTCATGTACTTTAGTTGTTTTATTATAATTCATTATCTATTGAATTGCCACATTAAACTTCCCATATCGTCAGTTCTTCTATAAATGTCATTACAAAGAAGATTAGACCCTAAGCAAAGAAAAGATTTAAGAATTAAAGTTCATCTTCTACCCCCCTTCTTAAATTGCAATTTTTACTATCCTCAACTTTGCAAAAATGTCACTACCAAAAAAAACTAACCTTAAGCCAAGAAAATTTTGAAAATTAAAATTCATCCTCCAACCAAACCTACTATGAATTGCACCTACTTTCAACTCTATAAAGAGTGCCAATGTGAAGAAGACCAAATCCTAGTAAATGAAAATTTAAAAATAAAAGTCAATCTCCTAACCAACCCTTCTATTCTACATCTCCTCCTACTTTTTTTTGGAGGAAAAAAATTTATTGAAAAAAAACACCTAACCTTAAACCAAGATATATTTTAAAATACATTCATCCCAACTAAAACCACACAAAAGTGCAAGTCGTCCTAAGAGCTAACCCAATACCAAAGGTAACTGCATTGAAAGACAACTCCTAAACATATGTATAGAATTAGATTCAAGTTTACACACATCAAATAGAAACAATAGGCAAGTACTAGGAGAGTCCCTAAGAAAGACAAAATCTGAGTTGTTTGGATCAAAATTGTATTTGTAGGTCAAGTGTTTGCTACATCACACCCCAGACATCACAATAATTGCAATACAATCCATTGACAACTATATAACTTTCACTTAGACTAAAAATGATAGCTATAACTCTAAAGCAATTGAAAAACAATTGAAAAATGACATACATGCAAGTAGAAAGACATATCTATGGCATGCATTTTAACATTTTGTAAACAAATTGAGTGATCCAAAACTATACAACCAACAATTTGCAATGCTTTCTAACATGCTTATAGATCAAAAGAGGAAAGAAGAATAGCACTTATAGGTTATTGCTTGCTTCTTTGATTGACTTTGATTTCTCTATTAACTTTGTGCCCAACCTATTTTATGCAAGCTTGTATTTTAATTTTTTTCCTTTGTCAAAGGCCTCTGCCTCCTCTTCTCTATTGTAGAAACCTATATAGATTTGTTTTGTAATAAACTATAGGCACTAAGGTATTAAAAGAACACATAGTGAATCAAATAAAAGCTAAATATGACATTGAGAAGTTACAAAGGTCGTCCCTTCTACAAATCAAAGTCTATTGCTCTATCTCCCACTACCTCTTGCTTTACCATAGTAGAGACAAGGGCCTTCACTAATTCTAAAGAGGTCCCCCTATAGTTGGTGCCATTAAATTGCCAAATATTAGATGTAGCACATCATGGTTACTTCATGTAAAAGTTGTAACTAATTTGGTTTGTAGAATAAAAATAATTTTGATTCACAAGTATATTTATAATAACAAGTGACAAGAAATCTAAGTTGTATATAGAAAAATATAAGTGTTTTCTACCATTCAATTAGAATGCAAAGAATTATCAAAGCACAACTACCTAACAATCAATTAATAGTCAAATTATAATTTTAGAATACAAGAAGCCTAAACACATACAACAAACTTACAACTACTATACAATTTACTATGCTCACTCCTGCTCATTCAAAAAAATGACTCATTGTAGTCAAATAGTACAATCAATCCATCCAATAAAGGATGATGGAAATTTTGGGGAATGTGAAATACTAGTTGTTTATGAGTTGAGTTGAAATTGTTTATAAGTTAATCTATAGCACCCTCTACATGAAGTTATTTATATTACAACTATTATACAACTTACATTACTAAAAGAAAACTATATTGTAGTCAATACTATAACCTATATGACATTTTTTGTTTCCACAAACAAAAAAATCCTCTAAAAACAAAATAAAAATTCCATGTAGATTGTGCTAACTCCAACATTGTTTTCTTCTAAATTGCATATTGATTTGGCATACAAAAGAAGTAATTGTAGTGAGACAATCCAATCAACATGCTTGAAATTAAAAATGCACAAATTCCCCCAGAAATTGGTCGACTTCTCCACTAGTTTACAATTTGATCTTCAATTGTTTTTTACAAATAGTCATTTATTTTACAACTTCTCCTTGAATTCATGTCATCCACCTTTAGTTACAATTTGTATGTCAAAGATGTACTTCGAAAGTCTATATCAACTAAAGTTTGGATGAACAAATGGAAACTCATAGACAAAAATAGTTTTCATTTGAGCTCTCATTAATGCTTCATCTAGTAGTCATTCTTGAAACTAGTTTATGAATACATGATTTTCCATATCAAATTTGGTGCTAGAAACTGCCTCTGTAGTCATTCTTTAGTTGTAATACACAGACGAATGTATATTACAAGGTTGTAGTAGATATGCTTTGCTATTAATGTAAGGAGAGGTGTACAAAACATGTACATATATATATGGTTGTTCTACATCTCCTCAATTGATGCAGAAGAAGTCCTTTGTCAACCGTGTAGTATGTGAACCGTATATTGAATTACCTAAGAAAGTACCCCCAAAGGTGTAGTACGTCTTGTAGGTGCTTACTAGTTTATGACTATTGGATTACCTATATTGTCATTTGTTGCCATTCTTTAATAATGGAGGAGAACAAATATAGTTATCGAGGGAAGATAGAAGCATGGTCATTTGAATTGTCAAAAGTTGCAATGTTCTATATTGAACTCAATGTAAAGATAATTATGTAAACCCTTAGTCATTTTTAACATATACAAAAGTAAAGTCTAGTTACAAGGTAAGGCTTTTTTGTACTCAAATTCAACTATGTTCTTTTTCTTGTATTTAGTGCACAATTAAATTTTAGTAAGGGCACAAAAAAAAATCCTTTCCATTGCAATTTCAATCCACATTGTTGTATCAAACAAGTTTTTGTTTTTTCTAATTATAATTGAATATGAATTTATTAAATGTGGTTTAAATAGTTTTTGGCTATAACATATTAAGAACAAGAATTCATCACAATCAAAGATTTTTTTTTTGAATTCATGAATTTTTAATTGAAAAAACAAGTTGAGTCTTATTCAACTAGAATCTTCAAAATCAAGCATTTGGAATATTAAACAACTTTATTTTGATATCATTTTTGGATATGACTTACATTCGGTTTTGTATTGTATAAAATAATTATTTCTATCTAAAAATAATAATAAAATATATACTATGATGCCTAAAAATTTCAAAATTAATTAATTAATTTCAAGACTCCATCACATTTTACACTTGCAATGTTTATAAACTATAGTTGCGAGCCCTATCTTCATTCTAGTAATAGGAAACTGTGTTTTCATTCCTAGATTGACTATTGAAAAAGAATACTTGGTCATATGACATAAGAATTCCGCAAGAGGTATGCATAAGAATTCTATGAGACGAGCTAAGAAGTTGTGTACAAGTGACAATGGAGACACATTAAACTAGCCCTTGGATGACACTTGCTTTCAAAGTCGTAGTGTTGTGATACTCATATTTGACTATGGTGCACTTTTTTCACTCAGTGCACTTGCCATCTAGTAACTCAACAATGATTGTCATCCATATCAATCACCATTCCTGGCATGAAATATAGTGGAATGAGACTATATAGGACCCTACAATCATTTTAGAGTTGTACATAAATAAAGCCCAATTGCAATGTATGACAACCATGTAGTCATTTATGATTGAGCCATCTACATTGGATTTCCCCACTATAAGAAATTGGCATTTAAGGTGACAAATCTCAATTTTTCTTGATGGATTTTGTTAGACATCAAATGAAACAACCCATTTTTTATGTCAACAAAAACAATTAATATAACATCAATATTAACATAAAAACATGGGATGTTTCATTTGATGTCTAATAAAATCCATCAAGAAAAATTGAGACTTGTCACCTTAAACGTCACTTTTTTACAGTGCCGATTGTTCCCAACTATAAATTGACTACATTTTGAACAAACAAAGTAAATGAATCTTGAACTTTGTGATGCATAACATTCAGTAGCAGTAAGCAATCTTGCCTTCCTGTGGATGGAATGGTGCGGAATATTCCGTACCATATCAGTAACTACTAATTTTAGAGTTCAAGGTTGGGCAATCCCTTGCTTGTTCAGTTGCCTATAATTGACTTAGCATTTAACAAAGTAAATCAAGCTGATCCAGTGGCCTGCTGCCATAGTACAATAACTTATGCTGACAGATTGCGCTCCCAACGCAAGCTGATATGCACCATCTCAAGTAAGTTACTATAAACTAATTCCTACCTTCTTTCCTTTCTAACTACAAGGATGAACTCTGTTTAGTTGGGGCTTCAAAGAGGAAAGGCAGCCCTTACTCAAGCTACTGAATGTTATGTGTCTTCATCTTCAATTTGTAGTCACAATTGCAAAATGATTTAGACATTGTCAAGAAAACAAAGTTAGTGCAATCTTAGATGCACAAATCAAACTTAAGTGAAACTAGACAAGTAGTCATTCTTGCACAATCATTTACACCTCCAATCCAAGTCCAAAGAGAAAAAAGTCTTCAATATCCTTATAGATGAAACAAACAAACTTTTTGGATACCCTAGTTCTTTAAAGACTCTTGAGACTTTTTCTTCTTTTAAATTTTTTTTAATATATTTTATTTCATAGTAGAATCAACTATAAACTTATGATTCTATCACTTACAAAATTCTATAGAACTTTCTGTTTACTACTTGTCAATGTAATTATTTTTGCCATACATGCCTTCTTCAAAGATACCAAAATCATTATCTAAGTTGATATATAAGAGTATACTTCCCATCCTCTAAAGAAGGCATTCACATAAACTTAGGAATGTGGAAGTTGCACATAGCATTCCTCTTGTTTGTATTTCCAATATATATATAACTTAAAGATAAGTAAGCCAAGGATTATGAATAGAGAAAATAAAAGAGCATGTACACTAGGAATCATCAAGGGCGGTGGATATTTGTGCATATGTGAAAAAATCAAGAAAATGGATATTGGGAATATGAGTTAGCCATCAAACTTTTATGAGTGCACTTGTTAGAGGTGTTCTTCATTAATCTCTAAAATACTATCATATTTTAAGGTCCAAAATTGCTTCAAAATACTCCTATCTATTGCAAGGCTAAAGTCTTTGTATTTATTTACTCTATGATGAGTTCAACCACAAGATTCTATAATTAACTTATTTAGATACATCTTCCTAAATTTTGGAACAAGAATCCGCATTATTGCAAGTAAGTTAGGCCTAAATATTAAAAAAATAACTTTTTGTAGACCTCTTTAAAAGTGGGCTTTTGTCTTTCAACATTTTTAGAAAACATGTATATTCAAAATTTGTGCAATTTAGACAATACATCTGAAAATGTGTTGAAAATATATGTGAATAGATTAAATCCAAAAAAATTCATATTTATTTTTTAAAATATTTTATAGGAAAAGGTGGTATTGAGGAAAGAATAAACTAAATGCGAATAACTTTTATAAGAAATTGAAAACAATTAATCCCCATTGAATGAATGTACTACTTAATGATTTTTTATTTATTTTTTGTTCCATACACAAATTTTCAAAATCAAGTTCAAAACAAAAGTTTATATGTTTTTTCTACTCTTTTTATTGACAAAATAAACTCCTCATAACTTTCACCTCATTATAATTTGAAACTGAATGGTTGAAATGTTTTTGAGTTAGTATCAATCTATAGAATTAAATAAAAGTAATGAAGTCATATATTTCTCCTAGAACGTGAAGGTATGACTATTTAGAATTTGGTAGAGTTCACTAATATCAAATTGTAGAATTATATTGAGTTGTTGATAAATGGACTGAAGTTATCATTTTACACTAGAGAAAATAAACCAATTCAATTCACAAATGGAATGGATTCATTGGATTGGTATTAGACACATAAAGAAAGGGAGGAAAATGTGATTTAGGTAGATTACTATAAAGGAATTGGGTGATTGCATGAAATACTTGTACAATTTTTTATTACATGTTTCTAGCTGATTAGTTTTTTTTGAGCATCTTGATTGTGAGTCTTTTTTAATTTTTTGGAGTTTTTTTTAAATGTTTTACTATTCAAAAATAGCCCCCTAGTCTTATTGTCACACTTGCCAATTTTGGATTTTTTTCAGTAATATCCAAAATAATAATTTGGAGGAGATGGTCTATAGAATACTTTTAGCTAGTATTCAAAGGATTTTCAAAAATATCTAATTATATATCATGTAGAAGCTTACAAACTAAACCTCTTTGTGCTTGCATTATATAACATTTAAGAAATTATTTTGGTTTTCTTTTGGTGAATGACAATCTCCATAAATTTGTTGCAAATGGATTATTTCATTCTATTTGTTTCAATTTTCAATTTTTTTTTCCTAATTAAAACATCAAAGTATCTATTTTCTTTGGATTTGGCTTGTTTCTAGTTCTCTTCTTTAGAGAATTGTTCTATGTATTTCCTTTGGTGGTTACCTTCATCTTATAGGTGTATATAAGTACTATAAAATTGATAGGTGTTTTTGTGCAATCACCCAATTATGGTTTGAGGATGCATGTGTATATATGGACTTAGATTGATATGCAAGGTTCAAGTAACTATGCATGACTTAGCCTTATTATTGTAATAACTTAATGAAAAATGTCTTTAGGATAATCACAAAGTTTGGCTAAAAAGATTCTTGTATCATTTTGACAAGATATTGTTCCGTTATAAGGTGAAGGCACTTGTCAAGAGAGTTTATTAAGGCAACATTCTATTCTTCTACATGTGTTTGTTCAATCTCCTAATCTAAGTCCAATCTACTTAATTTGGACAAATATTAAATAGAAATTAAATTGATGTGAGACACATCTAATTGAATTAATAACATTGCACATGGTAATGCTTGGTAGAATTTTTTTTTTCTATCGCTATACCTTATTGCAAGAGGCTCATAGAAAGTGTGTCTTACTAAATTGTAGTTATAATAACAAAGCTCAAAAGGGAGGTGGACAAAACAATGAATGATTTACTTCATGAATGTCAAATACTAATAGAATGCATGGGTGGACTTTAGAGCCATATTCCTTTATTGTGTAAGGCTCAAATCTAGAATCTCTTTCCTCATTATATATTTTTATTGCAATATACTTCTACTAATGAAATTAATGCTTTCTAATTCATGCTTTGATTTTTTTTTCTCTATGATTCATTTTAAAGAAAAATTTACAAATTTGATGGATGTCATTGTACTTTTAGTTGATTGTGCCCTCTTGAGTAATAGGTATAAAATGAAAATTATTCTTCCATTCAAATCCTAGTCAAATTTTGTTGAATTACAACAAATGAAAATTTTTAATGCAGTCATGTTACAAATTGACGTATATAAGGTATATACACCAATAACTATCACTACCCTAATTGGGACTACGACATTTGGACCCAAAATGAACACTAAAATTTAGATATCAATGTTTGACATAAGACATACACATTACACAATCAAAAGATGAGAATCTAGGAGAACTTGGTGTTAAGTTTTGGTACATTGATAATAAACCAAAATGTCACAATTTATTCCTCTAATATTCAAATATTACATACTCAAATATGTTAAAGAGTTCTCTTTCAATTTCCAATAAGAATGATTCCTTTGTAAAAACAAGAATGTTGAGTTGCAAATTTCAGTAGACTGTTCATATGATTACCTTACCCTTTAAAAGAGAGATCCAACTTGAGGTGTTGGAATTTTAGAGAATCTTAATGATAACTTGTCCAATATTCAACTCCTAACATGTGAACTCCCTTGGTATCATTTTATTTGTCTTCACAAGATGTATCTAAATTTTGGGTTTTGAATCAAAATTTGATAAACTTGTAGTTAGTTTTTTGCATTGGAAAGTTTAAAAACAATTTTGAATAGTACCTTTGAGGTTACTTAAGACCTCTAGGATGGCAGAAATTCATTATTGATTTGTCATTTAAACAAACTACATGATGCCCATTTAATCCTTCAAAGACAAATTGTTAACTATAGAAATCATGCATTTTGATATTGTGTGACATCGTCTACTTTGAATAAGCCAAATACACTTATTAGAAGTCAAAGTGCTATAGAAAAGCTTCCCTTCCCACCCCTAATATTGAGGATGAATAGTTGCACTTCTATCCTATAAAAAAAGATTATTTGTCATCCATTAGCTATAAAATGTCCTTGTCAATGTTGAAGGATTAAGAAAGGTTTTGAAATACAAGTTTGAGAGCCTTCCTAGTACCTCAAATTTCCATTCAAGATTAACCTGTTGACCACTGTGAGCACGACTTTGTGGCATTTAGATGATAGTCTAGGGTCCTAGGAAAAACAATGTAGAAGCAATTTTTTCATCCACTATTTTTTTAAGACCTTTCATGTTGAGTTGCAAAGATTACAAAGCGTATTGAATTCTTAATCTCACTAATGTTTGTTTCCTTGTAGTTGAGAAGTAAATAAATAAAAAAACAGATGGCAAAATTTGCCATAATATTGTATTTTGAGAAATTGATTAATCTAAAATTTCTCCACAAAAATGATATTTTTTGAGTTTGAGACTAACTAATGAAACGAAGGTCCTCTAGTCTAGTTTCTTTTCTAATTAGAATTTTGTGAAAATTCGTAATATAGAATATTTTATTACGGATTAAACTTTAGATGTATTTTTAATGTCTATTGCATTATATTTATAGAAAGATACGGTTTTTGAGTTTACACCATGATGTTTATCACTGCAATATCTACACATGGTGAAAATTTCAGATTTTTTAGAAATTTTTCTATTTGATATGATTTTTTCTTCACTTTCTCTTCAAAAATTCTCAAAAAAATCAATTTTCCTCTTTAAAAAAAATCTAAATTCTCTGTGAAGAAGAGAAGACATATCATTCCATCTCTGATAAAAAAATTTAAAAGATTTCATACATATTTAGTTCCAAAATGGCAATAAACTGGGTGATGAGCAACCAGGCTTGAAATCAGTGGTTGTAGGTCCGTCCTTTTTAAGGGTTAAACTGAAAGCTCGACGTCCCTTCCGATGTGCACTTCTACTCACGGCGTTTTCTGCCGAACTCTGGAAACCCAGCGGCAAGTGATAGTCCGGCGTGAAGTGGATATGGGAGGCCGTGAGGCCATATACTGTATTCGCGAGCGTCCTGCTCAATAACTTTAGTCTACTACGATCCGGCGTGAAGTCGATTCGGGATCGGAGGCTGAGGCCCTGATGAGGCCATCTCTGAGTGCAAATCCTGTGAAATCGAACTAGCTTAGAATACCGTTAAATTCGTCACGATGGCGACAGACCGGTTGAATTGCCTAGGGTTCTGAGACCCCGTGTCGCACGGAACTGAAGAAAAAACAGACGATGAATCCAAAACCATCTCCACGGAGTCAATACTCCGTAACAACTAAGCTTAAGTTAGCATCTGCCTGCAGGATTGGTCCTTGTTCTGCAGGCAAGCTGTGCAGAAGCGGGGGCAAGGCAGAGCGCGGGATCGATCGATCGATCGAGAATTATTTAGCAGACAAGAGCGGAAGAAGGGCGATGGTCGGTCGCCCAATCCGGTCGGGCACTGCAACTAGCTAGCTGGAGCCTGCTAATCTTGGCCCTGCACGGCCTGCAGCCATTCCCCAAATCTGGTTGCTCTCTCCAAAAAAGTGAAGTGGCTCTTCTTCTTCACTTCGGGAGCCCTGCGACTAGACTGGCTAGAGCCGGCAATCAATCGGCAAACTGAACGCAGAGATTTCATGACATGCGTTTACTCAGTACGACATCGGGGGAGGGGATGGGTTGAGAAATGCGGCAATGCAAGAAAGGAGTAGAGAACAAGAGAGAGAGGAAAAAAAAGAGGAGAGAGATCGAGATGTTACCCTCTCTCACGATTACCCTACGCTAGGGTTAGATTTGTTAAAAAATAATTCAAAAGATAATAAATATGGCAACTAATGAGATTTTCAAAAATTTAACATGACATAATTGAATAGTGTAGAAAATACTAATGAAAACAATTTTAGTCCTAAAAAACACACTTGAAGTTGAGGTCGTGAATACTATTAAAGTTCTTGCAATATTTTGAATTGGTATAAGGTTATGAAATATTCTAATAAAACAAAATTCCAAAAATTCCAAATTGAGTTAATGAATGAAAATTCAACCAAAAAATGATTTTGTATGAAGCCAAATAAATTAGAACTTAATATATGATATTACCAATAGGGGTTGTCATACAATTCAATCCTTCTTCCCATTCCTAATATTCAAGAAATAGGGATGTAGTATTCTCTTTTTGAATTGTAGAGTCCATATGGTGAATTTCATTAAAATGGTGGTATTCCATTACTTTGACACTTTTGACAGTTTAAACCACGCGGTCTAAAATCTAAAACTGGCATAGATTTTTGAAATCTACATATGTCCAAAATATTTTAGACCGTGCAGTCTAAAATCTAAACAAATCATAGATTTTGAAAATCTACATGCATTTTAGATGTTTGAAATCTATACCACTCCTAGATGTCAGTTTTCAATTCAAACTATATAGTCTAAAAAATGACATAAGAAATACCACCATTTTAACAAGTAATTCAAACAAATTGAGATGTTTGGATTAATAGTCATGTTATATCTTGTTTTTGAGGTATAGTGGGTAATAAAAAATAAATTGTGCTAAAACCTTCTTTACTTCTAAATTTTTGGCATGTATGTAACAATTATGATAAAATACGCAGTTGTTATGAACCATGTTTGGTGCAAAATTGCACTCCAAGAGCTACAATATTATTGCACCTTGCAAATGTGCATATTTTTAGAATCAAGTGAGTTATTGTTATTTATATGGGGCATGTACATTAATTTATTTTATTGTAAAGTACAAGTTTGGGGTTATTATGGTAAATTGTCTTCTTTGATTCTTAAATGATCAAATTAAATAAAGCAAAGCCCTCTTTATACTCAATTTAAACAACCTTAGTGAATAAACTTTTGAGGTTTCTAATTTGTTTTTGTAATGACAAGCTTTGAAGGTAGTATAAATAAGCTTAGGCTACTCTATGAGTGTCAAATCTATAGTTTAAAATATTTTCTAAACCAATGCATCTCAAATGTAAGATCTTATAAAACGATTGGCTATGAGCTATTTTTCTTTAAATCTCTAAATCCTGGAATAGTAATGAAGCATATCGAGCTTCAATACACTACAAAATTATAGGGTTCAAAATTAGTGCACCTCAAAGTTTAAATTAAAGCATTCTCAACATCCTTTATACCCTTGGAATTTGAAATTTACAGTATATTATTACATTCTTTAGTCTTCTCAAATTTCAAAACTTTCATTGGTTGAAATTTTATTTTACATGGCTTCGAACTTCTGGTCTAAATAGGCCTAAAGATTATTTCTAACCCCTAGAGTTTTTTCATGTTTAACCTTTGAACGTCACAGAGGATGAATTCTGGACGATTGGGTTCATCAAACCTTATAATGTTTGCATCCGTATGGTGGATTTTCCCAAAAGAAATGAGTTTAGATTAATGAGGTTGTTGCTATAGATCTCGACTGTGAAAAATGCAATAATCAATTCAAATTCAAGTTATATTGTTTTTTTTAGAATGGTCTTGTCTTTAGAGCTGCTTGGTTTGTGATGCTTAGGGGTTAAAGACTAAAAAAGGCTTCAAAATACTAGTCCCCAAAGCAAGGCTAATTTCTTCATTTATGTTTCAATTTAGCAAATTCAACCATAGGATCCTTCAATTAACTTGTTAGAGTATATTCTCTTAAAATTTTAGAATAATAAAACCCTTACCAAATGCAAGATCATAATGCACAAATTTTTAAAAAAAATATCTTCAATTCTTTCCAATTGGTTTGATTTCATCTTTCAATCATCGGTCAAAAACTCTTGTTGAAAACCCTAAAAACTTCTTTAAGATGACTTTCTACTTCCAATCTAAAAAGGTCTAAAGATCACTTTCACGAATGATTGAAAATAATAGAAACCTTTTTCCAAATATGGCATTGGTTCAAATTGAGCGTTCATTATCCTTACCCCGAAAGAGTAAATTCCTTGAAATTCCTTTCTTCAATGCCCCTTGATTGGATGAAGTGAAGTGCACTTTTTCATGGCATTCATGAGCCGTCCAATGGGGGATGTGGGTCTGTGGGGGGATGATTGAGCTGATTTCGAGATTACTGTCCTGCACCCAATTGGGTGTTCCAAATTTGTAATCCAGTTAATTTATTTGCTGGAAAAACAACCCCAATTCCAAGCCAGTTTCCTGGCAAAGTCGGTCGGTCCCCGAAGTTCAGTTCGACCTGCCATATTGTTGTTAGCTTATTCGAGTGGCTCCAATACTGTATTTGGAAGCTCTGGGGCTCTTTTCCCGAGTGCCTGTTTCCCGGGCATCAGTTCAGTTGATTGCTTTCCAAAGAAGAAGAAACTGGGAATGAAAATGAATAGCAATCAGGAATCGCGGCACCGCCCCTCAGTCCCTCACTCGCCCCAGCCGCGCCTTTCCAATTGAAATCCTGAAATGGCAAATGGGGAAAGAAAGGCCGTCCTGGACTCGTGGGCCACTGGGGAGTGGGAACGAGGCCGGGAAACGTCCAAAGGCCGGCGGGGATCCTATGCTGGACACTCATCCCTCATCCCTCATCAGCAAATTGAATTTTCCAGCCAGTTGTAATGAAATTTGGTTGGTGCAAGCTTTCTTAATTATTAAAATCTTTTAATTAGGACTGCCCTACATGGAGATCACTTTCGTACATAATCATGACATTGTTTACCAATGAGGCAGGGGTCCCTTTTCCAACCTCGGATCCCTTTTCAAAAGGGGACCTACGGTAGGAGGGGTAAAATCTGCTCATCTTAGAGCTGAAATTGAATTTGGGGAGGTCAAACTTCTCAAAATATTTTCCAGTAAGTTTTCTTTAAAAGGCAAGTGGAATTGGCATATAATGCAAGTCTTTTCATATTTTTAGGAGCTTCGTGGAATTACTTATGAATTTTTGAAGTCAAATCCACTCATGCTCTTAAACCTACCAAATGACACTATTTGTGTGGTCTTGTGAAGATGAAAATGCAACATGTACAAGAAGTGTACATTTGAGGAGGTGGGTGAATTCAAAGCCTAAGTAGATTTTGAGCCTCCTACCTTAGAGGGATCAAGATTGCCTTAACTCACAACTACACATGTTGAGAGATTTTGTATATTTCGGTAATTCATTTGGACTTAAAATTTAGAAAATATATTATCAATATAGAGATGACTTCACAAAAAAAAATTCATGGTAAGAAACCAAATTTTCAGCCCTTGGGAGGGTATCAAAGTTGGCAATTGTGTAAATTTTCTCAAAACTGCACCTGTTGGGAGATTTCAAATATCTTTAAAAAAAAAATTTACCTTTAAATTTTTTATACATATTAAAAACGTAGAGATTGTTTCATGACAAAAATTTCATGGCCAAAGAAAAAAAACTCAATCCTTAGGAAGGTGTCAAAGTTGAAAGTAGTGAAATGTTTCTCACCACTACCCATGTTGATAGATTTTGAATAACTTTTTTATGGTGAATCTTTTGGCCTTGAAATTTGGCACATGTGTTATTAACATAAAGATGATGCTATGATAAAAATTTCGTGGTAAAATACCAACTTTTCAGTTCTCAAGAGGCTCTCAAAGTTGGCTGCACTAAAATTTCTTTCACCGTGATTTCGAAAACGCCATTTTGATTGGGACCCCATTGTACAGTGGAGTACCAATCAAAATGGTGTTTTCGAATTTGGAGTGAGAAAATTTTTAGTACTGCCAACTTTGAGAGCCTTCCGAGAGCTGAAAAGTTGGTATTTTACCACGAAAATTTTAATATAGCATCATCTTTAAGTTAATTATACGTATATCAAATTTCAAGTCCAAAAGATTCACCATAAAAAAGTTATCCAAAATCTACCAACATGGGTAGTGGTGAGAAACATTTCACTACTTTCAACTTTGACACCTTCCTAAGGATTGAGTTTTTTTTTTAATTTGCCATGAAATTTTTGTCATGAAACAATATCTATGTTTTTAATATGCATAAAACATTTCAAGTTAAAAAAAGTTTTTTTAAGAAGATATATGAAATCTCCCAACAAGTGTAGTTTTGAAGAAAATTTCACAATTGCCAACTTTGACACCCTCCCAAGGGCTGAAAAATTGGTTTTTTACCATGAAATTTTTGTGTGAAGTCATCTCTATGTTGATAGTATGTGCTCCAAATTTCAAGTTCAAATAAATTATCAAAAAAAAGACATACAAAATCTCCCAACATGTGTAGTTGTGAGGAAGAGTTTTTCAGCCCTTAGTATAGTGTTAATTTGTGGAGCAAAGTTTGACACAAATGTAAAAACTCAACCTTACAACTACACATGTTGAGAGATTTTGAATATCTTTTTTTGGGTAAGTGTTTTGAACTTGAAATTAGGAACATATATTATCAACATAAAGTTGATCTTATTCAAAAAAATTCATGTTAAATAGCCAAATTTTCAGCCCTTGGAAAGGTGTCAAAGTTGGCAATTGTGAAAATTTTCTCACAACTACACATGTTGGGAGATTTTGTATATTTCTTTTTTGGTAATTCATTTGAACTTGAAATTTGGAGAGCATATTATCAATATATATATGACTTCACGCAAAAATATTCATGGTAAGAAACCAATTTTCCAGTCCTTGGCAGGGTGTCAAAGTTGGCAATTGTGAAATTTTTCTCAAAACTACATTTTTTTAACTACAGTTGGGAGATTTCAAATATCTTCTTAAAAAAAACTTTTTTTAACTTGAAATTTTTTATGCATATTAAAAACATAGATATTGTTTCATGAAAAAAATTTCATGGCAAAAAATAAAAAACTCAATCCTTAGGAAGGTGTCAAAGTTGAAAGTAGTGAAATGTTTCTCACCACTACCCATGTTGGTAGATTTTGAATAACTTTTTTTTGATGAATCTTTTGGACTTGAAATTTGTCATACGTATAATTAACTTAAAGATGATGCTGTATTAAAATTTTAGTGGTAAAATACCAATTTTTGAGCTCTCGAGAGGCTTTCAAAGTTGGCAGTACTGAAATTTTTCTCACTGCGAATTCGAAAACGACATTTTGATTGGTACCCCACTGTACAATGAAAGGGAGGTTTGCATTGATAAAAAAATACAAAAAAGAATCAACCAAGGTTGTAATAGAATTCTAGTCATTTAAGAGTATTGGAATCTTTCAACAATGCCAACAAGGCAAACTAGTCATTTTCTTTGCCATAGGTTGCTTTCCCTTCCCATCTATTTCTTCTATTAATGCACGAGATAAAATTATAATAAAGCCATTCTATGTCCAATATATTTGAATTAGTACAAACCAAAATATGACTATATTACACTAATTAACTTATTTTTTTAGATTTATTTTTGTTAAAACTCAAATGTGTGTAGCCACTATAATAATCCATACCTTAAGTGAGGTTGTTTGTATATTTTATTTGTTTTGTTTCTCACGTTGAGGTCTACAGGACCAATCATTTCTAAATCATGTTCTTGATACCATTGAAAGGCCCTTTGCGAACGGGCTTTGTTTCATTGAATTTGGACCTATGGTGTGAAAATTATTTGGAAGTTCTAATGAATGAAAAATTAAAAAATTACTTTTACTTTTATTTGGATTGTAGTAGTTGCATAGGGTACAGATCCATGTAGGTTTTAGTCTATGGTACTCTAGTCTCATACAATGATTGGAAAAACCCGGCAGCTAGTTCAAAGTTAGCTGGAGGACTTGGAAAAAAAAATTGGTTGCAATTTGAAAACATTGGCAAAAACGAGTGGAAAAATCTATAGAATTTCTATCTTGAATAAAAAGTAGAGAGAATAACCGGACACCGTGCTTGGAAAACTGGTTCCATTTTTCAATTTGGGAATTGAAGGAAATTAGCCGGTAAAATTCAAAAAGTTTCCGGAACACAGCTGTAAATGTTGCTGGGCCTGCTTCTCCTAATAATAGGTTCACCCCAACCGGAGCCCAAGCTAAACCTACGTTACTAATCCTGATATTTTTGCAAATCTCCCTCCAAGTGAAGTCAACATCCAATCCCCTACTTACAGACACCCTATTGCAGCACATGGAGACACTGTTGTGTTGTAGAGGAGAGTAGAGTTTCTCACTTTCTCCACTGAACTGATACCACGGCCTTCAGTTTTCTCAAATCCAATCAGTGACAAAATCATTTCCGAAACTCAGGTGGCCTATCAATTCCATTGATCATTGGGACTCCAATGCAATGCCTAACTGATGAAGTTAACTCTTGAAGGCCGCTGTGGATGTTTGATGTCCTTTGAATGACAAAGAGTCTTTCTTGTAGGACAGAATTGCAACTTTTCATCCTTCGTATTAGGGGTGGAAAGGAAAGGTTAGGACACTTCCAATGAGTATTTTTGGCTTTTTCAAAGTAGATGATGTCACACGGTATCAAAATGCATGATTTCCACGGCCACCTATGTGTTCTTCAACGGTTAATCAATAATCTCCTCTTCTAATGGTGAAATCTGTTTTTGTGAGATTGGATAGATGGGAGATGCCAGCATGTAGAGGAACCTTGTCAATCACTACACAATGAAAATTCAAATCTTTTTCCACAACCCAACAGGAACTTGCAAGCTCTCAAACTTGACACAATTACTCAATGTCGTGTTAAGATTCACTTCCAAAAAGGATTTGCAAAAAGGTTTCTTTTTGTCAATTTTGTTGGAACTTGAATGTAACATACTTGAAATTTTCATAAAAAAAACACTACTACCTTTCATTGCACATTGTGCAGTGATTGTGTGGTGGTCAAATTTTTTCTTCCTATTGTTGCACTTGCAAAGTTCAAGAGTGCATGTTTGATCTTTTATTAGCAATTGTACCATCTAGTATTTGGAACCATCCAATCAATGGTAGGTTTACTTTAAGTTATTATGCTTGCCCGCAAAGTCAAAGGGATGCTATTGGAGAAGAAGAAGATGCATCCAAAAAAAGCAAGCCAAGAGGCCCTCCACCTTGGAGTGTCTTCTACAACTTCTCACCAACTTGGACTAAGTGAGTAGGTTCTTGGCTTGTCGCAAGGTCATCATTAGTCAATCCTTGAATTATGAGGGTACTCACACCTTCTTCAATACACAGTTGCAATTTGTAGAGAATGTGCACATGGCGTTTTTTTGTTGGCAATTTGTAGTAGGTGGAGCTTGTATTTTTTTAAAATTGAGAGTATTGTTTCTTTTTCTTTGGAGATGAAGAAACATTCTCAAGGAAAAATTTCACAAGAAAATTTTCAATTTTGTTGGCTATGTGTGCATAACTTGTGGAATTTACATCCAATTTTGCAGGTAACACATTCCTTGAGAAGTGAGCACTCCAAATAATGAAAAGGGGTGTCACACCTCTTTCATGCAAAGCAACTTGCCATTGGCTTCTTTATTCTCTCACCAATTTCTCTAGCTTCATAGAATTTTGCATATTGAAGGAGGTGTGACTATCTCTATTACTATGGTGCCTTATATGTGATGGACTTGTTAGATGATAGTATGAATCTATGACAAAGTATATCTATCACATGATCATCAAGAAATAGTAAATAGATGATGCATATCAATACTATGATTAAAAAATTAGAATCAATGTTTGTACAAGATAGACCAAGGGAGGGTGTAAACAAGAATAGGAGGACATGGGATGGATATTAGATGTCAGGGACGCCATCAACTTGAAACTAGCATGCAACTACCTTGGATATAGAGAAGGGAGAAAAATCTTAAACTTTGGGGTCTTTATGAAGAGTTTGTTCGTTCAAGATTCTACATTAGGATCATTGCACAAAATACTTGCCAATTTTGTTGCATTTTTATAGTATTCATGCCTTTTCTTCTAGAATATTTGAAAATTAGAATAATAATTTTTAAATTAAAAAATATATAGTGAATGTATACACATATAAGATGAAGGTAACCATTGAAGGAAAATCATTGAAAAATTCTCTGAGTAGGATAACTAGAAAAGTGCCAAATCTCAAGAAAATTGATACTTACATGTTTGAACTAATAAAAAATAGAAAAAAATAAAAAATAAAATCGAACATTTTCAAGAATTTTTTGGAAATGGTCATCCACCAAAAAAACCAACAAAATTATTTTACATGTTTCAAGTAGAAAGAAGTTCATTGTATAGACTTCTACACGACTTATAAATACTTATTCTTAGAAATCTTTTGAAATACAACTTAAAGTATACTACAAGACCATTTCTTCCAAATTTCATCTCCAAATTTGTTTCTTTGGATACTAAGGTAGAGCCACCTATAACCAATAGGCTCCCCATAGTCAACCTTTTGATGGACATATTTCCAACCAAGGCTAGAATGAGTTTTTTTCTCATTTTTAAAGTTGGGACTAAAAGTTCATGGCACATGTTCCAATGTAGTGTGCAGGAAAGTAGAAAAGAGTGTGTAAAAATGTAGTTTTTTGCGTGATCGAAATTAGAAGACTCCACAGATTGGTATTTGGTCAAGTACACTTTATGCCTTCTAAAATTTATAGTAATTTCAATTTATGTGATAAAATTACCAATTTTTTTGGAATCCCCAACATTTTTATCTTTACACCTTTGAAAATATTTGTTTTGCTTTGCACTACACTAGATCATGCCTAAAATACCTTAAATGATCGGTTACAGGTGGTTCTACCTTACTTTGTTCAAAAAATCTTGAAATTTGCAAGTGTAACATACAATTGGGGGCTATTTTTGGATAGTTAAGCATTTTTCAAAAATTCTAAAATATTAGGCAAAGTGTACATTAGTTATGAGTATTTTGTCTTCAAATTTTGAGTCATTTTGAGCCATAATGCAAAAATTATGGTAAAAATACTAATCAACTAAAGATGTGTGACAAAAAATAGTACGGGTGTTTCATGCAATCACCCATTCAAGCACTTATGAGAGTAAGAAATACATGTTTCTAAAAGAAGAAGGGAACCTCTAGTTTGAAAGACTAGTGTGGACTATCTAAAATTCATCGATTTAGATGGTGAATTCTATCTTTGATGCTAAGCAAAAAATTGAAAATTATAAATATATCTCGATTTTTCTAATTTTTGACCAATTTTTTCATTTCCTTCAATTTAATGTTTTTATAAAATAAATGAATAATCAAAAAATGTGCAACTAGGTATAATGAAATGTTTCAATCTATGCAATTTTTTATTTGAATGAATATTTATCATATTTTTATGCCTTGTCAAAAAAGTTGCCTAAAATCAACATTTGCAAGCATTGCATCACTAAATGAATAGAATTTTTATTCCTATAAACTAATTATTCTAAGTAGTGTACATATAAATGGAATTCACGTGAAAATGGTACAAAATTGATGTCATTTGATATTTTAAATAAATTTCTATAATGTTTTTGTAACTTTGGGACAAATTTTGTTTTTTGAGCAAGAAATTCATTTAAGAATTGTTTAAAGGCTTCAATTTGGTGAATTTTTTTTCTTAAGTACCCTATTAGTATATGTAAGAAAGACAACCACATTTGGTTACTTCATTTGTTATTTTGTTTTGAAGAGGGACTTATTAAAAGTTGCTCAACTAGTCCATTTTATAGCTAAAGTAGCTTTTGGAGGTACCCCAATTAGACCATTGCCTTACACGAAATAGTGAAATGAGGTTGCCTTGACAATTAGGTTGCCTTACATCAAGAAAGTTACTTTCTAAGCTATCAAAGTCAACAAATATTTTCACACTTCATAGCCATGCTATGCATAAATGCATAATGGAGGCTTCATGAGGATGTAGAAATGAATGGCAAGGATGGTGGCCAATTCACTTGACTTGCTTGTGAATGTATGTACAAATGAGTCTTGTGTAGTATGCTCCCTATATAGTGTTCTATCTGCATAGCAATATGTAATCATACCGAAAAGAGCCTTGAAAATCACGATAATGTATTTTCCATTCGACTTACCAAGCAAAAGATCGGCTCGCAGTGAAGTTTCCCAAACTTAGAATACATCACATTCCATGCAACAAAGAAAACTGTACTGTAACTTGAAGAGTGCCGTAAGTGCGCAACTCATGGTGTAAGATCTTTGCTTCTTCGTGTAGGAACTGCAAAAACAATCGTTTTTTCTTGACCCCACCATTGTAAGCCAAAATGCCTTATCACATCAGTAAGCCAAAATGCCTTATCACATCAAATGCCCACCCTAGCCGCATGCTCAAGTTTCTAAACTTATCCTTTGAATGCCTTTGATGCCTAAGCCCCGATCCCTTTTCCAGGACTGCCCTGAATTGCAATGAATCAAGACCTCACAACACTGAATTGAAAGGAGAGTACACCGAGGTGAACGCAACTACTCTTACCATGACATAAAAACGACTCTTGTTCTTGCTCCAGATGCAACTGACGACAGTCAGTCCTTTCAACTGAAAAATAAAACTGAATACAACTGGACTTATTGCATATTATTCATTCATTCATATACAGTAGCAGGAAATTACAGCTACAGTCACTGGCCCAGCGAGCAAAGCGATAGCATGTCCAAATGGCCCCCCACTCCACCCACACCGAGCGCCTTAAGATCAGATTCCCTGCAAAAGATGCAATGGTTTCCCAAGCATCTTGTCTACAGGTTCCATTAAACCCCTCCAGGCTCATCCTTGTTAAGCACGGCCCTGCCCTGGTTTCCTCATCTTTCGCTCTCCCTGTCGTCATCTCCAGTGTCCACCGTGCAGTTGCCTTTGCTGGTTGGCGCAGCCACCGAGGGATAATGGTGATAAACCTGTGTTTGCAATAGGAGGTGTGTTGCTACGGTGACGGAAGGTTTAAGAATTCCAAGGCTTAGGATCGTCTGGCATTGAGATCGATCAGGATGAGTCCCTATACGCCTGTCATCAGTAGTACAAGGGCACAAGATTTTAGTGCCATGGACGGGAAGGACCTGCTTGCAGGAGGACTTACCTTTGGAATTCGGAAGCAGGAGAATCGGAACTCCCCGTTAAAAGTGAGGAAAGACTCTCAGCACATTTGGAAGTCGCCGTTGCCATTGCCACAAGTGCAGTACCGACCGCCGGTCATCATCCACACGTACTCGCCCAAAGTGATGCACACGGAGCCGGACGACTTCATGTTGCTAGTGCAGAAGCTTACGGGATCCAATGACACGAGGTTGCGGCTGAAGAAGATGAAGCCGGCGCCCAAGAAGAAAGTTGAAAAGGCGAGGGAGGCGAGTGGGTCCAGGAGAGCGTCGAATCCTGAATCCGCTACTACGGAGCCAATTCAGCACACTGTCGAGGGCGCCTCCATTCAACGACAAGGTAATGAGCGCTAATTCAATTCTTTCCCATATCTCTTGATGAATTGTCTCGAACCTTGCTACTCATTTCGAGATCATACGTACGGAAAATTCCAGTTTTGACTCACGGAAGGCTTTGTTTTGAACCGCAAGCTACTAGGTCGCAGTTTGGAACTGGAAGATCACAATTTTGATCCCGTAGGTCGCAGTTTAGAATTTTGTGAGGTTCAAGTTTCAACGATTATTGACGACGAGTTTGATTTCAATTCCTATGCATTTTTCAGGTTCAGTGTCCTCGTCTGCAATGTCAAATTGGGGCTCCCCCATGAGCTCGGAGGATTCAGCCACGTTCGTGGTGTTTGGTCCCACTACTCGCAACCGCTGTGGTGAATTAGCGACTGTGGTGAAGCAATTGAACTCCCCCTGGAGTCCCTTCGACTCCGAATTTGAATTCGACAACAACAACAACTTGTTGATGTTCTCCCATTTCGACGGTCCTTCCCCCGCCATAGGCACCATGCTTTCCTCCTAGGTGAAGACGGAGTTGCCTTTCTCATACAAGGAAAATGGTTTCTCTTCCCCCTTTAATCACTCCTTCTCCAATTTCATGCACCCTCCTGCCAATTTGAAGCTCCCTGGTATTGCTCCAAAATTGTCTCGCTCCCTAACGCATCCCGAAGAAGGAATAAGCTCCTTCAACATTGATTCGATTTCGAGGAATTTACCTCCTCGGCTTCTCCTGGCCGGGTTGCCCGATATCTCGACGGGCTGGTCCAGTCAATTGAATTATCAACCGAACTATCTAGACTGCCTCCCTTCGATTCGCTTCACGAACCAGGCGCCGTATCTTCATCAACGCCAATTAGCTGGAGGCTACGCTCCTGTCCCTGAAGAGACAACCCTAGTGGCGCTGGAGAATCGGCATACGTTCTCGATGACGTGAAGTTCGGAGATTGTAACAGAGGTTTTCCAAATCCTTTGGAATGGCCTCGACAATTTTGGTGAACATTCAGTGACGTGACGTAATGTTCGTTGACGAGGGGAATCACAGATGCGGATCAACCAGCAGCTTGCATTCATTTGGTGATTTGGTCTTTATCTGAGAGATTGTTCCTTCACTTGGAGAGTTTGTAGTTTTGATTGTACTAGCCTCTAGAATTGTACAGGGTAGTTGTTGTCCTCTAGAGTTAGTTAGACAGAAGACTAACCAGTGCATTGACAAGTGTTCGAAGACAGATTCAACAATGTCTTGATTTTATTGGTTTTGACCTCGAGAGTGTAGAGTTGGATTAACACAACGGTAGAGAGTGAATGTAGATTTTGACACCATCGTAGAGAGAGTGTTCTTCTTTGTAACCGTAGGGATTGAAGTAGTTATCTATAGAAATACCTCGTTTCGACACATGAGGATGACTCACACTGTAGAAGAGATGGGCCTTTTTGAATTGCCAGACCAGCCTCATCTTTATTGTAAGATCACCATGTTCAATTGGAAGTGTAGCAAGCTACGGACAAGCAGTACATACTTTACACCCAACTTTTGCGTTTGGTGTTTCTTTCGATCTTTAGTAATTCGAGGAGTGGGTGCACTTGGGATGGTGTCACATCAGACCTTGGATAGCCTGTCTGCAACTCTGCATTGCTTCTAAGGCTTATTAACGGCCAGAAAACGGTGATGAGGGAGTGAGGAAACGTTTGTCAGGAAGATTGATCCCAATAATTGTGACCTTTTGAACTTTCCCGCGATCCCTCCTTTCTAAGTGGGGGTTCTTCACTTTTCATTGTTTTGAAGATCTGGATCGCATTTTCAGTGTACAGTATTACTATAAAATAATGCCACCAAAACCATTGCACTGACTTGTTGAGGCATCCACATGTGAAGAAGTTGCGCTTTCCATAATTTCATTGCCGAAAGTGCCCGTATGTATGCATAGTGATCACGTGGCAGAACTTCACAACCTGCTTTTTTTATTCAGATTTTAGGTACGGTGAGCAACCCGCAGTGTTTGAAATACGGGCTCGACTCAAAAGCAGTGAGATTGCAAGATTTGTTGACTCCGTTGTGGGGTGTAAGATACGACATATATGTTTGTTTGTTCCCGTAGTTTTATGTTTTTTTTGGCACATTTGGAAATTGAAATTTGACTTCCATTGTGTACTCTCGAGGTGTTGGCTGATGGGTCATTGCAAGAAACACTTGTATTATTTTGTGTCACACGTTGTATATTGATTTGTTTTTTGGCCACAACTTTTGTGTTTTGGTTCTAAATAACTCAAGATTTGTATAAAAGGTATTCATAAGTATCATACACCTTCCTTAATTTTTTTAATAATTTTCAAAAATATTTTATTATCCAAAAATAGACTTCAATTGAATGTCACACTTTGTAGTCTAGGGATTTTTAGTACTAAAGAGTACTTTTTTTAATGATTTTGAGATGAAATTTAGATGAGATGGTCTTCTAGTAGACTTTTAGCTCTTTAGGGAAGGACTTTTTAAAATAATTAATTTTATGTGGTGTGAAAGTCTACAAAGTGAGCTTCTTTCTACTTGTTTTTTGAAATATATAAAATATGACTTTAGTGGGATTTTTGGTGCATGACCATCTCCATAGACTCATAGAAGTGTTACAAATGAACATTTTTTATTTTTTGTATTCACTTATTTTTACTATTTTAAACTAATTTAAACATCAAAGTACCTATTTTCTTGAGATTTGGCACTTTTCAAGTTCTACTTGGAGAATTTTTCTATGCATTTCCTTCCTTGGAAACCTTCATTTTGAAGATATTTACGTAAGTCATGTTTTTTTAATTTAATTTAATTTAATTAAATTAAAATTCTTTTTCAAGAACTCATCAATTTTTTTACTTAAGAAAATCAAGTTTCTATTTCAAATCTCTTTTCCAAACCCTTAATTAGATTATTAGACATGCAAGGTTATCTACCCACCTACCCTATTTTTTCCACTTGAAATGCAAATATCTTGCAATCTAAGAGATCAAAGTTTTTGAAATTTCTTCATTACATTCTTATGCTAGTACATGATACCATAGTTAGATATTAGAACAAAAATATTGAGAAAAATTGAAAATTCTCTTTTTTGCTCCTTGAAATAGAAATGACAATTTGGGGTATTTTTTCATGATAAGGAGGCCTTCAGACTATAGTGATTCAAAACAAATACTTAATCTTTATTACACTTTTTGACAATTCTACTAGACAATGACTTTTAGTAATATAACCTAAAAACCTTCAACAAGACCCTCTAAACTAGCACTCAAACATGATACTTTTAAGATTCTTTATTATTATCTAAATGTGATTTTTATAACCCTACTCCCACCATTACCCCTCTTCAACAAATTGTCCAGGTTCCTTTTATAAAACCATCAATACAATTGTATCTTTCCATGGGTGTTCAACTAATGTTCTTGACACCTAGTTGGTGTCCTAGAAAAAATTAGAAGAAAGATTAGGTTGGTGAAAATTAGATGAATGCCTTCTTAAGTAGAAATTATGGTCTTGGATACCAACAATTAGTTTAATTTCTAAAGCATTAATAGAGATTCAAGGGCCAAAAAGGACCATTTTGGAGTTGTTCCCTTGACAATTCCTTACACCGTCTAAGAACTATGAACCAGCACTAACAACCCAATTTTTTGAATTTCCAAAAAATAATTTTTTTTCAAAATTTTCAAAATTTCAAAAAGTATTAAGAAACTAAAAATTAAATTAAAAAATATATTTAAAAATTAATTAATTTAGTAAATTAATATCTAATGTAGTATGGTCTTGGCCATGTCAAATTGTTGATGTGGCACTGTTCCACATTCGGGAACTTGTAGTCTTGTTTTGGCTTCAATCTTCCCTAATATTTCTTGACTATGTTTTTACCAAAAATGCTCCAACACTACCATTTTAACACATGTACCAAATTTTTGGAAAAAATTATTTTTAGGCACATGTAACCATAGGATCTTCTAGTGTGTTGGTTTGAGAAGATGCAAAAAGAATTTCAGAAATTTGTACTATGTGGATTACAACATATTAGTGTTTGAATTGACCAAAATCCTTTTTTTGGCCACAAAGATTCAGGTAGCTCTACTACACAAGCTTACATTTGTATGAAAAAATGTTCAAAATGGTAGTACTTTTTAGATTCATTCTTTAAGGCAAGTAAGCTATTTGCTTGAAAATTTCCATATCATTTGGATTTGCATAAAATATAGGAAAAAAATAGTAAATAGAAAGAAGTAAAGAGTGATTCAAAATACTAAATTGTTAAGAAGTTATATATGAAATTGAAAATTGCCAATTCCAATGGTTCCAATGTTGAAATAAACAATCTACAACAAAAAAAAAAATTTCAAAAATATTGAAAATTGAATAAAATAAAGGACTTCAAAGTTTATTTTAAAATAGTGAATCCATAACTACCCGCAAACTAAAATTCTTCATAACTTTTGATTCATTTATCAAAGTTTTTCATATGTATATAGATCCATAAAACAAATGTCAAATTTCTACTTCTTTTAAAAAGTAATGTTTCTTTTCCAACTCAAACACTTTGCATAGATAAAAAAACAAACACCATATAAATATATTATGCAATATCTTTTTAACCTATAAGGACCATGGTTGATTTTGGGGGCGGACAAAACATTTTCTAGCCTCAAGCTAAATATAGAAAAATATACCAAATCATGATGCATTCCAAAGATCTAACTATACTAATGAAATTGGCATGAATATTTGGGTCTTTTGAATAACTTTTTTGGCAATTGAAGGTTCTCCTATTAGAATTTTTTTGTATTTTTAGCCCATATTTTGTTAGTTTTTTCAACCCCTAAACCACATACTAGCAAAGATTGTTGTAATTCTTGTCCCAATGCATTCAATTCCCAATTCTCTACACCTGTCCCCTTTGGTCTATATCCAAATTCATTCTAAAACTTTGGCTACCAATAAAAAGTGTCAATATCAACCAAAAAGTGGTCAATCGGTCCTTAATGGATTAATTGTGTTATCAAAAGTTACAAAAATTGTTAGGCTTCATAGATATTCCTCATCCTAACCTCCTAAAGATTAACTGTCTTATTTACACTAAATATATACATGACTTTTTCCACTACAAGAAATTTGTTTGCTATACACTTTAAATTTTGAATGAAAAGATATGCAATTAATAAGACGATCCACCTCTCCTTTGACTTTTTCAAGTAATTTTTGACTACCATTAGTGGTCATTTTGGCAATGTTGACATAATTTTCAAATATTAGAACTTTTTTTAGATGCATTTTTAGAAACTTCTAAAAATAGACATATGCCAACTCTAGCTTTTAGAGTCTATACACCATGTTTCAATTTTATGCTCTAACAAGAATGGTGTGACCATAAGGCTCTATCTTAGGTGAACAATAACATTAGTTTTATTGCTAGAAAAATATTAAAATACTATACATAACGGAAATTAAACAAAATTATTAAAATGAAATAAATAGTGAATTTAATGAAGTCACCCTCCTTGGTTAGCCAGTGGACTGCCTAGGTTCTAGGTAGCCCTCCCCTTGACCAAAAAGAGGTCTACCCAGATCCCCAAAACAAATGTTTGTGTATGTCATTATGTTGCAGTGTGAATAAGGTTATAGATAAGATTTGGAAATAGAGATCCAAAACCCACCATAGTCGATGCCATGGATTGTGTCCAAAAGGACAGAACCAATAAAAAAAACTTGGCGGAGTAGAGCACTTGTGACTGGCGGTTTTGTTTCTCTCCCTTTTGCAATGAAATTCCGTCTCATTTTTTAAAAAAGAAGAAAAATGAGATTGAAGTCAAATCGTTCAGCATTGTCGATTAGGAAGAATCATAGTATTCAGGCCACCCGGCAGGACCCGACAGAGGATTAGGGTTTCATTGATGGAAATTACAAAACCCACCGAGCACTTGAAAGTTCAGACTTGCAGTGACATTTGGGCGAACTGAAATTTGGGCCTAAACAGTGGATTTGACCCATCAGCAGTGTCACTCAGATTTGCTGATTTGCAATTGAATCCAAACAGAGATGTCATCGAAGAATCAATCGCCATCAGATCCTCCGTCAGTTGCAATATCTTCTTTGCAATCAAGGGCCTCATATTCTATTATTTACGACACTGCTTGCTAGAGGTTTTCGTAACACTGTCGGTTGGCTATGGGTTCAGAGGTCTCTTCCAGGACTAAAGTAAGCTGCTGTGATGTCTTGATGCTGTGTCTACTGTTGGAGTGACGTGAAAGACGTACTCCCCATATTCGATAAAATGGCGAAATTTCAGAAAATTTGTACTTCCTTAAACCCTATCTGGAATCTCAGATGTACACACGTACAATTAAAGCTAGAGCTTTGTGCACTTGACTGTCCCATTATTGGTGCTCTGAAAGATGCCAATACTCTCATGCTTACGTTTTTTGCGTCAATTCTCGTTGTCATGAGAATATGGACGTTATAAGCCTTCTGATATCATCATTGTTTAATGTGTCAATAGCTGATTTGCTAGTTATTATTTATCATTTGCTTCTAGAATGAACCTTCCTATGCTATTTGTGACTCGATCGTGGTATAATGGATCACCTCTGCAAGCAGCAAGGAGCAGAAGGTGGGATTTTGATGTAAATTGTCGATCAGAAGCTTTAAAGTCGATCTAAAAGAATCATAATTATGTGGAACAAACGTGTGCAGTTCAGTCTTTTGATTGAGAAGAAGTGAACGTTAAATTATATCTCACATAATGGGAAAGATTTTCCAGCTCTTCCACTGCATGGGATAACAGTCTGAGGTTTTGCTCTGAGGTTTCTATTCTTTCACTGGAACCCGCCTCTACAAAAGAAAAATTAAGAGAACTCTTATCGTGCAACCGAACATTGGGTACAGCTACCTCTACTGTATAATCCGAGAGTGAAATCGGTATAGTTCGACTCCTAACCACCTGCATTTCAACTGTGCACAACTTGGGATCCAAATTTCGATTTATTCATTAATTTCGCTGGTTCACCTTTGAAAGAAAAGCAATGACGCTCAATTTTGAAAGGAATTGGTCATACATATATCTAAGAGGCGATTGCAGAGAAATCAAACAATTTGAAAGGAATTGGTGTTTCGAAAACATGTTACCATTTCAACACGATCCAACGGCAGCAGCTGGAATGTATCTTGTTGAGCAAGAGGTTTATAATATCTCCAGAAAATCATCATGCAACTGATGTGGAGAACTGGAATTCTCAAAGCGTGGAGATCATTGTTTCCCACATCAGTAACATTATGGTTTTCACTGATATGCTTCACGAGGTAGTCAACCTTTCTGAGCCGTGTCTGCAACACATTTTGATTCGTGATGGGAGGTTTATAATATCTCCAGAAAATCATCATGCTACTGATGTGGAGAACTAGAACTTATGCACAGAGAACATTCTCTTGCAAATCAGTATTGTTTCCCACATCAGTAACATTATGGTTTTCACTGATATGGGGTTCACGGGTTGACCTTTCTGAGCTGTGTCTGCAACGCATTTTGATAATCGACCAGAAGATTATACATCTCTAGAAAATCATCATGCTACTGATGTGGAGAACTACAACGCCCTGCACAGTGAACACTCTTGCAAGATGAGCATTTTGCGTTTCCCACATCAGTAACATTATGGTTTTCACTGACATGATACGCTACACCAGTTGGCACTATCGATCTGCAACACATTTTGATGATTGAACAGAGTCTCTAGAGTATTACAATAATATCTCCAGAAAATCATCATGCTACTGAAGTGGGGAACGAAAACTCTCTCCTCAGGTAGCATTCTCGGTAACGAAAGAGCTAGAGCATTGTTTCCCACATCAGTAACATTATGATTTTCACTGATATATGCATTTCTAGTTGAATCAGCCTTGGCCACGTACTCGAGCTGAACTCTTTCTGAAACTCATTTTTATGAGCGAGCAGAGGATTACAATAATATCTCCAGAAAATCATCATGCTACTGAAGTGGGGAACGAAAACTCTCTACCCTAGCTGACGTTCTCGGTAACGAAAGAAGGAGAGCATTGTTTCCCACATCAGTAACATTATGATTTTCACTGATACTTCACGTGTCAGCCTCGTCCGTTCGGACCATTACTTTGCTTGCAACACATGGCAGGCATTACCTAGCGAAACGCAACATTTGCACACTTCAAGAAACTGTGCGTCAACACAGACAATGTACGTACCCAATTCAAACTCTATCTACGATCAAATAACCTCAGCAGTCAGTCAGCACAACTGAGCTTCGAGAGTCGACTGACACGGACATAGATGACATATTGAGCTCTCTAGATCCAAATCCAAGCTGGAATTCAGGGACGATGAGACTCCCTGCGAAACGCAAAGATTTATAGAGCAATCTAGTGCCACTCTAGCGGAGTTGATTGGAATATTAAAAGGGAAGGCTGATATTTAGGGTACTGTCAAGCTAGCTAGCTAGGTGCATATTTATCATGGCCTTCATGGGTTGAATGTGTGCGCGAGAGAGGGAATGTGAGAACCTAATCTGAGGAGCTAGGATATATTCCTTTCTCCGGCCATCTTCTCGTTGCCTGGCTTACCTGGCTTGCAATCGGCAGCAGACTCGATCGCCCGCAGACATGTGAACCTGGCTATGGACCCTACCAAGGAATGAATTACGGTGGCATGGGATCCTTCCCTTCCGTGGAGTCACGCCGGCCTTGCTCGCGCTTGCAAGGAGGAAAATCCGACTGATGGGATTCGTGTCCCACTGAACTGCAGGCGCCTAAACAAAAGTAGATCGATCTGGGCTTCCCGAGAAAGGCAGAGAAACATTGTGATGCCTACGAGGCGGCACAGTTAGTAGAAGTCACCTGTTACACGAAGGAAGGGCCCTGTTAGCTCCGCATCTGGAGTCTAGATCCTCTTTAGTTACCTACAGTAGGCAGTTTCTCTCTGGCCAGATGCGCAAATACAGGAAAATATACATAAAAAAAAAATTGAAATTAAAAAAAAAACAAAAAAAACCGTAGTCTGACATGGCACCTGAGGCAATCACATGGTACATGATTTTGGATATTTATATTTATAATATTCTTCTTCTGAAAAAAATCTCTTTTTGTATTTGCACATTTGACTAGAAGAGAAATGGCTCTCTAGAGCGTCCAAACTTTCTTTAATGAAAGGTCCAAAGTCTTGAAATGGGGTTTCGACACTTGCTTGAAGGCAGTTTGGTGGGGACTGTAAACATATATGGCTACGTATTTCACTCTTAGAATATGAAGAATTCATTCAAATATGACAAGATATATACTGTTGGATTGGAAATTCAACAACTAACATTTTTCACTTGGATGGAGATCATTTCAATATCTTATCTTTAATAACCCCTAAATGCATTTGACTATATTTTCACCAAAAATGCTCTAAAACAACTATTTCTAGTACAAAACCATGTTTTTCTAAAAAGGAACTTGTTTAACCACATGTAACCAAAGGATCTTGTAGTAAATTGGGTTGAAAAGATGTAAAAGAAAATTCAAAATTTTTCACTATGTAGATTGCAGGATATAAGCATTCAGATTGATAAAAATTTATTATTTAACCATGTGGAAAAACAAGCAATTTTACTTCACATGATCACAATAATATGAAAAAATGTACAAATCATTTGGAATTGTACAACGTATAAGAAAAAACAATAAGTAAAAAGAAATACATGATGATTTAAAATACTAAATTCTTCAGAATTTGTTTATGGAATTCAAAAATTCCAATTCCAATCATTGCAATGTTCTAATAAACAATCTTCACCTAATGTCCTTTTTTCAAAAAAATTAATGTTGAAAATTGAATTAAATAAAGGACTCCAAAGTTTATTTTAGAAAAGAGATTCTATAACTACCTACTAAAATTCCTTATCACTTTTAATTCATTGATCAAAATAGAATGATTCAAATCTTTTCACATATTTATAAATCTTGAAAACCAATTTCAAATTTTTAATTCTGAAAAAAATGATTTTTAAGTTGCCTGAGTTGCTTGCTAAGCAATGAAAACTACATATCATGCAATAACTTTTGAACTATGTAATCAAAAGCTATGAAAATTGTTGGGCCTTAACTCCTAAATGCTTAAGGTCTTTTTTGAGCTTCTAGGAATTTGCTCTAAATTGAAAAAAAACAAACATATTCACACTCATTTACCTGTTTAAGCTTTATTAAATTTTCTTGAAATATAGCTTTACAAATTCAAACTAGACATCATGTTAAAGATTACTTAAAAAAAGAAAACACAACAATATAAATACATATAGATTGAAAGATTCACTTGGAGAGATTTAAGGGCATTAGAAGACCAAAAGTTATCTTTAGTTCGCAAATTATGGGAGTGTGCCACATTAGCAATCTGACGTGGATTTAGAGATTGCCATGTCAAAAAATAATATTTTTAAAAATAATTTTAAAACAATTATTAGTTTTTTAATTTGAAAAAGAAATTAATGAGTTTTAGGTTTTTTAACACTTCTTGGAATTTTTGGAGTTTTTTCAAAATTTCAAAAATTCAATCATTGTGGGGTGATTTATAATTTCAGAACAACATAAGGAACACGTATGGGAATGGCCCTCAAATGGCCCTCCCTTGCCTTCAAATCTCCCCTTATGATAATGTTTGATTATGAGGATGTTAAAACTACAAAAGTGAATTGAAGTCTTTCAATCCTCTTTTCACATGTTATATCTAAAAAGTTGGTCACCAGAAAAATATGAGGTTAAAGGTGGCCTAACATGTTTAACCCCGATCAATAGATGACTTCTCAAAATTTCCGCAACAATTTTTTAAAATGAAATTCTAATGTGTGTTTTTCTCTAAGATCTAGTGTATTTGAGGCTCATTTCTAATAGCCCTCAATACTAGAGAAAGCCAAGATTGCAATGGATACCCTTGCACAAAATCTTGAATAGAAAAATCATAATCAATCATTTTCAAGATCAATTTTCTTAATTTTTAAACTAGACTTCCAAAAAAAGTTTTCTAAAATAGAAACTACTAAAAATAGAAACTTGATAAGGTTTTATTTAATTTCAGAGTTTTGCAAACACTAAAATAGGTGCCTTGGACATTTAGAGGTTAAAATGACTCTTTGGGCACAAATTGTGTGAAAAATCTTAAAGAAAAAATAAAATAAAACCCCCACTAACTTAGTGAGCTACCTCAAATTGCTATATTGCAAAAAATGTAATTTTAGCACTTAAAGGTTAAGTTCAAACATGGCACCGTACATATAGAAGACATGATTTTTTTGCAACTTCTCATAGTGTCATATGTATAGGAGGTGACAAAATGATCTAAATTGAAAGTGTCATGAATATGTCATTGAATCTCACTTAACATGAATGCAAACTTTTGTAATTGCTATATATGGCAATTTATGCACCTTCTAAGTTAAATATAGAAAAGACACCAAGTCACAATCCACATGGTGCTTCTTAAACCTTAATGATTTAGAATTTTATAGAGGTTCCTATGATGTCAAAATTTAGTGGAGTTTAATTTTTTAAAAGGGAAGGGTCCAAGAGGGTTACTATTATGTGAGTTTAGAAGTGTGAGCCCATGAGCCTAAAAGACTATACACCTATGATATAAGTGTCTATATTGTAGTAACCTTCTATAATAATAGTGCATATATTCTATAAATACCTATATTATAGGTGTTTAGGGCATAAACACCTTCAATGGTTTCATAATATGTACTGAATCATGCATTTAAATTCCCTTGCTTTTATTCATGAATCTGGTGAATTTACATCTGGCCTCTTTTGCCTGCTCTCCTCTCTTTTCTCTATCAGGAATCACCGTTATGGTGGTTATGCCCAACTAGCAGTTACTTTTCACATTTAGACGAATTGATCACAGTCTACCCTGATCAGACCTAACTTCTCTCTACGCTATCGGTTCCTGATGAGTCCTCATGGGCTTGATCATGAAAAACCCTGTATCATCTCCTCCCCAGGACCTGGAACTTCAGGAGCGTGCAGGTTCTGACCTGTTTTATGATAGTATCTCTTAAGCTTCACTCCATTATAAGTTTTCTTTAAAATGGTGCCCTCGGGTGTGCTTAGGCTATAAGTCCCATTATCAAACCGGCGGTGAATAACGTACGGTCCTAACCACTTAGGCTTGAATTTTTGTCCGTACTGTTTAATTAACTAGTGATCTATCATCATGACTAATTCACCTGGATCGAATGTGGTAACTTTTCCACGAGCATCGTGTCGTATCTTTCTTTTCCGCTGGAGAGCCTCGTAATTTTGCAATGTCCAACGCCGATCTTCGTCTAACTTTTCCAGCAGATGCACTCGTTCAGCTAATGAATCTGTATCGCCTAATCCATGTCGCATTGCTATACGCAAAGACTTGAGCTCCAATTCGATAGGGATGGTTGCTTCAATACCAAAAGCCAAATGAAATGGAGTATACCCGGTGGCGGTCTTGTGAGCTGTCCGATAAGCCCACAGAGCCTCGTAAACATGCTGATCCCACTCGCGACGTTTTTCTAGAACGACCTTGCTGATGATGCCGATCAATATCCCATTGGTCTTTTCTACCAATCCGTTTGCTTGCGGATAGTACGGGCTTGCTCTTCTATGTTTTACTGACAATTTTTTCATAAGGCTTGCAACAACTTCGTTAATAAAATGAGTTCCTTGATCTGTGACGATTTCCAAGGGGCATCCATAGCGACACACAATTTGATTAAAGATGAATTCGGCAGCGACCTTCTTATTGCAACTTCGCACGGGTAAAGCTTCCGCCCATTTGGTTAAGTAGTCCGTGGCTACTATCAGATATTCGTTCCGTTTTGCAGTCATAGGAAGAGGCCCGACGAAGTCCACGCCCCACTTCTCGAAAATTCCGGTAGGATAAATCGGGTGTAATTCGGTGAATGGTTTTATTTGCTTCGCATATGCTTGACACTGTTGACACGTTTTGCAAAACTACGCACAGTCCGCGAACAACGTCGGAAAGGAACTGGCCAATACATAATGCTTGAACTTCGAGCAAGTAAACAAGAGAGACACTCCCAATTTCTCTAAGGGAGAATATTTCACCTCGCAAACAGATAGGAGTCTACTGGCATAATATATAGGATGTACTCGACTTGTTTCGTCATTTTGTATCAAGATTGCCGCAACTGCAAATTCAGACGCCGAAGGATTTAATATTAATTGAAGTTTCTAATCTGGGTTTCGGACCACTGGGCTACTTGCCAGGCATGATTTCACATATTCAAAAGCTTGAACACACTCCTTACTCCATTCAAAGGGCTTGGATTTCGCTATTAAGGAACTTATGGGTCGGCCAATGCCTGCAAGGTTTGGAATAAAACGATTATGATAAATCGTCGTACCCCACAGCTTTGATACCTGTTCTCGTGAAGTAGGAGCCTTCATCTCCAATATGCGTTGCACCTTTTCTAGATCAACCTTTAATCCTCCCTTGAACACCACGTTTCCTAACAGTGGCCCTTCCTCAAACCCAAATTTGCACTTTGAGGGACTTAAAGAGCAACCATGCTCCCGTAATCGCTGAAAAGCGGCACGCACTTGCTCTACGTGTACCACTTTATCACCGTATACTGCGAAATCATCTAAATAAACTCTAATAAACCAACCAATATAGGGTGCAAAAATCTTGAGTTGCACTCGCTGGAAGGTCCCACCTGCATTGCACAATCCAAAAGGCATGCGCAACCATGCAAACGTGCCCCAAGGCGTGGTAAATGTCGTAAACAAGATGCTATCTGGGTGAATCCGAATTTGGTGATATCCTGAGTATCCGTCGCAAAAAGAGTAACGTTCGTGCCCTACTACCTCATCTAATAACTCATCAATATGAGGTAATGGCTGTCGATTTTTCCTCGTGAATTGGTTCAATGCTCTGTAGTTTACGCAGACTCTCCATTTCCCTCCTTTTGGGGGGACAATAACAACAGGAGACACCTACTCCGTGTTCCGTACTTCGGTAATGAATCCTCCCTCCAAGAGACGATCTAATTCAGCTCGTAAAATCGTCATCTTTTCTGGGGCCATCCTCCGTTGCTTAGCTCTGACGGGTTTCGTTCCGGGCAGCAACTCAATTCGATGCTCCTCCAAGGTAATAACTGGTAGATCCACATGTTTTGTAACAAAGAGGTCTGCGTACTCAATGACCACTTTTTCTAATTCCTCGCGCTCGATGGGAGTTAGGGTGGGTTCGAATTGAAGCAGTGACAACAGCTCGCTCCTCGCACAAGGGCCCACATCTTGATCTTCCAAATGATTCATCGAATCGGTAATGACTTGCAGTAATACGTTGATGGCGTAGAGCTCCACCTCCGTGTCCTCAGACTCCGCATCAGAATCTGATGCAGGATCCGAATCCCACGAAGATTCACCAGATGAGTCTTCGGTCGCCGAATTACTCGATGAGTCACTCCCAGGCTCTGGCACCACTTGAATGCTCACGCGATTCAGAGAAGATCCTATTTTCATCTTTCCCTTTTCCCAATAGTTAACGGCTTTTACTTGTCGTAACCAAGGTCGCCCCAAAATCATAGGATAACCGCCATTATTCACCGATATATTTAATACATGGAAATCAACTTTTACCGTAACGCCATTTACAGCAACAGGGATTTGACTGATCTGGCCGAGGAACTTTATGCATCTTTGATCGGCTACTTTCAATCGCATTGACAAGGACTTGGTCGGTTTTAGTCCTACTTCCTCCATGAACCAACTAGGCATGATGTTCACGGCTGCTTCGCCGTCGATCAAACATCCTTCGACGGTATGACCGTGTATCGTGGCTTCGACTTGCGGCGCCTTGAGATCTCCATGAGCTTTATCTGCGACATAAATCTCCGCCGAGGATCGTCGTTGTCGTGCACTTATCCCTTGTCATAACTCTCTCCTCAAAGCAGGAGATTTTGCAATTAATTGCCCCATAGTTATGTTCGCAGCTTGGTTGCCGAAATTGCCTAATATAGAATATTCAGTCTGGCCGCAGCCCACTAACAAATCGTCGATCCCAATGCGTCGACGCGGTTTACGAACCTTATTGTCCGAACGAACACGTTTATCTCGGTGAAGCTCAATCGGTGATGTCAATGTGGGGACTGCCTCTCTCGTCGGTCTACTGCGCTTTGCCATCATTACCTCAGGGTTCTCCCTCGAACCGCCTGCAATTTGCACCAAATGTAGTTCTGCTAATTTAGCAGTGCTTGGCGTCGCGATCTTTTCCTGGTTCGGACAGTCGCTTTTATAATGTCCTTTTAATCCACACCCATGACACGTAACAAACTGGACAGCACGTGACGAGGGTCCTCTAAATTCTGACTGCGGACTCTTGGCGCGGCTGCTCGTTTGTCCTTGCAACAGGAATAATTTCAGGTCACGCATCTCAGCCACCAATTGCGATAACTCAGAATCCGTTCCGCCTTGCATGCACTTACTTTCTGTTGGACCAAGAGTAGCTTCGCCTACTTTTGGCACGAAAGTTGTTCCTGTTACCACCAATGACGAGCTCTGCACCATATTAGTTATGGTTAATTCTTTATGTTGTGCTAAAGTAAGGGCTACCTCGAACGTTGCCGGATCCTTCCAAGCCATGATCTCTTGGATTACTGGTTTCAAACCGTCCACGAAACTTCGCAGTACCAGTGCGTTGATACTACTTAAGTTGGCTACGGTATTCTCGACGTTTGTCGCACCATGACCTCCATTCATGGAAACCGGACTACTCACACTTCTCTGGATACGAGCTTGCAACTCCCTCACTCTTTCACTGAATTGTCGCATCGTTTCCTCAGGTTTTTGTTTAATTGAGCTTAATGTACCCAACAAACTTTGATAGCTTTCTCGTTCTTGAAACTCGGACATTAAGGCTTCAATCAAGGCTTACCAAGTGGCCCGCGTTCCGGGCACTTGCCTGTCGTACCAAAACGCTGCTGTGTCATCCAGATGGATCGGCAACAATTCCAACCAGACAACCTCTGTTCGATCCCCGTTTGCCATGCATGCTCGTTTGTATTGTTTGATAAACCGTTCAGGGTCTTCTTTTTCCTTTCCTGAAAAACCCAGTATAGCTACCATGATACTTGATCGTTGACACTTTCACCAAAATTATTTTCTACGACAGCCTTTTAGCTGCCGCGTCGGCTTCGTGATTTTGTTCCCTGGGCACGTGGATAATTTCCACGGATTTGAATTCTTGGGTTAACCCCTTCACGGTCTCATAATAAGGTTGTAAGTTCTCCGACTTTACCTCCCAGTTTCCAGCCACCTGATTACAAACCAGTTTCGAATCACCTCTGATCTGCACATGGTGTACATTCTTCCCTTTAGCAATGTTCAACGCGGCTATCAAAGCTGCATATTCAAACTGATTGTAGGTTAAGCTTTAGTCGAGATCACGATGGAAGATTTCTTTCTCCCCTGTAGGATTCTCTAAAACCACCCCAGCACCCGAACCTAACCGCTTCGAGCAAGACTCGTCAAAATTGAGTTTCCAAGGCTTCATTCGACGTGAAGTCTGGTGAATTTAAACTGTCAATGAGTAGCTGATAACTGGCGACCAAGAAATTATATTCTTCACCCCGGTAGCGTGAACTGAATCGACACCCTCCTGATGTCGATGGGACCTCACAGCCCACGTATCAGCTCCCCAGCATCTCTTGCTTGGATCTCATCGTCGACATCAGCTCCCCGCACCCAGACGCTGGAATCTCTGGCTTGATCGATCGAATACTGTCCCCCATGATCAAGTTTCAGTGCACTGGCTCAGATGATGCGGATACTTGACTCTCAGCGGCGTGGGCTTCGTGGAAGGTCCTGTGTTCGACTCTCAGTGGACTTCGTCGTCCCTTCCCGGTTGCGCGTTCAACCAGCCAGGGAAGTTCGATAATGGACGATGTTTCCCTGCTTACACGCTCCTTGAAGAAGGAGCTTACTGAAATATGCAGCTGGGGCGTTTTGAATTCCGTAATTACTCGTTTTTAACTTTAAATTGTGTACCGGCACCGCTCTATGTGATCCTTGAAATAACGCTGACTCTGATGGTAGATTTCTGAACGATTGGGTTATCTCCGAAGTTATCTCCGAACTCGCTCGTGAATGGGCGAGGCACATCTTCCAAATCCTCCTTGATTCTGCGCTTCGTTCTATCACTCTCCCGGCTCTCACCCTGTAACAAATTCTCGCGTCCCGGCAACGGAACCAAGATGAATCATGCATTTAAATTCCCTTGCTTTTATTCATGAATCTGGTGAACTTACATCTGGCCTCTTTTGCCTGCTCTCCTCTCTTTTCTCTATCAGGAATCACCGTTATGGTGGTTATGCCCAACTGGCAGTTACTTTTCACATTTGGACGAATTGATCACAGTCTACCCTGATCAGACCTAACTTCTCTCTACACTATTGGTTCCTGATGAGTCCTCATGGGCTTGATCATGAAAAACCCTGTATCAATACTTATATATATGCTTTAGGGTCACATCCTCACACTTTCATGCTAACATACTAGCACCGTTGATATACAAAATGCTCAAACCTAGGCATTAGAAGCAATTTGGAGTTGGGAAGAGCTAGAGAAGCCTTGTGGATGTTGTTGTGGTCAAGGATGTGTCATGGAGTGGTTGTGCTTACATGCCATTGGTGCCAATTTTCTTAATGGTTACCAATGGCACCCCTTTTATTGCCAAATTGAAACAAAGAGGGGTGCAACTAATAAACAATCATCAATGTGTTTATCAATGTGATGGATGTGGAAGGAAAATCATTGTACATTGGAATGCTGAAAATTTTAAGAGTCTACAATATTAGACACGATTAGACACCATGTATCGTAACACTTGTATGAATGTACTTGAAGCCATTGGTAACTCAATATTTAAATCTATCATTTATATATTTTATGTAGCCATGGCAATTGAGGGGGAAACCTTATCAATAGGGGTATCAATATAATGCACATGATAATAGATGTGCAACCAAAACAACAATAAATAGAGGCCCAAAGGTGTCCAACAATCCACAACACTCATCATATTCAAGACACTCCTACCTTGAATTTTGACATCCTTTGCTACCATGTCATTTTAGTAAGTAGCTAATTAATCCTTTCACAATGATGGCAAATCTCTATGTGGATAGTATGCTTGACCAAAATTCAACTCATTACCTTTGCTTGCAAGCCCCTTGCAAGGCCTCTACTTGATCTAAATTGCTTCTAATGAAACAAAATAGATACCCAAAAATTCAAAATAAAATTTTCTAATTTTTTCCCTGTAGTGTAAATATGTTTATATTTACAAAGAAAAATTTGATTCATTCCATTTAGATTATTTATGGAAAGATTCTTGTTTTTTCAATAATTAGGAAATCTTTAAGAAAAAATTAACAAATAGGATATGTTTATAAAATCAATTTTTTCCAATTTTCTAAAACAAAAATGTCTATCGGATGTAGATTACTTGCTTCAACAATGTCACCAAAGGGTCAACATATTTCAATTGTATTTTAGAGCTATACATGGTTTTATTTTGTCTTTCATCTTCAATTGTCATTTCTACATTAGAATTTTTATAAAAATGAAAACAATTGCTTTTCTTTAATGATTATTTTTTTCCTAGATTTTGAATTATATTTTCACTATGAAGGTTTAAATTTCAAAATTATATAGAGCAAAAAATTTAAGCTCAAAGGATTAAAAGTTTGCAAACTTATAAAGTATTGTATAAAAAATAATTTCTTTTATTTTGAATACTATTATCAAATAGAGAAAATTTCAATTCTCTATAGGAGAAAGACACATCATTTATATTTAAAAATATAGGAAATCAAATAATACACAAACTTATATACCTATACCTATATCTATATTTATATTTGTATCTATATCTATATTGATATTGATATTAATATCCATATCTATATCTATATTTAATTGAAAAAAATGATTGTAAAGAAAATTACAATTTTATATGGCACTTGAGGTAAATACATGGGACATGATTTTTAAAATTAAAAATATAATTTAATTTAATTTAATTCACTTTTTGTTGTATTTGCACATCCAGCTAGCAAATAAATGATCCTTTAGAGAGTTCAGTTTTTCTTTGATGTAACAAGCTACAAGGTCAAAGGTTTGAATTATATTTCCTATACATTCTTATACTAGTACAAGTTCTTTTGCAAGACCCTACCTACAATATTGAATATGAAAAAAATAGTTTCTATTCTATTATAACTTTTTGTACAAATAATGGTAATTTGAAGTGAAATATAGTCATAAACCTCTACGGATTGAACTTAAGATGAATTGAACTCATGAAAATTAGACAAGGTGTATTTTTTTCAAGGTGTATCTTTTTCAAGGATATTTTACTATCCAAAATAGCCCTCAATTTTTCTCACACTTACTAATTGAGGAGTTTAGTACTATTTACTACCCCCAATTCCCCAAAAATAAATTTAGAGCTGTAATTTTGAAGGGACATATTTGAAAGCACTTATTATGAATATTTAGAGCAAAAGTGATGAAAAATCAAATAAAATCAAATATAGGCTTAAAATTATGAAAATTTTACTATAGATATTGTAGGTTGTAGCTTTCTAGAAGCTTGGTAAAAAAAATAATGATAATGATACCTAAATTTCTAGAAAATTATTAATGTATATTATAGTGCAAAATATCATTGCATAAACCAAATTTAGTAACATTCTAATCAAAAAATGAGTAGATTGTAGTTATTGATCTTTAATTCAAATTGCAACTATTTAATTTTTTTTTAAATTTAGGGAATCCTTCAACCTATATTGTATCATTTTAGGATTATTTATGAATGAAAATTATATATATATATATATATGTATTCAAAGTTCAATTCACATGTCTTTGATAAGTTATACAAAAGCTTAGATTTTGTTGTGAAAATTGAAATTATTGTATATTTTTGAAGAAAATTTGAAGAAACTGTACATCTAATTAAAAAATTAGGTAAAAAGATCTGAAAATTTCTTTGAAGATGTACATGATAGTGTAGAAGATTATTATACAAACCAAGAATTAATGTTGTCTTATAACTATAAAAATACTAGATTAAGTTTTTCTTAAATTCCATAAAGTGTTAAAAAACCTAAAATCAATTAAAAGATTTTATTTTCCAAAAAAATATCTAAAAAATAATCAAAAAAATTTAAATTTAAAAATTCTAATGTGGTAGTCTCTTGTCTACATTAGATTGTTGATGTTGCGTGTACCTATAGTTTGAAAACTCAAAATAACTCAAGGTCTCTCAATGTCTTCAAATTCATTCGAGTATTAACCCCTAAAGTTACTTGATTATATTTACTCCAAAAACAATCAAAATCTATCATTTCTAATATCAATACCATTTGTTTAACCATTTTTTGAGATTTGTAACCATAGGATATTTTATGAAATTGGTTTGAAAACGTGTGCAAAAACTTTCAAAAATTTTCACCATGTAGATTGCAAGATATCAATGCTTAAATGCTCAAAAATCATTTTTTTCACTCTGTAGAAAGCAAGGCAATTGTACTTCAAATGACAAAAATCATATGAAATTTTTTCCAAAATAGTTGTGCTTCTTTGGATTCATTGTTGAGGTCAAGTAGGATACTTGCCTAAAAAAAATCAAATTATTTAAAATTGTAGAACATACAGGAAAAAAAAAAGTAAATAAAAAGTAATAGCAAATGATTTAAAATACAAAATTGTTAAGAATTTAATTGTGAAATTGAAAATGCCTATTCCAATGGTTGGAATGTTGTTATAAATTATCTACATCCTATGATTTAATTATTTTCAACAAATATTGAAAATTGAGTGAAATAAAGGACTTTTGAGTTTATTATAGAGTAGAAAATCTATAACTACCTGCAAACAAAAATGCCTCATAACTTTTGAATCATTGATCAAAATGGAATGATTCAAAGCTCTCCATGTATACATAAATAAATAAAATCAATTTCAAATCTTTGTTTTTGGAAAAAAAAATTCCAATTTGCTCGAACTGCCCATTTATAGAAAAATAACATATCAAGCCATAACTTTTGACTCATATTTCAAAATGGAGGGTTGCTAGTATGTGAGTATAGAAGTGTGAGCTTATGAGCCTCAAAGATGATGCACCTATAGGCCTATAGTATAGGTGCTTATACTATAGAAATCTTCTATGATAAGAATATATTTATAATATAGTTACCTATATTAAAGGTATTTTTACTATAAACACCTTCAAAGATGGTAGTACATATACTTATATACATATTAGAAGCTCACTTACTTGCATGTTCATACTCACACACTAGCATCATTATTTCAAAATGTTGTGATTTTTAGTACACGTGAAAGACATTCCTTGTCTCCATGTTCAATCAAATCTAGGCCCAAAATATGAAAATTTCTAATCACATGTACTTGCCTAAAATCACTATATTGCCAAATTTAACAAGTTGGTCTTTTAGGGGTTAATATACATTGGAACAAATAATATTTAAGGGAAAAAAATATTTGAATGAAAGATAATATTCTATTATATAAATTGAAAGATAATTTAAAAATTAGATAAGAGTATTGAAAAATATGCTTTAGTTTAAAATTTGAATTCTAACACATAGAGTTTGCAATTGTAAAAATTCATTGCCCTTTTGGATTGTTTCAAAAGTTTATGATGGAATACAAATAGAACTTGTTCACACTTCATTTCTAAATTTATATCAAATATCAATAATGAATCATATGGTTTGGAGTAATTTGTATGGCTTAACCCTAAACCTTCTACACCTAACCTGTAATAATTATTTCTAGAAAATGAATTGTCTTATAAATGCATTGGTGGTAGTGTCATCAAATTCCAAGTTCAATTTTGCCTTGTAGAATTTTTTAGCATTGATTGGTGTAGTGTAGTTCACAACTCATTTTGAAGGGTAGTCTAGTTGGGCATGACTGAAAAGTCAACCAACTAGTGTGATTGCTATTAACCTCAAAAAAGTTTGATTCACTTCAAAAGGGCTAAATTCAAGGAATTAAAGGAAAAGACAAGTGTCTCATTCTTGTTTTTTTCACAATCATTGCTCACATTTCAATAACCATTGTGCATTGCATGCTCCACTACAAATTGAAAAATGCTCGAATTGTTGTGAAATTTTAGATGAGTATTTCAACTCTCTCATCTTGTAGTGTGGACAAAAAAGTAATCATTTTAAAATATTCTCATTGAAATACGCTTTTTCAAAGTGTGTTGCCTTGTTCTTTCCTTCAATACAAACAAAACTTCATACTTTAATATCTACTATAAACTATACAATCAAATAATTAATTTTTTTTGAAAGATTCAATCTCCATGTGAACTTCAAGTTTAGGCTATAGTTGTATTTTGTCCAATCTTAAGAAAATAGATTACTCAAATTCTTGGCAATTTTTGACCATTTTGAAAGCCCCCCTCCCTGCGGTCATTAAGAGTTAAGGTAGAACAACCCATCATTGGTAGAATTATTAGTTTACCTTTATGGTATTTCTAAATTTTTTATTTATTTTACAAAGTATGGATTTATTATGAATTTTTGAATTGTTTTGCTCAATGGTTTTAAAGACTATCTAGACTACTCCAAACCAACAAATAGTGGATTCATAATAGTTGTCTTACACACCTGTATCAATTACAATATCTCCTAACATAACCACAACACAAAGGCTAAAAAGGTCTTTACTTGTAACAAATTTATACTTAACCCCTAAACCCCCGGACAACTTTTTCACCAAAAAAAATGCTCCAAAACTGCCATTTCTAATACAAGAGCAATTTTTTTTTTAAAACACATTTTTGACTCATGTAACCGTAGGATCTTGTAGTAAGGTGGTTTGTAAACATGTGGAAAAAATTTCAGAAATTTCCACCATGTAGATTGCAAGATATAAGCATTTGAATTGACAAAAACTGTTTTTTTATCCCTGCGAAAATCCGGGCAGCTGCACTTCACAAGGTCACATTTGTGTGAAAAAAATTTCAAAATGGTGGTTACTCTTTGAATTCTTACTTCAATGTAAGTTGGCTACATTCTCAAAAAATTTCAAACCATTTGGAATTGTACAACATATAGGAAAAAGTAAGTAAGTAGAAAGAAGTAAAAAATGAGCCAAAATACTAAATTGTGAACATTTTATTCATGGAATTGAAAATTTTCAATCCCAATGGTTAAAATGTTGAAATAAACAATCTACGCTTTTTGTTTTTATTTTTTTTCAAAAATATGAAAAATTGAATTAACTGATGAAGAATTTCAAACTTTTTTTGTGCTGTGCAGATTCTGTAACTGGCTGCAAACTACCCCAAACCTTAAAATCTTCATAACTTTTGACTCATTGATCGGAATGGATTGATTCAAAGTTTCACATGTCTGTATAAACCTAAAGAACCGATTTGAAATTTCACTTTTCAAAAAAAAGTTTTTTTGAAAAAGTTTTTTCAGCTGCCCGGGCTGCCCGCCGAGCAAACAAAGTAACATATCATGCCATAACTTTTTATCCACAAAGTCAAAAGTTATGAAAATTGTTGGGCCTTAAAGCTACTCCTCGGACACACATTGTATCAAAATTTCAAAGAAAAAAAATAAAAACTCCATCCGTAGTGAGCTGCCCAAAAAATCTATAATCTCAAAAAACGTTGTCCGGGGGTTTAGGGGTTAAATATGAAATTTCTTGATGTAGTCACTAATCACTCCATTGTCATCACCTAAAACTACATTGGTTGTAGCTACTAAGTGGATATAATTAAGCCCAAATCTTATTTATTGAAAAAGTTTGTCATAGGTTGATACAAGACTTTGATGGATCATGCCCTACGTGTCTTGAATTGGGGTCTAAATGGAGTTGTTCACTCCATGTTACTATCACTATCATGTTTGTCTTAAAGTTTCTTATGATATTGCAGGATGTGAATGTACAATGGTGCAAATACAAAGAATTTTGTTTTAAAACTAAAAATTGTTGTTCTTTGATTTTGGATGCTATGGCAAAATTATTCTAGAAGTGAGTGTGTAATTAAAAGGTGTAAGGTAGAACAAGGCATTGCCCCCCGATTTGCAATCTAGATACCTTATATAATGTGTAGATTGTTGTATGTATTTTTCAAAGAAAGATGTAGTTCAATTGAATGAAATGTAAGTGGAATCATATCAATCTCATAAGAATTAAAATTGATATGATTTTTCAAATAAAAAAAATTACCCATTAGGTGGGGGTCATGAGTCATGACCATCTTCGAAAGGTTCAAAACCACGCACCTACCATCCTAGTTCTGTTTAATGAATGTTATAGAAGCAAAAGTTCAACATTCTAAAAGCACCTCTTTTATTGGTTGAAAATCAAATTAATTTTGATAAATATTTACTCACTATTAAATCCACGTAAGCCATCATTTATTAAACTATATCTTAATCAACCTTAAATTGTGTATGATTAGATATAAACTTGGTCTTAGACTCACACATTTGCAACAATGGTAGTATGTTAGCATGAAGATGCAAGCATGTGAGCCTTGAGTATGTATATAAGTAGATATACAACAACCATTGATGGTGATTATATAATAAACACGTGTAATTACGGTATTTATAATGTAGATGCACTATAATTATGGAAAGTTTCACCTATATTATAGGTATGTAGTCTTTGAGGCTCACATAATAGCAACCTTCACGCATTTGGGACGATACTATAGATGACGGAATCGGGTGATTTGTAGTAGTCAATTGATTGACCTTAGATGTGGACGTGTAGTTTACTTAGGTGTCGTTTGCTTGGTCCGGGTGAACTAGCCCCCTTGCTCATTTACACCAAGTCATTCCATGGGTGCAAGTAAAAATAGAAGCCCCCTATTTGGTGCCTAGATAATTTACCTGGTACATCTCTCCCAACTAAGTAGGAGTCTGTTATTGCAAATATGAATTCAAAATTTGGAAATTTTATTATGTGTGGAAAACAAGAATGATGTGACCATGAGGCTTTGTCTTAGGTAAAAAAAAATATTAGTTTTATTTCTAGAAAATATTAAACCGAGGAGAAATTAAAGAAAATTATTTAAACAAAATAAATAGTAGGCTCGACAAGGTTTGTTTAAGTGACCTTTTTTTGGCTAGCCAAGGGTCCACCCAAGTGGTCCTCATCTTCAAAGGAGGAGTCTATTTAGGTGGCCTCCTCCCTTGACCAAACAAGGGTTCACCTAGACGGCCCCCCTTCGAGCAAGCAAATGTCTCTCCATGTTGTGGTGCAATATGAATAGGATTATAAGTTAGATAAGACTAGGGTGGCCCGTGCCGTTGCCATGGTCCGGGAAAACAACAGAATAAATAATTTTCTAATTTTTTTAATGTATAGAAACTTCAAAACTCAATAACTTTCATGTCGTAGGTTGGAACAGCATGAATCAAAGCCCGTGCACCCCTCCTTGCCGAGGGCTTTCCGACGGTACCAAACACGCACCCGAGGGACTCACGGTCCGGGAGATCTCAACGTAACAAACATCCAAACAAACAAATAGCGTATCATTAGAGAAAATATCAACTCTCCAGAGGGCCGTCTAACTTTGACAAGCCGGTCTATATAAGGATTTCTGTGTCAGCTTGATTTCTGTGTAAAGTGCCCGATTCCTGACCGGAGATGCAGTTCAGCTTGTGTGAATATCTTCACTACCACGCAGAATATGTCAATTTTTACAACTTTCGTCCAATGAAGTTGAAGAGCTCGTATTTCGAAGCTCTGATGTTTGGCTGCATTGTTGAGTGCATGACACTTGTCCATCACAACTATAGGGGGAAAATTGTGCCTCATACTAAATAAATGGAATGAGGGTCCCTTTCGCCACTTCTTAGGGGCCCTCTGGAGAGTCCAGATTTTCTCTAATGCTTCATAGGGGGATTTGGAAACAGAGATCCAAAGCCCATAGTCATGTCATGGTCTGTGTCAAAAGGACAGAACCAATAAAAAATTTCAGCGTTTCCCGAGTAGCCGAGCGAGGGCGTCAGTTCATCTCGGCCGTTTACTTGCTTCTCAAGTCTGTGAAGTCTCATGTGCAGCTTTCATGTGAACTTTCCGGTCTTGACAGAGGCTGTCGGTATGCTTGAAATTGCGTCCTAGAAACTCTTGCCCTACTGAGCTAGTTCGCGATAGAGACTTTGCCAGGCTTTGCATTTCGCTTCGACGACTGTGTTCGCCGATTTTTTGCCGCTTCGATAACAGTCACGTACGTTGTTTTAACAAGAGAACAAAAGGCTTATCAGCTGCAAGAAAAATTTCACTGCAGTTGGCCATTAGCGGTCTGCTAGAAGCAATCATCGCCGCTGGGCTCCCGGCTGGGCTTCAATAGTGCGAAGACGCAAAAGAGAACGCATACTAAAACGATGAACATCAGCAGTGCAGTACGTCTGCATCATGCCGGAGGAACTGAAATTGAGATATTGAGCAACAATTCGTGACTGTCGGCATGAATCAATGGTTAGATTATATCATTGTTGCCAGTCTTGGTAGTCAAAGGCAATCTATTCTAATTCAGACACTTTTTCTAATCCCACCTTCATATGGGCAATTTAATTTTATCAATGCATTAGCAAGGAGAAGGGGACGGAAACCCCAAAAAATTTGCTCGACTGTTCTGATACTCCAACAATACTAATTTTACTAAGTTTCAAAGTTTAGATCAGAGGAAATTAATGCGTAAGATTTCTCATTGATTGCTCACTTCAACTTGAACCACCGGGTGCTTTTGAAACCTTGTGGTAGTTTCAGAGACTTCAGTAAATTGTTCTGGAGCTACATTCGGATGGCTTCACTTTTAGGTGCAATTACTTACGCGCATAGTTTTTTCTGCTACGAATTCCATCCATTCCAAACAACAGCAAAAGTCCATTCGACAATTTCTATTCTCAGAAACTCAGCACAGAAGTCAAGCACCCTTGTTAAATCCACAAGTGAGCTTACCAACCGTATGTAGTCAGAGCATAAACATACACAATCTTAGACAAGGAGGTACACAAATAAAGGATGTTTTTATTCCATAATCTTTTTTCGGGGTAGACGCCAGTCAGGGTTCAGTGTGCAAAGTATACAATGTTTTAAGGCCGCTCTACATACAAAAGATAGACTGCTTCGTCATAGAGCACATACGTTGTTCACTTTGAACTATAGCCTGAGCTAAAATGAGGACAATCTACCGCTCCGATCTTGATATCCACGCTGGAATCCACTTGGATTTCTTGGAGGTTTGGCCCGGAGGGTCACTTTGGGCGGTCTCCGATTGCCGGGGATCCATCTCCATGTTCAGTTTCCCGCCTTCTTCCTTGATAGTAATGCATTTGTTGTCACACAAATCATCGGAGCTCACGGTGAGTTTCGCAAGCCCAGGAGCGTCGACCTGCACGATGTACTCTCGATACGTCGCGTTGAAATCAACTCCGATGGTGTATTTCCCCCCCGCCGCAACCGAGGCCAAGTCGGAGGCGTAACGAGCGCTCCCAACTTGGAGTTTCATAATATGCTTCGTCGCGTTGGAAATTTGCGTGGAGGCACTCATGGTGGGAAAGCTGGTTCAGGTTCAAGCGCCGGATGACAACCACCCGCATCAGTCGCTAGCCGCGAAGTGAAATCTCGACTGGCCTGGATAACTGCCTTGAAAATTGAACGATCCAGCAGAACCTACGCAGAGAGAGAGAGAGAGGGAGAGAGGAGTTTTAATTGAAACAGAGTGAAGACCCCTAGCATGTATTTATAGGTAGATGAGAGAGAGAGATGCATGGGCCCCATATGCAGTATGTTTCACGAAGCTTTTTAAAAGAGGCGTGAAGGCAAACGAAAGTGTGCAAGCAACGGTTGTGAATTGTCTGCAGTATGCGCTCCGACTTGATTTACGCTGCAAATAAATCACTGTACTTCTGCCGACATTCTCGCTCAAGTACATTCTAGCCCAAGTGAATTGTCTGCAGCATAGACAAAACCTACAGTTTATACATAAAAGACATGTAGTACTAGAGGAACTTCGTTCTGCTTGATCAGATATTCCAGAATCTAAAGTCCCTGTGCATGCTCGACTTTGGAGGAACTCGAACTTTCTGACAACATACGATTCCGACAACCCTATCCCCAGTTGCTCCAAGCTGATATGTTCCCTGACTAACCTGACTCACGAAACGCGTCTGTACGAATTGAATACGTTTTTTGAAGCTGCAAAGAAAATATATTGATCGTCTGCAAGAAGATTGTCTGCGTGTAAGCCGCCTGTTAAACAGCAGGTGAGGCAGATTATTCATGATCGGATTGAACCAGAGGCACAAGATACAGGCGTGCCGACAGTAAACTATTCCATTACCACCAATCACGGTCAAACTCGCGCAGTGTAAGTTTTATTAGGATTTCCTGACCTAAAATTGCGGGTTCGAGAGACGTACGATCCTCCAAAAACAGTCGGGGCCTTAATGTCGTCATACTGTACAGTTGACATGGATAATTGCACTTGAAAGTAACGCCGGTTTACTTCAACTTCTGTGGCGTCCTTCGGTCCTCTGGCTTCAGGCTACGTTAAAGGTTACGTGTCAATTTAGCTTTGAGATATTCGAATTTTGGAAACACACGACACCTTCGACAATTTCGCAGACGGTTCGATGCGGATGCTTTGAAGTTTGATTGATGTGGCATAATCGCATGCTCAGGTTGCTTGCTCCTCACCCCATCGCCACTACTGTGTTCTGAACAATAGTTGATACACACAATGGTGTTGCTGTCTTCTTGGACATGGAGATCAATTACACTAAACGGCACCACTGATTGGTAAAGTATCGAATCCTAACTAGCTGTGCCGTCTGTAACAAGTACTTTGATATGTCAATTTAGAGTGTGCGGAAGTTACAAGTACTTACCAGGGCTTAGATCGCCGAAGCGCAAGGTGTAAATCTGTAAGCTGTTGTGTCGCTGAAATTGCGGCATGCCCACAATATGGAAAACGAATACAGAGGGACGAAGCCCACAGTCTCACTCTATTCCTTCTTTGCATTAGGTTTACGACGCAATCAGATCATTCGGTATACCAAATGCAAATTACGAAAAGAATGAGGCCTCCAATATTGACATACCATAAGAAGCTCCGCAAGCTGTAGAATCAGAGACGTAGCTGGGGCATTGACATACCCAGCATCCATCACAGGCACCCTCGGCCTCGCCAAGCTAAGATAGAAAAAAACTTTCAAAAGAAAATTAGACGCTGCTAAGAACCGAGTTCAGAATAAAACCTCTTGATCGCTGGCTACTAGTATTGCATGTGTTGAAGTTGAAGGATGTACTTTGCAGTGCTTAAAGCGAGCGAGGGTCAGTGTAAGCTCTCCAACCGCTCCATGACGATGAAGATGGTGAAATAGTAAGACTTGGAGCGTACTTTCTCAGCTGTGCAAAACAAAAGTAGTCTGATGTGAGTGTCGTAAATCAATAGAGTACCCAAAAGAGGTAAAGTTTCAGAGTACTCGTGGACTTGGAACACTCAGACACTCATCTTTTCTACATCAATCTTGTACGTGAGAGGTATCGTGAAAAAGGAGTGGATGCGCAAACAAATTGACCATAGAAACCCTTCCGTTACTGCCGAGCTCAACACTTTTTCTTAAAAAGCCAGCGTTCTTTTCTGCAGCCTTCTCGTCATTGAAGCCATTGCCATATCCTCGGACAAGCAGACTTCGCCATGGCCGCCCAAAATCCCCTCAGAAATTGAGTACCAATGTATATTTTCAATCAAAATCTTTCGGAGTACGATACTACTGAAATCGCTGTATGAGAGAGGATTCATTTAAAGAATACGAGACTCTACAGCGCCCCAAAAGCACAGCAACTTCGGGCGCCACGACGGACGAACCCAATAAACCCGTCAAGGGCTCTGTGAAAGTTGCGTGTTTTTTTTCAATTGGCTTTTGCAGCTCAATGATTGCTAAAATGTGTTTGGTCCACTACTTGTCAGTTTAAGGTCCCACTACCTTAGTTGGATCATTGATTACTTTGAACCATTCCATGACCCCAAATAGAAAGGTGTCACCGTCACATCTAAGGTAGCAGCATCCATAACTGTTCAAAGTAAGGAATTCAGCATATAGTGGAAACACCCAAAATCGTCAGTTTAAGCAATTCAGTATAGTTGGAGGCATTTTTTTGTAAAAGTAATATTTCTATAGAATTAGTGAGTGAAAATCATGAATATTAAAAAAAAAATGAAATTTTTTGGATGCAGTATGTAATTTCTATAAATATTCAAAGTGTTGGCTCCCTAGACCATTAGAACCATCCTATAGGTGTACCCTGAATTGAACTCTGTTGAAATAAGCTTTCAGTGAATGAAAATTATACATGTGTTTTACAATTGTGTCAGCAAATGAGATTAAACATTTGTAGGACACTTTAATGAATACTTATGGACAAATTTAGTCAAACTCTAGAATTCAAGAATGGATATAGGGATAGAAATGGGTGTTTCCACCTTAGTTTGAGGCCTTTTTTTTTAGAAAACTATTTTCACATTCTAAGTGATCAAAAATCATGACTTTAAAAAAAAATTGAAAATTTTGGATGAGGTATCAAATTTCTATGAATTTTCAAAGTAGAACTCCTTAAGGCACCCTAAACCGCACTCTAGTAAAGTTGCCTTGATTCTCTCACACCAAAACTTAAGAAAATTAAAGCCTACCAACCACAATTATACATCAACATGGTTTCAAGGTACTTTTGGAGACACTTTAAAGTAACTCTTTTGTCAATGAATGGATGTGCTAACAGTTACAGATACTACTACCTCAATCTAATACATCTTAGAAGAAATTTTGTTGAAAATGTAGATGACTACATCTAGAATTCCATTCAAAATGATATGACAATTGAATTGGTTGACTAAATTGAACTTTCTATAATGACACACATTATGATTGCACCTTCTCATATTCTTTGCTTGGCTTTTATTAGAAAGTTTGTATAAGTTGAAAAATTCAAGTATAATTAAGTTATGTATGAGTTGTTTGTGAATTTGAAAACTCAATTGGATAAAAGAATGAAAAATAATCTTCATAGAATCATCATTATACTTTGAACATAATCCACTATTTGTAATCTCATCATTCAAGATTATGACTTACAATTAATAATTATATTATGCAAAAACTTTCAATCATTGAATTCAACTCAACAAATATAAATCACAAGAATATAATAATTCAACATTCTCTATGATCTTTTTCAAAATTACTTGAAAATACTTGATTGCACCCAACCTTCTCTAATGAATTTATCTAAACCTCAATGGGAGAGCCTAAGGTCAACTTTAGGTTTACTTATAATCAATAATCAATACTTTGAAAATTCATGGTCCACAAATACAATGACCAAAATATCACTAGAAGAAAGGTCTTGGAGCATGAAGTGGCAATGTCACACCTTGGTGGTGAAGGCCCATTTTTGCATTGTGCATAGTTTGGCCTATGGTGTTACAAACCTCCTTTCTATTACTGTATACATGCTAAACAAATTTGAAATCCTCTTCAAATTGCCAATGAGATCTCATTGGAAATAGTGACCCATCCAAAACTAAGAAAAAATTAATAATTGGAGCCATACTCAAAGGCTTATTCAAGCACAATTAGGTGACGTTAAATCAAATGCACTCACATGTGATCTAAACTTGGCAACTTAGCAACTTCGAATCTCTGAAATGAGACCCAACAAGATGTGAACAACGTGACTCACTCTCGAAATATAAAGGGACTGCTCAATTAGAGAGAGTTTAGGGAGAGTTACCTGAACGCTTGATCACTCAGAAACCTAAGCAGAGGAAGGAGACATTGCCTGAATTGAAAACCCTGAAACAATGCTCTCGATTTCAGAATGTCATGCACAGAATTTGTTATCCAATGAATCCGGTGAAGTGCCGATGCGGCATTCCTAGGTTTCCAAAGGAGCAAGTCGGGGCTCACAGACAACATGTAGTTGAAAGGTTCATTCAGAACCTGAATTTCACCGTATTCTTAAGTCCAAATCGTAGACAATTTACAAGAGCAGCGTTCGGCAGCACAGGAATTGCATTGCAAAGATAGTTCAGACGAATTGAAAATATCTACATTAGAAGAAGTATGTTCAGGAATTCCGGATGGTGGGTAACCGAATTGAGCTCGGCTTTGAGACAACAAAAACTCTGCTGCGGACTACACTGCGGTTGATGAGGAACCCCGGGACAACCATAAAATCTACGCGTGAAGACTCGGCAGCCGGCAAGAGTTCGTCGTCGTCGGATTCTGACTCCTGGAAAACGACAGACTCCATGTACTTCTCTACAAGTTTCTCCGATTGCGAAACACGAAAAATGCGAGCAACAGGATTAAAGGAGAAAGCGAGCTTGTGCACAATCCAGACGCACACCGCAAGTTGAACAAAAGTGGCTCCGAGTTTGGCCGAAATCTCAGTGGAGCTGTCTGTGGGAGAAGCCGGATGGTCGAAGGTCAGATCCGTTATCTCCTTCACCAGGCTTGCGATCTCAGGAATGGTGTCACTTAGGTCTTCCAGCTTGATGCGACAGAAATCGGCGAAGAGACTGTCTCCGCTGCGTACGAGATCCTCGGTACTGTCCACGGAAAGAAGATACTTGTACTGACGGAAATTGTCCATCCTCTGTTGCTCCACATCAAGAAACCCTGAGGAGCTGTCTTGGAGGTCGAAGCATTCATGTTCGAAGCCGTGAAACAGCAGCTTGCAGGTGATGGCCTCCAAGACGTACTTCAAGGGACCTCTCCTGTCAATCGATATAGAACGGACGAAATTGTTGCGCGCTACTGCCATGCCGTCTATCTTGCCCTGTTCCGTCGCCTTCATCAAAAGCCTTGAAAACATAGCGGCACCTTCGTGCACGCGCAGAACGGCCCTGTCGAGAAGGTGGGCAGTCGCTGGTGGTCCAAGAAATGAATCTTTCCCGGTAATCTCCTTAGGCACTAGGGAGACCTCGCCGTTCTTGGTTTTTAAATCTTGAATTTGATGCTTTAGATCCTCGACTTGAAGATCGCTTTGCTGTAGCTTCTCGCTCAATTTCGATGTTGTCTCCCACTCCTCGCGCAATCGTGCTCGAAGGTTCTGCGTCACGAGTTCATGCGATTCCACTTGCTCTTCCAGCTTAGCGCAATGCGTTTTGAGGTTCTCATGACCGTCCGTCTGTGCCGAAGTATCTGTGGTGCTCACTTGCGCCTGCAGTGCTTGGCTTTGCTGTTCAAGCTCCTCCACGAACTGAATTAGTTCTTCCATTTGAATATGTTTCCGCTCCAGCTCGTCAACTAGCTTTGATGATTTCTCCTGCTCTTCCCGCAATCGATCCCGAAGGCTTTGCAACTCCAAGTCCTTGGCTCCCAGCGTCGCTTCTAGAGTCGCGGTTCGCTGTTTGAGATCCTGAATGTGTTTCATATGGTCCTTCACCTCGTTTGTCAACTGCTGCTTCGTGCTCTCCGATTGACCATTTGCCACCGTCAACTCTGTAAGCTTCATGTTCAGTTCTTCCGCAGTGATCAGATCTTTCCTCCTCTTTTCCTCCGCGTCTAGCTTCCAAGCCTTCAATTGCTGGCTCTCAAGTCTGGCGTCTTGCAAAACTCTCTGAAGCTCCTTGATCTTTGTATCTTTCAGCGCAGAGTCATTCTGCACTACCTCAAGGCGTTGGAGGAGCCCTCGCACATCCTGTTCCTTCTCCTTTATCTTCATGAGGTATGTTCCCTCGTTTGCTTCCAAATCTTTAAGGCGCATCTCCTTCAGAAAAACACTTTTCGTTACATCACGAAAATCCTTCTCCATGTGCTCAATGAAGTTCTTCTTCTCTCTAAGACTACTCTCAAGAGTTTCAATGTGAGCCTCTTTTCCAACCAAAACTGACTCCAAATCCTTGATCTCCTTACGAGCAACACCTAGCTGCGGATCATAAACTGCTAAAGTATTATCGACCTTCCCTACAGCGCTGACCTCTCGGCTTCCATAAATTGCCAGCGTGTTATCAACCTTGCCTAAATGAGAGCCGTTGATGTCTCTACTTCCAAAATCCATGGAGGAGCCACTATAAGACTGACTAGAATAACCAGAGTCCTGTCCACTGTAATACGTCGGAGGCCCTTGAATTCTCGGTAGGTCACGAACCCCTTGTTTTGAATCAGAATCGCGACTCCACAACGAAGTCACGAGGGAAGAAATTGGATTAACGATAGAGGAAGTCCAACCTGCAGGTGCTGGCTCATCCACAAGAGGTAAGCTACTGTTGCCCCTTGAGAAGCTGTCCCTTCGTCCATCTTGCATTGAGTGGCTGCCTAAGTAATCATCCCCTCTGCCATCTTGCGTTGTATACCTTGAAGGGAAATCATCCTTGCGCCCATCCTGAAGTGATATCTGCTTTAATGAGAGGCCACCTTGCATAGTATGTCTGGGAGGGAAACTATCCCTTCGGTCATCTTGCATTGTGTGCCTTCCAGGGTAGCCATCCCCTCGCCCATCTTGAGATGAATACATTGATGAGAAGTCGTACCTCTGGCCATCTTGCATTGAATACATTGTTCACAATTCGACTTAGGAGTGCGAGTGCTCGCACATTCTGCTTCGTCCAGCACCTAGGTACCGGTAGCTTTGTCCTTCACCTTATCTCTGCGCGTTTTTGAACATGTTAAAACACGTCAAAGAAGCATTCGTGCTTTTAAAGGAGGGCCGATCCCTAGGAACCTGTTGAAGTTGATTAGCAGCAGACCCGATAATGTTCCGGCAAAACAGCCAAACCTATGGCGGAGAAAACAACCGCCTCGACGGTTTCTAAAGGCTCTAAGCGCAAGAAGCTAATGCAATCACAATGAAACCGCAGCTAAGGCTATCAACGACAGAACTTCAGAGAGCAGCAGAGCACTCTCAACGGTCCAAAATCAGGTACGCCTTCTACTGAAACCCACAATTCCGCTGATACAACGACGTAATAATAGACAATTTAAGGCACGCACACCCAGCAAGGAACGAAAACAACAACTAAAACTGCCAATTTTGCTCTAAGATTCCGAAGACCACACTGAGAAATGTCGCCCCTCATCTTAAGAGAGATACAGAGAGGACACCATAGCCAGATCCACGGATAGCAAGAATCATTAGACTGTCAACCAAATGCTTGCGCAAAGTCTCACCTTCAAGCTGACAAGTTCCTGTCGATGTAACCCTAGACGTCGTTGAGAACGCTGCAATCATTCAAGGAGCAAGGCCGGTGCGACCACTCCGCAATAATGGAGGGTCGGCGAAGACGGCAGCTGTCGCGCAGAAGGTGATGAAGCGTAAGTCTCTCACCCACTAACTTAGCCCGAACTCGCATTCTATTCTCTCAAAAAACCGCACAAGACAATCCAGTGTAAACTCCAACTGAGCTCACCATAGCCGCCAGATTTCAAATCACTAATGTCAGAAGCAGCTCACCTATAAAGCTGGACCCCAAAACCGCAGAATGGACGGAGCACCCAAATAATCCCCCAAACCTTGATAGGCGCGTCATGACATCCCGTCCCCCCTGCTCTGCACATCGAGCAGATCACCCTCGGCAGGCTCGTTATGGCAGCTGCAGAGATTGACGGACGAAATGTAGGCCCCCTGCCATTTCGGCACTACCTTAACTTTAAGTATTGGAAACTGAGTGATTGTGCAACACCTAGCCCAACACACTTAGTCGAGGCAGTACGACTGTTGTAGGTGTGTCCCCGTTGATAGTTTGATACAGTTCGCATGTTCAACACTCCAATGTCGACAAATGGAAAGCCTACTGAAGACTGGGGGCTATGCAGAAGTCCCGGACTAGGCTACCGGTGATTGCGGTCGCGCACGAAAAGTCCCGGCATACAGGACAGGACACGCCGGGGACTGGTGGGCTGGCAGGTAAGTTAGGATAGATTGATTGCATGAGGGAACTCCCTGGAGGCCCCAGCCACTCTTTCTTTCCGAAAAGCGGCTACGCCCCACATCCGAAGGTTTTAGGGAACTGGTTTGAAGCTAAGGTGAGATTTCGAAGTTTGGGGTTTTCTAAACAGGCTCGAAGTAGCCAAATATTCTTTAACTTAGTCGTTCCATGAGTGCAGCGAACGTACTGCTCCTCTGACAACATGCAAGAGACAGGATATGATATGGATTCAATCAATGTGCTTGAGAATGGTGAAACAAATTAGAAGGACAACTCATTTGCGACCAATTAAGCAATTGAGCATATTTGGAGAGTAGGATGTGGAGTGGAAAAAATTCCAAACATGCGGAAATAGGTTAGAGGGCGATTTCATAATTTTTTACTATTTTTATTTTTCAAAATAAAATTATCATGAATTTTCCAGGTGAAGAGTTTGTTTGTCCCATATTGGTTTTATAGTTCATTCTATTTGTGACCAATGGTTGGTTACCAAATCAAGAGGCATATAGCCCAATTATAATTTTCCATTCTTGATCACTTATTAACCTCATAATTCACAAGAAATAAACCTCAGTCCCTTCATTACAAAAATGGGAGTGTGATCAAGAATGGGTTGGTTCTTCTATGCATTCTATTTACTCACTAATATCAATATGAGAACTATTGTAGGAGCTATTGAAATGGGAATTTATTTGTGTTGGTTTCATTGTGTTGAGTTTTGAACGGATGAAAATGGAACAATTAACAAAAGTGTTCACTATTTTTGAATGATTGAAATTACCAAAATTCAAATTGTTTTGATTTCAAGAGAAAATGATTTTGTCATATTTAGATAAAGTACATAGACAATGGAAGTTTCCTCCCCAATCTATAATTAATGAATGTAAAGAATATTATCTTTCAATTTCAATTGTAATTATTAACCCCTAAAAGAATTAGCATTTACTACATGGACTGTGAATGTTTTTGAGAGTTTACTACCATACTTATAAGAAACAATGAAAATACATTTAAGAATATTGAAAAATTAATCTTAATCTTTTCTTCTTAACAATATGACTAGTATTATAATACTTGGAGATTCATGAATGCAAGGTTCATAATGTGTTTATGTAGGGATGGAAAGAAAAGGATCACTTGCAAAAATGAAGATTTGATGCCTCTATTTTATTCATATCATTATTTATTTTATCAAAACCATTTAAAATCTACATTTGTCCCCACCCAAAGTCTTAGGTTAGATTAACCCCTAAATGCCCTAGGGGACCAAAAGTATCCTCACAATGTAAAAGTCTAATTTTAAGTGTTGTAAGCTTTTTTTTCTACTGTCCAAATTCAATAAAAATTGTTGGACAATTTGTCTTCTGGTTTGTGTAGTAAAGTTTTCAAATTGATCCAAGATGTATAGAGTTTTGAGAAGACAATTGAAGTTCATAAGTTCAATTTGTATATAGATCCATTATGGCCCCAATTAAATTCAAACCTCTTGTCTAGGATCTTATTTTCTCTCTTGCATCCTAATGTGGTATAAAAGGTGATTGTAAAAAACACTTGTACTATTTGTTGCATTTTGCAATAATACTTATGATTTTTTGGAAAGTACTTTCAAATTAGGAAAACAATTTTAAAATAGATTTTTAAAAATGGAAAATTCATTCTCCTTTAATTTGAAGTAAAGACCCAAAAAAATGGTTAAAAAAACTCTAGGTAGGAGAATTAGAAAAGTGCCAAATCTCAAGAAAATAGATACTTTAATGTTTTAATTAATAAAAAATAGTAAAATAAAAAAATAAAAAAATAGTGGTTTGCAACAACTTTATGGAGATGATCATTCACCAAAAAAACCACCAAAATAATGTTTTACATATTTCAAAATGCAAGCAAGCAAGAGGTTACTTTTGTGGACTTCTACACGACATTTAATAGGTTATTTTTTTAAATAATTTTTTTGAATAAATTTTTTTAGATACTTTGAATATTAGCTGAAAGTATCCTACAAGACCATCTCTTCAAAATTCAACTCCAAATTTGTTTCTTTTGGTACTATTTTGTTGAGGAAAAATCCAAAATGGCAAGTGTGACATAGTATTGGGGGCTAGTATTAAAAAGTAAAATATTTTTTTAAATTCAAAAAATTAGACAACATGTATAATAGTTATAAGTACCATGCCTATAAATATTGAGTCATTTGGAGCCAAAATACACAAGTTATAGCTAAAAAAATAATCACTACACAACATGTGATAGAAAATAGTGCAAGTGTTTTTTCTAATGATCCTAAACTAGATTGCACTATATCCTTGCTATATCATTTGAGATGTCAATCTTTTAAGAGAAAAAACAAAAGTAATTATCAAATTTTTCTAAATTCATAAAAACTTTGGAAACCAATATCTTTTGTACTATGGATGAAATTGTTACAAAACAAAGTCCATACACCATTTTTTGTACGGAGCTTTTTAACAATATTAAGAATGCGACTAGGGATTTATGGTTGTGAAGATCTCACTGTAACAAATAAAGAAACAACCTCATTTAAAGTATAGACTAGTGAGCCCTATGGCATTGCTGCATCCAAAATGAAATAAAAAATCATTTTTCAATTTTTAATTTTTTAAAGACTTTGATATTCAATATCTTTTATGTACAAAGTAATGCAAGGGCTTCATTGTAGTGTCAAAAGTTGCATTCTTGATTTGAATAGAATACTTTATACATGAAAGAATGCAATGTCTTTGTTTTGCGGTGTTTGGGCCTAAGATGTGAAAGTTATGGTTTTCTTTAAAATTTAAAGAAAATTTAATTCAATTTGAATTCATGAAAACTTTGAAATTCAATAACTCTCACACTACCCAAATGCCATGAAACAATGTCGATGCACCCTTCTTGCAAAGAACTTTCCAACATTACCAAGAATGTCATCTAACACTTTATGGATTCATGGTCTTAGCATATCAAACAAACAAAATAAACAAAACAAAACAATTCAAACAACCTAACTTAAGACATGGAATGCATAAAATGTGGGCTTGAAACTCAAAAAATTGGAATTGGTTTGAAAAGTCACCATTTTAAGAATTCAATAAATCCTACTATGCATCTTCTCCACAAAAAATTTATCCATTATCTTGTAACCTCAAGAGACACTTTCAAATTGTCAAGGTCACTTTCGAATTTGTCAATTGTTTAGGTATAGAGAGCACCATTAGTCCACCCAAAAGGTCAAGAATTGTTCCTTTAGGGTCCACAATGAAAATCCATGTGATTTTGCTTTGACCACCTACAATGTGTCATTGTGTCTTTCTTAGTGTTTTCAAAAACTCAGTAGACCAAAATGATTGTGAAATATTCCCTAATTTGCCTTTCTTTCCATTTCTTTTGTAAAAGAAATTCTTTAAATCCAATGAGTGAAACCACGAGCGGGGACCAAAGGGTCCAAAATGGACTTTGTACCATACTGAAGAAGTATCTGACTTTACAATAACACAATCTTTCGTGGGAATCCCGAAGAATATCTTCCAACACAGACTGTGGACACTTCCATTTGTTTAGAATCCAACAGTCCTCCTAGGTCAGAGTGTTTTTTTCTTTTCAATTGCATTATTCCAGCCGCCTTCAGCAGGCTATCACCCTCAGCAAATAGAGGATTAAAATGACCACATTTGCAACTCTTGACCGAGTTTGGTTATGTGCATATCAAAATTGAATATAGTAGTGACACCAACATTTGGGAGTGTTGCAAACAGACGTACCCTCCTCAACTGATAACTTTGTAATTGAACATTCCACGTATATCTTCAGAACCTGTTATGCTGTATTCACATCTAATTGGACAAAAGAAGTAGAGGCGCAGCGTTAAATCATACTCCGTACCATCGAAGGTGGGCCCCGCAGGCTGGATTTACCCAAGGGAAAACGCTGAATTTTTTTATTTTTTTTATTTTTTATTTTTTTCAAATTCACAATTCAGATTCAGAATCAGAGACCCCAAGTTACAGTGGGGACCCTCAATGTACCCCAAAACCCAACACATATATAAACCCCAAACCCTTGTCAACCCCTAGTAAAATGAAATTTATCCCGCTGGGCCCACCTTCGATGGGCAGGGAGAACTGACCCCTCGCTCAACCACTTGAGTAAAACACTGTAATTTTTTATTTTTCACACAAATTCTTTTTTGCAAATTTTGAATTCATATTTGTGATCAGAGACTGCAAATTAGATAGGGGTGAAGAAAGTATGGGTGATCACGGCCCAAACTAGGGGGCTTTTTGTTTGGATTGCAGCTCTGGTAAAACATGGTAAGGCCGAGCGAGGGGGCCAATCCACCCAGATCCCTTCGATGGTATGATTTAACGTTCTGCGAAGTAGTGACAGTAGTATAAGCTGTAGAGAATCTTGTGAGTACAGAGTATCTAGACTGTAGCTCAAGTAACCATCTCCGTCTCATGGCGTGGACATAGCTAGCAAGTGATGCCCTGTCAGAAGTATGACAAACTTTGAGTGGACAACCTCTACATGTCGATCGAAACCCATTTTTTCCCGAAGCAGTGACGTAAGTGAGAGTTCAGTGTATCATTTCCATTCACAGATTCACACAACTGGCCAAGCTTCAAGAATACCGTGGTCGACTGATTGAGGTTCCAAAACTGGTCAATTCATTGATCTAATCAACTTCACAAGAGCTGCAACCAACACCAAAGGAACGAGCTTCGATGCGGAAGAGTAAATATAAAACATTGATCGATGCATGAGGGTCGCATCAAGCACTTGTAAACTAAAGACAGACTACATTGATCAATGTCACATGATCGCAGTGTCCTCGGCCACCATATCCGATTCTAATACCGTAGACTTTCTGCCCCAAGCACTCTACGGTGCCTTCCTCTATACACAAACTACCCTCTCGTTCTTCATTGACGATATGACTCTCTTCAAGGGCAGATTACAGGCCGGTACTTCATACTTAGCAAAAGGATGAATTCAGTGAATCTTGCCAGTGGTGCGACTGATTTCCCTCAAGACAGATCACAAGATGTTGACTGCTGGGACTCAGGGTCGAAGGGAAAAATCCAGTGTTCATAGAAAGGATTCAGAGTCGAGGGAAGGATACAGGGCGTAAAGTCCATGAGCAGAATTCGGGGGATCAAGGGAAGGGTTCGATCAGGATCTAAGGGAAGGGCTCCGGGTAATTCAAAGGTTCAAGGGAAGGTGAAGCCGTAGCCACCATTGCCAGCCGCGCCTTGAGGGGCACTGATGTACACCCAGAGAAGTGAAATGATAACAGACAGCAAGCCGGACCAAACGTAGATAATGGTCGGGGTCTTCCCCCTTCGCCCCATGAGTCCCTTGGCAAACGGGTACATATGGGCCAGCACCCAGAATGAGAAGAAGACCCCACCAAGAAGCTTGCTCCACTCGGGAATAGTGCTATAAATCTGGCGAGAAGTTCCCACAGCAATGGCCACAGCGTTCGTGAGCATCACAGTAATGGGAGGAATCATGAGCGCACTCCACTTCACCACATACAGATCCGCAAACTCGTCACCTTCTTCGTCCGCTCCGGACTTGGACGTGAGCGTGAAGGAGATGTCTACGCCCGCAATGACTTTGAGAAAGCCCTGGAAGACCGCTGCCAGATGCGCACTGGTGCCCCCGATCACCCAGAACTGCTCATTCCGCCACCACTCTTCTAATGTAATCCCCGACCACTTGACTTCGAGGATGGCGAGCAGGCACAGGGTGACGCTGATGGTGAGGAGGTAGATGAGGAATGTGATGTTGAGCTGATAGACGATGAACTGGCCGGAGAAGAGAGAGAGGGCTGGGAGGAAGCAATACACGAGAAGGAAGATGGACGTGAAGGGGTAGATGCCCACGTTTAGGTACGCGATTCGTTGCAAGAACTTTAGCCGTGTGCTTGCGAGAAGTGCGTTGTTCCGGGAGAAGAAAATCTCAACGGATCCCGTTGCCCACCGCAATACCTGCACAGAAACCAAGTAGAGGCTACATTTTAGATCAACGTTATGTGAGCTTGATCAACGTTTTCCACATGTTCCTCATTGATGATAGTATCATGACTTTCTTGAGTATTTGTAGCATGCCACATTCTGAGGACAGTGAATGCCAACAAAGAGTTATTCTGAGCAAATTAGTGACGAATCAAGAGGAATTGAAGCATCGACAGGTGTAAAGACGATAGTTCACTGGCTTGAAGATCTCTCAAGTGCTCAAATTGAGCTCAGCAACTATGCACAGCAAGATGTCAGGGATTCTTTTTCATGGAAGTTTAGAGGATGCTCAACAAGGATTCTCAAGGGTGCTGGATGTGCAAGTGAAAACATGGGTGCTGGATCTGATCGAGTTGGAATTGAAGGGATGAGTTAAGCTGCTGACCTGGTGCAACCGATCAGTCAGATTGATGGGAGCTGTTCCCCGAAACGCATCCCGCTTAGTGACGCAGTAAATGGATCGCCAGCCACGATTATGCATTCGGAAGCCAGTGACGACATCCTCCGTAACGGACCCGTAAATCCAGCCCACGCGTCCACCCCACTCGGTCTTGTCTTCATAGAAGCACGAAATGACGTTGATGGCTTCGGCGACGATGGTGGCGTCCAGGGGCACACGAGCGCGAGTCAGAGCCCCTGCAGGCCGACCATTGGGGACACCGTGGTCTTGGAGAGGCTGCCCTTGGAACTGCGCAACTGGAATGGAAGCGGAAAACATTGCACTGTCTCCGTATCTCTTGGGCAACATCAGGGCCTCAATATCATCGTCTTCGTCGTCACTTGTGGAGCCATTCATGACGTTCACTTCCGCCTCTCGCTTCATGGCCTGCTTCTTCTTCTTCTTCCCTCCACAACAGAGGGTTTTCCAACAACCGGGATGCTCGTTGAAGCGAGGGGGGTCGAACCCGTACAATGCAGTCCTGCGGAATACACACCCTGTGCCAACGTAGACAGGTCCTTGCAACCCATCTAATGCCCTCATATTGACGTCGAAGAAGACTGTGTTGTGGTTTGCATATCTGGATCAAGACCGAATGTCCAGAAGAAGTCAGCTTCCAGACCAATGACTGAAATTCAATTAAGGTAAGTTCTCTTAAACAGAGCAAAAGTAGGATCTGAGCTATGTGCACATGATGAGGATCAATTTCATTTTTCTTTTGGGATGTTGCCAAAAAAAATGCGGAGGCCAACAAACAGGTCATTTCGGAATGCTTGGGAGTTGTTAGAATTGAGTTAGTTACGAATTCTCAAGCTACAAAAGTGTATTCGATTTCCCAAAGCCTGCACTAGACTGTGCTTGCCCTGACTTTCCTAACGTTTGAAATTCAGCCCTGGCATGAGAAAGGTAAAATCAAGGATCTTAACACGAATGAAATCATCGGTGAAGATTGCTCTTGAAAGAGATTGAGTGAAATACACATGCATGACTTTAAGAGTCAAGTGGGATAGGGATATGTCTCTTTCTGCTTGTGGCAGAAAAAAGAAAAATTTCACCAGCAATGATAGAGAGCTCATAGAAAGTTGCATGACGTGCGTACCTATCGTTCGGGTCGACGCCTTCGAATCTCTGGGGAAACTGAACGAAGCATATGCGATCACCACCCCGGTCCATGAAGAAGCACATGGCCTCTCGCAGGGCAAGGGAGTTGTAAATGTAGTGGTCACAATCCAGGTTGAGGATGAATGGTCCATTGGACATGATGGCGCTGGTGCGCACAAGAGCGTTCATGGCGCCTGCTTTCTTGTTGTGGTCATATCCCGGCCGCTTTTCACGAGACACATACACCAACATGGGGAGGCGGATGTCAACGCCTGTGGTGTCGATGATATTCTCCTCGTCTGTGCTTCCCAGCAGAGGCTCGTGTGTCGGAGGAGCCAACATCACCTACATTGCAAACCAATGCGCGTGGTACTTTTAGTATCAAACTACTTACATTATTATCCTGTGAACCGCTGAAGGAACGAGAATTCATAGTAAGTTTGAAATGAAGAATTCAAATTGACCATTTTGGGAAAAAAGAAGTCAGATGGGGCATAGATTTATTTCAGTAAGAGCATCGCAGTGTTTGTTGAAAACAAGTAAAATCGAAAAAAACAGAGTACCTTTGACTTGGAAATTAAAACAGCTAAGGTAAAGATGAGGCTAAATTGAGCTAAATATTGGACCTTCGGACGATAATTCTGTAGCAATCTTCCAGAAGAGGAACAGTTTTAGCAACTTCTGACTGGAGGGTCGTAGTACCTGAATGATGCCTGCGTGGTCCCCTCTTCCGTGTTCTTGTCCAGACTGGGTCCAAGTGCCAGGCCAGTGCGTCCCGTCAGCCATCCAAGTAGCCTTGGGCACTTTGAGCAGCTCCAAAGGATCACCACACGACTCCATCTGCGTGCGCTTGGCACGAAGCTCCTCATGCGCATTGTAAGCTTCAGATCTCCTTCGAATGGCATCGGGAAGGCCATTAATACGCACCTTGAACTCATCATACTCCCGTTTCACGCGTCGCCTGTCTTTCACGAAGTCTTGGCGCAGCTTGTTCTTGGTGGGATCCCCTTTAAGCAGAAAGTAAGTCTCTGGATTCCTAGGCTCGATATTATGTTTCCGACAGAAAGGCACCCAGATTCTTGAGAAGCTCGCAGCTTCGGCCAACGCTTCAAATGACAACAAGGAACCTCCATCGTCAGATAAGTAGCAGGAAAGCTTCTCCAGAGGGTAGTCGGCAGCGAGAATGGAGAGAATGGTGTTGCCTGTTGTCAAAGGAGGCTCCTTCTCAGGATCAGCTGAGGAGACGAACACGTCAATGCCTGGGAGATCGGAGCGGCCATCGGGGTTTACTGGTGATGGGAGTTCGAATTTCTCCTTCAGCACTTGGAGATCGGTCATCCTGTTGATGGGACAGAGCTTCGGGAGCTGGTCGAGGATCCAAGAAAATGCAAACCAAATCTCGCAGACCACTGACATCCCCCATAGCCACATTGCATCGGGGTTGTCGTGTTTCACTCGCCATGTCAGGAAGAGCGCCAAAACTACCATCCGAATCACCACCAAGAGTCTGCAAAGGCATCATCACCGCGCTATTAGTTCTCAACCCTGATTCCCTAGGAACTATTGCAAATCAGATGAAATTAATCAGATGAAAATCCTATTTTCACCAACAATTCTACACTAATCAATGTACGTCCCCGTACACTCATGCAAGTTAAACCCTCTCTAATGAGGACACACTCTGTAATTGCACATTCCCCGGACTGCATATCCTAAGGAACTCTCATGCTGCGTGCACAACTTGTGCATTTCAAGCTAGCTGTGAACACGTAGAGAATTACGTTTAGAAGCCCATTTGTCTCCCCGAGAAAGTGTCACAAACCTCATCACAACAGGCTAAGATACAGGACACCCCTGAATAATTCCCTGGCATCAGTGAGTGCGCATCAACTGGCAGATGGAGTTTATGTTTGAATTAATCCTACTTCGCACTGATACAATCACATTCCTTGTTCAGCGATTAGTTGGCTGTTGGATATGTCGACCCCAAGATGCTCACCTGTACGGGCTGAGAATCCCAGCTGAAATGGAAATTTTTCTCGTCAGCGGCTTTTTAGATTTATCGACAAAAGTAGCAGGTGCGGCGCCCATCCCATTGTTCCCTCCATTGAAATCTTTCGTCCACACCGCATTCCCGCACCCATAAGTCCCTTTCGTTTCATACAACCATCTCGAGTGATCAAAGCTACTGGAGTTTTGATGCATCAGCAGTCCCGTCTTGTTCGTTTTCAAAAGGCTCAACCTTCGTTCCATTCTCGCAGGATTCGCATCCGTATTCATACTCATCGGCGGCAATGAGCTGAAGCTTGTGGTCCTGGGGGAGTCTTCCACATCTGCGCTTTTGTAATCCTCCTTACACCCGGGACACTTTGGTGGAACATTCCCTAACGAATCAATGTAACACTCCCTGCAGATGCGAAAACTGCACTCACAGGGAAAAAGCTCCTCCCCGCGTTCGTCACGAAGCGACTTCCCGTCACAGCCAGGAACAGCACAGACAGTGCCCCGAGCGCAGGCTAGTTGCGGATGGTTTCCTTCGAGCTCCATCATCTTCTCCATCACGTGGCCGCGCGTCATGCTGTTAAAGCCACCAGTGAAGATGGTGCTGGACACGAATTGCTGTTCGGCTTTGCCTACTAGTCCTGGGTCGACCATGGGACGTACTGCGGGAGTCTGGGTCGTGCCGGACATGCTCTGGAAGTCTGGGGTGGCGGGAATGTGAACTGTGTAGGCGAATTCGGAGCTGACCTCGCCGCCAAGCTCGCTCTCGTCGCGAGAAAGAGAGACATAGTGGCCGCTGGAGGTGCGGCGAGTGGTGTTGGTTGATGCGGGGGAGCTTGATCGTTCTAAACGAGGGCTGGCGCCTCGGGGGATGCTGTAGTTGCGGAAGGATCTGGTTCCGGGTATGGATGGGGACGATGCTGGCGACGTCATGGCTACTGACCCAATCAGACACAGCACATTACACTTCTACCTCTTCACCATGAAAATCATACCCAAGCTACTTCGAGTAGTTACAAAGACCACAGCTGCAACTCACAAGCTAGCTCCACCCAATGCCCAAACTATTAACACAAGCACACAACACATTCAATTCCACTGCTACCCTTTCACCATGAAAATCACACCCAATGCGCGCGACTTCGAAAAGAAACTACAGCTGGAACTCACAATGTAGCTCCATCCAATGCGAAAACCAGCCAAGAAAGAAAGGCAAAAACATTCTTCTCATCAATCAACTGTGATCTTCCTACAAAAGAACTACAGAAAAAGAGCTCGATGTCGTGCGAGGTGATCAACTCAGCACCCTTGAACCCCGCGAAAAAACTCTATTCTGGTTGCTGAGTTCCCAACCTGCCGCAGTGACCCAGCTGACGACCGTCGAAATGCAGAAGGCACACCACCAAAACCATTCACACGTACCCTACTTCGAATTGACATGAAATCCTCCTGCATTAATTACCGAATGCCTAAAAACGGGTACAGGAAGATGCCCAACAATTCTTGCTGCAACTCGGGATACAAATCGGGATGCAAACCCAGAAACGCAATGACGCGCTCGCTGCTCTCAATTACATGCAGCAGAAGCTTGTCACCGCCAAAAGTCAGTACGTCACAAAATTAAAGAGCTCCAGACTGACTCAATTCAGGAACGATTGGCATCAGAGTGGTTCCGATCAACTCGTCTTTGCGGTGCGATTATGAAGAGACAAAAACAGGGAGAGAGTGCGAGAGGAATTCGCGAAAACTTGAGAGCGAGACCATCATCTCGCTGGAGGACAGTTGCGGCGGGTTTGGACTGTGAGGGTACGTAGCAGCAGCTGGCAGAGGACCGTATGTACGTATGTATTAGGTTTTTGTATTTACGGTCTAGGCGAGATGGCGGGCGGTGGAGTGTACAGTACGGGGTGTCTACGTATGTATGAATGAATGACGGGGGAATGGATGGTGCAGTTTTCCGTTGGGGATTCAAATGGGGGGGGAGTGGATGATGACTCTGGTTCAGGACTTGCCAGTTTCAACTGAACGGCTAATTTTTTATGGCAGGGCTTCTTGCAGTTGGGTCTGATGAGAGATGAGGACAGATGAGAGACTCTGGTTTCAGAATCTGGGTTTCCAAATCATATCTACAACCGCATTCACATTGCACAATGCTATTAGGGTTTGGTTGGAGTAGAGAGGTGGGGTCCAATTGGTCAATAAACTAACTTGTAATGAAGTCTCATAGTTGTATTGTTCTTGTTCTTCTAACTGCATAAGAGCAAACTCCTATGTGTTGAAATCTAAATTGAATTTTTAAGTTTTTTCAAAGTTGGAATTGCCTTTGTCAAGAACCATTTTGTTTTCACTTCAATGCAAAGAGGGAAAAATTACATTTTAGAAGTAGCTTTGCTTTGTTGTCAAAGTAAAAGCAACTAAAAATTTCAAGTCCTAAATTAAAAATAGTTTTTTGAAAATCAAAAAGTTGCCTTTACAAGCCTCCCCTTCCTTTATGCAATTATTGTACACTTCCTTGTAGAAGTTCTATTTTTTTTTCTACAAGGTTTCACCTACTATATGTATTAAATTTTCAATACAAATGAAGTCATCCTAAATTCATTTATTGAGAAGATGCACATTTTTTAAGCGTTTGGATATTGGGAAGATTTAAATTAGCTGTTTATTTTGCAATCAAGCATCCTAATTGTTTTCTTATTGGAACCAATTTAAAGTAAGCTAACCCATTTCTATTTGCCATGTACTTTTATCATTCAACTTTTGGCCCTATAACCACCTAAAAAGTCATCCAAATCCATTCATTTCTAACAAAATCATTGCACCAATGCCATCAAGGGATGACTTGTCAAACCTTCAATGATAAATACTTAAGTACCATTGAATACATGAAAGAATGATTATGAGTTGCTTATAAGATGTTCATGGTTCCATTTTGTAAGTAATTTTCTTAATTTTAGGCCAAACCACTTATGGATCTACTTAGATTGAATTTGTGAAACAAGTACAAACCTCTAAAAAACATGTGCCCCTCCAAAAATTGGCCCCAATATATGCAGATTGCTAATCAAGGTGATAATAGATTTGTCTAATATAATAGTTGACTAGACTACATTGTGCTATTGTTTATATCCAAATTAATGAAAAAATATTGTTGAAAAATTAAAAAATCAGAAATAACTCGAAAAATCCATAATTTTTTCACTATAGGTCCAAATGCCATGAAACCAAGTCCATTCACCCCTCCTCACCAAGCGCTTTTTGACGGTACTAAGAATGCAAGTGGTGGACATATAGTCACGGATATTTCAACATAGAAAATAAATAAACAACCTATTTCAAAGGTACAAGTGTGCCGTGTGCCATTGCCATAGCCAAAATTGATGTAAAAGTATTTTTTTAATTAAAAAAAACCAAAAATAACTCAAAATTTCATAACTTTCTCAACATGCATAAAAATGCTACAAAACAAAGCTTGTGCATCCCTCCTCGCAAAAGGCTTTTTGATGGTACTAAGAATGGGACTAGGAATGCATGGTCCAAAAGATCTCAACACAACAAACAAAACAAACAACCTAAGGTGGGTACACCTAAAAGCGCCACTTTCTCATACTGTGCCTAGTTCCTGTTATTATGTTGTTCAAATTTTTTTACAGTCTTGTTGGTGAGTGAAAGCATGTTCCAACGCACCAAAGAACAGTGGATTTGGATACCGTATGCAAAAGTTATTACCAGTCAAAGTGTGTTTCTGAAAGCGCCATCTACAGTCTGGGTGCATGACTGATTTTGAAAATGTATGCACGTTGTACAGAGCGCTTTAAGGCACTGCGCGATTTTGGGTGTACCCACCTTATCTTAAAAGGATGGAGGGATGGAATTGTTGATGCTATGCCGGAAGATTGGGATACTCACATTAGGAAATCCCCCTCTCCCTCTCCCTTAATACTCCCTTAGTACTTTTGTAGTATTATTTTAGTGGTTTCACAATCCTATATTGAAATTATACAACTGCAAAACAAAAGCAGTACTGCAACAGATCTACGTCAATAATGGGAACACAATGCTTTTGTTGAAACAACACTGTTGCAGTAACTTCCTGCTTCTGTATTGCAACAGTATAATTTCACTATTGGACTAAAACAATACTGTTTCAATGGGGGTCAGTTACCTTACTTTCTTGATGAGTAAGTTACCACTCAGTTCCGGTATGTGGTTCCTTGGCACGTCCACTCCTTTGGAAATTTGAAAACTTGAAAACTGGCACCGGTCTGTGGGGTGCCAGACTACCTTCCTGACTGCGTCGGTTGTTACGCTTATCTTGTTCTGGCTCTCACGTTAACGTTAAGCTGACGTTGTCAACTGAGTGATTTTTAACTTCCAATGCATCCGTTCTGTGCATGCACGTGGTTGTCAGATGCGGCTGCTGATTTGTCAATACAAAATTCATGAGTTTCATTTGTGGGCAGGGAGTCAAACATGGAGGACGTACCATCAAAGGTGGGCCCAGCTTCAATGGTAGGATTTACCGTGGGAGAATTTATTATTTTTTGCAAATTCTGAATTCATATTTGCAATCAGAGACCTCAAATTAGGAAGAAGAGGTCTAGAACATATCCTAGACACGATACAAAATAGGGTGCCTTTTTTATTTTTCACTTTTATCCCAAAGAACCTAAAATTTATCCTATTGGGCTCACCTTTGATGGTAGGATTTAATGTCCTTTGTCAAACATTCAAGAGTAAGTTTTTCCCCAAATGAATTAAAACCTATAAACTTTATCTTCCAACCCAATTGGTTTGATAAGGTGCTTAGAATATCTCCATCATTACACACTGAAAATGGCATGCCAAAGCAACTTGATTAAAATCATTATTTCAATATGTAGGACGAGGTGGGCAAGTTGTCACTCAAAACTAGTATCATGGCCCAAACATTGTTGAATTTCATCAAAGGAAATTATGTCAAATTAAATTGTTGTTTGTTTTGACGGAGTTCCTTACTCATTGTCTTGAATTTTAAAGTCTCTATTTTTGACAAAGTAAACTCCCAAACAAGAAATAGAGTTGTGATAAGAGAAATGAATCCTCCCCATAATTTAAGCAACAAGTCAAATTTAGTGGGTACAACAAAATAGCCTTCAAACACTAGAAGAAAATCACGTCCATCGCAACTGACTAATATACAACTATGTGTTCTACGTGACTTCCTTGCAACTATAACCCTCTGTATTTGCACAAAATTTAATGTTTACACTACTATAATCGCAAAGTAGTCGCAAAGTAGTTATAGATTGAAGTTTTGAGTTGCATGTAGTTGCAAAGTAGTTGCAGATTGAAGTTTGGATTATAGGAATCTAACAAAAGAATTTTTGTGATGTATTCTACATCCAAAATTCATCACACTTGTCGACATGGACTACTTTAGGTTTTGTAGAGTTGAGTGTGTCAAACTAGAGTTGGGAATAATCTAACTTTGACTATAATTCAACTAGAATGCAACCACTTTACAACTAAAATACAACTAGAAAATAATTAAATCAAGTTTTATATCAATTGTCCCATCTCAATTGTCAAGAGTACCATTAGATTGGATGGATAAGAGTTGTAAGTTATGCCATCTTTAAGTAATAAAGTTTAATATTACAATTGTAATATTTCTACACTTTGTAGATTTTTACAACTTGCAAATTTCTACAATTTATAGAAATCTACAAATATTTAAAGTATAAGAAATTTTAAAACTTTTGAAATTTAAAGTTTTGTAAACATGTGAAATCTATTTAATATCAATATTTGAATTTGATAATCTAAAAAAAGCTAGATCTAAAATTCTAAAATCTACATATCATTGAGATTCAATTTCTAAATCTACAATCATTAAGATAAAAAAATCTATAAATCTACAAGTTACAAACTAGTTGTAAACTAGTTGCAAAACACTTGCACACAAGTTGCAAGCAAGTTGCACAAAAGCAAGTTCCATGTCAAAAGACTTCATTGATGAAGTTGCATATAGGCTATCTAATGAAAAACAATCTTTTTGATTTTGCAACTACATTGCAACTAGTGCGACTTGTCCATTGCAACTGCGGTCTCCAAATTATCACTTAGTTGCAAACATGTTATGCAACTACAAAACTAATTGCTAACCGCAGTTGCAAAAGCCCCGATTTTCTTCTAGTGAAAGCTTGATTTTGAAGGTCCGAGGGTGAGTTGGGAAGAAGTGGCTAGGGACATCCTATGTTGAGCCAAGCCTTTTTACAATGAAATAATGGCAATGCTCTCATTGAGACTTTTGCTAAGAGATTTCTATCCTAATCAAAGTAATATATACATTCTACCCAGGATTCATCAAATTTAGAAAACATTGTTAATGTTGGATATATAGATTGTAATCATGACTCTTTCTTCAAGAGTATTGCAAGACACTTCTTTTGAAATATTATGGACTTTTAAAAATAAGGTAACTAGATACATACATGTCTACATATGAACATGCCTATATATTGGGCTTGAAAAGCAAATGCATCTTTAAAGAAATTATCCAATTTGGAAGATGAGTAGGTATTTTGGTTAAAAAACAAGCTCATTTTTGCAAGTTATTGCATGACTTCAAAATAACCTACCTAAGCTAATTGGTGGTTGATTGTATGACTAGGACTTCAAAATTGTAGTTTATTTTTTTTAGAAAAACGCTAGGCTTGGTGGTGCTCCTTACAACAATTCAACATTGATTCTTTTATTCATTGATTTATTATTAGATCTTATTGGAAGTCAAAAGAAATTTATGATTCCGTCTTCATGTTGTCTTCAAAAAATAATAATAATGTAATTTATCATTATTTAATTTATTACCATAGAATCAAAATTTCTTTAAATAATAACAATATTATTTATATAGGGAAGTCTTAGTGATGTATATGTCTGATACATATTAGGCCTTCCTTAGAATTAAGAGGAAGCTTTCCTTGTTGAAGATGTTTGAAATTTCAAGAAATAGTCTAGCTAAGGGTCCTTTTTTCAACACCTGCAAAACAATGATATAGTTTACCACCATATTTTTCAAAAAATCAGTCATTGTTCATACTAAACAACAAGATTTGGAGTTTTTCAAATTTCTAGATTTGAGTTGGATTTACGATAGCAAAGTTAAACACTAAGGGCTTTACATTGCAACAATGATATTATACAACCCCCCAAAAGAATTTGGAGTCTTTAAGTTCTTCACAAAACTTTACAATTCTCGGAGTCTTTGTTGTAGGAGTGATTGATTTCCTACTTTCTAGTGTTTTTTGCTATCAATTATATTGTTTTCTTGAGTGATTGAGGCATTGAACAATGATAGGACCTTGTGCAATTCAAACTCTAGAATTTAGAATTCCACTCTTGCTTTCTAGCAATTCATCCTTTCAATTTTGTTTTCTTGAGCAATATAGAGTGATGACAAGTCCTTGTACAATTTAGCACTCTAGAATCTTAGACGCCACTGAGAACCTCTTTAGTGTAGGTAGACAAAATCAATTAACTTATTAAGGACTGGTCAACCACTTTCTTTTTAGAACTCTTTCTCTCCTACAATTTATAGAACATTTGATTTCAAAAAACTTAGAAAAGAATGCATTTGAAGTGTCTTCATATATGCTCTTAATAAAACCAATTTCAAGAGAATGTGTATAAAAATGAATGAATTATGCTTGTCCAAACTTGAAATGGCCTAGCCTTTCATATTGAAATTTTCAATGAGAAATGCATACTTAATGTAAAGGATAATTATGTATATATGTGAAGGAATTAGTCCAAAGGTTTTTGGTCAATTTATGGACCATATACTCAAATTTACACCCAATTGTAGCAAACCCTATTTAGCACTAGTGCCGAAGGGTGTTTATGACACATCAATCTTTGAAGAGTAATTACAAAGATATGAACCATTGAATCACTTTCATTTTTAAAAGTGGTTCAAGGACCTACCCCATGGAATTTATTTATTCAATCTGATCTAAAATTGCATCTTTTGAGAGGGTACAAAATGACACTTTCTTAGAATTGAAAAAAAATTACAACTGCCCCCTGAATCGACCATGGACGTTAATGGGTTAAATACTGCTGGAATTGAGTGAAGAACTGAGTGAAAATTGAGGGAGCTGTATTGGAATCAAAGTTGTAACAATGTTCACTGAGCTTGGAGAAATTGTTGTGTTCATTATGGCATGTACTAGTCTTGCTATTGCAAAATGTTTCATTCCAGATAGCAAGGATGCAAAATGTTGGAGAAGAACAGGAATTGGCAAATGAATATGTTATACATGTGCAAGTGCTATCAAGCAAATGCATCAGATTATATCCTGCGTTCATCATGTTCACAGGACCCGCAGGGTTGCCAATAGCTGTCCCATTTGCAGCCAAGTGTGATGCAGGCCTAAATGTCTCAGTTTGGTGCAGTATTTCAAGCTGGAGTAGAACAACCAGGAATGTTCTGGTCAAATTTGGTGAAAGTGCTTCGAGGGCGGGTAGATTCTCCAAGAAAACCGCTACTGCCTGCACAATTCAAAGAATGAGGTTAAAATTGTCTTCTAAGCTAAATACTGACATTAGATTACTACACGATCCTGTTGCCTACTGCAAAACGTCCACTCAATTAGGCAACTGAAGGATAGATCTAGAATATTTCCCTGTGCATCAGTTCACTAGGGATTTTGTTTTCAGAGTGGTGAGCTTAAGCTTAGCTTAACAAGAGAGACTGACGGAAGCCTCTTAACTTACTTATCAGTCGCTTGAGCTACAGTTCCTTCAGATTCAGAAACGGCAATAGATTTGAGATTTGAAGATAGTAGTAGAAGTAGAAAGATTGAAGACCACGGCAATAGATTCTACCGATTTGGAATCGCGTGAGCATAATGGTGTTTGCTGGTTCAGATCTGAGACAGAACGAGGCTCATTAAGGAAAAATTGATGAAATTCTTGAGCTTCAGGTGCTTCAATCGAAAGTTAGTAGAGGTGAAGTCTGTGGTCTTAAAGCAATATGAATGATTTACTGTTCCCATTGACACTGAAATTTGTTGAGTTTTCGTTCAAACAAAATGGAAGCAAACTGATGATGATTTGAAAGCAAACTGAACTGGACCTCGAGCTGAGGGAATCTCCGAATTCCAAACTTGGTCAATTATAGAGAATCTGAGATAACTTCCTCCGTCTGTAAATTTGGAGCTCGCATGCCGTACCGATCAACTCAATAGCATTGGATGCCCGAATTACACCCTCACTATTTTCTTGCTCTCACTCACCACAGAGCTTTTGAGAATAGGATTCTTATGCCAAGTACTGAAGATAGAATCACCCAAACCGGGGCACAATCGGTCAGGAATAAAAGAATCAAGAACGAGGAAAAACATCCAAAGTAATGCAAAAACATACATGGAAAGGGCAATGTTTAGTAGTACATACCAGCATGAGGTTGCTGAGCTCGGAGCAAAGCCTCATCGGAATGATTTGCAATGCGGCAAGCACTTTCACTGCCGCAAGCACTCCAACATCGCAAGATATTTGTCCCAAACAGTTCTTTGGCTTCTTCTGTAAGTGAAAACTAAACTGACAATTGAGAGATTAGGAAGCAATTCTTACTTTCAGTGCTTTGATCAGAATTCGTAGAAGCGACAACTGCAGAAGCTGTCGCACAGTTGGTGGCCCTTGCGTAATAGAACCTGCCAATGAATCGCTGTAAGTGCAAGTATCCCTCAAAAATCGTTGTCCAAACTTAAAAACCGCTGTAAGAGCTCTCGAATCGATGTAAGAATCAAGAATCACTGGAAGAACTCAAGAATCGTTGCATGCAAGAAACGACACGCAAGAGATCAAGCTAGAACTGTGTCAGACCGCTCGAGCAAGAAACATGCGAGGAGGAAAAAGGGGGGCGAACTACAGCTTTACTGAGCATCGCTAATTCTTCATACAAATCTAGGATTTGAATAGATTTCACAGCAAAAATCTTCCAACAATCAAACCCGCCATATTTTGAGGCATTCCAGTAACATGATTCAAATAGTCAGCACTCAGCAGACTCAGCAAGTAGGTTTGGTAGTATTAAGTGACAGGTTCTGTAGCTTTGTAGGAATGCGGAAGTGAAGTTAGTGTGCAGATAGGGTTTGAACGTCGCTTCATGTCTCAGGTGTGGAGGCCCTAAGCTTAATGAAATTTGTCAAGTGCTTTCTTTGCAAGGACTCACCTGTTCAACAGTATTGCAGAATAATTGTGTTTGCATTCGGCAAGGAAAAGTGCCGGTATGGGAAGGTCGGTCCGACTGCTGAGTTTCATACAACATTCGACCAATGCAATTCGATTGTGCGGGCCGGCAGGTATTAATTGTTAACTAGTGGCTAGACTTCCTACTCGAAAAGTTTCTGTAGTTCAAACTTCTGCTTCTGTAGAAAATGCGTTGTGTGGAAATCATCGGAAAACCTAATTAAGAGTTACAATTCCTAATTTTAATTATTGAGGGATTTTGTACTTGATCAAGACTTCGTACATGAACCTTATTTCTCTCCCATCACGATTTGGTTGCTTGAGCAGTTCGCAGACGGAAGCTTACTTGGACCAATTCGGTACTTAAGTTCAGACTACTTAAATTAATTGTCCGGGATGATCAATCGAATAATTCCAATTTATTATTCTTATTTGGTGTCAGCAGTTTTGAAATGCTTCCCAGATTTGAACTAAGATTATTCAATTGATTCAAAGCTTCAAACAGTGGGTTTGACGGACTGATTTGTAATTAACTTATTTTTAGTTATTATTTTGGATTCTCTAACTTCGCTCATCTTGCTCTTCTTCCTCAGCATAAGCACTTGCACAGCTTCTCCTATTTTGTCCAGTACGGCCTCATCCTAGCATATGCCATGAATTGGTAAGTTCACCTCACAATTGCGTGGCAAGTACAAGCATACAGCAGGTTTAATTATGACTGAAAAGTTGTGCTTAAGTATTGAAATTCAACGAGAGCCTCTTCCTGTCAACTGAAGTTGGCTTGACTTCAACACTGGGGCCAGCTCTCAAATGCACCCAATCGGCTCACTAGCAAAGTAGAAAGATCTACTACTTCAACGTACGGGCTAGTGGTCACTGGTCAGATCTACGGATCTGGTGTGTGCATAACGTAGTTCCTCTCCAACACTTGTGTGGCGTCTCAGCTTTAGCACAACTTTCAGGAAAGAATCAGCGACGTTCACACTCCTCCAGTTCCTCTGCGTTGGTCACTGTTTTCCTGCTGTATGAGTGCTTGAGAGGGGGACGCGCAGCGAGATCTAGCTCCTCTCGCACTGCTCTCACTCACACTCCGACGGCTTTCTTTCCCTGCGCACACATTCACCAGGAAAGACGGAGCATCTTCTCTCTCTTCATTTCAGATTTCATTTTAATGATCCGATCCTTGTTGCATTACGCAGGAATGGTTGCGATGGTGCTTGGTGATGGGGATTTCGCTTTATATATATGCAGAAGCTTTGGAAGGCGGTGTCAACTTGCCATTCAGGGTTTGGTAGGTTGTGCGCTCCTTAGTGGTGAGAATCAATTGAGCTAAGAATTATAAGCTAACAAGCATGTCTGCAAATCCGTGTTGTTGCTAGTGCGGCTTACGCCAGGAGTGAAGGTTTTTTGGGTTTAGGGTTTGATCTTGTTCCCACAGGCATCTCAACTTCACAAAACTGATGCATTCAGAAACGGACTCTCATCTGGAGCTGGAGCGGTTGAAATCACCCTGAAATATCAGATCAACATCTAACTTGTTTAGATTTGGAGCTTCGAGGTTCAGTTGGTAAGCCTTGTACGGAATTTTCATCAACTTGATCGACATGATTTAGAGCACCAAAATTCGCCAAAATAGGAGATGGATTCCTTCGAGCTTGAACCAGATGAGTGGTACGATTAGGTTTTCTATTCGCTTTGTACTCTCGGTTATTTGATTCTGTGTATTGAGTCTTGTGACAGTAAGTTTGTGTTTCATTGTCACTGCCAAATGGTCTGGCTAAAATGTTTATAATTGAGGTGGTGGAATGCTGAGTAATCTGGAGCTGGTTTGAATTAGGTTTGCGGAACAGTACTCAATGTCAACTTGCAGGGTGACTATTGTGTATTACTCTAGCACTTAGATTGGGTCGATTGATTGATTGATTGGTTTCATGGCCGATTTTTATGCTGTTTTGGGAAGCGTGTCTGACACATAGGGTTTGCTTGCTGTTTGCAGAAGTTATCCAATTTGATTTGAGGTCACTGTGACAGAGCATTGTGTTGATCGTGGTGCCGAGCAATGTTATGCCTTGAAGACAGGGAACGGCGCAGGGTCCAAATTCGACAGAGAGTGTAGTGTGTCACTGCGGTCTTACTGTTCCCGAATTAGCTGGTAATTGTCTACTGCTAGTTTTATTGTACTATATCCTTTCCAACATTGCTAGACATGTGTGAATTTCATATGCAATTTCTAATAGGAGGTTGTAGCCCACAAAGAGTGACAAAGACAGTCCCATTTCCATTCAAAGATGAGTGCACAAAGACATAAATTTGCCCAAGTCATGCTTACACCACTTGAAGGCCGAGTGAGTGTATGAACAGATGAGTTGTTGGTACCGGGGATAAGTATAAGTGACGGGATCAGGTCCGTAAAGGTTTTGTATCTTCCACTGTAATCACAAGATCTTACCCTTGGTATTGTCATTCTAGCAGGATGTCTGAGGTTGTTGACGGATCTATGGCGTCGGATCCGAGCGATGCTGAGGCTCAAGTTCCGAATCCACTGAAATTGGCTTCTCAATATATCGAAGAGGAGAAACAATGGGCTGCTGCTCTAATCTCACGAGACTGTATGCGTCTGATGGCGCTTTTGCGCCAGCACCCACGTCTATGGCTGAAAACAGCTCCTGGAGATCGCACTGTGTTGCATGTGGCTGTCATGCAAGGCTGTGTAGAATTAGTAGAATTAGTGAAGCTGATACTCCTTGGCCTCCCTGAGGCGAACGGCAACCGACAAGAGTTTCAGGAGAATCTAAAGGTACTTCTTTACGCAAAAGATGGAAAGTGCAGGGCAGACGCGTTCAAGCTCTCAGCCATCGTGGGGAACCAGGAGGTTATAAAAGTCTTGAACTCTGCACAGCGACTGGTGTTCTTTAATGGATCATCAGATGCTTCACGACACATTGGCATGAAATCAACTAACTTAGACTCTTCTCTTGAGGATGAGATAACTGACTTACTGAAAGAGCTGCCAAGCAGTAAGTTACACGAATCGTTGCAGAGGAAGATGAAAGAGGATGTGGACTACAACTTCGAGGAGCATCGGAAGGGGTTGATCTTCAACTTTGCTTGCAAAAAAGCTCACTCCAACATAAATTTTTTGAGGAGCGTGGCTTCGAAGGCCAGAGAAAAACCGAGTCTGTTGCAAAAGCTGTTCTCCCAAATGGATGCGCAAGGAAGAACCCCTTTGCATGTGGCAGTCGATCACTGCAGAGGCATCGACCTCACATTAGGCATACCAGAGCTCTTGGACATGATGCCTGATGAATGTGTAAATGGGCGTGATAGTGCTGGAAGAACTCCGTTGCTGCGAGCTACTGCAAATGGAATGAACCTAGAAGCAAGCAATGTGGTGAGAGTGCTTGCAAATTGCAAGCGAACTGATTTGAACGCAGAATGGCCAGGAGGATCGGGAGCCACTGCACTACATTTGGCTGTGCTGCACGGGCATGGGTCTTCAGCTAGATTTGTGTTACAGGCTGATAGAGATAATTCCATGGAACATGCGGACGTGGAGAAACCAATGAGTAGGCTCATCAAGGTGTTTAGGTTTCAGTGGCAATTGACGTGGACTCCTCTGGAGCTTGCTGCTGTCATGGGGCGCCATTCTGTGTTGGTGGATATCTTGAGAGCGTGTGGAAAGGTATGCCCACATCCCAAATGGTTCAGAATTCTTCTGCGCAGAAATTGCCACCAGTAGGACAATCGTTGCAGAATTTACAACACCCCGTTGCATACGAAAAGACCATCTCTTCTTTAAGTTTTGCCAGAACTGGATTAAGAACTCAATGATTCTTCCACAATTTCAATGAAAATCTGTAAGGATCAGAACCTGACGATCTGTTTGGATGAGAACGTGAGAACGTGACAGTGGGTCGTGACATGTCGTGACATTGTGCACTTAATATAGTACATGTGTGATTCAATGGCATGTTTTAAAGCGCCAAAATTGTAACATTTATGATGAGGCCCTCCAAGTGTCCAAAGCTCTAATACTTAGGACTGGTGTGAATCTGAGGTTTTACGGGGATGGTTGTATTGCATCAATTTTATTGACATCTGCTATTAGTTAACAAATATAAGGTCAAGCATAGATGGGTTTTGATGCATTTTTATTCCAGATATATGCCAAGAACCTACCTGGATGGTCGATAATTGGTCAAATGTTATGTTTTAGAGTGTCGGAATTGTAACGGTTGTGACAGTCATGTGCATAAAGCTCTAAAACTAGGAGTCTCATATATAGATCTAAGAGTCTAGTAAAATGGGCGACTGAATAGTGCCATGTTTTTTAAAATTTTGCCACTTGAACAAATATGGTGATTGTCATCAAGTCTATCATAGCCTCACCATTATAGAGAGACTTTTCCATTGACCTCTTAGTAGTATATTACCATTTAAAGATGATATTCTAGCAATCAACAAATAATTCTGTGATTAGCATGTGTGTAACTTTTATGCATGTGTTCTTGAAAGGAAAGATGGTCAAGTCTTTTTTGCTAACATTGTTCGTTGTAATGAAAACAGTGTCGCAAACCAATTCGTGATGAACGATGTTTGCATTTAGCAGCTGTAGCTGGGGATCCTCGAAGCATCCAAGCCCTACTTCTGAACCGATCAAATGATTTACAACACTTTGAGACCAATCACAACTTCGGAGGCTTCTCATGTCTCCATTTCGCAGTGTTTGCATCTCTACCCCATCAACGTTCTCCTAATGGCAAGCGTTTTAGTGTGAAAGCTATTGATGAAGCATTTGATCGGTTCCTTGCTTTTTCAGACTTCGCAAGTATATACTGGTTGCAGCAAGAATTGAAAGCAGCAGCAAACAAAGGCCCTCGGAAACTTGGAATGCCCATTTTTGGGTATGGAGGCAAGAAAACGTGCACCACTTTATTGTTGCAAGCAGGTGTTGACATTTGGCCAAGCAGAAACTTTCTAAAACCGGCAGCCTTAGATTACTCGAATGCAAAAGACTCTCTCCAAAGTGAAGAGGATTTTCCTCTTGATAATACAATCACCGCAGCCAACATTCCTGGTATGCCTGATCCTGGAAGTGATGCATCTGATGATGATCGATTATGGTGGTTTGAATTGGTTGCCAAGGAAACACTTGAAGCTAAAAACAACTTCAATGCCGCCGGAAATGCAACTGCTGTTGTCGCAACTTTGGTTGCAACTGCTTCTTTCATTGGGCCATTAACTCCACCTCTCGGCTATGGACCAGATGACTCAGGTGCGTGGACAACGGATCACGTACAAATGGCAAGTCTACCTATTCGAGTCTTCATGGTGAGCAATAGTTTATCATTCTACCTTGCTATTGCATCCATCATGTTGGCGATCATGCCCTCTCTTCCAATGCCTCAAGAAGGCTTAAGGGAAGAACTTCATCGCAGTCAAAGAACCGTGGCATTGGCCATTAGTGTGCTTCTTCTATCTATTTTGGGTTTGCTAGTTTCTTTTACTTCAAGCTTGATTGTGGTAGTGCCACGGCATCATTATTGGAGTTATACATTTTATCCGGCATTTATCGGGGGAATTATCTGCGGTGTAGTCATTTTTCTCTTTTTCTTGCGTTTGTTGAGACTTGTATTCAACAGGAATGCAAGGATAAAGAATTTTTATCGTTTTTTTGGAGTACTATAAATTAGAACTTTTTGTTCTAAAGTGATTTGTACTAAATAATAAAACAATTTGCAAATCAATGAAATTTAGTCATTGATGGGTTGTACCACATATCCTTTCTGAAGAAGGAATTAAAACAATCTGTTTTTGGAAAGAGTGAGTCGTTCTCATGATATTAAGTCAGTTTGCGTTGATAAACAATTCAATAATATATCTCAATACAATAGATATTCTTTGGATACAGTTGCAACGCAAAAAGTTGCTAGTTATTTATTGCTTACAACAACCCAGAATCAGAAGGAACTTTTTTCTAAAATGCATCTCCGAAATGAAGAACTCGGCATATTGAAGACTTCCTTGAATTCAAAATCTGTTTGTTCGATACCCCACTAAGGTCCACAAGATATATAGTGGGAGAAAAAAATCAGAAACTACGTGCTTCCTCTAGTTTTTTGACTCTATTCTTATCCTCAAAATCTACAAAATCATAACAATGTACACTTAAATCCTCTTAGTTATGGCCTTCCAAGTGATGTCATAGAGCACTGATCTTGCTCGCTCACCACATTATCAGTGATTGTAGCACTTGCCTCAAATATTCAAACTCTATTATGGTGAAAGTTGGGATCTCTGGTAATAAGCTGAAAGAGGTTTAAGCGTATTACTTTTCAAAATTACGCTCTACGCTCGAAACAGATGTTCCAATTGGCGAGGGAGTTGCTTAGAATTGGATTTTCATTTGGGGGATATATACTTGCAAATTGATGTTGTGATTCAACTAAGTTTATACTGAACTTACATTTAGTAAATGGATGCAATTAATTCCATTTCTGCTTCCTTGCTCATTTGTAACCTTTTTCATTCCTGTCGATCTCAAGGTATTCACTGTACAATTCAACAACTTGTTGCCTGGGAATTCTTTCTGGCATGTTTCTTGGTGTCGTTGCTAAAGGCTGCCTTGCGTCGGCCTTGTCATTTCACGAGTTGCAAACATGGACATGTTCAAAGTAAGTAAACCCAAATATAAACCCAGATCTTACTTTTCTTAAGATTCATACCTAAGTTGTTTTGTATTTTTTAGAGCTTTGTGGAAATGATCATGAAATTTTGAAGTTGAAATGGCATAGGGCTCTAAAATCACCCATTGATTCATACATTGTTTGGACATTGTTGAAGGCTATGAAAAAGTGACATGTACAAAGAATGAGGTGGGTGATTTTAGAGTGTGAGTGCTTTTGGAGCCTCCTATTTTAAACTGACCTACAATAAAGTCTTACAATTATATCATTCTTATTCTTTTGATTGCACAAGAACAAAGTCCTATGTACCAAATTTTGAAATGAATTTTCAAGTTTACTAGAGTTGAAATTGCTTTTCTAGAGTGCCATTTGGTTTTCACTTTAGTCTATGCGAATAGGGAGACATTACATTTTAGAAGTAGCTTTGCCTTGTTGACAAACTAAAAGCAACTAAAAAGTTCAAGTCCAATGTTGAAAAATAGTTTTTGGGAAAATCAATAACTTGCCTCTCCCGCTTATTATAAGCCTTCCCCCCCCCCCTCCCCTGTCCATTTTGTCACTAATAATTTTGATTTTCTTCATGCAATTATCGCACACTCCCTCGTAGAATTCTAAAATTTTGATTTTCAATAAGGTTTGGGTTATTCTTTATATATAGGTGTTTGTTCTTATACAATACTAAGATAAAATTTCCTATTATTCAAATAATTGGCTACTTGGATGCCTTAAAGAAATTGTTGGTAAATTTATACATTTTTTAGAGATTGAAAAGTTAGATATTAGTTCATTGTAAATAGAAGTAAGCTACTTTGGCAAGAAATAAATCTAATGTACTTTTGGGAAGTTTCTTGAGACATATTTGATAAAGAAAGGCACAAGATCAACCTCCATCCTTAATCTCACAATGATATGTCCCTTTAAAAAGCCTTTTATTAAGATACTAGTCATCAATTGATCAAACAACCAATAGGCAATAGAATTGAATGAAAGGGAGTAGAAAAAATCATTATTTTAATCTTTAATTGTTCAAAAGTCCATATTCAAAACATTCTCTTAGCATTTCGATGGCTTTCCCAAAGTTCAAACACTTTGTGGTCCATGTCCCAATGAATAATATGATCGTTGTTTGGATTCGTCCAATGAATGGAGTGTTTACTTTAGTTGGAAAGGATTTATCTAACTTATGGTAGGAGGCTATTAAAGCATCCATATAAGCAAAAGAAGAGGTCTATAGAGAAATGTGAGGGCTAGAATTTTTTTTGGATTTTTGCTAAACAAAGGAATGAAGTGTAGCGTGGCAACAATTTTCATCATTTTTTCAAAGTCAACATGAATTTTTGAGGATTTATAGAAGTAGTAGGTGTTGGGTATCTACAAGTGTTTATAGATTATTACAATAATCAATTCTAAAATTGCAATAGACAAAGCTAGATGAATCCAAGAAGTGATGAAAGTGGATGTAGACAAGGTTTGTGCCAATCCTTAATGCATGCACTTAATATCCAAATTACTAGTGAAGGCGTTGTCATTTTTAATTGGCTTAGAAACTAATTGGAAAGCACCTACAACCCTCTGCATTCACTTTTAATTCTATTTTAATGCTAGTTGCATCTTAGCACACTTTATTGTAGAAAGCGGTTGCAACAATAGCTTGATTCCTATATTGAACATTAAAAAAACATGCATTTCCCAACTAAATTTCACAATGAATACAATTTTGACAATTTTACAACCCCTCCATACATGGTTTTGGGGCTCTCTATATGGGCACTTCAGAGAAGCCAATTGGATTTCAAGCCTCCTACTACAATGCTTGAAGGCCTACAAACTTTAGATGTTTAAAAACACCATTGTTTTAGTTTAAAATTTTGAGTCACTTGGCCACACAGATTGCAAGATTAGAATGTTCTAGTGTTGAAAAAGGATGCTAAAATTTTCCTAGCAACACAATTGGAGGTCAAATTTGATTTTTAATCCCTTAAAGACTAGTCAAGTACTTTTTGGTTGATTTTTACACTTTTTATCTATTATTGTTCATAGAACATCTCATTTAAAGGAAATCTAGTGAACAAAGCACACTACAAAAAATAGGGATATAAATGATTGTAGAAGAATGACTAAATGTCTTATTTAACTAAACAATGAATGATACCTCTATAATTGCACCAATCCAACTAAATTTGCACAATCCAAGTTATTTTGTAGTCATGAATGCGACTAGCGAATGAAGATATGACAAACCACAAGATTCATCTTCATTTTTTCATTCACATTGTTATCAATAAAAATACAAAGGGAAGGAAAAATTCAACATGGATGCTAGAGTCATTGATGAATATGCACTACAAGGGAAATGGACCCTAATCTACAAATTTTTTGACAGAATAGTGTCCAAAATGACAGTCACAACTTGTGAAATTTTGCTTTTTGTCAATACAGTCAATATTGCAATGAGTCTATCAAATTTCTTGTCAATATTCTTGTCAATTTCTCAATCAATTTTGACAAATAAAGTTAATATTTTTCTAGAAATCCAAGAAATTTGTATATACAATTTTTATTTTAGATACAAAATGATGTAACCATCATTTACTAACTTTATAGGAAACTATACCTCATTGCAATTTTTAACCATTCACCATCAACACCTTAACATTATTTATCTTTAAGGGAGAGAAACTCCTTATATGTATGAGGAGGTAGGAGGACGACCAACCCATATGGGATATGTGATTTTTTGAAGTTGTGAGCTCATAGTGAAGTTAAAAATCCGTAATTTTGTAATAAAACTAAGATTTTAAACCTCATTTGAGCATAGTAGAATGTCTTTTTTCAAAAAACTTTGAACTAAGACTAGTTAAAATATGAATTAGAGTTTCAAGTTCAAAAATAAGTTTGACATTTCAAGTTTTCAATCAAAAGTTATAGGCATATTTCAAAGAGGAATTTTCAAAAAATATAATAAGAACAATTTCAAACACCTCTTTGAAATTTTATAACTTTTGATTGGAAACTTGAAATGTCAAAAGAATTTTTGGATGCAACACTTGGGTTTATTTTCTAACTAATTTTAGTTCAATTTTTTTTGAAAAAATATATTCTTCTATGCCTAAATGAGGTTTGAAGTTCTACTTTCAACACAATTCCTATTTGAGCTTAAATTCTCTTGAAAGTTCATTTTTCTTGATTATTGATGAAATGGTCATCTAAAAGTATCCTCAATAAATATTTGAGTTGAAAATTGTGCCATTTTAGTTAATTTTTCAACTGATTCTAGAAATCATTTTGTATATTATTTGATTTGAGTTTTTTTTGGCAATAGAAATCTATAGTCATAATTGGACAAAGCTCAAAATTATAAGTTGAAATTATAATTTATTAAAAATTATATATATAGGGAGTCAAAAAATGACTTGTTTGCATATGATCTATTATGGATACACTAAGTGAACTCCTTGAGGATGCAACTGTACTTTACTATTATGCAACTTAAAAATCACTACAAAGTCTTTCCTAGGGCTGTGCTAAAACATTTTGCTCCTAAGATGGGAAAGCACTATAAGAAAATGGGGGTATAAATGACTTGTCCACAATGATTGCACCAACAACAATGACTGCAAAATAGTCATTTTCTAATCATTTTCTAATCATTGTTGTCGATGTAGTCATTGTCATTGTGGACAAGTCATTTAACTTATACCCCCATTTTCTTGTTGTGAAGACAATATGCTAATATGGACAACAATCATTCTCAAATTACTAGAATGCAACTATATTCATTTGAATTATAATTTTTTAGCACTCATACCCTAATACCTTTCTTAAGCTAATAAATTTTCTTTTAGTCATTCTAATTTTTCTACTCGTTTATCTTTTTCATTTTCTTTTAAAAAAAAATCCAATAGAATATTTTTGTCTTTTTTTTTGGAATGACGCATTGCAAGTAGCCTTTGTCTTTATTAGCATTTAATATTTTCTTACTTAGGATCCATTTTATGATTTGCTTAAACTCCTGGGTGAATGCAAGAAAGACTTGTACTATTTGGCGTCACACTTTGAGTGATAGAGTTGTGATGAGCTATAACTTTTGAACCATTAATTCTTTGAACTTGAAATTTTTATTGAAGATGTATGACTTGATAGTTATCAAAACCCTTATTTTTCAGAAATTTTCAAAAATCATTTTATATTTAAATTCTAATTTCTCTAATTTGTTACACTTTGCTGTTTAGGGGTTTTTAGTACTCGGGAGTACTTCAAATTAATAATTTAGAGCTAATATTTCTAGGATCTATTACTACACTAAGTAGACATGTTTTTACCGAAGGAAATTTTAAAAATCATTATTCTCTTTCCTCTACATGTGTGCTAACAGGCCTCCCTTGCGCGCACATTTTTGAACGATCAAGATAGTTTTTGGATCATTATTTTGGTGGAATACCTTTAACATAAAGTCTTCCCAAATGGAAAATTTTTAGTTTTAAGAAAAATTACTTTCCCTATTTTTTACAAATTAAAATGTGAAACTATAGTGGAAGTTACAATTTTCACGAAAATTCAGCACTTCTCTAATTCTCCTACTTAGAGAATTTTTCTATGCTTTTCCTTCCTATGGTATCTTCTTCTTAAAGGTATATACATCAAACATATTTTTCACTTTAAAAAAAAATTGATTTATTATTTATATAATACTCCCAAAGAAAAAAGTGAGTACTGTACAAAACGCTACGCTTTTGAGCAGGTCTTTCTTGCAATGACCCTCCTATTGATATGCCATTATGCCAATAATGACTTTTGAAAATTTGTGCCATTGTTAATGCACTACTTTTGAACACTTCATGTGCTTCACATTTGAATTATTAGGGGGCCCAATAAACATACAATAAGGTATTTAGATGAATCCAAAGACATTTATTAAGTTTCATTTTTCCTTTGAGCAAACACCACCACCACTACTTTGGTTCTACTACAAAATAACTTCATGTAATTGCTAAATGACTATTCAAAAGTTTTGAACTACTTCACAGCTATTCTACTACTACTTTGGTGCCTTGTGCACTATGATTCATTATGCTATTTGCAAAAATCTTGTACATTCATTGTCACACTTTCTTTGCACCAAGTGAGGAGACTAAAGGATAACTACATATATCTTTGTTTGAGGAAAGTCGAATAAGTGCTTGAGTTTAGTATTCTTCCTATGCCAATCCTTTCCAAACCTTTTAGCAAATTTATTCATAATCTTTGATTAGAGGCTTAAAATCTAAAACAAATTTTTGAAGATGAAAGTGAGATTGATTCACCAACTTTAATTAGTTCAATTTTTTTGAAAAAATTTAGTCTATTATGCCTCAATGAGGTTTAAAATATTACTTGTAATACAATTGTTGTGTTTTACATATTCTACAAGCTTTGTCTTGCCTACTACTATCCCTCCTCTATAAAAGGATTGTCATTTCATCTATTCATATCCACATACTAAGTGAATTTTGAAATGATGTATGGCACATGGTATATGGTGTTTTGTATGTGATACATTATATATGGCATATGGTATATGGGTGATTGAAAGAAACACTTGTCCTTTTTTTTGTCCCCTTGACCTTTAGCTGGTAGTTTTTTGCTCATAACTTTTTCATCTTTTGTTTTTTTGACTTGAAATTTGGAATAAAGGTGAACACAAAAGTTTTTCATGTTTTGTAATTTTTTCAATTCCTTAAAAATTATTTTACTATTTTAAAACTGCTCTTGATTAGATGTCTATTTTGGCCATTTTAGTCCTATTTTTGATCCAAATTTTTTTTTGAGATGAAAATTGGCATGCATGGTCCTCTAGTATAGTTACATAATCCCTAAGAATACTTTTTGAAAATATTAAACTGTCCAACTTCCACATGACATTGTGCTCAAAGTGCACTATTAAAGTACACTTGTACAGAACACAAAATATTTTTTTTGAAGATGAAATTTATTGGAAAAGAATAATCTTTAAGTAAGGAAAATTTATTTATTTTGATTTTTTTTACTATTTTTTAAAAATCAAAGAAAAAAGTGTCTATTTTCATTATATTTTCCACTATCCTTTTTTTGTGCATAACTTTTAAAGACATAAATTTTCTTAGGTCTGAATTTTAAAAGACATAATATTCTCATTTCTCTTCAAATTATCCATATTTTATTTTATTTAAAAAAAATTATTCCAAAAGTCACAAGACTCATGGAAATAGGCCATTTTGAGACAAAACCGGTAAGTGTTTCTTGCAACGACCCCTATTGTGTATTGTATAATGTGCATAGCGTATTGTGTATGGTGTATAGTGTATCATTTTAGAATTTTGAATATATTCATATGTGACTATAGAATGACTACTTCTTGTACAATTGTCAATACAATCGTTTTTGCACATATTGCTACAAGTTGAAAATGACAAGAAAATGACTTTCGACATCTTCAGAGAGTAACTTGAATTTTAAATTTAGGTCACTTAAAAAATGACTATGGAATGATTTACCACATGGCACTCCATATCAATAGCAAAAAAACTCCATTACAACTTCAAAATGACTACATAATGACTTCACAATGATTTATACATGACTTTGATATGGATGTCCATGTCAACAACACTTGAACTATATCATGACTACAGAATGACTCCATAATTTATTGACATACAAGTCTACATCAACAATATATATCCAAAGTCTATCATGACTACATGATGACTACATAATTGGTTGACACAAACATCCACAATCCCACATTAACAAAAATTCGTTTGAAAATGGGTAGCTACCCTTCCTTTCTTGAAAATTTGCTTGTCTTCCTCATTCATTTTTCATCCAAGGTTGAAAAGGATGGTGATAATAGAATTGCAATCATTCAAAGAATGACTTGTCTACAATAACTACATGGCCTAAAGTCATTTACTAGGCATTTCAGTCTAAAACGACTCATTTGCAATCATTTTTTGTAGTCATTTATACCCTTGTTTTTTGTAGTGGCAATTAGAGTGTCTTTGTACGCTCCTAACAAAACCAATTTCAAGAATATGCGTGAAAAAATGCATTAGCTATGCTTATCCAGATTTGAATTACACGGCCCTTCACATGTGAAATATTGCAAAAAAATATATAATGAATGTAAAAGATGACTACTTATATATGTGAAAAAACTAGTTGAAAGGTTTAGGATTGATTTTTGGAGCATTTATTGAAATTTATGCCCAATTGTGGCAAATCATATTTAGCACCAGTGTGAGAGGCTATTGCAACACATCAATCTTTGAAAATTAATTACAAGGATGTGAACCGTTGGATTGCTTTCATTTTTTGTTTGGTTCAAGTATTTGCCCTATAGAACCAATTCATACAATTTGATTTACAATTACATCCAAAGAGTGGTTACAAAATGGGACTTTTCAAGAATCTTATATGAAAATTGTACCCACCTTCCAAATCAACCACGATCCTAAAAGGGTTAAACTAGGTGTTCAAATGAAAAAACTTCAAAATACAGAGTGCTTTGGAACAAGCATGTAGACACATTGGTGAAAAAAAATATTATTCAATTAATTCATTGTATCTGCAAAGTGGCTATAGAATGTCAAAAAGTAACAAAAAAAATTGCAAAATATACATCTATGACTAAACCTCCTTCTACATAAATGCTTCTTAGTCCTTTATAACTTCTTGGATTAATATGAAATTCAATGACAGGTGATTGCACAAAACACTTGTACTATTTGTTGCGTTTTACAATAATACTCCTAACTTTTTCTAGAGTACTATTAAATTAAAAAAATTAAAATTTTTTTTTTGTAAGAATATGACTTATTTATACACCTTTAAGATGAAGGTACCCACAAAAGGAATTGTATAGAAAAATTCTCTAAGTAGGAGAACTTGAAAAGTGCCAAACCTCAAGAAAATACATACCTTCATGTTTTAATTAGGGAAAAATAGTATAAATAAATAAATATAGAAAATAAAAAGTGATCATTTGCAACAACTTTATGGATATAGTCATTCACTAAAAAAACTAATAAAATAATATTTTATATGTTTTAAAATACAAGCAGAAAGAAGCTTACTTTGTAGACTTCCTTACCACATAAAATTAACTATTTTCAAAAATCCTTCTTTAGAGAGCTAGAAGTCTACTAGAAGACCATCTCATCCAAATTTCATTTTAAAATCATTAAAAAAAGGTACTCCTTAGGGTGATTGCAAGAATGACTTGTCCTATTTGTTGTCCCCTAGGCCTTGGACAAGTGGTCCTTTGCTCATAACTTTTGCATTGTAATTCCGTTTTCCTTTAAATTTAGAATGGTAGTACACACTAAAGTTCTTGACATTCAAATTTTTTTTGAAATTTTTAAGAATTACTTTACTATTTTTAAACTGACCCCAATTGGAGGTCTACCTTGGCCATTTTGAGGGGTTTTAATACTATTTCCAACCCTAAATTGCAAATTTGAATGTGAAAATTGGGTTACAAGGACTTCTACTCACTATAAGAAAACAACAAATTCTGGGACGTAAAAAAAAGCGCAATTTCATGTCAAACACGATGTCACCTAAAATCCGTCAAAATGAACAAGCAAAAAACATAGTGGAAAAAACGGAAAACACATTCTTTTTTTTTGGACATCCTTCAAGACAGGTTAATTTGAGGGACCCAAATAGTGCCATTTGGTAGTGTAGGAAGGTCCACATCAGCAACTTTTGGGTGGCCAGTGCCACCTATGATTTTTTTTCATCCATTGCCTCATCCATGTTTTTTGTGACGTGGACCCCCGAATTATGCTAACATGGGCTTCTAAATTATGCTGACGTGGACTCCAAATTATGCTAATGTGGCATGCTTTGTTAGCACACTTTTGGGTCACTTGAAAATTGTAATGGTGTTTTTTAAGACGTCAAATTAAACGTCAGTTAGTACACTATATCTACAATTCCAAGTTAGAAAATAAATAATATTAAAATAAAACAATAAAACAAAACAAAACAAAAAATTATTAAATTAAAAAAATTAAAAAACTTATCACTTACCTTTTTGAGAATTTTTGATGGTCAAATGAAAAGATTACTTCATTTAAAGTTAATGAAAATGAAGGAGGGAAAGAGTATACTTATGTCCTTTCTCAGCCTTAGGTGAGACAAAAGATATGGGATTTGAGAAAATTGCAACTTGACAATTGAATATGTTGATGTCATTTGAGACATGTCACGTCATTTCAAACATCAAGATGTTTTCTTAAACATCTCAACATTATTTTTGCATATCCCATATGGATTGTCTCTCCTCCCACCACTGGATTAGTATAAAGACCACTTGTTTTCATCCATATTATGCATCCAAATCATCCATCTATTCCCTTTTTTTTGCAAAACATGCCACGTGGTTGCCCTTTCTCTAAATTTTTTACTTGTGGTCAATTTTTTACTACAGACCATAAATTTTTTAATTAATTTTTAAAAATTAGAATGAACTCTTTGCTGACGTGGCCATCTATGTTTTTTTGGATGTTTGAAAAAATCTTACCATGTTCTATGTGACGTCCAAAAAAAAATCCTTGTCTCAATGAACATATCCACGTTACACAAAAAACATGCAATGTTTCTAGTGATATCTAATAAAATCCTGCGAGAACTATCGCGTTTTTTAAAAACATGACGCATTTTTAAAAACATGACGTGTTTTTGTTTTGATGACATAGAAAACGTGAGTTTCTTATAGTGGCTATAGTTACACAAGCTTGTGAAGAGACTTTCTAAAAACAATAAAGTATTCACCTTTCCATATACTTAAAGTGCACTACCAAGGTACACTTGTAGAGAACACAAAATTTTTTCTTTGAAGATGAAAATTGGTGAAAAGAAGCACCTTCAAGTGAGAAAAATAATTTTTTTTTTGAATTTTGAATTTTTACTATTTCTAAAAATCAAATTCCAAACTATCTATTTTCTTTTATTTTTCATCATTCACTAGAAGAAAAACACTGAAAACGCTGTTAATTTCAACGCACTACGTCAAGTAGATTGTGTTGAGACGGCGTTGCTGAAAATGCAGGAAAACCCTGAAAACGCAGAAAAAATGCAGAAAAATACAGAAAACGCGTTTTTTTTGTGTTTTTTCCGCGTTTTCAGCAATGCGGCCTCAACACAATCTACCTGACGTGCTGCGCTGAAAATAACAGGGATTTCTTCTAGTGATTCTTTGAGAGTCATAGCATAACTTTTAGAGATAAATTTTTCTAAGCTAGAATTTTCATCCATGTACTACTTAGAATGCTCTATAGAGTATGTATATTTTATTTCATTAAAAAAAATTTATTCCAATAGTCACAATATTATAGTACTTGAGCCATTTTGAAACAAACCGTTAAGTCATTCTTGCAATCACCCCTTAGAACTAAAAACCTCCAATTTGTCATTTGTGACATTCAGTCACTAATACTATTTTAGGGTGAATGCAAGAAAGACTTGTACTATTTGGCGTCACACTTTGAGTGACGGAGTTGTCATGAGCTATAACTTTTGAACCATTAACTCTTTGAACTTGAAATTTTTATTGAAGATGTCTGACTTGATAGTTATCAAAACCCTTATTTTTCAGAAATTTTCAAAAATCATTTTATATTTAAATTCTAATTTCTCTAATTTGTCACACTTTGCGGTTTAGGGGTTTTTAGTACTGGGGAGTACTTTAAATTAATAATTTAGAGCTGAGATTTCTAGGGTCTATTTCTACACTAAGTAGGCATGTTTCCACCAAAGGAAATTTAAAAAATCATTATTCTCTTTCCTCTACATGTGTGCTAACAGGCCTCCCTTGCGCGCACATTTTTGAACAATCAAGATAGTTTTTGGATCATTATTTTGGTGGAATACCTTTACCATAAAGTCTTCCCAAATGGCCAATTTTTAGTTTTAAGAAAAATTACTTTCCCTATTTTTTACAAATTAAAATGTGAAACTATAGTGAAAGTTACAATTTTCACGAAATTCAACACTTTTCTAGTTCTCCTACTTAGAGAATTTTTCTATGCTTTTCCTTCCTAGGGTATCTTCTTCTTAAAGGTATATACATCGAACATATTTTTCACTTTAAAAAAAAATTGATTTACTATTTATATAGTACTCCCAAAGAAAAAAGTGAGTACTGTGCAAAATGCTACACTTTGCCGCAGGTCTTTCTTGCAATGACCCTTTAATATTAAACTATTTTTGAAAATTATGAAAAAATTGCATAACTAAAGGTGTATGATAGTCATGAGTACCTTCTCTAAAAATCTTAAGTCATTTGGAGCAAAAATGAAAAATTTATGATTCAAAAACAGATCAGCATGAGATATGTGACGGAAAATAGTACAAGTGTTTTGTGCAATCCATTAGATGAAATCTGAGGGCATTAGGAGACCGTTTCGGGTCTGTTCCCAAAACGGCTCCCAATGCCGCAGATCCTCGTCAGGCCGATTTTTATGGAAAATAAATAAATAAATAAATAAATAAATTTTGGGGGTCCTGAAATATGAAAATAAGTCCAAAAAAAATATTTTTTTTTTTGAAAAAAAAAAATATATATTACGTGGCAGTGTCCCGACCACGTAGGATTCGGGTTCACAGGGCAGAAACTGCGTTCCCGCAGTCCGGGAACCCGCAGTCTCCTAATGCCCTCAAATTTCTTCTAATGACCCTTACACAAACTAGACTACTAAGTGTAGTTTTTTCAAATTTTTGTTTTATTATTGAAAATGGACACAATGTGAAGAAGAAACAAGCCAGTGAAGTCAATTGTAATCCAAAAATGTCTATATTTTGAACTTTAAATTGCTCCCAAACATTCAAATCAACATGGATTGATGTAAAAATTTTACCAAAATAACTAGATTTAAGGGTATTGTACCTATCCCAACAAATTTTGTTCAAAACAAACATTGGATGCATAGACATTAGAGAAAATATGGACTCTCCAGAGGGCCGCCAAGGTTTGACAAACCAGTCTATATACACAGCCCTATGGAGCTACAGAAAGGGTAGAATCTCTGACAGAGGTGCGTGACAGAGGTGCGTCAGCTTGTGTGAATATCTTGGGTATGTATGAGTTTCTTGCCTTTTTTAATTCTTGATCTATCAGTGAAGGGTAACTATCGCACGCTCCTCCATTTAACTAATGGTTCTTTGCGATTCAATGCACTGACAATTGCAAAACTAACATGAACAACAATAGGGGAAACAAATTTGTGAAGGGGAAATAAATGTTATCCGAAGGGTCCCTAGCACTTCTTAGCGGCCCTCCAGAGAGTCCATATTTTCTCTAATGATACAAGTCCTGAGGTTGCAGCCATCAAAATGCACTTTTGTGAACTCAACTTGACCCTGTGAACTTTGAATGACTTCCAAACAATCAGTACATGTGTAATTTCTCTGAAAATTTTACCACACAAACTAGAAGAGAGAGTGCATATTCCCCAACAGTTTTCATTAAATTTGGACGGTGGATGCAAAAGATACAGCACTTCCAGACTTTGTTAATTAGGATACTTTTGGTCCTTTGGGGCACTTCCGAGTTAAGTGTGACACCCGCCAATTCCTTTGTCATTTTTGCTACACCGCAGTCCTTATTAGGTCTGTCCCATGACACTTTGTCACACTAAGATCTTTATGATCTCCAATATGTGACAAACACCAGATTTTATTCTCCAAAAGAATGTTAAACTGGAGAATACACGCACCAAAATAGGAGGATGTAAATCATGAAGCAGCACAAAGTTTGTTCCCCAATCCTGACAAGGAATTCGGTCCGGCATTCATAGATGAGAGAGTAATGGAGTAGAGGCCGGTGGCGAATTGAATCATAATCATGTACTTCAATTCAATTGTTTGTGAGGTTTGTATAACACAGACTGTCTGTGGCTACAACCTGTCATGGATGATGAGCCGTCTGCAGGTCTGCACCCGATCGCTTCAAGTGTAGTCTGTTGAGGATTTGATTCGATCAGTTCACATCAAGTAAACGGTCGTGATGCTCAAGGAAAACCTGGAACTGTATCATCTTACGTCGTGGTCGCTCGCTCATCAACACAGTACTGGTTAATATTTGCCGAGTTATTGATAGGTGGTCATGTTTTTTATTCCTTCGATGACATTTGCTAATTAATCATATTCGGTCGCTAAATCAAGTTCACAGGTGTCGAGTCTTCAAAGGAGACGTGTATATTTGTCAAGTGCTTTCTGTGAAAGCACTCACTTGTTCAAAAGTATTGCAGAATAATTGTGTTTGCAATCATGAGGAAAAGTGGCATGGGGAAGGTCGGTCCCACTGCTGAGTTTGATATATACATCATTCGGCCAATGCAATTCAATTGCTAGCCTTGCTTCTTGAACATTTTCTGTAGTAAGTTCAGAGTTACAATTCCTAGATTTAATTTTTGAGGCTTGGTATGGGGTGCATGCAAGAAACACTTGTACTATTTGTTGCGTTTCGTCACACCCCTAGTTTTTTATTTTAATTTTAGCCATAACTTTTGTGTTTTAGCTCCAAATGACTCAAAATTTATAGGAAAGATACTCTTAGCTATTATGTATCTATAATGAATTTTGGAGATTTTTCAAAAATATTTTATTATTTTTAAACAGCCCCAAAAATTTCTCATAGTACTCAATTTAGGGGGTTTTAGCACCATTTATCTCCAAAAAAACGAATTTTGACCTAAAATTTAGAGAGCATGGTCTCTTAGTAGACTTATAGCTACTTTCCAAAGTAATTCTAAAAATACTTATTTTTAAGTGTTGTAGAAGTTTACAAAGAGAGCTTCATTATGCATTTTTTTTCAAAGGTATAAAACATTATTTTGGTGAGTTTTTGGTCAAATCTCATCACCAAAATTTTTTTTCAAGTTTTTTTTTTAATTTATTTTTTTAAAAATAATCCTATTTTTGACAAATTAAAATGTAACAAGTTGTATTTTCTTCACTAGAACTTTTGGACATAGAATTCTCATAGAATTCCGATGAAGAAAATACAACTTGTGACATTTTAATTTGTCAAAAATAGAATTATTATTTTTTACATACATTAAAATAAAAAACTTGAGAAAAAAATTTGGTGATGAGATTTGACCAAAAAACTCACCAAAATAATGTTAAAAACCTTTGGAAAAAATTACAAAATGAAGCTCTCTTTGTGGACTTCTACAACACTTAAAAATAAGTATTTTTAGAATTACTTTGTAAAGTAGCTATAAGTCTACTAAGAGACCATGCTCTTCAAATTTTAGGTCAAAATTCGTTTTTTTGGAGATAAATGGTGCTAAAACCCCCTAAATTGAGTACTATGAGAAATTTTTGGGGCTATTTAAAAATAATAAAATATTTTTGAAAAGTCTCCAAAATTCATTATAGATACATAATAGCTAAGAGTATCTTTCCTATAAATTTTGAGTCATTTGGAGCTAAAACACAAAAGTTATGGCTAAAATTAAAATAAAAAACTAGGGGTGTGACAAAAGGCTTTAAGTGTTTCTTGCATTCACCCTATGCTATTGCTGAACCTAGCTTACTGTTTCTCTCGTCATCTCATCATGTGGTTATGTAATTGACTGCTTGCGATTTGGTTGCTTGTGCGCAGTTTGAAGCTTCGAATCACATTAAAAATTAACAATCGTAGTCCAAATCATTCTGGGAAGCATTCAAAAAACTGCTAACTTTAAGAATGTGTAAATTGGAATTGTTCGATTTATCATCCTTGACACTTAATTTTAGTTGTAAGTTAAGCTTCCGTCGGTTTGCGGGACTGATTTGTAATAAATTTATTCTTAAATAGTTATTAGTTTGAATTCTCTAACTTCGCTAATTTTGCTCTTCTTCCTAAGTATAAACACGTGCAGCTTCTCCTGTATCGTACAGTACGGCCTCATCCAAGCATATGCCATGTATTGGTAAGTTTTACCTCACAATTGCGTCTCTTTCACTATCAAATCTCCACATTTACTCTTCTTCAATCCTTGCTGCTGGTGGGTAATTCTCTTAAAAAACTGGGCCTTTGTGTCTCTCTGCTCTGCCAATACTTGTTTATGTTTTCGATCATTTCATATGGTTAAGTTTTTCCCCTATCCTCCTGTATGCTCAATGTGATGATTGCATTCTTGGTTTTCTAATGACAAAATTTGAAGTTAGTTGTATTCGATAATGAGAGGTGGATTTTGATTTTCTTTGTCAATTTTGTTTTAAGTTCTAGAGATCGAGTGGCTAAAACAAGCACAAGTTTATGTTTCATAGTGTCAAAGAGTTGTACTAGAGTGTCCGAATAAGTTGGATTATGGGTAATTGCAAGAAACACTTGTACTATTTTTCATCATACGTCACATGTTGATCTGTTTTTTGGCCATAATTTTTGCATTTTGGCTCTAAATGACTCAAGATTTATAGAGAAGGTATTCATGACTATCATACACTTTATCTAATTTTTTCATAATTTAAAAAATAGTGCACTAAATAAAAAATAGACCCCCATTGAATGTCACAATTGTCAATTTGGAGGTTTTTACTTTTTAGTACTATTTATTATCCAAAAAAAATAATTTTGAGGTGAAATTTGGATGAGGTGGTCTTCTAGTAGACTTGTAGCTAATGGCTGAAGGAATTTTTAAAATAAGATAATTTTGTGTGGTGTGAAAGTCTAGAAAGTGAACTTCTTTCTGCTTGTATTTTGAAACATATAAAATGTTTTTTTGGTGGGTTTCTTTTATGAATGACCATCTCTATAGAGTTTTTACAAATGCCTAGTTTTTGTTTTTTGTATTCACTTAATTTTACTATTTTTAATTAGTTTAAACATCAAAATACCTATTTTCTTGAGGTTTGGCACTTTTCAAGTTTTCCTACTTAGAGAATTTTTCTATGCAATTCCTTCTCTAGGTACCTTTATCTTAATGGTGTATACCAAGGCTTTTTTTTTGGACCAATGTCCCCCCTGCTAGCTTCACTGCAGAGGCCAGATTTGGGAGGGACGAACCAGCAAAGGTCAGAATTTTGACAAACTGGCAAAATTTTGCCAGAAAAAAAAAAGCCTTGGTATATACGTAAGTCATATTTTCTTAAAAATTCAAAAATTAATTTTCTAATTTTAAAGTATTCTAGAAAAAATCACAAGTCTTATTCCAAAACACAACAAATAGTACAAGTGTTTCTTGCCCTTATATGAGTCAAAGGTGAGTTTCAATTTTCTTGTCAATTTTTTATAATTGTCATCATTTTGATAAATCCAATTTTTTTTTAATTGTACTGTATTCCCACGAGGGTTGCATCATGCCCTTTTTTTTTGCTTTTTGAGAAAGTGCCAACATGGTGATCATTTAAAATTTGGTGAAGCATTGTATTTCTACATTCATCCAACTTTTGCACTAAAAAATACTTTATAGTTATATTCATACACTTTATCATCTAAATTTGGCAATTTCATCCACGGTTTTCATAAAAATGGTAAATTTCTGGTGAAAAAAGGTTACTTTTTTCGATACTTTTCTAGCGAAAAAAAGATTTTTTTTGAAATGGTGCTTTCTGGCACCATATCGCCCAAAAAAAAGGGCTGGTTGCATGGGAAGGACAAGCATACAGTAAGTTTATGTTTCAATATGCTGAAAAGTTGTGTCAAAGTTTCGGAATTTAATGTGAGCCACTCTTCCTGGGGCCAGCTCTTGAGCAGATCCACAAAATCCGCTCACTACTGTAGTAAGGTAGAAAGATCTTCTACGTCAACAGATTTACTGCGTTCATAGTTCCTGAGCACCAACGCTTGAAATTAGGCATCCCAGATTAAGGCCCAACCTTCAAGCAATTAAGCAGAAGTCACGTGCACCAGCATCCCACTCTGATCCTTCAGTCCTTCCTCGATCAGTTCCTCTGCATGCGTTGGCCACCGTATGTCTTGCTGCTGTAATAGGACAGTGCTTGTGATCGAGGAGGACGTCCCGACGTGCAAGCAGCGAGATCCAGCTCCTCTCGCGTACGTTGCTGTAGCTCACACACACTCCGACGGCTCTCTTTCCCCGCACACGCTCACACTCACACTCCCCAGGAAAGACGACGGAGCGTCTAACTTCTCAGTCTCTCTTCATTCCAAATCTCGACAGTCGCTCTTTTAATTAGATGATCCGATCCTTGGTACATTACGCAGGAATGCGGGTTGCAATGGGACGTGCTTGGTGATCAGGTATGTGTAAGCAGAAACTTTGGAAGGCGGTGTCAACTTGACATGCATTCAGGAGTTGGTAGGTTGTGCGCTCCTTAGAGGTGAGGATCGATTGTGCTAAGAATTACAAGCCCACAAGAATGTCTGCAATCCGTGTTGTTGCTAGCTAGTGCGGTTCAAGCCAGGAGTGAAGATTTCTTGAGTTTAAGGTTTCATCTTGTTCCCACGGGCACCTCAACTTCACGAAATTGATGCATTCAGAAACGGACTCTCAGTTAAGGCCTGGAGCGGTTCGGGAATCGCTCTGAAATATCAGATCAATATCTAACTTCTATAGATTTAGAGCTTTTGAGGTTCAGTTGGTAAACCTTGCACGGAATTTTGAGCAACTTGATCGGCATGTTTGGGAGCACCAAAATTCACCAAAATCACGAATAGGAGATGGATTCCTTTGAGCTTGAACCAGATAAGGTAGGAGGTCCTAAAATGGAACAGGCTCTGGAGGTACATTTGGCACTGGCCAATGTACAAGTAGCCTACATTTGAGGAGGTGTTGATTTTAGAGCAAAACATTATAATCTTTTACTTCATAAGTGATATTGTTGTGTTTTCTTTTTCTATGCCATTGCTAAAATGTCTGGTTTGAATTTGTATAATTATTATTTTAAAAAATTAATACAACTTATCAAAATGTTGGCATTTTTTCAATTTAGAGCAAATTTCAAGAAGTTCAAAACAGGCCTCCTATGGAATGAACTTCAAAAATTTGTAATTAATTCCACAAAGGTCTAAAAAATATGAAACATACAATATAGGTTAGATGTCAGTTCCATTTTTCTTTCAATAAAACTTTATTGAAAAATACTTCAAGGATTTTTAGCTTCCCAAAATGCAAATCAGCTGTTAAGTGTCCATTTTACGATATCCGACCTTAATACGGTTAGGTTTTCTATTTGGTTATTTAATTTGGTGTGTTAGGCCTTGTGACAGTAATTTTGTGGAGACATCTGGAGAAGCGGCAACCTCAAGGCACCATTGCTGGAGGAACGGGTGAACACTTTTTTCCTCACCTCTCTGTCCAACAAACAAAGCACATCCATTCCATCCGCTTAGAATTTTTCTCGCCCACCCAAATTTTAAACATTTTGTATTTGTTTGATAGATCTTAAATAGTCAATAATAAAGGTTATTCTTCCATATTTACCTACAAAGTGCATTGTGCCTATTGTAGTTATTGTAGCAATGCTGTTAGCAATGCATTAGTACAAACTTATATTAACCCCTAACTATCCACTCGATCATATATGGTCAATCTGAAATTACAGCCCTATTTTTGTGTAGGCAGTTAGATTCCTTTGACTGTTTAAATTTTTTTTGGGGTAGTTTCAAGGGTTAACTATTGAAAACTTTCAATTATCATTAAAAAAAAAAAGTATATGTTTGATTATAGAGAGGTCTTCGAAGGCATCTATATACTATAAGTAGAGTGTAAAGCTTGCAAATTTTATTTCATTTCCTGGCTTTTTGCAAAGCTTGACAATTTCACTCGATTACTGATCTAAGGAATTTTTCTTATCCATTTGCTTTGAAAATGGTCCCACTGAAAAGTTTAAAGTCTTTTCACGATTTTCACTATTGAAAGTTTCAACATGCAAGTGTTGATTTGAAGCTATTTGCAATTTCTATTTATAAAAAAAATTGCATTTCATCAATTGCAAGGTGGATTTTCTAATGAGTTTGATGTTTTTAATGTAAAATTAAAGTTTTTGGAAGTGTATTTTAGTATGCTAGCACACTTTATGGTGAATTTCGTTAAAATGGCGGTATTCCATTAGTTTGACATTTTTGACAGTTTAGACCGCGCAGTCTGAAATCTAAAATGCTCATAGATTTTTGAAATCTACATTTGTTGTAGATGTATGAAATCTACACTTGTTCAAGATGTTTTAAACCACACGGTCCGAAATCTAAACCAGTTATAGATTTTGAAAATATACATATGTCCTAGATGTTTAAAATCTATACCACTCCTAGATATCAAATTTCAGTTCAGACTGCGCGGTCTGAAAAATGGCATAAGGAATACCGCCATTTTAACGAAATTCACCATCTTTGTAGTCGTTCATGTTACTTCCAATCCCAAAAAACTTTTAAATGCAAATTTCTAAGACATTGTCGGCAAAGACAATATACTAAAAATAGAATATGTACATTTTTCTTGGTATAATCTCACAACTCCTAAGAATTTTGTATTCAAAATTGGTGTGCATACTAATAAACAAGCTCTATAAACATCTATATGGTTAAATTTGGAAAAAAATATAGTTTGCTTCATTGGTAATAACTACAAGTTGAAGCTCTTTTTTCATAGTCAAAATACACTTGGAAAGGCTTGGGCATTTAGGGGTTAAACTCCTTTGCTACCTATGCTTTAGATGCTACAATATTATTGTAATATATAAAAAGGTGATGGATAAGTGATGAAAGGGCTATAGATAGGTTTCAAGCATTGCTATACTTTGAAGACATGAATCAATGCAATGTCCAAATAGAATAGAGAGTGAAGTTTTTCACTATGGGCTTATTATTTCCAAATTGGCTAGTAATTACCTATTGTTAGTTCTACTATACTATATCCTTTCTAGCATTGCTAGACATGTGTGAATATGCAATTTCTAATGGGAGGTTGTAGCCTACTAAAAATGACAAAGACAGTTCTTTTTCCATTCAAAGATGAGTGCATATAGACAATTGCCCAAGTCATGCTTACACCACTTCATCAAAGACCAAATGAGTGTATAAATAGATGAGTTGTTGATGGTAAAGGGGTGAGTACACACAACAAGATAAGTCCCTAAAGGTTTTGTATCTTCCACTACAATCACAAAGATCTTACCTTTAGTTTTGTCAATCTAACAGGATGTCTGAGATTAATGAAGAAGAGGCTATTAAAGAGGAGAAGCAATGGGTTGCTGCTCTAATTTCACGAGACTGTAAGCGTCTAATGGTGCTTATGCGTCAACATCCTCATCTATGGCTGAAAAGAGCTCCAGAAGATCGCACTGTATTGCATGTGGCTGTTATACAAGGCTGTTTAGAATTAGTGAAGCTAGTACTCCATGGCCCCCTTGAGGCATATGACAATCGAAAAGAATTTCAAGAGAATTTGAGGGAGCTTTTTCATGCAAAAGATGGTAAGTGCAGGGCAGATGCGTTTGAGCTCTCATCCATTGTGGGGAACCAGGAGGTTATAAAAGTCTTAAACTCTGCATGCCAACTAGGATTCATGAATGGATTATCACGTTACACTAGCGGGAAATCAACTTACATAGACCCTTCGAAAGAGTTTATTGACTCATTGAAACAACTGCCAAGCTATGAAGCAGTAGACTCTTTGAAAGAATCTACTGAGTTATTGAAAGTGCTGCCAAGCTACGAATGGGTAGACTTTCCAAAAGAGTTTATTGACTTATTGAAAGCATTGCCAAGCTACAAATCGTTGCAGAAGGAGATGAAAAAGGATGTGGACTACAACTTTGAGGGGCAACGGAAGGGGTTGATCTTCAACTTTGCTTGCAAAAAAGCTCACACCAATATAGTTTTTTTAAGGAACATGGCTTCGAAGGCTAGAGAGAAACCAGGTCTATTGCAAAAGCTATTCACCCAAATGGATGCGCAAGGAAGAACCCCTTTGCATGTGGCAATTGATCATTGCAGAGGTGTTGAGGTCACGTTGGGCATACCAGAGCTCTTGCAGATGATGCCTGATGAAAGTGTAAATGGGCGTGACGGTGCTGGAAGAACTCCGTTGTTGCGTGCTACTGCAAATGGAATGAGCCTAGAAGCAAGCATGGTAGTGAGAGTGCTTGCAGATGATAAGCGAACTGATTTGAATGCGGAATGGCCAGGAGGATCAGGAGCCACTGCACTTCATTTGGCTGTGCTGCACGGCCATGGGCCTTCGGCTAAACATGTGTTACAAGCTAACAGAGACAATCCCAAGGAACGTGCAGACGTGGAGAAACAAATGAGTAGGCGCATCAAGGTGTCCATGCTTCCACACTATTTGAAGTGGACTCCTCTAGAGCTTGCTGCTGTCATGGGGCGCCATTCTGTGTTGGTGAATATCTTATCTGGAGTAGACAATAAGGTATGCCATATATCAAATGGTTCACAATTCTAATGCACAGACATTGTCACTAGTAGGACAATCGTTGCAGATTTTGCAGCAGGGTCATTACAAGAAACACTTGTACTATTTTCACTTGCATGTTGGGTGTTGATTAATTTTTTGGCCATTACCTTTGCATTTTGGTTCCAAATGATTCAAATTCATAGATAAGGTACCTATGATTATTATATACCTTGTCTAATATTTTAAAATTTCAAAAAAAAAGTTTGCTCTTTAACAATAGCCCCCAATATTATATCACTTTAGCTATTTTTATTTATTTTTTAACAAAGTAAAATCCAAAGAAACAAATTTGAAGTTGAAATTTGGATGAGATAGAAAATGACCATCTCCATAAAGTTCTTGCAAATGAGATTTTAATTTTTTATTTTATTTTAATTTTTTTTCTATTTTTTATTAATTAAACATTGAAGCATCTATTTTCTTGAGATTTGATACTTTTCTACTTCTCCTATCTAGAGATTTTTTTACAAATTTTGTTCGGTAGTTACCTTCATCTTAAAGGGGCACACATTGGCCATGTTTAAAAAAACTTTGTTTTTAAATTTCCTAATTTTAAAGTACTCTAGAAAAACTTGTGAGTACTCTAACAAAAGGCAACAAATAGTACAAGTGTTTCTTGCAATCACCCAACAACACCCTATTCTATCTTAAAAAAAGATCATGTTTTCTTTAAGTTTTGCCAAAACCAGATTAAGAACTCAATGATTCTTCCAAAATTTCAATAAAAATCTGTAATGATCAGAACTTGATGATTCATCTAGATGAACTTGATGATTCGTCTGGATAAAAACATGGTAGTAGGTTGTGACATGTAGTGACATTGTGTACTCACTATAATTATAGATTTGTGTTAAAATGATTTGTTTCAGAGCACCAAAATTATAACATTCATGCCCCTTTTGCTACGATGGTTAGTCCCTCCAAATGTCCAAACTTGGTGTAGATCTAAGGTTTTAGTTGGATGGTTAACCCCTAAAAACCCATTGTCCCTTCGAGGAACAATTTGGAGTTTGGGACTTCGGGTAGGTTTCAATGACCTCAATTTTTAGTGAAACTTTTTGAAACTTTCTCACAAGATAGAAAAATTGATTAGCTTTGTGGAAATATAATTTTTATTTCAATTGGTGCCTAATAGCAAAAGTTATTCCACAAAAAGCCCAAATTTTAACTTGGTGGGCAGAAAAATAAATCCACAAAAACTTGAAATTTAAAACTTAAAAAAAATCTTATAGATTATATTTTTGTCTATGTGTGAAGCTTTGATTCATTCCATTTGGATTAGTAATGTGAAAGTTATGAACAATCTTGTTTTTTGGGTAGTTTCAACATCTTCTTGAAAAATTAACCTATAGGATCCATTTCTGAATGCAATTTTCACATTTTTTCAAAAATACTATTTGACAAGGTTAAATTTTCTTGTCAGAAAAATCTTACCGTTGGGATTATTGTGTTTCGATTCCATCTTAGAGCTATTAAAGATTTAATTTTCTTTCAATCTTGGACCTACATCTATTTAATAATTTTTTAAAGAATGAAAATCAAGCATTTTTTTTGAATTTTTTCTCCTAGATTTTCAACTCAATTCTTAAAGACACAAAATTTTTAATTCAAAGTCTATAGTGCAAGAAAATTCAACAAATGACAATCAAAGTCATCTGAAATTGCAGGACAATGTTTAAAAAAACTATGTTTTCTAACTTTGAATGCTCATATCCTCCAATCTATATAGTCAAACTTCATGAAATTTTTACCACATGATCTCAAATAAACAAAGTAGAAGATCTTATGGTTTGCTTTTATAAAAACACTTTTTTTAAAACTTTTGGATGAAGCAACAAAATGGCAATTTTGAGTGGTTTTTGCCAGAAAAATGGCCTTGGGCCTTCAAGGGTTAAATTACACCAATTTTATTGACATCTGCTAATAGTTAACAAATATAAGGTCAAGCATAGATGGACTTTTATGGATTTTAATTCTAGATATATGCCAAGAACCTACAACATCGTCGATAATTGGTCAAATGGTATGTTTTACAACAACGCAATTGTAATAGCTGTGACAATCATGACAATTAGGTGCATAAAGCTCTAAAACTAGGAGTTTCATATATAGATATGAGAGTCTAATAAAATGGACGATTGAATAGTGCCATGTTTTTTAAATTTTGCCACTTTAACATATACAACAATCATCATCAAGTCTATAATAGCCTCACCATAACAGAGAGACTATTTTATTGACCTCTTAGTATTATATTACCATTTGAAGATGATATTCTAGCAATCAACAAATTATTCTACGATTATTATGTGTGTGTAACTTTTATGCATGTGTTCTTGAAAGGGAAGATGGTCGAGTCTTTCTTCCTAACGCTGTTCATTGTAATGAAAACAGCATCGCAAACCAATTCGTGACGAACGATGTTTGCATTTAGCAGCTGCAGCTGGGGATCCTCGAAGCATGCAAGTCCTACTTTTGAATCAATCGAACGATTTACAACACTTCGAGACCAATTACTACTTTAGAGGCTATTCATGTCTCCATTTTGCAGTGTTTGCATCTCTACCCCGTCAACGTTCCCCTATTGGCAAGCCTTTTAGTGTGAAAGCTATTGATGAAGCATTTGATCGCTTCCTCGCTTTTTCAGATTTCGCAAGTATACACTGGTTGCAGCAAGAATTGACAAGGGCAGCACGTAAAGGCCCTCAAAAACTCGGAACACTTGTTCCTGAGTTAGGGGTCAAGAAATCGTGCACCATTTTGCTATTACGAGCAGGTGCTGACATTTGGCCTAGTCGCAGAAGCTTTCTAGAGCAGGTCTGTCTCTACATTGCAAAAAACTCTCTGGAACTTGATGAGTATTTAGCACGTGATGGACATGATTTTCATCTCAGTACAACCACAATCGACATTCCTAGTATTCCTGATCCTGGAGGTGATGCATCTGATGATGATCGAATGTGGTGGTTTGATTTGGCAGCCAATGAAACACTTAAAGCTAAAAACAACTTCAATGCAGCTGGAAATGCGACTGCTGTTGTCGCAACTTTGGTTGCAACTGCTTCTTTCATTGGGCCATCAACTCCACCTCTTGGCTATGGATCAGATGCGTCAAGTGCCTGGACATTTGATCACGTACAAATGGATAGTCTACCTATTCGAGTCTTCATGGCGAGCAATAGTTTATCATTCTACATTGCTATTGCATCCATCATGTTGGCGATCATGCCTTCTCTTCCTATACCTCACGAAGACTTGGGGGAAGAACTTCATCGCAATCAAAGAGCTGTGGCATTGGCCATTAGTATGTTGCTTTTATCTATTTTGGGTCTGTTGGTTTCTTTTACTTCAGGCTTGATTGCGGTATTGCCACAACATGGTTATTGGAGTTTTACATTTTATCTAGCATTTGTTGGGGGAATTATTTGTAGTGTAGTCATTTTTTTCTTTTTCTTGCGTGTGTTGAGACTTGTATTCAACAAGAATGCAAGGATAAAGAAATTTTATCATTTTTTTGGATTACTGTAAATGTTAGAACTTATTATTTGAAAATGATTTGTATGAAATGATAAAATATGATTTGTATAAATTTGCATCTATTTATTTTCAAATTTATGAAATTCATCCATTGATGGGTTGTACAAATCCTTTCTAGAATAGGAAAACAATCTTTTGTTGGAGAGGTTGAGACATTCTCATGATATTAAAATAATTTGCATGGATAAACAATTCAATAAAGTGTTTCAATTGATGCAATAGTTGTAGTTTGGATACAATTGGAATGCAATTAGTAGCTAGTTATTTATTGCTTTATAGATCTTAAGAAGGTTCATAGACAAATCTACAATGTTATCCTTTTTATTTGTGGAGCAATATAATGCCTTCTTCAATCCATACATGAAACATTTAAAGTAGACAATGCTTTGCTCTCAGCCACTGCACATCCATAATATCTAGAAGAGATTCTAGCCTCCATCATCTCCTATTGCAAGAGGAATTTGTTGCTTGCAACAACCACGAATTAAAGGAACTTTTTCCTTAAATGCATCTTTGAAATGACAAATTCTGATCATATTTTAGAACTTCCTTGAATTCAAAGTTTGTTTGTTCAATACCACTTGAAGATCTACAAGATGGTGGATTTTTTTTTTTAAACCACATATGCGCTCCCTCTAGAGTTTTAACTCTGTTCTAATGAGCAATTCTCTCAAATGGCTACGAAATCATAACAATATACACTTAAATCCTCTTTATTATGGCCTTTCAAATGACATTGTAGAACACTAATCTTGCTCACTTACCACATCAATTATTAGTGATTGTAGCACTTGCCTTAGACATTCAAACTCCGTCATGGTGAAAGCTGGGATTGCAGTTGATATTAAGGTGAAAGAGCTTTTGAGTGTAATGCATTTCAAGATTATGCTTTACAATCGAAACAGATATTCCAAGTTGCGAGGGAGTTGCTCAGAATTGGATTCTCATTTGGGGAATATGTATACCTGCAGATTGATGTTGTGATTCTACTTACATTTGATAAATGGATGCAGTTCAATTTCTTCTTCCTTACTCATATGTAAACTTTTTCATTCCTATCGATTTCAAGGTATTCACTGTACAACTTAGCAACTTGTTGCCTGGGAATTCTTCCTGGCGTCTTTCCTGGTGTCGTTGTTGAAGGTTGCCCTGCGTCATCCCTGTCATTTCACGAGTTGCAAACATGGGCATGTTCACAGTAAGTGTTTATATCATCCTAATCTTGACAAAGCCCACACGAACATGGGTCATTAGGTTAAATCCTTGCAGGTGACAACCTAACATATCAGTACTCTCTCTATTCCAAAAGAAGTCTCCACATCGTTGTTGAAAACCATTTAATAACAATTTCATTGCTCATATTGTGCAAAAGCATAAATTTTTGGAGGGTCCTAGTTCTTCGTGTTGAAAGCATCAACATTACTTGGCTCAATACTGTTAATTCAAATACTGAAGTGATAAAGTTATTAATCCAAAGAGCTTACCTGGCCAGTAACAACCCTTGTGGGCTTGGTTACCTTCTCAGGAAATGATCTTCCATGATGATCTGCAACGGGGGTTCGAAGGAACTGTCTTGCGAGTGTTTCGGTCGCAGAGACTGCTCCTCGACGTCGCCTGATCCGTTCTTCTTGTGGCCAAAGTTAAATAACGTCCCCTGCTTCAGCCTTTTCTTGGCGCCCTTGTGCCAAGTGTGTAGAGCATGCCCTACTTGGGTTGGCGCGCAAACAGCAGGTTTGAAGTTGATGCCCATCTGCAACCCACAAAGAAATGATTGGATGATTCGTTCCTCATTTTGACAAGTTTGACCTTTCGAAGCGGAAACAGTGACTATTAGTTTGTTTACTTAATCAATGAATGTCTAGGAGCATATACTAAAATGAGTACCGGTACTAACATTCAAATAGGTTGGTGCAAGTAAATACTTCTGAGTTCTTTCTTAATCTTTCAAAACCCAGCTTCCTTTTTGAATTTTTGCATTACTTTTTAAGAATTTTTTACATGCACATATCTTAGTACCTCAATCTCATCAAATTCGTCAAAACGGAAGGTTGTTTCTCTATAGATTCAATCACTCACTCTAGATTCTTGAGAAGTTATATGGACAAAACATTACCCTAACTTGAAGCGGCCAAACTAGAACAACTAATCCCATGATTGCATCAATTGTCCCATGTAAGCGCCGGGCAAACTGGCGTTCTCAATTGCTAAAGTGGTGACCACATGCTGCAGCTTGGCACCAATGATCAAAACTACCTGCAGCATTCACATCCAGAAATTCAGAACAAGAATTAGAGGTGTAAGAGTTCAAAAAATTGTGCTTCAAAATGGAGACTGCTTTTGTTTTGCAATTTCGGAATCTCTGCATGGACCTTGTCCTTTGAAACAGTATTCTATCAATGGCTCGAAATTGCGTGGGACCTGATTAAGGAGCTTGAAAATTTCTTACTTTGAGATTGAATGCCATTTCAATCTCCCTTTCAATCAGAGTAACTCAGAATTCGTTACTTGTTGCAACTGCAGGAGTAACTAAACCTATATGCATGGAAATCAATCAACAACTGATTCGGTGAACTCAGATTGTGAATGTTGTGCTTACAATAATGGTAATGAATGCCGTCCAGTGATACAAGTAGACATCTGCACGCACGATCCCCAAATATGTTTCAGGGTGAATGCAAGAATCACTTAAAGCCTTTTGTCACACCCTATTTTTTTCTTTCTCTTTTAGCCATAACTTTTGTGTTTTAGCTCCAAATGACTCAAAATTTATAGGGAAGATACTCATAGATATTATGTATCTAAAATGAATTTTTGAGATTTTTCAAAAATAATTTATTATTTTTAAATAGCCCCGAAAATTTCTCACAATACTTGATTTAAGGATTTTTAGCACCCCATTTCTCAAAAAAAACTAATTTTGACCTAAAATTCGGAGAGAATGGTCTCCTAGTAGACTTATACCTACTGTCCAAAGTAATTTTAAAAATACTTATTTTTAAGTGTTGTAGAAGTCGACAAAGAGATCTTCATTCTGCATTTTTTTCCAAAAGTATAAAACATTATTTTGGTGATTTCTTTGGTCAAATCTCATCACCAAAAAGTTTTTTCAAGTTTTGTATTTTTATGTATTTTTCAAAAAAATAATACTATTTTTAACAAATAAAAATGTCACAAGTTGTATTTTTTTCACCAGAATTCTATGAGAATTCTATGTCCAAAGTTCTGGTGAAGAAAATACAACTTGTGACATTTTTATTTGTTAAAAATAGTATTATTTTTTGGAAAAATACATAAAAATACAAAACTTGAAAAAACATTTTGGTGATGAGATTTAACCAAAAAAATCACCAAAATAATGTTTTATAACTTTGGAAAAAAATGCAGAATGAAGCTCTCTTTGTGGACTTCTACAACACTTAAGAATAATTATTTTTAAAATTGCTTTGGACAGTAGGTATAAGTCTACTAGGACATCATGTACTCCAAATTTTAGGTCAAAATTCGTTTTTTTGGAGAAACGGGGTGCTAAAAACCCTTAAATCAAGTACTGTGAGAAATTTTCGGGGCTATTTAAAAATAATAAATTATTTTTGAAAAATCTCAAAAATTCATTTTAGATATATAATAGCTATGAGTAGCTTCCTTGTAAATTTTGAGTCATTTGGAGCTAAAACACAAAAGTTATGGCTAAAAGAAGAAAAAAAATAGGGTGTGATGAAGCGCAACAAATAGTACAAGTGTTTCTTGCATTCACCCTTCATTCTTGATAATAAGCAACATACAAATGATTGAATTGTCACAATAATCAGATGAAATAAACTCAGATTTTGTATTTGTTAAGATTCATGTTTCATATTTTTTGGAGCTTTGTGGAATTAGTTATGAAATTTTGAAGTTGAAATGGCATAGGGCTCTAAAATCACCCAATCTTCTAAAGTGTGCATTGTTTGTACATTGCTAAAGACTATGAAAAAGCAACATGTACAAAGAGTGAGGTGGGTGATTTTAGAGTGTGTTTGAGTGCTTTTAGAACCTCCAACCTTAAACTAACCTACAATAAAGTCTCACAATTATACCATTCTTGTTCTTTTGATTGCACAAGAACAAAGTTCTAGGTGCCAAATTTTGAAATGAATTTTCAAGTTTGCTAAAGTTGAAATTACTTTTCTAGAGTGCCATTTTGTTTTTACTTCATTCTTTGCAAATAGGGAGACATTACATTTTAGAAGTAGCTTTGCCTTGTTGATAAACTAGAAGAAACTAAAAAGTTCAAGTTCAACGTGAAAAATGGTTTTCCGGAAATCAAAAACTTCCCTCTCCCACTTTTGATGAGCCTCCCCCCCATTATTTTGCCACCAATAATTTTGATTTTCTTCATGCAATTATTAGACACTTCTTTATAGAATTCTAAAGTTTGTTTTTCTACAAGGTTTGGCTTATTCTATATGTATAGGTATTTGTTCTAATATAATACTAATGTAAATTACCTATTATTCAAGTAATTGGCTACTGGGATGCCTTGAAAAAATTGTTGGTTAATGTTTACATGTTTTAGGAATTGAAAAGTTGGATAGTAGTCAATTGTAAGTAGAAATAAGCTACAGTACTTTGGCAAGAAACAAATCTTATGTGCTTTTTGGAAGTTTTTTGAGACATAATTGATAAAGAGTGACACTAGGTCCATCCTTAATCTCACAATGACATGTCCCTTCAAAAAGCCTATTATTATGATACTAGTTAATAGTTAATCAAGCAACCAATAGACAATAGAATTGGATGAAAGAGTGTAGAGAAATCTTTTATTTTAATCTTTCATTGTTGAAGAGTCCATATCTAGGTCCATATTCAAAATGATGACAAAGTACTTATGAGCAATGTTATGTCCAAATAGCTTTGCATTCATCCAAATTAATATTTTAACCTTCAAAAGATTATTCTCATTGTGACCAATTTAATCAATTCAAGGTAAATGGCATTATGCAAATCAAAAGTATTTTTGCAAAAGAATCCTATTTTTATAAAATCTTCTAAATTGTAATGAATTTCAATAAAGTACTAACAACTTAATACAAATGTATTGATCCTACCTTTCACTTACAATATCCAAAATTAATCTTAAACTCTTTTATTTAGAAGATGCACATTTAAAGAGGTTTTTTGGATATTTGAAATACTTAAATTAGGTGTTGCTTTTTCAATCAATCACCTAAATTATTTTCATCTTGAAACTAATTTTAGAACAAGCTAGCCATTTTAGAACAAGCTAGCCAACCTATCTATATCATCCAACTTTCCACCTTGCTAAACCGTCCAAAAACTCATTTGATTCCATTCATTTTTGACAAATCATTGTATTGATGCTAACAAGGGGTAACATGTCGATCTTTGAATGGTGAATGCTTACGTACCATTGGATACATGGAAGAGTGGTTATGGATTCTTTATAAGATGTTCATGACTACACTATAAATATATGCTTTTCTAATTTTTGAGCAGACCACTTTATACTTCAACAAAATTTATAGTTTTAATTGTAAATTATAATTCTACTTGAATTTGATTCATGAAGCAAATGTACACCTTTCAAAAATATGTGCCTTGAGTCTTGACTTTAGCCCTAACATATTCAAGTTTGCATTGTCTACTTTAGTTTGATTGTTGATGCTATAAAGACTAGAATACCTCTAATGATCCCTAAATTGACTAATTTGCCCTTGATTTCTACTTTGGAAACTAGGGGAGGACACTTCCCGTTTTTTAATAACCTACGTGCGGCGGAATATAGGGTACATTTAAATAATCTTAGGTAAAATTTATAAGAAATTTACATATAAAATAGGGGACATTAAAAAGGCAAAGTGTTTTTAAAATAAAATAGGGATGATAATATGGCTGATTTTTCCACTTTATGGTAAAATAGGGCTTTTTTAATGTTGCCAAGTAATGATTACAAGTAATTGATAGCCCCCCTAAAAATACCCCACCACCACATGTGGGTCCCCCAAATATACAAGAAGTGTCCTCCCCGGGTTTGGAAATCTAGGTGCTAAATTTACATTTCAAAAATGACCTTCTCAAAAATATTTTGAACAAAATTGCACAAAGGCACTTACATAAACACATAATTTTAATAATCATTCACTCATATATATCTTTGGTAGCATGAATTTGCAATTTATTTTAGCTAATCACTTCCATACAAATTAAGCCATGTATGTGTTTGCAAGACGATAGATTTGATGGCTAAGATTAGCATTGGATATTTGGATGGAACTTAGGATTTGGTGTGCAAGGAAAGTAGCATCATCTCTTTTTCTTATATCCCCATTACATATCAATTCTCTTGTTGTATATGATTATTAGCATTAAAGGATCACCTTGCTATCTTGGTGCCATTGCTACCTTCTCTTGTTCTAGCACGTACTTTGGAGATGGGTAGTGCAGATTCTTAGAGTTGTATTTGTAATTATTTTTATTTCTCAAAACTTGATTCCTTCCTTCTTGGCTTTGTATATCACATCTTTTGAAGTTTTAAATTTTGAATGTGGGAGCGCCATTCTCAACACAATTGCGCCACTTCCTTAATGTGGCAAAATTCTTAGTAAGTAGGAGGTTGATGGTCTCTTGACTCTGGCATTCTATAAGTTGGATTTTTCCTATTCTAAGGTCAAAACCCAAGGTTACTAGTATAAAGGTTCTTTTGGGGAAAGGTCTATTCATTTGTTGTTTAAGTGATTAGGGTCGATTTTCAAGTAGGATAGGATTAAAAAAGTATTTATTTGTCAATTGTTCCCATACGCCTAGCTATGGCCCAATTCAAACATCCTCACAACAATAAGCCAAACATTAATTCATCTCACATTTGTAATTCCAAGTTCAAATTAAACACTTTAAATTAGATACCAAAAATTCTATCATTCTATTGGTTCATGAGTACTTGCTTGTGAATAGATTGTAGCATGTTGCCACCCAAGCCACAAGTCTATTTGCCTACAAAGCAATTTACGTCAACATCTAGCAATGTAAATTTATGAATTAACAAATTAACATCTACTTCCTACTTAGTTGCTTAGTTCATACCAACAAGTTGTCTCTTACATTCAATTTGCCTAGTATTGAAACAATATTGGCTAATTTATGCCATATGCATACAAAATACAAATAATAGTCATCCCAAAATCCCAAAATAACTATTCATAACAACAACAATTCAAAAAGTCATCACTTATCTTCCACACTGTCTCCATTTGCCGATTTGCCTAATTCTTTTGTCTATCTAGCAATTTGACTTCAAGACTGCTTCCTAGTCATCACAACTTCTTCAATTTGATTTAATTTCTCCTTCAATTAGTCCACACAACTATATTGACTTATCTTTGCTGTGCACAACAATTCAACAAGCTCACTTGCCCGACTCAGCCATCAATGAGACAACTTCGTTTCTAAATCCCTCTTAGACTTCGCCATTCGTGAAATTGACAAAGTGATTTGCCAAGTCAATATACCAATTTACCTGCAAGCAGTCAACTTAAAAAAATGCTCTCCTAGACTTCTCATAGTCTAGTGGCATAAACATATTATTGACGAGTTAAAAAAACTATCAACAAGAATTCTAGATTTTCAACTCATATACACATAGTTCTATGCCATTTCATAGGCAGCTAACTTCATACAATTTTACAATTACAATTTTGGAAATAGACTTTTAGATTGAAGGAATACACTAATACAAGGTCGTCAATGGGCCATATATGTAAATTTTGACTTTGATATGAACTCAAAAACTAACCTGCCTAGCTATATAGGTACCAAAAGCTAAAAGACAACTTGCCTAATCTGATTCAAAAAGACACTAAGGTTATTTAGTTTCTCTACATTTGTTTATTTTCTCCTTTTAAAATCTAATTTAAGTTTTTTTTACATTAAAGTAAATTGATTAGTCAATTTCCCTTTCAAAACTAAATTGAAATAACATAGCTTGTACAAAAAGACACAAGAAGTCAAAAGACAATTTGCTTGAAAATTTCAATGTCTACACATTCATTGCAATTTGAAAATGGAAGTGCCAAGGAAGTGATTGAGCATTTGTTTCATCAAAAATTTAATTGTTGTTGCATGTACATGCTTCTACCAACTTGTTCCATTGTAGATAACCGAGTTGGATAGAATTTTTACAATTTTTTGTTGAGTTTTGTGACTAAATTTTGGGTTTTTGGGTACCTAATTGTAAAGCTGTGTGGTAATTTTACAAATTTCAGCAGTGTTTTTCATCAATTTGGAGTTGATATGTGTTGAGTTTGAAGCCAGGTTCAGTCCTTATGTTAAGAGATATGGGTTGCAAATATGGGATTGTACAGTCTGGGGAGTTGCTGCCAATTAGGATGTTTGTTTTACATTATCCGAGTAGGTTGGTTGAGGTGGATGTGAGTTGCCAAATGGGAATGTCAGTTGATTCAGTTGGTGCAGCTGAATTGGTTGAGGCAGTTGGTCTCCTTCTTCCTCTTTCCTATTTGGTCTCATTTTTGTTTCATTTTTCTTTTACCCTCTGTTGAAGTAATCCAGTGCGTGTCCCAGTCAGTCAGGCTATGTATTTCGTTTTCTTTGTGTTTGTTCTTGTGTTTGTGTGTGATTCCCAGTTGGGAATGGTGTCTATGTAGTCCGAGTTGGTCGGAGTGTTTGAGAATTTGTGTCCTAGTGGGATGAGTGTGTCTGTATTTGATGTGATGGATTTAATTCTTCCTATTTTGGAATGTCTGTGAATTTTACAGTTTTAGAATCTGAGTTGAATTGCCATATCTTGATGAATATTAAAACTGTGGGAGTGTAGAAAACTAATTGGAAAGATCTGTAGAGATTCATCTTTAGAATCCAATTACGAGAAATTAGAAAGCTAAGTTGTAAATCAGCATAGACGAAATTATTAAAACAATTTAGTTATAATTTAGATCTGTGAGACTTTGAAAATCTGATTGAATATTTAAAAGGTGATTTGTTCACCAATTTGTTATGATAAAAAAAATTACATTGTGTTTATGATTACTATAATGTAAGGAATCAATTTTTTCCATCCTTGTAATAAATTGAATTAAATTCCAAATTGTATGTGGTGAAGATGTATGCTGGAATGAATTGTCCAATTTGGAATCTGTGTTAGTATGTCATGTGAAATCTCAATGTGAATGATGTGTGTTCCAAGTTGGAATGATATGCACTGTTTGTAATATTATTTTCCCAATTGGAGTCTTGATTGTGATATACTGAATGTGGTATTCCGAATTGGTAGTCTGCATGAGAGAAAAATATAAAACCAATTTGGTAAGTTAAGTTTGGAAATCAAATCGGAGAGTAAAGATCCTGTGATCTTTTATAAAGAAAGTCTGAATTGGAAGCTGTTTAGGTGCTGTAGATTGGTACCTGTTTGGAGCCTGTGTGCTGGAGCGTGAAGACCCTATTCAAAGACTGAGACTGTGATGCCGAATTGGAAAGAAAAATAAAATAAACTAAAAAAAATGAATAAAAGAAAGATGAAGCAGTAAAAGAATAAAGAATAAAGGATTAAAGATTAATTGGGAGATTTACTTAACCCTTGTGGCCTTTAAGAGTGGAGTGGCAAATTTTGTAATTAGATTCATCGTGAGGAAAATAATATATCATTTATAATAAAGGAACAATTTGATTTCATTTCTTATTTAAATGCAATGATCCGATTAGGTGTAACTAGAGGTAATCCTATTTAAAAGACCTCCCTAGGAACGAACTATACTATTAGCCTTGGGTTGTTTAATTTAATTATTAGCACCAAAGCTTATCTACATCCATCCATTTTAATCTTGCTTATACACTTGATTTGTTTGTTTCCATGGGCTAAGCATTTATTTCTAGTATTGTTGCCTTGGGATGTTGAAGAATAGGGATTGTAGGCTTCTTTTGATGACACCATAGGTAAAACTCCTAGATAATTTTCAAGTAAGAGTTTTTGGATCCAATTGCAATACAAATAGTCTAGAGAAGTATTTTGCATCTAATATTGCTCCGATTGTGCATAATGATTCTACGTGCATACAGATTAACTATGTCTCTAAAATGCATTTGTCATTCTTGCCTCGCAATTGCCTAATCTCCAGTGTTAGTGTTCTTTTTCTAACTGTTGATTATGTCATTGATGGCGAAGGTAAGGGTCATCTATTAAAAAGAAGACTAGGAAGAGGACTAAAATAGCTATGATATTGGGGCTGAAGAGATCTAAAACTACCTCTACTGCCATCACTTGGAGGTGGCAAGAAGTTTGGGCATATAAATTTGCTTGGGTGAAGGGCAAGGTTTTTTTAAGGAAATTAAATGCCTAATTTTCTCAAAAAAATGAATAACTTCAAGCCTATAGAAAAAATGAAGGTAAATGTGTTAAAAATGCAAGAGTGTAATCATAACCCTCTACATTGTTGCCAAAATGCTCCTAAAACCTTAATTCATCCATTATGCAAAGCCAATACATACAAAATTATATATTCAAGTTTTTAATTAAAATTGGCCCCCTTCAATTAAAGCCCCCTAAATTAAAAAGCCAAATAACTTAAATCCTTCTTGAAAGTAAGGCCTCATAACCAATTGTCCAAAAACAAAACAAAACAAAACAATTGGCAAAGGGTGAGTTCAATATTGAGGGTGATGTTGTGGGTGTGGTTTAATTTGTTGGAGTTGCATTACAATAATGGAGAGGCACAAGGTGCTTGTTCCAAAGGCAAACAATTTTAAAAAGTATGAAGGCAAGCACATTTGTCATGAAGACAACATTCCCTTTGCTCATCTAAAGAAGGGCAATATTAACTTCAAGTATGATTGCAAGCACTTGTAGTTAGTAAAGCTCTAGGCAAGGTAGAAGCAAGCTATGAGTTTTGTTGATCAATTGTTGGGAGGCTTGGACAATAAGTTCAAGCAAAAGCAAGTTTAGTTCTCTATCCTATTCTCCATCTTAACTCACAATTGCTTAATGTTTGAGTGATGAGCTTGACCACAAGTTCCTTCAACAAGCCTTACTTCAAGCATTTGGGATCATTTGTCCCCAATACTGGTGCTAGGATGGTGTTGATGAGAGTTTTAGCCACCATTTGGCAATGTTGAAGGAATTCTATATAGTTGCAAAAGTTGTGAAGAAAAGCCAAATCCTTTATGCCAGTGGAAAGCCTTATGTTATACTCGAGATTGATGCTTTCAACATCTGACTTAGACAATCAATAGGGCCTTTTTAAGGTGATGATGAGGGCAAATGTAGAAATTGCTTGTAGCCCACCCTTCCACATTAATATAGTCATTAAACTATAGTGGATCCTCTCCTAATCATGGCATTTAGTTAAGCTAGTTTCAGAGTATTATAAGATTAGAGAGATAAGATGTTGCTTGGTTTTTGGTTAAATTGATGATTAGACTTGTTTCTCCGCTGTTAAATTCTTGAAATCTTGCCAAAGAAATACTGTGTTAAGAAAGCACATATTTATCCCTTGTTGTGTGCATACTTGGCTAAAAATACATTTCACTTGAGAATTTTTCCTGCACAAAAACCATTGAATCTTGGAATAGTGCTAGGAAGACTAGGCATCAAAGTGATGTGGGTGATAGCAAGAAACACTTCACATTTTTTACTCAAAAATATAATTTTTGGCCATAACACTAGATATACTATACAATACTACCTATATTTAGTATACTATGTGTCAAGAACACCCTAGCAAATGTAAACCATTAATTGTGTATTATATAGTACTCTGTAGTATTAGAGATTACTGTGTAGTATTACAAAAGACACTGGAAGCAAAAAATAATAAAAAAACAATCTCTATATTTTTCACTTTTAATAATTTAAGAGTTTTTTGAAAAATTTCCATAAAAAAGTCATTTTTCTAGAGAAGAGTGTGCTTGCATTGCACCAAAAATTCTTATAGATTTTTTTCCCTCTTTGTAGCCTATGTGCAAAGGAAGGTCATGTTGCCCCTATGTGCACAACCAAAATGTTTCTATTTTCATTAAAATTATTGTCAGCCCCTACAATATTAGTAGACCTCCAACATGTCCAATTTCTAGCTTCAAATTCACATTTTTGGGTCAAAAATAGGACTGAAACTTCCAAATTGGCTACTTGAGGTAGACACCTATATAATTGGGGGCAAGTTAAAAATAATAAAATAATATTTAAAAATTTGAAAAAATTATTCTATATTTGAAACTACTACATGTACCTTCATTCCAGATTTCATTCCCAATGGACAAGCAATGCAAAAGTTATGAGCAAAAAACCACCCATCCAAGGGCAAGGGGACAATAAATAGGACAAGTATTTCTTTCAATCACCCATGTGTAAAGTTAGAGAAGTAAGACCAATATCATCACCATGAGGTGTTTTTTTCTTTACTTTTCAACTTTTCATGAAGTAAGGCTTGACTTGCAATTCAAGGTATCCTTGACTAAGATAAGGTGGGTACACCCAAAAGCGCCCTGTTCCTAAAAGCGCCATCTACAGTGCACATACATTTCCGAAATCAGTCATGTTCACAGACTGTAGATGGCGCTTTTAGAAACTAACTTTGATTGTTAATAACTTTTGAATACGGTATCCAAATCCTGTGTTTTTTGGTGCGTTGGAACATGATTTCACTTGCCAACAAGACTACATAAAATTTTTAATTAATTAATAGCATGAACTAGGCTCAGTATGAATAAGTGGCGCTTTTGGGTGTACCTATCTTACAACAGCTTGAGATTGCTATGATGTGGTAGTTGAGACTGTTGCAACTTGTTGGCTAAGAGTACCATGGCTAAAGTAAGACACACAATGTACTAAAAAGTGACAATCACTCCTAGTCAATTGATTAGTCCTTCCCTTCAATCTAAAAAATTAAAGGTTGTTGATTTATTTATTTTTAAATTGCTTCCCTTCCAAAATGTCGTTGATTCATAATAAAATCACATGAAAAATCACAAGCCATTGATCTTCATGAGATTTAATTTGAGTCATTCAAATATGAATACAAATACGGATACCATAAGAATACTAAATATAGATATTGTAGCACATACAAATATGGATATATGGATATGAATATGAATGTGGGACACAAGATACAAATACAGGGTATGGGGTATGGGATCAATTGTCCCATATTGATTGTTAAAGAAACTAGCTTCTAAAAATTACAAGAAGGGGGGGAGGGGGGGGGGGTAATGTAAAAATTATAATTTAAAAACTTAAAAATCTTTTTGGGTGCATTGTAACACAAAGTGTCACCAATGCACAATGAAGAGCTATAATAGCCACCCCCCCCCTCTTAGAAATGTGATATTGGGAATATAGAGTTTTGGCTTACTTTGATTGTTTGGCATTGCTTGGAAGTTTTTTTTCTAATCCTATAATGTGTCTTGTTTGTCTTGTCTTGTATTACACATTAACATTGTAACTAGATAGTTTAGAGGGTTCAATTCCCTTCTTACTATCATGTTTTATTTATTTATTTTGGATTTACATTCTCAAAAGAAAAGCATATAATAATTCTTTTGAAATACAATGTGAATTTGTTTTGACTTTGAATCAAAATGTGCTATTACATAGCATATTGATTTGTCTCATAGCAATTCAAACATAAAAATGAAGAAAAGTAGTTTTTAATGTTGTATTGAATTTTTTCACATACAACAATTTCTACTCTACCACATAAAATTTAGACAAAAAACTACATTCTAAATTTGAATTTATCTCCTTATTTCTACCAATGGAATTAAAGATTGTGGAGATAGCTCTCTACTAGGAAACAATCATAGCTTCCAAGAGAAATACAGTAAATAGGTTCTTGAATCACATGATACCACTAAATTCCTATATGTGAGTGCATGGTACTTTCACCTTTGAAAATTTGAAACTAACAATAGTTGTATGGTGCCAAATTGACTACATTGATTGTTGTTGTATCTTGCTCTTGCTCTAATACTAACATTAAGCTGATATTGTTAAATGATTTTTAACCTACAATGCATCTATTATGTGTATAGGCATTGATGTGGTTGTCACTTGATGTTCATTTGTCAATACAAAATTCACAAAATGCATTTGTAGGTAGTAAAAGAAATAAGTAAAAATTATTCCCAAAATTTATTAAGAAAACTATAAACTCTATTCTTCATCTTACTTGGCTTACAGGATAAAGTAATTAAGGTGGATGCACCTAAAAGCACCAAAAATTGGATTGTGGATACTTGGAGTGTTCAATAGTGGATATTAGATACTAAATAGAAGAAGGGAAAGAGAAGTCCAGAAGATTTTATAAAGAGTTTAAATGACTTTGCTATTGGCTTTTCTTTAATCTTAAACATGAACCTCAAAAATGTTTTTTTTTAGGATGTTCATTTCTGCTCTTCTTCCTAAAATCATTTAGCCATCAACTTAACAATCTTTGTTAAATACCTTATTAACATCTATATTAACCTATAAATGCAGTACTGTAATCAATAAGCATCATATATCAGTCACTGACAATTTCTACTATAACTTAAAGCCATTTCAGGGCTTCTTTTAGTTGGTACTTTTAAGCACAATGCGATTTTGGGGGTACCCACTATAGAGCATCTCTACCATTAGTCAACAAAAATGGCATGACAAAGCAGCTTAATCAAGCTCATTATATCAATATTTAAGCCCGGGGAGGACACTTCTTGTGTATTTGGGGGACCCACGTGCGGCGGTGGGGTATTTTTAGGGGGGCTATCAATTACTTGTAATCATTAAAAGAGCCCCTATTTTACCATAAAGCGGAAAAATCAGCCATATTATCATCCCTATTTTATTTTAAAAACACTTTGCCTTTTTAATGTCCCCTAATTTATATGTAAATGTTTTATAAATTTTACCTGAGATTATTTAAATGTACCCTATATTCCGCCGCAGGTAGGTTATTAAAAAACGGGAAGTGTCTTCCCCTAGTATTTAAGACTAGGTGAGAGGTTATACATCACTCATGCTCAATGTCATTGGTGAACAAGAGCTAAATTTCATCAAAACAAATCAAGTGAATGTAGATTGTTGTTTGATTCAACTATTTAAGGAAGTTCTTGCTCATTGTCTTGAGTTTTGAAGTTGGTAGATTTACCACAAATTGGACTTTCAAACAAGAGATAGAGAAGAGATAAAGAGAAATGAATGCTCCTTGTTATTCAAGCAACAACTTAAATTGAATATACACAATAAAGATGGCATGGGTGATTGCAAGAAACACTTGTCAATTTTGTTGCATTTTCATGATTTTTTTGGAAGTACTTTTAAATTAGAAAAATGATTTCTTGAAAACTTAAAAAATATGACTAATGTATACACCTTTAAGACACCAAAGGAAATGTATAGAAAAATTCTCTAAGTAGGAGAACTAGAAAAGTGCCAAATCTTAAGAAAATGCATACATCAATGTTTTAATTACTAAAAAATAGATTAAATTAAAAAAATTAAAAAATTAAAAATTGTCTTTAGTAAAAACTTTACAAAGATGGCCATTGACCAAAAAACTCTTCAAAATCATTTCTTACTGTATGTTTTAAATTGCAAGTAGAAAAAGGCTCTTTTAGTCTTTTGTGGACTTCTACTCCACATAAAAATAATTATTTAAAAAATTCCTTTGTCTATAAGCTACTAGTATGCTAGAAGTCAATTTTGTATAGATTTGAGCTCAAACTTTTTTTTGGGTGCTAAAAAGTAGGGTGAAATTTGGATGAAATGGTCTTCTAGTAGACTACTAGAGTTCTAATTCTTCAAGGAAGGATTTCTTTTAAATAGTTAATTTTATGTGGTGTAAAAGTCTACAAAATGAACTTCTTTCTGCTTGTATTTTGAAACATATAAAATATTACTTTGGTGTTTTCTTTAGTGAATGACCGTCTCCATAGAATTTTTTCAAATGGACACTTTATATTTTTGTATTTACTTATTTTTACTATTTTTCCCTAATTATAACATGAAGGTATGTATTTTCTTGAGATTTGGCACTTTTCAAGTTCTCCTACTTAGAGAATTTTCTATGCAATTCTTTCCATGATTACCTTTGTTTTAAAGGTGTATACATAAGTCATATATTTTTTTAAATTAAAAATTATTTTTCTAATTTTAAATTTCTCCAATAAAAGTCATGAGTTTTGTTGCAAAACGCAACAAATAGTACAGGTGTTTCTTGCAATCACCTAGTACTAAAAACCTCCAAATTGGCAAGTGAGACATTAAATCAGGGTTTAATTTTGGAAAGTTTTTTATTTTTAAAAATCATGAAAAAATTAGGCAAGGTGTATATATAATAGCCATGAGTACCTTCCTTATGAATCTTGAGTCATTTAGAGCCAAAACACAAACATTATGGCCAAAAAACAAATCATTACACATTGTGTAATGCAAAATAGTACAAGTGTTTTTTGCAATCACCTGCATTCAAAGCTTTTTTTTGAAGTGCTAAAGGGTGAATTGGGAAGTTAGCTTATAAACATTGGCAAAAAAATCAAGGCCATACACACCCTACAATAGGCCAAGCCTTTTTCCAATGAAACAATAGCAATGCTTTCATTGAGACTTTTGCTAAGAGATTTCCATCTTAATCAAAGCAACAAATACATTCTACTAAGCATCCTACAAATTCACAAAATAATGATAATGTTGAAGAAGTAGTAGATGTCATGACTCTTTTTCCAAATCTCTTTCAAAATGTTTTAGACTTTTTGAAAATAAGGTAACTATCCAAAGTGCGTTTAACTCTTAAAGGACCAAGGCCATTTTTCTTTGGAAAACCACTCAAAATTGCCAATTTTGTTGCATTCATCCTAGCCTTGGAAACAAAAAAAAATATTTTCTTGGAATCTAACTATAAGATCTTGTACTTTACTTATTAGAGATCATGTTCTAAAATTTTCATGAAGTTTGACAATAGGGATTGGAAGATATTAGCATTCAAAGTTTGAAAGAAAGAAAAATTTGAACATTGGTCTATGATTTCAAATGACTTTGGCCACCATTTGTGGGAAATTTTTACACTACAGGTGCTGAATTTAAATTCTTTTGTGTCAAAAATTGAGTTGAGAGTCTAGGAAAAAAAATTTGAATTATAAATACTTGATTTTCATTCTTTAAAAAATTGCCAAGTAGATGTAGGTTCAATATTCAAGGAAAAACTAAATTGTTAATAACTCTTAGATGGGATTGAAACACAATAATTCCAATGGTGAGATTGTTTTAGAAAGAAAACTTAACCTTGTCAAATAATTTTTTCTAAAAAATTGTAAAAATTGCATTCAAAAATGAATCCTATGCGTTATTTTTTCAAGAAGATGCTCAAATTGCCCGGAAAACAAGATTGTTCATAACCTTTCATGTCACTAATCTAAATGGAATGAATCAAAGCTTCAGATGTAGATGAAAATAAGATCTTTAAGAAAAAAACAGTTTATTTTATTTCAATTTTTTGTAAATTTTTTTTTTCTGCCGAGCGACATCAAAATTATACTTAAGATGGCATAAATTTTGCTCCCGGGCACTAATTTCAATAAAAAATTTATATTCTCATGAAGCTAATAAGTTTTTCTATATTTTGAGAAATTTTCAAAAAAATTCACCTAAAATTGAGGTCTTAGATACTTGCCCAAATTCCTTAGAGTCCCCCAAGGGGACTCTTGGTCCTTTAGGGGTCAAATAAAAACATACCCACTAGGCTTGAAAAGCAAATGTACCTTTGAAGAGGTCATTTGATTTGCAAGGCAAGTTATATTTTGGATAAAAAAAAATAAGATCATTTTACAAGACAATGCATGGCTTGAAAGTAGCTTGCCTTAGCTACTTAGTAGTTGATTACTTGATTAGTGATTACCCAATAAGGACTTCAAAAGGATGGTTTGTTCACTTTTTAGACTTAGTCATTAGGCTCCGTAGTGATGATTTTAGCAATTCAACATTGATCCTTTTATTGCTTGATTTATTGCAAGATCTTGATCAAAGTTAAAAGAAAATTCTTGATTCTAGTCTTCACACTATAATCAAAAGATAGAATTATTATAATTTTTCATTATTTAATTTATTACTATAGAATATGATTTTCTATACATAAGAATGTTACTTCATGTAGGGAGATCCTTTGCAAAGCATACTCTTGGATCATCGAGAGGTCTTTCTTAGTCCCTTAAGTTCTGGAACTATGTTTTTACCAAATCTACTCCAAAACTACCATTTCTAGTTTAAGTACCAAATTTTGGGAAAAAAATAATTGACATATATAACTATAATATCTTCTAGTGCGTTGACTTGAAAACAAGACTAGTAGGAAAAACTTCAAAAACTTCTACCATATGGATAGCAAGATATTAGCTTTTGAATCCATAGAAATCATTTTTAAGCCTTGTAAAAAAATGAGTAGTTAAACTTGACAAGATCACATTTGTGTGAAAAATGTCCAAAATTGTAGTGCTACTTTGGATTCATTCATCAAGGCAAGTTGGATACATACTTGAAAATTTCAAATCATTTAGAATTGTACAACATATAGAAAAAAACTAGTAAGTAGAAAAAAAATAGATAATGACTCAATATACTAAATTGTCAAGAATTTATTCATGTAACTAAAAAATGAAAATTCCAATGGTTGCAATGTTCTAAACAATGTACATCTTATGATATTATTTTTTTCAAAAAGAACTAAAAATTAAACAAACTAAAGGACTTCAAATTTTAGTTTAGAGTAGAAAATCCATAATTGCTCACAAACAAAAATTCTTCATAATTATTGACTCATTGATCAAAATGTAATGATTCAAAGCTTTCCACATATATTTAAATGTAGAAATCAATTTTGTTTTTGAAAAAAACAATTTTTTTCAATTTGCTTTAACTACCTTTTTATGAAAAAGTAACATATTAGGCCATAATTTTTAGCTCATATATCCAAATGTCATAAATTATAGTGTGTGTGAAGGATACCTAGGGAGATCACTTCTTGTAACTTAAAGTATACGCCTCAATTAAGAGGGTATTTGATGCCCGATTTGATGTGGATCTATTTACCTTCATTGTAGTATTTAAGGTGATTGTATTTTTACATATAAAGATACCAAATTACCAAGGGCATATTTTTAATATCCTATGATTTAAAAAAAATTCAGTCATGTCAAATTGTGGTTTTTATTGTTGGGCTATCTTATATACAAAACTTATATGTCTAATTTTTTCATACTCATATACAATTCACACCATAAAACTAATGTCTTACATGTTCACTTTTTTTTTTTGATATATGCACTATCAGTACTGTAGTACAATTTTAGATGACAAATAACATGTTATCACATTGTTGGTGCACTTATAGAAGGATTGGTTTGTATAGGCTAGAATTATTTGACAACTTCAATAAATCTTGAGAAAAAAATCTCTAGATTTATTAGATTGTGTAGCAGTTTTATCATTCACTTAAAAAAGTTTGTTTACATTTGTACTCATTGTATTACAATTTTTTTGTTCAAATCCTCTTTGTAAAGGCTACTGTAATAATAAAAATTCCTATTAAATGATGTTTTTACAAAGCCTAATTTATATATAATTGGGTATGTGGCATTTTCAAGGCCCCTATTGTAGCCCTACATATTATATAAAAAATTTCCCTTTGAATTAAATGGACCCTATCTTTTAACTCAAGTTTTCTAAAAATCAAGAGTCAAATGTGTACTTTATCTACACCTTCAATTAAATTCTAGGGATTGAAATATAGAAATTTGCAGCCATACATACTTGTCTAAAATTGCTATGTTGCCAAATTTAGCACCCATATATGCAACCATTAGAAGAGATATGGAATAATAGAGGGTTGGTTGGGGCTAGTTCTCCATTTTTTTTCTTAGAGTAGTGAGGGAGCAATTGCCATAAGTACTATATATAAATAGATAAATAAATTTTGAAATTGAAAAAAAGTCAAATTTTGTTTTCAAAACAAATATCAAATTAAATATTTGATGTGGCTATCACCTAACTAGTGGTGTAGTTCCTAGAATTTTCCATTGTATGGGAATTCTCAATCTTGTTTGGGGTCAAATCTTTTCTAAATGTCTTGGAATATATGTAGGGGTCATCAACATTAAAATGTCTTAAAATTATATCAAATTAAATAAACCAAAAATTTGGGTAGCTTGTGCCATGATACGATGATACATGTATTAATAAAAAAATAATATAATTAAAATTTTAACGCTATTATTGTCCTCAAAGAATATTCATTTGATGTATATAATTACATTTTTGGATTCTTTATTAAAAAAACTACAAGAATTTTCTACATTAAAGCAAATTATAGCCCTTGAGATTCAACGAAGATGCATTGAAACTTGAAAGTGATTATAATTAGGATCATATAATATGAAAATTGTACACTTAGAATTTAGCAGGTCAATTTTCTAGAGATTAAAATCATGGAGAAGTTTCTACTATTAATGATGTCTAACCCCTAAGGACCAAGCTATTTTTTTTGCAACATAGAAAATTTGGGCAACTCATTGCAAATGGAGTTTTTATTTTTTTCTTTGAAATTTTCATAAAACATGTAGATGATTAGATGAGGAATATCTTTAAGGCACAACAATTTTCATAACTTTTGACTACATGGTTCAAAAATTATTACATGATATGTGGTTTTCTTCACTGGCCAAGAAGTTTGGGCAAATTAAAAAAAAGTCACTTTTTTCAAAGATAAAAATTTGAATTTAGTTTTGGAGGTTTCTACAAATGTAGAAGGCTTTGAATCATCCCATTTTGACTAGTGAAATGAAACTTATAAGGAGTTTTAGTTTGTGGCAATTATAGTTTTTCCACTTTAAAATAAACTTTGAGGTCATTTATTTAACTTAATTTTCAATATTTAAGAAAAAAAAATTGTAGATATTTTTTTGTTAATCATAATATTATAACCATTGGGATTGGAATTTTCCAATTTCATAAATAAATCATCAACAATTTAGTATTTTGAATCATTTCCTACTTTTATTTATCCACTATTTGTTTTCTTGATGTTATATGATTCCAAATAATTTGAAAATTTTCAAGCACCTAGCCAACTTACTTTGAAATATGAATCCAAAAAATCACCACTATTTTGGATATTTTTCCATGCAAATGGCAAATGTGACTTTGTGAAGTGCAGCTGCACGATTTTGGTATGGTAAAAAAAAGAATTTTTTTATCAATTCAAACTCTAATATCTTACAATCCACATGATGAAAATATTTGAAACTTTTTCCACATTTTTACAAAACAACATACTATAGAATCCTATAATTACATGTGTCCAAAAATGTTTATTTTCAAGAATTTGGTACTTGTATTAAAAATGGCAATTTTAGAGTGTTTTTGGTGAAAACATAGCGAAAAAACTTATAGGGTTGATATAAAAAAATTGAGAAATAGTATAAGTTTAATGAAAACCTTTCTACTTTTCACCCACTAATTTTATATAGGATTGATATTTCTCTTTTTTTTGTTTTAGGATGCTGAGAATGAGTACCATCGGAATCATCAAGAAGTATAGGAGGAGGCTCTTGAATGGAGCGGGTTCTAAAATGGTGCCCTATCTTAAATGTATAGTACTTGTACATGTTTCATTTTCATAGCCTTCAGCAATGTACTAACAGTGTACATTTTAGCTAGGGCACCATTTTAGAGCCCTATGCCCTTTCAACTTCAGAATTTGATAACTAATTCTAGAGAGCTCCAAAAAATATGAAACGACTTGGGTTAGATGCCTATTCAAGTTGTCTTTCAAGGAAAATTCTCTGAAAAATATTTCAAGATGTTTGACCTGCCCAAAATTCTGTTCCAGCCCTTAGATGGTCGGTTTATGGACCTCCTCCCCTATGAAGAAGAAAGTAGTTGTAGCCCGTGCCATCATCTTGGACAGCAATCCAAGAAATTTTGAAAAAGAGGCAGAGTAAACTTGCCAATCATTGCACACATGAAATTCAAACCCTTCTCTAAGATTTTATATAAACTTGCAAGCTTTGAAACTTGGCATGATTGTTGACATTCATTTGCAAAAAAATAGTGCAAACAGGTTTCTTCTTGCAAATTTCATTCTAACTTAGAGCTAACAAGGCTAAAATTTTGACAATCAAAGCTCGTAATCCTTCACTGCATAACGTGCAATGCTTGTGTGGTGGCATTGTGTGGTTGTTGTCTAGTGATTGGATTCGCCCAATGAATGGTGTGTTTATTGTAGTTGGCAAGGAATTATCCAACTTAATGCCTAAAGGCCTACGGACATTAGGTGTTTAAAAACACCATTGTTTTTTAAAATTTTGAGTTACTTGGTCACATAGATTGCAAGATTATACAGAGTAATATTTTTCTATTGAAAAAGGATTTTTAATTTTCCTAGCAACACATTTTGAGATCAAATTTGATTCTTTAACCTACTCAAATGAAAAAACTTCAAACTATAGAGTAATTTGGAACAAGCATGCAAACACATTCATTTGGTAAAAGAAAATATCATTCAATTGACTCATTGTATTTCCAAAGTAGCTATGGAATGTCAAAAAGTAACAAAAAAAGTTGCAAAAAACACATCTTTGACTAAACCTCCTTCTACATAAATGCTTCTTTGTCACTCATAACTTCTTGGATTAATATGAAATTCAACCACACAAACTAGACTACTATGTGTAACTTTTTCAAGTTTATGTTTACTAAAAATGAACACTATATGGAGAAGAAACAAGCCATTGAAGTTGACTATAATCCAGAAATGTCTATTATTTTTGAACTTTGAATTGCTTTCAAACATTCAAATCAACTTGGATTGATGTGATAATTTTACCACAATAACTAGACTTCGAGGGGAACATATCCCAACAAACTTTGTTGAAAACAAACATTGGATGAAGAGGATGCAAGCCCCAAAGTTGCATCCATCAAAATGCGCTCTGGTGAACTCAAATTGAACCTATGAACCTTGAATGACTTCCAAAAAATCAGTATATCTCTAATTTATCTGAAAATTTCACCACACAAACTGGAAGAGAGAACGCTGATTCCCCAACAACTATTATTGAATTTTGACAGTGGATGCAAAAGTTACAGCACTTCCAATTGGACTTCCAGACTATGTGAGGATACTTTTGGTCCTTTGGGGCGCTTCTGAGTCAAGTACAGTACTGTGACACCCGCATATTACCTATGCCATTTTTGCTACACCGCAGTCTTTATTAACCCCTAAATTACCAAGGCATTTTCTGGCTCTGAAACCACTGAAAACTGCCATTTCTGCTGCAATCACTCAAGAAACCTAAAAAAACTTTTTTCTTAGAATCTAACCGTAGGATCTTGTACTTCACTTGTCTCAAATCATGTGGTAAGAATTTCATGAAGTTTGACTGTACGGATTGGAAGATATTAGCATTTGAAGTTGAAAAAAAAGTTTTTTTCAACTACGGCCTGCAATTTCAGGTGACTTTGACGGCCATTTGTGAATTTTTTTTGCACTACACACCATAAGGTAAATTTTTTTTATCTTGAGCATTTGAGTTGAGAGTTGGGAAAAAAAATTTCAGAATGTCAAAACTTGATTTTCACATATAAATAAATTGTTAAGTAGAAGTAGGTCCAAAGTTGAATAGAATACTAAATTGTTAATAGCCCTTAGATGGAATTAAAAAATCATAATCCCAACGGCAGGATTGTTCTTGAAAGCAAACTTAACCTTTTAAAAAAAAAATTGAAAAAAATTGAAAATTGCATTCAAAAATGAATTCTATAAGTTGTTTTTTGAAGAAGATGCTTAGATTGCCCGAAAAACAAGATTGTCCATAACTTTTTCATTATTAGTCCAAATAGGATGAATCAAAGCTTCAAATGTAGACAAAAACATAATCTTTCAGAAAAAAAATTGAAAAAAAAAATTTCATTTTTTTGTGGTTTTTTTTTCTGCCCGCCGAACTGCTTTTTTGACTTCGGATGGCAAAACTTCTGCTCCCGGGCACCGATTGAAAAAAAATTATATTTTTAGAAAGCTGATGTGATTCCCTATCTTCAAAAAAAGTTTCAAAAAATCTGGTCAAAATTTCAGGTCACACAAGCCTGCTCGAAATCCCAAGTGTCCCCCGAGGGGACTTTGGGACTTTAGGGGTTAAGTCTGTTCTATGACACTGTTTCACAGATCTTCATGATCGATCTCCTATTTATGTGACGAACACCGTATTTTATTCTTCAAAAGAACGTTAAACTTGAGAACACACGCACAAAAATAAGTTAGTGGGAAGCAAATCGAGATGCAGCACAATTTGTTCCTCCTATCCGGATAAGGATTTTTTTTTTTTAAACACATGGACAAATTTCATTGCAGAGGAAAAAGTACACCGAACCAAATGCAAGAATACTTTGGCGAAAAAATCCGTTTCCTTTTCTACTTTTCAATTGACAAAGAGAAACTAAAAGCCGGCCAAGGACACAACAGTGAGCCCCACCTCAAGGCATCCGCAACATAACCAGGGAAATCCTGATAAGGATTTTGGTCTAGCATTCGTAGATCGATGAGAGAATAATTAATGGAGTAGAAATGGGCGGCAATTAAATTGAATAATAATCATTTCTTTCAAATGTTTGTGAGGTTTGTGCGAGACTCGTCTATGATACAGACTTTGTGCGGCTACAGCTGGTAGGCACCATGAGCCCACTTCAAGTCTGGACCCGATCGATCGCTTCAACTGTTAGTAGTCTGTTTCAGAGGATTTGATTCGATCAGTTCATAATTCAAAGGTCGTAGTGCTCAAGAGAAACCGGGAACTATTGGTCACTCATCAACACAGTTGGTACTATTTGCCGAGTTATTGATTAGTAATCACGTTTTTTGTTCCAGGAACATTTTCTAATCGATCATATTCGATTGCTAAATCAAGTTCCTGTCGAGTCTTCGAGGGAGACTTGCATATTTGGCAAGTGCTTTCTTTGCAAGGGCTCACGTGTTCAACAGTATTTCAGAACAATAGTGTAACTTGCATTCATGAAGGACAAATGCGTTCACTTGTGTGGAAATCATGATTGGAAAAACCCAAGAGTTACAATTCCTAAGTTCTTAAATTGCTGAGGGGTCTTGTACTGTACTTGATCGAGGCTTTGTATGCTATTGCTGAACCTTATTTCTCTCTCATCGCGTGGTTATATAGTTGACTGCTTGCGATTTGGTTGCTTGTGCAGTTCGCAGACGGAAGCTTAATACTTGGTATCAAAGTTCACACTATGATTGCCATTTTTGATTCAAACCTTCAAACAGCGGGTTTGAGGGACTGATTTGTAATTAACTCATTCTCAGTTATTATTTTGGAGTCTCTAACTTTGCTCATCTTTCTCTTCTTCCTATGTAACTACAATTGAACCCTTGCAGCTTCTCCTGTACAATACAGTACGGCCTCATCCAATACTGTACTTGCCATTGAGTATTGGTCTTAAGTTTACCTCACAAATGCATCAATTTAACTATCAAATCTCCACATTTACTCTGTTTTTTTTTTCTAAACAAACAAAATGAAATTTCATTGCAAGATCTTTGCTCTCTTGTTTGATTGTCATAATTTTGTTTTCAATTTTTTTGACATGTACTGTATCCACACGGTTGCATGGGAAGGACAAGCATACAATAAGCTTCTGCATTAGAGAAATTTTGGGCTCTCCACAGGGCGGCCAACTTTTGACAAGCCAGTCTATTTCTAGAGCTTACAAAGCTACTCATAAGTGAGAATTATCTCTTACGAAAATAGAGATTCACCTTGTGTGAATATTAAAAGTTCTAAGAAGTATATTCTCTTTTCTATTTTACAATTGTTAGAAGAAGATGCTTTGGGGGTACTTTCAAATATAATTCAACTTACACTAGTCATAGCCTCCTCCATTTAAGGGCAGGGAGAACTGACCCCCTCGCTCGGCCACTCGGGTAAAATGCTATAATTTTTTATTTTTCACACAATTTTTTTTGCAAATCTTGAATTCATATTTGTGATAAGAAATCCCAAATTAGCTAGGGGATGAAGAAAGGTCGCGCCACATCAAAAATACGAGAGCGGTGTAGCGAGCTGCGGGCGGGAGACAGAGAGGAGGAGTTCAGGAATGGGAAGGCCAGGACGGAAATGGGAAGGTCAGGAGGGTGGGCCGGGGGATGGCTAGGCCTGGCGGGGCAGCGCGGGCAGAGCAGCCTGCACAGGGGCCCACTACCACGAGTAACTTACCCCCCTTTTGCTCCAGGGGGGGTGTTTAACGTCTCGCGTAAGGCAGCAACTCTTGTCCAAAATAAGGCATCCCACATTTAGGCCCAACCTTGAAGCAAGCAGAAGGCACGTGCACCAGCATGCCACTCCTTCAGTCCTTCCTCGTTCAGTTCCTCTGCGTTGGTCACTGTGTCTTGCTGCCGTTGCTGGTGTAATATATAGAAGAGTGCTTGTGATCGAGGAGGACGTACCGACGTGCACGCAGCGAGATCCAGCTCCTCTCGCGTACGTCGCTGTAGCTCATACACACTCCGACGGCTCTCTTTCCCCGCACACGCTCACACTCACACTCCCCAGGAAAGACGACGGAGCACCTTCTCTCTCTCTCTTCATTCCAAATCTCGACAGTCGCTCTTTTAATTAGATGATCCGATCCTTGGTACATTACGCAGGAATGCGGGTTGCAATGGGACGTGCTTGGTGATCAGGATTTCGCTTCATATATAATTATGCAGATACTTTGGAAGGCGGGGTCAGCTTGACATTCAGGATTTGGAAGGTTGTGCGCTCCTTAGAGGTGAGAATCAATTGTGCTTAGAATTATGAGCTAACAAGAATTGATGTCTGCAAATCAGTGTTGTTGCTAGTGCGGTTTAAACCAGGAGTGAAGGTTTTTTGGGTCTAAGGTTTGATCTCGTTCCCACGGCCACCTCAACTTCACAAAATTGATGCATTCGGAAACGGACTCTCATTTAAGAACTCTGAGCGGTTGAAATCACTCTGAAATATCAGATCAATATCTAACTTGTTTAAGGTTTAGGGCTTGTGGCCAAATGACTCCAAATGACTCCGAATCATGACTCGTGTAAATGTCTTTCTACACTCACTTGCTATGTAGGGTTTAGGTGCTACAATATTATTATTGTAATATGTATGAAGGTGATGAAAAGGGTAATTATAGACAGGTGCTAAGCAAGGTGCAAAGTCAACGGAGAGTATAGTTCGTCACTATAGTCTTACTATTCCTAAATTAGTTGACCATATATAACTATTGCTAGTTTTGTTGTACTATATCCTTTCCAACATCACTAGACATGTGTGAGTTTCATATGTAGTTTGTAATGGGAGGTTGTAGCCCACTAAGAGTGATGTATGGCAAAGACAATCCCATTTTTATTCAAAGATGAGTGCACAAAAATATTTACACGAGTCATGCTTACACCACTTGAAGTGAATGTACGAATAGATGAGTTGTTAGTACCAAGGGTGAGTCTAAGGTTCCTAATGATTTTGTATCTTGCACTAGCTATAATCACAAGTCAGATCTTAACATTGGTTTTGTCATTTCAACAAGATGTCTGAGATTGTTGAATACATTGAAGAGGAGAAACAATGGATTGCTGCTCTCAACTCACGAGACTGCAAGCGTCTGATAGCACTTTGGCATCATCATCCACATCTATGGCTGACAAGAACTCGTGAAGATCGCTCTGTGTTGCATGTGGCTGTCATGCAGGGCTGTGTAGAATTAGTGAAGCTGGTATTTTGTGGGCCCCCTGAGGCAAACAACAATCGAAAAAAGTTTAAAGAGAACTTGAAGGAGCTTCTTTACTTAAAAGATGGCAAGTGCAAGGCAAACACATTCACGCTCTCAACCATTGTGGGGAACCAGGAGGTTAGACAAGTCTTAAACTCTGCACTCCAACTGGGTGACATTGACATGAAATCAACTCACTCAGACCCTTCTGAGTTTGAAGTTGAGATTACTAAATTATTGAAAGAGCTGCCAAGCAATGAGTTATACGAATTGTTGCAGAGGCAAATGAAAAAGGACGTAGACTACAATTTCGAGGAGCATCGGAAGGGATTGATCTTCAACTTTGCTTGCAAAAAAGCACTCTCCAACATAGATTTTTTGAGGAGCATGGCTTCGAAGGCCAGAGAGAAACCAAGGTTGTTGCAAAAGTTGTTCACCCAAATGGATGCGCAAGGAAGAACCCCTTTGCACGTGGCAGTCGATCACTGCAGAGGCGAGGAACTAATGGGCTTACAAAAGCTTTTAGAGATGATGCCCGAGGAATATTGTGTAAATGGGCGTGACGGTGCTGGAAGAACTCCGTTATTGCGAGCTACTGCAAATGGAATGAGCCTTGAAGCAAGCATGGTGGTGAAAGTGCTTGCAGATCACTATCAAACTAAATTGAATGCAGAATGGCCGGGAGGATCAGGAGCCACTGCACTTCATTTGGTTGTGTTACATGGGCATGCGCATTCAGCCAGATATGTGATGGAGGCTCACAGAGACGATCCCAAGGAACGTGCGGACGTGGAGAAACTAATGAGTAGGCGCATCAAGGTGTTCAAGCTTCCGCACTATTTGAAGTGGACTCCTTTGGAGCTTGCTGCTGTCATGGGGCGCCATTCTGTATTGGTGAATTTCCTATACGAAGCATGCGGAAAGGTATGCCTACATTCAAAATGGTATAGAATTCTTCTCTGCAAAAGTTGTCACCAGTAGAAGAATTGTTACAAAATTTGCAACAACACCTCATTACATAAGAAAAGAACATCCCTTCTTTAAGTTTTGTAAGAACTAGATTAAACCCTCAATGATTCTTCGAAAATTTCAATGAAAATCTATAATGATCAGAACCTGACAATTGTTTTGGATGAAAACATGACAATGGGTTGTGACATCTCATGACATTGTGAATTTATTTAAAGTAATGATAGATGTGTGATAAAATGGCATGTTTCTGAGTGCCAAAATTGTAACATGTATGATCCCATTGCTGTGATGATTAGGCCCTCCAAGAGTCCAAAGCTCTAATATTTAGGATTGGTGTGAATCTGAGGTTTTATTGGGATGGTTGAATTGCATCAATTTTATTGACATTATGAAGGTATTAGTTAACAAATATAAGGTTTAGATTGGTTTTGAAGGATTTTTGTTCCAGATATATGCTAAGAACCTACTTGCATGGTTGATAAATGTTCAAACGTTATATTTGAGAGCATCTAAATTGTGACATTCAAATGCACAAAGCTTTAAAACTAAGAGTCTCATATATAAAAATGAAAGTTTGGTTAATGGATGATTGAATAGTGCCATGTTCTTGGAATTTTGCCACTATTAATTAACAAGTATGGCGAGGGTCATCAAGTTCATCATAGCCTCACCATTGTATTAATTTTTTAAAATTGGCTTCTTAGTAATATACTACCATTTGAAGATGATATTCTAACAATCAATGTTCAAACAATTTTCATATTTTTTAGTGATTATCACAAGAATACAACTTTTATGTGTGTGTTCTTGAATGAAAAGATGGTCATCTCGTTTTTGCTCATGAAAGCACTAATGTTGTTCATTGTAATGGAAACAGCATCGCAAAGCAATTTGTGATCAACGATGTTTGCATTTAGCAGCTGCAGCTGGGGATCCTCGAAGCATCCAAGCCCTACTTTTGAACCGATCGAATGATTTACAACATTTTGAGACCAATCACAGCTTTGGAGGTTATTCATCTCTCCATTTTGCAGTGTTTACATCTCTACCCCATCAACATTCCCCTAAAGGCAAGCCTTTTGGTGTCAAAGCTATTGATGAAGCATTCGATCGCTTCCTCGCTTTTTCAGATTTCGCAAGTATATATTGGTTGCAACAAGAATTGATAGCAGCAGCAAGCAAAGGCCCTCAAAAACTTGGAATGCCCGTTCCTGGATATGGAGGCAAGAAAACGTGCACCACTTTGCTGTTGCAAGCAGGTGTTGACATTTGGCCAAGCGAAAACTTTCTACAAGCGGCAAGCTCAGATTCTATTCCAAAGGACTTTCAAGAACATGAAGAGGTTTCAACACATGATGGCCAAGATTTTCATCTTGACAAAACGATCGCTGTAACCCACATTCCTAGTATGCCTGATCCTGGAAGTGATGCATCTGATGATGATTGAATATGGTGGTTTGAATTGGTTTCCAAGGATACACTTGAAGCTAAAAACAACTTCAATGCCGCTGGAAATGCGACTGCTGTTGTTGCAACTTTGGTCGCAACTGCTTCTTTCATTGGGCCATTGACTCCACCTCTTGGCTATGGATCGGATGCGTCAAGTGCCTGGACATTCGATCATGTACAAATGGATAGTCTACCTATTCGAGTCTTCATGGCGAGCAATAGTTTATCATTCTACCTTGCTATTGCATCCATCATGTTGGCGATCATGCCCTCTCTTCCGATGCCTCAAGAAGGCTTAAGGGAAGAACTTCGTCGCAGTCAAAGAACCATAGCATTGGCCATTAGTGTGTTGCTTTTATCTATTTTGGGTCTATTGGTTTCTTTTACTTCGTGCTTGATTGTGGTAATGCCACAACATCATGATTGGAGTTTTACCTTTTATCCGGCATTTTTCGGAGGAATTATCTGTAGTGTAGTCATTTTTCTTTTTTTCTTGCGTCTGTTGAGACTTGTATTCAACAGGAATGCAAGGATAAGGAATTTTTATCATTCTTTTGGAGTACTATAAATTAGAACTTATTGTTTTAGAATGATTATTTTGTATTAAATAATAAAACAATTGCATATCAATGATTCAGCTGGAGTCTGAATGTCCGACATATTGCATCTCTGAAATGAAGAGCTCTGATCGTAATTGGAGACTTGAATTCAAAATCTGTTTGTTCGATACCCCACTCGAAGGTCCACAAGATAGTGACAAGAAAATCAGAAATTACATGCATGCTCCCTCTAGAGTTTTGACTCTATTCTGCAGTGCAACTCTCTCAAACCTACGAAATCGTAACAATGTACACTTAAATCCTCTTTATTATAGCCTTTCAAATGTCGTCATAGAACACTGATCTTGCTCGCTCACCACATTATCAGTGGTTCTAGCACTTGCCTCAGACATTCAAACTCCGTTATGGTGAAAATTGGGATCGCAGGTAATAAGATGAAAGAGGTTTGAGCGTATTGCTTTTCAAAATTACACTCTACGCTCGAAACAGACATCCCAATTTGCGGGGGAATTGCTCAGATTTGGATTCTAATTTGGGGGATATATACCTGCAAATGTTGTGATTCAACTAAGTTTCTACATACATTCAATAAATGGTTGCAATTCAATTTCTGCTTCCTTGCTCATTTGTAACCTTTTTCATTCCGATCGATCTCAAGGTATTCACTGTACAACTCAGCAACTTGTTGCCTGGGAGTTCTTCCTGGCGTCTTTCCTGGTGTTGTTGCTGAAGGCTGCCCTTCGTCATCCCTGTTATATCGTTGCAAACATGGGCATGTTCAAAGTAAGTGTTTATATCATCCTAATCTTGACAAAGCCCACGCGAACATGGATCATTAGGTTAAATCCTTGCAGGTGACAACCTAATAAATCAGTAATCTCTCTATCCCAAATTAAGTCTCCGCATCGTTGTTGAATACCGTTTGATAACAGTTTCATTGCTCATTTTGTGAAATTAAACATTGAAACCAAATTCTTCATGCTGTGATCATCAACATTACTTGGCACAACATTATTAATTCAAATTTTGGAATGATAAAAATAAAAATCCAAAGAGCTTCTTTGGCCAGGACTAGCCCTTGTGGGCTTGGTTACCTTCTCAGAGAATGATCTTCCATGATGATCTGCAACGGGGGTTCGAAGGAACTATCCTGCGAGTGTTTCGGTCGCAGAGACTGCTCCTCGACGTCGCCTGATCCGTTCCTCTTGTGGCTAAATAACGTCCCCAGCTTTAGCCTTTTCTTGGCGCCCTTGTGCCAAGTGTGTAGAGCATGCCCTACTTGGGTTGGCAGAACAGCAGGTTTGAAATTGGTGCCCATCTGCAACCCACAAAGAAATGATTGGATGATTAGTTCCTCATTTTGACAAGTTTTTAAGCGACTATGGTGACTCTTTTGTTAGCTTAGCTAAGGAAGGTTAACCTATTACTACAATTTTTTTCCTGCTCAATGGAGTGAGCCCTCTTTGATTACTGACTACAGAGCACAAACCTAGACTTCTAAGATTCAGTGGATGACTTGGAATTATGTCCAAGAATCTTCTCGAGCTTCCTAGATTTGGGAGGTCAAGAATTCAATGGAATAACTCGGCATTGTGTTTAACCTTCTCCAGCATCTCAATTCTGAGAGATTGAAGTTTAATTGGCATGAAATCAATGCTAAGTATTCGGAGTCCGGAAACGAAGAGCCCATACCTGGGAAACAAGAGCATAGAGTGGCAATGTGTATGCACTGACAAAGAGTTGGACTCCCAGTCTGATCAAGCCAATGAATTGAATGTCAGCGCAGAGTGTGTATAACTGTGTGTCCCAACATTGTATTGATGTTGAGTTTAAATTGAGTCCTGCCCAACTGCATGAACATAAAGTATGAACCCAAATCCCATTAATCAGAGGACCAAATGGATGGGCAACAGAACCGTACCCCACTAGTAAGCGGATGTATACAAACACCTTGTTATGCTCCAGAAGACAGGTGTGAAACCCGAACGCCCACTGCGTAGAAGAAATCATAAACACTGGTAGTCAGATTCGTCCTACTTAAGCCCGAGATGCAATAAGAGAAAGGTTACAGAACCCAAGGGGTATTAAGTATTAACCTTGAGCTTCATCTAAGCTTCAATGCAATGTCTAGGAGAATATTCTAAAATGCATACCACTCTGGTTCCTAGTTACGAGGTCTTTGCCTAATACGCCAATTTTGTGATACTACAGCAGTTACGTAATGCATATATGACCATGTTTGCAGTTGTGCAGTGACTCATAAATGTGGAAGTAGCAATGAAAATAATAAATAAATAAATAAAAATTTGAATCTAAAGCACCGCAGATCATCTTTCTGTGAGACGGACTGAGAGTGCTTGGATCACGGTGATCACTTACCACATGCCAAAGAAAAGTAGCGAGCTCAAACGCATTCTGCAGCAAGCATTCCACACAATCAAGCAGAGATATAATGCTATTAATCGTTTGCTCTAAAATCCCGATTTCTGCAGATATTAAAAGATGTAAAATGGATCCCAGAAAAAAATTGAAAGGAAATTCCGTAATTCTGGAGAGAAGGGACATACTTGGAACATGACCAAGTGCAGGACTGAGAGCAGCAGCTCGGGTCGGCCAAACCAGAACAACTGATCCCGTGGTTGCATCAATTGTCCCACGTAAGCGCCAGGCACACTGGCGTTCTCAATTGCTAAAGTGGTGACCACATGCTGCAACTTTGCACCAATGACCAAAACTAGCTGCAACAATCACATCCAGAAATTCAAAACAACAATTAATCCATTAGAGGTGTCAGAGGTCAAGAATTGTGCTTCGAAATGGAGACTGCTTTTGTTTTGCAATTTGGGGAATCTCTGCAGGGAGCACGTCCTTTGAAACAATATTCTATCAGTGGCTCAAAATTGCGTGGGACCAGATTTGGAAACTAACAGCACAATTGAGTGCTTTGAAAATTGCTGACTCTGTAATTGAATCAATCTTCCTTTCAATCAGACTCAAAATTCGTTACTTGTTGCAACTGCAGGAATATCTAATTTGTATGCATGGAAATCAATCAACAATTGATTCGGACGGGTGGGCTCAGATTGGGAATGTTGAGCTTACAACGACGGGAATGAATGCCGTCCAGAAATACAAGTAGACACCTGCACGCAAAATCCCCAAACTTGTTTCATTCTTGAATATTTAGCAACGTACAAATGACTGAATAGTCACAACAATGAGAAGGAAGAAACCCAGACTTTTTCTTGGTTAAGATTCATACCGCTGACGTTGAAGAGGAGGAACACTAGGACGAAGATCCACAGTTTCACGCTGCAGCAGTAGACAAACCCCATCAAAAGAATACTTCAGAACTGGTTAATGATTCCAATAATGAAATTTACAATAAACGCAACAAATTGAATCCCATATCTGTAGAGGTGACAACCAAGCATTGGATATGACGAGCTTGATCATATTTTGCAAAATTATCATCCTTATATCCTTCTTTTGAAACCTCAATGAAGCACAGACGAACAATAATTATCCAACCGTAAATCTGGTAACCTTAAAGTACTACCTTGTTGAGGAAACAAAATTACCAGCCACAGGGGCTCCGAAGCATGTTATTGTTTCTCATAACAAGGTTCTACTTCAAGTTACCATATAATTGGTGGATAGCCGTGTCTGCAAAAAAAGAATTGCATAATTGCATAATTACAGTGTAAAGCCAACCACATCTCTGTACTCAGTTTACCTTATTCCCATGATTTTCTGAAATTCGTCCTCCATACAACGGACCATGTATGCGTCGAAGTCATAGTCGTCCCGCAAGTGATGATTCTGCCCAGCCCAAACCAGTCACAACTCACACTATTCAGATAATTACTCCAATTGTAGCCATGAATCATCCAAATTTGCAAATTGAACTGAGGTAACGGTGGAAATTTGACACTCACTGCTGTGAAGCCTTGACGAAGAGTGATGTAGTCTGCACGAGGAATGTAAAGCTGCTGGAAGAAGCATACCTGTTACAATTCAAATTAATTTTCCAGAATTTCAGTTCATTATATCAGACTTAGACTAGAAGTATACAGAACCTCATCTTTTATAGGCTATTATCAATTCTGTGTTTCCTTTCATTTAAGTTACATGCATGAGGTACTCTTCTCACTAATTTAATGGTGCCTATGTTTCTACATTGTGATTCTGACCAGTTATGTGGTTTAAAGAATGGTATGAACCTTGTCAAAGGGGCATTGTGATGTAACTAATCGTCAATTTCGTTAAAAATTTGCGCAAAATTTTGGTGCTATTTCCTTGCCATATCCATCCGCTCGGAGCTCTAAAAACTACTGTAGACAGATATAGATTTATATTCACGTTGCGTGCCTTGAGAAAGTGCCAAAATCGTAGGATTCTTCCAAATTAACGAAACTGACTTTCTGAAATTCACTTCAGTCCTTATTATGCAATAAATTCCATCAGAAATCAAACAAAGATAATGCTGTGCAAACGAACTCACCACCCACACGGTGAGCGCATTGTGGCTGCAGCACTTGGAGGAATGGTATTCTTGGAAGGTAGATTTTCGCGTATAAGTTATACTATTAACAATGTCTGCATGAACACGTTGCTTCAGAGATTAGAACGATTCTCAAAATCACGGACTCGTTTAATTAAATTGCAGCAAGCTCTGTCAATGGGCGAGAGCTCTAAATAGTTACCATCCAAATAATTTTGTCCTCGTGCTTCTTGTTGTGCTTCTTTCTCCCATTTCTTCCAACTGTGCACCTGGCAGATAGATTTCAAGCATCAACAAAATCAAAATCTGAGCGAGTCAAACTACGGACGAAGAATGCGAAAGTATCAACGAAAGTTCGCTCCTATATTGTTGATAAAATTAATATTCATTCAATGTCTTTAGTGTTTTCTTTCTGTCACTTGTACCTTCCAGAGCGCAAGAACCATGGTGAGGAAAGAGTAGATGACATGGACGATAGCTAGCAGGAATATGAAAATGTGGAGCTGATGGAGACCTTCTGTCGTAATGGCTTGCTCATAACCCTGACATCACCCAAATAGCAGTAGAAGGGGTCTAAAGTAGTGAGATTTCGCAAACAAAGAGTTATGTCAAATTATAGAAAATCAAACAATATTAAAGCTCAATTTATCAGTACATTCTCTCGTCAAATTGAGCTCAACTTTACAAGATGATGTGTTCCTTTTCATGCCAATTGAGAGGGTGCTGAACAAGGATATATTGCTGTAAAGAGAGATATCTGTTAAATTCACATTTAAAGAATTCCACAAAGAATCCGGAATTGGTTACAAAGCATGTAAACTGTAAGTAGGTAAGCAAGTCTACAATTTCAAGGACGAATTTTATATTGAATGAAGTGACAGTTTCCCAATTTCCAAACTAGCAGGTCTTCCTGCTGAGTAAACTAGGACTAGAAGCAGATTTTGGTTTCGTAAAATTGCACAAGCCTTTGCCAAAGCAACCGACTGAAAACTGCCAATGTAACAAATATTTTGTCCCTTATTGAAGGAAATCAAATACCTCTCTACAAACTCCCTTGGCTGGGTGTGCAGTGCCGACTGGCTCATGGGGCCGCGTCTTGAGATCGCAAGGGGTGAAGGTATTGTACCACGAAGTCCTCACACAGATCTTAGAAACCGGAGTTTGCAGTAGCGCCATTGCAAGTGAAATGAATCCCACCAACATCAGCTCTGCCAAATTGTTACGAGAGTTCACTTGGTCATACTTGAGGAAGAAATCATTTCTTACTTCAATTGCTTGCAATAGTCCGGTGAAAAAACAGATTCCTCGGCTAATCCTATGTTCAGTTCACGCATCCATGATATCTCACTGAAATTGAATTGGCTTTTCTCACTTACCATCTTTTATCTTCTGCAAGGATGCTGAATGTGCCTTCCGCTTGCTCTTTTTCAAGTGCTGCAAGATGTAAATTAGCATCACTCGCTTTAGATGGCCAAGTAACTGATCGAAATTTTTCAATTAATTGTAGAAAGATTTGTGTAGCTGTACAAACTCAAGTCTAGACTTCTGGTCGTCATTCTTTACTCCTAAATGCCCAAGGCACCAAAATGTGGTGTTTGCAAAACTTTGAAGTTAAACAAAACCTATTCAAGTTGCTATTTTTAGTAGTTCATTTTTTTTGGAAACTTCTTTTTGAAGTCTAGTTTTAGCATCAAAAAACTAATCTTGGAAATGATTTATTATGATTTTTCTATTCAAGATCTTGTGCAAGGATGTCCATTGCAATCTTGACTTTCCATAGTGTTGAGAGCTCTTAGAATTTGTTGAGCCTCAAATACACTAAATCTTGGATAAAATATCACATTAAAAATTCATTTTAAAAATTTGTAAAGTAAATTTTGAGAAGTCCTAAATTGATTAGGGTTGTGTATATTAGGCCTTTTAACCTCATATGTTTTTGGTGACCAACCTTTTAGATTTGACATGAGAAAAGAGGACTGAAAGATTTCAACTCACTTTTGCAATTTTAACACCCTCATGATCAAACATTATAATCTTTCAATCCACAAGCAATTATATTGTTGTGTTTATTTTCCTCAACGATCTCTCACATGTCTAGTTTGAATTTGTACCGATGCATTTTGAAAAAAAATTGATAAAGCATATCAAAATGTTGACTTTTCGTTCAATTTAGAAGAAATTCCTAGAACCTTAAAAAAGGCCATGGGCATTTAGGGGCTAAAAGGATTATCCACTTCTGCATCTCACTTTTGGCATTTGGGAAATTGTCAATTTAATCAAAGAATATTGAGTTAAGTTCTATTCTGAAACTCAGATAAGATACACTAAAAATAACCTACTGAAGCTGTTCACCAGGTACATTGGTAAGAGTTTCCCAGCGTAGTAATGAAAAACGGAATTTTTGCACTTCGGAGGTGGAATGGTTCCATGGAGAGGGTCACCTCTGCATCGTTTCGTCCATTGTAAACTCTTCAAACTTCATTGCGGTTGAAATTAGAGCGAACTTGGTGAGAGGTAGCTAGTCAGTGAGAATTTGTGAATCAATCAAAGCTAGAGAAGTGGAATGAGTTGCTCACAAGGCCAAGCCAGTGCAGGCTGCGCTCAAAGAGAAGAGAGATGACGACGAAGCAAGAGATGATTGTCACCACGGCCCATGTGGGAGCGTACTCCAGGGACCTCTCTCCGGCCTTGGCCTCCACCATCTTCAATCCCCACCTTGAATCCTACTTCTTCCACTAGTGTTTTCAAAGATAAAACCACCGTCTGAAACCCGAATGAAAAGCGCCGACACTCTGAATTAATCGCAAAGCATCATAACATTCTCGAGAAGCTATCTTTACCACTCCTGACAAAGGAAATAAAGCTTGGGCCCCGGCTTGGGCACAGCATCGCCTCCGTTGGAAAAGAAGACACACCTCAGTCTCACTAATTGTTAAGTAGCATGCAATAGAATTGCAAGCTCTCTTCAAGATTGTAATAATAAATGCCGGACTTTAGATTGAGTGACACTCTTGTTTTGGTTCCCCTCTGCAGAGTTTCCAAAACTTCTCAAGAGCGTTACGCTATTCAATATAAAAAATAAACACACAAGACTATGTCTGAGATTTCAGGCTGCCGCAGCAAAGCTTGCATCCGTGTTTCGTAACCACAAGACCTAATCACACAAGACCACAAGACGAGCACTTCTTGATGCTCTCCGGGCCCGTCATTATAAATGCACTGCACCGTGCTCTCAATTCAGTTTCACCATCGAAGGCATTCAAAGACTGCGAGAAGAAAGTGATTCTTCGAGTTGAATGATCCGCAGGACTATGCGAAAATGAATCTTCGCTGAAGGTGTACGTGCACGTACGAACGCGGTACGCAAGAACGAAGGGTGAGACCCAGGTACTTGAATCGGTCGATCCTCATTTCAATTGACTCCGGAGCAAGCTGTCATCTCCTCGTCATGGCCGCTGGTTGGTAGAGACTTTTTCGAACGTCCTAATTTTCTAGAAAATTGCTGTTGGTTTTGAGTTGTGCTGTTGATTCGATCCCGGGCTCCCCCCCTTTCCTAATGCAAATTCATCTATAAAACTTCTGATATTTCCGTAAGTGAAACGTGGATTATCGCCCTACGTTTACCAAAGATGGTTCAGTATAATACGTGGTGTATACATCATTTGGTAATAATTAGGTGGAAGCTTAGTTTCTAATTTGTGAAGAAATGTGAAGAAATGCAATAGGAAAGGAGATTGAAGCAGTCGAATGCAGGTTAAGTGTGATGAAGGCAGGACGTTATTCCAGTCAAAGGTGGCATTTTCTTTAATATCTTCTGTCAAGAAATGTTTTGGATCTGAAAATAAAAAACTGCCCACCATTGTCAGTTGACTCAGTCTGGCCGGCCAAGTAGCCAGAGAGCGAGTTCATGTAACAGTTGACCTGTATGATAGATCCAAAGAGAATTGAATATTAGCAATATTCATTCCAGGGCACAAAACTAACTTTAGTGCCGACATCGTGAAATACAGCAGGGAGCGGAGGTCTTCTGTTTCCTGAGTACAGTAGAATTTGGACTTGTTTTTATTTACATTCAGACGTCCGCAACGTCGTGACCTCTATAACGACACGATTCAACTGAAGAACATGGTGCAAACTTGTTACATTATTCTCCAGAGCACACTGACACACATTCGAACAATGCCATAGCCATTTTTTGCATCCAAGTAATGGTCAGAAATTTAAGGGTTTTGCATATAACTTACACTGTAACTGAGTGTGTGCTGTAAATTCTAGAATGCGGCCAAACCTAGTTACGGACGGCCTGACACAACCTGCCGAACGAAGCCTTCAATCCTCGCTGGGAAAACAACAATTTCTGATGCTTTGGTGATGCATTTGCCCACGTGAATCAGGAATCTGCTGGTGGTAGTTGAAGTCTTCGAGCCACTCGGACTCTCGGAGAGAGAGTCCAACATCCGCGTGTCAATAGCGGTTAGCGTATGTGTTTTGTCATGAATTGCATCTTACTCTTCAGCTTACATCACAGTGAGTCTCACTTGCATGACTCACTTCCTCGTCCTCTTCTGTGGATGTATGGGCACAGTCACATATTTTAAGTTGCAAATTCCTATGAGAGAATTCTCTTTCTGATACTGATTTAAAAGTCGCTCAAGGAATGGACGGAGATACGACCCGTACGTAGTACACTCGGGGATACTCTTCATCAAAAAAATCTCAAGTTTCATTGTTCGGTATTGTCTAAATTTGTTGAAATTAAGTTGAAGGACAAAGAAACTGGCAGCGGTGGAAGGGGGACTTAAAAAGTTGCAGCGCATCATCCCTGAACATTTTGCGTACTTGGACTCTGACTGCTTACACGGAATAGTCAAATTAGGTTGCCTTATTTGAGTTATCAATTAAGGTAACTGAGCGTAAGACAGGCCAAATGGGAGCCAGCCCATTACAAGCAATAGTATTCTAGTCATGCATATTAGTATAAATTTGCCTCTATAGGAGGAGGCTCTTGAATGGAGCGGGTTCTAAAATGGTGCCCTATCTTAAATGTACAGTACTTGTACATGTTGCATTTTCATAGCCTTCAGCAGTGTCCTGAGAGTGTACATTTTAGCTAGGGCACCATTTTAGAGCCCTATGTCCTTTCAACTTCAGAATTTGATAACTAATTCTAGAGAGCTCCAAAAAATATGAAATGACTTGGGTTAGATGCCTATTCAATCTGTCTTTCAAGAAAAATTCTCTGAAAAATATTTCAAGATGTTTGACCTACCCAAAATTTTGTTCCAGCCCTTAGATGGTCGGTTTATGAACCTCCTCCCTTAATGGGTTGGCTCCCATTTGGCCTGGCATGGTAGTTGAGTTACCTTAGGTTGTCTCACCTAAGGTAGAAGGGTCTTAAATGGAGCGGGTTCTAAACTCGTGCCCTATCTTAAATGTACAATACTTGTACATGTTGCTTTTTCATAATCTTCAGCAATGTACTGTCAGTGTACATTTTAGCTAGGGCACCATTTTAGAGCCCTATGTCCTTTCAACTTCAAAATTTGATAACTAATTAAAAAAAGCTCAGAAAAATATGAAACAACTTAGGTTAAATGTCAATTCTACTTGTCTCTCAAGGAAAATTTATTGAAAAATATTTCTAGAAGTTTTACCTCCATGAAATTTTGTTTCAACCCTTAGATGGTCCATTATAGGACATCTTACCTTATAAATGTTAGAATTACCTCACAACTCACCACTTGTAGACATGGAGGCACATGTGACTCTTTGAACCAAGCCTTGAATGGGTGCACCAAACACATAAGATAGAAACACCCATTTCCGTCCCTAAATCCATTCCTGAACCCTAGAAATTTGTCCATGAGCATTCATTAAAGTGTCCTACAAATGTTTAATTCTAATTTGCTGACATAGTTGTAAGACACATGTATAATAGTCATTCACAGACAATTGATTTCAACAAAGTTCAATTCAAGGTACACCTATAGGATGGTTCCAATGGCCTAGGGAGCCAACACTTTGAAAATTTATAGAAATATCATACTGCATCCAAAAAATTAATTTCTTTTTTCGAATATTCATGATTTTCACTCGCGAGTATTATCAAAACATTATTTTTACAAAAAAATGCCTCCAACTATGTTGAATTGCTTAAATTGACGTTTTTGGGTGTTTCCACTATAATTCTAAGTTGACGAAAGTTTTTGCATCCTCATATAATAACTTGTATACATATTTATATAGTATAATAAATGTTCAAGAATTAATGAGGATCAATCTACCCTATATAAAGATCATATTTGAAAATAATTAAGTTATTTTGTGTGAAAAAAAGTCACATGTCATCTTATGATTGGTGTGAGGTGACATGGCATTAGAAGGGATTTGAGGGCAAGAAAAACTCATTTAAGGAATTCAAGGTTGTTCCCCTCTATCTTCCTTGTGCTATTTAGAAATTGCAGATCAATCCTATTAGTTGAAATTTCAAATTTCTGAAAAAAAATTTAAAAAGATTTAAAAATTCTTAAAAGTGTAAAGAAATGTAAAGCTAATTTTTTTTTAAATTTTAAATTTTAAATAATATTTTCTAGCATAGTTGTTTCTCAACCACGTCAAATCATTGATGTGGCATGTTCCCATACAATCCTACACTTTGGGAACTCCTAATAACTCATGGTCTTGCAATGCCCTCAAATCTCTTCCTATGGGCCCAAGAGACTTTGACGTGAAAATTCAATTTCAACACCAAAGTGTTGAATCAAACCTCTACGTATGATAATGTCACTATAATTCAAATAGTATAGATTCCTTTAAGTTTGATCCTATAAAGTAGTAGTAGCTATATTATAGTACCATCAATGAAATTTAGTGGAGGAGTTCATCACCTTGAGAAGGATAAGATTCATTGACTAGAATCGTAAAGTATACACACCTAAAACCATTACCTTTTCATATATCTTGATAGTTAGATTAAAAAATTTGAATTTGAAATTATTAGCCTCCTTGAGCGATACCCTGGAGTACTAAGGGAATTAGTACGCATGACAAAGATCTTTCAATTTCACAATGTCACTACAGACTTTGAATAGATTTTTATTACTATTGGTGAATTTTTGTTGATAGTTGTGTTAGGTAATCATCCTAAAATATTATTCAGATTATTTAGGTAAATTTTTTAATTTTACATGAGGTACCAGCTCTAAAATAATAGTTGAAAATCGATCACTTCTAGGCTCTTCTCATTCATTTCATATTTGATTATCAAATTGATCCTTTTTGAATTCGACCTATAGTAATAAAATAAAGCTTATTAAGTCTGGGGTCTATTTTTTCTAATCTTTAAAAAAGTTCTCCAATATTGAATATTTTATATGATTTCAAGATTGAGACTTTTAAGATGGGGATGGGCCCACTAATTTCCATAGAATAAGATGACATTGAAGTTTGATTTACTTTATGATGTTCTATACTAATTTTACTACCACTAGTCTAAAGATCATCATAAATGAAGAATTTGTGAGGAATCATAAGAGGATTTTTGGGCCTTTTGGAAGACCGTGAGTTCTTGGACTGTGGAAACTTGCTAAATTTTGCTACATAAGCAAGTTGATGTAGCCGAGCAACTGCATATCAAATAGTAATATTTTTTCATTTTTCATTTTTTTTGTTGAAAAAAACATTAATTTTTAAATTTTTTTTCACTTTTTTATTTTTTTTATTTTTTAAATATTATTATTATTATTATGAATTTTTTATTTATTTGATGAGTAGTGACTAGTTTACAAATTTGGGAATGGGACTAAAATAGTCTCTTAATGCCCCCAAATCTCCTCTTATGAATTTGATTAGCCATGCTTCTTGGATGTGTGTAAACAAAACTATTCTTGTTGCCTACTTTTGGTCTTTTGGATGTAGACAATATGTCAACTACTGCAATCCAACCAATAACCATTATCAATGACCATAACAAGTATTGAGGAATAATAGGGAGAAGTGACTAGGAATGTTTGTTGATGTTTGCCAAACATATAGTTATTTTCTATTTCAACTAGATATCATTTAAAAAAAATTTGAAGTCCTTAACTCTAAATTTGATGGTTTAAGTTTGAAATATAGGAGACCCTAATATATATATCATTGGGTGTTCTACTGACTCTATTTTGAGTTAATCGAAAGAATCCAATTTTGTTTGCTTTCAATTTAATTCATGTAGTGGTTGGTTGATTTTTAGTCTTTTCTTCGTAAGTATTATGTATTGGAGATATTTTAATGCATGTAAGTGAATTTCTCTAAATGTTCTATTGATTGAATTTTTTTATTAATTTTAGGCATTTTGTATTATTTCAAATGTTTTGGTAAGTGTTGTAAATGGCTCATCTTGATTTAGGCTTAAAAGTTATTAGCACTACAATAGTGTTGATCCTTGAATTTATGCATTATTAATTTGTATATCATATCTATTTTCTTTGCAAGTTATATGCTTCTCTTAAGTATTCATATTGTTGTTAATGGGTTAAAGGTAGAAATGTCTCCTTTATTTTTTAGAGGAGATTTGAGCCTTCCAAAGACTCTAAGTTCTTAAACACTAGCTTGGACAATATAGGAATGCTTGGAATGATGCCACATTAGCAATTTGATGTGGTCGAGGAACTACAATATCAAAAATATTTATTTATTTATTTTAATTAATTATTAAATGAGTTTAAAATATTTCTTAAAATCATTTTTTGGCTTTTTAATACATTCAAATATTCTTTTTAAAATTCAAAAATTCAAACCAATAATAGCTGATCTATAGTATTGGAAACAATTTCAAGGAATGGCCCTGAAATAATCTTTCAGAGGCTAGAAACTCCTCTAATGAAAACCATTCCATTCCGTAGAGTTCATTGTACAGTGGGGTACCAATCAAAATGTCGTTTTTGAATTTGCAATGAGAAAAATTTCAGTATTGCCAACTTTGAAAGCCTCCCAAGAGCTCAAAAATTGGTATTTTACCACGAAAATTTTACCACAGCATTATCTTTAAATTCATTATATGTATGACAAATTTCAAGGCCAAAAGATTCACCGAAAAAAAGTTATTCAAAATCTACCAACATGGATAGTGGTGAGAAACATTTCACTATTTTCAACTTTGACACCTTCCTTAAGATTGAGTTTTTTTTCTTTTGCTATGAAATTTTTGTCATGAAAAAATCTATATGTTTTCAATATTTATAAAAAAATTTAAGGAAAAAAAGAATTTTTTTTAAAGAAGATATTTGAAATCTCCCAACAAGTGCAGTTTTGAGAAAATTTTCACAATTTCCAACTTTGACACCCTCCCAAGGGCTAAAAAATTGGTTTCTTACCATGAATTTATTTTTGTGAAGTCATCTCTATGTTGACAATATGTGCTACAAATTTCAAATTCAAATGAATTACCAAAAGAAAGATATACAAAATCTCCCAACATAAGTAGTTGTGAGGAGGAGTTTTTGAGCCCTTAGTATAGTGTTATTTTGTGGAGCAAAGTTTGACAGGACTGTAAAAACTCAACCTCACAACTACACATGTTGAGAGATTTTGAATATCTTTTTTTGAGTAAGTGTTTTGAACTTGAAATTTGGAACATATATTATCAACATAGAGTTGATCTTATTCAAAAAAGTTCATGTTAAATAGACAAATTTTCACCCTTGGGAGGGTGTCAAAGTCGGCAAAAGTGAAAATCTTCTCACAACTACACATGTTGGGAGATTTTGTATATCTTTGTTTTGGTAATTCATTTGAATTTGAAATTTGTAGCACATATTATCAACATAGAGATGACTTCACAAAAAAAAATTCATGGTAAGAAACCAATTTTTCAGCCCTTGGGAGGGTGTCAAAGTTGGAAATTGTGAAAATTTTCTCAAAACTGCACTTGTTGGGAGATTTCAAATATCTTCTTTAAAAAAAATTCTTTTTTTCCTTGAAATAATTTATAAATATTGAAAACATATAGAATTTTTCATGACAAAAATTTCATGGCAAAAGAAAAAAACTCAATCTTGAGGAAGGTGTCAAAGTTGAAAGTAGTGAAATGTTTCTCACCACTACCCATGTTGGTAGATTTTGAATAACTTTTTTTCAATGAATCTTTTGGCCTTGAAATTTGTCACACATATAATTAACTTAAAGGTGATGCTGTGGTTAAAATTTCGTGGTAAAATACCAATTTTTGAGCTCTTGGGAGGCTTTCAAAGTTGGCAGTACTGAAATTTTTCTCATTGCGAATTCAAAAACGACATTTTGATTGGTACCCCTCTGAACAATAGATAATAGAAGCTTCACAACAACCTACATAATTCACCACAACCTCTTAAGGATAAAAATTTATCCTAATACAATCCTAAGCCTTGAAAAAGTCCAATGCCTAAAATAAGCCTAGAAAGTTCACTATTAAAACTAGAATCCAAATTCTAGTACCTCTTAAAACATAATTTTTCAATCATTTGAAACTAAAAAATAAGGTTACCTTAATAAGTTTGCATATTTTCTACCAACCTTGAAGCCTCTTGAAAAGATGGCGTAGAAGGTTACTTAGAGTTATGAAACAATGGGAACCAAAAATAAACATTGGTTAGCAATTATTCAATAAATCAATCATTTAAGGAAAAGTGAATGTATGAACTTTGAAGCAATATTAAATGTAGATTACAAGTCCAAAAAGTATGAGTCTTTCTTTACATTTGACACTACCAAACAAGATAACTTCAAAGTCCAAATATATGATTCATTAGTATTAGACACAATTTACAAAGATAATCATTGAATATTTTTCCACTTCCCTACTCCCTACAAGCTTTCTACAATCATATAGAATGAAAGATTAGAAAAAGTCTACTACGTAAACCATAGCTTTGTCAATCTAGTGGAAGTTTCTCATGATCGATTCAATCTCCACTTAAGAATTACCTAAGACATTAGGGAAAAAATGAACCTTTTAAGGGGCTACTGCAGAGCATGAAAAGCTTGGTGCAAAAAATTTTGCCCACTTTCTTACTATAATAATTATTGAACGCAATTCAACATTTGTCCTCTATAAAGCTACAAGAGCCTACTTTGATTTCTAAAAGGCCACATAAAGCTAAACCAAGCCTTACATAAAACCAATTTAGCATTTTGTCATGTATGGCTCTTTAGTTGTGTAGGATAGTACATCTATTATACATGGCCTTGTTTTAGCTTTCTAGGAGGCTACATTAGGATTTTCTAAATTTCTTGAATCAACCTTTTTCAATTCAAATTTTTTATCGTCAAGCTTAGCCAACTTCTACAACAACAAGCTTCTCTTCACTTTAGATAAATTAAGGAATAGGCCAATGAAGTCATTGGAATCAAACTTGCAAGTTATTAGAATCAAACTAGGATTAGAGATGTAGAACTTGGAAGTTGACATTACCTATACTTTCATAGGGGCATGAATGAAAACATGGATAATGTTTTTCTTCACCTTTTTCTAAACTATAAAAATACTCATAGCCCTTTAGAAGGTTCAATTTTTTTTAAATGGTATTCAATGTGATTCAAATCAAGCCATTGATTGTGAGAAATTCAATGGTGAAAGTGAAAATATTTTTTGGAAACCATATACTATATCGAAGCATCTTCGTTGTGTATATAGATGTATTGTCATATTGAAAATTTGACACAGGAATGCTCAAAATTAAGCTTCAAAATTGTCATATATATGGTTTTCTCTAAAATTAAAATTACAATAAAGAGATTGATTGATGTGCCTTTCTACCTCAAATATCAATCTAGGTTTTGAATGCATATATATCCCAAAACCAAAACTCCTAACCAGATTTCCTTTAATTAACAATTAGTGTGATACTTTGTGTATCATCTTCAACACCAACTCAATCCTTTTGAACTCAATTCCATTCATTTTACTCTCATCTAAGAAGATAACTTGACTCCAATCATCTAGAGTCTCACAAATTCAAGGCTTACCTTCCAATTCTAATAGAAAGATGTGACTTCTTTGTTTTACCATGTGATAGAAAAATAATTACAACAATTTGACAAGTGACTCCTATTCATAGTACAATAGAACCCCTCTAATTCAAAAGGTTTAAGATTGATGTAATAGTAATTAATTATGGAGGTTTATTGGCTTATAAAGGGTCAATTTTAGTCATAACCTTTGTAATGTAGCCCAGTCTACGCCTAGTCTAATAACATTAATTTATAGAGGTTTATTGGCTTAAAGAGGGTTGAATTTGAGAGGTTCTATTGTATTTACACAAATGCCTTCCTTCATCTCAAAAAGTGCCCATTCTTCTCAAACCTTTTTGATAGCACATATGGTCGTTCTCTTCCTCTTTTCATCACCTTTGGCCTACCTCTAAGTGAGCATTCTCTATGTATATGAGAAAATGAGGTTGATGAAGTTTTGCTATTTCTTTATGTACATTTTTTTTGGAGAATGGAATTGAAATACACTCTATTGTGTCGGCTTATCTTCGAGAGTTGGAGCACAAGAGCAAAATGCCTACTTATTGGAAATAATTGTGCACACTCTGAGTTGTAAACAACAGATACTAGAAAGTTCTGCAGGTTCTAGTGGATGTCCTAAGATTTGTGCATATTAGCTCACATTCCCTTTGCATTTCATGGGGGTCCAATGTGTATCAGATGGAAGAGATGACTTTGACATGTGTGACTGATTTTCACAAACAAAAGGGCTTCACTCCAAACAGAAGTGTGGACAATAATCAAGAGTTACGTCACCCAATGAAAACTCTAATTTGCCTATACCCATGTTGAACTGACACAAATAGGTATATCTCAAATTGTGTATTTCATGGAGAGAGGACACACACAAGTCGCAAAAGCAACTGACATGCTACAAATTTCTAGAGACACCTTTCCGATAGAGACGGGCTTCTCGACTCTTATCACGATAAAATTCGATTGGAATCTGCTTGAGCTTCTCAGCCCCTTAAATCGTTATGATACAGTGGTCTCTTGAACCGTAATAACTAAAGCTAAACAAGAATCCCTCCACCAAGTATTGGGTCACCCTGACTACTTGAACGTCCCTACATTCGTTTGGAACTCACAAGAAAAAGCTATGAATTACTCCCAAATTGTGCAATTCAAACTGACTCACAATTTGAAAGTCACAATCGAAAGTCACAAATCAAATCAAAGTCTTCTCTTACTGAAGATTTAATGTTAGCTGGATTTCGATGCGCACTTTGAATCCCGGGAAATAAATTTAGACTTGCATGCCGAACCTCATGGACTCAATGCCGAACATCGTTTTGAGGTGCTTCAGGTGCTTCAGCCTGTCAATAATGTTGGTCGGAAAGAAAAATCCGCAAGTTTCATTCATTCGGCGCTGGGCACCCAAATTTCCAATCCAGTGTTTCTCATTAGTAACATACAGATATATATTCCTGCAGACTCCTGACAATCACTTGATGCATATTCTGTGAACCATTCAGAGCCTACGAGAACAAGGAACCTCCGACTGGGTTTCAGGAAGCATTTAAATCCTGTCGATGATCCGGAGCTGTCAGACGCCTTCCTCTGCCACTAAAAGTGAACAAGATATGCACGAATTGCAAGTGATCGGGTATTCAGTTTCTAAAATTGGAATGGAGCGTTCTACAGACCGAGGACTGGAAGTCTGGAACTTCGTCCTCAATCAACTGCAGGATAGTCCATGTACATACGGTACGACATAAAGTCTACGAAATCATTCCTCTTTTGGGCTTTGAAGGCCTCAAAAAGTTAACCCGTGGCTGATATGTGTCCTCACTTCGTGGGTGGATGACGTCTCTGACTTCGTGGGTGACTGAGTGTCGCATTTTGCACGAAGGCAATTCGACACACACAGGAGTGTCACAGAGCATACTTCCTCTTATCACATGAGATTTCTTTTCCAACAATGACCGAGAGCAAAAGCCGAAAGGACGCCGCGCTCCCACGAGCATTAAAGGCTCTGACTTCATCCAGCCAGTGCCTCTACCTGCGAGGTCAGCCCGCATGGCGTTACAGTAACGGGTTCTAGACGCAAACAGAATACCCGAATACAGGTGCAATTTGGACCATACTCCCGAGCACCCAACCTTCTAAGTTGTAACTTCGCATTTCTTGGAGTTCCGCTGTATTCCGACTCAGGAAAACTCCAGCCAGCAATTCGTGAGAATACTGAGTCGACCAGGTACTACGAGTTGAGAAACGACTAACCTAAATATCAAATCGCAACACATAAAATTCTAATACAACACACTCCCTCGTTCCTCAATTATTTCAGGAAGTCGGGAGCTTCCAAGTCCAGAGACATCGGACTTTCAAAAAGAGACTCAGGAAATATACATGGACCCTAAGAGTGTTCGAGAATGGACCAAAAACGGACATAAGACTTGAATCGACAATTGGCGCGACATATCAAACCGCCATACAGGAATACCAGAGAACAACTTCTAACTCGAGCTCTGCTAACTTGACTTCTCACTTCACATATAGGAGTAAAAACCTCCACCAACAGAACGGGGCAAACGAAGTAATGGAGCGGATCACTCTAATACTTTTGCCAGAAGCGTATAGAGAGCACAGCACAGGCCTTACAGAAAACATATGCAATACTCGCGAATCCGAAAACCTAGGCGAGTATCAAGCACGAAATCAATAATAACTCACGAAAAAGAACCCACAGCCCCTCCGCAAATGAACTCTTAATCACTCCACCGACATCGCTCCAAATCTCGAAACTCCAGATCAACTCAAACAAAAAACAGGTAAAACACACACAAGGTAATAAAAAGAACTCACGAGTAACAAAGAAATACACACGTTATAAGCATTAAACGCCATGGTCCACGGGTCATAGTAAACAATCTCCAATCTACTACCCGCCCGGCTCCACTACACCAGTACATACCCACATCTAGGATTCCGAAACATGAAGAGGACCAGCTCTACACTGTCCCTCCGCCAAACAGAAGACTATGCCCTATAGGAAACGGAAACTCCGGCACCCATCTAGGATAACTAGTCACACAAATGCCACGCTCACGACAGCGGGCCTCGCCAGGCATCGGGATCAACTGTAGAACAACCTCATCATGGGAACCACAACACCACTCTAGAAACCGTGGATTTTGATCAGATCCTTCTTCACAATTCCAGCCTGCACACCAAAAGAAAAAGACAAATCACAGTCAGTTCATCCAGACACGAACGGAGAACAACATTTTGTCTAGTTCAAACTCTCACACGCGAAGAATCCAAAAAGCCAATGATCGGAAACAGTGCATACGGACACAAGGAAATCATACGCCCTTCGGCAAGGAGGAATAAACAAATTCAAAGAAAGTACAAATCAATTACACAATTGACATACACAACAACACAACCGAAGTCGAAACAGGACGAACTCGATCGCCGATGCTCATACACAAAAAGGATCACGGAAGACATGCCAAAACTAAGTACCTGGACCAGAAAGGTAGAAACATTCTTCCGCTGGTCACCCTGAAGTTGGATGACCTGACCCAACTCGGGGTCCTGCACCACCACGCCGTTGCAACAAAACTCCTTCTTCAGATCCTTCAGAATCTTGTTGTAGTTGTACTCCTTCTTCAAACCTTGAACGGTCGTCAAGCTCTTCCGGCCATTCCGCTGCTGCACTCGAACATGCACATAGCCGCTTCCTTTCGAACCTACCCCGCTGTCCTCAACATTCGCTTCCGCGAATGGGTCTGCACATCCAAACAACAACCGTAAACACACAACCTAACACTCACAAGACCACATAAACTTACAATTCCACATTATCACCACATCAGAGACAGCCGCGAAGACGCTATATTGTCCACTACTCACACAAAGCTAACAAACAACCCTATTTCCAAACCGACAGGCACAAACGATTTTCATTATCAACAACCACAAGTATAGAGGTGAAACACAAACGTACAAATATAACTAACATCTTACTACAACTACCACGCAAAGCGCAAGATCAAGCATCGTCCCCAACACGTACACTTCACACCAAACCTTAAGAATACCATGACCAAACAAGAGAACATAGAATGGAGAGCGCACCGAAAGAGGCCGGAATCTCCGTGTCCGACAACTCCAACATGAACCCCGAAGTGCCTGACTGCTTCTGCCTCGGATCTGTAATTTTGACGAGCGTGGTGAACGCGGGCGTAACCCTAATCCAAGGCAAGCGGCAAGCCCACCTCGTAACGGGAAAACTGAAAGGCAAAACCGAACGCTGCAAGTAACGCACGATGTGCAGAGACGGCGTTGCAGACGGGAAGAGCGAGGCCGGCAACGATTTGCGAGGAGTGACTTAGCGGCGAAGCGCGCGACACGGTAAGCAGAAGCGAGCGAGGGCAAAGGGAGGTGAGAGGTCTGGGGCTGCGCGAAGCTCTTTAATGTGGGGGGCTTTTTTGGACCACGACGAGCCGGGGGTGGGACCGGGCCCGGCGAGTCTGGAACCGGTGACGTGGAGAGTAGGTCGTGTTACGGACCGGGGGGACCAATGACGGATGGAGGGTAACTTATTGGGTGAATCCTATTTTTCTTCATCCTATTTGTCCAATTACCGTAGTGGGATGGAAACTTAGCACCGCCTCGAATTTTTTACTTATTTTTTGTGGAAATGGGTACTGTTCCATGCTGTTTCAAAATACTACACTAATTCAAAATAGTGTGACTTTGGTAACTTATTATCACATTACAGTAGTGTACCTGTGCCAATGCTACAACCATAACTAGAGGTAAAAATACTTTTTTAATTCTCTTAAATCATAAATAACTCAAAAATCTATAACTTTCTCACTATAAATTGGAATGCCATGAAAGGTAAAGCTCATATACCCCTACTCATTAAAGGCTCTCCAATAGTACCAAGAATTTGACCAAGGAACGCATAGTTTGGAAAATCTCAACATAACAAACAAAACAAACAAACAAACAAACATCCTAACTAAAAGTATGGATGCATTAGTAGGACAAATCAATGTAGTTGGAGAATTTCTTGAATTTTAAGGTCTCTCTTTCATTTTCATTAACTTCCATAAATTTTGATGTTCGTTTAAAAATTATTTAATGATTATTGGGTTACACATTTAGTAATAAATTTTCATTATTGCAATTGTATAGAAGGAGTCTATTTGGCACTGAGGGGGGCAATGAACAGTAGCAATAGAGAACTATGTGCAAACAATCAATAGGGTGCCTAAAAACCATTTGAGATAAAAAAATTAATAATTTGTTTTTTAATACTATAGGATTTAAAATATGCCATGACATGTTTTATAACTACTATAGGATATAGAAAAATAGGTTCAATTCCAAGTAAATTAGACCTAAGATACATTTTATTCTTTTTTTTGGCCAAAAATATTAAATGTTGGTACATTGTGAGTAGCATATTTAAAGTGTTCAATAATTTTATAAACTTTAATAATTTCTATAGTAGACATTGGTTGGCTTTAGAGTGGTTATCATTTACTTTTGGAATTTTGGTGGTTTTAGATTCCAAGTCTTATGTTTGTCGTTGTGGCCATTCCATTAAGGGTCTACTTTAGGGTTTGGATTTAAGTTTAGTCTATGTTTAGCACTATTTGGTTTTGGAGTATTGCTGTATTCACAAATTAAAAGTATTGGTTCGGTTGAAGGTTCATTGTTGATTTTGGTAATTGCATAGTCTATATTTGCAACTATTTGATTTTGGATTGTTATTGTATTTGTGAATTCAAGGTTTTGGTTCAATTTCCAATTATGCATGCTCCCGTTGGCAAGAAACTTCCTAAATGATTATTGGGAGCATGCATTTGTAGAGGACAAAATGACATTGGCCCTCCTCCCATGTCTACTCGCAACTTGCAAAGATTGGTGTGGTGTTGTAAAGAATCTTCCAGGTTATGCCACTTTTTGTATTGCAATGGCACATTTTGTTGTGTTCAAACCCTGTGGCCTTTCTCATTTTGGGTCATTAACAAGGAAGTGTAACATGGTATGGATATAGCTACTAAATATGACTTAGCTTACTCTATGCTTTCTTGTATGTGGTCTTTGTAGGTGGATGAGCATGAGCCCTTGTATACAACACTGCTAGGAGACTTTAATGTCTTGCAATTGTAGGAGCTACAATCAGAGCTACAAAAGGACTGGGGCACCAAAGAGGTCAATACTAGCGAGAATGAAATTAGAGGCAAATCCAAGATTGTGAATCACATTGTCGTAATGTACATCTTGAGGTTGCAATTTGTTAAGGTTCTAAGGTATGTACACTTGAAAAAACCCTAAACCTAAACCCTCCTCATGTTCTACACTTGTAATACGTTTACAAACCATGATAGGAAGATGTTCAATTCAAATTAGGTTCTTTTTGCAAATACTACCAAAATCTAAACCTACAATGAAGTTCCAAATTCTCATAGGGTCAAACCTGCATTTTAGTGGAAACACTTCTAATGCTAGTACTTTTGTGGTGCAGGGGAAGTATAACAGTTGATGGATTTTGTCATGGAAAAACTAGGGGTTGTAGAAATTAGCCTTGCATTTATGCTTTAATTTTTTGATAGATAATATAGCTTTTGTAAAACTTTTGTTTATCCACATTAGTCTCCTAAAAGTGCATTTGTAAACTTCAAGCTTATAATAGGTTTCATGAACTCTAAATTTTGAGCATATGTGTATAAGATTTTTGTATTTTTCAACACATTTTTAGCTTAACATCATTCTTTGGTTGTCATCTATTCTATGCACATTCAGTTCCTACTTTGCAGTTTGTATGGTACTTTACAAACATGTTGCACTTTATAAATTCTATGGCACTTCAAAAATTGTATGGAACTTTACAAAAAATTTGCCAATGAGGAAGAAGCAAGCTTAAGGAACTATTGTTGGTATAATACAACCTCAAGACTCGAAGGTAGTAGGATCTTCAAAGGATCATTTGAGAGCTCATTTTGTTTTGGGAGAAGGAAAACTCTTTGGGACAATGTTGATAACATTTGTGTAGCTTAGGTAGAATAATGATATTGACCTCTACCCCAAGTGAGCTTATCATTTTTCGACCTTTATGGATGTGCTATATATATTTTTAAAGCAATGGTCACTAAAAGCAAACACCTCTTGAAATGTATGCTATTGGGACATTGAAGAAAGTGCAATATATGTGTGTCATGATAGCTTGTAGAGCGTGGTTGTTTTAAAATACTACTACCTTAGTCTCTTATAGTGAGAAGTAGAGTGTAGGAAAGATAATGTAGAAAAAAATTTCAATGTAAAAAAGAAAGTGAATAAGAAGGAAAAAAAATATGAATGTCTAAGATAAAAATTTTGAGTGTAAGGGAAAACAATGCTAGTGTAAAGGAAAAAAATTGTGCATATAAGGAAAAAAATGTGAGTGTCATGAAAAAAAATATAATAAAAAATAAATTGAAGTAAAATAGCATATGATATATTTGTAACAATTAGAGATTACAAATAATGTATGCCTTCTTTTGAATGAATCAAATTTGAAAATCACAAAATTCATATGAGCTACTGAAGAGTAGGTAATGATAGGGTGTACAAAAAAAATACCCCCCCAATTTATTACCCGGTGTTTGTACCTATATTTTTGTTTTTTATAAGGAGTGCCCCCACTCCACCCCCACAGCTCGAAGTCTACAATTGATTGGGAACTTTGCTACATCAAAAATCTAAAGTAGTTGAGATATTGCCAAGTGAGAAAATGTTTTCTAATTAATTATTTTTAATATTTTAAAATTATTTTAAAAATTTTAATTTTTAAAATTATTTTATTATTTTAAAATCTAACCAACAAGACAACTAGTTCACAACTTAAAGAACAACCATGAATAGTTTTTCCATAGCTTGAAAAACATCTAATGCATCATGCTAATGTTTGCATTAAACACTTGTCCATAGAGCTATTATTAGATTGACTTAAAAACTGTAAAAACTCTATTCTAATAGGGACATTGGGATAAGTGGTTTTCAATTCCATCTTAGTGCTTTTAATAGTTTAACTTTTCTTTTTCTCTTAAACCTACTTCTACTTAACAATTTTTAAAAGAACAATTTTTTTTTACTTTGGATTTTTTTTAAACTCTTGGCTTAGTTGCTAAACTTAAACAATGCAAAATTCAAAATGTTTTGTGCAAAGATTTTAAGTTAAGAAGATTTAAAGTCTCAATATAAACTAGTCATGCAACGTGCAAAAAAAATAAATTAAAAAAATCATGTTTTCATCACTTTAATCACCAATTTATGTTATCAAAAGTTTTGAAATTTCTTCCCCACATTTTCATACTAGCCTAATCCAAGATCCTACAATCAAACACTAATAGAAAATCTGCCCAATTATGTTATTTCAGTCACGTTGATGATCAAGAGATTTCTGTTAATTAATAGAATTCTATTGATCATCAATGTGACCAAAACAACAAAACTGGGTATGTTTTCTACTAGTGAAAATTTGCAAAAAAAAATAATTTAACTATTTTTCTTCTTGTAATAAAATTAACAATTTTGAATGTTATTTTGATGATAAATGGCCTTGGGACTTTGAAAGCTAATCAATATTGCCTTTGCCTTACTACACAGAATTCTTACTATATTACACTCAAAATCCTCAATTAAAACCACAAAAACAAAATAATATTCCAAATCATTCATTTTGTGCTTCAAATCCAACAAATTAATTCCAACTTCAAATTAAAAAGATCAAAGAAGAATAAATTAATTCACAACATCAAATACATGGCACTAACTAAGATTGCTAAACTTTTAAGCAAAGAGATTTTTATCCTTTACATCTTTCAAAAATGGGCATTAGTTTATAAAGGCTAAACCAAATTAAAACATAAATGGCTTTCAAGCTCTTTGAAGGGTTGGTACAATGGCAAATGCAATGACGGCAAGCACCTACTAGGAGCAAGAACATTTTTAAAGTTTTAGGCATATAAAATAGAAAAGAGTTTTTTCTATAATTGTCTTGCTCATGCAATCATATGGACTTGCTTCTACCACCTTCTTAATTTTTGACCTTCCTAGAGCACACAATGGGCTTATTCTAGACAAACGATTTTCACATATAAAATGAAGTATTAACCACTCCAAAATTTGATTAAACCAATTCAAATTCTTGTCAAGATTTTTTAGGTATGTCTTTTGGAAATTGATTGAACATCAAAGGTTTGCATTAATTACCTCAGACAAAAATGTTTCAACTCCCTCAATTGAAAACATTGAATTTTCTATAGCTTCAATTTTAGTCTTATGACTTTGAAATTCCATTACTTTTGGTCTAGCTTCAATCCACCAATATAGTCTTGGCTTCATTTCATCATTGTAGTCTTAGCTCCATCCCACCAATCTAGTAGTCATGTCTTCAAATTTTATCCTATCTTCAAAGAGATTCCAAGTAGTTAAAAAGAAAATAGTGAAGGCATTGTGGTGGAAGAGGATGGATACTATTATGACGGAGGGGACAAATGAGAGAATATTGTATAGTTATTGAATATATATAATGAGGGAGGAAAGGAAGGAAGCAATAAAAAAAACTATTGAGGATTATAAGGGTTATACTTAAAAAGCTTGTCATGGTACAATAGCCAAATTTGAGAGGGAGTGAGTCCTATAGTATATTGTACAACTATTCAAGGTTTAATGCTTAATATAAAGATAGTATAGTAGTTATAGAAATCAACATCTATTAAATATTCTTTGTTTTTGTTTTGTTTTTCAAATATAAACACAAGACCAAAGATGTCACAAAGTTTTAGGTCTATCAAAAAAGCACAAGGCTCTTGGTTAGAGTAGATGTTTGAGAAATCTTGACCCCAAAAATACAAAAACAAAGGATATTTTATAGATGTCCACTACACTCTCTTCATGCTGAGCATTAAACCTTTGACAAAAGATAAGACAAGGAATCATTTGAGTCCATACTAGGAAATAATTAAGTTGTTTCTTATATCAATAAAAATCAAAATATAGTCTAGCATGCTACCAATCTTTTCTTTGTTGGTACTAGTATCTTTTTAAGTCCTCAAAATGAACACACTTATTGTAACAACATAAAATTATTGTAACAACCAATGTTTTCTTTGTTAATAAATAATAATGTCTTCTTCATTCTTTACTTTCACCTAACAAAACATCTATTGAACAACAAGAACATATTCACCTTCTTACATTGTACTAGATGACAATCTTCTGTTCTATTATAGGATTAAATGGTATAAACTTTCAAATGAATTTTATGAATGAATGTCTTCCTATTAGTTGGAACCAAAGTACTTTAACCTATTTCTATTTCATCAAGCTTTTCCCCCCTACTTGCAAAAAACAAACATTCACCTTGTATCCAAACTCCAAACAGTCTTTGAGTAACTGCCAAAAGTGAAAATAATGAATTCTTGTATCTTAGCAAAGACAAGTTAAAAACAACATATAAAATTTGAGACCCTATAATTTGTGCCACAAATAAGGAGCTACAATATCCTTTTGTATCAATTTTTATCAATATATGGTAATTTTATAATATGTACTCAACAAGCACATAGTGACCAAAAACTAATACAAATAGTCACATGTCACAACACATTTTCTACTACCTTGTCAACTAGTGATCTCAAAATTGTTTTTGAAATTTAGTGCAATATGCTACCTTTTAAGAGAAACATGCATCAACTTTGGCTATCTTGAGAGTGAGTCGTCGCAAAACAAAATAGAGAAGAAAGAATTTTGCAAGTTGTAAAGGATTATTGGGAATACTGCAAGACAAAACTAACTAAATATATGTTAATTCTACTATAGAAGAAGTTGCAAATTGGCTATCAAATTTTATTGTTTGTTGTAATTTTGACTAAAATGGCTCCATTATGGCCTTTTTTTACAATGTAATAGTAGTGCAAGGATTTTTTTTGGTAGAAACCAAGTGAAATTTAACCAATTTTGAGAACATTGTTGTCAATCCAACCCGGCATTGTGGACTCACATTGCTTTCCAATCCAACTCTAGTTCAATCATGTATAAGGTAAAACTTCTAGAAAGGAAAATTGGAGGGGGTAGATACAGTGAAATAAATTCCAAAATATTTTCTCAATGAATTCTTATGAATATGCAAAAAAATCCATAATTGAGGGACTATTCTATATTTACTTATAATTTCTCAATTAGAAAAGCAATTAGAAAAGCAATTGGCTGCTATTTGACTTCATAGTTGGAGCAACAATCATATGGCTAAGTTCAGTAAATGGATCATGATGTATCTCAAGCAAGCCATTCGGTTGTGTTTATACGGCACCCACATGAGTTCACAAATTGCCCCATACACATCCAATTGGTTTTTGCACACATGGCTTGCAAGTTTTTTGGAATCCTCCTATGAAGATAGGCTGTTTGTTTGGATGTTTGTTTGTTTGTTTGTTACGTTGAGATCTCCCGGACCGTGAGTCTCCCGGGTGCATGTTTGGTACCGTTGGAAAGCCCTCGGCGAGGAGGGGTGCACGGGCTTTGATTCATGGTGTTCCAACCTACGGCATGAAATTTATTGAATTTTGAAGTTTCTATACATTAAAAAAATTAGACCGTGGCAACGGCACGGGCCACCCTAGTCTCTATTATTTATGATTTGTCTTACAATAACCATTTGTTTTTCATCCATTTGTGATCCTAATATTGTATGTCTCTCCTCCCCTATTCAGTTTGAACATGATGTGGAGGCAAGTTACGAACTCTTCCCTGTAAATTCCTCAACATGAGATAACCCATAACGTAGTCCATGAACCTTTCGTAGGAGCGATTTGAAGAGCCTGGTTCATTCTTTAGAATCTTCTAACTTTTGCCTTACAGGCTCCCTCAGTTTCAGGTTCGGACACAAGTCACAGAATCAGGAAACCAGAATACCAGATGCTTTGAGTTCATAATATTCTATTCGATGAATTTGTTGCATTTCCCAGTGGAGATCTCTGTTAATTATGGGTTGGGCAGGTGGTCCAGTGTCACTCATCAGCCCATCAACACCATTCCTCCCTTTCCATTTCCCTCTCCACCAACCCAACCCCCCCAACAATCCTGCAGACCTGCACCACCAGGAAAACTGAAAAGTCCCAATAATGGACAAATGAATGAGAATCAAATCGGTTGAGGAGCTTAACTCATTCACCCCATTTTCAGCAAGCCCGGACGATTGGCCATGTGCCTGATAGCAACCCTACAACGTATCACAGCACTGTAGGAACTTAGTTGTTGACACTGAAAGGCAAAGCTGTCCAGACAAGTAATTTAATTTCAAAGGCGCCCAATACAAGGATGACACCAGGCAAGGCTATTTGTTTGCGTAATCAAGCCACCAATCAATTGGAACGAAAGTGAGAGGCGAAAAACTTAGCTTAGCAGAGAGGCAACAGACATGACATTGGGAGCAGTAACCGTTAAAAGAAGTTAGTTGAGTGTTGCGTTCCCCGCACTGAACTGCAACTGATGATAACTGGCGAATAGTTGGGGAATGATTCTTGCGGATCTGTGGGAGATGCCTCCGATCCCTTTTACGAGTCCCGATAAGCTATTTCTGGAAAGAACAAATTATTATTATTATTATTCTGAACAAACGGGACAAGCCCACTGCATTAAAAAACGAAAGAACAAATTATGGTTGGTTGGGATCTCACTCAGCTCCAAGCTACTGACTGTAGTAGACAGACAACACGAAATGGAATGCTTCGGAGTTCGTGTAGAACCATGGATTTCGGGAAAATTTCGTCACCGGGGAATGAACTGTGTTGAGATTCCGCTGGGCCAACACTCTTCGGTAGTTGTGAAACCTCCGTCTCTTTCTCTACAACGTAATAACACTGTGCAACGGCAAGCAGTACGTTATTTAGTGCTGGGGAATCATTTGGGAAAAGATGCTGGAGCAACACATGGCACTTCCTAGACAGTTCATTCTTCACTTCAGAATCTCTTTCCGCTCACTCCAGGTTAAGATCATTCTGAGATACAGTACCACATTGTGTTTGGTATTCAAGTCAGAAGGGTCAAAATGCCCTCCCTGGATGGTTGGAGTAATGGGACTTTGCAATCAAACAAAAAAGATTCAAAAGTATGAAAAATTCATTTATAGGCTAGAGCGTGCATGACACTCATTGAGTGGCCAACACATGCCTTCTTCCTAGACGGCTTTTGGTACTTCCCACTCGACGTGATATTTAAACTTGTGTACTGTACCAAAGAAAGTGGACACTTTTTCCAAGAGTGTTGAACCAACTCTTCAAGACATTTGTGGGGTGCGCACTAACAAACGTGGAATTCATGCCTCACATCTGAAAGAGAAAACTATGTAATACGTACACCCACAATTAACTCTGCCAAAAATACAACACCTACACTGATGGGACCACTTCTTCTTAGATATTGATTAGAGAATATGCGCACCATTTTGTTTTTAAGGTCGGCATATCTTAAGAGTCAGTCTGTCTAGGGCCCACTACAATGCCCACACGATATTTGAGCGTGACAAGAGAGTTACCTTACATGCCTTGGCTTTTCAGAGGCTAACCTTGCAGCTTTCGTAAATTGAACCGGAACACTGATGAAGATGTTTTAAGTTACCCTGAACACAAGGAGCGTTTTATGACACCACACGGCTTGTTTGGTGCGCGGTAAAATGCAAAACGTGGTTAGCATGACACATTAAAAAATTACAATTCATGTGCGGAGGATCACACATAAATCAAATCTGCAAGCCTTGTACTATGCCTAAGTCGCTGCATGAGCAACACATGTTTGAGTGGCAATCACGTAATTTCCACTGGCTCTTGGATATCCAATGAAAGAGAGATAATAGAGATTCTACAGATTCTATTCTTACAACCAAAGCTGACATGCAGAGGAAGCTGGCTAGAAAATCGGGTTCCGAAACTCTATGTGAAGCTATGATAGTACTTGAAGGTGAAGTGTTTTTCTCAAATTGCGAAGTTTGTCAACGGGCCCTACACGACTATAGCAAGGATCTGATGGTTAGGAAATTGATTTAGGGTAGAGTCTGTCTGGAGCAGTGAATTATTAGGTTTCTACCATTCGTACTTGCTGTACTGTAGATTCAAGTCATGTGCAATACAAAAGGTTCTAGACTCTAATAGACTTAAAGTGGGAACACGATCACAATCAGGCTAATACGCTCAAATGTATGTAAAAACTTCACTTTCAGCCCTGCAAATTAATACCTAGATCTGGAGTAAAGGGTTAACCCTTGAACGACGGACTGGTGACCGTGAAAATCATGCATTTTGATTCCGTGTGACATCATCTACTTTGGAAAAGCTAAATATATTCATTGGAAGTCAAAGCCATAAAGAAGATTTTCCCTTTCCACCCCTAAAACCGAGGACCAATAGTTGCACTTCCATTCTACAAGGGAAGATTCTCTCTCATTCCGCGGACGCAAAACGTCCTCTTCGACGTTTAAGGGTTAATTGAAGAGTTTTCTAATAGAGCAGAGAGAGAGAATTTGTCATTTCTGAATCTACCGGTAATCATCTGTTGAGGGCTACAAAGTACAAACTATGCACTGTACACAAAGCAACCCTTTCTACTTTTCCGTACTAATGGCATTTAAAGATGTCGATTCGAATCTTTAATTGTTGACACACAACCAGACAGGTCCACTGGCTGGGAAATCAAATCCTGTCGGCCCGCTTGCTCTTCAAGACTGATTAGAACGAATATTGGATAAATTATTCACCAGTAACAAAACGATACCTTTATCGTAGGTCGCACAAGTTCAACAGTGTAACGTTGGGTACACCCTATCACAAGTGGACCCCCTTGCAGAGCACCTCTTCTACACAATTTTCGTAGATTATTCATGACAGTCCCAAGTGATATGATACTGTATAATCTCAGAACACATGATAGCGAAGCGACTCTCTTCACTTTTGTCTTCGGCAATGGAAAGGATCCACATTCCAAAATTAATGGCATATGATAAATAATATCAGAAGAGGGTCTATGTGGATACAAGTCGTCACCCTAATTAACAGTATCACAAACTGGTCCCCCCTGTCAAGCATCCCCGAATGATAAAAATTGCTGCCATATGATAAATATCAGACGAGGGTCTATGTTGATACAAGTCGTTACCCTAATTCAACAGTATCACAAACTAGTATCCCCTGCGAAGCAACCCCGAACGATAAAAGTTGCATTATGCGTGTCCAGAAAGCGGCTGGAAAATTTTCTCTAATAATCCAAAACAGTCTCGATATTTCCGGTGTTTGCTATAAATGCATTTCACCTGCCGCTTGGGAGGCTAATTAGTGGACTATCTGCGGTAGCACTAATTCAATCTTCCCTAATTGGCAAGAGCCAATAACCATTTTCGCTATTAATCGTTGATCAGAACACTTGCTCAGCAACGAGGGTTTCTGCAATCAACAATTGAACACACCCGTTTCGGGGTTTCACGTCACTCTACTTATCACTTATCAACGGTCTTTGTGAAAGGTGGGTTATCAGTCCGCAAAAACTGCAACAGAGATCTCACAGCACTGTAGGAGTGACTCTTGCTGGCCAATCATCTACACTGAATAGAAAAATAGAAAATTTGCAAAACCTTCGAGCTTCGAGGTTTGTGAACTTTTCCGAGAATCCAAACTCTTGCTATTAAGTTAAGTGTAATGTCAAGCTATCTTGGTCAATTTTACAAGGAACTAAGCCTTACTTATCCTCAATACTACCCTTCTGTTCAAAGCAGTGATGCAATTCTTGGAAATCTTGAAAAAACCCTAGCCTGATTAAAGACTTTCACCCAAACGAAGCAAATAATTCATCACTCAGTCTGATCAATGGCTGATGGGTGAAAACCCAGGATTGTACTGTTTATGACAGTACTGTACTGTACAGTACAGAAGGAGGTTAGAAAAAGAGAGTTGGGATGCATTGCCTGGAGATCGTAAAAACGCAGGGACCCGCCTTCACTTGTCCTTCGAAAGATCCAAGCTACCGAGCGGTCTGTCTTGTGCTGCCGTGGTGTGCGTTGCGTGTTGCAATTTTTGAACGGAGAGATCTTTGTCTTGGCGAGCCTCGTGAGTCAATGGCCCACAAACAAAACCCCAAAGTGCCTTGCTTCAAATCCCAAAAGACAGGTCGGGAAAAGGAAAGAAGAGGTGATGAGTGGCGGAGGTATTATTACCACAAAGGCGACTTCTGCAAAAGAAACGGCCCGCTGAAATATGCGGGATCATTTGTTGGACTAGACTTTGGGCTAAAGTAAGGTAAGAAGCTCAAAAAGCGATCATTTAAGCGCTGATGTGCCTTTTCCATGTATGGTAATATTTTTAATTTATTTTTCAGCCAAAGAGAAATACATGAGGAATCTAGCACAAGTTGTTTCATTTTTTTTTTGAAGTTTTATTGAATTAGTTATGAATTTTTAAACACAATCTAGTATACGTCCCTATTTGTGATCATAGGCCTTTGGAAACCAAACCCAGGGCTTGTTCAAAAATTAGCATTTCAACATGTTTAAAGCAATAGAAATGGTTTCTAAAAGCATCCCTTTCTAAATCTGAAATGAATGCTTGAATTAATCATTATTTCAGATTTTTCAATACTTGTAAGAAGGTAGTTGAACAACGAATTTTTAGATTGAATTTAATTAGTAAACACCTAGCCACTTAGTTAGAAATGAATCCAATGTAGCTCTTAAATCATTGATTGAAGAAGTAAAAACAAATCTTATCAAGGATTCAAGGTTCATTGAAATCCACAATTCATTTTCTCACAATTCAAGTGTTCATTTCACAACCCCTACTGGATGGTTGAAAATGCCCACTTACTTTTAGAGCCCTCTCCTATATATCATAAATCCCCTTATTGCACCTCATTCATAGCAATTCATTCTCACATGCTTTTCAAAAAAAAAATTTAACAATGAACAAACAACCTATTCAATTGTTAGAACAAACCATACATAGAACCAAGGGCAAAATCTCTCCAAAATTCATGCAAAATCTCACCATCAAAGTGAAGCTATTTAGTAATTTTTGATTGCATCAACTTTCAACCATAGAACCAAATATCTTCTCTGCTTTCAAGAAATGTAAATTGCATTTGAAGTTGTCAAAATCTATTCAAAGAAAGCCTTTTGTGATGGTGATGATAAAAAATTGATGAAGCAAATAACTTGCATTGAAGTCACTTTATTGTACTTGGATTCTCACAAGTTTAGGGTTGATTTATACTAAGGCCACAATAAGGCACCACCCAAATTTGGTAGTATTCCATATTGAAGAACATGACCATGAAAAAAAGGGTCCAAGAGGAAAATAAAACAAAACAAAACAACTTGATGATAATTTGTGTGGTGTTGAGATAAATCCAAAAAATATCATAGCTTGGAGTCATATCTATTTATTTAATTTTAGATTTTAAGATTCTAATTCTAGGAACATGAAAATAAATAAATAAATAAATCTATGCTTGGGAGATTTACATGGTCATTATACTATGGAATATTGTTAGACCAATCTTTAAAAAAATGAAGAAGTATTGTTATTAATTAGAAAAACATAATCAATTTTAGCAATATAGAATTTAAGTTGTACTTCTCATGAATGGAAAATGACATGAACCTTGGCCTATATATATAATTCCAAGATGAACTTGAACATAATTATAGGCCAAATTTTATGGTTTTAGTAGGAGATTTTTGTTTTGGTTATGGTTGAAACCATTCCTAAGTACAATACATAAACAAAAGTACTAAATTTATTACGTAGAAAGTCTGAAAGAAGGAAACAAAATGTACAAATAGAAAGAAGAATTTGTATTTTACATGGCAAAAAAATGTCTTGGACATTGCTAAATATAAGGTAAAGTTGCCTCTAATAGGCAAAATAAATGGTCTAATTTATTGCAATTTTTATTTTAAATCAAAAATTTCATACAAAGAAAAATGTGAAGAATGAATGAATGATGAAAGCTACTAAATTTTTTTATACAGTATGAATTTTTCACGGATTTTTGAAGCATACTGCCTAATTAGCTAAAAAGAGTTTGTAAACTTGCCCAAATTAGCAAAAAGTGTTTTCATAATGGTCATCTCATCATCTATAGCAAGAACATCTTCTAATATGTTTTTTAACATAGCCATGACATGAAAGATTAAAGAAATAACATTTTTATGATGAGTTTACACTAAAAAGGAGTAAGTGTTCTATGACAATCACTAATAACTCCATTACCATCTCCCAAGGTAGTGAATATGTCCACAAATCATCCTAATGTAGTTCTAATCCCAATTTTTAGAGAAAGTCTGTCATAAGTAGATAGAAAACTCTATTGAATAGTTAACTAGGACTCTATCAATGGTGGTTGAATTATCATAGGCAAGTTTACCTTAGCTATTAGCTTCAAGCTAATAACATTTTTTCCTTGAAGCTTGAAAACTTAGAAACTAAAGAAGAACAAACAAAAGTCATATTGCTACTAGGGTAGGCAAGCTTTGCATGATTAATCAATATATTCTATTGGAATTTCAATCTATTGATTCATTATGGAACTATATATTGAATTTGACCTCCAAAATCCATGAATGTCAAATAGAATGTTCATCTATTAAATATACTTGCTATTAGCATTTCAAAATACTGATCAATCTTACCAAACTACAAATACAACTAGTGGACAGACAAGTATGTTGGAAGTGTGTTTTCCTCATTGCTTTTTAATTTAGTTTGATGAGCTTGAAAAAAATCTTGAAAGGAGAGTGATAAAACTTATTATGAAACTTACCAATGATTATCAAATTTGGAAATCTTATATTTATATTTAGAACCAAATATCTTGTATTAGGTAGCAAATATCATTAAATACAAAATTGACCACCAAAAATATTGATAGATTTGTTCTGAATTGATTTAAAAGTAATTTAAAAAAAAATTGAAGTAAATATAACTTTTATCTAAAATATTATTTTTTTATGTTGGACTAGAATTACAACTTTAATTGATTTGTATTCAGAAGTAAAAGATTTTGAAATCAAGGCCTTAATATCTTTAATTCTTCTAATAATAGACATATATTGTACATTAAAAACAAAACATTCTCTTAATTTTTTTTTTCAATAATTTTAGTGTAGATATCTCCATTGGAAACAAAATGAAAATAATCTAATTTCAAGTATACAAAATTTGATGGTCTTGAAATAGATTTTTTGGGCTAGAAAATAATACAAAAAAATTGGGAGCATTCAAAAAGATGTAGATTAATGGCTAGATGCTAATGAAAACTTTTAGATTATAAGGTAGGTACACCCAAAAGCTCCAGTTTTTCATACTGTGCCTAGTTCCTGTTATTATGTTGTTCAGATTTTTTACAGTCTTGTTGGTGAGTGAAAGCATGTTCCAACGCACCAAAGAACAGTGGATTTGGATATTGTATGCAAAAGTTATTACCAGTCAAAGTGTGTTTCTGAAAGCGCCATCTACAGTCTAGGTACATGACTGATTTTGAAAATGTATGCACGTTGTACAGGGCACTTCAAGGTCAGGTGCCATTTTGGATGTACCTACCTTAATAGCAATTGTGTAGGAAATTAATAAAGTCACCTTAAAATCCTATGAAGAAAGAATGGTCTCCCTATGAACCACATTTATTATCTATATGTATTTACTTTGACATTTTAACCCTTTAGTGCCCGTGGTTGATTTGGGGGGCGAGCGTAGTTCTTCAAGAAAGGGAATCTTGTAGCCACTCTAAGGATGTAATCTTAGATCAAACCATATAAAGTATTTCCATAAGGGAGATTCTTCAACCTAACAAAAAAATCAAACTCATCCAATGGTACAAATTGCTATAAATAAAGTAAAAGGTTCACAAATCAACCTTTTTAGGGCTAGAATTGAATTTTGGGGAAGTGGAGCATCTTTAAATATTTTTTAGTAAATTTTTATTGAGAGGCAAGTACAACATGCATCTAATCCAAGTCATTTCATATTTTTTGAAGCTTTTTGAAATTACTTACAAATTTTTGAAATTCACAAAAAAATGGTCATCTATGGTCATCAAAAGCAATACCCTTCTTAAATGTGCAGATTTGGTACATTGAAGAAAGAAAAATGTACCTCTAAATCATGTTTGCTTTTAGAGCCTTGTTGGAATTTCAATTGTTTTGTTTAATACTCAAAAATCAATGACCTAAATGATCCTTTAGAATTTGTGCTACATAAATTTCAATGCATACTAGGGTGGCCCGTGCCGTTGCCACGGTCTAAAAGAAAAGAAAAGAAATAATTTTCTAATTTTTTTAATGTATAGAAACTTCAAAATTCAATAACTTTCATGCCGTAGGTTACAACACCATGAATCAAAGCCCATGCACCCCTCCTCACCGAGGGCTTTCCGATGGTACCAAACACGCACCCGGGGGACTCATGGTCCGAGAGATCTCAACATAACATATAGAAACTTCAAAATTCAATAACTTTCATGCTGTAGGTTGGAACACCATGAATCAAAGCCCATGCACCCCTCCTGGCCGAGGGCTTTCCGACGGTACCAAACACGCACCTGGGGGACTCACGGTCCGGGAGATCTCAACGTAACATATAGAAACTTCAAAATTCAATAACTTTCATGCCGTAGGTTGGAACACCATGAATCAAAGCCCGTGCACCCCTCCTCGCCAAGGGCTTTCCGACAGTACCAAACACGCACCTGAGGGACTCACGGTCCGAGAGATCTCAACGTAACAAACAAACAAACAGCTTATCTTCATAGGAGGAAGTTTACTTTGGGAATTCATGAGAGTACAAAGCAAAACTTATGCCTTGTCAAAACATCAAGATACAAAAAAATCTCACAAATTGGTTGATATTTTTTCATATTTTTGTTGAATACTTCCCATTTGAAGGTTTGGGCCATTTGAGTTTGCAACCTCATAGCTAATGCATTAGTGCTCCAATTCTCTTGAAATTGGTTTTGTTTGAAGTGCATGAAGACACTCTAATTGCATTGCTCTTTGAGATTTTTGTGATCAAATGTATTTTGAACAATATTAGACTAAAAGTGCAAAAATCAACCCAAAAGTGGTCAACTGGGCACTAAAGGGTTAATGTATTTTTTTTGTTAAAAATAATATTGACTAGAATTTGTGGAATTTTTCTTAATTTGATGGTTATTTACTACAATAATTATAAATTGATAACAACATTGAACAAGTTTCCATATTACTTCAATTGGTATTATCTAAAAAAAATAGATACAAAGTTTTTCTATCAAAGTTGTAGTTTACATAACTTTTGGAATTTGTAAATGTAAGTGGCATTTTTGTAAGGCATATCAATAGCATAACTAGATTATGCAAGATGAACTAACTTGACTAAACATTTTAAAAAATAATAATATTGTATATTTTGTATACCAATTGTATCACTTTTGTACTGTGTCAAATTGTCATATCTCTTCCATTAACCCCAAAAGAACCGCAAGGCTTTGTCATAACAAGATTTCTGGCCAGCTTAGAAGACTACGAGTTCCCAAATGCTAAGAACATAGTGGGAATTCTAGGAACGCTAGGAATGCTATGCTGATGTAGTCGAGCAACTGCCACATCAAAAAATACTAATTAATTATTATTTTTAATTAATTATTGAATATTATATATATTTATTTAAATATAATCATTTTTCTGCTTTTTAATACATTCTGAAGTTTTTGGAAAAAGAAATTTTAATTTTTTTTTCAAAATTCAAAAAATGAAACGAGCACTGCAACAGTGGAAACAGTTCAGGGAACAATTCTAAAATGGTTTTCTAGGGGCCCAAAAATCCTATTATGTTTTGCCAAAAAACATTCAAAACTGTAGCTTCTGTTGCAAAGATTTAAAATTATTTTAAATTAATATTTTGTACATTTAACCATAGTATCATACACCGAAATAGAATAAAAATGTGTGAATTAAATTTCAAAAATTTTGACATGACAAATTGCAAGATATCTATGTTTAAAATGAAGAAAACAAGGTTTTACATTGTGGGACTATTATATACACTATTTGACTTTGAACCTTTTTAACTTAAATTCTTTATACTAGAGAGTTTTGAGATTTGAATTTTCTTGTATAAAAATTGAGCTAAGAGTCTAGGAAAAAAATGAATTCAAAAAACTTAATTTTTATTTTGAAGTAAATTATTAAGTAGAAGTAGATACAAGATACTTAGAAGGAAAGTCTAAATTGTTAATATCTCTAAGATGGAATTAAAAAACAATAATATCAATGGTATGATTGTTTAGCAAGAAAAATAAATCACATAGAGATTTTCTTTTAGTGAATGTAAAATTTTCTTAAGAGAATGAATCTTATAATTATATTATGAAGAAGATGATTAATTTGCCCTCAAATCAAGATTGTTCATAAATTTTACATCATTGATTCTAATGAAATAAATTAAAGATTTTCATATAGACAAAAATATAATCCATAAAAAATATTTAAAATTAAAGAATTCCATTTTATTGGCTATTTGATTTTCCTTGATTTGGGCTTATCAGGGCATAATTTTTGTTCCAGATACCAACTTAAAGAAAAAATTATATAAGCATGAAGCTAATTAGTTTTTCCATCTTCAAAAAAATTCTTAACAACAACCATGACAAAAATTGAGATTGTAGGTATTTACCAAAATCCAATTTGTCTCCCTAGAACAACAATTCTTTAAGGGTTATGTATTCAAACTATCATTGCCTTTAAGTACATCAACTATCATTTTCTTTATATATCCCATTCATCCCATCTAATAGAGCATCCACTAAAAAAAATCCAACTATCATTTCCTTTAACTCCTTGATTTGTATCTTCTTTACTTATGTAGAAAAAAAATGATGCCAACTATATTCTAATTGTCACCTCCTTTAAGTATCCCAACCATCATCTTCTTTAAGTAATCCAATTGTCAATTCCTTTAAGAATTACAACTATAACCTCCTTTAAACATTCCAACTATCACCTTATCTAAATATTTCAACTATCATTTACTTCAAGTATTCTATTTGTTATGCATCTCTATTAAGTATTCCAATTGTCTTATTCTTTAACTCCTTCATTTGTTTGTTATTTGTTTATATAGAAGCATTACCATGGTTTAGATTGCTAATGATATTGAGCACATCGTGGCTATTACTTCCTTTGATAAGTATTTTAATTGTCACCTCCATTAAGTACCCTAATTATCACCTCCATTAAGTATATAAAGTCGGTCACGTCTATTACATATCCCAACTATTACCTCCATTAAGTATTCCAATTGTCACTTTCCTTGAGAATTTCAACTATCACCTCCCTTGAGAATTTAAATTGTCACTTCCCTTGAGAATTTCAACTATCACCTTCCTTAAGAATTTCAACTGTCACCTCCCTTGAGAATTTCAACTATATCACCTCCCTTAAGAATTTCAAGTGTCACCTCTTAAGAATTTCAAATATCACCTCCATCAAGTATTCCAACCATCACCTCTTTTTAGAATTTCAACTGTCACCTCCACTAAAATTTCAACTATCACATCCTTTAAGAATTCTAACTATTGCTTCTATTACAACCTTCAACTATAACCTCCATTATAAACCTCCATAAAATATCCGAACTGTCACCTCTATTACAAACCTCAACTATCACCTCCTTTAAGAATCCCAGCTATCACCTCCACCCGCACCTCCATCACGTTGTTACCTCTATCAAATACCCCAATTGTCACTTTCCTTAAGAATCCTAAATGTGACTTTCATCAAGTATCTTGACTATCACCTCCATTATGTTGTCACCTCCATCAAGTACCTTGATTGTCACCTCCCTTAAGATTCCCAACTATCACTTCCGTTAAAAATTTCAATTGTTACTTCTATTACAACCCCAACTGTTGCCTCTTCTAAAAATTCCAACTGTCACCTCCATTACACTCCATGCCCGAATCCTAGTCAAATGTCTATTTCATCAAGTATCCCAACTATCACCTCTCCTAAGAATTTCAACTATTACTTCTATTGCAACCCCAACTGTCACTTCCTTTGAGAATTCCAACTATCACCTCCATTACAAATGCCCAACTATTACCTTCATTACAAATTCTGGTTGTTACTTCCATTAATCCTAACTATTATTTTCTTTAACTCTTTCATTTGTTTTATCTCTCTTAATATAAAAGTAATTACTATAGTTTGGATTGCCAATGGTCTTCACAATATAGACTACAAACAATATCTCTAATTGAACTATCTCTAATTTTGAGGCATTTGATTATATAAATTAGTCTAGCTAAAGGGATACATGTTTATACATTGTGTTAGAATTTTGTGAATATTTGACCAAAAATTGAATTCATATATAACTACCCAAGTTCACTTGCGTATGTTTTTCCTTGAAAGACCATTGGAACCCCCTTTATACGAGTTCTGTTTAACCTTATAATTCTTCAATTGTAATTTGATATATAAATTGTGATACATTATTATTTACATACTATTGTGGTCATAAAATTATTTCATATTGAAGGGTATTTGGTCAATGCTAATCTAATCAAATTTACAATATACTTTACTATACAATCACAAAGGGCTTCTTGGTCCTTCTTAGGTTAATTATCACTTGTTCTTTTAAGAGATAATATTAAACTTAAAATTTTGAGTTGCTTTTAGTTTGATAGCAAGACTAAGCTATTCCCAAAATTACACAAACATGTGAACATCATGGAGGTCAAAAATAAAAATTCTAGTTCCCAAAATACTTAAAACTTCATTAAAACTTCATGAGTTATATGGAATGATCCCAAGGTCCAACATGGCCTTCTTGCCACGTCACCGGTTCTAGACCACGCCGCCCGGCCCTTCACGGCCCGAAAGAATCCGCACATCAAAAGGGTTCGCGCAGCCCCGCAAACTTCCCAGTTCCTCTTGCACTCTCGCTTGTGTTTTCCGTATCGCGCGCCTCGCCGCTTCTCCTCGCAAATCGCTTGCCGGCCTCGCTCTCGGAATTCTCTGCAACGCCGTCTCTGCACATCAGTTTCTTTGTAGCATCCGATTTTGTCTTACAGTTTTCCAGTTTCCTGGTGTGCTTGCGGCTTGTCTTGTATTAGGGTTCCGCCCGCGTTCGCGACGCTCGCCAAAATTACAGATCCGGGGCAGAAGCAGTCAGGCACGTCGGGGTTCATGTTGGAGTTGTCGGACACGGAGATTCCGGCCTCTTTCGGTGCGCTCTCCCTTCTATGTTCTCTTGTTTCGTCATGGTATTCTTAAGGTTTGGTGTGAAGTGTATGTGTTGGGGACGATGCTTGATCTTGCGCTTTACGTTGTAGTTGTAGTAAGATGTTAGTTATATTTGTACGTTTCTGTTTTACCTCTATACTTGTGGTTGTTGATATTGAAAATCGTTTGTGCCTGTCGGTTTGGAAATAGGGTTGTTTGTTAGCTTTGTGTGGGTAGTGGACAATATAGCGTCTTCGCGGCTGTCTCTGATGTGGTGATAATGTTGAATTGTAAGTTTATGTGGTCTTGTGAGTGTTAGTTTGTGTGTTTACGGTTGTTGGTTTTATGTGCAGACCCATTCGCGGAAGCGAATGTTGAGGACAGCGGGGTAGGTTCGAAAGGAAGCGGCTATGTGCATGTTCGAGTGCAGCAGCGGAATGGCCGGAAGAGCTTGACGACCGTTCAAGGTTTGAAGAAGGAGTACAACTACAACAAGATTCTGAAGGATCTGAAGAAGGAGTTTTGTTGCAACGGCGTGGTGGTGCAGGACCCCGAGTTGGGTCAGGTCATCCAACTTCAGGGTGACCAGCGGAAGAATGTTTCTACCTTTCTGGTCCAGGTACTTAGTTTTGGCATGTCTTCCGTGGCCCTTCTGTGTATGAGCATCGGCGATCGAGTTCGTCCTGTTTCGACTTCGGTTGTGTTGTTGTGTATGTCAATTGTGTAATTGATTTGTACTTTCTTTGAATTTGTTTATTCCTCCTTGCCGAAGGGCGTATGATTTCCTTGTGTCCGTATGCACTGTTTCCGATCATTGGCTTTTTGGATTCTTCGCGTGTGAGAGTTTGAACTAGACAAAATGTTGTTCTCCGTTCGTATCTGGATGAACTGACTGTGATTTGTCTTTTTCTTTTGGTGTGCAGGCTGGAATTGTGAAGAAGGATCTGATCAAAATCCACGGTTTCTAGAGTGGTGTTGTGGTTCCCATGATGAGGTTGTTCTACAGTTGATCCTGATTCCTGGCGAGGCCCGCTGTCGTGAGCGTGGCACTTGTGTGACTAGTTATCTCCGATGGGTGCCGGAGTTGCCGTCTCCTGTAGGGTATAGTCTTCTGTTTGGCGGAGGGACAGTGTAGAGCTGGTCCTCTTCATGTTTCGGAATCCTAGATGTGGGTATTTACTGGTTTAGTGGAGCCGGGCGGGTAGTAGATTGGAGATTGTTTACTATGACCCGTGGACCATGGCGTTTAATGCTTATAACGTGTGTATTTCTTTGTTACTCGTGAGTTCTTTTGTTACTTTGTACGTGTTTTGCGGGGTTTTAATTTGTTTGAGTTGATCTGGAGTTTCGAGATTTGAAGCGTTATTGGTTGATCGGTAATCGTTTCATTTACGGTGGGGCAGTGGTTTCTTTGTCGTAGATTATTATTGATTTCGTGCTTCGCACTTTCAAAGGTTATCTGATATGTAGGTGCTGGACATTGTTGTTGGTCGTCGTGCTGGTGAGTCCGTGGTAGAGAGCAGTGTTACGACGATCCATGTTGGCCCCTTGGTCGTTGCATACCCTTGCACTGATTGGATTCGCAAGTTTGGGGGTCAAGTCAGATCTTTCTTGATGTACATTATTGGTGGTCAAAGCAAGAACTTTACGCCTCACAATTATTTCCCCGTAATGTCGTCCCCATATTAAACGTGGAATGATTAGTCTCATCTCCCATGTCCGAGCTGTTTTTGTTAAGAGCAAGAATGTAGAAAGAATGTTTAGCTGATGTGGGACAGAGGAGTGGAAGTGCAAAAGGTAAATGTACCGAAATAGGACAATGTGATACTCGGGTGCAGCAAATCGATTTAATCTAGCCATTGCTGATGTTCTTTCTTTTAAAAAATGTTTCCTTTGTCTCTGTTCCCAAAGGAACGATAAATTTCCAGTTGGATTGAGATCTTGGTAAGTTGCGGGTGTGAGGGGATTGCACGCAGCTACTCTCCCCATGAATTTTTTTTTTCAGGCTCGCTGCTCCATCTGATGCATTGGAGATATGATTAGGACTTTCATGTGAACTTTAAAAGAGAGGGATTACATAAATTCATGCATCTCAATTGCGAATGTATTGGGAAGCACTGATGCCAATATATCACTACTTTTGTCCTCAATTTCACTTTTTCTTCCCCTCAATATCAATCCTGTGCAGTTCTCTCTTGCAATGCTTGTAACAAAAACAATGTTGATTATCTCCTTGAGTGAAAGCTTGGCCTCAAATTTGTTGTAGACAATCCTTCATAACATAGTTCATGCACTTTTTTCCTAGATGAGTAAAAGAAGACATCTCATCCCCATTCTTGCAAATCCCATTGATGCTGTCTCTCTTGCATTTATGCATTTGTTCTTGCATTTCTATTTTTGTTGAAATCACCAAAATTACTTCTTTTATAGAATTTTATAGAATTTTGAGATGGAAATACAAGTCACAAAGGATCTTCTTTAGAGTATAATGACCATGTCCAATATCAATAATATTGGTGATATTTCAAAGACTTAATCTTGGTTTGTCGTTCACTACTTCTAAACCCCTCTTATTTGTTGTTGTGAGTTTTGTGTGGAGTAAGTAGAATGTAGAGCATCCCTCACATCACCCTACATTCATCATCTTTTTTCACTTCTTTCATTCATGATATAGGAAAGCCCTAGTTTGAAAGGAATTTTCCATGACTCCAACCAATTTGAGTTACAAACAATAAAAACTTCTTAGAGGGGATTGCACACTTTAGACCATTATACTTGAATGCATTGAAAACATTGCTATATATAATCATATATCATATTTCTTTATAGCAATTTTTTTTAATAAATGTCTACTTCATTGTATCACCTCTATATTCACTATCCTTGTTAATGTTACTAATGTTGTTCAAGATGCAAAAATGCATCTTTTGCAAATTTTCCACATATTTTCCTACATTATATTGAGATTGACAAAGATACTTGTGTACAAATGTTCATAAGTATTGGATGTAATTGTATTATACAAATTTGATTACTACAATTCAATCTATGTCAAATAAATTAGTGAATTTCATTTCCTAGCTTACTTCCAATTCTTCATAGATTATAAGTTTTTTTGTTTTTTTAATTTCACTCTAAAAACTAGTTTACAGTTCTCTAGGATGAAAAGGTTAAATATTTTCCATTGTAGAATTTGAATGAAATAAGGTGGTGTTTTTTCATTTAATTTATAGATCTGTGACTTTTCAATCTAATTCAAACACTAATTCCTATATAATGTAATTTTATATCATTGATTATAAAGTAGATTGTATTCCAGTTTAAATAAAAATATAGTGAGAGTATTATGTATGCTTGTAATATATGAAGGAAATGGACATGTTGGCATGTATTTGGTAGGTGTTAAATTTTTTTCAAGAAATTAAAGTGGGAACACCCAAAACCATCAATATAAGTAATTTAACATAGTAAGGGGCACCTTTTCCAAAAAATCGCATTTTTGTAGTATAAACAAGTGTAAATCATGAATATTAAAAAAAATTATATTTTTCAAATGCAATGTATAATTTTTATGATTTTTCAAAGTAGGAGTTGCCTAAACCATTTAAACCATCACATGGGTGCATTCAACTTTGAATTTTGCAAAAATCAGCAATCAATGAATTAAACTCAAATGTGTGTCCTTCAAATGCTTTAATAAATCAGTATTAAACATTTGCAGGATACCTTAAACAAATTCTAGAGACACAAATAGGTGTAGTCTATGGTACATGAATGGTAACAGGTGTGGGAATGAGTGTTTCTACTTTAATTGGATGTGCACTTTGCAATGCTACCTAATCTAACTAACTGAAAGATTAGATATGGCATAGTTAAGTGATTTTTGTCAAAATGTGATACGGAGTAAATTGACATAAATTAAATATCATTTGCATCCTTGAAATTAAGTTAACACAAGTAATTTTTGATTGGCTTAAGATGATATATGCTTCTCAAAATCTAACTAAAGAAAGTCAATTTGGGCACTTCACTGGTGAAATCAAACATCATGCATGAAAAGTCATTGCAAAAATACAAGAGTTGATGATGGGTGTAGGATTTCCTACTGAAAATTGCCCATCATTCCTTGATTTTTTTTTAATCTTAGTGTGCTTCACAAATTTACATAATTCCAAACTTTTGGTTTTTGAGTACTTGTTCTATAGTAACTTAGAAATTTATATAATTCCAAAGTCAATGCAAGATTATGATATTATTGCATTGTACATTAATCAAATTTACTTTAGAAGTTGTACCTTGAGAAGAAATTTTGAGTATCTAATTGGAGTTTTTAAGTTGTTACCAAATCAATTCTAAATTTTTGCTATTCATTCAAATTATAAAAAATTCAAATATTCACAAAAGAAATTGAGATTTTCAACATTGATAGACAACATGTAGTGTGACAAAATCAATTATATACAAACTTGAAACTTGCCTATACCACTCTTGGTGGTCAAGGGTATCAAAAATAAAATTCTAAGAGTAGATTCTAAAGTATTTGGGACAATGGTTTCAAAAAAAAGAAACTATACGAATTGCAAATATTTTTCTATTTTAGGCATATATTCAAACACATCTACCAACTTGAATTAATTATTGTATAGGAAATGTTGAATTTGACTACAGGATGCAACTATTATTTCTTGAAAAGGCCAATTAATGATGTTTGATTGTAAAATCTAGAGTTGATCCTTAAAAAATTCAATCAATCAATCAATTTTATTTAACAATAGGTACAAAAATAGGGCACAAGTAATTGAAATAGTGAGCCATTACTTATGAAGCATTTTGAGAGAGAGGATGTGAACAAAAAACATTGAAGCTTATTTCTTTTACCACTAATGATAAAATTTTATAGAATATTAATATGCAATTGAAATTATAGACCCCTAATTAGGAAGTAGACTAAGGAATACAAATATACCAATATGATTTAGAGAGAAAATTTGATAATTACTCCTATATGGAATCAATACAAACCACACCAATTGCAAATCCTAATTTTGTTTTTGATTTTGCTCTTGTGAGACTTAATTCCTTTGTAAATGACTAACATGTAATTTGGGGGCTTTCATCAATTTTAAGCATGTAATTGCCATCTCAATTTTTCAATCCTATAGTTGGAATGTTTGCACATTGATGAACACAAAGATTGTCTTGAATGCAAAACAATCTTCATAGAATTTGGTTTAATAGTTACAAAGTTATCTCTAATTTAGTCTTTTTACTCTCAACCCTAGCAAATTGGACAACAAAAAAGTCCCTTTTTCTATTTGTTTTAACTTTATTGAATTTTTTTTCTACAAATTTTCAATAAAATCTGAAAGCAATTCATCAACTTAAAGAAGTTTCAAAATAAATATATTTTTCTAGATGGAATTTGAAAGATGAAATACATAAGATCAAAGTCCAAGGCTATAAAAGAAATTCTTATAAAGTTTTAAGATAAATACTATCCAATATGGGAGTTTTTAACTTTGCAATTTTGACACAATATTCCTCGGGGGGGAGACTATTAAAATTTTAGAAAAGGAAGTGAAATAAAAATTAGGATCATTTTAATTTATTGAAGATAAATTTTATACTTTTAGTAGATCTACCATAGCATTGGAAATATTTCTTGTATATGATTATAAAAAAAATAAGGTGGTAAATAATTCTTTCATTTAAAAAAAAATAGAAAAAAATAGGGTGTCAATTATAGGATTCCCCCAAAATTTATAAGTAGGATGAATAAGTACATTTAAAGGTTAGAGTTCTCAGATGAAGAATAATGACTTTTTTTGGTCCATTTTTGGAATTAATAGGCTTAGGTGTAGGAAGATACCTTAGGTTTTTAATTGTTGTGTTCACATTGGCGTGCTCAACAGTTGTTGGCATCTAATTTTGAGTTTGTAAACTAATAGCCTCCATTGCTAGCGTAAGCTTTTGCTTGCTAATGTTGTGGTTTCTCCTTTAGCCCTAGAATTGCAAAGTGTATTCCAAACATTTTTTCCACACATTCCTCCTTAGGACTTTCATCATAGAGTTTGTCAATGTTGTATTTTCATGCTTGAACTCTAAATTTTGTCACATATAGTTGGATTTTTTTGTCTTCAATTGAAGACTTCTTTCACAGTGGAGGTTCACGGTGTACATAAAAGTGGAGCCTTTGCTTAGGAATTTGCAATGCAATGCTTCTTTAGGTGACGAGGTTCTAAAATCATGTATTTGTGGTGTGATTTGTTTTAAAGTTTGGTGAGTGATACTTTGAAATTGTTAGCTTTATTTTCCACCTTCCTTGTGTTGCTTCAGGATTTAGGCTTTCCACCATTTGGATTTTGTGATTGAGAATTGGTTTAACGGTTTTCATTTTCCATTCCACTTTGGCTTAGAGTTCTTTGATTTCTCACCTCAGTTGAATTGGTCAAATCCCTTGAAATGGGAGCAACCAATAGATGTCCCTTAATCTAGTCACCATTGACACAATCATGAGCATTTAAGGGACAAACAAGTCTTGGAGGTGATTTGTAGAAAGTACCATAGAGTAGGTAGCCATTAGCTTGGTGTAGCATGAATTCAACAACATTCCACTGCCCATTTGGATACCAGAAGAGGAGTTTGTATGGTCCTATTTTGAAGAGCACCACAATGTTTTCACCCAAAATTGGATCTTGCAATATTCCTTGTCCAATTATCAATGGTAGAATACTCTTTTGGGTGACCTTACAATGCATGACATAATGACATTGAGGGGTTGTGTGAGGCATTGTAGGAATTGAAGGTAAATTCTTTAGAGACTCCTTCTACCAGTTGGTTGGAGTCATCAGTAACTCTTTGGTTGACCTCCACAGTTCATGGCCTAGCTCCATGAAGCTATGGTTTTGTAATTTTTTTTTGTACACAATTGTAGGGGCTTTCATATTCTCCTTAGGATTACTAATGCATTTTGTAGCAAATTCTTTTATAATGCAATGTTTCATAGTTTAGGACCTACATTTTTTTATTCAACTCTTTGGACCCTACACTTCAACACTTTGTGTAGGCATTCAGGTTTTCTTGTTTCCTTTCAATCATGTTTTCTATTTTTTGGATCTTATGAATGTGCAAGATTTGAAGTCATAGTAGGATTTGTGTTGCTGTCCATTTTGTATTCAAATTTCTAATTCATATACTTTCCAAAATTTTGTGTTGCAATTTATTTCACTTTTTTAGATCTATGCTTCTTTGTTTTACTTCCATTTGCTTCCATCTTATCATTTGTGATTGCAATGTATATTTTAGTAGTATGTAGTTTGTGTTGGTTCTTCTTCATTGTTGTAGAATGCTACTTTAAATTGTAAGCAATGGTTCTTGTCGACATAGTTGGTTTTAGATAGTCATAGTACTTTTTCCAATTTTTTCAAAACCCTACTATGTATAAAAATATTAGGGTGCTAGAAAATAGTCTCAAAAATCAATTATAAAAAATGCCTAAAAATATATATTGATAGCTTTTTATCTAAAAAACATAAATATCCTAAATTAATAATTCCATTTCTGCACATAATATATAATTGCATGGGGGGGAGCCTCCCCTCCCCCCAGTAATACACTTCAACTAAAGAAATTAATGGAATGATTTTATAGTTGAATTAAGAAACTAATCAAAAAAATAAATTTAATAATCTAAGTTGAGACCAAAAGCACATTTCACCTCATTATTCTTCAATCTCTTATTCAAATTGGTCACAAATCATTATGCTAGAAATCTAGCAATATGATATAAATTTCTATAAAAATAATTTTTTAAATTGACTTTTCAATGGCCTACCCAAGAAAAGAAGAAATCCACTATATACTTCTTAGTCATGTAGGGATAGTATCAAGAAAACTACATTTAAGTTCACAATATTGCAACATTGTATGGAAATTGGATTTGGGAGGATTGAAACTGGGTTGAATTCAATAAACACAAGCACAGAATTTGTATATATGACAAAAAATTCATTCATCATATTTCATTATTGAATTATCATCCCAAATATGTATCGTATGAAAATAAGAGAACTACATTAGCATCAAAATGGAAGATGAGAGTCCCCACCAAGTCCAACAATTGAAAACTGCAATATGTAAAGGATTAGATTGGCACAACCTTGTGAAATTATTTACTTTAATCAATCTTGAATACAAGGTCCAATAGATGCTTTAAAAGTTCAAGATTCTTTAAGATTTTGTTTGCCCATACAATAATTTTTTTGAAAATGATTCTTCAAAAATTTTGGCTTTTCATTTTTAAAATTATTCTTTTGCCATGCCTCCCCAATAGGTACAATATATGTTTGTTTTTTTCAAATTCAAGCCCTTGTAGTGTGTCTTCTTTTTCTTTAATACTAATGGACCAAAATATATGTGAAATATCCCCTAATTTGCTATTTACTTTGGAAAAAAAAATTGAGAGAAGGTCATCCTACAATTGAGTTATTCATAAAGTACACTAAATCGGGGTTTAAACTCATATAGTTGCCTTCTCAACTTCAAAAAAAGTCATGCCCAAAGTGGGGGGGACTTTACAAATAACTCAAATACCTCACCAATATTTCCTGATGAATGTCAAAGCATGCAAGATTGCAAGTTAGGTTGGAGGGCACGGCACGTTGGGACAGGATTGTCAACGTTGGGGTTGCAAGTTAGGTTGGAGGGCACGGCACATTGGGACAGGATTGTCAACGTTGGGGTTGCAAGTTAAGTTGGAGGCCACGGCACATTGGGACGGGACTGTGCAGGTTGGGTTTAAGGTTTAGGGTTTCCCTGTGCTATTCAGTTCTGCTCGAAGTTTCAGAGTTTCAGTTTTCTGCGTTGTCGTTGTTGGGTTTCGGAGTGTGGCTTGACGCCATGTCGACCGAGGATGTTCCAATGAGTAGGGAAGCGCAGGAAGCTTTCAAGATTGCCGTGAAAAACACGTTAGAGCGTCGTTTGTTCTACATCCCCAGCTACAAGATCTACGGTGGCGTGGCCGGTTTCTACGACTATGGCCCCTGGGGTTGCCAGGTCGAGACGAACGTGCTCAACCTCTGGCGCCAGCACTTCGTGATGGAGGAGGACATGTGGGAGATTCGTTGCCCTTGCGTCACCCCCGAGGTCGTGCTCAAAGCCTCCGGCCATGTGGACAAATTCACGGACCTCATGGTGAAGGATGAGAAGTCGGGCTCGTGTTTCCGCGCGGACCATTTGCTGAAAGATTTTCTGACGAAAGCCCTGGACGATGACGAAAACCTGAAGACAGCGGCGCCCGTGGTGGCCGATACGGCTGTGAGCGAGAAGAAGAAGAAAGCGGCGGAGAAGAAGAAGGAGCCGTTGAGTCCGGAGAAGGAGAGGGAGATGCGAAAGGACCTGGCGGGTTTGGATGAATTCTCGGGTTCGGAGTTGGGCGCGAAGATTAAAGCGTATGGCATTAAGTCTCCGGAGACGGGGAACGAACTCTCCGATCCTTATCCTTTCAACCTCATGTTCTCCACACAAATTGGTCCCACTGGCACACTGCAAGGGTACTGGCCTCTCTGTAACCTAATCTCGCCTTTGTGGGAATTTGAAGCCCAAGTGTGCGTCATTTCTGTTTTTCGTAAGGTCAGTTCCGCGATCAAGGATTCGACCGAGGTGCATACGTTTTCTTGGTTACCAAGAGAAAATGGGACTCAACAAATGTTGTTTTGATATTTTGGAGTTCTATTGAATTAATTGTGAATTTGCAAAGTTTCTGTGGTGTCTTTTGAGTGCCATGGACTAAACTATGTTTACTAGAACCTTCCTAACTCCTAGCCTTGAATGAGAAAGTTAAAATCAAGGCACTTTTTAACAAATGGAATCTTAGCATGTGGCAGTTATCATTGGTTTAAGGTCACTTCTTGAATGACATGAGTGGACTATAAGTGAGTGCTTTAATGTGCCGGGTGAAATTGGGGCATCTACCTTAAATTGGACTTCGTGGGGCTTGTTTATCAACAGTTACATGAGACCGGAGACAGCACAAGGCATTTTTATCAACTTTAGGGATCTTTATTACGAGAATGGTAACCGACTGCCGTTCGCAGCTGCTCAGATTGGTTCAGCGTACCGCAATGAGGTACTATGTGTTTCAACCCTAGGATTATATTTTCGGCGCAAAATACTTGTTTGACTTCTAAAGGTTCAGGAAGCTTTGAATTCATTTCAAAGTATAGGCTTTTTAAATATTCTTGTTTAGTGCATTGACGAAGGCCTCCATCTTATTAGGGTTTAATTGGGTTCAACTCAGAACTCATTTTAATTAATAGAGCGCGAGGAAATTCTCAGAGTGCTGTTGCGTACATCTTTCTTACCCTTATCGCATGTGGGGGATACAGATTGCCCCCCGGCAAGGCCCAATGCGGGTGAGGGAGTTTACAATGGCAGAAATTGAACATTTTGTCAATCCAGACGACAAGTCGCACCCCAAGTTTAAGAATGTAGAAGATTTGGAGATCTATTTGTTTCCCAGAGCCGAGCAGGTAGATTTGAAGGGCCATGTCAAAATGCGCATTGGTGATGCTGTGGCTAAGGTGATACTTCCTAACTTTCTGACAAGTTTTGAGCTTTTTAAATTCTATAACCACAGTTATCTGCTACTGTCAGTGGGTTTTTCAAAGTGGTTTGGGCGTTGGTTCTCACAGGGGTCAAACCAACTGGCTTCTTTTGATTTTTTAACTGTTCAATCTTCTCATTGTTTCTATTCGCAGTGGAGAGAGTACGCAGTCGTTAAAGACTTTAGAAAGTTCTCGTTTCCAATGAGAACAAGACATGTGTTCTGAGTTATAGTAGCATGTTGCGGTTCATCATTTCAGAGGACGAATTTCTTATGTCTATTTTAATTTTGATATAAATTATGCCATTCTGAGGTTGTAGAATATGATATTTCAATTTTTAGAACTGATAGAATTACTCTGTAGTGGAAATTTCAATCAGGATTGTATGGAAAGACATGTGAAAATGAAGTATTTCTATTTGGGACGGAGACACTTGTGACTAGCTGTTGTTCTGTGTGTTTTCTAAGATTATTTTTCTAACGGACAGAATTGGTTGTTGTATAGGGTATCGTGGACAACGAAACTTTGGGTTACTTCATTGCAAGGACTTATTTATTTTTGACCAAGCTGGGCATCAACAAGAATCGCCTGAGATTCCGTCAACATCTTCAAAATGAGATGGCTCACTACGCTCAAGATTGTTGGGACGCAGAAATTGAGTGCTCTTATGGCTGGTTTGAGTGTGTCGGTTGTGCGGATCGATCGGCGTACGATCTTAAAGCACACACGGTTAGAGTTTAATTGAATCCCCGCTCAAGTGCTCACTGTTTTATTTCGCTGTACCATCTTCATACTTGTTCGGTCAAGATGCATGCCAAACCAGCCGCAGTTATACTTCGCATCCTCCCATTCAATATTTGCTTTCTGGTTTGCTGCAGGCAAAAAGTGGTCAAGAACTCACTGCTTATGAATCATATGCTGAACCGAAAGACGTTTTGGTACGTGGCACATCATGCTCTATCACTGTGAATGATTTCATTGAGCCAACACGCAGTCGTTTTTGTTAAAAAGTAGCTCTCTGCACTTGATCGCGAAGTATGATTCGCCTCTTATGCCACCCACTTGCATCATGATTGTTAACAAATTTCCACATTGTGTACACAGAAACTAAAAATCGAACCGAACAAGAAGGTATTGGGCAAGCAGTTTCGAAAGGACCAGAAAATTCTCTCAGAATCTTTAGAGGTTAGTGAATCTATCCTTGTATTTTCAGCTATGGCCTGTTTGCATTTAGATGAACGCATTGCCGGTGGAGTTAATACCCGATTCCTAAACCGGACTTTGTGAAATCTCAGTTTGTACGATGTGTGTCACAAAATTGTAATTGTGCTCGCTCTTCCGAGTTAATTTTATCAGATGTATGTCAGAGACTAACATGTGAATGCCTCAGGCTATGACTAGGGAAGAGGCGTTGGCTCTTAAAGCCGATCTTGAGAAGAAAGAGAAGGTGACCTACAAGGTCTGCACTACAGGTCAAGAGTTTGAGCTCACCAAGGAAATGGTTGCAATTTCAGAAAGTGTTGAGAAGACGCACGGTCGAAACTTCACGCCTTCCGTGATTGAGCCCTCATTTGGTATTGGTCGTATCATGTATTGCCTGTATGAGCACAGTTACTACACACGACCCGCAGTGCCAGGGGAGCAAGTCACCAGTGTCTTCCGCTTCCCTCCCATAGTAGCGCCTATCAAGTGCACAGTCTTCCCCCTCATGCAGCGAGAGGTTCTCAACGTCAAATCCAAGAAGATGTCAAGTGGTCTCACGAGGGCAGGCGTCTCCAACAAGCTGGACATCACAGGCAGATCTATTGGTAAAAGATATGCAAGGACAGATGAGGTTGGTATTCCATTTGCTATCACAGTTGATTTTGATGAGGGTGTTACTGTGCGAGAAAGAGATTCCAAACAGCAAGTTAGGGTTCCAGATGATGAAGTCGTTGACGTTGTTCGTGATCTTGCCAATGGCTCATTGGTGTGGGAAGACGTGACAGCCAAGTACAAGCTAGTTACCGTTGTAGAAGCTGAAGCTGATTCATAGGTAATGGCGAGGCAATTTTAGTAAAGGCACGAAGTACATCGTAGTCAGAGTGCACCAAACCATATATTTGGTGAATGATGAGAAATTTTATTATTTGCTGTTATTATTCTTGTAGTAATTACCTGGGTGTTATTTTGATAATGCCAACCTTAGGTAACCACACTAGGGTTTGCCCCTTTCCGAGCAGCCCCTTTTCAAAGTCTACACTGGTCTGTTTCTGAGCCTAGGAGGTGGGAGTAACTCGCCCATTATGATGCATTATGAGCCATTGATTTCGTCTACATCTTTCTACAAGCCTATGATCAGAATTTAGACATACATATATGTCAAGAATAGGTTTCCAAAAATCTTAACAAAAAAAATTCACAATAATTTTGATTCTAGATGGAAAAACATGGAAAAATTTCAAATGCAACTTTAATCTATTTCCCTGTAGAGGAAATTTTTTTCCTCCACCAAACTTTTCAAGGAGCTACATTGAACTCCTTTACATTTGAATGTTGACATGAACACTAAATGTCTAATGGATGATAGAGAATCTTTCAATGTGGGATGAAAGATCAACTATTCGTCTTCAGAATTTTGTGTGGAAATGGCAAATTGTCTCTAGTATTTTGGTTGACAATGAGCACTTCTTGATTTTTTTTAATGATCGATTCTTATAGTATCAAAATGTATGATTTCACAATTGACCAAGGTTCATCCTTCAAGGATTAAGTGATTGGAAATGGATTGCAAGCTTCTATCACATGTAATTTCAAATTCTTTCATGATGAGTAGATACATTGATTTTGAGAATGTTCATCCCTTCAACATTATAACTTTCTTTGGTTTTAGATCATCTTAGATGGTTGACCCATTTTCAACTACTTGAGTAATTATGTGTATTTAAAGTACAATTTTTAGTGCAATCTTTTTGAATATATAGAAATAGAGTTAGGAAGGGTAATATATTTTTCTAGAAACTTATTTTACAAAATGTGATTACTATGAATCTTTTAGTAGAAGATTTTCTTTAACCTATAATGGTGACATAGACTTTTCTACTTATAATCATAGGCTAATTGTAAAATTGACCAAGAGCTAGTTGCATTCATGAGAGCTTTGCAACCAATTATAATTTGCCACAATTGCCCTAGAAATTGCACTACAACTTTGTGGAAAGAAAGCAACCTATAGATTGGAAATGGAGAGGGAGGAAGGTGTGTGTGTAATTGGAAATGGGTCAACTACCTTACAATACCAATAACAAGATTTTGAATCCTTTTTATGGTACTTTTGATCATGATATTGGAATACCATATGAAAACATGTTGCAAATTGACTTCTATTTATTGAAACAAGCATAATTGACTCCTTAAAATTTCATGAATGGACCATGATGTATCATAAATTAGATCAAGTTGTATTTATGTCGATGCACATGAGTCAACAAATTATCCCCAAACACATCCAATTGGTTTTTGTCCACTTGTTTTGGACACATGGCTTCTAAGATTTATTTTAGCTCTTTTATTTATGTATTCATCTTATGTGCTATAATTGCCATTTACTTTTCATCCATCTTTGCTCTCCATTTATCTCTACATGATGTAGAAGCAAATTGTGGATTCTTCCCTATCAATTCTTTAGTTTGAAATAACCTATACATGAACCTTAAATAAAGGAGTGATTTAAAGAGCTTGGTCACTTTTGAAATTTTCTACAAGAGGCATCCCATTCTTGATCTATCTACCATTCTGGCACTATAGGATGCTACCTTTCCATGTAGTAAAGATGAGTAGTAATCAACTACATCATAGTTTCCAACATAGTTGTGGTACATTATGATTAGCTACAAGTCTTTCAATATTGCAAACAACCCTTAGTTAGAAGACCTATATGACCAAAGTGAGATGAATTCAATCTTTAGCTAAAAGAATCATAGTTATTTTGTTTTAAGAAACAAAATTCTGAAAAAACATAGAATCCTTTTCAAAACCTATTTGTGTACATGGGGAAATTTTTCACCTGAACACACCCACACTCCAGATATGTTCAATTGCCTAAGTGATTATGAAAGGGGTTGCCTCCCTTCCCTCAGTTGCCATTATTGTAGAATGGGAGCTTTTCATGTGCAGTGTACTCTCTATAAAGTGGAATTTTAGCTGTTCATGCAAAGATAATGATATGAAAATAGGTACTCCCTCTGTCCCACTATAAACTTCCTAATTAGGTTGATTTACAGTCTTTGCAGGAAGAGTTTGGGAAGCTTTTAGTGGGACAGAGGGAGTATCTTCTTCACTGTTGATGGTATTTCACTGCATCACTTACCGGCAGTATCCTTTTTAAAAAGAGTGGAAGTTTCTGTGAAAATGTGAAGTGGCTGCTGCTTGGAAACCGAATGCACGCCTTGCGTGGAATTCAAGAAAAAATTACTAATGTTTCAATATTCTCTCTTCTTTTTGAGCATTATGTTATTTTACCAATACACTCGTATAGTGCGGAAAACAAGAAAACTGCATTTCTTATATGCAGAAGTCATTGAGTCCCCAGACTTGGACCACAAAAAGAAGAGTAAAACAAATTTGAAGAGGTTCAAATTTCACTGACTAAACTTCAAAAGAAATGTTTCTAAGTAATAATTGTAAATTAAAGTAGGTAAGCAAAAACGGCCAGTGCACTGATTCTGATTGAATCAATCAGTGCACGATGGCCAGGACAATGCACATAAACAAGGCAATCCTACTTGCAATCGGTATGATCTGATTGTAACTTAAAAAACATGACCGAGCTGGTGTAGGCTTTTCATGTTTCAGTCGAGGAATTGCCTGGACAGCTCCATCTCAGTGATGCTTCCGTGGAAGCTCATGGATGACTCTAAGTAACCTCTAGAAATACACAAAAACAGCTGGAAGATCAAATCATGAACAAGGAAATTTCATAATCCTCAATTCCAGTCTCTGGTATTTACACAATCGGACCCGTGACACTCTTGTTGCAAAGTTGAGAACCAACGCAAAAATTTCCGGACCTGTGAGGGTGGTCCAAACTTAAACTACATCCTCATGATGTCCACTCCGATACTGATTGGTGGTGCCTTTGAATTGACTTCCGTACATCTCCTCTCCTTTGTTCTGGGAACGCCGACGAAGCCAAATGGTCCAGATGATGATTTCCATAACGAGGCTGACGGCACCCAACACGCACAAAATAATGATGTAGATGGTGGTCCACTTGTCTCCGGGTCGGAGAATGTCAAGGCCCTCGAAGATGTTGATGATGATGACCACAATCGTGGCGTAGCCCACAGAGTGGTGATACACATTCCAGTACTTCCGGAATTTGGCATCTGGCTTGGGCCTCAGGAATAGAGCAAGAACCTGCACATCATAAAACAACACACAAATTTTAGTTAACTCACCAAACCATCTTACAGAATTTGCCAAATGTGGGAGCTACTTTGCAAACTAGTAGAAATTTGGAACGTCTGGTCATTAGTGACGACTTCTACCACTGTTGTCGATGCCAAAAACTAAACAAATGTAATTGCACGCCTCCCATTGTGCAACAATCGTTTGGCCACACACGATACATTTGATAATTTGGGTTCATGTGATTAACAGGGCTAAGTAACTATTACCTGGAGAGTGGCCAATGCGAAAATGCTCATGCCGAGGTTGCGATGTTTGGTGGGAACGGGGCCGCCTTCGTTGAGGGCGTGCAGCCTCAGACCCAGCGCCCACGCCACCACGCCCAAGATGTATCCTGTGCACTGGCAAGTCACGTGGATGTAGAACCAGGCTGGGTTGGTTCCTGAGAATGGCCGAATGTACCTGGCCGCCATCACTCCCAGAGGCAGCAGCAAACCCCACGCAACGGCACTAATTATGCCATGGTTCTGCACACAATTCATAACCACATGACATGGAGTTTAGAACTAGTCATCAGTGACACGGTCACCCGCTCTAGCTAGCCAACTTGGCTGGACGTCCTGGCTGGAAAACCCCACTGATTGGTCATCACCCAATTAATTAGGCACTAATGACCTGTTCTGATCAAGTCACATAGACTCTCTTCGGATGGATTGGGACTTGATTTCCACGACTCACGTATTTTATATCTTGTATTTCCTTACTTCAAAGCCAGATACCAAACTAACCATGTGCATTCCTCTAAATAGGAAATTCTAGAGCAGGGGATGTCCATAAACAGCACCCGGTAAAAACCCATTCGGTACACAACGAACATGGCAAATCACTTTTGCATGTACAGAGTAGTTCCCCTCATTCTCAAACTATGTCTTCATGATAGCGTTTGTTATAGATTCACGTTCAAATCCAGTCTGTGTCAAGGTCATACCAAACTCCAAACTGTTTCAAATCATGTCTAAAACTCCGAATTTCTCCCAACTAGCTATCTAGGAATGATTAATCCATATTTCCAACTTAAAACACCAAATTCTTGGCAAGGAAAAGTTGCAATAAACTTGTACCCCAGAGCGCAATCCACGGAAAGGTTCAAGCCAGGGATGAAATATCCACGTAACCAACTTTAACCACCAAATTCTTGACATGGAAAATTAAGTTGCAGAAAACTTGAACCCCTGAGTGCAATCCACAAGATTTCTGGGACAGTTACGTTCGAAATGAAACAAGCTAGAAACTGAGGTCGTATGCTTACATCCTTGAGTTTCTGGTTGGGCAGCTCGACGGCGTTGATGGACCCAGACGAGGTGGGGCTTGCGGGGGTCGCCGGGGTCCCTGGGGTCGCTGGGGTGCTAGCAGTCAAGGTGATGGACGCGACGGACTCGACGTTTTCGCCTGTCAAGTCGTGCGCGGCCACAGCGAATGTGGTGGCATCCACGGACGGACCCTGGTTCCACACGTGGTTCATGGTGTACGAGTTCACCCCTTGCAACGTGGTGTAGATCGTGATTTCCGTCCCGCTGATCTCCGTGGAAGTCTCCGTGAAGTTGAGGCTGAGAGTCCCGGGGATGCAAGGCGAGCCGCCTTTCACGGCGCCCGTGATGGGGTAGTTGTTGACTGTGGCCACGCCTGCGATGCTGTACGCGATCAGGGCTTGGGTGCCCACCATCGCCGCAGAAGTGGGGTTGATGCCCCAGCCCACCCATCCGGTTGCGCTTGGCGCCGAACCTGCAGTCAAAAGAACAGCTTCCCTCAGACTACGCTATCTCCTCTCACAACATGGGATAAACGACTGACTGACAGATCGACAGACAGACAGACGCCTTACTCGAATATATATACTTGTTACGAGTTTTAAAAAGAAATTTTTCTGTGACGAACTGGAAAGAAGCAGCTTAGTAGCTAGCGCCGAAACCTGCGAAGTATGCTACGAATCGAGGTTTTCATTGTCTCGAATATAACTTGAATTGTGTCGAATCCCCGTGTCTCAAAAGTATTTCCCGTGCTTCTAAGGGTTACTTAACGTGGCGGCGAAGTAAAAGTACGCTTAATGGAGATATTGTGAAATGACTTGGACGTGGTGATGGAAAAGGAATGACAAAGCGGTTGAATGAAGTGAAGATGGCTCGTGAAAAATTCGAACAAGAGATAAAAATTAAAACACGTGAAGAGAAACTTCGAGCCAAGAAGGAATCGCAACTGCTACAATTCGTCTTCCCGTACTATATATAATAGATTGCACAATGCTTGTTCGTTTTAGTTAAGTGCTACCTGTTATGTTTCAGTTTAACTAGCCTAGAATAAATTACTTAAAGAATCACCTACAACGAGCAGGTTTAAGATTCACCTACAAGCAAGCAAGTAAGAGAGCTAGATTTTGGGGTACCCACCGGAGAAAGCGAAATCGATCGCGGAGTCGTTCCGAATTCTGTACGCCAGTGTCGTAGACAACTTCGGGAGCGCCAGACAACTGGCGAATCCCCTGTTGGACGCCAACAACACAGAGCAGCTCTGTGCCGAGAGTGCAACTCCGAAGAGCGCACTCAGCAGTACACACGCCAACAGCAAGGCACCACTTCGAAACGCCATGGTCGTCGATTCCGCAAACACAAGCGATCTCTCAACCGCCAGTAGCTCAAGTGCAAGGCAGACAGATTAGCTGACTTGTCTGAACTGTGGCTTGAAATGAAGCTTGTGAGTGCGCTCCAAGCTTCACAGTCGACACTGTGGCAGTAGCGACAATGCAGCAAAGTGAGGCTCCAGATCTGTACTTGTAGTGGAAAGAACCTTTCCTCTTCCTGATTCTGAGCTTCTACTGGGGCCCATGCCAGTGGAACTCTACCACAGTGTGTACTGGAAGACGTCGACGTTAGGTTCGGAAAGACCTACCATTCCTGCACGAATCTTGAGTGTGGGTTGAAACACATTAAATTCTCATGGAAAGGCGGAGGCGGGGAGCTTTTCCGACGAGCGAGTCAAGGGTTCTAACTAGAGTTTCAACATTTCAACGCTTTGAGTGCAATTAGAAAGGACTAAAGTACGACCGTATTTGTGCGGTATCAGAAACTCTACATACGTGGAGATACCTCCGGCACCAGGTGCCGCGCGACTGTTGCTAGCAACTTTTTTTTCAACAAAAGACCCCCTCGTGAACAGTGAGTTTGGAGACTGGTGTGTAGGGGTGCGGAGAAATTGCACCTTTTCTTTTTGAGAAATCAAAAAGCTTGCACTGAGTGTGGCGACTGAACGTGGGGAGACCGAGTGAACGGGAGAGCCACCCCCGCACTGGAATTTTGTGTGCTTTTTTCTAATGTTGAAATTCGAGGTCCACAGGATTCGGTGAGTTGTTTCATTATTCTGACTGTGTACCTCGGTTTTTGTACTGTCAAGTACAGTAACCAGGACTGCAGGAAGAAACGGAGAAGACTTCGTGGTGACTGCCCAGGCACAGGTGGTTTTACCTTAGTTTTCGATCTGGTCTTCAGTCAGGAAGACCCCGTTTGGGATTTTGTACACAGAGATTGGCGGTATCCCACGAGTTTACTATGTTTTCCTCCATGTTCAGTGCCGATTTTGTCGGAGTTTCACAGTGTGAAATCTTCGCTGTGCTCGTGTGATTGGGGAGGATCTTCCAAGCTTCCGAAATGTCCTCCACGAACTGAAGTTTGGAGCCGGACGGAAGGTTCGAATGGTTTTTCTTTGAGCGGACATGAGGAAAAAAAAATCACTGACAAGATAGAGTACTGACCCCAGCCGAAATCCGTCATCAATGGCGACAAAACCAAATAGAAATAGGGGTTTTAAGGGGACCCATTCTAATTGACCGACATTTACATTATACGAATATCTATCTTTAGTGTAGATCAATAGTTGCTGAAGTCAGGGTCCATACTTCATGTTTTAACCCCTAAATGCCCAAAGTCCCCTCGGGGGACACTTGGGATTTCGGGCAGGCTCGTGTGACCTGAAATTTTGACATAATTTTTTGAAATTTTTTTTGAAGATAGAGAATCACATCAGCTTTCTAAAAATATAATTTTTTTTTCAATCGGTGCCCGGGAGCAGAAGTTTTGCCATCTTAAGTCAAAAAAGCAGTTCGGCGGGCAGAAAAAAAAAAACACAAAAAAATGAATTTTTTTTTTTTCAATTTTTTTTCTGAAAGATTATGTTTTTGTCTACATTTGAAGCTTTGATTCATCCTATTTGGACTAATAATGAAAAAGTTATGGACAATCTTGTTTTTCGGGCAATTTAAGCATCTTCTTCAAAAAAACAACTTGTAGAATTCATTTTTGAATGCAATTTTCAATTTTTTTCAATTTTTTTTTTTTTGAAAAGGTTAAGTTTGTTTTCAAGAACAATCCCACCGTTGGGATTATGATTTTTTAATTCCATCTAAAGGCTATTAACAATTTAGTATTTTGTTCAACTTTGGACCTACTTCTACTTAACAATTTTTTTATATGTGAAAATCAAGTTTTGACATTCTGAAATTTTTTTCTACAACTCTCAACTCAAATGTTCAAGATAAAAAATTTTAACCTTATGGTGTGTAGTGCAAAAAAATCCACAAATGGCCATCAAAGTCACCTGAAATTGCAGGCCGCAGTTGAAAAAAACTTTCTTTTTCAACTTCAAATGCTAATATCTTCCAATCCGTACGGTCAAACTTCATGAAATTTTTACCACATGATTTGAGACAAGTGAATTACAAGATCCTACGGTTAGATTCTAAGAAAAAAGTTTTTTTAGGTTTCTTGAGTGATTGCAGCAGAAATGGCAGTTTTCAGTGGTTTTAGAGCCAGAAAATGCCTTGGGAACTTAGGGGTTAAAGATCTATAGTTTTCTAGGATACGTCCTTTTAATTTTTTGGTTCCCTTGAAATTCCTATTGAATGAAGAAGAATTGGAACAATTTGATGGCAATAGTTTGGATGTTTGTGTCCCTAAATGATGAAAATCCTAGGGTTAGTTTTTGCAAGATTTTGGACAAGTTTCTATGATGTTAAACTGCAGTCTAAATATTTCAGAATTGTTTTTAAAGTAAAGTAATTAAATAGTTTTATGAGAATAGAAATGTAATTTGATTCAATGCATATAGGAAAATGTTATGCTCTTATAAAATACGTTAGTTTGATTCACTCCACAACATGAAAAACTTGGAATAGATTTATTTTTTTATTTTTTTCCAAATATAGAGCCTATATATGAAGCTTTCATCTCATTTGAATTAGTGACATGAAATTTGTGAAGAACCTTATATTTTTGGAGACAAATAGGCCATATTCTTGAAAAGTAACAAATAGGATTTATTTTTTTAATTCTTTTTTGACACCAATGACAAATCAATTATGTTCATATGGTGTAAATCATTTACTACAACAATCAGTCCATCAAGATTGACAATTTGATATGTTTCAATTCCATTTGAGAATTATTAATGATTTCATTTTCCTTTCCATCTAACTTGCACCTACTTCTACTTGACAATTTGTTAAAGAATTAATATCTATTTTATTTTTATGTATATTAGATTTTTATCTCAAATTCCCATTGTGGAAATTTAAACTCTATCGTACTAAAAAATTTAGTCAAATTTTATTTTGAAAACCTACTATTGCTAGATAAAAAAATATTAAAGACTATTATTTTACCTTGGATATTAACAATATCTTGCCATCTTCTTGGCCAAAGTTTATGAAGATAATCTCAAACATTCTTATACAATTCTAATGCAAAATCTTGTGGTTTCAAGAGTTTAACTGCATGAATTCAAACTAAATACATTAAGGATTATATAAGAAAATAAATTCAACAATATCACATAGAAACAATACTTTTTTTAAATTTCTTTTAACCCCTAAAGGACCAAACTGCGTTTTTTGGCAACATAGCGATTTCGGGCAGCTCATTACAGATGGAGTTTTTGGTTTTTTTCTTTGAATTTTTTACACAACATGTGTCCAAGGAGTAGCTTTAAGGCCCAACAATTTTCATAACTTTTGACTACATAGTGAAGAAGTTATTGGCTGATATGTAATTTCTCTACTCAACAGGCATCCCGGGCAGCAAATAAAACTTCTTTAAATTTTATTTTTCTAAGAAATTAAAATTTGAAATCGGTTTCTTTGATTTTTATCTAAGTATAAACCTTTGAATCATTCCATTTTGATTAATGAGTCAAAAGTTATGAGGATTTTTAGTTTGAGGTAGTTTCGGCTAGTTATAAAATCTCTACATTACAAAAAAAACAGTTTGAAATTCTTTATTTGATTCAATTTTTAATATTTTTGAAAACAAAACAAAACATTGGGTGTATATTGTTTAACACAACATTACAACCATTGGGATTGTCTTCTTTTAACTCTATAAATAAATTGTTAATAATTTAGTATTCTAGCTCATTTTCTACTTCTTTCTACTTACTATTTTTTTCCTATATGTTGTACAATTTCAAATGATCTTAAAATTTTCAAGCATGTAGCCAACTTCACTTGAGAAATTAATCCAAAGAGTTACAATCATTTTGGACATTTTACCACACAAATATGGTCTTCTGAAGTGCAGCTGCCCGGATTTCCGCAGTGGTAAGAAAATGATTTTTGTCACTTCAAACACTAATATCTTGCAATCTAGACGGCGGAAATTGATGATATTTTTTCCACATATTCTTAAACCTGTGTTCTAAAAGATCTTACGGTTACTTTTGTCAAAAAATGATTTTTTATAAAAATTTGATAGTTGTCTAAAAAATGACAGTTTTGAAGCGGTTTTGGTGAAAACATAGTCAAAAGCCTTTAGGGGTTAACTTTGAAGTTTAGTTGAAACCCAAATATGGTGCTTTGGATACATGGGGGTTAAAATATCAAAGAAAATTATGACACATACAATTAAAAAACCTAGCTTAGTTCATCTACAAATAAATCCAAAACAATGGTTCATAATTTTTATTCATTTATGATGGTAAAAGTCCAAAGTAGAAACTAAATACATATAAACCCAAAACAAATGAATTAAGGTAGAAGGATCATGAATTGCCCATCTAAAAATAATTTCATCTTTGAATGAAAATGTGTGCATCTAAATATTTTTGATAAAAGAAAAAATGGCAAACAATTGATTGTTATTGAAATTTAAAAAATTTAGAATGAAATTGAATTTAATACAATTTTTAGAAGTCAAAGGCAAGTAGGGCACTATTGTAGCTCATAGATTGGAATAGTAATGACTTCTAAAATACCTTTGAATAGAGCAAGTGCATCCAAAAATTGATAATTACAAGGCTCTTAATAGCTTATGAAGGTCCTTAAATTCTAAACGTCCAAAGTTTTCTCCAAATTTGACAATTTGGGAGGAATTATCATAAAGTACAAGTTGGAAGAATATTTTGGAATTGATATACAAATAAAAGTTGTAGACTATGAGTTTTAGATTCCATTTGTGTAGTTAGATTCACTTATGCTATTACCGATATTTTTCAAAAATATTTGAAAGGAAAATTTCAAAATTCCTTTTAAATTCAATTACAAACAAAATGTTGTCATTTTTTGAGTAATTTGTTAGAATGGATTTGAAATTAGGTTCTTTTCAAATTTTTGCATTCCTTACATCTATGACCTCATTTTTACAAATCTAGATTTAAATTAAAGTCAATGCAATCTTGAATTGGTCAATCACTTGACGTACTTTTGCATTTGTAATTTTATATAAATATATACTCTATTAACTCCAAATCTAACCATTATATAGGACAAGAACTTCATACAATATCTCCACAAATTAGGGTGATTTTCATCTAAACAATAATGAAGATGAAAAGTCATTTTCAATCTATACATTCTTTAGAAATTGGATGTCAAGAGAGTACTTCAAGGTTAAAATGTCCAAAGCAGATCATTAAATTCATGAACACCTATAAATAAAATTCCTACCCCACAATGACATCAATGTCTATAATATGTTCATGGAAGTTAACACATGTTTATCACCAAAAGCAACACATTGTCCTAGCCCCCATTACCACAAGATGTTAAATCGGGCCCACAAAATGGGCCCCATATCTAATTGACCTAACACAAGTAACTGGACTTAGTCAAGGTCACAAGTGCAGTATTTTGACTGCAATGAAACTATAAGACCATACCACCAACAAAATCATAGGAGTGAAATTACAATCTAATTGTTCTACGAATCCTATACAAAACAAACATGACAATGGTTCTAGGGTTTTAAGCGGTCATTTTAGGGTTTAGGGTGGTGGATTAGGATTTCATATATTTTTTACGATTATGAGCTAATGGATATATGCCACATTGTTTGTCTTTTATCCTACCAATCTATATGTATATAAAGAGTTGTCTTCTCAAATCAAAACACAAATCACAAATCACAAGTTATAAATTACAAATTACAAAATACATATTACAAAATGTAGAAATAATTTTTTAAAGTTCTACAAGATCAATATTTTGATGTATAAAGTTCTACCCACGTCCATCTCCTAACCTTGTATTTCATGGCAATTCATGGTTCTATGGGTCCTATACAAAATGGACACTTCATGTGTTTTAAAGTTATTGAAATTTTCATTGTATGTGGGGCGTAATGTGTTAGGACATCCTACATGAATTTGAAATATGTTGTCTAATTTGCACAACAAAATGACTTGTGATTTGTGATTTGTGTTTTGAGTTGAGAAGACAATTCTTTATATAGACATCGGTTGGTAGGACAAAAGACAAACAATGTAAATGTATCCATTAGCTCATAGTTGTAAAAAACATGTGAAAACCTAATCCACCACCTAAACCCTAAAATGAGTGCCTAAAACCCTAGAACCATTGTTATGTTTGTTTTGTGTAGAACTTATAGAAAAATGAAATCATAATTGCAGTTTTGTTGGTAGCATGGTTGCGCAGTTCTATCACAGCCGCAATCCTATACCTACACTCCACACTTGTCATCTTAACTAGGTCCCAATACTTGTGTCAACTCACTTAGATGTGGGTTTAATTTAATGTCTTGCCCCGTCACCTGCCTTGCAACCAAAAACCACTCACTTGTAAATACAACTTCTATCATCAAAAAATTTCATTCATTTTTGAAACAATATGCATTGTTGCTAATCCATTCCTAAGGATGATTCTAAATACACATGCAATTTTAGAGCCTCCTCCTATATGTCCAAAATAGAAACTAAAGTTTATCCCTGCCAATTGATTGTTACAATTTAAGGCTCTCTATATCAATAGGCAAGGTGAATTGACCTCCTTGCTTAGCCCCTTGAAAAAACACTAAATCTTTATATTTTCCAATTATGTTCAAATTTGCAGATTTTGGAGATAACTTCATCCAAAATTTTATTTATTCCCACTTACTTTATTTTTACTTTAGCATTTTCCGTTCACTATATGAACAAACTTTTGGTCATGACCGGTTGTTCACTTGTCAATGCTAACGTGGCACTATCCCATTTGTAACCCATCACCTTTACCATAACAATTTGCAACTTATAACCTTCTTTTCTTTCAACTTGCTTCCTACACCCTTCAATCGTGAAGATCAAAGTTTGTGATTGAAAAATGTACAACCTACTATATACAATATCCTATTTGTTGTTAGCCCATAGCTCATCAGCTATCTAATATATCCCAGTCCAGGGATGAACTTGCCTCCTCACTTGGCCCCTCCAAGTCATTCCAGGACTGCAAGTAAAAAGAAGCCCCCTACTTTGTGCTTGATTAATTTACCCAATGCACACCTTTCAATTAGCAAAGAGGCCTCTGATTGCAAATATAAATTCAGAATTTGCAAATTCTATCATGTGTGGAAAATAAAAAATTTCAGTGTTTTCCCGAGGGACCAAGCGAGGGGGTCAGTCCACCCTGGCCCAGTCAAGGGGCTTTGTGCCGAATTCCAGAAGACTTTGACGAGCTGCTCCTAACCTAACCATGAGTTTAGGACGGTAACTTTTGATAAGCTTACCAGCAGGGATATCGACTGTTTGAGGTCGGGATGAACTGAAAGGGTCAATTCTCCCCATCACCGTATGAGGTAAGGTAGAAGTACGTATTTTGGACAACTTCTTCTAACGGCTTCATAGGCTTATGTATAGTGAATAATACTTAGATGCACTATTTACTAAAAAGATTTTATGTTTGTACCTTTTCTTGTCCAATCATCTCTTTACCTTTCTTGCTTAGGGAGAAGTATCAAAGCTAACCATAAGACGTGAGTCTATGAAACCAAGATGGGCCCTAATGAAAATCCTACATTTATATTGAATAAAACATTCATTTTTGAGGAAAAAAAATTCTATTGTTGTTTTTTGCATTTTTTCACATCCTTATGTTTGCACATATTGAGCTCAATTTCATAGTGAATTTCCCACATCTTATTACAGGCTGAAATGCTTAAGCTATCCATTGTAGGTACTTCTACCTTACCCTCTTTCCTTGCGAGTGCCAAGGGGGAGAAAAAGTCTACGCGAGTACGTTATTGTACTTATCTTCCAGTCCCAGGCAATGAACGGGAAGTACTGGCATTTAGTTACAAGTTAGCTGGTTGAAATCCAGAATTTCCGAATGAAGTTCAAAGTTTCAAGAAAAAAACTGATCATTTTAGAGGGAAAGAAAAGAACATTCCTTGTTTTCTTAAGGCCTAGCCGAGAGTATTCTCCAAGCAACCGGTTGGTGCAAGAAAATATAGGATTTTAGCCGGTTAAGCTAAAATTTCTTCCCGGACTGTGGTCGCAGGACTCCCAGGAGGCCTGCACTTGACAGTGTGAATGGTTTCAGGCTTTCAGTTCAGCGGGCTGCGGAGTAAGTTAAGTTAGTCAAGACGGTTGGACGGAGGCCAAGAGAATTGGGGCCTCCTCTGACAGTCCACACTACTGCACACAGTCCGGGAAGAATTTCAGCTTAACCGGCAAAAATCCTACATTTTCTTGCACTAACCGGTTGCTTGGAGAATACTCTCGGCTAGGCCTTAAGAAAATAAAGAATATTTCTTTTTTTTCCTCTTAAATGATCGGTTTTTTTCCTGTAACTTTGAACTTCATTCGGAAATTCTGGATTTCAACCGGCTAGCTCGTAACTAAATGCCGGTACTCCCCGTTCATTGCTACTGCAGGCATGCTAAGAAGTTAACGTACTTCCGGCGGGAGTAGTTGAGTAATCTTAACCCTGAAACGCCGGGCCTGTGGCCACTGGTTTGAGGCCGCCCTCTCTGTCGCTCAGTTTGTTGCCATTTTGTAATCAGATGCGTATGAAAATTTTTATTTTTATTTTTCAGAGATGAAACTGCATGTCCTCTGTACTTCACAGAAATTTCAGATTTTTTTGAGGAAAACTGTATTTTCTGAAGTAAAAATGAAGAAAAAATCATATCAAATAGAAAATAATCTCAAAAAATCTGAAAATTTCACCATGTGCGAACATTACAGTGAAAATCATCATGGTGTAAACTGATTTACCATGTACATCTATAATTAGAATGTAATGGACATTAAAAATATAGCCAAAGTGCAAACTGCAATAAAATATTCATTTTTACAAAAAGATTCAAAATTTCAATTGGAGTAGAAACTCGAGTAGATGATCTTCATTTCATTAGTTGGGCTCATACTCAGAAAATGTCATATTCAAGGAGAAATTTCAGATTATGTCAATTTCTCAAAATACAGTAAAATGGCAAATTTTGTCATCCGTTTTCTCTAATTACTTCTCAACTACATAAAAATAAACATTAGTTAGACTAAAAACTCAATTGGAGACTATTTACAACTCAACATGAAAAGTCACTAAAATAAAATGAAGAAAAAAACTATTGTTCAAGGTCCTCCTGGGCCCCTGTGAAGCCTGCCGAACGCCAAAAATTGGCGCCGGCGGTGCTTAGGGGTTAAGCGGTAAGCAACGCTTTTCTTTCCGGCACCATGGGGCCAGATTGTACCATTTCAAAATAAATGGTTTTTTTTTACCATATTTGAGTTATTCATAAAGTACCCTAAACCGGGGTTTAAACGCATGAGTTTTTTTTAAAAGTCGATTGAGTTAAAAAAGTTGAAATAAAAGTGGGTATGAAACTTATTTTTCCATCAAAATGGTGCCTAAAAAAGTTTGGTCCCTACTTTTGAAGTCGTGTGACATAAGTATCTTGCAAAAAAGTTTGACGCTTCAACTATAATTGCCTTCTCAACTTCAAAAAAAGTCATGCCCAAAGTGGAGGGGACTTCACAAATAACTCAATTAAAGTAATCTTTTTTCACCTGAAATTTTCCAGCTCTCTTTAGAATATGGATGAAGTCACCAAATTTGGATGAAAAAGTGTATGGATATGATGGAAAAGTGTTTTTAAGTCCGAAAGATGAATGAATGTAGAAATACAATGCTTCACAAAATTTGAAGTGATTGCCATCTTGACACTTTCTCAAAAAAGAGTGGTGGTAAAGTAGGTATTGACGCCCCAAAGCACTACTATTTGGTACTGTGCCTAATTACTATTGTTAGGCTATTTCAGATTTTTATACAATCTTGTTGGCAAGTAAAAGCATGTTCCATAAGAGGATTTTTAGCTACTCTGGAAGACTGTGAGTTATCAGGCCATGGGAACTCTCTGAACGCTGCCACTGAGGCGATCTAATGTGGCCGAGAGGCTGCCACATCAAATAATCATATTTAATTAATATTTTAATATTATTTTTTTAATATTTTTAAATTTTTTTAATAATATTTTAATATAAAAAATTATTTTTTTATTTTTTTATTTTATTATTATTTTATTATTATTATTTTATCTGACGCGTTCGCAGACAAGGGAACAAGGCTGAAACGGTCTCCTAAAGCCCTAAAAAATCCTCTTATGTAATGCACCAAAGAACAAAGCATTTGGATACAATATGCAAAAGGTCTTAAGGATCAAAGTCTCTTTTGAAAGCACTATCTACAATATGTGCACATGACTAATTTCGAAAATGTACACACATTGTAGATTGTGCTTTAAGGTCAATTGTGTTTTTGGGTGTATCTACCTTATGTTAGTTGGACTCCTTTTGTTACAGGATGTTAACCTGACAAAGATGCTACAGACATTAAGTGTCCAATGGATGACAAAGAATTCTTGCATGTAAGAATTGTAGTTGTTCATCTTTGAAATCTTATGCAAAAAGAAGGAGATTATGAATAGTAACTTGGTCTCCAATTAATACTTTTGAATATTTTAAAGGAGATGATTCACATTGTCTCTAAAATGATGATTTCCATAGAGACCAACCCATTCTTATAAGATGAATTCGTCCAACAAAATGGAACCAACAGGGTAAAATTTATATTATCTGAGGATAAAAGAGAAAAAAAGCCCCTATTTTGCACCATGTTTTGGATGTGTTCCAGACCTCCCCTAGCTAATTTAGGGTCTCTAATTGCAAATATGAATTCAAATTTGCAAAAAAAATTATGTGCAAATTTTTTTAAATTCAATGTTTCTCCCTAAGATAAATGTTGTCTATTGGTCCCTCTTTAATTGTGAGACCAACGACGCTAGCGTGCGAGCGTGGAGCGGCGAGCTTGTGAGCTGTGAGCGTGGAGCCTGTGAGCGGGAAGCCTCCAAACCAGATATTTTCAAATTTTTTGGGTAAAATGACTGTTTTTCAATTTTTTTACTTAAATTTCTAATTTTTTTCCATTTATTCTTAAATTTAAGACCTATAACCGTGGAACCTATTACCGCATCACCAATGACCGTGACCTATGACCATGTCACCTATGAAAATGATTTCAGTGAAATTTTAGTTCTTTTCGTTTAAAGTTTCATTTGATGAAGACTGAGGCCTTCAAATTTTATGATACATATTTTAGGACTTAGTTTCTCCATACCTTAAAAAATGTCAAACAATTGTATTGACCCTATATCCTAGTCATACTATATGAATAAAAATGAAGTTAATGTTGTGTCCTTTTTAGTCTCATTATTGCCCCTACGTCATCATTTTTCAAATTTAGGTACCGTACCTGTATTATTGTATACGTGATTCATCTACACATGCTTGAGTTAGTATTTTCAACAAAATGTCAAAGAACCGAGGGGAATATAATTCTCCACATGATGACGGAGAAAGGCTATTCCCCCACACGGTCCTTTGCCATGTATGACCATCGAACAAGACACCTCTTATAGTAGCGCGTTGTAGAATGGCAATTGTTATGGGACATATGAATATGAACCCTGGAATTTGAGTCTTGTCACTCTTCCTCATTTTTAGGGTTCATGAACACTCTACGCTCACGTACAAGCATAGTTGCATCAACACTTTCTAATACTTTTGTAATATGAGGAAATTAACTTCAAAAAACAATCATAATATATATTTATAAATGCAATTGAAGTACATAAACATATCTAGCCATGCCTATTCTGGAATTGCAATAATTCCTGCTCGAACTAGAAGTTGCTTCAATTCATTGAAGCTATAACTTGGTGCATGAATGAATTTGTCTTCGTGGACATCCACCTTGCAAAAGTACCTGTACAAATAATACAAGTGCTTGCAGTTCACGTACTGTTGTCGACCACCAATAGCTGAAACAGCCATATTCACGAAGTCTGGACATGTACACGTTGGAAACATTCCTATTGTAACTCGATATGCATTCCTATTAGAATCTGACCCTGTCTCGAGTACTACAATTGCACCAAGTCCTGGAAAAGGGAGCAAAGTCACCTCTAGAATTTGGCCTTTGACATTGCCCACACTTTCCCACTTATTACGTTGTTCGGTGGTTGGTGCATTTGCAACCCTTCAAATGGTACGGTTATTCCTCACTGTTGGATATGCGTCCGGGTTCTTTGGTGAAGGGTGATCATACAAAGCAGTGGTGAAAATCTTTGACATGTTGAACAATCGACGTGGTGACAATATTGGCTGTGCTTGTAGGTGAAATCCAGCATGCTGCAACAACAATGTCTCTTCACGATTGAGGTTTGTTCTAGTGAGAATAGGCCAAACCTCTGGTATCTCGGGCCAATCAATAACCCACTTCCGTTTAGAACCCTTCACACAACGTTCAATGTCATCCCAGCAAAACCAAAAGTCAACTACCACTTCTCGTTTACTACCATATTCTTCTTTTCTTCCGCGGTAGGTTGGCGCTGGAGTTCCTTTCTTTCCCCTTGAAATTTTAGCTGTGTACTTGATGTTTGAGGTCTTCTGTTGAGCTTGACATCTTGCATTTGATTTGTGGCTGATTCTTGCAATATGCCATTTGGATGTGTCACAATCACTCTCAAATGCAATTGGAACATATGTTGAAGTATTCGCCTCAGATTCTTTAGTCTTGTCCTGCAAAGAAGGTGAAGAAGTTGTCGTAGACCTTGTTCTAACACGAGGTTGAGAGAAATTCATTTTGTCCGGTCTATATGAATCACCTGCATCACCAATGGGGACATCTAACTTCCTCTTCATGCTCCCAAATATTTCTTCTCCTTCTAAGTGTGGTATTCTTGTTCCCACACCTTCTGATCCCGGCAAAGCATTCAACGCATCTGCAATTTTTTTGGGATCTCCACTCCTCCTAGCAGCTCTGAGCTTCAACTCTCCTTTTGAGGGACCTGAGCTCGATGCATGGCCTTTCAAGTATGCTTTGTAATTTGTCATTTGCATCCAAGCACGGATACTGTCATCACATGTTGCATCAAATAAGTTGTTCCCTCGATTTCCTGACATTTGCAGCCACTTGTTATGTACCGTTTCAGATAGGTTACATGATGGTAAGTCCAGCATCTCCTCCAAACTCAATTTCTAGGAAAGCCAGAGAACTCAAAAGAAGCTAGTCTTGTATACTTCAAATAAATCAAGCTTCTTAGCATGTATCTACTTGTACGTATTCAATATACATTCTAACATTGTATACGACTAGCAATGACTTCATCAATAGGATTAATATATGGAAAACTACATAATGAAGAATATATCATTAATCCAGATTGTTAGTCCAAGAGATTAAATGCCTTTCAAGTTTTTCATTTCATCCAGAAATTCTTAATGTAAATCTCAAATTTGGGGGGTCCACCTAAAACCATTAATATATCCGTCGGATCCGAGTGATGTAATTACAATATTACTTGGACCCCCTCGTTTTCTGACATGGGAAGAAAAAATTGAAAAAATTTGAAAAAAACCCTAAAAAAACTTGGATGTATTCACTTCCACTTCATTCATATCATACATTAAACTGAACTTTCTATTAGACAATTTTTCATTTCATCTATAAGAATTACATAACTTGACATCAAAAATTGAACGCACCATGTCCATGAAGCCTCTCCATTGCCGATATTGAAAATGCCAAAAAGCCAGCCAATGATCTAAGTCACGAAGTGCATCTTCAATTGCAGCTCCCGATGATAGCCACTATGAACGTATTGCCAAGTAACATGTCTCTGCTTGGTCCATATTCTTCGAATCTTTGTATTGCTTGCATAATGAAATATGTTGTTGCTGGAATGCCTCTTTGATGTACTTCTGTGTATGTCTATGGAGAGAGGTACTCCAATGCAGCAAACATGTTCTTTCACGATTCTCCATTGCAACATTAGCAGAACCGCTACCATACACAATGCGAACTGCATTCCAATTGGCCATGGCACTATCTGCCATAAATTCCTTGAAATTCGGATTAGGCACCCCATGTTGAAGCATTACCGCGTTTAAACTCCGCCAAAATTGTACTTGAACCTCGGTGTCTTCAGATTGCATATCACAAATAGCTACCGTCATCACCTTCTTATATTCCGTATCATACACGTGGCAAGCCATTGTGGTCCACTCCTTCACGCGCTTCACGTGGTCAAACATCAACCAAGCATTCTGCAGATCACTTCTTCCTTGCATGCGCTTCACAAGGTCTACTCCACTCCCAGGCCCCTCTGTAAGCATTTAAAAAATGTAGACCTTTTCTTTACCTTGTCCTAGAAAGACGCTGTCGTGTATGAATTCGAACTTCGACTCTTCCTTCATGGTCATAATGTTGTCAATTACTCCTCTACGATTGTTTGAACGGAAAGAAGAGATAACGTTGCGGATACTTGGACTACTCAGGTACTGGAAGCGATCTATAACCTCTTCCATTTCCTCCTCCTTCAACATTTCCTTCTTGCCCTCTCCATTGTGAAACAAGTAGTTTGTTAAGAAGTCTTTACTAGCTGAAAGAGCAATAGCAGAGTTTGTAGCCAAGGGTGTCTTTGCCACTTGCTCCGCTATAAGTCCGCAAATCTTTTCAGTAGAATCTCTGTACATGCCCTTAGCAACAGGGTGCCTGTGCTCTCCAAAGTGAATTGCTGCTCTACTCACTTCTGGCTTATTATTGCATATGTAATATATCCTAGCTGGGCATGCGCTAAGACACATAGGTGAAGTTTTGCAAACCTTGCATACTAGAATTGAGTCTACAGGTGGACACTAGATCCCGGAGTAAAAGGGAATACAGTATATCCAGTCCACTCTGTCTCATTTTTCTTTGAAGTTTTCTTTAGATAATCACAGTTTGCATTCTCACAAGAAAGATGTCCAGCACAGAATGACTTACGGAATTTCAGGTTGTCGGAGTTGTGAATGTTTGTAGTCATCACTTTACACCACGGATGTCCGTCGTATCGCTTATCCATCCCCTCCAAATTGCGGGCCCCTGATGAAGAAGAAGATGAGTGGCATGGTGGCAATTCGAAGATGACATCTCCATCAAAGACAGCGGGAAGAAATGGAACTTGCATGTGCTTGAAACTGCCCAGATCCATTGTTGACAACTCATTCCGAGAGCGGCGCATGGTACCTAGTCTCTTCAAACAATCCACTATGCTCTCTATGCTCGCTACATATGGATTGAAATGGGGGAGCGTCGATGCCGAATTTGAAGGACTACTTGAAGGGATTGCGGATAGTGACTCAATTGTTTCCACCTTGCATAGTGCAAGCAGAACAGAACTAGCAGGATTCTCAAAACCAGAATGAGGAGTTTCCCCTTCAGAATCTGAAGATAACTCAATGATTGGATCTAATCTCTCTACTTTCACCGCATGAAGTGCTTTATGCTTCTCAAGAATTGGCGAAGCTTCCGGAGGTGGACTAAGTGCAATGCCCGATTTGGTACATGGCATATTCACTGTAGAATTATCTGACTAACGACTAAGGATTTCCAAGGACGCACTGAACATAGACAGTGGAAGCCCATATGCTCTATAGTTTCCTGGACTGAGGTACCAACAACGTATTCCGTCCTCTACGGACACAACAACAGGGATGGACTCCTGGACTTCACCCGAATCTAGCATTTTTTCCTCTTCAACATATATGGAGGTCTCTATAAATTTGAATCGAACATGGAGAAGGTGGGAGGCCACTCTAGCGGATTTACCATCTACTACTGGAAAAACCAAAGGAACTTCATGGCCATCTACTCTAATGTAAGCCATCCTGAAATCCAAAAGAGGGTTGTGAGAAAGAGAAGACTATGAATCCTTTTTACCACATGAGGTTGAAATGAATACAAGCATGACTACATTTGAACTTTGTCATGTCTAGAGATATAAAATCTTATCTATTTCTATTTCATCCAATTTTAGCCGCCACTATGCTTTACATTCTTCATTTATTAGCAACCTTCTTATAGGGCCTAGAACATTCAAATAATTACTTTTGTAATATAATTAATTTAAAAGTACTTCTGACATATACATTTGAAAAAGCAAACACCTCTATTCCACAGAATCCTTCAATATTGTATAATCTTAAGAAATTAAAACGGAGCCACCAATGTAAGATCTACAAGTCCTTCTCTAATGAAATTTAATTCTCTGTGTAGAGGCGGCTGTCATAGCCCATTATTACTGTAGAATCTGACAAGTTAGCGGTCATTTTAGTAGACGGCAAATTTACTTTTTTGAATTGCAGAAATTAAGGCTTCAGGGTGAAGAAACTGACAATGACAAAACTGTCAAGTCCAGATCCTCCAATAAGTTTTCGCCGGCGCCGCTCATAGTACATCATTCAACCCATGTAACTTTGTACTCCCACGCGTGTCATTACTCCAGATGAGAAAAAAGCGGCTAACCCTAACCTTCTACTTACACCATAAGAAGGAGGAACCTTGGCTCCAAACAATCATTCTTATCAATTGCTTGTGCAAGTGCGGGAGAGTGTGGGAGTTGTGATGTTCTAGCTCCTGACTTCATGCTTGTAGAGAATAGTAGAGATTTCTTGGATAGTTCGAATCATAGAAGAAGAAAGAGGAAGCGAACTGCATTCTATTTCTCATCCTCTTGGGCTTTAAGACAATCTAGAATGAAAAGAGGGAGAAGAGGGCCATCTAAGTTAGCACAGGCAGCAGGAGATCTTCGGAGATCCCTTCGCTTCGAAGGAGAGAGCACTGGTGGGGAGGAGGAAGACCAGATCAACGACGGTGAAGCAGTCCAGGAGACGTACGAAGCCAATACCAATATTGAGGCAGGTGGAACAGCACAGAGTTACAGAACTATAAGATCCGCTAGAAAATTTCTTCGCTTTAGTGTTGCCTCTTCTGTTTTGTTATTTCCGCAACTTCTGGAAGAGTGTCACAGTATTTTATATCTTCCACAATTTTGATGTATGCATCTCAATTAGACTATTGAAGGCAGAATAGGAAAATGAAGGGTGTAATGCATACACTTTCACTACTTATGAGAGAGATATCTTATGATGAGAGCTAAGAATTTAGTGTACAAAGCTTAGCCTTTTCATTGAGGATCTATAAGACTCAATATTTCTAGAGGTTCAGAGTTTACAGAACACTATTTAGATCAGAAAAGCTCTATTGATGGTTTCATGAAAATTTTGAATTTGAAGAGAGAGAGTCAGAGAGGCAATACTCTCACATTAAAAGGCTACATACTATAGGATTAGAGATGATGTGCTTGTAATATTTTATCATTGAATTCTCCTCTCTCTCTTTAAAAACTAGAGATGAAAAAATGAAAACACTTACACAATTTTCTTTTCATTTTGATCTTGGCTATAGTATTGACGTATTCAATAGTATCCAAACCTATACCAAACCTAAATCCAAGACAAAGAGGTTAAACAACCGACAATAGAACAAATAGATAAAAGAATGACAAATTTTTTATGATTAAACACTAAATGTATAGCTGTTAGAGGCATAGAAGACAAATCATAAACACAAATAGGAAAACTCTTTTTCACCAAAAAATCAACAATGATTATGCATGAATTAAAGTCTACTAAAGATTTGATTTTGATATTCCATAATCGGCATTGTAAATGCCATAAACAAATTTTCATTTGAAAATTGAATTACCTCAAGACCAATAAGCAATTGCCACGTGTCCGATCCACTGTGGGACGACGAGGATGACAACTGGACTTGCATGGGTCCCATCCTGTGCCAGCGTGCCACATTAGCAGCAACAAGCCTCGTACGTCTTGGCACCTCCATAATATCACCTCCTAATATCACCTTGATCTCAAGGCTGACAGAGTCTCCCGAAATGTGCCTCGGGAGGTACGATCAGAATCTTGATAGACGATTAAAAAGTCTCAAATCTCGGGGACCTCGCGGCGCGCTGACAATCCAGGAGGAAAGAACTCAGCTCGACGTGGCAAATCCAGACTTTACGGATCACTCGCGACGCGCATCCAACTTGCATTCGGAGAGAATGTTCAGGATTTCTTATCCTGACAGGGGGAATGTTGACTTCGTGGTACCTGCTTGGTTTGCAAGGCTTTTGCATGCGCGGCTTCTGACCTCGAAGCGGCTGATCCACTTCGACTTTGGTTTCTCAGCGTGGGAATTCGTTTGCTCTGATCTTGATTCTTCCTCGCGCTTGTTTGAGATTCCTGTGCTTGGTGTGCTCAGGACACGAGGATGACGCGAACTACTCGAAGCCGGGTGCGGGAGGGCTCATCAACGCCGCCAGCTCCAAGAAGGAAACTGCGGAAGAGCTTGAAGGTGAAACTCTAATCTAATGTATCTCACTTGTGGTCCGGCTAGGGCATGCCGAAGGATTTCGCATTTTATCTGGTCCTGCTCCGCGTCGATTACAAGGTTGGTGTCTCTCCTTTCATGTTCGGAGTTCTTCTGTGCTGGCTTCGAAGCTCCTAGACTTCTTGTGCAGGTCGAACTAGAGAATATAGTCGGCTGCGTCGCTGTAGCTCGGATCATCGCGAACAAGTTACTGGTGTCGAACTCGCTGTACTGTCCTTAATTTTTTTTTTTAAATCCCCGCAGGGTTGCATATTTCGGGGGTCCAGCCTTCGGCAGTCTGAGGTAGTTCGGATCTGAGCTACCTCGGACTGCCGAAGGCTGGACCCCCAAAGAATTCAACCCTGTGGGGATTTTTTTCTTTTTTTGTATCCATTTCCTTCCTGAATCCAGGTCATGAGTTGATTTCGATTAGAATCACAGTCAAACAGAAGTTAGACCGATCTACAATCTCGTTTTGAAAGCTTGCCTCCTATTTTGGCAGTTTGGACGTGAAAGTGCAGACTTTAGTTCTCCAAATCATGATCGTTTTCACGTCTAAAAATCGGATTCTCAAAGTTTGTTTCCGCATCTTGTGAGTGAAAAAGCCAGAAATATGAAGAGGCTTCAACTCTGGCATTCAGAATCATGCCATTAGTCCACGGCATTAGGCCAAGTTCCGAATAATGTACAATCCATCCTGCATGAGGCAGAAGGTGCTGCAGCTGTCAGATCTGGTGATCTTGGGATCCCCTTGATCGTGGCCTGGTGACCGTCGAATTCAACAGTCACCAGGCTACGATCATAGGGACCCCAAGATCACCAGATCTGACGGCTTAAATTTTTTATAAAATATTTAAAACATTTTTTAAAATAATTTTTTATTTTATTTTATAGAGATTTTCATGGATCAGCCGAATACGTAGATTTATTTTTCAGGAATTTAAAACGTAAATTAATATTTCAAAATTCTTTTATGCCAAAAATTTTAGATTTTTGAAGAATAAAAAAGTTTACAATTAAAAAAAATTTAAGTAATAGAAGCCTTTTCAGGCGTCCGATCCTGGCGACCGTGAGGTCCCCAGAATCGAATGCCAAAATTTAATTAAAAGTTTTTGTTTTTTTTAAATTAAATTTCTTTTGTTGATTTTATGAACATTTCAACGAATCAGCCAAATTCAAAGATTCTTCATTTACCAAAAATTTACAATTTTATAGATTTTGGAATTCTAGTATGACAATGATTTTTGAATGTTATTGAATAGAAATGCCTTCACTAGTAGTCTTTCATTTATTTTTATTGTTCCTAAGTATATGGCTAACTAGACTAAATTTCATGGTGACAATAAAGAATGTAGAATGAATCAAAGACCAAGACTATCATGTTTATAAAACAAAATTCTAAAATCATTATAGGTTTATTTTTATTAGTTTCTTATACTTTGTTCTATCTAAATATGAATTATAGTTGTTGATTGATCTTCCCACCCTAATGATGATTTCAATATTCAATTCAAATCATGAGATCCGTTTGAATCGTCTCATCTCTTTGTTTTCTATATTCAAAATTTGCAAAGAAAGACTTGCTTTAAATAATCTCTTTAATTTGAACTATACATTGAATTTGAAGATTTTAGTATCATTAGAATCTCAAGTAGACTGTGAATGCCACATTGGAATGTAATTCTTAGTTGCTAAACCTAAACTTCTACAATTTCATTTTCTTTGATATTTGGAATGATGGGAGTCTTGTCTTTAGTGCTATAAAACCCCGAGATCATCTATCTCTTAGTAATGGGCTTCTATACTTTCTAGTGTGTCCATGAATGACTTCCAATTTGCTCTATCTTCATGTATTTGCTAAGTAAATTGATTTTTTTGTGACTGTGATTTCGAAAACAGGAAGGACGTGAAGAAGGGGACTCTTCACCTATAGCACCAGTTGACAGTGCCTTGGTGACTCATGGAGCGGGTCCATCCCAGTTCCCTGCACAAGTGAATTGAAATGTTGATGTTTCAAGTGACTCCGAAGAAGACAAACAAGCTCCACGTGAAGACTTAGTAAGTTTTGATGACATCATGGATGCAGCATCGCAAGCAGCAAATGCCTTTGAGAGTTCAGTGATGAGTCAAGTGAGTGACATCAGGGCTCGCAGTAAAAGACATTTTGCAAGGCAATTAGAGATTTTGTATAAGAGAGGAAGATTCACGTCTCTTGAGAGCTCTGACACTGAGTATAGCTCAGAGTCACAAACCTCTATCACAGTAGATGGTCTACCACAACAAGAGTTTTGTATGTGTGCTTGTAGTGGTCCTACAGGTCCACAGGAGCCAGTGTTCATTCACTTGAGCTCAGACTCAGAAGGGGATATAGAGATAGACTAAGTGGATTTAGCTTTATTTTAAACTATACATATTTTGTATAAAACCCTATTGAAATTTTATAAATTACTAAATTTTTCTTTATGTGTATTTTCAAAGAATATAGGTTTCCATTGGATCTTGAATTGACTTAGATTTTGACTCCTCATATTTAGATTTGTAGACATTGATTTCTTTTTTGATTTTGCAGATGGATGTGTCACTAGTCAACCTTTCTCAAGAAGACACTATTCTTGAGACTCCAAACACGGAAGAGACAATTCAACAGGAGATTTCAAGTGTACCCAAGGATTCTAAGGAGGGACAAGATGTGTTGGAGCAAGATGTGTTGTATGACTTCATAGCAGAAGAGGACAAGGACTTGTTGGAGGATGATTTGCGACAGTTCCAAAAGGGGGATTCAGTGAACACAATAGCAAGCCTAAGAATGAAGCCGGATCACTTATTCCGGATTCAAATACCTTTGTGTCGAATGGTGTCTATGCCGATGGTGAGACCTACCCTTTCTTGTGATTTGGAATTGCTTGAGCACGAGTTTGTAGTTGGTTACCATGAGGATGCACCAGTTTTTTATGTGACTACAACAAACGAAGCTGGGGAGAGCTCCGAGTTTACAGAAGAAGAGATGGACAAGTGGGATCCTTTTTGGAAAGAAAAAAACAATACATTCATTGCCCATTTGGAGTCGAAGCCAGAGTTGAGGTTCTTAAAGAACCTGAAGTTCTATGTTTGTGACGGTAACCATCGTCTCATCTCATGGATGAACTATATTTCCAGGAGGCACTCCAATGACAGGAAATGGCATTATTGTGTGGATTCAATTGTCTTGGAGACGAAGGGCAGAATCGAGCTTACCATGCATGTCATGCATGACATTAACAAGTATGGAATATCCTAAACCCTCAATTTCTATGCTTTGACTTCATAATTTAGTAGAAATCTCAAAATATGGATTCATGATGAACACGACATTGAGAAACGTGTTTTGTATGACAGATCAACAAAAGGCTCTCATGTGAAGACAAATCTGATTCACAACATATATCAGGTTCAGAAGTATGGGTTGTTACCTATTGAACGGTTCAATGAGATGTTGAGGCCGTCAGAGTTGAAGCGGTGTGGACTACCGAAAACCAAGAAGACGTGGTATTCTATGCCACAAGAGGTCTTCACTTCCTTTGTTTTCTGGGTGAGATATTCCTTTCCCATGTTTCTTAATTTTCATTTGACTAATGTTTTCTATTATTTTTTGTATACTGATTTCAAGTCATTTGGGAACTTGGTTTTCTCAGCAAGAAATATCTCAAGCCGCTGACGTAGCTGCTCACAAGTACAATGAGGTCACTCCAGAGGGCAAGAACACTGCGCAAGGTCTTGCACAAGCAATGAGAGATGGGGCAAAAGAGAAGACTGGAAAGTTGAATGTGAAGATGTCCAAATTGTTAGCGGTGGCAAATCCACAGGGTTGTCTATCCTGACGTGACGTGGGCTTTTCCCGTCGGGATGTCATGACGCGGCAGGACACGTCAGAGGCCGTCTCGAATGCTGACGGCGTCGTCGACAGCGCGGATGAAGTCCGTCGACAGCGCGCAGACGGCCTGTCGGCCGCCTCGACGACTGGCCGTCGCGTGGACGGACAGAGCGTCCGCGGCTTTAGGGTTTAGGCGCGACGGCTAGGCTGTTGCCTCGACAGTTTTCTGTTCAGCGGACGGTCACGGCGTCCAGAGTCCGTCCACGCAGCGGGGACGGCTAGAGCGTCCGCGGCTTGTGCACTTCGACGGGACGGCCAAGCCGTCGCCTCGACAGTTTTCCGTTCAGCGGACGGTCACGGCGTCCAGAGTCCGTCCACGCTGCGGGGACGGCCAGGCCGTCGTCTGGACAGCGGGACGTCCGCTGGACGGCCAGAGCGTCTGCGGGGACGGCCACGACGTCCCGTCCGCGGCTGTCCACAATGCGCCAACGGACAGGCCGTCGACTGGACGACTGCTGCCAGGCCTTCACAGTATATAGCACAAGCCGTATATTTGAAGGTCACTTTTCCTTGCTGATCTCTGCTCTTATGACCTGGTTGGCACACAGCCATTGCACTAGAGTGAAGTCCAAGAAGAGTGTGTGGGAGGAACACTTGCTGTGAAAGCAGTAAGTGTTATTTCCACATCACATCCAAACTGAATACTAACCTGTTTTGTTTGTGCAGTTTCAAGTGAAGAACCAGTGGGAGCAATGGGAGGGGGGAGGACACAATGGGAACCCTGGTACAGGCTACAAGAGGATGGGAAAGTGGAATGCAAGTTCTGCAAAACGAAGATTAGTTACCGCAAGGATCGCTTGCTTTTCCACTTGGGTTATAGACGAAATGACACCCTCCCCGGAGTGAGAATGTGCAACAAGGCCAGTGCAGCAGTGAAGGCTATGTTTTTCAATTGTGGGGGGAATGTTCCTACGGTCTCCGAAGACGAAGAGGAACATGATGTGGAAGTGACATCACCGTCATCGAATCCAACGAGGGTGGTACGTGATCAAGAATTACCCAATGCTTCAATCTCAATTAGTGGAGGGGGAGGAAATACTTTGGGCCAAAATTCTCAAGTTTGATCATCAGAGGCGCCTGTCCCTTCTTCGACCCATAGTCGACCGCTGAGGCAATTATCCGTACAAGAAGGGATGGACACATCCAAAAAGCAAGTACTAGACAAGAAGTGGGCAAAGTTTTTCTATGAAGCAAATATCCCATTCAATGTGGTGAGACACCCCGCTTTTGTGGATGCCGTGAAATCAACCTCCGAGTCCAGAGTTCTTTACAAACCTCCACCTTACAATGCCATACGTACGAAGCTCATGACATCAACAAAGGAGGAAGTGGCTGCACTGGTAGCGGAGAAGACAAGGGGGCCTATCCACAAATACGGTGTCACTATATGTTCTGACGGATGGGACAATGTCAGCCATCGGCCATTGATCAATGTAATGTTGTCGTGCACGAGTGGAGAAGTATTTTTGGGATCGGTGGACACTACAGGCGAAAGCAAAGACGCTGTTTATGTGGCTAATCGCATGATCGATTACATTGACGCGGTGGGGGGACAGAATGTGGTGCAAGTTTGTACAGACAATGCGCCAAACATGCGTTTGGCTGGTACTCAAATTACTCGCGAATTCCCTCACCTATATTTCCAAGGTTGTTCCGCGCATGCACTTGACCTTCTACTTGAAGATTGGGGCAAGCAACTTTGGGTGGTCAAAATGGTGAAGAAAGCAAAATCAATCGTGAAATTCATTCGCACGCATCACATGCCACTCGCCATTTTCCGACGACATTCTCCTAACCTCATGTTGAAGAATCCCATTGAGACACGTTTTGCGACCATGTTCCTCATGATCGAGCGTTTGGCCGAGGTCAAGGAAGCCGTGGAATCTACAGTCCATGATTCGCAGTGGAACGAATATGTGAGGTCCTCGAACGCTGCAATACACAATAAGGCAGAAAAGGTTCGACGTAGGGTTCGAAAAGACGAGTTCTGGAGGAGGTGTCTCAACTTTGTGCATATGGTAGAGCCTGTGTTGGTGGCTCTTCGAGAGTTTGATGGAAAACATCCGGTCATGGGTAAAGCATGGATCGTGATGAAGAAGCTAGAAAAGCATGTTTTGGCTTTGAGGAATCGACCATTTTCATTGGAGGCAAATTATGCGGACCGTGCTGAATACGCGTTTTACGAACGATGGGATTTGATGAAGACTGATTTGCACTACGCAGCTGCCCTGCTCAATCCATTCCTCCTTGATGAAATTATACTAATAGACGATAACGAGGCAAAGGAGGCCATTCTTAGAGTACTACGCAAATTGGCAGTTGGAGGGTTGGGATATGCAGCCGCTTTGTTTGAGTACCAATCCTTTCGAGACCGCCGAGGCATGTTCGCTGGACTTCCCGATGTGAATACTTTGAATTTGGAGCCGCATGAATGGTGGGATCTTCTCGGAGCCGCTGCTCATACGCTTGCACCTATTGCAAGAAGGATCCTCGCACAAGTATGTTCCGCATCATCATGCGAACGCAATTGGAGCATGTATTCATTTGTCCACAGCAAGTCTCGCAACAGATTGACATCTGAGCGCGCGGAGGAATTGGTTTACATTTATACCAATTCGAGGACTCTCAGGGAAAGGGGTGCGGCGGATGCAGCACGATGGTACACTGAGAACATGTTGTCCGAAGATTCCATGACAACCGAATCAGATGGCTTGGATCGTGGTTCGGTTATGTCAGACGCTAACAACGATGACTCAGACGACAGTTCCAATGGCGATGATGATCCACCATTTCGGCCTTTGGGTGAAAGGCAAGAAAGGGGTCCTCTAATTGACGAGTCCGTATTTGACTTTGATGGCGCGGATAATGATGGAAATGACCACGGGGGAGATGAGGATGGAAATGACAACGGGGGAAATGATGGCAGTCCGTCATGGATGCCACGTACATCGATTGCGGGGTCAAGTGGTGGAAATCAAAACGAAGGGGTTGAAGCCCCACCTTCGCCGGTTATAGGGCCGATTGAAGAAGAAATGCGTACCCGGAGACATGAACATGTCGTTGTAGTAGAAAGACAAGGCGAAGATGAGGTCGTTGCCACAGATCCCCCAGTGGCGCGGAACACTCGTAGCCACAGATCCCCCATTGGTGTCGAGATAGACTTTCGCACATTGCGTCGAGACACGATCGGCGTGCGACCACAAGCGCCTAGCTTGGATGATCCACCCGTCCAAATTTCAGCACGGCCTTCATCTTCTAGAGTCCGCCCCAACCAAGAAACTCCATCAGTCGGTACACGATTGGCCGGTCTCTTCCCAACTCTAAATATGACCGAGCGAAGGAATGCACCTCCATCCTCAGAACAACCCGTTGCACCGCCTACACGCACTACTAATCGACGCCCGCGGCCACGTGAAGAAAGCCCTACCAATGAACGAGTGAGTAGAAGAACACGTAGAAGGCTAAGAAGGGAAGAAGCGGCGAGTATACCATTTCTCCGCGAAGGTCTTCTCCCTGGACCGACGGGGCCCAGTGTGGATACCGCTGGAGATGGAGTAGGAGGGCGAACAATCCGCAGATTGGCTTCTATAGTAGGTGAAGGCTCAGACAGCCCTGACAACTCACCAAGCGAAGTCGGTAGGGCAACGTCCAATCATGATGATGAATCCATGGGTCCTAGTATAGGTGAAGATGGTGAAGTTCCGGGAGATAGTGATTATAGAGGGACTCGTAGAGGTCCTCCACCTGCACCTCAAGACAATCAAGCAACCACGCGAGAGGCTGCTGCAAGGAGCATGGCTCCTAATCGTACACGTGCAAGACGTTGAGAGCATCTAGGGAAAAAAATGTCTCCATGTCATCTTATGTAATATTGTGTAAGGCTGAATACCTTGCATGTGAAATTCGGCATTAATTATAAATACTACACATGCTTCCTGTGCTCATGTAGGGCGCATGGGTAGAAATTTTTTATCTTCACATGTCACAAATTCTACAACGCAACAACGGATCCATTTATGGATATTTGTCCCAAGAAATGGAAATATTTGCTTTGTCGTTTGCCATGTGTTCTATACTCTTAAATTTGGATTCATTCTTCGAAGCTGGTTACCTACATGCTTGGATATTTTGAGATCATTATGAATTTTGCCATGTACAAGAAAACAAATGTAATCTGGAATATGGAGAAAATGATTGAAAGTACTGAATTAACCCCTAAAGGACCAAGAGTCCCCTCGGGGAACTTTAAGAATTAGGGCAAGTACTTGTGACTTCAATTTTTAATGAATTTTATTGAAATTTTCACATAAGATAAAAAAACTGATTAGCTCCGTGGAAATATTCATTTTTTTTCAATTGGTGACCGGGAGCAAAAGTTATGCCATCATAAACATTATTTTTATGTTGCCGGGCAGAAAAACAATCTACAGAAACTTCAAAATTAAAAAAATTATTTTTTTTTCTTATAGATTATATTTTTGTCTACAAGTAAAGCTTTGATTCATTCCATTTGGATTAGTAATGTGAAAGTTATGAACAATCTTGTTTTTCGGGCAATCTAAGCATCTTCTTGAAAAAATAACTTCTAGGATTCATTTGTGAATGCAATTTCCACAATTTAAAAAAAAAAATTGTTGGACAAGGTTGATTTTGTTTTCTAGAACAATCTCACCATTGGGATTATTGTGTTTCAATTCCATCTATGAGATATTTGCAATTTAGTTTTTCTTTCAATCTTGGACCTACATCTACTTGACAATTTTTTAAAGAATGACAAAAAGTCTTTATTTTGTGAATTTTTTTTCCTAAGCTCTTAGCTCAATTTCTCAATAAAAAAATTTTAATTCAAGGTCTGTAGTGCAAAAAGATTACATAAATGGAGGACAAAGTCATTTGAAGTTGCAAACTAGTGTTTAAGAAAACTTTGTTTTCCAACTTTGAATGCTCAGATCTTCCTATCTATACGGTCAAACTTCATGAAATTTTCACCACATCATCTTAGTTAAGTAAAGTTCAAGATCCTATGGTTAGATTCTAAAAATTTAGTTTTTTTGTTTTTCATGGATGAATGGAACAAAAATGGCAGTTTTGAGTGGTTTTGGGTTGAAAAACGGCCGTGGTCCTTTAGGGGTTAACATGGCATTCAGTCCAAAATTTACGAAGGGACAGAACTACTCACAAATCCACTCACCGGAATCATACTCGAATGGAACAAAAAGATTTACATATATTTATTTCAAAAAGGAGTTAGTACAAAATTCAGTGACGCAAAGTTCGTGGACTATACTGTGGTAAAAGCAAGTACTAAGGTACGTCTACGATTACATTGCCACTAAAATACTATTCTCTAATCTTCATTCCTTGCTTGTTCTTGTAGAAGTGCTTGCTCCTTGCGGGCCTCGCGGTAGCAATCAACGGGTGGAGTCCAAAATAAGGGGGCGCCACTAATTCGTCCCACGGCGTACGTTACCGTGCGTCGTTGTAGTGGGTCCTCTTTGCACAATTCGCCCAATGTGGCTTGAAATGTACCAAACGCTGTATGGTCGGGAAGCATTTCCGTATTTTCGCGGTCTTTCTTCCATATCTTCTCCGCAAGCTTCCCAACAGCATATCCGTCTGTATGTATACTAACACACGGTGCCCCATCTACACGAGTGGGGGATACCGAAGTGCCCGCCTCTCCAGGAACATACATCAATTCAGGGGCCACCCACCAACGTTTCTGACGTGTAGCCCGCATTTGGCTTGCACATTGAAACTGGTACAAAGAATGGGTTTCTTCATTGATACGACTAGCCATTCCCCAATCACATAGCCCAATCCACACTGTTCGCCCATCATCATTCGGAAAATGCAACATGATGTTTTCTGGCGTGATGTCGTTGTGGAGCACCGAAGATTGTTGCACCGCATCCACGATGCAAATTAACGCCCATGCAAGCTCGGTGCGGTTTCTACGATAAGCCAAGAGTCTTTTGGCTTCTTGCATCGTTTGTGGAGTTGCATGGTAGGCAAGCTCCCCGATCTCAGCATAATCTCGGTTTTTTTGGTCCAATGCGAACATGGCTCCCAATGTTCCTCCATTCCACCATTGAGAATAACACTCCATGGTCATGTCATTTATAGCAAAAAATTTTATGACCCCTGGATGCTCGCATGGACATACCAAAGCCTCGATGGACAACTTCTCCCGCGACTTCTTCAATTGATCCACATATAGGGCTGTCTTGCCCGCCAATTCCATCATGGGGGGAATGTGCCTTGAATTTTGGAGGCTCACTTTACGCACCCTCCCGTGCCCCCCTTGTTTGTTGTGGCCTGACAATGGAACCACCACCACTCCTCGTTCAAGAAATACCACTCCTCCCGCACCCGCTTGGCCTAGGGACAAGCTTTGGCTCTGCTGAAACCATGGGGCAGAGCGGATATTGCTGGAAGACAGCGCTCGCATTGCGTCATGCCACCAATACACCTTTTTGTGCAACAAATGCAATGCTTGTTGCTTCGGCGCTACATCTCGTTTGAAGCCCTTTACCGATGCGGCGACTTGGGCGATGTTGAAAACACAAGTTTGCACTTGTTCGTCAAGCCAACGACGGAAGTGTTCCTTTGTGCGATCTTCAAGCCACTCATCCTCGCCCATTGTTGTCCAAAACATGTGGGTGAATTTTTTTTTAATTGTCTCCACCCCTTGCAATCCACGCGAGACGTAGGTCGTATTCAATTGAGCAATTGTATATTGCTCCAAAAAATCCAATGCCACTTCCTGCACTTTCCTGGTCGCAGCCTTCCTTGGCCAGTCGTCTGTATTCGTAGCCTTGTGCCTCCGCCTGCTCTTTTTTTTCTTGGCCCCCGAAGATTCTCCTCCAGCCGCACCACCGACCCCTTCTTCGACCAATACTGCCTCTGATACGCAGTCAATGGATTCTGGAGACTGCTCACCAACAGGATCTCCGATGCCTGAAAACCACTCATCAACCTTGCGCTTCGACGCACCTCGCCCGTCCATTCTGAAAAAAAATATGCGATGGTAAAACCAAGGAATTAGGGTTCAGTACTCACAAATGTGAAAACTATCCCCCCTTCCTCAGCCGAGCCTCCTCGCAAGCACCCGCGCTCCCAAGCAAGGACTGCAACCAATCCAGGGCAAGAGAGCACCGTCAGAGCAGGAGAGACTCGTGCAGAGTGGGGGACCTGGCCCACCTTATATAGTCGTTGGCGAGCCGTCGCATGGACGGCCGATCCGTCCAAGGAACTCGAAAGCCGTCGAGGGGTGTCGGGAACTCCGAGACCGTCGAGGGGACGCGCTGAAGCCGTCGAGGGGAATGTCGAGGACGATGAGGCCGTCGACGGGACGCACCCATCCGTCCCGGGAATTTCGAAGCCGTCCAGGAAACCGTCGAGGAACTGCGAGACCGTCGACAGGACGCACAAGCTGTCCTGGGAATTCGGGGGTCCGTCGTGGAACGAGGCCGTCCACGCGACCCCACAGGGTGTCCCGGGAATTCTGAACCATTAAGGGGATCGTCGGGGAAGCACAGGGCGGTGAAGATGCCAGCGAAGACTTAATGGCAAGCCTCGTGCAACTGAAATTCCTCTACAAGGTAATAAGGTAACAGGCCAAAAACCGCCCATCTAAGGGCTGACACTGAATTTTGAGAAGGTCAAAAACCCAGCCTAAAGCCCTTGCCCAACCGAAGGTTTTAGGATTTAGGGTTTAGGGTTTAGGGTTTAAGTTCCTTTTTACTTTTGCGTAAATGAGGGTAAAATGTCTAGTTTAGTAATTTAATAACTTAAGAAGTGCATTATAATTTGTATTCGGTAATTGATCTTTATTTTCCTAGCGTCAATCTAATTTTGCAAATTTTGAAGTAATTAAAAGAAATAACATGAAATGATTAAACTTATTGGTTCTAGTCTAAACACATACCTCTTCGGTTGATGCGTATCCGTTCTCAGTTGTGTCGTCAAAAAGCTCTACTTCCTCCCTTTCCATCTAATTTCATTCTCCCCCGTAAATTTAGGAAATAGGAGCTAATTTTAATAATTTAATCCGGCTTAATTAGCATTTGCTATTTGATGGTCACACTATAACTCCTTGAGGAACTTAAATCATTTCCGTACAATGACTTTGCCTAAATCTAATTCAAGCGTACATACATCTATTTTACAAAATGGGGTCACATAAAATGCCTAATTGAATTCTTCAACCCAATTATATTGTTGTAACTTACTAGGAATCTAGGATGTTTTTTGGTATGAAAGATGTGCATATGGATGTTTCCTACATATCTCCTCTTTGCAAATTAATGCTAATTCATCACCAATGTTTTATAATCAATTATCATGCTAAACCATGAGTTTTGAATGAAACAATTCACCAAATACTGAATTTGACTTATGTGAAATCCACATTTGGTATGCTTGATTATATTATGCAAAATTCATTTCAATGGCAGAATTGGATGATCCTAAACTTGTTGGTGGGTAGTGTGTAATGTACACGGCTAAAATTTTACATTGCCTTCCAGTGCTTCATCTCATATCGAGAATGGCTGAAGTGATGGACCCTAAATTTTAGAAGTTGCCCTACGGATATGTAGGGATTTAAACTTCTCAATTTTAAATTCGGGAGCCATCCGACTAGGCATGTATTTTTTAGGAAATTAGATTAGTACTACATGTACATATTAGTATGTTACTATATTGCATAATATTCTAGTCATGTAGTCATGTACTCTACTTATGAGTTATGAAACTATGAGTTATGAAAGTATAAGTGAATGGCGAGCACTAATTAGGAGTTTAGGACGGGGGCACTGGCAAGCAAGACTCCGTTAGTGGGCACCAACCAATTTTCAGAATTCAGACTCTTCTGCGGAACCCTAAACCGCTCTAATCCTCTCTTTGCCGAAGTGTATGATAAACCCTAGAAGAAAGAGTTAGAATTCCGCAAGTGTGTTAATGGTTTGAACCAAAAATACACGTCAAAGGGTTAAAAAAGTTACCCCAAAAAAATATAGAAAGGGTTTGGAAAGAAATTGTCGAGCCCTGTTCGAATAAAAAAAATGTGGAAATGGGTTGGAAAAAAATGTGTTAATGGTTCAATTAAAAAAAATAGGGAAAAGGTTTGAATCCCCAAAATGGAAGTGGTGTGAATAAAGCAAAACGTTAATGGTTTCGGGTGTTGGGCAAAAATATATAGAAGGGATTTGGACCAAAAAATGGGTTAATGGATCGACTAAAAAAATATGGAAATGATTCGGTTTGGAAAAAAATGTGGAAATGGTTTGAATAAAAAAAATGGGAATGGTTTGAATAACAGACTCGGGGGTTCACCCCCTTTATCTTTTGGTAACCACGTGCGATAATGGGGTATTTAATGGGGGGGTATTTATGTCCTTCTCATGTTTTTTTCCCTCCCTATTAGTAGAAATAAAGCTACCGGAGTGTATTTTAGAGTACCCTATTTTCTTTTGTAAATTCTTTGAAGGACTATTTTTGAACACCCTATTTTTTTTCTACATTTCATAATTACAAAATATTGAGAAGATCAAAAACATTGTATACAAGGAAACATGTGAGCTTCAAGGATTTTGATGAACTAAGAATATGGTGAAACGCACAGCATATGCTATCTATATGCCACTAAAGAGTTTGAAAATCAAAAATCAAAGCTACAACTATTTATATTTCACCATTTATAAGAAAACAAAGCACACAATAGAAAAATTAAACTATAGTATACAATCCTAATTAATGCAATATTTAAAACCAATTTAAAGGCACAAGAGCATATTCACATTCATTTATATAATAAGGAAAACTTAGGGAATTTAATAAGCCGATTGTGTTTAAAAACACAAGTATCAGTAAGTCTGCAAATCCATTCTAACATCTAAAATGAAGAAGTTCAAGGACCTCTTGCTCTCAAATCAACTATTATGGTAGGAAGCTCACACGGAAGTTAATAAACTATGCAGGCTTTTTTATCTGCTTAATAGGACTATAGGAGGGTCTGAAATCTGAATTGGAAAGCTCATTGTGAGGAAACTAATTGTGGATTATATTGAAGCATGCTAAGATTTGATTTTTACTATATGAATGGATGGTTTTAGAGTTACAATGGATTCAATCGTAACTAAGTGTACTTATAGGTGTCTACTAATTTTATTCAAAATAAAAAATGGTTGTTAAACTACCTTCTTTCAAATGTGAAATTGTTTTGAAATAATGATTAATTGAAGAATTCATTTCAGTTTTTGAAAGGGACACATTTAGAAACCATTTCAAACCATTTTTTACATGTTGCATTACTAGTTTATTCACCAAACCAGATTCTTTTAGAAACTGTGCATGTATAGATTTTCAAGGCTTACTGATCACAAATAGGGTCCTATGACAAATTGTGTTTGAAAATTAATAATTAATTCAATTTTTCTTCCAAAAAATATGAAACAACTTGTATTAGATTCCTCATCTATTTCTCCTTGACTGAAAAATAAACTAAAAATATTTTCATCTAAAGACATACACGAAAAAGGCAAATCAACTCTTAATTTAAATAAGTGCAATCTTTGCCTCCTACCATGCATACATGGCTAACACACTTGTCACAATCATGAATCCCAAAAAAATTTAAAAAGAAATACAAGATCTGAATGAGTCACACACTTGTCACAACCATGAATGAATCCCAAAATTTTTTAAAAAGAAATGCAAGCTGTGAATGTTAACTCACTGAGCTCCAATAAAAATTACAGTATACAGGTACTGCATTGGCAATCTTCACCAGTTCACCCACATTAAAATTCTGCTGTCTTACAGCTTATTGCATCTCAACTGCCTAAATGAATACCAATTGCGTAATTGGATCCTGGCTGTCTAATTGGATTCCACCTGCCTAATTGAAATTCAGTATATATTGGGCCCACCTATTGGGCCCGTCCAGGACCTCGGCAGGCCGTCACGGGGACGGAGAGCGTCCAGAAAACCGTCCAGGAAGACGGGCCCGTCCAGGACCTGGGCAGGCCGTCACAGGGACGGAGGGCGTCCCTAAAACCGTCCAGGAAGACGGGCCTGTCCAGGACGGCCAGGGAGGACTGACCCCTCTATTGCCCCTTTTTTACCCTTGCAGAAAACCCTGGAATTTATTTTATTTTTCACACAAATTCTTTTTTGCAAATTCTGAATTCTTATTTGGAATCAGAGACCTCGATTTAGCTAGGGGACGTGTTGAAATCTAAAATTTAATCGGCACAAATTAGGGGGGAATTTTTTACATTTACCCTCCGGAGGGGCAATAGAGGGGTCAGTCCTCCCTGGCCGTCGAGGCCCTGAGCAGGCCGTCACGGGGACGGAGGGCGTCCAGAAAACCGTCCAGCAACACGGGCCCGTCCAGGACCTGGGCAGGCCGTCCGCAACGAATTTGGCTGCGGGCCGGAGCGTCGACCTGTCCGGGCAGGCTGTCCACAGCGGAACAGTGGCCGTCCAAGACCACGGGCAGGCCGTCACGAAGAGCCATTTTTGGCCATCGAATTTGCAATTCGGCGGAGTAATTATGGATTTTCGAACTCATGAGTGTTTTCGAACTCGTTGACGGCGCCGGACCTGTGGACGGCCTCTGTGACGTCATCCCAAAGCTGTCGACGGCCTCCCGAACCTCCGTCGACGCTCCCTGGACGCCCCAGCCGTCGATGGCCGTCCGCATCAACGGCTCCAGGTGGTGCATGGCGATGTGATTAGACACAAATTAACACTCCTAACGAGGCTTGGTAATGGGGAGTATAAATCCCAAATTCAGCCACAATTAACCTTGCTTTCTCTCTTGAGTTGCTCTGTCCTAGCTTGAAAAAAGCTTTGCATTGCAATTCGGGAGGAAGTCAAGCATTTGGCTATTGCTTTGCCACATTCCAGTTGTCCTCACGCAACAGGAGGCAGAGCATAGTCATCTGTACATACACATCCGTGTTGTGGCATTGTGTGCAGGTACTATGGCCTTAAACCCACTAGAGATGGTAATACATGTGGAGAACCCCCCCATGGTAGAGAACCAGGAGGTGGTAGTTCCTGGAAATCACCCCCCAGTGGTAGAAAACCAGGAGATGGTAACCCATGAAGGTGAACCCCCACACAGGAGGCGTCGTGGGAACAGGAGCACTGTAGACTGGGCGACTTTCAACACTGGAGAAGTTTTGGCTGGGCACGGGTGGGAACAGGCGCTTGAGCCATGGACCCGCACCACATGTCAGAGATACGTGGACTGGGCCCACATCAACCGCCATTTTCCACGGGAGAGAAATGAGACGCAAGTGCGATCTGGCGTTGCATTGATCAAGTATTGCGTACACCCAACGTTCAAGAAGCGGTTGACCGAGGTGGCATTGGCACTTTGGGGGACCCTCTCGAAGAAGGATGGGACCCTCGCATTGTGTCAAATGGCGTATGCGGAGGTTTTTTTGGGCAAGGACGTGGATTGGAACACGTATCCGGCTAAACAACGGGGCGGCCGTTTCCCTACTAAAAGCCGTAGAATTCCACCAAATCCTGAAGTGCAATTGGAAGGCAAAGGAGTGGCTGGGGCACAAGGGGACGAAGCGGCGGCCGCGGACCCCATGGAGGTCGACAATGCACCTCAAGGCGCCAACGAACAAAATCCGGTGGCTCCTGAATTGGAGGCGCCCATTGCCGGTCCAAGCGAGCCCATGCCACTCGCCATTCACCCAATTCCCCCGTCCATGACAATTAATGAAGTATTTGGAGCAAATGGGGAATTAGAGGCATTACGTGCATTGGTGATTAAGCTGCGTGAGGATGGTGCAGAAGCTGAGCGAAGGCACGAGATGGAGGTACAAGCCCACAACGCACGAGTGAAGGCTTTGGAGGAAACGAATGCTAAGTTACTAGCAAGTAACATTGACTTGCTTGAACGTGAACGTCGCCAAAGCACGGATGGCACTCCACCATTGGATGAGGTCGTGGAGCGGGCCACATATGGTCTAATTGAGCCAGCTGACCCATTGACGGTGCGCTGGGTGCGGCCTCATGGTATATTCCCAACACCACATTTTCGTGGTAAGAGTTTAAATGCGGCAACCCAATCAACAGATGCATTGGGCCAAGAGTTCATAAGCGTTGAGCGCGTGGCATACGATGCCCTTGTGGCACGAGCGGAGCGTGCAGAGGGCGAGTGCAATGAGGCCAAGGCCAACATGGAGACTGTATCAGCGGCTTTGGAGGGACTATAGGACGAGTTGGCATTTGTAAATGCCATGAAGGATAGATTGTTGCAACAAACGTCAACTACGAGGGAGCAAAAGTTGCTTGCCATGAGCAACATGAGATTGGCATGCACTTTGGCTATGAACGAGGTCGCACAACTGCAGCGTGAAGTCAAGAGAATAGCTGCAGAATTTAGAGATGGTAGCCAACGTTATTTTGGCTTGACATCGTGGGCCCGACTGGAGGATATGTTTCCAGTTACATTGCCCCAAAATCGCGATAATGCAAGCATTGATTGGGACGGGCATCCGCATCTAGACTTCCAATTCAACACCGCGAGATATCGATACGGGCCCGTGGATAGAGAAGGCAATGCCCCCTTACTGTGGCCCATAGTTCCCGAGTTTGTGAAGGATGGAACGACGTGCACGATTTGCATGGAACCGTTTGGACCCGAGGGTGGATTTTGCCTTGGAACGTGTGGACATATGTACCACCCCAGATGTCTCATTCCGCACATGGTCACAAGAAAGCGGTGCGCACAATGCAAGGCTCCTTTGCACCGGCGGTTGTACGTCCAATTTGGGTTGGAGGATTACATGCCCCCACACTTCGAGTTGAACGAAGAGAACTTGCCTAGCGATGAGAATAGAGGGAGTTGGGGTAATGACATGATATGGATGTGGAAGTGGGGCCATGACAGTAGACACCTCGCCGTGCGCAGCGTGCAAGACATTCCGTGGAACGATGATGCGGAGATTACGGAGGTGTGCAAGAAGCTGATTAGTGCGGGCGATCCAGGGCGGCGAGTATTTTTTGGCCAACTTGCTGGTGGCCATTGGGACTTGGACCGACAGGAGTTCGTGCGCCAACCACATCCAGAGAATGTGGTTTTTGACTCCAGTGGAAATCCTATCGGAATACTCCAAGACATGGATCATGAGGCACAAATGAGGTTCATCGAAGACACTACGTTCAATGAGGTGCAAATGTTGTCAACCATTTCTTCCTACTTGCACGATCGATATGATCGGACCGTAGTGGCTACGTTGAACAGTTTGCAATCTAGAGAAGGATTGCAAGATTTTTTGAGAAATAGTATAGGCAGAGGCATTGTAGAACCAGAACAAGGTTGAATACCTTCTGGTGATGAGTTAGGCCATTAGACAGATGTATAGTATATTAGTATTGTAAATAGTATTTGGCTATGACGACCATTTACGAGCGTTTGTTGCTCATGTTGCAAAAGTACATTTTTTGGGCAATGAAGCATTTTCATTTTTCTCGTACAACTGTATTGTTTGTTAAACACTTAAACTGAAAACTTAACCATGAACAAATGAAAAGAATACTCAATACGTTTGCTTGAAATGTATGTGCAACAAGTTCATTTAAATCCAATGCCATACTTTCACTTAAAGTAGATTTTGTAAGTTCACTTTTAAAAATTGCCAAAATTCTATTTTTTACATATGCCACAAGTATATATGCTTTTGTTTTTGATTCCCACCATTTCGAATTTTTTTAATCAAACCATTGACCCAAGTTTTTCCCACCGCATTTTTCCACATTTTTTTTTTCCACATGTCAAACCATAACCATTTTTTTACCCTAACCCATTTCCATTTGTTAGATTCAAACCCTTTCCATATTTTAGATTGAACCCATTTCCATATTTTTATTAGTCGAACCATGAACACATTTTTTTAAACCATTTCTATATTTTTTTGTCGTCCACATTTCAAACCATCAACGTTCTTTTTTATTCAAAGCATTCCCATTTTATTGATTCAAACTATTTCCAATTTGAGCCTTAACCATTAAGGCATTAACATTTTTTTTCCAAACCATTTCTAAATGTTTTTTATTCAACATTTCAAATCATGAAAGTTTTTTTTTCAAACCATTTCCATATATTTTTAATCAAACCCTGAACACATTTTCTTTCCAACTTATTTCCATATTTTTTTTAGTCAAACCATTAACACATTTTTTTTCACGACCCTTTCTATAAGTTTTTTTCCAACCTTTCAAACCATTGCCTTTTTTTTTATTCAACCCATTTCCATTTTTTTTTTTATTCGAAGCATTTTCATATATTTTTTAGTCGAAACATGAACACATTTTTTTTCCAAACCATTTCTATATTTTTTTGTATTCAACATTTCAAATTATTAACTTTTTTTTAATTCAAAGCATTTCCTTTTTCTTTTTCTTTGATTCAAACCATTTCCATATTTTTTTTAGTCGAACCATTAACCCATCTTTTTTCCAAACCATTTCTATATTTTTCTTTCTAACACCCTATACCATTACCGTTTTTCTTTACTCAAAACTTGGCCATTTTTTTACCCTAAACCATTTCCATATTTATTCTAGTCAAACAATTAACACATTTTTTCTCCAAACCATTTCTAAATTTGTTTTTCCAACATTTCAACCCATTTCCATATTTCTTTTAGTCAAACCCTAATCACATTTTTTTCCCAACCCATTTCCAAATTTTTTTGGTCGAGCCATTAACACATTTTTTTCCAAACCCTTTCTATATTTTTTTTTCATTCAACATTTCAAACCATTAACATTTTTTTTATTCAAACCATTTCCATAATTTTTTTATTCGAACAATTAACACATTTTTTTTCAAAACCAGTTTTACATTTTTTTTTATTCACAATTCCAAACCATTAACGTTATTTTCATTCAAACCATTTCCTTTTTTTTGATTCAAACCACCAAAACCTTTTTTTTAAATACAGAATATATATTATATTTAGACTATGGAAGGCCTAAAATACAAAACCATGGGAAATTATTTTTTGAGAGATGGTTAAACCTCATAGACTAATGAGAAAATTTTGATTGCGAATATGAACTCAGACTTTTAAGTCTTACAAATAAAGAGTTCCAGTCCACGGAGCCCAGGCCGTCCATCCTGACCGTCGACGGCACGGCCAGGCCGTCCATCGAACCCAGGCCGTCCAACCTTCCTCTCAATCCAAGCCGTCCTTCCCAAGCGTAGACCGTACCCAGACCGTCGATTTGGAGGCGTCCGTCTAGGCCGTCCACTGGACGTCCTGTCCATCGGGGCCGTCCATACCCCGCGAGCGGGGCCGTCCCCTAAAACCGTCCACCGGATCCGGACCGTCCGCAGAACCCAGAGTGTCCATCCAAGCCGTCCAGTCAGCTAGGACCGTCCATCGGAACTGTCCACCGAGCACGTCCTTCCAGGCCGTCCACGGAGGTCGTCCGTGAGGGCGTCCACGACCGCTGTCACGATTTTTCATCCTCTGTCACGGATTCTGTCGTGAATTTCATCCTGACGGACGCTCGGCTCCCCATCACGTTAGCGGACGGACATCCTGACGGACGGACATGACGCGACGGAAGCAACCCTGCAAATCCAGCTAATACCCCTGGATTTTTGGAAGAAGTAAGTAATTTGTCCATTTCATAATAAAATGAGAAATGTCACTTCAAAATCCCATACAAATCTAAATTTTTTTTCTCTGGTGTAGGTGGAGAAGCATTGGATCACAAATGAGATTCCTGAGATGACCTTGGAAAAGTTGCAGATGGTTGCAACATGCAATACGACTCCAGCTCATAAAATCAAGTTCTTGAAGTGGTGGAATTCTTCCATCCTTTCACGGGAGTCAAGGCGTTTCCCACCCAAACCAGTATCTGAATTACTACTTGGTCCATTTCTAAACCGATGTGTCTGGTATGCTGGGGTAAGCACTTCTTATCATCACATGGTGCATTCTTGAAATTCTATTTGAAAAAGGCATTCCTATAGAAGTTTGAGTATTGAAATTCAACCACTATCGTTTGCTTAGAATGGTTTATAATTTGTTTATCAATTATAACAGATTGAGGATGCTGTACTCGAATACTTTGAGGCGGTTGTAAGCCAAGACAACATTCCTATCAACATGAAGCTTCCCTCAAAGCCCGAGACGTTAGTGGACTATTTGGAAGGATGGAGGAGGAAGATTTGGGATCAAGGTTTCTTGGCACAGTTGAGAGGAGCTAACTACTTCAAGAAAAGTGACAACTTCCACACTTTTGAGGGGGCCAATCATGCTGTGCGTAGGGTTCTCTTTCGGTGAGTTCTTCCTAATAATTAACTGTCTTCATTCCTACTTATTGCACAACTCTCTGAATTTCAACTTTTTTGTGCTACTTAGTTTGTTTTTTCCGTGATGTTCAATATTTTGGGGGTCCCAGCGGTACCTCTTGGACATCCGTCGGATCCGACGGATGTCCAAGAGGTATCTCTGGGACCCCCCAATTTTCATCACTGGAATTAAAATAATGACTTTTTAAATGAGATTTTTTTTTGGGTTCAAATGTGGTTTCTTTTTGTTTTATTTGTGGATTGTATCTATATTATTGTTTGTCTTCCAAGCTTCTATTACTTACTACATTATTGCTCATGGCAGATACTTCAAGTATGAGCTAGAAGCAAAAGGTGCCATTGAAAAAGTAGACCTTCCTCCATTTCTATCTGGATTTCTTGACCGCAACTCATCGGATTGCATGTTCATGGCGAATCAAATTCGCACATTCACCACGGCTCATCTAAGTGGTGGGGGGTGGTACCTTGATTGCCCTATTTCTTATACACATCCGTCTGAGGTAGAGCTGCGGAATTCTTTGGAGGGAATAGGCACCGTGAGCATGGAGGTTGATGAGTTTGTTGGTCTCACTCAGAAGTAGAGGCAAAAGGCCATTGCAAGGAGGGAGACTAATGACAGAAGAAAAGCTGCTCGCATTCAATTGGCTCTGGAGAACAAGGAGAAGAAAGAAGCCGAGCGTCTTGCAAAGTTAGAGGAGAAGGAGAAGGAGAGGGAGAAGAAGGACGAGGAGAAGGAACGGGCAAAAGGGAAGAAAATAGTAGATGGCAGTGGCGCTCCAGCCTCATCAACATTGGATGAAGGTTCTCAGATGCAAGGTGCATCTCAGGGAGGATTGAAGAGGAAGGCGGTACTTCCTGACTTCACGAAAGAAGTCATCACTCAAGGGACCCAAGTCATTGCCCTTGGTGATGATGATGATGTCACCTCCGAGGAGTTACTATTGGGTGTCTCCATTGGAGAAGTGGTAGACAATGAAGGTGTACGGGGATCAAATTGTTACACTGAGGTCATGGAGTTTCTACGGAAGGTAATCTTTGTCATTGTCTTTGTATTGTGCAGTTCAATTGGATTAATAAAAGATTATAATTTTGTACTTCTATTCATCAAATTCTCATATATTGAAGAAATGTACTTGCAGATGGTGGTAGGAAAGGCAAGAGTCTATGGTGGGTTGTCAATCGGCATCCAGGAGTTGATCTTATGATATTTGACTGCCAGGAGAACTTGCATGTACCAGACATTGGGGGCTCCAAGCACATTCCTTATTGGAACGCAGATAAGGAGTATTTTACCATCTTTCAAGCTTTTGCATTTGCAGACAAGCATTTGCAGGACAACGGCTGCATTGTTGTGTTCCATTCTTGGGGCCAAGACTCCTTGGAAACCATTGCAGGACTTCTTCAAGAGTATCCAAACATCAGGAAGATGAAAGAGTGGATGGGCATGAATCGCATGCACCTTACATCAGCAGTTCAACCAGATCAAACGGTATTACTTTCTCAATGTTTGGAAATATTCATTAGAAGATGAATTTGTTACTTTTTTTGTTACATGTTCTCATGTCAGTTTTGCTTGTGCTTGCAGACTTTGAAGTTTGGCATTACACTATTTGTCAAGCATCTAGGAGATCGAGGGAAATCAAATTTTTAGTTCAGGCGTTCTCAAACCATGCTGAAAGCCAAGGTAGACCTCCGTCGTGATGACCTGCTCATGAATTACACAACGGAGGACACCATGTTGATGAATGACATGGATCGTATGGCTTGGCGCGGAGCTCGAGAGAAGGACGCCCGCTTCATTCAGTTCATCATCGAAGGCACCACTGATGAAGGAGACATAGTACTTGATTGTACTGCATCTACAGGTGAGTTTTGATTTCTTGAATGTCTTTAAACCATCTCTACTTTATGTAGTCAATGATTACAAAAATGATTCACCTTCTGGTTTGTGGCAGGTGCATCCATTACTGCATGCCGTGCAACGGGGCGGCATATTGTTGCGTTGGAAGAAGACAAGAGGATTTTTCAGCACATCCTCTTGCCAATAAAGAAGGTAGATGCTCCAGTGATCGTGGCTCCAAGTTCAGAGGCAGCACCTGTGGTTTTATCACAAGATCAAGATGTTGTTGTGATTGTGCCTCGGAAGTTCGTTCGGCGCCCTAAACCTTGTAAGTAAGTTTTTTTATATCACTACAAGAAATCAGGGGTATATATGACTATCCTAAATGACAGTAAAACAGTCATTCAGGACCACAATGAGTTAATAATGACTTCTGGTCCCTGCAGTCATAGTGGACAAGTCATTCTTTGAATGACTGCGATTGTATTATCACCATCAATTGAGGTCTTGGATGAACAAATGGATGATAGTGTCTACGTGGAGGCTGAGCTGTATAGGAAATTTTTGTTTTGGGCCGGGCAGGGGAAGCTTTTTGGCAGAAAATCGGGGGGCATGGATGTCATTTTCCAGTTATTTCTAACTCACGACTTTTTTCTTTTGTGTGTCCACCTTAGCTAATTACGAAGTCATTATTATGTCATTATTTTGTCTCTTGGGTGATGACGTGGACTTCCAACAGCATATGTTACTAAGTCATTCTTCAGTCGTGCTGCTGTATCCAATGTGATGATGTGCTTGGGATAGTGTGTCATTGACGAAGTCATTTACAAGTCACAGAGGTGTCGCAAATGTCATGACGTGGGTGTCCAACTAGGCCAATTAAGAAGTCATATTTTAGTGACCATGCTGTTCTAAATGTGCTTATGTGGACATCCCAGATTGCTTCATGTGATAGTCATTTTCCAGTGAAAAAAGAGTAGTGGTCAAAGAGTGCTGTAGTACCTGTCTGAAGTCATTTAAAAGTGAAATTGCAGTTCCTGATGAATTACATGGCAGGGCTACAATACGGCTATAACTAATGGACAGTCATTTTATAGTTGTTTTCCTGTCTTCATTTCACGTATTGTAGTTTGTGACTTCCTAGTGACTTCCTCCTCAGTGCAACAAATACTACCCCGACCATGCATGACGAAGCCATCATTTGCATGGAAAACAAGGCATGGCCAATAAAAGAATTATTATGCAATTAGTTTACAAACTATATTGACATAAAGACGCTTTGTAAATGTTTCAGTCACTTCAGTATGCTTTTCGAACTACAGATCAGTATGATCTGTAAACATACAAGTACCTACTAAAAACAACTTCGGTACTTGTACGCAAAATGGATACCGAATGGGCGCTCGCTGATGCCTGCAACTAGTACAGCATTTCCTCTCCACAAGTTATGGAAGTGAAGTTCTCATGCAAGACTTCCAAGAAATCCAGAAATTGGGATCCCCTATGCTAAAGCTTTGCCTACATTTAGGCCTACAACACCAACTTAGGTAGTTAGCTTTACGTATTTCTGGTCCCATATTGTAGATGACCCCTTCACATCTTCAATTTTCTCGTGCTCAACGGCTTCATTGGGATACATCAAGAATGACCCTGCTTGCAGAATTTTTGTGACGTCCACCTTCATCCACATCTCCGAAATGTCAATGAAGTGGAATTTCGCCTGTCCAGGCAGTCCACTAATCTTCCCGACCGCCACTTTCTGCCTTATCGCTCGTGGATTCATCAAGAAGACTTCGTCTCCGAGCTTGTACTGCAAAAATGGCACGATTTTGTTCAGACATTGGACTAATGACATTTCAAGCTTTTCCTATATAGAGCCTTAAGTATTCAGCCCGAAGTCATTTAAAAAATAAACCCATGACCTTTGTATTCCTATAGAGACTTACCGTTTTGAGTTCAAATACAGTTCAAATGAGGGGCTAAGCCGCTAAGCACAACAAAATCACTTTCATAAAATGGTGACGACCTCCAATACAGATTGTGGAGGGCTGTCTTTCAATAGTAGTTCTTAGGAAAGCACCTTCACTAACATATGACTTCCAAGGAAGCCTGAGTAATATAACAATGCACATTTAGAACACAAACGTGACTCACGCATGACTTGCAAGGAAGCTTGAGTAATACAACAGTGAAGATTTAGAACACAAACGTGACTCACGCATGACTTCTACAACTTTGTAAAGACTACTGCACTCTTCCTATACTTCTCAATATCTACTAAACAATTTGAAGATGACAATTGAGGCAATTAGTGACTAGAAAGCCATGGGTTCACATGAGTGACGTCAATTCACCTTCTTTGATGATGGTCTCGAGCCTTTTTTCTCCGCTACTGAAGTTCCCTTCGTCTTTGGCTCTCGCTTCTGCCCTTTTCCCTGTACATAGAGGAACAATCTGTTAGACATGAAGCGCAACGGAAGGCAAGGGGATGCCATGCCATATGCAAGTCCGTCGTTGGACAATCCCCTCACCTTCCACAACGTCCAGAAACTCATAAGCTTTTCCACTTCGGCGTCTTTGTAGCATCTCCGACATAGATTTGTTCACGATTTCCGGAAATTTGGATCGGAAGGCAGCAACTGTTGAGCAATCGTTAAAAGCCTCCAACAACGGCCATAAGTACCGTTTCAAATATTCTTTGTCATCTGTCAAAGAACAAATCCACTTCACATAGAAAGGAGTGGTGCTGATAATATTTGCCTCCGGATTCATGGCCACCCTATTGTACTAATTATCTACTATTACAGTGTTTTCTGCAGTAACACCAGGCCATGCTGCATACACTGCCGCTAGGTTCTTCCCAAGCTCACTTCTAGACCCATCTAGGCTATCACGCCACTCATAATGTTTTCCTGACCAAGTAAATAGTGGTGTTGTATCAACGCCCTTCAACCCTCCAAGCATTGCCGGTACTACATCGTCCATATAAAAACGGCTCTTGCTACCCCAGAATGCAACCGAAAAGTTTTTGAAGCATCTATATAGAAATGGTTTCAGCCAAGGTCTGAAAATCACTCTTCTATACTCAATGTTGGTGCTACTACGGATCTTACTGTTTGGATTCACGTCACTTAGTAAACTGCAGTCCAATAGTGTACCATGGATATTAAAAATAACTAGTTTTCGTGGTCTTACTTTCTCAAGTGGACTGATACTCTTCAATACACCGGAAGGACTCACCTCACACGACGTGTAAGGACGAACCTCGGACGCTGAATTTACCTTCAACGGAGACTTCGGAGGTTTTCGAGCCTTCCTCTGTACGGCCTCCCTTGCACCAACTTCTTCATCGATTGGTTTGGAGTCGTTGGCGATAGGCTCTGTAGGGTCCTTCGCTAGAACTTCTGGTTCCGCCTCTTCCTTCTGCACTACGCTCTCGTTCTTACCCGTATTATTCGGGGAAGTCGGAGAAGGAATGCGGGTCACGTCGAGGGACTTGGAGATGTCTTCGTTGTTGTTGCCCTCTGGTATACCCTGCGCTTCCAATGGAGTGCTTACAAGTCCTGGCACTTCCTCTTTCGCAGGTCCAGATTCTGATGGAGCTTTCGTAGGGGCGGCCGTAGGCACGGGGTCGTGAGAAATTGGCAAAGTAGGCCTGACCTCAGGAGTCGAAGGCTTAGAGACTTCATGAGCGGGCTTATTGGGAACCACCTTCCACTACTTCTTCACAGATTCTTTTGGGTCTGCCACTACCTCTTGCACGTCCGAGTCTAATGAGTAATGCTTCTTCTCTGCGATTGGTGCAAGGGTGTCTTCATCTTGCTTCTTCCCACCTGCTTTACTGCCCACTTTTTTCTCTTTTGGTGCTCCACCATCTGTTTTCATGATGGCATCAATGGCTTGAACTTTCTTCTTGGAGTGCGGCAGAACACCTGCAGTTCTAGGCTCTTGATGTACCCGTACCCCATTCTTTTCCAACGTTGATTGTGTGATGGAGGGAGTTGCATCATTTGCTTCTTTTTTCTTCCCCACTAAGGACTGCACCATGACCGAATCTCCTCTAATGCCTCGGCCTGGGATGTACTTGTGGCTAAAACCTTGTCAAACTTGTTGTCCACCTCTTCCTTCCAGGATTCCATCTTCTGCCAGCGAAGAGAATCCCCCCCCCCGACCTTCTCATGCACATGTACACACATCAGTGGGCGTCAGTCATTCTTCTGTCATTTAATAGTAATGTAATACGACTTCACCACCCCATTGCGACTGTGATACAACTAATATGAAACTCCCATTGACTAGAAGTCATACTTTACAATTAGAAAATGACTTCCACAGTGATGTATGAGTACATCACGACTGAAATGTCACTTCGTTAGCACAAGAAGTCTAACATGGTGACTCGTAGAATGTTACTCTATGCAATGCCTCTAAATGGCTCTTTAGCTTCCAAAGGAGGTGATGAGCCATGGCGGTTGTGGTTATAGATTAGCGTACTAATGATAGGACTTTGATACTTAATTGACAGCATGCTCCAATTCAAAGACGGGATGAGTGAAAAATTCTAATCTAGTTCCAGAACCTAAAAGAATTTAGACCTACGAGTTACTTACACACTAACAAGCTAATTCTATGAAGTACACACTTAGTGTATTTTCCTAGTGGGTGTTTAAGGTTCCAGAAACCCTCCCACAAATTCTGCGAATGCCTTCTTCGTGCAAAGGCGGTTTAGGGTAAAAACATGGAACAGTAAGTAATCAAGGGTTTCAGACATGACTTTCATAGCATAACAAAATAATTGAAGGCTACGATAATTGACAGACCGCTATTACTTTTAAATGAAGACATAAGTTTGGTGAACGACTATACCGTGGGAGAAGAATCATCTGTTATTCTTAATCGCCTCCCCTCAGCTATGTCCGTGATTCCTGGGCTCACATCCCGACCTAGTCTCTGCACATTACACAAAAGTCAGACAGGAAGGGCACCGAAAGAAGCACATGGTGACATTGTGCTCCCTAACCACATTCACACCATGATTGCAGAATTCATGGAAGGTACCAAATTCGGAGTGAAAACTTACTGCTTGGGCTTCCTTGCCTGCTTTGCCTTTCCTTCCCACTAAGTCGTAATTCTTGACACTCTACTGTGCTATGGCCATCTTCTGTGCCTTCTCCTTTTGCGCATCTGTATTCCAATATTCAACCAGTCGATCCCATTGATTTGGATCCACACGAAGAGGAGCCTTCACAGTTACCCCTCTCGCTACTCCTTTCAGGTACCGGGCTTTCAGTCGAGACCTCTCGGACTTGAGATATCGTATCACAGTTGTTCGGAAGCCAGCCATGCTTAGGGGAGTCTCTCCATAATCAAACTCTGCATCAAGGGCTTCCTTCAGTTTCTTCAGAGTGTGAGGCACGTGTTGTTTCCATTCCACCACACTAACGTCTAGGGTCTTTGGTATCAAGTCCCGAAGAGCTTCATCCCACGCATTTTTCCCCTCGCAGCTAGGATCCACTTCGCCACTTGGCAACACAGTTACTCTGTTTGGTTTGACTCCAATTGAGGCACGCTGTCGACTGCCCAGGTCATAGGCAGTCTTCTTTTTGCGCCGGGACACCCGCTCTTCGCTTTCTTGGGACATGGGAATTGGATACAAGTCCTGGGCCCCTGGAGTCGTCTCATGCCAAGAACCTGCAGGTACTGTGGCTGGTCCAGCGCTCCACTGACTAGTATGGGGTGCTTGGCTAGGCACATAGTGTCCAGGGACCCAAGACCATGATGGTTGCCCATAGGAGCCCCTCTCTGCTGGTGGTGGTGGCGGCCCTGTCGGAGGTGGTGCTATGCATGGCGGTTCAAAAGGTTGAATTGCAGATGGCTCGACCGGAAGGGGTTTCCGGCGCTTTGTCCTTGGATCAGGCACTGGTTCCTCCTCTTCTACATGTAGTTCATCGTCTGAGGAGTCTACAAGCGCATTATCTGCAATTGCTGCGAACACATTCCCACAAGGTGCGGGTTTGAATTACAAAATTCAGACTGTAAGGCAAGACATTCACAACATAAACATGATTTGAAAATGAATGATATAATGAATCTAAAACTTAGAACCCAGAGAACAAGGCTAAATGACAGGGCATCGGACAGTGCAGTACCGGGCGGAATGGTCGATCTTAGCGCATATCCTAATATGATTGTAACTACTTGGAAGCGCGATGCCAATGTACCTGTTGCAGCTGCTTCCAAGTTGCATTGCCGCTGTACTAGTTTACAAGCTATAGCTAGATTCCTCATACCTTTGGCGAGTTCTTCCTCATTGGACTCCGTCGCCTCAGACGATGAATCGTGCTCGCTGCTCATGGCTGTCTTCCCGTGTGGCACTCCTCCACCGCGTTGATCTCCAATTGTCTTCGGAGTTTCACCTCCGCTGAGCTCCTTGCGTCTGGAACTACGACGTAAAGGCTCCGACTCCTGTCAATGTATCGCGCTAGTCCTGCGCTGCTTTGGCGGAGCTTTTTCCTTGTCCCTACGATGCCACACACGGTTTCCTCATTTCAAAAGCAGTACTCCCGCATTGCACATGCCATGAACTAACCACAACGAAACTGATTCACTGATCAATTGGGAGCATTCCCTTGGTCCTCACGTGAACTACAACAATGTTTAGGGTTTAGGAGGGAAAGGGGGTGTACAACGCTTGAAACGGACAGAATACAGAGCTTCCATGTGGCGGGAGTAATTATTATAGCCGCCTTCTAGGCTATTTTTCCCACACAACTGTGGCTTCACTTACATGCAGCTTCAGAATGACTAAAGTATAGTTGCGTTCCCACCTGACATTAATCGTGACTTGAAAGTCACTACTATACAACTGCTTCAGAACTGGGATGGTACAGAGAGCAATCTGTCATTCACTCAGTGAAGAAACCCTAGAATAACGGTGCCTACAGGCATCGAAGTGCGTGCCACGAGAAATTGAAAAAGAATCGGTCAATAAAATGTGCGCTCTAAGCAGACACTAATACAATTACCTCCCAAGTGTCGTGTAAGTAGTGCACGCTGAGAACCACGCACGTCTAGTTTGGTCTATTCTAACTAGTTTTCGACTTGTTTCTCATGAATGCAACTTAGTGGTGTTAGCACCTAATGAATTGAGAGCATGGGAGGGGAGGAAATCTATAGTTCCACTCTCGCTTCTAAAGCGGGCCGAATCACTGTCGCCAACCATGCAACGTTGCGGTCCTGTTGAAGCTCGTACTCGCTCTTTTCATGTGGCGGACTTTGCATCGCAGGCCCGGTAGACATTGGTAAGTTCTAGTTGCCAACACCTCCGCTTTGATGTCGTGATAAGTCCTCCCTCTGCCTAATTTCGCTCAGAACTGTTAGTTCAAGTATACTCGCGCGACTGGTCAAGTTTTGACGGCGTCGTAGCGCACTGTTGTAGCGCGATCTAAAGTCTATCCCAAACAAGTGTTTCACAAGGTAGAACACAATGGAAATGGAAAGTGGAGCCTGGAAGAGGTTGACGGAGGTGTGTGAGGAAGGACCAGTGCATGATGGAGGAACTGTATTTTGGCGGCTCGTTATTAATTACTGATTCATGCAATTATTGATCGACATCTCATGGGCTAGATAACTTGCTTAGGCTTGATGTTCCCTTGATTAGTATTTGAGTGCACTAATTACAACAAAGAAGACTACTAGGTACTAGGCTAATCATTCGGAAATGATGGGTTCAGACTTGTGATCAGAACTGCCGCCACTTAGTGGCAAATTAACGAAAGCTCACTTACTTACTTCTAAGTCCATACAGTGCACTCACAAGTCGAACTGTATAACTCACTGAAGTCAAATTTCAGTCATGTTGAAGTCTGAAGTTCCATGCAATGACTAAGGCATCACTAGTACCTATCATTAAACAACTGTATTTCATAGAGATTCAGGCAATATGACCGGATTCTGATCGCAAAATAATCCCTAAGTTTGCCTTCTTTGCATCGTCGCCTTATTAGGATATGAAATGAAAGGGTCCCGACCTACATCAATTCCAGAAAAACATGGTTGCAAGGTTCACAATGGAGAGGGAAAGCACTTGTGAAAATGACTTAAAAATGACTGGTCATCTGTCATACTAAAGTCATTTCGGTCACTGCAATGAAGTAAATGACTTCTAAACAACTACCACCTTGTCATTACGAAGTTATTTTTCTCTTTGTATTTGCAGGGGACTCCTGCTTCAATTGTACTAGGCGTCATTTTACTTGAATTTGCTTACATAGGTATATTAGTCATTTTTATTCATTGAAAAGGTGGATCCATTAGGGTTAGGGTACCATACATACACCTCAAACATTGAAGTATATAGGAGTCTTTGTGCTCTACTTCTTTGTGAAATACAGAAGTGAGTTTATTCATCCTGTTCAGATTGATTTTGCAGGCAATATTTCTCGTGGAAGGGTTCCCGACTGCAGTTTGTCATCACCACATCTCTGCGAACAGAAACCTCTCTGAAGAAAATGCCTCTGTAGTGGTCAACCCTGATAGAAGCTCCCAGGTATGAAATTGCAAGTCCTACGTCTATGCTTGTATGTGTGTTAGAACTTATATATGCAGAAGTTGATGTATATTTGATCAGGGTGCAGAATGCCAAAGCAAAGAGTACTCAGAGCTGCTCCTCTGCATCGTCGTCAAAGACGGAGGGTGATGAGCCCTGATATTAGTGACAATATGAGTTCAAAGGATACAAATTGTTTGTCTACAACGTTGTCTCCAAAGGCCAACTTAGCATAGGTGCTGCCTACAAAAACTATACTACCACCTAGTGCTCATGGTAGTACAAGACCCTTGACAGCGTGCTCTAGTGAACCGGGTATTGCGAATCGGGCTACGTCTCCCAGCAATGGAGAACTAGATCGTCGTTTTGAATCCTGGTTTCATTTGGCACTAGGTCATACTACAACGTCAGAAGTAGAAGATAGAAATGCCTACAATACATCAAACTTCAAAGGAGGATCAATGAAACCGTCCACTTCCTTGAAGCATGCATCTTCTCCCGAGAGAGAGGAAGTTCTAGAGACAATCTTGTAAAGACATGACAACTTTTTGACACTTAGAGGATGTCTGAAATACTTTTCATTTCTTTTTAATGTGTATATTGAAGACTTCTTCTAGTCCTAGTTCCTTCCTTTGTCAATTGTTCTTTGTGTGAATGTTTATGATAGGTTTTATATAGTTCGAATTCAATGTTCCTGAATGTGTACATCAATTCATGGTGAAGCATAATCACGGACGGGCTAGAAATTCTTGTATTTCATTAATGGGTCGCTAAAATGTTCTTTAGTGACTTATATGATGCTGTCATTGAGTAGTGGATTCCTGTCATCTTGTAGTTATTTTGAAGTGGAAGAAGATATTTTGAAGTCATTAGCGAGTCATCGAAGACATATATAAGTTACTCGAAAGTGACGTTAGGCACGTATACATGGGAATGAAGTTCATCTCGTGACATACTACGTTTCTACTACAAACATTGTGGCATTGGCGACCCCTACTTCTTAGACACTAGAACATATTCTAGTTTATCAAATGCTCCAATTATGACTACATTTCAGAGATGATACCAACCAGGCTTCCACTTACTGACATTCGTAGGCAAAGGCTACGAGATGACCGATTATGGAGTCGTGAACTACAGAGGGCTATTGAGTACAACATCAAGAAGTTACATTGCCCATGTACAAAATGTCGAGGCCGGAAGAGATTGGCCATATGTAACATTCGCGAGCACCTTATTCGGTATGGCAGAGATGCAAACTCCCGGATTTGGAGAGGTCCAGGCATCCGCGACTCCTCCGATGAAGAATGGGAGGAGCAATTTTGGGGCCCTCGTGCCGATGAGCCCGAAGAATTAGATGCAGCAGTTGACACTAGGGGGATGGTAGACCAAGCAACAGTTGTAGTACCGGAGGAACCTTTTTCTGTAGAGAGACTGCAAGAAGAAATCAGGGATGCCTTCGCCACTGCGGACTCCATCTACGAAGAGTGCATGGAAGAATTTGTAGCGGACGGTGCAGACAATGAAGAATGTCGCAATGATAACCTTGGTGGAACTGAGACCGTGGATAGAGGCCAAGAGAATTCTAATTTTGATGGGAGGGTGCTTGAGGAGTTGTTGGAGCATTTATATGATGGAGCTCAGGCCAGCAAACTTGCAGCTACGGTACTCCTCATGAACTTGTGCACGGTGCATGGGGTCAGTAACCACTGTGCCAACGAACTCTTCAGCATTTTGCATGCGCATCTCCTGCCACAGAACAATACTTTGCCTAAGACCTATCATGCAGCAAATAGCTTGACCAAGAAACTGGGATTAACGTACAACACCATTCATGCGTGCGAGCGGGGATGCGTGCTATTCCGTAGAGATCATGCGAATGCCATGCGCTGTCCAAAGTGTAACGGGCACAGGTACAGGGATGAAGAGAGGCGCGCCTTCCCTGTGAAGGTGCTTCGTCACTTTCCGATCATTCCGCGCCTGCAGAGGATGTTTATGAGTCCTACCATCTCCAAGCTCATGGTGTGGCATGCGGCAAACCAAAGCAACCAAGAAGGTGGTGATGGCCTTGTGAGGCATCCTTGCGATTCCAAAGCTTGGAAGCACTTTGAAGACAATGTGGATCCATCTTTTGCAAATGATGCACGTAATGTTCATTTTGCATTCGCAGCGGATGGTGTCAATCCGTTCAAGCAAAATCGATCATCGTGGTCAACGTGGCCAGTCTTGTTATTGAATTACAACTTGCCACCATGGTTGAGCACCAAAAAGTTTTTCATGATGCTAGCTCTATTGATTCCCGGAAGAGAATCGGTCACAGGTGATGTTTTCGATGTTTATTTGGAACCACTTGTCGATGAGTTGCTAGAGCTATGGGCTGGAATTCCAACGCATGATGTATCAAAAGATGTTGGGAGCAGGGCTTTCTAGTTACGTGCTATGTTACTATGGACTATCCATGATTTTCCAGGTTATGGTACTATTGGAGGATTCTCTCATCAAGGCTATGCAGCTTATCCATGGTGTGGCAAGGACTTAGGGTCCGAGCATTCCACAGAGCTCAGTAAGCAGACTTACAGGGGGACTCGTCGTTGGCTCCCTGAAGATCACCCATATTGATAAGTGGAAATGAAAGACCACTTTGATGGATTCATAGAGACTCGCGGTAAACCTGCTGTGGTAACTGTTGAGGAGCAGATCCGGCACGCATTGGACTGCGAAGCTTGGAGAGCAGCTGGACACAGAGACGGCGGTGCTGGGGACCCATCAAAGATATATGGTTTAAAGCGCCTATGCATCCTTTTCAAATTGCCATATTGGAGGGTGAGTATCAGAACTTCTGGCCATAGTTGAAAAAAATGAGTTGGAGGGCACTTTCTTACAACTTGTATGGTACATGAAGTTGCTAATTAGTCATTTAATACTACTCAAAGAGACCCAGTAATAGATGTTAACTTCTCTGGCACAATTATATAACTGTACCGTCGCCAAGGTTGCTTCCGTCGCGTCACGTCTGTCCGTCAGGATGTCCGTCCGCTAACGTGACGGGGAGCCGAGCGTCCGTCAGGATGAAATTCACGACAGAATCCGCGACAGAGGATGAAAAATCGTGACAGCGGTCGTGGACGCCCTCACGGACGACCTCCGTGGACGGCCTGGAAGGACGTGCTCGGTGGACAGTTCCGATGGACGGTCCTAGCTGACTAGACGGCTTGGATGGACACTCTGGGTTCTGCGGACGGTCCGGATCCGGTGGACGGTTTTAGGGGACGGCCCCGCTCGCGGGGTATGGACGGCCCCGATGGACAGGACGTCCAGTGGACGGCCTGGACGGACGCCTCCAAATCGACGGTCTGGGTACGGTCTACGCTTGGGAAGGACGGCTTGGATTGAGAGGAAGGTTGGACGGCCTGGGTTCGATGGACGGCCTGGCCGTGCCGTCGACGGTCAGGATGGACGGCCTGGGCTCCGTGGACTGGAACTCTTTATTTGTAAGACTTAAAAGTCTGAGTTCATATTCGCAATCAAAATTTTCTCATTAGTCTATGAGGTTTAACCATCTCTCAAAAAATAATTTCCCATGGTTTTGTATTTTAGGCCTTCCATAGTCTAAATATAATATATATTCTATATTTAAAAAAAAGGTTTTGGTGGTTTGAATCAAAAAAAAGGAAATGGTTTGAATGAAAATAACGTTAATGGTTTGGAATTGTGAATAAAAAAAAATGTAAAACTGGTTTTGAAAAAAAATGTGTTAATTGTTCGAATAAAAAAATTATGGAAATGGTTTGAATAAAAAAAATGTTAATGGTTTGAAATGTTGAATGAAAAAAAAATATAGAAAGGGTTTGGAAAAAAATGTGTTAATGGCTCGACCAAAAAAATTTGGAAATGGGTTGGGAAAAAAATGTGATTAGGGTTTGACTAAAAGAAATATGGAAATGGGTTGAAATGTTGGAAAAACAAATTTAGAAATGGTTTGGAGAAAAAATGTGTTAATTGTTTGACTAGAATAAATATGGAAATGGTTTAGGGTAAAAAAATGGCCAAGTTTTGAGTAAAGAAAAACGGTAATGGTATAGGGTGTTAGAAAGAAAAATATAGAAATGGTTTGGAAAAAAGATGGGTTAATGGTTCGACTAAAAAAAATATGGAAATGGTTTGAATCAAAGAAAAAGAAAAAGGAAATGCTTTGAATTAAAAAAAAGTTAATAATTTGAAATGTTGAATACAAAAAAATATAGAAATGGTTTGGAAAAAAAATGTGTTCATGTTTCGACTAAAAAATATATGAAAATGCTTCGAATAAAAAAAAAAATGGAAATGGGTTGAATAAAAAAAAAGGCAATGGTTTGAAAGGTTGGAAAAAAACTTATAGAAAGGGTCGTGAAAAAAAATGTGTTAATGGTTTGACTAAAAAAAATATGGAAATAAGTTGGAAAGAAAATGTGTTCAGGGTTTGATTAAAAATATATGGAAATGGTTTGAAAAAAAAACTTTCATGATTTGAAATGTTGAATAAAAAACATTTAGAAATGGTTTGGAAAAAAAATGTTAATGCCTTAATGGTTAAGGCTCAAATTGGAAATAGTTTGAATCAATAAAATGGGAATGCTTTGAATAAAAAAGAACGTTGATGGTTTGAAATGTGGACGACAAAAAAATATAGAAATGGTTTAAAAAAATGTGTTCATGGTTCGACTAATAAAAATATGGAAATGGGTTCAATCTAAAATATGGAAAGGGTTTGAATCTAACAAATGGAAATGGGTTAGGGTAAAAAAATGGTTATGGTTTGACATGTGGAAAAAAAAAATGTGGAAAAATGCGGTGGGAAAAACTTGGGTCAATGGTTTGATTAAAAAAATTCGAAATGGTGGGAATCAAAAACAAAAGCATATATACTTGTGGCATATGTAAAAAATAGAATTTTGGCAATTTTTAAAAGTGAACTTACAAAATCTACTTTAAGTGAAAGTATGGCATTGGATTTAAATGAACTTGTTGCACATACATTTCAAGCAAACGTATTGAGTATTCTTTTCATTTGTTCATGGTTAAGTTTTCAGTTTAAGTGTTTAACAAACAATACAGTTGTACGAGAAAAATGAAAATGCTTCATTGCCCAAAAAATGTACTTTTGCAACATGAGCAACAAACGCTCGTAAATGGTCGTCATAGCCAAATACTATTTACAATACTAATATACTATACATCCGTCTAATGGCCTAACTCATCACCAGAAGGTATTCAACCTTGTTCTGGTTCTACAATGCCTCTGCCTATACTATTTCTCAAAAAATCTTGCAATCCTTCTCTAGATTGCAAACTGTTCAACGTAGCCACTACGGTCCGATCATATCGATCGTGCAAGTAGGAAGAAATGGTTGACAACATTTGCACCTCATTGAACGTAGTGTCTTCGATGAACCTCATTTGTGCCTCATGATCCATGTCTTGGAGTATTCCGATAGGATTTCCACTGGAGTCAAAAACCACATTCTCTGGATGTGGTTGGCGCACGAACTCCTGTCGGTCCAAGTCCCAATGGCCACCAGCAAGTTGGCCAAAAAATACTCGCCGCCCTGGATCGCCCGCACTAATCAGCTTCTTGCACACCTCCGTAATCTCCGCATCATCGTTCCACGGAATGTCTTGCACGCTGCGCACGGCGAGGTGTCTACTGTCATGGCCCCACTTCCACATCCATATCATGTCATTACCCCAACTCCCTCTATTCTCATCGCCAGGCAAGTTCTCTTCGTTCAACTCGAAGTGTGGGGGCATGTAATCCTCCAACCCAAATTGGACGTACAACCGCCGGTGCAAAGGAGCCTTGCATTGTGCGCACCGCTTTCTTGTGACCATGTGCGGAATGAGACATCCGGGGTGGTACATATGTCCACACGTTCCAAGGCAAAATCCACCCTCGGGTCCAAACGGTTCCATGCAAATCGTGCACGTCGTTCCATCCTTCACAAACTCGGGAACTATGGGCCACAGTAAGGGGGCATTGCCTTCTCTATCCACGGGCCCGTATCGATATCTCGCGGTGTTGAATTGGAAGTCTAGATGCGGATGCCCGTCCCAATCAATGCTTGCATTATCGCGATTTTGGGGCAATGTAACTGGAAACATATCCTCCAGTCGGGCCCACGATGTCAAGCCAAAATAACGTTGGCTACCATCTCTAAATTCTGCAGCTATTCTCTTGACTTCACGCTGCAGTTGTGCGACCTCGTTCATAGCCAAAGTGCATGCCAATCTCATGTTGCTCATGGCAAGCAACTTTTGCTCCCTCGTAGTTGACGTTTGTTGCAACAATCTATCCTTCATGGCATTTACAAATGCCAACTCGTCCTATAGTCCCTCCAAAGCCGCTGATACAGTCTCCATGTTGGCCTTGGCCTCATTGCACTCGCCCTCTGCACGCTCCGCTCGTGCCACAAGGGCATCGTATGCCACGCGCTCAACGCTTATGAACTCTTGGCCCAATGCATCTGTTGATTGGGTTGCCGCATTTAAACTCTCACCACGAAAATGTGGTGTTGGGAATATACCATGAGGCCGCACCCAGCGCACCGTCAATGGGTCAGCTGGCTCAATTAGACCATATGTGGCCCGCTCCACGACCTCATCCAATGGTGGAGTGCCATCCGTGCTTTGGCGACGTTCACGTTCAAGCAAGTCAATGTTACTTGCTAGTAACTTAGCATTCGTTTCCTCCAAAGCCTTCACTCGTGCGTTGTGGGCTTGTACCTCCATCTCGTGCCTTCGCTCAGCTTCTGCACCATCCTCACGCAGCTTAATCACCAATGCACGTAATGCCTCTAATTCCCCATTTGCTCCAAATACTTCATTAATTGTCATGGACGGGGGAATTGGGTGAATGGCGAGTGGCATGGGCTCGCTTGGACCGGCAATGGGCGCCTCCAATTCGGGAGCCACCGGATTTTGTTCGTTGGCGCCTTGAGGTGCATTGTCGACCTCCATGGGGTCCGCGGCCGCCGCTTCGTCCCCTTGTGCCCCAGCCACTCCTTTGCCTTCCAATTGCACTTCAGGATTTGGTGGAATTCTACGGCTTTTAGTAGGGAAACGGCCGCCCCGTTGTTTAGCCGGATACGTGTTCCAATCCACGTCCTTGCCCAAAAAAACCTCCGCATACGCCATTTGACACAATGCGAGGGTCCCATCCTTCTTCGAGAGGGTCCCCCAAAGTGCCAATGCCACCTCGGTCAACCGCTTCTTGAACGTTGGGTGTACGCAATACTTGATCAATGCAACGCCAGATCGCACTTGCGTCTCATTTCTCTCCCGTGGAAAATGGCGGTTGATGTGGGCCCAGTCCACGTATCTCTGACATGTGGTGCGGGTCCATGGCTCAAGCGCCTGTTCCCACCCGTGCCCAGCCAAAACTTCTCCAGTGTTGAAAGTCGCCCAGTCTACAGTGCTCCTGTTCCCACGACGCCTCCTGTGTGGGGGTTCACCTTCATGGGTTACCATCTCCTGGTTTTCTACCACTGGGGGGTGATTTCCAGGAACTACCACCTCCTGGTTCTCTACCATGGGGGGGTTCTCCACATGTATTACCATCTCTAGTGGGTTTAAGGCCATAGTACCTGCACACAATGCCACAACACGGATGTGTATGTACAGATGACTATGCTCTGCCTCCTGTTGCGTGAGGACAACTGGAATGTGGCAAAGCAATAGCCAAATGCTTGACTTCCTCCCGAATTGCAATGCAAAGCTTTTTTCAAGCTAGGACAGAGCAACTCAAGAGAGAAAGCAAGGTTAATTGTGGCTGAATTTGGGATTTATACTCCCCATTACCAAGCCTCGTTAGGAGTGTTAATTTGTGTCTAATCACATCGCCATGCACCACCTGGAGCCGTTGATGCGGACGGCCATCGACGGCTGGGGCGTCCAGGGAGCGTCGACGGAGGTTCGGGAGGCCGTCGACAGCTTTGGGATGACGTCACAGAGGCCGTCCACAGGTCCGGCGCCGTCAACGAGTTCGAAAACACTCATGAGTTCGAAAATCCATAATTACTCCGCCGAATTGCAAATTCGATGGCCAAAAATGGCTCTTCGTGACGGCCTGCCCGTGGTCTTGGACGGCCACTGTTCCGCTGTGGACAGCCTGCCCGGACAGGTCGACGCTCCGGCCCGCAGCCAAATTCGTTGCGGACGGCCTGCCCAGGTCCTGGACGGGCCCGTGTTGCTGGACGGTTTTCTGGACGCCCTCCGTCCCCGTGACGGCCTGCTCAGGGCCTCGACGGCCAGGGAGGACTGACCCCTCTATTGCCCCTCCGGAGGGTAAATGTAAAAAATTCCCCCCTAATTTGTGCCGATTAAATTTTAGATTTCAACACGTCCCCTAGCTAAATCGAGGTCTCTGATTCCAAATAAGAATTCAGAATTTGCAAAAAAGAATTTGTGTGAAAAATAAAATAAATTCCAGGGTTTTCTGCAAGGGTAAAAAAGGGGCAATAGAGGGGTCAGTCCTCCCTGGCCGTCCTGGACAGGCCCGTCTTCCTGGACGGTTTTAGGGACGCCCTCCGTCCCTGTGACGGCCTGCCCAGGTCCTGGACGGGCCCGTCTTCCTGGACGGTTTTCTGGACGCTCTCCGTCCCCGTGACGGCCTGCCGAGGTCCTGGACGGGCCCAATAGGTGGGCCCAATATATACTGAATTTCAATTAGGCAGGTGGAATCCAATTAGACAGCCAGGATCCAATTACGCAATTGGTATTCATTTAGGCAGTTGAGATGCAATAAGCTGTAAGACAGCAGAATTTTAATGTGGGTGAACTGGTGAAGATTGCCAATGCAGTACCTGTATACTGTAATTTTTATTGGAGCTCAGTGAGTTAACATTCACAGCTTGCATTTCTTTTTAAAAAATTTTGGGATTCATTCATGGTTGTGACAAGTGTGTGACTCATTCAGATCTTGTATTTCTTTTTAAATTTTTTTGGGATTCATGATTGTGACAAGTGTGTTAGCCATGTATGCATGGTAGGAGGCAAAGATTGCACTTATTTAAATTAAGAGTTGATTTGCCTTTTTCGTGTATGTCTTTAGATGAAAATATTTTTAGTTTATTTTTCAGTCAAGGAGAAATAGATGAGGAATCTAATACAAGTTGTTTCATATTTTTTGGAAGAAAAATTGAATTAATTATTAATTTTCAAACACAATTTGTCATAGGACCCTATTTGTGATCAGTAAGCCTTGAAAATCTATACATGCACAGTTTCTAAAAGAATCTGGTTTGGTGAATAAACTAGTAATGCAACATGTAAAAAATGGTTTGAAATGGTTTCTAAATGTGTCCCTTTCAAAAACTGAAATGAATTCTTCAATTAATCATTATTTCAAAACAATTTCACATTTGAAAGAAGGTAGTTTAACAACCATTTTTTATTTTGAATAAAATTAGTAGACACCTATAAGTACACTTAGTTACGATTGAATCCATTGTAACTCTAAAACCATCCATTCATATAGTAAAAATCAAATCTTAGCATGCTTCAATATAATCCACAATTAGTTTCCTCACAATGAGCTTTCCAATTCAGATTTCAGACCCTCCTATAGTCCTATTAAGCAGATAAAAAAGCCTGCATAGTTTATTAACTTCCGTGTGAGCTTCCTACCATAATAGTTGATTTGAGAGCAAGAGGTCCTTGAACTTCTTCATTTTAGATGTTAGAATGGATTTGCAGACTTACTGATACTTGTGTTTTTAAACACAATCGGCTTATTAAATTCCCTAAGTTTTCCTTATTATATAAATGAATGTGAATATGCTCTTGTGCCTTTAAATTGGTTTTAAATATTGCATTAATTAGGATTGTATACTATAGTTTAATTTTTCTATTGTGTGCTTTGTTTTCTTATAAATGGTGAAATATAAATAGTTGTAGCTTTGATTTTTGATTTTCAAACTCTTTAGTGGCATATAGATAGCATATGCTGTGCGTTTCACCATATTCTTAGTTCATCAAAATCCTTGAAGCTCACATGTTTCCTTGTATACAATGTTTTTGATCTTCTCAATATTTTGTAATTATGAAATGTAGAAAAAAAATAGGGTGTTCAAAAATAGTCCTTCAAAGAATTTACAAAAGAAAATAGGGTACTCTAAAATACACTCCGGTAGCTTTATTTCTACTAATAGGGAGGGAAAAAAACATGAGAAGGACATAAATACCCCCCCATTAAATACCCCATTATCGCACGTGGTTACCAAAAGATAAAGGGGGTGAACCCCCGAGTCTGTTATTCAAACCATTCCCATTTTTTTTATTCAAACCATTTCCACATTTTTTTCCAAACCGAATCATTTCCATATTTTTTTAGTCGATCCATTAACCCATTTTTTGGTCCAAATCCCTTCTATATATTTTTGCCCAACACCCGAAACCATTAACGTTTTGCTTTATTCACACCACTTCCATTTTGGGGATTCAAACCTTTTCCCTATTTTTTTTAATTGAACCATTAACACATTTTTTTCCAACCCATTTCCACATTTTTTTTATTCGAACAGGGCTCGACAATTTCTTTCCAAACCCTTTCTATATTTTTTTGGGGTAACTTTTTTAACCCTTTGACGTGTATTTTTGGTTCAAACCATTAACACACTTGCGGAATTCTAACTCTTTCTTCTAGGGTTTATCATACACTTCGGCAAAGAGAGGATTAGAGCGGTTTAGGGTTCCGCAGAAGAGTCTGAATTCTGAAAATTGGTTGGTGCCCACTAACGGAGTCTTGCTTGCCAGTGCCCCCGTCCTAAACTCCTAATTAGTGCTCGCCATTCACTTATACTTTCATAACTCATAGTTTCATAACTCATAAGTAGAGTACATGACTACATGACTAGAATATTATGCAATATAGTAACATACTAATATGTACATGTAGTACTAATCTAATTTCCTAAAAAATACATGCCTAGTCGGATGGCTCCCGAATTTAAAATTGAGAAGTTTAAATCCCTACATATCCGTAGGGCAACTTCTAAAATTTAGGGTCCATCACTTCAGCCATTCTCGATATGAGATGAAGCACTGGAAGGCAATGTAAAATTTTAGCCGTGTACATTACACACTACCCACCAACAAGTTTAGGATCATCCAATTCTGCCATTGAAATGAATTTTGCATAATATAATCAAGCATACCAAATGTGGATTTCACATAAGTCAAATTCAGTATTTGGTGAATTGTTTCATTCAAAACTCATGGTTTAGCATGATAATTGATTATAAAACATTGGTGATGAATTAGCATTAATTTGCAAAGAGGAGATATGTAGGAAACATCCATATGCACATCTTTCATACCAAAAAACATCCTAGATTCCTAGTAAGTTACAACAATATAATTGGGTTGAAGAATTCAATTAGGCATTTTATGTGACCCCATTTTGTAAAATAGATGTATGTACGCTTGAATTAGATTTAGGCAAAGTCATTGTACGGAAATGATTTAAGTTCCTCAAGGAGTTATAGTGTGACCATCAAATAGCAAATGCTAATTAAGCCGGATTAAATTATTAAAATTAGCTCCTATTTCCTAAATTTACGGGGGAGAATGAAATTAGATGGAAAGGGAGGAAGTAGAGCTTTTTGACGACACAACTGAGAACGGATACGCATCAACCGAAGAGGTATGTGTTTAGACTAGAACCAATAAGTTTAATCATTTCATGTTATTTCTTTTAATTACTTCAAAATTTGCAAAATTAGATTGACGCTAGGAAAATAAAGATCAATTACCGAATACAAATTATAATGCACTTCTTAAGTTATTAAATTACTAAACTAGACATTTTACCCTCATTTACGCAAAAGTAAAAAGGAACTTAAACCCTAAACCCTAAACCCTAAATCCTAAAACCTTCGGTTGGGCAAGGGCTTTAGGCTGGGTTTTTGACCTTCTCAAAATTCAGTGTCAGCCCTTAGATGGGCGGTTTTTGGCCTGTTACCTTATTACCTTGTAGAGGAATTTCAGTTGCACGAGGCTTGCCATTAAGTCTTCGCTGGCATCTTCACCGCCCTGTGCTTCCCCGACGATCCCCTTAATGGTTCAGAATTCCCGGGACACCCTGTGGGGTCGCGTGGACGGCCTCGTTCCACGACGGACCCCCGAATTCCCAGGACAGCTTGTGCGTCCTGTCGACGGTCTCGCAGTTCCTCGACGGTTTCCTGGACGGCTTCGAAATTCCCGGGACGGATGGGTGCGTCCCGTCGACGGCCTCATCGTCCTCGACATTCCCCTCGACGGCTTCAGCGCGTCCCCTCGACGGTCTCGGAGTTCCCGACACCCCTCGACGGCTTTCGAGTTCCTTGGACGGATCGGCCGTCCATGCGACGGCTCGCCAACGACTATATAAGGTGGGCCAGGTCCCCCACTCTGCACGAGTCTCTCCTGCTCTGACGGTGCTCTCTTGCCCTGGATTGGTTGCAGTCCTTGCTTGGGAGCGCGGGTGCTTGCGAGGAGGCTCGGCTGAGGAAGGGGGGATAGTTTTCACATTTGTGAGTACTGAACCCTAATTCCTTGGTTTTACCATCGCATATTTTTTTTCAGAATGGACGGGCGAGGTGCGTCGAAGCGCAAGGTTGATGAGTGGTTTTCAGGCATCGGAGATCCTGTTGGTGAGCAGTCTCCAGAATCCATTGACTGCGTATCAGAGGCAGTATTGGTCGAAGAAGGGGTCGGTGGTGCGGCTGGAGGAGAATCTTCGGGGGCCAAGAAAAAAAAGAGCAGGCGGAGGCACAAGGCTACGAATACAGACGACTGGCCAAGGAAGGCTGCGACCAGGAAAGTGCAGGAAGTGGCATTGGATTTTTTGGAGCAATATACAATTGCTCAATTGAATACGACCTACGTCTCGCGTGGATTGCAAGGGGTGGAGACAATTAAAAAAAAATTCACCCACATGTTTTGGACAACAATGGGCGAGGATGAGTGGCTTGAAGATCGCACAAAGGAACACTTCCGTCGTTGGCTTGACGAACAAGTGCAAACTTGTGTTTTCAACATCGCCCAAGTCGCCGCATCGGTAAAGGGCTTCAAACGAGATGTAGCGCCGAAGCAACAAGCATTGCATTTGTTGCACAAAAAGGTGTATTGGTGGCATGACGCAATGCGAGCGCTGTCTTCCAGCAATATCCGCTCTGCCCCATGGTTTCAGCAGAGCCAAAGCTTGTCCCTAGGCCAAGCGGGTGCGGGAGGAGTGGTATTTCTTGAACGAGGAGTGGTGGTGGTTCCATTGTCAGGCCACAACAAACAAGGGGGGCACGGGAGGGTGCGTAAAGTGAGCCTCCAAAATTCAAGGCACATTCCCCCCATGATGGAATTGGCGGGCAAGACAGCCCTATATGTGGATCAATTGAAGAAGTCGCGGGAGAAGTTGTCCATCGAGGCTTTGGTTTGTCCATGTAATCATCCAGGGGTCATAAAATTTTTTGCTATAAATGACATGACCATGGAGTGTTATTCTCAATGGTGGAATGGAGGAACATTGGGAGCCATGTTCGCATTGGACCAAAAAAACCGAGATTATGCTGAGATCGGGGAGCTTGCCTACCATGCAACTCCACAAACGATGCAAGAAGCCAAAAGACTCTTGGCTTATCGTAGAAACCGCACCGAGCTTGCATGGGCGTTAATTTGCATCGTGGATGCGGTGCAACAATCTTCGGTGCTCCACAACGACATCACGCCAGAAAACATCATGTTGCATTTTCCGAATGATGATGGGCGAACAGTGTGGATTGGGCTATGTGATTGGGGAATGGCTAGTCGTATCAATGAAGAAACCCATTCTTTGTACCAGTTTCAATGTGCAAGCCAAATGCGGGCTACACGTCAGAAACGTTGGTGGGTGGCCCCTGAATTGATGTATGTTCCTGGAGAGGCGGGCACTTCGGTATCCCCCACTCGTGTAGATGGGGCACCGTGTGTTAGTATACATACAGACGGATATGCTGTTGGGAAGCTTGCGGAGAAGATATGGAAGAAAGACCGCGAAAATACGGAAATGCTTCCCGACCATACAGCGTTTGGTACATTTCAAGCCACATTGGGCGAATTGTGCAAAGAGGACCCACTACAACGACGCACGGTAACGTACGCCGTGGGACGAATTAGTGGCGCCCCCTTATTTTGGACTCCACCCGTTGATTGCTACCGCGAGGCCCGCAAGGAGCAAGCACTTCTACAAGAACAAGCAAGGAATGAAGATTAGAGAATAGTATTTTAGTGGCAATGTAATCGTAGACGTACCTTAGTACTTGCTTTTACCACAGTATAGTCCACGAACTTTGCGTCACTGAATTTTGTACTAACTCCTTTTTGAAATAAATATATGTAAATCTTTTTGTTCCATTCGAGTATGATTCCGGTGAGTGGATTTGTGAGTAGTTCTGTCCCTTCGTAAATTTTGGACTGAATGCCATGTTAACCCCTAAAGGACCACGGCCGTTTTTCAACCCAAAACCACTCAAAACTGCCATTTTTGTTCCATTCATCCATGAAAAACAAAAAAACTAAATTTTTAGAATCTAACCATAGGATCTTGAACTTTACTTAACTAAGATGATGTGGTGAAAATTTCATGAAGTTTGACCGTATAGATAGGAAGATATGAGCATTCAAAGTTGGAAAACAAAGTTTTCTTAAACACTAGTTTGCAACTTCAAATGACTTTGTCCTCCATTTATGTAATCTTTTTGCACTACAGACCTTGAATTAAAATTTTTTTATTGAGAAATTGAGCTAAGAGCTTAGGAAAAAAAATTCACAAAATAAAGACTTTTTGTCATTCTTTAAAAAATTGTCAAGTAGATGTAGGTCCAAGATTGAAAGAAAAACTAAATTGCAAATATCTCATAGATGGAATTGAAACACAATAATCCCAATGGTGAGATTGTTCTAGAAAACAAAATCAACCTTGTCCAACAATTTTTTTTTTTAAATTGTGGAAATTGCATTCACAAATGAATCCTAGAAGTTATTTTTTCAAGAAGATGCTTAGATTGCCCGAAAAACAAGATTGTTCATAACTTTCACATTACTAATCCAAATGGAATGAATCAAAGCTTTACTTGTAGACAAAAATATAATCTATAAGAAAAAAAAATAATTTTTTTAATTTTGAAGTTTCTGTAGATTGTTTTTCTGCCCGGCAACATAAAAATAATGTTTATGATGGCATAACTTTTGCTCCCGGTCACCAATTGAAAAAAAATGAATATTTCCACGGAGCTAATCAGTTTTTTTATCTTATGTGAAAATTTCAATAAAATTCATTAAAAATTGAAGTCACAAGTACTTGCCCTAATTCTTAAAGTTCCCCGAGGGGACTCTTGGTCCTTTAGGGGTTAATTCAGTACTTTCAATCATTTTCTCCATATTCCAGATTACATTTGTTTTCTTGTACATGGCAAAATTCATAATGATCTCAAAATATCCAAGCATGTAGGTAACCAGCTTCGAAGAATGAATCCAAATTTAAGAGTATAGAACACATGGCAAACGACAAAGCAAATATTTCCATTTCTTGGGACAAATATCCATAAATGGATCCGTTGTTGCGTTGTAGAATTTGTGACATGTGAAGATAAAAAATTTCTACCCATGCGCCCTACATGAGCACAGGAAGCATGTGTAGTATTTATAATTAATGCCGAATTTCACATGCAAGGTATTCAGCCTTACACAATATTACATAAGATGACATGGAGACATTTTTTTCCCTAGATGCTCTCAACGTCTTGCACGTGTACGATTAGGAGCCATGCTCCTTGCAGCAGCCTCTCGCGTGGTTGCTTGATTGTCTTGAGGTGCAGGTGGAGGACCTCTACGAGTCCCTCTATAATCACTATCTCCCGGAACTTCACCATCTTCACCTATACTAGGACCCATGGATTCATCATCATGATTGGACGTTGCCCTACCGACTTCGCTTGGTGAGTTGTCAGGGCTGTCTGAGCCTTCACCTACTATAGAAGCCAATCTGCGGATTGTTCGCCCTCCTACTCCATCTCCAGCGGTATCCACACTGGGCCCCGTCGGTCCAGGGAGAAGACCTTCGCGGAGAAATGGTATACTCGCCGCTTCTTCCCTTCTTAGCCTTCTACGTGTTCTTCTACTCACTCGTTCATTGGTAGGGCTTTCTTCACGTGGCCGCGGGCGTCGATTAGTAGTGCGTGTAGGCGGTGCAACGGGTTGTTCTGAGGATGGAGGTGCATTCCTTCGCTCGGTCATATTTAGAGTTGGGAAGAGACCGGCCAATCGTGTACCGACTGATGGAGTTTCTTGGTTGGGGCGGACTCTAGAAGATGAAGGCCGTGCTGAAATTTGGACGGGTGGATCATCCAAGCTAGGCGCTTGTGGTCGCACGCCGATCGTGTCTCGACGCAATGTGCGAAAGTCTATCTCGACACCAATGGGGGATCTGTGGCTACGAGTGTTCCGCGCCACTGGGGGATCTGTGGCAACGACCTCATCTTCGCCTTGTCTTTCTACTACAACGACATGTTCATGTCTCCGGGTACGCATTTCTTCTTCAATCGGCCCTATAACCGGCGAAGGTGGGGCTTCAACCCCTTCGTTTTGATTTCCACCACTTGACCCCGCAATCGATGTACGTGGCATCCATGACGGACTGCCATCATTTCCCCCGTTGTCATTTCCATCCTCATCTCCCCCGTGGTCATTTCCATCATTATCCGCGCCATCAAAGTCAAATACGGACTCGTCAATTAGAGGACCCCTTTCTTGCCTTTCACCCAAAGGCCGAAATGGTGGATCATCATCGCCATTGGAACTGTCGTCTGAGTCATCGTTGTTAGCGTCTGACATAACCGAACCACGATCCAAGCCATCTGATTCGGTTGTCATGGAATCTTCGGACAACATGTTCTTAGTGTACCATCGTGCTGCATCCGCCGCACCCCTTTCCCTGAGAGTCCTCGAATTGGTATAAATGTAAACCAATTCCTCCGCGCGCTCAGATGTCAATCTGTTGCGAGACTTGCTGTGGACAAATGAATACATGCTCCAATTGCGTTCGCATGATGATGCGGAACATACTTGTGCGAGGATCCTTCTTGCAATAGGTGCAAGCGTATGAGCAGCGGCTCCGAGAAGATCCCACCATTCATGCGGCTCCAAATTCAAAGTATTCACATCGGGAAGTCCAGCGAACATGCCTCGGCGGTCTCGAAAGGATTGGTACTCAAACAAAGCGGCTGCATATCCCAACCCTCCAACTGCCAATTTGCGTAGTACTCTAAGAATGGCCTCCTTTGCCTCGTTATCGTCTATTAGTATAATTTCATCAAGGAGGAATGGATTGAGCAGGGCAGCTGCGTAGTGCAAATCAGTCTTCATCAAATCCCATCGTTCGTAAAACGCGTATTCAGCACGGTCCGCATAATTTGCCTCCAATGAAAATGGTCGATTCCTCAAAGCCAAAACATGCTTTTCTAGCTTCTTCATCACGATCCATGCTTTACCCATGACCGGATGTTTTCCATCAAACTCTCGAAGAGCCACCAACACAGGCTCTACCATATGCACAAAGTTGAGACACCTCCTCCAGAACTCGTCTTTTCGAACCCTACGTCGAACCTTTTCTGCCTTATTGTGTATTGCAGCGTTCGAGGACCTCACATATTCGTTCCACTGCGAATCATGGACTGTAGATTCCACGGCTTCCTTGACCTCGGCCAAACGCTCGATCATGAGGAACATGGTCGCAAAACGTGTCTCAATGGGATTCTTCAACATGAGGTTAGGAGAATGTCGTCGGAAAATGGCGAGTGGCATGTGATGCGTGCGAATGAATTTCACGATTGATTTTGCTTTCTTCACCATTTTGACCACCCAAAGTTGCTTGCCCCAATCTTCAAGTAGAAGGTCAAGTGCATGCGCGGAACAACCTTGGAAATATAGGTGAGGGAATTCGCGAGTAATTTGAGTACCAGCCAAACGCATGTTTGGCGCATTGTCTGTACAAACTTGCACCACATTCTGTCCCCCCACCGCGTCAATGTAATCGATCATGCGATTAGCCACATAAACAGCGTCTTTGCTTTCGCCTGTAGTGTCCACCGATCCCAAAAATACTTCTCCACTCGTGCACGACAACATTACATTGATCAATGGCCGATGGCTGACATTGTCCCATCCGTCAGAACATATAGTGACACCGTATTTGTGGATAGGCCCCCTTGTCTTCTCCGCTACCAGTGCAGCCACTTCCTCCTTTGTTGATGTCATGAGCTTCGTACGTATGGCATTGTAAGGTGGAGGTTTGTAAAGAACTCTGGACTCGGAGGTTGATTTCACGGCATCCACAAAAGCGGGGTGTCTCACCACATTGAATGGGATATTTGCTTCATAGAAAAACTTTGCCCACTTCTTGTCTAGTACTTGCTTTTTGGATGTGTCCATCCCTTCTTGTACGGATAATTGCCTCAGCGGTCGACTATGGGTCGAAGAAGGGACAGGCGCCTCTGATGATCAAACTTGAGAATTTTGGCCCAAAGTATTTCCTCCCCCTCCACTAATTGAGATTGAAGCATTGGGTAATTCTTGATCACGTACCACCCTCGTTGGATTCGATGACGGTGATGTCACTTCCACATCATGTTCCTCTTCGTCTTCGGAGACCGTAGGAACATTCCCCCCACAATTGAAAAACATAGCCTTCACTGCTGCACTGGCCTTGTTGCACATTCTCACTCCGGGGAGGGTGTCATTTCGTCTATAACCCAAGTGGAAAAGCAAGCGATCCTTGCGGTAACTAATCTTCGTTTTGCAGAACTTGCATTCCACTTTCCCATCCTCTTGTAGCCTGTACCAGGGTTCCCATTGTGTCCTCCCCCCTCCCATTGCTCCCACTGGTTCTTCACTTGAAACTGCACAAACAAAACAGGTTAGTATTCAGTTTGGATGTGATGTGGAAATAACACTTACTGCTTTCACAGCAAGTGTTCCTCCCACACACTCTTCTTGGACTTCACTCTAGTGCAATGGCTGTGTGCCAACCAGGTCATAAGAGCAGAGATCAGCAAGGAAAAGTGACCTTCAAATATACGGCTTGTGCTATATACTGTGAAGGCCTGGCAGCAGTCGTCCAGTCGACGGCCTGTCCGTTGGCGCATTGTGGACAGCCGCGGACGGGACGTCGTGGCCGTCCCCGCAGACGCTCTGGCCGTCCAGCGAACGTCCCGCTGTCCAGACGACGGCCTGGCCGTCCCCGCAGCGTGGACGGACTCTGGACACCGTGACCGTCCGCTGAACGGAAAACTGTCGAGGCGACGGCTTGGCCGTCCCGTCGAAGTGCACAAGCCGCGGACGCTCTAGCCGTCCCCGCTGCGTGGACGGACTCTGGACGCCGTGACCGTCCGCTAAACAGAAAACTGTCGAGGCGACAGCCTGGCCGTCGCGCCTAAACCCTAAAGCCGCGGACGCTCTGTCCGTCCACGCGACGGCCAGTCGTCGAGGCGGCCGACAGGCCGTCTGCGCGCTGTCGACGGACTTCATCCGCGCTGTCGACGACGCCGTCAGCATTCGGGACGGCCTCTGACGCGTCCTGCCGCGTCACGACTGCCGCGTCATGACATCCCGACGGGAAAAGCCCACGTCACGTCAGGATAGACAACCCTGACCGTCGCAATGGTAACTAATATGCAACTCCTGGCTACAATGACAGTATCTTCTCATTCACTACACACTAGACACCATGCACTGCGAAATGAATCTGGCGAAGAACTTTCTCAAAACAATCACTGGGAAAAAGGACACTGTCAAGGTCCGTAGGGACTTGCAAAGGCGGAATGTCAAGCCACATTTGTGGCTGACAGCACATCCAAAGAAAGCAAGGAAAATGGTGAAACCTACAGCATCGTATGATTTGACGGAAGAGGAGTTAAGGCCTTATTTGTTATATTGAGACAAAGTATAGTCTCAATTTTATCTTAGAGTCGAAGATAAATGGTCATAACTTTATAATTTTGAGTCTATTTGATAATTTGAGACTTTAATACAATAATACATGTAAAAACCTTTAATTGTCCAAAGGTTGCAATCTCATCTTATCGTCAATTCAATGATAAAGGACTAAAATTTTTTTAGGGTAAAGTCTCAAAATATGTAAATTGTCTCATTTTAATGAATAAGGCCTTAGTTCGAGAAGTTTGCCAAGTGCATAGAGAACTTGAAGACACCTAGTGGATATTCGTCTGATCTAGGGAAGTGCATCCGCAAGAAAAACTTTGGGGGACTGAAGTCCCACGATTACCACGTACTTATGCAGCAGGTGATGCCTCTAGCTCTTCGTGGGCTCATGCAACCCGGGCCTCGAATGGCTGTCATGAGGATGTGCAAAGTCTTCAGACGCCTTTGTACAAAGGTGTACAATCCAGCGGATTTTGCTTCACTAGAAGCCGACGTGGCAGAGAGCTTGGCATTGACAGAAATTGAATTCCCACCCTCTTTTTTTGACATCATGACGCACCTTCCCTACCATCTTGCTAAGGAACTGGACTTGTGTGGACCTGTTAGCGCAAGGTGGATGTATCCAGTGGAGCGGTACATGAAAATCTTGAAGAATCATGTTCGAAATCAAGTACGACCAGAGGCTTGTATGGCGGAAGGGTATTTGAAAGATGAATGTATCGGCTTCATCACTGAGTACTTGCATAAATTTGAGCCCACTCAAAGACGCGTGTGGGACGAAGATGAGGAGTATGGTGATGCAAAGGAGGTTCTACAAGGTGCAGGGAGGCCGTATGTGATGACAACAGATCTCAGAGATGTGGCACACCAATACGTGCTGTCTAATGTCGCTGCTATGCAAGATCTAGTAGCGTAAGTTGTATGCCAAACTCATGTCATGGATTGTGAAAGGGAACAGTATTCACCTCCAAGGACAATGCAAGTCATGACGGCCAAAATCATGCACTAACCCAGCAGTGGCATTGAAGTCGACTTAGAAGTAGCGCTGAAGTTGACAATGCAGTCGCACAAAAGATGTTACACAGTATTTTGGAAGTCATGTCCAGAAGGAATGACTTCAGAATGACTTAATGTTCATCGAGGGAAGTCACAAGGAAGCCGGAGAGAAATAGAAGAGTCATTGCCGGTGTAGACCACCGCAGTAGTATGCGTAGGATATGATTTGCTGTCATTTTTCTGTATTGTACTAATTACAGAATTCTGTGGCACCTCCAGGAAATGGAAACTGGAATCAGAAGAAAATTTAACCACTCCGGCATTGGCAAAGTGGATGCAAAGCACAGTGCGAGAGCTGGATTTGGATTTGGGAAAGCCAGAGGATATGGATATCTTTTTACTAAGCAAAAAACCTTCATAGAGGGCTAATCGGTATGCACGGGTTCTTGCATTTGGTAACCACTTTCGAGTGGAAGACAACACCACAATGCGATTATTGAGCTACAATAGCGGAGTAGCTTCCGTTTTTCAGGAGTCCACAACAAATTCTGAAGAGTCATCAGTGAACTATGTAGGAGTACTGAAAGACGTCTTGGAGCTTGATTATGGCGCTCTGAATTCACGGATCATTTTACTACGCTGCGAGTGGATAAAGCCGTCCGACAATCATGGTAATGCTACTTATATCAGAGATGAGTTTGGTTTCCTTATGGTGAACTTCAGACACAAATTGCCTCGCATGTCAGAGCCTTTCATATTTCCAAGCCAAGCTACTCAAGTGTTTTTCTCAGATGCTGTTGATAGACCTGGATGGAAAGTTGTCCTAAGAAAAGAAGCCAGAGCAAGACGTGAAGTCTTAGACACCACGAATGCGTTTATTAGTACTACCGTGGAGACCACCGGACTTACAGCTCCCAGGAGTTTGCCGATTCCATCACAAACTGTGAATCTAGTCGGGGCCATAGAGTTGACACCCGAGGAGAATTTATTAGCTCAGGAAGCGTACTAGGATGTGAGTGGGAGTTCTACTTGGTGCTTGAATTTTCTACATTTAGTAGGTGGAAATGCGCTCAACATTCCGGCCATTCTCAACCCACAATGTAAAAGAATTTCAGAACAAGTTGAATTGAAATTATGTCCATGATTCATGTCAGTTGTTTGGGAACTTCTCACACGGGAGTTGTATCTGAGTTAAGCGTGTGTCATTGAGGAGTTGAGTCGGAGTTGAATTTCAGTTGCAAAAAAGTAGCAGGAGAGTGAAGAAGTAGTTGAATATGAGTTCTGTGTGTTGCCTCTAAAGAAGTGTACAGAGAACTATGCACTTAGAATTAAATGAATAGAAGGAGAAACTGGTCAGTTTGAGACTTTCACGGCCTAGCTAGTTTGTATTGAAAGTGGCTCCTTCATCCTAAACCTATGTTTCTTGTAGATCCCACCGTCACTCATCGTATATGACTCCCCGGTCGTAATGTTACACAATGTTGCAATGAGCCTAAAATCCACTCTAAAGCGATGAAGGTGCGTTCTACGGTGGAGACGGTATACTTGTAACAACTTTATTGGTACATAGTCATTTGTAGCAGATCATCATGAAATAGGTGACGACTTTGATCTAGTCAAAAGTATTGACTAGGTCCTTTCCATTCTCAAGTGTTGATAGAATGTGAAAGGAAGTGGCATTTACAACTGCCAAGAAGCCTACAAGGCATTGCCTCATTCGAAAAAAACCCTTCTTTTTTCGGAGGGATAAGTGGTTTAAAATTTGACATGCATGGCCTCCGAACACAATAGCCTTCCAATGCATTGCTTCTTCAAGACTGAATTTGGAGATTAACAATGACATCAATGGACAAGAGGATCAGGTGTACAGGACAATGGAATTGTACTGAAGTAAACCGACATCTATATGTACAGTGAATTTCTACAACTTAGGTGCTACTCTAAGTCGAGTACAATAACTGTCGAACAGCACTTTGCTTCTTGCAGTCGTAGTGTAGTGGCAACGTCAATGACTGTTGTGAACGTTAAGACACTGCCTTGCCCGTCTTAGAACAAAAAATTTGAGTCATACGTAGGAAACCAGCCCGAAGTCATTTATTAGTTCTGAAGGAGTCATCAGCAGTGGCAACGTTCAACATCACAACAACTTCGTAATGACTCCGATGGCCACGTCACCTTAACCGCCTGAACTACGTCCAAGCCACTATTGACATCAATGAAACCCTTATGATGAAGCTGGTTCTTCATCGGGCCATCATCCTGTAGTCGTATTGATGACTACCAAATGACTTAGGTAGTCTGAATACCGCGGAGACGGCGCAATTACAGAGTAGGAAGTCATTGTTTACTCAAACCGGACAAGCAGTCATTAGAGCCCAGTCATATATACCCCTGATTTCTTGTAGTGTATATCCATTTTCTGTTTTTATTGTAGTTGGAATGTTTCATTAATCTAACAATGCATTTGGTGTATATGTAGCAACGACAGAGTAATCATGGAGGACGAAGTGAAGAAGAGACAAAGACTCATCTCAAGCCCGGAGAAGCCGTTCGATCTTCCAATCTATGCAGAGCAATTATCATCAACGTTTGCGGAGTTTGGTACTTCTAAATCCAAAAAATGCAAACCTTCTTACGCTCTAAATGTCTTACAATTCATAGATGGATCAGCGTCTGAGGGTAGAGAGACTTCAGAGTCTTCTAGTGACAAGGATTCTGCGACAGAGTCTACTGCAAATTAGACTCATGGAATTGACATATTTCATGAGTCAAACCAGTATGTTTTGATTTTTATTATGATTGGATTTGTGTGCTTTATGGCTATATAGTGTTTGCTTCTATTGCTATATATAGTTTTTTTTTATGGCTATAAATTGTTTTTTATTTTTCTCTTGAATCTTGTTATTTGGAATTTTCTATTCAATTGAATATCAAGGAAATAGATTGTCACCTACAAATGGATCTCAATGAAAAAAATGGGAAGTTAAACATATACTCCCCTCCAAATGGATCTCAATGAAAAAAAATGGGAAGCTGAACATATAGTTCCTTCCAAATGGTTATGTATGAATAAAAATGGCAAGTGAAATATACACTTCATCTTCCTTGAAATACAATATATTTTCACAAAATATAAATTGAAGAACCCTAAACCAACTCGAACCAAAGACATAATAAATTTGGTGTTGATCAAAGAACTTTAAATCCAACACAAATTCATTATTACAAGCTCTTTTGAGGGACTTCAGGTTTCTGCGGGAGGAAATATCCAAAATTCCAAATAACCCTCCAAAAGCAGTATACACTATTCAAAACCACGGTCATAGGGACATCCACGGTTATAGATCCTCACCCTTTTTTCTTACAAAAAAAAGTTCCCGCTCACAGGCTCACAGGCTCACGCTCCCATGCTCACACGCTAGCAACCCTGATTGTGAGACAAGTTTAATGGCCTCCCTGGCTCTCTCAAAAGTTTGCATTTTGCAATCACTAAGGTACAATTTGCAATACAACCATGGTGCTTGAATGCATGATTTCAAAATAAATGTCTACTTTTTACAAGATAATAGAAATTTTTATTTACTAAATTTATTTCATTTCTATTCAAAATGTAGATGAAGTTGCAAGATTTGGATGAAAAAGTGTATGAATATGACTAAAAAGTAATTTTTGGTCAAAAAGATGGATGGATGGATGATGCTTTACCAAATTTAAAGTGATTACCATCTTGGTACTTTCTCTCAAAAACTAAAAAAAAGGGCTAGTTTGCACATTGTACAATGGTAAGCTTAAAGCTGCATTACACCTACAGTGGAAACATCCAAAATTGTCAAACTAAGCAATTCAATATAGTTGAAGGCACCTTTTCTTAAAACTAATATTTTTGTAATATTAGAAATTAAAAATCACAAATTAAACTTTTTCAAAAAGGTTTTTCAAATGTAGTAGGTATTTTCTATGAATTTTTAAAGTAGTAGCTCTGCATACCATTGAAAAAATTTATGACAATATCAACAATCAATAAATTACTCTTAAGTAAGAAAATAATTTAATGATGCTTTAAAATGGTACATTAATAAAAGTTTGGAAAAACATTTAGTGGAAGTTAGGGATACATGAATTGATAGAAGGGCAGTTATGGGTGCTTTTACCATAGAGGCTAGGCCAAGGCTAATTCCTCTTGAGGCCAATTGCACAAAATCCAAGAATATAATTTGTTAGAAAAAATAAAATTTATAAAATCATTTTTAAAATTGAAATCTGACACTAGCCCTAAAGCCAAGAATTGCCCTCAAGCCAAGAATTGTCCTCCTATTTTTGGTGCATCCAATTCAATGAGCACTAGCCTCATCAAAACATGTGCTTTCTGAATTAGCCTAGCATTTTAGGTGTATAGGGTTTGATACTAATTTTTCAATATTTTGTCCATTCACAAGTGAGTATTTGGGGCATTTGACATAACAAACTAGCCCAACTTCTAGATGGAAAATGGCCCTTAGTCATTGAAAAATAGCAAAGGAGGGTAAGATTGGAAGCACTAAGTGAGGGGATTTTACTCATTGATCCCTACAAGTCTCAAGTCTTTTTCCACTACAAACCATTCAAAATTGTCATTTCTATTGCAAAGAGAGAAAAAAAATCAAAATTGCTTTTAAAAGCAAGAAAATGGGGTAAAATGTAACTGTGTAGTGACTCGCAGTGACTTGCAGTGACTTGCAGTCACAAGCACCCTCCCTATGAGTCACGACAATGACTCAAAAATGACTGTCCCTCTCTAATTGCACACTGTGGGTATAAAAAATTGCGACCGAGTCATTTCCTAGTCGTGGCCATGACTGGAGGATGAAAATGAGATGAAAATCGTACTTTGTAAACAAATTTTCATCAACAATTCATATCTTTTACACTTAAAAAGGTCATAGTCATATTTTGTGACTTCACTTCAACTACTAAATGACTTTTTGTTCACTAAAAGAAAAAGATGGGATTTAAATGTTGCCTACATGGATTTTTTTGTGCTGATGTGTCTATAGCTTACAGTAGAGTCGTGCGTGAGTTACAAGAAGTTGTATTGTGCAACTATGGGTGACTTCTGAACAACTTCAAGGTGACTTTTTTAGAACTAGTGTGCACCTTCAACAAAGTTTTGTGTTTTATTGACTAAACAAATAGTCCTTTTTACACTACAGCATAGGAAAGGTGCAAAAATATGACAAAAATTACTATGGCTTGACTATTTACACAATCATTAGGGAAAAAATGAGCGCTTAAAGGGCTCGTGAGTCTTTGATGCCTTGGATAAATTAAAGAAATTCTAGGCCAATTTCTTTTTAAAAACCTTTTTAGGCTAACAAAGTGTAGTGCTAAAAAACTATGGAACAACAAAATGAAAGGATATAAAAAATATTATATTTTTTGAAAAAAATTGATATTAAGAAGATTACAATATTACAAAATTTTCAGATTTAACCTTTTATCTTTATAAGTACATGCATCCAAAAAGTGAATGCGCCTTAGTCAACCTTGATTCTAATTTTTTATGTAACCATTTTTAGTATTTGACTTAAACTAAGAAAATGAAGTTTGATAAGTTTTCTTTCAACTTCAACTTAAAATTTTGAAAGAATTGAAAAATTAAAAAAGTTATTGCAAATGCAAGCTTCATTTGTTAAAATCCAAAGAATACAACATGTAGTATTTTTCAATCATTTTTTTCCTCTTAAAAATGAATTTACAAATTGAATGGCAAAGTTAAGTTTTCCATTCTAATCTTCATTAAAAATAAAAATTTCAGATTATTATGGGCACGCTTACGCTCCATTCACTGGAGCTACGGCGCCGTGGGGAACGGGGAACTTTTTAAGGGCCGCAGTATGCCATGGTACCGCAGTGGTTGCTGCTCTCTCTTTGTTTTTCCCTCGTTTCATGGAGCTCGTTTCTTCGTATTTCGATTTTGAGGATTGTTCACAGGGAGCTATGAACTGTTGCGATGATTCTCAAGGGTTTCTTTATGCGTGCAGTTTCACATTGCGGCTATCAACGATGTCGACACCTCGCAGGACTTCTCAGAACCCCTGGCTCCCACAAAAGAAGCTCAGTTTTGATCGTACTTTTGAATTTACATTGTCTTTTTTCTTTTGTTCCAAGGAGAATACAATGCAAATAATGACAGCGACGACGTGAGAGAGTGTAGAACTGTGTGGATTCTGATCGAGTTTGTTGAAATTTTAATCAGGAGTCTCGGTTAACGCAAATGTATGGAGAGGCACTATCTAATTTGCAACATGGCCAAATTGAGAAGGCACAGAGTCTTTTTCAAAGCATATTGCAAGATCCATTTTCAATTAAGGCTCAGGTATGATTTACTGGTCTCTAAGTTGCTTCAGTCTTGTATTACTTCTTTTCCTATTTCTATTGGAATGAAGCTGTGCTTGCTGAGGGAGTCTGAAGATTGAGATTTTTGTATTCACAGGTCGAACCGATGTCAGGCTCCAATACTATGCTTCAATTACGGTCAGAAACTCTTCTTAACTACATATGTGGAAAGCTCTTCTTTTCTGTATTCGTTTGATTCTGTGGACTGATTCATGGTGGCTTGGTTTGAAATCAGAATGTTGTTCCTGTGTTTGACTCCAAATGAGATTTTCATCTAAAATTGCTACAGCAATCGCAAAGGGTGTCCATGAACTTCAGATCATTACTTGTTGATGATAGGCGTCCTTTTCCGGATTTCCTTTATGGTGTTCGCTGAAGGCTAGTGTTGTTTTGATCTCAGGTACTCGGCCTTGAAGAACCTTGTAGAAACTTTTTCAAAGCAGGGAAGTGACCACCATGGCGAAGCTGTGGATTGCTTTCTACAAGCTTCTGCTATTGACAGGAAGGATGTGGTTTTATGGAATCGACTTGGAACTCTCACCTGTGCACTCGGCAATCTCAATATTGCTCGTCGAGCCTTTGAGGAGGGTTTGCGCTGCAGCCCGCGCCATTGTGAGCTTTGATTAGCTCTTATGCTTACTGGGTCACTAATGGCAAATTTAGTTAAATTCATTTGAGTTTTGTTCTCATACTGCGCATCTTGTATACTTTTGTCTTCTAGAAGAGTCGTTTCTTTACAATTCTTAGAATCATAGTAGTGAACAAGATGTTGTAAAGTCTTTATCCAATGAAAGGTTGTTTCTTTGCAATTGACGTAAAACGTTCAGAAGCAGTACTTCTGCGAATTGTGGATGTTCACTCATTTACAACTTTTCATGATAGGAAGTTGCATGGAGAAGCTGGTGGAGATTCTGATTGTTGTTGGTGACGAGTCAGCATGTCTCTTTGTGGCTAAGCAGTTGCTGAAGCCTGAAGCTGTCTCCTTCTCATCCGAGGGTGGGGCAGATTCAGCAGGCAATTGAACAAGGGGTCAGTTCTCGTTCATCTGAAAGCTTCAGAAGTGAACGAGAGTCTTCTCCTGCTCTAAAAATGTCTCCAAGAGGGTTTGACTTACTTCAACCAGAGTACTTCAGTCTTTCTTTTGTCAATAAATGCAAGCTGGAAAATGCTCATGAATCGGAGGAGCAGAAGAAAAAAAGGAAGGTGCACGTTATTGATGTGAATCTTCCAGAAGCTTCTTGGTTTGCCCTTGTGAATGCAGTGACGGACGTTCTCAAGGGGGGTAGATTTTGGAAAGACAGTGAATTAACACATAATTCTCAAATTCTTGTTTTATCCGGAGCAAATCAGCTTGAGCAATAGAGAGTTGCATCTGCTAGCGGTGCAGCTGGACTTGTTAATGCCGCTGTGAAGTTCTCCGTCCAAAAAAGCAACCCAATTATCGTAGATCTCAACAGCGAGTATAAAGAGGTGGAAGCAGGCGAGGAGGGTGACATGCAGAGTGAGGGTTTTCGTAATAATTTTGTCATCAAGACACCAGATAGAGAAAGATCCGGAGTGTCCCCATCACTAGTCGAACCGAGAACTGAAGTAGCTACAGAAATCCGTGCCGAAGGACCCAAGGATATGGAGAGTGCTTCCGCACAACAAAGAAATCAAGGCTCCGGAGAGAAATTGGAAGCTTTGAAACTATCAGATTCATCGAAGCCACTAGATCCAACTATTGAGTGGGACCAACCGTCGCACGAATGTCGTAGTTCTCGACTTAAAAAACTGCGTAGCGGGAGGAGACTCGACAAAGAGGGAGAAGGTTTAAGCCACTGCAACGATCCCGCGCAAGGATGACGGGACGTCCGGACGTCCACGGGACGTAGACGCTAACCCACGGACATCCATTGACATTTGAAATTCTGTTTCCGTACATCCAGACACTTCCACGGACGGCATTTCAGACGGACAGAGTGCAGTCGCACGGACAGGTTGCGGACGCGCGGACGGCCCCGATCGCACGGACGGGTTGCAGCCGACTTGCGGACGCGCGGACGGGTTGCAGGCGGACTGCGGATGCATTGCGGACGGGCGGATGGTGCAGAGAGCGTCCGCAGGCCGTCCGCACCGTCGAATCCGACTGGCGATCAATTCTGGCCGCACGATCTTCCGTGAGTCCGTCCACACTGAATGCCATCCGATTTTGATGGAGACGTCGCCCGCCGTCCGTGAATATAAGTAGCATCGCGGACGGCTCATTGAGGCACAATCGTCTGCCTTCCGAAGTGGGTAATCCAGTGCCTCGAGCTCTGTGAGCCCCTTTCAACTTGGTGAGATGGTTGTGATTAAAACTTGAATACTTTCATAGTATTGAGTTTTAATTATTATTTGCTTTTGCGGGCCCCGAAATTCCCATCACCCTAATTCTGGACTTTGGGGTAATTTTATTACCATGCCTCGCAATGATAAACCAAAATCCAGTTCCAAGGGCAAATCCCAAGACATGAATTGGGAGGATTGGGTAAACCCTTTGTGTGTAGCAGAACCTGGATGGGAGGAGGAGCCGAAGAAATCTTGGGACTGCACAACATGCAAGAAGTACGTCAAAATGACGCACCTCTCAAAAATGTGGTCAAGAGAATGTGCTGAATAGCAAGTTCGTTGTTGGGAGGGACAAATTTCGACGTGCCTAAGCAAGCACTTTGTCCACCGGTATGAGGAAGTCACACGGTCAGCTGAAATACGTGACTCCAAACCAAATGTGATGAACTACTCCAACATGGCCATGGTTTGGGCAGAGATTGTGCTCCACAAAGATGTGGATTGGCGCACAATTTACGGCAAAAATGTCCACCAACTGCATCGTACTGATGTTGTTATTTATACGAGTTGGACTAGTATAAGTGATTGTATGCCAGAGTGGTCTAACCGAGGCTAACTTGGATATGCACCGGTTGTATTGCCGGATGCTGAGGATGATTGGTCGGAGGAGGAGGAGGAGAAGGATGCTTCAACGCCTGTGTCATTTGGAGAGATACCTGGGCGTAGACAAGAATGCGAAGACATCCAATACCAGCAAGAAATGCGAGATGCAATGCAACGAAGTCTCGAGGATCGTGGTCGACCACATGGGCATCATGGATCGTATCAACATGACCATGGTGTTTATGGGACACAAAATTGCCAAACTGATCCACACTACAGTAATGACCCTCAAGGTGGCTATGGCAACTACCAAGGTAGCCAAGGAACCACACATGATTATGGTTCCAACCAAGGTAGTTCTCAGTACTATCCTGGATTCTCTGGAAGTAGTTCTTATAATGATATACGGCACAGGGGATCTCAGCGTGATGATTCAATTCCTCCTCCAACTTTTGGAGGACCTTACTATGGAAATTATGGGCATGGAGGTGCATCAAGCGGATCTGGAGACATGTGGGGTGGTGGACCATTTCTCGGGACTTTTGGATCTGGTTCAACTGGCCCAATTTGCAAAGATGACACCGATTCAGAATTTGAGTGAGGGAAAAAAATTTGGAAGATTATAGCGAAACAATGCTTGCTTTAAAATAGAAATATAGTAATTAGCAATCGATTTTTGTATATTCTTGCCATAGGATACAGATTGGCATAAGGACGATATGAGGATGTTCGCCATTTTTTGAATACAAATTTTGAGTACGCCTATTTGTAAATTTCGATCCAATTATGTCCCATTTTCTTTGTGAAGCTTCTATGTTGCCTCCTTATTTACAAAGCTGTGAGTTTGTGTGTTCATTATGTTTGCCCCAAAAACAAATTAACCCCTAAGTTACCAAGGCATTTTCTGGCTGTGAAACCACTGAAAACTGCCATTTCTGCTGCAATCACTCAAGAAACCTAAAAACACTTTTTTTCTTAGAATCTAACCGTACGATCTTGTACTTCACTTCTCTAACAACATGTGGTAAAAAATTTATGAAGTTTGACCGTACGGATTGGAAGATATGAGCATTCAAAGTTGGAAAACAAAGTTTTTTTCAACTACGCCCTACAATTTCAGGTGACTTTCATGGCCATTTCTGGATTTGTTTTGCACTACACACCATGAGGTCAAAATTTTTTATCTTGAACATTTGAGTTGAGAGTTGGGGATAAAAATTTTACAATGCCAAAACTTGATTTCCACATAAAAAAAAATTGTTAAGTAGAAGTAGGTCCAAAGTTGAACAAAATACTGAATTCTTAATAGCCCTTATATTGAATTAAAAAATCATAATCCCAACGGTGGGATTGTTCTTGAAAACAAACTTAAGCTTTTAAAAAAAAAAATTGGTAAAAATTTAAAATTGCATTCAAAAATGAATTCTACAAGTTGTTTTTTGAAGAAGATGCGTAGATTGCCCAAAAAACAAGACTGTCCATAACTTTTTCATTATTAGTCCAAATAGGATGAATCAAAGCTTCAAATGTACACAAAAACTAAATTGGTGATAGGTCTTGCATCAAATTGAAACACATTAATTCCAATGGTGAAACCGTTTTGAAAAAAAAGAACTAAACCTTATGCAATTCTCTATTCAACTATTAAAATGGATGTAATGCATCTCCTTCTCAAAAGTTTACTGTGATTGCTTGAAAAACAAGAAGATTCATAGCCGTCACAGCGTCTTATCCAATGAAAATAAATTAAGTTTCTCTACGTAGAAAAAAATGGAATTTTAAAAAAAAAATGGAATTTTAAAAATCATTCATGTTTTTCTTTCTATTGCCTACATTGGGCCTTAGGGGGAATAAATTTTCTCTCAAAATACAATTGAAATAAAATGATATTACCAAAAACCCAATCAATTTTTCCATACAGAAAAAAGGCCCAAAATTTGTTGCCACAAACTTAGTTGAAGTGTACTTCTTCAACACTTCAATACCCCAAACCTTCAAAAGTCCTTGAATATATAGGACTCCTCAGACTGATGGAATTAGTACTTTAGTAGATCTTCACATTGTTTTTTAAAAAAAATAATGAACCAGTTCAAAAGGCCGATGCATTTTGAACCCCTATAACCCCAACGGGTTAGGACAAAACACAAATGTGTTATAAAATATAAACATTACGATTGTTTTGAAGTTAGTATCAAAGAAGAATGAGAAGATAATGTAAAGCACAAAAAATAGACACTATCCATCCAGTCGAAGTAAAAAAAATTCAGATTATTTTTAAATGAATGTTGAATATAAATTTTCAATAACTCACCAAAAATTCAATTTCTATTTTTATGGTTTGAAATTCTTTTTGATTGGTCTAAATTCTGTTTTTTATTGACTTATAAAGAAATGCAAAATATTCAACCTCTAACAGCACAAGGTATTAAGACAAAATACGAATGTGTCATGAAATATAAGATTTACAACATTTTTGAAGTTAGCATCAAAGAAGACAATGTACAACACAAAAAGTAGAAAGTACCCATATGATCAAAATCAAAAAATATTTATAGATTCTCTTCAAATGAATTTTCAAGATATAACTTCAAAAACTCACCAAAAATACAATTTCTATTTTTAGGGTTTGAGATGCAATTTGGTTGGTCGAAATTCTGTTTTTTATTGATTTACAAAAAATTGCAAAATCTTCAACCTCTAAAAGGAGTGAAAGCCCAATGTATTAACACAAAATATAAATGTGTTATGCAATATAAGATTTACAACATTTTTGAATTTAGCATCAAATAAGATAATGTAAAGCACAAAGAGTAGAAAGTACCCATATGATCAAAATTAAAAAATATTTATAGATTCTCTTCAAATGAATTTTCAAGATAGAACTTCAAAAACTCACCAAAAATACAATTCCTATTTTTAGGGTTTGAAATTCTTTTTCATTGGTCAAAATTCTGTTTTTCATTGATTTATAAAGAAATGCCAGAAATTCAACCTCTACAAGCCCAACGTATTAAGACAAAATACAAATGCGTTATGAAATATAAGATTTACAACATTTTTGAAGTTAGCATCAAAGAAGACAATGTAAAGCACAAAAGTAGAAAGTACCCATATGGTCAAAATTAAAAAATATTCATACATTCTCTTTAAATGATTTCTGAAGATATAACTTCAAAAATTCACCAAAAATACAATTTCCATTCTTAGGATTTGAAATTTTTTTCCTTTGGTCAAAACTGTGGTTCTTATTGCTTTGTTAAAAAATAAATAGTATTTATCAATGAGAGCCTTAGTACTTCTTCCAAATAGTACGTTCCTCAACACTAAGCAATTTTAGACACTTTGTACTATTTCTCCTTTTTTTGGCTATACCTTTTGTTTGATCGTATTGATCTTAGTTTTGAATGTCAATGTTCAAATGAAACCTAATTTTTTCAAAACCGGGAAGAAAAAAGGTCAAAAAAGTGTTTTTTTGGGTTTAGTAAATTTTCCCAAAGTAAAGAAGAACTTTCGGAAAATGATCATTTGAGCAATTAGGGGTTAATGTAGAAGATTGTTCCAAAGTTTTAAAACCTGTCCTCTTCAATCTATTGAAGAAATAAATAAATAAATTTTTTTTTTTCCAATGTATTTCACAATTTCAAAGGAATTTCAAAGAAGAAACCTTATGAACATTATGAACATTCAATCTATAATCAATCCATTTGTTTCAAAAAAAAAAAAAATCTATAATCAATTTAACCCCTAAAGGACCATTGTCCCCTCGGGGGACAATTTGGAGTTCGGGCAAGTTCCGTAGACCTCAATTTTTAATGAATCTTTTTGAAACTTTCTCATAAGATAGGAAAACTGATTAGCTTCATGGGAATGTAAATTTTATTTCAATTGGTGACCGGGAGAAAAAGTTATACCACAAAAAGGCCAAATTTTCATTCGGCGGGCAGAACTTTACAATTTCTTGAAAAAATAACTTATAGGATTCATTTTTGAATGCAGTTTTCACAATTTTTCAAAACAAATTGTTGGACAAGGTTATGTTTACTTTCTAAAACAATCCCACCATTGGGATTATTGTATTTCGATCCCATCTTAGAGTTATTAACCATTTAGTTTTTCTTTCAATCTTGGACCTACATCTACTTAACAATTTTTTAAAGAATGAAAATCAAGTGTTTTTTGTGTGAAATTTTTTGCCTAGACTCTCAACTCAATTTCTTAACACAAAAAATTATAAATTCAAAGTCTATAGTGCAATTTTTTAATACAAATTCCAGTCAAAGTCATCTGAAATTGCAAACCACAGTTCAAGAAAACTTGTATTTCCAACTTTGAATGCTCATATCTTCCAATCTGTACGGTCAAACTTCATGAAATTTTTACCACTTGATCTCAATCAAGTTAAGTACAAGATCCTACGATTAGATTCTTAAATTTATTTATTTATTTATTTTCTTGGATGAATGCAACAGAATTGGCAATTTTGAGAGTTTTTTGACAGAAAAAAGGCCTTGGTCCTTTAGGGGTTAAGAAGGATTTCCCAATTATTAATGTTCAATTTTTTTAAAAATCTAATTGATATAGCAATAGAGTTATCGATATGGCTGTAACCATGGGTCATACTTTAAAATTTTTAACTAGAAGTGACACATGTAACCTTAGGATCTTCTAGTGCACTAATTGGGGTCTTGGGGAAGATGTACACAAAATTCCAGAAAAATTAGTAAGTCCCATAAGGCCATAACGTTCATCTTACAAATCAAAATGGAACTATTCAAAACTTTCCAAGTAGATCAAAATCTAAAGAACCAATACTTCAAGGCTTCAAGGGTCAACTCATCATAAGAGGTTCCAAAACACCAAATCTCATAGAAATTTCTTCTGGAGTCAACTCATCATGAGAGGTTCCAAAAGACCAAAACATGCAAAAACAAATGTGAGATAGAAGTGAATTGCACATATATTTGGGAAAATTTGTGATGCACACATCTTTTTATGATATAGTTGAGGTACATAGGGATATATTTCCTTGCCGGTACATCTATTCAATACTTCTATACTTCTACGTAAAACACTAAAATACTAATATGAATGGCGGAAATGTTCATATGGGATAGGCCAATTGTAATCTGGGCCAGTAAATCGTTGGACGACTTTAGCCAAACTTACTGGCCTATCTACATCTGTAGAATAGAGGAGCTCCAAATATTGGTGAAACACAAGTCCTAATTGATGGTGGCTCCACTTTGTATGTCCTCTGTTATCACGATGGAGCGCCGCGTACTCCTTGGACATGCATTGCCTGTTGATCTGTTGAGCTAGTTTACCAACCACAAACTCCTCTGATTTACGTGATAAATGTGGAATCGTTTCCACATCTGCATCTTTTTTATGCACATACACAATAGACAGATCCACCCACCATCTTCTTTGCAAAGCTTCTTTCTTCTCACTTTCAGATGTGAAAGTGTACAAGGATTTGGGTGGATCACTATGTATGGTAGTCATGCCCCAATCGCAAACCCCAATATATACACGTGACTCATCATCCAGAAAGTGAAACATGATGTTGTCCAGCGAGAGATCGTTGTGTAGATGCCCAGCTTGATGCACCGCATGCAAAATGTGCACCAATGCCCATGCGAGCTCCGTACGTTTCTTTCTCCATCGACCTAGAAAGAATGCTCGATTCACCTCTTCGGGTGATGGCTTGGAATAAGCCAATCAAATGTGAATGTCATCTGGATAGTCCCTATCCATATTCAACATTTGCCTCAACGTTCCGCCATTCCACCAATACATGTACCCTTCATTATTTGTTGCATGTACAGCTGCGAATCGTATAACTCCGTCATGTGGAATCCGCACTGCCATTGACTCGTTCTGGTGTTCCAACTTTGCGAGTTGAGGCCTCATGCATTGTTGATGCAATACCTTCGCTGCAAACTCCCAAGATGCTTGTATCTCAGCACATCCTTCAATTCACACCCTTTGGATTGTTGCATAGCCCCCCTTCAACACTGTATTGTCTTGTGGAATCACCCTTGCGGTAATGGGCAATGCCACGAGATGCCGCCGCCCACGTTGCAATTCTACAGCTCCTTCATCCGTGTTCCACCAACCCAATGATCTTTGTCCCTTCCGTTTCCTTGCATTCTTTGTAAACGGAGCACATCGTTTTACAAACAAATCCGCCTTCAAAATGACTTCTTCAAATGTAGGATCATTCTCACGATGTTCCCTCCCGTACTTTGCCAAAACCACTTTGGCATTCCACAATGAATCTTGCACCCTGTTCTTCAGAAACTGTTGAAAGCCCCTTTTCTCCGTTTCATGAATCCATCCTGGAACGTGGAGAGCATCTGTCATTCTCTTCGTCATATCCGATTTGAACTTCTCAATGCACTCCTCTTCGTATCGGATGTACTTGCTATCAAGGGATGTAGTGCTCTCCTCCTCATAAAACTACACTATGATACGGATGAGATATGCCTTGCAATCATCCGAGGGCATGTCCTCAATGTCTGGCACCACAGGTCTTGCCTTTGCTACCTTCTTTCCTTTCGGCATCGTGATCAAATCAATGATAAGAGTTTAAAAACTCTTGATTTCAAGCACAAAGCAGAAAAGACATACAAAAAAGGGCAACAAGTTGGCCCTAAATCCCACTCCTAACTTCCCTTAGAAAGGAGCCAATGGAGGATTAACCACCAAGCTCTCCGCTCTCTCTTGTGAAACACAAGGGGGAAGATAGGAATGCGGTTGCGGACGGGCCATCCGCCCATCTTATACCTTGCGGACGGACGGACCGACCCGTCCGCAACCTCGCCCTTGCCGTCCGATCGGGTCAGTCCGCCTCGAAGTGGCCGTCCGATCTATCTGCCTCGCCGATCAGGTCCGTCCGATCCGTCCACCTCGTCGGGGCCGTCCGCCTCGTCGTCCTCGGGGCCGTCCGATCACTGTGGTCGTCCGATCGGGGCCTTATGGCATTTCAACTTCAAAATTTCATAACTAATTCTACAAAGCTTTAAAAAATACAAAACCAAATGGGGTACACATCAATTCCACTTGTCTTTTAAGGGAATATTTTTGAGAACTACTTCAAGAAGTTTTACCTACCTATTATTTACTTTTAATCCTTCAATGGTCAATTGTCCTTGAAAGATATGTGCAATTAGCATATAAACCAAGTTCTTTGGAACTTTGTGGAACTATGTCAAATTAGTTATGATTTTTTGGAGTTGAAATGGCATGGGGACCTAAAATCGCCCACCTCCTAAAATGTACATTGTTTGCACATTGCTGAAGGGTACAGAAAAACAACATGTTTAAATAACTTACATTTGAAGAAGTGGGTGGTCTTGGATCTTGAGCACTTTTAGGACCTCCTCTCATTTAGTGATTGCACAACATGTTTGTACGAGCATTTTTGAGGCTTTAGAATTGTGAATAAAACATTTGTTATGATAAAAACAGAAGTACTTATTAAATTCCTAGTATCTTAGTTTCTTATATATAATATTTTATTTTTAGAATTTGAAAAAAATTGTAGTGTAATAGTATTTACTACTTTAAAAAAATTAACCTTTAAATTGTATGACTATGCGTAGAATATGTTTGAAAAAAAATATCAATACACAAATCCATTATGAACACTTATGTTTTCATGTGTAAAATAAAACAATGTGGTCTCATTAGTCCTTTATTATGTTTATTTTGAAAATGTCAATTCAAATATTATTATGTCTACAAATTTCAATCTATAACCTCTAAACAACGGCAAAAAAATTGAAACAACTTATAAAAATTTGAACATAAATTAGTGCGAACTTCATGGATGGAGTGATTGACTCAAACTTATTTCACTTTCTTTTGATGTAGATGGGATTCTAATTCATGAAAACTTGAACATAAAATAGTGCAACGATGCTAGTAAATGAGCATGAACACGAGCATGTGAACTCCTAATATGTATATAAGTAGTTATACTTCCACCTAAGAAGGTGTTTATAGTCCTAATACCTATAATATAGGGCCCTATAATATAAATACACTCTCATTATAAAAGGTTTCTATAGTATAAACAACTACATTATAGGTGCATCATCTTTGAGGCTTAGAAGCTCACACTCAGGGCATAAATTAGACACCCTAGCCAAATTTCTAGGGGACACCCTGGTCAAAATTTTGGGTGTCAAAAGGACACCCTTGTCCAATTTTTGGGTGTCCCTAATTTTTCATACATTTTTTTTGGTGAGTTAGAATATTCTCAATTTTGAAAAATTTGTAATATCAATATGAATTTTTTGTTACAAATGAAAAGAGTCACTATATACCATAGCGTACAAAAGAAAACAAACCTACAAGCCGCAACCTTTCATGGCACACCATTTCACCCAAACTTGTTCAAAGTCAATGGCTTCTATAGGAATTTTTGCCATTGCAACTCTCATTTATACTTCCAAAGTCTCCAATACTAAACTAGAACGTAAATTAGACTTAATATGATTTTGAGTAGAAAATCCCTTCTCACAAGAAGCTGTGCTAGCAGGAATTACAAGAATACTTTGCCACAGCTTGGACATGTGAGGCTACCAAAATCTGCTGAAAAAGAAATGGGACTAAATAGATTGTAGTTGCATTGAAGATCTTCAAATCTGGAAATCGTTGTCGCAACGACTCTAACACTTTGAGCACATAAGCCTGTGCAATCACTCTACACCCGTGTAAGGTGCCATCACCACCAAATTCAACTGCATGCGGTAATGGTGCATAATGCAATATATTTGAATTTACAACTCCTGTGGAGTCTTGGAACTGAATTTTACCACCTCGAGAAATGTCCAAGAAATGTGCCACAAATTTTGTATTTGCACCAAACTCCTCATTATTTTCTAGTAATCCCTTATTTAAACATTTATAATCTTCTCAAAAATAGAAGATTGGAAAAAAATCATCATCCCATATTATTTGGAAAAATATTTTAGAATTGATGAATGTACAAATCAAAGTTGTAGACTTTGAATTTTAGATTCCGTTTGCATATTAGTATATTACCTATACCAACATTGTCACCATTCTCTTTTTCTAAAAATAAAAACATATATATATAATTACCTTTTCATACATTAATGCTCTATTGGATATTTGATCCATTAATACCAATTTTTGAAAGCAAAAATCTACAGTTCAAAATCCAATGTTTGAGCAAAGTACTTTCAATTTTTGAACAAATGGATAGTGTAATATAGATAAGACCTAGACATCACGGTAGATGGGGTCTTTGGCTCTAGGTGGATGGAGTCAGGTAAGACAAGAGCTTGGACGGTGAAGGAAATCTGGTTAAATAGGTGAGCAGATGGGTGCCTCAATAATTAAGGTTTTGACAAACAAACAGACATGATTGCGTCAGATAAGATTGAAGTGTATAGGGTTGGTATATATGGGGTTGGGGTACAAATACTTTAGGAGGTTTGTTTGGATATAACTAATGTGTTTTACATCCCTTGGGGGCATGAGTGCCAGTAGTCATAGTAAAACAAATTTGCCAAAACTTTGTATGGGCAAGTAAAATTTCCTAAAAATTTCACGTATGCTGTATATTATGTATTTATATAAGACCCTTTGGGTACAATCGTACGAACAGTGGCTAAACATGTGTACTGTAGAGCTAGTGAAGTCAAACATGAATGACTACGAATTACCTTGTGTCCAACAATGGCTTTTGTCAAACATAAGTTAGAGGACATTGTGGACTAAGTAGTAAAAGTATTGGATGTTGTAAATCCTATAGTTCCACCTAATCCTTGAAATTTTATTTATTTTGCTTATTGCTCATTTTTAGAGTTAGCTTGGTAAAAAACAACAAAAAAGAGTATTCATAGAATGCTTGAAGGGATTCCCTATAACGATGAAAAATTAGTTAGAATAGACCAAGAATTGCCCAATATATACATGTAAAGTTCAAATCATTCTATTTTGATTAGTGACATGAGTACATGACAATATAAAAGTAGTGCATTCGAAAGCAAATTCATATATGTGTCGTTGTGTCTCTCTTCTAAATTATTGGATATTCACTTTAATCATTTATATAATGATGATATTTGGCATACAAATTTCTTTTTCAATAGAATGTCATGAAATATGAAAATTGCCACTAAACAATAAACCCTAAACCCTAAACCCTAAACCCTCGACCTTGAGAAAGTCTCAGAAATATTAAAAAATTGCACATATTACCATTGCTTGCTTTAAATTCCTTGAATAATTTTACAAGAACTAAATTTAAATAACTTCAACATTGGATCCCTATCCTGAATTCCTCATTGCGCGCTGTTTGCTTTGCTGGCAGACTTCGAATCCGAGGACACACGCAGAGGAGAATCCCAAACTTTAACGCGTGGACAGAGCCATCGGACGCGTGGACGGCACCTGCGGTCGGACAGACGGCCCCTGCGGACGGGCGGACTAGGTTTGGGCGCGTGGATGGGAGCTTCGGCGGCGCTTTTAGGGTCGGGAGCGGACGGCGGCGGACTATCCGCCCTCGTGGCCGCTTCGCGTCGTTCGGGCGGACGGTCGGTGCCGACCCCAGTTAGGTTCGGGGTCGGACAGGTATAAGGGCGGACGGTGGATGGATTTCTTTCACTTTTCTGTCCATTATTGGGTTCAACCTTGTCGGAGGTTCTACTGTTGCTTCATTGTGCCAGTTGCTCCTACGAGGTGGAGAGTTGGGTGATCAAACTGATTGTTTATTTCACGACACTCGTGGACTCGAAGTCATGGCAAGTGAGGGTGATGAACGTGGTGGGGGAATAAATGCAGCGGCTGGTGGCAATCAAAGGCATAAGCCAAAGGGCGCCAGCCACGAATTACATTATGAGATTTTGGATGACCCAAACATCAAAGCGGAAAACGGATGGGAGGATGAGGCAACACCGTATTGGTCTTCAAAAATGTGCAAAAAATATGTGAAAATGTACCACATTAACAAATTGTGGCCTAGGGAGGCCCATGAACTTCATACACGTGGTTTTTCTTGCAAACCCACCAACTGCAATAACGCGCATTTTGTGCATCGCGCTTTGGAGGTTTGGCGGGCCCTCTTTGGAAAGAAAGCAATGAGTAAAGGGTACATAAACTACAGCTTGGCTTCTATGGTGTATGCAGAATTGATATTGGAACGCAAGGTGGATTGGAGCACGTATCCGACGACAGCACAAACTCCATTTGTACAAGAAATGAATGGAAAAGACATTCCCGATTTGTACAATCCTCAAGGAAGGCCAAGTGAGGTACCGAAGCCCAAAAGAGTATTAAAAAATACTAGAAAAATTGAAACAAAAGTCTCAGAGGTACCAAGTGATGGACCACGCTTGCAGCCTACACACACTTTGAGGACAATGGAAGATACTGAAGGTGAAGGTGTGGAAGGAGAAGTATTTGCAACTCCTCCTACGGATTTAATATGCACTCCAAATGTTACAACGGTGGCTGAACAGGGCATTCTTGAAGATATACAGAGTGGGAAGAAAGAAGGTGGGCCCCCATTGGCTCGATGTGAAGGTAGTGAAGATACGGAAGAGGTAGCCGAGGGAGAAATTGCAGAGGCCAATGCTGCAATTCATGATATTATTGACAGTAATGCTCTCGACATCTTCGGGCTTGTACATTCGAAACCATCATGTTTGAGCAAACCGAGCGTTTCCAGCCCCGTACAGAGCGCAAGAATTGAAGCAGCTACCGCCAAAAAAAATAGAGAGGCATCTCAGGGAAAAGGAAAAGAAGTAGTCATCGATGTTGAAGTCATCCCCAACCAATACCCGCATTTGTCCACCTTGAACACATCACAATTGGAGGCTCTTTCGAACATGCCGAATGCCGTAGAGCTGGAACGGTTTTTGGAGGCTTCAGTTATGTTTGGGTCTCACCTTCTTGACCTAAACCGGTCGGGAGAGACAAGTGAGGCCACCACAAGCAATGCAACCCAAGGTGAAGCCAATCGTCGCAGTTGGACAAGTGTTGCTAAAATCCAAGTGACATTGGCAAATCTAGGTCGATTTGTAGCTGAAGTATCCCCGCAACTTACAGAGGTGGCACAGGACTTTGCAAAATTGTCACCTGAATTGTTGGCAAGTGCATTGATGTTTCATAAGTTCACCGAGTCCTTGTTTCCATTTTTGGACGAGCGCTTCGAGGACAAGCGCCAATTGGTGGCCTTCTTGGAAGAAAATACAAAGTTCGTGGCATTGCAGGAAGAATTCAAGGGAACCTCAGACAAAATGGTAGAGCAATTGAGGATTTCCAAGAATGAGGCACACTTTCAGGTTGCAACAGTGAAATGGCAAAGTGAGCGTATTGAAGCTTTGGAGTCAGAAGTTGGGACATTAAAGGACGTAATCAAAAAAGCTGAGTTTCCCAAAGCTGAGCAAAAAGATGGAGCTAAGCATTTCAGTGGCAATGAGAAAACAAGATACAGGAAGTGACACCTGTAGTCTCCATTGAAAATCGCGCATCTTCATTTCAAGATGCTTCCATTCAAACAGAATGCCGTGAAGTTGATGAATTGAAGCAGAAAGTGGAGAAGCTCACCGAAGAGAACGCGTCTTTGCAGAGTGAACTGCAACGACTAGAGCATGTTGTTCGATTGGATGACTACCTTCCAAAGAGTAGCAAAGACGATCGATGGTTGGCATGGATTCAAAAACTAGAAAACAAACCAACCGTAGTTTCGCGAGCAATGAAAGGGCTTCTCAAATTGGCAAGAAAATCGGATGAGCAACAGCAAATAGTAGAATCTTCACTGATGAGTTTGAGGAAGAGGTTTGAAACACATCCGAAGGGGACTACAGAAATCACGTGTTGGGGAGACATGGACGTGATGTTCGAGCAGTTGAACCACACAAAGAAAAAAGAATCACCCCACATCAATTGGGCCTTGGAGGTAGAAGAAGGTTGGGTTCCGTACAGCACTCTTTCGGCACACATCAAGGACAATGAGAAGACAGTGGTGCATGCTTCTCACACTTCTCGAGGGATCTTGGAAGGTAAATGCAGCATTTGTCAAGGTCCATTTGGTCCCGAGGGAGCCCTAACTATGGGCCAATGTCGTCACACTTTCCATGTGACGTGCATAATCAAAGCCTCACTCGTTCGCTCGGTTTGTCCGGAGTGTCGTTCTCCTTTGAGTTCCAGGTTTTACGAAATGGTTGGGACCTTCGAATGTATACCCCCTAGTCACGAATACAATCGATGGACCCTTCCACTTGATCAAGCCCCGTTTTACTTCCAAAATTATATGCATTGGGGAAAACCTCTCACGTGGGATTCATTGGAAGACAAGCATGGGTTGTACGAAGACTCAATGGTGCCGCTGGATCCCTTTGTGTGGATGACCAGAGATCGACACGTGGAATTGCGAGCAAGGGGTATTGAAGATGCCGAAGCTCGCGAATTGTTTTGCCGCGGCATGGGTGGGCATTGGAGCATAGACCATCACAAGTTCTTTCGATTTCCAGAGAAGGAAGTGAACAAAGGACCAGATGGCAATTAGGTGGATGTGGAGCATACAAAAGAGTTGCAAGAGCGATACGGGGCGTACAATCATACATTGATAGGGAGGGCCCTCTTCTTGTCAAAGTTGGAAGAAGCTGCCAAGGTTCGAGCTCTTGTAGAGTTAGACGGGGATTCCAACTCCTCACAGTCAATTGTGGAAGTGGCAAGGGCTTTTGACAGGAGGATGAGCGAGGCCGTAATGTCTTTTCAAAATTTTTTAGTGGGAGGAGATTGCCCCGGCCCGCACTGGTTTTCCGTTGGAGATGTCAATGTAACACTGAACTTGATGGTAGCTTCAGTAGATGATGCCTTGGAAGCATTAAAGGCACATGAAGTGGATCTGCCTCAGAAGCGAAAGAATAAGCGGAGGGTGGAAGATGAGGATGACTTCTCTCCAGAAACAAAAAGACAATTCAGTGTTGTTGACATGGCAGTGGCTTCGAGAGGGTCCACTGGCGAAGGAAGCCCCGGTCCTCACACTCACCGTACAAGTGCAAGACTTAGGGATAGAGAGGGTCCATCTCATGTTACACCGTAGGGTATTCGTGAAAAGATATAGTAGAAGTGGATCTTTTATTAGCTGTTAGATATTATATTACGGAGGATTTGTTTTAACTTTGAATCTTTCGGAGATTCATTGCAAATCATTCATAGTAGCTATAGTATGGTTTGTATTTTTTTTATCAATACGAAAATATGTGTGAAATACAGAGTTGCAAATGTGTATACATTTCAAGAGTTTTATTTTAGTTGAAGTCTGACATGCACCATCATATGATCAATTGATCATATATGAAGATGTTTTTGTTTGATGATGCAAAAGGCTAATTTTAATTCTAGAAGAGAATGGGATATGTGAATCAAGGTTTTTTTCTATGCAGGGAAAAAAATAAAATTATTGTGTTCACTGCAGAACTTTATAAATTCATTTTTGATCATTCCATATTTTTTTCCAAATGTTTTTGAAATTACCATGATCTTGAAGAGTTTAAAGAAACCAAGTTCAATTTAGTCTACAAGAAAGTCATTTGTGATTTGTTGTCTCTAAAACAAAGTTTTAGATGTTTGAAGTCCAGTTGTAATAACAATTTCAGTATAATTGTAAGCCCTGAAAGACCAAACTCGGTTTTTTGGAACATAGCAATATCGAGCAGCTCATTATGAATGGGTTTTTTTTAGGGTTTTTCTTTCAGATTTTCACACAAGATGTGTCCAATGTGGTGGAAATTTCATGAAGTTTGACCGTATAGATAGGAAGATATGAGCATTCAAAGTTGGAAAACAATGTTTTTTTAAACTTGAGTTTGCAACTTCAAATGACTTTGTCCTCCATTTCTGTAATTTTTTTGCACTACAGTCTACAGACCTTGAATTTAAACTTTTTTCTATTGAGAAATTGGGGTAACAGCTTAGGAAAAGAAATTTAGAAAATAAAGTTTTTTTTTTCATTCTTTAGAAAATTGTGAAGTAGATGTAGGTTCAAGATTGAAAAAGAAAGTAAATTGCAAATATCTCATACATTGAATTGAAACACTATAATCCCAATGGTGAAATTGTTTTAGCAAGCAAAACCAACCTTGTCCAACAACTTTTTATTGAAAATTGTGGAAATTGCATTCACAAATTAATCCTAAATTTTTTTTTTTCAAAAAACATGCTTACATTGTCCGAAAAACAAGATTGTTCATGACTTTCACATCACTAATCCAAATGGAATGAATCAAAGCTTCACTTGTAGACAAAAATAAAATCAATAAGAAAAAAAAATTAATTTTTTAATTCTGAAGTTTTTGATGATTTTTTTTCTTCCCGGCGACATGAAAATGATATTAAAGATGGCATAACTTTTGCTCACGGTCACCAATTGGAAAAGAATAATATTCCCATAAAGCTAATCAAGTTTTCTATCTGAGTTATGTGAAAATTTCAAGCAAATTCATTCAAAATTGAAGTGACAAGTACCTGCCCAAATTCTTGAAGTCCCCCAAGTGGACTCTTGGTCCTTTTGGGGTTAAAGTACTGAAACCGGTAATTTTCACTTGCGAAAATGAATTGTTCACATTTCATTATTTTGAAGCACTTTATACTTCTTTCTACTTATTATTTTTTTCCTATTATTTGTACAATTCCAAATGATTTGAAGTTCTTCAATCACATAAGTAACTTCCATTGCAAAATAAATGTAAAGAGTAACCAACATTTTCAACATTTTTTCATACAAATGTGACATCGTGAAGTGGAGCTGTTTGAATTTTTCAGTGTAAAAAAAAGGATATATGTCCATTGAAATGGTAGAAATTACTAATCTGGAATTGTGGATGCGTCCGCCTCGTCGGGGCCGTCCGATCTAGGCCGTCCGCCAGTCGCCGTTGTCCGCGCGATTCTTCCGCTACGGAAGGTTGTCCGATCGGGGGCCGTTCGCCTCGTGGTGGTTGTCCGCCAGACCCGTCCGCCTCTTGCTGGCGTCCGACCGCGACCGTTGGCCATCCGCCGATTGGAGTACCCTGTCGGGCCGTCCGCAGTTCCGTCCGCTGTTCCGTCTGCACTGTCAATCGGGATTGTCTCCCGTCCGTTGCAACGGTCACGAAGAGCAACCTTAGAACTAAGGAGTATAAGTATCCAGAAATTGTCATTCGCAAGCACTCCTGTAAAGCTGAACGCTAAGATTTCCAAGGGCTAGGCGCTGCAATTTCGGTTGTGTCCCTTGCTTGGTAATGCATAGTTCAGTGATCAGGGGGGCTTTGGTTTCCAAGGCTTCATTCTAACTGTATCGGTTACTTTATTGACGATTTTTATTCCTGCGGAGATCTTCACCCTTTTTGTGGTTACACTTGGAATTTGAAGTTCCAAAGAAGCACTTAAAATTCATCATTATGAGCAAGGATTGGTCTTCTTGGTATGGCGCCCCTTCAGCTGGGAAAGTACAATGCAAAGCCTGCAACCTAGTATTTGCCAAAAAAACATGCCGTATGTTTAGCCATCTTGGTTATGAAGGTGCATCGGGGTCTTGTGATCGAGGAATCAGTCTATGTCCACGACTCACATCCCAAGTTTAGAAGCTATTTCGTCAGTGCAAGGGGGTAATCCCACGAAGAGGTGAAAACGAGAATTTGGTTGGAAACGGGACAGTGGAGGCCACGGTTGTAAATGATGCAGCAAATGAGAGACCCTTGACACCGTCAATACGTCTTACACCGGAAGATTCTTGTACAATACCAAAAGAGATTGTCTGCGTGTCTTCTGGAGCACTTGCAAGTACTCAAGCATCTGATGAAGGAGACACAGGGGTAGGATCAACTAGTAGGCCTTTGGTGCAGAGGCGGATAGGAGATGGCTTTGAAGAAGCGAATAGACAGAAATTGCATGCAGTGTGGGCTAATTTTTTTTATGCTGCGAACATACCATTTTCGGTGGCACGGAATGCAGCATTTAAAGAAGCGGTGAAGAAAACAGCTGAGTTTCACAAACCCTATACCCCACCGTCATACCATGAATTACGACATAAGTTGCTTGATCAAGCGAAGGTAGACATTAAAGTGAATATCAAGAAGCGAATAGAAGACAGCATCAGGAAGTTTGGAGCAACATTGTCTATTGATGGGTGGACTTCGGCGGCAAATCGTCCATTGGTAAATGCAATGCTCGTGTCTTTTGCGGGCGAGCAATTCCTAGGATCGGTGGATACAACAGGAAAAGAGAAGAATGCCGCCTATTTGGCCTCCATATTGGAAAAATTCATAAAAGAAGTGGGTCCTTCCAAAATAGTACAAATAAGTGCAGATAATGCGCCTGTGAATGAAGCCGCATACAACTTGATATCTCCGAAGTACCCTCATATATTTTTCCAGGGTTGCGTGGTCCATGCCCTGAATTTATTACTGAAAGATTGGGGCAACGAACGGTGGATTGAGGAGGTCGTGGGCAATGCCCGTAACGTAGTGAAATTCTTCAAAAGAGGCACATGCCTCTTGCAATATTTCGAAGGTACTCGCCGGAGTGCATGTTGTTGATGGCGGTGGAAACTCGGTTTGCTTCCAATTACAACATGGTGGACCGTATATTGAAGGTGAAGGGGAAGTTACAGCAAACGGTGACGGACCCACAGTGGGAACAATACGTGAAAACATTAGGGCGGAATACTAATGCTCGCAATGTGTGCCGAAGGATGAAGGACATCATTTTGAACGAGCATTTTTGGCGGCGTTGTCAAAATTTCAAGGATTTATCGGCTCCGGTGGTACATAGTCTACGCGATTTGGATGCAAAAAGGCCATGTATGGGGAAGGTGCTACATATCATGAAGAAAATACAGAAGCACGTTTTGTCGTTAGACGAAGCACCTTTTAGTTTGTCCTTGGATTTAGCCATCCAACTACAAGATGCCTTTTACGTACGGCGAGCGATGGTAGAGACAGATCTACATTATGCAGGGGCTTTGTTGAATCCCTATCTTCTTCACGACAAAGAGCTTGCTGATGATCAAGATGCAATGGATGCATGGAAGCGTGTTTTAATGAAAGTATGTACCACAGAAGAGTATGCCGCTGTTGTGAAGGAATTTGTAGCCTTTCGACATAGGGACCCCCCTTTCCACAATATGTTGAACCCCGACGAACAACAATTGTCGGCGCATGCTTGGTGGGATTTTGAGGGCGCATGCGGGAAGTTCATTGCTCCAATTGCCAAGCGTATTTTGGCCCAACCGGTATCTTCCTCTTCATGTGAATGAAATTGGAGTAGCTATTCATTTGTTCACAACAAATCTCGAAACAAGTTGACGCCACAGAGAGCACAAGATTTGGTGTATGTGTACACCAATACTAAAGTCCTTTCCGCATCTCAAGAAAATGATGAGAAGAAGTGGTACGAAGAGCAATTCGAGAATGTGGATATGGAAGAGTCCATGTCAGAGGATGACGGTGGTGAAGATCATGGCGATGGTGAAGAGAGAGATCCCCTATTTGATGATGAATATGATGCGGAATACAATGTGACTAATTTGGTTGATGAACCATCCCAAGACCCTCATCATAATGATGAAGACTTTGAAGACAATCCATTGGATGTCTTCAATTTTGAAGCGGACGAGGAGAATTACGACTATGATGAGGGTGTCCCATCAAAAGCTAAATTTATGGATGGAAATAGAGTATTGAGTAGTGATAATGTTCGAGCACATAGCCGGGACACTAATGTGGCAATGGAAGAGAGAAATGGGGCAACGATGAACATCGGTGGGACTCCGACCCCGAATGAATTGATTCCAATTTCTAAATGTCCATCGCCAGTAGGGGTTGAAGCAGAAGAACTTGGCAAACAGAACGACTTGGGAGACAATGGAGTGAAGGTGGACAAAAATGTAGGTGATACAAGTGTTGCATTCGTTGAAGTATTGGCGTGTAAGAAAAGCTGTCTTGCGAGTACTGAAAAAGGTAAAGCACGGGGAGTAGCAACATATGTAGATGTAGGTATGATGGAGTCTGGGAGCCCCATGTCATTTGAGAATGGCAAAGGCAAGAAGTCCCTCGTACGAGATCCAACCCTACCCCCACATAGCGGTCCTCCACGCATACTGTTCAAAACCGGCAATGCAAGTTCAAGTGGTCTCGGTAGTTTACACAACGGAAATAAGGATCCACAAGAAGATGAAACGTTGGAGTCCATGTTTGGTCTACGTTCGCTGAAGTCATCGGATCGATCACTTTCTTTGGGCGCAAATGAGATCATCATTCCAAGCGGATCAAAAGCAAGACAACCAGCAATGAAAGAGTCCAAGAAAGCTAGAAATAAAAGAATACTGGAGGCCTTTGCAAGATCACCATCGAAGCGGCAAAGTCTAGGTCGAACCCCCCTTGATGTATGTGAACCTTTTTCACAAAGCAAAGTGAAACCGGTTAATGGTCTTGAAAAAGGGATTGGGAAGTCTACATTAGGAGTTAGAGACATGGTGAAAGAGCAAAAGAAGGGTAGACGCAAGAGATCGCTTGCATCAAAGCAAATATCCGGAAGAAAAGAGTGAGCTCTACAGTCTTCATCCGATAGTATGGAAAGCACAAGTGATGAAGAAGACTCGGAATGGGATTCAAGAGGTCATAGTAGTGGAGCTGAGGTGAGAGGAGACGTTGATTACAAGCCTTAGAAATTAAAGGAATGTAGACTTAGGTGTTTAGATATTCATGGTACATGGAGCTTGTAAGTTGTAATGGAAATGGTTTGTTTGAACCTTTGAAAGTAATATAAGTTTTCATGCGCATGTTGGAAACGTCACTATGATTTATTGATTTTTGATTTTTTGGTTTCATGGTATTCAAAAATAATGAACAAAAATTAAATTGTGACAATGTTTGGTTTGTGGATATGGTCACATGGACGAAACATGATAAGGTAGGTGGCTCGAATTGCGACAGTCTATTTAGAAGCATCCCTATAAAAAGCTCTGAAATCGACCTTTACTGGTTTTGAAATGGACCCTACACATTGTCAAAGCCTTATAAGGTTTGTTGGGTGTTGTTTTATACAACACATATGGTGTAATAACAGACAGGGTGGGTCGATTTCAAAATAAGAGTGGACACAAGACAAGTGTCCATTTCATTTCAGCACGAAAAACATTTTCAGCTGAACATCCTCTTACTAAAATGTCTCTCAGTCACTTATAACTTCTTGGATTGATATGAAATTTTAGCTACACAAACTAGACTAGTAGGCGCACCTTTTCCAACAATTTTTTTTGGAAACGGACATTATATGAAGAAGTTATAAGCCGCAGAAGTTCACTGTGATCCAAGAATGTCGGGACTTTGAATTTTGAATTGCTCCCAAACATTCAAAACAATTTGGATTGACATGAAAATTTTACGACAACAATAAAATGGATTTGAAATCGAGAGAGGCTGTACAAATCTGGGGGCATACATTCCCTGTCAAACACCTGCACTCATCCAGCACCAGCTGCACTCGTGTGCCATTTTCAAAAGTTACCGATACTTAAACCCACAAGAACCACCATAGAAAAGTATCCTCACCTCCAAAGAACTACAACCGCTCTCGCTATGACTGTAAATCCGAGGTTATCTGTGTTGCTACAGGATAGTAAAACTCTAGTTGCAGTAGGCTTAAGTAAGAATAAGCTCAAGTAGCAAAAAAGTTTACAACGCTGACCTCAGAAACATAATTGAGTCTGTTCCAAAAGACTTTATGTGCATAAAGTGAAGTTTTTTTCTATCACAAATGCAATCACACGTCCTTTGCGAGTCATCAAACTGATCACACACTCCTCATGCACGTGGAACCAACGTCAAAGCCGCTTGAAATACTCATTTCTTGAGACTCTTGAGACGTTTCCACTTTTCAGTGTCTAATGGGGGCTGACCTTTTAGCCTCTCCAAATCGAATGTGTACACCTTGTAACCATCTCGTCCCACCTCAAGGTTGTAATGCTTCACCTTGTACAATCCATCATAGGAATAGATTTTGTTCCATCCAGCGTCCACATCATGGCCCCTAATCAAACGAACAACTTCCCCACATTTGTAGGAGTTAATAAGCGCTTTATTCCCTTTCTTGGGCTTTTGATCCTCCAATTGCCGCTTGTCACCACTGTAATCGTTTCCACCCTCGCCAGTGTATTTGACTGTCTCCCCATGGTCATCATCATCTCGGTAACCACCTGAGATCACCACCCTGCAAGCCACCTTCTCCCCTCGATCTTCAATCCATGCAATCCCTCTTTGCACTTGCCGATGCAACCCAACAGCAAACATTTCGGACCGAAATTCAAATTGCTCACCGACTACGATTCCGGGAACGTGACCAAACTTTTGAAACTCATTAGATTTTCCTTCTTCATTCATCTGCTTCATTGCCTGCAAGTCAGGCCGATTACCAAGCAACTGACCCCTCGTCTTGAGTTTTTGATAATGCTGTAAGAGCCGGGAGTACAGAGCACGCCGCTGCAAAAATTGATCCCTGACACTGACCTGGTCAAAATCTCTTGGTAGTTCTCCATCTACCTCATAAGCTCCTGCTCCATTAGGGTCTGAAGTTGCCTCTCCCTCAAGAGTTCCCACTGGTTGTGGCCTTGTGGGGTTCTTCGTGACTTTCCTCGGCAATCTCACACAACCCTCGGGAAAATCTCACGGTGGCAATAGGACCGTCGCCATCCATATGGAACAAGGCTAGACGGACTGAAGCAGTGGATTGATTTGGCTTGGCTTGGCTGCTTTGTACTCTGTGTTTTGCAATGGAATTCCATTTGTTTCAAAAAATAAATAAATAAATAAATTTACGACAATAATTAGGCTTCAAGGAAAACATAACCCAACACATTTTTTTGAAAACTAACATTTGATGAAAAAGATACAGGCCCCTGAAGTTGAAGCCATCTCAATGCAGTTTCGTGAATTCAAATTGAATTTGTGAACTTTGATTGACTCCCAAGAAATCAGTATAACTAGAGATTGTTCTAAAAAATTTATCACACAAACTAGAAGAGAGTGTGCAAATTTTCCAACAAGTTTTGTTGAATTTGGAAATCGGATACAAAAGTTATAGCACTTTCAATTGGACTTAAAAGTATATGAAGACAATGTTGGTTTTAGGGCTTAATTTTAGTAAAGGTCACATTTAGGAACCTGAAGTATTACTTTTTGAGCGCTTCATTGCTTGTTTTTGGTCAAGCCATGGTTTTTTCCAGACTGCGCATATGTGGGTTTTGCAACTTGCAAGACCTAGAATCACAAATACATACCTATGCTAGAATTCTTTGAAAACATAAGTAATTTATAAATGCTTGGAAAAATATGAAACCATTTGGTTTAGATTTCGCATCAATGGTTCTTTAAATGAAAAATAAGGGGAAATATTTTTGGGCATCTTCAACCCATCAAAAAAACCAAAGAGCCCTTAAAGGGTCGCTTTTCAAGCCATCTACCTTACATGTTATTTGAAAACCCTAAATCCATAAATGTAATCTCAAGTTGTCGACCGCCCGCTCATCCGTCCTCCTGTCCGCCGTCCCGTCCGCCCATCCGCAGTTCGGTCCGCCCGTCCACAGGCTAACCGCCCGTCTGTCCGTCTGCAGTCCCGTCCGCCCGTCTGCAGTTCGGTCCGCCCGTCCGCAGGCCGACCGCCCGTCTGCCCATCCGCAGTTGCGTCCGCTGCTCCGTCCGTCGGTCGCCGAGGACAACATCCACTACGTCCACTAAGTCTGGACGTCCGGATTTTGGACATAATTTTGCCCTGGACGTAGCGATTCGTCAACCCTGATCCCGCGAGAGCATTGAAGAAGACATTAGAGTCGTTTGTGATTCATAGGGTGAATTCTTCAACCACTAAACCTCAATCTGTATTTGTGAATGTCATAAAAGAGGAGCCTATTTCAGAAGTGAATTTTACTTCTGTTTGGGGCCTCAGTAGGCCTGCACAACCAGAAGGCCATCAGAAAGGGAATGATGGACAAAATAATAGCGTGAGTGAAGAAGAAGTAGTCCTTCGATTTTTGAAAGAGGTTGCACAGAATAGTGGCATATTCCACGTAGCACAATTGTTGTTGGAAAGAGTCGTAGCCTCCGGTCCGAGTCAAAGAAAGTCTTTGTCATGGCTTCTTTTCCTCAAAAAACTGATGCATATGTGGGCAGCTGATTGAAGCGCTGCGTGCAGCCTATTTCTTGCCGAGGTTTACATGGATATGGCTACTTCAGCTACGAACGATACCACTGCTTCTCAGTGTTTTCAGGACTGTAATTATAATGTTTGTTGTCTCATTGAAAGTGCCACTACACATGGATCAAATGGAAGAAAGGAGGCCTGTAGGTTTTGATGCAGACAGGGGCAAGGTTGGAGTTTCTGAAAATTTCGAAGGTGGTTCTACGGGATTCGCTTCAAGGTGGGTGGATGTACACTCGTTTTCCGAAAGCAAGCTTCTCGGCAGCTACAGTATGCCAAAGATGTCTCCTTTGGATGAGAGGTTTGATTGGTCATTTTGGACACGGTTTCATTGGTTGAATGGCAGGCTTTGGGTACATTCCGGCTAGTGGGAGCAAGCTCATAGAGAATTCGAAAGATGTCAAAGGATACTGGAGTATCAAGATTGCAAGAATTCTTGTGCGCTGATTCTACTGCCTCATTGTAAGCTGGACAAAGAAATTTCTCTGGACCGTGTGCATGGAAAGCTTCATGAGTTGCGGGTGGAGAATATCTTGAAATACTCTACAGCTAAATTGCTAGAAAAGGGCCAGTATGAAGATCTTATTCATTTACTTAAACCAGTTTTACTAGAGGGAAACGGTCGATCTTCAAATTCAGCAACTTGTGGAAGCGAAGATCTTAAGAGAGGTGATGCTGTGGGTTTTTCTCACGAATTGAAAGGGCTGGAGATGCAAATTAGAGTCTAGGGCCCACACGTCTTGTTTATTTTTTAATTACTGATTTTGTAAGCTGTAGCCGTCCGCCAATTTCATCTCCAGGTGCAAAGTGTTCATGTCTGGACACGAATTTGGGCAATTGTAGTCTCTCAAGAAGTCAAGGTTAGCTACCAAACCTTGTCATCTTGAGGAAAACCTAACCCAAAGGAAAAGGAAGGAAAAACTAAAACTCACTTTTCAATCCAAGATTGAACGCTTCAGGTGGTGTTTGTACTTGGCAGCATGAACAAAATCCTGTGACTCGATCTGGTTCTAGTCTGGAGGACGAGTAAATGGGATATTGCATGCATTCAGAAAGGGGCTGATGTCCGTCATTACATCTTGCACAGTCCAATTCATGGATAGGCTAGATTCCCTAGACGAACTTTAGGCCATATTTGTTCATGAAACAGAGCATTGACAGCTACTTACAAGACCAACCGACTTTGTTCATGTTGCCACGTATAAATACATCTCAGAAATAATTGAGCAACACAGCGAAGACATGGTAATTAAACAGTCATGTGTTAGAACCCCAAATGAAACCAGCATCACAAACTTCGCCCTCAGTGCTGCATTGAATAGGAAGGAGCAATTACTAATGCTAAACGTGATAATGACAAGTCATGTAATCTCAAAGAGCAGAAACCCTGTTTCCAAGGAGCCAACCAACATGAATCGATTGGAGACCACACCCAAATACGACGGATGCACTCAGGAATAAACCTGAAGTAGAAGAGAGTTTCCAAAGTGGAGTAAATCATAACAATCTCTACTACAATGGACTTCAATCTGGAACTATATTCCATCTTAAGTCAGTTATTGGCAACTCAAGCAACTATTCAGTGAACACAAATTCTGGATGACAACAACAATCGAGCTAGTAGTCACAATATCAAAAGTCTACAAGACCAGCACACATGCCGTTGAACATAATACCACTGAACTCGTCCGAAGTATGACCTGGAAGTTCATTTTGCCAACGTTGCTCCAATAAGTTGAATTTCATTTGGTGCCCTTCCTTGCACAAAATGATGATCGAATCCGCACATCCCACAGCAATCGGCATTTCACTAGCCTTGCTCATCTCTTCAATCGGAATGAATTTGCAAAATATTGGAATCTCCCCCACTTTCATCACCTCCTTAGTCTCCAACACAATCTTCCAAATGCTTAATGTCACCATCTGTGCCTTCCGTTTGGTGAACATCACCATGTACAACCGACCTGAGCTAACTACGAGTTGTAAATATTCTTCTACACTTGAGAGAGGAGGAAAGTTGACATCCATTTTGTACCATGCACCAGTCACTAAATCACAAGAGTATAATACTACTGGATAAAACATTGGCTGAGTGGAGGTACCAGAAAAGTCCACAAACAATGTGTAGAAAATTCCCTTCATGAAGATGCTGGAGTAGGCAGAAAGTCTAGTGTCCGGTACTTCACAAAGTCTCCTCCAAGTTGAGATTGTGGACTCGTAAAGAAAAAGGCTTTCGGGTTTGGTTGTGTCCGAACACATCTCTATGGTAACAATTTTGTAGGTTTTGGTCGCATTGTCCACTGACATAACAATGTTGCGGTGGTATGATTCTGGAAATTCAGGTGATTCTGGAATTTCATAGAAGCTCTTGTTTATAGGATTACAAACAATATGCACTCGTTGGGGTACACTTGCTCGCTCTATTGATAAATACATTATATAGATGAGCTCTCTATCCGCAGCTAATGTATACTTGTCCCATCCATAAGGCCAATTCTTTAATCTTTTGAAAGCATAAGAATCCATAATGAAAGAATCAGACAACTTGTAGACATGCTTCTCTGTTGGGTCTAGTACCTGCCACTCTAGGCTTGTTGTTCTATAAATTGATGTCCGGACAAGGATTGATTTTGTAGAGATGAAGATTGAAGATGCTTTGCGAGGAGAATGGGTGCGAAGTCTTGTAAAGCTTGGTTGAGAGATGAGATGATTCCATTCCTTGCAAACCAAACGGAAGCGGCAAAGTACATGCATTGGAAGAAAATCCAACACACTCTCAAGCACTTCAAGAGGCAAATCTTTCCATATTGAGCTTGACATGGATTTGCTAGAGATCTCCATCACAATCTCTTGAATAGAATAGGGTTTGATCTTCTTCTTTTCTTGGGTTTTTGTCACCTGAAGTGCACATCAATTACATGGTTAAGGATTTCAATTATTGAATATTCACAGATCCTTGTATCCTCTATAGTACAAACTGTGATTTCTATAACTCTAGTTATTTTAAAGTCAACATTTTGCAATTACTAAGAGATTACTATGGCAATGTTTTATCCTCAAAAGTAGATACAATGAAATCTTCTCTATAGAAGTTGAAGTTCAAAATTTGCCTATTTCATCAGTATTGATTTTGAGAGAAGGATCAAATTGATGAAGTCGAAGTGGAACTTTGAAGACCATGCAACAATGTTAGTTAATAGTTCTACAATTTAGTATTTTGTTAATTATTTCAACATTAAATGAACTCATGAGGTAAACTAACACAAAATATTTGTCCTTCCATTGTGCATACAACATTGAAATACATTAAGCTTGATGGATAGAATTTGTATAGAGGTTCCTTGGGATTGTTGGAGGCAAATATTTTGATTGTTGATTTCAATGGTATAGAAATCTGAAGTAGCCAAGATTGCCTCAAAGAAAGTATGGAATCATATCTACCATACAGTGACTTGAAACTTTCATAACATGAGTCAAATATATTCCTCCTACCTCTTGACACAATTGCTTAAGTTTTGAAGCCACCCACCTTGACTCTTCAATAGAACTTCTTTCAAATGATTCAAGCACAATACTATAGTATCTAAGTTCAAAATTTGTATGCTTCTAGTTTGCACAGCAAAATAGAACTTTCTTAAGATAAGACAAGCTCTTTTTTGTTAGTAAGTGTAGTCAATCTTGACTCCCTAAACAAAAATTAAAATAACACAACAGATGTGCACACTGAGGGCCTTATATCCTTGTCCTACTAAGTTGACAAGACATTTAAATTTAGAAAGATAATAATTATCTCTCCAAATTTAGAAAAATAAAAATTATATCTCTAAATTTAGAAAGATAACAAATGCCTCTCTAAATTTAGAGAGGGCAAATATCTTGTGTCATCAACTACAGTACTACTTGTGGATTTTCTTGATGTTTCTACTGTACATGAAGTGGGTCTTTGGAGTAGTTCTTTTTCTTTTTCCTTCAAACTATTGTTTACTTAAACTATTGTTTACTTTTGGTAACTCAATCAAAAAGAGGTAACTCAAGTCAACAAGTTTATCCACTCAGTTAAACCTGTTGACTAAGTAGATAAACTCTTGCTTTAAAATCCCTTCCGCTAGAGTTTTCACTAGGTGACGAGGATGGTTAGAAACGTCTCCAGCAGATGCAAGACGTCGAGCTGAAGCTTGGCGAGTTGGCGGTTGCACACTGGATTTGAAGTGTTGTGCAAACGACTTTGCTGCGTTCTTTAGTTTGGGTTTAGGGCAATCTCCCCAGTCGATACTCTCAACATGTGACACTCGCTGCTCACGCATCTGTGAGGGTAGATCGGAGGCATGGACAGTGTGAAAGTTTTTGCTTGGCGTGTGTTGCAATCCTAGGCTCCCTGGACTCGTACATACTAGACAGTACAGTCGAAAATTGGTAGAAGAGCTACACTTGAACAGGGATTCAGGAGTTGAAGAATCAAGGCTACTTGGATGGAGAAATTTTGCAGCGTTTCAGGCTCTTTTGCCATAATGCTAGCCAGACCCAAGAAACTGGCCACGTTGATATGGGAAATTCTAAATAAGGGCATAACGACTAGGGAGTGGTTGTCTTTGAGGATCAGAAATGCAGTGGGGTGATTGCAAGAAACACCAACTTGGACTATTTGTCAAGTTTGCATGATTTTTTGGGGTGTACTTTAAAATTAGAAAAATTAGAAAAAATTAGAAAAATAGTTTTGTATGGGCCCCTTGGTAGACGCTTACGCTCCATTCACTGGAGCTACGGCGCCATGGGGAACGGGGAACTTCAGGAACTTCAGGAACAAAATCTCTCCGAGGGTAGAAGCTCTGTGCAAGAAGCATGGCTTGGGGTATGAGGACGTGAGCGTCACCTCGGCCTCTCTCATCGTTCTCAAGGCCGTCAAAGATATTGCAAACGCTGCTGCGCTTTTGCAGCCTGCTACCAATGAAGCTGCCAAGTAATCAAATCATGGCGCATTTTGATGTATACGTAATTGGAGACTGATCCTATTTACATGAGCAAGTTCTCTACGTTGTGCAGGATCAGTATCCTGAATTTTCTGAATATGGATTGTGCAATCTTTGAATGTAGCTAAGCTTTCTGTGTTATAGAGATCTATTTCAGCCATAGAGGGATTGTCGCTGCTTGTTCAGTCAGAAACAATTTGACAGTTTCCGATTCGAACCAGTTCACAGCTTTCACGTTAATGCATCATCTGTTGGATTGCAAGTACAAATTCATTGGAAATACAGTAAACCGTCCCTCGGAGAATTAATGAGCCTGGAAGCTTTGAGAAGAACATAAGCCACATTCGCAAGAGATAATACAAAGCCGACTCTTCTCGTCGACACTCCAAAAAAATCATCTACTATTCTAAACCAAAAGCTCGAAAGAATTGATGATCATCTTCAGCTTGTCTGCCATTTTATTCCACCGCCGCTCATTTGACCCTGTAGAATTTTCCTGTTCACAAGACAAACCAATCAAATCAAAACGAGATTCAGGAGTTCGCTCAGTCTCATCTACAACGTCGATTCTACACAAAACGTGACATCAAGAACAAGCAATTCGAGGGTTCAGACATTCATAATTTTATGCAGCTCTCCATTGAGAAAACTACGAACTTTCTTCCAACTAGAGTAAGAAAAAGAACACGTGAGTAGAGAGAAGATGTACCATCTTTAATTGCCACCGTCCCCAAATCGTGGCGAGTGAAGTTTGGGGCTTTTGCCAAAAACTCAAACGAGTAGTATGTCAGACCGTCATTAGAGCGCTGCACAAAGAGGTAACACCTTGGTAAATCAAGCATACAGTCGCCAGATTAGCCACCAGAAACAGGGGAATTCCACGAGGTGAACGTTATCACTTAGGTGCCTAAATTAACAAAAGGGTCTGCTTCCATGCCTTTAGAAGTTGAAACAAATCAAGTAGAAAGCATAAGAGGAGTTAGCAAAATATACCATTATATATACCAAAATATACCATTTTTCAAAAAAATTGTTTCGGTTTTTGGTACAATTTACTATGAGCTTCCGGAGTTGACTTTCTGTTTTTAGTCATTTTTCGTCATTTTGAACAACAATATGGGTAAGGGTGGTATGACACATACACAAAAAATTCCAGAAAAGGAGTACCTCTGTAGCTTCCAACACTTGAGTTTTCTGTGTTGGTGAAGCCAACACCCTCTCAACAAGAGCCTTAGCAACCTACATATATAAACACAATTGCAAAATCAATAAGTAGCGCCTCGAGTGGGCAGGCATTCAAGCTTAGATTCATTAAAAGCTAAGTGCCATGCACAAACATTACAAGCGTCGGTATTAAAGACCACAAACAAATAAAGAATTTAAGAAGGGTACCGCATCTGGAGATCCTAATTCTGATAGACTTGTCTTGTCCGTCTTGATAATGCTCACGCTCACGCTCTCCAGAGGTTCAATAACATCTTTGAACGCTACATCCTGACCCTTGACTGCAACTTCCTGGAGAAAACCACACAATCAGATCAACTGCTGCGGAAAACAAGTAACTGCTGAAAGGCACATCACAATATCAAAGAGAAAAAAGAGAAAAATGTCAAACTCAGAAGTGGAAGGGTGGACACCATACCTGCCAGCCAAATGGGTAGAAGAACTTGTAACCATCGGCATTGTCCAGAATAGCAGTATATCCTTTGGAATGAGTGCCCAAAAAGCCACTATCAAACTTCGTCTAGGCAGAGATGGGGGCAGCCTGTGTTTACTGCAGCGCACCATCGCCTTGCATTAACTACTGACCTGCTGCTCAAGGGAAGTCTGCCCTGGAGCAGCAGATTCTCATATCGAAAGGGAGGGATGCACATAATTGTGTGAACTCTGTGGGTACCGTAATCCTAAGCAACAGCGAGATTTAGATGGAATCTACTTGGTTAATCCATATCCTAATGGGTTGCCTGGGTAGGGTAGACATGCCATTAACAACAAACCAACCGAAAGTCCTTAAAGAAAATATTCAAACCCTTCTCCACGCACAAACCACACCTTAATCGTAGCAACAGATTTCTTCCATGTTGCAAGAAAGTTGGCTCTCTTCTGGCACACTTCAATTCATCGCTTGTAGAATTGCAAGAACATTTAATGTATGACCGATCTCTGCAACTGTGTATGATATTTCTAATGAAACTCCAGACATTCGTCCCTAATTGCATCGTAGATAGCGAGATACAATGGTTTTCGAACAGAAGATTAAGACTCAATCGCTAAGAAGTTTCAAATCACGTAACACGACTTTGAATTTGCTACGCCGTACAAAGCTTGGGGTGTGCTCAATGGCTTGTTTCTAATATATCGTGAAAACAAAACCACTCTCCTCACATAAACAAAGTCGCAAGGAAATGGTTAAAACCAGTGTGGAACGTACTTATTGCAAGCGCATGGCTTCCGAAGGTAGCAACGGTGGCAGCAACGGCAGCAGCTCCTCCCAACACATGTCTACGAGTCAAAGCCTCGGACTCTGTCAACCTCAAAACCAAACATCCATTAAAATTTCCTTTGAAGTCACTCAAACTAGGGGTACTGACCTTGTTTCAGTGAGAAAAGAACAGAGAATATTAATGGCACCAGGAAACCTTGTTTATTTTTCAATCACAAATCTGAAATACTGTTGAGAAAAAGGACACAAGCTAATTACCGACACAAGCTTTGTCAAAAAGTAATTCACAATCATAGTAAGGCAAAAAAATTCAATTCAGAAATGGTGCCTTTCAAGTGAGAAAACCGCATTCCCATTACCACTGGTGGGTTCCGATGTCGAAGCCCTAATTGCAAAAGCCCGGGTACGCAAATTCATGGATTATCTGTCAAATTTAAGCTTTAGGGTTTAGAGTCTAGGGCCTTCAGAGTCTAGGGCCTTCAGAGTCTAGGGTACCTTCAGAATGCGAAGGGATAAACCGACATTGATTCTCTTGCACCCCAAGACTGGTTTTAGGTTTAGGCTTGAAATTCTGAAGGTACCCGAGGAACAACTAGAAGCTGCCAAGGCACCTGAGCTTTCTTATAAGAATATGTCATTGGGAACGTTAATTGGAGTAGCCCCATGGTGGATGAAAGAAGAGATAGTATTTACTGTTGATCAGTTGGTCAACTTCCTGAAAAAGTTCCAGGAGACAGTCACAGGGATTCCTAACAACCGAAGATTGGATTTAGATTTTGGCTTGAAATTCTGAGATACAATTAGATGCTCTCTTTCAAGAATCTGTCCTTTGGATGCATTAGTTAGGTTCGGCAAAATGGTGGAGGAAATAAGCTGTTCAGTTTACTGGCAAACTTCATCCGATGGGCCAGGCTGATCTTGGAGAAATATCTCTAACCGCAAACAGTAGCTGTAAAATACGCACCCCGGTGCTTTTAACATTCTCTCTTCATAGACAAATTTAGTCTTTTCAAATATACTACAGACCAGTCTCTGTACGTTCTACAACAAATCTCTTCAAATCTAATTCATACTAATGCGCATCGACAATTGCCGCAGGTATCTTTTCGTACGGTGAAGCACTCATGCTAGGGTGTGCTCGCCTTTCTCCTTCATACGAGAAACTTACTTGATTCTTCTGGGATTGAGAAGGAACATACTCTGCATTCACTTCCACTAAAGACGTACGTTGTCTTGACTTTCATCAGGATGTGGTACTTGAGAATTGCCAAGGGCTTGCGACGTCGGTGGTCATAGATGTGAATCTGTTGAACATGTAATGGCAGTCCTTTGTAAACACAAAAACACATGTAACGTGACACAGAATACATGTAGAGTTCATTTCCCTCCGAATGCAAATAATAAATTCGCAACTGAGACGACAAGCCATTTCCAAAGTACCCGCCTACATCAACCAGAGAGTGGCGTACCTGTGATCCCAACCAGCAGTTGCAACAATTTTATCATCTCCTCACAATGCAATATCACCTATCCCTGCTTGTCCCTCAAATTTTTTCTTCGGAGTATACATACTCTGCGTACACACAAGGCATCCAAGGCGCTAAGAAAAACATAAACAAGGATTAATCGTACGCCTCTTCAGAACTAGGGTAGGAGTAAAGACTATGTCACTTAGCTACTCTTAGTGCGAGCCAGTATTGATTATCAAAATTTTGCATCTAAGATTCAATGGGTTGAGCGAAGAGTGTTACAATTACCTCAGTATGACTCAAAGAAAAGAATGTAAGTTGCCCATCTGCTGAGCTTGAGATGCCTCCCACTCCTGGCCCATCGAGGACAATGCTAAGGACTACCACTCAAAAACAAAGAACAAAACAATTGAATTGCGAGAAAATGCATTGCAAAAAACTATTTTCACTGACAATGCAAAACTCTTTCCGAAAAACAAACAAGAGCATAATCCTACGCGCCAAGCTATATACACAAAGAGCTAAGTGAACCTGTCTGGCAACACTACATAGACGGCAAGCATCTCTGCTGCAATGACATGCGATGACACCTTGGAGCCGCGTGTGAACGTCAAAGCTCCTTAACGGCTGTCATGCTCACTATACTCGACAATCTCGAAGGCATGGAGTAGGTTATTATTTCAGCTAAATCTGCAAGTGCTTGGTTCAAAGACCACTGCAGATAGAACTATACTAGGGTAATAGAATGACCCACCTGGTTCCTTATGTTGCTTAGATTGTAGCAAAGGAGCAGATACATGCCGTGTGTCCCACATCAACATGTTGCCATCTTCATATCTGCAACAGCTCGTTAGGCATTAGAACAGACAATTTCACAAGCGTATGACAAAAGTCCACGTCGATGTAAACATTCAGTTTGCAGTCTGCACAATACAGTGGCGAGTGTAAGCGAGAAACAAGAAACTGAGTAAGATGGAGACTGACCCGGCCACAACAGTACATCTATCACATCCCCCAGACTGAAAGGTCATGTGCAACGACATACACATACCTGCACTCACAGAACAGGTCCTTGATCATATATAACACCACACTCTATGCTGAATTTCTGTACGCTCAGAATGATATTCAGTTCACCAGGAATCAAGGGCAAGAGCATGGCATGCCCAAATTACGAGTACACGCATGACTTTAAGCAACCGTAAACCATGAATTAAGCAACAAGTTTAATACAATCAACTTCTAAAGGAATTATTCGTTAATAGTGAATTAGCTTCGAGTGAAACTACAAACTTCTCTTGGAATAAGGTAGAAGCAGAGCTACACCTTGCACTTACGCACCCTAAACCCTAAACGGCATTGCGGCTACTGTAGAGTCAAGTGCATGTCTCACCTACTGAGGAGTCTCTAGGGGACAAAATCTGCATGCACTGACCAGAAGTGATGTCCCAGATCTCCACCTACACCAGTTTACAATGTTTGATGAAATACTGAAGTCGGCAAATCTAGCAAGATAAAGTTCACGAAATAATCTGCGAGGACGTACTTTTGATGTATCATTTCCAGCAATAGCCAACAGCACTTGGCCTGCCCCTCCACTTTCATCCTCTGCACTCCATTGCAGACGATCTCCTCAAGGTCAATACCATCCACAAGTACGTAAATCACAGTTTACGACTAGAAGCAATGTAGAACAGTCATCCTACCTTACAAACTACTCAGTAACTGGAAGCGACGAAGGTTGCTTAAGTGTTAAGCTCCTAACACGTCAAAAATAAAAAAAAATTTGAAGAAAACAAATAACAGGTTCTTAAACAAAGCATGCGATCACCAAACAAAGAATGACAAACACGAAAGAGTATATTACACAAGTAGCACCTCCTGGACTCTAAACCTATAACCACGCAATGGTAGATCCTCATGACCAGTCTCTGAACAAGTTCTTACCATTAGGCTCATCTCTTGCAGCAGCATGTCTTGCAACTGCGAGTTTGCAAAGAGGGTTAATTTATCGAAGGTTTACTGTCATTCTTTTGAGGGAGAACGATTTGGACGATTTGGACGATTTGGACTATATCCGTTGAAAGTACTACATTATGCAGGCATGGATTATCTGTCATGGATTATCTGTCATGGATTATCTGTCAGATCTACGCTTCAAGTGTATTTAGGGTTTAGAGTCTAGGGCCCACACGTCTTGTTCTAATGTAATTTATAATTGATATAATTTTTTAACCTTTAACTTTAAGAAATCACAATAATTTGTATTTTTCATTAAAAAAATTTGAAAAAAAATTCTTAGGTAGAATATACAATGTTCTACTTGTAAAAATATCAAAATTTTACAAATTTATGAAATAAAGATTTAAATTTGGTTTGATAGCCAAAATTAACTTCAAAGTCTTTATCATGGTTGTTTTGACTTTAAAAAGTATCATAGTTGGGAATTTTTCACTCTAATGTCCATTCCTGTTTTTACCTCTTGAAAATTCAAACAATCTAGATTATTTTTCTATTTTTACTTTTTTTTAAAAATATTTGCAACAAAAATGATAACAACTAGAATTTCTCTCAAAATCATTTGAAATTTCTCATAGTGATATAAAATTTATAGTTTCAAGTAATAAAAATATAAGATTGATGTTTGAACAAAATATAATATGCTAATTTTAGCTTAAGGAAGATGTTTGACCAAATGGAATAGAAACTATGAATTTTATTTTTAAAATCAATTGAAATTTTTGTTTCAATTGATTTGGTGAAGATTTCTAACTGAAACAAAAAACACAAATTCAATTGAAACAAAAATTTTAATTGATTTTGTGAAAAATTCTAATTGTTATCATTTTTTTACAAAAATTCAAAATAAATGCATAAAACTAGCAAAAAAAATCCAAAATACTTGCAATTTTTTCTAAAGGTACAAGTATAAATGGAGATTACTATATAAAATTCTCAATTGAACATAAAAAATTTTGAACCGAAAACAACTATAACCAAGACCTCAAAGTAAAATTTGGCTATTAAAGTAAATTAAATTTTTGATTTAATACATTAACAAGAGAAATTCTATTGTAAAATTCTACTTTCTACATATTCTATTTTATCAATTATACTATATATTGAAATAGTTTGAAATTTTCACCATTAATGAATGTTAAATGGAAAATTGAATATTGCAATTGAAATTAAAGATCCATCTTAAAAAGAAAAAATATGAATGAAAAAGACAATGTATTGTGTTTGATGGATTTCAACACATAGAACTTGCAATTGCAATAAATTTTTCAATTTTTGGAATTTTTCAAAATTTTAAGTTGAAATAAAAAGAAAATTTTTCAAGCTTCATTTTCTTATTTTAAGTCAAATACCAAAATGGTTATATTGAAAGTTAGAATCAAAGTTGAGCAAGGCACATCCACTTTTTTATGCCTAAATTTTAGGGGTTAATGTGGAATCAATGTACCACATAAAGATGTTGTTTTCAAGATTATTATTATTTTATCATTTTCATCATTATTTTAAAATTATTTTAATACTATTTAATATTCAATACTTTTTACTAGTAAAATTCAAATTTCTTGAGTTTTTTTTTTAAATTAATTTTTTTATTACTATTTTAATAGGGACACTTGCCATCATTGATGACTAGTGACTATTGTTCTCCAAAGAAGCTAGGAGATTAAAATTTTGTTGAGGGGAATTCCTCAAAGAAAAGCAACCCCTTTTGAGGGCTAAATTTTTTTCTAATGTGAAGTACATACTTTAATCCCTCAAGGCCAAATGACTTTTCAACAATGATGAAAGGTTTTAAGTGAATTGTGACTAGTAAATGACATTTTCTTGTGCATTTATGTACTTAACATATAATTTTGGCTAAGAAATCATATACTTTCACTTCTTCTGTATGTATAGAATTTCATAAAGAAGTCTTTCTTCAAAGCCTAGGTGACACATGTAATTGAATCAACTTTCCTAATACCAAAGTTCTATGATATTAATTCAATAGGATCAACAATGACTTTTATGTGACTATGTTTAGTCATATGAAAGTTGCATTACAGTAATGCATTGCGGTTTCAACACAAAAATGACTCTGTCGCGTCTTTTGTGCTACTATACTAAAGAAAAAGGTTGGAAATGTAAACAAAGATGCTCACAAATTTTGATTTGATGGCTAAATCTAAAACTAATTTTTAGAGCTAAAAGTATGTTAGAATTGTCAACTTATTTTAGTTCAAAGTTTTTTGAAAAAAGTTGATCTACTATATGTAAATGAGGTCTAAAATAATATTTCTAATATAATTCGTGCATTTTAGATATCCTATATGCTTTGTCATGCCTTCCATCCTCCCACTTCTATAATAAGCTTTTCATTTTCCCTCTTTGTACTCACACATCAAGTGGCTTTAGAAGCCAAATTACATTTGCCAAATGTAGTGTATAATGTATTATACATGGTATATTGTGTATTGTGTATGGCATGTTTTATATGGCATATTATGTATGGTGTATGACATTTGATGTATGTTGCAATTAAAATTTTAAAGACTCTGTCGTGACTTGGAAATGACTAACAACATGTATAATAGTCCACGTTAGATTTCTCATGGGTCAAATGCAACTTCACTTCAACTGATAAATGACTGAATACGGGGCAGTCCACGTCAGATTCAGAAGGGGTTCATCACGACTATGTTGTGACTGCCAAATGATTGGACACGTGGCAGTCTGCATTAGATTCAAAAGGGGTCTATCATGACTATATTGTGACTTCCAAATGACTGGACACGTGGTAGTCCACGTCAGATTTATAAAGGGTCGATCATGACTCCAAAATGACAAGTAAATGACTAGCCACGTGGATGTAGCCTTAAAGAAAACACTTTCCAAGTCATCATATTTCATCCATTGCCCGCCCAGAAAGAAAAAGATGGTGATAATATTCATTCCTAGATTTCAAATACTTGTAGATTTTAGCTCAATGAAAATGACTTCCAAGTGACTTCGAAGATCACAGTCACCCGATAGTCACATTTTTGAAAAATGACTGTTAACAGTCATTTAACAGTCATTTTTCGCAGTCACATTTGTCTCCACTTTCTTGTAGTGTTTACTTTGCATATTGAATTATAAGATCTTGCTCAGGACCAGCATAAGAATGCATGGAAGCTCGGGTGGGTCACTTTTTGTATATTTTATATCCCCCCGTGCGGCAAGGAGGTATTTTATGGGGGGCTATTTATCCCAAAGGCCTAAATAGATGGTACCCTATAATTACATAATTTTAAAAAAGGTCCTATATTATAGCACCCTTACTTATTTATATTATGTAAGTGAAAATAATTTTTTCTAGGGTATTTTCTTTATAAGGAAAAAAAACTAATTGAAGAAAAAGTTTGAAGGAAGGTTAGAAAGAAGACTAAAAATATTCCCAAGGAAAGTTGTATTCTTATTTTAGCTGAATATTCTTTTCACACCTTCCTTTGATTCACAAAAATTAGCAAATTGAACTAGAAAGCCCATGACAAGTTGGCCACTTCTAATACACAAACATCCAAAGATTCAATGCATAATAACTACAGCAGTTCATAGAAAAAACAACTTCAGAAATTCTATATCCAAAAACTTCTGCACTTCATGGAAAAACCAGTTGCACAATGCATGAAATGCAAACACAAGAATCACAATTTACACAAATTGCAATGCATTAAAGAATGAGAGAATGTTATTCACATGCTCTAAAGAACAATGAATTTCAAAAAACCACTGAAGAGAACAAAAGGCACTTGTCTTTCACATGCCATGGCAGTGGTTCACAAAATGCAGCTGAATATGAAAACAAGAAGAAAACCTCAAAGAAAAGTATATGCTAAGAATGCAGCATTCACAAATGCTTGAGAAATGAAAGTTACAATACGGCCTCTGCAATCCGAGTTCCTCCATTCACATACAAAACTGTAAGGAAACTGGACTCCTATCTAAGCAATGGTATTGTCCAAACACCAGGATTTCCCGAGCTGCAACCAAGACGAGAGACGGCATAATCCATTTGCCACCCCACTGTCAAGCACCTCCGAAGCTCAATAAGATCTTCGGTGTCCAACTCCACAAATGACGATGACCTCAAATGAGGTGCCATCTCCCCTCCTAAAATCCATCAGTGACAAAACAACGCGAGATTCTCATCAACCTCGCTCACCCTCACTAGCTGTGAATGAGCCGTTCTGTTAACCTCATGGTGAGCCACCCTGCATGCTACAAAATTTGGAGTCTTCACCACCGCGTAACGAATTCACCGGTTTATACCTGCACAGCTAATGAAGACTTTCAGTGCCTCCACCCGCTTTGCATGCGTGATCTGTAAGGCTTCCCAACCAAATCTGGGCTGAACTCTTTCACCCAGCCATAGCACGAGACACTCCAACACCTGCATTGTAGTTTCGTGTCCAGCTTTCTTGTACTCTGCCATTTCAGACCTAAAGTAAGACCAAAAAAAAATGCAATGAGGGTTATCAATTTTGCATAAAACTTCAAAGGTGCAGGTTTAGCCTACTCTCGATTTGTTCAAGTGCAATGACAATGCAAAACTGAAGAACGAAAAAACCAACATGAAGACACTAATGTTCCACAGAAGAAAACAAAACATACAGAAATCGCTGAAAGAAACCTTACTTCAGCGAGAGGTTCGTAAACAAGGCACGCTGAGACCTTTGCCAACGCTGGAAATCACAACATCAACGGCAAACCTGATCACAAATCACAGCGCAACAGAAAGCTTCAAAAATAGAGAACCCAAAGCATCTAAGTGTTTCAATTTGACACCAATGGCAACATTGTGACTCCATCAATTTCAAAATTGCACTTCACCTGCTGCAGATCATGGCGCATTCAATAGCAAATACAACAGACTCTCAAAATTCAAACATACAAAAACACGTACGTGCACAAAGACGAACACACCAAGCACCTGAAAACTTGGTCAGCGACGACTTCCTCGACTTCTGCCGCTTTCCGATTGCGCAGGCGACTTCTTCTGCGGCAACAATCAATCGGATTGAAATTCAGGGTTTAGGCTTCACGGCGCACGCACAAGTGGGAGTAAACTCAAAAAACGAAATCAAACGGCGGATTTGCAAAACTGAAAGCATCGAACCTAACAAGCGCAAAAGCGCTCCGCATCCACAATCGCGAATCCACCGCGTGACGAAGATTTGGCTTCGTTGATGCGGTATTCTGAGAATTCGCTGACAAAAACACGCAAACAGACTCCAAGCACGCAAGGAGTATAACCAAACTCCAAATCTCAACTTCAAGTGGCAGTGTTCCTCATAGTCCCAGAAATCAAAAGGCCAATCCATTGCTCCATTTTCTTCCAATCGTAGCCTTAGTGAAGCATATGTTTCATCTTGAAGTACCTTCACCTTGCTAAAAAATGTAGGAGTCCCAAAGTCAGTGTCCATCGTCCAAATCTTCACTTGATTCGCGATAGTTGTTGATCATGAATAGCATCCGGAGGCCAATGCTCTGACCAACAAAATAGAATTAACCCTAAACCCATTCCGTTACATGAAATCGTAAACAATCAGTGAAAATGCTTGTACAATCAACCATTTGAAAACCGCTCACAATCTTCAACAACCAAAGCTCTACCCAATCCTAAATGCCCAAACCCTAACGTGAACCTTAGACACACAATGCGAACAGGAAAATCTAAGAGTAATGTAGGGAAAACACAAGTCACAATGGCAAGTTCCTATTACCCTAACGATAACCCTAACTGGAAGGTCGAAGTCCTCGTCCAAGTCTGACGGATAGTATGATACCACCCAGCTTCAACGACATCCGTCCCTATTTTCATCCATCCAGTGTCCTTTATTGAATACATGTAAGCAACCAACTGTACACACATAGTGTACCAATTATACTCTTACTACTACTACAGTACTTGTAGAGCTGTAAATGAACTGATCCTATTAAATATATTATCTAGGATCCTAATCTTCAATCCATAAATTATATGTAAAAAAATTTAATACTTGAGATTTGTTTCCTACGTATTTTACTTATAATGCATCTTTGAATTTGAAAATCCCCTACCTTATTTGTAAATCTTTTATAAATTTTACCTTGAAACAATAAAACCTATGCTATATTATGCCGCACGTGGTTTCTAAAATGCGGGAAGTGACCCACCCGAGCATGGAAGAAATTTCAAAACTTTTCATGACATAGATTGCAAGATATTTGCATTGAAAGTGAGGAAAATAACTTTTTTGAATACATTCTATGAATAGATTATTTGAATTTGAATCTTTATTACTCAATATTTTCCATTATAGATGACCAATAGCTTCAAAATGGAATTGACAAACACCACTCTGAATGGTGAGATTTTTCTAACAAATGTAACTTAACTTTGTGGATTTTTTTTTTAAATTGTAAAAATTGAGTTCAAAAACAAATCCTACAATATATTGTTTCTAAAATTTCTTATAATTGCTACAAGACAAGAAGCTCTATAACTTTCAAATCACTAATGCAAAATGAAAATAAAAGGTTTCATTGTAGATAAAAATACAATCCCTGGGTGAAAGAAATTTGAAACTATTTTTGAAGTTTTTATAGATTTTTTTTGTTGCCTAATGTCTTCTAATTTAAGCTTATTGTGGCTTAATCTTTTGCTTTCAAATACCAATCCAAATAGAATTACATTCTTTTAGAGCTAATATGTTTTTATATCCCTAAAATAAAATTTAGAAAATCATCTCAAGATTTGGGATTACATGAGCCTTTCAAAAATTTATTCTATTCTAATTGGGATTTTAAGAGTTAATCCTATTTTATTACAAAGTGGACAAGAGTATGTCATTGCAAACAAATTATTAACCCTCAAACAATACTCAATGTTGCCATTTTGTCAAATTTCCCATTACTTCTTGACATAAAATTATATTGCTTTCAAAAATTCAATATTTTTTTCATATAGTAATATATATCCAAATTATAGATATATTTAAAATTATTAAAAGAAAAATTATATGATCTTAAAGATTTCTAGGGTGGAAAATAAAATGTTAAAATTTTGAGGTCAAATTTTAATCAACAAGATTTTGATGAAGGAAAATTCAAAATTAGCAAAAAATTATAGGATGTGATTCTAAAGTTTTTTTGAAAACCATTGTTATTTAATTTACTTGAAAAATATTAATAAATGCTTTGGAGTTAAAGTTATGGCACAATAAGCCCAAATTTCAGTTCAATGGGGAAAAAAGACTTAAAGAAATTTAAATTATAATTTTTTAATAATTTTTTTAATAAAACTATATTTTATATCTACATAGAAAACTTTGATTCATGTCATTTGGATTTTTATGTGAAAATTATGGACAATCTTGTTTTGAAGACAATCAAAGCATCTCCTTGAAAAAATAACTTATAGAATTCATTTTTAAGCTCAATTTTTATAATTTTTCAAAAAAAATCAATTTAAAGGTTATGATTTCTTGCTAGAAAAATCTCACCATTAAAATCAGTTTGTTTCATTTTCATTTTAGGGTTGTTAATGGTTTCATTTTTTCTTCAATCTTGATTCTACTTCTACTTTATAAATTTTTTATTATTGAAAATTTAGTGTTTTTTCACAATTCTTTTCCTAGATTTCCAATTCAATTCTTCAATTTCAGAAAATTGGAAATTCAAGATCACTTATTTAGTGCACAAAAAAGTTTTGAAGCCAAAAAATTTATTCAAACAAGGTGCAAAATAACTTGTTTCTTTCAGTCTTGAAATGTAAATATCTTGCAGTGTATGTAGAAAAAAGTTTCTTCAATTTCTTCTACACATTTTTAAATTATTTTAGGAGAAGACCATGGATGGCATCCCCTATTCCAAGACAAGCCCTTCATTACTTTTAACATTTGTGAAACATAAGTTGAAGCCTAAGGCCTCCATCCATATTCTATTGTAGGACAAAGAAGAAGACAAGATAAATATTAAATAATTTTAACCTAAAATGGTAAATTCAATTTAAAAAATTTAGCCCCAATGCTCTATTTTCTATTCTATTTGTGATTTAAGAATTTTTTTGAACCCTACTATTTTTTATTTTACTTTTAAAATACCTATATTAAGTGTTTTTCAAATTTTGACTATCTAATCATTTCTCATGATTAAGATTAAGTCCAATTTTTTAATACAAACTTCACAAAGTTGTCAGAGACATGATATTTATATTGCACATTCATGCTCTCTTGAAGGTTATTCTCATCACTAAGTGCTAAATTGCTCATTCAAAGTTTCAATAGTTATACTTTAAAAAGGTGATGGAATTTTCAAATTTAACCTCTAAAACCCATTGTCTCCTTGGTGGACAATTTGGAGTTTCGGCAGGTTCCGATGACCTCAATTTTTAGTGAAACTTTTTGAAACTTTCTCATAAGATAGTAAAATTGATTATCTTGGTGGAAATATGATTTTTATTTCAATTGGTGCATGGGAGAAAAAGTTATACAACTAAAAGCCCGAATTTTAACTTGACGGGCAGAAAAATAAATCCACAAAAACTTGAAATTTAAATCTAAATTTTTTTAACCTTATAAATTATATTTTTTTTTCTATGTGTGAATCTTTTATTCATTCCATTTGGATTAATTATTTTAAAGTTATGAATAATCTTGTTTTTGGGTAGTTTGAGCATCTTTATAAGGAAATAACTTATAAGATTCATTTATGAATGCAATTTCATATTTTTTCAAAAAAAATTGCTTGACAAGGTTAAATTTGCTTGCTAGAACAATCTCATTGTTGGAATGATTGTGTTTCAATTCCATCTTAGAGCTATTAATGATTTGATTTTTCTTTCAATCTTGGACCTACCTCTACTTAATAATTTTTTAAAGAATGAAAATCAAACAATTTTTTCTTGAAATGTTTTTCCTAGACCTTCAACTCAATACTTATATACAAATTTTCTTAAATTCAAAGTCCTTTAGTGCAAAAAAATTCAACAAATGGCAATCAAAGTCATTTGAAATTGCAAGACAATGTTTGAAAAAACTATGTTTTCCAACTTTGAATGCTCATATCTTCCAATCTATACAGTCAAAATTCATGAAATTTTTAACACATGATCTCAGACAAACAAAGTACAATATTCTTTGGTTAAATTTTATGAAAACACTCTTTTTGTTCTTTTGGATGAACACAACAAAAATGGTAGTTTTGAGTGGTTTTTGACAGAAAAATGTCCTTGGGCCCTTAAGAGTTAACTAACATATTTTTGTTGCATTATCCCCTAAAGTTTCATTGGTCCTACACAAGAAAAATATGACTTTGTATAGGCTCATACAATCTCAATATTTGGGTCGTTGCAAGAAACACTTACCAATTTTGTCTCAAAATGGCCTATTTCCATGAGCCCTATGACTTTTGGAATAATTTTTTTAAAATAAAATAAAATATAGATAATTTGAAGAACAATGAGAATATTATGTCTATTAAAATTCAAACCTAAGAAAATTTACCTCTAAAATTTATGCACAAAAAAAGACAATGGAAAATATAATGAAAATAGACACTTTTTTCTTTGATTTTCTAAAAATAGTAAAAATTTCAAAAAATAAAAATAAAAGAATAAATTTTTTCTAACTTAAAGATGTTCCTCTCCAACAATTTCATCTTTGGGAAAAATAAATTGTATTCTCCACACTTGCACAAAGACAGTGCTCTTTGAGCACATGTAGAAGTTGGACAGTATAATATTTTCAAAAAAATCTTTTGTGCTTGTGTAACTTTAGTAGAGGTCCTTGCATGCCAATTTTCAAATAAAAATTTTCATTTTTGGGTTAGTAAAATAATTTAAAGAAAATTGAAAGAATTACACACTACAAGGGAAACTACGTCCTATTTGATAGTAGTTTTGACAGAATTTTGTCAACTCTGTTGTAGATTGGGAGTACCTATTTTGGACACTTTTTTGACAAAATTCTATCAATCCGACTATCAATTCGGACAAAGATACACGTCAGCAAGTCTTCCTTTCACTCTTTTGCTACCGTGGATTTTTTTTCCACGTCACTTATTCCAAAAAACTATTTTCAAGGATTTAATAAAATAATTGAAATAATGGCTTGAAAAAAAAAATAGATGAAATTTCTTCAGATGAATGATAAATTTTTAGATGCAATGCTTTTGGATAATTAAAGTTTTTTAATTTTTTAATCAACTTTCAAGAATGTTGACCAAAACAAATTAAGATCATGGAGTTAATTTATTCACTAAATTGTTTTACTCCATAAATCATTTGTATTTTGTGAAGTGAATGAAGAAGTGAAGCTCTTTATATACATATACAGAAGTAGGAGGTTGAGCAACCCATATGGGATATATGAATTCTCAAAGTTGTGAGAACTCATAGTTAAGTTAAAAATCCCGAAATTTTGTATTAAAACTAAGATTTCAAACCTCATTTAAACATAGTAGAATGTCTTTTTTCAAAAACATTTGAATGAAGACCAGTTAGAATATGAATTGGAGTTTCAAGTCCAAAAATCTGTATTTCTAAATGTGTTAAGTCGAAAATAGGAATTGTGTTGAAAGTAGGACTTTGGACCTCATTTAGATATAGAATAATGTATTTTTTCCAAAAAAATTGGATTAACTTTAGTTATAAAATCAACTCAAGTTTTGCATCCAAAAATTCTTTTGACATTTCAAGTTTCCAATCAAAAGTTATGAAATTTCAAAGAGGTGTTTGAAATTATTTTTGTTTTATTTTTTGAAACTTCCTCTTGAAATCTATTCATAACTTTTGATTGAAAACTTGAAATGTCAAACGGATTTTTGGTCTTGAAATTCTAATTTATATTCTAACTAGTCTTAGTTCAAATGTTTTAAAAAAAAGACATTCTACTATGCTTAAATGAGGTTTGAAATCTTAGTTTTAATACAAAATTTTGGATTTTAAACTCAACTATGAGTTCTCACAACTTTGAGAATTCATACATCTCATGTGGGTTGCTTGACCTCCTACCTCCTTAGGCCGTATGTGTATATAAAGAGCTTCACTTCTTCATTCATTTCACAAAATACAAATGATTCATGGAGTAGAACAATTTAGTGAATAAATTAACTCTATGATCTTAATTTGTTTAGGTCAACATTCTTGAAAGTTGTTAAAAAAAAATTAAAAAATCTTAATCATCCAAAAGCATTCCATCTAAAAATTTATTATTCATTTGAAAAAAATTTCATCTAATTTTTTTTCAAGCCATTATTTCAACTATTTTATTAAATCTTCAAAAATAATTTTCTGGAATAAGTGATGTGGAAAAAAAATCCACAGTGACAAAGAAAAAAATCCACGGTAGCAAAGGAGTGAGAGGAAGACTTGCTGACATGTATCTTTCCCCAATTGACAGCCGAATCCACAAAATTTTGTCGAAAAAGTGTCAAAAACAGGTACTCCTAATCTACATCAGAGTTGCCAGAAATCTGTCAAAATTACTGTCAAATAGGACACAATTTCTCTTGTAGTGAATAGTAGTCATCTTTAATTTACTTTGTAGTTAATTATTGTATATACTTTATTTAATGCAACAATTGAAAAATGGCAAGGTGCAATCGACATCAAATGAACGATCAAGGCTCAAAACACAAATGAACAATCAAGGCTTGAAACAAAAATTGAACTATAGATGAAATTTTTGGTTGTTATTGGTCTCATTTGAGCATCATCCACTAGTCACTTGAATTCTTGAATAATGATTGCAACACATGGCACTTTTGCTTTGAAGCCATTTTAATGATTGTCAGTCATTTTTTAGTAAGTTGTTCTTTAGTATCCAATCATTTGTTTGCTATTTACATTTGACCCTATTTTCTACTAGTGTCTATGCCTTAAATAATTTTTTTTTTTTTTTTAATAATTTGTTCCTTTATTTCTTATGGTGAGATGTCCAAAGTTGTCCATCTCCTATTGCATTCTTAGTACTATTGGAAAGAAGAGTGCAATTCCATGCCCTCAATTCAAAAATAACATTCAAATATTGTGAGAACCAACATCATTTTCATGTTTGTCAAATTGTGAATATTTTTAATTCTATAAATTTCAAGCTCCTTCAATTTTTGTATACAAAAATTTGAAATGATGTATACCAACATGCCAAGGTACAGAAAGTTTTTTTTGGAGTTCCAAGAAAAAATTGACAAAATATAAAGTAATTCCAAACTATAATTGATAAATCTTAACTTTGAAATTAATTTCTTTCAAATCACAACTAATTTTTTCAAACACCTTAATAATGAGTTATATGTTACAAACTACAACTTTTAGATATTTACAATTGGAATTCGTTTGTCCATTGCTATGTAGCTTGTGGAATGATTGTTGGAATGAAAACGTTTCAAATCCATACTCAACTAGGGTGGCCTGTGCTGTTGCCACGGTCTAATTTTTTTAATGTATAGAAACTTTAAAATTCAATAACTTCCATGCCGTAGGTTGGAACACCATGAATCAAAGCCCGTGCACCCCTCCTCGCCGAGGGCTTTCCGACGGTACCAAACACGCACCCGGGGGACTCATGGTCCGGGAGATCTCAATGTAACAAACAAACATCCAAACAAACAAACAAACAAACAGCGTATCTTCAGAGGGGATTTCATTTGCCATTAGGAAATTCCATAAAAGAAATTAGGGGCTATTATTATTCTTGTTGCCTGTTGTTTTTGTTTTCCATAAAAACAGGACTATGTGTTTCACATGGTTTGACCTGTTGTTCAGGAGCCAATAAACCAGGGAGCCAATGCATGTCATACAAGTCACTACATGTGGACATCACACTTGGCATGAGCTCAATGGGTAAACACTAAACCTCCCTTCCCAGCGAGTTCCTCCAAAAGAACTGACGAGAGCAGTGACCACAAAAAGCGGCACCGAATGAATCTCTTCGTTTGGCTTGCTGCTCTCACACTCTCGTACATTCGCTCTTTAAAATCTCACAACTAAGGTAGGTACACCCAAAAGCGCCAGTTTTTCATACTGTGCGTAGTTCCTGTTATTATGTTGTTCAGATTTTTCTTACAGTCTTGTTGGTGAGTGAAAGCATGTTCCAACGCACCAAAGAACAATGGATTTGGATACCGTATGCAAAAGTTATTAACAGTCAAAGTGTGTTTCTGAAAGCGCCATCTAAGGTGGGTACATGACTGATTGTGAAAATGTATGCACGTTGTACAGGCCATTTTGGGTGTACCTACCTTAATATACTCCCCTCGATCTGTCCTGTAAATTAAGTTAAGTTAGCGGTGGAGATTGCATTGAATACCCATGGAACTTGAAGAGCCGCTTGAATCGAAGACCCAACTGGTCGGAGACCTGCTTATTCCGTTGCTTGGAATTGATCGAATCATGAAACATTCAACCCAGTATACTGTATACGTTGCAATTGCCTGCTCGACATCAACCAGCAGTTTCTGCCACACTTGCAGTTTTCAATAAACAAGAAATGCCTGTCACTCTGAATGTTGGCATGGGTCACATCGGGTCACAGTTTTGAGGTGCTATTACTAAGTTAAGCATTGACATAGAAGCTTGGATGGTGTTCAGCTTTTTTTGTGAAAGAACCCAAGCTGTAATTAAGTTATTGGACTCTGTCACCGTAGTTGTCAGGTAATGAATATATGCGAGTGCAGTTGCCATTCCGATCCAGGGTTGAATTAATTCAATTTGATCAAGACAGCAACATATTTACGTGGCGCTAGTAAGGTGCTCTGTCCACAACTGAAGTTGGGATGTATCGTAAGAAATCCACCATTTACAAATACTGGTCGACAACCATACTTCACCAGCTCACAAAGACGCTACATTACTACCACACATTTTGAAACAATTGAAGAGGGGCCTCTACAGATCGAGCTGTGTTTGAAAACAAGGTATCCTCCTTGATCAAGCTTTTAAGAGGTTGGTGTGGATTGCTGCTCTGGAGACAGCTTGTGGATGGTGTACGCACAGTAGTGGATCACGGAGAGAAAATACGAGAGGTGGGCATTTTAATTTTTAGGATTGGTGTTTTCTGCGCAGTTCTTGTCTCCAAGTGTGAGATCTGATATAATTTCTAGTCTGTAATTACAGTAGGGCACAGCAGAATTTCTTGCACAACGATCCATAGTAGTTTGACATATATAGCATGGGAAGAGATATACGGAGTATATTCTTTCCAATCTCATTCTCGTTGAGAGGCTCAATTTTGGCCGTGGATGCAATAGTATGTACCCTGGGCTTCCTTTTTGACGCAGGAAGAAGTTAAGATTTATTTCTCTCATTAAAGATGAAGGTGCACCAGATGCAGCGTCTCCGTCAGTCTGTTGCATGATTTACAGCAACTAACCAGATCGGCTCCTCTGAAGAACATTCATGCTGGTCCTGATGGAAGATGATGTGCATCTTCACTAGTAAATAAGAATCGTCCCGGATACTAAGCCAGCCATTCACGCGCTTGCTTTCCCTTTTGCTTGGACTTGCCAACTCAAGTGTGCTGCTCTGACTGTAATGTAATGTGCACAACACCTCTTATTCCACTCCACTTGCATTTGCACGTACTAAATGTTTTTGCAAAATCTCAGCAAAAACTACAGGTGGAATAACTTATCTATCTACTGAATTTTAGTAAACAAAGAGCTGGAGAGTGATCACTTTTCCTGCATTGCAATATCAAGACTTAGTAACTTGTATTGTTGCAACATTGTGACCAAGCTACTTAGGATAGCAACACTAGAGGTTCACCACTTGGGAGTACAAGCATGTGATAATAACTTACTTAGATTAGGCATCCTCATGAATTATGGGGAGGTCTCCCAAGACATTGAATGAATTTTCCTTATGATGTCTCTGCATAATCATGTTGCTTGAATGTTTTTGAACAATTTAGTTGAGGTGAAAGCGTGTTTTTTGGGGAGTCCAATGGCCAAGTTTGCTTGAGCTGGCATTCTCATCTACACCAGGTTGGCATGAACAATAACCCTTCAAAGAACAAGAATTTATGGTTTTAAAATGATCATTTTGATTGATCATATAGTAAAGAGTAAGAAAGTGTGGGAATATCCTATCCCACTAGATTGAGTTAAGAGCATTATTGTGTTGATTAATGCAATTAATATGTAGTACAAGTATGAATCCATATGTAAACCAAATATGGCTTCTTGAAGTTACTTCAAGGGTTAAATGCAACATTGTTTGAGCTCCTTATGCATTACTGGTGATCCAGTATTTCAATGTGGAACTAGCTGCTCAAGATGGATAAATAATGAGAATGGTGTCTGAGCAAAGGTCAGATAATTCTTTGAGGGCTGGAGATTTCCTTTATAACCTTTCTGACTGTTTCATGAAGGAAAAATTGCTCTTTGCAAATATTGTGCTGCCGCTATCAGTGGAGACTTACAATTGCTCTTGCCCAAAGTACTTGGGAACAGTTGGAGGGCGTGTAAGTCAATGTATTGGAGTTACAATTCAGATGTGACCTATTTGCTAGTATTTCAAATTGCAGCACAAACAAATAGGTCGCATCTGAATTTACTCCTCATTGTATGCATTTTCTGTAACAAAACTGACTTTTTTTTCTTCACGTAGTAGTATTTAGGTACTTTCAAGTAGTCATAGTACTCACAATGATACTGGTAGCTGTTGAGCTTTTAGATCAACAACTAAGATTGTTCTATTTTCTAGTATTCATAATACTCCTAGAATTCCTAGTGTTTCTAGTATTGAGCAAAAAAATTGCACTTCTCACAAAACATGACAAAATCTTAACATTCTTTCTTATAACTACCCATATTTAGTGCAATTACATTTTTTAAGTTGATAAAGCTTATCAAAATGTTGTCTTTCTATTTCAATTTAAGGCAAATTCCTAGAAGTTCAAAATAGGCTTTGGGCATTTGGGGGTTCTAACAAGACATGCCTAATCACCACAATGTTGTTCAATTTCAAAAACTTTTACCTTAAGTGTACTCAGTATTTCTTCTAAATTTGTTTACAGGTATCAATCCTAGGATCTAATGAGATCCTTTTTGCTTAGACAAATTTGGGTGGATTGATGTTTCAAGAAATAAAATAAAATTGATTTTAGTTTCAACAAGGTTATTACTTCAATGTGGCTCTCCATGATTCATGTGGGCATGGTTTCTTGATTTAGGATTAGGACATTGATTAAGAGTAAAGAAAAACTGATTTAGCCTAGAGGTATTTTGAAAAATAGTGGTGCCCGTTGTTTTGTGTCTTCCCTAGTGGAATTTGGCATTTTAAGGACCCCCAGTTTTTCATGTAACCTTGCTTGTTTTTTTAATTGAGGGAACTTTATACCCCCACCACACCGTTTATTCGGTTTTACTAATTAAATATACTATTTCTCCTATATACATGCATTATAAGTATGATTGATTCTTTTTAAAACTCCAGAGATGAAAGCATTTGGTATATGTTAGAAAATTTTCTTATTTATTTGAGCTTAATTTGAATTTTTGTGCACTTTTTTAAAAAAAGTAAAGAAAATTTATACCTTGTAAAGAATAACTTTCAAGAAAATTTAACATTTAGCATACCCGTAAATCAAAATCTTGAATATTATAGTAAAATAAAAATGCAATTCCATTTTATATTTTTAAATGTTGTTATAGTCTTTAAACTTCAAACTATAATAAAATATATTAACCCCTAAATGTCGAAGGCCCATTTGAATTTTTGAGCTTTTAGGAATTTGTTCTAAATTGAACACAAAGACAACATTTTGATAAGATTTATTGATTTTTTTCAAAATGTAACCATGTACATTCAAGCTAGACTTGTTAGAGATCACTTAGGAAAAGAAAACACAACAGTATTGCTTATGGATTGAAAGATTATAATGCTTGATCATGACAGTGTAAAAATTGCAAAAGTGACTTGAAAGTCTTTCAATCCTCTTTTCACATGTCAAATCTAAAAAATTGTTGACTTCACCTAAAAATATGAGTTTAAAGGGCCTAACATGCATAATCTCAATCAATTTATAGCTTCTCAAAATCTACTCTACAATTTTTTCAAATGAATTTTTAATTTTTTTTTCTTCAAGATCTAATGTATTTGAGACAATTTTCCAAAGAGCCCTAAGTGACACTATCAATGGAGACTGTCAAAATTGCAATGGCCCCCCTTGCACAAAATCTAGAATAGAAAAATTATAATCAATCATTTTCAAAATAAAGATTTTTGATGCTAAAACTAAACTTGAAAAACAAGTTTTCAAAATTACAAACTACTAAAAAAAGAAACTTGGTTAGGTTTTATTTAACTTCAAAGTTTTGCAAACAATAAATTTTGGTGCCTTGGGCATTTAAGGATTAAATATTTTTTTCAACATTTTCAAGTAGATTAGAAACTAAACTTTGAAAGCTAAATGAATGGATGTTTAAAATATAATCCAAAGAAGAAGGGTTATCTTGATCTATCTTAAGAATTAATAGTCCTCTATTATATAAGACAAAGTTTGGGTGAAAGGAGATAATCTCTCCCGGGGAGGACACTTCCCATTTTTTAATAACCTACGTGCGGCGGAATATAGGGTACATTTAAATAATCTTAGGTAAAATTTATAAGAAATTTACATATAAATTAGGGGACATTAAAAGTGGCATGTCCTTTATAAGTAATATAGGGAACCAGAAAATATGGTCCATTCGAATTTAGGTAGATATAAATTAGGGGCAAAAGAATGGGATCCTAGGAAAAAAATTTAGTAGGTTCAATTAATATTTATAGTACTAGTCAAATACAGCTCAAGATACAGGTACTATAGTGTATCTACAATTCATCTACGGCATATCTTTAAGTCATATCTAACTCCATTGATGTTTGCAACATTAGATGAAATCTGAGGGCATTACAGGGCCGTTTCGGGTCCAAAACGGCTCCCAATGCCGCTGTCCGATGTTAGGCCGATTTTTATTAAAAAAACAACAATTGGGTCTTAAAATATGAAAATAAGTCCAAAAAAAGTTTGGAATTTTATTTTATTTTATTATGTGGCAGGGTCGTGACCACGTAGGATTTGAGTTCACAGGGTAGAAACTGCGTTCCCGCAGTCCGGGAACCCGCAGTCTCCTAATGCCCTCAAATTTCATCTAATGTCTGGTTGGGTGCAAGAGTTCGTGCTATGAACGACCTCTATGAAGTTTGGGTAGCACCATGTCATAGAGCTTGGTTTTGTTTTTTCACATGTAATGGAGGGCATTAGAACGGCATATTTCTGATGTAATTTTTTTATATGAGGTATATATTTGTGGTCATAGTTCATAGATGAACTTCATGTCTATGTTTTTAAACACATTTTTGTCCCTAAAATCTCTTCAATACTTTTTCAATCCTACTGTTTTGCTTTTCATGCATGTATTTGTGTTGTATTTGTATTCATGCATTGTTATAACTTGAATCTTTTTTTCTATAAGGTATTTGTTAGTCACTTGTATTCTCATTATTCTTTTTGTTAGTTTTTTTCCTTTCAAAGAGAATAGCCTCTAATATATTCCTTTGGCCTACATATTATAAGTAATGATAGATATGATAATATGGGTAATTTTATTGCTTTATGTAATAATAGGGGTCCTTTAAATGCTTTCTAGGACGTAATAGCCCCCCAAAAAATACCCCACCGCCGCACGTGGGTCCTCCAAATACACAAGAAGTGTCCACCCCGAGTAATCTCTTAGGTTTGGCTCTTCACTAAGCTTGGGTGGTTTGAGCTCCATTTGAAAGTCTTGTTTTGTTTGATTGCATTGAATACTCTTTTGTATTCTTGATTAGAACAAATTTTGGCTTGAAGTTTGAATTGTAGTTGTAGACTCTAGAAGTTTTACAATGCTATGAGTACTAGATGTAAATGCAACAAAAACAAATGCTAAATATAATTACTATTTTGAAACACAAATTATTTTTTATTAATTGTTTTTGGCAAGTGAAAGAAGATTTTAATGCACTTTAGCATACATTATTTAAATCCACTATAAATAACTTATGAAATCTCAAGGTATTGAATGTAGGTGTACCAAATCTTAAAACTAGACTTTGCTAGGCTTGCATGGATTTGGTTGTGTATAATATTTTGTGCCATCAATATCTAGGTTTTAGTGTCACCAAATGTACATTTTGGATATATATACCTTAGAATCCATTTAAAGACAATACTTGATTCTCTTGGTAAAAGGTTACTTATTCTATGTTCATTTTTGTTTTCAAATGCTCTTCCTTTAATGTAGAAGCACCCACATGTAATATGAATGGTTCTCTGACACCTTAAAAATGACCTAAATCTATGTGCAAAAAGACCTGAAGTAGACAAGTGGGGTTCCAAGAAGTTGTCACTCTCATGAGGGGTGGTCTTGCATGGGCCAATCACTTGCACGTGATTCGGCAAGTTTACAATGTATCACTTTTCAATGTTTCCGTGCCCACTTTGGTGGTAGTTTAGTGTTCACAATAGATGGATTTATGTTTGTTTCCAAAAATTTGTATTATATTCATACAAGCTTGAAAAAATACAAAACCAATTTAGTAGGTTTTCTAAACTATTTTTAAACAAATGCACATCACTTTATTCTATAGCCACTCTCAAGATATGCAAATCTTGAATAAGTGTCACATGTAGGTGGTTCTGCCTTATTTACTCACAAACCTCCTGGGAGCTGGACCGAATATCCCCTGTGGACTCTTCCAATTCTCCGCGTAACTTAAATTGAGATTCTTATGGAGCCCATAGGTACTCAATTATTCCAAAAGAGAGAGAAAAATACAAATTCTTCTCCTGCACCGCATTATTCAGAAATAATATTCCAAGTTTCCAACCCAAGCTAGATAGATCCACCACCACCTGCCACAAGGCCTAAAGCACGAGTTTTCTCTCAGAGTGCCAGATTCTTGAACCACCAGAGTCCCAGTAGCAAATTGCAACAGCCGATGGGACCAAGACCCTTCTTTGATGTAACTCATTAGATTCAGTTTCCGCTCTAGTTCACCAAATACTCTGCCTCAGAAAAGGTCTTCACTGGCTCGTTGCACCGATAGAAGTAAAACTAGAAGTAGAAGAAGAACTAGAACTAGAACTAAGATTGTTTGTGCAAAACGAGAAATTTTGGCTCTTGCAATAATCAATGGTGTGGTGCTGGTGGGTGGTTGCCAAGCCAAGCTTGCTTTTGTTGGTCTGTGCTGCAACAAGTATGTGTGAAACCTGTGTGTGTATTCTAATCAAGAATCCTTCCGTTTCCTTGGTTTCAATGCTTCCATGTTGCTTCCTCGTTTTTCCAAAGGACAACGCCAGTTGTTGAGGCACCCGCATGTTGTTTGCTGGTGGTGGTGTTGCTGGTATCAGTATTCCTGCTGGTTGTCAGTCAATCAAAGTCACAAGTAGTGTCCTCCTGGAGCATCGGTTTCTCCGCCTGGCCTGTTTTGTTGTTATTGACCCCCCCCTCTCTCTCTCTCTCACTCTCTCCCTTCTTCCCCGCCTTCTTCCCTATAGTTAGTAGGAATGTGGGCATGAATGTATTGGGTGGAGCAGCGTCAGTGAGTGCATTAGTTTTTTGGGGGTTTCTTTTTGAGGTTTGCATCTTGTGGGGATTAGTTGGGGTTTCATGCGTTGGGGTTTTTGATTGAGCATGGGGTGAGGATTATTAGTGTCATTAATTGTTTTTGAGAGCGTGGTCACACGTGTTTTTTTTTGTGGGGTTGATTTTTGGCAGAGTTAAGTTGGTGAAAGACGAAGCTGAAGAGTAAGAGAAGCTGAAGGAAGGAAGGAAGGAAGGAAGGAAGGAAAGAAAGGAAGAAGGGATCAAGTGTGTGATTGACCTCGTTTTTCAGGTCATCTCCTGCGATTGCGAGTGGTACGTGTGTGGTGATTTTCTATTCTTTTCTTTTCTTATTCTATTTCTTTTCTCTTTTCTAGCGGAGTTGATTAGGTCTGCTGCCGGCTTTGGTGCGATGGTGGGCGGGCGGATTCCTCGATGCATGAATTGGTGTAGAGAGTGTTGCTACTGGTGTGTTTAGGTTCCTATGAAGTGGGCAAGGAAAGTCATTTCTCCATTATGCATCTGCCGAGTCCTTCGGTGACCGAAATTTGGTTAACGAAGACTTGTTTGGGGGTTTGATTTCTTTGCTTGTTGCCTTTTCTTTTCTCAAGTAGGGTTCCTGAGAATTTGACTCCATTTAGAGCGAGTGTGTCTCCAATTTCAATCTTGTCTTGTGACTTTGAAAAAGCCAGAAGTGGGAATTGGCAAACTGTGTGAGGTTGGAAGCCACGAATTAGGAAATTTTCCTCCTCCTCAGTATGCGCCATGGGGGTTTGCTTCTTCGTGAATTCTTGGAGGCCCATAGAGAATTTTCATAGTTTGAAGGCAGTCTGCGTCTTTATTTTGCGTAACCTAGGGTATCATCGGAATTGGCGTAGTGGTGGTTACGGCAGTGCATAACTTGGGTTCACTCATGGGTTGCCATATAATTACCAAAATGATGCTTAGCAGTGTGTGTCTCATATCATATCTCATTATTTCTCATTTTTGTGGTTGTCTCGTTCAACAGAGCCTCGGAAGAAAATTTGTAGCAGCGACACTCTTGTGGAAATGTTTTCAGAGTGATCAGAATGGTACTCATTTGTAACCCTTTCTGCCTTTAGTTTGTTAGGGTTTCGGGTCATTACACGACACTGTTTATCAGGGAATAGACCAACTCTGGAACGACATTGAAGCCAAAAAGTGGCGATGGACGACTTTTGAGATTACTGTAGAAGTGAAGAATATTTGGATCATTTTTGGCAAAGTATTTTGGTGATAGGTCTAGTTGTCAACAATGTTTTGAAATGTAAAAAGTTACGTGTCCAATGAAAATGAGACATATCTTTAAAGCAAGATGAGTATACTAGTTGGAGTGTACCATTCTAAAGAATATATTCTAGTTAGTAGTAGAATTGTGACGTGTGGGCATTATGATAGTTGAACCTTTAGAATAAATTCTTGAAGACCATCCCATGTATTAGAACCTTGTGTAAATTTACATCAAGCCTATCAAGAAAATAGTAAAGTAAATGTAGAAAGAAGTAAATGCCTAGGAGAATAAAGAGAATCCAAAGAAGTATATTTTTATGGAATAGTAAATATATGCAATATAAGATTAATAGTATTCTATCTTAGTATTTGACGTAAGTATTCAAATTGGGAAAATTGTATCTTTTATATAGGAGTTGAATTAATTTATTTGGGAAGTTTTATAGAAGGCAATAGAAAGTATCTATTGAAAGATGTAACCATATCCTACAATTTTGAACTATAGAATCTACTTTGAAAAGTTATTATGATCAACTATTAGCTCTTGAAGTTTACCTTCTATTTTGAAGTTGGGACACTTGTGATAAGTTCCCAAGGTGAAGATTGTGAAATAAGGACTTTGAAATTGTATTGTGGATTGTACTAAAAGATTGGGATAGAGTCATTTGGGACAAGTGGCTTGAGTTTCCTTTTCTATTGTATTGAAGAAGCTCTAATGTAGGGAAGGGGTATGATCTTGTCTAGGTGGACAACGGGCAAGGGAATGCAAGTGAAGGGAATAATCATATGTTTGTGCCACAATATCGATCTGGAGGATGCTCTGATCGTGGCCTTAGGCAAACATTGGAAGATGCCCTAATTTGCATAGATGATCTTCACCCTCAATTGCATTCTCGAGGTGCATACTATGGGGTGCGTGTCATAGTCTCCTCAAGTGTTGAGTTTTGTTTCTAGAATTTAAATTATTGTTTGTGGGACAAATTGAGCATGGAGGCTTGAATTGTACTATGCATTGGCCATTTGCTAACATTGAACTTAATTTGGAATCTTGGATGTGTGGAGGGTGTTTAGAGAATATTCAAGAGAAGTATGAGAAATTCTCATTTTGTTGGAATGTCAAGTTAATGTGACTTAGAGTTTCCAATCTTAGATCAAGTTATTGGAATGGCATTATTATCTTACTAATATTAAGCTAACACTATTTCTTTTACTTGAACATTTGCTGAACATGGGGAGTTTATGAATTCATGGCTTACCATGAAAAGCTTTGTCAATCTAATGTGGGTCTTTTGTGATGCTTATTATTTTTGGAAGTTGCATGAATCAAAAAGTACTCCCTCCGTCCCAAAATAAGCATCTGCATTAGAATCTCTTTTTTTTTTCATTGGTTTTGAGTAGGTTGCATGAAGATATTTGTGGGCCTAATTTTTAATTTAGGTTGCAATCAACACAACCAATGTTCTTCTCTGATTGTTTTCACTGATTGTGATGATATAAAATGAGGGAGTATATTGTTCCGTGGCTGTGTTCTTCATTTTAAGGATGTCTCACGAGTGAAGACACGTGCCTGACCATATGTGGTTTTAATGAGTTTCAGGTCTTTGACGGGCACGATGGCCCCGATGCAGCCTCATTTGCAAGAGATTTGCTGATGGATTGCATACTTCAAGATGCACTATTCCCCATTTCGGTAGAGGAGGCTGTTAAAAATGAGTTCCTGAGGCTTGATAGGGACTTCTTGGAAGCTTGTCAACAGAACAGCAATATCCACTCAGGAACGACTGCCCTTATTGCACTCCTCCAATCTAGGTAACGATCTTTTATCGAAACACTACTAATCTTGGAATGTCCTTACCACTGATGGTTATTGATACTTGAGATCAATGTGAATGAAAATGGAGATCTGTTGCATTATTTTACTAGTCTGGGGGAATTCCATGCTCCCGCTGTTATCAAGTAAGCAAATTTGCTTTGTTTTCAGAAGAGTTGGACCGTTTCAGGAGTTTCTAGTCCGTATCAATGACAAGATTTTTTTTATATAATCCGCAGGGTGATCTCCTTATTGTTACAATGATCACATATAGGCCTCCCTGTATATCATGGGGAGGCCTCAGTCTGCATGATCTCTGTGACCATAGGGAGATCTCCATTGATTCCCAAAAACATTCAATTTACTATGTTGTCTAAAACGTTCATGAAACATTTTAATTCTATCGTAGAAATCGTTCATGCTATTTGCGACAAACACGATGACGGCTATTTATGGCAAGTCGAGAATACACAAGAATGCTGCCTTGTGCTGGTGTGGTGTTTTGTGTATTCTTCTTTTAGAAGACGCAGATCATATGATAAGTGAGGTAGAAGCTCCATGAATCATACAGTACGTTAGAGGCTCTGTTGACCTTGCAGGTGAACTTGGATTTGTGCGAAGTGTGAAAATACTCACTCTATTGACATTTTATAGTTTGCAATTGATTTGTAGCTATGCACAAAATAAATCTGCAAACTTTAGACGGGGCACGTTTCTGGATTGTTGCAGGGAAGGATTCGAGGTTCACCTGTGTGTGAATGGAATCTCTTCCTTCCTGTATGATGAATGGAGACTTTACATAAGGCAGTTTTTGTTTTTTTTCTGTCTCGTTTTTGGAACTAGGGCGAGCAGAGTTGGTTTGTTTTCTTAACACGAAGCAAACTGGCGATTCTTTTTCAGGAGCTTGCTGGTGGCGAATGCAGGCGACTGCCGTGCAGTGTTGTGCAGAACCGGCCAGGCAGTACGTTTGTCCACAGACCACGACACTGTGCACAACAAGGGTGAAATCGAGCGCATCAAATTAGCAGGGGGCACAATAACTAGTGACGGATATGTCAACGGACAGGTGACAGTTGCTCGAGCCATAGGCGATTGGCACATGCCCGGCCTCAAGAATGTCAACGGGACAGGGCCTGTGATTGCATTGCCTGAGATTCGGACTTGGGAGCTTTCTGGAGACGACGAGTTCTTACTCCTGGCATGTGATGGACTGTGGAACGTCTTCACTGATGATCAGGCCATCATCTTTGCTCGTCGCCAGTTGCGCAAGCACAACGACCCCGAGCGATGCTCGAAGGCTCTGGTGCGAGAGGCTCTGAAGCGGAAATCCCAAGACAACATCACCGTCATCACCGTTTGTTTCCAGGCCGAGGCTCCACCTGGTCCTGCTGTTATAGAGACGAGATCCTCCGCGGCCAGGTCCTTCTCCTCCCTGCAAAAGGACCTTGATTTTGCTCAAGCTTCTTTCCAAGACCGCAGGTTCAGTTGACCATTGCTAACTTAGTCTTCTGCTTCCGCTTTATAGTTTGATTTTCTCGTTCCATATACTGAGTTCTGATTCTTTGACGTTTGTGAGTGAAGACATGAACTTGATGTCTGAGCGATTAATTTGAGATGGGCTTGCTTCAGTAGGAGTAGGAATTTCGCAATAATAATGATATCAGTTGTAGAATGAGGAGGAGCACCACATATTGGAGATGGCTTTAGGTTCGAATTAATTATCTGGTGGCATAGTTGATCGCACATGAGAAAGCTTAGGCTCTAAGCACTCATGGAGAGACATTTGTGAACCCTGCCCAGACATAGTTTTTTGTTTCTGTGGTCGAATTGCATTTTTGGGGGTTGATTCTGCCTCCTGCTCATGTCTGACTGGGGAGGATCATCATCGTAGAGATGAGCTTTTTCCCTCCTAGTGGCATGGCAGTTCATTTTGTGTGGAGAGGATATCTAGATTTCACCCTGGCCTCTTAATCAGACTGCCTGGGGTCCCAGAAAAGTTGACGAGGACACAATTTGGATGTGTGGTAACGATGCTACAGTGACTGCAAGTGTGACAAATGTGTAGGATATCCTAGAATGTCATCATAGGAAGGTGGTTTTTGAAGAGGTTTGCGTGTAGCAAAGAAGCTGCTTTGGGAGGTTTCAATGTTTCACCTTGCCTACAGATGTGGTTGAACATGAATAAGCTGAAACCTTTTTTAATTGGTCGCTTGTTCATTTGCATAAAGGTGCTGGAATCTTGTATTCTGTAGTGTACATCAGCTCAATGCTGATGAGATCAAGTGCGAAAGCATTTGGCATCCCACCAGCCGGCATTTTGTGCATCAACTTCGAATGTTAACATTTATTTCTCACGAATATTTTCTTTTGCATTCACGAACTTGAGAGAGGAATTAGGAACTTGAGTAAAGAAGTGCAATAATAGAGTTAATTGTAAAGTGTGTGCAATGGGAGATTGGGAGTTGGAGTTTGGGAAAAACATAGGATGGAATTTGTTAGAGCACCAAAACTAAAATCCAAAGGAGTTTGGTGTTTGTGTTTCTTTTTCACTATTTTAATTAGTTAACCTTGAAGCACTCCGACGTTTATATTTTGAACAATGAATAGAGGGCTTCAAGGCATTGTTTCATCCAACTTCTCATTTATCAAATGTAATACTTGAATCTAGAAAAGATAGCCTTCTTTGATGACCAAATTCATTAAAGTCTGGTAAATGACATCTTTGTTTTGAATTGGGGTTTTTGTTATGATTAACCCTAATTTATAGAGGTTTTCTACTACAAGAAGATCAATTGAACAAGTTCCTAATCAAATTTCAACTATTTTATTCATTTGAGTTTTGTTAACTTGTTTTTTGTGATGTTGAATTTTATAATTTATATTCAAAATGCACATATATTTCCAAAATCTTAAAATCATACACAAAGAAACTATAATCATTATGGAAAATCATAGGATTTTTTACTTTTCATAAGAAACAATTTGGAATAGTAATTTTATAATGTTTGTATTTTTGTGCTAAAATAAATTAGACAATATAAAATGGACTTTTATTTTTTGACCCCATGAGAATAGGATCATAATAATCAGTAATGATGGAAACACAATTAGTTGTAAAGTAATGATTGATTTGACCAATTACTAAGAGATTAGAGAGTAGTTTCAATTTAAAGTAGAAGTTTATAAAAGTATAGTAACTTTTCAATTTGAACTACAATTTTTAAACCAAAGATAAACATAATGTTTGCTAAAAAGAAACAACAAGAGGGATCACTTGAAAGATAGACTTCATCTAAAAAACACTTGAAGTCATAAAAGTGGTACAAAAAAATAGATATACAAGAAATAGTTGTCATCTTTGATTGTGAGATTTTTATACAATATCATGTGTATAAATAATAAGTTAGAGTGTTATTTGCATTTATGACCTACATAGTAAACATAAGGGGATTTTTTTCTACAATTTAATATGTGTATTACAAAGATTTTGTATGTAAATAAAATTATAAAATATCTAATCACATTTGGATGAATGTGTATTAGGCTAATAAATAACTTTAAATCATAAAATAAATGTCAAAATTCAATGTAGTAAAAGTGTCATAACATTTGGAACCATATATATATACATAATATTGCCAAACTTTGAAAATGATGCATATGCCTATAAAAAAACCTGAACCTATCAGTATTGATGTTTGACTACAATTTAATTGATAAGTTAAATCCAAAGTACATTAGGAGAGACCAAAAATTTTAAGCTTTTGAATCAAAGGGCCTATTTTTAAGACAACCACTATGGAAATGAAGACTTAAGGAGGCCTCATCAAGATCTCTCTATCTTCCAATCATTTAGTAGTTTAGAAAGATAATTCTTTATCTATAATACTTTACGTGGATGACATTGATAGACTTACTATACATGTACCTCAAAAGATGTAAAAGATTTATTTAATTCTTAAAGGACAAACCAAGCCTAAGGTACATGGTCAAAAGCTAAACCTAAATTTCATTTAGTTCTTGATTCTAAATATCTTTAAACTTGACTAAGAAAATGTAGTTTAAAAAATCGAATTTCTATTTTATATTATTTTATTTTTTCCAAAATCATGAAATTATAAATAATTTATGAAATACTTTGAAGGAAGCATCTTGAAAGCTTAAAATACATCATTTTTGAACTTTTCTATTGAATTTCTTTAAGTATAAGCTCAAGGAATACACTAATTAAACTATAATATTTATCACAAGTATCATCTCCATTTTTGCTAAAAAATTCATAATATTTTAACTTTTTAATCATTTTTGCTATAGATAAGATTTTCTTAGTTACTTTTTAAAATCATGTAATATTCATTTTCATATTTTCAATCATGAAAAAATAAAGTTGTATTTTAGATAAATATTTTACTACATGCAAGAGAAAAATGTTGGATTTTCTAAAGGTATATTTTAATATGAGAAATTAATGAAGTTTGACAAAGGAAGAACATGGAATGTCCTATAAGAGTTGAATTTAATACTTTTAATATTCTCAGTTTAAGTAAAATATTTTGAAATGAAAGTTTATTGGTTAAATTTTATTACATATGTATCAAGCCACTTTTCAACACATTAAGTAAAACATACAAATTATATGACATATGTTTTTCTTTTCTATAAATGTTGAAAGATAAACCTTTGACTCTTACTCTCTTAGAATAGCTAGAAAAATTCATTTTGAAGTCTAGGCACATTATTAATCAATGTAATTCATTCAAAATATCGATGTCATTGAATCATGAAGAACTTTGTTTCTTTTTTGCATTGATGTATTAACCCTTAATCCTTAAGTCGCATGCTTCATAGGAAGACTCAGAACGGATAGGGAAATAGGAGAGCTTTCAATTACTTTGTATAAAGGAGGGAAGAGATGGGTAAAACTTCACCCAAATGATCTTCATAGCAATGTTTAGTAGAGTCAATAAAGAGAAGGATGAGTCCAAAGTGTTCAATGGATTGGCGGTTTATAAGCTTTGACTAGGAATTTGAGGGTGTTGACTTCTACAAGCAATAACTCTAAGGCTCATATTGCTTGAATTTTCATAGCCGTCAAAGATCCAAAAGATTCCCAAAAAATTGGAGTATATAGCACTGTAAGTGAAGATTTGTAGGAAGCTTACATAGCCTTGAAATGTAGCATCAATTGGAAGATGTGCAACTTGTAATGAGAAGCTCATCTTGTGAGTGCAAAATGAATGGCGGTTCTTGCTCTTGTATGTGAACTGTCAATGTGACCGCAAACAAAAACTATACAAATGACCCCCTACCATACTGACTGTTTTCTAGAGGCCCACCTGAATACATCAAAATAGATTATGTTTGATTATTTGCATTGCACATATGAGTTGGCCACTAAATACTATTACAAAACTACAAGTGTGCATATAAAACTTCAAAGAATTAGATTGATAGAATGTATTTGGCAATAGAACCACCTAATTGTAGAGGCTATCTTATCGTGAAGTGACAAGTGTGCACCACATACAATTAGCTTCCAAGCATTTATTTCATAGATTCCTAAACTTGCATGTACATTCTACTTGAACAAATTTGCAAATAAAAAATTTAGGTAGTGGGGCCAAAGCTAATGTCATGAAGCTGGACAAGGAGTTGTTGGATGGATGGACAAAAGCTTCTTTGAAATTTCTCACACTATCTTCTTTTTCAACATTAGGCAATCCATCCCAAATTGTTCTATTTGTAGACACATCTTGGCTATTCTATTTCTCAAAAAATATAGACGTTGTATTCCGCTCCTAGCCATTTAATTTCTAATACAAAACACTTGCAATGACTTGTGGAAAAAAAGATGGATGAAAAATTGCACCATAGTTCAAGATATTTGGCTTCTCCTCTATACATTGTTTAGAAAATGGACACCGACACAGTTCATGTACAAGAGCAAGAACCCCCATTCATTTTCCACTCACAAGATGAGCTTCTCAGTACAAGGTGCACATCTTCCAATTGATTCTACATTTTAAGGCTATGTAAGCTTTCTACAAATCCTCACTTGCAACGCTACATACTCCCATTTTTGGGGAATTTTTTGGGTCTCAAATGGCCATGAGAATTCAAGCAATATGAGCCTTAGAGGTACTACCCGTAGAAGTCAATACCCTCAAATTCCTAGTCAAAGCTTATAATCTACCAAATTATTGAGCACTCTGGATCCATCCTTCTCTTGATTAATTCTACTAAACTTTGCTATGAAGATCATTTGGGTGAAGTTTTACCCATCTCTTCCCTCCTTTACATAGAATAATTGAAAGCTCTCCCATTTTCCTACTTGTTGTCAATCTTCTTCATGAAGCATGCCACTTAAGGGTTAAATGTTTTTTCTTACAATTATCTCAAAGAACATTAATTCAATGAAGGGCAATTTTCAAACATTCATCATCCACCTAACAATGCCTTTAGGGGAAGACCCCACTTTGCAAATCAAAGACCAAAACCTCAATGTAGTGAGAAGACAACTCAAAGTGTGAGTGCTATTTATTTATTGACAAATTCTTTTGAATACTTTTATCAATCAAGACTCAAAATAACCAACAGCTAAGAGCAGGAATCAATAGCAAAAAACACCAAGGAGTGCCATGAAATATTGTAATCAAACTGGAGGTCCATAGGAAACACTCCCATTCCTATTGTAATCTTTCACCTTCCAGCTGGAGGAGCGCAGTATAACTCTTCAAAATGGTCAAACACAAACACAGAGAGGCCAAGTAATTAAAGTCTGCTGGACTGGAACAGAAGTCAAGCGGATTGATCTTCCTTATCCAAAAAAACTTCGCAAGCAACCAACAATGCTGCCGGCGGGGATCACACGAACTCCAAGTGAAAGGAGATGCGAGCCATCGGCATACCCATCCAAACCGACCACCCTTCCCGGATCTAAACGGAACGAGGTGGTCGGTCCGTAGGATTTGCCGTAGGGTCCGTATTTCTGCTTGGTGGTGATGAAGCTGAGAGACGACACGAAAGAGTGAATGAAATGGTGAACAAAACGGAGAATGCTGCCTCGTTGTGAAAACGATCCCTCCACTTGAACAAGATATTCGCTGGGGTGGTCGAACCAGATCTGTGCACAGCGAGAGCAACACACAAAAACCGTTACTGACATTATGCAGTAGTTCACTGAAATCAGACGAAAGGGAAATCTCTTCTGAAATGATACATTTGAACAGGAAACCCAAGGTGGGGCTCTGCGTGTTTCAATGAGAGTCCATTGCATTCGCCAATCCAGATGTAATTGGAACATTTCGAGTACTGCAAACCCAAATTAGAACATGTTAGCTACATCACATGCCCTATGCAGCTGGATTGTAGCCACCATGCATCCACTGGATTTATGAGTTCGCGACTCCCTGGAATTCTCGAGTGCTTATTTCCAAAACTGTCATGTGGAAGCATGTATGGAAGAGCTAAGATGAGTTTGCAGGAGTGCTCACCCAGTCAGTGCTCACATCACCTTCTCCTAGAGTTCTTACATCACGCAGCAGCTCCTCTCCAAGAGAGAAGGAAATCCTCGAAGCTCAAGTTTCTTCATGTCTGTGAAATGAACTTTGAAAGCCCTAATATTCCACACTTGACCACTGCTACCAAAATAAGGAATGGGAGATACACCCCGGCAGGGGCCACCCTCATGTGAAATCCAGCAGTCAATCTCCCAGTGAAAACAAGAAACTCTCAATACAAAACTCTGGGGACTGGTTTGTTTGACACAACTTCATAAAGCTGGATCTAGAGTATGCCACAATTCAACAAAGGCACACTAAAGGAATTGTGTGACGAATAGTTCTTGGACGCGATGCATTGATATTGCATTGTAATTCATTAAACAATATACTCCCTTTACTCTCAATGAAGGACATGCTGCGTCAATTTGCTCTACTTGCACCTCCGATGTCAATCTCCCAAAAGGCCACGCCCGATCTATCAGCAAACACTTGGATTCATGGACTTCTGCATTGCCAATAGGGACTCCAAGTCAGACTTACACCACTTGCTAAATGCTAACAATGAAGTCCAACCACAAGTTTTCGGAAATCAGGAAGGCTTCGGATTCACCATTGATGTTAGAAACCTCTGCCTTGAGGTCTAAGATTTCTAGCTGCGCAACGTTAAATCAGTCCCACGAAGTCCCTGAGTTTACCACGGGTAAAGGCTGAAATTTTTTATTTTTTGCATAGTTTGTTTTTTCAAATTCTGAGTTCATGTTTGGCATCAGAGACCCCAAATTAGCTTTCTAGTGCTAAACCCAACCAAAAAACCCAACCAAAACATAAACCCCAAACCTCTATCAACCCCTAGTAAAATGAGTGTTACCCCACTGGAGCCACTTCGTGGCACCGATTTAACGTCTTACTTTCTAGCTGACAATGGGCAATCCTTAATTTTTCGCAGAGAACTGGTTTGTAATGAGCCACTCATTAAACAAACTTCACCATTACTTCCTGGAAGCAAGTACATTGGATAATTCACATTTATCACTTCCAAATATAAGCTGAATATTGGTCACTGAATCCATTTCCTGCCTGAAAAATCCATCCTCGCTCACAATCCATGTACAGACAATGCAGACTCAGTCGTTTCAGCCGAAACGAAAACCAGAAGTCGTCCACCCACACATCAATGCTTTGCGATCGATTGCCCCATTTGAAGTCACAGTTGCATCATATCGTATTCGAGTGGTGCCCCCGATGTCGGGCTTGAATCCGAACCCACATGCGCCCATACTCAATTGCTTACTCCGCCAGGACAAGTCCAATGTTAGCCAACTTGCACTGCACTTGGATTGGAGGCTCTCTTGCAATTTTACTGAAGATGTTCACATCAACGACGCTTCCAAAGGCTGTGTTGGCTGATACCATCGCCACCATAAGCAACAAAAACAGGGGAACCGTAACGCAGCGACAGGCTTTTGTACTGGTCCCGGATAGTGTCAGAATGATCTTCATCTCAATTGAATATTAATCTTTGGTGTTGCAGAATTGAAATCGAGATTCATAAATGATTGGATTGGATTTTGGCATATTCTTTCTACCTCTTTGAAGCATATGGGAGGAGTATACTTGACTGGAACAGCAAGCCAATTTTGTTTGTACATTAATTCAGTTTACTGCACCTTGTTGCGACCTTGGCCTTACCTAAAAGCGGTTTTTATACGCTCTCATGTTCAGAGCATGTAAATGTTCTGTAATGGCCATTACCTGAACATGAGTGCCAAGGATTCAATTCAAATACACCTCTGACTGCCGTGGTTCTTCGGAAGTTGATGGTGTTTGATCAAAGATACATTCTAGAATTGTCTTACAAATTTCCAACCTGTGAAAAATTCAAGAGAAGTCAATTGAAGGAAATTCAATAATAATTGATGGCTTGGTCTTGAATGTCATTTGCATCTGGACGCCTTCAGGTATACATCATTAATTTGGTATCTTGCTGTCGAATGAACAGGTTTTTTGCAGCCAAAATTAAATGTATCCCTTGAGTACAATATAAAACAAAAACTGCAGCCATCCAAACATGTATTAGTTTTGTTTGGAGGCCGACCGGTTGAGACCTGTACTGAAGAGGAAATTTGTTCGCTCTGAAAAGTCTGTAGAATAGATCCTGGTGATAAAAGGGAATTTTTTTTCATCCGTCTCTTTTGCAGCATGCTTTCTTCATTCCAGTACTTCAAGACATCCAAATCCAACCAACAGTAGACCCATTTTGTCTGTGGGTGGGTCATATTGTATCTAGAGATTTTCAAGGAATGTTTGTAGATCCAATTCTCTGATCGAGTTGAAGACCCACAACACACATACATTGATCATGTTACTGCAACATCAAGTTTGGTTTTCAATAGTATGTACAATGTATGTCCTCAATGGCAAAGTATCAACTATTTTTTGTCACCTAGCTTCTTATCTTGTCACAATTGTACTATCATGATTGATTTTTTAATGGCCTTGCAATTCAGCGATGAATCATTCTTGACATGTAGATACTGAGATTATAATCTTCAAAGTATATGCATCGATCCCTACCAGCTGAGGAAGTGAGGATATTCCCAGACCTCTAATCAGATTGCCTTGGGTTTAATCTAATTACCATGACATGATTTGGATATGTGACAAGTTTCCTTTAGTCTGTATTTGGTGTACATGAGATGGATTTGCTTTAACAAAGAAATCATGCATTAAATTTTTAAATGAACTCCTAGAAGACTTATGAGACCACTTTGGACTTTTGAAAACTTAAGCAAGTTTTGTTGACTTCATAATTTGGAATTTTTTTTTCTTGTAATTTTAAGCATAAATGTTAATCATCCTAATCTATGAGTGAAGTTTTGTTTTATTAGCATCATTTTGACAAGTATTGCAAAAGTTTTAAGTTTGTTTGAAATTTCAATGTCAAAATAGGTGGCTAAAAAAGGTTTAAAAAAAAGATTAGTTTATTTTTTGGATTTTATAGGTTTATGCTTACTCAAAAATGTTTAAACCATTTAACTCCAAATAATGAGGTGAAAATTATACAAAGTTTTGTAAGAAAAGAAGATAAGAAAACACATATACAGTTGTCTTTGAATACAATTTTGAAAATTTTCAAATGAAGAAAAGGGATATTAATTGCTTATTAGAGCATCTTTACTATTATGATTAACAATTCTCAATTCTTTATAATATTATGAGTATTAAATAGGATTTTTCCATTCAGTACCGCCTTCCATAGTTTCATTTTATAATTTTCTTAAAGATGTAGAAGTAAGTTTTTTAGTTTAAATTTTGTTTCATGTAATTTCAACCCATTTTCCAACCTATTGATTAAAACACACAAGTTTTAGGACATATGTGTTGTTTTTTTAAAAATGTTAAAAGACAAAATTTCACGTTTAGAAACTATTAGAAAAAACTACATTTTGAAGTTTAAGCACATTGAATTTGCAATTGATGAAGGCATTCACTTTAGAATTATGGAATGATACACTTTGAACAAGTTAATCAAAGGATCCTAAGGTTGGATTAATTTTATTATAAATTTACATGAAGATTTTGTCTCCTTGTAGCAATTTTGGACCCGTAAACAAAAAGAACTTTGGAGGATCTTACATTTTTGAGAAAACACTTATGTCCCAAATTTTGGCAGTTACTATAACTTGTCACTAGAGCAAAAATGAAACCTCAAATTTCATCCTCTGCCAGGCCCCCTGTGGCTGGCAAGCTTGTAATTTATTCCCCTTGCACTGAAATTCCGTTTCATCTGTGTCAAAGAAAAAACAGAAACAAAAAAAAACTCGATTTACTGGACATCAATGGCAGACATCATCAATATACTTGAAGATCGACAATTCCATGACTTCGCCACGTACGACAAGTTGTGCGCACCTTCAGAGTTCAGATATATTGCATTATCTGCTTCAAACGAGCAATGTGACAACTAGGCACTAGGATAGACTTGGAACTTAAATACAACATGAAGTACTGTACTGTGACCCTTCTGCAAGCTGTACAGGCACCACAGCTTTTCTCTCTGCACAATTAACTACAGTAACGACACTAGGAATACCACTAGTCAATGCGTCCAGCTCTCTCTGGCAAGCAAAGCCGTAACAGTTGCCTGTGGAACTGAACCGCAACAGTTGCCATATATGGGAAAGATCTGTTCGACTTAATGGCCCGCACTGTCCTACTGGACGATGTCTAGCTCGACTCTCAAGCGTTGTATCACCAAGTAAGGGTAGTAAATTCCCGATCAGATATCTCCTTCTTCCGCAGGTAACATTTGGAAGTCCATGTCTACTTGCTGACTCACGTAATTCGTGTAATCAAACATGGCGCTGGCCGCCTCTTCAGCGACATTCTCATCGTGCAATTGCAAGCAGTGGTCGAGCTCCAGGAAGGCCAAGTCCATTGGAAGCTGCTCGAACTCACTGTCGATTTCGATGCCTACTTCAGTGCTTGCCGTGTGGAGATCGGCAGAAGCGGACACTGAAGTAGTGGAGCCACTGCCGGTGAGGCAAGAGGTGGAGGACGAAGACTGGTTGATTCGAATACTATCCTTCGTCTCACTGGTGGCGGTGGCGGTGGCGGAAGTCCCCATTCGGCGGGCTGCCAATTTGGCTTGGCCCTGCACAAACAACTTGATGGCGTTCATGTTCTCGGGTCTGTCCAACCGGAGGTGGGTCGGAAGGGGTGGGAAGGTGCCCTCGGAGATGCCGAAGTTGTATTTGGTGTTGGACTTCTTAGTGTAGAACACTCCTGAGAAACAACAAAAAATATATCTTGTTAGTACATGTCTGACACTGGACTCATGGACATCATCATTAATATCGTCGTGGTTGTTCTTGTGCCTGTCTGTCAGTGATTGTCAGGTAGGTGACCAAACAAGAGCACTTCATCAATCACTCGGAGCTAAAACTTGGAAGATACCTTGCCTACCATGGCAGTGATATCGTTTAACAATTAAAGTTATAAAAGAGCAATGAAATGCCGTTTCATTCGTGTCAAAAATTAAAATTAAAAAAAAATAATACAAACGAGAGAAACTACTTGGAAATGATGTCACGCAGCATGCACGGTAGAATTAAAGACGTGCATGTCTACGTGACAGAAACGAAAAGTGTCAGTCTTCGACAACGAGTAACGCCAAATTTAGGTCAGTAGACAGCGTTGCGATTACTGCACCGCTACCAGATCCTGCATGATCCAATACCAGTTACAACTTACGACATCTTTGAGGTCTGCACATCTTTTCAAGAATCACGCCTCCAGTAACCATCCACGGTCAACTACATATACTCTCAAACTTGACTGTCAGTAATGCCGATTCATAAAAGCAAGTCCTGCAAGGGCCGTCCAATGGATCTAATTACTGCAGAACTTGCTCTAACTAAGTGTAGAAAACGTATTGCTAAACTCAATTACTACCAGGGGTAAGCTTTCGATTTCTACCCCGAGGTACCGCCCCCGTGCGCAAAGATACGTATACATGAACCAAAGCATGTGTACATGCACTTGTATTACACTCGGATATTCAAGCATGCATTGAAACCCGGGTCCCTGCAGTGATAAAAAAAATGCATGGATTGCAGTTACAGAGAGCGTTACAGAGAGGGCAAGCATTGAAAGTTTGCAGTGGTAAGTTCGTACCGGCATCATATGCTCCAGCGGCTTCGAGACTGGTGTTGTAGGTGCCTAACCAGATAGTCTTTTTCCATTTGGGGGGGCGAATCTCCACCAGAAAACCTTTCACGCCTCTCCGTGTTCGCACTCCTCGGTAAGTCGGATGAGCGCCTGTGGTCCCCCTCCCACCACCTTTCGCACTTCCTCGTGCACTTCCTCGTGTAGCCCTCCGTGTCAACGAGGACGACGATGGCTGACCAACTACGTATTGGTGGTATATCCTCACTGAACTTCGGGAATTCTCGTCTGCATTCTGCTGCTGCAGCTGGCCCAGGGATGCATATCTAGTTCCTACCCCAGATCTGCACAGTACAACATTCTAAACAGTTAGGATTTGAACAGTCAAGGACTAGCATGCCCTCGATGGCATCAACATGGAGCAGCATTAATTAGTTTCAAGGATGCAAAACCGATGTCAAGTCGAGAATGTTTCAAATCGAATTACTTGTGCATTCACAGAATTTTCCAATTCGAAAGTTCGCAACTTTCTCAATGATTTTCGAAAGGGATGGAAGTGAAATACTAGGGTTCCAGATGAGCACTTCAGTTTTCTACGCCCTGTAGGTGGGGATCGATTTCATACCAACTTCGCAGTGAATGGATGTTGTATTACTCTACAAGTACGACAATACACAGTTTCTAAGATTCATTTGTGTCAAAAACAATGAGGTGCAAGCAATTGACTCCATTGTCGGAACGCTAATTAAATGTGTCAGCAAGCTCTGAGCCAATACTCTACACATTTACATAACTGATAACAAAGAATCACCATAGAGCAGGTTAAGAGCCCTTGAGCTTTTGAGAATATTGTGGAGGCTTTGCGTTCTAAACCACACGAAGTGTCGCAGTCTACTGGTCGAGTACCTAAATTCGTCACGCTACATAAAAATTGAAGTGGAAGAATAGAGAACATCCTGATCAAGATCATATGTGCAGTTTGTGCACTTCAGTTTCACAAAACATGTACCTCAGGGTGGGGATGCTGCTACGCCTCTGGCGCATATTCGATGCCCTGGGACAACCTGATGAAACAGGAATGACTGGCTTTCTCTCTTCAACGAAAGCTGGCGTATTGACAGCCTGTGGTGCATCATCAACTTCGGTTTTGATCCTCAAATCTTTGATCGAGGCTGTCACTTCCTCGGTTTGGGGGACCTGGCCGAGCCCCACCCCGCGGCCACAGCACACACAATCGTCTTGAAACGTCACCCCCGTACCTCGGCAGCTGGGACACCGTGCTGCTGCTTCGTCTCCGGGGTCCTGGCGCAATGTGTGCAGGAATGCCGGTTTTCGATCGTGGTCTGGCATCTTGAACAGTACTCAGAGACCTCCACGAAAGTCGAGTCAAATCCCCAAGTTTGGTGTGGAGACTTGGTATAACGCGCGATCTAGATCGCAATGTGGTGAGGCAAATGGTGAATGATGCTCAAAAGTCTCCAGATGTCAATGGTAATGTAAGTGAAAAGGAAGATACTTTGGGTCTTTGGCTGATCTCAAGTGTCTCTTCCCAATCCCCCTCTAGTCCCCGAGCTGCACATTTATCAAAAAAATTCAGTTGGTCATATGACGGAAAATTCTCGGTCTAACTGAACTACTTTCTCTTCTTGTGCGAGTTTGCAAATACAACGAAGCTGCGATGTACTCTAGACCTTCTCAGAAATCTTAGGGTGCATCTTGAGGTTGTCTCTGATGACCTCAATCCACCTTAGGGGGAAATTAGGCAACCAGTTCTTTAAAACACTCACGAGTAGCGCCTGGAGGACCCACGTCGTTTGCATCTACTACGAACAACATCTTCTGAGCATGCCCTTCCGTCCAAAGTGAAGACTAAGTGAATATCTATCAGATAAGAACTACCTTCACAACCTCTTGTACACAGGGAGCCGGTTGCAGACTCGTGACGCGCGAGAAACCAACGGAGAACAGGAACGATTACTATCAAGCAGGCTGCTAGAAGAATTCAGGATCGACTTTTCGCGTGCCACGATTTCCACCTTCGAAAATGCACCCTAATTCGCGAATTCACTAACAGGCGACTCTTAATTGATTTGAAGGGCGAGCGCTTTAACTTTGTATATCCTGCCTCGGCACTCGCTCCAGTCGAACTTAGACATACATCTGTAGAGTGAATGCACCCCAAAACGCACTTTCAGAAATACTTCCTTAACAGTTCTCAGACACATTCTCTGGAAAATATCGACGCAAACATCGCTACGACTATGGATCGACCATATGAATTCCCAACTAGTCACACCGCTTACCACTCTCTCGTCAACTAACCCCTTTCGCATTCGAATTCTCACTTCCGGCTAGCTCTGATCGCCCTTCCACATTCCTTCGCGCCAAGTCACATTCCTAACTCCACCCTAGCTATAAACTACGCACTGGCGATCCGTCACGGCGTGACACCAACCAACACCAACAACTCCTTCCTTCCTTCCTTCCTGGCAGTCTTCGATTATCGTGATTGTTCGATCGCAACTGGAAACTCTAGCGTTGACACGCACAGGCACCATCCCTCGCTCACTCTGCAGACGAGACCCCCTCACCTTCTGACTTGAAGAAAAAGGTGCGCAGAGTACAAATGCGAGTACCCCTTCTTATCTCAATATCTGGCTAGCGTGAAGATCCCCACAGTAGTACGAGTACTATGCGGGCTCCACGTCCTGTAGCTTAGAAGGCGCCCACCGAAGTCTCTCTCACTCTCTGTCAACACTCCCAACAGATGATTGCAGTACAAGTTGGGGCTGGAATGTACATTACTGCGCAGCAATCGACTGGGCTCATCAGATGCTAGCTGCTCCAGCCCACCGGATGCAGCTCAAGCTACGGGTGGAGGCTGTTAGGACAACCGACGTACTTAGAGTCGATAATAAGCTTCAGCTGGGGAAGGCGCCGGTACTGTAATATAATCGTCCCAAGAGTGCCCTATTGTCGAAGGTGCTGTTCTCCCCGCTCCCAGTCTGCCCGAATGGCGCGTGGCTAGTGGGCTCCAACTTGACTTCGCGACTTGCGCGGTGCACAGTGGGAGCATGAGGGCTACAGTAAGGTCAGCGTGACGTTGCGCCCGCGAATTCTGTGGCGCTGGCTTCTCGAAATATCAAGTGGATTGGATTCCTCCACCAGTCCCCCCCACCCACGGCTGAAGGCCCAAAGTCTCCTCGGCCGCGGTTTGGTCCGAGCTGGCGGTGCAAGATGTCGATAGTGGGCACTGGGCAGGCATTGACAGCGTTGGCATGTACGGATCTTCCTGGCTTTCGGTATTTGGGTTTAAATGAAGGGATCCTGATACCAGAATCATTAGCAGATGGAGACTGACTCGGATGCAGAGGCAGCATGGCAGTATGGCGCCTGCAGTATTTGGGGAATCTGATTAGAATGACGGTGAACATAGTGAGTGGAATTTTGAGAATGAAGGGGAATTCTGCAAGGAATTCTAGACTGAGAAGAACATCTTAGAATGAAGGTGAATATTATTGGTAGTGCTAGAATGAAGGTGAGGATTACATGGCACCTTAGAATGAAGGTGAATATTACAGGAGAGTTTAGAATTAAGGAAAATGTTAAAGAAAAAATTAGAGTGAAGGTGACTTATAGGGATTAATTCTTGGAATGAAGGTGAACATTCTTGTATTGGTGGACGAGGCCTAACAATGTCAATAGTAGACTTGTGTTTTTACTGTCATTTGTTTTGAAAAAGAAAACCCCTAAAGTCATATTGTCTCTCTTAGAGACAAAATGGATTTGAAACAGGTTCCTAAGAGCTCAATACTTGGTAAAAAAAATTTGAAAATTTCTCATAAGGTGATTGCAAGAAACACTTGTCATTTTTGTTGTCCCTGTGACCTCCAATAAATAGTTTTTTTGCTCATAAATTTTGCATCTTTTGTCCTTTGGGCTTGAAATTGGAATGAAAGTACATACAAAAGTTTTATATGTTGAGAAATTTTTTCAATTTAAAAAAAATTAGTTTATTGTTTTTAACCTACCCCCAATTGGATGTCTACCTTAGCCATTTTGGGGGTTTGCAGTCCTATTTTTTGACCCAAAAATCCAAATTTGAAGCTACAAATTGGACAAGTTGGAGGTCTATTAACAAGGATTGACAATGAGTTTTTATGAAAATAGCAACATACTTGTTGTGCACACAAGGTCAAAGTGACCTTCTTTAGCACAAAGGCATTGAAAAGGGAAAATATTTCTAGAATAATTTTTTATTACAATGTGAGTGCACTCTTATCTGCAAAAATGAATATTTTTTAAATTAAATTTTTTTTTGAATTATTAAAAATGAAAAAATCCACAACCTCCTTTTTTGTTATTTTTTGCTATTGGTGGCCTTTGTAGTACTTTGTAACAATCTATAGGATTGCATAATACTCCTTGATAGTTCAGATCTTCAAGTACTCAAAGTCAATAGTTAAAATTTACAGGTGCAGCATTAATACATTCTTCTACTAGTATTGTATAGTATTGCTAGTTTTGTGGCCAAAAACTATGTTTTTGAGCCAAAAATGTAAAGTGTTTCTTGCAATCACTGTAAAATAAAAAAATTTATTAGTTTTTGAAGAATATAATTTTTATTCCAATTAGTGCCTAAGAACAAAAAAATTTGCCACAAAATCTTCAAAAGAGGAAAGACCAAGTAGGAAAAAAATCCAAAAAAAATCCAAAAAAAATCTAATATTTTTTTCTTCATAGATTATTTTTTGTCTAAATGGAAAGATTTGATTCATTCCATTTGGGTAAGTGATAAGTTATAGAACTTCTTGTTTTCCGGGCAATTAGAGCAACTTTGTCAAAAATAAATTTTCTTTCTACTTTGAATGCTAATATAACTTTTCATTCCACTAAATTTGTATGGTCAAACATCACAAATTATTTACCATGTAATCTTAGATAAGTGTAGTATAAAATCATAAGGTTAGATTCTAAAAAAAAGATTTGATTCCTTGAATGAATACAAAAAGAAGTAGCAATGTAGCAATTCAATGTTTTTTGCCATAAATATGGCCTTGGGGCTTTAGGGTGTAACTTTGTGGATATCAAATATAAAAAACATCATTTTTAATGTTTCATTTTTTTCTGATAAAATGTTTCAAAGGCAAAATGTATGTGATCTATAAAGAGAAATTGGTATGGCATTTTGTTTTTGTTTAACCTAGGGAGATGAATTACATTGTCATATGAGTAAGCAAAAGAAAACAAAATCTTGAGATTTGAGACTATTTTTACACTTTAATGCTTTTCTCTTACACAATGACAACATATCATTATTATTATTTTGTAACCAATAGAGTTATTTATTTATTCTACTATTTCAATTGGTTCCATTATTGAAGTCAATAATTTGCACAGCATTCAATGTTAACATACAAGGTTTTAGAGATAGTTTTGTATTTGAAAAGAAAAATTCCTTCCAACCAATGACAAGTAGAATTTAATCAATTAAGACTCAAAAATAACCAAGACAATTTTTGTAACAATCAAGTGTAACCTAACAACAAATTTAAAAAATGATCAATTTCCAAACTAATTATAAAAAATCTCAACTCAAATTCAATAATTATTTAATACTACGATAATATTTGATCAACTTCAAAACCATCAGTCAAGAATATAACAAAGTTACATTAGAGACTTTAATAACATTTATAGGAAGAAGAGGGGGAATTATTCCATGGAGTATAGTTTCCAACATGTAATTATATCCCCCTTTATTTATTTTTAAATAGAAAGTCAAAGGGGAATATAGTTACATATTAGAAATTAATTTCCACTTTCCTAGGGGCTAACGCCTCTCCATTATTCCTATGATTAAAGTGATAAAAAAAAGACATGATGGCGAATTTCATTTAATTGGCGGTATTCTAAATGCCATTTTTAGACCACGCAGTCTAAATTGAAAACCTTCCATCTAGGACAGGTATAGATTTAAAAACATCTCGAACATATATAGATTTCCAAAATCTAATATAGATTTAGATTTTAGACCACGTAGTCTAAAATATCTTGGACAAGTATAGATTCTAAACATCTACAATACATATGGATTTCAAAAATCTATGGCAAATTTAGATTTTGAATTGCACGTTCTGAATTGTCAAAATGTCAAACTAATGGAATGCTGCCATTTTAACAAAATTCACCATCAAGTCAATTGAAGCTATACAAATGCAATACATAACCAAGCGCAATATATCATTAGAAGAGATTTTGGGGAATAGAAGGTCGTATTAAGCTAGTTCCGGGTGATTGCAAGAAAGGGCTATCCTTTTTGTCGTCACAATGGAAGTGACTTTTGTGTCATTGGTTATAACTTTTGGGGTATTAATCCAATGTACTTGAAATTTTTATTGAAGATGGACAACTTGATAGTAAAGAAATTTCTTATTTTTCAAAAATTTCCAAAAAATATTTTCTAATTAGATTTTAATTTACCTAATTTGTCACACTTTGCAATTTAGGGTTTTTTAGTCCTGTGGAGTATCCAAAATTAATGATGTAGACTTGAAATTTGTGTGTTCTATTTATACACTAAAGATTTATGATTTGACCAAAAATATTTAAGAAAAATATTATTTTATGTCTCTACATTGATGCAAATAGGGGCCCCTTGCACATACAAATATGATGTAATTGTCTTTTGATTTGTGTACTAGAGCAATTCCCAAAATTCTGCACTATGTGAGAACTCACAGTCTTCGATGGAGCCAAATCTCCTCTAATGTATGTTTTGTATACCTTAATGTTTAATGTAGAAGCTTTCTAAGACTTTAACTTCTTGACAAAAATTAATCCAAGTATATAATTGAAAAATTACAACTATATTGAACATTCAAAAGGTAAGTTTTCTAATTCAAAATTGTCACTTTGAAGTAAATCTAAATTTAAAATTTAAAAATTTAAAAATTGTCATGATGAAATTAATTTATTGAAATATATAGAAAAACTCTTTGAAAAGGTTTTGAAATCAACCATAAAACCAATCTTTGAAGAAAATTTCAAATTTTGGATGAAAATTCTAGTAAAAATTATAAATTAGTGGTATAGTAGATCAAACCCTATGCCTATGAATGTAAACTATAGCCTCATGTTTGAAATTTTTTATCTAAAAGCCATCAATACTTATTATATGTTCAATTCAATTTAATGAAATTTAATCTTCACTCAATCTTATTCACAACTTAATTATATATATGGGTGATTGCAAGAAACACCTGTCCTATTTGTTGCGTTTGGCTGATTTTTTCGGGAGTACTTTAAAATTAGAAAATTAATTTTAAATTTAAAAAAAAAATACAAATAGTGTATATACCTCTAAGATGAAGGTTTTGACTAAAGGAAATGGATAGAAAAATTCTCTAAGTAGGAGAACTTGAAAAGTGCCAAACCTCCAGAAAATACATATCTTCATGTTTTAATTAGGGAAAAATAGTAAAAATAGATATTTTCAAAAAATAAAAAGTGGCCATTTGCGACAACTTTATAGAGATGGTCATTCACTAAAAAAACCACGAAAATAATATTTTATATGTTTCAAAATACAAGCAGAAGGGAGCTTACTTTGTAGACCTCTACACCTCACAAAATTAACTTTTTTTTAAAATCCTTCTCTAGAAAGCTAGAAGTCTATTAGAAGACCATCTCATCCAAATTTCATGTCAAAATCATTAAAAAAAGGTATAGCTCAAGTATAGAAACCCCCTAAACTACCAAGTGTGACATCCAATCGGGGTCTATTTATGGATAGTAAAATATTTTTGAAAATTATGAAAAAATTACGGAAGGTTTATGATAGTTATGAGCACCTTCCATCCAAATCTTGAGTCAATCAGAGCTAAAACACAAAAGTTATGGCCAAAAAACAAATCAGAATGCGACGTGTGACACAAAATAGGACAGGTGTTTCTTGCAATCACCCATATATATAATATTATTCACAATAATGTATCATTGAATACAAAATATATTTGAGAAAGAACATAAGAGGTTTTTGGCTATATTGGAAGACCGCAAATTTTTGCAAGTTCTCAAAGTATGGAAACTCGCTGAAATCTGCCACACAAGCAATCTGATGTGGCAAAGAGACTGCCATATTAGATAATAATATTTTTCTATATTTTTTACTATTTTTTCAATTTTTTCATTTTTTATTTTTTCAATTATTTTTTAATATGACCAATAGTGATTAGTTCACAGATTGTGGGACAAGGCTGAAATAGTCTCTTAGTGCCCCGAAAAAATCTCTTATGGCACAACAAAAAAGTAAATTTTTTTAATAAACTTAGTACTCATAATTGAGGCCATTTGACTTAAGGTGTAAAGTAAGAGGTTCAAAAACTACTCATTTAAGGACCAGTTTGCTTTTATCATGTATTTTTTACATGGTAATATTTTTTGCTCATTTTTTAGTCAAAGAAAAATAAACGAGGAATCTAACATAAGTTGTTTCATAATTTTCAAAGCATTTATAAATTACTTATGAGTTTTCAAACAAAATTTGGCATAAGTCCCTATTTGTGATTAATAGGCCTTGGAAACCCACACATGCTTAGTTTCAAAAAGAAATTGGTTTTGTTCAAAAATTAGCATTGCAACATGTAAAAAGTAACAGAGATGAGTACATGTACATGTAATAGATATGGATAATCCAAAAGGTAATGCTTTTATTCTCAATCTCTTAGTAACATGTTCTTGTGGGCCCAAAATTTATTCAAAATTCATCACAGAGTACCACGGTGACATCTCTCTACAACCTAGTGCCTTGATGGTAATTAAAAAATGATAATCAATTTAATTCTAGCAGGTTGTTGGTGGAGATAGTTTGGTGGCCACGGCACCACCTCATCTAACGAGGAAGTATCTCACATGCCACTTATTGGTGCCGTGATCACACAGAGAGCAAGTGGTGGCGATGCTCTAAAAGCCCTAATAAAGATTTTGAAGTGGAGCTCCAAATTTTAGTCCTCCCGAAGACAGCTTGTAGAACTGCTACAAGGTAGTCCCCTTCAAATCCTCTCTCATGCGAATCAGTCCAAACTTAGCCCCAATCAGAGTCAAACTTGGACAGAGTTGCAGCATCTGATCCACAGAGGACGTGTTGTGAAACGCATGCTCATCAGAGAAAAGTAATGTATAAAATTAGCCTTTGTAGCTACTCGAAATAGAGTATTGCCACTTTCCAGATTCAAACTGTTCTTCTCCGTTTCATTTGTGTCAAAAAACAATTCTTGTCAATAACTATTACTCCACTTATAGCTTATTCATGGCAAGTCGCTACATAAAATATTGCATGAAGAGGTTGACTTCACATAATGATACAGTACAAGGCAATGGCCACTAATAATGAGGTACTTCTAAAATCGACCCATAGAGATTCTCACCTAAAAAGTATAGATAGTACAGCCTACGCCTTGAGAGAGGTTTTGGATTCATCTACTTCCAGCACTTTCAAAATGCACAATTTTTTCATACAATAATCCAGCAATGTATTCTCAATCAATCTAGAATTTCTTCTGACTATTGAAGATCCCACAAATCCCTCTGCTGTTCAACAAGGCGAACCCTGGCTCCCTTGGACAATAATACCAGGTGCTGTTACCTGACAAATTTACTGAATGTTATTATTCTTCTGGATTCGTACTGCTGCAGGCTTTGTTCGCTCTGTATTTGATGTGGAATAAACTCTTCAGGGAAAAATTGGAAATTGGCTAGTGCTCATCATGTTGGTGGCCCCATTCAGTGAGGCCATTACCAAAGTTACACTACGGACAGAAAATTAACCCATTATATTTCATCATTCACGTGAAAAGACAAGCATTTTGCAGAAGATAACTGAAGAATGGTCCTTCAAGTCTTCAAGTTCGAGTTAATTGAAGCAAAAAGGAAAAACGCGGCAGGAGCCATTGACATTGAGAGAGCCCATAGCTTTTGTAAACGACACTACTCTGCTGAATGTGAGAGTAGCACAGAAGCTTCCTGAGAATAAAATCCTGTTCAACACTCCTCCGTGTGCAAAATATCTACAAATATCATGAATCCTTTTATTAGCCAGGGACCCAGGGTTGTTCCCAAGCGGAAAAGGGCCAAGCCCATTTAAGTTAGGATTAAGTTAGTTTGCCCATGTTAAGTTAAGTGGTGGCAGAAAACCCAACACGCCGGCCTGCCACCGTCGTCCAATTGGCCGCAGTCCAGTAGTGTTCTGAAGCCCAATCCAAGTACTGTAAGTCACAGCAGGAGTTCTCGGAAGCCCACTCCCAGTAACTTACTGTAAGTCACGGCCAGGAGCTGTGGATTATTCTGCAGATGCCGGAAAAGGGACGGAGGAAATTCCAAGCTTTACTCAATTGAATCCATCATCATTTGAATCGAAAGTTTGAAACGCAACAGAATGTATAAACAGTCCTTACACCTTCGTTTATGGTGATTAGCTCTAAGCAGAAACAGTGTGCTACTCCCTACAATTCTACATGCCGAAGAATCCATCCACTATTCCACTCAGCAATCATAATTTGCAGGATCCCTCAGATTGAGGAAAAGCAACGCGGCTGTCTCCTACACGGAATAGTGAAATCAGGTTGCCTTACCCCAAAGAAAGTAACTGTGCACAATTACACGCCATCGAAGTCAACAAATATTTCCACAAATATTTCCATTTGTACATGTAGAGATTCATCGGTGAGTCACAATTATAACAACACGGAATTTAAAAGTAGTGCATTCTTGTACAATTACAATAGTCAATATTTCAATAGTATTAAATGTCAAGAAATTAATTAGTGAGTGACAACCCAATTTCACTATTTAGTCAGTGTAGTTGTCATTATATTCTCAGATACTGGCTGTTTGCTTGTGAGCCAACGGTCTTTACTCTCAGTTCACTAATTACTCAGGACTCTTCTTCAGTTCTCGGCAGAAATAACCTCCTCAGAGATCAACATTTGAATCGAAAGTTTGAAACTCAGCAGAATGTGTAAACAGTCCTTACACCTTCGTTTCCGGTGATTAGCCCTAAACAGAATTTGTAGCCTACTCCCTACAACTAGAGCTGAGGAATCCATACACTCAGCAATCATAATTTGTGTCCCTCATGATTGAGGAAAAGCAACGCGGCTGTCTCCTACACGGAATAGTGAATTCGGTGCCTTACCCCAAAGAAAGTTACTGTACAAAATTACACGCCATCAAAGTCAACAAATCTTTTTACAAATATTTCCATCTGTATAGGCACATGAAGGTTCATCAGTCGGTGAGTCACTATTGCAACAACACGTAATTCAAAAGTAGTGCATTCTTGTACAATTATAACAATAAATATTTCAATACAATACAGCGTCAAGTGTTGAGAAATTAGTGCAGGGTAACCTCTAGTGGAATTGTCATCATATTCTCAGTTACTATTTGCTCGTGAGCGAACGGTGTTTACCGACTCTCAGTTCACTAATTACTCAGGCTTCTTCTTCTTGGCAGAAATAACATTAACCCCTAAAGGTCAGAGACTATGTCTTCACCAAAAACACACCAAAACTGTCATGTCTACTTTAAGCACCAAATTTTTGAAAAAAAACATTTTCAGACACATGTAACCGTAGGATCTTATATTACACTTGTGTGAAAAGATGTGGAAAAAATTTCAAAATTTTTCACCATATAGATTGCAAGATATTAGCATTTGAATTGACAAAAACCCTTTTTTTGTCCCTGCAAAAAAGCGGGCAGCTGCACTTCACAAGGTCACATTTCTATGAAAAAATGTCCAAAATAGTTGCAACTCTTTGGAATCATTCTTCAATTCAAGTTGGCTACATGCTTGAAAATTTTCATATCATTTGGAATTGTACAACATATAGGAAAAAAATAGTAAGTAGAAAGAAGTAGAAAATGTATGAAAATACTAAATTGTGAACAATTTATTTATAAAAATGAAAAATGAAAATCCCAATGGTTGTAATGTTGTGACAAACAATCAACATCCAAATTTTTAATTTTTTTTTTAAATATTTAAAATTGAGGAAAATAAGGGTTTCCAAAGTTTATTTTAGAATAGAGAATCCATAACTGCCCGCAAACTAAATCTCTTTATAACTTTTGTCTCATAAATCAAAATGGAGTGATTCAAAGCTTTCTGCATATATGTACATCTAGAAAATCAATTTCAAATTTTTAATTTTGAAAAAAAAGTTTTTATAAGAAATTTTTGGGCTGCCCGCCGACCAATGAAAACTACATATCATGCAATAACTTTTTGACCATGTAGTCAAAAGTTATGAAAATTGTTGGGCCTTAAAGCTACTCCTCGAGCACATGTTGTGTGAAAATTTCAATGAAAAAAAATAAAAACTCCATCCGTAGTGAGCTGCCCAAAATCGCTATGTTGCAAAAAAACGCAGTTTGGTCCTTTAGGGGTTAACACAAAACGGAAGATACCTGACAATCAGTAGAAAGGTTTTACATGAAGAATTCATAGCAAAGGGACTCAGGAAAACAACACAGAACCAAAAGAGTAGAGAATAAACTGCATTTAAAGTAGGGCAACCTAAAAGCACAAGTTTTTCTAGTGTGCAGAATTTCTACTAGGAGAACTAATAAAATTTTACATTCTATTCAACAAATGAAACAAGAATTCTATACACCAAAGAATGCATCATTTGGATGCAATATGCTCTAGTTATGAGGGATTAATTAGAGTTTTTGTGGTAAATATTCTAAAATTGTTTCTTCAATGATATGTCAATAGTAGATGTATGTAATGGGAACATATGTATGTGTCATTTTTAGAAACTCAGTACATTTGGGTGTTCCTCCATTGACCTTTAAAAGAAGAGGCCTATAAGTCTATAACCACTAATTTCAAGCCTCATCACCCATCACTCAATTTGTTGCCATTTTTGAACTAAATATGTATGAATTTTTTTATATTTATTTGTTAAAGACAAAATTACATGTCCTCTATATTTCACCCAAAAAAAAAATTGGTAGAGAATTGTTTTTTTTGAGAATTTTGGAAGAAAAAAATAAAGAAAAACCACATTAAATGAAAAATTATTTCCAAAAGTCTGAAAATTTCACCATGGGTCTATATTACACTATCGAATGTCATGGTGTAAATTCAATTTCTATGTCATTCTCTAATTAGATTACAATAGACATTGAAAATACATCCAAAGTTCAAAATGCAAAAAAAATATTCAATATTACGAATTTGTTCAAAATTCAAATTAGAGTAGAAACTAGAATAGAGGACCTTCATTTTTTAGTTGGACTCAAATTTAGAAAATGTCATTTTTGTAGGGAAACTTTAGATGTAGATCAAGGATCAACAACTTTCTAAAATACACTACAATAGAATATTTTGTAATCCATTTTTTTCCTAACTTCTCATTCACATGAAGACAAACACTAGCTGACAAAATTACAAATTCAATTACGTATTCTTCATAATCTTCAATGAAAAATGGACAAAAAAATGGATTGTAATCTCTCTAAGGATGATTATATTCTCATCTAAGAGGCATGAATTGGCACTATTGGTATGAAGGAGTCAACACCATTGTTAAAACATTAGTCATAAGGAGGCTTTAGGAAATCAAACTACAAAGGAATGTTTTTATTATGGAGTTGAAGGTTCATTTGAACATAGAAGAAAAGGCCTACTTAAATACCAAATTAGTGACTTATAAGGCCATTTAGTAACACACTTTTTACACTTAACTTAATGCCCTAGGCCATTATTTCTACTTGGCAATGTTGAAGTCAAGAAAAAAAAAGCCACAATAAATAAAATTAATAAAGAAGAAAACTAATGTTGGCCAAAACATATTATGAATAAAAATTCTAATGGAATATTTCTAATTCAAATAGTGCTACAATCTTACAACTAGGAAGTGCTACTGGGTCATTGCAAGAAACGTTGGTCCTATTTTCCGTCACAATTGGAGTGACGTCATTCTTTTCTGCTATAACTTTTGAATCTAAAGATCTAACAATATGAAATAATTATTGGACCTCTCTAACTTGATGGTTTTCACATCCCTTATTTTTCAGAAATTAAAAATAATAATTTTATATTTAAAAATCATTTTTCTTAATTTGTCACAAACGGAAGTTTAGGGGTTTTTACTACGTTCGGAGTCCCCAAATTTAATGATCTAAAGCTGAAATTTTCACGATGCATTTGCATAGTAGGAAAGCATATTCCCACCAAAAGAAATCTAAAAATACATTACATTATGTCCTCCACATGCGTGCAAACAGCACTCCCATTGCATGCAATTTTTGAACATTGATGATGGTACTAAGATAATTTTTTTGGTAAAATCTCATCACCGTCAACTCTACCCAAATGGCCAATTTTTAGATTTGAAAAAAATAACTTTTCCTATTTTTTACAAACTAAAATCTAAATATGCCTATTTTCATGAGTTTTGGCACTTTTCTAATTCTCCTACTTAAAGAATTTTCCAAAGCTTTTCCTTCATAAGGTACCTTCTTCTTTAAGATATATGCATTTTATATAATTTTCATGTTTTTTTAAAATTGTTTTTCTAATTAAATAGTACTCCCGAAAAAAAAAAGCATCCAAATCCAAAACGCTACAGAAATGGACGCCCTTTCTTGCAATGACCCTACTCTTGCACATCTTAGTGGAGGTCTTCTAACTATAGAATAGGAGTTACATAAGTGGCCATTTTGAAACTTTAAAAATTTATTTGAAAAAATCTAAACCTCTTCAAGTATCTTTCACATGTTCTTTTAAGAAGTCTAAATAGAATTGACATCTAATCCAAGTCATGCCATATATTTTTGAATCTTCCTAGAATTAGCTATGAATTTTTGAAGTTGATACACAATGATCTCTAGAGGCATCCACTTCTTAATGTGTACAATACTTGTTCATTATTGGAACAATGAGATTTCAAAATGTACATAAATTGTAAATTTCATAAAGGGGCCACATAATAAACCTCCTATTTTAGAACATTGTCAACTTGTCTTGCATTTAGAACACATTGTAACAAGTTTATGTGGGTTGATAGAAGGCTACCCCAATGCAAGCAACATCTTCCACATTACATTCATAGATGTAATACTTCTTGGTTCCCACTCAACAAAAATTGGCCTTTCAATTTGCTATACCCTCCAAACTCCTCTACACTTCTCTAACAACAGTAAGGGCAGAAACTTAGGTAGCACAACAAATCCAACACCCTCCTCACTTCTAACAACACTCCCATGCAATTACAAAGTAGTGTAGGGTTCCCCATCCTATCATTACATTGAAGCGCTTGAAATGGGAAAAACCACAACGAAAAAAAGGGTTTAGAATAGAAACTACATACACCATTGCTATGACTTTTGACACATAGCATTGAGGATGCTGTTATTCTTTAGTCCAAATTTTGATAGAACCAAAAAAGAGACACACTAAATATAGCATTGGGTCAAATATCCAAATTCAATTTCTGGTAGACACTAGAGTTAATCATAAAGTGGGTGGAATGCAAAACCAAGAGTTGGGCAGTTTGGGAAAAACACAAGACCAAACTCCTAAGAACATCAAAACCGAGGTCCAAAGGAGTTTGGTGCCAAGTTTCTTTTCTACTATTCTCAGTTATACCTTCCTCTAACACCCCGTTTCAAACGTGGGTTTCCTTTGCCATTAACTCTACTATATAACTGAAGCTATCCAACATAATGAGGTCACCGACATCAACACAGTCGGGGCGTCCTCTGTCCACGAACCTGCCAGTCTGGCCCAGTGGCACGCTCCATTTCTGAGACGTCACTAACATGCGTCATCAGAACGATAAATTCGAAACTAGTGGGTTCGAAATAACTGCAACTCACACTGGAATGCATCTAAAAACGGTTTTCTTCTTTTAAAACAAACCCCGACTGTTTTAAGAGAATCATATGCAATAGTTTAAAAGGTGTCTCAAATCCGGGAAGGAATGGGACTATGAGAGAGAGAGAGAGGAGAAATGCCAGCTAGGCGAAAGATGATTTACCTCGACATTTGGCTCCCCCAAAAAACTGTTGCATTCTTTTCTTTTGTCGCGTTCAGTTGAAGCAAACTGAAAGTCTGCAGTTCATAAAAAGGGTCCAATCAAACATCATCGGAAGAGATTTTGTTTCATACCAGACCGACACCAGTGAAGAGTCGGGAAGCCAGAGTGCGCATGAGCACGGGAGCTTGTTTCCAACACAGAATGGAACAATCACCAACAAGTGGCTGATGGATGATTGTGAAGGGTCCTGTAAAAATGAAGAATGCATCTATTGGTTCAAAAATCAGATCATTTTTGACAAAGTAACTTGGCAATAGATAGATCTTATCCTCTTAGGGGTATTATCACTAAGAGTTTAATCCTAAATGGATAAGGCCTATGATCAAATCACTTTTCAAACTTCAAAACTCATTATATATGCTCCTATTTTACAAGTCCATATGTATGAAATCTTTTATATTTATTTTTCAAAGATGTGACCTCATATTTTTCTGTAAGTCAAAAAAATTCTAAATCTTTTTGCGAAAATGTAAATCTACTGCAAATATTAAATAAAAAATGAAAACAAGTCATAACAAATGCAAAAATGCACTTGGCAAACCTGAAATTTTTACCATCATGGTGCATATTGTGTATAGAGCATCGTCGTATAAATGAAATTTCTATGTCATTCTAAAATTAAAAATTCAACAAACTATGAAATCCTGTAGGCCTACAGTTCAAATTGCAACATGATATAAATTTTTTCAAATTTCCAAGTTTTGATAGAAACTAGACTTGAGAAGCTTCATTTCCTTAATTGGATTCAAATTCAAAAATGATCATTTACATAGGTCAAATTTGGATAAAGAGCAAGATAAAGAGGAAGGTCGGTCCCAATTAAATACGCTTTGTTGTTGTGGATCAAGCATCTTCTTCAATAATAAAATCAACTTTAACTTTAACACTAAAACTAGTGCACATGACTTCATGGAACTCTCTCCAAGAACAAACGGATAAAAATATGTATTTTGCCGTCCTATAAGCACTCAGAAAGTCATGCCATCAGTCATTTTTTGGTTTGTCCAACGTTCCTGGGTTAAACACCTCGTTATTAACGTGTTTCGAGAGCAGCAAGTAGGGATAGCCAGTTAGGCCCACACGTACCTCAGTTTAGAATTTGTGATTTCCTGATTGGGAGGACCCTCGAAGCTCCGAACTCGCTCTGCAGCGCTGGTCTTAATTTGGAAACAAAACCGACTTGTGAGCAATCAGCTAACCGGTCTTTAGCTTCAATTAATTGCCACAACCTGTGAAAGAACAAGTTATACAGTCGTTAGTGCATTCAAATTGTGAATCAAAAGAAAGCACTTCTTTTGAGTCAAGAGTTAGGAACGTGACTTGTGATCGATATCGACGCAGTATACAGGATACGTACGTTCAGGAAAACCATTGTAAGTTTAATGTCGTAACTACGAACTGGGATAGATCTTAGCTTTATATTCGATTTCTCGAGTTGCATCGGGGAACTACATTCAATCGAGAATGCTCTCGACTCTAACCCTCGACTGGCGATATTATTAGCAAAACCAGAGAAAATCCAAGCACTTTCTGCAGTCAGCAACCGTGAATTACCTTTCGAGTACGTACCCAGTGATACCAAAATCTATTTCAGCAACTCCTCAATCTAATAAGACTACAATATACGCAAGCACAATAGAAAAGACAATCAAATAAAACTACTATATACACAAGCACAATAGACAAGACAGACTGTTACGTTGTATCTTCAAAGTTTGTGCTCTGGTGCAATTGAATACTTTAGTCCTCGAAGAATCACTTAGATCTGTTGGAATTTTGTTTGCATTCTCCTGGGCAATCAACTCATTTGTTACACTATAGAAAGCATTAAAAATTTGGGCCTTGCTGTCTCTTTCCATCGGTTACTAGCAGGGTTTAAAATTGCATTGGGCAATTAAATGCCCAATTTCCTTAAAAAAAAATGGGCAGCTTCAAGCCTATAGAAAAAAATGAGGGTAAATGTCTTAAAAAATGGCAGACTATAATCATAGTCCTTTACATTGTTGCCAAAATGCTTTTAAAACTCATTTCATATGTCATGCAAAGTCAATACATACAGAAATTGCATACAACAATTACATATTCAAAATTGTATACTCAAAATTGACCTCCTCCATTTAAAGCCCCCCAAATAAAGGAGCCCAACAACTTAAAACCTTCTTGAAAGGAAGGCCATGTAACCATTTGTCCAAAAACCAAAAAAAAGAACAGGCTAATAGTGTGCAGAGATAACAATCGTTATTAATCGACTTGGGCAAAAACAGCAGCGCTGGCGATATATTCTGCATAAATGCGGAGAGAATGTATAGCGAACATAGGATCTTGTACATAAAACAGGAGTTACAGTAACTCGCAAACTTGTTATTTGGTACAAACAAATCAGACTCAAACAAAAGGATTGCAACTTGCTTCACAGGGGTCTCATATCGGGTTCCCGGTGTTCATTTCAACTGAGTCTCACATTTTCCACTGAGCTTTAAAAGTTAACACCTGTAAAAACTTTACTATTTACAGGAAATTTGGACACATGTCGCAACCACTCATACACAGGGAAATCTGAGACTCACCGGGAATAAACCGGGAATTAACACCAGGAACCCAATATGAGACCCCTGTGGCGCTTATAAGAAAATTGAAAAGGAAAAGCAATGCTGAAATAGAAATTCGTAGGAATCTTTTATAATTTACTTTTTATACGTGCCCCCCAAAAATCTAGAGAATTTTCTGTAAACTCTTTTCGTTTTAAAAAGACTTACGGGCCTTTTATTTTCAAAATACAAATTCTGCATTGTCTGTATCGTTGACACCAACAGCTGGGCCTTTACCCGTGCCTTACCTGACGGACTTTGCGATCAAGCAGAGTACGTACCTATCGCGGAGAGTAGAACCTGCAGCAAACTTTCTTTTGCTAAAAGTTCAGCCGCGCATCCCAGGCGTAGAATCATTACGCTCGCATTCATTCGGTGTCACCCAGTCGCCTTCAGCATCAAATTAAACTGTCAAACAAAATAGAAAATACAGATCATTACAAATTGCTCTCTAAACCAGGTAGATGAATAACCAACAGAAAGCCAGGTACTCAGGTACGTGCAAAAACTTCGAGTCCACTGATCGATAGTTTCATTTGATGGTAGGCGTCAGGAACTTTACATAAGTTCGATCTCTCGCAGATCTAGCTACAGCATATCATGGCTCTCGTTACTGTTTGTTACTCACAAGAAGTCAGCTTTGAGAATCTACTTGAGAGAGTGTCAGAGCTGGGCACACAGAAAGGCATTTCAGAATCGCATTCCGAAACTCCACGAGGGGCAAGTAAGTACATGAAGGAAGAAGAATCATGTTGTACTAACAAACTGGCAAACCACTGGCAACAATAAGTCTGAAAATGCCCAGTGGTTTGCCAGTTTATTCAGAGTGGTTGGAGTTCACAATTTCAGCTGCGCAATCCTATTTGTCTGTTTCTAAATCTCGTCCAACATGCAGAATCATGAGCTCAGAATCTTGTTGCGTTTCAACACAAGTGAGATTTCATGTCGCGTTCCCCAAATCACCTTCACTGTGCTCCGACATCCCATTGTATGCCACAGGCAACTGCCAGTGACAGATTTGTGATCATTAGTGCAAGCTTGAAAAATATGTGTTCAGAGGGCTAATCTATTGATCGAAAAGTGCGCTAGAACAGTTCAGCCTTTCTAAACTGCAAGACAGGCTAAATGCCGAAATCCTCCCTATGGTCAAGGAACTGGCACGATCGAGAACAAATTATACTGTGGGCCTGTGGCATCTTGAGCCAGATGAGCCTAGCTCATATTGGATCGATCGGTTCAGTACGTGTCAGTCTCGCTGATGAGAATCTCAGACAACTCATATTGATTCCTCTCAGTGAAAGTACACAGCACGTACGTACGTACATGGTCCCACGACTGGTGGGGACCTTGTTCCCACTGTTTACATTTCTCACGCTGGGGATTCGATATAAGCTGGTTGTGAGTGTACACAAAGACAGCCCAGAGGCAGGGTTCCGGAATATCGTGCAAACCCTGTGTTGGCATCTAACTCATAGGTTCCAGAATGATGCCAAAACATGAGGACAAGGAAGTTACAAAGCCTCATGGATCGGAGCAATTGTAGTTGCGTCAGTACTTCCATTAGAGAGGATTGTGGGTACCATATCTTAGAACAGAGAGCATGTAATCCAATGCATCTAATAATCGGTCGAACACATAGTCTTTACTTCACTTACCGACGGGTTCCATTTTACCTCTCAGGGTTTGTATTTGGCGGGCAGAAAAACGATGATACATGGTAGCTAGAAGTTTAAAATGCTATCTTATCACCTCAAGTTCATTACTAATTACGTAGAGCTGAAGATTACATGCTTACCGACGACCGTGACATTTGCTCCTGCAAACCACAAGCCATTATTTCGCTGACTTCAGAACTTCGGCAGCATCAGTTCACGGCAAAGCGAGCGCTTTCAGTCGAAATTCCAAGTATCTCCCACGCTGCCCTACTGCAGAAACTTCGACACCGGAAGATGAAACCAAAGAATTCATGTGCCCATTTCAAGTCGAAAGCAGCAGCTGCGTCCTCTTGCCTCCACGTGATCACAGCAAACGGGGTTGCACGGATATACCCTGCGTCCCATCCCATCCCATCCCATCCCACTTCATACGTAGACGCGAACTGAATGCAATAGACGCCTAAGCTAAGTTGTTGGCTGCACCGTCACGGAGTCCGGGAAACTCATGTCCGTTCCTAGCCAGGCCAGCTTCCACCAGTCGACCCCTAAACCTCTCATCGCAACCCTAAACAGTAGAGAGTTGCAGGCGTGCACGTCCGGCCATATGGACGAACCTGCAGTAGGCCCTGGCGATTCGAGGATCCGTGCGTGGTGCCGTAAGTTAGAATCGATTGCATCGTTGTTGCAGGATCGAGCGAGCTGGGAAAGACGACGCACTGCTCCGGGAGTCCGAAGGCGACGGCGGCGTTTCGGGCATGACGTGAGGAGTCCGTCAGTGCATCACCACCCAGGCGCCAGAGTGGTTTCCGAGGGCACGTCAGGGGTACCGGGTCCGTTGTTGAAGAACCCCGCACCCTTCCGCGGTGTGGAGGGGCCGGTGGTGCCTGCAGCCCTTCTTTTTTTTTGGTTTTTGAGAAAGTGCCGAAATGGTGATCATTTAAAATTTGGTGAAGCAATGTATTTCTACATCCATCTGTGGATTAAAATCAATTTTCAATTGCATTCATGCACTTTTCATTTAGATTTAGAATAGAAATGAAATTTTTTTGGTAAAAAAGATAACTCTTATTTGATAAAAAGTTTTTTTTTGTTTTTGAAATGGTACTATTTAGTACCATGGTGCCAAAAAAAGGCTAGTGCCGACTATTGCAAGGTTTCTTCTTGTTTGAGGAGTATATTTAGACTAGCTCTAATAATGAGATTAAGAATCTTGTATCACCAAAGGAGCCTTCAACTATTGTGTCATTTTGAAACTTGTCTTAAAGGTGGATAGTGAGGCATCCAAAAGTAAGGAGAGGGATTATTTGATTTATTTATGAGATTTGTGAAGTATGAGGTTTATTAAATTATCAACCCCCGCTTATGTAATTTTCAAATGTCATCTCAAGACCAAATGATACAGATTAATGCTTTTGTATTTTTGTATCCATATTGTATTTGGATGGTTGTATCTATATTTTCGTAACCATAGCCATATGTATTTTGGTATCCATATTTGCATTTACATGTATATATATACATATCAATATCAATACTTGCTCTAGAAGAAATCCCTGTTTATTTCAACAAAACACATCAACAAGATTGTGTTGAGATTGCGTAGCCAAAAACATAGAAAAACGCGGAAAACACGGAAAAAACACAAAAAAACACAAAAAAACACGTTTTTTGTGTTTTTCTGCGTCTTTTCAGCGTTTTCAACGATTTTCTACGTTTTCGGCAACGCAGTATCAACTCAATCTTGCTGATGTGTTTTGTTGAAATAAACGGGGATTTCTGTGTTTTTCTTCTAGTGTTGTGTGTTCATATGTACATATTGTATTTCGATCAATGGCAAGGGAAGTGGATTCTTTTTTTTCCAAAATTAATCGATGCTAGGGGACGGGAGGGAGAGGATGGAGGAGGGGATAACTACATCTTTTCAAGGCATTGAGAGGTTGAATGACAAAAAAATTTGATTGTTATTTGCAAACTCAAGAATTACCCAATCTAAGTGGTTGTATAATTTTGTAACATTTTTTACAAATTTTTCAAGTTGAAAACATGGAGTAGCCTCACCTTGAAATAATAGCCTTAGAGCATAAAATGTTGTAACTCCTTTTGGTTGCTTCAAAAAATCTTCACTTCTCATTGGTTGTTTTTAAAAAGTTGTCATCTTTGGAGTCTTAAAAGTCTTCATCCAAGGCCCTTTTTTAGATGTTAGAAAATGAAACATGTCTCTTTTAGCTGTTGGTACCTTAGTAGATAGGGCAATAGCTAGTAGAAACAAATATTACCAAAGATGATGCTCCCTACAAGTAGGTATCATTTTAGGGAGAACTCCCAATACAAAAAATGCAACACTAGATTTTTATTGTCAATTTGGAAATTGATAAAGTTCAACCTATAAAATCCCATTGTCTCTACAAGGAACAAAATAGGTTTCAAGTAGGCTTGTGTTGTCACGGATCTAGATATTGAATTTGTCAAAAAATCTTAGTTGCTTCAGTATGTATAGAAGTTGAGATTGAGAAGTTCTTTAGTCTCAACAATTCCTTTTGCTACCTAGTTCACAATTCTTGGTCATCTATATCTTTGTTTTTTTGAAGACAATCTTATTCTTATTCTTATCTTGTAATCATCTTTGAAATGTGTAACCTCAACCTTTGATATAATTTTCTATGATTTATATTTAAAATTAAAATTTTCATTAATTTTCTAGGAATACCAAATTATTGTTAGGGAACAAAAGATACACTACAATTAGTTCACAATTAGAGAGATTGGACAACAAAAAATTCTTTATAACATGAAATCATTTTTTATTATCTCATACATTACACTTTTCACTATATGAAAAGCTTTTATTCATTCCATTTTGACTAGTTTTGTAAATATTATAGAATTTCTTGTTTTGCAAACAATTATAGAAATGTCTTGAAAAAAATGACTTATTGGATTTCTTTTAAAACTCAATTTTTCATGCATGAAAAATGTTTTGTTCACTTTAAATACAAATCCTTTGCAATCTTCATAGTCAAAGTTTTTGAAATTCACTTCAAGCATTCTTATACCAATTTAGTGTAATATTTTTAATTTTAGTGTAATATTTTGTAATATTTTAATGTAATATATCATGCTCATGCTTGATACAGTCATTTTTCTTGTCAAATATGATAGTTCATACATTTCAAGAACTCCTCGCTTGATTTTCTATTGCCTTTAGAAATTAAAGATATATTAGTTTTTAATTGCTTTAGAAAATGAAGTCATTGCATTAAATAGTTGAACTAATTAGTAAAATTCAAAGAAGAACTTGAATTTTCCATTTTATATTTGCAATCATACTTGATGTGATTCCAATGTACTTGTTCAATGAATCTACTATGTACTAGAGTTAGGAATCTTATTAAGTCATATTTGCTTATCATCTTCTTTCCTTGTGATTACTGAATGGATTCAACCTATAATTGATTAGTTGCTGTCTCTAGGATAAATGGATAGATATTTAGGGGCTAAAACACTTTAATTTTAATTTGCACAAACCAAGCTTGAAGGTCTAAAGAAAGATAGTCAAAATCCATTCAAACTCTAAAACTATCCACCTCTTCAAATGTACATTGTTTGCACATGTTGCTTTGTCATCTTTATAAGAATACCACTAGAAGAGATCTGTGTTTGCCTCAACAAAATCTACTTGATGTGTTTGTTGAGGCAAATGCAATTATTGCGTTGAAGAACGCAGAAAAATGCAAACTTTGTGTTTGCCTCAACAAACACATTAAGTAGATTTTGTTGAGGCAAACGCAAATTTCTTCTAGTGAATGTACAAAAAAAGTACATTTGAGGTGGTAGGCAAATTTAGAGCCTTGTGTCATTTCTACTTCAAAAATTCATAATTAATTTCACAAAGCTCAAAAAAATATGAAATGAGTTGAAATGGATGCTAATTCCAATCGTCTTTCAAGGAAAATTTACTAAAAAATATTTTAAGAAGTTTTACTTTCCCCAAATCTAGTTTTACCTTTTAGATGGATGGTTTATAGACCTCCTACCTTGGTTAGGTTTGTGGGCTTCAATGCCTTCAAAGTCTCCTCCAAAGAATTGACATTTTTTTGAAAGAGTTTATGAATTATTTTTAAAACTTTCCATTTAAAATTTAAAAATTGAGATGAAATTTTGAAGACTCTTCTTAATCACTTATTGTAAAGATACAAAATACTATACTCACTAAATAAAACATTTTCCTACAACATAATTTTGTCACTTTCTATTAATACTAATGGTTAGAAATTGCTTATGCATTTAATCCTTGTAGTAAGTGGAGTAGAAGGCAATAAATTTTTCTTTAGAAACTTTTTAGTATAAAATACAGTGACATTTAACTAAACAAAACAATATTAAAGTGTTAAAAAATATACATGTATGGTCCATGGAAATTTTTTATCATAATATATTAATCATTTAACATTTTTGATGGAATTGTACTACTTGTCATGAGTGAATTTGAGAATTTTATTCAATTTCTTAACCAATTATTGTACAGTCAAGAGTATTGTATTCCCTTATGGTGGATTATAGGTAAAGACAAAAACACATATGAATTCCTCCCATACATATGAGCAACTTCTAAACTTAGATTGAATTTAAATAGTTGAATATTTAAGAGTTCACTTTGATTTTCATAGCAAAGTACCAAAGTCCATATGTCCATTAGTCTTTAGAGAATATAGTTTATAGTACAATAAATGACAAGGAAAAAAAACTATACATTTGTGTACAAAAGATTGAAGTCCAAACAATAGAAGAGAAGGCAAAGCAACAAAATAAAAAATTGTTATTTTTTCATAGAAAATATTAATATTTACATGAAAATCTTTTATTCATTTCAATTGGATTAGGTAAACAATGTTTGTGATAATATTAAAGATTTCAGTATATGAACAACAATAAGATGGTGGGAGGAATAATTTCTCTAGTCAAAAAAAGAAATAATGAAGATTGCATCTTTTTTTTCTAATTTTCATCAAATTTTGGAATTAGTAGAAATTAAAGAAGATTAGGTTACTATCTAACTTGTTCTTGATATATAGGTGTACTTATCTAGGAAAAATTTTAGATTAAAATTTAATTATAGTGGTATAAAATTCAAATGAATAGATGAATTTAGAAATTAATACGTTAGAATTTTATATTTTAATGATAAACAGAGTCTTTGATGCCATTGCCAATAGCATTGATGCAAATCCATTTGCTATGATATTCCCACAATAAATTTTTTGATGAATACAACCACTATTTCAATCCATGAAGAAATTGTGACTTCATTTGTCATCTAACGCAGATACTTCCAAACCCCCACTTTTAGATTTTGTACCAAATTTCTACTATTAGACTAATAAAAATTCTATATTTTCTTATTGACACTTGAAAGGAGGTTCCAAAGCATTAAAGAACATAACATTTGAATATTGGATGCAAAAATCATGAAAGAAGAAAATTTGGTTCAAAATCAATTTCGATCAAATTGTCATGTAGTCACAAAGTTACATAATTGATTTTTAGACATGTTATACAAAGCAAAGTTTATAGTTTAGAATAAGTAGCATATTTGGAAGTGCCTACCTTAATTTTGGATGAATAAATGTCCACATCTTATTTCCTTCATTTGTAAAAATAGTTCTTCCTATATTATATTAACAAGGCCTTGGTCAAAGACGAATCATACCCTTGATACCTATCGTAAACACTAGAACCTCACTAGATGTTGAAATAAACAACTTGATCCATTTCCAACCAATAAAGCAATTGCACATATTTAGAGTGCAAGTTTTTGAATGTGAATTTTTTCCCATGTATAGAAATTATAGAGTTCAAAAGGATTGAATATTATTTCAAAATTTTGTTACACAAAAATTCATAACTACTATGAATTTTTTAGTGAAAGTTTCTCTTTGACCTATAATGACAATGTAGACCATTCGATTTGTGACCATGATAGGCTAATTGCAAAATCAACCAAGGGCTAGTCGCAATATTGAGAGCCTCGCAAGTAATCAAAATGCACAACTACTCCAAGAATTGCACCACAACTTCACACAAAGAGAACAACCTATACAATGGAAACACCTAAAACCGTCCAAATAAAGAATTCAACATAGTTGAAGGCAACATTTTCTAAAAATGATATTTTTCTAGTATTAGCAAGTGAAAATCATGAATATTAAAAAGAAAATAAAATTTTCAGATACAATATGTAATTTCTACAAATTTTCAAAGTGTTGGCTTCCTAGACTTGTGGAACTATCCTGTAGGTGCCCCAAAAACTGAACCCTGCAAAAATCAACACTCAGCCAACTAAATTTCCCTATGTGTCCTTCAATTGTGTCAACAAATTACAATCATATATGTGGCGAACACATTAAGGGAAGTCTACTAACACATTTGGATGAATCTACAGTGCGGGAATGGGTGTTTTGCCCTCGGATTGGAAATGGGAGGTGATCAGAAATGGATTGGCTACTCTATATAGGGTTCCCCACCTTGCATAGGGCAAGTTACAACTTCAATTGCTGTCAAATTACTTAAATTTCTCAAAATGCTAGCTAGCTTCAATCATCAGTACAATCATGAATTCTGCATCGACAGTTGAATCATAGACCTTGAAACCAGACTACGTTCAGATTCTCATGTCTAACTTATCGATCCAGCAATGACCCTCTCCAGGCTGATGTATCGTAACGCTCATGTAACTTGAAGTAACCGGCCCAGTTTCCCTCTGCACATTGAATGCAGGAAATATTAATTTTGAGTGTCAGATTCATTCACATGTAAGACAAACATGTGCATAAGATGAACACGTACTGCCACCTTGACTTGGTCCATGGCATAACTTAGAGTTTACTTATTGATTATAACAAATCAGACTAAACATTCCAGTAGAGATTGTTAACTTACTGCAAGGAGAAGAGACTGTTTACGCATTCAGATGTGCACAGAATGTGTAAACAGTCTCTTCTCCCTTTCGTTTAATTCACAGTGGTTAGCGAGTCTCCAACCCATGCACAGCAGATTTACTTTTGCGCTTTTAAAAAGAATTATTCTAACATAATTGCATTTCAAGCATTGCCATAGCTAGGATTCTTGAGGGAACAAAAACCTACTCACGATTCTAATTTCTACTCAAACAAAATACTTTGTTGTTTCAAAAGGCCCCTAAATCTTGCACTAGTCCACCATAGCTAATCCATTTAACTTTGACATGGTAGGGTCTAGGGGACCTTGACACTTTTGTTGTGTAGGCACTCAAAAAGTACTAGGATGGACAACATGTCAAGGTTTTCATGAGCAACTAAGTCAAGTGTATGCATAATCATTGTTGCCCCAAAAGCAACACACCAATGGACCAAAATGCAACAAAGAAATTGTATATTGATTTCCAAAGATCTAGACAAATAGAAAATATATGAGCCTAGGGACTAAAGCTTTTTTTTTCATTTTTGGAGAATAGCCACAGTGGCAATATAAAATGTTATAGAGATGCTCCAAATTGCAACATTCATCCATTTCTTGGATGTATAATATGATTTTCATCCAAAATTAGGCATTTTCTTGAGTGTTTTTCAACCAGATTATTTTTTCTGGTGCAAACTGGCACCAAAAAGCAAAAAAAAAGCCCTACTAGGTACAACTGATGTCATTTTTTGAAATACTTGTAGACAACACTTAAAAAAATTCATTACTTATTCATACTCTATGATGTCTAAAAAATGAATGCTAGATTTGCTAGAATCTTCTTTGACTTGCCAATATGATACAACAAAAAATATTTCAAAATTGGTAATATCCATATTCAATTGCTATTAGTAATGATTATGGCCTTTTGGATGAATGATGGTCTAAATCATATCTACCTGTGCTAGGTAGAATCGAAGGAAGGTTGGATTGGGTCCATATCTCGCAAGGGTTGTTTATTGGTATCTTATTTGTACTCTCATCTAATTCTTGCAATACATTAACACCCTTCATTTACATAAAAAAGAAACATGGACCTAATTGTTTTTATAGGTTCATACAACCCAGATAGTATGGCTATTTTCATACAAATCCCATTCACAATGGCATTATAAAAAAAGAAACGAAAGAAAAGATAAGCATAAGATATTATTCCATCAATGCCTAGCACAATCACACATCAAAACAAATAAAAAAATAAAAAAACAAACCAATGTCATCTATAACATTATTCAACAAACTCAAGGTATATTTGAGGGGATTAATTTTTGTAATTAATTTTTGTGATCATTTTGTAAATGAAATCATGTAGCCAACAACCTACTTTTCACTCTTCTTCTAATTTAGTTTACAGTTTCAGACCTACAACAGCCAACTATCTCCTTCGACTCTTGGGAACAATCAACCTAACTAAATTCAAATAAGAAATATCTCATGTTGTCATAAAACCCAGAGAAAGAGGGAAAAGAGTGTTAGATTACAGACAAAAGCATATTAAACAGAAAAGAGGAAAACCAAACAAAAGGGTTGGGTCAAATACAGAACCCTCAGCAATGAAAGGCCCTTCATCTGTCTCAAAAATAACAACTGCAATGACAGACACTGTCCACTAGCTATCCAGTATCAAAAGTTCCGACACTGAATCTGGGAAACATTTTCCTCTTTTTCTGAAACAAGCGAAGGGAAAATCATTGTCTGGATTCATGTGTGCACCTGGCAGGCTGGCACGCCGAACAGAGAGTTGTAACGCCATTTTGATCCGAGAAATAAAATAATTAATGAGGAGTTACGTCACAGGGAATTAAAACACTAAATTTGCAACAGAGGTACCGCATGTTCTGTTTGCTCCCCTACCACCCACACCCAGAAGCGGCCGATGTTCTTTACCACTGCGTAAAATTGGTAAAAGCTTAAAATCTTTTTAAAGAACGCTTTCATCTAATTTTTGGTTTCCCAAATGAAAATTTCCCAACAACTTCAACATCAAAAATGACAGCCTTCTAAACTTCTTGGTTTTCATAGCCATGAATATTTGTTTACAAACTTGACTTGGATGGATCAGAGAGGACAGCTTCATTTATTAATGTATTAATTTACTGTTTCTTTTTAGGCCGCCAAGTATGCACAAGTTGGTTGTCCTGGATGATCATTGCTGCAAGTCAGTCGGTTAACTTCAGTTGCATTGCAGCAATTATCATCATCTAGAACATCCAACGCGAGTAGGGCACTAGGGTGTAGGTCGCCCTAGCTCAGCCTCTAAATACACTTCTCATGGTGTTAATTTTACGCCTTGTGTCTTGTAACTGCAATTGGAAGTGTTTCTTCCGTTTTTTTGAATTGAAGCGAAATCTCGCAGTGTCCCCCGAAAAGAGTACAATCAAGCAGGCTAGGGTCCTACTCACTCGGGAATTGAAGAGGTTGTGCACTTGTGCAATAGCGAATGGGCTAATTCCCAACGCGGTTTAGGAAAACCACCGAATCAATCTTGATTTCAACACCTCGTTCTTAGAGTCTTATTCCAAAATTATTTCAAGTGCAGCACATAGGGTAGGTGGCTTGGCCCACACGTACCAAGTTCTGGAATGATTTCCTTGCTTCGTGGTCCCAAACTCCGAAGCTCCTATCTCTGGAAAGCTGACTTCTGTCGTCTTGCAGCATCTGCCTTGAAGTAAGTGAGCCATGCCTGTTCAACCACAATTTTTCCAAAAGGATAAATTATACAATTGCCACTCCATCCAAAATTCCACATTGTGACTCCAAAGGCCGCAATGGAAACTGATCACCGGTCATTGCCAGGCACGTGAAATCTAACACTGTATCGCACGTTTTCAGGCAGATTCCATTCCAAAAATAATACTGCGTGGGAACTTTACACGTTTGTTTTCAAGAAGAAGTTTCGCAAGCTAGAGCCTCGGATTTCAGATCCTCGGTTGGCTCACTTGGTTCACAAAGTTCTAGCTTCTACAAATGAGAGAAAAATCACACAAGCTGCAGTCAGTACGTTAACGGTGACTTCACTTACATGCAAGAGCTACCAGTAACTAATACTCCGTAATTTACTAGAATCTTTTGTAGTAGAGTATGCAGTTTTGGGATTTCTGCAAGTTGAGTTTCAGTTACTTCTGAGTAGTACTAGTTAGAAGTGAACAAATAATACTTCACTCACGGCAAATTGTGTACTAATATCATTATTATTGTCTCGGCCACATGCAAACAACTTGCCCTGAGCGCTGGATGGATCCCACAAAATTTATGATCTTGCAGAGTACGTTCCAGTCACGGATGTTCGTACCTGGAGCTTGCTTTCTTCTGCACGAGAACTCAGTCGCGCACCCCACGTGGAGAACAACGATTGATGCTGATGACTTTACGTTCGCCCACCGTCAGCCAAGCTAGGCCTGCAATCCGTACCTGAACTCAAAAAGTCAGATGCATGTTACAAATTTTTCTGGAGACCCAAGGCAGATGGATAATAGATGTAAACCCTCCAAATACTTCGAAAGTTAGGCGAAGTGGTTGAGCTAGCGAGCTAGCCAGCTAGTATTAGAAGCTAGCTTCAAGTTGTCTCGCACATCTGCAACTCAAAACTATTATGACGACTTGGTAATATGAAGTGAGAATCTAGCATGGGCAACTAGTATCAAGACAGTGCCACGATCAAGTACATATAAATTATACTGTGACGTCCTTATGTAGACAGTGGACTAGTTCAAAAATGTCTACTGTTAACATGCATGGTTCCGATCCAAAACATTGTGCAATGCAAAACCCTGTTTCTACTTGGCTACGTGATCAGTATTTCAGGTGGTTTAACTTACAGTACTGCAATGGTTCTACTGAAGTACGTGTGCTGCAGCTCGCTCGATCAACTGATCATGACCTAGGCTTCACGTTCTCGATCATGCAATCCAGCGCTCTCTCTATACAGTCTCAATCCGGGGGGTCTCAAGAGCAATCTCGATCAATCGTTGCGAATTAAGACAACCGCTTGATCGGCTCTGATACAGTCTAAGTTGGTCGGTCACGTTGTTCAGTTTGCTACTAACCATAATCACTATGTTGGAACAGGGTTCAAGCTCGGGTTCAAGATGCCGACAAATTAGGAGAAGGAAGTTACATCACTTTTCTGGGTGTTACAGTTAGTACGTCTTGTACACAAAATAGAGTTCAAAATTGTTAATAATATGTTTGTGCAGAGAGTTCATAATTTTTTGAATCCAGAACACAATCCTTATATAAATAACACACTGAAGCTACTTATGGGTACTTACCGACAGTTTCAGTTTCCCTGTTCTGGCACACTCAAATTTCGATTGCAGGGCTGAAAACCACCTAGCATAGTAGGATTAATTGTATAAATCAGCAGTGTTTAAATTCTGTCACCTAAAATACCCTAAAGATCAAGCTTCTATGCTAGCTTACCAAGATGACCCCTTTGCAATCGTACGCGCGCGGCCCAACCAATCTCATGTATGTTTTCTGCTGGCTTCGTCATTCGTAAGACTGTCAGTTTCCAGTACGTTCCTATGGCAAGGCCGTCAGTGGCTCGAACTTCACATCTGTCACCGTCCCATTGCAGAACTGATGACTCCGTCGGTAGCTTAATCCGCAACTGGCAGCGGGCTGCTTCAACATCACCTCAGCATGACGACCGCCAACAGGGTGAATATCTCTGATTCCGGGATCACCATTCCGCTTTACAGAGTTGCCTCGGTAAAATATGTGCCAGCTGCCCATGTCCACTGATTTTCTCAGCTACCTCTTTTCCCTGATTCCCAGTTCAAGAGCAAAATCATCTGAGAATAAGGGTGATCATCCTGTTGGGAAACAATCGCAGGGAAGAAACCTTGCTTACATTTCGAAAAGAAAAACGCCGCATGGAACCAATCCACGTACATACATTTACATATTCATCATCGACAGCATATACAGTACTGCATGACCCCCAAAACATAGCAACCCGTTTAACCCGGCCGCCTCTCCCCAAGGAAACCCTAAACAGCGAGCGAGCGAGCGTCGATCATTGACGAACCTGCGAGGGAGTTGGACCGTGACATTCGCTGATAGAATCTGCGCAATTCCGCATCGCTGTCGATGGGTGAAGCTCGAAAGCACGCTAACTTAACTTCAGTGGCTGAGCTGGGGAAGACGACGGGCAGAAGCTGAAGAAAGAACGAGAGTCCGGAAGTGACGGCAAGGGCTGACGTGTGCCCGGCAGACCGGCTCTCCGACCCTGGAGGTTCGGAGAGGTGCCTGCTGACGGTCCCACCGTCGGTGCTTCCTGCCCGGAGGATCGGAGCTTCGTCCGGCGATTGCTGCGGCGACTGCTGCGGAAATTCAGGGATTGGGGTGGCACGGAAAAGAACCAATGAGGATCAATGAACGGGGAGTACCGGCATTTAGTTACGAGCTAGCCGGTTGAAATCCAGAATTTCCGAATGAAGTTCAAAGTTACAGGAAAAAAACCGATCATTTAAGAGGAAAAAAAAGAAATATTCTTTATTTTCTTAAGGCCTAGCCGAGAGTATTCTCCAAGCAACCGGTTAGTGCAAGAAAATGTAGGATTTTTGCCGGTTAAGCTGAAATTCTTCCCGGACTGTGATGAGGATGGAGGACGGAGCATCTTTTATCACACTGAGTCACCAGTCAGCGAGTGTCTCTTCAGGTGCTGCAATCGCTGGCACGTGATTCATACGACCGTACTGTTTAACCCCTACAATTCTTTCATGACTAAATTAGAGGTCCAAAATTGTTCAATTCAAACTATTCCTCACCCAAGCAAGGTCAAATTCTTCATTCACCTTGATTTTAACAAATCCCAATGTAGAATCTTTTGGATAATTTATTCATCTTCTCCTTTAAATTTTAAAAGGAATAGAATTTATCCCACAGGAAACTCCAATTTGAAATAGGGATGTATCATAGGGACATGTAATTGAGAATAGTATAAAAGAAACATGCAAACAAACATCCTAAATCTCAATCTTGGTGCTTCAAGAAATTTTGTCCTATGTTTTTCCCGAATTTTGATTCTTGATCCCCTATTGTACACATTCTATGATTAGGTTTCCTAAGAGTCGTCTAAAAAAGTATTAAGGAAACCTAGAACTCAATTGAAAAAATATATTTTCAATCAAATATTTTTAAAATAATTAAAATTTACAAAATTTAATACTTTTTGACATGGCACTCTCTTGACCTCGTCAAACTTCGAATGTTGCACATTCCCGTAGTACGAGAACTCAAAAACTTGCGGTCTCCGATTGCCCTCAAATCCCTTCTAATGAAAAAATATAAGTAGAACAAAGGTAGATAATGAATAAAATACTAAATTGTTGATAATTTAGTCATAGGATTGAAAAATGCCAATTCAATGATTGCTATGTTTTAATAAACAATCTACACCCCATGATTTTATTTTTTTCAAAAAATATTGAACATTTAGTTAAATTAAAAACTTCAAAGCTTATTTTAGAATCTAGGGGAGGACACTCCCCGTTTTTTAATAACCTACGTGCGGCGGAATATAGGGTACATTTAAATAATCTTAGGTAAAATTTATAAGAAATTTACATATAAAATAGGGGACATTAAAAAGGCAAAGTGTTTTAAAAATAAAATAGAGATGATAATATGGCTGATTTTTCCACTTTATGGTAAAATAGGGACTCTTTTAATTTTGCCAAGTAATTATTACAAGTAATTGATAGCCCCCCTAAAAATACCCCACCGCCGTACATGGGTCCCCCAAATATACAAGAAGTGTCTTCCCCGGGTTTAGAATAAGAAAATCATAACTCCTAACAAAGCAAAAATCCTTATGCCTTTCATTTCTTTCCAATTTTTGATATGGAAAAAAGTAAATACTCCATTCATAGTCATTGTGAGTTGCCTAAAATTTCTATGATGTCAAAAAACATAGCTTGATCTTACAAGGGTTAATTTGTAACAATCAATGGTTTTTGAAGATGAAATTTGTAGCATGTAAATACTCTATAACAATCTATATATAGTTTGGAATTGATGATACTATCTTACACATTCATTGAATCAAAAGTCTTCAAATTCATTCTATACAAGTGCCAAATATATTTACATGTTTTTACATAATTTTCAAACTAAAAGGTTCCAATTTTAATAATTTTTGTAATATTGAATCTTATACTATATATTAACCCTTTAGTGCCCGTAGTTGATTTGGAAGGCGAGTGTAGTTCTTCAAGAAAGTGAATTTTGTGGCCACTCTAAGGATGTAATCTTAGATCAAACCATATAAAGTATTTCCACAAGGAAGATTCTTCAACCTAACAAAAAAATCAAACTCATCCAAAAGTACAAATTGCTATAAATAAGATAAAAGGTCCATAAATCAACCTTTTAAGGGCTAGAATTGAATTTTGGGGAGGTGGAACATCTTTAAATATTTTTTAGTAAATTCTTCTTGAGAGGCAAGTAGAATATGCATCTAACCCAAGTCGTTTCATATTATTTGAAGCTTTTTGAAATTAGTTACAAATTTTTGAAATTCACAAAAAATGGTCATTTGTGGTCATCAAAAGCAATACCCTTCTAAAATGTGCAGATTTGGTACATTGAAGAAAGAAAAATGTACCTCTAAATCATGTTTGCTTTTAGAGCCTTGTTGGAATTTGAATTGTTTTGTTTAATCCTCAAAAATCAATGACCTGAATGACCCTTTAGAATTTGTGCTACATAAATTTCAATGCATAAATTGACTTTGGGAATTCATGAGAGTTCAAAGAAGCACTTATGCCTTGTCAAAACATCAAGATACAAAAAATCTCACAAATTGGTTGATATTTTTTCATATTTTTGTTGAATACTTCCCATTTGAAGGTTTAGGCCATTTGAGTTTGCAACCTCATAGCTAATGCATTAGTGCTCCAATTCTCTTGAAATTGTTTTTTTTTAAGCGCATGAAGATACACTAATTGCGTTGCTCTTTGAGATTTTTGTGATCAAATGTATTTTGAACAGTATTAGACCAAAAGTGCAAAAATCAACCCAAAAGTGGTCAACCAAGCACCAAAGGGTTAAGACATTGTAAGGTTTACGAACAATTTCGTAATTTTTGAAGAGAAACTTTTAAAATTTGTTTAAAATCTATTAGACAATAAGGTTCTAAATTAAGTCTAAAGGATTTTCACGATTGCTAGCATGTGAGCATAGAAAGTGTGAGTCTATGAGCCTAGGGTTCTATACACCTATAGTATAGGTGTTTATATTATAGACACTTCAATGGTAATAGTGTATTTATGTTCAAAACACCTATATTATAGGTGTTTCTATTATAAACACCTTCAACAATGAGTGTAGGATATGTACTTATACTTAGGCTCAAGGCTCATAGGCTCACACTTCTATGCTCACATACTAGCATCGTTGAAAAGATTTCAACTTGCAAATTCATTCATTTTTGACTATTGCAATTACATGTAGCTTAAAATTGTGCAATGCATTATATACCACATTTTTATTGTTTGAAAGTTTATAATTTCTTCAATTATTCTTGTAATATGGTAGATAAGAAATAATTATCTTCAACGGTGACTTAAGTTAAAAAGTCACTATAACTAGTTGAGTAACTTAGAGTAAGGCAACTACACCAAAAATCAATCTCTTTCTAAAACCAAGCCATATAAATTCTTGCCTAAAATGTACCCGTACTATAATTTATGAGACTTTAGGGCTGGATTTATTTAAAGCTTCCCACTTGTATATGAATTTTTAAAACTAATTTCAAATTTTTGTTTCTAAAAGAACTATTCTTGGCACTCTAAGAATTTATAGTTTATTCATTGTTTGAAAAATATATTTTAGGAGAATGTAGGATCGTCTTTTAATTAGCAACAAAAATCTACACTTTATTTATATATATATATAAACAATAATAGAAACCATATTGAATTGCTTGTCGTATCAATTTAAGCTGAGGTCATCCTTGGTTGATGATAGCCGAAGGTTTTTAGATGCATTCTCTCCTAAAGTTTGCACAACAAGTGACGAGATCAATGGTTCTGAGTGGATTGTTTTGGGTTCTTTAATTCTTGAAGGATGCTTGGGACAAAATGAGACCAATTTACAACTTTGATGTTCACCATGAAAACAAAGAATGCTTATGTTAGTCCAAATATCAGAGTATTTTGATGACTACCTTGGTCGTGGGAGCTCTTTCTTCATTTGTGTCTAAATGAATTCCAATAACATTAATCGTAAAGTGTGTGCAATGGGAACCAGGAGCCAAAGTTTGGGACCAAAGTTTGGGACCAAAGTTTGGGAAAAACACAAAAGGACACTCCTTGGAGCACCAAAACTTAGGTCCAAGTGGAAGGAGTTTGGTGCCCTGTTTCTTTTCTAAGTTAAGTTACTATTCTCAGTTATACCTCCCTTACCTTCCTTACCTCCCTCTGACATCCCTTTTCAAACTAGGGGTTCCTTTACAATTAACTCTAATATGTGCCAATATATTAAAAACTTAAATAAATGAAGCAACATCCCTATTTAGCACGGGCATTTCTGCAATAAATGTTCTGGGCTCCACTTTGCACAGAGAGGCCGGTTGCTTGATGCTCAAGATACTTGCAAGGGCTACAATAGGATGGAGACATTGGGGGTTAACCTCGAGGATGCGCTGGTTTGTCTCATTGCCTTGTTTAATTTTCTTTTAAATGTATGGCTTTTTCCTTAAACAGGCAAATGTGAGAAAATGCGACAGTAATTTATTTTTAATAAAGTGTGAATATGTTATGAATCATTGAAGTGGGCTGCCCACTTAGGGCCTGTTTACACCAAGAATTTTTGGGTTGGAGCCCAAAGAAATGGAGTGTTTTGATTGGATGATAGCCATGGTATCTAGTTTTGGGGGTTTACACCAAATAAAATTTGGGTTGAAACCTATCATTTTTTTAGTGGATGAAAATCCTGATTAGAATCCTACATGGCCAAAGTAGATAAAGGGAGTATTTTTTGGGTAGGTCTTGGAGATACTCAACTCCAAAGGCCAAGAGAAAATTCGGGGAGACTTTTTTTAGGCCAACCATTTATGAATGTTTTTTGCTTCTTTGTAGGCTATTTTTGGCTAGAAATCACCTAAAACAGCCAAAATCTGAGAAAAACGGAATAAAATAGCACATGTGGGATAGCAGTGACTACAATAAATTCTATGACTATGGGACAAATCTAAAAAAGGCTTTTATGCAGAACTCTACTTAAAAATTTCAGCCCAAGTGTACAATGGGCGGTGGTTCATCTCTTTTGGTTTACACCAAAAGTTATAAGTCCCTTGTTTTCAAGCATGGTACCTCACTTACAATGGTCTCATCCCTTGAACAAGGTGCCATTCATGTTTATGAGTTGGTGCTTAAATCTTTTAAACAAGATTGTGTAAACACTCCTTTATCTCAAACAAGTCTCCGAAACCAACAAGCATGCAACCACAATGGTCATCACATACTAAACTAAAGCGGTCACAATATTTTCTTAGACAATCAACACATAAAGCTTAAAGTCACTTTCTATAAAGCCAAGACATTGACTATGGCCACTAATTCACAATTGTAATCCAAATCTCATTTATTGAAGAATGTTTGTGAATCATTGATGCAAGATTCAAATGAGTCATTTTTTAGGTGCTTGAAATGGGTCTTTTGCTTAGAATGTGGTGGTTTACATTTATGTTCTATACATTAAAATTGTTTCATTAGGCTTATCAATTTGCATAGTTGATTGCAACTTTTACAAACCTTAGGCACCTATACAAAATGTATGCAACAAAACACAAACCTCAAAAATAGTTTCAAGAGCTTATTGTTGAGTTACACAAAAGATATGAAGTACATCCAAGTATGTTGCAAAATATTTTTTTCATTATCATCAATAATGTCACTAGAATGATCACTTAGTGCTTCATGATTATTGTATAAGGTTTTTGCTAGTTCCATCTACCTAGGGATAGGAACAAAGAAAAACTTGCAAGAATATAATCTCATGGCTAGATTCTTCTCATGGCAAAATTTATATTGCCTTAAAAATCTTATATTCAAATTTGTACTACTATAAAAGAGTCTCATAGGAGTTTAGTTATTTCTCAAATTTTAAACTAAATGGTAAAGAAAAATAGTTTAATTTAGTGGTGGTTATCCCCTAAATGACTAGAAATATGTTTTTTTTAGTAAAAATTGACATCAAACATATGACACTTAACATTACATTATTATGAGAGCCTAGCCTCGTAGAAATTTGGTACATCTAGAGATGATACTCTAAATATATATAGAGAGAGATTATTCTTATTGCTTATTGTGACAAAAAATGCATGCTAAAGTGCGTTGAAGTCTCTTTCTAATTGCCAAAAGGATTCAATATAAATATTTAACCTCTAATGGCCCAAACTACATTTTTGACAATATAGAAATTCTAGACAAGTACCCACGACTAGAGATTTTCTTCTTCTTTGATATTTTGATACAACATTTTCCCAAAAAGTAAAGTAGGTACACCCAAATGGCACCTAACCTTAAAGTGCCATCTACAATGTACATACATTTCCAAAATTAGTCATGTACCTAGACTGTAGATGGCGCTTTTGGAAATAAACTTTGACCATTAATAACTTTTGCTTATGGTATTCAAATCTTGCGTTCTTTGGTGCGTTGAAACATGCTTTCATTTGCCAACATGATTGCATAAAAATATGAACATCATAATAATAGGACCTAGGCACAATAAGAATAAGTGGTGCTTTGGGGTGTATCCACCTTAGCTACAAGGTCCAATAATTTTCATAACTTTTGACTACATGATTAAGAAGTTATTGTGTAATATGTAGTTTTAATTATTTGGCACGCTACTTGGACAATCAAAAAAATTATATAAAAAATTATTTTTTTGAAAAATATTAATTTCAAATTAGTTCTCTAGATTTATATGTACATGAAAATATTTGAATTCTTCTAATTTCATTAATAAAATAGGAGTTATAATGACTTTTAGTTTGGAAGTAGTATAGATTCACAACTCTAAAATAAACTTTGAAGTCGTTTGTTTAATACAATATTTATTATTTTTGGAAAAATAAAAATATTAGATGTAGATTGGTTATTATAAAATTACTACAATTGGAATTGGACATTTTTCAATTCCATAAATAAATTATCAACAATTTAGTATTTTGAATCATTTTTTTTACTTACTATTTATCCTTATATTGATGTTGTTCAATTCCAAATGATCTGAAAATTTCAAAATGTAGCAAAATTCCCGTGAAGAATGAATCCAAAGAAGCACCATCATTTTGATAATTTTTTCATATAAATGTAAGCTTGTAAAATGCAGTTGCTTGGTTTTTTGCAAGGCCAAAATAAAGAACTTTGTCAATTCAAGTGCTAATATCTTGCAATTTACAAAGTGGAAATTTATGGAATTTTTTCTACACCTTTTCAAACTAGATGACTATAGGATTCTATGATTACATGTTTCAAAAAATATTTTTTTCTAAAATTTTGTACTTATAACAAAAATGATGGTTTTGAAGTGTTTTTGGAGAAAACATATCAATTGTCAAAAACTTTTAGGGGTTTATTTAATGTTCAATACTAGTAACCATATTGGGTTGAAATTAGTGACAATTTCAAGTGTGTATACATTAGTTCATTCTTTACCATTGGACAATGTGTATCATCTTTAGAACATATTGTTAAACTTGAGAAGTTGAAACAGTTAGCATATATAATATTATTGCCTTACCCAAGTTTTTCAATCAACACAACTTTTTTTGGTGCACAAGATCATGGAAAAATATTATTTATAGAAAGTGTGTTAATACACCTTGTTTATAATTTTCAAAGAGATTAATTCAAATTGACTTTGTATGAATCTACCAAATTTCCATTTGACTACTTCAAGACTAATAGTCATAACTTCAAAATCTAAAATTTTGTACTCCAGGGTACAAAATTTGATTAAAGCATAAGAGTATTTTCAATCGGTATAGAAGACTGTGAGTTCCCAGACTGTAGGAACTTGCTGAAAGCTACTACAAATGTGATTTGATGTGGCCAAGAGACTACCACATCAGATAATAATATTTAAATAAAAAATTTAATGTGTTTTAAATTTTTTGATGATATTTTAATTTAATTTAATTTAATTTATATTTTTTAAATTATTATTTATCTAATTGGTTCACAAACTGGGGAACAAGGCTAAAACGGTCTCTTAGAGCCTTGAAAAATCCTCTCATGATTTCTTTGGATATGGTTTTGTGTTTTTAAAGAGTATCTCTTTAAAAACTTTTACAAATTTCAACAATTTATTACATTTTTCTAGAAGTCTATTTTAATGCTAAAATTTGCTTTTGAGATGAATAAGAAGTTGTTTTTTGTATATTATTGTCTATGATAATTATGTTGACATCGACATCAAACCTTTGATCATCCTTGCATTCTTTGTTAAGCATGTTTCAAATGAATCTTTGTTGTATTTAGCCAACATGTCAAGATGGTGATAAATCTTCTAAAATACTCTAAGTAGAATGTTCCATTGTCATTCGTTTGGATTCTAATTTAATTTTTTGAATTTCGTCTTCAATTGTAGTAGTAATCTAAATGCGTCTTATTGAAATATAGAATTATGAATGAACCTTTTGCCATATTGCATGCTGGTGTTTTTTAAAGTCACAAAACCATGACATTTCAATCCAAATGCACTCCAAAAATACTATCATGTAACCCTATATACTTCACTACTAGTCTTAGAATGCAACATGGTGCAATTGGTCTCAACAATAGGGGGCATAATTAGGCTAGGGGAAATTGTGGGTTTGTATGTATTATTCAAACCTTGGACACAAGTCTTACAAAATTTGTCTTATATCATTATAAATTGGTACAGAAGAGTTGTTTGAAATCAATTTTTATACGATTATATAAAGGTTGTATTATATAAAACTAGTGGTTTTAATCTAAGAAGGTTCTAATAAATCTTCAAAAGTGAGTAGATCTCTCTTCCTAAATATTGGAAGGATTTCAAAATTGTATTTCTCTTCTTTTTTAACTTTGCCCAAAAGAACATTTAAATTTAGAAAATTATGATTGACCAACTATGGTGACCTATGTTTATCAATTTGCACTTAAGAACTCACACTCCACACATTTAGAAAACCATTGATCCAATGTTGTGAAGGGGCTACACAAATAAAGAAATGTGTATGCCTTAAAAGCAAACCTACAATAACACACCATAACTCTCTAAAGGTTTCATACCATTGATATTCTATATCAAAGGAATGTCCTCGATTGATTTGCTTCGCCATGTTGCTTCATTGTGTTGTTGTGGGGTTGCTTTTACAAACACAAGATCCAATGTTGGTACAAAGACATTTTTTAGAGGATACATAGTAATTTTAGCATGAAGCAAAATCAAGTTCTTTAAGGACTATATTGTCAAAAAGTGAAGACTCAATCAAATGTTTTTCAAAGACCAAATGACTACGTAATTTCTCAATTTGACTTGGTACCAATTTTGTTGAGATTACCTACACTAATAGAAACATGAGTTGTATGAAGTATGAAAATGATCCACGCAATGACCTATATGCTCAATCAAACCAATGGTTAGTCTTCTTGAAGTCATTTCTATAGTTTACACCATTCTTGTTTCTACTTTACAATGAAAACACCTAAAATCGCCCTTTTCACTTTTGGCACACCTATTTAAATTATTTTAATTGAATCATAGATTGAAATTGTCATTGGATGCTTGGGAGGATATTTGAAGCCATGCAAGGGACACAATAGTTACAATGATTATTGAATGGATTTGTTGATGATTAAGGATAATTAAAATAATATTAGAGACAATTAAATAATTTCCAACATGTCATTTAGGTAACTAAACTAATGCTGATGATTGAAGATAGTAACTTCATTTGGGTTGTTGAATATTCCTACATGGATTTTGTTTTCAAGCCCCGCCCCCCGTTGTTTTTCAATGTATTTGATTTGTCAACTATTTTGCAAAAGTGACATGTGAAGGATTCTTTTTTGGGATCCACCTCTTCATCTTGTTTCATTTTGATTTGGTGTTGGATTGATGGCTATTTTCTATTTGTTTCTTACCTTGCCAAACTATTTCTTTTTGGCAAATTTGTATTGTGGCCTTGCTCTGAAATTTCATTTCATTTGCTTAAAGAAATATTTTTTTGAATGCAAATTGTTAGCACAAACTACCTCTAATTGTTTAAAAATAGATTATATTCAAATTCAATATGTTGTTTTAGTTATTCTTTACAAGTATTGAGTGGAAGCAAACAAGGCTAATTAGAAGCAATTTAGAAGTGGGTTTGAGTGATCTATACATTTTTCACTTTGAATACTTATGGAGCTTATGTGAATAGTCCAATAAATTTATTTATTTTTGCTAAATTTATGATTTCCATTTGCTAACAAGTGAAAAATACCACCCATCAAAAATAGCTTGCAACTATGGTAGGAAGTCTATAAATTGTCCATTTAAACCTATCTACCTCATCAATAACAATATTAGATATTTCAAGGAGTATGTCATTCATTTCTATAAATAATAAATTTAATCCATTTAAGGATCTCCTACCTTATGCCAAGAGCATCCCTATGCTTACCTAGCCAAAATTAATGAACAAACAACCAAATGTTGAGCCTTGGCTGCGGCCCAGTAAGCGAGGTGACTGTACTTTGGACCCCAATATTGTGGTACGGACCCCTAGCTAACCATCCAATTCAATTCAATTTTTTTTTTGAAATGCTTACAAACAATTTCATCTACAAGATTAAAACTTTATTTGTCTCTAAAAAGAAGATGATAAATTATTTTCATCTTAGTTTGAATTTTCAAGTGATTAGAGTATACCTACCATTAACCGAACGCTTCCAAACACTGGATGGTACAATTGCTAAAGACTAGACACCCATCGCACAGTTCTCCACCTTTGTAAACGGAACAACTAGAATGAGAAATCCGATTGCCATAAAGTCACCACATAGTGTGCAATATAGGGCAACAATGTTTTTTTGGAGAAATTTCAAGCGTATTATGTTGAAGTTGCAAGATAATTTGCAAGAAGAGTCCATTTTGTAGATTTATTGTTGGAAGAGAATCTTAACATGGCATTGAACAATTGTGTCAAGTTTGAGAGCTTGCAAGTTCCTATTGTGTTGTAGAGATGGATTTGGGTTTCCTCTATGCGGTAATTGACAATGTTATTCTGAAAAGAGCTTTCTATATCCACATGGTGTAGGAGCACGAGTCCCAATCCATATGCGATGTATGAATTTGAACTACTTGGAGTTCCTACTAATTCAAATTCATATGTTCCATAATCCACATGTGTTGGGACACCTTCCTTCACCCCATGTGGATATAAGGTAGAAGCACCCAATGGCGTTAGTGTACCTAATGCTGTCACTATGTAGGCAAGACAGTGATTTCAGAGTTGAAATGTCGGCACAGTGTAGAGAGCTTATTATTTTGGTCAACATCAGTAAGTTATCTATTGTCTACATTCATTTTAGTTCTGAAATAACTGTCATACGTAGAGAATGGCAGCATTAGGTACACTAACGCTATTAGATGCTCCTACCTTAATGAGCTTTGCCCATTGCAAACTCAAAGCAATTTGAGAACTCCTCAAGCAAGGAGAGATAGATCTCGAAAGAATAAAAAACAATTTATTTTTGGTTTAAATTTTAGGAAAAATAAACCGGATTCCTTGATGATAGTGTTTGTCCCTTTGGAAGAGCCACCTACACTGTTTTGCAGTTGGGCAGATCACACCTGCTGAAGGACTGATTCATGAGTCCAATTCTATGTCAGCTGCGGGAATGCTCTGAATTCCTTATTACTTTGATGGTGAGAGAAACCCATTCGAGGGTAGCCACTTTATAAAAAAAAGCTTATTCCTTTGATGGTTTTGGGTTTTAGCCTTTCAAGTGGGTGTTGTCTCTTGTCACCATTCTAAAGATCCTTCTAGAAACTCAATTCATGCCATCATGATTCTTGCTGACAGCATTTTGGATTCTGTGCAGCACGTAAGCTCCAGCCTCCAGCTCCACATTTGGGGAAAGGAATGGTTGACTCCACTGGTAACTTACTAGTTACTACCGGTCCAGATTACTAAGTTAGAGATGGTGGGCCAGCCTGCTGATAAGCTTTATCATGTCAAGAACCTGAAAATTAGGGCCCCTGGGGCTCATCCCAAAGCACATGGAATGCCTGCTTCCACACCACACATGATGGCACTCATGATTAACTTCGCATCAGATACGTTCGTGCCCTTGGGGGCTCCATGCATGCACGCATTCACACTATCACACGAAGGTAGGTGGGGAGGTGCTTGGTGCTTCAGGGTTCCATTCACACATGGGGATGTGTTGGAACTGGTTTCAGACTGACCAGGATACGTTTTAGGCCCACATCCTCAAAGTTTGTCATTTTCAGCAGTTTTTGTTTTTTGTTTTTTTAATCAATTCTTGTAAAGTGTCAAAGTGCCGATATTTCATTTTATTGTGGAGCTCCAAATCTCAACATTCATCCCTATATTGGATAGAAAAGATCATATTAGCACATAATACATATCTATCATTCTATTTTCATCCATCATTTGGCAATTTCATCCACTATTTAAAAAAAATTGAAGTTCATTGGAAATCTCATCCAAAATGTTACTGGTTTTTTTTCTATAGGCTTGGTGCTACGCCAAAAAATTTGGTACAATTTTTGCACCAAATCGCCCCCCCCCCTCGATTTTCAAGAAAAAAAATTGATATAAAAAAAAAATTATATAGTGGATTTCATTAAAATGGAAAATGTTCATTACTTTGACACTTTTAACATTTCAAACCATGCAATTTGAAAACTAAATTTGTTATAGATTTTTGAAATTTGTATGTGTCGTAGATGTTTGAAATCTATACATGTCAAAGATGTTTGAGACCATGCAATCTATAATCTAAATCTCTCATAGATTTTTGAAATCTATATATGTCCTAGATGTCTCAAAATTTATACCACTCCTAGATGTCAATTTTCAATTCAGATTACATAGTCTAAAAAATAGCATATAGAATACTACCATTTTAATAAAATTTGCCATGTATAGAAAAAATCAATAAAAATCAATCATTCATAAATTTAATACAAAAATGTCGGGAAGTGTGAAAATGCATTTTGAAACTCCAATTGTATGGATTATAAGATTATAAGGTAGAATGACCTAAATCCGAACATATTCCTACAAGCAAGACCTAGAGTAAATCAACCGCATTTACTATACACATCCAAGAATTGCACACATTAGACGACATTTGTCTCTTTAAGAAGCTGTTTCAGGTCAATTCCCCTTGCTATTTCTGCAGTAGTTAGGGAATGGTTGGTAGTAGTTAGCTGCCATAATTTTTAAAAAAATAAAAAATTAGGCCACTAAAATTGAAAAAAAAATTGAAAAAATTCTTTTTTTGCAAAAAAAATAAAAAATTTGACATGGTCATCACCCAACTACATCAGCATAGTGCTAATCTATAGTCCCGTAGTTTTGGATTGCATGGGAACTCGCAATCTTCTATGGGTTGAAATCTCTTCTAATGACAAACCTTTCTAATTACTAAACACTAGTTGCACAAATTTAGCTACCAATTCCATTGTGATGGGATCAAAATTTCATATCACCACCCAATACCACCCAATCACCACCTAATCACCACCCAATGTGCAGTGAAGGGATGCAAGGAATTTTTTACAAGAATTTAACTCCATTGCCTTCAAATTGTAATACAATTTGTAAAAAACAATCTTTTTTGAATTTTTTTAAGGTAAATCTTAACATAACATTTAATAATCATGCCAAATTTTAAAACATGCAAGTCTCTATATGTATATGGAAAAGGATGTGAATTTGATGAATATGGTGGTTGGCAAATTTATTATATACAATTCAAAGAAGAAGTAAATTTGTACATTGTTCAAAAAGTGAGCATAGAATTGAATGCACAATTTTAGAATATCCACCTATTCAACTTTTTCAAATTAATATGTTTTTTTGCATATTCTTTTTTAATGTATTTCTCAAACTTTATTGAAATTTAGCTACAATTTGTCTTTATGTAAGTAAAATGAAACATAGAAACAAATAGTAATTGTTGTTAGAAAAATTCACTTGATTTTAGGTGATGCTTTGAAGTTTACAGAAATTTTTGTGTAACCTTACCTACAAAGATTAGAAAACTTGAATTTCTTCTTGAAATGAGACCTTTTGGACCATTATAGTTTCTATTACTATAGCAATAATATCTTTATTAAATAATTGTTGAATTTTAAAAATAGAAAAGGGTTTAATCCACTCTACTTGAAGCTATCAACTAGGGCAAGAAACTTTTGTAGATGTCATAACTTTTGATTATATAATTAAATTCAAAAAAATATGAAAATTTCTGTAAAATAGGTCTATTTTTCCCTTTGTACTATACATATCCAAATCTTAGTAAGAAACATTGAAATTGAATTTGTAGAAAACTAGGCAAATTTCCATTTGTAGCTTAGAAAGACAATTGCCCATTAGCTTGAGAGGAACAAAATAATCACTACAAAGATCAACAAGTGAATAAAATTCATTTATGTCTTCCTGTGATTCAATTTGTAAATATAGTAGAGGATAAATTATCCTTCTCAAGCTTGGAGGTGCACTCCCCACTTTGGGGTGTCAACATGCAAACTAATGAAGGATAATTTTATTTTTGTTGGACCTAAATATTATACGATTATTCAAAGTAAATTAGCATCCATATAATGAGCTTTTAGACTTTATAAATAATGAAGGCTATACAAAAATACTAAATTTTATCAATTTCTTTTTTCTAAAATAGCCCTACCAAAATTTCCCTCCAAAAATTTGAACTTTCTATAGGTTACTTTCATTTTTTGAAACTTCTTGTGAATGGTGTGTGTTATGTGTTTGTTAGGACATACACCACAATTTTGTGCATTGCCTTGAGCCATGTAGACTTGAACTTTTATTGTAATGTGTGCATTGTTTTCTCATGATACTAGTTTTTACTTCATTGCTTCATTGGTACAAACTTTGATATTAGCTTTTGCAATTGCTATGATTTTGTGTTATTGTGAATATAGTTTGCAAATACATCATTTAGGGTTATACTATAAATGCTTGTATGTCAATTATTTGTATGACTTTCTACTATATTGTATTTATAATGAATATAGGGTATGAAAAATTGGCACTCAAAATTTTTTAACTAAAAGATAGGGTAGATGAAACAAACATTCTTTAGAAATTTAGGTAAAGTAAGACCCCAATAAATCCCCCCAAAACACCTACATAGCCCTTGAATAATAGGGGCGTGTTCACACGTGATCAATGAACTTTCCGTATAGTGCACCCCCCGGATTCTCAAGTCTTGAATATTTGGCCTTCATAAGTGTGTATGAATTGATGAGAAGGTTAAAATATTATAGAAAATTTAGATTATAAGTAGGCAAACTAGAATTATTTTGGCTCATAGATCTTTCAAAAATTTATTTTAGGATAGAAGCTTTTTACTATTAAAATATTTTCCTTGATTCAAATGCATACTTTAGAAAAATTTCAACAAAAGTTAATACATAAAGGTTCTCAACATGCTTTCAAAAATTGAATGTGCTCTAATCAAATTTGACCATATTTTCGAAATATCCATTTGGTTGACAAAATGATTTTTTACTAAATCATATAAATTTATTCCAATTTGAATCTTTTTGTAAGATGACACATGATCTCATGTCGAAAAAATATAAAATTAGAGCTTGTAATAAATTAACCCCTAGAGTTCTTTTATATTTCAAGGTTTAAAGTTTCTTCAAAATACTAGTCTCCAAGGGAAGGTTAAAATCTTCATTTATATTTATTTTTTAACAAATCGAATTATAGCATCCTTTAATGAACTTATAAAAATATACCCTCCTAAAATTTCAAGATAAGAAACTTTAACAATTGCAAGATCATGATGCTTGAATTTAGAAGTATTTTCTTTCAAATGTTTAGATTTTATCTTTCAAACTTTAAATACAAAAATGTATAAATCTTGCAACTTGCAATTCTTCATAATGTATTGAAGGAATAAGTTGTACATACATATAAAAAATTAAAATAGAAATTATTTCACATTCATACTTTAAAAAAAACAATAACCAAAAAGGAGTAGAAAATGTTTTAAAATACTAAGTTGTTAAGAATTTAGTTATAGGATTGAAAATGACAATTCCAATGGTTGTAATGTTTTATTAAACAATTTTCATCCTATTCTTTACTTATTCCAAAGATATTGAAAATTGAAGCAAATAAATAACACAAAAGCTTATTTTAGAATAGAGATTCTATTACTACTTACAAACTAAAAACCTCAAAAATTAAATCTCATTGATTAAAATAGAATGATTCAAAATTTTCCATATATGCGTAAATTTAGAAATCTAATTTTAAGTTTTTATTTTTTAGAAAGGCAATTTTTCAGTTTAAGTTACTCGAGTTGTTTATACTCCAAATGAAACTATATATTATACATTAACTTTTTAATCATGTAATAAAAAAGTTATGAAAAATTTTGCACCTTGAATTTACTTATTGATATATTGTGTAAACATTTCAAAAGAAATTTCAATTAAAAAATTCAAAGAAAATTCCATCTATAAATGAATGATTCAAAATTCTATCTTGCCTCAAAATGCTACATGGCTTGTTGGGGATTCAAGAGATCAATTTGAGTTCAAAAATCATGTTAGATTTTATTGCTCGTAGAATAGGGCCCGTGATGGATTAACCTTTAATGAATGGATTAGGCATATAGTGATTGCAAGTGATCTCCAATTGCAATTTCAAAATGGAATTTTGGTTCATTTTTTAACACAAAGGATAATTTCAGATTTTTTAAAATTGGAAGGCCAAATTTGAACCATTTGGAGCTTAGAAATATTCTAAAATTTTAAAAATGTTATAATTATAAGAGAGTGCAATTTTCTTGAATTCTTGCAATCCGCAGGAAAAAAAACTTCCTACAAGGCATTAGAAGAGATTTTGGGGAATAGAGGGTTGTTTTAGGTTAATTTTTGTATTGTTCTTGCATCAATGAAGAAACGACTCATTGTTGTCAACCCTCATAAATACTAAAAAAATAAAAATGTGGTCCTAAAATTGAAAGAAAAGTTGAAAAAAATTAGTTATATTTTGAGGTAAAAAGAATCTGACGTGGCCATCTCCTATATTAGATTTTAGTTGTAATGTAGTTCATAGAATTCACCATTGTACAAGAATTCACATTCTTTTATAGAGTCAAATCTCCTCTATTGGCATTTTCTAGGACTTTGAATAGGTTACTTTCAAAACAAAATTTGTGAATACTCATCAATTTGCAATGACTTGTCGTGATAGAAATATATTTCAATCTCAATTATTTTTTGCAATTGTTTTGTAAAAGACCTACTTTCTAATGACACATTTTGCCTTTATATTTGCAATGTGAAGATGATTATAGAAATTGAAATGTATAAGTACAAACTATTTCAATAAATTATATTGTACAAAATTTTTGCAACTTCAAATCCAACATTTTCTAATCAAATTGATTTTTGAAACTCTCATTTGATATGAACTTTATATCTGGTTCTTAAGGTCATTCAAAATTTTCCAAACTCAAAGTTCAAAAATTTAACATCTATTTTCAAACAATGCCTTAAAACCACCCAAAGGCTTTAGTGGCTCATTAGCAATCCTCATGTTATCTATGGTAGCCTTATAATAATTTTGCCAAATTTCCTTTGCATCATCTATACATATTTATTATCTCTTAACCACAAGAGATGATGTTGAGATAGTGCTAGAATGATAACAAGCATTACCAAATGCTACCTTTAGAAAATTTGAATATCTATAATACTCAATAAGCAAGTCAATGCTACAAAGTCAAAGTCATTGTTAGTGCAACTTTTTATTATATATCTCAATTCTATCAAATTATTTATAAAAGAAGGTTGTCTCTTACAGATTTAAACATCTCTTTGGATCAATGAGATGTTATTTGGACAAAAAGAATTATGCCAAAACACTTTCATCTTCATCTAAAAGATGGACTTATGAGTGTTTAGGGGTGACTAGATGACTCCAAGATTTCTATGCCTACCACATGAATTCCAAATGATTCTAAAATCTCCTTACAAGAACAATATGAATAAATGAAGTGCATCTAAGTATGTCAAAAGAACAATTTCTTTCCATTCTTTTGCAATGCAATTAGTATGATCACTCATGTACTACTTCATAATGCGTAAACTATGATCTAAATCACTTCAAGGAGAAATGGGGACCAATTGCAAAAATCAAGATTTTGTGTCTGAATTCTTCTTCAGCCCTAATTTTTCCCTTACAAAAAATCTTTAAATCAAAATTTTGATCACTCTTTTTGGGCTCTTAGGCCTTAAATCAATATACTAAATATTTGTTTATAATCATGCTACAAGGGAACACAGTCATTTTCAGTCAATTCGGACGCTTCTTTGGTCAATTTTTTGTCAATTCGGACACTGTTTTCTTGTAGTGGCACCCATAGAAACTTATCATACTTACTTAAGGCTATAATATTTTTATGAAAGATGAATGTTTCAACCAAGAGAATACATATATGAATACTGATTTGAAGTGGAAGATGCCAATAAACATAGAGTAAAAAATTAGAGAATTTCTGAATTAGTTATTGCAAGTGACGCTAAGTCAGTTTTTATTAGTGTCGTGAAAACCCAGTTACTGTGTCGGCTGGCGGGTCCTCCCCCGCCTTCGGGTAGAATTCTTTGTTCTTATCAGGAGAAAACCAAGCCCCTGCGATTCGAGTAGCATAATAAGTATTCGGGAGCTGGCTTCCCTGGTCGCTCAGGTTGTGTCTGGCGCGTCCGTCCTCTTCAGCGGGTGGCGTTCCCTTCAATTTAGTTGGAGCTTCTGTGCGGAGTAGCCCGTGCGCACTCAGCTGGCAGAAGAGTTTTCCTTTACTTGTCGACGTCTTCTAGCTCGCTGCCACCCGCCCCTCAGCTTGTCTCTCGCTCCATCGCTGGAGCCTGATCGAACCCCGGCGCACCACCACCATCGCCGCACCATGTGGAGTGTTAGGGCGCTTTCTGTGTTGATGAGCTCGTGGATTGCCCACATCCCCAGCCTGTGCAATTGAAGAAGTCTGCGCCTCTGCGGTGTCCCGATCAAATTGCTATTGGACCCTTTCTTGGTGGTACTGTCCGAAGTTTTTACAGGTGCAGTGGGAAGCAGTCGTTGGTGTCGCTCGCGTGCACAAGGTATACGGAAGGCCCCATTTCGATCAGGAAGTTCCTCTCCAGTGTGTGTGGGGGGGCGTCTTGTTGCTAGTTATCGAGAGGTTTTAGGTTCTGGTACTGCTGTAGGCCTCTTTGGCGGAAGTCCGCGGTTGGATTAGAATGTATGTCTCTGGTGCGTGGTTTTGAATTGAGACTTTCGGAGTGTGTAACGGTTGAGCATCCGAAACTGACCTAACAGGTTAACATGATTGGTTAGCGAAGGTGCTTGTGGTAGTCATCTTTCCCTTAGAACAGAATCTGAACCGCGATTGCTTCTCGGTCGAGTGAAAGGCGTCCACTGTGCGTGGAATGGGTTTCTGCGGTCGCGAAAGTTGGCTACATATGTGAGTTTTTCGGAATAGGGAGGGAGCGCGAGCGAGGGAGTAACCGTTCACGAGCTTATTGGTGAATTGACTCAGTTGTAGCGTGCCGCTAATTCATTAGAGCTTGTCCTCTTTGTGGACCAGGTTTCAGTAGAGCTTGTCCTCTCACGACAAAATGCCAGAACCGCCGCTTGACACGATTCAGGAATCGATGAAATTTGTTGGCGCATCATCGTTCGAGGGTAATCCGATTCACTTTACTGCCAATGGGGGCGCGCCATCACGCCATGGGGGTTCGCCATCACGATACGCAAGCGATTCCGATGACAGTGGCAAAGCCGTCGTGGTGGAAGATGACACTGACGCGAGCGGCGTCACTGGCAAGGAGCTGACGAACGCCACCTCTTCCTCGTCCTCGTCCTCGTCCACGGTTGCAGACACCGAGGACACGCACAACAAGTAAGATTGCTCTACTTCACTTTCAATCCAAGGCTCCAACAGAAGAATGATGCTATTAAGGTGCTCATTTATCTACTGTTTGATTTTATTCATCTAACACAGATAGCTTTGATTGAGTTACTATTGCTAACAGTCGTCGACGTTGAGGTTTTTCCTTACAGCAGACGTGTAGAGTACCGTCATCCCTGCGCAATTGGTATCTTCACATTCCTCCTGATGTGATTTTCGTGTATTGACAACCATCCATGTATTTTACATAAATCGTTTTTCTTCGATTGGGCACAGATTGAGTCGTTAAGTTTGCCCATCGGTTAATGGGTGGTGAGGCTTGTGCGGACTGGGTTTTTGATTCTCTGCAAGCATTTTAGCGAGCCGTGGTGTATATCATAGTTTTCCGTGTTGTTTGTCAAGTTGGATGTCAATCAAACGTGGGATGCAGCGCTTGTTAAAGAGCAAAGCTTGTACCTTCGACTCGAATGATCTTCGTAAGCTATTTGGGGACGTATCTGTGAGCTTTTAGTTGTGATTAGCCACTAGTCAGAAAGCGCAGCGTTTTTTTTTATCGTACTGTTTCTGAACGAATCCCGGCACTGCCCTGTGGGCATTGCTGTCAGATCTACAACAAAGGACTTGTAGCACACGGTGGTCTCAGCCACAAGAACAGAATTTTTTGCTCTTCTAGTGTTCCTGAACTGCCTTTAGTACAGAATGCACTAATTTATCTTCTTAATGAGGGCTCAATATTCAAATTCCTTGATCTGCCAAGCAACTAATTTCATTTTGTGGAAACTAGTATAATACAGTAAATATTTCAGCCTGCACTTATTACATTTATTTACAAATAGTGCGTCTTTTATAAAAATTTGTATTTCACACGCACTAATAGGTTAAGCCGGTGTGATTCTCTGGATCCTCTTGATTCTCCTTAAGCCCCAAACGTCGAGGCGGGCGTTTTTTGTCAAAGGATGAATGACAGAATCTTCCCTTGTGGACAGAAGTGCAACTATTCATCTTCAGTATGAGGGGTGGGAAGGAGAGATCTTCTCCAGTACTTTGACTTCCAATAAGTATATTTGGCTTATTCAAAGTAGATGATGTCACACGGGATCAAAATGCATGATTTTTACGGCCATCAGTCCGTCCTTCAGGGGTTAACGTATCATTCATACCTCCCAGAGAAAGAATAGTTACTCGATCAATGTGCGCGAACTGGTTCGAACTTAATTCTATGGTCTCCTCTGCCCTCCTCTACATGCTATAGATGCTCGATGGACATGACGAGTGTCGAAGGTCCTTTGATTTTCATGTTTCGTTATCTGAGTGCAAGGATAGAGTGTCAGTTATTTGAAACGACACTTATTTCTCTTGGTGGCAACATGTCGGCCTAATTTGCGGTGAAGATTGACTCGTAGAGACCAGGACTGACAGTGCATCTGATTTAACGGTTTAGGGTTACGCTTGACTACAAAGTGTACACCGATTTATCCTATTAGAGAGGCTGTAAGGTTAGTCAATTGCAAAGTTAGGGGCACTTAATTTTTTTTTCTAATCTTTTCTGAAAATCAGTACAGTACCGTCTGAGATATCTCAGCCTGCACCAACTTAATATAGTGTGACTTTGGGACATTAGTGTCGCAAGCACTAATGGTCAGGATAAATCAGTGTTGTCTGATTGTAAACCTGTGAAACAAATTGAGGTTACGAATCATCTCGTCTCCTTTCGTATCTTCGAAGTCAGAAAAACTTATAGCAGGCATAACATTCTATAGCAGAGTATTCTATGCCTGGATGGAGTCAAACCGCCATGTATTTTATTGCAATGTGCGGAAATCACGGCCTAAAGTTCTCGCATTTCAGATTTTCATTTCTCGCATTTTTGAATACATATTTGTATCGACAAGTCTTATTTTTGTTTGCATGTAATATTTAATGTCAAATGTGAGTGACATTTAGGATAAAATCAATCTACACGTACTTGGCCACTTGAATTTGAGACTCTTGAGTACTGCTCCAGGCTTTCACAATAATTATTATGGTATAGTTTAAATGTGTTACAAGGGTGCTATAATCAATGATAGTGTGTGAATTGTGCACGCTATTGCAGAGTGTTACTTTAGACCGAGATAATCCGAGTTTCATTCAATTCAGCTGGCCCACTCTTCTAGTCTCACACAAGAGCCTTGGTAAAATATTCAAGGTCGAGAGACCTTCTAGCGACACCTCTTTAAGTAATTTCAATGGCTTTATATTAGTTGGGTTCTGTATTTCTAATCTAAAAGTTTTATTTGCAGTTTTGCAAGCGGCAGTAGCAGTCAACATGACGAGGCTGAAGACACAATGGTTGAAGACATATCGGATGAAGACACAACGGATGTGCCCGAGGTGCCGATGAGGCGCCGAGCTATAACAACGCTTATGAACGAATCCGACCCTTGGCACAATGTAATTTATCTTACCTTGTTACACACGGATATGTAACTCGTCTTATTCTCCATGTTGTAATCCTTGTATGTAGCTCTGTTAACCCATAATGTAACCCATAATCTAACCTGTGGAGACCGACGTGTTTTGTATATTATACTGCAATTTCTGATTTGCTATGAATCAGGCCAATTGTAACTCATAATTTAGATCCTTTGCTTTCAGGTCAATAACATCTGTCTTCCTCTAGAACTTGGTGGGTAGGTGCCTCGCACTCCTATTTTAGTGATCGTTCGAATATTGGGGATGTATAAAAACATAATGTGAAAGACAATGCAATTCATGAGAAGAATTTAAGGTTATAGTAGCTACATCGTCGTCCGTATAAATGTACTATATCCTGTAACCCTCCTGAATATTGAATTAATTACCTAGTACATAGTTTGTAGACCAGTGGCGAGGAAACAATATGAATCCAGTGGATAATTCAAAGCGAATCATCATGAAGAACAGCTTCGTCTTTTTACTTTGATATTACGGATGATTGTACCTCAGAAACTGCAATTGAATTAACTTTTGTCACCTTCACAAGTTGGTACGGTGTTCTATTAATTGGCAAGCATACAGCTAAGTGCTTTCATTCGTTCAGCGCTTCATGTAAATCCTGATTTCCGATGAATGCTCGACTGAGTAATGGTTTGATGGTTTACAGCAAGAGCCAAGATTGTTTGAAGACACGCCGGAGCAAGCTGACATCTCTTCTGGCCTTGGAACTCACGAGTGCGTGCGGCTCATGGGGCTCCCAGAAGAGTCCCAGCATGATGCTGATCCACACCGGCAGGTCCAAGAGCCAGAAGAGATGTTAATGCTCCCCACCTCAATTGTGACTTTCCAAGTTCCTGGCTTCTCAATGGGCCTGGGGGGCGGAATTGTCCCATTTGCAGAGTGGCAGTCTGTTGAGGACCCGGATGACGTTGGTCTGGAGAACCTCGACATCTTTGTGGATCCATGGAGAACTCATGGATGATCGATGAACACCAGCTTTTAAAATCAAGGTAAGCATTTTGGCTTCACACGAAATGCTTCCGTATACTAGATAGACGCGCTTCATCAATTGATTAAACCTGAAGACATCTCCAAAATTTTCTTTTATCATAGTAGAAGAAGTGAACATCGATTATGGGAATTTTCTAAAATAGATCTATGTGAGATTTTGTAGTATATAATCAATTGACACGTCCTTGACTAGTGGGACAATTAAAGTTTTAACAATAGAGAATGGAAGTATTCGATCATCATGAATTGTTTCCTAGAATTCGTCTTCATTGTCAAAGCTAAAACCTATCAGTATATGTCTGCAACTAGTCCTAATGAATGAAGATGATGTCCAACACAATGTTTGAACTCATTTTTTTGGTGTTGATCGATTTGTATTGTCTAGATTAATTCTTGACTAGCTCCTGTGCATGGGTGCTTCTCTCACAAGTAATGTGTGACTGTGTTCAGGTTCCATTTGCAATTGGCAGATGCACGCGTTTCAGGATCTACACTGCAAGTTAGCATTCCTGCGCAATTCAGTCCTCCGAGGCAAAGATTTTGGCACTGTCATTTAGTGCCAAAGTTAGCTGGATGCAGGACGCCGGTTTGAATTTGACAGTCTTTGATTCGGCCTCATTCATTCATCCGTTTACTTTTGGATTGATCAGTGAGCCTGTTTTTATTTTTTCTTGGTCCGACTTAGTTGCCTATCGTGACGTCTCAGCTCGTCCAGGGCATTAGGAGTATATTCCACTCCTTAACCTCCTTGGAAGATTCCGCCTAGCTTGTCTTCAGATCAAGAATTAAACCTTACGTAGAAAATTAAACATAGTTAATGATAGCCGTTCATTCCCCTTTGATCAATGACGTCATGCAGTAATGACATCCTCAGTTTTGCCCATTTTTGTGTAACACTAAGCAATATAGTCTTGTAGAATTAATGTGGTGGCCTGTAGTTCCATGTAGAGAGCAACACAGGATCGGATTTGTGTGAGTAGCGTCACCGGAGTACGTAGGATTGAAACGCTTTACAAGTCCTGTGTGTTAGTTTTTTTTGAAAGAGTAATTGGTTAGCTTTGGATTAAAAGGGAGGAAGCTTTGCATCGACAGAAGCTTCCTTGAAGAAGTTTGAGTGAGTATTATAGCTATCTTATTTAAAAATTAAGTGAGAGTTATAGGGATAGAGCCTATTTTAAATTTAGCAGCTTGTTTTTCATTGAGCTGGGGATAGGGATGTATCGATTATAGAAATATCAACCTTTGTAGCATTTTTGGAGTGAGGCATGACGGGATGCATAATATTTCTAGGGTGCTTTAGGATTTTCATTACAATTATTCCTCCTCTCAGTTTGGGATTTGGATTGATGAGAGGGCAAAAAAAGATGCCGTATTTGAATAAATCATAGCTCACTTCAAATTATTGCTCAAAATTCACTCGTGTCACTTGTGAACTCTGCTTGTGTCGATATATTGATCAATTTCCTCTCTTGCTTGAATGTGGCTTTGATTATATCTTTGAATGACTGCATTGACCATATTTCTACATTACTTTTGTACATTTCTAGATACAGTATATGAATTTGGTTTCTGAAGTGCATCTTAGAAGCATTGCAAAAAAGTGGAGTTCTTTGATTGCTGCTCAAAGGTAAATATTGATGGACTTTGAAATGCATTCTGTCCTTGAAAGCTTTAAGGAAAAAAACAACACACAAAACATTTACTCTAGCCAGACATGCATATTAGATTTTCGTTTTACCTTCAAAAGTTTCACAGGATACAGAATGTCAAATGGATGACTTTAACCCATTAAGGGTTGGTCGACCAGTTTTGGGTCGAAATTGGTACATTTCTAGTTCTGGGGTCAGATTGGGACAGAATTTCAAGACAGGCCCAAGGGGACAGATGTGGGTAATTCCAAAACGCCACCCAATGGGTCAAGAAACACACTAATTTGAGCAGTCATGTGGAAAATCGATTGAAAAAACTAACAGTGCCCCAGTTGCAAATACAACATTGAATGCAGAAAGACAACCATAAATGTGTAAAAGATGGTCCTTTGTACGTGCCAGCAAGGCATCCCGCACTTGCCTGCTTTCAAACTCGTGCTGAAAAAGAACAATGATCTTTCTCGAAAATACCGACCTTCTCATCGAGATTTGGAATGGGGTTATGACATTGCCTTTTTTTGGAAGAGAGTTTTCCACTTATCGCAGGTCGGGCTGCCCGCAATGGGAGCGCTAACGCAGACGAAGAGAGCTTTGGCCGCAGTGGACGAGCGAGGGTTGCCGGGATTCTGGTTTTAGTTGCATCGTGAGTGGTTGCCAACAATATCGTGAGAAGTAATTATGTAAGAAGAAGAATTATATACCGTGAGCAATACTACTGTAGTTTGGAAAACAAGGCTCGTTTTAGGACCCAATCCAATGTCACAATCTGGTCACGAAACGACTCAGTTGTGAGTGTGCAACTTTCATATGCCGTTTGGCCTCACCAGCAAATTGTTGACTGGTATCTTCAGAAGTCAATGCTCTCCAGTGGACTTTGGATTGAAAACGGATATTTATGTAGTTTGGGTGCCATTGAAGTTGCACGAAGGAACCAATTGAAGGACAAGCCGTCTTTGTAAGAGAACCGTGCAGTCCAATACAGATTGGAAAGTTACAACCCTGAAAATGAAACAGTACCTTAAGTACATATATCATTCATGAAAGTACCATAAGTAGTCAGGAATACTATCCCTAACAGATTCTTCATTTGCGTCTACGTCATGGTCTGACTCACAAAGGTTCTTGCAACAGAGAACCAAAATTCTTAAGTTCTTGGCAATTTAGAGTTTTCGTCAAATATTTCTACAAAGTCTAAATTGTTTGTCGTCCACTCTGAAATAGGCACATCTCTTCATCTTTGAAAGCATATTTTGCAATGACTATGAGTTTTGTTTTACAAGTAAAGAAGTTACTCCGTACGTTGTAAAACTCTAATTTAAGACGTGCGTATGCTCACTTTGTGTAAGACGCTCGGGCTTAAGTGTGCCGAAGAGCATGGAACAACAAATTAAATAAACTTGACACTCGAGCACCCTTTTACAGAGACAGAATTTTTGAAATTGGAGAGATCGGCAGAGTCAGATTCATTTGGTGGTGGTGGCCACCCAGGAGAGCGACTGAACAAGAATCGGTGAAGGCAACGAGACCCTCATGGCATCCACTCTAGATCTCTAGGGTCAAAGTTTTTGTTCGTCTAGCGCTCCCATTGCGGGCAGCCCGACCTGCGACGACTGGAAAACTCTTTTCCATAGTGTGGCCAGTCCAGGTAGTCGACTAATGAGCCTACATTCACACCTGATGGATCAGGTGCCAGAGCCTCATTTCTGTGCATGCATGAATCTTCCACTCCAATTTCCAACGTCTGCACAACAGTCGACGCTGGTGGTGAACGAGTGAGAGGATGATCTGAGGCTTGATTGTTGTCGAATTTCAGGGCTTGTTCGGCGTTGCAGGACTGCTGGAAGCACTTGAACTTTCCCAACACGGTGGTGATCCGGCGGCTACTGAGTCGGCTACGTTGTGTAATAGTGTGGGCGATCTGGGGGTTGCGCTGAGGGTTTCTGGGGTTGAGTCTTGTCGGATTGTGGACGCGAACGAATTTGGGCGGATACTTGGAGCAGGGTTACGAAGAGCTAGCTAGTGCGATCACGATGAATCACGTCCGAGTTTGCAGTGGTCAATTTCGGGGCTGTCGATGCGCGCTGTCCGCGTTTGTGATCCGCCTGGGTTGACTCGCTTCTGGTAAGTTTCCCCAACCTCACTTTCTGTTGTCACCATGGCCACCATGGCCATGTCCTCTTACTCTTGGTTTCAATTATGGGTGTGGGTGTGGAATTTTCAAGTAGATGCTCTTTTAAGATTCTTCAAACGTCGTACTCTTGAAATGCGTTTGCGATGATGATTCAATCGTTGCTCTCAAATGAAAATTAGGACGTTACATTGGGGACGGAGTTAGAGCTCGAAGCTTGCCAAGAAGTGTGTAGCACGTTCTTGAAGAAGCAGGCGATTGTTTCCATCGAGAATTTTCGTCTGTAAGATTCCCATTTGTGGGTGGACATTAGCGTTCTCAAGTGTCTGTCCGTTTGCGAGGAGTGGTCCTTTGTCACCAGACCTAGTTTGTGGAAATGGCTGCTATGTTTACTGTCGGTGAGAATCTGTTGCCGCTGAAGGTTATTTGCACTCACCGCCGTACTTATCCCACCAAATTCATGTTCATGACCTCGTTAAGAAGACGTCCCTTGGAGAATGAAGGCTAGGAAATAGGAGTCCTTAAATTCGGGATTTTCCTGTTTGCAACCTGAATAAAGTCCTTAACCGGTGATAGTGTGGGTTGAAAGCATTTGCTAAGGACGTCATTCAGGTTGAAGATCGGACAATTCAGGAAGAAGTACTACCTTGTAGGCTTCATTCCTGAATGATTGAATGGCATGAGTGAGTCACGTGGTGCCGTAATTGGTTACAAAGTGCCACACTACTGATTATTTCAATTTGGAAACTGTTATGCTCTCTCGCACCAGTTCCATTTCTATAAAATGGAAGTAGGCGAAGCCGCAATCCTTTTGTCTGTGTTCTTGTGAAATTATATTTCATATGAGAAATTGTGAGATCCCGAGTGACCTTTTCAGCTGATTCTACACGTTCTGCTCACTTGTTCGTTTTCGTACAAAACGGTTTGAGCAAAGTTCAATTAACAAAATCCGCGTGACTGGGTGTTGAAAGAGGAGAAGCCCAGTTTATGTCGACTTGTTCACTTCTATGATTCTTATAGAATCATTGTTTGAGTGGCAAGTTCAACTATGTCCTGAATGATTGTGTTACACGGGCTCACTTTTATTCGGCTGCTGCTGGTAGATTTTGAATCCGAATCCTTGCACCATCCTGAAAGTGAGATTCTGCGTATACAGTTTTCCCCATAAGACATTGCCGTTGTTTGGCTTGGTTTTGAATCGGTTGCAATATCGAACTGTCTGGATTGGATGGGTAACCTAATTCCTTGAGCTTTGCAATTCAATTTGTGAGTGTAACTAGTATGCACCGAATTTGTGATCGTTTGAGAGTAGTTCTTCTCTCAAGCCAATGACGTTGATGAGGTTGCGCACCTGTATCGATTTCTGTACGGGAGAAGGATTATCTATCTTGGTAAATTTGAAGTGCCTGCGGTTTCGCCTACTTCCACACTCCCGTTTCGTGGTGTTAACCTGGGACACGAGAATCGAGCTATGTTATTTGAACAGATCGTAGCCTTTGCTCGAGTCCTAGAATTGTCAGTGCAAGTTGTCTCGAGCAACATTTGAGGTTTGATGAGATTGGGACTGTGCTCGTGCTTGGCGGGTGCAGCACTGGAGCTACTCTTGAAGTTTTTCTAGAGAAGCTAGGCATGTACCTGGACATATAAGCACTGAATGGGCAACACATGTGTAGGGGCAGCTAGTAAGGCCGGATATTTTGAAAGCTTCCCCGTTGGGGGCTCCCCCCAGCACTCATCTCCACGCGCGCCTTGCTGCCTTGCCGCCAATCTATCTACCAAGTGACAGATAGGCCTTGACGGGCAAATTTGAACGTCTGTGTGCTGTCTACAAAGTGGTAGGTAGAGTTGAGGTGCACCATGACGTCCAACATCATTTTTTCCGACGCAACAAAGCTGGCTGAACTGATTCGCACTCGTGAGGTGTCTCCGGTCGAGGTCGTGCAGGCGTACCTTGATCGCATCGCTGCCGTCAATCCTAAGCTCAACGCGATCGTCACCGTTGCGGAAAACGCGCTCGAAGCCGCCAGGGCGGCGGAGGCAGCGGTTCTGGCCGGGGATGAACTCGGCCCTCTGCATGGGGTGCCCTTCACGGCGAAGGATTCGATCGACACCGCAGGGGTGTTGACCAGACGCGGCTCGCCGATCTTCGAGGGCCGCATACCCGAGACGGATGCCACCTGCATTGCGCGCCTGAAGAGCGCCGGTGCAATCCTGATTGCGAAGACAAACCTTCCGGAATTTTCCTACTCGACTGAAACTGACAACCTGCTCACTGGGAGGGCGAACAACCCTTGGAATCTCGAGCGCACGCCAGGTGGTTCGAGCGGCGGAGAGTCGGCGGCGATCGCGGCAGGCATGTCGCCGTTCGGCCTCGGCAGCGACCTCGCCATCTCCATTCGCGGCCCGGCGGCGCTTACGGGCATCATTGGTCTTAAGGCCACGCATGGGCGCATTCCGATGACGGGACTCTGGCCGCGGGTGCCGCGTCGCTTCTGGCACGTCGGCCCGATGGCGCGCAGCGTTCGCGACATCGCGTTGGTCTATTCACTTCTCGCCGGGCCGGACGGCGCTGATGGCTTTTCCACGATCCCCCTCGGGTTCGACGCAGGGGTGGGAGCCTCGCCGGATCGACCGCTTCGGGTGGGTTGGTTGGTTGAGCCCGGCTTCGGGCCGATCGACGCTGAGGTTGCGGCGACAGTGCAGGCGGCGGCCAAGGCGCTCCACGGTGCAGGCTGCCTCGTGGAGCCCGTGCGCCTCCCGGCGCTCGAGCGGGATAATGCCCTCGACGTATTCAAAAGCCTGCACGTGATGGAAATGAAGCCCGCTTTCGTGGAGGCGACTACTGGCCATGAAAACGAGATGTTCAAGATTTCCAAAGGCATGCTTGCGACGCCCGACACGCCAGTGGGCGACTTCATTCTCGCGGAGCAGGCGACCGAGCGGATCAAGGATGGCTTCGCCGAGTATTTCCAGCGCTATGACGCGCTGCTTTGCCCTGTGTTGCCTATTCCCGCACACGCACATGGGCTGTCGGAAATCGTCATCAATGGCCGGTCAGTGTCCGCCCTGCAGATCCTAGGCGCGACCGTTCCGCTCAACGTGACCGGCCTTCCGGGGTTGTCGATCAGGTTCGGCACGAGTCGGGACGGACTGCCGATCGGGGTGCAGTTGGTGTCCAGCTGGTGGGCGGAGTCGACAATTCTGCATCTCGCTACGCTTCTGGAAACGGCAAGCCCTGTGCGCGACCTTCACCCGGACATCTAATCCGGAAGGAGGTGCGAGCGAAGATCAGTACGCCTTGATGCTTCTCGTTTCAGACTTTTAGCTGTACAGTGGAAACACCCAAAACCGTCCAAATAAGGAATTCAGCATGGTTGGAGGCATCTTTTTCTAAAACTGATATTTTTCTAGTATTAGCGAGAGAAAATAATGAATATTAAAAAAAAAAAATTTCAGAATCTATATGTAATTTCTACAAATTTTCAAAGAGTTGGCTCCCTAGACCACTAGAACCGTCCTATAGGTGTACCCTAAACTGAACTCTGCTGAAATCAATTGTCAGTGAATGAAAATTATACATGTGTCTTACAACTGCATCATGAATTTAGAGTTAAACACTTGTCAGACACTTTAATGAATGCTTATGGATAGATTTAGTGACACTCTAGGGACCAGGAATAGGTACAGGGACGGAAATGGGTGTTTCTCCCTTATAGTCATCTTTAGTTAAGCTGAAACTGCCCATTCCGCTTGCAACCCAATTCCACCAACTAGACTAGCCCATACATGTCTCTTTTTTTATTTTTTATTTTTATAACTATCTCTCTACTTTTAGCCCGATTTCCACCTACAATCCTCCCCAATTCCCTGTACTATACAATAAATGCCCAAGCTTGATTACAAGCTAACTCTTAAGCATCTCAATCCTTTTTTGAATTTTTGCACATTTTCATTTATAGCTTTGTATAGATATATCATTTACCAAAATTTAATGAATTTGGTCATTATAAAAGGTTGTCTTTTCTAGATTCAAGTATTACATTTGGTAAATGAGAAGTTAATTGGATGAAACAGTGCATTGAAGCCCTCTGTTCATCGTTGAGAATGTGGACATTGGAGCACTTCAAGGTTAACACCTCCTTCAAGTTGATTAGTCATGTCATTGTTCTATGTTATGTCAATCTGTAGGTTTGACACTTCATATCAATTATTTGTCCTAACTAAGGGATCAACTAGGTATAATCCATTTAAGCCAAGATCTATTTTTGGCATCTTAGAAGCTAAAAATGATTGTTAATTTGTTAGTGGGCTATGAAGTGTCCAAAAGAGTTGCAAAAGGGAGGACGTTAAATCTTGCCATCAAAGGTAGGCCCAACAAGGTAGATTTACTTTAGGAGAAAACTTTAGGATTTTTTTATTTTTGCAAATAGTTCTTTTTTCAAATTTTGAATTCATATTTACAATTAGTGACCCCCGAATTAGCTAGGGGAGGTCTAGAATACACCCTTGATACGACACAAAATAGGGGACTTTTTTTCACTTTTACCTCGAAGAATCCAAAATTTATCCTATTGGGCCCACCTTCAATAATGATTTAATGTCAATCTTGCAAAAGTATTTAGCAATTAAAGAACAACTTAAATGTTCTAAGAGGTATTTAATCCATGTGTCCAAGGTGTAAGATTTGATTTCGTAAGAGATAATCCAAATCATAATTTTAGTTTGTATCATACATCATATCCTATAGTATGTGCAGTTTATCAACAATATTGAAAAAAAATAAAGAACAAGGGAAGAAGCTAAGAAGTATCATATCTTGATGGGTATTTGTAAAGTCTTTTAAGTCAAGGTATCTCTTTAGTATGTTTAGTCTAAGTTTGAAAAAATTTATTTTAAAGTTTAACAACTCTAACTTTTGAAAGTTTTAGAGTTTTTTTCCATCTTCTATAACATGAGCTATGTCATGTATTGCTACCAACTCATGAGACTTTATCTAGGTAATAAGCTTGAATCTAAAGTTTAGAAAAACAAATTAATCAAAACAAAACAAACAAACAACCTATTGTAAGGTATAGATTTTCATTGCTTCATCTTATTGGATTTATTTTGTAGTGTATAAACCTAAGATATCTTCCTATAGACTAAATATATCTCCAAAGCTTAATCCTTTAACACCTAAATGCACTTTTGAATTGTTATACATCTTTTATTAAATTTTTGAATGAAAATATTATTTACTTAAAATTCATCAAATTGATCATAAAGAAAGATCATATTTTGAAAATATTTTGGACTGATGAGAAGATAATTTATTGGACAATACATTGACTTTCAACATTACATTCATCATTCCATATAATGGATGTTCAAGAGGTTTGGGGTTAAAACAAGTTGTGATCAATATCAATAAAAGTTTATAATGTCATATAACAACACTAAGGTAAGTACACCTAATTGTGACACTTTTTATTCACCAACATCTAAAAAATAAACTTGAATGACTCAAGACCATTTTAACTTTATGAAGCAACAAACAAGAGATGAAGAGTTCTTTAATTTCTAGAGGACCAAGGCCATTTTTCTATTAAAGACATTTTAAAATGGCCATTTTTGTTGTATTCACCTAAAAAAAGAAAAAAATATTTTTCTTAAGAATCTAACTACAAGATCTTATACTTAACTTGATTTAAATCATGTAGTAAAAATTTCATGAAGTTTGACCATATAGATTGAAAGATATGAGCATTATACATTAGAAAAACAAGTTTTTTTGAAATGCGGTATGCAATTCCACAACAATTTAAAAAAAATTGAAATAAGTGTTTAGGAAAAAAGTTTCACAAAAAAATCACTTGAATACTATTCTTTAAAATATTGTCAAGTAGAAGTATTCAAGATTAAAAGAAAAACTAAATGATTAATATCTCTAAAATGAAATTAACCCCTAAAGGACCAAGGCCTTTTCTCTGTCAAAAACCTCTCAAAACTGCCATTTCTGTTGCATTCATCCAAGAAAAAAAAAAAAAAAATTTAAGAATCTAACCGTAGGATCTTGTACTTAAATTGATTGAGATCAAGTGGTAAAAATTTCATGAAGTTTGACCGTACAGATTGGAAGATATGAGCATTCAAAGTTGGAAAAACAAGTTTTTTAAAACTGTGGTTTGCAATTTCAGATGACTTTGACTGGAATTTGTATTAAAAAATTGCACTATAGACTTTGAATTTATAATTTTTTGTGTTAAGAAATTGAGTTGAGAGTCTAGGAAAAAAATTTCACACAAAAAACACTTGATTTTCATTCTTTAAAAAATTGTTAAGTAGATGTAGGTCCAAGATTGAAAGAAAAACTAAATGGTTAATAACTCTAAGATAGGATTGAAATACAATAATCCCAATGGTGAGATTGTTCTAGAAAGTAAACATAACCTTGTCCAACAATTTTTTTTGAAAAATTGTGAAAATTGCATTCAAAAATGAATCCTATAAGTTATTTTTTCAAGAAATTGTTTAGATTGCCCGAAAAACAAGATTGTCCATAACTTTCTCATTATAAGTCCAAATAGAGTGAATCAAAGCTTCACATGTAGGCAAAAATATATTATTTTAGAAAAAAAAATTAAAAAATTAAATTTTGACTTTTTGCAAAAAAAAATTTCTGCCCGCCGAATGAAAATTTGGGCTTTTTGTGGTATAACTTTTGCTCCCGGTCACCAATTGAAATAAAAATTACATTCCCATGAAGCTAATCAGTTTTCCTATCTTATGAGAAAGTTTCAAAAAGATTCATTAAAAATTGAGGTCTATGGAACCTGCCCGAACTCCAAATTGTCCCCCGAGGGGACAATGGTCCTTTAGGGGTTAAAAGTCAATAATTCCAACGGCAAGATTGCTTTAGGCAAGTAAACATAAACTTGTCTAATAATTTTTTTTTGAAAAATTATGAAAATTTCATTTAGAAATGAATTCTTTTAAGTTATTTTTTCAAGAAGACATTTAGATTGCCTGAAAAACAAGATTGTCCATAACTTTCTCATTACTAGTCCAAATAGAATGAATCAAAGCTTTACATGTAGACAAAAAAATTTATTTCAACAAAAAAAAAATTTGACTTTCTACAAAGACATTTTGTTGCCCACCAAATGAAAACTTGGGCTTTTTGTGGTATAACTTTTGTTGCCACGCACCAATTGTAATAAGAATGATATTCCCTCAAAGCTAATTAGTTTTTCTATCTAATGAGAAAGTTTCAAAAAATTTCACCAAAAATTAAAGTCATAGGAACCTACTCAAAATCCATTTTGTCCCTTCAGGGGACAATGGTCCTTTAGGGGTTAACCAATCAATAAGCATCGTTTAGCCTAAGATTAGAAAACATCTTATCTAGGCTAAATATGGAAAAAATACCAAACCATAATGCATTATGGAGATCTAATTATACCAATGGGATTGACCTAAATGCCTAGGCTTCTACAATAAATTTTTTGTTGATTCAAGGTTCCTTTAGTAGAAGAATATTTTATATTTTCAGTCCATATTTCATTAGTCTTTTCAACCGTTAACTACATGCTAGCATAAATTATCATGATTCTTATTCCAACAACAATTTGTTTTCCAATTCCTTAGACTCATCTCCTTCTATTTGTATCCAAATTTGTTCTAAAACTTTGACTACCAATGAAAAAATGTCAATTTTGACTAGAAAGTAGTCAATCAATCTTTAGTGACTGAAGGCAACTATTGTAAGTTGAGACATTGCATCCTTCAAGGATGTCCATTGAAAATGAATGTAGAGATTTGCATAGACTAAGGGCAACTTTACATTTAGAAGTTGGGCCAATTTGTTGTGTCAAAGGCCAAGAATCCTCACTTGTGATTGGATAAAGGTTGAAATCAGTCCCAAACCCTTCGACACACCTAGAGGTTAAGCCAATTTGGTAAATAAAATTTTTAATTCCAAAAAGACTTGATTTGATATGACCCAAACTCATTCAATTGGGTGCAAAAAAATGGGAGGCTAATTCTTGGCCTAAGGGCCAATGTTAAATTTCAATTGTTGAAGTTTATCTCATAAAATATTATTTTTTTCAACAAATTTGATTAGTTGAATTTTATGCAATTGGCCTCAATGGGGATTGGCCCAGCCTCTAGGTGTAATGCGGCCCTAATCCTATGCTCCCACCTTGGCAAATCTATAAAATGTTAATAAAATGTCATAAAATTACGTATCCACATTGATCTTCAGGTGCACTATTTTCTATTTTACCTTTCTCTTGCTTTCTCTTGAGTTCGCTACAGAGGGTGGTTCAAGCACTGGTCAAATGAGGACCGGAGAAAGTGTCGCTTGTCGATGCTCTTCCTGTCCTGCTTCGCCAGCGCGGCAGAATGACAGAGCAACTAATACCAGGTCAGGCACTTCAATGTCCAGCCTCAAAGACATCGAAACGGTTTTTTCAGTTGAATTGTCACTAAAATGACTCAATCCTCCGTCGCTGAAGGAATCAGAAAACACGTACCTGTACTGTACATCTAAAAGTTAATTTCCCTAGTGATCAACCTTATAACCTCCAGGGCTCCAAAACCTGAAGGCTGAAAGCCATAATCGCCATCACAACAGCCTGACGACACATCAAGTCACGGCATCTGACAGAGGAATTTCATAACTGGGGTTGCATAAAATTTACTGTCACGCTAGCTTGGAAAAAAATGACGCCCAAGAATGGAAGTTGGAAAACCCAGACTCATACACCGAGCGTCGCAGGAGATCATCAAGTCCTTGGACGCCATGGAGGAGATCTTTCCCCTGGGCTGGCGACGGATCCCCTGCGATGACTACAACTACCGGGTCTACAAACGCAACAGAAACCTCAGCCGCTTGCCAGATGATTGGTTCCATATCTCGGAGGTCAATATGCTCCAGATTGCCATCAAATGTGACTGCGCCTTCGAGGTTCGCACTGCCACCAGCGACGACCTCCATTGACAAAATTCCTACATCCACTTCCAAATTAAAGCCACTCATTACATGCACGTCGGCTCAGCGAAATTCGGGGGAGGGGCCTTTTTGAAAACTCGTGAGTACTTGCGGCCTGGGAATTCCATGGCAGAGTGATCGGATTTCATCACCATGATGCAATCGAGAGTTTTCCTCATGCTGTTGATCACTTCCACTGCCCTGACCATCTTCACCGCCACCATGGTCTCCTCTTCAATGGGCGTCTCCCTCTTGACATTTCTGCCTAGTTTATGCACACGGAGACCTGATTACCAGGTGGGCGCCGTAACAACGGAGGATTCCGGAGAATCGAAGATAGACTACATCGACGTGGATTCTCTCTCGAACGAGTTAAAGCACCAAATCATACAGCTCCTGGGAAACGAAAAGGATTCTGTCCACGCAATGGAGGACATCTACCACGGTCGAACAAGCCGTCAAGGAAGCTACAACAAGTACGTGCAGTCGAAGAAGTAGACACCGTACCTCAGGTACAAGTTCTACATGCAGTGATAGCAGATTACTTTAGTCGCGACAAGACGAACTTCGGTCGAAAAAAAGACACGTCGAAGGGTAAGACGCTCACACACCATGTTGCGTCCGCATGTGCACTGCAAGCCAAGGAAGCCCATTGACGTGCTGCAATCCTCGCAGGGCAGGTACGGCCACAAGGTGCTCATGCCGGTCATACGGAAGAAGCTGGCCAATTGGCAGCTGGAAATCTTCTACAATGCCCACATGTGGACGCCCTTCTGGCCAAAGATGCGAGCGCTGTTGAAGCAATGGGTGGACGACCGCCGGTTTGAGCCCGAAGTCATGCGAAACTTGGTGCAGTACGTGAAGCGCCCCATCGACGAGAGCCGTGGGGTGGCGGAGGGGGAAACCCTACGGCGGTAACGCACCTGCGCGGTGGTGGGCAACAGCGGCATTCTTCTGAACTCGTCCCACGGACGAGCCATCGACCAGCACGAGATGGTGATGCGGATCAACAGCGCCAGGACGGTGGGGTTCGAATCATTCGTGAGCGGGAAAACCACCGTCTCTTTCGTGAACAGCCACATCGTCCGTGCGTGTGCGAAGCGAAGCCAATGCTGGTGTCATCCCTACGGTGCCGCGGTAATGAGGGACAATCTGTAACAGCTTTCTGCGCCTGCCGTGGCGTTCTCGCCATAACTCTGGCTCTAGCCCTAACCCTAACCCTAACTCGATGTGTTGGAAGGTGCCGATCATCACGTACCTGTGCGCGCCATGGCATTTCAATCCCATCGCATTCTGCAGCTCCGAGCATTCTGCGCCACTGCTGGTGACGGAATCGCGCTTCGATAACCTCTGCAACCGAATTGCGAAATGGTACTCTCTATCCTTCCCCCTCCGGCCAAAATTTAAGTGGAAACCACTGTACTGGTCAGGCAGGACTCGTGTTGAGGGTTCGAGTTTCATCACAGGTATTCGGTGGAACTGTTTCTGAAGCGACCGCATATGAAGCCGAGCTGGTGGAGTATACTGCGCAACGCGAATCGGCAGTTCCACTACTCCACAGGGATGCAAGGCGTGCTGATGGCGCTAGGGTTGTGTGACGAGGTCCTTGTGTACGGGTTTGGGAAAGCCAAGGGGCTGAAGCATCACTACTTCTCCAGCCAAAGCGAGGAGCTCAAGGAGATTCACGATTACAACGCCGAGTATGAATTCTACCGCGACCTGGAGAGGCACAACACCCACCTTCTGCCTTTCTTCATCGCCGCCGGGATCCTGCACTTGCCTGCTTTCAAGCTCATGCTGTGATGGAGCGCAAGAACAATGATTCTCCTTTATCCAAATTACTGGCCTTCTCATGGGAATTTGGAATGTGGTTTTTTAAATTGCCTTTTTCAGCTCCAACATCCCCTTCTCCCAACCTCCTCCCTAGAATTACTCCAATGGCCACCGCAAAAAACTCTGCACTGTTTCTCTTTGAACTCTGCGTGGGTTCACCTCCACGAATCCCATCCTATATAATAGTATGAACTCCTGTAACATAAGATTAAGGTACGTAACATGAATTGCACTGCATTCATGCTGCTGTACACTTATTTCAAACAAGGTCTCAGAGTTCTTTTCCGACAATGGTCTCTGCATGCTAAATCGACATAGGTAGCCAGCAAGCCAGTTGACAAAGCAATCAAGCTTCGCTGCATGATTAATCTATCCACACTGTCAGAGCCCACCCATCGATCACGTAGAGACAGTCGTTGCCAGAGGTCACTTGCCTTCAATCATTCATTTTATCTTGTTGAGCAGAGTTGCTGCCGTGTCCTGGTCACACTGTTTTGTTTTTCTTTACTTTTAGTTTAGTCTTCTGAAACGAATGAAACGGACTGGTCACACTGCTAGCTTGGTTTCCACTCATCGCAGGTCGGGCTGCCCGCAATGGGAGCGCTAACTTAGACGAAGAGAACGTACTCTGGTCCCTGTGGGGTGCCCTTGTTGCCTTCACCGATTCTTGTTCACTTGCGTCCTGAATGGCTGCCACCAACACCGTGAGCAATACTACTGTAGTTTGGAAAACAAGACTCACTTTAGGTCATAATCTGGTCATGAAACGACTTAGTTTGAAGTAAGGGAGTAGGCTTGAACTCCAACTGGCGACCGGGCATCAAAAGCGAACGTGACTCAGGTACATTATGCTTTTTTCAATGTACAAATCTGCACATTTCAGGAGGTGGTTGCTTTGGATGATTTTAGATGGCTCCTTTTTTTCAACTTCAAAAATTTGTAACTAAGGTAGGTACACCCAAAATAGCACCTGACCTTAAAGAGCGCCTTGTACAACGTGCATACATTTTCAAAATCAATCATGTATCCAGACTGTAGTAGATGGCGCTTTCAGAAACACACTTTGACTGTTAATAACTTTTGCATACAGTATCCAAATCCACTATTCTTTGGTGCGTTGGAATATGCTTTCACTGACCAACAAGACTGTAAAAAAGGTTGAACAACATAATAACATGAACTAGGCACAGTATGAAAAACTGGCACTTTTGGGTGTACCTACCTTAATGCCACAAAGCTCAAAAGAAATATGAAACAACTTGGGTTAGATGCCTATTCCACTTGTCTTTCAAGAGAAATTTATTGAAAAAATACTTTAAGATCTTTTATCTCTCTAAAATTCAGTTCCAACCTCTGGATGGTTGGGTTATGGACCTCCTACCTAACATGCAACTTTCATATGCTATTTGGCTTCACTAGCAAAATGATGATTTGTATTTTGACCAGTCAATGCTCTCTGGTGGATTTCAAATTGAAAATGAAAATTCAAGTAGTTTAACTCCTTAAATTCTTTGACTATGTTTATTCCAAAAATAGTCAAAAATTGCCATTTCTAATATCAATATCAAATTTTAATTTTTAGTTTTTTTTTTAGATTTGCAACCATAGGATATTGTAGTGAATTGGTTTGAGAACATGTAGAAAAAATTTCAGAGTTTTATACCATGTAGATTGCAAGATTACATATGAGCATCAATAATGTTTTTCACCTTGTTATAAAAAGGGGCAATTGCACTTCAAAGGCAACAATCATATGAAAAATGGTCTAAAATGGTTGTGCTTCTTGGGATTCATTATTGAGGCCAAGTAGGGTATTTGCCTAAAAAATTTCAAATTATTTGGAATTGTATAGAGAATCAAAATCCTAAAATTCACAGCAATTTAGAGTTTCGTCAAATGTAAATACTAAGCCTAAGTTGTTTATCGTCCATTTTGAACTGGGCACTTCTCTCCATCTTCGAAGGCATTTTGTGCAATCTACTATGAGTCTAGTTTTACAAGCAAAAGATGGATTACTTCCTAAAACTCAATATCAAGACGTGCATATGTTTGCTTCATATACGGTAAGACAAAGTGTACCAAAAGAGAGCTTCGACAAACTCGAGGAGACCGACGAGAATGGAACACGAAATTTAAAAAACAAAAAACTCGACACTCAAACACCCTTGCACTTTACGTACAGAGACGGAGAGTTTTCGATCGAAATTTGAGTGATTGGCAGAGTCGATCATGGTGTTGGTGGTGGCCGCGCAGGAGACGAGAAGCAACTGAACAAGAATCAGTGCAGGCCAGGCATCGAGACCCACTCACGCCGGGTTCAAACTGTTCTGTTCGTCGATCGAGCTAGCAGGCATTGCTCTCCCATTGCGGGCAGCCCGACCTGCGCGCGACAATTGGAAAACGATCTCTTTTCGAAACAGCGTGACCAGGCCATGCCAGGGAGGCGACTGACGACGAGCCTCAATTACAATCGATCGATTATTTCTGTCTCGCCTGGAGGATTAGAATTGGGTGCCAGAGCCTTCAGTTGTGATCGAGCGTGCACCAATAATCCATTCCAAGTCCCCCCCAGAAAGGCGCAGGAGAAGAATTCAGTCGTGCCGGACTGCCGGTTGGCAAGTGGAGTTAACCCCTCACCGCCCAAGAGGACCAAAAGTGTCCATGGAGTCAGACTCAAAGTGCTGTAACTTTTGCATCCAATGTCCAAATTCATTGAAACTTGTTGGAAAAGTTGCGCATTCTACTCTAGTTCTTATAGAATAAATTTCAAATCAATATAAGACATATTGAGTTTTTGAGAGCCATTCAAAGTTCATAGGTTCATTTGGATGCAACACACTGCATTGTGACTGCTGCAACTTTGGGGGATTGTATTTTTTTCATAAAATCTTTTTTTTTGATAAAATTTGTTTTTATTTGTTCCCCTCAAGGTCTAGTTATTGTGCTAAAATTTTCATGCCAATCCAAGTTGTTTTGAATGTTTGGGAGCAATTCGAAGTTCAAAATCTAGACGTTTTTGCATTTCAGTCAACTTTGGCAGCTCATAACTTCTTCATACATGATTGCTTTTCAATAATATTTGTTGGAAAAGTTTCACTTACTAATCTATTTTGTGTGGCTAAAATTTCAGATCCATCGAAGACGTTTTGAGTGACTGAGAAGCATTTTGGTAGAAGGAGCTTCAGCCACAATTGTGATTTTTTCATCTTTTTTCACTGTTTTTTGACATTTCAAATCCATTTTTCAAACAAAATGAGTGATTTTTATGAATTTTTTTTCTACCCCAATGTTTATATTATGGTTTTGAATCACTTTGTAGTTTAATGTTTTTGCATTTGAGTTGGTTTAGAAATCCAATTTCACCTCCAAATGTGTTTTTAAGAAAATTTCAGCACCTTTTTTGAACACTAAAACATTATAATCTTTCAATCTATACGGTCAAATGACCCCAAATTTGTTCCACACCATCTAAAACATTCACACTACAAAATTGTACGGTTGAGATCTTCATACCTTACTCTAATTTTGACTTTTCAGACTTGCAAAGGCTGGCAGTTTTTAAGCATGGTTGGACCTTGGGCGGTGAGGGGTTAATTCGTTGAGGGGTGCGCAGCGGTGCACGTTTCTTTGTCCTCGCAGCAGTCAGCAGTCAGCACTCCGTATGGTAGGATCATCATGGTCGTGTTCTGCAATCACTTGCTCAAGTCCTCAACGACTCACCGTACCAATGATGGCAGAGCTACTGATGGGATGGCTCTTCAATCTACATGTTGAACTTATTAGCTGATCAATTCCTAGGTACACCAAAATATGCACTATATTTATGAGTGTAGCTCATTTTCTTCCTCATCCGTGACATTCAGTAGCCTTCATGCCCGCTGCCTTGCTGTGAACCCCAGCCAAGCTAAAAGTCTGGTTCAAAATGTCAAAATGTGGGAGTAAAATTTTCTCTTGACACATGAAATTCATGTAATCAATGACTCAGGATTTTCCATTCTTCAATTGCACATTTCATTTAGTTTTGGACAAGTATTTACCTCAAGCAATCTCTATGTTGTTGAAAATTTTAACAAAAAAAAGGCATTTGTTAATGAACTTTGCCCTCCTTATCAACCTTTTTTTTTTTTTTTTCAAAACGCCCTCAACTTCAATGTTGATTGTTCTAAACTTCATGCACCCTACTCATCACAACGAGCGTCTATTTGTCCACTTAGCGAGGCTAATTGGTGTAGAATATTCCAGATTATCTATTGTAGAACCAAGGCAAAGACAATGCATGCTACTCAATGTTATAATCTTGCTCTATATCTTATGAATATTGATGTGTTTCCAATAATCTAAAGAAAAATAAAAGAAGGCCCTTTTAATGAAGGATTGAAATTGAATGGGGATATAATAGGGGCGTTTTGTCCCCTTATCTTAGTGGGGTTATTTTGTTCTTTTCAAGTTAAAGACATACTTCTTAATATATGGCAACTCTAAAACTTTAAAAAAAAAAAACTTAATATCTAGCCCCATCTATATTTGTAAGAGGTGGAGAATATCTTGTATGAAGTTTAAGGAAGGAAATAATTAAATGTATTGAACAATAATTAAATGTGTATTCAAAGTTTTTGAATGAATAGAAATATGTTTTGAAAGTTATTATAATTGGATACTAGCTTCAACATGGACATTATAGTTTTGACTAGGAGATTTAAATAGGGGCTAATCTAGAAACACTTTGAAGGACAATAAGTATGTGGTGAATGACTTTGAAAATTAATATACAAAAATAAAATGCACCTATTCATCCAAATCTTAGGTTGACTACCTAGATCATTGGAGCCTCATCTTCCAAGGTTAGTCCCTAAGGTCCTAAAGCACTTTTTGAAGACAAATGGGAATTTGGATAGGCTCATATGATCTAAATTTTTTGGCATGAATATTTGTAATGACTTCTCAAAGTAGAAAAATACAATAGTTCTATAAGAAGATAGTTGATATTTTGAATCAGTGCGTGGGAGCAAAAGTTGTGCTATCCCGAGCTTAATATAGAGTTTGCAAGAATATACAAAAATATTAGAGTGGAAATCGACCCTTTGAGTGCCCTTCAAAGTGGAGATTAGAGACCCCTTTACTAAAATAAAACTAATATGGATTAAAAAATAGGGGGTGCAAGGACGTAAGTATTCCCCTATTTCTATTTACAAGGTCACAAAACCATAATTGAAGGTGATTGCTCCCATCAAATGAGCATCTGAGGCCTCTTATGGTCAACTCAAGAATCTAATATATAAGGATTTTATTCTATTCTACAACATATCCTTGTAAATAAATAAATAAATTTGTCTTTGGATTTACAACACATTATAAAATTTAACACGGAGTTCTGTATGTGTATTTCCAAATTGTTCAAGTACAAAAAATGAATATTAAACTTATAAATACAAACAATAAATATTAGATAATTGCATTTGAAGTTGATATTGAATTGTTTCCTAACTGTACACACTTCACCGTAACTTATCCTATAGTACTAGTACTTGCTTACTAAGAGCCAATGGAATTATATAAGATGGCAACATCCTCAAGACAATTTCAAGTACCGTCCTTTACACCTTTTATTTATTTTTTAAGTTGCACAAACTTAAGGGCACTTTGAAGGCCTATTTTCGCTCTCATGATTTATAAAATTCAAAATAAAACTTGAAATTCAGTTACTTGTAGAAAATATTTTTGTCCACATAGAAAGATTTGATTCTCCTTCACTATGCAAGGGACTAAAAGTGTCTAGACTCATATAGTCTAGTAGTCCAATCTTGAATCCAATTTAAAGTGCTATAACTTTTATATCTCATGTCTGAATTCAATAAAATTTATTAGAAAATCTGCTTTCTCTCTTCTAATTTGTGCGGTAAAATTTTGAGATCAACATATGATGTATTGATCTTTTTAAGTACATTCAAAGTTCACAGGTTCAATTTGAGATCACCAAATTGCATTTTGATGGTTGCAACTCCAGGGGCTTGTATATTTTTCATCTAATATATTTTTTCAATAAAATTTATTAGATTATAGGGCTAACAATGAGTACTTGAGGTCTTAATCATCATAATTTATGTATCCTATATATGGTTTGTGCTACCTCCTACCGCCCCACTTGTTTAAAGAGATTGTTTTTGCTTTGGACATTTCCAACAACAATGTATGTGGCATTCAAAGTTATTTTTCAAATATACATTAAACTGCTTTGAATATAGAGTTGAATTCCTTAAAATCAAATTTTTAAAATACATTTTATAATCCTATCTTTGTGGTAGATTTGATGATGTAGTAGCCTTGCTTGTAGTGACTTTTGCTTAAATGGTAGTCTATAAATTTGGATTTTAAAATGAAAACTAACTAAATTTAAAAAAATTAAAAAACACAACTATGTTGATTATTTCTTCAAATAAAGATGTCCTAACCAACAAAATAAATCAATTTATATTAGATCATTTTAATATTCTTTTGAACATTATTTTTTCTTGTAGTGTTATTGCTATAAATTTTTCATATTAACCCAAGCCATTTTAAATGTTTGAGAGCAATTTGAAGTTCAAAATTTTTAACACTTTTAGATTGTAGTGAACTTTAGTGGCTTATTTCTTCTTTGTATAGTATTTATTTTATATATTTTTCTTTAAAAAGGTTGCAAATACTAGTCTAGTTTGCGTGATTGAGAAACATTTTAATAGAAGATTCAGCCATATGTGTTTCTTTTTCTAATTTTTTAACTATTTTTTGACATTTCAAAACCATTTTGCAAATACAATGAATTGGATGAATTTTAATTTCTTTCACCAATGTGTTTATGTGTTGGTTTTGGACCACTTCACATTTTTTTTTTCATTTGAATAGGTTTAGAAATCAAATTTCATTGCCAAATGTATTTCTAGGAAAATTTCAACATCTTTAATTATTCAACATTGAAACATTATAATCTTACAATCTATACAATCAAATGGCTCCAAAATTGATTCATGTCATCTACAATACGCACACTAAAAGATTGTATGGTTGAGATTTTCATAGATTAGTGACATTTAGACTTCTAACACTTGAAAAGCAAAGATGCTTTTAAACACAAAAAGGCTCCAATGATTGAGGGGTTAAATTTATTGAGACTAGTGATGAGACAATTATAGAGAGTCTTATTTTTGACGCAATCTAAACATGTTTTTCAAAATGTAAATTTTAGATTCATTTGTGAAATTAATTCTTACAATTTTGCAAAAAAAGAAGTTCCCCATGGTTTAGTTTGCTTGATACAACAATCTTGGTGTTGAAATTAGTATGTTTCAAAGTTCAAAACCATATTAGTGATAGCTATTGACAATTTAGCTTTTCTTCCTATCATGCAATTACTTCTACTTATCAATTAATTAAAGAATGAAAATATAGTTTTTAATATTTTGTTACTTTTATTTCTAAATTCATAGTTCAATTTTTCAATATAAAAATTCAAAATTTGTAGTATAAAAGATTTTAATTAAGAAAACTCAAAATCTTATAATTTTAGTGTATAAGGTTCCAAAAAACATACTATCATTACTTTAAATGCTAAAATCTATGCAATCTTATACTAGTATAGTGTAGGATCCAACAATAAAATATGTAAAAAAATAAAAATGAAAAAAACAATTTCTTTTTGCAAATGAAATTGTAATTTTGAGGGGTTTTGAAGAGAAAAAAGGTCTTGAAAATTTAGGCATCAACCCTTGAGGGTCCAAACAATTTATGTACTTTTTCACAATTTTGAACTTTGGTTGATTGTGTTCATTGTATATCAAGCCAATTTTGTTCTTTTTAAATGAACATTTTCAATATGAACATTATTATATGAAATTCATTTAGATATGCTTCTTAAAATGTAGAAATATGAAGTTATATCTTTGACCTATTGAATAAGTGAGAAGCCAAATGATGACTTTTTTATCATGCCATCTTGGATTAAACACTATATTTTTTCACAACTATATGGTTAATGGATTGGGAGATCCTTATATTGTTGCCCAAAAACTGTATTAAATTCCTTGTAATATACCACTTGAAAATGCATCATTCATTTTGTGGATGGATTATTTTTTGAAACCCCTTATTAGGAAAAAATATCAAAACTAAGCAATACAAGTATTTTTCTCGTTTACTTTAATGGATGATTTGCATGAACTTTGCTCAATTGTATTTTGCTTTTGCATTTTCTATAGGTGGTTTTATGTTTGTTCTAATCACAAGGTTTATGGCAAAAAATGACTCTCCAAGTTAGGACATTTTTTTGCCATAAATCCCTTTCCAGCAAGGATTACTCTATATTTCAATCCAATGGGAGCAAGCCCATTTTATGCAAAATTATGTTAGTGATGTACATTCAAGTTCTAAAATTTACAGCGCTACCTTAACACACAGTGAGCTGGGGTGGTTCCCTTCCCTTCCAGTTCGTCACTGACAAAAAAAAGCACAAGACTCTCACGCAGTCACTGCGAGCTGGAGGCTCGTGGTCGACTTACACATGGTCTTTGCATGCCAACCACACGAAGATCAATGATTGAGCACTCCAACGTCCGCCGCCTGCACTGAGGCCAGGCCAGGGCTCACCTCACTCACCACAGGCGGTGCAAGGAACTCCTCCATAACCACAAAGCAATGGATCGCTCATTCCAATTCAAGGTGATTAACTTAGCTTACAGCAGGATTTACAATCAATCACGTCCTTGGAAACTACCTTTGAGTAGTTCAGCGGGCCTGGTGTGATCAATAACTCATCGTGCTTTCAAGAAAGAATTGCCAAACACCTACCTACCTTGTTGGCTTTCCTTTAATGCGGATACTAAAACACTCAGCCAAAAGAATGGCAAGCACATGTGAGTTGCTCTGCAGCCGGGCTTGATGGCTTGGTCCCACGCCAACGAAGTTTCAAGCCTACTTTGGCTACTTCTTCACACCAGTACCGCAACCAGTAGTGCAGTGAGCTTGTAAACGACACTCTGCTCGTCAAATGCTTCAGCCTGTTCAGGAATCAGTAAGGAAGCGGCTGCCAGATTTTCTCTGTAGAAATCGCTTCAAGCGTGCGAAAATTGAGGCCCAACGAGCAGGAGCAGATTCTACAGACTCCCTGAACTTTGTATTTAGTTGCCGCATCTCGAGATTTAAAGTGTTCACTCCTAGAGGTGAGATCGGTCGATCATGTCCGTGTCGAACAGTCGCAAGGGAGTAAACTTCGGGTTCTTGCAAAATTGAGGTCAATTGGTAGAGAGGTTGCCGAGAAATTTTGAAATTGGGGAGCCACTGATCACGCTATGCCGAAGTGGATGCCTGGAGGACATTGCTTTCTAGATTTCGCTACGGTTCGCTCAATCAGTCGTTAGTATGTTGCGACCAAAATAAATTGCATTGAGGAAGCATGTGTGTTTGTGGAGTCGTGCTGCATTCTCTCGTTCGGCTATGGTGCGGTAAGAGAAATCAGTGCAGCATTGCTCGCGGCACACATTTGTTTGCACCATAGCCAGAACCAGTACCGCTTGAATAGCTTGAGTCGTCATATACTGGACTGGCAGTGCCGCCAAACGACGATGCTAGATCTTTTCCTCCACCATCTTAGGTCTTGCTTGTATGGCGCATTCGGTAATTCAGTGGTTCAAAACTCACGAGCAGGGAGAGCACGTAGAGCGACTTGGGATGTAGTAAGAACCATGTGGTCGAAATTTGTTGAAAAGATTCACGGTCATATTGTCATTGCTCTGATGCGTTGTGTGGAAATATCGGAAGAATGGTGTGCCTCTAAGCGCATGCTCCCACAAGCTCGCGAGTTTGCGTGTGCCGATTCTAAGAAGAGCTCGCATTTTCTGTGACAGGTTAATCGATTGAACATTTCCTGGGGTGTGATCTCGATGGCGATGCAGGGAAGAGGCAATGCCATCAACGTGCTCGTCGTGCTCGCGTCAGCTCTGCTGGCGACTCTACTTCTGCAAACGGGAGCGGAGGCGAAGAATCACAATGTGGGCGGCGCCAAAAACTGGGACTATCCGGCGATCGCCGACTTGGGCTACTACGACAAGTGGTCCGCCCAGCAAACGTTCCTCCCGGGGGACACTTTGAGTAAGTTGGCTACCTCCGTCTCGCTCTGCGTGCAGCTTTCTCTCTCTTTGCACTTGGTTGCGCAAAGTTATTGTCCGCGGCACTTCGCACAGTTGTTCGCATTTGCTGCTATTTCATCCGAGGTCACACTAAATGGAGTACTGTCTTCAGTCATCTACTGTATCGCTAAATTGGTGGGCAAATGTCACTACTTTGCTTTGTCATTCCGCAACTGTCTTGTGGGATATACACTTGCTACAAGCCATTGCCTACCACACGCAATGCTCAATCTAGGTCATTGCGATTTGTATGCGGTGTGTCGTGGGCTCAAGCAAGTGCACTTTCACATCAAGGTCTAAACGTGCACTTGTTACAAGCCACAGTGCACACTGCTGTGTAAAATGGCCACTAATGGAATATGGTGTATATCCCACAATAGCCATAAACCATACTAACATCAAGACACAACGTAACATGTGCTGTAGCTATAGGCAATATTTGTTGAGTGTAGAGTGAATGGGTTGTGCCACACATGCCTTCAAAAAGGGCAAGAGTAGCAATTGACATACTCAGTACATGCTCAGGGTCAAAATGAATATCGATCAAATTGAAATCACAACACCCAATCCTGCGCTCATGGCAATTGAATTGTTTTCTCATTAAGTAGCTAGTATAAGATAATGACCCCTAATCCTTTAATTTCCACGTTTGGCAGCTTCAATTCTGAGCAACCATTATACCGGTAGTGCGAATCTGGATGTTCTCGACTAAAGAGACGCAATTAGAGAAGGGACCATAAGTTTGCAAATGGTATTTTGATAGTAGGATGCAATTGTTTTGTGACAAAGGTCAATTTCGTTAAATTGGCGAAATTCCAGCACCAAAAATTGTGACTAAACCGTACATAAGGGTCTAATAAAAATTGACAGGTATGGATTTATGTTTCGGAACAGGTGCTTTGAAAGGTGCCAAAGTATTGCAATGCTGCCATTTTAACGAAACTAATGTTACCAATTTTGCATTGTGTTGCAAAAGTCCGCGTTTAGTTTGATGATGCTTGTGAGCCAGATTTCATACATGATTTAGTCCACACGCTCACACTTCCCATTGCATCCCTTGCTTGCAGCGTTCACCTACGCTGCCGCCGAGCACGACACCACCGTCGTGACGGCCACGCAGTACACCGGCTGCGGGTTAAGCACTGGCACGAAGTACACCACCGGCACGGATGTGGTGACGCTCCCCAAGGCTGGCACGTACTACTTCTACTGCGGCGTCATCGGCCACTGCGAGATGGGCATGAAGATGAAGGTGGTGGTGGCCGCGGCCGTCACACCCATCGTGCCTCCCGTGGTGGCGCCCGCTCCAGTGCCCGTCCAAGCCCCTGTGCCTTCGCCAGTTCCTATCCTTGCGCCTGTTCCTGTGCCAGTGCCATCGCCAACTGAGCTTGCACCAGCTCCAGGCGCAACTACACCCACTCCTGTCATTGTGCCTGGCCCCGCGGCTGCCCCTACTCCGCTGGATTCCAGTGCCGGCTCTCTCGCTATGGGATTGCACTTGCTTGTGGCGCTTGGGATTGCAGCCGCGTTTTTTGTGGTTTGAATTGAAGCTTGGGATCTCAGTGTCTGATCGAGGAGAAGTGCAAATCGATCGATCATTAATATTCAGCGACATCTTTCTAGCTAGGCAACGGAGGTTTCAATTTTCTAGTACTGGGGGAGAGCAAGAATGTTCTTTGGATGGCCCCTGGAGCTAGCTGGGTCATGTACAGATGATGATGACCGCCATTTTTGATTTGTAATCAGGTTCTTTGCCCTGCTTCCATTTCCGTCGTACATTGGGCGGCGTGGGTGGAACGGTGTGGATATGTGGAGGGGTGAGGAACTACCTCGAACTCGAATTCCTTGTATTGTTGTGTTTTGATAATTGATGTCGGTGGAAGTGCACCGATGCGCACCAGTTTCGTTCATGAAACGTCAGTTTTATAAACTTGGAGCATTTCATTGAAATGGTGCGGATCAAGAACGTTAAGCAAACGAAGGAAAGGGTATGGTTTACGGAAGGAGGACGAAGCCTGAGGGTGCAAAGCATAGCTTCATGGTGCATTGTGAGGAAATGCAAGTGGAGATTTTAATATGCAAATCTATCTGCACAACAAGCAAATATACATGTCAGAATGGCACCTTGAATATCAACAATATGACAAACAATATGGAAGTACTCCATATGAACTTGATGCATAAAATAGTTTACTTGAAGTTGGAAACTTGCGTCTCTACACTTTGCAAAACTTCCCCACAAATTTTGAGGCCAACATCTTCAATTTTCTCCTTGCTATTGTGACACATCTATATCTTAAGATTGGTTGTTTGGTCGTTTTGTTTGTTATAAATAGATCTCGAGGACCGTGTGTCCCCTTGTCACATTCTTCGTATTGCCAGAAAGCCCACGGTCAACAAAGAGGGATGCATGGGCTTTTGTTTCATGACATCTGGACCAATGGTGGAAAAGTTAAAAAATTTTGAGTTATTTTCAGCTCTAAAATATTAGAAAATTACTTTTACTTAAATGTTGATTGTGGCAACGGCATATGATACACTAGTTTCTACAAAGAATTCCTATGTTATTGGGACTTTTTGAGTGCAAGGTTTAGTTGTTGGATGGATTCTTGGTGCTGCAAGTGCACCCTGAGCCCTGCTGCAAGTACTGCACTTCGTGTGATTGGCCTTTGGATAATTGAGCCAGGTGTGCATGGAACCTCTTATGTTGTGCATCATCGATTGGCTGTGCAAGACCTATTCAGTTTCAAGCAAATAAATGGCAGCATCCATTCAAAGTACTGTACTGTAAAAGAACCAATCTAAGTTAGAGCAAATAATCTGCTTCTGGAACCACGGAAACAAATCACCAGGAGCCCAAGACGACGATCGACTTGAAGAGTCGAATTCGTTTCCTTCAGAAATTGCACCCACAGGGACAAAGAGTGAGAGAGCCATCCGGTGCAATCAAAGTTGTTGACCGGTGGCCTCAGTCAACTAATGCAAAAGTGTTGTGGCAGCATCCGTTCAAAGTACTGCAGAAGAACCAATTTCAGTCAGTAAAGCAACATGCTTCTCAAACCAGGGAAACAAGTCCGTCACCAGGAGCCGAAGACGACAATCAATTTCATCAGCCGATTTCAATTCCTCCAGAAATTGCACCCACTGAGGGACAGAGTCATCACGTGGGAACAGAACAGATCAAAGTTGAAATATTACTCTACTGTAGCAATGTCCGCCATTGATAGAAGAAATTTGGTGGTGACACGAATTTCCAGGGTGACGAAAAAGTTTACCATCTCACTCACTAACCGTAGGACAAAACATTTTAGCCGGCTCTGATCGACAATTACACTTTGCTGCCCGGTGGCCGCGAACTATTACTTGGAAAAGGTCCATTGCACAACTGCGATGGTGTGAGTTGAGGAACTTCGCATCTTCGCGATCCGTAAGATGCGGTCCACCTGTGGAGATCCCTGCCATTTTGGAATCGTCGGTACGCAAAGCACTAAAATTTGGTGTAATGAACCACCAAATTGCAGTGGATGGTTGGGGATCCGTTGGGCTCTAGTTGGGAGAGAGCGCCCCGAGCTGGAAGTCGGTAGTCGGCTGGGTCGCTTGCTAGGGTTCGTGCGTTGCCTGCGCCTGGCGTTAAGTTGATAGAGTGTCCGGAGTGGCGATGGAGCGCAAGCTTGATGTTTGGAGATGACGTTGTTGTTGCAAGTGAGGCATGCGTGGACGGCGATTGTTTTGATTTTCGGTGTTCGGAACTGTTGTGAATAGTTTTGACCCTCGCTATGGATTGGCGTCGAGATCTTCGGCCACGAAAACCTCCTACAGATGCTGGTACATCCACGAGTGGTGGGCAACGGCGCCCGAACGGTCAAAGTATGCAAGTTTCCTTCCCCTATTTTGTACCGGCTAGACAATCCCTGTCACTTTCCCACCTTCTGTTTCGCTTTAGGGTTTCTTTTCTGCATGAATGTTTGGAGCACTAATCTATTTCCTTGCTTTTCCTGCAGAGGAATCTGGTTCAACCTACAACTCGTTGGGTGTGGATGTCAAGTACTGTGGACGCCAGCACCAGGTTCTTGTGACCTATATTCGGCATGCTCTCCAGAATTGGGGTCCTTCGGACGAACTTCCTCTGTCGTATTGGATCGATGGCACCCAGAATCGTTGGGAGCCAGTTGCGCCAATACAGGTGCCATCAGAGTTGCAACGGGTGCTGACGCGCGCGAAAAGCCTTAGCAAAGATTGTTGCCGGGAGTTGCCTCCACTGCAGGCAGCTCTTCGACATGCGGAGCGGTCCGAAGCATTTGCCGACATTTTGAAAGAAATTCAGTGGTGCATATGGGTGGTGTTGAACACCATGTTGTGTAGGAAACTCGATTCAAATTCGACGGCGCTGAAAGATTTTCCTTGGCAAGCCCAACTTGGGTACCACGAGCACTTTCTGCTGGAACACGCAGCAGAAGAAGATTGGCAGCAGCTACTGATAGAACTGGAGAATTGGAAGCGGGATCATATCTGTATTGCTGAACATTGTGGCCATGTGCATTTGCACAAAACTCCCTCTTCCTGTCTTGCTGGCCAAGTATTGGCAGGACTTCCTCCGGAGAAGTTGAGGGGGAAGCGGGACCACGAATCCTTGCTGTGGAGTTTTGATCCAGACGTTGTGAAGTATGTGCGGCCACTAGGCTCAGGAGCATTTGGTCAGGTTGTAGAAGTCACGTGGCTGGGAATCAATTATGCTCAGAAAATTTTCAATCACGCCGGGCTCCCTACTTTACGAGCTGAGGCCGATGCATTAGTGAAAATGAATCACCCTCACATCGTGAGAGTGCTCGCGTACTCTGCGGACTCCCTTCTCATGGATCTAATGTGTATGGATTTACATAAGTTCATTAGAAGCCGAATGAAGGGAGGAGCTCGGATTCGACCTTTCTCTCTTCGTGCCGCCATCGACTTGATGCTCCAGATTGCGGATGCTGTGAGCTACCTCCACTCTCAGAAGATGGCCCATCGCGACCTCAAGTCCATGAACATTCTTGTGAACCCAGTGTTGGGCGGTGATGTGGATGTTGGATTTGTGTTTGCGAAGATTGCGGATTTTGGGCTTGTGAAGACCAAGCGAGAAATCACCCAGTATTCTCACTTGACGCACAATGTGGGTACGAGGAAGTGGATGGCACCTGAGATATTTGGGGCCAACACGGAGGACAATCATTTGGAACATGCGTTTCCCATGAAAGCTGATGTTTACAGCTTTGGAATTGTTTGTTTTGAAATTTTGTCTGGAGAGGAGCCATATGGGGATGGGGCGGTACCTGATCTATACTCGAAGCTGACAGCCCCCTTTCCTTTGCGTCCATGCCTTCCTTCCAGCTGCCCTGTTGACTTGGCTTCCTTGGTTTGTGCTTGTTGGGATGCGGATCCTCGGGAGCGTCCTGCATTTGCAGACGTGTGTCGAGTGCTGAGGTATCTGAAAGGCCTCCAAATCCTGACTGGTATGTAATAATACTCTACAGGTTGTATTTACAACCCAATAATGTTTTTCTCTCTGGAATCGGACTTTGAGGTTGATTCCACTTTCTCCCTGTTGTCAATGCAGAAGTCGATGGAAGCAAGTGTTTGCCAATCGATCAAGTGTGGCCTTTTGGAAGACTGACACCGAAGGTGCAGGTCAGATTCATTCGAGCCAACTGATGCTGCATGTCCTTGTTTGAGAGTGGAGGGAGTATGAGTTACCATACAATTATGCTGTTGCGTCCATGAACTAGTTGTTACGTAATTCCTTCAGTGTGCCTTCGTTCAAATGCGGCGTACTTTAGATCCAGCTCGATGAGGTTGCGCCATGTAAATCAGTCCCTGAAGTTTTGTGTTGACAATTTCTGGTATTGACTGGATTTCACAGCAACAGGGCCCTTGGGGTGGTATTAGCATAGATGTTTGGCGTGGCAGTGGTCCAAATGTTGATATTAGGGCTTTCCAAGTTCAGTTCAGAGACAAATGGAAACGTGATCTCCGAGGATTTTCTTTCGCTGTTGGAGAAGACCAGCTCCGTAAGACTGTAAGTGCAGAAGGAGGTCGAGTGAGCACTGACTGGGTGAGCCCTCCCTTCACCCTCATAAGTCATCTTAGCTCTTGAGCTTACATGATTTTCTCATGACAGTTCCGGAAATGCTCAATGGAGGCCACTCTAGAACTCCAGGGAGTTGCAAACTAATAAAACCGAGTGGGTGCAAGATGGCTGGTATGCAACTCTTGTATTATATGCAAGAGTTGGGCATTCAAGTGGCTTGGAGGGGTTTAGTAAAAAATAAAAAGGATCAAAAAGTTAGGTGAGGACCAAATTAAAAATAAATGAGCTAGAGAATGTGTTGGTTGCCTATTTACAAAATAAAATTCACAATATATATGAAGTATTGAAATACTTATGCATAATTTTCAAAAATATTAATATAAGAAGTTCCTTACAGTCACAATTAAACTTCATTTATAACAAAAAACCTTAATTTCTTACTAAGAAGCCTTCAAAATTGGGTGGCTTGTTCCACAATACATGTATTCAAGAACTCATATAATTTGGATTTTTGATGTTGTTGTTGTCCTCTAAAAATATTCATTTGATGTATATAATTACATTTTTGGATTCCTCATTAAAAGGGCTACAAGAATTCTTTACATTAAAACAAATTCAATTCCTTGAGATTGGACTAATTTACACTAAAGTGATTATAATCATGGCCATATAATACGGAAGTTGCATATCTAGGAATTGGTCCAATTTCTTCTGGATTGGTGAATGAAGTTTGAAAGGCTTAGAGCCCCACCTTGGTTCTTGTCCAAATGTATCATTTTACAAGAGACTCCCCGCCTTGCGTCTGATTGCTCCACTTGATGTGAACTACATCTGACTACAGTAGTGAGCAGTGAGTTAAGCCTTAGAGGCCCAAGGCCTTTTCTGAGTTTCTATGAATTTGCTCTAAATTGATCAAGAAGCCAACATTTTGATATATTGTATCAATTTTTTTTGGAATGTATCCATACAAATTCAAATTAGACATGTTAGAGATCGCTTACAAAAAGAAAACTTAACAATATGGCTTATGGGTTGAAAGATTATAATGTTTGATTATGAGGGTGTTAAAACTATAGAAGTGACTTGAAGTCTTTTGATCTTCTTTCCACTTGTCCAATCTAAATTGATGGACACCAAAAAAATATAGGGTTAAAGGGCCTTACATGCATAATTCCAATCAATTTATAGCTTCTCAAAATCTACTCTACAATTTTTTTAAATGATCTTCTAATGTTGTTTGTTCTCCAAGTTTTAGTGCATTTGAGGCTCATTTCTAAGAGCCCTTAAGAGGAGGAAAAGTCAAGATTGCAATGAACACCCTTGTACAAAATCTTGGATAGAAAAATTATCCATAATTTACTTTAACAATCATTTTTTTGATGCTAAAACTAGACTTTGAAAAGAAGTTTCCCAAAATATAAATGATTAGAAATAGTAATTTGGTTAGGTTATATTTACCTCCAAAGTTTTGGAAACACCAGATTTTGGTGTCTCCGTCTGGCATGGAGGGGTTAAGGTCTCCGTCTGCATATTGTCAGTGATGTTGTTTTTGTGTTGCTCTCGCTGTGCACAGATCATTTTCGACCACCCCAACGAATACCTTGTTGGAGTGGAGGGATCAGTAGGAGACTTGTTCCCATGTATAATGTCTCTGAGCTTCATCACCACCAAGCAGAAGTACGGACCCTACGGCACACCCTTTGGACCGACCACACCGTTCCATTCAGATCCCGGAAGGGTGGTGGGATTCGAATGGATATCCGATGGCTCGCGTCTCGGCACACTTGAAGTTTCTGTGATCCCCACTGACAGCATTGTTGCTTCCTTGCGAAGTTTTTTGGATACAGATGATCAATCCGCTTGACTTCACAGGACGTTAGATCAGGCCCACGAAATGGACCCCACGCTTACGTGGCCTGACGCAGCGCGATGGGACCCGATCACAATCGCAGGTGCGGTGTGCAAGTGCAGGACTGTGCCATGAACGAAATTGTTGGACCGTGATTACAGTTTCACTATTCTGCGCATCATGCACAAAACAAACATGACTACAGTTTTAGTTTTTTAGGTCGCTATTACAAGATTTAGGGTGGCAGATTAGGGTTTGGGGTGTTTTTTTGAAAAGTAAACTACTGGATTATTCCACATTGTTTCGTCTTTTGTCCTACCAATCTTTGGGTATATAAAGAGTTGTCTTCTCAATTCAAAATACAAATCACAAATCACAAGTCGTAAATTACAAATATCACTACACGGGAGACGGTGTTTTTTAAGCAGTATTATTAGTACCGAATTACTGAAAAGCGGCCGACGTTGCTGAAAAGCTGCAGTGGATAGGGGGTTTACTGATGATGAAGCACGTTCTACTAAAAGGTCAGTGTTCACATCGAAATTGTACCCTTATCGTTGTGAACAGTGTCGTTCTGTTAGAGGCTCAGCGGTTCAGGTACCATAAACATTTAAGAAATAAAATAAAAGCATGAGAATAATATTTTGGGGTCGTCCAGTGGAACTTTGGAAGCAGCTTCCATTGGCTGGGAGGTAAGGTGCACCTATTTTCGGAGTGCTCGTCATCTTCCACTGTTTTTCGGACTACTCTTTCAGCTTACTGTAAGTGGGGTCTAGGATCACAAGTCGCTGGAACTAGTGTCTAGCCCACCAAAGGGTACACCGAAAAGCACCCTGTTACTAAGAGTGCAATCTACAGTGCACATACATTTCCGAAATCAGTCATGTTCACAGACTGTAGATGGCGCTTTCAGAAACAGACTTTGACTGTTAATAACTTTTGCATACGGTATCCAAATCCTACGTTCTTTGGTGCATTGGAACATGCTTTCACTCACCAACAAGACTATAAAAAAATCTGAACAATATAATAACAGGAACTAGGCACAGTGTAATAAACTGGCGCTTTTAGGTGTACCCACCTTACTGAGGCATCAATGCACCTCTGCACTGTCAATGCTAAACGAAAATACTCTGTTTATTTCTCTTGCACATGCTTACAGAGGCTTCAACTGTGTTCTTTGAATAAATTTCACAAATACAGTCCTCTCCGGTTATTTCTATTCCCAGCTTCAATTTATCAACTGCCATTTCTAGTTTCTAAGATCAGATGATTGCACACAACTCTCGAAGCCTAGAAGACTTGAAAGAATTTCTGGTCATTCTACATCGCCATTGATAGTGGCCATAATACTCCTGCAGCCTCTTCGTTTCTGGAATTTGAATTCTCCCTACAGCACCTTAAACTCATTCAAAACACTCTCCACCTCAAAACAACAACCACCTCTTCAATGACATGCTACCTCAGCTTCTCTCTCGAACTCAATTCATATCTGTGAAATCATGCTCTACTACACGATAACGAACGTCTAATTCTCCAACAAAATACTATAAAAAAGAAAGGCTGAAGTTTTGCTGTCAGTTCAATGTGTGCATTACCTGTCGATGAACTTTGCTTGCGTCCCCGTTCTAACTCACGATGTACTTCTCATTCCCAGTAGGAGAGCACTCTGGCTATGCTTTGCTTCCAAATGCTGCAGCCTGATAACTATGTCTTCAGCATTTCTCTTTTAAGCATGTGACCTCCAAATAAACGAATGCAATGCACCATGGAAATCAGTGGAAACTCTTCCATTTAAATACTACTTGGGCACGCTCTTGACAACTCAGAAGGACTGAAGACATAGCAATAATGCTGTGCTCTTCACTGAGGACTTCAAGAAATTCCAGTGGAGTTCTCCTGTGCGAAGGACATTCACTTCCTCCCAAATACTCGTGGACTACTTTCATGCCCCAAAATTATTTGAACTCCTCCACTTAATTTGCCGTCCACTGCACAAATTTCACTGACGGCAACTAGCACCTTCACTTTGATTTTGGTCGAAATTCACAAGCACAATATCTACACTCCCTCTGACTTAAAAAGTGACTGAATTCCACTGAAAACACTCTAATTAAATATACACGACAACCTATTCCCTACTCTTCAAAAAAAATCTTCCAAACGAAATCCCTCTTCACTTACACGTAGCCTTAGTTCACCACAATATGGCAAATCCCATCTTCTACATAGCTTTCAGAATGCTTAGCATAATTCATTAAATAAACACCGTCTCCGACGCCCTCCTTTTTTACTGTTGACATTGTCATCATGCTTGTGCCTGCACCTTCCGTATCCAGAATTATCTCTCACTGATTTCCTGACATGAAAGATTTTGGGATCTGAATCCCACTTCTCCTTTGACATTCACTTAATTACTCCCGATGAGTTTCCTTGGACTTTGACATCACACCTCCCTCATTTATTTCATTAAATCTAATTCGTTGATTACTAGAACAGAATCATACCTTTCCTTCATTGATTGGAAGTTCCTTCTCTGAACCAACACTTCTTCCGGCACTCGACACTCCTCCTAGACGTCGACCTTCACTTCCAAGCAGCTCTCCACGCTAACGCTTGCACATCCGCTTCCCTTTTTGTTTCTTCGCTAAAAATTAAGATGAACATGTCCTCGAACGGAGGTGCTACTCAAACAACTGCCACATGCGTTCCAAGGTGCTATTGCCACTAATCTACTGAGAAGAGGAGGCCCTACACCTTCTTCGTCTCCATGGACACTTCTGGGTACAAGCCCATCGCAAGTACTTCATATATTATTTCAGGCCACGCTCCTCATAACAAGCAGACTTACTTAGTAGTGCTGGTACGTTCAATTTTCCGCATCCAAACATACGATAGTAACATCAGCATGTCGCGGAATGAGTATTACTCTGATTGCATTCTTCGAGTACTGAAACCATCGCTCCTGCTCAGTCCAGGCAAACTCACTGCACTGTAAACAATGTACAATAATTTCACGATTCACTTGCCTTCAAGACGTGAAAGATGAAACGTTGTTTGTGAAACTGCCACATTGTCCTGAACTACATGCATCGGTTAATTCTTCAGCACTGCTGCCTCATATTTCAGAAGACAAAGCATTGTCATACTCATTCTTTAACGGCGTGTGCATGCATGTAATTGAAAGTTAGGCTTGAACTCATGCACCACTGATCTTTTCTTCTTTTGTGCAGGGCACAAGAAAAGCTTTTCCACATTTGAAAAGGCTTCCGCACATGCGCATTACTCTTTGGACCCATGCATTCAGAAATAATGATTCGGAGGCGGGGAATTCCGTTCTAGTCCCACCGAAAAGGATACACAGCATTTACTGGTCCTCCAAAGCATACCAACTTGAAGCCTATGGCATCACCCTCCTACACGAAAGACAGTTCCCTTTCAAAAGTTTAATTTTCCGCACAATCAAATGCAAAATGACAAGAACCTAGCAGTTCACTCAGTTCTTTCTCACCTCACTCCGTGATTGCACTGAACTTCTATTTGAAGATACACAACTTTGAACATAGTTTATCCATGAAGAGGTTAAACTGATACAACAACTACACAATCAGTACTACATTAGAAACATCTGAAAAGGTCATGAGCATGCACTGTCGTCGTTGGTACTTGATACACCTCAAAAAATGAATGCAAACCGTGTACCTTGAGATTGAACTCATTGCTCCTCCATGTCATCGTCGCTTCCGTCATCTTCATCCTCAAACGCTAGCAACGTCTCGTCCTCCGATTCTTCTTCGTCCCTCAATTCTGCTTCTTCCTCTACTTGTAGATGGGCACGAACCAAGTCATTTGCCGTAACGATGTCCCCCTCACAGTCAACCATATTGACATGAACATCATCAACTACTTGTTCTTCCTCTGGAAAACTATTGAGGACAAAATTTTCGACTTCGCCACCCCGAGTCGACATGTCGGAGTTCATGAGCACGTCCTGGAAAACCCGTACTGATCTTGGCTCAGCATGAAGAACTACAGACCAACCATCTTCAAATAAGTTGTTCCCAAAAAAAATTTGGGACACTTGCAAAGGGAACACGAAGGAGTTTGACGACCTCCGCATAACTCTGCTCCACTTTATGGAAGTGTAACCATACTTATCTTCTTTAACGCATGCTGCTGCACCTCTGGAAATAGGTTCCACCCAATCACAAAGCAAAACAATAGGTTTCAAGCGACCATAGTCTAATTCCAAAATTTCTATTATTTTTCCATAGTACGTAACCATTCCGAGTACGGGATTTGTATCCAAACGACTACTCTGCTGCAATGTGTCACACGTCATTGTGACGCCACAATTCGAAGTTATGAAGCTCCTTTTCGTTGACTCAACCCGCAAATGCATCCCGTATGCTTTCATGGATTTGAATGAACGAACCCTCATAGTGGGAGGCATTGACAGGTCCACTACATCTTCTTCAAAATTTTCTTCTGCTCTTGGAACCTTTTCCTCCAACCATTCAGGGAATTCAGGAACTACTTGCAAGTCATCTGGATACAGTAAGTGCCTCCTATGCCTAGGATGAGCTTGTCTTCTATAAACATCTCTTTGTCGCAAAATTTTTGATGAAATCTCGGCATGACTCCTGCTTCAGAGACATCATCAGTACAGTACTGTTAATCACAAGTGGAAGAAGTCATTGGAAAATAAAAAACTACCTCTTAGTATGTGTTCACATTTAGTGCCTGCAGTCTAGTCTAAACATGCCTATGGGAAACTAAATAATTTTGAAGTCAAGTTATGGAAAATGAATGGACTCTATGCAATACTAAACTCACTCTCTCAATTCTGCAAGGCAGGTAGAGTTGCTAAGAACGCAGGAATGCGCCCAATTCCGTTCCTCAGATGATAGTGTTCTTGTGGTGAACATTGAACAAGTCACCTCTCCACACTACAAGAAAGTGGGGTTCAATGTGATTGCCAAAAATGACTTTAATTTGACTGCTGTAAGTCATTTTTTTTTGTTTTGACTTCTAGGTGACTGCAACCACTGCAGTCACAAGAAAGTCATTTTCATTGAGCTAAAATCTACGAGTGTCTAAAATGTACAAAAACAGTATTGTCACCATCTTTTTCTTTCCGGGTGGGTGATGGATGAAAAGGCTGAGTTGGCAAGTAATCTCACAACCTCTTTATCCACGTCAACAGTCATTTTCTTGTCATTCAAGAGTGACAATGAACCCTTAAAAATCTGACGTGGACTGCCACGTCAGTAGTCATTTTGAAGTTGCATTACAGTGACGACCTACCCTTAAAAATCTGACGTGGATAGCCACGTCAGTAGTCATTTTGAAGTTGCGTTACAGTGACGACCTACCTTTAAAAATCTGACGTGGACAGCCACGTCAGTAGTCATACAGTAGTTCGATTTCAGTCATAGGGGACCCTTTGAAAATCTGACGTGGCATGTGTAAATGTTAATAGTGCGACAATCATTTTGAAGTTGGATTCCAGTCATTTTGGAGTTCGGTTCCAGTCTTTTTGAAGTTGGATTCCACTCCTTTGTAAGTATGAGTGCAGTCATTTCAGAGAGATGTTCTATTTGGAATACAGTATGTGGGGTAGACATATATGCCATTGCCTACACAAATAACTTCTAAAGTAGTGGGCCACTGCAGTTTTGGTTTTGTTCTAGTCATGAAAATTGACTAGTACATGGTAAAGACAGTGGTGACAATAATATTACGGCTTCAGGGTTTAGGGTTATTTCTCCATACACAATGACACATGACTATACATATCACTTGTAACTTCAATTGTAATTTAAAACATTAGAGAATGACTTCTATGAACTCCATTGAATGAATACTATGGAGCTAAAAAAACACCTTCCTTACCAGAAAAACATTGACATGCAAGACCCAGCGTGTAAGAAGTTAGTCATCATACACTCCTATGTATTTGACAACCAATATGACAAAAATAGAAGTGCTGCATTAAAAAGAAAGGACAATGTCAGGGCTAGGGGCTGCAAACCAGCACTTACAAATAGCATCATGTGGGTCCTCAAAAGTTTGCCTAATGCACACCCTATACTAGTCTTTGCTGCCCAGTCCTTTGTCGAGAGGAGAAAACCTGGTGGCGGAAGGACAAAAATCGCTTCAACTTACAAGTTTTATGTGCTTTGTATGCCACAATGCAGACGACCCCTTCGCATCTTCTATTTTTTGCATGTCAGGGTCTCCCGAAGGCATCATGAGTGCCACCCCAGAATGCAAAATCGAGGTGACATTGACCTTCAGCCACAGCTCTGGAATGTCCTTGAAATGGAACTTGTGTTCCCCTGGTAGTCCACTGACCTGTCCCTTTGCCACCTTTTGACGCGTAGACCGTGGGTTGAAAAGGTATACTTCGTTTCCAATGTCAAACTGCAATATACCAAGCGTTCAATCCATCAAAATTAGAGAAATAATTCCACAAGTATAAAACTAACAAATGACAACTTACGAATGTGCCACTTCACTGCTACTTGACTTCCTTTTGACTTCTTCACGACTTGTGGATCGCTGTTTGGCTATAATGCGACTATTTCGCTACTAACTTTTAACTTCATCATCACTTCTCCACAACTATTCACTCTTCATGTGAAATTAAAGAAAAAAGACAAATGAAGAAGACTTCTACTGTATTCAAAATTAATCTAGGGTTATATGAGCACCTTCTTAGAGGACGCCTCCCGTTGCTTCTTATTTGTCCCCACCGTTGCCTTCGCTTGAGAGTCTTGCTGCTTCTGCTTCTCCTGCATTAGACCAGAAAAGTAATAAAAAACACTGTGAAACAAAAGGTGAGGGGACATTTACTCATTGCAACCACATGGATTGCGATTCCCCTCACCTTCAACAACATCAAGAAATTCATATGGTGACCCCTGCTGGCGTTTGGAGATCATGTCATCAACTGATTCCTTCATTAGCGATGGGTACTTCAACCGAAAGGCAGCTACAGAGGGACAGTCGCACAGAGCCTCCAGTAGTGGCCACAGGTAGCACTTCAAGTACTCCTTATCATCAGCCAATGAGGTAAGCTCCGACACATAGAAGGGAAGATTCACAATGACATTTTCTGGGGGATTTCCAGCGACCCTACAATGTTTACTATCTATGATGATAGTATTCTGAACATGGAATTCGGACCACGCAGCATAAACTTTCGACAAATTCTTTCCCCATGCTGTTGGCCCTCTAGGCCCCCCATCCCCGAATTCACATTGCTTCCCCGACCATGCAAACAATGGACTGCAGTTCGGACCCCTGAATGGGCCAGTCATGAGGGTAGGAACCACATCTTCCATAAAAGACGTGCTCTTGCTGCCCCAGAAAGCCACTGCAAAGTGCTGAAAACAGCGGGAGAGGAATGGTTTCAGCCACGGCCTCAGCACCACTCTCCTCAAACTTGTTTTCAACGTTGGCCAGATTTTGGTGTTGGGATTCTTCTCACTAAGTAGGCTACAATCCAATAATGTTCCTTGTACATTCAACACTATTAACTTCAATGTCCCGGTAGAACTCGGTCCTATCCCCTGACTTTGAATGTGTGAAGGGCTCTCTTTTGCCAAATCATTCTTAGGAACTATAGAGGCATCATGTACCTTCACTGGAGGTTTCACGCTCTTCTTCTTCTTCATCCGAGAAGGTGAATTTTCGAGGGGGGGATCTTGGATTGCCTCCACATGAGTCACATTTTCCTCCGCATCAGGCACTGGCCAACTAGAGTCCTCAGGAACTTTAGCTTTCTTCTTCGTTTTCTTTGGAGGGGTGCGAACTTCAGTGGCTTCAACATCGACATCCTCAACATTAAGTACGCTGTCTTCTGCATTCACCACTACCTGGCTAGTGTCCTCCTTCCCTTCGGCAGCACCTCCGACGGTTGCAGCTTTGCACCCTTGTCCATCTACTTTGTTGACGGCATCCTCCTGGGGTAACTCTTGAACATTCAAGGATCCGCTGACAAGGCCTTCTTGAACCATGCTGTTAGACTTAGCATGGTTGCCTTTGTCTTCTTCTTGCACTAAAACTTGCACCTCGTCAAGGACTGCATGGACTGGCGTTTCTTCATTTCCTGTTCCGACATTCAGCTTCATGCACTCTTGTGGTGATTTCGCAGCTGATGTACCTCCATCATCTTGAACTTCATGTTGTACTTCAAGCACAGGAACAACATCAGAGTTTTGGATTGGAGACTTTGGCGGAGGCATAGTTCTCTCTTCAGACATTGGCTCATCTTCTACAGGGACGCCTTCCATTGATTCAGCGCGACCAAGTCGACATGCAGGCGCTGGGTCTTTCCCCCGATTCACTACCGTCGTCTTCCGAGGACCTCCTGCTTTTACAAGTTTTGGAAGTGCTTCCAGTTCCAAGTCGTCCTCACATGGCAAAGTAATATCTTCTTCCCTCGCCAATTGATGAATCAAAACCTTTCTCCTCTGTGACATATCCTCATTGTCATGGGCCTCCTTTAATTTGGACTGGCTATCCGGAATTTTCACTTGACTCATGAAGTGATGGAACATGTCGCGAAGTTCCTCGATAGCTGTAGATTGTGACGAGGCACTCTTCACAAACTGGTCCATCTTCACATCTACATCCTTCTTCCATTCCTCCATCACGGACATTGTAACAAATTCACCTCCTCCTATGCTCTATTCCCGATAATGACATTGGCTTTAGCTATGAAAGTGTTATGAGTGCCACCTTCTCAAATGAGAAAAAAATCAAGTGTTTCAAAAACTAATTCACAATTCCAATTAAACCTAAGACTGGAAACAAGAAACTGGACAACAACAACGTGGAAAGCAAACAACATTGACTAACAACTGCGACATCACTCGTCAACAACTACAATATGACTTCCTAATGACTACAACGTCACTTCTATACAACTTCAGTATGACGACAACATAACTGCCACAGTCATGGCTGAACATAGGAAGGTCGTCTATTGCAACCTTAATTCAGAAATGGAAGTAGCCCCTTTCTAAGAGTACAATTAATGCATAAAAATTCACACATGAACTTCTAACCTTTTCTTGACTAAACCCTAGAGCAAAAAAAGACTGACACAATATTTTCTATAGACTTAAAAAGCACAAGCATGCCCTCCAGTAGTCCAGTGACATATGAAGTACCGAACTTGCACTCCAGAGGTCCTCTCAATATCCTTGGATTCATGTTATGATATTCAAGGGTGTGCTGAAGGAAGACATTCTACCTTCATTAGAATTCAAAATAGAACACCATGATTGAAAAGCTACAAAGGTTCAGGGCCACTCACTGTCCCTGCTGTTTGATCCAGTGAAGTCGTATCGAAGCCCTCAACATCGTCATTCATTTGGAGCTTCTTACGTCTCCCATCGTTGTCCTACATCCACCCCCCATGAAAAACCAAAATAAATTCACATCATTGTAACGAATGTGAGCACATACATTATCCCCATCTTATAATGATTGCACTAAATTACAAATTACAAAAGCAAAAACAAAAGAATGTAGGATGAGGATAGGGGTTTGTAAGGTCCACTCACCAAGTGACCTTCCTTGACAGTTTTCGGTTTTCTACTCACTGCAGACATATTCCCCACACATTGTCGAGCAGCAGCCATTTGTTTCGCCTTGAATTGTTGCTTCTCAGTTGACCAATAATGCTTCAAGCGCTTCCACTGCTCCCCGTTGATTCGGATTGGGCAACTCTCAATTCCCTTCAACCAACGAGCTTTCAACCGAGAGCGCTCCGACTTCATGTACTTCATGATGAGTGTCCTGAATCCAATCATGCTTAGTGGATGTGGGTAGTACTGGAATTCGTTGTCAAGCGCGTCCCTCAACTTTTGAATTGCCATGGGCGTCTGCTTCCCATAATCGACAATGCTCATGTCCAGTATCTTTGGTACGAAGTTGCGAACTGCCTCATCCCAGGCACACTTCCCCACACAGGTGCTATCAATCTCACCATTCTCCAAGACCTGAAGGCGAGCCGATTTTCCTACACCTGATCGATCAAAATCAGGTACAGTACGCTGTGGTCGCCGAAATCCACTATCTTGATCGTCCTCCGTAAGCAAAGACCCTGACCACTGAGTCTGGTAAGGCGGAGGCGGCATTTGAGTCCACGGAGGTGCTACTTGCGACGGCTGCGTTGGCATGTAATGCTCGGGCACCCAGTTCCACTGCGGCAAATGCCCTGCGCTTTCAAGGGTAGAATCCACCGTCGGAGGTCTTGGAGCATTGTACTTCTTCGAAGACTTCTTCTCCACTTGCATCCGACGTCGCTTCTTGGTCTTTGGCGCAGGGATAGGGTCTTCCGCCTCCAACGAGACATCCTCATCGCTAGAGTCCACGACTTCCTGATCCGCCGCTGCAAGACAAAGAAACCACCAAGGCGAGTGCATTAGCATGGCCTTACAATAGTCTCCAAGAAATGCTAAAATCGCAACAGTGGGCCCTCCCTCCGAGCTAGAGAGAACTGAATCCTAAAACAACTACATTATTGGCAACGGGACAGAATTAAGAACCACTACCTGAACCCTAACTTCAACATCAAGAAACGTGATGCACATTTACCTGCCGCAAGTGCTCTCAACGTGGCCTCGTGTTGCATATGGTTACAAGCAATGCCTAGGGTCATCATACCTGCAGCCATGGCGTTCTCATTTGACTCTGTCACTTCCGACGACGAATCTGTGTGGCCACTCATTTGGTCTGCAAATCGCACCCGCCTGCGCCTCGTTGAACCGCTTGTGTCCTTCCTCTTTGTTCGTCTTCTATTCGTGCAAGGCTGAGGTTGTCCTTCTTGTACGATTGTCTCCTTTGCAATATGCCTGTCCCTACACGGATAAAATTATAAATGCATGCACACTATCTACAATCCAACCACTGAGAACGATACTATTTCATTTGAATCTCGGCAAAAGGGCAACGTCTGCAATCGCAACAATGTGTAAAGTGCAAAGTGGGTGCTAAACGCTAAAGCATCAGGTTCCAAGGAGGAAACAAAGAAACTACTTACACTTTGCCCTTCTTGAGAGGAGGGGGTGCGCTTTCCAAGACAAGCACGCATTAAATGCAAGACTCCGTCTCCGTGACTAGAATGTGACTTAGAAGAAGTCACTTAAGAGTGAAGAGTCATGTTTTGTGACTTCCTCACGACAACAAGCTGATTGCAAAGGTGCTGACGTGTTTGGCGGCGCTTAATAAATAAGCAATGCAATGGCTAACCCTACTGCGCCGCCAAACACAGAATTCCATGAGGAAAACTTCACTCACATTAGAAGACACACATTGAATTGAAGAAATGTGACGCCTTAAGGCAGTAACTACCATAGATAGAATTCGGGGAACAAAAGAAGGGTTTGGGTACCCCTAAACCAGTTCTCCGATTTGAATGGGCTCTCACCGTCACAATGCTCCTATAGCGCACGTCAATTACCAGTGAAACTATAGTAGAGAAGAAGACGCTAAGTGATACACCCGTCACTAAGTTTTCTACGCGCCTGTGAAGGTTCATTCGATCACTACTCGGAGAAATACACGCCTACACCGTCGCTCTCATTGTACTCAGGTACCGCTTTTCACATTACTCTTCTACTTGTATTGGAAATGAATTGCGAAGATGGTGTTTGAGTTACTTACAAATCCTCTCTCGCTTCAACGGCAGGTCTTAATGCTGCCCGAACGATGGCAACATTCTCATCTCGTCGGCGCTCGTATTCCGACTTCTCCGGCGGAGGACTCTCCATCGGTAACAACTGAGGAATTACAGATCGGGGCCGCTCTGAATGCAATGTGTGCTTCGCTCTGCTAACTCAAGAGAATGTCTTCAGTCGATCACACAATTGATAGAAGAATTGCAACTACGACTACTCGCAACGGAGACTCAGGGAAGTCGCGAGAGTGGGCTTCCTCTTCTTCGTCCAAGTACCTCAATTGCACATTGGAAATGAATCACCTGCATGTTAAACAGCCAGGTTTCCATCTGAAGTGCCAACTTGCTTGAGGGAGGTGGCTTTCATGATTGGGGAAGATGGTTCTGGCGGCTGACCATTAAATGTTGCAAATCACAGGTAATCACAAGTAATTATTGTAAACTACAGAGTTGTCCTTGAACTCCAAGTTCATGGTGTTCCACTCATTTGCATCTATCATTGGCTATGAAATAGTAATGATTAGATGGGACTTCATGTTGTGGGGTAGGTGTCCAAGTAGGCCTCCTTCTAATAAGTATTAGGTACACCTGGTAATTGAGTGATTTAATGGGCTTAGGGTCCACATTAGGCCTACTTGGAGGCCCAAAACTTCTATTCTACTGGTACCAGTAGCCTAGAAGTCAGAAGTCGTATGCGTGACTTATAGGCTACTTGAAGAAGTCATTTCTAAGTAAAGACGTGACTGTTACACAAAGACGCACAGTTGGAAGTGTTGAATACCAAAGCTACTTTGTAACCCATTTGAACACCCCCCATCCATTTTGGTTTGTGCAAAATTTTCTATCTATTTTTTCCCACTACAAGAAAGATTTTGTCATTGTCTTCTGGAGTTTTTTCCCATTTCTATAGCGTATGTCATTAAACTTGTTGCCTATAATTGCAAGTCCTTTGGCAGTGGTTTGTAAACTCACCCAGGCATTCTATACAGTGGATGCAATGGTCATTTCATATTTTTTTTGTGGTAAAAATTACGGTGTTTCCATTTCTGTAGTACGCCTCATTTTTTAGTTCGTCAACAAGAGTGCAGACCATCTACTTTTGAACCTTCTAAAATGTAAATACTCGTTCCTATATTTGAGTGCATTGTCCCAGATCCTTGGTTTGGAGAGTTCTTATCTTTACAGTAAAATGCACTTGTTTCTTGGCTCAAGTAGTACTTGTCAGGAAAGTTAAATGTTTTAGAAGGGTTGTAAACATGTTGCTCAAGTATAATTGAAGGAGCAATCTTAATTGTCAGCTGCATGTGTCATGAAGTTCCGGCAGTGGATGTGTAAAGATGTCCTTTGTCACCACCTTACTCAAAGGAGTCTCTAATTTGAAATTCCTAAGCACATTTGCAAAGTGTGGAAACATACTGACACAAGACTTCACCTTCTTGCAGAGAGATGGACCAAAAAGAGGAGGAAAGAATTTATTTTGTAATGCTGGAGTGGTTGGCTCAAAGACACACATCTTGGGCTTTTCTGAATACAGCTAGTGTTGATGACATCCTTCTTTTTGGAAGACTTGCTATGTCAAAAAAATCTGGTCTGCAGTACCTGAAAGCATGGGAGGAAGATCACACAATACGCATGAACTGAATATTATTATTCCAGTAATGACTCTGAACTTCCTCACTTTCACTTCCGTTAGAAATTGTTGTCCAACTATCGTCTCCTCTTGTCTTGGTAATTTCTTGGTCTACTACTATGTGCCTTTTTGTTCTCTTTATCTATACATTTCTCCGTAATTGTTTATCTACACATGCAATCTTACCTTTCACCTTATATGTCTTTTCTCTTTATCATGTTGTATGTATTTTGTTTCTTGATTCCATTTTGAGTTCATACTGTACAAAGAACGGAAGTTCTTAAGCATGTTCCCAAACTAGAAATATCCTACAGAACATGTAATTCATATCCTCTCAATTTGAATCTGTGCACAGTGAGAAGAAGTTCATGATTTCGCCGAGTGTGGATTGAGAAGCACTCGAACACAATCACATATTAACCAAGTCACATAAGTCTACTTTTTCCTGACTAAATGAAGTCAATAGGAAGTCATACTGTGTAGGAAGAACTACACTATGACTATAGGAAGTCACTTTGAAGTCAATTTCCAAAACTGTCTTTGACGTTAGTCCCTCCATGTAGGCATGCACTCCTTCTTTCAGTTGTAGTGGAACTAATGTCGTTGCATGGCATGATGTGACTCCAGGGCAACAACAGTCACTCATATCCTTCATCTTGACAATGATACCTGCTAGGCTGCCCCTGTCTGATAGCCATAGGCAATGGCTACAAGATGAACGCCTGTAGACTAGAGAGGTGCAACGTGCTTCAGAATTGAACATCACAAGATTGCATTGCCCTTACTGCAAATGTAGGGGCCGCAAGCGACTACTCATTTGGAATGTTCGCGACCACTTGATTCAATATGGACGGGATCCACAATCACGTAGGTGGACAGGGCCGGGAACCTTGGATTCCTCTGATGAAGAGTGGGAGCGGGAATTCTGGAAGGAGCCAGAGGAAGTGACACTAGAAGTGGATGAAACGATAGATGTTCGTGGTATGCTACAGCAGGCTTCCCATATAGTGGACGAGGTCCCATCTGTGGTGGAAAGATTTGAAGAACAAGTTCTTGATGCATTTGCAACAGCTGATTCCATCCAAGAAGACTGTATGGAGCTGGACACCGACGAGGGTGTTGACAGACATGAGTGCCGTGATCCGCCGCACGAAGAGGATGCAGAGGAACATGATGATGCAAGGGAACAAAACTTAGACATGAGTGCCCTGGAGAAATCGATGGATGCTTTGTACGTTGGTGCAAGGTCCAGTAAATTAGCAGCAACAGTGCTCCTCATGAATCTGTGCACAGTGCACGGTGTGAGTAATACTTGTGCTAACGAATTATTTAGCATCCTCAATCAACATTTGCTCCCCGAGAATAACTCCTTACCAAAAACATACCACGCAGCAAAGACCTTGACGGAGAAGCTAGGTTTGTCATACAATAGCATTCATGCTTGTGAGAAAGGATGCATTATTTTTCGTGGAGAGTATGCGGAGGCACTTCGCTGTCCAAAATGTGGCGGCCAAAGGTTTCGAGATGAGTCACGGAAGGCCTTTCCCTTGAAGGTACTCCGTCACTTCCCCATTATTCCACGCTTGAAGCGGATTTTCAGAAGCCCTGCGCTATCGAAGCTCATGGTATGGCATCATGAAAATCGTAGCGACCAAGAGGGAGGGGACGGTCTCGTGCGACATCCTTGTGATTCGAAGGCATGGAAGCACTTCCATGACAATGTAGATCCTACTTTTGGAAGTGATCTGAGGAATGCTCACTTCGCATTGGCAGCGGATGGGGTGAACCCATTCAAACAGAACCGGTCCACTTGGTCAACATGGCCAGTACTGTTATTGAATTACAATGTCCCCCCTTGGCTTTGTACAAAGAAATTCTTTGTTCTTCTCATCCTTCTAATTCCTGGAAAGGAGTCTGTGACGTCAGAGGTTTTTGATGTGTACTTAGAGCCAATCGTAGAAGAATTGTTGGAATTATGGGCAGGAATTCTTGCATATGACGTAACAAAGGATGAAGGGTCCAGGGAATTTCAAGTCCGTGCCATGTTGCTCTGGACTATTCACGACTTTCCTGGATATGGGACAGTGGGAGGATTTGCCCATCAAGGATACGCATCGTGTCCATGGTGCGGTGTGAATTTGGGTGCCGAACATTCGCAAGAATTAAACAAACAAACATATGGTGGAACACGGCGTTGGTTACCGGAGCAACATCCGTACAGGTCAGCACAAATGAAAGACCTTTTCAATGGGCAGATGGAGACCAGACCTAAACCTAGGGAAGTTACAGTTGAGGAGCAGTTGGAAAATGTGGCTGAATTTGAAGAATGGAAGAGCTCCAGCAATAGAGAAGGTAGCAAGGGAGACCCATCAAAACTCCATGGTTGCAAGCGTATGAGCATACTGTTCAGATTGCCTTGGTGGAAGGTGAGTTACTTTATATGGCTTACTTTAAAACCCATAAAAAAAGTTTACAGTGCAGCAGAAGTGAATGGTGTATGAAAGTAATCATGGGAGTGATTAAGAAGTTAGAGGTCAGTCCAAGGCAGTGGCATTAAGTGACTTTGTTGAGTCATTATGTGACTTTGTTGTGACTACCCTGAACCCCACAACTAATTTGTCTTGTGAAGACTGTCGATGTTCCACAATGTCGGCTTCGTGTTCTCTAGTTTTTGTAGACCAAAGTACTAATTGTTTCTTTCAAAAATTTCACATACCATGTGTAGGATCTTCTCATTCGAAACACGCTAGACCCAATGCATTGCGAAATGAACTTAGCGAAGAACTTCTTGAAAACTATCATAGGAAAAAAAGACACTATCAAGGTCAGGAGGGACCTCAGGAGGCGAAATATAAGAAAGCACCTTTGGTTGACTCCACACCCTCGTAAGCTTGGTAAGATGGTGAAGCCAAGAGCGAGCTATGTATTCACAGATGAGGAATTTGAGAAATTTGTCAAGTGCATTGAATCCTTGAAGACACCAAGCGGATATTCATCTGATATTGGGAAGTGCTTGAGGAAGAAGAATTTTGGAGGATTGAAATCGCACGACTACCATGTGCTGATGTAGCAAGTGCTTCTTCTTGCATTACGAGGGCTACTGAAACCTAGTCCTCGTTTGGCTATAATGTGAATGTGTAAAGTGTTCCGTCGCCTATGCACTAAGGTTTACAACCCTGAAGATTTCGATTCACTCTGTGCAGACGTTGCTGAGAGCATGGCATTGGTAGAGATAGAATTCCCTCCATCCTTCTTTGACATAATGACACATCTACCTTACCATCTCGCAAAGGAACTTGACTTATGCGGCCCAGTCAGTGCAAGGTGGATGTATCTAGTGGAGCGATACATGAAAGTATTAAAAAATCATGTCCGGAATATGGCTCGAACGGAGGCATGTATGGCAGAGGGGTATCTCAAAGATGAGTGCATAGGCTTTGTTACAGAGTATTTGCAGAAGTTTGAATCTACACAAAGATGAGTTTGGGACGAAGATGAAGAGTACGGGGATGCTGAAGAGGTCCTACGGGGTGCAGGGAAGGTATATTTGATGTCCACTACACTACGAGACCTTGCCCACGATTACGTCCTCATGAACGCAGTTGTTATGGAAGATTTGTATGTGTAAGTATTTTCATCAACCATTTAATAGAAATTAATTTCTTCAGTCGGTCATGTAGTTATGAAAATGGTATACAGTCTAACTGGATAGGCAGTTATACTTTGATGCACTGCTAGTCATAGAACACAACTTGTTTAGTGGCGACTAAGTCATACAAAGTTGCTATAAAGTTGTCTTGAAGTCATTTAGAAGTCATGAACCAAAACCATTCTACGTCTATATCTATTCTGAAAATCCATAAAACGTTCATCACTTGTATTATGAATGTCTAATGCATATATCATTTTCTGCAAACGACTACAGATGAGCATTCAATAAATAATTTTTGTGGTATGAATGTAACGATTACATTGACATCATCATTTGTTTGGGTGGTTTCATAGGAAATGGAGGGATGAACAATTGGCAAATCCATCTACTCCAGCATTAGCGGATTGGATGGAGAGCACTGTTGGGAATTCTACTCTAGATATACGAAATCTTGACGACCAAGATCGCTTACTTCTCAGTAAGAAGCCGTCCCAAAGAGCAAAGAGATACTCCCGTATTATAGCTTTTGGAAACCACTTCCGTGTAGACAATGCGAAGACTGCCGGACTTCGCAGTTACAATAGCGGTGTGGCGTCAATTTTTGAGTCGCCTTTTGAGAATGGTCGAGAATCGTCCATGAACTACGTCGGGGTCCTCAAGAATATATTGTTGCTGGATTACGGAACTCTATATACACAGATCATTCTCTTGCAGTGCGAATGGGTGAAGCCTCATGACAACAGAGGGAATGAAAATTATATTCGAGACGATGCTGGATTCTTGTTGGCAAACTTTCGGCATTTGCTACCTCGAATGGCAGAGCCATTTATTTTCCCCAGTCAGGCCACGCAGGTGTTTTTTTCAGATGTTGTGGAGAAACCTGGTTGGAAAATTGTGTTACGAAAAGAGGCACGACCGAAGCGGGAGGTTGTGGAGGTGACAGATGCCTTCATCACTACAACGTCTGAGAGCGCGGGTTTAATTGCTCCAAAGATGTGTCCAATTCCATCAGAGGTAGTGAGTCTTATTGGAGCCATTGAACTATCTGAGGAAGAGAATGTATTAGCACAAGAGGATTATTAATTTTGTTTGTCATTTCCTTGCCACATCATACATGCAGATCAATGTTGTCTTACTTGCACTGTAAGCATGTCCAACTATGCTGAACAATTGCAGAAAATGTAGTGATTTTCTTCATGTTTTTTCCAAGCATGTAAAGACTGCTTTTTTTGAGCTTCTTGTCCCTCCATGTATAAAAACTTTTAATTCCTAAACAATAGTATTCAATTGTGGCTCCAGTTTGGATAAACAAAAATTCTATATTTATAACCCTTTGATGCAATGAACATGCCAAAAATGTTTACTTGCCAAGAAAATATGTTGCAAGAGTGGGATAGTATTTATAAGTCATTTTCAAGTTGCTCAACAGTGACTTCTAGTGGGGCAATGTGACTTGTGATGACTCCTGGGTAACTCATCCCTACAGAACGGACACGTCAGCACAGTCACATCCACGTAGACAAAGGAAAAAGACCTTCTTTATCCTTTAGTTAAAGAAAAGTCATTAAGTAGTTCTTAAGAAGTGACAAAATGTCACTGAGACCGTTTATGATGTTAAAGAATTACAATACTGATGAAAACATGCAAAAAATCCGGATTTTTCATCCCCTTTTCATCCACCAGTGACAGACATGACTAGAAAATGACTTCCTCGCTCTTTCTCATATCTACAGCGTGCAATTAGAGAGGTACAGTCACGCAGAAGTCATTTCATGTAACCACAGGAAAGGTGCTCGTGACTACAAGTCACCGGAAAGTCACTTTTTAGCCCATTTTCTTGTAGTGCCACTATCACCAAGTTCCTCTTCAGCGTTCCACACTCTAATGTGAGTAGATTCGCACTCCAGAATGTATTCTGTGCAAAGCCTAAGACCTACCTCTAATGCATTTCCAGTGGCCATACATCCTTCAGGTCTAGCTTTATTTCGAACATACGACTTCAAGTATTTCATGTACCGTTCGAGAGGGTACATCCACCGGTTCTACACTAGTCCGCACAAGTACAACTCTTCTACCAAGTGCACAACCAAATGAGTCATAGGATCGAAGAAAGAGGGAGGGAATTCTCTTTCCAGTAAACACATTGCAATGGCTACCTCCTGGGTGAAGGCATCCATTGATGTAGGATCTACAGTTTTTAAACACAATTTTCTGAAAATGGAATACAATTGCATGATTGCTCTCTCTACTGGAGGGGGCAGCAAACCAATTATGCAAACGGGGAAAATGTGCTCTAGAAGAATGTGGTAGTCATGGCTCTTTAATCCATGAAGTGTCCCATCAGGGAATATGCGAGACTTCATATTTGACATGAATCCTGTTGGAGTCTTGAAGCTGGATAATCTCTCTATGAAGATCTTCTTGTTCTCTTCAGAAAGTATATACGGAGCTCTGGGAACATTGAAACCAGTTGACAGTGGTTCAACTGCACGAATATGGAGGCGGGACTTGCACCCCACTTCTCTCATGTCCTCACGAACTGCAGGTCCATCTTTCATCCCTAAGACAGTTTTGAAGAGATTGTCGGCTACATTTTTCTCACAATGCATTGTGTCCAGAACATGTCTGATGAGAAGGTCCTGAAGCAACGGCATGCACAAACGCCACAAAGAAAATCAGAGAACAAAGAATGGAATTATTTTTTTAATTCAATAATGAATAGCGTTCTAGTAACCTCAGAAGCAGAAGATCGGTTGCCAGAATTGAAGTGACAACATAATAATGTTTCAAAGAAAATAAGCAACAATTAAATGCAAGTATATGTTTCAAAATTGACAAGTTGGTGCTCACTTCCCAATAAGGCAGTTTAAATAGGATGGAATTTTGTTTCACTCCATGATTGTGTACAAGGTCGCTATCTGATCCAGGAACTCTTCCTGCAGCTAGCCATCGTTCTCTTCCTTCACCCCTCCTCTTGTGCTCTTTTCCTGAAACTCTAGAAGGCTTTAGACGATGTTCTTCGCTGCCGTTGAATGCATCAGTTAAGAATCGAAAACGGTGGTCGGTCGGCAGATATCGCCGATGGCCTTGAAAAATATTTTTTTTAAGCTCTTCGAATAGCGGGAATCAACATGTGGACCACAAATAGGGCAACCATTATATCCTTTTGTTGCACACCCAGAAATTAATCCGTATCCTGGATAGTCGTGAATTGTCCATAACAACATAGCTTTTAAAGTGAATTTCTTCGGTTTCGGTGTCTCAGACATGTCTACTGCTGGGACCCCATCCCATAGCATGAGCAACTCATCTACCAAAGGTTCTAAATAAATGTCAATATTTGCAGACTTCACCGATTCTTTTCCCGGTATTATCAAAGAAAGCATGATGAAGAAGCGTTTGGTAACCATCCACCCGGGCAAGTTGTAGTTTAGCAAAAATACAGGCCAAGTAGAATGTCTGGTAGACATATCGGCAAACGGATTCATGCCATCCAAGGCCAAGCCCAATTTGATATTCCTCGGGTCATGAAAGAAGGATGCATCTATTTCTTCAACTTTCTTCCAAGTAGGGCTGTCCAAAGGGGAACGCATCTTTCCATCACTTGAAGGATTTTTTCATGCCATCTCATCAATGATGCAATGTCTCGGCAACGGTACATCCTAAGCAGTCTAGGAATTAGTGGGAAATGACGAAGAACTTTTATTGGGATGCTCTTGCTACCTGCCAAATATCTTGAACTGTGGCAATGAGGGCATTCTGTCAAGTGACTCCTATCTTTCCAAAAAAAAGTGCACCCGTTGCGGCAGGAATGAATGATATTAAAGCTAAGCCCAAGTCGATCAATGTACCTCCAGGCTTCATGTCTAGTTTTTGGTAATCCATTGGATTTAGGTAGGACATCCAAAGTTAAAAACGAAAGCAATTCGTCCATGAATGCATTGCTCACATTGTGCAAGTGCGCTAAGTTCATGAGGACAAGTACACAAGCGAGAGTGGATATTTTCGAACCTTGGTAGAGGGGTACTTGGCTACGATTCAGCCAATCTTCTATGTCGTGATCCACATCATCAGGGAATTCTGCTTCTTCAGTTTGAGGCAGGCCTTCATCGTCATTTCTATGGAAGCTCTCTCTACGGTCATCGACTCTTTGAAACCATTCCGTTGTAAGGCGCTGAAATTCCATTCCTTCGTCGAACGCCTCCTCAACTGGAGCATTGGGCTGTGGGGGGTCAGGAGCTGTAGAATCCTACTGATCGTCGAAGATGAAAGCATCGTTGTCTGGGTCTTTAGGCTGCAGAGGATGAAGCAATAACAGTGAGCAAAAACCTGAATGTGTAGCTTACCAGGATTTTTGGAAACAGGTAACACCAATCACTATGTCGCTTAATGAGTTCTAATGACGACAAAATATGAAGAAGGTTTCTTTATTTTAGGGTTTTGTCGACAATAAAAGAATAGGGCAATTTCAAACTAACGAAGGAGGGAGGCCTCAATTTTTCCAGAAAAATGAGGGAACAACTTAAAATTTTTATGATAGTCAGGGAGAACAAGACTGACAACTTCAACGGACGAAGAACCGCAAACTTCGGAACCCTAATTTCCAACGTAGGTACGGCATCCTCTGCTTGGCTTCAATTCTTGAATGAATGCATTGAAGAAAAGAGATGACAACATTGGAAAGAGAAGGGACCACTTAGTACTGAAGGAAATTTTTTTGAACAAGACAATTCACTCGACAGTTTGTCAGACAAGTGTGTCTGCCTGCCTTACATAGTTCGAAGTATAGGGGTAATAGCGAAGAAAGACTTACAATCATGGAGTGCTTAAGAGTTGGATCTCGGCCGTGCTGTCTCAAATGCCTGTCAATTGTTCTTCGTAGAATGGGTCGCCTGTCGCCCTTGCACTGGGTGCAAGGGCATTTGTAACTTTGGAGTACTCTGAGGTCTGCACGGGAGCGTTCTAGGGCGTTCAAAGTCTCCGCTAGAAGAGAGACATTGTCTTGTGTAGCATCGTTTGCTTGCGCCATGGCGAGAATGGAAGAATTGAAGCTATCTTCGCTAAGGCAGAGGTCCAGAAGGACTGCTGTCTCCTTGGTTCATTGAATGTCTATTCGTCGAGCAGGAAGATGTGGACGTGTCAGAGATAGTCTACGTGGCAAAAGAGTTCGAGCTGGCGTTCAGTACCTAGCAGGATAGGTCCGGCGACTTCATGTGAAATTGGTTTATACTCTCTCCTTTTAACGAAATTGGTGCGTGGTGGATTGTTCAGTTCAACGATTTAGCAAAGGCACTTGTAATGTCAACGTAGTCATGAGTTAAAGAACTAGATTACAGTTACTCTATAAGTAAAAGTAGAATTTTGATTTCAGTTGATGCACTTAAGATTTTTGTAATTGTTGACGTCGGTTTGAATAGAGTTATTCAACTCTTTCCTACATTATTTATGAGAGGTATATTGAAAAAAGAAAGGAAGTCGATTCCGATTTAAGTGATTTCAAGGTGGTAAAGTATGAGCGAACACGATTCTTACTGGACCTGCCTTCAGGATGAACTTCCAAGTTTGGAACGAACGATTTCTATCTGAGTATGTCAGTGCAACAGCATTAGGTGATAACGAATGTACTGATTCGGTGTTCACGTTCGTCTGGCATGGTTCCTTCAGTTACTCCTTCTAGTGAATACAATTGGAGTTGGGTTTCATCGTGTTGGAGCACAAAGGAAGCCATTGTACCGTAACTGCTCCATCGAGGAAGTTGTTCGTTGATCGTGGAAGATGTAGCGGAACTTGTCTCCTAAGATTCCTGCAGCTAGTTTCAATGAAGACAAATTCAAGTGACACAATTCTCTCGTGCTTTCTGACGTGCATGAATGAACATACTATCAGGAGAGAGGGGACAAGTGTTTCATGGAATGCGGTTGGGAGGAAGAAGTCGCTGTCACTGTAAATATGGGAGCCGTCACTGCGACTGGAAAACCACCCATGCATTTAATGCACGTACTAAATTTGGAGTTGGTGAAGTTCACGTCCCGTCTAACAAGGTATCAACGAGCACTTGTTAACAGGAGTTGCATATCTATGAATTCTTGAGGTGTTATGAGAAAGAGTCGATGCTTCTTGTTTCTCTAGAGCCTAGAGGCACTTCAATTAACTGCTCTGCATGTACCTTGTCGTCGTTATCGATGTCAACGGCGTTGACAACGATTCAGGTGATTTGAAGATACATTGAAGGGGAAGTGTTAGTTGAAGCCGATTTCTGACGAGAAGTAGATTGAACTCAAAATCCAGAGTACATCGATGCTCTCATATTCTAGGAGAACTAAGTCAGGAGAAGTAGACGTTGCAGAGGACTCAACCAACAGCGGCTGCAGAGAAGTACTATCAGCGAAGAGCGTTGGAAGACGGAGGTGGAGGGAGTAGCTGAATCTCGTAAATTATTTCAGTCGTGAATCGGAGTTCTGTCGACCAGGTACTCTTGTGCAACATCGAACATCTCCGTCATGGTAAGGGTAATAGAGCTTGAGAGCTTATTCTGTTTTTGATGCTTCGACGATGTAAGTATATATGCATGCAAAGTTTCTCTCATTAATTGGCGTGGTTATTGACGTAAAATCAGAGATCAACTGAAATAATGGTTTCGGATGGAGAGGGAAGTGGAGATTATAGCTCAGATGCAACGACGCATCAACATTTCGGAAAGCATAACTGCAATCGTGTTAGAAGTAGCACCTTCGAAGATGATGTTGATGCGGAATAGCTGAACCCCCGAACACCATCAACACTTGCAGCGTCGACACCAAGAACTCCTACTGTGCCTAGTTCGTCTGAAAAAAACTTCCAGGACATGGTGTTACGGGCTTTGATAAAGACGACCGCATCCTTGGTAGGGTCATCAGCAGGCTTGCTAGAATTCTACGGAGAAGAGACAGTCCCTGTACCAACCGTGAAGAAAGAAGAAGTTTCTCAAGCAAACACTTGGAACGAAGCGTCGTATCACATCGCAGAAGCGAAGAGAAGATGGAAACCGGATATGGTAAGGACCAGTGCTGGCGAAGGATCAGACTCTCAAGAAGATTTCCCGCTTCCGGAGAATGCCACTCCCGTTCAGAGGGCACTGCACACGCGGAGACTAAATAGGTGGCGCAAGTCGAGGGCTAGGTACCTGACAGCCAACCGGAGAGCACTTAAGAAATCGCCCTACGTCATTCACGTTGATGCAAACACTAAAGCGAGAGGCATTCATCGACATGCGTGGAAAAGAGCTATTCGTGGACAGTGCGGTCGTCTAGATCTGAGTATGGACAATATTAACCATCATCCAAAACAAGTAGTGGACAGCATTTGGCATGCTCTACAGAGGGAGTGGGATTTCGAGGGGTTTGCTCACAAGGCCAAAGAAATGTTCGAGAAATCAACAACCAAATACATGCAAAATCGAAAAATGCAACTAAAATACAAATGCCAGAAAGCAGCGAAAGGGAGTAAACCGGATGACGTCAGCGACACGCATTGGAAGAAGATTCAGGGCATCGTCGAAAAATCCTCGAAGAAGGAGGAGGTGTCAACGAGTAATTTGACGAAAATGAAAGGAAAAATGAGAAGTGACGACTGCTTGCAAAGCCGAAGGAGTGACTTCCAGGAGAGCAAGGTAAGATTGAGAAGCTAATATCGTTTTGAACTGCCTGTGGATGTCAGCGGCAGTGTAAAGCCGTAGTAATTATGAATTAGCTGAATTTGGAGGTTCTTCATCGATCAGCTTCTGATCGTTTCATGCCGTTCAAATCAAGATCTAAGAAGTGATGAGGACCTGATCCACAGCATCAGGAAAAGCAGTCCTAGTGTTTTCAATCTTGAACACGAGGAAGACAAATCTTCAGAGAAAGCGCCAGAGAAGGTGAGCTTTAATTAGTATTCTGAATTTTTTTTGTTTTTTCTGCTTGCTCATTTTCAATGAACTACGGAACTCATGGTTGTTATTGCGGGCGTAAGGGAAATGATTGTGAGGAGTTGAAGAGGCGTTCCGATTATTGTCCGCTGCCACGGGACTCCGTAGCGTCAGAGGGAGAGGATGTGGAGAACCAAATAAGGATTTTTAGGCGCCAGCTGCTGTGGCTGGAGAGCTCAAAGAAGGTTATTTTTTTATAAAACAAACAATTTGCGTGTGTTGTACAATTCAAGTAGAGAGACTGCTGTTGTTGCGGAAGTGGTGTGCGTCATCAGAATAGCAAAACTGTGCTCATGAATAATAAAATACATATTTCGCAGGAAAGGTTCCGTTCGTCTATGCAAGAATGGAATCGTTTATGAACTACAACTCATGAAGAACATAACATGTGCTTAAAGTTTGCTGTGGTAGAATATGATGAATTACAGAATGTTTGTATAGTTTAATCTTTGCTGCTGTAGATAGTACTGAAAGTTCAAAGGTCCATGCTCAATTATCCTAATTCTATGTACATGCAGGAGGTCGCATCTGATAAATTTTCAGACGTCACTCTGAAACTGAGTGACGGAAAAGGTACAATGGACGAAGTTCGGCGAGGTACGTATGAAGAAATGGTTCTATTGATTTAATTATATTGATGAAAATTCTGGTTAATATTGTTGGAGTAAATGCTTTCCTTCCATGTTTGACAACTACCTGTGGGCGGTGGCAGTTTCTAAAGTCATGAAGGAGAACGTGGTGCCTTAGATAGCATCAGTGAAGGCGGAAAGCAACATTGCCATAGGGGTTGGAGGTCAGTGCAATTCGGGAGTGGAAACGAAAAAATAGAGAAGTCAAGTTCCGAAGACAACGCCGGTGATGTCGAAACGAACTACAGAAGGAAGAAGCTCTGTTCAAGAGGTCTTTGAAGAAAAGAAAGCGGAGGTAAGCGAGAAAATGGTGCTGTGAAGAGGACTTACACTACACGACTTGGTAGATTAGTACAGTCTGTCCCCAGCGTTGCGGTGACTGTGAAATTGGCGATCGTGTATTGTTGTTTACTATTGAAAAAGCAGCAGCAGTAGTTTCGTTGAAAAAGATAGTAAAGGTGGTCAATACCAGTGGTGTTGGTAGGTAGATGACAAGGTTCGGGAGCAAAGTATTTGATTTCGTGGTGTGTGCATTTCTGGATTCATGCGAAGGTAGCATTCTTTTCATATTTCTCACGTCCTCCACACTATAAGAAACCACTGTTTTTGGTGGTGTTTTCTACAAACGTAGGCTGTTATTTAAATCAATGAGACATCTGTGGTTTGGGTCGTTTGGATTGAAAATTTGTTGAGATGTTCTATGTAACAAAGAAACAAGGTTGTAAAATGCTTAGGCCGCCAATGTAGACATCATTGTTTCAAGTGGCACCTCATTGAACATGCTCACGTTCTCGAGGAACATTGAGTTCTAAACAGTAAAGCCATACCCCATACGATGTTCCGGAATTCTACAAATCTTTATCGTATACTAACATTTCGAGATATACAGTTATACAACGTGGTCATGAATTGACTGGTGAAACTATATATGTCTCTCAAAATCTACACTACCATGAAAGAGTGGCCATACAAAGGAATATACTGATGAAGGAACTTCATTTTGTTTTACACATGTTGTTCTCTGATCACTTTTATAAATTAGTGAAATGTTAAATATTATGTGGCTATTTTTTAAATTTGTGAATATTTAAATTACAAATAAAAATTTGTTAATATATCTCGTACACAAAGTATGGGGGAAAAATATACATAGAAGTGTACGTATTCTGGAATAATCTTAGGGAATACTCTATTTATTAAAGAAAAAATTCCTAGAAGTTACACGAAACTGCAATTCATAGAAGGTTTTCTTGAAGTACGTTACTATTTTTGAAATTTTAATGAAGAATGTGTGACCCTGCATTGTTCTTTCAATGTACTGTCCTTCAATTCTATTTCACTTTTTGAAGTGCTTTTTGCGAGGTCTAAGTGCTTGAGACTTACTACTGTCATTGCTCTTCAAAGTATATGTTTTTATTCAATCACTAGAAGAAATCCCTGTTCATTTCAGCGCAGCACGTCAGGTACATTGTGTTCAAGCCGCGTTGCCCAAAACACGGAAAACACCCCAAAATACGCGTTTTCTGTGGATCTCTGTGTTTTCCCCGTGTTTTTAGGGTTTCCCTGCGTTTTCAGCAACGCTGTCTCCACACACTGTACTTGACGTACTGCGCTAAAATTAACAGGGATTCCGGTGTTTTTTTCCCAGTGCATTTCCATGTAAACAAAACAGTGCTCACGTTATAGGGCTCACGGAAATACGACGTTTCGAAAGACATACCGAACTAACATTTCACGGAACGACCCTCCACTTTAGGCTTTAGCGAACATGTACCTCCCTCATGAAAACAAGAGCACGTGTATTGTAAAATGCTGCCCTCTATACTTCCCTTACACAATGCATCGGAATCTTTAAACTCCCAACAGTCTTCAACGTTTTCACATTACACTTTAACAGTGCCTTTGTCCATCTTATCACACTGCCCATATCTGCCGCTCAACGGATTCTGCCGGATCCAGTGCCGTAGTTCCTTGCTGCACTACGGTCACATGAGTGCCGCGATTGTTTTCAGTAGCCCGCACGGGGACTACATGTAACATACGTGGTTGCAAACCTAGAAAGTCCGCATCATTTCCTACGTTCAACATGTTCTGCGTACATGTCGCAAACATGGGTTCGTGACGTCTACCTTGGACGTCTGTTCTACAGACAATCTTCCATCCGCGTTTGTGGGGATCATCTGAGAAAAACACTTGCTGACAATGCAAAGGAAATGCAAACGAATCTGCATGCACTCTTCCGTTCATGTGGTTGAAGTTCGCCATTGTAAAACCATATTTGTCTCTCACAATATTCGGTGAACGCACGTCATGAGACGCACATACCCAATCACATACCAAAATGGTGGTGCAGTGATTCCGATAGTCCAACTCCAGAATCTCTTCAATGTACCCCACGTACTCATCTGTTGTTTCCACTGGTCTTCCGTTCTGCACTCTCCAACGCGGTTCTCGTGTAAATGACGCCACAACGCAAGAATCCCTTGTCACAAGAGCAGCTTCCGAGCTACGTACACAGAAATGCACTCCGAAACAATACATTTGTCGATGTGAGGTAGCAAACCGTTCTGGCGGTACACTGTACTGTACAACGTCTGCATGCACGTCCTCACCATTACTTTGGGCCGTACTCACTTGGTGACGAAACCAATCAACAAATGACGGCAACTCATCAAGCTCAAGTGGATACTGCATAGCCCCAGCAACATGACGCCTTCTTCTTTGCAAACGGAATGCTTCTCGTTCTTCCCATCTTCGTGTTTTTGCTGTAGTATATTGCCTGTACACAATGACTCATACATACATTACACTGTGTTTATCTAGTGAATTGAAACATACGATAATGAACTACGTTCATAAAGACTTGTTCTTATGTTGCATTTGGCATTTGCTTATACCACCTCCACTTCAATGAGATTGTTCTAGAAATACCACTACTGAAGACGTACAACAACAACTGAACATAAGACAGTCATGGACTAAGAGCGATCATGAGAACAAAACAACGCATCAACATTGGAGGTTCATATTCGGGGACGTGGAAAACGGCACTCACTCTCTCCAAGCCAGGCTGTAAACATGCGGCATTGTCCAAGACAAAAGCATGGGCATACATTCGCATTTCTTGAGACATTTTACGTTTCTTCGATTCGTGAGGTGGTAGAACCTCATCATTCATAATGGCATCTTCCGTGGCATCCCACACTCGCGCGGTTGTTCCTTCATATTGTTTCATATACTCTGTACAAAAGCCTAGGGTCTCTTCCATGCGGTACCCTTCCGCTATGCTTCCTTCCGGATGAGCGTATGTACGAACGTAGTCTTTCAACCAGGGTTGTCTTGTCGGACATATTTTTGGGTTTGGGTGTCGTATAGGACGTCCAACGTCGCGTGTCACAGTGACAACTTGTTACGAAGGGCGTCACACCTCGTCGCGAAAGTCCATTTTCAGCAGCTCAAAAAAATGAAAATCTTACTATTACTATGAATCTAAATGAAGAATGTAATATGTATTCATAAAATTGAAACGCTTAATTGAAACCCAACTTAAATATGTCAAAATTTTAAATTTCTAATGATTTATTTTTAAGTCAACTTGATTTTTAGTCTTTGAGACGTCACGAGGGCTCTACTAGACGTTGTGTAATGTCTGTCTGTCGCGATGTCGCAATGTCCGGCAGAACAACCCTGCTTTCAACGTTTTCATATACCGTTCTATAGGATACATCCACTGATAGTGCACTGGTCCACACATGAATAATTGTTGTACAAGATGTACTGGAAGATGTGTCATGATGTTCAAGAAAGTGGGTGGAAACTCTTTCTCCAACATGCAGGTAGCAATTACAACATCCTTCATCATGTCCACTTCATCGGACTGCCGTACTTCTTTCGCACAAATTCGTTGAAATACTCTACTGATCTTAATAATGGCTAAACGCACATTTTCATCAAGAACATTGCGGACGGCCACCAGAAGCACCTATACAAACAAACACTCCATTCATACTTTAATTACATATACAAATTTGAGACCTCAATTCTACTACACAACTCTATTTCCTTCACTTCATTCTAATCAATTTCTAGACCTACCAAAAATGACACTGCTTACAACAACATTATGTTCTTCTGAACTTTCCATTGCGGTCACAATCATCACATACAACGTACCTGCTGCATGAAGACATGATAATCATGTGTTTTCATGTACTGTAGTTTGCCATCAACTAAACGTTTGTGAATCGAGCCGACATAATTCGTTGGCGTACGAATGTTCGATATAATATTGACAAACTCTTTGCGCTCTTCAGCATTGAGCACATACTGTGCTTGAGGCATGAAAAACTGTGCATTGGGACGCTCAGAGGATTGGAGCCATAATTCCTCGCGGATACCCAGATTTTGCACATCTTGACGGCTTCCAGCGCTATCATTCATTGCCATCAATGTCTTCACAATGTTCTCACACAGGTTTCTCTCACAATGCATCACGTCCAGTAAATGTCGAATGAGTAAATACTGCAGAATCTATGATGAGGAAGGCATTAGATCCGCATGTATGAAATCATTGTACAATAGCACTCTGCTCTAAAGCATGTTCCAAATTATACATCTTCCTTTAATCCTAAAAGACAGTTTCTCTGCATTTTTTAAAGTTGTTTCTTAGCTCTTCACTTCTTCTGTATACATTTTATCCACCTCCATGACTTTTATGTAGCAAAAAAACTCTAGAAATACAAGAGGGAGAGGACTGTTTACCTGCCAATATGGGAGATCGTACAAAACACACAACCATTTCACCCCTGTATAGTGCACTGGATCATCTTTACCATTCTCCTTTCCTCCCATATCTAAATATGATTGGCGCCATGCAGCGTATCTTATGACATCAAGTCCTGATACTACCGGTGGTTGCTCTCAATCTTCAACAGCTCCATTGAACCTCTTATTTCGACGGTATGGATGGTGGCGCGGTAAATAACGCCGTACACCGCCATAAACAATTTTTGAGCCCCGAGTCCTCCCACCTACTAGGACATCATCAGTCCTTGCCATGCGTGCATCTGTTTGAGGTCCACACGGTGGACATCCTTTGTAACCTTTACAACAGAGACCTGATATAAGATCGTACGCTGGAAAATCAGATATTGTCCACAACACTAGCCCACGTAGCACGAAGCTTCTTGCGCCTTCTGGTTTAGAGAAATCCAAGGCTCGCACACCTTCCCATAACTCTTGGAGCTCCCGCAAGAGCGGCTGTATGAACACCCCCATACTCTTCGTTGTTGGTGAGTGCTTCCCCGATATTAATATGCATAAGGAGATGAAGAACTTCTTCGTCACGAACCACGGCTCGAAATTGTAGATGAGAATGAACACAGGCCAAGTGGACCAGTTTGTATTGCTCAATTTGAAAGGGTTGACCCCGTCCAGAGTTAATGCAAGGCGCATGTTCCTGATCTCTGCACTAAAGTTCCCGAACACTGGCTCAGTGTCAACGTGCTTCCAAGCAGGACTATCCACAACCGATCGCATTACACCGTCCGTACTCACATGTTTGGTGTAGCCTGTCAACATCTTTGATATCTCAACTGACCTCCACAGGCGCTTCAACCGGGGAATCAGTGGAAAGTGGCGAATCACTTTCGCTGGAACTGTTGTACTGCCTTCCATCCACTGTGACTTGTTGCAATGTGGGCACTACTCTGAAGTGGCATACTCCTCTTCAAATAAAATACATCCATCTGGACAAGCATGCACATTGTTGTAGCTCAATCCCAACTTCCGTATACTTTGTCGAGCTAAATAATGAGAATTCGGTAATTTGTTCTGCGTAGGCAATAGATCAACCGACAAGTACCGTAGCAACTCATCCGTGAATTTGTTGCTGACACGGAACACGATACACATGTTCATGATAACTATTGTTGCGGACACAACACTGCACTTTGCCCCTGTGTACACTGGAGTTGTTGCTTGGTCATAGAGTTCCTCCAATCCATCAATTGTGTCATAAGCTGCTTCATCATACTCTTCAACATCAACAGCATTACCAATCTCTACGTGCAAGGCATCTCCTCGATCGAATGCCTCCATCACTTGACGATGCACCTCATGATGAGCATCTAAAGGAACATCAGGTGCATCATCCATTCCCGCTTGAACACCGTCCTGTTGCAATGCATTTCCCTACTCAGTAGGATCCACTCGTTCCAATTCCACATCCACAATATCGTTGTCATATGCTTCATCTTCCACCCATATTCCGCGCACTGGATACCCGTCAATGGGGTCACTACCTATCATGGAATTCATGAGTGAGGGATCCCGACCCACTGATGTATGATGCTTGCGTATGACTTCAATTGTCTTTCGTCGTCCACCATGACAATCACGACAAGGACACTTGAATGAGCGAACGTCTTTTTCGGTTGCTACTCGCAACTCTGTTTGGAGAATCAAATCTCCTACAAGAATGTGCCTCAGTGCTTGTCCGTCGGTACTGAAGCGTATATGTGCCTGTTGTTCTACAAGATGCGAATCCATGTCCGTGAACGTGGTACAGCTCTTGTTTTCAAGTGCTCTTTGCACATTGAACTTTCACCCGTCCTTCCTAGTTCCTGAACAGTCTACAACATCATATAATGTGCAATTCATTATCACACTGCATTTATAAATGTAATTAGTGTAGCCTAGAAAATTAGTACTGCTTGAAGTGCCTAGTAGTTGGTAGTCTGGTCTTGAAGTTCATCATGGCAAACATGAGAAGTTGAGGATAATGAAAAGGTGTTGGACATGCATCCATGCAATGACTGAGATACCCCGAATCTAGCATGACATGGAAATATGTTACCATTGATTTATGCCAGACATCTAATTTATAACTTTGACCCCCTTTGATGAAAATGACATGTCATTTTCGTGAGCAACTCCTACAAAATGAAACCCTAACCCTGCCATACATAATTCATTATATCATGTTCGTATGAAACACTCGTCATATCACACCATACAACTTGTTATGGAACTCCTAATTTACTGTACATTTAAAACATTTTTGTGGGTGTGGACACGATTCCGTGCTAAAACTTAGAGACACCCTCTTAAACATGGCATGTGACATTGTGGTGGAAGTGTGCAATGGAACTCTTCAAGTACGTGACCACAGACAATGGGATACATCTTCTAATGTCAATCACATTCCAAAGAATAAATTGGTTCTGCACTTCCATCAACTCTAATACTAAGGTAGGAGGTCCTCAAATGGCACAGACTCTAAAATGGAACAAGCTCTAGAAGTACATTTAGCACTTTTCAATGTACAAGCACTGTACATTTCACAAGGTCATCCATTTAAGAGCCCACCGAAATGAACTTTTCTGTAACTTCAGAAATTCATACCTAATTCCTCAAAGATCCAAAAAATATGAAACAACTTGGATTAGATGTCAATTGCATTTCTCTTCTGATGAAAATTTATTGAAAAATACTTCAAGGGATTTCAGCTTCCCCAAACTGCAAATCAACTGTTCAGTGGTCCATCTGAGGACCTCCTACCTTACCACACCCCTTTCGGAGTATGATATAGAACCTTGCTGTGGAAATCTTAAACTATGAACCAGTAGACCTTGGTATGGACTCCAAATTCATCAAAAAATGAATCTTGGAATGGAAGTTCCTCTACTCCAACTTTGGTTCTACTCATATGCATCCCGTTTATGGTCCATACTAGTATGTATGATATCTTATCATTATATGAAAAGCTAGCTTCAATATTTAGATAAAACAACTTCAACTCAGTATTCAGTAGTACTATGTCATCAAATACTGTTAATCTAATACAGAACTGCCGTCATTAACGCAACACATGTGCTCTTAAAGCTAATCTGAATCATATTCGTTGATATGTACCTACAAAAGCTAGAGTAAAACGCCCAAGAACTTCACTTCAGTGCTTGACAACAAAGCTTGCTTACAAGCTGCCACCGTGGTGATGCACTTCACATTTATCATATTACTCGTTGAATCGCAGCAAAAGTAATAGTTCGAGGACACTGGGATACCAGTCACTGAATTGCACCAAACTAGAAGTCTGAGCGATCTCGGAACAACAAAGCACTAATAAGTGAGCCCAAAAAAGGGTTGCCGTGAACCTAGCGTACTCCTGGACACATGAGGTCAGAAGCATCTACTCCCCTAAGCCGCAGCCATCCCTACTACAGCCTGAATTACGGACGTAGCTCAGAAATGCGACTCAGCTTATAGAGATAGCAGGTTATTAGTGGAGAACTGATGTCATGGAGTTCAAATTCCTGGTCCTACAGAAAGCTCAGTTCGAATGAGAACACGGTACAGCATCCAATCTGCCAACCACGCTGTGGACATTCCAGGGTCAAGTACTCTTGAGGAAACTTTCATGTCATGAGTTATGACATTTATTCCGTCCGAGGATTCTCTAATCTGTAATTCATAGAACAGCATGTACTGCTCATGTGATCATACTATTATCATGTGAGGTTATCTTGTTCATCTAAGCGTAGCAGCTATCGTAGTTAAAACTAATAGGAGTGACAGAAGTCATCACTGCCGTGCACACTACACAATGGCATGTTCGGTCCACGGAATCTCAAGTGACATCAGCACTACTAATGAACAAGTCTGCTAAGATGTCCGGGAACTTGTCCTGTCCGTGCACTCACAAATCCTGGACAGTTAGTCGGAACCTTAGAAGTCGAATGCGAAGACCGAGACTTCGCTTGGCAGTGTACAGTAAGAATAACGTGAACCCTAATTCCGGCAAAGTAAGCAGCTTACATTCGAACTGACCGAATGGCATATTCAGTAATCGCACTGTACCTGCACTCTTAACTATGGAGTGCATATGCGGGCATGCAACGTCCTTCGAGTCCTTGGACAGCACTCACACAAATTCTTGCTACACATGCTGCCACAACAATCTAGTGGCCCCGACGAGAACTTGACAAAGCTAGACCGTCACTCGATCTGTGCATTCAACATGTCTGAAAAGACTTGATCACATAGCCAGTCGTCGTAGTCCTCTTCCCAAGTGTCAAAGGGAAACACACCATAGTAGAACCAGGACATGCAATAGAGATTGCTATTGTAAATTTCAGTCAACGTTTCGGGCATAAAATTCTTCGTGCGCACAAAGCCTAAGTCATACCAGGACATGTGTTCCATGTAATGGAAGAGAAGGTCCTGTAAGTACCGTTCATAAGCAACTTCGTAATCTTCAAAGTCTGCACAAATCGAGGAGTCCTCGTGTTCTTGGACCCACGTCGTCCCCATATCGTGCAACTGGCCGATGAACTCGCTGTAGCCATGTGCATATTTCGTCAAACCGCATTCTTGCTGGACTCACCACAGCACACAAGTATTGATTAATTACTGTGATTGACCTTTGTTTTCCTGAACAGAATTGAAAGTCTGCAACTCTGCATCCCTGAACATGCACACCGGACAAATTACAGGAGGAAGCAACGCAAGAGTATGATCGGCACCGCGGCGGAAGAGAAGACTTGGCGCGTGAAGACATTGACCCATGTATTCTCTGAAAGCATGCAGCACACATGAGTGAATACTCAGTGGTCGAATTCACCAGCCCTAATGGGGTACTCAAATCTCATGCTGCATACTGTGCTGATCCTTAGGAAGCAAAGCACATGCACAGTGCAAGAGGAATACTACGTTTAACCTAGTAGCAGCAGTGAAACCTTTTTTCCACTTCCGAACACCGAGAGTCAGTACAGCATTAGAAACTACTGCTGCCTTATAGTGACGGTTATTCAATGCTTGCAGTAGCTATTCTCTGTTTAATACCAACCCTTTCAAACTGCAATGGACAAGGTTAATCTAAGTAAGAAACAGTATGACCGCCTTCACAATTTCTAGGACCGCAAGCTTGTGGCCGTGGCACAGGCACGGAGAACTACTGAGCATGTACGACAACATCAGTGGAGAGTACAAATTGAGGACGGCTTGGACGACGGCAGGGGAAGGACGCGTTCATTCTGTGGCCATTTGAATGACGAGCCCTACGCACGGCGTGTGAACACACGTTGTTTGCGTACAAGGAAAAGCTTGCTCAGAAGCCTGTAATTACATGACGATACAACGAAACATTCTAATAAGGGAGGGATAAAAAATGTGTGACAACATTAGACGTGAGCCAAATGCATCCACAGGGACGTTGAGAATTCAAAAACGCCATTTCCTGCGACTTGCACGAGTCGCGCTGAAGATCAGTGACAGAGAATGTCCGAAGGCGCAAATCTCGTCGCTGCGGACGAAATGGAGTTAGTAGTGACACTTCCTGTCTGCTGCCGTGGACGATGCCAGAGGTGCTGCGCCACGTGTCACCCCGTCAACAGACGCCATTGTCACTGGAAACCGTTAGTTTGCAGGTTTCCACTTCATTCGGAAACCCTAATTACTGCGAAGGTTTTGCTGCCACACTCTTAGACTAAGTGAGCCATGGCATTGTCTAGTGTTATAGTGATTGACGATAGAGGAGGAGATCACACGCAGAAATTAGGGTGCGCGGATGCAGGTGACACAGAAGTCACTGATGCAGCAGTAAAAGTCTTCCAGAATTTTCTAACGGAGTTGGCTTCAGAAGCAGCGACCGCTTTCAAACGTACCGAACACAGTGTCAGCGAATTGCGGTGCGGAAGTCCAATTTCGCAATGCCGCTTAGAGAATGGAGGACAACCAATTTGCAGTGCAGGCGCACTTCTGAGGGGAGCACAAGGAACGGCTTCGCCTACAAGATTAGGTCGAGAAAGCGTGCTACGTATCCCCCCATCAATGGTCTGCAATCTTTGCAAATGCCACGTACCGTACCTGCCCCCCGTAGGTGCTGTGACTACACATCCCACTTTGCATTAGGACCTGATCTTTAGCCGTGCATGTGTTCATATGATGTACTGCAAGTGGAAATGGCGTCGCGGCCATGGGCTGCATGTTCGGAGCAGTAGGCGGTATTAGGCAATTTCAAGGGTTTTGGAGTCTTTAATGACATCTATATAAGGTCATTCTGCTGAAGTACTAATCCTCTCTGTTTTCATGAACTCTTAAACTTGTTTGTAGAAACGTTTCCTGGAACAACGAGTATCGTTTGATCAGCATTTTCACAGGTGTTTTTGGAGTCATTGTTTGCATTACCGAGGCAGTTCATGACTAGTTCTGTGTATTGTAAGCTTCAGAGTCAGTGGTTCTTGTCGGAATTCTTGGGCAGACTTAGAGTGTCCTTCAGTCACTGTTCCAGTGCCCCAATTGTCCATTACTAGAAGACGTGGTATTCCAGTACCGTGGGATAGGACTACGAAGCTCATATCTGTGCTAACGTAGCAATGTGACTTCCTTCGTAGAGCAGTGGTACTGCAGTGACCGGGGAGCATTGGAAGAGCTCATGTACCTCCTACTGTGCTTGAATTCTTTAACGCACACGGAGCTTGCACCGGAGTGCTGTAGTGACTTCATTGTATTCGTTGTCGTCTGTGCATGCGGAATTTTAGTCATGCCCGTTGCGTTATACAGTTGGGGCCACGTCTGACATGTTTGTCAAAACATTTTGAAGGTTGTTTCAGTAGTGAGATCCGCTGCAGCAGTACACCATGAATTCGGTTGACCGTGAAAATAATCATGTTGTTGCAAAAACTCATTGTCCTGTATGTCATGACTGCGTAGAAGGAGAGGCGACGTCTAGTTCAATGCTGCACAGGACAACTCAGAATGGCTTCTTTTGGAGGAAAATCGGGGAAGAAGAAGACTTTACCGTCAAAGGCGGATGCAGGACTTGCCAAAGAGAGCCGCCGTATGGAGCAGCTGCATGTGCGCTCCGATGCAAAGAGGAGAAGTAAGCACAGTCACGAACGACCCTCCTCTAGTACTGTCAAAGCTAAGGGGAAAGGCTGTCACCAAGCACCACCAATGAAGAAGCACAAGGGAATCAACCGTGACGATTCACAGTCCAAGGCAGAAGAAGAAGCGCTGGATGACAGTGACTGGAGGTTCATATTTTTCACCACTTTGTAAAAGAAGGTCTTCTTTATTGCTGTTTCTCTAGTACATGGTTTGTGTTCGCTAGTTGTGGAAGTGTGGTCGTCGTGGATGTGGAGACAGTGGTATTCATTGGAAGAAAGTGTCATGAATGCCTTGCAGAATATAATAGCTTGACCATTGTAATGTCCTTCTGTTCTGGTCAACATCCAATTACTTCGTTGGTGGTCGTTGCATTGAGAGAGGGTGGCCGCTCTGAAGACGGAAACACCGCACCTCCTGAGTTTCATGAGGTCACTGAGCGTCAGTAATACTTGGATATCGATAAGTAGGTTGTATGAACAGCTCATGAATCTATGCTTCAGGTTAAGTGCAACTCATCTGCAAGTCGTGCTCGGACTGAGCAGATCTCATGTCCATTTGTTAAAACTTTCATTATGTCATGACTGTCGCGAAACTGCAGAGAAGGAGAAGAGCAAGGAACGGCATGTAGCTATTTTCACTGAATACGAATGCCTGTGACGATGCCTAAGGATGTGCTCCTACCATGCTTGTTGTGTGTCGTGTCTGACAGATGAAAGTGTAGCCGCAGATGATCATATTAGCAGTTGGTATATGAGCTGGCAGTGCATGTTGCAGTTAATGTCAGAGTACAAAGTTTATTTAATGTTCTCTTGAGGGAGTCAGAATGTGTATAGAAGTATTGATGTGTACTTGCATTCACGTCTCTCGTTTTGCAGTGGCGAGGAAGGCACAGACGGAGACTACAGCGTTTCAGAGGGCACTGACGGTACTGGCAGTGCGTCGGACAGAGGGGATCAAAATCGCCGGCGTCGAAACAAGGTCATGAAGAAACCTGTGACATTAGATGTCAATGGTTCACCTTGGGGAAGCATGAGGGAATGCTTGGCTGACGACATTAAAAAGTATGCTAAAAATTTAGATCCCACAGCTAATTGGGAGTCCCAACCAGCGCCATTGAGAGCGCAACTTTTCACGCGACTATACAAAGGTACGTTGTTAGAGATTCGGATCTGCACATTCATAATGAGTAGAAGTCGTTTCCTATAGACAGTGCATGCTTCTCAGGATTGCAAATCTGATGTGGGCAATGAGGAAACCGTAGTCCCATCTCACCTTCTGGAAGTTGTGTAGCACCATATCAGGCAATGTAAGTTGTGTTTTCTATAGCAGGCTTTGACATATATTGTTACACAAGGTTGCAGCAGAGAGGAGCTAATGGTTCTGTGGAGTGCTTTCATGCAGATTGGGACATGTTGGGCCAATCATTCAGATTGAATGAGAAGTGGGTTGGCCCCATAGTTACGAAGGTGTTAATCACCACTCGCTGGAGATTGAACACGTTGATCGATGCAGGTCAGTTGAAGCCTACTGATGTAACCCAAGAGTAGTGGAACACGCTTGTCCGAAGACGAAGCACAAAGGACTCTCAAATTCAATCTGAGCATATGAGGTCTATTTCTCAAGGCAAAGGTTCAAAGGTGGCTCAGATGAAAGCCATCGAGAAAGAGGCGATAGTGAAGCTGGTAAGAGGCACTATTGGAATGTGCAGCTATGTAGAATGCAAGTAATAGTAGTCCTTGTTTGTGCCAGAGACTTGTAGTACTGGACCGTCCTTTTTTCGAAATAATAGAACCATGTAGGCGTGCATGCAGTGAAAGAACGTGTGAGCGAGCCCAGTCGCATAATTCGGTGCAACTGCATGTCGATGACTGCAGAGCCCATTTTCAGTGTCGCTCAGTGGGAACTAGGAAGCTGAGCTTCTTCGGTGGACCTATTTTTAATTTTGTCATGCTGGTGGTTGCTGTGCACAAGCATTACAGCATGGACGCCGACCATACCAAACCGAAATCACAGACGAGGTTGCTCGAGAGTACACTAGGCAGCAGCTTGAGAAGAGAAAGGCTGCACTGCAAAAAAGGGCCGACATGGACGAGGTCCGCACACGCGTTGTCGACATGGAAGATAGCGTATCACGTCTCGAACAAAAGATTGGTGAATCGCAGAATTGCTTGGAGGAAATGCTCAAGGCTTTCATGGTGGCGCAGGGCAGACCGGTTTCCAACAGTCGTCGTAGTCTCAGTCCCATTCCGAGGTCTTCAGAGGTTCCAGAGGACATTGGATTGTTCACCAAGCAGAATGCGTCTTCAGGTCCGAGTAATGTCTCGTTCCAGAACACGCCGACGGTGGCAATGGTTGATATCGCTGAAGAGGAGGCTGCTGACTGCCGGGCTTCCATCCACAAGATGCCAAGTATTGATGGTCAGGACCAGGATTTCTTGAATGTCCTTCTGCAGGATCCCGATGAAGTGATGGGCTTCACAGATGGCGCGAAGTCTGCGGACACAATCATACTCAGTGGCCAACGGCAGGACCTCCCCGAAGAAGTCGGCTTCGAAGTCGTGCTGGAAGCACGAGTGCCAGACGGGTCAGCATCAAACGGAGCCAAAATCAGCGGTCCAGTATTGCTAGATGAGGTGTGCATTGACCTACCTGGATTCCATTCATGACCAAAGAAGGGTATTCTGTAATTGTTTCAAGCATGCCACATATTCAGTGTGGCGTAGTTTCTCATTTATGTATTGCACTTGTAGAAGTGACTGACGTTTAAGAGTTTCCTAGGTCGGTTTTGTGTAGGCGAAGTCAGTGTGCTTCAGTGACACCGTGTTCAAGAGTCTCATCGTGTTTTAACCAATCATGCTTGCAGGTGGATGTCGTCGTTGAATCCACAGCACGTCCAAGGCGAAATTTCATTTAGACGCAGCCGATGAAGCCGACATCGTCGAAGCCGACCAAAAGTAATGCCGGAAAGGTTTGTTCTGCTGCCTACATGCTGCAATTGTCGACTAATGTCATGAGTTCAGTTGACAAGGTCGTTAGGTTTGCCTCGATTGTGTGAATTGATTGTATGCAGTGGTTGCCTAGTGACGGAAAAATGCTTAGCAATCCTTTCTGGATTTTCGAATAAAATTTTAGTCATGACGCGAGTAAGACGAGGGCGATCATTACAAGACTGGTGTGGGTATTCATGCAGGGAGTGAACGGGAAGAAGCCAGAGGCTTCGAAGAAAAAGTGAAGCTTCCAGGCGTCAACCAAGCTGCACGTGATTAGGTAAGGCATTAACTGGCCATCACAAAGTTACTGCTCACATAAAGTGGGATGTCTGTCTCCATTTGTTAGTTCGAGGAATAGTTGGTGCTTGTAGTACTGTAATTCAGTTTGAAACGATGTGTAGAGAGCACTAACTCTAAAGCTTCTCAGACCTTCCCAAAAGAAAGTGCTCACAGAGGACGGCTTTGACAGTGTGATAGTGGGTGGACTACTCATGGTTGTGTTTTGCCATCCAGGAATTGCGTGCTTTAGGAATAGGCAGTGGACAAGGAGCTTTCAAGTTTAGGGAGTATATGCATGTGGAGGGAGGAATTCACCGATGGTGGCCGCATCAACATATATACATGGACACTGTGAATATGAAGGTTTTGTATCGTTCATGTACAAGTTTTAGGTACTCAGTGAATGGAAGAAACCAAGTACCACAAGGCTATTAAAAAAATGTTTTCATAGGAGTAGAAAGTTGTTTCTGTAGGGCGCTTACCTTCTTGGTAATGGCAGACGTTTTCTATTTAATAAAAGCCCACAACTGTATTGTTTGTACAGCAAAACACTATGGTGTCATATGTTGGTGAAGATTACAAGTTAGACTGTTCATGCATAGTGGCTATCTTCATTGCGTACATACTCGGTATGAGTCTGTGCTAAATTAACCAGTTCTTCAAGGAGAAGAAGTCAGCATGATGATCCTAATTCAGAAGTTCTGTATTGTCACACGACTGGTCATTCCCGTCCACTGATGTTTGCTTGGTGAGTACTTGTGTATATTCATAGTGCCCCAGCACCCCATGTTTTCCTGTAGAACATGTGGAAGTCCGCCTTTGAGCCGCAAACATAGTTCTAGCCCCGAGGAGCATGTATATCATACGAAGCCAGGAACCCATCGAAGATAGTGTTTTTCAATTCACAGCAGCACATCGTCAGTGTACATGATTGAGTTGTACCGAAGGCCACGTCATGAAGTCTACATGTGGACGTCCCCATTGTGGCAGGCAACATCATATTGTTGAGAAAGATAAACAATTAGCCATTCACGCGACGTTCCTACGTGAACGTTAAGTGCTGTCCAACGCTTACATAGCATGTTGGCGATGTCGACTGAAGTATTTACTTGTAGATTGATCAGACGTCTCTTTCCAGCAGACGTCGCCGTGAATATTGAACTTCTCAGTACGACTCCTTAAAGTTTACAACATCATTACGGCACTTCAACGTAACCATGTCTAATAAGGCAGCCCACACAAGTTTGAGGTGGAACTTCTGTAGCCACTCTCACAGCAGACAAACATTTCTTGTTGGTAATACAGAATGAAAGTTCTCGAAACACTGAATTCTGACGTGGGCATGGAACACCGGAAATGTCTAAACCGTTGAACATGTTCTACGATGAGAGGTCAGTGAAGCGTCGTGCATGTAGTATAGGGTGTTCACATGCATGAGTTCATTTATTTCGTCGTTGCATAATGTGTCCGACTGAACCTCAATAGCATTTCTGCAAATCTTGAGAACATTGCGAAGACTTCCAGGAAGACGCCTTTGAACTTGTCTGCACGTCGAAACCGACGTCAAAGGAAGAAGAAATGGCATTCTTGTGGTCACGGAACCCTGCCCTGCACACAGGGTTGCGATCTGGGTTTTTTTCCCGGTCAGAATTTTGATTCATGGGCAGGGCTCTGCCCAAGGCTCCAGTTCTACTACGTGGCAGATTCCACGTCCTACGTGGCACTGACGTGGACAGTCGCATACAGTTTGACCACGCCTTGAAATAGTGTGCTTCCACTGATGTTCTGTGAGAATAGGCAACCGAAACGCCTTGTTCAGTGAAATCAACCCTTGTTTCCAGCATGTCAATTAAAAGGGATTTTAGGTGACGTCTTTGCTCACAGGGATGCATGTTCTAGAAATCAACGAGGCTTGTTTTGGCACCTATCAAAAATAACGTAGCTTTCTTATAGTGCCAACAATGGAACTTGCTGAAACAGGAAATGGAATGCGGTGATGTCATATGCATGGCTGCAATCAGAAACGGGAAGAAGGAGGATATAGGTGAAGGCGTTCTGATGGGGAAGCAGGGGTCGAAATATGCAAGGAAGGTTGTGCCGAAGGGCTGGTGTACCATTAAAATCAATTCGCACAGTGTAAATGGAGCTTCGCAGCCGTGTCCTGTACCATCTGGTTGGACAGATCAGTTGAAGTTCAAGACCGTGAGAGATGTTGTCAGGTCTATAATCTTGTGGCCATGCAGTCTCATCCACATTTGAAAATCCAAGTGCAGCGTTCTGTGGCAGACTGGTGTAAGTAACACTGTTGTTCACAAGCGAAGTAATTGAACAACAGAGAGAAGGGCGGGTGCTATTTGAGTGTATGGGATATGGAAGAAAGGTGTGCATAATTTCTATTATATATGAAGGTGTTATAATGTGTGTGCTTCCTCAATGAATGGTAGTATGAGTGGTCGTTTCTAATTAGGAAGAGATTAAGTGGTCTCGCTGCAGGAATTCGGAAATTGCAGGCAAATACTTGTGGCTCTGTAGCGAAGGAGTTCTTCATGAATCTCTTGTCTGAGAACTTAGAGAACTGCATTTCATGTCACCGAGAATGCTTCGGAGTGTAGTAGATCGTTTTATTGCTTACCGTATTGTGTAATTTTGTTTGTGAAATCTGCGCTTTCAAGTGCAGTCTGCAATAAAGCTTCAGGAAGTGTTTACTGTGTTGGAAAAAAAAGTCGTGAACTCCCATGCTTTCTGGAATTGAAATTAAGAAAGGGTTTCTTATCATTTTGAATTTTCATGTATGATTGAATGGATGATCATAATAGTGAGGAGCAGGTTCACATTCATCCATCCACATCGTTCAAAAAACTGAATTTTTTTTTGGCTACTAAGAAAGGAAGCAAAACACGTGGCAGAGCTCAATGAGGTGAGCAGATACGGTGTACTGATCCTTGAATATTAAAAAAAGGTACCATCCACGTGGCAAATCTATGTTAACAAAGATTACAGTGTCAATTCTATAATGGGGAAGGGTAAATTTATAAGACAGTATTCAATGTCTTAAAAACTGCAATGGGTGACCTTCAATACTGTCCTTTAAGGCGCATCCTAGACACATGTTTTTTAGTAAAAAATACTTAAAAGTCTTGTGCTTTAAGTATGCAGTTTTTGACTTGAAAACCATACTTAAATCACCCCTTTCTCTTGTAGTGTATTAATAAAAAAGAGTTAAATAATTTTTTTAAGTTTTACAAAATCAACATTTTATTGTGCAATTTAGACAATACATTTCAAAGTACATGTTGAATGTATACACTTTAACCCACATCTATCTTCTAAACTTATTCTTCATGGCAATTTCATGATTCTATACGTCTTACAAAAAATGTCCACTTCAAGTGTTTTAAGGTTATTAAAAATTTTATTGTAGGGGAGTCTTATGTATTAGGACATCTTATATGTACTTTGAAATGTGTTGTCTAAATTGTACAACAAAATGTTAATTTTGTAAAACTTTTTAAAAAAAATTTAATTTTTTTTAATTAGTATCTGTTCATATCCGGGAAGGGTGGTCGGAGTCCAATGGACAATCGATGACTCGCATCTCCGCGCACTTGGAGTTTCTGTGATCCCTGGCAACATTGTTGCTTGCTTGCGAAGTTTTTTGGAGAAGGAAGATCAATCCGCTTGATTCCTGTTCGAGTCCAGCAAACTTGCGAGGTCTCTGTGTCTTTGTGTTGAACCATTTGGAAGAGCTACTTACTCTCCGCTCCTAAAACTGAACGACAAAAGCTTACAACGGGAATGGGAAATCTTGCTTACTGGCTCTTAGTCGTTGGTGATTTGTGGGCCTTGGTTGAACCTCACGCCTTTTGTAGTAATTTCTTTTGGACTGGTCTTGGAATCAAAGTTGCCAAATTTCAGATCATGGAATCCACAGGATCATTCTATCCATGGTGGGTGTTCTCACTACAGTACTGGTTATGGAACTTCTGCAACACCAAAGTATCAAATTGTTCTTCCTTGTTTCAAATTTTGAAACTTCAGTTTGGAGTAGGACAAAAAGTAGATATTTGAGTGCTGAATTCTGGATTAGAAAGAGTGTTGGAAAGAAATAATCAAAAAAATAAATCACACTCCCTTTTGAATCATCTTCTCACCAAATTGAGGTTTTGGTTTTTGAATTGCAAGTGGGGTCTTCATTCCAAATGCATTGTTAGATGGATGATGAATGTGTTGGAAAGTGCCTTTTATAGTTTTTATATTTTTTGAGAAAGCTTGAAGGAAAACTAGGTCATGCAGTTAATGCATCGATCAAGGCCCTTTTTATTTATTGTAAATAGTAAAAAAATTTGAAACATATTGTTCTTTGTACCTTTGACTATAGGATTTCATCTTTAATTAGCATGAGAAAGTCTGGAATAAATTTCAAAGTTTCTGATTGTATAGATTGCAAGATATCTATGCTCAAAGTGAAGTACATAAGTTTTTTACATGCATTGTATAATTAGATTATTTGACTTTCAACCTTCTTTTCTTAAATTTTTTGTGCTTGAGAATTTTGAGCTTTAAATCTTTAAAGATGGAAATTGAGTTGAGAGTGTTGGAAAAAAAATGAATTCCAAAAGATTTAATTTTTATACATAAATTTTATTAAAAAAAATAGGAATAGGTGTATGAAAGAAAGAAAGTCTAAATTATTAACATTGCTAAGATGAATTTCAAAATGAATGATTTCCACGGTACTAATCCCAATCATGAAGGGATTCTAGTAGGGAAACTAAATCATGTGGAATTCTTAAATTTTTCTTAAAAATTGTACAATTACATTTAGAAATGAATTCTACAAGTTATTTTTTCAAGAAAATGTTTAGATTGTGTGAAAAACAAGACTGTCAAGAACTTTCACATATCCTATTCAGATGAAGGGAAACAAAGCCCACCATGCAGACAAAAATGTAATTATGGTATAAAAATTTATTCAAAAAAACAAAAATAATTGAATTTTCTTTTATGCCTAGACTCTCCCAATTTGAGCTAATTCAACCATATTTTTTGTTCCTAGGCAACAATTAGGAAGAAAATTTTATTCTGTCAAAGCTAATCAATTTTTCTAGTTTCAAAAAGGTTTGAAAAAATCATGACAAAAATTGGGAACATAGGTACTTGCTTGAAATCAAATTTGTCCTTCAAAGGGACAATGGTCTTTTAGGGGTTACTATAAAAAGAAGTGTTCCTTACAATATAGTGGCATTGATACTTTGGAGTAACATTGATTTGCAATGATTCTTCTCATATTGAGTTAAAGCATTTAGAATGAACCTATATAATATTTGATTGTCCAAGATTATCAGGCTGACTTCATATTGTGACTATATTTTTTAACTAGAAAATAAAGTATACAATATAACCAAAGCAAATTATTGAAATATTATGATTAACAAAAAACTTTGGATTAGTTACTTTGGTTCAATTCCTTTCAAAACTATGCTCTTGACACTACATAGGAAACTTCATCGGCAACTTTGTTAAAGACAAGTTGTTCATTTTACAAAATTGAAATAAAAAATGAAAACTTCAAAAAAGAGTATAATTTCAAGGAAAAATGTAAGAAAGAACTAAAGTATATAAATTAATAACCAAATAATAATAGATAAATTAATATGTAGGCAAGTTTGATTTCACACTACTTCTTTAAACCCTAAAAGAGCAAGGATCCACTATATGGCATAAGAGGATTTTTTGGGGCTCAAAAAGAGTGTATTAGTCTCATTTCCCAATATATGAACTACATTAGGAGGGATTTGAGGGCTCTGGGAGCCTGTGAGTACTTTTTGCTGAGCATTGAATTCAAAGTTGTAATGTTGTATTTTTCAACTCCTTGATCTTTTAATTTTGGTTTCCTTTAATTTCCAGTTTCTTACTGTTTTTGTTCAAGGGTGTAACTGTCCAAATGATGGGAGTGAAGTGCGATTTTTTAAAAATAGTGAAAAAATTCAAAAAAACAAAATAAAAGAATCCATTTTTTTCTAACTTAAAGATTCTTCTTTTTCAATAAATTTCATCTTCAAAAAAAAATATTTTGTGTTCTGTACAAGTATACCTTGGTAGTGCACTTTGAGCACATGTGGAAGTTGGACAGTTTAATATTTTCAAAAAATATTCTTAGGGACTGTGTAACTATACTAGGGGACCATGCATGCCAACTCTTTCAGCTCAAAATTTGCTCTTTTGGGTCAAAAATAGGACTAAAATGCCACAAAATGGCCAAAGTAGACACCCAATTGGGGCCAGTTCAAAAATAGTAAATCGATTTTTAAAAGATTGAAAAAATTACACAACATGTAAATTTTTTTTGTGCACCTTCATTCCAAATTTCAAGTCAAAAAAACAAAAGATGAAAAAGTTATGAGCAAAAAACTACCTAGTAAAGGTCAAGGGGACAAGAAAAAGGACAAGTGTTTCTTGCAATCACCCTGTACAAATTTAAACTAAACATCTTAGAGATCACTTAGGGGAAAAACAACATACAATATCACTTATGGATTATAATGTTTGATCTTGAACTACAATATTATATTGGGGGCAGAATGTGGAAGAATAATTGGTGGCCCGTTTGTTTCTTTCTGGTGAATCAGAGATTGGGTTGTGCATTGGTGTTTCAACGTAGAAAGTCTCGGTGCGTTTTTCAAATAATTCTTCTGCTGAAATCGGCGTTTCAGACGGAGTTCCGCCATTTCCGCGGTGAATCAACTTTAATTTCGTGTCTTTGTGATATTGTACGAACTTGTAAATTAGATTTTGGGCATTAAGTTTTCGATACTACGGTTTGGAAAAATGGTGAGATGAACTCTACTATGATTCTTATCAGAAAATGTTACCAGAATATATCAGCTGAGAAGGACACAGAAATTAAGTTCTTGGGATTTATACTTTCTTTGCAGAAAAATGCTGTTTCGGGGTTAACACAAAAAGTGGCATGAAAAGGGTACATTTCGGAGGAGGCCTTAGATTCACTTCGTGGTACCGGTAACCGAGGCCGCTTGTCGCATTTCACTTGATTGGATGGAATCGCCGAGGTGGAAGAACCTTCATGCATGTGAGGTTAGTATCGGATGCATGAATGGACTACGAAGTCGTTGACATACAGCAGTTTTCTTAGTCACTCTCATGGAAAGACCTGGAAGCACTCCAATCAGAATGTAGGATTTATGGGTCCTCATGTAAACTTGGTTTCTGTGGATCAAGTCTTTTTGCAATAGGTAGAAGATTCTGGATTCCGCTGCATGTAATCTTGAAAGGGATCCTGGCTAAACACAAAACCTCAACCTGGAACAGAAGGAACGCAAATGCAGAGCAATTTATTACAGGAGGCATCGCCCAAACGCAAAAACCTGGTTTCAATTGAAAATGGAAGGGTATCAAGCAATTTAACTATATCTATACAGAACCCTGGTTTCCTTTGAAAATGGAAGGGTATCTTGAAAGCAATGACTATATCTATGAATACAGAAACGCACAGCACTGGGGGTTTTCAGAGTTCACGATTTCAGCCGAGGGAATCGATCATTGTTTCGAATTCAGCCTGTGCACTTCTGGCCCCATCATCTCTTCTCAAAGTAGCAGGAATTTCACATCGTGGTCGCACGCATGTTGCCCAAATCACCGGCTCTATTCTCGGAGCAATTCAAGTCTTGAGCTTGGGCACCTCCGAATAGGGTACGAAAAATCCCTCTTTAGTCAGCCGAGAAATGCCACGAGCATGACGCTCACGAAAATGAAGCTGACAACGGACAGGAACAACCATTTGTGGTAATGGTTGAATGCATTCAACACCCGCAGAATGACCGGCGGATCCACCTGCAGATCGACCCGAGACAGAACAAATTAACAACATAATCGTGTACATCCTAAGCTCTTTAGTATCAAACCCTATTTTTCTCGAATTGCAAGTGATTACAGCGGAGTTCTGTGGAATTGTGACAGAAGTTAGTGTTCAATTCATGCAAAGTCCATTATAGAAGTACCCGGTGTCAAAAGAGTCGGTCAGGGACGTGGTCTACAATCCATTTCACACTGGTCATTTTTTTTTTGTATGTAACAGGAAGTGCAGAGTAGGTTTCGTATGAGGTAGGTCCGTGGAAAAGAATGTGATAATAAAGAAGGTGGTAGTAAGGAGGTCTGAGTGTAGATGCAATGAAGTGACGCATGAGAGATTGACGTGCATTTATTAATTCGTTCACGTTTCTGAAATGGACACTTATTCTCAGCTGGCTTCCCCGCACATACGAATGGTGAGTCGCGTAAAATTTGCTCAGCTTCTGAGAAATTCCTAGAGACAAAGGCTTGACTGAGATTGAGAGATGAAGGAACTCACCTCCCCTTGAACTTCCAAAACGGTTTCGGTTTTAGGAAAATCTGCCAGTCATGAAAAATTCATGTTATTCCAAAGGATTCAAGATTTCCCAGGCCAAACCTTTACACACGAAAGACAGCTATAAAAGTCATCCAACCAATTTCTGCAGTGTCCAGACTTGGACAACTTCGTGATTGCGTATCATTTCAAACAGAAAAGGGAAGACCTGATGAAGTTCCAGAAACTTCTGTTCAAAATCCTTCAGTGCATGATGCCGCTCTTGAATCTCAGCTATTGTGTGCCGTACCTGCACCACAGTGTCAAAGAAGAAACTGAAGGTAAAACCTCTTAGCTTGAGCTGGTAATGTAACCCTCTTGGAAGCGGAAAAACCGAGCACAAACAACACACAGATGCAAGGCAATACAACGTCTAGCTGAACCGTTCAAGATGAACAAAAATGCTTTGAAATTTGCCCAAACAAAATGTACCTCGCCTCGTCCTCGCGCCAGAATGACAGTTCGGAAAATCGGCTCACTGTCTCCTGTTTCAATCAGGCGTGTAATCATCTGCGAACCACAGAAAGCAATTGAAGAGAGGCAAAACTACAACCCCAAGCAGGAAAAACGAAGAATTGTCAAAGTCCTCATTATAAGTGCACCTAAATTTGGTCTAGGATCTCATTCAGAAGGTGTACACTTTGGGGAAGAGTCTCCACGGATTGACTTGGGAACAGAGGCCCAAGTAAGAAAGATTACCTTCCGTACTCGGATATTGAGAGATAGCATTACATTTTATCGTGCTTATGACAAGAAGGATCGAAGCCCATGAACCATTCAGACTGAGTAGTTTGAGAGATCATGCAGAGAAGGGAAACGGATGCAGACTCAGCCCTGAACAGAATCTGTGACTCGATGGAAATCCAAAACTTGCACTCGGAAATGGATTGACGCACTTACGGATTCATCAACTCGCTGACCCGTAGCTGCGCACACATCAATCGAAACATAGAAGTGAGATTCACAATATCGTCCAAAATCTTTCCGAGCAGCAGAATAACAGGGACTGAAATGCACATCAAATCAGTTCCAGACTCACCAGCGAAAACACGTGTTTCAACTATCTCCCGAAACCCATCTTCAAATCTTGGCCGCAGTGCCTGCACTTCAACTTTCTCAATTTAAGCGCAAGCTTAAACTCACATCCAAGGATTTGCAAGGCACCAAGAAAACAATGGCTCGGTTCATGTAACCATTGCAGCGGCAACTCAGAGATGGAGTCAGAATCTCAATCGAAGAGCTCCAGTCGCTGAATGACCGAAATATTAACAACGAACCTGATATTCAACCGTGAGCTCCCTCAACCTCCTCTTCAAATTTCTGGGACGAGTCACATATAGTCGCAATGAAAAGAATCAATAACTATCTTTCTCATCTAAAGCAGAAGGCACTAGCATGATATGTAGGAAATGATCAATCCTGTTGTTTCAACTCATAAACAGTTCACGGTCCATTGAATGGCGGCAGCCCGAAATTCTTCAGAAGTTTAGCATGACTAGTTTACAATTCTATTGCAGTCATGAACTGGGAAACAAAGTCACGGAAATCCCAACCTAGCGACCAACAGGTCTATCAACATCCTCCAAGACAAAAAGGCTCACAACAAGGCTTACGAAGTGCGAGACATCCATGCCCGATAAGTGTGGGAACCTGCATGACGATTCCTGATTTCGCGGCTCGCAGCATTCTGCGAAACAGCCAGCGGAAATGAAATGAAAGTTGCGTCACAGAAAAGCCCACAGACAATATAAATAGAATCGAGGGAGCTTCATTTGTGGAGAAAACGCAAGAAACGGTTGGAGAAAGAGGGAGATGACAACGGCAAGGAGTTACATGAAAAGGAAAATGGCAGAAAAAATTCCACATACCGATCTGTCCAATGTCTCCAATTTCCCCCTTAAATCTCGAGCGAGCACACAGATTTCATCCACATCCTCGACCATTTTCTCCTTCAGAACTGCACATCAGTTTGTTTAGTTGATAAAGAGCCTCTTGAGAAGCAGTGAAGTTCAATGTCAAAGTATCAAATCTCGGTCAAGATCATTCCTTTGAGTCTGGTGGTTCAATATCGAGTAGGAACTGTTGGGAATCCCAAGGAGCCACACCACTGCAGAATCCCCACGCTTCAACAATAGGAACAGATTTATTCAAGGAGAGGAGTATCTTACTCCATCACATGATGCACATCATTGTGGGGTGCAACTAAGTGAGCAACCTGGTCTCTACTTGTTGTAACCTCAAAAGAACTCACACCTATACCAACGATCTTGGAAGTTGCAATCAAGGGTATGAAGACCGCAAGAGCCTAAAGAAGTCATGCCTTTCATTTCTGTAGCTCTTGTCTCATTCCTGTAGTCCTCATTCGAATTCTGTTAATCCATAAAAGCGGTGAGATTAATTTACATAGGTGTACGTTACCATGTGGCAAATAGTCGTTCCAGTCATGAGGCCAATTTAGATCGGTCAGGGAAAAGCAAAGAAATGGATAGAAGAAGCTTGAGATTTGGCACTGTGCAATTAGGGTGAGATGTTGGGCTGAAATTACATCAATGCATTCATTGTAAGGTAACGAGTCTAGCATATGAAAATCGTATAAGCGCCACCTCTTAATTACTCAGTAGTTCTTGTTACTTAGCGTGAAGTCGATTGAACAAAAATAAGGTTAAACAAGTAAACATGTGATTTCAGCCCCTATCGAGGCGTAAAATCTCGTGTTATCTCGAGCTTGCTGCTTCCAACTTTGCAGTCTATAGCATCCCTTATTTTATTCCTCCTCACAGATGCACAGTCAGGTTTCACTAACACCCTTACAAGTCAACTGAACTCCACACGACAGAAGAACCTGAACTGCAAGATCGAAGCTACATTCACAATCCAGCTACTCCACATTACATCTCGGGTTAGGAAATTTTGGCTCACGCCACAGGTTATTGGAAACTCGACAAACCTGCAACGTGAGTAACTTCTGCCGAATCTCATCTATGGAGCTATTGACATCGTTGAACTCCTGGAAGAATTGCATCATTTCTTGGCCAGGCGGAGCACGAATCTGAGTTGCAGAGGAAGAAGAAGCCCCCGACTCCGGGTGCGAGAATCGGACACCTCCTGTGTCCTGCACATTCACGAAGACGAGCACCATCATTAAAAGAATTCGCAGAAATAGTCACCATTCTAGTGCACTGACCAATCCGTCCAAACCCAACATTTCAGAAAGCACTGAGGTAATTAACCCCCCGGTATCTCCTGTCCACACTTCAATCGCAGTACGTATGCAATACCAATTCAATTCGAACTCAACAACAAGGACATCGGTAACGAAGACTCCACATCCCAAATTCAAATTCGCTCAACATACCCGAGGGAGATCGTTCATGGCGACTCCGACCCCACAACCTCCAGCCGCACCGGCCACCCTCACAATCAAGCTAAGAATCAACAAATTAGTTCTACGCGGATAACTCTTCAATTTGGGTGAAATCGTGCTTGAATGCTGATGCTGACTTGCATTGCTTCATCATCCACACTGACCTCCCCACCTCAAAATTTTCTCTCTGATTTCAATTTCAGACACCGCCAATTCAGAAACTAAATCATCACTGCACTGCGACTCGATATCCGAACCCAAACCTTCGCCTCCGCAGCGTCTATCCGGTGCCTCGCACTAGAGAATTGAACACTCGAGGCTCCAGGACGGTCGAGAGTAATTATTGCGAGGGTGAAGGCGAAGGACAAGGACATGAAACGACTTGGCGCTCTTGCTCCAATTCCAATCCGCAGGCACGGTGCTCATCAGCTAGCAGAGTAACAACTGAGACGAAAACTGAGAATGATTGGGCGCGCACAGGCTTGGCAGGACGTGCTGCTACTGTAAGCTTATGTTTTGCAAGGCCATCCGAGCTATCTCTGTGGGTTGCTGGTGGCCAGTTTGAAACGAGTCGGGCGGGCCTCGGGAAGCCCGTCAATGTGTACACGCAGGCGAGCGAGGTTGCCTCTTTCGAAGTGGGCCCAGCAGGATTCATCTCGGGGGAAATCGCGGGAATTTTTAATTTTTAATTTTTTCAAATTTTTTGTGGCAAATTCTGAATTCGTATTTGCGTCCCACTTAGGTAACGAAAGTTTAGAGCATTTTTTCAATTACTTTTACCTTGGAGAACCGAAAGTCTACGTCAGTAGGCCGACTATAACCCTGAAACACCTCAATCCTTTTTTGATTTTTTGCACATTTTCGCTTATATCTTTGTATATACCAGACTGTAATGAATTTGGTGAATAAGGAAGGTTGTCTTTTCTACATTGAAATGTTACATTTGATAAATGAGAAGTGAATTAGAAGAAACAGTGCCTTGAAGCCCTCTATTCAACGTCCAGAATATGGACGTTGGAGTGCTTTAGGGTTAAATGTAGGGCTTTAGCATTGCAAATTGAAAAAGGTTTTTTTGGTGCTTGCCTAACTTAGTTTTAGGCTTTTTGTTTTGTAACTTGTGCTCTAAGACACCAATTGAAATGAAAATTTTAATTCTTAGATCTTATTTGCATATGTAAGGAGATTCAATACAATGTGGCTATGTGCTTTATTCTTAGGATCATTTTGTCAAATAACATGTGGTTCTATAAGAATTATAAAGAGAAGTCAATTCATTTTTACTTCAATCTTTATTTTTTATTTTTTATAAATAATTCAACATGGAAATTAATACATGAGTAGGATATTTTTTTGAAAATTGCAAAATTTTCAAAGTCTCACAGATTTAATCTATAGCTAAATAAATCTTATGATTTTGTCTATACCAACTTGTAATTCAACTCTTTTATTCTTCTCCTAATTGGATTCTTACAATTAATAATTATAGGACTTTCCAATTAGATTTACAATACGGTTTTAATCTTCACAAAGTATAAATATTTCCGCTCAAATTCTAAAACTACTAAACTTAGAGACATTCCAAAATAGGAAGAATTAATTCCATCTCTACATTCATACACAAACACATCCCAACTAGGACACAACAAACACATTCAAGCAAAGCAAAAACACATGAAAGCACAAAGAAATCAAAATGTAGCATGACTAGCTGGGATACGCACTGGCATTCTCTCAACAATAGGTAGAAAAAATGAATTCCAAAACAAACTACTAGGAGGCTAGAAGAAGAGGAAAGCCAATGACCACCAACTGACTCAATTGACTTCCAAATTGAAACTTACAATTCAACACTCTATTTCCCCATTTACACACAAATACTACTTAATCGGATTCAACCTATTGACCCAAGACTAGTTTCTACTTAAAATTACCACAACATTTCCAATGGAGCTAAGTTTCACCAACTCGACACTCTACCCAGTTCAAATTTAACTTGTGTTACTCGAAAGTAAGCAAACAAACTCCAAATTGGCTATCACAATACTAAAAGAACTGACTCCGATTTACTTCAAAACAAACTCAATCTTTACAAAATTAACATCCAAATGTACAATTAGGTTGTCAAAATCCAACTTAAAACCACAAAAATTACACAAAAATTGCAAAAAATCAAAACCAACTAGGTTATTGACACCCCTAAACATGCTTATCAATATATTAAAATGTATATTTGTATGTCAAACTAAAGGGTTAATTTCTAGTTAAAAGAAAAATAATAATCTCCCTTCATTAATTACCCTAATTAAATTTTGTTTTAAGACACCAATTAAAATGAAAATTATATTCCCACAAAGCTTGTTACTTTTTTTAAACCCTAAAGGTTAATTCTCCTTTAGAAGTTAAGAATGGTTTCAAATTTTCTATCTCCAGAATTAATGAAGAACATTCCATTGCTTATGACAACTAAATAAAATTAGCTAAAAGGAAGAATTTTTTTGATTTACTCAAAACAAATTTAAAAAATATGACATTCAAAATAAACAATTATAATTTGGAGGGACAAAAGGTACATAATATAGTAAAGTATAATTTTTTTAATTCTTAGATCTTATTTGCATATGTAAGAAGATTCAATACACTGTGGCTATGTGCTTTATTCTTAGGATCTGTTAGTAGGGATTTGAAGGCTCCATAGGGCCATTTCGGGACTGTTTCCGAAACTAGTCTGGGAATGGCTAGCCGCTGTTAGGTCAGCATTTAGAAGAAAAAAAAAAAAAAAAATTGGGTCCTAAAATATGAAAAAAAGTCCCAAAAAAAAATTTTCAAAAAAAAGAAGTTGTTGACTTGGCACAGTCTCAAGCATGTTGGATTCCTCCAGAACTGCGTTCCTGCGGTTGTTTTTGCGATTTTAGGTTGTGGAAACTCACGGGCTCCAAAGCCCTCAAATCTCTCCTAATGCATTTTGTCTAGTAACATGTGGTTCTATAGGAATTATAAAAATAAATCAATGCATTCTTACTTCAATCTTTATTTTTTATTTTTTATAAATAATTCAACATGGCAATTAATACATGAGTAGGATATTTTTTTTGAGAATTGCAAAAATAAAATTGCAAAATGTTTATTAAAAACAAAACTCTTTCTTTTTGTTTTTTAACGTCATTTCAAATTTAAAAATTTGATTACTAGAATGATAGAAAGATTTGTAAAAACTATAAAGAGAAATTTTAATAAAAACACCACTCTTTATTTTATTCTATATTCAAAGTCACATATCATTCATGAATAGGAAGAGCCTTAGAGAATTTCAAAGAATAAATAGGGAAATTTTTACTTAAATTCTTACTCTATACTTTTTTAATTTATGAGAGAAATAAAACATGAATAAGATGATTTTTGAAAATTGCAAAAAAGAAATGGGTGAATTCTCACTTAAATCTCCATTAAGACTTTATTTTTGAAAGACTTGTTTATTTGTGTAGTTTGGGTAGCCCCTTCCATAGTTGTTATTTCTATGGTCATTCCACTTACATACATCTATTTAAAGAGAATAAAAATTTCTTGAAAGAGATTTAATTTTTCTTCTACCCATGTTTGTCCTTAAGTTTGTGCCACTTGCATTTGCACCACTTGTATGCACCATTCGAAAGAAAAGAAATGTTTTTTGGAAGATCTTGGCCTTTTTTTATATTCTATCATTAGAATAATTGAAGAACCATCTATGTATCTACTTTCAATAAATCAAATTCCATTGAAAGTATCCTCAAAAAAGTCATTAAATCATTTTCTTATATAAATGCACTTGGCTCTTGATTATTTAAATTTGAATTTTATAAGGGTATAGTATCAACATCCTATACTATATTATAATTAATGAGGCTGAATTATTATTATTATTTTTACTAGAAATTAACCCTTTAGTTTGACATACAAATATACATTTTTATATGTTGACAAGTATGTTTGGGGTATCCCATAAACAGCATCACACAATCAAATTCACTAAGATTCATTTCTTTAATATAGATTAAAATACAATTCTTGTTGTAGAAACATAATTTTAATCCCTAAAGAACCAAACTTCGTTTTTTGGGAACATAGCAATTTTGGGCAACTCACTATAGATAGAATTTTTGTTTTTTACTTTGAAATTTTTCTTAAACATGCATCCGAGGAGTAGCTTTAAGGCCCAACAATTTCCATAACTTTTGACTAGATGGTTGAAAAGTTATTGCATGGTATATAATTTTCTTTGTTTGGCTGGCAGCCCGAGCAATTTAACCCCTAAAAGCCCAAGGGGTTAGGACAAAACACAAAAGTGTTATAAAATATAAGTGTAACAACTTTTTTGAAGTTATTATCAAAGAAGATAATGTAAAGCACAAAAAGTAGAAAGTATCCATACAGTCAAAGTAAAAAAAATATTTTTAGATGATTTTTAAATGATTTTTCAAGATATAACTTCAAAAATTCACCAAAAAAACAAATTCTATTTTTAGGATTTGAAATTTTTTTTGATTGGTCAAAATTGTGTTTCTTATTGATTCATAAAAAATGAAAAATATTCAACCTCTAAAAGGTGAAGAGATTAAGACAAAATACAAATGTGTTATAAATTATAAGCTTTACAACATTTTTGAAGTTAGCATCACTGAAGATAATGTAAAGCACAATAAATAGAAAGTATCCACATGATCAAAATTTTAAAAATATTTATAGATTGTCTTCAAATGAATTTTGAAGATATAACTTTCAAAAATTCACCAAGAATACAATTTTTATTTTTAGTGTTTGAAATTTTTTTCAATTGGTGAAAATTGTGGTTTTTATTGATTTGTTTAAAAATAAAAAGTATTTACTAATGAGACCATCAGTACTTCCCCCAAATAGTAAGTTTTTCAACACTAAGCAATTTTAGACACTTTGTACTATTTCTCCTTTTTTTTGCTATAACTTTTGTTTGACCGTATTGATCTTAGTTTTGAATATCATTGTTGAAAGAAAACCCAATTTTTTCAAAATTCAAAAAAAAAATTTGAAAAAAAGTTTTTTTTTCGCCTGAAAATTCTGCCTGAAGACAAGCAACGACCAAAAAATGGTCGTTTGAGCGCTTCAGGGTTAAGAAACTTCTTAAAATTTTTATTAAAAAATAAAAATTTGAAACTGGTTTTTTAGATTTATATAGACATATGAAGCTTTGATTCATGCCATTTGGATTAATGAGATGAAAGTTATGAAGAGTTTTAGTTTGATTGTGGGTAGTTTGTAGGAAGTTATAGATTGTCTAGTCTAAAATAAACTTTGGAGTCTTTTATATAATTCAATTTTTAATATTTAAGAAGAAAAAAAAAAATTTGTGACAATTGTTTATTACAACATTACAACCATTCGGATTGGCATTTTCTAACTTAATAAATTAATTTTGAATAATTTTGAATTTTGAATCATTACCTACCTCTTTCCACTTACTATTTTTTTGTACAAGTTGTACAATTCCAAATAATTTGAAAATTTTCAAGCATGTAGCCAAGTTGAATTGAAGAAAGAATTTAGAGTTTCTAACCCATTTCCAACCACTTAAACAATTCAACATATTTCAAGTGCAAATTTGGATGTAAAATTTTTTCCATATAGAAAAATAGAGTTTAAAAGGACTGTATATTTTTTCAGAATTTTATCACACAAAATGTAATTATTGTGAATTTTTTACTCAAAGATTCTCTATGACATGTTATAGTGATATAGACCTTTCTATTTCTAACCGTAGGCTGATTGCAAAATCTAACAAGGGGTGAAATAAGAGGATTTTCAGTTGCTGTACAAGACTGTGAGTTTCCAAACGCTGAGAACGCATTGGGAACTCTGGGAACGCGATGATGATGTGGTCGAGTGACTGCCACGTCAGAAAATAATAAATTTTTATTAATTTTAATTTTAATTAAATACTTTTAAAATACTTTTTTGAAACTTTCATACATTCTGAAGTTTTATGGAAAAAAAATTTAATTTTTTTTTTCAAAATTCAAAAATTCAGACCAACAGGGGGCTGGTCTACAATAGTGGGAACAATTTCAGGGAACACCCCTGAAACGGTCTTTTGGGGGCCCAAAAATCCTCTTATGTTGCATTTAATAAAGCCTTATAACCAATCATAATGTGCCATAACTACTCCGGGCTTTGTGCCACAACTACTCTGGGCTTTGTGCCACAACTTTACGAAAAGAGAAGAGTTTATTGATTGGAAATAGGGTGGTAGTTAGAAATGGGTCAGATACTCTAAACAATTACAATCATTTTGGACATTTTTTCATACAAATGTGACCTTTTGAAGTGCAGCTGCCCGAATTTCTGTAATGGTAACAAAAAAAATTTCGTTTCTTCAAATACTAATAATTTGCAATCTACATGGTGAAAATTTTTCAAAATTTTTCTACATGCTATCAAACTTTTGCTCTAAAAGATCCTATGCTAACATTATTCCTAAAATGTTTTTTTTCAAAAATTTGGTAGTTGTACTAGAAATGACAGTTATAGAACAATTTTGGTGAAAATATAGTCAAAAACCTTTAGAAATTAATAAAAATTTTCTTACTTCAAGTACATTATAATATGAAATCATTAAAAAAATTACCATTAATAAATTAATGCTGTTAAATTCACTAGTAGAAACCCCTGTTTAATGTGACAAGGCCTAATTTTTCTTGACGGATTTTGCTAGGCATCAAAAGTAACAACTCGTGTTTTTATGTCAACATTGATGTTGTGTTGAACGTTTTTATTGATATAAAAACATGAGTTGTTACTTTTGATGCCTAGCAAAATCCGTCAAGAAAAATAGGCCTTGTCACATTAAACGGGGGTTTCTACTAGTGATTGATTCCTGTAACTCTTTTCAAGACTGTATCACAATGTCCATTTTTCATTCAAAAATAAAAAAATAATCTCAAAACTTATTAGAAAATGTATTCAAATCACTTTATTGGTTTATGATGTTTTCATAACCAATTGTAGTAATTTATAATTTGATATGGGATATTTAACCTATATTTTAATATTTTCCAAATCATCTTATATACTACAAAAAAGGGCTACATCTAAAAAGAATTCAAAATTGAAGAGTTCTTTGAATATCATACTTGAAATATGAAAAGTGAGTTGTAAAGTAGAAAATAGGCCAAAAACCATGATTATATATATATATATATATATATATATATATATATATATTTGTATTTTCTATTGACATAAATTAGCTACTAAATCCTAATAAATATGAAAATTAAATATTAAATATTTAATTAATTTTGATTCTTCAAAATAATTTGACTATATGTGTTATAACAAGAACTAATGTTTTTAGAAAACTAATCTCATTTGTAAATTAGGCTATTAGCAATGATTTCATTATTAATTCCTTGGTGCTCGAGTGGGGTACCCGAAGCATGCTTATACCCATGTAGTGAATTTATACACATTGCAACAATGTCACAATAACAATGTTCTTATTTAAGCCCACACTATTTTTGTTTAAGATAAGAGATGATTTAAAATCTAGTAGTTTTTTTGAACTTGTAGATCTTATAAACTTAGAGCTTGACTTAGAGCCATAAACATTACACTTGAACATGTAATCTTATATTTAGAAGTTTCATATATATTTTTATTCATTTTTTCTTTCTATACTTAGTATAAAATAAGGTTTTTGATTCATTTGCATTTCTCACTTATTGGAAGAAGAAAGCCTTAGAATTGAAGGGTACTAGTTCATTTTTCTAATCCCTTGTCTAACAAATTCTTTTTCACATTGATAGTGTGGTGAAATACCATATTTTGTACGTGATATGAGCTATTTTTAATTTCTTCAAAATTTCACAATATTTTCAAAGTTCACAAAAAAATCTAGAAATTTTATATGTATAGAGATATTATTGTGACTACATCCGTGGAAAAGTATATTAAAGGACATGATGAAGGTTGTGAAAGTATTGTGGAATATAATGCTAAGTCCATTAGTTCATCATAGACACTTATATCTAAACTTTTTGCAAATCTATAAGTGTACAAAGAGAGTTTGTGTTTTAAATTATAATGCTTTTCTAAGTATGCAATGGAATGGTGACAAATTTGCCTTGAAAACCCGACTTGGCATTATAAACATAAACACTTGAGTTCCCACATCTCGAAATCGCGAAAACAAGATCTGGGCACGCAGTTCTGCAGGAATCCGACGTGGTCGAGCGACTGCCACGTCAACGGCTTTTTTTTTTCCAAAAATATTTTTTTTTGGACTTTTTTTCATATTTTAGGACCCCCCAATTTTAATTAAATTTTTTTTTAAAAATGCTGACCAGCGGTCAGCCGTTCCTAAACCCTGTTTTGGAAACAGTCCCAAAACAGCCCTTTGCAGCCCTCAAATCCCTCCTAATGATTAGTGTTAGTCATTTTTTTTTAAAATTTAATTTTAATAAATTTTAAGAATTTAAATTATTTTTTTAGAGAAAAATATTAAAATTTTAATTAAATATTATTATTAGATGTGTCAATATCTTGGCCACATCAAATTGCTTGTGTGGCAAATTTTAGCAAGCTCTTATAGTCTGGGAACTTGCGGTTTTCTAAAAAGGCCCAAAATCCTCTTATGATTATGTTTTCAAGTCTTATTGCTAGAACACTAGAAGAAACTGGGTTTTTTTATGATGCATTTTTTGTGATGCCTACTTGTTTTTATATCAACAGTGACATTACACATGACATTAAGAGACAAGCTATAACATCAAGCATAAGATGAAAACAAATGGATGTCACAAAAAATGCATCATAAAAAACATGGATTTCTTCTAATGGAAAAAGGGATTTTACAAAAAAATTCATCTATTGTTTTAATATTTTATTTTTGAATAGGAATTAAGAAAATTGACCTAACTCTCGAATTACACAACTCCCATATTATATGAACTTGATTATAATCACTTTTAATGCATTTTAATCTAATCTCAAAGCACGTCTCCAAAGATATAATTTCCCTTTGTGTAGGGAATTCTTGTAGTCCTTTTAACAAGGAATCCAAAAATAAAAATATATGTATAAAATGGTAATTTTTTGAAGACAATAATAGCATTATAAATATAATTATATGAATTTTTTTAATACATGTATTGTAGGCCAAGCTACCCAATTTGGGGGGATTTTCAATAAAAATTTAATTTTAAATAGAGGGAACTTCTTGTATAGATTTAAAAAAATTATGTACAGATATTTTAATTCTTCACATATATTGTGAGTTTTTCCCTAAATTGTATACAATGCAACATTTTTTATGTATAATTTTCTCTTAATTTGGCCTTCACCTAACTTTATGGCCTTTTTTAAAATAAGGCTCACTTTTAAACTTCTCTTATACCTCAACACTATTTTAGTATTTAGGAGTGAGAAAAGACTCTCATCCAATCTCATGGAAACATCAAGGCCCACCATTGTATTTCAATGCTAGTTTTAGGCTTTCTTGTTAGGAGGGGGAAAATCAACACCTTGACACAATTTTACTTGGTGGATTTGCCTACTTGACTATTGTGCCTTTTTTGTAGTGAGGTAAGACTTTCACTTATATCAAAAAAATAAAAATAAAAACTCTTTTTGTTGTAAAAAATCAATGTATAATTAGCCTACTAAAGACCTCAAAGACTAAATAAGCCCAATGAATGACTTTAACCCCTCAAAGATCAAAGGGACATAATGTGTCCTCTTAGTCAAATTTTGAATGGCAAATTTGTGATAAAGTGAAATTAATCTCAATATTTTAAAATTAGGGTCCTGTAAATAAAAAATTTAAAATAGTTATTTTATTCTTTTATTTTCAAAATTTGAATGTGAGAAGTACTTTAAAGTTTGTTTAAAAATATAGTCTAATAGAAAAAGGAAGCAAATACAATGTTTTTCTGATGAAAGTAGTAAAGATGAAGATTTTTTTTCTTAAAAAATCTTTCGTCCTTAATCTAGAAAAACAAAAAAGATTTGGAGAATTTAAAAAAATATATTTTATGTTTCTCAATTTTTTTTAAAAAGGTTCAATCTAGTGTGATTAAGAATACAAAATGATTAGAATGATTTCAAAGTTTTTGAAGATGGTCCAAACCAAATTTTAATAATATTAATTATTGGATTCAAAAAAATTTTAACATATCTAAATTTCTTAAAATTTTGTATGATTCAATTTGGTGAGTTTTTGGCTTTCTACTTGTCTTATTTGAAAAAGTATTCAAATTTGAGAGAATTTTTTATTTTTCAAATTTTCAAATAAATAAACACTAAATTTGCCCTCATCTTTCGAGGATAGAGGGGGGGGGCATTACTTATCTTTTATCATTATTTTCTTGGACATCTTCTAGGACACTAAATTCTAGTAAAGAAAATACATACATTGATGTTTTAATTTGTAAAAAATAGGAAAAATAATTTTGAAGAAAATTAAAAATTGGCCATTAGATAAGATTTTTTGGTGATGAGGTTTGACTTAAAAAATTGAGTTCAAAACCATTTCTAATGTTTTGAAGTATACGCACAAGGGAGGCCTATTTGCACTAATGTAGAGGTCATAAAATGATGTTTTTTTTGGATGTCCTTTGGTAGGGACATTTCTGCCTACTATAAAAATATACCACAAAAATTTCAACCAAAAACCATTCATTTAAACTACTCAATAATATAAAAAGTCCCTAATCTTGAAAGTGTGACAAATTATTAAAAATAAATTTTAAATATAAAATGATTTTTTTGAAATTCTAAAAAATACAGAATATGATTGCAATTAAAAGTTTTAGAATCAATTTTTTCAGTTTGGGCATTGGATTCATCAATTAAAAGTTATAGCATTAAACAAGACCAAATTTTGCAAAGTGCTACAAAAGTGGTCAATGTTTCTTGCAATGACCCTCTAAGCCATCTTTAACTTTTGGAAAGTATCCAAAGGTCTATTTTGGATGAAGGCAAAAATGTTATTGACACACAAATAATAAAACATTCATCAACACTTCTCATTTTTCTCTTCTTATTTTACATGATAAACAAAATGGTGTCAATCATGATTTGGCAAAAAAACTTTATCCTATGATAACTCCAAAGTCCTTATTTTGAAGGATGAAGAGAATGCTTTAGAACAATGATTTATCCAAATAACTTCTCATTCATCCCCCAAATGGAACTAGAATCTCTTGAAGACAACCCTTTTTACAAATTGATGTAGATAATATACTTCTACATGAATATAAAAAGAAGTACAAAAACTCAAAAAAGGCTAAGGATAGATTCAAACATTGAAAGAATAACTTAGATGACCTAAGTGAATAACCATAGATATAATAAATGACTCAAGGTTTTTTAGACTCACAAGCTTTTCAATAATCTCACTCACTTTCTATCATTGCATCTATACAGTAGAAGGTCCATAAACAAACTAGATTCTAGGATTTAGAAATAAATGGCATGTTCCTTAAAGTATCTATTACTGGCATTGATGAAGTAAATAGGTTCAAAGGGATAGCTTAAGAACTTGCTACCTTAACCCCTAAATGCTCAAGGTTTGTTTTGAGCTTCTTGAAGTTTGCTCTCAATTGAACAAAAATCCAACATTGTGATAAGTTCAATCAATTTTTTTGAATTGTAACTATACAAATTCAAACAAGACATGTTAGAGATGACATAGGAAAAGAAAACACAACAATATCACTTATAGATTGAAAGATTATAATGTTTGATCACGAGGGTGTAAAAACTATGAAAATCTTTGAGCTCTCTTTTTACATGTCAAATCTAAAAAGTTGGTCACCAAAAAAAATATGAGGTTGAAGGGCCTAACAAGCATAACCCCAATCAATTTATGGCTTCTCAAAATCTACTCTACAATTTTTTTAAATGAATTTTTAGAGTGATTTTTTCTCTAAGATCTACTTAGGGTATTTGAGGCTTGTTTCGAAGAGTCCTTAACACTATGGAATGTCAAGATTTCAATGGGTACCTTGTACTAAATTTTGAATAGAAAAATCATAATCATTTATTTTCAAAATCGGATTATTGATGCTAAAACCGGACTCCAAAAAAATCTTTCAAAAATAGAATTTCTAAAAATAGAAATTTAGTAAGGTTTTATTTAACTTCAAAGTTTCTTCGACACCACATTTGGGTGCCTTGGGCATTTAGGGGTTAACAGTCTTGGATTGATTTTCTAGGTTTCTCTTGCTTTCCCCACTGCTAAAAATAAAACCTCGGGTGGTTTTGTATCACCCGAGTTATCAGTCAGCATCTAGGGTTTTTTTTTCATTTCTTGTGAAGTGTCAAAGTGACGCTATTTCATATTATTGTGGAGCTCCAAATCTCAACATTCATCCATATATTACATAAAAGTATCATATTAGCACATAATACATATCTATCATTCTATTGTCATCCATTATTTGGCGATTTCATCCACTATTTAAAAAAAATTTGAAGTTTATTGGCGATTTGATCCCAAATTTCACTGTTTTTTTTCCTATAGGCTTGGTGCCAAGCCAAAAAATTTGGTGCAATTTTGCACCAAATCACCAGAAAAAGCAACCCTGGTCAGCATACTTTGCATGCCATTTGCAAAATTCAGTTGCATGACGCACAGCAATGCTCGACAGTCCAGAAAACACCACTGATCACCCTCAGCTGTACTTAGCTTCGAGTCTCTTCTACAATCAGCTAATGGCTTTCCAGATTCCCTTGTATTTGATATGTTCTAGACAAGTCCGCTTTTCTGTAAGTTAACTGCGCACAGATTGATAAAACTTCAGTATCAGCATTTGCCATCGCACGTCAAATATTGCCGCAAGCACGTACATAGAAGCACTTCGACAAGTAAGCACAATTTCTACATCATCATCTCGGTTGATGAGTTGTTCAGAGGAAATATCAATCGCAAGATAGGAATGACTGAAAATCGGAAGGCAAAACTGAGTAATAACTCCAAATTGTAAACTGACGACCTTGCCGAGTATTAGTTGTTTCCATCAAACAAGCTAGCTTGATAGAATGCAAGGTAGACAAGAGTACCACTCTCGGCTACCTCTTGTGCACTACGGATCAAACAACCATGAACAAATACAATTCCAATTTTAGTATCGGTGAACCTCATCTTCACATCAGTGTGAAACAATGCAGGAGACAATGCTCGAGATAATTGTAAACTTTCATAATTCCAGTGCAACGCAAGTTCGATGGTGGTCTTAAAATCCTCTTGAAGTATAACCCTAGTCCTAATCCTAACATTAAATTAGTAAGACCTATCTGGATCTTTGTATGGCAGATCCTGGCATTTGAAACCCTCCGTTTGGAATGGCAGGACATTTCAATGTTCACTCTCTATCCGAGGCTTGGATTTCTCCAGAAGTAGAGCTGCAATGTCAACTTATCAACTATGAACCAATCAAAGTCGAAATAGTAGTAGCAATAACTGCCGTAGAAGAAACTTGGTGGTGACACGAATGTTCAAGGAGACGGTGAAGTTCTCCACCTCACTTACCGGTAGGTCAAAACACTCTAGCCGGCTCTGATCGACAATCTAATTTTGTTGACCGGTGGTCTATTACTTGGAAAAGGTCCATTGCACAACTAAGGGCCAGCTTCCATGCGAGCCGGGCCGGTAAGAAGGCCGCAAGACGACAAGCAGGAGCTGCCGATTCTCTTGCCGGCCTCGGTGAGCGGAGAAGCAGGAGCAGCAGCTTCACCGATATCGGTGGAAGACCGGTGGAAGACAGGATTGGTGGAGAGCGATCGAACTTCAGGGAATCGTTACGTGTGCTCTTCTTACTCGACATCTCCCCAACCACCGGGTTCACATAGAAGTGTCATCGCTCACTTGTCACTGTAGCTCTCCCGGGAAACTTCTACCGGCCCGGCTCACATGGAAGCTGGCCCTTAGAGCACAGCCCCCAGGCGGCGGAGCATGTGATGGAATACGAGCTGGATTGGCTGGTATGGGACTCTCGCAGGGGATTGGGTGGGGGGGCATGGGCTTGGCCCTATCAAAGACTTGGCGGATGCTGGTTTCCTAAACCCTAAACTCCATCGGGCAGTCGGAGGTCCGATTTCCGGAGGAAACCAGACCTCCGCCGGACCCTCCGGCACCCTCCATTCAAGCCGGACCTCCGGGCCGGACCGTATCGTTGACTTACCTGTTGTAAAAATATTGGCCGCGGAAAGACTAGCGAGCGAAAACACTGCTGAGCTTCTGTCGCGTAGTGCCTCCGGCAACCCTCCGGCACCTCCAGGATTGAAAATCCGCTTTGCACGCAGCGGAGGTCGGAGGTCCGGCCGGAGGTCCAGCGGTCGACCGTATGCCCGATGGAGCCTCCCCGGAGCTCCGATAATCGGACCTCCGGGGCCCGATGGAGTCTGGCTCTAAGCTTGTAGTGGTGACTGGTGAGTCGAGGGTCTTCGCACCTTCGTGATCCGTAAGATGCGGTCCACCTGTGAAGACCCCTACCATTTTGGAATTGTCGGTACGCAAAGGACTGAAATGCGGTGCAATTAACGAAGTTACCAAATTGCAGTAGATGGTTGACGATTCGTTAGGGCTCTAGTTGCAGAGAGGGCCCTGATCTAGTAGTCGGCAGTCGGCTGGGCTGCTTGCTAGGGTTCGTGCGTTGTTTTGGAGTGGCGATGGAGCGCAAGCTTGGTGTTTGGAGATGACGTTATTGTTGCAAGTGAAGCATGTGTGGACGGCGATTGTTTTGATTTTCGGTGTTCGGTGCTGTTGAGAATAGTTGTGACCCTCGCTATGGATTGGCTTCGAGATCGTTGGCTACGAAAACCTCCTTCTTCTGCTAGTACGTCTACGAGTGGAGGCCAACAGCGTCCGAATGACCAAAGTATGCAGATTTCCTTCCCTTGCTCTGTACCGTGTAGACAATCCCTGTTAAATTCCCACCTTCTGTTTAGCATCAGGGTTTCCCTTTTGTGCATGAATGTTTGAGTACTAACGTATTCCCTTGCGTTTCCTGTAGAGAAATCTGGTTCAACCTACAACTCATTGGGTGTGGATGTCAAGTATTGTGGACGCCAGCACCAGGTTCTTGTGTCCTACATTCGGCATGCTCTCCAGATTTGGGGCCCCTCGGACAAACTTCCCCTGTCATATTGGATCGATGGCACTCAGAATCGTTTGGAGCCAGTTGCGTCGATACAGGTGCCGACAGAGTTGGAACGGGTGCTGACGCGCGCGAAGAGCCTGAGCGAAGATTGTTGCCGGGAGTTGCCTCCGCTGCAGGCAGCTCTTCGACATACCGAGCGGTCCGAAGCATTTGCCGACATTTTGACAGAAATTCACTGGTGCAAGTCGGTGGTGTTCCACACTCTGTTGTGTAGGAAACTCGAGTCGGATTCGGCGGCGCTGAAAGATTTTCCTTGGCAAGCCCAGCTTGATTACCAAGAGCACGTTCTGCTGGAAAACGCAGCAGAAGAAGATTGGCAGCAGCTACTGGGAGAGCTGGAGAATTGGAAGCGGGATCATATTTGTAGTGCTGAACATTGTGGCCATGTGCATTTGCACAAAACTCCATCTTCCTGTCTTGCTGGCCAAGTATTGGCAGGACTTCCTCCGGAGAAGTTGAAGGGGGAGCGGGACCACGAATCTTTGCTGTGGAGTTTTGACCCAGAGGCTGTGAAGTATGTTCGGCCACTAGGCTCAGGATCATTTGGTCAGGTTGTAGAAGTCACGTGGCTGGGAATCAATTATGCTCAGAAAATTTTCAATCATGCCGGGCTCCCTACTTTACGAGCTGAGGCCGATGCATTAGTGAAAATGAATCACCCTCACATCGTCAGAGTGCTCGCGTACTCTGCGGACTCCCTTCTGATGGATCTAATGTGTATGGATTTACATAAGTTCATCAGAAGCCGAATGAAGGGAGGAGCTCGGATTCAGCCTTTCTCTCTTCGTGCCGCCATAGACTTGATGCTCCAGATTGCGGATGCTGTGAGCTACCTCCACTCTCAGAAGATGGCCCATCGCGACCTCAAGTCCATGAACATTCTTGTGAACCCAGTGTCAGGCGGTGATGCGGATGATGGATTTGTGTTTGCGAAGATTGCGGATTTTGGGCTTGTGAAGACCAAGCGAGAAATCACCCGGTACTCTCACTTGACGCACAATGTGGGTACGAGGAAGTGGATGGCACCTGAAATATTTGGGGCCAACATGAAGGATGATCATTTGGAACATGCCTTTCCCATGAAAGCTGATGTTTACAGCTTTGGAATTTTGTGTTTTGAAATTTTGTCTGGAGAGGAGCCATATGGGGATGGGGCGGTACCTGATCTATACTCGAAGCTGACAGCCCCGTTTCCTTTACGTCCACACCTTCCTTCCAGCTGCGCTGCTGGTTTGTCTTCCTTGGTTTATGCTTGTTGGGATGCGGATCCTCGGGAGCGGCCCGCATTTGTGGACGTGTGTCGAGTGTTGAGGTATCTGAAAGGCCTCCAACTACTGACTGGTATGTGATAACACTTTATCTGTACTCCCGACATCTCTTATTCCCTTTGGAAGTCGACTTTGAGGTTGATTCCACTTTCTCTCTATTGTCAATGCAGAAGTCGATGGAAGCAAGTGTTTGCCGATCGATCAAGTGTTCCCTTTTGGGAGACTGACACCGAAGGTGCAGGTCAGATTCATTAGAGCCAACTGATGCTGCGTGTCGTTGTTTGAGAGTGGAGGGAGTATGTGCTGAATGAGTTACCATAGAATTTTGCTACTACGTCCATGATCTAGTTGTCCCGACTCCTTCAGTGTGCCCGTGTTCAATTGTGGCGTACTTTAGATCGAGCTCCATGAGGTTGCGTCAAATGAATCAGTCCCTAAAGTTTTGTGTTGACAATTTCTGATACTGACTGGGGGATTGGTGGCTGGATTTCGCAGCAGCAGGGCCGCTGGGGTGGTCATTGGGGAGCTCCTCGGCGTAGCAGTGGTCCAAATGGTGATATTAGGGCTTTCCAAGTTCATTTCAGAGACGAAAAGAAGCTTGTTCTCCGAGGATTTTCTCTCGCTGTTGGAGAGGAGCTGTTTGAGACTATGAGTGTAGAAGAAGATCGAGTGAGCACTGAATGGGTGAGCCCTTCCTTCACCCTCCCAAGTCATCTGAGCTCTTCCTTCCGTGATTTTCACATGACAGTTCCGGAAATGCTCAATGGAGGCCACTCTAGAACTCCAGGGAGTTGCAAATTAATAAAACCGAGTGGGTGCAAGATGGCTACAATCCAATCACCTAGGGCATGCAATGTAGCCACGTATTCAAATTTGGATTTGGAGTTGAATTGGTCCCTGGGTATGCAACTTTTGTATTGTATGCAAGGGTCCTTGGCATTAAAGCGACTTAAAAGGATGTTTTTTTTGTAAAAAATGAAAAGGGCCAAAAAGTTACGTGAGGATCAAATAAAATAAAATAAATGGGCTAGAGAATTTGTTGGTTGCATATTTATTACATGAAATTCACAACATTAGAGAAAATTTGGACTCTTAAGCGAGCCACTAAGAAGTGGTGGAAAGGAACCTTCATTACATTTATTTAGGATGAGGAAGAATTTTTTCCCTAAAGTTGTGATGGACAAGTGTCATGTGCTCAATAGTGCAGCCAATCATCAAAGCCTTGAAATACGAGCTCTTGAGTTTAATTGGATGAAAGTTGTAAAAAATTGACATATTCTAATTACCAGTGAACATATGCACACAAGTTGAATGGCATATTCTGTTAGAAATTGGGCTTTTTATACATAAATTGGGCTCTTTTTATAGACTACTCTGTCAAAGTTAGATGGCCCTATAGAGAGTCCATATTTTCTCTAATGTTTATATGAAGAATTGAAACACGTATGCATAATTTAAAAAAATTAATATAAAAAGTTCCCTACAATTTATTCATAACAAAAAAAAACTTATAATCTTATTAAGAAGCCTTCAAAGTTGGGTAGCTTGTTCTCCAATACATATATTTAAAAACTCATATAATTGGATTCCTAATGTTGTTATTGTGTTCAAAAAATACTCATTTCATGTATATAATTACATTTTTGGATTCCTCATTAAAAAGGCTACAAGAATTATCTACATTAAATCAAATTCAATTCCTTGAGATTTGGACTAATTTGCATCATAACTGATTATAATCATGGCTACATAATACGGAAATTGCATATCCAGAATTGGTCCAACTTCTTCTGGATTGGCAAATGAGATGGACTCTCATTGAAACGCTCAGATCCCCACCTTATCTTAATCATGGTTACTGTTCAAATGTATCATTTCAGAAGAGATTCTCCTTTTGTCTGATTTCTGCACCTGAGATGTGAACTAAATTATCATCTAATTAGTGAATTAACCCATTAAGGATCAAGTTGATGACTAGTTGATGACTCTAGGTGAAAATGATAGGTTTTCATTAGTAGTCACTTCAATTGCTAATGAAAACATGTCATTTTCAACTAGATATTCATTTGCAGTCATCAATCTAGTCCTTAATGGGTTAAGCCTTAAAGGCCCAGGGCTTTTTTTGAGCTTTTATGAAGTTGTTCTAAAGTGAATAAGAAGCCAACATTTTGATATGCTATATCAATTTTTTTTTAAATGTAACCATACAACTTTAAACTACACATGTTAGAGATCACTTGCAAAAAGAAAACATAACAATATCATTTATGGATTGAAAGATAACAATATCTGGTTATGAAAGTGTTAAAACTACAAAAGTGACTTGAAGTCTTTTGATCTTCTTTTCACATGTCAAATCTAAATAGATGGTCACCAAGAAAATATGAGGTTAAAGGGCCTAATATGCATAATTCCAATCAATATATGGCTTCTCAAAATCTACTCTACAATTATTTTCAATGAACTTCTAGTGTTGTTTTTTCTCCAAGCTCTAGTGTATTTGAGGCTCATTTCTAAGAGCCCTTATCATTACGGAAAGTAAAGATTGAAATGGACACCCTTGTCCAAAATCTTGAATAGAAAAAACACAATTAATTTATTTTAGGAATCACTTTTCTGATGCTAAAACTAGACTTTGAAAAGAAGTTTCCAAAACTAGAAATTACTAGAAATAGAAACTTGGTTAGGTTGTGTTTTGCAAACCCCATATTTTGGTGCTTCGGGCATGGAGGGCTTAAGTTCTCCGTCTGCATATTGTCAGTAACATGTGCATATTGTCAGTGACGTTGTTTTTGGGTTGCTCTCGCTGTGCACAGATCTGGTTCGACTGCAGCGAATATCTTGTTCAAGTGGAGGGATCATTAAGAACAGAGGGCTTTTCCAGTCGTGTGACGTCTCTGAGCTTCATCACCACCAAGCAGAAATACGGACCCTACGGCACCTTCAATTGGTCAACCACACGCTTCCGTTCAGATCCCGGAAGCGTCGTATGGATATACGGTGGCCCCGGTCTGTTTTCACTTCAAGTTGATGTGATCCCCGCCGACAGCATTGTTGCTTGCTTACGGAAGTTTTTGCAGAAGGATGATCAATCCGCTTGACTTCTGTTCGAGTCACTCCAGCAGACTTAAATTCCTTGGCCTCTTTGTCTCTGTGTTGAACCATTTGCAAGAGTTACACTCCGCTCCTTCTAGCGCTGGAAGGCGAAGGATTAAGGTAGTCGGCTCTAAAATGGAACGGGCATTAAGAATGGACCTATAAAAGGGTGTAAAATGGACAATTGGTGGTTCTTAAATGGACCTCCACATTCACTGAATGAATCAAGAAAAGATTCATTGGGAATAGTGAGAGCCAATCATGCTCTTTGCTTTTCCATCTTTCTTTAGAAATTGCAAGTGAACCATTCATGGAAAACCTAGAGACATAAAATAGGGACCTACGGCACATCTCCTTCGAAAATTCATAACTAATTCAAAAATGCGTCAAAAATTATGAAACCACTTGTGTTAGATTCCTTTTCAATTTCTCTTTCACTGAAAAATGGACTAAAAACATTTCCATTCAAGTAAATACATGAAAAAAGGGGACCAGCCCTTAGATGCTCCATTACAGAGCCGACTACCTTACAACAGGATTCCTACGGACCTCCAGTTTGATTAGATTATTTCATGGCAATTCTTGTTGTTTTGTCTCAGCTGTTGGTTATTTTGTGAATGGCTCTTGCCTTTTGTATTTTTTTCTAATTTCTCTTTGGACTGGTCTTGGAATCAAAGTTGCCAAATTTCAGATCATGGAATCCACAGGATCACTCCCTACATGGTGAGGGCTCTCAATATTTGTTATGGAACTTCTCCAACACTAAAGTATCAAATTGTTCCTCCTTGTTTCAAATTCGAACACTCAGTGTTGGATAAATGCAATAAGTAGAAATTTGAGTCGTGATTATAAAGAGTGTTGAAAAGAAATTATAAAAAAAAGAAACCACATTCACTCTGGAGTTGTCTTGTCACCAAACTAAGGTTTGGGTTTTTGAATTGCAAGTGGAGTCTTCATCCCAAATGCATTGTTAGGTGGATAATGAATGTGTTGGAAAGTGCCTTCACAGAATTTATATTTTTTGAGAAAGCAGTTGAAGGAGAACTTAGTTGATACATTTTTACAAGAAAAAACAAGTATTCTTTATGATATAGTGGTATTGATATTTTGGAGTGACATTGATTTGCAATGACTCTTTATACGTTGAATTCAAGCAATGGGAACAATTTTTATTTGCCCAAGATTGTCGTGATGACTCCATATTGTTATTATGTATTTGAATTGACAAGTGAACAAAATAATCAAAGAAAATTAACGATATCTTAAGATTAGTAGAAAACTTTGGATTAATTGGTTTTGCCCAATTTCTTTGGGACACAAACTCTTGACACTACATCCGCAAGTAAATTATAAACAAGCCTATTCATATTAAAAAATTGAAATTGAATATGACAACTTTAAATGAAGATCTAGTCTATACGCCAAAAAGAGTACAATTTCAAATAAAAATGTAAGGAAGAAGTGAAGCATATAGTTGAATAATCAAACAATAGTAATAATAGAGAAATTCATATATAGGCACATTTGATTTGATGTGACTTTCTTAATATCTAAGAGAGACGGCATCCATTATATGGATTATGTTTTCAAGAGTTTATTATTATAAGAGGATTTTTTACAAACATTGTTTGACAATTGTTTTTATATTTCAATTTTGAATAAGAATTAAGAAAATTGACCTAATTCATCAAGTACACTAGCTATTGGTTCTATCCATTTTTTCATTGATTGAAACATCAAGAACATTACACATCCTCATTCTTATGTCATTCTTCTACTTCATTGATTGAGACATCAAAAACATTACACATCCTCATTCTTGTGTCATTCTTCTACTTCATTGATTGAGACATCAAAAACATCACACATCTTCAATAGTGAGACTAAGATTAAGACATGGAATGATCAAAATATAATCAAAATTGATAATGATTAAGCTTGATTCAATTGCAAGAATATGGTAGAGGGATCCATAACCAATAAATTAAACATATTTGGACATGATCTAGGATCACAATATTCTTACATGCATTGGCAAAAATGATAGGAATTGCAAAAATTTGGTAATTTTATCTCTAGAATTAAAATTACTATGAAACTTGAAAGGCAAAAATTGGACTTGACTCATGACCAACATCTAGAGTCATCCAATTCTAATCATTTAAGAACTATTTTCCTCCTCATCAATTTCTATTTTCTTACTCACTCATGTATTGTTAATTTACTGGTCTAAACCTTTAAAAAGTACAAAAACACACATTCCAAGGAGAAAATAGAAATCCATTTCAAACTTGGTTGGAAATACAATACCCAATTGTTTGTTGATGGGGTACTGGTTAGTAATGGGCCCCTCTACCATATAATAAGGCAAATGTATTAAATTGAGCTTGTAATTTGGCACCGGGCCATAAAAGATATATACTGATTGTTTCTCCAACTACATCTCCTTCACACCTATTCTAGAATGTGACTTTCTGGGCTTATCGTGCACCCCCTGGAAGTTTAGCCGTATGAACTTACAGCTACTAAAGTCCAATCACCTTCGGCTATCTTAAATTTGTAGATTCTTGGTTAATTCAATTCCCATGAAGTAACTTAATTCCAGCATCAACGTAGCAATGCGCACAAATTGGTTACAAAATGAAAACCAATAGAAGCACTTGTTCGTGCTGGTTGGGAGCAAGAACAACAGGTGATTCACTGGAAGCAGTTCAACTTGCAGAAGGGAGAGAGAAGATTAAGCATCTAAAGGATAGAGAGCCGTTTGTATTCTGCGAAGAGCGACCTTGATGCGCTCTTTGAGATTATCATCCTTACACTCAATGCCTTTTTTGGCGTGATCTACAGTGGCCACCGTCCCATCCACATTAACAGTCAAAGTCTGTAGCTTCTCGTCTACCGCCACGTCTCCAAACAAGGAGACGAGCAGCGAGTGCACAATCTTGATCTCATCTTTCTCTTTCGCCCGTCCCACAGCGAACATGGACTGGGAGTCCAGCTTCAAGATCATCGCCACCACGGAGTCCGCTACCATGTCACTAATGGGATCCGACACCCACTGCAAAATCACATAATCCGCTCCTTCGTGAGTGACGGTAAGATTTCCATGCACCTTCAGAGTTGGACTGTCAGCCTTCGCCACGGCCTCCACTTGCTCATACATCTGCTGCAACCGGTGACGCAAGACCGTGAACGTGCCCTTGTAAGGCACCGACTGCCGTTGCATGACACTGCCTGTGGAAAGCTGGGTGAAGCTGTGGAGATCCTCCGGCGCCATGAGCTGGTAAGTGAAGCCCTTTCGGACTAATAGTCCACTGACCACATCTCCTTCCTTGGCTGGCTTCTCTGCAAGACGCCCCACTGCCTTGGCAATCTTCTCCCCCTTGAAAAACATCTCCACTGTTTGGCAGTTCTTGGGGGACAGCACCTGAACGGTTCCATTCATTTTCCCAAAGTGCCGATTCAAAATCAAAACTTGATATATTTCATAGGACTCTCCATTCCAAGTTAAATAGAAGGGATAACAAAAAGCGTATCAATGAAAAACAGAATAATAGTAATTGAAAGCCTAGGATACTGGCTGATTCTCCGCGGACACTGACCTTCACGTTTTGGTCTGCAAATTGGGTAATGAGTTTGGCTTTCAAGCGTCCCATCTCATTGGCCTCTCCGTGGACCAGTATGATATTTGGTGGTCTGAGCTCGTGCAGAAACGCACTTGTTTGTGTGAAGTCAGCATGGGCTGAGAAAGAGATGTAATGAACTCGCATGTTCAAAGGTACCACCAGGCCACTGAGAAGAGTCACCTCCTTAGGCTCGTTCATGATGGCCTTGGAAAGCGTTCCCTCCACTACGTACCCGGGGATGACACACGAGTTCTTCTTATCTTGGCACCAAATGTCGAAGAGCTGTCTTGATAGCCCACTTTGAAGGCTCCCTGGAGAGGCCATCACGACCGACGGCCCTGCGTCGTCGAAGTCGTCGATGTTTTTCAAGGGGTGAATGTGCTTGAAATCAAACGGGTTTGAGACCTGATCTCAGAGAAGTCATGAACATAAATCAGTACATACTACCGGTACACGGAATAATCTCAGACTAACTAGCACAAATTGGTAAACAGGGGTGAATGTGCATTAGCCAGTTGGAAGTGACTAGCTTATTGCGAGACTGCACTTGCAAAGTAACTAATGGGGAGTTAAGGTTTCAAGTTATCTAAGTTAGCAATTCAAACAGTTGATATAAACACAAGACCCTCTCCGCACCAACCATGTATTACCAACCAATCAGCTAAATAAGTGTTTAGGTATTTCGTGAAATTACTTGTGGGGGAGGAATCCATGGTGTCCAAACTTAGTGCGGGTTGAAGTATCTATAATGAATATGAAGGTTCATTACTCAATTGAACCACAATCTTTTGAATTATCGTGGTCCACAGTAATTGCAAGAAAATATGTAGGTGGAAGTTACCTAACCTATTGTGTTGCTAGGTATTTAATGAGGAGTTCGGACTCTCAAGTTAGATAACTGCTGCTGCTTGGTTGGCAAGGGTAGATTATAGCACTTCAAACCATTGTTTTAGTTTTCTTGTCCCAAGCTGAGGAGTGAAGAGAACAGGTGGAAATGAATGAAACTTCATTTCATAAGAGGGGGTTAGCCAATGTGCTAACCGGGGCAGTGCGGGGATTTCCAGTTAGCTAAACTTGCTTCTTGGGCGGGGCCTAAAACAATAAAATACTGAGAGAGAATGTAAACTACTCTAGAGCACAGCGATTAGTAGCAAAGGTATGCCAGTTAAGAGTCGATGGCCTGGAGTGCACTGTAACTACATTGGACTCAAGAAAACAAGAATTGGAGAAAACTGTACCTCGAACTGCTTCTGAATACGGTCATTCATGGCATTGATATACGTCTGATACACTGCCATGCATTTCTTCGCCAGAGGAGATGCGTAGAAGATAGGTATGTGTTGAAGCTCAGGGTGCGCTTCCCAATATTCATCCAGGATCAAAAGCAGCTCTTGTGCTCGTCCAAGGGCGAAGGCAGGAATTAGGACCTTACCACCCTGTTGACAGATCACTTGGTTATCATATATTAACAGTAAAAAAATCTATAAGCGCGAACTCCAAGGAAACAAAACAAGTTACGCACATGCAATTGGCTCCAAATATAAAGTAAACAGCAAAATCACAGCACAAATTGTAACGCTAAATACCACGAAACTTGCTTATGCAAAAATCAAGGTCGGTTTGCATCTTTGTCGAGATAAGCTTTGAGAATAAGACACTTCAAAAATAGTTGAGAAATCCAAGCAACGCGATTGATCAATGTTTTTCATTTAGTCCAGACAGTCATGGACAAAGAATCTTGACAAGACAAGATAAATGACATGGATTTGTACACAATTCTTGGTTAACGATCTTCTCTGTTTGACAATTTTGTGGAGTGCTCTAGTCAACATCAGCACACAAAGTGCTTAAACAAAATCAAATCGCCTATTCATTCTTTGATGTCTTCCTACCGTGTACTGGGAACTACAATTAGAAATTACGTCTTGGCCACAATTTTTTGCTTATCCTCAAGATATGTCTGGAGAAGTGTAAACCGGCCCTCAGAAGCCCAAAGGATCCCCAAAAGCTTAACTTTTAAGCCAAGAAGCCTTCAAACTTTGAAAATAAAACAAATGCTTGAATCGCATTAGATCTACTGGAAAAGCAGGATAGAGTAAACAGCAAGCATACACCTCGTCTCAAACCAAAAATTGATCTCGTGTTGGAGAAGGAGAGTTGAAAGAACAGTATTTAGTACCTGACTAACAGTCTGAGCAACGGTATCAGTAAATCTTCTTTCTCGCATGATTCGTGGCTGGTGAATTTGCACACCGTATGTGGATTCTATGATGCAGACATCAGGCGAAAAGTGAGGCATTTCAGCAGCACGAAGATGGCGATCTTCCTCACATGAGTAATCCCCAGTGTAGAGAACTCGCATGCCAGCTATGTCTACCATGAACATGGCTGCACCCAACACATGACCTGCTGTATAACACCAGAATCTGATTCCATTCACTTCCATGGTTTGATGAAAATCGATAACCTGACATCATCAGAGTAAAGATATAAGTTAGAGGATATTACAACCTTTAGGGATCTGATCCCCTCTCCTACGCTAACTCTGTTACCACCAACTCATCTAGTCATATCCTTACCAGGCCTTCAATTAGCAAGTGGTGTAAGCATGACTTGGCTATAAGTCTATGGCCGCTGATCTTTGAATGGAAATGGGGTTGCCCACTGTCACTTGTAGTGGTACACAACCTCCCACTTGAAATTGCATACGAATTTTATACACAGATAAGAATTTGATCTCAACAGATTTGGAACTTGTTCCCAAACTGATCTCTCCATGGCTCTATACTGATCTCCCGACATATTGGTTAAAGTCCTTAATGTGACGGAAAGAGTATCATCTACATTACTTCTGCTCAGTTGCAATACAGATATGTATCCCTGCAAATCCTGGATACAGTAGAGAATCTCTATCAAGGAACACATCACTGCCTGGGACAGCAAACGTGTACTCACCTCAATTTTCTCCATCGTTCGAGCAATGTCGTGTTCATCATATAACATGTCGTCCACTGACACCTTGCTGATCTTGACGAAATCTGATAGAAGAAGTTTGTAGATAGCTTTAGTGGCATGTGTCATGAACACCCTCCCTTTGAAGTTGGTCTGCAAATCCACAAACTCATAATCACTTGGTTTTGGAAGAATACAATTGGATTAATAAAAGAAACTGTCGGACAACATTTCACACACAGTTCGTCATCAAAATTATCAAAAGAACGGAAAATGAAAGTATCTTGACCTTCTCCAGGAAATAAGGGAGCGATGCACAATGATCCAGATGAAAACTGCACATTGAAAAATGAAAGCTTGTGTCAGGAAAATCCAACCACATCCACAGACATTCAAACCAGAGCACCTGCTGAGTCTACTACAAGACTGAATTGTCCTATTGAGAACCGACGGAAGAAAATTCGACATAGAGTTTCTTCGACCAGCCCGATGCTTCGAAGACCTTTGCAGATGAAGACCAGTAATCAAAAACCTTAGGGAGAAAAGCGAGTAGAATTTGAAATAAGGTCAGAATAGTGGTCCCCGTGAGGGCTTAATAAAATAAATTACAAGAAAAGGAAACCTTAGAAGATTGATCTGATTGAATTTCGGTAGAAATAATTCTTAAGGGTACTCTATCTATACACTTGAACAAATAGGACACTTGATCTTATCGCTGTCGCCTTAGATTTCCTATGTAACACCAGGATTGCGTAGCAGCTCCACCATACCACTCCTACCCTTACGTCAACATTAACCCCTTCAGTCATTACTACTCCCAACAGCAATAATCACATTAGAATTAGGTGAAAGTGCTGACCTAGTTTTAATAGGAAAGTAGGGTTAAATCTCGTGAATAATGTCATGAATAGGTGTTAACAATATTTTAGATTTGTGATTGAACCAGCAGCAGAAGGCTTGTTGACTTTAAGCCCGAAGTATTATGGTTACAGCACAATTATGTAAGGCAATCAGCCGTGAGAGAGTGCAACTCACGATTTTAGGGTTTAGGGTTTATGACCACCTCTCCAAACGTGGCACCCATTGAAACCATTCTGGGTTTAACGATAACCCTCTCATGACTCGATCAGTAATGCAAAATCCTAAACCTCAACTCAAAAATTTCATTAATTGCTGAGATACTAAAAGATAACTCACTGCGTCACGAGCAGAACATCAATGCTGATAGGATCAATCTCATCGAAGTAGGGTAACGCTGCCATGCCAGAGTAACCAGGATGGATTCCACAATCAAACTGCACCAATCCAAGACAGAAAACGAGAAAATCAACAAAAATTCGTGAGAGCTTCCTGGAGTCAAACCCTCGCATCATCAAAATCACAAAAATTTCTGGCAATTAAACAGAGTGCAAATTACTGTAAAGAAATATCTGGAAATGTGTTACACCCAAACCCTCTCCAAAATAAATGCACAATTGCCACGCTATCCTTGACTGAAGCGAACTGACCAGACATTCAAACTGCGTCCCAATGCAAAATTGTGATCACCGAGGTTTGAGTGTCCATACCATGACCGTCTTGCCCTTGTAGGTCATGTACACACACGACCGCCCGACCTCGTTTCCCGCTCCGAGAGGAGTGACCTCCAGCTTGTCCCCCTCCCCTTTCACCACCGTCGCCGGATCCTTGCGTTTCGACATGATGCCCCCCTTCTCCCTCTATCCCGGTCCCGTAGCCCTAATCAGTTGCGAATTCCCGACATCAGAAATGGGACAATAAACACCTCCGATGGGATTGCAAGGTAAAGTCCTCGAGGAAACACGCGAACACTGGTCACAGGGCCAATGCTCACTTGATTCTGCGCTCTAAATGTCTTGGAGACCAAGGCATGAAAGAGTGCTATTAATAAGATTTAAGGACAAAATCGTATTCGCTTCTCCACTGCACCTTTCGGCGATAGCGACGCAGGCCGGAAGCAAAGGAACGCAAATGTAAATGGACACACTTGGTGGGCAGCATTCGGGTGGGAAACGATTGTCCTTGGTGGGGATGCCCAACGTCCTGGAGACCCTTACCCTTAACCCTGAAACGCCGGGCATATAACCACTGGTTTCAGAGCTCACTGCCCAACACTCAATTTGTTGCCATTTTGTAACCAGATGTGTATGAAAATTTTTTATTTTATTTTTCCGAGATGAAACTACATTTCCTATGTACTTCACGGAAATTTCAGATTTTTTTTCAGGAAAGTTGTATTTTCTGAAATTTTCTGAAGTGAAAATGAAGAAAAAATCATATAGAAAATAATCTCAAAAAATCTGAAAATTTTATCATGTGTGAACGTTACAATGACAAACATCATGGTGTGAATTGATTTGCCGTATACATCTATAATCAGAATGCAGTGGACATTAAAAATACAGCCCAAGTTCAAATTGCAATAAAATATTCAATTTTGCAAATTTTTCCAAAATTCAAATTGGAGAAGAAACTAGAGTAGAGGACCTCCATTTCGTTAGTTGGCCTCAAATCCAAAAAATGTCGTTTTCCAGGAGAAATTTCAGATTTACTCAATTTCTCAAAATACACTAAAATAGCAAATTTTACCATCCGTTTTCTCTAATTACTTCTCAACTACATGAAAACAAACATTAGTTAGACTAAGAACTCAGTTCACGTGCTTGGTACCGCTGGAAAGCTCTTGGCGAGGAGGGGTGCACAGGCTTTGTTTCGTGGTGTTCCAACTTATAGCAAGAAAGTTATTGAATTTCAAAGTTTTAATGTATTAAAATTTTAGAAAATTACTTTTATTTTGATTTTAGTCGTAATCTTCGTATCGTCGGAAAGCCCTTGGCAAGGGGGATGCATTGACTTTGTTTCATGGCATTTGGACCTACGGTGAAAAAATTATTGAATTTCAAACTTTTATTTACATTCAAAAATTAGATTTGATTGTGGCAATGACACAAGGCACACTAGTCTATACCTTAAGACAGGTAGTTTACTTTGTTTTGTTTTGTTTTATTTGTCACATTGAGATCTCCCAGCCTGTGCATCCGACGGTAGTGTACTTGGTACCGTTGGAAAGCTCTCAGCGAGGAGGGGTGCATGGGCTTGGTTTTGTGGTGTTATAACCTATGGTGTCAAAGTTTTTATGGATCTCAAAAATTTTAAAATTACTTTAACTTTAGTTCTTATTTTAGCATCAACACAAGGCACACTACTAACCACTGATATCAAGCCCCATTGCCCATCACTCAATTTGTTGTCATTTTTGAACTAGATATGTATGAAAATTTTTATGTTTATTTTTCAAAGATGAAATTACATGTCTTCTACACTTCACAAAAAATTTAGATTTTTTGTGAAGAATTGATTTTTGGAGAATTTCTAAAGAAAAAGTGAAGAAAAATTACATCAAATGGAAATTATTTCAAAAAATGGATGTATATTACATTGACAAACATTATGGTTCAAACTCAATTTCCGTATAATTTTATATTTAGAACATAATAGACATTGAAAACACATCCAAAGTTCAAAATGGAATAAAATATTCAATATTATGATTGGAGTAGAAACTAGAATAGAGGAAGTGCATTTTATTAGTTGGGCTCAAATTCAAAAAATGTCATTTTGTAAGGAAATTTCAGATCTAAAGGAAGGGGCAACAACTTCCCAAAATACACTAAAATAGCATATTTTGAAAACCATTTTTTCCTAACTTCTCATTTATGTGAAAAACACTAACATGACTATAAAGTCAATTAGGTACTCTTCATAACCCTCACTAAAAAGTCAATAAGCAAAAATGTATGAAAAAACACTTTTAGTCTCTTTCTAAGTCATCTTCTAGTCATCTAATAGCTATGAATTGGTGTTGGCACTATAATGGGGTCAATCCTTGAAGACAGACACTAGTGACCATGAAATCATCCATTTTGATTCTATAGGAATCAACAATTTAAAAAATTCAAAAGCACAAACTGGAAGTGAGAATACTATAGAAGATCTTTCTTTTTTCACAAAATTCCAAGGATGAATAGTTGCACTTTTGTCCCACATTCAAAGATTTCATGGCACCCATTGGATGCAAAATGTTGTAGTCATAAATGATTAACTCTAAAGGATTGTTGTTTCCTCAAGGGACAAAATGGATTTCACATAGGTTCCTATGACCTCAATTTTTGGTGAAACTTTTTCAAACTTTTTCATAAGATAGAAAAACTAATTAACTTTGTGGAAAAATAGTTTTTATTTCAATTAGTGCCTAGGAGCAAAATTTATAGCACAAAAAGTTCAAAACTGAATTCAATGGATAGCAAAAAAATTTTGCAAAAAGACAAAATTTAAATTGAATTTTTTTCCTAGAACTTATGCTAATCCATCCCTAAGAATATTTTATTACCAAGGTAACTTTGCAAAATCCTCAAAACATGTCTTTGGGATAGTCAAATAAACTTTGTGCATATTAGAAAACAAATGATTTTCATCCAATTTTTTGTATGCAACTTTGTTGATGCTATATTCTTAGCATTGAATTAGATTTAAGATATTTCTATAGTTATTTATTTTATATATAGAGTAGTTTATTGACTAGACATTGCATCAAAATACATTGCATCAAAACTTTAAACCTTTTTTTCCTAGAAACTAGACTTTGACATTCAAAAAGGTTTATTCAGAGCAAACTAACAATATAAAGCTTTTGAAGTGAAGTTTCTATTTATCTTCAAATTTTTTAGAAATTCCTCAACATAAATATATTGATATAGTTTGAAGTTAAGGGTATACTTCCATTAAGAAATTTTAGAGTTTTTGAGTAAGGTTTGTATTTGATATGAATTCTAGTCATTTTTTTCACACAATTGAGTTATTCGTAAAGTACACGAAACTGGGGTTTAAACCCATGAGTTTTGTGAAAAAGCGAGTTGAGTTAAAAAAGTTGAAATAAAAGTGGGTATGAAACTTATTTTTCCATCAAAATGGTGCCTAAAAAAGTCTGGTCCCTACTTTTGAAGTCGTATGACATAAGTATCTTGCAAAAATGTTTGACGCTTCAACTATAGTTGCCTTCTCAACTTCAAAAAAAGGCATGCCCAAAGTGGGGGGGACTTTACAAATAACTCAAATAAACAAAATAATCATGTTTGCTATTGGATATTGTAGTGAAGAATATCAGGGAATAAAAATATTATAATACCTTTTTATTATTAGAACACCAAAAGACCATGATTGTAGGTCCAAAGTTCAAATTTTAATAAAACGTTTTATTTAAGAATTTTCAAGTTTAAGCAGAAACCAAATTTTATTGATTTCATTTCATTTATTGAATCTAATTTCAAAAAAATCAATTGATGGTTCAAATTCACATTTGGAAAACAAAGAGGTTGAAGTTGCCAAAATACACTACATATTGATCCATGGATTGAAAATCTTTTTATGTAAAAAAGCCAATATGAGGGAATATACAAGTTTATATTGCAAAATGCAAATGAGCAATTCCCTCCTTACCCAATTGAATGAATTTTTTTCCCATCCTAATATACCATCCTAAAACCATTCAAAGGATACAAAACATTCCCTCAGATGTTTCAAGCCAAATGCCAAATGTAATCAATTGTAGAAAGAAAGGCCCTATTATTGAAGTAGTCAACCAAATATTTATGAGATTTTTGAATGCATAGGTGCATTTTTAGTTTTTAGAGTTTTTCTTAAAGTCATTCATTGGTCATATTTAGTCTTTGAGGTCTTTGGTAGGCTAATTGTATTCTGAATTTTTTGCAACAACAAGAGTTTGTATTTTTATGATATAAGTAGAAGCTTTATTTCACCACAAAGAAGGCACAACTATCAAGTGGGCAAACCTACCAAGCAAAATAGTGTCAAGGTGTTGTTTCCTCCTCCTTCTAACAAGAATGCCTAAAACTAACATTGAAAATACAATGGTAGGCCTCAATATTTCCATGAAACTAGATGAGAGTTTTTTCTCACTCCTAAGTGGTGAAAAAGCATTGATATATATATATAGAGACACACACATATAATGATAGCTTTAATTGTATCAAGACATTCAATGATGAAACAAAGATGGAAATAGTGAAGGATGCCAAAATAAACTTACCTGACTCAATAATATCATGTTTGAGTTTCAAAGGAATTATGTTACTATTGTACTTGCATTTTAAATGACATTCAAAATTAAATAAATGAATAGGCATCAAGGTTGGAAATCTTCTAGAGTCTCTTTTACTTATCATAGTTATTCTATTCATAACAAAGTTGTTCTTCCATCATACAATATGTAAGTTTGATGTTCAATCTTATTCAATGATGCTTAATCAACTATCTTGCAAAAGAAGAGAATAAAATCAAATAAAGACAACAATTATATGAGGCAATACTTACAAGGTCTTAGTATGTGACAAGCAATTACTACCTCTTTAGGGTGCATTGGCATAGTTATAAACGGTACACCCAAAAGAGGCAATAACTGCACCCACAAAAAATTTAAAATCTAAAAACTTTTCACCTTAACCCCCTCCCCGCCTGTTACGAACTGGGTCGTAACAGTTGGACTTCACTAGTTACCAAGTTATACGGATTATAAGTGACGGTTACAACAGTTGTGGGAGAGTAGCTTCATCTCTCTCCTCCCATTAAAGGCCAGGTGAGAGGGCTTGTCTCTCACGTGATATTTTGTCAATATAGATGTTCGATTTCCATGCTACTCATGTGTTCATGAAATACTTGTTGCTTTCGTAATCTTACCTTGTTATGTGTCATGAATGCATGGTTTGGTGATTTCCTCTTGTATCCAAACTTCGAAGTTGAGATAGGGTTCACACCTATGAGATCGGAGATTATCGGTGACTGATGAGAGGTTGATTCATGACCTCAATAGGCCGCCTGCTGTTGTAGTCTGATGAGGGATCATCGAGCCTCCATTGTCATACAACTACGGAGAGTGACCGATCGTAGTAGGGTTATCAAGTTGTAATTAGCTAATATGATGTAATCATAATTGTAAGTCCTAACATTGCCCCCCTTCCCCCCTCTCCAAAATATTTAAAAATTTAAAAATTTAAAAAATTTTCATCCCCTATTGTAATTTCCAGAGACCACTATAACTAACAAACAATATGGGACAATTATCTCATGTCCCATATCTGGTATTTGTATTCATATTTTAGTACTATATCATATATGTATCCATATCCATATCAAAACCTACACTTGCATCCATATTCGCTATGTATTTGTATATGATACTATGTTTGTATTCAATATTCATTTTTGTGTTTGTATTTGATTGTATTGGACGGCTCAGATTAAATTTCACAAGATCAATGGCTTGTGATTTTTTGTGAAATCAACAGTGATAAGCAAGGCAAGTATTTTTCTTCAAAAACAATCAACGGCCTCTAAATGTTTTTAGAAAGGGGGGGCAACTAATACAAACCAGGGATGACAGCTACGACATCCCAGATAGTATGATACTTCTACAAAAATGGACTCTATTGAGATGATGTTTCAAAATAAATACCAAAACCACTATTATGATTATTACACATTGGTTTATTTCCAATTTCTATTATTTATGACACTCTTTTTGCAATAACCATTTTGGCAAATTCCAATGAAATGTGAACTACTTTGTCTTATTTGAGGATTGATTTAAATCAAGCTTCCTATTACTTATAACAAGTAGAAGAATGATTCAAGAATGAAGATTGGGCTACTTAGATCACATTGATGATGGAACCAATGAATTAGATATTGTATTTGCATGTGTAGTTATGTTTTCATAATGTTTTTAATGTATTGAACAATGAATTAGGCATTGTATTCTCATAATTAGGTTATATTGTTTGGATAGAGTTTTATTGTGTTCAATCGAGTATTTAACAAATACACTTATTGTATTGGAGGCAACTATTGGTTACTAATTTTAAATAATAAATGTTGTTCTAAACATTATCTTGTATTTGCACTTGAATTTTACTATGCCTAGTAAACATTAATGAGAAAGAATCTCAATTCATTCAATATATATTCTATTATTAAAAGAGTAAAAACCAAGTATATTTCCCTTGAATCAAGCTCCCTAATGTTGCCACATTCACTTGGCAATTAGCACTAAGGTAGGTCTATAAAGCAAATATTTAAGAATTGATTTTCAATTTAGGAGAGTTTGACATCTTGAAATATTTTTTAATAAATATATTGAAAGAAAAATAGAATTAGTAGCATACTCAAATAGTTTCATATTTTTGAGAAGTTCTTGGAACATTCATAGATTTAGTCATGAATTTTGATGTTGAAATTACATAAGGCTCTAAAAGCATCCACCTCTTAAGATACTCTGATTATTGGTACATTGATAAATGCAATGTATATAGATACGTAGTGTTTAGATGCATTAGCATTCACCATAGCAACAAGCCCCAACAAACCATTAAAGATAGGAAATAGTCTCTTAGAGATACATACTAGTATTACAATATGTGTGATTATGAAAGAAACATTAAACAACATTATTTAGTGGACCTAAATCATATTAGATGTTTGTCAGTTTTTTAAGCATTGTGAAATCTTAAATCAATAATATTACCCTTGTAAAGTCTTCAAAACATGTTTACCACCAAAAAATAAATAAAATTTAGAATTTACTATATAAAATTTCAACCCCCTTTCCATTGATCTCATTTCTTCTTCTTTTTACATAGCTCGAACAAAATTAACACTTTTTATTGCCTATTGAAGCGCATTGATTATTATAGAAATGACTAATGCTACAATGAATACCACATGTTTTAGTGGCTATCAAGTAATAAACCTTAAAGTGGAGATGTCCCAATAGAATAGAACTTCTTTAAAGTAATAGAGCCAAGACTAATCTCACTATATTATATGAGTAATAGAGATGGTCATTGCATTAATGACATCCATATGCAACCCAAGTTGGGACTTGGGTATTAATACTACTTTAGAAAGGTTGATACTTTAGAGAAGTTCTATACAACATTTTCTATGCTATATAATTAGATAAATTTGTTAAAAAATTTAACAAAATATTAAAAATTTAAACAAATTCTAAGGATATATAATAACATATCACACTCCTTCAAAGTAATAGTTGGCCCTAAATGCCTGAGGCACCAAATTTTGTTGTCAAAAATAGTGTAAAGAAAATAAAACCTAACTAATTTGTTATTTTTAGTAATTTAAAATATCTTTGACAAATTCCTTTTGAAGTCTAGTATTAGCATCAAAAATCCAATTTTGAAAATGACTAATTATGTAAAAAATTTTCTAATTTTTCTATTCAAAATTTTATACAAAGGTCAAAGGTGTCAATAGCAATCTTGACTTTTGATAGTATTGAGGGCTCTTAGAAATATACTAAACACAAATACACTAGACTTTGGAAAAAATATCACATTAGAAATTCATTCAAAAATATTTACTGTAAAGTTGATTTTGAGAAGCCATAAATTGATTGGAGTTAATATGCATGTTAGGCACTTTAACCTCATATTTTTTTGGTGACCAACTTTTTAGATTTTACAAGTGAAATAAGGATTGAAGGACTTCAAATCACTTGTGCAATTTTAACATCCTCATCATCATACATTATAATCTTTCAATCTATAATTGATGATGGATTTTCTTTTCTTATATGATCTCTACTTGTTTAATTTAAATTTGTAAAGTTACATTTACAAAAAATTGATACAAGATATCAAAATGTTAGCTTTTCATTCAATTTAGAGCAAATTCTTAGAGGTTCAAATAGGAAATTGGGCATTTAGGGGTTAACCCCCCAAGGCCCCTAGCAGAAATAGGTTTAAAAACATTATAGCTTTCGAAGCCTTATAGATCTAAATGTCATTAAGCTATACAAATCTCAAACATACAATCTTGTAGTAGACATATTGTAGATGACATGTACAAAATTTGGAGTCATTTGAATGCATAGATTGCAAGATTATAATGTTTTAGTGCTGAAAATGGATGCTGAAATTTTTCCAAAAAAAATTTGGAGGTGAAATTTGATTTTTAAACCTACTCAAATGAAAAAACATTACACTACACAGTGATTCAAAACTAGTATACAAACACATTGGTGAAAAAAATTCACTCAATTGACTCATTGTGTCTACAAAAGAGCTCTAAAATGTCAAAAATTAGCAAGAAATACTACAAAAACTACATTTATGGTTGAACCTCCCTTTACTAGAATGCTTCTTAGTCATTCATAACTTCTTGGATTGACATGAAACTTTAGCCACACAAACTAGACTAGTATGCACAACTTTTCCAGCAATTTATATTGAAAATGGACTCTGTATGAAGAAGAAACAAGTCGTCAAAGTTTACTATATTCCAAAAATGGTAGGATTTTGAACTTTGAATTGCTCCCAAACATTCAAAACAACTTGAATTGACATGAAAATTTACTACACAAACTAGACTTCAAGAGAAACAAAAACCAACAAATTTTATTGAAAATGATCATTTGATGAAAGAGAAACAACCCCCCGAAGTTGCAGCCCTAAAATGCAGTTTCAGAACTCAAATTGAATCTGCGAACTTTGATTGGCTGCCAAAAAATCATCACGTTTTGGATTGATCTGAAAATTTTACCACACAAACTAGAAGACAACATGCAACTTTCCCAACAAGTTTTATTGAATTTGAACATCAGATGCAAAAGTTATAGCACTTTAAATTTGACTGAAAACTTTAAGGGGCACTATTTGCGCCCCTTGGGCGTTGAGGGGTTAATGACCCTCTTCATGAGATCGATTCATTAATGCACTCTAAGACTCTGTACATTGCGTACAAAGATACACCTATTTTTAATTTTTTTTGAAGTGCCTAGTATCGGTGTATCTTTCCCCAACCACAAGCTTTGCTGTGAAAATAGGGTGTATACTAGTTTTTAGAAAGTAGAATCTACACTTGTGGAAAATTGGAAATGGGCACATATAGGTCACAGTTATTACTATGGGACCATGGAATATCTAACGAATATTTAAAGTAGGGTTTTCAAAGTCATATCTACTCTTTACCCTCAATTAATTGAAATAAATCACTGAGATAAAGCTATATTACCATTAGGAGCAGGCAAGGGATTCTCTGTGCCCTTGAAAACTATGCAGGGTTGGTCTTTGTCCGTGTCTTCCTGCCAGGCCCATGTGGCTGGTGGCTTTGTTTTTTTCCTCTGCACTGAAATTTCGTTTCATTTGTGCCAAAAAGAACAAAAAAAAACTATGCAGGGTTGGCCAAAATATGCACATAGTATATAACGCACCGCAAAGATGCTGGGGCTGAACAAAATGCTTCAGGATTGTAAAAATGACCTACACTAGCACAAGCTTTTCAACGTTACATAAGCATCACGTCAGATACCAAGAAGACTTCGAAACACTAATCCGAGCGTAGGGAGTCCCCATATCCATAAGGTGGAAGATACGGTGAAATCACAACGAATGCCATGAATAACGTGAACTGCAAGCAAACAGGGGACTGGAATTAGAAAGAGATTCAGTAACAGAGAATCCGCAGAAGCAGAGAAAACTAAATCAGTCTAGAAAAATCTAGGCTTAAAATATGATATGTTGAAGAGCTCACCAACAGTGGGAGGGTTAAGAAGCCCCAAATTGGCCAGAGGGCGATTGAAAATCTGTTGAAACCAATAGCACACAGTTCGTTATCCGAAAATGAACTGTAACAAAGTCTAAGACAGTATAAAACTTATCAAAGCTTATCAATTCTGCAAATCAATTTGTATTATCGCATGACTAAACTACACTAGCGGAGTTATAGAGTAGAGATTGAACTACAAAAAGTTCAGCTTGTGACAAGCAAGATTCACAAAATATTTTAAGGTTAGCAGCGAGAAACCAAGCAATAAGGCATCATCGAGAACTCGTAACTCTCAAAAGCGCAGTCAGAATTCAATCACTGGAGCGAAATTCTCGCAAAAATCAATCACTTACAGCAGGAAGGATGTAAGTCCCACTAAAGTAGCAGTGGGGATTGCGGCAGGTGCAACCAGCTCCCATTTATCCTCTGTTTTGAGGATGTGCCGCAACCAAACTGCCAAGTAGGCAAAGATCACTGCATTTATGGTGAGACAAATCAAGCCCAGTTGAAATGGGAACCTGCATTGGAGCACAAAAAATTGTCAAAATGACATGAGAAACCGGCGCACTCATGACCACTCACGCGCTTCATACGTCTAAGGTAGTGTCACGCTAAATCGCCACGTCATATAGTTCCTATCATTAGACTACTTCATATGTCCTCTTGGCTTATATAATTGGACTCTAATGCGCCAAAGAATGCATTCTTTGAATACCATATGCAAGAGTTACGAAAGGTCCAAGTATTATTGGTAGATGATCTAAATTGCTTCTTCGATATTAGTTACATAATGATTAAGGGGATGTATACCAGATGGACATCTGATCTGATCAAGTGGCGATAATGGGGTCCCTAACTTCGAGAATCGATCTTCCAGATAATTCTGTCAAGAGTCGAGAGATTGCTTGTTTATGGTTGCCTTCTCCTTCCCCGAGTCAAATCACAGAACGTCTGACTGACAAAATCAACATGCTTTATCCTGATTATCTAGCAAGACCGCCTAACAATAACCAATCCCCTCTCGATAAGTCATAAAGCCCATCTAAGTAGTGGCTAAACCTCAAACCAACGAGTTGCCACGAATATACTATAATAAAGATACTGCGTCACTGTTCTGCTACAATTGTTTTACTGCTTGTTAGAGGAATCCATCAAGAAACAGCTAGATGTACAAACTTCAAAATTTAGTAAACCTCTATCCCAGTAGACTCGTGCAGTAGGGATCAGACCGCGATAAAACCATGTGCATCAAGAACACCGTGCACCTACGAGACCACGCTCTCCAGACAAACTACGCCGCACAAATAGCCCGAATTCATATCCTAGCAACTTCAGTTTTTAAGACATAGTATCGAAGCCTCAGTGTCAAGATCTTGAGGGGAATCACTCTCAACAATTCGGTCGATAGCCTTAAAATAAAACCAACCCTTAGATTCCTTACCTGCGAATGCGCGAATCGTAGAACAAGACATGGAACAGATGATGCCGAGAGTCGCCGTAGTAGATTGCAAACACGGCAGCAGCTAGCCACAAGAGATTTTCCGCCGTGCGGCGCAACAGCGCAGGCTCCGACGGAGAAGGCGACACTGGAACCGGCCCTACCCCTAGCTCCCCTCCGTAGTCGGGCGAAAAGCTGTACCTCTGCCTCACATTGGTCAACAATCGTCCTCGCTCCCCCGACATCATCCCTACTCCAAAATCCGAACCTCGAAACTCCTTCTCCTGAATCCAAGAACGCCGCTCCAAATCTCCAATTCGCTCTACAACTTCCAATCTGCACCGCAACACCTGCTACTACTAGATACCCTCTGTCTCTTAGGGCTCACACTCAATGCATCTCCAGCTCTAATACTCACAGATCGGAAGTATTATCTTATTTCTCCACAGGCTAGAATGGAGGGCTGCTCGAATGGAGGACTTCATCTGTTTTTAGTACGAAGTTGACCTAGGCGCCCCTCTGAATCCGGCGAAACTTCGGACTAGACCTCCGACGCGGAAACATGGACGCAAGATTCAAATCTGAATCAAATTTCACCATTCGGCACTCGAAATGTTTGCGCGTCAGAGTAATTGCAAATGCAACTAGTGCGGAGTTGTGGGCTGCATTGAGGAGTGAGAGAATGGCTTGGACCGCAGCGATGGCAGTGCTCTGGAGGGGCACATGGCTATGGCAGGAGACGCGACGACGACGGAGAATGCAAATCTTGACTCCAATGTAGATTACAGGGGATATTAGAAAGGTGTAATCTACGGATTAGGGTTAATTTTGGTCAGCAGACAGCAAGCCTTCAGAAAGTCGCTTTGTTTGTGATAATGCTAGAGTAGAACCTCCCTACTGAAGAAGACTGGGACCGGTCTTGACACATTATTAAGGAGGTTATTCATTAGGGAGGGGCATGATTTTCATATGTGGTTCATATTTTTAAGATGGGACTAGCAATGCATGTTGGATATTGGATAGTACTATATTGAATTAGAGAGTATCGAGATAGGGAGGTTCTAAGTAGGTTTGTTTTTTTCATTTCTTGTGAAGTGTCAAAGTGGCGATATTTCATTTTATCGTGGAGCTCCAAATCTCAACATTCATCCATATATTGGATAGAAAATATCATATGAGCACATAATACATATCTATCATTCTATTTTCATCTATTATTTGGTGATTTCATCCACTATTTAAAAAAAATGGAGTTTATTGGCCATTTCATCCAAAATTTTACTGTTTTTTTCCTATAGGCTTGGTGCTAGGCCAAAAAATTTGGTGCAATTTTGCACCAAATCGCCAGAAAAAAACAACCCTAGTTCTAAGGTAGATGTATCCATTACTAACACAAGCCCCATCAATAATAAATAGGATATCCTATTCTAACTAAGATTGGAATGGATTTATGTTTTCACTTTGGAATGTGTACCTTTGTACTTTTTCAAGGTTTGGACCAATAAGTTAATGACACAGAAGTGAGCACAAAAGTAGTAAGTAATTAGCGGGAAAGTAGTACTTGAATGATCAAAATTGGATGACTCTAGTAGTTGGTCATAGGTCAAGTCCAACTTTTGCCCTTCAAAATTCATAGTAGTTTCAATTGAAGAAACAAAATTACCAAATTTTTTGCAATCCCCATTATTTCTATCAATGCACCTTTGAAAATAGTTACTTTGCCTTACACTATCTTGAATCAAATCCAAATGTACTTATTCTATTGGTTATGGATACATCTACATTATTGTATAGTCCTTGTACTAACATAGGATGCCTAATGTGGCACAATGAGAGACTTGGTTCACTAGTTGTTTGAATTATTGTAGCCTCAACCAATAAAAATGAATTAGTACTAATTATGAAATTAAATTGAATTTGTGAGCCAATCTAATAAGTGAATTAATTTTACTAGAGTCACCCTAGACTTTGTCATGTACCCCCTCCATTCCAAAATGATCTTCTAATTGGACAAAATGTTTGGATTTAAGGCTCAAAATGATGTTATTTCAATCCATTTTTCAATATTTCAAGGAAGTTGTTATCCATTCATTGAGTCTTTATGAACAAAATGATCATTTTTGAGCAATTGAAAAGTCATTTTGGGGCAAGAAGTGCAAGGGAAACTAGAAGATCATTTTAGAATGGAGGGAATATTTATTGAATTGCTTCATAATGAACATATTGTAATAAAAAAGGATGACCCCTAATAAACAAAGTATCCATTCAATAAACACTTCAAAACTTGAATTGAGTCATAATGGCCAATTTTAATGAATGTTTTGAAATTTAGTACAAGATGGAGGCATTCATCCTCTTTGTGGAAATTTAACCCATGAAGGATCAAGCAGCCTAATTTGGACTTGTTGAGAAGTTGGACACCTTCTATTGTCATTATAATTTGAAACTTTTGCTTAAAATTGTTTGGGAGGATGCTTATTGTTATGATCTATGTGTGAAATTCTTGATCATGTCATTCTACAAAGTTTTGCAAAAGTTAGAAGGACTTTTTCAAATAGGGCAACAAATAATATATTAAAAAAAATTAATGAATTTTTTGGATTGTATGGATTCACACCTATTCAAAAACAATTAAACCATTGAATTCCAAATAATGAGGTGAAAAAAATGAAGGGTTTTATTTTATGGGTAGTGAAGTTAAGAAAAACAATCATCTTTTGCATATAGTTTTGAAATTTCAAAAAGAATTCAATCGACCTTTAATCATTTCTAGGGGTCAAAAATAGGTTATATATAATTTTAGCATTAAACACTTATCAAAATTGATCTCAAGAATGTGTAATATTTTTAAAAATAAAATTTAGAAGAATTTGGAAGCTCAAGGAGATCACCTAGTGTACCTAAATCAAATCACATGTGTCTAAGTGATTTTTTGGCCTCATATATATATATAATAATTAAAGGTTTCCATTGCCAAAAAATTTCAACCGAAATAACATATAAATTGATTTCTAAAATAGGTTGAAAAATGAACTAAAATGGCATGTTTTTCAATTCAAATATTTATAGAAAGTGCATTTAGATGACCATAGCATCAATATTCAAGGAAAATAAATTTTCATTAGAAATTTATTTCTAATAATTTATTTTTAATAATTTATTTTTAATAATTTATTTTTAATTTGATAGACAACTTTTAAAAATATAAAATAGGGGTATAAAAGTTATTTTTAGCTTTACAATGTATTTTTTATTTCAAAAATTTATGACTTATTAATATTAATCCATAAAAATATCAATAATTCAAAGAATAAACTTTCAAAATAGGAAATTTTATTTGTATTTTTTCTTTTTAAAAAAAATAAAATTGTAGGATATGAAATAGAGGGTCTAAAATCTTAATACACATAGTCTCTAATAGGTACTCTAAGTGATCCTCCAAAGTTCAGGAAAAAACATATAAAGTTTATTTAAATAAAAGATGAAGGTACAAAAAACACAACTCATTCGTTGAAGTTGATTAAAGGAAACAATCTATAGTAACTTGATGAAATTCCTTTGTATACTAAGATTTTACTTGGTTTTGAAGTACTTCAATATTTTTCATGAATCACATGAAAAATCAAATCCTTGCTCTAAAATTTTCAAAAGTCTCAAGTACATTCTTAGTATCTTTGAATCCTACAACTCTTTTTTATTCTTATCAATTTTATTATTTATTGAAGTCAAATCAATGAAGTAGGGAGTTTAATATTTTTATTACTCAACATATAATAGTTGATAGTGGATGTGTACTTTAGTAAGGGCAAATCTCCATAGTACATATGACTTTTTTTATACTTATGGAGGTAATACAAATAGAGAGTTGACTACATTGATTGTATACTAGAATTTCCTCACAATTGGGATCAACAAAGTTAGTTACATGTAATAGTTATTAGCTCTTTAGTTATTTCTGTCACGGACATTCTAGAACCTTCTAGACTTAGCAATAACTTCTTAAATATGTTCTAGAAGCTTCCATAGTGTTCCGGAAGCTTCCATAGTGTTCCGGAAGCTTCCATAGTATTCCGGAAGCTTCCATAGTGTTCCGGGAGCTTCCGTAGTGTTCCAGAAGCTTCCATAGTGTTCCAGGAACTTCCGTAGTGTTCCGGGAGCTTCCGTAGTGTTCCGGAAGCTTCCATAGTGTTCCGGGAACTTCCGTAGTGTTCCGGGAACTTTCGTAGTGTTCCGGAAGCTTTCATAGTGTTCTAGAATCTTCTATGAAGTTCTAGATGAGCCTCCTACTCTGTCCAGATAGTAGTATATATAGAGGTCGAGGCTGAGGTAGTCCTCAGTCTCGACAACACATCTCTTTGATCTTAGTTCTCAGTTTACGCTCTCGTCTTGTACCTCTTCGAGTTAATATCAAGTCTTGTTCTTGAAAACTCGTCTTGCCTTGTTCTGTATCTTGTCTTGTCTTGTATCTTGCCTGTCCGTTACAGTTTGTCGAGACTAACTTTTCAAATTTTGCTTTGCAAGATTTGTTTTGAACTTCTTCGCAAACGGACAGAGAGTTTATTTAGTTTCAATCTTGTTGTACTAATTATTGATAGAACCAAGGGTAAAAATAATATTAGAGCTTGATTTTTCTTGATAGAGTGTGGATTACCCTTCTTCTTGAAATAACGAAAGCACTTAGAGGTTGCGGATTACCCTCCTCTAAACTAATATCATTTTTTCTTGCAGAAAGGGTGTTCTCTTGATTGTGTGCGGACTACCGCCCTTCTTGAAAACTACCTTAGTATTTAGAGATTGTGGATTACCCATCTCTAAATTGTTTTTTTCAAATTAAGTAGTAACCTTGCCGAGTGAACTAAGATGTCAGGAAGTGAAGACGCTAACATGGCGGATTCCAAACTAGAACTCATATTGAAGGCTATTGAGTTGTTGTCTATGAGGACAAATGTTCTAGAAGACTTTGCTACAAAGATCAATTCTAATCAAGGATCAGTGGAAGTCCCTCGATCCATATTGTCCGCTTCTACTTCAGGGACAAGTTCGTCAGTTCAAGGCCCCAATCAGAATGTTTTGACTACAAAAGAACCAAGGATTAGTCTTCCGGAGAAATTCGACGGTACTCGCTCACAGTTTCGGGGATTTCTAAATCAAGTTCAACTTATTATTGCTCTACAACCCCAACGGTATCCTACAGATGAATCACGAGTGGGCTTAGTTGGAACTCTGCTCACTGGACAAGCCTTATCATGGTTTGCGCTGCTATTTGAAACAAGATCATCTATCTTGAGCAATTTTGATACATTTTTGGCATCTTTCGCTGAAGCCTTTGGGGAACACGATAAAAATCGATGGGCAACAACCAAGATCCGTGCTTTGCGACAAGGATCACGCTCAGCCTCATTATATGCATCTGAATTTCGACAACTTGCTTGCGACATTAATTGGGGTGAAGAAGCACTTGTGAGTCAGTTCCAGTGGGGCTTGAGAGACGATGTTAAGGATCTATTACTGTCATTCTCTGACCCTCAAACACTAAATGAAGCAATAAGCCAAGCCGTGAAATGTGATAATCGACTATTTCAAAGACGTCAAGATCGACGATCATGGAATGCACCAACACCAACAAATCCTTCACCAACAGTCAAGGCTGCGCATATAACAAGTATACATTCAGAAGGCCCCGAAGATATGCAAATTGATGCAGTACGATTTGGACCACTTACTCCACAAGAAAAACAACGACGTCTTGACGAAGATTTATGTTTATATTGTGGAGGCCCTGGACACAAGGCTATTAATTGTCGTAAGAAAAAACAACGTCCTTTCAAGACAAGAGCTGTACATGTATCGGAAAACGAGGACGCTCAGTCACAATAGGGACCGTGCGGCTGGAGCCTTCTTCCAATACAGAATCAGGTCCTCACTTATCTTCCCAACCCTCGCATTGCTTTACCATACCATTACGTCTAGGACCTAAGAAAAAATTACGGATTCATGCCCTCTTAGATTCTGGAGCCTCAGCTTGTTTCTTAGACGAGGAATTTGCAAAACATCACAAGATTCCTTTAGTTAAAAAACCAAATCCTGTACACGTAGAAGCCATAGATGGTCGAGCTTTATCTTCTGGCGATGTCACTCATGAAACTAGACCATTAGAAGTTTCATTTGAAGGACATAAAAGTACTATTATATTCAATATTATCAAAACCCCATCTAATCCTATGGTTTTAGGGCTTTCTTGGCTCAAAAAATATAACCCAATTGTAGATTGGAAGTCACGAAATTTATCATTTTCTTTAAAAACTTCTTCGGCAAAAAGTTCTTCAACATCTTCAGCTACCAAGCCAGTACTTGTTGGAGCTCGCGCTTTTTTGAAAGCAGCAAAAGAAGGCGACTCATATATTGTTTATGCAACTCCAATGCGGGAAAACAACGATACTTCGTCAAGTATTCCAATTCAGTATGAAAAATTCAAAGACGTATTTGAAAAGAAAAATGCCGATATGTTACCAGAACATCGACCATATGATTGTGCTATCGATCTTTAAGATGGAGCTCAACCACCATTTGGTCCAATCTACAATCTATCGCAAAACGAACTTTCAGCATTAAGGGAGTATATTGACGAAAACCTTGCAAAAAATTTTATTCGACACTCCAAATCTCCAGCAGGAGCGCCAATACTTTTTGTGAAGAAAAAAGATGGTTCTTTACGAATGTGCGTCGACTATCGTGGTTTAAACAAGCTTACAGTAAAGAATCGATATCCTTTACCATTGATATCTGGACTTCTCGATCAATTGGGCCAAGCTAAGATCTATACTAAGATCGACCTTCGCGGAGCATATAACTTGGTTCGTGTAAAAGAAGGGGACGAATGGAAGACAGCATTTCGAACAAGATATGGACATTTTGAATACAACGTTATGCCATTCGGACTTACAAATGCACCAGCTGTTTTTCAGCATTTAATGAATGATATCTTCCGTGAATTTTTAGATCAATTTGTTGTATGTTATCTTGACAACATTTTGATTTATTCCAGAAATACGGAAGAACATGAAGAACATGTAAAATTGGTGTTACAAAAGCTACGAGATGTCGGTTTATATGCCAAATTAGAAAAATGTGTATTCCATCAATCACAAGTAGAGTTTCTCGGATACATCATCTCCAATAAAGGATTATTGATGGACCCAAAGAAGATTCAAGCTATCATGGATTGGTCAACTCCTCAAACAGTGCGAGATGTTCAATGTTTTCTTGGATTTGCCAACTTCTATCGAATCTTTATAAAAAATTATTCACAAGTGGCAGCTCCACTAACTCGGCTAACATGTAAAGACAAATTAGATTGGGGAACTGAAGCTGAGAAAGCCTTTCAACATTTGAAGTTAGCTTTTACAACAGCTCCAATTCTGATTCATCCAGATTTTTCTAAAAAATTCTATATGGAAACTGATGCTTCAGATTTCGCATTAGGAGCAGTTCTTTCACAAATGGGGGAAGAAGGCAATCTTCATCCAGTCGCATTCTATTCGAGAAAATTTTCAGCTGCTGAGATTAATTATGAAATTCATGACAAAGAACTCCTTGCTATTGTAGACTCTTTCCAAGAATGGCGTCACCTGCTTGAAGGTGCGTCACATCAAGTGACTGTATATACAGATCACAAAAATCTTGAATATTTTATGACTGCTCGGGTTTTGAATCGACGACAAGCTCGTTGGAACATATCATTATCACGCTTCAACTTCATCATTACGTATCGCCCTGGGAAACAACAAGGATTGTCAGATGCCTTGTCCCGCAGATCGTATCTAGCACCAAAGGAGGGAGAAGCAGCATATGACCAACAACAAACGACTCTGCTAAAACCCAAGCAATTCCAGCTTCGTGCAACAACTATGACAATGACAATTGATTCTTCATTTCTTGACAAAATTCGTACAGCATCGACTTTGGACCCTTTAGTTTTGGACTTCAAGCATCAATCTCATCATGGAGACAACAGATTTCAATTAAAAGATGGTTTGTTGCAGTTTGAAGAACGCCTATATATTCCAGATGGTCCTCTACGTCTTCAAGTTCTTCAAGCTCGACATGACTTTCCTGCCGCCGGACACTTTGGATTCAATAAAACATTAGAACTTGTGTCAAGAGATTTTTGGTGGCCTCAAATGTGGAAGGTTGTCAAAAGCTTTGTACTTTCTTGTGACACATGTTTGAGATCCAAAAATCCACGACATCGACCACATGGATTTCTACAACCGTTACCCATTCCGAAGCGGCCATGGTCTTCTATATCTATGGATTTTATAACGGATTTACCTCCGTCGGATTCTTTTGACTCTATATGTGTAATTGTGGATCGACTTACAAAGATGGCGCATTTCACTCCATGCCATAAAACAATCACAAGCGAAGAAACAGCCAAGCTCTTTTTTGATACTATCTATCGATATCATGGGTTACCAGACGATATTATTTCTGATCGAGGACCACAATTCATCTCCAAATTTTGGAAGTCTCTCTTCGAAACCTTGAAAGTGGATATCAAACTTTCTTCTGCCTTCCATCCACAAACAGACGGGCAAACTGAACGTGTAAATCAAGTATTGGAACAATATCTACGTTGTACCGTCAATTATCAACAAGATGATTGGACTTCACATTTGACATTGGCAGAATTTTCATACAACAACACTACGCATGCCTCTACTCGTCAAACACCATTTTTTGCCAATTATGGATATCATCCGAAACTCGATTTACTTAACATTTCCGAAACAAATAGTCCGGCAGCAAAAGATTTGATCTCAAGATTATCAGAGTTTCAAGAAACAATGAAATTACACCTACAAGAAGCTCAAGATCGTTACAAAATATCAGCAGATGCATTACGTAAAGAATCACCTTTATTCCAAGTGGGTCAAAAAGTTTGGCTTCTTCGACGAAACATTAAGACTACTCGACCATGCGAAAAATTAGATTATCGACGTCTAGGGCCATTCTCTATTCTCAAACAAATTAATCCTGTTGCTTTTCGATTGGAACTTCCACCATCGATGAAAGTACATCCGGTTTTTCATGTTTCTCTTCTTGAACCATATCAAGAATCGCATTTACTGGGAAGAAGACAACCTCCACCGCCTATTCTTGAAATAGACAATCATGAGGAATATGAGGTAGAAAAAGTACTTGATTCTCGCATTAAACGTGGCAAGTTGGAGTACTTGGTACATTGGCGTGGATATGACGTTAATGAACGTACATGGGAACCAGCGACGAATTTGGTGAATGCGCCGCAAAAGGTACATGAATTTCACCAACTCTATCTTGATAAACCACATCAATAGCGTCATTGAGAAGCATTCCCGTCTAAAACTCTGTATAAAGAGGGGAGAGTTGATCAGACTAGATAGTCCTTACTCTAAGAACTCTGCATAGTCTTTAGTTAGCTTTTGTAGAAACTAGAAACTCCAGTATGTCTAATTGGAGAGTTTTTAAGGACTCTTTAGATTTAGAGCATGATCCTCAGTCCGAACCTGAGCTTTCTATGTCACAATTACCGGACGAACCATTACAACTTCCAGATTCTGCACCACCACAACGTCAAGACGAAGGCGGAACTTCGACACAATGCAAACGACCTCGTATGGATGAGCCTTGGCACGGCAATCTTCAACCTGATGCCCGAGCCTTAGTAATTCTATTGCAGGTTGGAAGCCTTGAACCAAACGGCCCTGAAGTTACTTTCCAAAGATGTTTTGAAGGTCCCAACATCGAACAATATCTTGGGTTTCGTCCTGTAGAAGGAAGTCGAGGCCACGACCGTTGGCTCCATGGACCTGTACAACTTTTGCCACCAGATCGAAGGGCAGCCTATGTCGCAGATACTATTCTTCGTGTTCTTAATTTCTTGCAGATGTGAATCATAGATCACTCAAGCTCCTCTTGGGAATCGTCGCTAGAAGGGGAGGTGATGTCACGGACATTCTAGAACCTTCTAGACTTAGCAATAACTTCTTAAATATGTTCTAGAAGCTTCCGTAGTATTCTAGAAGCTTTCATAGTGTTCCGGAAGCTTCCATAGTGTTCCGGAAGCTTCCATAGTATTCCGGAAGCTTCCATAGTATTCCGGAAGCTTCCATAGTGTTCCGGGAGCTTCCGTAGTGTTCCGGGAGCTTCCGTAGTGTTCCGGGAACTTCCGTAGTGTTCCGGGAACTTCCGTAGTGTTCCGGGAGCTTCCGTAGTGTTCCGGAAGCTTCCATAGTGTTCCGGGAATTTCCGTAGTGTTCCGGAAGCTTTCATAGTGTTCTAGAATCTTCTATGAAGTTCTAGATGAGCCTCCTACTCTGTCCAGATAGTAGTATATATAGAGGTCGAGGCTGAGGTAGTCCTCAGTCTCGACAACACATCTCTTTGATCTTAGTTCTCAGTTTACGCTCTCGTCTTGTACCTCTTCGAGTTAATATCAAGTCTTGTTCTTGAAAACTCGTCTTGCCTTGTTCTGTATCTTGTCTTGTCTTGTATCTTGCCTGTCCGTTACAATTTCTTCTATTCAATACAAACCTGTACACTGTAATCTCTAAAAGATGGATGTGGAAGTTTATTTGTTTAAACTGCTTGAAAAAATAACTTTTAGGATTCATTTCTATATGCAATATTCACAATCTAAAAGAAATTGCTTAAAAAGGTTTAAATTGATTTCAAAAACAATCTCACCATTTGGATTTATGTATTTCAATTTCATCTTAGAGCTATTAACTATTTAGTTTTTCTTTCAATCTTGGATCTACCTCTACTTAATAATTTCTCAAAGAATGAAAACTAGACATTTAAAAAAAATCTAGACTTTCAACTCAATTATTCAATACAAAATTTCTTAATTCAAAGTACAAAGTACAAAATTTTCAACAAATGGCAGTCAAAGTCATCTAAAATTGTGAATATTGCATTAAGTTTGATGAATATTTACAATTTTAAATGACTTTGATGTTTGAATTGCTTGAAAAACAAGATTGTTTATAACTTTTACATAACTAATCCAAATGTAATGAATCAAAGATTCACATGTTAAAAAAAATGTAATCTATAAGATTAAAAAATTTAGAATTTTAATTTAATTTTTTTGTGGATTTATTTTCTACCTACCAAGTTGAAATTTTGACTTTTTGTAGTATAACTTTTGCTCCTGGGTACCAATTGAAATAAAAACTATATTCCCACAGCTATTTAGTTTTTCTATCTTATGAGAATGTTTCAAAAACTGTCATTGAAAATTGAGGTCATTGGAACCTACCCAAACTCCAAATTGTTCCTCGAGAAGACAAGGGGCTTTTAGGGGTTAAATACATTAAATTTGCAATTGGTGAAGAAAATCACTCTAAAATTTTGGAATGATGTATTTTAATAGGTTAATCAAAGGTTAACTATTTGAGTTGTTAAAAAAGATGTAGATGAAGATTTTAGCCTTCTTTGGGGGACTAGTATTTCAAAGTAGCTTTAAGCCTCTAAACATGAAAGAACTTTAGGAGTGAAAAAGAAGTTTAATTAGATGTCCAAATTAAAAATTTCATGCCTAAAAAAATTTGGGCATTTTAGGCACATTTTGCTAAGGTTGCCATCTACTTCTAAGTTTAGTATGAAGGTCACTAATATGATATAATATGAAATTGTAAAAAAATAAAAAAATATTTAGTACAAAAGTATTGCTTCAAGAATTAAACTATCACTAACCATCTCAAGCAAGTTTGAAAAAAGTCATTTTCTTCTAACTTCAAATGTTATTATCTAACAATTGGATTTCAAATTAAAAACATCTTCATTGTATAAGAAATCATCAAAAAATCACTAGTGTATTGCTAGATTATTTGACTTCTTTGCATTGCAAAACGATTTAGAGTAAGGTTGAGCCCTTACTTTATCTAGAATTATTCATGTATGCATGTAACAAGATGTAGTGCTCAATGATGTAGATACTCAATTTTGTATAGAGATTTATTTTTACACCATAGCAATCAAAGTCTATTGACATTGTGTTGTAAGAATGAAAAAATGGTTGTTTTTTTCTCTTTTCAAGTGCTATTATATCTCAAGTCATTCAATTAAATGGCTTGGAAACTTTTCTACTTAGTGCTATCATAGCTTACTACACTTACATAATTGAAATTTTTAAAAAAATGTTTCAATTACCAACTTTAGTCAATGTACTAATAATTGGCAATTTTTAACAATTTTTCTTAAAAAAAAATCCTAATCTTTTAGGAATTTACATTACAATTTATAGACTTTTGTGGAGATTTGAATAATAGATATGTCAAAATTTATTTGAAATAGCATAGTATTAGTACAAAAGCTTCAAAATACTTTTAACCAAAATACTTTCAATTTTTTAATCATAGTTGATGTGAGAATAAATTAAATTATTCAATTTTATATTATAACTGGCATTACTACAATAATTTTTTCTATTATTATATATATATATATATATATAAAGACTCTCTTATTTAAAATAGTAATTTCCCGGGTACGCAACTCTTGTATTATATATAGGGGTCATTGGCATTAAAATGGCTTAGAGGATGGCTTTTGTTAAAATTATATGAAATTAAAAAGACCAAAAAGTTAGGTGAAGGCCAAATTAAAAGAAAATTATATGTAGAAAATATTACATTACATACATTCTAGAAAAAAAATTCACAATATATATGAAGAATTAAAACACCTATGCATAGTTTTTAAAAATCCATACAAAAAGTTCTCTCCAATTAAAATTAAATTTTTATTAAAATGCCCCCAAAGTTGAGTAGCTTGGCCTATGATACATGTATTAAAAAAACTCATATAATTAGATTTTTAATGCTATTATTGTCCTCAAAAATATTCATTTTACATATATAATTACATTTTTGGATTCCTTATTAAAAGGGCTACAAGAATTTCCTACATTAAAACAAATTATATACTTTGAGAATAGATTAAAATGCATTAAAAGTGATTATAATCAAGGCCTTATAATATGAGAGTTGCATACCCGGGAGTAATTTACAATGGTTAAAAAATTTCTCGTCATAAAAAGTTATACATATATAAAAGTTCATTTTGTAATATACACTAATAGGACTAATCAGTATAGTGTATTTACAAAACAACTTTTATTGTATATTCATCACTTTTCAACTAAAATTACCCTAAAAGCCCAAAGGTGTTATTGAACTTTCCAAAATCAAACACTCTAAGAAATGTTCATTGCAAATTGTCTTGAGAAAAAAATTTAGCCAATCAAAGTCCATCCAAAGGAAAAAATTCTATAGGTTGGAGTTGATTGGTTGGAGTTTATAGTAAATGGGTACAATCAAAAGATTTTTTGTTTTCCAATCTACTGCATTCAATTGCAAGGCTCTAAAAACAATCTTCCATTGCTCCACTCCTTGTAAAAATTGGCATGCATGTTCTCACCTCTAAGTGCCCTAGTGCCCCAAATCTAGCTTCTAGCTTCTTTTTGGAAGACATTTGACCATTAATATCTTGTAAGTTGTATAGTCAAAACTTCTACAATTTTTTTCAAAGCTACCTTCTCTAAGGCCCTCTAGCAATCTCAATGGCCACATTCCTTAGATCTTAGTTTATAATTGGTGGGGCAAACTTAATTGGCAAATTATGGCTTGCTTTTTGGATTCATGTTGGGCAATTAGGGGTTAACTATTCATAATTGCATTTCAATTGATTTATTTGGTCAAAAATGGCAAAGTCTTATTTTGTTAAAATTTGAGAAATAGGGTTGCAAAATCTTTTGCTTGGAATTTTTATTTTTTGTTTATTTTTGAATTGAACTTTAGATGAAGATATCTTAAAATCTATACAATCAATTTTGAAAATTGGAAGGTATACAAATTTGATAGTGATGAATAAGATCTAAGAAGCTAGATTATTCAAAAAAACATTCTATGAAAAAAAATTATTTTCATTTAAGAAATGAGAATTTGGAGGTGATTTTAGAAGGATGACTTCCATTGGGCACTTGGAGATTATATATTGTACTCCCTTATTTTGGCCATCTTTAGATTGCCTCAGTCTTTTTCTTGACATATTATGCTAGTTTTATAATCACTTACAATGATTTTTTAGATGTTTGACATCAAGAATTTTCAATCTTGTTTTCAAATCATATACAAGAATATATTTTACTAAAGGACATATTAACACTTGTCTTGCTTATTGGTTTTGATTGAAAATATTCACTTATATCACATTTTATTATCACACCATTTTATAATTTGCAAGATATATTTTAATGCATTGAGAAATTTCTTGAAGAATGTACTACTTTGTAATGAATTTTTTTACAAACATTATAAAAAATGAGACATGATTTTTACAGAGTTAAAACTCATTTGTAATATGTTGTCACCTCAATGACAAATTTACTTCAAATGAAAAGACAAGCAATATTATTACACTCACTATGATTTTAGTGTCAACACTACCATACTAGATGGTCAAGGTTGGCAAAACAATTTTCCTAACTTATTGTATGGAAAAAAGGTTATGCAAAAAAGATTATGCAAAGTACTTCAATTTTTAGCATCTACCAAACCTTATTCTCTAACAAAAAAATTAAACATTCAACAAGAGAAGCTAAATATTCAATGAGAGATGCGAGAGATGCAAGAAATACGGACCATCGACCCCCTGCTAACCAACACTAAATGTCAACGATTAGAAACTGAATTGGATGTTCATCAACACAAACAAAGCAATGGGTGTGAAAACTAGTGTACAATCAATTAAGTGCGTTGCTTTATTTTCAGAATCCGAACATGCCGTAACAACGGTAGTGAACAGCATCTTCGTCCCTGGCTGCCTCGTTCTGAAATGAGTACACAACAGCTAAGGCGATCCAGATGCATTGATATCAATAACAGGAGCCAAAAGATTCCGGAATCAGAAGATACACTAGACCAAAACTCTTGCATGGTATACTATGAAGCTCTTTTTCGCTTTTACGTAGTACAGTTACAGATCTGAATGAAGCCAGTTGGAGTACCGTGCTACTTCAAGAGACAAAAAGAAAAGTTGGCAAAAGGTCGGACATACGTACCGACACTTTCTAGCCACCTGGGTCCCTGACCGCAGTATAAAATCGTATTACCATGAATGTAAAAGTTCAATGGTGTATGGACGCTTTTCAAGAAGTAAACCTTACACCACAAGCCTGGTTAGAGCACACGAATTGCTGCCTGCAAATTTGGTAGCTCCTGCAGACCACCCAGCTGTAGAACACCTCTTTGTAACAAATACCCTTGCCATGTCACAGTGGTAACTTCGGGCTTCGAACCAAAACTTGGTCTGGGTTCCATCGTGCAATCCATGTAGCCATCGAATTTGTCAGCATCAGCATAATCTAGCAAACTATCTTCCAACAGCGATCGGTCTTCATCCATAGGATCAACGCGCTCACCGTCACATTCCATCCCGCGGGTCTCTTCCGGTGTTTCATCTCGACTCTCGTCACCAACGCCCTTCACGTCAGTAGCAGTTCTGGCTTCTTCACCCACTAGCTGATCTTGTACCCTCATTCTTTTTCGATCAATTCCGCGAGTAAATTCAGCCTGTGCTTCAAATGCTTTCCTCTTCAAGTCTTGTCCGATTTCTTGATCGCCGAAAAAAGTAGACGAGTTTATCTCGATAGAACGGACATCACAAGTAGGTTCAGATTCCCTTCCTGTATGGCCGGCTTCTATGGTTTTCTGTTTTACATCAAACTCAGGAATAATGGAATCATGACCAAATGCAGATGGGAGCATTCCAACTGCGCATGGAGTCCAATTCTTAGCCTTTGACCAAGGTCCTGCAGTTGCTGAAGCTTCCATTAACTTGATGGACTCAGAGACCTTCAAGTTCGCAACGTATTTGGCCATCGACATCTGCCAAGAATTCATTGCAGATAGATTAGAGATGAAAAACAACATTTTTTTGAATTATTAAAGAGCTCATTGGTGGCCAAAGAACTATTAAGAAAAACTGTAGGAAATCTGACATGTGGCAATTTGCGCATACAAGTCTCATAAAAAAATCATGTTCAATAAGCTGGCCCTAACAGATCAAGGGTCAATACTACGAGTACTAAAACTTTCCAGGACAGTTTGGTGGCGCAATTAGGTTGGCATGACGTAAACACAAGCCAACAAAAGTTAATTACCTCTTGCAGTTCCCTCGCCTTCACCACTGCAGTGTCCAATACCAACTCTCCATCCACGTCATTCTGTGTACTGCATTCACGAGTAAATCAAGTATAAATATATGTGACTCCTAAATAAACGGATAGATTCTTCTCTACACCGCTTTTCTCCATGGTGGCGATGAGAGGTCATCCATAATATTTACAAGAGAAAGCTGATGACGGGGTCATATAATCTGCAAATAATAACAAGGAAAATTATCTGATCGGAAGCAGTAAGCTACAACACACCAGACGAGGATTGATGCACATACCTGTCTACTTCACGCTGCCGGATATTAGAGTTCATCCCACTTTCCCCAATCTCTAAACTAACCTCCAAATCTTTAGCATAACTCTCGCTTGAACGTGATAGACTATACCTTGCTAGCAATTCCGCACGACGACGGAAGGAGCTATCATTGACCAGTGGCGAAAGATGAGAGACAAGCTTGACTAGGGACTCTGCGTCTATTCTGCTGCGCAAACACAAATGAGCGAGCTCTTTCAGGGTCTCTTGAGGGAAAACTGCTTGCATCTGCACATTCGCACCTGTTTCAATAAATTTCGGTAAGCCAGTTTGTGCTTTTTTTTTTTTTGAAAGAGCAGAAGATTGATCAAGAATCCAAGCTGCCCATTCCACAAGCGCCTCTTTCGAAATAGGTGTTGCCAAGTCCTCTTTTAGCTCCATTCTAGAATTTGATTCTATAGGCATGACTATCAGGGTTCTAAATATGCTAGAGAGCAACAGAGCTGGTAGCTGAGGCATCTGCTCAGCCAATTGAACGCAAGTGTGTTTCCACGCAGCAACAGAGTTGTCCTCCTTTCCCGTGGTGATGCCTACATCATCACTAGACGACGGAGAATCCGGAATATCATCAAATTCACTAATATTATGGTCATTCAGAGGCTCATTGCTTGGCGCTGGGGAACTGCAACTTGGATTTAGATCATGAACTAAGAGTCCTTCCTTCACCAACAGAGATACCAGTTCAGAAGTTCCAGAATGTGTGAGCTCCAGTAGCTCCCTTAACAGAGCTTGTTGTTGTCGTTTTATGCCTGCATGTATAAACACACTGCAAACTTTAAACAAAGCAATCTTAAGATCACCGTTACAAGTTCCGAAAGCAAGATAACATAACGTCGTCGGAAAAGGGGTCTGCTGCAAAGAAGTGCAGGTTCAGTTTCTCAAATGTCTCGTTCAACTACCTCTTCGAATAACAAACATTTGATTCTTTAATCCAGTGGTGTTAGTAAGCCTTAGACTTCAAGTGGTAATCTCACCCACAAACCGTGACTGCACCTGGAAATAAGAGGAAAAAATGTGCCGAGATAGATATCGTGAGCCCAACCACAATTTTCTCCAAAAAACATGGCACAGGAACTCAAAGGTAAAAATCTATTTCATGTTCACACTCTGGTTTACCTTTAAGAGCACGCTTGAGAGTCAATCTTTGTTGTTTGTAATCTTGTCCCTTGGTCTGCTTACTGAGCAATTTCTGCTGTGTAACCAGAATTTCAAAGATTACTTGGGCATGTTCAAGAAGTTTAGTCTTCAGAGTGTCTTGGGTATTCGGCAACAGCTGTTCCTGCTCCTCCCAGTAATTCCTTTGCAACCATGCAAGCGCCTGAGAGTCATCACAATATCCTCAAATGAATCAAAAGGGACGAAATGTTTCAAAGACGCCGAAGCCCAAAATATTGCAAGTACATGCAATAACAAGCAAGAGCAGAAATCAACGACACTGAAAACCCAAAAGTGGCGTAACACTGGTGAACAAGCAGAGAATACCAGTTAAGTACCTGTTTGCTTGCATGACGCACAAGAGGTAGAGATGGAAGCTCGTTATGCGAAGTCTCTGTTCAAAAGCATTCAGACAATTCAGTGTTTCACCTTCGAGGGAAGTGTAGAGTGTCAACAATTCGGTACGATAAATCGAACACATTATTTAAATGAGTCGCTTAATAAACTCAGATCGAAAATATTTAAGACAATTCCTGCGCACCATGACGAATATCAACAAAAGCACGCGGAAGTCGCGCATCTTCAGCTCTCTTCGCTACAGAGGATGTGTGACGCCTCAAAGATTGATCAACCACTCCATTCACCAATCTGACATCCAACCACTCCATTTCTAAGAAAAACATCACTAATCCTAATATTTTTATAAAATCAACAATTGCAAACTTATGTAGGAAGATTCGCGGAAGGCTGTCTTATATGGCAATTAAAACGTACTATATTTATTAGTTCATAGATCCTTTGTACGAGACTGATCGGACACGTTCAACGCAGCATTTAAAAATGAACGCTATCTAGTCCACAATCACTCCCGTGCCCAGAAGACCGTGGGTAATCGAAAGAGACGCTTTATTGAAGTCAAGTTCCAACTCCCAATCCATGATTGCAATGGAAAAATCGACGCTTACCTCATGATCGCCATTGCGTACATTATTCGAAGCATTTCGCCCGGCAGAGCTAAACTGGGAGATACCTCTGTGCTGTAAAATAAAACACAAAACCGTAACCATGAGAATTGACATAAAGAAAATAGAGATTGGCACACAAATCAGCAAATTCAAGTGAAAGAGAGAAAGCTTTACTTCATGTAAGGATCTCGTTGCTGTATGCTTATAAGCTCCGCGGTGATTTCCACAGCCACTGGCAAGCCTCCTCTGCTCTGCCACGCTGCAACCTAAAAAACAAGAACACCGAAGAAGTTGGTTTAAATACTGTAATCCAAATTCACATATAATCGCATTGGGCTCTTAACAATTACACTTGCAACCAAAACCGAACCTCTCTCCGAACACTCAAACCCATTAAAGAAAAGCAACCCCCTAAAATCACGATCGACCCAATTCAGATTCTCACCAGATAAAGCACCTCACGACACTGCATGTCAAGAACCCGTTTACGATACTCCGCGAAACGAATTAATAAAGACGCGTGTAACCGACTTACCCGATCTAGAGCTTCAGCAATTTGGGCAGGCGCATTGGAGAAGAAGCAGCAGCGCACATGGTACCACTGCTGCCAGCTCTCCCACGGCACTTGGCGCATCATCTCGACCGCTTTCTGTCACACCAATTCCACAATGGAATCACAATTGCGATTGACAGCATGCTACAGTGAATAGAAACAAAAGATCTGCAAAGTCTGATGTCGATATTGTAAGGCGCAGATGAAGATTACGAAGAAGATGAAGGCGATGGGTTTAGGGTTCAGTGCACTCGCGCGGAAGCTTGACGGTCGCCTCAACCATATCGCATTCTCACCAGGTCTATTTCTTTCTAGCGTAAAGAGCGAATGAACTCTCTTTTGCGTTATCGTGGATGATAAAGTCGTTAAAATCATTCTCTCTAGTACAGTGTGAATCATCTTCTTTAAAAAACTAACTAAAATTTAAAAATTTATTGGCGCCAGATTACTGTGCATTACATTCTGTAGCAGTTGAGAGAGTTGCCTCCTGTTGCACGGAATGGTGTGGAATATTCCACACCATTTCATGCAAATAGATGGAATGATGTGGAATATTCTACATCATTCCGTTCAAAATTAGTAACTACTGATTTGAGCTTTGATTTGCCGGGCATTCTGTTAGCGTCAGTATTGAATAACTATTGTATTGAATAACTATTGTTTGATTCAAGTCGGCGCTGATTGACAACCAGCCTGTTAACTACTGATTTCAACTTTGATTTCAGCTTTGATTTGCCAACCAATTTGTCATTTTTTTATTTCTGATTCAAGTCGGCGCTTGATTTGCCGGGCAGTCTGTTAGCATCAGCGATGATTGTCAGACCTTCTGAGCTTCCTACTGAAACTCATGCACTCACACGTACTGGCTAAATTTTCATGATGGGTAGCGAGCTCCTCCCTGCCCTCCACCATCAAAAGCTCATGCCTTGCAAGGATACTATTGATAGATTTCTGGATGAAATTGAGAAGGGGGCAAAGGCAGCCCTCAGTGAAGGTATTGAATGTTATGTGCAAGAATTTCCCTCGTGGAAATAAATTCAAAGACGAACATTTGCACTTCTATCATAGGGTTGTTGTAACCCCTAAATGCTAAAGGGCTATTTAGAGCTTCTTCAAATTTGCTCTCAATTGAATAAAATGTCAACATTTTGATAAGTTGTATCAATTTTTTTTAATTGTAATTGTACAAATTCAAATTAGACATGTTAGAAATTGCACAAGAAAAGAAAACACAACAATATTACTTATGGACTCGTGAAAGATTATAATGTTTGACTATGAGGGTGTTAAAATTGCAAAAGTGATGTGAAGTCTTTCTATCCTTTTTTCGCAAGTCAAATTAAAAAAATTGGTGACTAAAAAGATTTGAGGTTAAAGGGCTTAACATACATAACTTCAATCAATTTATGGTTTTCTCAAAATGTACTTTATAATTTTTGTAAACAAATTTCGAATGTGATTTTTTCTCCAAAATCTAATGTATTTGAGGCTCATTTTCAAGAGCTCTCAACACTATGGAAAGCCAAGATTGCAATGGATACCCTTGTACAAAATCTTGAATAGAAAAATCACCATTATTCATTTTCTGAATTGGATTATTGAAACTTAAATTAGACTTTAAAAAGAACTTCTCAAAAATACAAACCACTAAAAATAATAATTTGTTTACGTTTTATTTAACTTCAAAGTTTTGCAAACACCAAATTTTGGTGCCTTGAGCATTTAGGAATTAAGCTTACAACCTAGAGGCCAAGCCAATCCTTGTCTAAGTTGATTGCACAAAATTTCACACCATTTTTGGACTTTAGGCCGGCCTCAACTCATGAATATATTAAGACTATAAATAGGGCTAATTTTTCCATATGCGAAGGCCTTGAGGCCAAGAAGCTAGGCCGATTCAAAAAAACTTAGAAAAAAAGAAGAGAGGGATCAAAATTTTAGAGTTGCTTTACACCTAAAGGGTGGACCAATCTCCTTTGAATCCAATTGTATAGAATCCAACAAAACAAATTTGTTGAAAATAATGATATTTTATGTGATATTTTTTTGATTGAAATTTGACATTGGCCCCTAAACCAAGAATTGGCCTACCATTTTTGGTGCACCAAATTTAACAAACTCATGCCATGCTCGGGCCATGTCAAATCATGTCTTTTCAATATAAAAAATTCTAACCACTAAATTGGCCTGGCCTCTTGGTGTAAAGGGTTTGGAGCTGATTTCAACATTTTCATGACTTTTTAGTTTTTAGTGTAAAGCAGCTTTTACATTTCTTACTTGAAGAAAATTGAAGATCATTGGTTTTTGGTGTTAAATACATAATTTTGGAGAATTTTTGTGAATCTTCAAAGTCAAAAATGAAACAAACAATTAAAGTGCGATATTCTAGGTAGAGGTTCAAATCAAAGAAAAATTAATCATTTTTTGAAATTTCTAAAGATTAGATATATTATATGTAAAAATTTTCAAATATTGCAAAAAAATTCTTCTCTATCTCCTAATTTTTATAATTTAAAAAAAATTGTAAGAAAGTTCAAAAGATAATATCTCTAAGTATTAAAATCTATTTAAAAATTGATTCAAAGACAACCATCTACTGGAAAGACAAACAACCAAGAAAAAGATAGAATAATTAATCCCTAAAGGAACAAGCTACATTTTTTTGGCAACATATTGATTTGGGGCAACTCACTACAAGTGGAGTTTTTATTTTTTTTCTTTGAAATTTTCACATAGCATGTGCCCTAGGAGTATCTTTGAAGGTCCAATAATTTTCATAACATTTGCCTACATGGTTAAAAAGTTATTGCATGATCTGTAATTTTCTTTGATTTTGGGCAACCTAGGCAACTCAAAAACTTCTTTAAAAGTCACTTTTTGAAGAAATATAAATATAAAATTGATTCTTCATAAATTATATGTATATGGAAAGCTTTGAATCATTTCATTTGGATTAATGAAGTAAAAGCTATGAGGGGTTTTGGTTTGTAGGTAGGTGTGCTTTTCAAATACTCTATACCTACTTGCAAACTAAGACTCCTCATAACTCTTACTTCATTAATCCAAATGGAATGGTTCAAAGCTTTTCATGTACATATAATTCTAAAGAATCAATTTTAATTTTTTATTTCTTCAAAAAGTGATTTTTAAATAAGTTTTTTGAGTTGCCTAAGTTGCCCAAAGATCAAAGAAAATCACATATTGTTACGAATTGGGTCGTAACAACTGGACTTCACTAGTTACCAAGTTATACGGATTATAAGTGACGGTTACGACGGTTGTGGGAGAGTAGCTTCATCTCTCTCCTCCCATTAAAGGCCAAGTGAGAGGGCTTGTCTCTCACGTGATATTTTGTCAATATAGATGTTCGATTTCCATGCTACTCATATGTTCATGAAATACTTGTTGCTTTCGTAATCTTACCTTTGTTATGTGTCATGGATGTATGGTTTGGTGATTTCCTCTTGTATCCAAACTTCGGAGTTGCGATAGGGTTCGCATCTGTAAGATCGAAGATTATCAGTGATTGATGAGAGGTTGATTCGTGAACTCAATAGGCCGCCTGCTATTGTAGCCTGATGAGGGAACATCAAACCTCTATTGTCATGCAACTACGGAGAGTGACTGATCGTAGTAGGGTTATCAAATTGTAATTAGCCAATATAATATAATCATGATCGTAAGTCCTAACATAATATCACGTCAATGAATCGTCTACGATCAAGTTCCTTGTGAGCGGCACTTGCAAGATGGCAGGCTACACCATGCATAGTAGATTGGCTTCGATTAGGTTAGGGTTTGGTCGACAGGGGGTCGGCAGGAGCAACGGCAACTAAATTATTTTTCCCTCTTGGATCGACGAATGCTGCGGCGTTTAATATGATAGGCATAGCGGCGATGAGGGGCAGGAGCGCAGCAGCGATGGACGATGGGAGCTCTGGCGAGGCGGTGATGCGCAGCGGTGACTAAATTTTTTCGGCCAAGGGCCGGGCGACGAGCTCAAGGTGATGGACAGGGAAGGTGCGAACCCAGGGCCCTTGCCGGATGGAGTGGGACCCGATTGGGTGGCATTCGTACAACAGCAAGTACAAGTAGTCCTTCAAGCTTCACTTCCCCAAATTATCCAACAGGTTGTGGAGAGCACCGCAACAATACAACGGCCCGAACCCTTGCTGCAGATGAGCCAGGAAGCTGGGCGAGCAGGCGAAGGAGTGGAGTCTGGAAGTTGGGAGTCGAAGGTAGCGGAGCCAAAAAAATTCTGAGACAAGAAGGGTAACAAAGTATATCGTTGGCTGGCACAACTCCGCTTGGTATTCCGGGGAAAACCTCGGACATATAGTTGTGATGCAGATAAGGTAGCATATGCACTCTCGTATATGACTGGCTCCGCACAAAATTGGGCTATGCCTTTATTACAAGCGCTTGACGAAAGGCGCGATCATGAATTACTGGAAGACTATGATGCTTTTCGAGAAGCAATTATAGGAGTTTATGGGGAGCTCGATCGACGAGGAAATGCTGAAGACCATCTCGGGAAATTGCAACAAACAGGTTCCGCATCTGCATATATTTCTACCTTTAATGAGTATTCTGCTCAAATTGATTGGAATGAAGCAAGTTTGGTGGCACGGTTTCGTGCCGGGTTGAAAGATGAAATCTTGGACTCCATTGCCACAACAGAGAATCAACCTTGACAATTGCAAGAGTGGATGGCCATGGCCTCTCGAATTGATGAGAGATTGTGGGGCAGACGACAATCTCGCCGTTTCCCATCAGAGTCTCCACAGGGGAAGAACCCTACAAGCAATCACCGAGACTCAACCGGAAGATTTCAAACAACTACTGGAACCACAAGCCCGGTACCAATGGAATTGGGTGCCGTTCGTGGAACATCGGCCTTGGCAAAAACAACGGCTGAGAGAATGGAATATCAACGCCAAGGAAAATGTTGGGGTTGTGGGGGGATTGGTCATGTTCGTGCTAAGTGCCCTACGAATCCTTCACGTCCCCTTTTGCTAGTAGGAACAATTGAAGTAGAGACTGAGGCCTCGGGAAAAGAAGCAGCCCGGGACTGAATAATGAAGTTCGGTACCCGGGCATGGTCCAAGGCGCCGCCGCTACTTTTTCAAAGGAAATTATAGAAGGTGCCAACGTGGAATTTGTAGAGATCAAAGAGAGCAGTTCAGACCCGCTCTATGTACGAGCTACCATTGATCCTAGAAATCATCTTTCTTTACATGTTGAGATTAATTCTTTTGCAGGCCTCACGTTGGTGGATTCCGGTGCCACCGGTATATTCATGCATCTTGAGTTTGCAGAGCGGTGTGGAGCATTAATAAAATCAAAAGAAGTGCCAAGAGGAGTCCGAGTAATTGATGGAAGAATTATAAGTTCAGGGTTGATTACGCATCAGGCTCAAGTAGAGCTAGTTATTGGAAATCATCGAGAAATTTTAGTGGCAGATCTCACAAATACAGGCCGATATGCTTGTATTTTGGGGATTCCCTGGCTCGTGGGACATGATCCCACGATTCGCTGGGCGAGAAGGGAGGTGTTCTTCGATTCACCATATTGTCGGGATTGTTGTCTCCAACAAGCAAGCTGGACCACAGGGTTGCGATTAAGGCAAATGTTTGGGAAGATCTCGGAAGGAACCGTGGCTCTGGCGCCGAACCGAGCAACAAAAGGAGCACCAAAGTGACCAAACCAAACCTCAGAGGAGGCGCCGGCAGCTACGAAGGGAGCGGTCTCCAAGCGGCTGCAGGTGGAGGCTCCTTTGTTGGTTCCATTCGCGGCTGTGGGGGTTCCTTTCCCTGCCGATTGCTTGCCAGAGGCCACATGCAAGGGAAAAGAGGCAGCCACACTGGGGACAACCAGGAGTAAAGGAATCTCCACTTTGGTTGGGGTAAAATTATCAGCTCCAAAATATGCTATTGTTTCAGCTGCTGCTTTTCGATTATCAATGAAGGATGCAGAAGTGTATGCATTAGAAATTTCCGAATACGACAATGTAATGGGGAATAAAAACCTTCCAAGTGATTCAATTCCAATGGAATATCAAGACCTTCAAGGGGCTTTCAGTGAGGAGTCTTCCAATGAGTTACCAAGCCATAGTACATCGGACATGAAAATTGAGTTTCGTGGAGGTGAAGAGCCGCGAAACATGGATTTGAGGCCCATGTCTCCAATGGAGTTGGAGGAGCTCCGGAAATACTTTGGAAGAGAATCTAAGAAAGGGGTGGATCCGACAATCTAAGTCTCCGGTTTCGGCACCGGTAGTATTCGCCCGGAAAAAAGATGGTTCCATTAGAATGTGTGTGGATTACTGAAATCTTAACAAGGTCACGGTGAAGAATCGATATTCCCTATCGTTAATTCCGGAACTCACGGATAGGTTGGTCGGCTCAACTATATTCACCAAGTTGGACATACGTCAAGCATATCATCGAGTATGCATGGCGGCGGGGCATGAATTTAAAACTGCCTTCAAGACACGTTATAGACTCTTCGAATATCTGGTAATGCCCTTTGGGCTAACCAATGCTCCAACCCAATTTCAATCCCTTATGCAAAATATATTTGTTGATCTCCTTGATATCTCCGTGGTTATATACCTAGATGATATTATAATTTTCTCGAAAACTATAGAGGAACATCGCCGTGTGGTAAGTGAAGTACTACGGTGGTTACAAGAAAATGGATTGTATGCTAAAGAATCCAAATGCGAATTCCATCGCCAATCCGTAGAATTTTTGGGAATGACGGTTTCTGCGAGATGCCTTGAAATGTGCTCTGATAAAATTAAGAGTATTCAAGAGTGGCCAACACCGACTTCGGTCAAGGAGGTGCAAGCCTTTTTAGGATTTGATAACTTCTATCGTCGATTTATTTGCGACTATTCAAAAGTGGCAATGCCTCTCATTGCATTAACCAGGAAAAATCAACAATTTACATGGACGCCGCAAGTTGATCTAGCATTTAAGAATCTTCGCTCAAAATTTATTGAAGCCCCGATATTACTCCATCCTAATTTTGAATCACTGTTTGTAGTGGAGACCGACGCATCTAACATGGCAACGGGGGCGATTTTGTCACAATATAGAGAAGATGGGCAATTGCACCCATGTGCCTACAGAAGCTCCAAAATGTCACCGGCAGAACAAAACTACGATATTTACGATAAAGAACCCTTGAGCGTGGTGCTGGCGTAGTGGCGTTCCAAGATTGGCGTGTTTACTTGGAAGGATCTCCACATCAAACACGGGTAATTTTGGATCACAAAAACTTGGAATATTTTCTTACCTCCAAACAATTAAACCGTCGTCAGGCTCAATGGTCAGAATTCTTGTCTACATTTAATTTCGACATTTCCCATCGATCGGGTTCATTAAATGGGAGGACAAATGCCCTATCAAGGCGGGCTGATCTTATGGAGGGACAAAGCCAAAAACCACAAACACTGTTGAGGATCACCGCACTAGAATCTTGTAACGAGGTTTGGACAGATGATCGGATTTTAAACCAAGTCAAATTGGATACTGCACAAGACATTGCATTACAACCATTACTGCAATTTTTTAAAATGGACTCTTCACACATTCCAATGGATATGCGCCGTCGATTTCAAGACTACACTTTCATTGATGGGATTCTCCGTTTCCATGATTTAATTTATGTCCCAAATGATGAGGGCATTAAACAACAAATTTTAAGATCGAGACATGACGCCCCTGCTGCTGGATATCAAGGACAAGCAAAGACCTTAGACTTAGTTACGAGAACTTTTTATTGGCCTACGGTCTGCCGATACGTACATCGTTATGTCGAAGGATGTGACACTTGCCAGAGATCAAAGCCCACACATCATCCTCGGTACGGATTACTGCAACCAATTCCAGTTGGACAAGCTCCTTGGAAACGAATTTCAACAGATTTTGTTGTCAAATTACCCGTGAGCAATGGATATGATTTGGTTTTAGTGGTGGTGGACCGCAATACTAAATTGAGCTACTTCATTCCGACAAATGAGACCGTTAATTCAGAGCAAACAGCTTCTTTATATTTACACCATGTATGGAAACATCATGGTACGCCAAATGAAGTCATCTCGGATCGAGGACCGGTGTTCATATCTAAGTTCATGCGGTGGCTATGTATACTACTCCGAATTAAATCATCTCCCTCAACCGCGTTTCACCCTCAAACCGACAATCAAACGGAGAGAATAAACCAAGTACTTGAACAATTCTTATGTATGTTCACAACACGGCGTCAGAATGATTGGGTGGACCTTCTTCCATTGGCGGAGTTCGCTTATAACAATGCCTCGCATGCATCAACGGGATTCTCCCCGTTCTATGCAACATATGGATATCACCCATCTTTCTCTTATAAGACACCAACCTCATCCACCGTCCCAGCTGCTGAGGACAGAGTCAAGCATTTGCAAGAAGTACATGAGGAGCTAAAAACCGTGATTCACATTGCGGGTGCAGAAGCTAAACGGAATTACGACCGCGGAGTCAAGGTACATCCTAATTTTAAAATTAATGATAAAGTCCTTCTTCACCATGCAAATATTGTGACAACCATGCCTTCACCCAAGTTAGCACCTAAATTTCTAGGGCCATTTCCCATAATAGCCAAACTGTCAGATGTAGTATACCGGTTACAATTGCCAAAAACACTTCGGATTCATAACGTGTTTCACGTCTCTCTATTAGAGAAGTACCGTGAGGACACAATCCAAGGCCGCCGGTAGGTCCCTCCTCCACCGATTATCACTCCTCAAGGGGATTTGGAATGGGAGGTTCGCCAAGTTATAGATTCAAAATTTTGCGGCCAAGGTAAAAAATTACATTACTTGGTGGAGTGGGAAGGATATGGGCCGGAGGAAAATTCATGGGAGCCAGCCCCTAACCTAGAGAATGCCCCCAGCGCCGTTGCAGAATTCCAAAGGCTTCACCCTCAAGCACCTCATTTAGATCGAAAAACTCGACATTAGGAGGGGGGTAATGTTACGAACTGGGTCGTAACAACTGGACTTCACTAGTTACCAAGTTATACGGATTATAAGTGACGGTTACGACGGTTGTGGGAGAGTAGCTTCATCTCTCTCCTCCCATTAAAGGCCAAGTGAGAGGGCTTGTCTCTCACGTGATATTTTGTCAATATAGATGTTCGATTTCCATGCTACTCATGTGTTCATGAAATACTTGTTGCTTTCGTAATCTTACCTTTGTTATGTGTCATGGATGTATGGTTTGGTGATTTCCTATTGTATCCAAACTTCGGAGTTGCGATAGGGTTCGCATCTATGAGATCAAAGATTATCGGTGATTGATGAGAGGTTGATTCGTGAACTCAATAGGCCGCTTGCTATTGTAGCCTGATGAGGGATCATCAAACCTCCATTGTCATGCAACTACGGAGAGTGACTGATCGTAGTAGGGTTATCAAATTGTAATTAGCCAATATGATATAATCATGATCGTAAGTCCTAACACATATCATACAATAACTTCTTAACCCCTAAAAGCCCAAGGGGTTAGGACAAAACACAAATGTGTTATAAAATATAAGTGTTACAAATTCTTTTGAAGTCATTATCAAAGAAGATAATGTAAAGCACAAAAAGTAGAAAGTATCCATATAGTCAAAGTAAAAAAATTATTTTTAGATTATTTTTAATTTTTGAAGATATAGCTTCAAAAATTCACCAAAAATATAATTTCTATTTTTAGGATTTAATTTTTTTTTTATTGGTCAAAAATGTGTTTCTTATTGATTCATAAAAAATGCAAAATATTTAACCTCTAAAAGCTGAAGAGGTTAAGACAAAATACAAATGTGTTATAGAATATAAGCTTTACAACATTTTTGAAGTTAGCATCAAAGAAGATAATGTAAAGCAAAAAAATTAGAAAGTATCCATATGATCAAAATTAAAAAAATATTTATAGATTCTCTTCAAATGAATTTTGAAGATATAACTTCAAAAATTCACCAAAAATACAATTTCTATTTTTATGATTTGAAATTCTTTTTGATTGGTCAAAATTGTGTTTTTTATTGATTTGTTAAAAAATAAAAAGTATTTACTAATGAGAGCATCAGTACTTCCCCCAAATATTAAGTTTTTCAACACTAAGCAATTTTAGACACTTTGCACTATTTCTCCTCTTTTTTGCTATAACTTTTGTTTGACTGTACTGATCTTAGTTTTGAATATCAATGTTGAAAGAAAACACAATTTTTTCAAAACTGAAAAAAAAAAATTTGAATTTTTTTTTTTCTGCCCGAAGTCAAGCATCGACCAGAAAATGGTTGTTTGAGCGCTTAGGGGTTAAGTATGTAGTCATATGTTATAAAAATTATTGGAGCTTCAAAAGATACTCCGTGGGTGCATGTTGTCTGAAAATTTCAAAGAAAAATAAATTAAAACTCCATTTGTAGTGAGCTACCCAAAATTGCTATATTGCCAAAAAAAATACAGCTTGGTCCTTTAGGAATTAAAAATCAATTAAGAAAATGTAACAAGTTGCTCCAACCAAAACAAAAAGAATTTTGGTAGACCAAAATTGAAGTATGTATTAGTAAAGTTCTAAAATTTTAAAATTTCATTTTCAACTTGCAAAATCATTCAACATTGGTAACCAAAATATTCCAACAATCCATTACCAAATTTCTTAGAAAGTCACTTAGTGCACGTATTAGAAACCACATGAGATTTGAGATAGGATACTATACATTTGTTTATATTGTATCTTAAATTTTTCTTAAATATTATATTTAATATTGAGTGTATAGAATTAAATGTAAGATATTACAACTAATATAAGATCACATTTGATACTATAAATTAGGTTTTCTTAGAAAAAATGTAGGGGATAAATAATATGTGGAAAAATCATTTAGATAGGATATTTAATGTCTTTAATGAAGAAATGAAAAAAATGACACATTATTTGTCCCAAATTATCCATGAACCTTGGATGAAGGTCTTTAGTTGCCTCAAAAAATTTCTATGAAGTCCTTTGAAGTCACTTAGAATTTGAAGAATCTATCATGAATTTTGCCTTAATATATTTTTATTTGTTCACAAAAAGGTATAAAAGAGTTTGGCAATCTATCATTGCAAGGTATATAAGATCTCAGTGGTCTTCAAATTTGGGTGAAAAGTTTTATAAGTTATTTCCTTAAAGAATTGTTGTTGGATGGATGCTTTTTGTGACTTTAGATTCATTTTTCATTCATTTGTAGTTTGACTAAGACAATAAGTGCATTTATCAGTACTCTTGCATTTTTGTATACCATATGTACAAACAATAGACTAGTGTTCCTTTGCACCATTGTGACAAATGAATTTTTTTTAATTAATTAATTTTTTAATTCAAAAATATTTTATTTATACACAAATGAGTGCAAAGGGCTTTATTGTAGTGGCAAAGGTTGTATTCTTGATACAAATAGAAATCTTTATGCACAAAGGAGTGCATGGGCTTTGTTGGAGTAGAAAAGATTGCATTCTTGATACAATAAAAAAGCTCTATGCACAAAGGAGTGCAAGGGATTTGTTTAATGGCATTATTAACTCGTTGGAAAAGTTACATCTTTTTCAAAATAAAAGGTTATTTCTAATTCCATAAAAAATTTAAAATTCAAGAACCTTCACACCAAAAGAGTCTAAACACTACAAAACAAAGTGAATGCATCCATCCTTGTGAAGAGCTTTTGTGGAGTTTGTTAGACCTCAACATATGAATCAAACAAAAAATTATGGTATCTAAGTATAGTACAAAATCCAAACTAATTTAGTATATAGATGTTGTCTAGTTTTTCTATGCTTTTTTTTTAATATTGTAATGTATTATCATCTTTTCTTTGCTAAATACTTGCACTCATTGTATACATTAGAATATCTTGTAGATGATTAGCAATAAGTTTTTTGACTCAATTAGATGAATGTATTTGTTTGACCATAGTAAATTTGTCAAAACATATTGTATCGTACGTGTAGGTCAGTTTCAACCAGTCATGTCGAAATAGTTTACTTTTTGCAATTCGACAATTTGACAAACAAAGAGGAGTTTTTATTTCTATTTTTGGCTTATTATGAAGATATTCCTAATTTTGGATTCATTCTACACAAATGAGTTCCCTTTTTCTATTTTTTCTCAAGAATAATTTTTTTCAGATTTTTAGAAATAGTTGTAAGCAATTTTCTAAACTTTGACATTTTCCAAAATTTTCCAAGTTATTTATGAAATTGACCTATACATACAATATTTTAGTTTTTGGTAACCATCAAAAAATGGTTTGAAAGAAAAGGTAAAAGAAAATAAAGAAGAAAAAAATGAAAATGAATAGTAGAAAAACAATCATACAACTCCTACTAGTTCTAATATTTAAATCTTATGTAGGGGCCAAAAAATTGGACTCAAAAATATATTCTAAAAAATTTTAGGTATCATAATAAATAGAAATTTAGAATCATTTTTAACAATAGATTATTTTAAATTACAAAATATTAGGTAAATAGACCCTATAAAATTTCCTCTAATCTCATATATATACTAGACCTCTAAACTAGTGACTTCCTTTAGCCAAATTTGACCTTCATTTACTATATATGTCAAGTAATCAATCATAGGCTAATGTTGAATATAAAGACTTTATCATAGGCATTATCAAAGGTGAATTTTGACATCACATTTATGCCAATAAGATAGAGTTTTTTGTGCCATAATAATATTTTATCATTCAAAGCAAGACAATCTTTACTACAAAATCCTCTTTCAAACTTTCATTACTTTTAACCCCTGAAGGACTAAGAGGACACAATGTGTCCTCTTCAAAGTTTTCAATGGCAATTTCTCGGTAGGGTGAAACAAATCTCAATATTTTATAAACTAAGATCTTGTAGAAAAAGAAGTTTACATACTTTTTGCATTTTTCGATTTTCTCATTTTGAATGTGAGAAGTAGTTAAAAATTATTTTAGGGAGTGTAGTCGAGAATATAGCCTAGTAGGAAAAAGAACAAAAATAATGTTTTTTCATGAAAAGAGTAGTAGAGATGGAAAAAAACCATTTTCTTACATATTTCTATTCTATAATCCACACAAACAAACAAAATTTGAAAAAAAAATTCAATTTTTTGTTTTTAATAATTTGAAAAATAAAAGATTCAATCTAGTGTAATTAACAGTACAAAATAATTAAAATGATTCCAAATTTTTTTGAGATGTTCCAAACAATATGATAATAACATTAGTTGTTAAATTTAAAAAATTTATCCATATATAAATTTTTAAATTTTTTGTAGGATCCAATTTGCTTAGATTTGGCTTTCTAGTCTTCATGTTTGAAAATGTGTACAAATTTGAGGGAGTTTTTTATTTTTCAAATTTTTTAATATAAAAATACTACATTTGCTTTGGACTCCAAATAAATTTTTCTAGGGGGTTAACAAATCTCTATTCATCTTTTTATAAAAAAAATTCTCCAAAAACTTCGTTTTTTGCCTATGAAGTTGATCATTAAAAATTGTTATAATCTAAAGATCTAACGGTTAAAATTTTCTACAATTAATTTCATGCATACTAGATATAGTAATCTTTACTTTTGTACGGTTAGAATTAAAAAATTTAATTACATCTATGTGCAAAAAATATCAAAGTGGTAGAATTGATTGAAAACTTCCATTGTCAAAACCGTATTAGTCCTTTAGGGGTTAATATTCACAAGCCTTGCTCTTAGAAACAAAGGAAAGTCACAATTGGCTTTAGTGCCAACATTTCTAACTAGCTAAAAGACAATTGCAATATTTTGTAGCTACAAAGATTTCAAAGTATCCCCTTAATATTAAAAAACTTGTGTTTAATCCTTCAAAGAAATTTTACATCTAGGCTTGGCCAAACTTCATTATATATTTCTACATAAAAAATTATATTTCAAAAGTGAGATGTTTTTACAAATAGTAATGCATGTCTAAAATTAAATTAAATTTTTTTATTATTAAAAATATAAAATCAAATTTTATATAATTTTTTTAAGAAATTATAAGAATGATAGTAATTACAAATTGCTTAAAACGGCATGAATTTCTAAAAATAAAAATAATAGTAACAAATATAATGGTATGATTGACGTACTCTCTGAGCTCACACCAATAGAAATTGATTAGTAAAAATTCAAAAGTGGTGTATTTTGAACTTTCAAAATCATGTCTTCAAAGTGTTACAAAAATTATAATTTTAACAATTAAAGAAAGGAAAATTGAATAAAATAAAAATTGGAGCTAAATTTTTTTTAATTGAACTTAAATACATTTAAAATCACAAATTATGTGGAATTCAAGTTTCAACTTTCAAATGCATACAAGACTTGAAATGTTATTCAAGGATTAAGAGACAATGAAGCATTTATAGCTATTGCTATACTAAATTTGTGAATCTATGCATAAAGATTTGTTTATTGCAAATTCTAATTTCTACAAGTTTCACAAATTGCATAATATATCAATATTATTTTTGTTTTTTTAATTAATTGATACATACATATTAGAAAGTTATTACAAGTATTAGTTGCAAATCAATACCATAGTTAAATCATTTCCCAATACTTCTATAAATTAAAGATTGATGTGCCTATGAAGCAATTGCCATCTCACCTCACCTTAATAGTAATTGTTCAAAGTATATATATGTTGTATGCTAAAATAATGTTACTAGAATGCTAATTACAAAGTTATTTCAATATTAGTATAATAAAAATGATCCTTTTGTGTGTACCTATCAATTGATTGAAAAGACACTAAACTATTGATAATAAAAAAATCATGGACTTTGGTGATGTGACAAATTAGAAAAGAACATTCAAACTAACTATGCTCAAAATAAATTGTATGGAATTTATTGTAATTTATTTATGTGATTAGTGAAATCACGCAACTTGACTCATTGACATAGATTGGAAATTCTAATGATAATTTGACAAAATTGATGTAAAGTAACTAAATGAACCTTTGATTGATTAAAGATTTATCTTATCCTTACCTCTATAGATTATATAAGAATGAAATATAACCCTAATTCCTTACCAAGGAAATTTGATATGCAACTTGCTAAATAATGCTTGGGCTCTTTAGTATTGTTGAAATTGGTGTTTCGTTAGCCAAAGAAATTTTGTATAAATGTCAATATGATAAACACTTATATTAATGAAAAATATTAAAATGCATGTGTATTGTATAACATTGTATTGGAATTAAGTTTTTTTTATTATGTTTAAATAAAGATATAGTGATTGAATGATTTGAGATTGTTCAAAATGGATCAAAAAATTGTTGACCTTCACTGAATATGCTCATGCTGTAGAATCAACTTCATGATTTATTTCTATTCTATAAAAATAATAAAATATCTTACAAGAATAATTAGTCTCTTGATTTTTATATTATTTTATTGATCTTATTTTTGTTCAAAACAATGATGGTCATTTTATTAATTGCATCTTAAACATATTACAACAATTGAGTGTAATAAAGGTTACACTCATCATGTCTAAATCTCTTTTTGATCTAGAGCCAATCTATTGTGTGGAACAAATCAAAATCCCCAACGGATTACCAACATTGCTCAAAACATTTGCCAAAGAGGCCATTCGAGCTCAACCCAAAAACCTTGAAGAATTTGCATTAGAATATTTTCAAAAGCTTTTGACAATGATAAAATTAGATGTTACAGCTCCTCCTCCAACTATGGCGCAACTTATTGATTTGTATCAACAAACAAAGGATCTTGAATATATCAACCAAAAGCCTCTTGCGGAGATTGCAAAGAGAACCAAAGTCCATGATGCTGCTATAGAAAATGTGTTTAAGCTTGCAAATTTTCCATCAGATTTGGTTGATCCTAAGGAATTTATCCTTCTTCTACTAACATGTACTGCTAAGACTTTTGTTTTTGTATTACGAGGTCTCTTCAAGCTTTTTGGAGCAAAAACAGAAGAAAAAGTGCGAACACCTTTATTTTTTGTACTTGTAAATCATTTGGCAAAGCGGGATAAGCAAATTAGCTTGGAAATGCTTGCAAAGTTGGAAGAAGATTTGGAACTTAAAGAAGTGAAAGAGGTTACTATAGAAGATATTCAAACAAACCCTATTATGGTTGAGTATTTCAAATCTAATAAAGAAAAGTCATTGGTTAATTGAGTTATTTGTTCTTAAATGTTTTTTATTGCAATGTGTGCCACTTTGATAATAGTGATAGATTTTATATTATTGATGTGTGTTTTACAATTTCATTGTATTCTATTGGTGAATTTAGGATTGTTGTAAAAAATCCATGTATTTTGATTTGAGTTTAGAAATGATTTGACATTCTATTTTGTACAAAAGCTTTCTTACCATTGCATAGAATTATATAATAAACTTGATTTATTGATTTAAGTTCACACAACATTATTTGATTCTAATTCTAATTTGATTTTAGATGCTTGAATTGATTTTCACTATTGAAAAGATAAATAAATAATTAAAAAAATTTACACATATTTGTTTCCAATTCTATGTAATAATGGAAAGTAAACTCACATCAATTTTGCATATATTTAGTGTACAAAATATGTTTAGAATATCATTGCAAGCAACCAATTGCATTTGTAGAGAAACCTCTAGTATACACTCCATAGTTTGTTGCTACAAAACTTTAATGGAATATTTGAACAAAAAGATCATGATAGTTACATAAGTAGTTGGGGTAGGGAAAATTGAAGGAGAGAAGTAGTCATTGAGCAAACAAATATCCTTAATTAATGCAAAAACATGTATAATTTTTTGCTTGTGTTTATATATGAATATATAGAACTATAACATTTTAAGGAATCCTTTTGTATACATTAGAGGTTCATCATGTCTTCTATAATCTTTGATACCAATATTATATATTGAATTTATTTTAAGATGCATTAATTTACTACTAACAAGTATTTCCGCTTTTACAATTTCATAATTTGTGATATGATGTCTTGTTGTCTTTTTAAATTTATTTTCTATTGCATTAGTTTTTTAAAAGTAATAGTGTACCCAAATATTTGTAATATTTTAATGATTTTCTTAACAACTTTTTGCAAACTATATGACTCATTGACATAAAGTACTATCTTCAATAAATACAATCATGTACTGCACATAAATTATTGTTGCAATTTGAACAAAAATATCTTTCATTTTGACTATCCAAATTGGTACACTTACATTACAATTAATGATTAAATCCTTATATTAGTCAAAACTCAATAATTATACACTTTCTTTGTATTGAATGTTGAATGATATAATCATGATTTTAATTTGTACAGTTTCTAAAAGATATTTTAATTCTAAACATTTAAGTAGAAAACTTAAAAAAGGAAAACAAATTTTGTAGCTTCTTTACTAAATTTTTTTATAAATTTAAATGAATTTGACAATTTAGTCATTCAAAATATAGTTAGTTTGTAAATATCCTATGTATTAAAAATTGAATATATGATCATGTAGAAGAAATCTTTGCTTTACTTAGAAGAAGATTTATAAACAAATATAATGATTTTGTCAAAGAAATTTACAAATACATATTGAAAGGTACAAATGTTTTCAATCAAGAATGCAATTAATACTGAAAGGGATTTGTCTTTGGTGCACTAACATTGGTTCACAAATTTTGATCTATAGAGTGGGAGCTTCAACGGGAGCTCTAAAGTTTTTAAATATTTGTTGAATAATTAGTCAAATAGAAAAAGAAAACTTACAATTTTTTCTTTTATATTGCTATGCATTCATTTAAATTTATTTATTTTGAATGTAACAATGTGTTTGCAATGATTGATATGTGTATTTTTGATGAATGATCAAAATTTCTAATCAATGACATGTCCAAAGTTACTCTATATAAAAATCTAGTTTCAAAAAATAACTTCAATAATTATGTTGCAATCATATCAATTTATTTGAAAGATATAATGCATTGATAAAATTTAGCTATAATCACAAAATGAATTCTTCATTCATCTAATTTTTGTATTTTCCCTTTGCAAGTAAGAATCACTAGTGATTGCCAAATTAGAATGCTTAAATATAATCATTATTATTTTGAAATTCCAAATATATCTTTGATGTTATTTTTACATGAAGATTAATTTATAATTTTATTTTTCTCTAAATTTCATATATCGCTCTATTCATATTTCCACTTCTATCTATATAATTGTGAATGCTTTAAAAATTTACCAAACTTTACCTACAAATATCTATTTCTAATCAATCCACTTTTATTGAATAAACTATGTATTTCTTAACAAATGGTCTCTATATATCCTAAAAATATTCTACTTTAATAGAAAAGAACGGTTTTTTCTTAATGTTTTGTGCCAATCTTCTTTTTATGTAAAAATTGAATAAAGGCTTGTATCCAATTTGTTAAAGCTTGAATGTAGTAATTTGGCATAGCCAAAAACCATATATTCATGAACTTATGTGGTTTTATTGATGTATACTTTTAAGAGAAATTATGAAAAAGCCATCTTTAATTCTATAAATTTACCTTTCTAAAATATTTAGAATTTAGGAATAATCCTTCCTTCAATATTTGCTTGTTTGGTAGTGGGGTAGATAAAATCTTTAAAATTTTGAAAGCTTAAATTCTAAACTTAATTTAGTGTCTTTATATATTAGATGTTTAAATATAAAAGGTGTATATATAATAGTCACAAAAGTTTGTATCATATAACACCAGATTCAACTAATGGCATTTCAAATTTCAATCAATTCTAGACTTCCTTTATGCTTCAAAAAGCTAGAAAATAGTCAATTATTTTATGTATAAAGTGTTTCATTTGAGCATGAAAAGGTCCTTATATTTTAAAAAACATCCAAATAAACGATGTTGCATTTTTCAATTATCAATCCACTAGTGTATATCTTGTCATATTTTTGTACTTAATTAGGATTCAAATGTGGTACAGTAAATATGATTGTCTACACTCTTTTTTTAATTGAAGATTAAAATTGTTGGTTAAAAGGTTGCATGCTTGTTGTTTATTTGTCCTCTAAAGTTCCATTGTTCCCTCAAGGGACAAAATAGATTTTGAGTAGGTTCCCACAATTTCAATATTCATTGTGATTTTTTGAAATATTCTATATATATTATAAAATACATTAGACTTTCAAAAATATGATTTTTATTTCAATTAGTGGATGGGAGAAAAGTTAGAACACAAACAGTTGTTTTTCTTAGTGATGGATATAAAAAAATCCACGAAACTTTAAGATTAGTTTTTTTCATATATTATATTTTTATCTGAATACAAATCTTTGATTTATTCTATTTGAATATTTTTATATTTAATTTATAGAAAATCTTATTTTTTAGGAACTAAAAGCACATTCTTGAAAGTAACAAGTAGGATTCATTTTTCAACTCAAATTTTGAAAAATTTCAAGGAAAAGGTTTGATAAGGTTGTAATCTCTTGGTGGAACAATCTCATCATTGAGATTAGTATGTTTCATACTATCTTTACCCACTAAAGTTCCTTCATTGTTTTTTCACCCAAAACTTTCCAAAACTACCATTTCTAACACAAGTTTCAAATTCTTTAAAAAAAGAAAATTTAAGTAAATGTAACAATAGGATCTTGTAGTATGTTGGTTTAAAAAGATGCAAAAAAGATGACAAAAATCTCTACTATGTGAATTACAATATATTTGTATTTGATTTGACCAAAATCCTTTTTTGTCATTGCAAAAAACATGAGCAAGGTGATTGTAAGAAACACTTAAAGCCTTTTGTCACACCTTGGTTTTTTATTCTTTTTTTGGCTATAACTTTTGTGTTTTAGCTTCAAATAATTCAAAATTTATAGGAAAGCTACTCATAGCTATTATGTATGTGTAATGAATTTTTGAGATTTTTCAAAAATAATTCATTATTTTGAAATAGCCCCAAAAATTTCTCACAATACTTGATTTAGGAGATTTTAGCACCATTTATCTCCAAAAAAACGAAATTTGAACTATAATTTGGAGAAAATGGTCTCTTAGTAGACTTGTATCTACTGTCCAAACGAATTTTAAAAATGCTTATTTTTATATATTGTAGAAGTCTACAAAAATAGCTTCATTTTGCATTTTTTTCCAAAGGTATAAAACATTATTTTGGTGATTTTTTTGGTCAAATCTCATCATCAAAAAGTTTTTAAAGTGCTCTGAAGTTCTCCCATGCTAATTGTAACTTTCAATCTAGTATCACAGATGCTCTAAGAATTCAAATGCTAAGTCTTTTATTAATTTAGAAAGCTAATGGCACAATCTAGTCACCTACAACATTTTATTTTATTTTAAGATATTGTCCAAAATTTATTAGAGAGCAAAGTAGAGGTCTTTCTTTCCCTTATTAACCAACCACTGCCTCTTTAATTCTCAATCATTTTTTATTGTGAGATTCAAATACTAAGTATGAAAAAAATCTAAAAATCTCTCACTACTTTCTATAACTCGTGAAAATATCACAATAATCTAAGATATTGTCCAAAAGTTGTGAGAAGTAAAGTCTCAACCTTCTCAAATAAGAAAGTATGAAATTCCTCAAACTTTGGTATTACATTATTTTTGCATCACAACTTTATTTCATACAAATAAATTCAATTTAAAAATTCAAAATAATGATCTAGCACTTCTCAAAATTTCAACTCCAACAAAGAAACTAACCAAAAGTTGTAGGCGTCGAAGATATAGCCTCCCTCTTTCAAATCCAATTCTTCACTTCAAACTTTGGTAATTCATAACTTCTTGATACAAACTCTAAATGACAAGTATAATATCTACTTAGAAAGATATAAGCAAGAATAATTCATTCTTCTGGCATTGGGTAGGATGGATTGCTACTTTTTAGTACATTGTGAAAGAGGTCGCAAAGCTTCTCATAGTTTTGTAGTGAGAAGAATATCTATCTTTTATAAGTCAAGTTATAAGACAATTGGAGAAAATAACTTAGTATGATACTTGGAATGACATTAGAATATTGTAAAAAAGTCATTGTAGTACAAATTATAATTTCCAATAATTATTTTAAAAGTCTTACTTTCTTAGGATGAATGCTAAAGCTTCAATATCCAATTATTCTATTATTCTTTCTCCAATTAAATCAAATATAGAGGGTTTATTGAAGCGTCTTTGGAATACTAATTGTCATTGTGCATGTTAACTTTTCAAATGTACACATTTTTCAATATAGTTGCAAAAGAAAAAACTACTAAAAGATGATTTTGAGTCTTTTTGAAGACAATTTAAGTATAGACTCTATAATACTTCAAGTATAGACTACACACAATAATCTGAACAGTTAGGTAATAAAAATAATGGTCACCTCATTTAGGCTATTATGGCTTATTATATTTTATTAAAAAAAACGTGTGGGCTTAATGAATCTCCTTCAAAAACACTATTATACATCTACATCAAATAACTTGTAGATGATAATTATTCTTAGAAATTCAGTAATATTGTTTGTAAAGCCTATAGAGATCACTAATATATATTGATTGTAACCATATCCATTAAGGGGATATTTAAATGGAGCTTTCACATACTTGATAAATTTGAAGAATATTCTAAGCATATTCTAAATATATAATGAATAAAAAGGATTCGATGTTTTGATTCACATGGTTTTCTAACTCAACCAGAGTAATCCCCTAGATTGTAAATGAATCACTAGTGTTAAAATTGAAGAAGGTGAAGTATTTGAAATTAGAAAAGTTTTTCTTATGCAAATAGTCTTAAGGGGAAAAACATCAATATAAAGAAATTTTATACATGTAATTGTTTTTTAGGTTCTTCTAGCAATTGACCTACATTTTTATCACATGGATTTTGAAAATAAGATGGTGTGAGTATATTAAAAAAATTAAAATGGTATATGTCAAGATTCATTTTTGGTAGAAAAAGTGAGATTTTAAAAATTAATTCTAAAAATAAATAGAATTAAATGATAGAAGTGACAAAATCTTATAGCATTCATTATTCATAATTTATTAAAATATATAATAAATATACAATAACTTGAACTATACAAAAGTGTTGTACAAATTAATACTTGTAGCTTTGCATTGTATATGTATTGAAGCTTTTTCATTCATCCAACATTATATAATACATATTTGAAATTCGTATATCATTTGTGTTTTAGTCCTTTATGGATAGATAAAATACATTGTGTCTATCTTCCCTAGCAAAAACATTCATATACGTCTTGAGTAAAAATTTGCACATGCTTGAACAATAGATCTTTCCAATAATTTTTGTTTAAGTTGTATATAATTTTGAATTTATAGGCTAAGAAAGATGATCAATAATTTGTCAAGACTAATTGGTTTCAAACAACCTTAGGTGCAAATATGGAATCCTTATCTCGATAGCAATTGCATTGGCAAGTATAGTTTTCTTATAGTTATCATTAGAAACATCAAATCCTAATTCTTCCTACATATTTCAAAACAAGGGCCACTAACAAAATGCAAAAAACATATAGATTGAAGAATGGTAAAAGCACTATGACAATTAAGTTACATTGGCTATAAAACTAAACCCTCCAAATGTAAGTCACTCCTTGTATTGCTTATTACACTTTTCTTCACAATTGCTACAATACAACTTCATCTTAGTTATTTCTAGATTTTATTTAAATTTACAATGACAATTCTTTGAAAAATTTCTTGGTACTCCTTAGTGTTCATGTAATTCACCAAGCATTCCTTGTATCACTTAAGATACTCTTTCTTCACAACTATTGCAACATAACTTCATTTTCACCTCTATTTTTTCTATAAATTCATTGTTGCAATTTTTGTCAAAATGCATTGTAGCCACCCTACCCTTCCTAGCATTTCGCTCCATGGCAAATATTTAATGTTTTCTAAAAGTTCATTTTCTAATGACAATGCTCCCTAATACCAAAGTTCTCCTAACAATGGAGTATAGAGGTTCCCTTACAATATCCAAAAAATACACAATTACCTTGGGCATGGGGCAATTTTAAGAAAACATTGATTATTAACCAGTAAAAATGCATTGAATATGCTCATAATTTTTTCAATTTTAATAAAAAGGTAACTTGATTGGCATGAAGTAAGCAAGGAAATCTTAGTCATTTGTATAAAAATACATCCATACAAAAGATAAAAGTCTATTGACTGCTTTCTTTAGATTCAGATAGTTATGAAGTATATTATTTAAAATCCACTGTGATTCAAGTACATACTCTATCCATCTAAATTTGAACATGACATTCTTTTAAATGCAAAGAATATAGCATTGAACTACATTTTTATCCCCTTCAAAAAATGCATATGTATGTTAACCTTGAGTGTCTAGACTCAACCCCAAAGTTGATGATTTTGGAAAAATCATCATCCAGTACTATTTGGAAGAATATTTTGGAATTGAGATGCAAATAAAAATGATTGAATTGGGGTTCTAGATTCTATCCATATTGTTAGATCCACCAATGCTATCGCCAATATTTTTTTGTAAATTTCAAAAGGAAAAAATTTAAAATTCCTTCTAAATTCAACTACGAGCAAAATATTATCTTTTTTGAGTAAATTTTGTTGGAATAGATTTGAAATGAGGTTCTCTTGCAATTTTGATTTTTTGAAATTTTTGTATTCTTAGATTTAATGACCTCATTTTTGCAATTTTAGGTTTGAATTGGAATCAATGCAATTTTGGCTTGGTCTACAAATAGACAAACTTCTATATTTGTAATTTTAGAAAAAAAAATTTGTTCTTGAATGACACCAAATTGAACATTTGGATAGGAATACAACTTCATAAAGTATCTTTAAAAACTAGGATGACTTTCATTTAAGCCATAATGAAAAATAGTCTAATTTTCAATTTGTACATGTCTAGAAAATTGGAGATTGGAACACTTTAAGGTTAATTTTAAAGAATTTTAAGAAGATGCAAAAGATTGTATAACATCCTTAATATTCTAGTATAGGATGTAAATACCCTTATAAAATTAAAATCTAAATAATCAAGAGCCAAGTGCATTTGTATAGAGAAATTATTTATTGATTCTTTTAAGGAATTTTTCAATGGAATTCTATTTATCAAAAGTAGATACATAAATGGTTTTTGGATGTTTTCAAGGAATAGATATAAGGAAAAGGCCAATATCCTTCAAAAGACATTGCTTTTCTTTCAAAAGGTGCATGCAAGTGGTGCAAATGCACATGGGACAAACATAGGTAGAAAAAAAATTGAATCTCCTTTGAAAGATACTTTTTCTCTTTTAATAGATGTATGCAAGTAGGGTGATCACGGAAACTATGGAAGGGGATACACAAACTAGACAAATAAACCAATCTTTCAAAAATAAAGGATGGAGATTTAACCCCTAAATGCCAAAGGCTTGGAATTTGCTCTAAATTGAACAAAATGCCAACATTTTGATAAGTTATATCAATTTAAAAAAAAATTGTAACCATACCAATTTAAACTAGACATGTTAGAGATCTCATAGGATAAGAAAACACAAAATATCACTTATAGAGTGAAAGATTATAATGTTTGACCATGAGGGTGTTAAAATTATAAAAAACTTTCAACCCTCTTTTCTCAAGTCAAATCTAAAAAAACAGTGACCAAAAAAATATGAGGTTAAAGAGCCTAACATGTATAACCCCAATCAACTTATAGCTTCTTAAAATCTACACTATAGTTTTTTTAAATGATTTTGGAATGTGATTTTTGATCCAAGATCTAGTGTATTTGAGGCTCATTTCCAAGAGCTCTCAACACTACAAGAAGTCAAGATTGCAATGGGTACCCTTGTACAAAATCTTCAATAGAAAAATCTCTATTGATTATTTTCAAGATCGGATTTTTGATGCTAAAACTAGATTTTACAAAGAACTTTTCAAAAACATTAAACTACTGAAAATAGAAACTTGTTTAAGTTTTGTTTGACTTCAAAGTTTTGCAAACACCAGATTTTGGTGCCTCAATCATTTAAGGATTAAGTGAGAATTCACCCATTTATTTTTTGCAATTTTCAAATAATCATCCTATTCATGTATTATTTGTCTCATAAATAAATAAATTATGGGGTAGAAGTTTAAGTGGAAGCTTCCCTATTTGTTCTTTGAAATTCTTTAAGATTCTTTCTAATCATGAATGATTTGTCACTTTGAATGTATAAATAAATAAAGAGCAATGTTTTAATGAAACTTCTCTTTTTAATTTTTGCAATATTTCTATTATCCTAATAATCATTTAAAAAAAATTCAAAATGACATTAGAAACAAAAAAAAGGGAGTAGATTTTAATAACATTCTCCAATTTGATTTTTGCAATTCCCAAAAAATCATCTTGCTCATGTATTCTCACATGTATTAATTGCTATGTTGAATTAATTATAAGAAATAAGAAACAAAAATACAAGTAAGAATGCATTGAATTATTTTTATAATTCTTTCAGAAACCACATGTTATTTGAAAAAATGATTTAAAAAATAAAACACATAGCCATAGTGTGTTGAATCTTCTTACATATTTTAATAAGATCCAAGAATTAAAAAAATTATATTTTATTATGTTACTCCACGTGTCTCAAAAATGATTGTTTATTTTGAATGTCATATATTTTTAAAGTTGTTTTGAGTATGTCAAAAAAATACTTTCTTATAGCTAATTTTATTTAGTTGTAATAAGAAATGCAATGTTCTTCATTTATCCTAGTGATATGAAATTTGGAACCTCTCTTAACCCTTGAAGGAGTATTAACCCCTTAGGGAACAAAATGAATTTTAGGCAAGTTCCTTTGACTTCTGTCAATGCTTGGTGAAACTTTTTAAAATGTTTTCATAAGGTTAAAAAAATTGATTAGATTTATTGGAATATAATTTTCATTTCAATTGGTGCTATGGGGCAAAAATAGGAACATAAACAATAGAAAGGAAAACAAGTTATTTTTCACAATATGATCAATGAAATTGGGTCAAGAAATACTAACTAAATTGTGGAAAATCGTTTTAGAATGGAGGGAGTACATTATTATGCTCACTAGCTAATAGTGACAATTATCTTTGCATTAACCTTAGTCACTTTACATTAGCAATAATTTTTTTCACACACTAAAAGTACGATAGCCTTGTTTTGCCCTTTCATGTTCTTGCTAAATTGCAAAATTTACAATGTGACACTGAAGAATCTTGTTACTACTTTAAACACTTGAGAGGGAACTAGAGATTGGTCATGCTCACTCCACCCTATTTGCAACACTAAATCCTACATTTGAAGTGGGCCTAGTAAGGTAAACTTTGGATTCTCTAAAGTAAAAGTGAAAAAATGCCCTCTATTTTGGAACGTGTATAGTAAACTTTTGCTAGACATTTTGGGGTCTGTAATCACAAATACAAATTCAGAAAAATTTCAAAAAATTAAAAGTTTCCCCGCGCTTTATTCCTAGCTGAATCCTGCTCTGTGTGCACATTGACGGACTTCCCGAGACACGTTTCAAACTTGGCACCAGCAACCCACAGAGATACACCACTGTAGCTCGGATGGCCTTGCAAAACATAAGCTCACAGCAGCAGCACGTCCTGCCAAGCCTGTGCGCGCCCAATCATTCTCAGTTCTCGTCTCAGTTTTTACTCTGCTAGCTGATGACCACCGTGCCTGCGGATTGGAATTGGAGCAAGAGCGCCAAGTCGTTTCATGTCCTTGTCCTTCGCCTTCGCCCTCGCAATAATTACTCTCGACCGTCCCTGGAGCCTCGAGTGTTAAATTCTCTAGCGCGAGGCACCGGATAGACGCTGCGGAGGCGAAGTTTTGGGTTCGGATATCGAGTCGCAGTGCAGTGATGATTTAGTTTCTGAATTGGCGGTGTCTGAAATTGAAATCAGAGAGAAAATTTTGAGGTGGGGAGGTCAGTGTGGATGATGAAGCAATGCAAGTCAGCATCAGCATTCAAGCACGATTTCACCCGAATTGAAGAGTTGATCCGCGTAGAACTAATTTGTTGATTCTTAGCTTGATTGTGAGGGTGGCCGGTGCGGCTGGAGCTGGTGGGGTCGGAGTCGCCATGAACGATCTCCCTCGGGTATGTTGAGCGAATTTGAATTTGGGATGTGGAGTCTTCGTTACCGATGTCCTTGTTGTTGAGTTCGAATTGAATTGGTTTTGCATACGTACTGCGATTGAATTGTGGACAGGAGATACCCGGGGGTTAATTGCCTCAGTGCTTTCTGAAATGTTGGTTTGGACGGATTGGTCAGTGCACTAGAATGGTGACTATTTCTGCGAGTTCTTTTAATGAAGGTGCTCGTCTTCGTGAATGTGCAGGACACGGGAGGTGTCCGATTCTCGCACCCGGGGGCTTCTTCTTCCTCTGCAACTCAGATTCCTGCTCCGCCTGGCCAAGAAATGATGCAATTCTTCCGGGAGTTCAACGATGTCAGTAGCTCCATAGATGAGATTCGGCAGAAGTTACTCACGTTGCAGGTTTGTCGAGTTTCCAATAACCTGTGGCTTGAGCCAAAATTTCCTAACCCGAGATGTAATGTGGAGTAGCTTGATTGTGAATGTAGCTTCGATCTTGCAGTTCAGGTTCTTCTTTCGTGTGGAGTTCAGTTGACTTTTAAGGGTGTTAGTGAAACCTGACTGTGCATCTGTGAGGAGGAATAAAATAAGGGATGCTATAGACTGCAAAGTTGGAAGCAGCAAGCTCGAGATAACACGAGATTTTACGCCTTGATTGGGGCTGAAATCACATGTTTACGTGTTTAACCTTATTTTGTTCAATCGACTTCACGCTAAGTAACAAGAACTACTGAGTGATTAAGAGGTGGCGCTTATACGATTCTCATATGCTAGACTCGTTACCTTACAATGAATGCATTGATGTAATTTCAGCCCAACCTCTCACCCTAATTGCACAGTGCCAAATCTCAAGCTTCTTCTATCCATTTCTTTGCTTTTACCTGACCGATCTAAATTGGCCTCATGACTGGAACGACTATTTGCCACATGGTAACGTACACCTATGTAAATTAATCTCACCGCTTTTATGGATTAACAGAATTCGAATGAGGACTACAGGAATGAGACAAGAGCTACAGAACTGAAAGGCATGACTTCTTTAGGCTCTTGCGGTCTTCATATTCTTGATTGCAACCTCCAAGATCGTTGGTGTAGGTTTGAGTTCTTTTGAGGTTACAGCAAGTAGAGACCAGGTTGCTCACTTAGTTGCACCCCACAATGATGTGCATCATGTGATGGAGTAAGATACTCCTCTCCTTGAATAAATCTGTTCCTATTGTTGAAGCGTGGGGATTCTGCAGTGGTGTGCCTCCTTGGGATTCACAACAGTTCCTACTCGATATTGAACCACCAGACTCAAAGGAATGATCCTGACCGAGATTTGGTACTTCGACATTGAACTTCACTGCTTCTCAAGAGGCTCTTTATCAACTAAACAAATTGATGTGCAGCTCTGAAGGAGAAAATGGTCGAGGATCTGGATGAAATCTGTGTGCTCGCTCGAGATTTAAGGGGTAAATTGGAGACATTGGACAGATCGGTATGTGGAATTTTTTCTGCCATTTTCCTTTTCATGTAACTCCTTGCCGTTGTTATCTCCCTCTTCTCCAACCGTTTCTTGCGTTCCCTCCACAAATGAAGCTCCCTCGATTCTATTTATATTGTCTGTGGGCTTTTCTGTGACGCAACTTTCATTTCATTTCCGCTGGCTGCTTCGCAGAATGCTGCAAGCCGCAAAATCAGGAATCATCAAGCAGGGTCCCACACTTATCGGGCACGGATGTCTCGCACTTCGTAAGCCTTGTTGTGAACCTTTTTCTCTTGCAGGATGTTGGTAGACCTGTTGGTCGCTGGGTTGGGATTTCCGTGACTTTGTTTCCCAGTTCATGACTGCAATAGAATTGTAAACTAGTCATGCTAAACTTCTGAAGATTTTCGGGTCGATGGACCGTGAACTGTCTACAAGTTCAAACAACAGGATTGATCATTTCCTACATATCATGGTAGTGCTTTCTGCTTTAGATGAGAAAGATAGTTATTGATTCTTTTCATTGCGACTATATGTGACTCGTCCCAGAAATTTGAAGAGGAGGCTGAGGGAGCTCACGGTTGAATATCAGGTTCGTTGTTAAGATTTCGATCATTCAGCGACTGGATCTCTTCGATTGAGATTCTGACTCCATCTCTGAGTTGCCGCTGCAATGGTTACGTGAACCGAGCCATTGTTTTCTTGGTGCCTTGCAAATCCTTGGATGTGAGTTTAAGCTTGCGCTTAAATTGAGAAAGTTGAACTGCAGGCACTGTGGCTAAGATTTGTAGACGGGTTTCGGGAGATAGTTGAAACACGCGTTTTCGCCGGTGAGTCTGGAACTGATTTGATGTGCATTTCAGTCCCTGTTATTCTGCTGCTCGGAAGGATTTTGGACGATATTGTGAATCTCACTTCTATGTTTCGATTGATGTGTGCGCAGCTACGGGTCAGCAAGTTGATGAATCCGTAAGTGCGTCAATCCACTTCCGAGTGCAAGTTTTGGATTTCCATCGAGTCACAGATTCTGTTCAGGGCTGAGTCTGCATCCTTTTCCCTTCTCTGCATGATCTCTCAAACTACTCAGTCTGAATGGTTCATGGGCTTCGATCCTTCTTGTCATAAGCACGATAAAATGTAATGCTATCTTTCAATATCCGAATACGGAAGGTCTTACTTGGGCCTCTGTTCCCAAGTCAATCCCTGGAGACTCTTCCCCAGAGTGTACACCTTCTGAGTGAGATCCTAGACCAAATTTAGGTGCACTTATAATGAGGACTTTGACAATTCTTCGTTTTTCCTGCTTGGGGTTTGTGTTTTGCCTCTCTTCAATTGCTTTGTGTGGTTCGCAGATGATTACACGCCTGATTGAAGCAGGAGACAGTGAGCCGATTTTCCGAACTGTCATTCTGGCGCGAAGACGAGGCGAGGTACATTCTGTTTGGGCAAATTTCAAAGCATTTTTGTTCATCTTGAACGGTTCAGCTAGACGTTGTATTGTCTCACATCTGTGTGTCGTTTGTGCTCGGTTTTTCCGCTTCCAAGAGGGTTACATTACCACCTCAAGCTGAGAGGTTTTACCTTCAGTTTCTTCTTTGACACTGTGGTGCAGGTACGGGACACCATAGCTGAGATTCAAGAGCGGCATCATGCACTGAAGGACTTTGAACAGAAGTTTCTGGAACTTCATCAGGTCTGCCCTTTTCTGTTTGAAATGATACGCAATCACGGAGTTGTCCAAGTCCGTACCCTGCAGACATTGGTTGGATGACTTTTATAGCTGTCTTTCGTGTGTAAAGGTTTGGCCTGGGAAATCTTGAATCGTTTGGAATAACATGAATTTTTCATGACTGGCAGATTTTCCTAAAACCGAAACCGTTTTGGAAGTTCAAGGGGAGGTGAGTTCCTTCATCTCTCAATCTAAATGAAGCCTTTGTCTCTAGGAATTTCTCAGAAGCTGAGCAAAGTTTACGCTGCTCACCATTCGTATGTGCGGGGAAGCCAGCTGAGAATAAGTGTCCATTTCAAAAACTTGAACGAATTAATAAATGCACGTCAATCTCTCATGCGTCACTTCATTGCATCTAGACTCAGTCCTCCTTACTACCACCTTCTCTATTATCACATTCTTTTCCACGGACCTACCTCTTACGAAACCTACTGTGCACTTCCTGTTACGTCCTATAAGAAGTTGCATACAATAAAAAAATGACCAGTGTGAAATGGATTGTAGACCACGTCCCTGATCGACTCTTGTGACACCGAGTAGTTCTATAATGGACTTTGCATGAATTGAACACTAACTTCTGTCACAATTCCACAGAGCTCCCCTGTAATCAATTGCAATTCGAGAAAAATAGGGTTTGATACTAAAGAGCTTAGGATGTACACGATTATTTTGTTAATTTGTTCCGTCTCGGGTCGATCTGCAGGTGGATCCGCCGATCATTCTGCGGGTGTTGAATGCATTCAACCATTACCGCAATTGGTTGTTCCTGTCCATTGTCACCTTCATTTTCTTGACCGTCATGTTCGTGGCATTTCTCGGCTGACTAAAGAGGGATTTTTCGTACCCTATTCGGAGGTGCCGAAGCTCAAGACTTGAATTGCTCCGAGAATAGAGCCGGTGATTTGGGCAACATGCGTGCGACCACGATGTGAAATTCCTGCTACTTTGAGAAGAGATGATGGGGCCAGAAGTGCACGGGCTGAATTCGAAACAATGATCGATTCCCTCGGCTGAAATCGTGAACTCTGAAAAACCCCAGTGCTGTGCGTTTCTGTATTCATAGATATAGTCATTGCTTTCAAGATACCCTTCCATTTTCAAAGGAAACTAGGGTTCTGTGTAGATATAGTTAAATTGCTTGATACCCTTCCATTTTCAATTGAAACCAGGTTTTTGCGTTTGGGCGATGGCTCCTGCAATAAATTGCTCTGCATTTGCGTTCCTTCTGTTCCAGGTTGAGGTTTTGTGTTTAGCCAGGATCCCTTTCAAGATTACATGCAAGGGAATCCTGAATCTTCTACCAATTGCAAGAAGACTCGATCCACAGAAACCAAGTTTACATGAGGACCCATAAATCCTACATTCTGATTCGATTGTTTCCAGGACTTTCCATGAGAGTGACTAAGAAAACTGCTGTATGTCAACGAATTCTTGTTCCATTCATGCATCCGATACTAACCGCACATGCATGAAGGTTCTTCCACCTCGGCGATTCCATCCAATCAAGTGAAATGTGACAATCGGCCTCGGTTACTGGTACCACGAAGTGAATCTAAGGCCTCCTCCCAAATGTACCCTTTTCATGCCACTTTTTGTGTTAACCCCGAAACAGCATTTTTCTGCAATGAAAGTATAAATCCCAAGAACTTAATTTCTGTGTCCTTTTCAGCTGATATATTCTGGTAACATTTCTGGTACAGTTCATCTCACCATTTTTCCAAACCGTAGTATCGAAAACTGAATGCCCAAAATCTAATTTGGAGGTTTGTACAATATCACAAAGACACAGAGTTAAATTTGATTCACCGCGAAAATGGCGGAACTCCGTCTGAAACGCCGATTTCAGCAGAAGAATTATTTGAAAAACGCACCGAGACTTTCTACGTTGAAACACCAATGCACAACCCATCTCCGAGTCACCAGAAAGAAACAAACGGGCCACCAATTATTCTTCCTCATTCTGCCCCCAAGATAACATTATAATCCATAAGTGATATTGTGTGTTGTTTTTCCCCTAAGTGATCTCTAAGATGTTTAGTTTAAATTTGTACAGGGTGATTGCAAGAAACACTTGTCCTTTTTTTTGTCCCCTTGACCTTTACTAGGTAGTTTTTTGCTCATAACAGTTTTTCATCTTTTGTTTTTTTGACTTGAAATTTGGAATGAAGGTGCACAAGAAAGTTTTACATGTGGTGTAATTTTTTCAATTTTTTAAAAATTGTTTTACTATTTTTGAATTGGCCCCAATTGGGTGTCTACTTTGGCCATTTGGGGGCTTTTTAGACATATTTTTGACCCAAAAAAGCAAATTTTGTGCTGAAAGAGTTGGCATGCATGGTCCTCTAGTATAGTTACACAATCCCTAAGAATATTTTTTGAAAATATTAAACTGTCCAACTTCCACATGTGCTCAAAGTGCACTACCAAGGTATACTTGTACAGAATACAAAATTTTCTTTTTTGAAGATGAAATTTATTGAAAAAGGAGAATCTTTAAGTTAGAAAAAATAGATTCTTTTATTTTGTTTTTTTGAATTTTTTCACTATTTTTAAAAAATCGCACTTCACTCCCATCATTTGGACAGTCACACCCTTGAACAAAAACAGTAAGAAACCGGAAATTAAAGGAAACCAAAACTAAAAGATCAAGGAAGGTAAAAAATGCAACATTACAACTTTGAATTCATTGTTGAGCAGAAAGTACTCCAGTGTTCATGTTTATAATGCCAAGTTGGGATTGCAAGGCAAATTTGTCACCATTCCATTGTATACTTAGAAAAACGTTATAATTTAAATCACAAACTCTCTTTGTACACTTATAGATTTGCAAAAAGTTTAGATATAAGTGTCTATGATGAACTAATGGACTTAGCATTATATCCCACAATACTTTCACAACCTTCATCATGTCCTTTAATATACTTTTCCACGGATGTAGTCACAATAATATCTCGATACATATAAAATTTCTAGTTTTTTTTATTGAACTTTGAAAATATTGTGAAATTTTGAAGAAATTAAAAATAGCTTATATCATGTACAAAATATGGTATTTCACCACACTATCAATGTGAAAAAGAATTTGTTAGACAAGGGATTAGAAAAATAAACTACTACTCTTCAATTCTAAGGTTTTCTTCTATAAGTGAGAAACACAAATTAATCAAAAACCTTATTTTATACTAAATGTAAAAGGAAAAAATGAATAAAAATATATATGAAACTTCTAAATATAAGATTACATGTTCAAGTGTATTGTTTATGGCTCTAAGTCAAGCTGTAAGTTTATAAGGCCTACAAGTTCAAAAAAACTACTAGATTTTAAATCATCTCTTATCTTAAACAAAAATAGTGTGGGCTCAAACAAGAACATTGTTATTGTGACATTGTTGCAATGTGTATAAATTCACTACATGGGTACAAGCATGCTTCGAGTACCCCACTTGAGCACCAAGGAATTAATAATGAAATCATTGCAAATAGCCTAATTTACAAATGAGATTAGTTTTCTAAAAACATTAGTTCTTGTTATAACACATATAGTCAAATTATTTTGAAGAATCAAAATTAATTAAATTTTAAATATTAAATTTTCATATTTATTAGGATTTAGTAGCTAATTTCATGTCAATAGATAATACAAATATGGGTGAATTCACGAAACACTTGTACTATATGTTGCGTTTTGCTGATTTTCTTTGGGAGTACTCTAAAATTAGATAAATTATTTTTAAATTTAAAAAAAAATGATTAATGTAAAAACCTTTAAGGTGAAGAAAACCACCGAAGGAAATTTGTTAAAAAAATCTCTAAGTAGGAGAACTTGAGATTTGCCAAACCTCAAGAAAATACATACTTTGATGTTTTAAAATAGGAATATTTTTTTTAAAATAAAATAAAAATTGGCCATTTGCCAAAACTTTATGGAGATGGTTATTCATCAAAAAAATCACCAAAATCATTTTTTACATGTTTCCAAAAAAACATAGAAGAAGGTCCACTTTGTAGACTTGTACACCACACAAAAATAACTTTTTCAAAAATACTTTCTGTAGAAAGCTAGAAGTCTAATAGAAGACCAATTCATCCAAATTTGAGCTCAAAATCATGAAAAAAAGGTACTCCTTAGTGACTATAAACCCCTAAACTACCAAATGTGACATTCAATCACTAGTACTATTTTAATCTTCAAATATTTTTGAAAATTATGAAAAAATTACGTAAGATGTATGATAGTCATCAGTACCTTCCCTATGAATTTCGAGTCATTTCGAGTCTAAACACAAAAGTTATGGCCAAAAAACAGATCAGCACATGCCATGTGACAGAAAATAGTACAAGTGTTTCGTGAATTCACCCATATATATATATATATATTATCATGGTTTTTGGCCTATTTTCTACTTTACAACTCACTTTTCATATTTCAAGTATGATATTCAAAGAAATCTTCAATTTTAAATTCTTTTTAGACGTAGCCCTTTTTTGTAGTATATAGGATGATTTGGAAAATAATAAAATATAAGTTAAATATCCCATATCAAATTATAAATTACTACAATTAGTTATGAAAACATCATAAACCAATAAAGTGATTTGAATACATTTTCTAATAAGTTTTGAGATTATTTTATTTTATTTTTGAATGAAAAATGGACATTGTGATACAGTCTTGAAAAGAGTTCCAAGAATCAATTTAACAGCATTAATTTATTAATGGTAATTTTTTTTATGATTTCATATTATAATGTACTTGAAGTAAGCAAATTTGTATTAATTTCTAAAGGTTTTTGACTACATTTTCACCAAAACTGTTCTATAACTGTCATTTCTAGTAGGGTGAATGCAAGAAACACCTGTACTATTTGTTGCATTTTACTACAGTACTCATGACTTTTTCTGGAGTACTTTAAAATTAGAAAACTAATTTGAAAAAAATTTGAAAAATATGAACAATGTATAGACCTCTAAGATGAAGGTTTTCACTGAAGGAAATTGATAGAAAAATTCTCTAAGTAGGAGAATTTAAAAAGTGCCAAACCTCACGAAAATACATACTTTCATGTTTTAATTTGGGAAAAATAGTAAAAATAAGTAAATTCAAAAAATAAAAAGTGGCCATTTGCAATAATTCTATGAAGATGGTCATTCACCAAAAAAAACACCAAAATAATATTTTATACGTTTCAAAATTCAAGCAGAAAGAAGCTCACTTTGTAGACTTCTACACCACACAAAAATAACTTTTTTCAAAATCCCTCATGTGGAGAGATGTAAATCTACTAGAAGACCATCTCATCCAAATTTCATCTCAAAATCATTAAAAAAAGGTACTCCTTAGTACTAAAAACCTCCAAATTCTCATTTGTGACATTTAATCACTAGTACTATTTTAGTATTAAACTGTTTTTTAAAATTATGAAAAAATTATGTAAGGTGTATGATAGACATGAGTACCTTCTCTAAAAACCTTGAGTCATTTCGAGCAAAAATGCAAAAGTTATGGCCAAAAAACAGATCAGCACTTAGCTTGTGACGGAAAATAGTACAAGTGTTTCTTGCATTCACCCAGTACAACTACCAAATTTTTGAAAAAAAACATTTTAGGAATAATGTTACCATAGGATCTTTTAGAGCAAAAGTTTGATAGCACGTAGAAAAATTTTGAAAAATTTTCACCATGTAGATTGCAAGTTATTAGTATTTGAAGAAACGAAATTTTTTTTGTTACCATTGCAGAAATTTGGGCAGTTGCACTTCAAAAGGTCACATTTGTATGAAAAAATGTCCAAAATGATTGTAATTGTTTAGAGTATCCGACCCATTTCTAACTACCACCCTATTTCCAATTGATAAACTCTACTCTTTCCGTAAACTTGTGGCACAAAGCCCGGAGTAGTTGTGGCACATTATGATTGGTTATAAGGCTCTATTAAATGCAATCAGCCCTTGTTAGATTTTGCAATCAGCCTACGGTTAGAAATAGAAAGGTCTATATCACTATAATATGTCATAGAGAATCTTTGAGTAAAAAATTCACAGTAATTACATTTTGTGTGATAAAATTCTTAAAGAAAATACAGTCCTTTTAAACTCTATTTTTCTATATGGGAAAAATTTTACATCCAAATTTGCACTTGAAATATGTTGAATTGTTTAAGTGGTTGGAAATGGGTTAGATACTCTAGATTCTTTCTTCAATTGAACTTGGCTACATGCTTGAAAAATTTCAAATTATTTGGAATTGTACAACATGTACAAAAAATTAGTAAGTGGAAAGAGGTAGATAATGATTCAAAATTCAAAATTATTCAAAATTAATTTATTAAGTTAGAAAATGCGAATCCGAATGGTTGTAATGTTGTAATAAACAATCGTCACCAAATTTTTTATTTTTTTTCAAAAATATTAAAAATTGAATTAAACAAAAGACTCCAAAGTTTATTTTAGACTAGACAATCTATAACTTCCTACAAAGTACCCACAATCAAACTAAAACTCTTCATAACTTTCATCTCATTAATCCAAATGGCATGAGTCAAAGTTTCCTATGTCTATATAAATCTAAAAAATCGGTTTCAAATTTTTATTTTTTAAGAAAAATTTTAAGAAGTTTCTTAAGCTGCCCGGGCTGCCAGCTAAACAAAGAAAATTATATACCATGCAATAACTTTTCAACCATCTAGTCAAAAGTTATGAAAATTGTTGGGCCTTAAAGCTACTCCTCGGGTGCATGTTTAAGAAAAATTTCAAAGAGAAAACAAAATTCCATCTATAGTAAGTTGCCTAAAATTGCTATGTTCCCAAAAAACAAAGTTTGGTTTTTTAGGAATTAAAATTATGTTTCTACAACAAGAATTGTATTTTAATCTGTATTAAAGAAATGAATCTTAGTGAATTTGATTGTGTGATGTCATTTATGGGGTACCCCAAACATACTTGTCAACATATAAAAATGTATATTTGTATGTCAAACTAGAAGGTTAATTTCTAGTAAAAATAATAATAATAATCCCCCCTCATTAATTATAATATAGTATAGGATGTTGACACTATACCCTTATAAAATTCAAATTTAAATAATCAAGAGCCAAGTGCACTTATATAAGGAAATGATTTAATGACTTTTTTAAGGATACTTTCAATGGAATTTGATTTATTGAAAGTAGATACATAGATGGTTCTTCAATTTTTCTAATAATAGAATATAAAAAAAAGGCCAATATCTTCCAAAAAACATTTCTTTTCTTTTGAATGGTGCATACAAGTGGTGCAAATGCAAGTGGTACAAACTTAAGGACAAACATGGGTAGAAGAAAAATGAAATCTCTTTCAAGAAATTTTTATTCTCTTTAAATAGATGTATGTAAGTGGAATGACCATGGAAATAGCAACTATGGAAGGGGCTACCCAAAGTACACAAATAAACAAGTCTTTCAAAAATAAAGTCTTAATGGAGATTTAAGTGAGAACTCACCCATTTCTTTTTTGCAATTTTCAAAAAATCATCCTATTCATGTTTTATTTCTCTCATAAATTAAAAAAGTATGGAGTAAGAATTTAAGTAAAAATTTCCCTATTTATTCTTTGAAATTCTCTAAGGCTCCTCCTATTCATGAATGATATGTGACTTTGAATATATAAATAAATAAAGAGTGGTGTTTTTATTAAAAAATTTCTTTTAAGTTTTTACAAATCTTTCTATCATCCTAGTAATCAAATTTATAAATTTGAAATGACGTAAAAAAACAAAAAGAAAGGGTTTTGTTTTTAATAAACATTCTGCAATTTTATTTTTGCAATTCTCAAAAAAATATCCTACTCATGTATTAATTGCCATGTTGAATTATTTATAAAAAATAAAAAATAAAGATTGAAGTAAGAATGCATTGATTTATTTTTTATAATTCTTATAGAACCACATGTTACTAGACAAAATGCATTAGGAGAGATTTGAGGGCTTTGGAGCCCGTGAGTTCCCATAGCCTGAAATTGCGAACAACTGCGGGAACGCAGTTCTGCAGGAATCCGACATGCTCGAGATCGTGCCATGTCAACAACTTCTTTTTTTTCGAAATTTTTTTTTGGACTTTTTTTCATATTTTAGGACCCAATTTTAATTTTTTTTAATTTTTTTTAATTTTTTTTTAAATGCTGACCTGACAGTGGCTAGCCATTCCCAGACCAATTTCGGGAACAGTCCCAAAATGGCCCTTTAGAGCCTTCAAATCCCTACTAATGGATCCTAAGAATAAAGCACATAGCCATAGTGTGTTGAATCTTGTTATATATGCAAATAAGATCTAAGAATTAAAATTTTTATATTTTACTATATTATGTACCTTTTGTCCCTCCAAATTATAATTGTTTATTTTGAATGTCGTATTTTTTAAATTTATTTTGAGTAAATCAAAAGAATTCTTCCTTTTAGCTAATTTTATTTAGTTGTCATAAGCAATGGAATGTTCTTCATTAATTCTGGAGATAGAAAATTTGAAACCATTCTTAACTTCTAAAGGAGAATTAACCTTTAAGGTTTAAAAAAAATTAACAAGTTTTGTGGGAATATAATTTTCATTTTAATTGGTGTCTTAAAACAAAAGTTAATTAGGGTAATTAATGAAGGGGGATTATTATTTTTCTTTTAACTAAAAAGTAACCCTTTAGTTTGACATACAAATATACATTTTTATATATTGACAAGCATGTTTGGGGGTGTCAATAACCTAGTTGGTTTTGATTTTTTGCAATTTTTGTGTAATTTTTGTGGTTTTAAGTTGGATTTGACAACCTAGTTGTACATTTGGATGTTAATTTTGTAAATATTGAGTTTGTTTTGAAGCAAATCGGAGTCAGTTCTTTTAGTATTGTGATAGCCAATTTGGAGTTTGTTTGCTTACTTTCGAGTAACACAAGTTAAATTTGAACTGGGTAGAGTGTTGAGTTGGTGAAACTTAACTCAATTGGAAATGTTGTGGTAATTCCAAGTAGAAACCAATAGGTTGAATCCGATTAGGTAGTATTTGTGTGTAAATGGGGAAATAGAGTGTTGAATTGGAAGTTTCAATTTGGAAGTCAATTGAGTTAGTTGGTGGTAGTTGGCTTTCGTCTTCTTCCAGCCTCCTATTGGTTTTTTTTGGAATTCATTTTTTCTACCTACTGTTGAGAGAATGCTAGTGCATGTCCCAGCCAATCGTGTAGCGTTTTGATTTCTTTGTGCTTTCATGTGTTTTTGTTGTGCTTGTATGTGTTTGTTGTGTCCTAGTTGGGATGTGTTTGTGTATGAATGTAGAGATGGAATTAATTCTTCCTATTTTGGAATGTCTGTAAGTTTAGTAGTTTTAAAATTTGAGCGGAAATGTTTACACTTTGTGAAGATTATATATTGGATGAATCACAGCAATGGATGACCTACATCCTCAGTACCGAGTACAGCAGTGCCAAGAAACGGAGCTGATTGCGACCGTTAACCTCCCCCTTCTCCCTCATCGCATGTGGTGTTATCCTTAGTACTATAGCGTGTGTGTGTGTGTTTTATGCTTGCGTCACTGTGAGGCAGCATAAGTTAGTTAGTGGAGCTCTATTGTGTGAGCAGTGTACTTTGTGACTCGTATGTCACAGAGACAAGTATGTTAGGCTATGTTTCAGCAATAATATACGCTTGATTGTTGTGTGGAGAAACACGAGTACTGGTGCTTTGTGAGATTCTGTATTCGTATTACTGCTTTGCTGTTATTAGACTCAACAGGTTATGGGCCCTACATCAAGACTGCGTACTTGATAAACTTTGTTTTATTAGATTTCTTAAAGTCCTTAGAGAATCGTGATCATGGCTGATAGCCGAGATCTCACAGGTATCTCCCAATTTGAGGGTGCCAACTTCCATATATGGAAATTTCAGATCAGAGCCGTATTACTCGGTCGAGAACTCATGGAAGTCGTGGATGGCACTGATGCCAAACCAATCGATACTGCTGAGGCGGAGGTTAAATCTGTCTGGCGAAGAAAGGATAACCAGGCTGTGAGCATTCTTTGTCAAGCCCTCGATGAAAGCATGCTCAAGCATATTACTAGTTGTGTCACCTCCCAGCAAATCTGGAACAAACTAAAGCTCTTTCACGAGCAGAACGCTTCAGAAAGTATTCACACTCTTCAGCAAGAGTTCTTCAAATGTTCAATGGGTCAAACCGATACAGTAGCGGACTTTATAGGAAAGCTCGATGTCATTGTCCAGCAACTTGCATCTCGCGGAGACACTACGTTCAACGAACAGGCAGTTATTTCAAAAAAATTGTGCAACCTCCCAGGAGAATATGACCACTTGATCCCTGCATGGCGTATGCAGATTGAAGCCTCTAAAACTCTCGATAATCTCACCCTGCAGTTGCTCCAGACAGAGGGCACGTTAAAGACTCGAGTAGATGAGATAACTAACACAGCTGCTTACGTAGCTAATGCCAATAGAAAGACCACTGAGTATACGACTGAGCAACGGGCAACTCGTCGTCAGGAGATTGCTGATCGTAAAAATACGACCAAGTGCTGGCGCTGCGGCGTCGCCGGTCATTGGGGTCGTGAAGACGTGAATGTACTGCGACGGACGAGGAGCAGAAACATCATCAAGAATCACAAGCAGGCTAGAGCAGTAAAAAGAACACTACTCATAAAGCCTTTATGGCTACTCTGGAGTTAGCTCACCCCGATCCGCAACCTTAGTATGTGGACAGTGGTTGCACCGAATACATGACCGATCAACATGCTTATTTTTCAACGTATCAAGATGTCTCCACCGAGCAACGCCCAGTCTAGGGCATCGGCGGTGCCATGCTCCAAGTTGCAGGAGTGGGCAACATCGAATCAAGATACTGCACGACCACGGTTTCAGCTTCGGTGCACTCAAAGGGGTAATACATATTCCCTTTCTCGGTCGTAATTTATTCTCCTCCTATGTCGCTGCTCAGAAGAAAATCTATACCCTTCATACAGATATAGGGTGTCATATGCTTGACAATGGTCAAATCGTCATGATCGGTAGTATTCATGGTCGCATGTATAGACTTAATATCGAGGTAGTATACCCCGACACAAGCCCCACAGCTTTAGCAGCTACTTCCGCAACTTCGTTCGGAATACCAACCAACGTCGAGAGTAAGCAATCTCTTGAAATATGGCACAGGCGTCTAGCTCACCTTAACCATACAGTGATACAACAGATAGCCTCCCAAGGCACTGTTAATGGCCTTATTCTTAGCAACAGAATTAGAACTTTCTGTTCAGGTTGTGCCTACTGTAAACAAACGAGAGCTCCCTTCCCAGTCGATGAACATCGACTATGATCTAGCACCCTGGGAGACCTGATCCATACTGATCTGTGTGGACCTATGAGCACGCCTTTAGTGGGAGGCGCTTTGTACTTTGTTCTTTTTAAAGACGATTACTCACCTAGGGTTTAGAGTCATCGAATGTTTGAAAACCAAACCTGAAACCCTCGCAGCTTTCTGCCGTTTTGTCTCTCAACTAAAACGTGACACCAATAAGACTGTCAAAATAGTTAGGAGTGATCGCGGTACAGAATATACCAATCGAGCTTTTGTTCAATTTTTAGAAGATCATGGCATCAAGCAAAAATTAACTATAGCTTATACGCCTGAGCAAAACGGTGCCTCGGAAAGAGACAACCGTACTATTATGGAAGCAATTTGAAGCATGCTTCATTCCGCAAACGTACATGTCCGATTTTGGGGCGAAGCTGCTCACACGGCAGTCTACACACTGAATCGTACGTCCACATGCACCATTGAAGGGAAAACGCCGTTCCAGCTGTGGTATAATGAGAAACCCTCAGTTTCCCATATGCGCATTTTTGGCACGACTGCGTACGTCTACGTACCCAAACAACTTCGACGGAAATTGTCGCCCAAGAGCCGCCAAGGAGTTTTTATGGGATATTCCGCCATGAGCAAAGCATACCGAATCTGGAGCAATGATTTGCAGCGCATTGATGAAAGTCGAGACGTTCTTTTTGACGAAGATCTGACAGTCCCTACATCTATTGACGATCGCCCCTACCAACTGTTTGGTATCGTTGGAGAGATACCAGCAGTCCAACCACCACTAAGGAATATTCCTCTAGTCGTTGCTCACATACAGCCACAGCCTCAAGTCACCGATGTTATTTTTTCCACTCCTCCGTCAGTTGAGTCAGATGACATGCATGAGGATGAAGAAACGGCCCCCACCACCAATGACGTGGAGGTTTATGCCCATATTGATAACCTCGACAGTGCAAGCGACGTCGATTCCAGCCAGCATACTTCTTCGGTCAACTCGCCTGTTCCAGCCGTTTGATTGCCTCCAACAAATGACAAACCAATGGGAGACGACTTGCCAGCTAATATTGAGGAACCTTTGCTTGGCGTGCGGCAGCGACATCCTCCAAATCGACTCGGCGAATGGATCTACCCAATTGACCGCAACTCTTACGCATGCATGGCAAGTACATAGATCCCTGAGGAACCTGAAACATACGAAGAGGCCATCGCCTCACGAGAGCGAGAACACTGGCTGGCTGCGATGCAAGAAGAGTACGACTCTTTGGTGCATAATGATACTTGGACTCTTCAAGAAATCTCGTTAAGTGTCGTTAAGTGTTGTTGGGTTTTCAAACTCAAGCTCGCAGCTGACGGGTCTGTCAGCCGTTACAAGGCGTGGCTTGTGGCCAAGGGCTTTACACAACGCAAGGGAGTAGATTATCATGAGACTTTTAGTCCCGTTGTAAAGTTTGACAGCATCAGAACAATCCTCTCGGTAGCTGCTGCAGAAGATTTGAACATCACTCAATTCGATGTTTATACAGCGTATCTTAATGCTCTGTTACGTGAACTGATCTTCATGCAACAACCTCAAGGCTTCGAGATACAACATTCATCAGGAGTGCGCCTTATTTGTCGCCTTCACAAGGCGCTTTATATGGTTTAAAACAAAGTGCTCGCGTTTGGAATCAAAAATTTGACCGTTTCCTACAAGCTTACGACTTAACAGTATCAGAGGTGGACTGTTGTGTTTATATTAACAAAACAAACTCCAAGATCATATTATGCATATGGGTGGATGACGGCATGGTTTGTAGCACATTGAATGACAGCATCCGAGACATCCTAAACTTTATGGGCGGAGCTTTCCAGATTACGCAGGGGCTCGTTGAAGTGTACTTTGGGCTACATATTACCAGAGATCGAGATAGAGGGCTGATCCACATCGACCAACGTCGATATCTCGAACGCGTACTTCGAAGGTTCCACCACGAGGACTGTCATCCCGTCTCAGTTCCATCCGACCAAGCTAGTGCTGCACAGATGCGACTATCACCAATTGATGATCCCAAGGTAAAGTTTCCTTATCGAGAATGTATTGGCAGCTTGCAATTTGCCCATCTCGGCAGTCGTTTTGATGTCAGCTATGCAGTCAGCAACATGTCTCGTTTCAGCAACAATCTGAATGCAGCCCATGTCTCAGGTGTTAAACGCATCTTGAAATACATCAAGGGAACTTTGGGTCACACGATCACATACGGCCACGGACCCAAGCCAAACTATCTGACAGCCTATTGCGATGCTGACTATGCCGCGGATCGCGACGATCGCAAGTCCCGCTCCGGTTTCATATTATTGCTCGATGGTGGTCTCGTCGCTTGGGGTAGCCAGAAGCAAACCTGTACTTCACTCAGTACAACCGAATCTGAATATGTAGTAGCAGGACTAGCTACACAAGAAACTTTATGGTGCGTCGACTTCTTTAGAGCCTCAGGTCAACACAAATGGAATCCACCCCATTGTTCTGCGACAACCAGTCGGCAATCAAGCTTGTCAAAAACCCAGTGTTCCACCAACGGACGAAACACATCGACATTAAGTATCACAAAATCAGGGATGCAGAGGAGGATGGCCAAATTTGCCTCACATATGTCTACACCAAAGATTAGCTTGCTGACATCATGACCAAGCCGCTACCTCGTGATCGTTTCGGACGCCTCCGTCACCTTGCCAGTCCCCTTAGCATCACAAGCATTCAGTAACACTGTGTTGAAGTGGGAGATGTTGTAGGTCATCACAATGCTGAGTGGGAGTATTGGATGACTCACAGCAATGGATGACCTACATCCTCAGTAGCGAATACAGTAGTGCCAAGAAACAGAGCTGCCAAGAAACGGAGTTGATTGTGACCGTTAACCTCCTCCTTCTTCCTCATCGCATGTGGTGTTATCCTTAGCACTATAGTGTGTGTATGTGTATTTTATGCTTGCGTCACTGTGAGGCAGCATAAGTTAGTTAGTGGAGCTCTACTGTGTGAGCAGTGTACTTTGTGACTTGTATGTCACAGAGACAAGTATGTCAGACTATGTTTCAGCAATAATATACGCTTGATTGTTGTGTGGGGAAACACGAGTACTAGTGCTTTATGAGATTCTGTATTCGTATTACTGCTTTGCTGTTATTAGACTCAACATTATAACTTTGTTGTAAATCTAATTGGAAAGTCCTATAGTTATTAATTGTAAGAATCCAATTAGGAGAAGAATAGAAGAGTTGAATTATAAGTTAGTATAGACAAAATCATAAGATTTATTTAGCTATGGATTAAATCTGTGAGACTTTGAAAATTTTGCAATTTTCAAAAAAATATCCTACTCATGTATTAATTTCCATGTTGAATTATTTATAAAAAATAAAAAATAAAGAGTGAAGTAAAAATGAATTGACTTATTTTTATAATTCTTATAGAACCACATGTTATTTAAGAAAATGATCCTAAGAATAAAGCACATAGCCACATTGTATTAAATCTCCTTACATATGCAAATAAGATCTAAGAATTAAAATTTTCATTTCAATTGGTGTCTTAGAGCACAAGTTATAAAACAAAAAGCCTAAAACTAAGTTAGGCAAGCACCAAAAAAACTTTTTCTAAAAGAACAAAATTAAATTTTAAAATTTCCTAAAGTAATGTATTTTTGTCTACATGTGAAGCTTTGGTTCATTATATTTGGACTAATAATGGGAAAAGTTATCGACAATATAGTTTATTGGACAATTTCAACGTCTTTTTGAAAAATAACTTTAATTGCTCATATCTTCCAATCCATAGTCAAACTTTATAAAATTTATGCCACATGATTATAAACAAGTTAGGTACAAGATTCTACAATTAGATTCCAAAAGGATGTTTTTTTTAATTTCTAAAATAAATGCAGCAAAAATTGCAATTTTGAGAAAATATGACAAGAAAATGGTCTAAATCATTGAATGGTTAATTATGTTCTTCACAAAATGATCAATGAAAATTGGCTCAAGAGATACTAACAAAATTGTGGACAATCATTTGGAATGGAGGGAGTATATAATTATACTCAATTGTTGATAGTGACAATTCAATACTTTTTGCATTTACCTTTAGTTGCTATACATTAGCAATAATTTTTTTCACACCTTAAAAGTAGAATAGCCTCTTGTTTTACCCTTTCATGTTCTTGCTAGATTGCAAAATCTACAATGAGGCATTCAAAAATCTTGTTCCTACTTTAAATGGTTGAGAGGGAAAAAAAGGATTGGCCACACTCACTCCACCCTATTTGCAATGCTAAAGCCCTACATTTAACCCTAAAGCGCTCCAACGTCCATATTCTGGACGCTGAACAGAGGGCTTCAAGGCACTGTTTCATCCAATTCACTTCTCATTTATCTAATGTAACATTTCAATCTAGAAAAGACAACCTTCCTTATTCACCAAATTCATTACATTCTGGTAAATGATATATCTATACAAAGATATAAGCGAAAATGTGCAAAAATTCAAAAAAGGATTGAGACGTTTCAGGGTTAAAGTCGGCCTAGTGACGTAAACTTTCGGTTCTCCAAGGTAAAAGTAATTGAAAAAATGCTCTAAACTTTCGCTACCTAAGTGGGACGCAAATACGAATTCCGAATTTGCCACAAAAAAACTTGAAAAAAATAAAAATTAAAAATTCCCGCGATATGAATCCTGCTGGGCCCACTTCGAATGACGCAACCTCGCTCGCCTGCGTATGCACATTGACGGGCTTCCCGAGGCCCGCCCGACTCGTTTCAAACTTGGCACCAGCAACCCACAGAGATACACCACTGTAGCTCCGATGGCCTTGCAAAACATAAGCTCACAGCAGCAGCACGTCCTGCCAAGCCTGTGCGCGCCCAATCATTCTCAGTTCTCGTCTCAGTTTTTACTCTGCTAGCTGATGACCACCGTGCCTGCGGATTGGAATTGGAGCAAGAGCGCCAAGTCGTTTCATGTCCTTGTCCTTCGCCTTCGCCCTCGCAATAATTACTCTCGACCGTCCCTGGAGCCTCGAGTGTTAAATTCTCTAGCGCGAGGCACCGGATAGACGCTGCGGAGGCGAAGTTTTGGGTTCGGATATCGAGTCGCAGTGCAGTGATGATTTAGTTTCTGAATTGGCGGTGTCTGAAATTGAAATCAGAGAGAAAATTTTGAGGTGGGGAGGTCAGTGTGGATGATGAAGCAATGCAAGTCAGCATCAGCATTCAAGCACGATTTCACCCGAATTGAAGAGTTGATCCGCGTAGAACTAATTTGTTGATTCTTAGCTTGATTGTGAGGGTGGCCGGTGCGGCTGGAGCTGGTGGGGTCGGAGTCGCCATGAACGATCTCCCTCGGGTATGTTGAGCGAATTTGAATTTGGGATGTGGAGTCTTCGTTACCGATGTCCTTGTTGTTGAGTTCGAATTGAATTGGTTTTGCATACGTACTGCGATTGAATTGTGGACAGGAGATACCCGGGGGTTAATTGCCTCAGTGCTTTCTGAAATGTTGGTTTGGACGGATTGGTCAGTGCACTAGAATGGTGACTATTTCTGCGAGTTCTTTTAATGAAGGTGCTCGTCTTCGTGAATGTGCAGGACACGGGAGGTGTCCGATTCTCGCACCCGGGGGCTTCTTCTTCCTCTGCAACTCAGATTCCTGCTCCGCCTGGCCAAGAAATGATGCAATTCTTCCGGGAGTTCAACGATGTCAGTAGCTCCATAGATGAGATTCGGCAGAAGTTACTCACGTTGCAGGTTTGTCGAGTTTCCAATAACCTGTGGCTTGAGCCAAAATTTCCTAACCCGAGATGTAATGTGGAGTAGCTTGATTGTGAATGTAGCTTCGATCTTGCAGTTCAGGTTCTTCTTTCGTGTGGAGTTCAGTTGACTTTTAAGGGTGTTAGTGAAACCTGACTGTGCATCTGTGAGGAGGAATAAAATAAGGGATGCTATAGACTGCAAAGTTGGAAGCAGCAAGCTCGAGATAACACGAGATTTTACGCCTTGATTGGGGCTGAAATCACATGTTTACGTGTTTAACCTTATTTTGTTCAATCGACTTCACGCTAAGTAACAAGAACTACTGAGTGATTAAGAGGTGGCGCTTATACGATTCTCATATGCTAGACTCGTTACCTTACAATGAATGCATTGATGTAATTTCAGCCCAACCTCTCACCCTAATTGCACAGTGCCAAATCTCAAGCTTCTTCTATCCATTTCTTTGCTTTTACCTGACCGATCTAAATTGGCCTCATGACTGGAACGACTATTTGCCACATGGTAACGTACACCTATGTAAATTAATCTCACCGCTTTTATGGATTAACAGAATTCGAATGAGGACTACAGGAATGAGACAAGAGCTACAGAACTGAAAGGCATGACTTCTTTAGGCTCTTGCGGTCTTCATATTCTTGATCACAACTTCCAAGATCGTTGGTTTAGGTGTGAGTTCTTTTGAGGTTAATACAGCAAGTAGAGACCAGGTTGCTCACTTAGTTGCACCCCACAATGATGTGCACCATGTGATGGAGTAAGATACTCCTCTCCTTGAATAAATCTGTTCCTATTGTTGAAGCGTGGGGATTCTGCAGTGGTGTGCCTCCTTGGGATTCACAACAGTTCATACTGGATATTGAACCACCAGACTCAAAGGAATGATCCTGACCGAGATTTGATACTTCGACATTGAACTTCACTGCTTCTCAAGAGGCTCTTTATCAACTAAACAAATTGATGTGCAGCTCTGAAGGAGAAAATGGTCGAGGATCTGGATGAAACCTGTGTGCTCGCTCGAGATTTAAGGGGTAAATTGGAGACATTGGACAGATCGGTATGTGGAATTTTTTCTGCCATTTTCCTTTTCATGTAACTCCTTGCCGTTGTCATCTCCCTCTTCTCCAACCGTTTCTTGCGTTTTCTCCACAAATGAAGCTCCCTCGATTCTATTTATATTGTCTGTGGGCTTTTCTGTGACGCAATTTTCATTTCATTTCCGCTGGCTGTTTCGCAGAATGCTGCGAGCCGCGAAATCAGGAATCGTCATGCAGGTTCCCACACTTATCGGGCATGGATGTCTCGCACTTCGTAAGCCTTGTTGTGAGCCTTTTTGTCTTGGAGGATGTTGATAGACCTGTTGGTCGCTGGGTTGGGATTTCCGTGACTTTGTTTCCCAGTTCATGACTGCAATAGAATTGTAAAGTAGTGATGCTTAACTTCTGAAGATTTTCGGGTTCCCGACATTCGATGGACCGTGAACTGTCTATGAGTTGAAACAACAGGATTGATCATTTCCTACATATCATGGTAGTGCCTTCTGCTTTAGATGAGAAAGATAGTTATTGATTCTTTTCATTGCGACTATATGTGACTCGTCTCAGAAATTTGAAGAGGAGGCTGAGGGAGCTCACGGTTGAATATCAGGTTCGTTGTTAAGATTTCGATCATTAAGCGACTGGATCTCTTCTATTGAGATTCAGACTCCATCTCTGAGTTGCCGCTGCAATGGTTACGTGAACCGAGCCATTGTTTTCTTGGTGCCTTGCAAATCCTTGGATGTGAGTTTAAGCTTGCGCTTAAATTGAGAAAGTTGAAGTGCAGGCACTGGCGCCAAGATTTGAAGACGGGTTTCGGGAGATAGTTGAAACACGTGTTTTCGCCGGTGAGTCTGGAACTGATTTGATGTGCATTTCAGTCCCTCTATTCTCCTGCTCGGAAAGATTTTGGACGATATTGTGAATCTCACTTCTATGTTTCGATTGATGTGTGCGCAGCTACGGGTCAGCAAGTTGATGAATCCGTAAGTGCGTCAATCCACTTCCGAGTGCAAGTTTTGGATTTCCATCGAGTCACAGATTCTGTTCAGGGCTGAGTCTGCATCCTTTTCCCTTCTCTGCATGATCTCTCAAACTACTCAGTCTGAATGGTTCATGGGCTTCGATCCTTCTTGTCATAAGCACGATAAAATGTAATGCTATCTTTCAATATCCGAATACGGAAGGTAACCTTTCTTACTTGGGCCTCTGTTCCCAAGCCAATCCCTGGAGACTCTTCCCCAGAGTGTACACCTTCTGAATGAGATCCTAGACCAAATTTAGGTGCACTTATAATGAGGACTTTGACAATTCTTCGTTTTTCCTGCTTGGGGTTTGTGTTTTGCCTCTCTTCAATTGCTTTCTGTGGTTCGCAGATGATTACACGCCTGATTGAAACAGGAGACAGTGAGCCGATTTTCCGAACTGTCATTCTGGCGCGAGGAGGAGGCGAGGTACATTCTGTTTGGGCAAATTTCAAAGCATTTTTGTTCATCTTGAACGGTTCAGCTAGACGTTGTGTTGTTTCACATCTGTGTGTCGTTTGTGCTCGGTTTTTCCGCTCCCAAGAGGGTTACATTACCACCTCAAGCTGAGAGGTTTTACCTTCAGTTTCTTCTTTGACACTGTGGTGCAGGTACGGGACACCATAGCTGAGATTCAAGAGCGGCATCATGCACTGAAGGACTTTGAACAGAAGTTTCTGGAACTTCATCAGGTCTGCCCTTTTCTGTTTGAAATGATACGCAATCACGGAGTTGTCCAAGTCCGTACCCTGCAGACATTGGTTGGATGACTTTTATAGCTGTCTTTCGTGTGTAAAGGTTTGGCCTGGGAAATCTTGAATCGTTTGGATTAACATGAATTTTTCATGACTGGCAGATTTTCCTTAAACCGAAACCGTTTTGGAAGTTCAAGGGGAGGTGAGTTCCTTCATCTCTCAATCTAAATGAAGCCATTTTTCTCTAGGAATTTCTCAGAAGCTGAGCAAAGTTTACGCTGCTCACCATTCGTATGTGCGGGGAAGCCAGCTGAGAATAAGTGTCCATTTCAAAAACTTGAACGAATTAATAAATGCACGTCAATCTCTCATGCGTCACTTCATTGCATCTAGACTCAGTCCTCCTTACTACCACCTTCTCTATTATCACATTCTTTTCCACGGACCTACCTCATACGAAACCTACTCTGCACTTCCTGTTACATACAATAAAAAAATGTCCAGTGTGAAATGGATTGTAGACCACGTCCCTGATCGACTCTTGTGACACCGAGTAGTTCTATAATGGACTTTGCATGAATTGAACACTAACTTCTGTCACAATTCCACAGAGCTCCCCTGTAATCAATTGCAATTCGAGAAAAATAGGGTTTGATACTAAAGAGCTTAGGATGTACACGATTATTTTGTTAATTTGTTCCGTCTCGGGTCGATCTGCAGGTGGATCCGCCGATCATTCTGCGGGTGTTGAATGCATTCAACCATTACCGCAATTGGTTGTTCCTGTCCATTGTCACCTTCATTTTCTTGACCGTCATGTTCGTGGCATTTCTCGGCTGACTAAAGAGGGATTTTTCGTACCCTATTCGGAGGTGCCGAAGCTCAAGACTTGAATTGCTCCGAGAATAGAGCCGGTGATTTGGGCAACATGCGTGCGACCACGATGTGAAATTCCTGCTACTTTGAGAAGAGATGATGGGGCCAGAAGTGCACGGGCTGAATTCGAAACAATGATCGATTCCCTCGGCTGAAATCGTGAACTCTGAAAAACCCCAGTGCTGTGCGTTTCTGTATTCATAGATATAGTCATTGCTTTCAAGATACCCTTCCATTTTCAAAGGAAACCAGGGTTCTGTGTAGATATAGTTAAATTGCTTGATACCCTTCCATTTTCAATTGAAACCAGGTTTTTGCGTTTGGGCGATGGCTCCTGCAATAAATTGCTCTGCATTTGCGTTCCTTCTGTTCCAGGTTGAGGTTTTGTGTTTAGCCAGGATCCCTTTCAAGATTACATGCAAGGGAATCCTGAATCTTCTACCAATTGCAAGAAGACTCGATCCACAGAAACCAAGTTTACATGAGGACCCATAAATCCTACATTCTGATTCGATTGTTTCCAGGACTTTCCATGAGAGTGACTAAGAAAACTGCTGTATGTCAACGAATTCTTGTTCCATTCATGCATCCGATACTAACCGCACATGCATGAAGGTTCTTCCACCTCGGCGATTCCATCCAATCAAGTGAAATGTGACAATCGGCCTCGGTTACTGGTACCACGAAGTGAATCTAAGGCCTCCTCCCAAATGTACCCTTTTCATGCCACTTTTTGTGTTAACCCCGAAACAGCATTTTTCTGCAATGAAAGTATAAATCCCAAGAACTTAATTTCTGTGTCCTTTTCAGCTGATATATTCTGGTAACATTTCTGGTACAGTTCATCTCACCATTTTTCCAAACCGTAGTATCGAAAACTGAATGCCCAAAATCTAATTTGGAGGTTTGTACAATATCACAAAGACACAGAGTTAAATTTGATTCACCGCGAAAATGGCGGAACTCCGTCTGAAACGCCGATTTCAGCAGAAGAATTATTTGAAAAACGCACCGAGACTTTCTACGTTGAAACACCAATGCACAACCCATCTCCGAGTCACCAGAAAGAAACAAACGGGCCACCAATTATTCTTCCTCATTCTGCCCCCAAGATAACATTATAATCCATAAGTGATATTGTGTGTTGTTTTTCCCCTAAGTGATCTCTAAGATGTTTAGTTTAAATTTGTACAGGGTGATTGCAAGAAACACTTGTCCTTTTTTTTGTCCCCTTGACCTTTACTAGGTAGTTTTTTGCTCATAACAGTTTTTCATCTTTTGTTTTTTTGACTTGAAATTTGGAATGAAGGTGCACAAGAAAGTTTTACATGTGGTGTAATTTTTTCAATTTTTTAAAAATTGTTTTACTATTTTTGAATTGGCCCCAATTGGGTGTCTACTTTGGTCATTTGGGGGCGTTGTAGACCTATTTTTGACCCAAAAAAGCAAATGTTGAGCCAAAAGATTTGGCATGCATGGTCCTCTAGTATAGTTACACAGTCCCTAAGAATATTTTTTGAAAATATTAAACTGTCCAACTTCCACATGTGCTCAAAGTGCACTACCGAGGTATACTTGTACAGAATACAAAATATTTTTTTTTCAAGATGAAATTTATTGAAAAAGAAGAATCTTTAAGTTAGAAAAAACAGATTCTTTTATTTATTTACTTTGAATTTTTTCACTATTTTTAAAAAATCGCACTTCACTCCCATCATTTGGACAGTCACACCCTTGAACAAAAACAGTAAGAAACCGGAAATTAAAGGAAACCAAAACTAAAAGATCAAGGAGTTGAAAAATACAACATTACAACTTTGAATTCAATGCTAAGCAGAAAGTACTCCAGTGTTCATGTTTATAATGCCAAGTCGGATTTTCAAGGCAAATTTGTCACCATTCCATTGCATACTTAGAAAAGCATTATAATTCAAATCACAAATTCTCTTTGTACACTTATAGATTTGCAAAAAGTTTAGATATAAGTGTCTATGATGAACTAATGGACTTAGCATTATATCCCACAATACTTTCACATCCTTCATCATGTCCTTTAATATACTTTTCCATGGATGTAGTCACAATAATATCTCTATACATATAAAATTTCTAGATTTTTTTGTGAACTTTGAAGATATTGTGAAATTTTGAAGAAATTAAAAATAGCTTATATCATGTACAAAATATGGTATTTCACGACACCATCAATGTGAAAAAGAATTTGTTAGACAAGGGATTAGAAAAATGAACTAGTACTCTTTAATTTTGAGGCATTCCTCTTCCAATAAGTGAGAAATGCAAATGAATCAAAAACCTTATTTTATACTAAATATAAAAGGAAAAAATGAATAAAAATATATATGAAACTTCTAAATATAAGATTACATGTTCAAGTGTATTGTTTATGACTCTAAGTCAAGCTGTAAGTTTATAAGGTCTACAAGTTCAAAAAAACTACTAGATTTTAAATCATCCCTTATCTTAAACAAAAATAGTGTGGGGTTAAACAAGAACATTGTTATTGTGACATTGTTGCAATGTGTATAAATTCACTACATGGGTATAAGCATGCTTCATGTACCCCACTCGAGCACCAAGGAATTAATAATGAAATAATTGCAAATAGCCTAATTTACAAATGAGATTAGTTTTCTAAAAACATTAGTTCTTATTTTAACACATATAGTCATATTATTTTGAAGAATCAAAATTAATTAAATATTAAATATTTAATTTTCATATTTATTAGGATTTAGTAGCCAATTTCATGTCAATAGATAATATAAATATATATATATATGTTAGAATTTTTTATGGTTTTCGGCCTATTTACTACTTTACAACTCACTTTTCATATTTCAAGTATGATATTCAAAGAAATCTTCAATTTTGAATTCTTTTTAGACATAGCCCTTTTTTGTAGTATATAGGATGATTAGGAAAATAATAAAAAATAAGTTAAATATCCGATATCAAATTATAAATTTCTGCAATTGGTTATGAAAACATCATAAACCAATAAAGTGATTTGAATACATTTTCTAATAAGTTTTGAGATTATTTTTTTATTTTTGACTGAAAAAAGGACATTGCAGTACAGTCTTGAAAAGAGTTATAGGAATTAATTTAACAGCATTAATTTATTAATGATAATTTTTTTTATGATTTCATATTATAATCTATTTGAAGTAAGCAAATTTGTATTAATTTCTAAAGGTTTTTGACTATATTTTCACCAAAACTGCTCTATAATTGTCATTTCTAGTACAACTACCAAATGTCTAAAAAAATACATTTTAGGAATAATGTTACCATAGGATCTTTTTGTGCAGTAGTTTGACAGCATGCGGAAAAATTTTCACCATGTAGATTGCAAGTTATTAGTGTTCGAAGAAATGAAAATTCTTTTTTTACCATTGTAGAACTTCGGGCAGCTGCACTTCAAAAGGTCACATTTATATGAAAAAATGTCCAAAATGATTGTAACTGTTTAGAGTGTCGGACCCATTTCTAACTACCACCCTATTTCCAATCTATAAACTCTTCTCTTTCCGTAAAGTTGTGGCACATTATGATTGGTTATAAGGCTCTATTAAATGCAATCACCCCTTGTTAGATTTTGCAATCAATCTACGGTTAGAAATAGAAAGGTCTATATCACTATAACATAGCATAGAAAATCTTTGAGTAAACAATTCACAGTAATTACATTTTGTGTGATAAAATTCTGAAAAAATATACACTCCTTTTAAACTCTATTTTTCTATGTGAGAAAAATTTTACATCCAAAAAATTTGCACTTGAAATATGCAAAATTGCTTAAGTAGTTGGAAATGGGTCAGATACTTTAGATTCTTTCTTCAGTTCAACTTGGCTACATGCTTGAAAAATTTCAAATTATTTGGAATTGTACAACATGTACAAAAAATTAGTAAGTGGAAAGAGGTAGATAATGATTCAAAATTCAAAATTATTCAAAATTAATTTATTAAGTTAAAAAATGCCAATCCGAATGGTTGTAATGTTGTAATAAACAATCGTCACCAAATTTTTTTATTTTTTTTCAAAAATATTAAATAAAGGACTCCAAAGTTTATTTTAGACTAGACAATCTATAACTTCCTACAAACTACCCACAATCAAACTAAAACTCCTCATAACTTTCATTTCATTAATCCAAATGACATAAGTCAAAGCTTCCCATGTCTATATAAATCTAAAAAACCAGTTTCAAATTTTTATTTAAAAAAATAAAATTTAAGAAGTTTCTTAAGTTGCTCGGACTGCCAGCCAAACAAAGAAAATTATATACCATGCAATAACTTTTCAACCATCTAGTCAAAAGTTATGAAAACTATTGGGCCTTAAAGCTACTCCTCGGGTGTATGTTTAAGAAAAATTTCAAAGAGACAAACAAAAATTCCATCTATAGTGAGTTGCCCAAAATTGCTATGTTCCCAAAAAACGAAGTTTGGTTCTTTAGGGATTAAAATTATGTTTCTACAACAAGAATTGTATTTTAATCTATATTAAAGAAATGAATCTTAGTGAATTTGATTGTGTGATGTCGTTTATGGGGTACCCCAAACATACCTGTCAACATATAAAAATGTATATTTGTATGTCAAACTAGAGGGTTAATTTCTAGTAAAAATAATAATAATAATCCCCCCTCATTAATTATAATATAGTATAGGATGTTGACACTATACCCTTATAAAATTCAAATTTAAATAATCAAGAGCCAAGTGCACTTATATAAGGAAATGATTTGATGACTTTTTTAAGGATACTTTCAATGGAATTTGATTTATTGAAAGTAGATACATAGATGGTTCTTCAATTATTCTAATGATAGAATATAAAAAAAAGGCCAATATCTTCCAAAAAACATTTCTTTTCTTTCGAATGGTGCATACAAGTGGTGCAAATGCAAGTGGCACAAACTTAAGGACAAACATGGGTAGAAGAAAAATGAAATCTCTTTCAAGAAATTTTTATTCTCTTTAAATAGATGTATGTAAGTGGAATGACCATGGAAATAGCAACTATGGAAGGGGCTACCCAAAGTACACAAATAAACAAGTCTTTCAAAAATAAAGTCTTAATGGCCAGAGATTTAAGTGAGAATTACTACAAGAGAAACGAGTTCCATTTCAAGACAATATTAAGAAAAATTGTCTTGGTTCGTACAGTGGGTTAGGAACAGTGGGTTCGGATGTGTGCAGAAGACTTTCATGTTGGTTGTGTCTAGGTTCATTTCATAAAAAAAATTTTAATGAGGCCGTGAAGCAGCCAATGCATTTTCAACATTTGGACCGTTATTTCGAGAACTTTGGGTAGACATCAGCCAACAAGAAGACGACGTCTGTCTTCTATAATCGGTTTGAGGGAAAACAGTCTCCTGACATTTGTCAACTCCCCTGTGACTTTGATACATTGCGAACCTTTTTTCTCTTAAATTCAGAGTTGCCACGACTACCGTGAATTTCCTAATAAATTTAGACTTGTTACTTATAAAATCATTCACCACTCTCATCTGACACGCACTTCTCTTTTCAATGTCAACACATTACTTCAAGTTCTTCAAATTCACATTGCAGCGAAAGAAAACAATATCTAGTTTAGACTATTTCAATAATATTAACTGTAATGAATTATTTTTCTTCATATGATTTTTAAATCTACTTCATGTGAAGTACTCCTGCAAGCTAGACAACTAAAGAAATCAGTTTTAAAACTCATTTCAATTGCAGTTTCTCTTACATCGTCACATCTATTTATATATATACTACAATCAGAAGGCACTGTTGAAGTTACATTTTTGATCATGCAGTAGCGGTTACTGAAGGCTTCCTGTGACCAATTCTATCCACGGCTACTGCACTCTTTAAAAAGAAGAATGCATGAGCCAACATGAAGAATTTTCTTACATACGAACATTCATAACAATAGGAGTAATGCAAGAACAACTGCATGCATCCATTCAACAAGTTCTGCCACTGCCACTTATTCCATAGTCTGTGCAACTTCTATATTACCATTTGCAAGCACTTCCACAGTGCCTAATAACATGGTGTCACCTTCTACTATTCTGGTTGACACATGCAAGGCATGAAATCATGCCCAAGCACCTCATACTATTTTGCACTCACTAGTCTGACATAATAAGCTTGATATTGCACTACTACTATTTCATTTCACAAAACTATGTACAAGAACATTCCAATCACTGACTCACTGTACAACAATTCAATGCATGAAGATGTTCTGCACTCATTACAGAACTACACATTGTCCACGTTACACAATTTCCATAGTCATGACTTTTCCCTACACCCATGTCATAACGACGACCTCCTATTGGCAATTTAATTTTACTTGACTACTGACACTGCTGGAAATCCTCATTCCAGCATTTGTTTAACGATTTTCACTTACCATGCATTTACTTTATTTGCTTCTCCAATTTATAGTCTCTCAGTTCTCTGCGTTTTGGATGTAGGCTTTTCTTCAGCTCCATCGGCTCGATCATACTCCCACATGGTCTCTCCCTTCTGAAGCGCAGCTTCTTCTAATGACTCATCCATCGCAACCTAGTTGTGACGACTCCATCGCACATTGCAGCGGACATCAAAAGCGGTACATTACTCTCATTTAATAGGTCTTCCACTAGAAAATGCCAAACATTCTCAGACAGACTTCATGTTCCTAAAAACTTCAGTTTCTATTTTCCCTCACGTACATGCCTACCTATTTTTAAACATTTATATCCCTCACTTATAGTATGCTATACATACTGATCGTGAAGCCATAATTTGCACACGAATACTTTGGTTTGCATTCCGAAAACAAACTCACCTGTTGAGTTCCTCCTTCTATTGGCAATGTATTGGCGGCTGCCGACACTGAAGAATGTGGCGTCTGCATTTCTCCCGGAGACGGTGCACTGACACTGCACTCCATTCTTGCCTTTAAGGTTTCAATCTGTGATTGCAGATTTCGTAGGAGTGTGGGCGCTTCATTCCCACCCTTGGAATTAAGCGATCACAACCAAGCTCTGGTCCTAACAATTCTACTACCTACGGGTGTCTAAGCGTCAATCCATTGTGCCTTCCAAGCAATGGATCTTTTTTACTATCCTACCTATCCTACCAAGGGTTTGTTTTGTTCTCTTGTCCTACTTCTAATTGCTGCTTACTCTATGTGTTTCGTTCTCTTGTCCTACTCTTACGCTTTGTTCTTGTTTATCTTACTTCTACGTGTTTGGGTTTGTTTTAGCCCACTTTACTTATGGTATTTCCTACCCTATCTCTACGTTTTTGTATTTTTATCCTATTCTACGTATTGGTATTTATCTTAACCTATACTACGTCTTTGTATTTTTATCCTATTCTACGTATTGGTATTTATCTTAACCTATACTACGTCTTTGTATTTTTATCCTATTCTACGTATTGGTATTTATCTTAACCTATACTACGTCTTTGTATTTTTATCCTATTCTACGTATTGGTATTTATCTTAACCTATACTATGTCTCCGTATTTGTTTGGACCTACTCTATGTTCTTGTATTTTTATCCTATTCTACGTATTTGTGTTCTTTTGTCCTACTCTACGTATTTGCCTTGGTTTTAGTCTACTCTACGTATTTGTGTTCTTTCGTCCTACTCTACGTATTTGTCTTGGTTTTAATCTAATCTACGTCTTCTTCTACTCTATGTATTTTTCTCCTATATGTATTATTTTACTTCTACGTTTGGGTATTCATTATTTTCCTTCTCTTTATGGTTGTCTACCTATTCGTGATTGCTAATCACCGGACCTCAATCCTACTTGGGATGTAGACTTTTTCACTAACTAACTCCCTATTGCATCAATTAATTCAAATCAAAAGAAGGTTTAGAGGCCCACCTCCATTTCGTGGATCCGGTCCTCTTCACTCCACGCCACGTCCATCATTGCCATGTCTTGGCCCCGGCTCTTTTAATTATTCCCTTCCGGGTGCTTTTTACAATTAGGTCTTTTTTGGCAACTACTTCCTAGCTCAACTAATTTCTATACTATCCCCTAAACCAACTAATTTCTATATTATCCCCTGAACTACCTAATTTCTATACTATCCCCTAAACCAACTAGTTTCTATATTATCCCCTAGACTACCTAATTTCTATACCACCCCCTAAACCAACTAGTTTCTATATTATCCCCTAGACTACCTAATTTCTATACCACCCCGTATGGGTGTTTTAATTTGTGGGCTAACCCCCCCTACTGTGGCCCTCCCAACTGCTGCGGCCCTCCCCCCCGATACCTGGCCCCCGATACCCAGCCCCCCCTATACCCACGCGGACCCCCTACGGGGCGGCTCTGCGGGGCTGGCTCCGGTGGGCTGGCCTGAACTAGGGCTGGCTCTGGTCTGGGGCTGGCTCTGGACTTGGGCTGGACCCTGGTTTTTAACTCCTAATGCAATGCTAAGATGTATGCTAAGTGTTTGGGTGGGCACTAGTTGCTCCTAATCTAGGTGAGGACTTGCTTACTAAGTTGTTGGAAGCTAAACGTTGGGTTAATTTCCAAGGTGTTGGAAACTAAACGTTGTTGCTATTGTGAAGGGACTTGCATTTGACACCCCGCTAAGACTTAGGGGGTTCAAAGCTTCGCCGTGAGGATGTATTTTTGACACTTGACTAAGACTTCTAATTGCCTAGAGACTTGGGGGGGCCATAGCTCCGCCGTCCCTCATGGGACTAATCTATTCCCGTGGACAAGAGAAGGGGGAGAAGAGAGGGACTTCCTATTCACCAAAGCTAAGTGTTTAGAGGAAGGTCAAGGCTCCGCCGTCCCTCATGGGACTAGCCTAGCCTTATGCACAAGAAGAGGGGGGGAGGAGGTAGGTACAAATTGCAAGCATACTCTCTAAGTCACCTCCCAAGTCACCCCTCGGTTCCTCACTAGTCTCTCCCACAACAACTTTCACTTGTTTCACAATACAAAAGGTGGACCACCATCAATTAACAAAAGTTTCAACAAGACTTGGGGGGGTCTCAAGTCCCCAAGTAAAAACCACAAGAGCCAAGGGTACAACAACTCTAAAACTATCAAAGGCTCCTTTGGCATCAAAAGCCAAAGGACATCCGGCATAACCCGGGCCCAATAGTGCTCCTCCCTTAAATGGGTAGGAGTGAGAGAGAGAGAGAGAATGAGAGGAGAATGTCGCCCCTTTTATACCCAAAAGGGAGCAACCCCCCCCCCTTAATCTACTAAGAATAACTAGATGAGGGAATTTAGGAGGTCCGTACATGTTTACTCAACCCAAATCTAATTATCCACCTAACATCTACACAATTTGAATTGAGAAATTCAAATCTTACCTAACCTTACAAGAACTTGCAAAACCGTCTAATTTACCTTCTCCAAAATCTACAAGTTCTCACATGGGAGAAGTTCCCATGTGTTCCCACCTACTTAATTTGAAATTACTTACACCAAAGCACATGAGCCACCTCCACTAACTTTTTGAGGTGGTACTTGCTCCCACATGTGCCTGGAGTTTCCCACACGTTCCCTACGCGTTCCCCACGGTCATTGGGGCCAAAACTCCCCAAAAAAGCATTGAGGGGCCTTAAACCCCCATTTCTTCTCCATGTGCTGTCCCCAAAAGGCTAACTTTGGAGTTTAGCTCCAAATGGCAAACGGATTGCGTCGTTGGCTCCGGAAGGCCATAATTTGTCTAAGAGGGACCCGTTACCCCTTAAACTATGTCCAAATTCTCGAGGAATCTTAGTGTAAGTTGGGATCAAAGTTGGGATAAATTCCCAACTTTTGGAGTTTAGCAATTTTGGACCCCAAACCTTCACCAATCTTCCAAGTAGATGGAAGGGGGTAGGAATAGACCCAAGATAGGCTCCGTTCCGATGTCGTATGGCCCCGGTACGCCGGTCAACTGCAGCTTCCGTCATTTAATTTATCAGTTGGAGAGGAATGTCGCCGATTCGGGATGTTCCAACTATCGTTTTGTCTTGAAACTTGGGGAAGCGCTCCGTTGGTGTGAGACCGCCTCGCCGGATTTTTAGTGGGATTTTACCGCACTTTGGGATATTCTTTCGAATTCCCACCCAAAGTCCACCGCGGTTGACCGTCGGGGAAAATATCCAAACAATGTCGGAAAATTCCCAAACTTTAGAGGGGACCACCCATGGAATTCCCCCACTTGGATGCAAATCTGCATCCCCACTGCGTGCTCCAAGAATTAGGAAATCGCCCGGTACCTGCATTTTAAGGTTAGTATTTTGTCCGTATTCTCTTCGATGCTATGGGGAGTGGGGGATCCCTCCTAGATCCCCCTATGAGGACTTCCTAGCCTAGACAGGGCCTTTTTAGGCTTCTTACCCTAATCTTGCTCATCTCTATCAATTTGACGTCTATTTAGCTAAGACTGTAAGGGCGTTTTGGATGTAAACTATCCTAAATCTCACCTAATGACCAAATAGCACATTGGTATGTGTAATGCCAATACCGATTTAATGCCCTTTTGTGGGTTTTATAAGCCCAATTACACCTTAGTTTATGTCGGAATTTCGAAAAAAGAACCCGTGAGTCCCCGGTGACGAATCGGGGACTCACAACCGCCTCGTCAAATGTGCCCGTCTTCCGTTTTAGAAAGCTCTGAAGTTTATTTTTACGTGCACAATAAATTCATTGCGGCGTAGAAAGTCTAGAGAGCCACCGCTTTCTTCTAGAGGGACACGACTTCTATCTTCCAATTTTAATTTCTGCTTTACTCCAACATGTTACAAATATCATTGCTGCAAATGTCAAATTAAGTGTTCTGTGCACTAACAAGGAATGTTTACGGCTGCTTACCTCCTTGAATAGCAGATGGTTATCTCTTGTTGTCATCAGACGTAGCATTTTGATAGGAGGGACTTCCTATATTTCGCGAGACGAAATTCATGTGGATACTTCGCATCGTCCATTTGGTGCAAGATTTTTCCGAGAGACAGACACGGCAGCATACACCTACAGACATGTCCTCCGAGGCTAAGGTAACGTACAAAAGGAGTGACCACGCCACAACTGAACATCCATAAGTAAGTACGCGGACTATATGGTTCGTTTCTCCCCCTTCTAGTCTTTCTCCACGAATTTCAGTGTTTTCTGCTGTACTACTGCAGTACGGCACATCCATGTCCTCATAATGCACTTCATTTTTTTGCCTTTGCATGACTATGAGTACGCCCAACCAGTGAACCTTCTGTTGTCTTCGTCTTCTTCCTTGCCTTCATTGAGATATGATAGTCATTTTCTGCATTTACATGAGCTGCAAGAAACCTTATTATCCTACTGTAATGAGAAGTTCCCTGACCAATTCTTGAACAAAATCGTTCCCTTTGAAGTTCCTGAAGTGCACATGCATTATATCCATTGCCATGCATGAGTATGTAGCATGCTCACATTTGTAGCACAAAGAGCATGCCACTTTCTATTCTGTCTTTCCTGTGAGGCGTGCACTCTTCCATTCATTTTTCATTCTCTTTGTACTTGAATCAGGAATGTACCCACGTGACTTTCACTTGTCATTACTCTAGTGAGTCTAATGGAGGCGTCTATCCTAGTGAACACAAGGCAACAGTAGTTGAATTTTGATTTTCAAAATACAATTGCAACTTCTAAGTTGTCTGCTTCAATGCTCACAGTCTTTCGAAGACTGGCTGAATTTTTTTTTTGGGAAACTAACTGACTTATCTTCAAGTGTCCACGTTGCCAGATATTGACATGTGTTCCTCTGCAAACTGAATGACAGAATTAAGCATTAATTCCATATCAACACCTCAGCGATGTGCGGAGAACCCTTGCTTCACAACATTTCAACAGGGAATTTAGCATAGGACGATACTGCCTTGGACCATGTAAGAAGTGCATCCATTGCATACAAGTCTAAATTTTTTTATAGTAGGTCTTCATGGTGCTCTTGGAGCCTTTATGCTGATCATTGTCCCTGTCAAACTATTTACATGTACCATCATGTCCACAACGCATTTGTAAATGAAGTACTATGCCACGTGACAAAAGGAAATGGGAGTACACAGAATCTTCAAATAATAATGCAAGTCATAAGAATATCTAGCTTTTTTCCTTCATTTATTTCCCGGTTCTCTTGAAATCTGATTGTTTGCCACAGTAGTATTGGTGCTGTATACCTCATTCACATGAGTAAAGCACATAGATGGACGTCTTGCTCCGCTTTGGATGAACGAAGTCCATCAGAAGAGGTGATTGCTGTGTTAAATGTGGACTGCACTAATTCTGTAATGACGACCTCAGTTGACACCAAATTAATGTTATCCACAAACACATATGGTTTTCGTTGGAGAATTTGTGTTATCTTGTCATTCTTCTCTAAGAAAAATGTGCTTTCATGACATTTTCAATGCGGACATACTAACATTCTTCCTTATTATAAAGTTAAGTGGTTCCTTCACTGCAATGAAAAGAAGACTGTATATATGTTATGTTGTTCATTTCAGTGACTGCACCCATTCAACTAATGTATTGGTACTACTTCTGTGCACTCATACAGATAGCTGTCTTCACTTCTACGCACACTCTCGCAATGAAGAAGGGGATAGACAATCCTAACAAAAAGGTAACTCTATTTTGCTCTGTTTTCTGAATTCCCTGAACAGAGTGCTTATGGCTAGTTTTGGAAATTCACTAGAAGCACGTACATCGTGAAATGTAAGGAACACAATTCTTGCCTGAAACATATGTGTTTTTCAGAGGAAAGTCATGGTTACTAAAAAGTACAGCCGCGGACACGAGGTGCTCCAAGTCATGTTAGACTGGTTAATGGAGTACACTGCCGTGAAGTGGAATAAGTACACTTATAAAACGTGGACAATCGGGAGGGTTGCATTAGCCACTCCATACGGAGCCAGGTCTTGTGTTGAGTGGTCGAGTACTAAAATATTTCAACCTATACGTTGGAGTCGCGTGTTCAAAGACAAGTGGCACCTACAAAGTATTCAACTGGACAGTCATGACACTATCACAGATTAGGAGCACGGTAAACATAAGTTTGACAGTATTGTGTTTGCAAGGGAGTACCTATAGTATGCTATAGGGTATAACGGTAGATTCTGAGCCAATGCACTTGACAATGTGCAAAGTGGTTCTTCGCATTAAGAGACTTAGTAATTCTTGTTTTCAGTTTAGTTTTTGAAGTAGATGTTGTATTTCCGTACTACCTTATATGAAAATGTTGTCACTGTGCATGCTTCTCTAAGCTGCACATGCAACTTCTATCCATTCACACGGAATGTTATGGAGAACATCCTGTATATTGTCCTCAGTCACGTTGCAAGTCCTCCATTTCAATCATACATCGCTTGAATGGGTGTTGAATTTTTTTGGGTCTCCTGTGTTTCAATGATCATGGTGTAATCTGCGAGGAAATTGTCATTGACATCACAGGCAGTGAAGGTCACTGCCATTTTCTTTAAAACATGTCCGTCAATGACCATGCAGTGAGGAAAAGAGAGGAATCTCGTAGGGGTGATTGAAGAGAGGAATGTCCACGTTGGAGGCATCCTTGCACACTATTTAGAAGCATGAGTGGGACAAGGAAAGACCAAAGTATGCATTCATGCATCATGTGAAATATGTCTATGTCTACAGTGTTTCAAATTATGTTTTTATGATGTCCATGAGATTCCGAGTGAGAGAAGAGACCCATTTCAATTTACGTGTCATTTTTCGTGGCAGTTACAGACGCTTGTTGGAATTCATGGTGGCCGAGTCACTATTATATGTTTATTGTCTTCTGATTTATTCTATCAGCCCTTAATTTTTCCGATACTATTATTTGTGCACAGGAATACAAAAGGCGAGGAACTTCGTATTTACAGAAGTGAGAAATAATTGAATTTTACATTGGACAATTCATTTGAGCTGAGTTGTGAAGTAAACTGTGAAGACAAACCTCCACATGTTGTGCTCCATTTTCAAGCATTTGCATTGCCGACATTACTTGTGAGTTTCTCGAATACTTTGGAAATAGTCGGTGTTTCAATCTCTTGAATGATGACCATTAGAAAACTGCTATCTTTATTTTAAGCAAACAAGTATGAACTTGAGAATAATTATGCTTGCCGGTGTGACTAAGCACTACAGACGATAGATTTTTTTATTTCGGTGGCTCTGGCTACAACTTGTACTTTGATGGCATCTACTTCTCTCTTCTCTTGTTTGGGATAACCTCATTGTCTAAGTTATTATTTGGCAAGCCACTATTATGTAGGAAGAATGCCTAGGTTCATATTGAAGGAAGTGTATGTCGGGTTCAGTTTCCAACAGCTATGACTAACAAAGGAATTTGGAATCTCCGTTTTAGGAACCTAGATCTTTCAATTGTTGGAACTGCTTTAATCCAAAAAAAATCCGTTCTTCTTCACTATCAACATACGATGAAGGCGAGGGCACGTCTGTCATTAGCGTATCACATCAAAAGATCAATCGCATTTAGGCAAGGCTTGCCGAAGTATGTGTGTGCATGTAAGCGATGTAGAGCTGGCAAAGTTCTAACGGTGGAAACTATCGCTCGACATCACAGGCTTTATGGGCGCGACCCATACCTTCAATACCCTGTTTTGGTGAGCATTTTTGTACGTGAGGAACTGTTGCTATTTTGACATTACTGTTCGACCTTTCTAGTTCTCTGCATTCCATTATCACTGTCAATGCGTTGCACTTTTGGTATGCGGACATGGAGAAGTCTTCTGAATTGAGTTGTCTTCATAAGTGTCATTTCCTTTGTCCACTGTCACATATAGTAATAAGAAGTCCACAGGTTTGAAGTCGGAAAGGGTTTGCATTCACTAAGACATTCGGTGATATTTGAAAATGTGAAGAAAACGAATACTACTGATGTTTACATGTACCATGCTAACTGCTACTGCTATTGTTGATGCAGACTGAGGATGGACAAAGCATCAGAGGTCCAACAGACGAAGATATGGAAGAAGGACAGGATTATTTTCACGGATTACAACATGATCAACGAGGACCAGATGCCTTTGTGTGGTCGTCAGGGACCAGTGTAGATGTTGATGCGGCTGTTCGAAATGCGTATGCACGCGTGAACGAACTGCATGGCGACATGTAAGAAGTACAAGCAGTTCATGAAGAAGACGAAGAGGTTGATGAGGTTTTTGACGGCAGTGTAGGAGATTATGAGGAGTTGGTGCAAAATTCCACTAAGCAAATTTACAAAGGGTGCAAAATCAATCGTCTGGAAGTCGCCATTATCCTCATAACAATGTGCAATCTGTTCTCTATTCCATACTCTTTTCTAGACGAGTTATTGAAGTTTATGTCTCAAGATTTACTACCGAAGTCAAACAATCTACCTCGAACTTCTTATGAGGCAAGACAAATTGTTATGAAGTTGGGTCTGAAGCATGAAGCCATTCAGTGCTGCCCTGATGGACATGTGTTGTTTCGAGGAGCAATGAAGGATCTTGTAACGTGCCCCCATCCTGGTTGTGGAAAGTCCAGGTATGTTCAGGGTTCAAGCACAATACCATCAAAAGTCTTAAGGTATTTTCCAATAATAGACTAGCTGAAACGAATGTTCCTGTGCCCAAAAATTGCTGAAATGATAACATTTCATATGAAGAACCACTCAGAGGAGCCCATCATGAAATCAGTCGTAGATGGGGAACAGTGGAAACACGTAGATGAAACCTATCCTGATTTTGCAGCAGTTGCGACGAACCTCAGGATAGGTCTGGTAGGTGACGGCGTAAATCCTTATGGGAACCAATCAACAAAACACTCTGTGTGGCCATTCCTTGTGGCAATTTACAATTTGCCTCCGTGGATGACAAGTAAAATTTTTTTCTTGAAGCTGGTACTATTAGTTCCAGGTCAGCATGCATCGGCAGCAGAGTTCATTGATGTTTTCCTAGAACCACTAGTAGAAGATCTGCTGAAACTATGGGACGGTGTTCCAACCATTGACATGTCCAAATCAGTGGGACGGAGACGCTTCACTTTGCGAGCAGTATTACTATGGTTGGTCCATGACTTCCCAGCATATGGTCTATTGTCTGGTCAACAGACATAGGGTTATAAAGGCTGTCCATTATGTGGCGAATACACTTGTGCAAAGCATTCGAGTTTTCTCAGGAAGATGATATATCTTGGTGGTCGACGTTTCTTGGACTTACAGCATGCATTCCGAAGGGCTACATCAGCTTTCAATGGCAAAGTAGAGAGGAGTCCTCCTCCTCAAAGACAAAGTGGACAACAAATTTATGCTAACGGTGTTGGACGCGAAAATTTTCTTCGTGAAGGTGGAGTAGAAGACTCCGAGGAGGACTCGGTGAAAAAACACGGGGTCAAACGCGTCAGCATATTCTTCTGATTACCGTTGTCATAGTCTGGAATATCATGTAAGTGAAATAGGAAGATAGTATATAGAATAGTTCAATTTTTCAAAATTTTAAGGTTAGATATGGGGAGAGAAAGACAATTAAAGTCTTTTCCCCTTGGGATCCATCTGAACCGGATTGATCAAGGAGAATTTCCGGATTATGGGTATAAGTTTCCGGATCCGGATTCCCCAATATCCGGAATGGAACTTTCCGAAAGACGGAACTTGTCAAGGACGGATCCAGCATTGTCAAGGACGGATCCGGTCTACTTCGGGACGGATCCAAGCTAGTTGGCACCTACGGGTCTACGCCGCCGACCTACGGAAACTAGCGTAACGGCCGGGGAACGTCGCGTCGTTCCAAGGGGAACTAGGAACTGAAGGTACCGACTGGTATATAAACTCCTCCACTCCACTTCATTTTTCTTTTTCGATTTGGCAAATCAAGGTACGGCTTGTGTGCAGGTTTTGGAGCGCGTGTAGAGAGAGAAAGAGTGGTGAGCAATAGAGATCGGTTCCAGGTTTAGTTCAGGGTCGGTGCCAACCGCACCGACAAGTTCCGACTCGGGCAGAGAAATGGCGAGTTCCTCCAATCCGAAACGGGCGGTAGTGACTGCCAAGGCGATCTCGCCACTCATCCCTTCCGATCCGCAGCATCGGAAGGAGTTAGAGGATGATTTAGTCTTCCTAGGGTGTGATGGGTTGATCCGGCGCTCGTGGAGTGTGAAGAGTGACGAGATGGTGCAGGAACTCCTCTCGGGGGTTCCAAATCAGTACCAACTCACGGTGAGGGGTAGACCGGGTGTCTGGACGCCGGATATTTGGGCAGATGTATACGGGTTTGATAAAACCGGATTAGGTATGGCTCCCCGGACGGACAAGTTTAGTGTTAATAAGTTCCGGAATTCGTCCCATCCTAAAGACGGATATTCAGTTCCGGATTGCACAAACGACCGGCACAGACGGATGTTGGAATTCCTGATTCCCATCCTCTACCCGGAAAAGCCTACCCGTATCACGGTGACGGTAGCAAACACCATCTTCGGGTGTTTTGAGAAGCGGATAGTCAACTGGAGCCTAGTCCTCCAGTATGTAGTTAATCGGCTAGCCGAGCATGTGGGACAGGAGAAGACCAGTACTATCAGCGCCTATCTGTTCCATCTGTACCACCACAATGATGTACTGAGTGGACCGGAAATCCTCCGCTATGAGACGGGAGTTCAGATTCTCAAGTACGGCTTGACAAATGAGGTGGAGAAGGATCCGGAGGACCCAGAGGACGAGCGGATGGAGGAAGATCTCCAGGAGCAGAAGCCGGCCAGCCAGCCGGAACGGATGAAATCCACCACGCCAGATAAGAGGGGCAATCCAGACCTGGATCCACCCGGATCGACCTTGGGGAAGAAGAAGCGGAACCACTTCGACACCATCATCCGACACGCCATGATGGCACACGCGGACTGCAACAATTGCGAGGCAATACTCGAGCAGATCTCCACCAAGTTGGGCGGAGTGAAGATCGAGGAAATTCCGGAAATCCTCGATCATCTTCCGACTCAAGAAGTGCTGCGGAAGAAGGACGAGGAGATTCGGAAGTGGGAGGACGAAGCCCGGATCTAGGCGAATCGGATCCAACAGGCGGAAGATCTGACCCGGGTGGTTGAAGAGGGACGGCAGAAGGCGGAAGAAGAGCGGAATGGGCTCCGTAATACGGTGACATACCTGGAGAGTGATCTCAGTGTCGCCAACGGGAAGATCGGCGAGGCCACCACCTTGGTTCAGAACCTACAAGGGTTGGTGGCCTAGCCGGCGAAAACAGTGGTGAGGGCCAAACTGTTTTTCGCCCGGTTGATGACAGAGGGGCACATCACCGGATCGAAAGTCCTCACCATCTTGGTGGATTACCAAGCCAAGATGGAGGGGGTACTGAAGGAGATGAGGGCCTTGATTGGGGCTCTCAATCCGGAATTGGGGGAAGGCCTGTCAAGCTTGCTCAACCAGCAGGTTTACACGGACTTCAGCCCCGGAGCGCAAGGACGGATGTCGACAGATCGGAAGTTGCTCGGAAACTCGCTAGTCATGAAGAACCTTGGCGAGCTCGGATTGGATCCGAATGCGGCCGGACTGTCAAACACACCTACGGAACTGCAAGAGAAGAGGGCATTACCGCGGCTCGACCTGGAGATCCGGATGAAGGCCCTATTGAATCCGGCCAGGGAGAATCCGGAGAAGTTTGCCCACATGAACAAGCCAGACAAGGTGCCGGGCAAGGATCCGCGCAACAAGACAATCATCCTAGATGACTCAGACAGGGAAGACAATCCGCCCCTCATCATCCGTGATGAAGCTAGGGAGCAGGGCGGATTCCAGGAAGTGGAGCGGTCGGAAAGCTCTGAGGCGGATTCGGATGAGACCTCGACGGAAGACAACGGAATGCCACCGGTTCCGATTCAGAAGAGGCAGACCCGATCCGCCACCAAGAAGGCTCCCCCTCCCAAGGTAGTGACGCGGAGGAGTTTAGTTCCGCCCACGGGTACTACATCAAAGCGGGCGCGTAAGTAGGACAGAGTTGAGTAGTTAGGATTTTGATTTTTGGACGGAAGTTTCCTGGACGGGTTTCCCGGGTGTGGGCCCTGATCTGGAACTTTAGGATCAACTGGCCGGACCTTTCCGGATAATCCGGTTGGGCTCCGATTGGTTGTTTCGGATTTTCTTTTGCCTTGTTGGCATTCCGTTTCTGTTTTTAGGCTTTGACTTTCGTTTTGTTTTGAGCTTTTAAGGGGTAGACAAGTTAGTTGGCCTGTCATTCCCTCCTAGTGCATATTCCTTTGTATTTCATTCCCTTCTTTAATCTGAGCCGGCGGATGGACATTCTAGTTCTGATTTGTGTTTGAGTCTTTCTTGGTGTGTTTGTTAGAGTGTTGAGAGGCAAGAGGGACGGGTGAGGAGGAATCCGGATTCTTAGGCAACTGAAATCCGAACTGAGTGACCAACTTCCGAGAGCTAGGACCTTGATTCGTGAGTTTGAGCGTGGAGCCTTTAATTTTCCGGAACGGTGATCCAGTGTGAGTCCAGGAGTGACGCGGAGGAGGTTCCGAAACCGCAGGGGCGGATTCGTGCGGAGTTAAGCAACCGCCATAGGAAAGTTCCGTCCATCAGAAGGTCTACCAACCACTAAGTCTATCCTAAAAACTAGGGAAGTACGTCCTTTCGGGTCTAGGGGTCTTTTAATCTGTCGTTGTAGTAAGGGCAAGTGAAGTAGTCTTGAGTGACCTGCTAACCGGATTGGCCCAGAGCTATCCGGAAGTTGTGAGGATCCGGATCTGCCTCTACTGCAAAAACGGATGTAGGGTACAAGCAAGCTAAAGGGTCATAAAATTGGCAAATGGGAGTCCATATAATGTAGGCTGCCTTGGGTTCAAAATGTGAATTAAGAGCCTGTCATAAGTGAGTTAAGAGGCTGTTAAGGGCGAATTAAAGCCTTAGAATTAAGGGACTTCAGAGCATGACAGTCTGACAGCCATAATCCGTATATTCACCTCGTGGTAATTCGAATGTTCGCCTCGTGGTGTCTGAAGTTTTGTTTTTGGAAGGGACGGTGAGTTCCACACACGACGCTATCACATTAGCATTTGAAAGTTTGAAAGTTTAGGGTGATTGGTGTTTGTAATCGGTTCCATGGCGCGCAACGCTTGTGCGAACCCTACTATTACGTATGGCCCACCTGGAAGACTTGTGAAATTGGAAGGAGGGTTTTCACCGCGGGAGGCTGGATATGCATCGCCGTTGTATGGAGGGGTCCCAGAGCTGTTTGAGAGAAACGAGTGCCGACCGTATAGCAAAGCAGATTTTGCTCAGAAGTACAAACTTTGTAGTAGTGGTCTCAATCCGAAACAGATTAGGGTACCTCGTGATTGTACAAATGAGGAAGTTATCTCTCTGTTTGGAAAGCCTTCGAACAAGAACGGCTACACCTACTCTAATTGCAATGACAAGGTTCTCATTGCCAAAGTAGAGAACTTGTGGATGATCCTTCATCAGAGGCAACTGGTACCAGCTACAAGAACAATCTCGCAGGCTATGGCGCATGGCTTTGCGATTGAGGAGCTAAAGAAGAAAAAATTGAACTGGGCCACGTATGGCGAGTGGACAAACGCCGATCAATGGCGACGCAGGCAGAAGTTTCCCAAGGGCCGCGAAGGTGAGGGTTTAGGGTTAATTGAGTGGGTGGGTGTCACTAGTGAGGGTTTAGGGTGCTTTGGAGACCTTGATTCCGGTATGGAAGAGATTGAAGCGTATAAAGAGCATGTGGACGAGTTGTTGAAGGAGGCGGAGCTGAGCCTTCAGAAGAAATTGAAAGAGAGGGACGAAATTTCATTCCAAGACGTTGTGGCACAAAAGCAAGCAACTGATCGGGGCAAAGTTAGTGGTGGAAGCAAAGGGTAAGCTTCGAGTTCTTCTTGATTTGCTAGCTCAAAAAGAACAAGGTTTAGTGAGTGGAGCGCACTCAGACGATGCATCCCATGATTTGGCGCAGATCCAAACGGAAGTGAGAGTGCACCAAATGGTCGTGGACGCCCTGAAGAACTTGGCGGATCAGGGTGATTCGAGAATCTAGCCAGCGCCAGAGAGAGAGGACGATACAGCAGAGCAAATTGCGAGTTTGGAAGAAGATGTTGCGATCTGCAAACGGCATGCTACAGCGATCTCAAACCTTTTCGGTTGTGATGGTACAGGGTATAGGCTTGGAGCAAGCATTGTGCCTCCAAAATCCTATTTCATGGACGGTGCAGCTCCCACTCGGGAGAGAAGCTTCCTATCGATTGAAACGTGTGTTTTTTGTGGATTAGGGTTCGCACCAACATAGGCATTGCGATTGTCGTCTTGCTAGCATCCGTATCACCACTGGTGTGCCACCTTTCACTTTGCTAGATCATCAAATTGTGCACTGAAGAAATGTAATGAGCTGATGCATAGTGATTGGTGGGGTTCTTCTGGGTTTCGGAAGCCTGTTGTGGGTGGAAGCGCAATGAAGCTTGGGACGTTGCTACAAGGTCGAAGACTTCCATCTAGTGAGTGAACATTGGCTTTGGATCCTTCTCAGTGAAGTTCAGAACTTGAGTTCAAGGATTTGTTAAAGTTGCTCAATTTTGCTCATTTTCGACTTCCAATTCGAATTTAGGGTTGAACCCTTGCATCTGGAGTCTCTTCGTGATCTGCTGGGGTCCTTGCTTTGTTGGCTGCAAGCTTCCAGTCTGCAGCATGTCTACTTGGAGTCCATTTCGTCCATTTCATGCTTGCAATTCTCAAAAGTCCTTTCTTCCTTCATTGAGTTAATCCATGCATGAGCTTATGAGTTCTTATATCTTCCATCCATATTGCCCAAAGTCTATAGAATCAGCTCTATAGTTTGTAAATTAGCACTTGACTTCTTCTAATTTCCCAAGCTTGTCGCATAGAGTCCTTAGAATTGACTCTATAATCTATGAATCTACACAACATTGGCTGTAATCTTCCAATCTTGCTCCCTACAGTCCTTAGAATTTCCTCTAGAGTCCATGAATGTGCACATCAGTGGCTGTAATCTTCAAAGCCTACTGCCTTCAGTCCATGAATGTCATTGTGTAGTCCATAAATAATCTTATTTGTTGCTATAATCAGTATATAGTCCACAGATAAGTTTTTCTTGGCAATATTGTCCGTACCAACTATCTTGAGTCCATGAATTCCCCTGGGAAGTCCTTGCATCAGCAAACAAGATACTTTAAGCTTCCTTTCCACCATCTTGAGTCCATGAATATCTTTTTGTAGTCCATACTTTTATAGATTAGGGGGTTCACAAATGGACTTGAGTCCATGAAAATTCCTTTGCAGTCCTTAGAATTCCTATTCATACTCTTATAGTATTCCATTGTAATGGAATTTTACATGGTATACTGTCCATAGTAGTCCCTCAAAGTTCTATTTTTACATATGCATGCCATATTCCTCTTTGGAGTTCAAATTTCCTGGTCTATGTGTTTGGCTCAAAAATTTGGTGGTATTGATGCAGACTATGTTCCTAGTGAAGAGGTCACAAACACTGTGTCCGTATCAGCAAATTTCCCTCAACAACAGTCCGTTGATTACGTAAAACTTGGAGATGAAGTGCATGTGGAGCATCCGGAGTCTCTGCCTGAGGAAGGACTGAATGCAGATCTAGTGTGGAACAAAGCTTGTGAGTGTGGAGAAGGAAGGGAGGGTGGTCTGAAGGAAGCTGTGGATTGTGCAAATGCAAGTGCTAGTGTTTTGGCAGACGCTGTAGAGATTGAGAGGAAGGTGAAAGCTATGGCCCGAGACAATGGAGGCTTCTTAGAATTATCAGAAGACCTTTACAATGATACCTATACTGATAGTGAAAACTGTCGGGGAAAAGAAGACTCCACCAACGAGCATGGTTCCATTGATTCACAGGGAGAGAAGAAGAAAAAGAGGAAATTCAGCGACTCCAAAAAAAAGATTCCTGTTCATCTTCGGTAGAGCACAGCAGCAAACACAAGATCGGCTGCCGTTAAGGTTACGGGTGAGGGTGCTGGTAGCCCTCATGGCGAGGGTGGAAAGAAGCAGGCTATTCAGAAGAAGAGCAAGTCACAAAAAAAGGCAGACAAACGTAGAAAGAGCTAGAACCCGTAATATTGCCTTTGCAAACCATTTCAATTTTGCTTTTCTTTTTGGTTAAGGGTGAAGCAAAGGTTTTGGGCCTTGGGGTTCAAGGTTGCTTGGCTGCACCTATGTAGCAAGGGTTTAGGATAGGGCTTTGGAACCTGCCTTTTCAGTTTAGGTGGCTAATTGCTATGATGTGGCAAATGTATGTGTATATTTTTGGACCTAATCCACAACAAGTTTAATGGGAATGATTTTGCAAACTAGAGATTTGAAACTATTGTATGTGTAGTTTAAGGGTTCTGGGCTTGGGTACAATTTCTTTTTGAATGTCCATGGGGATTTTCTCCCTTGTTTAGAGGGACACATATAGAAAGACCTGAATTTGTGTGCAAACTAATTATCTGTGGTTTAGGACTTCTAATTTTCGGATGTCATGGTAGTTGAATGTTTGTTGTTGCTTTACCCTTTTGGGATAGTCTTTACAAAATTCTATTGGAGCCATTGGTCTAAATTTAAATGTAAGCACATATAGAGGTATATAGAATAAATACATAAAGTGAAAGGAATTTTGAAGCTTATTGATTAAGTTGCCTTTCAAAGCCAATAGGATTAACTTTCAAAACATTGGTTAGTTTTAAGGAAGTGGTTACCAAGGTTGTATTTGAGGCTACACATGTCAAACTACACTATTGCCTAAAGATTCTAAATCCTCTAATTCTAGCAACTCATGTATTGAATGAGTAATTACTTGCTTTGAATTACTTCTGTATGTTGTGACCATGGCTTGGGTACATGTATGGAGCCATAGATCATTGAATGGAAATGGAATTAGTTATATATATAGGACTTTAATCAATTCAACTCTACTTAATAGTCCTTAAAATTGCAATTTACAAATTCACATATTGAATTTGTAATCCCAAATTGACCATTCCCTCCACATGTGTAACTATATGGTATATGGTACTGGGTTGGAAGCACAATGCTTGCATTGTCAATCAATGTAGCAAAATAAAGCAAGCATGAAAAGGCCACAGCAGAAGTGGGGACACTATATATGCAAACGTTGAAAAAAAACCTTGTTGCCATTGGATAATGCACAGCAAAGGGCCTGCAGTTTTATAAATCCCAAGTTCACAAAAATCTACAACAATGCATAGGGCATAATCTTGAGCAAAACCAAGTAACCAACAAAACCAGAGATTGTAATCCACCAAGAGCTTAGGGACCTATCCAGTTGAACTACTACCATATGATCCTATATTCCAATATGTGAATCTGCCTATACCTGAGAACCATATTAACATCTCACTTGAAGAGAAAATTCATAGTAATAGTTCAATTGCATTCTCTAGAAATGCAAAAATGCTAAACTCTAGTATGGAGGTCTATCATGGAATTGCAAAGGTCCCTCGTTTGTTGCCGCATCAAGCAGCACGCCCTGAAGATCATCTGAGCCCTCGAGATCATCCTCTGCACCTTCCCCACCCTCCGTACCTTCCCCACCGTCCGTACCTTCCCCACCGTCCCTACCCTCCCACCAGGCCACCACTCATATTCAACATAGCCACATAAGTATGCCAAGGTCTAATTCATATACATGCACATCAGAGAACGTGCACTTTGAATTCCAATACAACCAAGAGCTTGCTGAACATCATAAAGAGCCCAAAAGAAGTATAATCCTCACCCTTCAAATTGTTGGAGACTCCTAGCATCTTGAAGTTCGTTTAGAAGTCTGCAATACTTAGTAACACAGAACACTAACAATACATACAAGAAGCATGAAAGAAAACAAAAATGATCCCCTGAATCCAGCTCACCAAAATACTCTAATCGAGGTCAAGAGTAGCACAAACGGAACATATGCCAACTTCTGCCTCTGCAGACAACTCGTAAATTGGACAATTTCCACTTGCCCGATAGTCTTTAGGATTCATGAGAAACTTCACAGCTCTAACATGCTCTGAATGCAAGTAAACACACTTGGAGGCATGATATATCACATAGGTTGAGCAATCACCTCGCCCCCATTTCTGGTAATATTTTGCAAGCACCACCATGTCTCCAACTGCAAAGGATGTACCCCAAGCATCTGTGAATGTTTCTTTGGCTGCATGCAAGCCACGTATACAACATGCAATGTAAAAGTCCACCCCTTCTTCATTATCTACTTCTGCGTTCACAGCAAAATTATCACCAGTCTCCAATGTAGCAGCTAGGTCGTCACCATCTGACCCGAATTGCATGTCTGCTAAATTCCAATTAGCATGCATCTTTTCCCGCACAATTCACATGTTTGCCGGTTGCAAGTGCTGCGGACACCATGGTCCAGTCCATGGCAAGCTCTAGCAAGAATCCCAATCTCCATCTACGCAATAGCAACAAAAACAAGACAGATTCTTCACAAGCAGATGGGTTAGATTAGTCTTGTTTGTTGCATAAATTGAATGTAAGCCCATAGTTCCATGAACTGTATCACACGATACTCTTTCTTTGTTGCGCTTCACTTCATTCTCCTCAATATGCCAAAAAATACGCTTCACAGGCCTCCTACTGCCGTTGTAAGACGATTCTGGTCTTGATGTCAAATTCTCCCGCAAGTACTTTACCACATCAGCTACACATGTCAGTTTCACCCCTTGTGCATTCAACTGCTCTTTACGGAGAAACCTTTTCACAACAGCCCCAGCTCCATCATGGGGGCCTTTGCCGTGAGCACTTCCAAAAAAAGACCAAAGCATTTTACAACCATTAGTCATTGAGGGGTACTTAGAAACAAAATACCATGGTTTACTACTTTTAAATTGTGCTGCACACCCATCACTCCAAACAAAGTGGCGTTTGGGAACTATATTCTGCATCATCAAGTAATTCCAATGCAAATTGAAACAATATTGAACCATTTCAGTATCATATTGTTTGTCTTCAGTGATATAAAAATGGTACTCCGTTAACAACCAGGTGTCTTCATCGTAAGGATTAGCATCAAGGTTGTGGCGCATACAAATATGCACCAAAATACTAATTTGATAAGAAAACCAGTGCATACTTTGGACTTCGTTTTGAATCTCAAATGTATAGTTCTCTGCAAAGTCAACAATTGAGACAATACTATCTGATGGAAATGATCTCAAGCAATTTTTGAACTGCTGGTCTTGCCATCTAGCCACGAAATTATGCTGTACAAAAAATTGTAGCTTAGGCTTGAAGTATTCAATTAGTTCAGCAGGGGATGTTCTTTTGTGAATGAGAGTCAACTTCTTGGATATTTTTCTTTTTTTAGAAATTGTCTCTTCTAACGAAAATCTCTTCCAATCAACTAAAGTATCCTCAGACTGCTGTAATTCGTACTCACAGAACAGCATCTTACGATCCACTCCACACAAGGAGCACTGGCCAAAAAGGCATTCAATCTTGTGTCATTCATCAGATTCTCCCTTTGGACATACAATGCTCTCCCATAATGTAGTCAAACAAGAGAAAATGTCACAGAGGACAGTACACTTACTTGATGCATGCTTGCAAACTTTTCCAGATTTCCTCATGTTATAAATAGCTATCCGCAATTCATCTGTCTCAACGTAATAGATGCAACAACACGTGTTGCGCTCTTTCATTGCCTTGATGAAAAATGGTTTCAAAGTTTCAAAGCTCCTTAGCCCTATTTGAACACTCTGGTTTTCAGCCTTAAACTTCAAAAAGAAACTCACCTGTCAAATTTTCATCAACAGTCCACAATGTTATGGACTTCATGCATACAGCCATCTGGTTTTTGGGAAAGTAAAGGCTGAGAAGGAGACGATGGACATTTACGGCAGGGAAAAGGAAACTATATGGAGTCAAGTCCCTAATTCCTGAGGTGAATTCCTTCTAGCAAATTTGTGATACTATACAAGCAAAATTTGGGACTTTAGACATTGACTAAAGAATACATATGGACTAAACGACAAACATAAGTGAATGCATGGACTTCCAAGGGACTCTTGTAGACATAATTCCTAATATAGTGACCATGAATGGACTTTGATGGAGCGTAAAATTACTGAACAAGGACTCCTGCAACAAATGGTAGTGACTTTCAATAGAGTTCAGAAGCTCTATGATAGTATTAAAGACAACATGACTACTTTGAAGGACATTTAAGTGTTCAACTGTCGTAGCACAGGAAAGTCAAGTTTCTTCTCTAAAACCGGAATTGGCCTTAAAGTGACTCGTTTATCGTTCCCACAGAGATTTGGTTGCCAGATGACTAATATCCGGAAATCGGGATAAGGATTACCACAAAAACACCCAAGCACACTGAACTAAGCTTGTCTAAACCTACTCTAAAACTCCTACAAACTCCCTATCTTACACACTTTACAAAATCAGAACCGGAACAGAGAGTAGGTGTTAAGTCCAGCTCTTTTACATCCTAAGGTGCTTTCCGGTTTTTTCCAGTAACCAGTATCCAGAATCGGATTTTAACCTCTGAACAAGAGGGATCTGCATATTGTGATTAAGGAAGGAAGCTTACAACCTACCCTCTGCGTTTTAGAGTGTCAAGAATGCCACTTAAGTAAAGAAACCAACAGAATACATCAACCCTTTTCAACCTAATTTCCCTCACAACTAAACCGGATAGCTATCTGGCCTAGCAGGTCACGCAAGGAAACTTCAGTCAAAATCTAACTTAAACTACAACGACGGCCTACTAGATTAGTCTTAAACTCTCGGCAGAATCCGGGACGGGTGGAATGAGAAGCCGTCACCTTCCCCTCATAATTCCGGTTACTAAAGAACCTGTCAACCGCTTGAACTGGAGTGGTCTGGAATTATCCAAGACTATGACTCCAAGTGACTGGGACTGTCTTCAGGCACTGGAAACCAGGAACTGATCGCACTGAGGGATCAAGAATCCACCATCACACACAAATTACACGTACATTCCCAAGAATCCGGATAAACCCAGCATCCGGGTACACTCTCGCCCTACCTATTTCTGCAATTCTACAGAATATACCCCAACAAGATCACCCACTGGAATACACGCCGCCACCTTAATGTGAATCAGAAGAGCTTATTTGAATTGCACAATGCTAGGAAAACAAGGTATGAAAATGCACCCTTAAAGAACTAAAAACAAACACCTAAATACTTTACAATCCGAGGGAAACTACAGCCCAAGGAAATCAAAGCTAACCACAAGGGAATGACACCTGTCATTCGCCTTATCCTTCTCCTCCGTTGACTTCCATTGAAAGCCAAAAACTGCCGAAAAAAGTGGATCTCAGATCCGAAAAATCCGGATTCAGTTGAGTCCAAACTACCTACTCACCTAAAAGCCACTAGGAAAATGCTTTCTACCAAAAACTTAGGTTTTTAGCCTCCTAACTATTGCTATACCTAACCCTGAATCTACTTTCTTGGCCGCTTTCCTGGAGTCTCTCCCGACTTGGCGGCGCCCTTTCGTGCTGGCTGTTTCCGGGCAGAATCGGAAGTTTTCTTGCGCTTCTTCGCCTGAGTGGACTTGGCCTTCAGTTGGGCCTTGATCTTGCGTGTCATAGCCAACTTGGCATCCGAATCAGAGTCCGGTTCTGACTCCTCTCCTCCTGATCCAGAGGATTCTTCATCTTCTTCCTCGGATTCGTCTTCCTCTTCTTCTTCCTCTTCCTTGATCTTGACCGGAACTGCCTTCTTCTTCTGGCTATCGGTTAACTTGCTCTTGGATGGGGAAGGTTTGGGGGATACTATGGGTTTCTTGCTCTGTGGAGTTCCCACACTCCCTTCCCGATGTTGTGATTGGCTCTTGGTCAAGGAAACCGGTGTCTCCCCCGTTCCGGATTCTAGTATGATGGCCGATTTGGGAGGTGTGGTCAGAACCACATCCTCAGAGGGCTCTCCGGTTTTGTCCTTCGTCACCGGAGTTGCTGGCTTCCCCTTTGGCAAGGGTGGCTTAGAGGGTGTCACCTCTGTCACTTTCTCCTTTTCCGGTTTAGTTTCCGGTCGGACGGGCGGACTGACCTCTCCCATGACTTCCCTCATCTGCCCCAACAACCTCTCCATCTTTACGTTGAAGGAAACTAGGACATTGATCACCTTATCTCCTAGTTTCCCTGTCCCTTCTAAGACCTTCTCATCAAAGAATCTGGCCTTGTTCAAAACCTCTACCGGAACGCTAATGAATTCTTTAATCCGGCCAAGGGTCTCTACAGACTCAGCTGAGAATTTCCGGTTCCGCTCATTTTCCTGCTTTTGCTCACTCAGCTCTGCCTTAAGGGAGAGCAGTCCTCCATCATCTCCTGATGCTTAGCCTTTCCGGATTTCCCCTCAGCATCATCTATCAGGTTCCTGAGCTACTCTATACATTCACTCCCCGGAATGTCTCCCAACATCTCGCATACCCTTTTCAAGGTCTCTCTTTCTCGCTCATAACTCTCATGAACTTTCGTGAGCTCCCTTATGATAGACCCTAACGGGTCGCTGTTCCAGACAGGGTCCTTCTCCTTTCCCCGTTCTACCTTGACCCCTGCCCTGCTATCCTTTTCCGGTTCCGGTTTCCCGATTAACCCGGAAGGTTCGCCCTCTCTCTCATCTTCCTCTCTCTCATCATCTGAATCCGACTTCATCCCATGGGCTAACTTCACCTCTCTCACCGTATACTCCTGTCTTTCAGTTTCCCTCATGCAATCCTGTGAATGATAGAGGTGGTAGAGAAAGGGAGAAATACTAGAGGGTTTAGTCTTGCCGACCTCCTTACACAGCTTTACTACATAATCTCTCAAGGCTATACCCCAGTCTATCTTCCTGTCCCCGCTTAGTGCTCCAAAGATGGTATTCCCCAAGGTGAGAGTCATCCGGTTTCCCCTATCCGGACTAAGAATTGGCACCATAAATTCTAACACCCTCCTTTCTCTCGCGTTCTTACAATCACTTACAGTGTACCCATCCTTGTTGTGAGGTGCTGCCCGGAACTTACCCACCATGAACTTGTCAGTCCGTGTGGCTCCTCCTTCTCCTTCCTTGGCGAAACCATACACTTCCCTCCAGATTCCCGCCGTCCATTTGTCCGGAAGTGCCCTAATCGTCTTCTTCCACTCGTTCGACTGTGGATGCAGCAACTCCCGCACCATTACCTCGTCCTTGAAGCCCCACGGCCGATTGACCAAGCCAGCATAGCCCATTTGGCTAAGGTCCTCCAACAGGTCCGCTCGCTCCTCAGCATCCTCTGGAATAACCGGAACTACACTTCTCAACGAAACCTTGGTGGTGACCTCCTCCTCTGCCTTGCTCCCAGACATGGCTCCCACTCGTGAAACTCCCACAATTCTCGGAAAATCCCCAAAAGCCTTACACACCCAACTAACTCGCTCGGGTACTTTCGCTGTAACCGGAAATCAGGAAACTAGCCTAAGCAACAGCAGAGCGCGCGTACAACTCCAAACCTCAGAGTTCCATAAGCAAACATAAGAATGAGGTCTGGAACTCCAAATAACAACCTAAAAAGACTTCACTCGGGTTTACCCCCTCCCTCACTCTCAGCCGCTGGAAACGGAGTTTCCGACATTCTGACCGTTAAAATCCTGTGGTCCTGGGCCTCTCACGAGACTGACCGTTGGGTGGTACTTTCCCCAACTCCCGGTACGACTCTTATCGGATTAAAACATGGTCTAGTCTGTTCCCGATAGATTTAGTATGAATTTAAGTACCCCTGGTGTCAGGATCCCACCTAGTTTCTAATTTTCTTAATCCGGGTAGACTTTCCGGTTTCGGTTCCGGTAAGAGGACAATCTTTTTCTTAACACTATTATCCCCTTACCATTTCCCGACATTCCGGTTTTCCTCACTTCTACTATGACTTGGGATATGGACTAGAAAATCAAAAATAAATACGACAAATCGAAAAAATTAAAAGGTATTTTATACTACTTAACCTAAAGAAGGATTTTAGGGTTGTGACATCAACTTCATGTAAAATGGAGACTTGCATTGTAAATTGTCAACAAGAGCGTGAAACACATGACTTAGGCAGTATATCTTTGGACTTTTTATGCAGTGGCTGAGCATACTTGGGAAAGAAGGAGGACCTAAATCCACATACCTAAGACTCCATAAGATAATGCGTTGGCTTGTCATCAAATTCTGCACTTCCAATCCGTTTTCGTGTGACATCTTTCCTGTTGGGGCTAACTCTAGTGTTCTCCGCCCACCACTTCAGCACAAAAAACTTAACACCTTCCGAGATCCCGTCCTGACGCTTTCTTCGAACACTTAAACACCAAACGAATCCGGAAATTGCAATCTAGTAGTGTCTTGTCTTAGCCATTACAAGGTTCTGGGGATGAACGTTTAGGGCTTGGGCCACTCCCCTAGTTGAAGCTTGACTTTGAGCGCTAACAGCTGCTGTCAGTAGTGTGTGCTTTGTTGCCAACATAACATTGTTCCGTCCATACTTGTTTTCTCCCCCAATGCTTTTGTGACCCCAGCAACAATCTCTTGATGCGCCAAGGCAACTTTAATAGGAAGAATGTAATCAGGGAGGCTCCGTTTTACAAGAGGATGGGAAAGTGCATACTCCATTACTAATTTTCTGCTACTTGAGGTAGGGCAACTGGTGAGCACTCTCGAAATGGAGCTCGCTAAACGTAATCCCAGCCTCCTTTGCTGTCTGTCGTCTATACCAACACTCGCCTCTGTTTCTTCTTCTAGAGCTCTCACAACTTCAGCCTCCTTCTGCGCAGCACGGGAAAGTCGTTTTCTTTCCGACACTTTCTTCCTCTTCTCCTCAGCTTCTAAGTCTTCTTCTGCTCTCTCAGTTGCCCAAGGGCGCTTCATCCTAAGACGCCTCTCCATTTCACGTGCAAAACCCATCTTACTGAACCCTAAACCCTACAACGCTCAATGCCCAACCACAAAGTGTGATATTCAAACCCTAAGGACCTCTGATTGGTACTTGTGCAAAAGCCAAAGCCTGTCAAAGCCCCTAGAGTGGAGCCCAAACCCTAAAGACCTAAACCAGTGTTGTAACCTCACAGTGGAGAACCTAATGCCTTAAAATTAAAAAAAATTTCTAACTATCGCGAACCCTATTCAAAAGCAAATGCATTGAAATTGTAAAATCGATCTCAAACTTGCAACCCTCACTGAAAACAAATGCCCTCCGATTCTGAACTTGGAGTCAAAATGAGGACTGAAAGCAGATCCTTACCAATTCAAAGCTTATTGTAAATAACTCCAAATGAACTACCTGTGTGCAATTCAAAACCTTGTGAGACAACCTCCCCACATGTGCACAACCCCTAAACCCTAACCTTCACAGAATGATAGCATCATCGGGCAATTGCAACCCGCACTGAAAGCAAACGCCCTCCGATTCTGAACTTAGAGTCAAAATTAGGACTGAAAGCAAATCCTTACCAATTCAAAACTTATCATGAATAACTCCAGACGAACTGCCGGTGTGCAATTCAAACCTTGAGAGACAACCTTCCCAAATGTGCACAACCCCTAAACCCTAACCTTCACAGAATGATAGCATCAGCGTGCAATTGTAACCCTACATCGAAAGCAAATGCCCCCCAAAATCTTGAATTTGGAGTAAAAATTTGTACGTAAAAGCAGATCCTTACCAATTCAAAGCTTATCGTGAATAACTCCACACGAAGTGCTTGTGTAGTGTGTGCAATTCAAAACCCTGAGAGATAACCTCCCCAAATGTGCACAATCCTCAGACCCTAACCTTCATAGAATGATAGCATCAGTGCGCAACCCTACATCGAACAAACAGGTGGCTGTACAGTAAGCTTAGACTTGAATCAAAATACTCTGAAATCAAGAAGTTTTTGTAACAATCTTCGCCAAGTACGATTCAAAAACATATACACTAATCAATTACTGAGAAGTTCACGTCAAAAAATCCAAACCTTAGTCACATGGACGCGAATGCCCTCCAATTTAAAATTTGGCGTCCACCAAAACACGATCTTCATCGTTGTGTGCAATTGCCAACCCAAATTTCACAGCCAAAGTAAGAAGCAACCCTAACAACCCCCTCAAACTCGCAACCCTAACTCAACGGCATCAGTACACAATTGCCGCTCCATTTGTCGAGGAATTTGTCAAAATTCATTGTAAAACTTGGACGCGAGGCAAAGAATGAATGCCTAACGGAAGCCCCACACAGTTTTGAAATCCCGTACGCGGGAATGAACTGGCAACCTGGACAGCACACTGACGTCATTAGGGCACATTGCACAGACCAGCCTAACATCAGGGTAACAAAATTAATTTTCACCTCCTATAGGTTACTAAATCTTTTAGCATTTTTTGAAAAAAATATTCAAAAAGACATCATAACTTGAGTTTGGGGGACTTTTTAAAAAACAATTGATTAACTAGCAAAAAGTAGCATGCTCTATTGATTTTTCAATTTTGAAGCTCAATATTAACTCTATTCACATGATATGAATAAAGAACACTTGATCATTGGTAGAGAAATACATCTATATGAAAGATAAAAGTCCATTTCTCTCTTTTTAGGGACTGTGACAGTTTTTTGGTACATTTTTAAAAGTCCACCACCGCTTGAAATCATGCTCTATCCTATTGAATTTTTAACATGATATTCTTCTCAATGAAAAGAATATGGCATCAAGTCCTATTCTTTAAAAAATCCCCCCAAAATGCATATATTTGCTATTGATCAAATAAAATGAAGCACTTAAAGACTATGTGACGTCCATAATGTGACACTCTAGCTTGCTTGCACCCTGTATTTGTGTGTCTTTTGTGTTTTGTGTATTTTGTTTGGGATAAGAGGGTGTGAGGTTTATGAGTGGTGAGTTCCTACCCCTCTAAAGATCAAGAGAGGACCCCCCTGAGGGTAAAACAGGGGCATCTAAAACCGATAAATAAAAGTAACGGAACCAGAATCCGGATTGAGACGGATCCGGGTGGAAGTGAAATCCGGATCTGAGAAAGGAATCCGGTCATAGTTGAGAGACGGATCCGGAAAAAGAGTTCCGGAAGACAAGCTGGTATTCCGGATCGAGAGTAGTAACTTGGGTGTTTTGAGCCGGGAAACCTAGAAACCGGAAAACGCAACTATTAATAACGTCTGGAATCTCTTGGGACGATATTCCGTGTCATATTATCACGTTTGAGTGTGATAAAGGTGCTTTCTGCTAGACTGCGCGTACGACAACCGTATTGGAAGGTAAATTTGCCATTGACATATACTCTTCGTTTGCATGTAATAGTAGATGTGCATGTTTTCTTCTCATGGGAAATGAGGTACGACGTCCGCATGCTGCACAAGAGTTTAAGTAAAACATGCTTGTCGAGCTGAACTTTGACGTCATTTATAGATGAGGGAGAAGTTAGTTACAACCATGACTAGGCGAGCGTTCCATTTCGAGTACGCTCTGGAGGTGAAACATGTGTTCAACGTTACGTATGTTGAAGTTAGTCTACGAATTCACAAACTTCGTATGTATGCACAGTACTAGATGTATTTGACAAGCTAGTAATTCGGTAGTACCTGCACATCGTTTATAGGTGCATAATGAATTTAACTATAGAATTGGATGAGAGTTCTTTTTAAACTATCAGTTTCATAGGAAAGTTAACTTGCACGTAGAGATGTTGAACTCGAGTATGTACGAGAGATTGGTGGACAATCATTTGTGAAGTAGGATAAGTTTTATGAAACAATACAGAAAGTAAGGTGGTCTGCGATGCTAGGAGAGCGGAGGGAGGAGTCTGTTGTTCCTATGTATTTGTATACATCCATGTGTACCCTGCGAGGAAAAAGAATAAGAGTAAAATAATTTTAAAGTGAAGTCTCCACATTTGAGGTTACAAATGGAATTTGTCGGCAGTAGCAATGTACAACTGCAGTAGGGGTCAGCCGTCGTGTTATTTTTTACTCTTTTAAATCATACTGTCATACTTCATAGAGAAAGAAGATGATGAGTGGAGATTTTCAGAGTAATGAATTCACCCCAACATGTACCGAGAAGATTCACATGTCGTTGTTAGTGAAAGGCACTCCTGCTAAAGGGAACGACAAGAAGGTTGTATGAAGTAATTATTTACTGACTATCACCCTATCACAAGAAGGGATGATGTAAGGAATAAGAGCATCCAAAATAATTAGGAAAGGAAGGACGTTCGCGAGACAAATCATTGTAATCGACCGCAACAATGGTCCTTTTGGATTAAGAACCCCCTATTCGTGAGGTGAATATGTCATTCATAATTGTTGTACAAATACGTGGTAGTCGTCGCCAGGTAATCTAGGTGTGTTATGGGAGGAGACGACCAAATTTCTGGGCACCAAGGGACTTGTTCTGTATGTTGTAGAATGATGTCCTCAATACAGTGAGGTTCATGTGGGAACTTCCCTGTAGAAATTAAAGTGTTTAGACAGTGGGAACGGCAAGGTAGTCCAGTAGGAGTTCAAACTTAAATGGGAATACTGTTCAAGTTGGGATTGTGATGTATAAGTGGAAGTTCATGTATTGCTGTAGTGAATAGTGGAGCGGTTAAAAAGACATGGCAGTTTGGGTCTTGTGTTCAGGAAATTACTGATGTAATTAGTAAAAGATGGTAGCACTAGTGGGAGCATGTCATTCTCGAAGACAGAAGTGTTGAAGGGGTTATGGCTTACAGATGGATGTGTTTTCTGTGCAGAATCTTCCATGCAGACATACCTTAGATGTCATGCACTGTGAGAAAAACATATGCGAAACTCTATTGAAGATTTTGTCAGGAGAGTCTGATACTCCAGCAACTAGGTTGGATCTACAGAATCGGTCATTGAGGAATCATCTATGGCTTCGTGAAACATTCCCTGGTAGTAACAAGTTCGAAATGCCCCACGCAGACTATGTATTGTCGGATGATGACAAGGCAACATTTCTTGGGACTTTGAGAGACATGAAATTGCCAAGCGGTTACGTTTCCAATCTTTGACGAAGAATAGAGAAGGGGAAGCTTCGTGGGTTAAAGTCTCATGATTTTCATGTCATCATGCAGCAAATTCTTCCTGTATGTGTACAAAACATAAGGAACCAAGAACTAGCGTCTGCCATTATTAAATTGAGCCGTGTTTTCCAAAGGGTTTGCGATAAGGTCATAAGCAAAGACTCCAAAGCTCAACTCCTCCTTGATGTAGCAGAGACAATGGTTTTATTTGAAAAACAGCTACCCCCAGCGGCATTTACTATAATGATGCATTTACCGTATCATATAGTACAAGAGTTATTTATTTGTGGTCCCGTTCAAAATCGATGGATGTATCCTTTTGAAAGGTACTACAAAGGCCTCAAAAGTTCAGTGAAAAATTTGGCAAAACCCGAAGGTAGTATGTCAGCAAGTTATGAGCTTCAAGAGGCTGCAGGTTACGTTACGGAGTTCATGTTGAATTACAGTTCTACAAATAGAAGGGTGTAGGATGTTGATGAGGATGCTAGAATGTTCGACGAAATATTGGAGGGGCAAGGAATTACTAGGACGCTAACTGACGAGTGGAGGGAGCTTTTTCACAACTTTGTGATCGACACTTCTAGTTGTCTTGAAGATCATCGCAAGTAAGTGTATCGCATTATTGCAAGCCTACATAAGGTTCTGGTGGTGGATGTTAGAAATGTACAAAGACTGAATGAACATTGAAGAGCAGGCATGCACACCTAGATGCTTAAGTTTTACTGGCAAGTGATCGAAACATCGTCATTTCATTTTTACTATTCATGTAGTAGTCCCTTGCAGATGTACTACGTGGTTGGAAAGTGTACAATCGTGGAGGTACGTCATGAACCTTACATGTAGGAATTGTGTTTGAATGTGTCGTTAATTGTACTACGTAGTGAATTCTGAAAACGAGGAGTAGGTAACAATTGGGCAAAAAACAGGATGCTTTGCTGTCATGGTAATTTGCAGAAGAAAAAAGGATGTGGCCACTGTGCTTCTAGTAATGATAATTTTTTTCAGTGAATGCTGAATTGTAAAGAAGAGTGCTCAGTAGATGGAGTTCGAGATGTCTTTCTTTATTTTTTTTTGAGAACATTGAGAAGGTTGGAAGCTTCCGTTTAGGCATAGAATTTGTAGAGTTAAGATTAGAAAACAAATGCGTTCTTCCTTGGGAAGGGCATCCATAAAAATTAAGTAGAACTTTTTTATAGACAGGGAGTTTCGGAGACTTGAAAGGGTACATGTAAAATCACGAAGAAATTCGAACAAGAAACTGAAGCTAAGAACAGGAGGAAGGACTTTGGTGACTTAGTAATCTTCATTGATTGTGTAGGAAGGATGTGTAATGGCATTTGGTAAACATCATAGTATTTCAGTGTTTGTGGTGACACTTTTGTCAGGTGCTAATCAGACATGACTTCAGGCCGTTATTCTTCATTGGGAAATAAAGGCAGACCTGTCGAATGGTAGTGTTAGCAGCTGCCCATGTTTTAGGAGGTATTGGCGTCTTAATTTAGAATGAACGTGTCAAAAGAAAAGAGTTTGTGAACTAGGGAATTGAAAGTTCCATGCAGTCATGCTCTACAGAAACTTACGAAACAGTGTTTTGTCGTATGGATAGAAGCTGCCTAAGGAATTTGACATATAGTGCTTGTAGAATTGGAAGCGTATAGTGATCTTGGAGGATGTTTGAGGGATAGAATGTTCTATAAATGATTGTGTGCATGGCCAAGGTTATTGATTGACATGAAGTTGTTTGTGTAGACGATACAAGCAGTTGAAGTCAATTAGGGAGGAACAAAGGAAACGTTGGCGTTGACAACATCCGTAGAGGCATGGAAGAGGAGGGGCGCCTTACCCACAACATTTATCTCAGTTCTCGTCATTTGCGAAGTGGTTGGAAGCCGCTGTACAATCAGAGGAAGAGGCAGGAGTGGAAGTAGAGGACATAGTCAAAGACATCTCAATTCCACCGAAATTCAATTGCAAAAAGTTCAAGAGCATGTGGGCTTTTGGTTCTCATTTTCGAGTGGCAAGCTGTGAAAGGAGGTTAGAAACACGAGATTCTGGTGTGGTAGCGACATTCACAAGACCGTGGCGATCGAGTGCAAGGGATTCTAACGTTGTTGAAGCAGACGTTGAGTACATAGGTGAACTAGAGGAGATAGTAGAGTTCGACTACCGACGCACTTGTGTTGTTGTTTTTGTGTACAGGTGGGTAAGAGCAAACTATCGGGGTCCCAATGCAAGTGTGAAGAGGGACAGATGGGGATTTACACTTGCTAATTTCGATTCATGTGGTAGTTTCAGCAAAGAATCATTTGTCTTCCTGAAACATTGCCAACAAGTTTTCTATAGTGATGCACCAGAGTCGCCAAGTTAGAGAGTAGTTTTACGACGAGACGTGAGAGGCCAACGAGTTGATAACTCAACAATTGAAACAGAGAGGTTAGTGTTGTTTTCAAGAAGACAGGACAGTGATTACGAAGGCCTTCAACTTCCAGAAAGATTAATCGAGAGTACTCCTGCAGAAACTTCAGTCGGGAGACAGGTCCATAGAGAAGATATTTTTCAAGAAGGTGGGCGAGAAAATGAATGTTTTGATCGGGATGTGGGGGAGTCCTCTGAGAGCGATTGAGTACAATTCCGGTCCAAGAGTGTTGTTACCATATCGGTTGTCCCGTACAAGTAGTATGTGAAGAAATTTTAGGTTGTAGTCATTTTTCTCGCAGTTTAGTAAGAGTTTGCGTTGCTGGTAGACAATATCTTTTAACTTGTGCCAGAGATGTGGCTGGATATGACGTTTAGTATTGGTGGAAGCAAATGACTTCGACACTTCAGGAATGGAGCGAATTCTGCATACAGCTTTGCAGTTTGTGAAAAAGCATTTTCAATCTAGGTAAAAATCAGTATCTCTTTACTCAGAAATGTTGGAATTGTTTCAATATGTACATGGTAATGTTCTATTTTGTAATTTAGTAAACTCTATACTCTATATTGCATTGTGAGACACTTATGGTACAGCTTCCTGTGGCAGGATTTTTTTTTTTTTAAAAGATGAAGCTATTCAACCATGATTTAGCGTTTACATGCTCACAAGTTGGATGTATCATCAGCTCAAGGTGGGGTTCGCAAAGACTGCTTTCCACAGGGTTTCCTTATAGGCATTAGGGGACATCCAATGGAAATCACCCATTTTTTCAATTTCTGTATAGCTCCGTGAAGGTAGCGGTGGTGAATGAATGAGTGCTGTCTCTTGGACTTTGAGGAGCATGTGCCATGGACATGCACAGGGAGGAAGTAGGAGATAATATTTGTAGCAATTACCTATAGAATTGGTTATTGATGAGGATTAGCGGTTGTGTGCACTACTAACATGTCATCCAGTACTTCATATTAATGAAGTGAAGCCCATTATGTCCTTAATTTGGTCTATTGTAGCACCCACTGTGAGATACTTCAATTGTGAATGTAAATTGATTCATTTCTCCTGAAACAATGTTGGAGTCATTTATAAATTATGTTGTAGTGGCCATTGGAAATTTTAAGTGAGGGAGTTGAATGTCTTGTATGTTTCTAAAAGTACAAGGTGTATTGACATTATGACACATGCAAACTCAAATGAATACAAGAAGGACATCGCTTCAATTGTCAACCACCAATAATCTCTTCAGGTACTTCTACTTGAAAACCAAGAAGAATATATTCAGGTGGTTCCAAGACCACATCGTGGACTCCAAATTTAAATTTCTGTTGAAACCAAGACTAATGTCTTAGTTTAGTCTTAATTCACACCCTCCTTCTGGTAGTCGAACTCACCCATTTCTTTTTTGCAATTTTCAAAAAATCATCCTATTCATGTTTTATTTCTCTCATAAATTAAAAAAGTATGGAGTAAGAATTTAAGTAAAAATTTCCCTATTTATTCTTTGAAATTCTCTAAGGCTCCTCCTAATCATGAATGATATGTGACTTTGAATATATAAATAAATAAAGAGTGGTGTTTTTATTAAAATTTCTCTTTTAAGTTTTTACAAATCTTTCTATCATCCTAATAATCAAATTTTTAAATTTGAAATGACGTAAAAAAACAAAAAGAAAGGGTTTTATTTTTAATAAACATTTTGCAATTTTATTTTTGAAATTCTCAAAAAAATATCCTACTCATGTATTAATTGCCATGTTGAATTATTTATAAAAAATAAAAAATAAAGATTGAAGTAAGAATGCATTGATTTATTTTTATAATTTTTATAGAACCACTTGTTATTAGACAAAATGCATTAGGAGAGATTTGAGGGCTTTGGAGCCCGTGAGTTCCCACAACCCGAAATCGCGAAAACAGTTGCGAGAACGCAATTTTGCAGGAATCCGACATGCTCGACACCGTGCCACGTCATCGGATTTTTTTTTACTTTTTTTTCATATTTCAGGACCTTGTTTCTTTTTCCTTTTTTTCTTTTCTCTTTTTTCCAGATTTCATTTCCAAGTATAAGATACATATATCACGCTTGGAGTTTGAATACTAGAAAGACATCAACGTGAGTAACAGAGAATGGACTAAAGAAGCAAATTTGGAATAATATAAAGACAAAAGTCTAATGTTTCAAACAAATTAGAAACTTATTCACTGCTATGAGTGAGACACAATCCCACCCACCCTCCCATGCCAAAAAACTAAAAATAAAATAAATTTGGAGGTGGTAATAATTACCCCATTTTTTTCCAGTGATTTATAACAATAATACAGTCCAAAATTTAATCATTGGGATGGTTTTGTGCTAATTTAGCTTCAAGATATGATGGATATGGGAATTAATCCAACATTAGATTGGAGCAAGGAACCATGGGTAATATACTAGTAATTGATGGCTTATGAGATTTTCATTTACAGTATTAAACTGAATGCTCAAAAGCTTAGTGTAAATTGAAACGGACAAATACGGACCAAGATTGGAAAAATGGCGCTCCTGTTAATAGGATCCAACAATAATAGATCCGTCCTGTGTTGAGCTAGGCTCTAACAAGCCTGATAATGAGACTACTGTTTTTTTACTTAAGTTAGGATCTTGAGCAGTAAGTTACTAGCAAAACTACTGTTTGAAATGACAGGTCCTGGGATATTAGTTTTTCACACAATGAGCTTATTTATCATTGAATAGACAAAGTGTGGTATGAGCTTGAAAGAATAGGTAGACTACATAGCAATTATTTTGAGTTGCAAAGGCTGGAGAGTGCTTAGCACTAGTACCTGGAGTCATATTGTAACTTGGTTGGTGGTTTGTAGTAAGCTATGGCAGCTTCACAGTCCAACAATACTCTTTCTCAGGTTCTTTTGATGTTTGAGATGAATTTTGTATATGCATATTTGTGTATCTTGAAGTTTTCCGTGTGAAAGCGATAACAAGCATCTATGGGATGAAAACACCTGGTATAGCCTCACTAACATTGCAATTGGTTGTCTTGTTTTTGGGATGGGCATAGGTGAGACCCACGACCTCATGGAGTATTTTGGAGTCTTTACAAATATTGTAATCCTTTATGTGATACTTTCTCTTACCAAAGGAAAAAAAGGGTATAATGTTCTGTTTTTGTTGGAAAGATCAGTGGCTATGTTTTTGTGCTGTAAAATGATGGGTTGTTACTACCAGTTTGTGGTAGAAAAGTTGTGACTATATATTGTGAGCTTTTTTGGGACTCAAAAGTCAAGGATCAAATCTGTGATGGATTTTACTATGATATGATGATGTTCTGATTAGACTATATTGGGGTTACTTTGGCAATGAACAATCGGCCAAGTATGGAGCAAGCTAGACAATAGTGTATGAGATGCATATATTAAAAAGAGTCTTTGATTAAGCTAAATTTTGATTTCAAAGGAACTAGATAAGTGCCCAAAATCCTGGGATGTTCCAGAAAAAGTTTTTATTTTTTTTGAAATGTTGACCTCACAGCGCCCAGCCATTCCCAGACCAATTTTGGGAACAGTCCCAAAATGGACCTTTAGACCCCAAATGCCTCCTAACGGATCCTAAGAATAAAGCACATAGCTAGAGTATATTGAATCTTCTTACATATGCAAATAAGATCTAAGAACTAAAAATTTTATATTTTACTATATTACTTACCCTTTGTCCCTCCAAATTATAATTGTTTATTTAAATGTCATATTTTTTTAAGGTTGTTTTGAGTAAATCAAAACAATTCTTCTTTCTAGCTAATTTTATTTAGTTGTAATAAGCAATGCAATGTTCTTCATTAATTCTAGAGATAGAAAATTTGAAACCATTCTTAACTTCTAAAGGAAAATTAACCTTTAGGGTTTAAAAAAATTAACAAGTTTTGTGGGAATATAATTTTTATTTCAATTGGTGTCTTAAAACAAAAGTTAATTAGGGTAATTAATGAGGGGGGATTATTATTATTCTTTTAACTAGAAATTAACTCTTTAGTTTGACATACAAATATACATTTTTATATGTTGACAAGCATGTTTGGGGCTGTCAAAGTGTCAATAACCTAGTTGGTTTTGATTTTTGCAATTTTTGTGTAATTTTTGTGTAATTTTTGTGGTTTTAAGTTGGATTTTGACAACCTAGTTGTACAGTGGGGTGCCAATCAAAATGTCGTTTTTGAATTCGCAATGAGAAAAATTTCAGCATTGCCAACTTTGAAAGCCTCCCGAGAGCTCAAAAATTGGTATTTTACCACAAAATTTTTACCACGGCATCATCTTTAAGTTGATTATATGTATGCTAGATTTCAAGGCCAAAAGATTCACTGAAAAAAAGTTATTCAAAATCTACCAACATTGGTAGCTGTGGAAATTTTTTCACTGCTGCCAACTTTGACAACCTCCCAAAGATTGAATTATTTTTTTTTTGCCATGAAATTCTTGTCATGAAACAATATCTATGTTTTTAATATGCATAAAAAATTTCAAGGTAAAATTGTTTTTTCTTAAGAAGATATTTGAAATCTCCCAACAAGTGTAGTTTTGAGAAATTTTTCACAATTGCTAACTTTGACACCCTTCCAAGGGCTGAAAAATTGGTTTCTTACTATGAATTTCTTTTTGTGAAGTCATCTCTATGTTGATAATATGTGCTCCAAATTTCAAGTTCAAATGAATTAACAAAGAAAAAGATATACAAAATCTCCCAACATGTGTAGTTGTGAGGAGGAGTTTTTGAGCCCTTAGTATAATGTTATTTTGTGAAGCAAAGTTTGACACGAATGTAAAAACACAACCTCACAACTACACATGTTGGGAGATTTTGAATATCTTTTTTTGGGTAAGTGTTTTGAACTTAGAATTTGGACTATATATTATCAACATAAAGTTGATCTTATTCAAAAAAATTCATATTAAATAGACAAATTTTCAGCCCTCGGGAGGATGTCAAACTTGGCAATAGTAAAAAATTTCTCACAACTCCACATGTTGGGACATTTTGTATATCTTTTTCTTGATAATTCATTTGAACTTGAAATTTGAAGCACATATTATCAACATAGAGATGACTTCACAAAAAGAAATTCATAGTAAGAAACCAATTTTTCAGCCCTTGGAAGGGTGTCAAAGTTAGCAATTGTGAAAAATTTCTCAAAACTACACTTGTTGGGAGATTTCAAATATCTTCTTAAGAAAAAACAATTTTACCTTGAAATTTTTTATGCATATTAAAAACATAGATATTGTTTTATGACAAAAATTTCATGGCAAAAAAAAAGTAATTCAATCTTAAGGAGGCTCTCAAAGTTGACAGCAATGAAAAAAATTTCACGGCTACCAATTTTGGTAGATTTTAAATAACTTTTTTTCGGTGAATTTTTTGGCCTTGAAATCTGGCATACATATAATCAACTTGAAGATGATGTTGTGGTAAAAATTTCGTGGTAAAATACTAATTTTTGAGCTCTCGGGAGGCTTTTAAAGTTGGCAATGCTGAAATTTTTATCACTGCGGATTCAAAAACGACATTTTGATTGGTACCCCACTATACATTTGGATGTTAATTTTGTAAATATTGAGTTTGTTTTGAAGCAAATCGGAGTCAGTTCTTTTAGTATCAATTGTGATAGCCAATTTGGAGTTTGTTTGCTTACTTCCGAGTAACACAAGTTAAATTTGAACTGGGTAGAGTGTCGAGTTGGTGAAACTTAGCTCAATTGGAAATGTTGTGGTAATTCCAAGTAGAAACCAATCTTGGGTCAGTAGGTTGAATCCGATTAAGTAGTATTTATGTGAATGAGGGAACAAAGTGTTGAACTGTAAGTTCCAATTTGGAAGTCAATTGAGTCAGTTGTTGTTGGTTGGCTTTCCTCTTCTCCCAGCCTCCTATTAGTTTGTTTTGGAATTCATTTTTTCTACCTACTGTTGAGAGAATGCTAGTGCGTATCCCAGCTAGTCATGCTGCATTTTGATTTCTTTGTGCTTTCATGTGTTTTTGCTTTGCTTGTATGTGTTTGTTGTGTCCTAGTTGGGATGTGTTTGTGTATGAATGTAGAGATGGAATTAATTCTTCCTATTTTGGAATGTCTGTAAGTTTAGTAGTTTTAGAATTTGAACAAAAATGTTTACACTTTGTGAAGATAAAAACCGTGTTGTAAATCTAATTGGAAATTCCTATCGTTATTAATTGTAAGAATCCAATTAAAAGAAGAATAGAAGAGTTGAATTACAAGTTGGTATAGACAAAATCATAAGATTTATTTAGCTATGGATTAAATCTGTGAGACTTTGAAGATTTTGCAATTCTCAAAAAAATATCCTACTCATGTATTAATTTCCATGTTGAATTATTTATAAAAAATAAAAAATAAAGATTGAAGTAAAAATGAATTGACTTATCTTTATAATTCTTATAGAACCACATATTATTTGACAAAATGATCTTAAGAATAAAGCACATAGCCACATTGTATTGAATCTCCTTATATATGCAAATAAGATCTAAGAATTAAAATTTTCATTTCAATTGGTGTCTTAGAGCACAAGTTATAAAACAAAAAGCCTAAAACTAAGTTAGGCAAGCACCAAAAAAAACTTTTTCAAAAAGAACAAAATTAATTCTAAAATTTCCTAAAGTAATGTATTTTTGTCTACATGTAAAGCTTTGGTTCATTGTATTTGGACTAATAATGGAAAAATTATCAACAATATAGTTTATTGGACAATTTCAACGCCTTTTTGAAAAATAATTTTAATTGCTCATATCTTCCAATCCATAGTCAAACTTCATAAAATTTATGCCACATGATTATGAACAAGTTAGGTACAAGATTCTACAATTAGATTCCAAAAGGATGTTTTTGTTGTTTCTCAGATAAATGCAACAAAAATTGCAATTTTGAGAAAATATGACAAGAAAATGGTCTAAATCATTGAATGGTTAATTATGTTTTTGACAAAATGATCAATGAAATTGGCTCAAGAGATACTAATAAAATTGTGGACAATCATTTGGGAATGGAGGGAGTATATAATTATGCTCAATTGCTGATAGTGACAATTTAGTATTTTTTGCATTTTCCTTAGTTGCTATACATTAGCAATAATTCTTTTCACACCTTAAAAGTAGAATAGCCTTGTTTTACCCTTTCATGTTCTTGCTAGATTGCAAAATCTACAATGAGGCATTCAAAAATCTTGTTCCTACTTTAAATGGTTGAAAGGGAAAAAAAGATTGGCCTCACTCACTCCACCCTATTTGCAATGCTAAATCCCTACATTTGAACTAGGCCCAATAACCTTTAGCTAAACTTCAGGTTCTCCAAAGTAAAAGTAAACAAAATGCACTCGAATTTTGGGCCAAGTATAGGTATGTTCTAGACGTTTGCTATTTGCCGATGAATTTGCCCAAGAAATTAAAAATTAAAAATTCCCGCGATTTCCCCCGAATGAGGCAACCTGCTGGGCCCACTTCGAATGAGGCAACCTCGCTCGCCTGCGTGTGCACATTGACGGGCTTCCCGAGGCCCGCCCGATTCGTTTCAAACTGGCCACCAGCAATACACCACTGTAGCTCGGATGGCCTTGCAAAACATAAGCTTACAGCAGCAGCACGTCCTGCCAAAGCCTGTGCGCGCCCAATCATTCTCAGTTTTCGTCTCAGTTGTTACTCTGCTAGCTGATGAGCACCGTGCCTGCGGATTGGAATTGGAGCAAGAGCGCCAAGTCGTTTCATGTCCTTGTCCTTCGCCTTCGCCCTCGCAATAATTACTCTCGACCGTCCCTGGAGCCTCGAGTGTTAAATTCTCTAGCGCGAGGCACCGGATGAACGCTGAGGAGGCGAAGGTTTGGGTTCGGATATCGAGTCGCAGTGCAGTGATGATTTAGTTTCTGAATTGGCGGTGTCTGAAATTGAAATCAGAGAGAAAATTTTGAGGTGGGGAGCTCAGTGTGGATGATGAAGCAATGCAAGTCAGCATCAGCATTCAAGCACGATTTCACCCGAATTGAAGAGTTGATCCGCGTAGAACTAATTTGTTGATTCTTAGCTTGATTGTGAGGGTGGCCGGTGCGGCTGGAGGTCGTGGGGTAGGAGTCGCCATGAACGATCTCCCTCGGGTATGTTGAGCGAATTTGAATTTGGGATGTGGAGTCTTCGTTACCGATGTCCTTGTTGTTGAGTTCGAATTGAATTGGTTTTGCATACGTACTGCGATTGAATTGTGGACAGGAGATACCCGGGGGTTAATTACCTCAGTGCTTTCTGAAATGTTGGTTTGGACGGATTGGTCAGTGCACTAGAATGGTGACTATTTCTGCGAATTCTTTTAATGGTGGTGCTCGTCTTCGTGAATGTGCAGGACACGGGAGGTGTCCGATTCTCGCACCCGGGGGCTTCTTCTTCCTCTGCAACTCAGATTCGTGCTCCACCTGTCCAAGAAATGATGCCATTCTTCCGGGAGTTCAACGATGTCAGTAGCTCCATAGATGAGATTCGGCAGAAGTTACTCACGTTGCAGGTTTGTCGAGTTTCCAATAACCTGTGGCTTGAGCCAAAATTTCCTAACCCGAGATGTAATGTGGAGTAGCTTGATTGTGAATGTAGCTTCGATCTTGCAGTTCAGGTTCTTCTTTCGTGTGGAGTTCAGTTGACTTTTAAGGGTGTTAGTGAAACCTGACTGTGCATCTGTGAGGAGGAATAAAATAAGGGATGCTATAGACTGCAAAGTTGGAAGCAGCAAGCTCGAGATAACACGAGATTTTACGCCTCGATGGGGGGTGAAATCACATGTTTACTTGTTTAACCTTATTTTGTTCAATCGACTTCACGCTAAGTAACAAGAATTACTGAGTGATTAAGTGGTGGCGCTTATACGATTCTCATATGCTAGACTCGTTACCTTACAATAAATGCATTGATGTAATTTCAGCCCAACCTCTCACCCTAATTGCACAGTGCCAAATCTCAAGCTTCTTCTATCCATTTCTTTGCTTTTACCTGACCGATCTAAATTGGCCTCATGACTGGAACGACTATTTGCCACATGGTAACGTACACCTATGTAAATTAATCTCACCGCTTTTATGGATTAACAGAATTCGAATGAGGACTACAGGAATGAGACAAGAGCTACAGAACTGAAAGGCATGACTTCTTTAGGCTCTTGCGGTCTTCATACCCTTGATTGCAACTTCCAAGATCGTTGGTTTAGGTTTGAGTTCTTTTGAGGTTACAGCAAGTAGAGACCAGGTTGCTCACTTAGTTGCACCCCACAATGATGTGCACCATGTGATGGAGTAAGATACTCCTCTCCTTGAATAAATCTGTTCCTATTGTTGAAGCGTGGGGATTCTGCAGTGGTGTGCCTCCTTGGGATTCACAACAGTTCCTACTCGATATTGAACCACCAGACTCAAAGGAATGATCCTGACCGAGATTTGATACTTCGACATTGAACTTCACTGCTTCTCAAGAGGCTCTTTATCAACTAAACAAACTGATGTGCAGTTCTGAAGGAGAAAATGGTCGAGGATCTGGATGAAACCTGTGTGCTCGCTCGAGATTTAAGGGGTAAATTGGAGACATTGGACAGATCGGTATGTGGAATTTTTTCTGCCATTTTCCTTTTCATGTAACTCCTTGCCGTTGTTATCTCCCTCTTCTCCAACCGTTTCTTGCGTTTTCTCCACAAATGAAGCTCCCTCGATTCTATTTATATTGTCTGTGGGCTTTTCTGTGACGCAATTTTCATTTCATTTCCGCTGGCTGTTTCGCAGAATGCTGCGAGCCGCGAAATCAGGAATCGTCATGCAGGTTCCCACACTTATCGGGCATGGATGTCTCGCACTTCGTAAGCCTTGTTGTGAGCCTTTTTGTCTTGGAGGATGTTGATAGACCTGTTGGTCGCTGGGTTGGGATTTCCGTGACTTTGTTTCCCAGTTCATGACTGCAATAGAATTGTAAAGTAGTGATGCTTAACTTCTGAAGATTTTCGGGTTCCCGACATTCGATGGACCGTGAACTGTCTATGAGTTGAAACAACAGGATTGATCATTTCCTACATATCATGGTAGTGCCTTCTGCTTTAGATGAGTAAGATAGTTATTGATTCTTTTCATTGCGACTATATGTGACTCGTCTCAGAAATTTGAAGAGGAGGCTGAGGGAGCTCACGGTTGAATATCAGGTTCGTTGTTAAGATTTCGGTCATTAAGCGACTGGATCTCTTCTATTGAGATTCAGACTCCATCTCTGAGTTGCCGCTGCAATGGTTACGTGAACCGAGCCATTGTTTTCTTGGTGCCTTGCAAATCCTTGGATGTGAGTTTGAGCTTGCGCTTAAATTGAGAAAGTTGAAGTGCAGGCACTGGCGCCAAGATTTGAAGACGGGTTTCGGGAGATAGTTGAAACACGTGTTTTCGCCGGTGAGTCTGGAACTGATTTGATGTGCATTTCAGTCCCTGTTATTCTTCTGCTCGGAAAGATTTTGGACGATATTGTGAATCTCACTTCTATGTTTCGATTGATGTGTGCGCAGCTACGGGTCAGCAAGTTGATGAATCCGTAAGTGCGTCAATCCACTTCCGAGTGCAAGTTTTGGATTTCCATCGAGTCACAGATTCTGTTCAGGGCTGAGTCTGCATCCTTTTCCCTTCTCTGCATGATCTCTCAAACTACTCAGTCTGAATGGTTCATGGGCTTCGATCCTTCTTGTCATAAGCACGATAAAATGTAATGCTATCTCTCAATATCCGAGTACGGAAGGTAACCTTTCTTACTTGGGCCTCTGTTCGCAAGCCAATCCCTGGAGACTCTTCCCCAGGGTGTACACCTTCTGAATGAGATCCTAGACCAAATTTAGGTGCACTTATAATGAGGACTTTGACAATTCTTCGTTTTTCCTGCTTGGGGTTTGTGTTTTGCCTCTCTTCAATTGCTTTCTGTGGTTCGCAGATGATTACTCGCCTGATTGGAACAGGAGACAGTGAGCCGATTTTCCGAACTGTCATTCTGGCGCGAGGACGAGGCGAGGTACATTCTGTTTGGGCAAATTTCAAAGCATTTTTGTTCATCTTGAACGGTTCAGCTAGACGTTGTATTGCCTCGTATCTGTGTGTCGTTTGTGCTCGGTTTTTCCGCTTCCAAGAGGGTTGCATTACCAGCTCAAGCTAAGGTTTTACCTTCAGTTTCTTCTTTGACACTGTGTTGCAGGTACGGGACACCATAGCTGAGATTCAAGAGCGGCATCATGCACTGAAGGACTTTGAACAGAAGTTTCTGGAACTTCATCAGGTCTGCCCTTTTCTGTTTGAAATGATACGCAATCACGAAGTTGTCCAAGTCCGTACCCTGCAGACATTGGTTGGATGACTTTTATAGCTGTCTTTCGTGTGTAAAGGTTTGGCCTGGGAAATCTTGAATCCTTTGGATTAACATGAATTTTTCGTGACTGGCAGATTTTTCCTAATGCGGAAATCGTTTTGGAAGTTCAAGATAATGTTCCTGCTAACATCGAACGGGAGGTGAGTTCCTTCATCTCTCAATCTAAGTCAAGCCTTTTTTCTCTAGTAATTTCTCAGAAGCTGAGCAAAGTCTACGCTGCTCACCATTCGTATGTGCGGGGAAGCCAGCTGAGAATTAGTGTCCATTTCAGAAACGTGAACGAATTAATAAATGCTCGTCAATCTCTCATGCGTCACTTCATTGCATCTACACTGAGACCTTCTCTATTATCACATTCTTTTCCACGGACCTACCTCATACGAAACCTACTCTGCACTTCCTGTTACGTCCTATAAATTCACCGAAATTCACATTGTGAATTATTAACAATCAATGTTTTAGAATGATGAAGATTTGTTCAAATAACTTCTTATCGCATACAATCAAAAAATGACCAGTATGAAATGGATTGTAGACCACGTCCCTGATCGATTCTTTTGACACCGAGTACTTCTATAATGGACTTTGCATGAATTGAACACTAACTTCTGTCACAATTCCACAGAGCTCCCCTGTAATCACTTGCAATTCGAGAAAAATAGGGTTTGATATTAAAGAGCTTAGGATGTACACGATTATGTTGTTAATTTGTTCCGTCTCGGGTCGATCTGCAGGTGGATCCGCCGGTCATTCTGCGGGTGTTCAATGCATTCAACCATTACCGCAATTGGTTGTTCCTGGCCGTTGTCACCTTCTTTTTCGTGACCGTCATGCTCGTGATTTTTCTCGGCTGACAAAAAAGAGATTTTTTGTACCCTATTCGGAGGTGCCCAAGCTCAAGACTTGAATTACTCCGAGAATAGAGCCGGTGATTTGGGCAACATGCGTGCGACCACGATGTGAAATTCCTGCTACTTTGAGAAGAGATGATGGGGCCAGAAGTGCACGGGCTGAATTCGAAACAATGATCGATTCACTCGGCTGAAATCGTGAACTCTAAAAACCCCAGTGCTGTGCGTTTCTGTATTCATAGATATAGTCATTGCTTTCAAGATACCCTTCCATTTTCAAAGGAAACCAGGGTTCTGTATAGATATAGTTAAATTGCTTGATACCCTTCCATTTTCAATTGAAACCAGGTTTTTTGCGTTTGGGCGATACCTCCTGCAGCAGGATCACTTGTCTGGAACTCTCTCTAAAGAAAAAGAACGAATATGAGTGGTCCTACTGCAGGCTGTGTCGCTAAGAAAGAAACTCTCTTGATCATGACCTGATTAGGCTTCAAAATCAGAGAGTACGGGGAAGCAGTGAAAGAACCTCAACTCCCAAGTGAAGTGGCCTCCCACCGTACCTGCACAGTACTGTACAGTATTGCAGTGGAATTCCGCTGTTATTCATTTCTCACTAGCGCAGTTCACAATTGTTTCCAAGGTAGAAAATGATTCAGGTTTAGGGAGCCTATCCACATGCTCTGAATTTGTAGAAAATTGTTTGAGGTCTATTCAATAAAGTGCTCTGCATTTGCGTTCCTTCTGTTCCAGGTTGAGGTTTTGTGATTTGCCAGGATCCCTTTCAAAATTACATGCAAGAGAATCTAGAATCTTCTACCAATTGCAACAAGACTCCATCCGCAGAAACTAAGTTTGTATGAGGAACTGTGAATCCTACATTCTTATATGAGTGCTTATTTCAGTTGCGCATTTAGGGGTTTACGACTCTCCGTCCTGCACGGTTAATTAATTTCGAATTATTCTTGGTCACTCTGTCCTCAATATTGTAGTGCTGTGCATTACACTTGCAGCACAAAACCATCCCAAAATCCACCAACTTTCTGAGAGCAGCCCCACAGCAACTCAGCAAAGCAACTCAGCAAATGAAATCAATGGACGGCGTTCCTGCTGCAGAGAAGATCCATGGACCAGACTATTTACAGTGTTGCTTTGTTGACTTGCTGTGGGGATGCTCTGAGGCCAATACGGGTTGTTAATTGCAAAAGGGGTAAGGTAGAAACACCTATTTTTGAAACTGTACCTATTCTTTGTCCGTAGACTTACCTAATCATGTTCATAGATTTTGGTGAATTTGTCTTCCACATAATATGTTTTGATTTGCTAAAGCATTTGAAGGATACATATTTATATGCAATCCATTGACAGTTGAAATTTGCAAGATTCAGATTTGGATGCACCTGTAGCAGATTTGCATTGGTATAGGTAGCCAATACTTTAAGAAATTATAGAAATTACATACAATATCCAAAAAGTCTAATTTTCTTTTTGAATATTCATGATTTTCATTTGCTAATACTACAAACATATTATTTTTAGAAGAAGATGCCTCCAACTATGCCAAATTCCTTATATTGATGATTATGGGGGCTCCCTTATTAAACCTCACACTCCACTCACATCATTCGGACACATCCTTATTCAAAAATAGTAAGAAATTGAAAATTAAAGGAAACCAGGATTAAAGGAATCAATGTATTGAAAAATCCAACATTACAACTTTAGACTCAAGTCCCTATTGCCAAGGGAATTCAATGTTGAGCCAAAACTATACTACCGGTAGGGTTCAAGTTCATAATCATTAAGATAGCTTTGAGGGCATTAGAAGCCCACAAGTTGTTTTTTTGTTTCCAGACTGTGGGAACGTGCCACACCAATAGTCTAATGTTGTCAAGGTAGTGCCACATGGAAAAATAATAATTTTTTAACACTCTTGAATTTTTTTAATTTAAAAAAAATCAGTTATAGGAGATTTTTTAACAATTTCTAGAATTTTTGGAAGAAAAAAAACTTTTTTATTTCAAAATTTCAAAATCTCAACCATTAGGGCTAGTTCATAGTTCCTTGGCAACATAGGGAACATGCAAGGGAACAATCCTAAAGTGGGCTTCTCTTGCCATTAAATCCCTTTCAATTGCCAATATTGTTCATGTTCATCACACCAAGTCTTGTTTTCAAGGCCAATTTGTCATCATTCCATTGTTTAGTTAGAAAAGCATTATAACTTATAATACAAGACCTCTTTTTGCAACCATAGATTTGCAAAAAGTTTAGATATAAGCATCTATGATAAACTATTAACCTTGGCATTATACCCCCATAATGCTCTCACAACCCTAATAATATCCTTAAATATATGTTTTTATGGATGTAATGACAACCATGTCTCCTATACGCATGAAATTTTTAGAATTTCTTAAGAAATTTGAGAAATTTGAGAAATTTTGAGAAATTTTGAGCAAGAAATAATAATACTATATATCACGTACAAAATGTCGCATTTCACTACAGATCAAAGTAAAAAAAAATTTGTTAAACAAAGGAATAGAAAAATGAACTAATACTCTTCAATTTTGAAGCTTTCCTCTTCCAATGAGTGAGAAATGCAAATGAATCAAAAACCTTATTTTATACTAAATATAGAGGAGGGAAATGAATAAAAATATAAAACTTCTAAATACAAGATTACATGTTCAAATATATTGTTTGTGGCTCTAAATTATAAGGTCTACAAGTTCAAAAAAACTACAAAACATTAAACTCATCTCTAATCTTAAACAAAAAATAGTATGGTCTTAAACAAGAACAATGTTATTGTGACGTTGTCGCATTGTATATGAGTTTACTTTATAAAAATGTACATTTTGTATGTCAAACTAGAGGAATGTTTTAAGAATCTCAAGATGCAAATGGAGTACATTTGTTTTCTTCAAATCTCTTTTAGACAACTATTTGACATTAGTTATTTTTTATTTCATTACTTGAACACACATCAAAACTTCATTTTGTATTTGAAGTTGTTGAAATGAAAGGTAAATCTTATTTCACCTTCTTTTTAAGTTTTTTAAGGGTTTAAAAGTTCACTTAGGGAATAGAGATAGAGATATGGAAAAAATGGATGATCAATGGATGAATTGTTGTCTATGTAGCATTTTAGGGGTTGAAATTTGCTTACCTAGGTGGATGGGATAGAGGATGAGGTGGAGGCTCTTTTTCTTCCTCTTCATAGTCAGTTTGGAAATAATTATGTTTTAGAGAGCCATAGCATACTATACATAAAGAATTTTGCAATGAAATTTTATGAGAATGTTTTTCTTGATTTTTTAGTTTCAAAAACCTATCACTTATTTAATTTGGATTTTGTATATGAAAATTATTCTTGAGGAAATAAGACAAAATTGATTGTCATGGAGTTTGAAGGTAGAATTTTTGAGGGCTCATATCTTTTTTATAAAGAAGATCTATCTATGAGATTTGTATTGAATGAGATGTTAGCTTTTCAAAGAGTTGTTGTTCTCATATTTTTGAATAAGGATTAAAAAGTTATAATCTTAGAAGTGAAGTAGTGAAGAGTTGTTTTTCATCGGAAGAAAGAATTGTGACCAACTGTAAAAGGGTGAATGCAAAAAACACTTGTACTATTTCCCATCACAACTTAAGTGCTAATCTGTTCTTTGGCCATAAATTTTGCATTTTTGCTCAAAATGACTCAAGATTTCTAGAAAGGTACTCATGACCATTGTACACCTTGCAAAATTTTCATAATTTTCAAAAATAGTTTGATACTAAAATAGTACTAGTGATTAAATGTCACAAATGACAATTTGGAGGGTTTTAGTACTAAGGAGTACCTTTTTTTAATGATTTTGAGATGAAATTTGGATGAGATGGTCATGTAGAAAACTTATAGCTTTTTTAAGAAGGATTTTTGAAAATAGTTAATTTTATGTGCTATGGAAGTCTATAAAGTGAGTTTTTTTCTGCTTGAATTTTGAAAATATCAAATATTATTTTGGTAGTTTTTTGGGTGGATGACCATTTCCATAGAGTTGCTGCAAATGGACACTTTATATTTTTTTGTATTTAATTACTTTTATTATTTTTTCCAAATTGAAACATGAAGGTATGTATTTTCTTAAGGTTTGACACTTTTCAAGTTCTCTTATTTAGAAAAAATTTCTATACAATTCCTTCCATTGGTACCTTTGTCTTAAAGGTGTTTACATAAATCATATTTTCTTTAAATTTTAAAAATTAATTTTCTAATTTTATAGTACTCCAGAATAAATCATGAGTATTGTAGTAAAGTGCAACAAATAGTACAAGTGTTTCTTGCATTCACCCAAAAATCATACAATACGAACTTTTAAGTTAAAATTTTGATGATTTGTAAATATTTGTATTAGCTTTTCAAAGAAATATTGCACTATCAATTTGAAATCTTGGAACCGTTGCGGCACTTAAATTAGTGGCAAATACTTTTTAAAGTGAATTTACACAATTTATAGCAACTTTTACTATCTTTGTATAAATATGTGATATTTTATTTGGCTTGTATGGATTATGATGTTTATATGAGCATATATATGAGTTTATTTGAGCACAAGAGCCTTTATATCTTACGTCAAATCTAGTTGCAACTAGAAGCCCTACATTTTCCTAAGAAAGGCCTCTTCATTCGACAACACACTTTTTAGTCTAACCAAACCCTAACTTCATTATACACAGTGTAATTATATACAATTGTAAATATGATTTGGATAGTAGGATTTAGAAATCAAAGAGTTGGTGCCATTGTCAATGTCTAAAGAACAAAACCAACAAATGAACAATCATTACTTACCACTACTAAAGAATCTAAATAGGACAATGAACAAATAACCTTGCGCACTAGAGGTCTTTTTTATTTCATTGCAAGCAACAACAAACACTTTCTTTCATATATTTCCAATGCACCTCTTCTTCTTTAACTAAATTACCTCTTTCTTCAACTAAAACCTCTTCCTCTTCTTCTACTAAATGATGAGTCTTTTCATCACATGCCGTCATTGTCTTCTATTTTGTTGTTTCACCTTCCTACAATCCAAGTTTTGCAAGTCTTTGTTCTCCAACTAAATTTTCAATCATTTCCTTGCTACAACAATCCAAGTACGTTCATTGCTTTCATCCAATGTAGCTCTAGTAACTTGAACAACAACAATGCCTATTCCACCTTATTCCTCAAGTATCTCAACACCTTGATCTTCTGCAAATCCAACACCTTCATTCAAATCACTACAAGAAAAATGCAGAAAAACAGGTTTCAGCAAACAGATCACGTTAGGTAGATTGTGTTGAGACTGCGTTGCTGAAAACGCGGAAAAAACACAAAAAAACACAAAAAAAACGCGTTTTTTGTGTTTTTTTGTGTTTTTTTAGCGTTTTCCTGCGTTTTCAGCAACGCAGTCTCAACACAATCTACTTGACGTGATCTGTTTGCTGAAACCTGTTTTTCTGCGTTTTTCTTCTAGTGAATCCACTTATCTTCCCCATATATTGTATCTAACAACTATTTGTTTATCAATTATTTTTCCAATAGACATTTGACAATTATATTGTATCTTTGATGTTGAGATTAAGACATCTAATATCTTCAAGTGTAATGATCTACTCACCTACTTTAAATCTTATACTCTTTAATGGACGCAATGTTAACAAATTTTGAAATAAAAAATAATTAGTCACAAGATTGTATCTTCGAATTTTTGCTAATATATATCTTATTGCAAATATAAATAATAAGTCATTTGGGCAATTTACATATCTATCTACAAAACTTTAAATGCCTCTTACATTAGATTATTTTTTTAAATAAAAATAACTTATGAAGTAAAATGACTCTTAAAGCTTCTCAACTTATGAAGTGAAACGAGTCTTAGAAAAAAAAATTCCTTTAAAATATTTTCTTCTCATGTCAAATCAATGGACAATCACTTTATTTACATTGGCCTTGTTTGATGTCTAAAGTTTCTATCTATCTATTTGTATTATTCCTTCTAGATGTCCTTTTCAATTTTAGATCCACTTTACCTTAGAGTGTGACGTGGTTGTTGACTTGAAATCTAAGAGCAAATAATTTGATGTATGGTAGCAATAAAAATGTGTGAAATCTAATAGTAAGGGGTCAATCCAAAGAACATACAATGACTTTCTTTTAGTCAAGTCAAATAATTGATGCCAAATTTGTGCTATGTAGAAGGCTACTTTAAATAGATATACAGAGTGATAAGGTAAGCTTATAATCATTGCACTAATAAATAAATACATATACTAAGAATTTCAAATATGATTTGATATTTTTTAAAGTATCCTTGTTGTACCATTATCTAGAGAATGTTATTTAATTGTAAATTGTATAAACTAAAAATTGGTAATTTGAAAAAAATATGAAAATACACATGAATATTGAAGGATTATTATTGGTGACTGTAGATTTCACTCATGGATTTGAATGCTTACAGAGTATATAAGGGAGCTATTACTTCTAGCTTCTCACATCTTTGGATGGTCTTCATTTGAATGTACTAGCCTTTCATCTCTTTTGTATTTTATAGTGTAGAAAGATGCAAAGTATAAATATCAAAAACAATTTTTAATAAGCAATTTTTCTATTGTTTCCTATTGCTTCATTTTGAAAGGAAATCCTTTCAAGAAGATAAATTTTGCCTTTAAAAATTTTGTGAATAAAAAAGCATTAGTCCCACAAATTTGGAATTATAGAGAATAATTTTGAAAAAAAAAGAGAAAAAAAAAATAAAGAGATCAACAAAAAAAATTATATTTATTTGTCTTTAATTTAAAAAAATAGGCATGATTAATTCATACAATATTCAAACTACTGATAATTTTGAAATGAATTTATCAATTATCAATTCAAATTGTATGAATGTTCTAGTGTACAAATTTTGAACATGCTTAAAACCTAAAATTCTTTGAATATATTCTAACCAAAAGCGCTCCAAAACTACCATTTCTAATATAGGTTAATATACAAAAATAACTAAACTTTAATAAAGTAACATTTTTGACATATGTAATTGTAGAATCTTGTAGTACATTGGCTTGAAAAGATACAAAAACAACTTCAAAAATATTTTTCATCTAGATTGCAAGATACTATAGTTTGAATTGACAAAATCCTATTTTTAGCCTTGAAAAAACTAGGTGGTTGCACTTCACAAGCTCACATTTTTATGAAAAAATTTCCATATTATTGGTGCTTCTTTGGATTCATTCTTTGAGTCAAATTGGCTACATTATTGAAAAAATTGAAATCACTTTGAATTGTACAATATATAGGAAAAAACTAAGAGGTGGAAAGAAGTAGAAGATGATTCAAAATACTTAATTCTTAAGAATTTATTTTTGAAATTGAAATATGTCAACTCCAATGGTTATAATGGTATGAAGATAAAGCTATCCCTTTAAGTTGGACACATAAGGATCGTATCATGACAGCTTGGAAACCCTGTCTTATCATAAACAATCTACATCCATTTTTTCTCTTCTTCAAAAATATTTAAAATTGAGTTAAATAAACAACTTCAAAGTTTATTTTAGAGTATGGAATCTATAATTGCCCAAAAACAAAAGCTCCTCAAAACTTTCAATTTATTGATCAAAATAAGGTAGAACCACCTATTCCTAACAAAGGACCCATACCCAACTTGTAGGATGTGGCCATTTCAACCAAAGCTAGAGAAGATCTCCAATCAAAGCTTGGAATGTATTTTTGCTCCATTTTCAAGGTTGGGACTAATAAGGTCATGACACATGTCCCAAAGTATTGTAAAGTGTATGGAAAGTACCAAGTAGAAAAGTAGTCTCAACTATGATTTGAATTAGAAGATTCTAAACATTGGCTATGGGTTCAAAGCACTTTTTGGCTTCTAAAAATCATAGTAATATCAATTTTGGAAATAATTATGAAAAAATTTCAATCCCCACATTTCCTATCTTTCTACATAGGAAAAATTTGTATAGCTTCATATTCCTCATGATCAATTCCAAAATTGCTTAAGTGATAGGATATAGGTGGTTCTACCTTGGGTATAGGTGGTTTTAACCCCTAAAGGTTTTTGACTATGTTTTCACCAAAATTGCTCCAAAACTGTCATTTTCAGGATAACTATCAATTTTTTTTTTAAAAACATTTTTAGAATAATGTAACCGTAGGATCTTAGAGTAAACTAGTTTGAGAGCATGTACAAAAAATTTCAGAAAATTCCGCCATGTAGATTGTAAGATAATAGTGTTTGAAGTTACAAAAATCCCTTTTTTATCACTGCGGAAATCCGGGCAGCTGCACTTCAGAAGGCCACATTTGTATGAAAAAATATTCAAAATGGTTGTTCCTCTTTGGATTCGTTCTTCAATTCAAGTTGGCTACATGCTCAAAGAATTTCAAATCATTTCGAATTGTACAACATATACAAAAAAAATAGTAAGTAGAGAGAAGTAGAGAATTATTCAAAACACTAAATGTTTAACAATTTATTTATTGAATTGAAAAATGCCAATCTCAATGGTTCAAATGTTGTAATAAACATTCTACACCCAATATTTTTATTTTTTTTCAAAAATATTGAAAATTGAGTAGAAAAAAAGGACTTCAAAGTTTATTTTAGAGTAGAGAATCCATAACTACCCGCAAACTAAAATTCTTCATAACTTTTGACTCATTAATCCAAATGGAATGATTCAAAGATTTCCACATATATATAAATCTATAAAACCAATTTCAAATTTTGGTTTCCAAAAAAAGTGATTTTTTCTGATCTGCCCGAACTGCCCGAGTTGAGAAACAAACAACATATTATGCAATAACTTTTCAACCATGTAGTCAAAAGTCATGAAAATTGTTGGGCTTGAAAGATACTCCTCGTCCACACCTTCTATTAAATTTTTGTTCCAAAATATAGAAATCTCTAGTCACACATACCTGCCCAAAATCGCTATGTTGCCAAAAAAGCACTTTGGTCCTTTAGGGGTTAAGTTAGAATGATTCAAAGCTTTAGACCTATATATAGTTGTCATAAATCAATTTCAATTTTTTCAATAAAAAAAGTTATTTTTTTAATCTACTTTAATTGCCCAAATTGAAAAAGAAACAACATATTAAGCAATAACTTTTTAACTATATAATCAAAAGTTATGAAAATTGTTGGGCTTTAAGACTATTTCTTATTTACGTATTGCATGAATTTGTTTTAAATAATAAAATCTTTAGTCATACGTACCTATCTAAGAATTTTATGTTGCCAAAAAATGTAATTTGGTCTTTTATGAGTTAAGGTTCATAATCAATTCAAATGTTGAAGGTATAGAATAAGAAATCTAGAGATTCAAAGTTGATGATGAATTTAACCAAGTTCAAAAGTTGCAAGGGAAAAAATGTGAAATATATTCTATAAAATTATTACCAACCTTACCAATTCAAATAAACAAGCCATTTAAATCCTTCCTAAAGTATTGGAGATCTTTGGAAATAAACCATTGTCTAACCAAACATGAAAGATTGAATAAAATAAGGAATGACATTCAATATAGTAGGAGGCTCATAAAGCGTATATAAGGGAAGAAAGAGCCGTGTGGGAATCTAAAGCCAACAAAATATTATAAATTTTTTTTATCAAATGTATATAAAGTAGAGTAAACATAAATTAGAAATGCCATTGATTACAAGTGACACCGAGTACTAATAAATATAGTAGTCAAAATTATTCATTTAGGTCCTACATGTATGCACATCACTTCTTAAAATAAAAACTCTAAATAATTCTAGATTAGAGCACTTATAATCACTCAAATGTGATGACATGGTTTAAGTATGGAAACCTCCATTTGTTTCAACAACGTTGGATACAATTTTGCCACTTTTACAAAGACAATTCTTATTGCTTGTATGGTTTTCCATCCTCCTACCATATGACTTCTTTTCATTCAAAGTTTCATTCTTTGTTTCAATGAAAGATTTCTATATAGACATCATCCAAATATAATGAAATAATCCTCATATATTAAATATTTCTAGTTGCAAACTTTGTGATTGGAATCAAAATTATCCTTAAAATCTTTAATAATACATGGTATATCAGAATCACATGAAGCAAAAGCTTTCCATATAGAATATGATGATTAAGAGCTGCAATAAACATTCCATGCAAAATTTCAAAAATAAAATAGAATTATTTATTAAATAATTTGGTTAATTGTATAAAGCATACTTCTTGTATTTAAAAAGAATCTATAAGGTATAGTTTATAATGAAGAATGCCATTGTCAATAAAAATAATTCATATCACCCAAATTAGCAAAAACTATTCTTCATGTAATAAGTGATGAAGTAAGAAAAACCATAAAGCAATCAGTTTTTAAAAATTTGAAATTTGAAATGTACTAAAAAAGAAATTTGAAAGTTGTCTATTATTAATTGGAATGAAATGTACTTTATTAAAAGACCATTTTGTTAGCCCAATTTAACCCTAGAAGACCATGCATTCAAACTTCAAAGAAGAAATGAACAAAAGTAACGTGTCTCAAGCATGCATACTTTTTGTTTTTTAAATCCATTTCAATAATTACAAATTTTTGTGTTAGTTCTCCTACATATTTACTAATGAGGATTATTTGCAAGTAATTTATACTATTTACAAATTTTCCTTCTCAAATATATTTTAATTCAAGGTCTATAAACATGCCAAACTTCAAAACTAATCTTTTCAATCTTTTTAGAAATGAGATGTTATATAATTAATAATAGACAAAAAGTGCAAAAATCAACCCCAAAGTGGTCGACCGGTCCTTAAAGAGTTAAAAAAGAATCCTCAACAAAAAATATAAATACATAAAATTTTTAATTAGAAACTTCAAAAGCCCATAATAATAAAACATAATATTTTAAATTTTAAAAAAATTGTAAAAATTATAAACATTCAACCTATTGTCAATTTAGAAAAGAATTTTCATAATTGGTTTCAAACTTTATTGAAAAAGAGTAGTAAGTTAGTATAAGAATTGATCGAACTACATGGATAAAATCTATGGATTATTTTTGCAGCCTTTGTTTGAAATTCATCATTAGATTCTTCTTAAGAGTTGCACTTTAGAAATTTTGGACATTTCTGCAATCTAGGAAATTTGAACTAGTACCCCTTGATCTGAAGCGGTTAAGTTTTGAAAAATAAATAAATAAATTGAACCACCACACCCCACCACCACCGACTTCATGGAGATTCATTTTCAGTAGAGTTTTGATAACCCAAAGACCCTGCATAAAATCCAAAAATAATCCAAATCAATTGAAAGTACTTCAAGGTTTTGGAACAGGACCAAAATCACTTGGCATCAGTTCATTTTAAAAAAAGAAAAAGACAACTTCAAACAAAAAAACAATTCCATTTCATTTTTTATCAAAAAACAACAACACTAAAACAAACAAACTTGGCATCAAATGTGGGGTGACAATGTGACGAAAAGTGGCTGTCACTGCTTTTTATTAATTTACTACCCCCTCCCTCATCAGAAAAATCAGCAGCCATTGGACTTGAATTTTAAAAACTCCCATCCGCCTCCTCCAAGAAAAATCAACAACCGTTGGATATCGATACGGTACAGGATACGGTAGAAGATATGGATACAGGATACGGATTCAAAGTACGGATACAAAATGCGGATACAGAATACAGGTACGGATACAATATATGGTACTGATACTGAATGTCATTTATCCCATTTTCTTTGTCTCCCAACCCACCCTCTCAGAATTATAAGAGGGTGGGGGGAGGGGGGATTTCCAAATTTAAACAATTTTAAAATTTAAAATTTAATACTTATATCAGATTGGGTGGGGAGGGGGGTTAAAAAAAAACTTAAATTTAATGTTTAAATTAGATTGGGGGTTGCGTCAATTTTTAATTTTTTTGAGTTTTTCAGCTCATTGTGACACAGTTTGTTCACAATGAATGAATATGACTATATCATGTCACTATATCATGAATGAATATGACTGAAACAACAATCATATTCATTATGTCTGCCAGTGGGGTTCTAGGGTTACTCATTCTTTTATTTATTTATTTATTGAAACTAATGAAATGAGATTTCAAATTACTCATTCTTTTACAATTTACACATGACACCCAAATGACTCAATTGCTCATCATTTGCAGTTTGCATCAATTTGTTCCAAATCTGCCAGTAACTGGAAGTAAGATCGGCCCTGCAGCAATATGGTGAAGCAAATCAATGGAGGACATTCCTCTGACACAGAAGATCAATGTTACAAAATCTTTAGAGGGCAGTTATGGGTGTGTTACTGTGGACGATACTCTAAATTATGAGTTCTTGAAAGCTATAAAAGGTGTTCTTTAACATAGATGTAGTTTTTTCAATTTTATGCAATGAAATTTCGTTTCATTTGTGCAAAAAGAAACAAAAGAAACAACTAAGGTAGAAGGTCCTATAATGGACCATGTAAAGCCTATATTGGGGTTACTTTGGCAATGAGCAATCGGCCAAGTATGGAGCAAGCTAGACAATAGTATATGAGATGCATATATTAAAAAGAGTCTTTGATTAAGCTAAATTTTGATTTCAAAGGAACTAGATAAGTGCCCAAAATCCTGGGATGTTCCAGAAATTTATTTTGTATTCTTTTGAAATGTTGACCTGACAGCGACCAGCCATTCCTAGACCAGTTTCAGGAACAGTCCCAAAACGAACCTTTGGAGCCCTCAAATGCCTCCTAACAGATTCTAAGAATAAAGCACATAGCTAGAGTGTATTGAATCTTCTTACATATGCAAATAAGATCTAAGAACTAAAAAATTTATATTTTACTATATTACTTACCCTTTGTCCCTCCAAATTATAATTGTTTATTTAAATGTCATATTTTTTTTAAGGTTGTTTTGAGTAAATCAAAACAATTCTTCTTTCTAGCTAATTTTATTTAGTTGTAATAAGCAATGCAATGTTCTTCATTAATTCTAGAGATAGAAAATTTGAAACCATTCTTAACTTCTAAAGGAAAATTAACCTTTAGGGTTTAAAAAAATTAACAAGTTTTGTGGGAATATAATTTTCATTTCAATTGGTGCCTTAAAACCAAAGTCAATTAGGGTAATTAATGAGGGGGGATTATTATTATTTTTTTAACTAGAAATTAACTCTTTAGTTTGACATACAAATATACATTTTTATATGTTGACAAGCATGTTTGGGGCTGTCAATAACCTAGTTGGTTTTGATTTTTGCAATTTTTGTGTAATTTTTGTGGTTTTAAGTTGGATTTTGACAATCTAGTTGTACATTTGGATGTTAATTTTGTAAAGATTGAGTTTGTTTTGAAGCAAATCGGAGTCAGTTCTTTTAGTATTGTGATAGCCAATTTGGAGTTTGTTTGCTTACTTCTGAGTAACACAAGTTAAATTTGAATTGGGTAGAGTTTCGAGTTGGTGAAACTTAGCTCAATTGGAAATGTTGTGGTAATTCCAAGTAGAAACCAGTCTTGGGTCAGTAGGTTGAATCCGATTAAGTAGTATTTATGTGAATGGGGGAACAAAGTGTTGAATTGTAAGTTCCAATTTGGAAGTCAATTGAGTCAGTTGTTGTTGGTTGGCTTTCCTCTTCTCCCAGCCTCCTATTAGTTTGTTTTGGAATTCATTTTTGCTACCTATTGTTGAGAGAATGCCAGTGCGTATCCCAACTAGTCATGCTGCATTTTGATTTCTTTGTGCTTTCATGTGTTTTTGCTTTGCTTGTATGTGTTTGTTGTGTCCTAGTTGGGATGTGTTTGTGTATGAATGTAGAGATGGAATTAATTCTTCCTATTTTGGAATGTCTGTAAGTTTAGTAGTTTTAGAATTTGAACAAAAATGTTTACACTTTGTGAAGATAAAAACCGTGTTGTAAATCTAATTGGAAATTCCTATCGTTATTAATTGTAAGAATCCAATTAAAAGAAGAATAGAAGAGTTGAATTACAAGTTGGTATAGACAAAATCATAAGATTTATTTAGCTATGGATTAAATCTGTGAGACTTTGAAGATTTTGCAATTCTCAAAAAAATATCCTACTCATGTATTAATTTCCATGTTGAATTATTTATAAAAAATAAAAAATAAAGATTGAAGTAAAAATGAATTGACTTATCTTTATAATTCTTATAGAACCACATGTTATTTGACAGAATGATCCTAAGAATAAATCACATAGCCACCAACGATCTTGATTCTGGCTAAAAATCGCGCAAATTCTACCAAAAAAAATCAAGTGCCAAAAGTACATTGTAGAAATGTTCCTGTAGAAAACATTTTGAGCAGAATTCCCGCACTTGTACATGCTGAGGTGGCAGAATCCTCTTTTCATCCACTACGCGAGTAGCAAATGAAAGCTATCAAAAATTCATGCGTTCGCTCCACCGCTCCCTGGGCCGTCCAATGCTAGCCAAGGCGGCTGCATCCCGTGGCTGGGTTTAGCCCAGGGTAGGGTTTGGGGCGCCCTCCCCCATCTGCATGTTAGCAGAGTCGTCCTCTCCAAATCTCATGTTTTCGCATTAATGGCTCTATTAATTGTGCTCATTTAGCAGCGCATTTGAAACACAAAGGATATTCTTGTTTTTTGAAGTTTGGAGGCGCCAAGCTTGCCATTGCGCCAGATCACCAATGCGTCAGTCTCTTGGATTCCGGTGGTTCTAAGAAATCTGAACTTTGGGAAATCAGATTGTAGGAAACTTTGGCGCTGAGGCGTTCACTCTCCCCCAATTCTTGTTGCATTGAAAATACTGGAGGTGCTCTGGAAATCTCTGGCATTCACTGCATTTTTGATTTGGAGGCTGTTGTCTTGAATGTGGCACTCACTTGCTCATAGTTTTGAGAAAAAAAAATGCCAATTGTGTTTCCAAACGGCTACCCAAGGCGTCTTCACCAATTTAACTGGTGCTTCATCGCTCCCATGCCAACTTTCCACATTGCTTGCACTTGCTTCACTGACTTTGCTCTTTGTTGTGCTGAATTGATCTTCATTTTGTCTATAGTTTTCCAATCGATCGGCCTGCAGTATTCTATGATTTGTTGTGCACCCGATTGGGCGATGGTATTGTGGTTTTTGTGTGCATCCAATTGCTCATCGTATCATTGTGTTTGGCTTAGGGCCGTTAGGGGACTGTGGTGCACCCGATCGCTCTGTGGTTTCGCTTTCATTTCAGTTTACTTGGGGTGCACCTGATCGCTGTGGTTTAGCTTTGATTTTGGTTTGCTTGGGGTGCATCCGATCGCTCTTCGATACTGCTGGGGTTTTTTGTTGTCTTGGGGTGCAGGTCTTCGATGGCGCCGCGTCTGAAACTCCCCGATAATTTTCGGGTGAAGACTTTTGGATCGAGTCAAAACATGAGTGGTGTGGGAACCTACAATACAGGTTTTTAATATTTAGTATAGAATTAGGAATAAGGAAGCTAATCTTAGATAAATTTTTCGATTCTTTGATCAAGAATAAGGAAAATTAGTAAGATTAGTAAGAGGTGGAAATTGGAGATATCCAATTGGGATAATTAGGTTAAGAAAGGGGAGTGGAAACCCTTACTTGACCGGAAAATCTAGAACCGGATTGAGGATTTGGGGTTCAGCCCTAGGATCATGGACGGGTCCAGATGTCATCCAAGGGCCACCATCAGTCATCCAGGAGCCAACGAAACCCTAACCGGCGATGATGGCGCCGCCAGGAGGAAGTGGATGAAACCCCAACGACTGGAACCTCCGAAAATCGCGGAACTGCCAGTTAATGGCTAGTTCCAGAGTTCAAGGGGTCATAGCTGATGGAGGGGTCGTCACTCTCATTTGGTGGCGATTCAGTTTGGTGTTGCTTGGGTGTGTTTTGAGAGCTCTTTTGTGTTGCAAGAGCGGGAGTTTGATAGCTTCAGAGTTTCCGGTTCCTACATCGCGGAAGTGCGCGCCCCCAACTTGAAGGAAGAGGGTTTTGAGTGAGCACCTCGTGTTTTCTTTGAGCGCTGGTTGTATTTTGAGAGTTGTGGTGAAATAATCTGTCTTGAAGTCTTGAGCGCTCATCTGAGTGAGAGATGAGGAGGTGTGAGGAAGCGGAGGATCTGGTTTCCCTAAACCTGAAGTCTGTAACTCCAGGGGTGCCTAAGGATGCCAAGGAGCACACGTATTTGGAGGAGGACCTGACCCAGATCGGCTGCCTAGGATTGCTGCAGCGCCCATGGAACCTCAAGGACGAAGAGATGGTCCGGGAGGTGATGGAGGATCAGTCTAGTAAGTGGAGCTGGACTGTTAGGGCGCTTCCTAACCGGTGGACAACAGAGCTTTGGAGGAAGGCGTATGGATTTCCTAAGGAGGGAGAAAGAAGAGCCTCAAGGACGGATAAGTTCTTGAAGGGTAAGTTCTCCAAACCACCGCATCCTAAGGACGGGTATACAGTCGCGGAATGTGCAAGCAAGAGGGATAGGAGAGTGTTAGAGTTCCTAACTCCTATTCTGTATTCGAAAAGGCCAACCAGGATTACAACCACCATAGTCAACACGATCTTTGGGGCACTATCCGGGGACCGGAAGGTTAGTTGGGGGATAGTGATCTGGGATCATGTAGAAAAGTTAGTAACCGCGACTGGAAAGTCTAAGCCCACCATCCTCATTCCTTTTCTCTTCTATCTGTATCACTCTCTAGATTTGCTGAGGGATAGAGAGGCTACATTGTACAAGTCGGCTTTAGTGATGCTAAAGTATGACATCAATCCTCCCCCGGAACCGGAAAGTGAGGAAGAGAGGGAAGGAAAGGAAGTCTCGAAAGGACCAGGGTCCTCAGAGAGAGAGAGAAAGAAGGAAAAGGTTCCTGCTTCAGAGAAGGGAAAGGAGCCAGTGGTAGAGGAAGTAAAAGAGGATCCGGTCTAGTCGAGTGACAGGAAGGAGGATCCGTTGGGAAGTGTTATCACGGATTTGAAGAGGATGCGAAAGGATCAGAGTGGGGAAAGAGAGGAAGTCTGGAAGGCATGTAGACTAATGGGAAACATCAACACCTTTGTTTTGTGTGAGAGAATAGAGGAACTTCTCAAAAATCAGGATGTTGGGAAGTGGGAAAGCTGGATTACGGAATTGTCCACTCAGGTTAGGGATCTCCAACATCAGTTGGAGAAGAAGTCGGAAGAGTCTAGGAGGTTGTCGGGTGAGTCCCAAGCAACCCTCATGCGGATCCGGGATTCTATTAAGATTCCGGGCGATGTACTTAACAAAGCAAAATTATTCGATGAGGAAGTGCATAAGGCAGGGCCGGCACTAGCTTCTAAGATGGTGAAGGTGCTAGTGGAGTTTGGTGAGAGGATGGAGAGAACTTTGTTTGAGATCATGGAGGCTTTGCAAGGGGCTGGTCTGTATCCGGATCCGGAAACGGGGAAGGAAGCCAGCTAGGGTAAGGAAATTGTAATCCCGGTTCCTCACTTCAAAGTGGCTTCTCCACTTGACTCTGAGAAGTCCAAGGGCAAGGGTTCAGTGGAAGAGAAGACTCCACAGGCGCCCAAGGCAGCTTCCCGACTTGATCTTGAGGTTGGAGAAGGGGCAACACCCGGATCCCAAATCAGGAAGCAAGTCCGAGCGGAAGACCAGGATTAAGAGACACCTCCGAGCAAGGTATCCGAGAAGTCTCCCAAGGTTCCTAGCACGATGAAGAGGAAGGCTATAGCAAAGAGGGCGAGGGAGAGTCCCATTGACCTGGAGTCGGACCAAGACGAGTCCCCAGAGCAGACCGAGCACGAAGACGAGGAGTCGGATTTGGAATCCGGATCAGAATCAGAATCGGAACCGTCAGAGCCTGCGGAAATCACGCCTCCGAAATCTGCGGGGAAGGGTAAGATAGCTGCCACGCCTTCCAAGGGCAAAGCAGCTGCGTCGGCAAAGGTTTCCACCAGTAGGAAACAGCCAGCACGCAAGGGGGCTGCCAAGCATGCGGATTCCCTCCAAAAGCGGATGAAGAAGTAGTTAGGAATAGAAAGTAGAGTAGGTAGAGAATTTTGAGGAGCAGACTTAGTAGAGTAGGTGGAAAGTTACCTTTCCAGTAGGTAGAAAGTAGTTAGCAAGGTGCTTTTGGCTTAAAATGTACATGGTCAGTCAGATCCGGATTTTCAAGATTTGAGATCCACTTTTTGCGGGTCCAGTTGGATGGATAGGAAAGTGACTTTTATGGATAAGGAATGCCACCTGGCATTCTCTTGTCCTCTGATTTTATTCCCTTGGGGCTTTTAGGGTTCCCTTAGGTTGGTATTTAGAGGTGGCTGTTAGTTGGTTGCCCCGGGTGTTCCTACTTTTGTTTTTCCTTTCATTTGCAATCTGATTTCCAGATTTCTACTTTCTAAGAGTTGGTCTAAACAAGTCTCGACTCTGGATTGGTATGCCGTGCAATGCTAGAACCATTGGATAGTGCGAGGTAGTTGGGTTTGCAGGTGCTTGGATGAAGTGGCTCCCCCAAACTTTGTCTGAATTCGGTTCCGGGAAATTGAAGTGATTTGGTTGAGGCTACTAGTGTATTAGGATTGACGTCTAGCTGCTGCAGTCACTTGGAGGCTTCTGTACGGGAAAGCCGCTCTTAGATTGGGTGTGTTCTGCTAGGAGAGTGGGCGTATGCCAATTGACGTGTTGTTGAGGTCCTGCTACAACCGGAAGTGAGGGATGTGCATGCAGTTAGGATCCCCTAGTTATCTGGTTCCTAGATTAAGCCTTAGGAACTGAGTTTGGGTGAGTCTGTCATTGTAGTAATGTGGGGTTTGTAGGGGTTTCCTGAGTGACCTGCTAGTTGGGATTGCAATCCGGATTAGTTGTGAGGAGGAACTTGCAGCCTATTTCTTTTATGTCTTTTGTTATTTTTCTCTTTTAGTGGAACTCCATTCACTATAATCCTGAGGAGGGTAGGATTCAACGCATCCTTCCTAAATGCCAACCGTGAACCCCTCTAATACAGAGGCTAACTTCTTTGGTTACTTGATTGATGGGATCCGGAAGAGGTACAGAGTTTGGGCACTCCTTCCGGTTGCTAATCCACCCAGTCGGATATTGTGAGTCCGGATAGGGAAAGGTACAGAGTTTGGGCACTCCTCCCTGTTTGGAAGTTGTTGAGAGAATGGTAAAGTATGTGTGAATGGTGAGAAAGGCAATCTACGAGAGTGCGGATGTTGTGAGAAAGTTTCCGGTTGTGAATCCGGTTACTATTGTCTTGGGGTTGTTTTCCGCATCCTGTTATTCCGGATATCTTGAGGAAACTACGTAAAATCTTGTGGGAACAATACACGAGTCATTTGAACGGTGTTAACATCAAATTAGCACCTACAGACAGATTTGTGCTTCCTTGTGCTACGACAAGTGGTGTGGGAAAATACCTCCCGCGCCCTCCGATGGCGGGTGACTCCATGACGCATGTGTCACAAACTCAACTCACAGACTCGCTCCCCGGAGCACCCCGTGATTTTCCCATCTCGGAGGCCACTGTCGTGTCTTCTATGTCGCCCGAGGTCACTGATCTTTCTGCACCCACCCCTGCGCTGAAGAGAAGGAAAACAAATCCGGCCACAATTACAAGGCGCTGGTAGGAGGTTTGGGCGTGCAAATTCCCATGGGCGGAGGGGGAGTTCAATGATGCTGGGGATCTTGTTGGCGTTGTTTGCCGCAGTTGTACCTGCATCAACGGGAGGCGCAAGTTGATGGTCCCCAAGTTGGACAATTTGGAGAAACATGAAGGTAAGCGCGTCTGTAAGGAGGATGGTGTCCCCTACCCTCATCTGAAGAAGGGCGATTCTTTTGTCAAGCCTGACTGCAAGCACCTACAACTTGTGAAACAATGGGCAGGGCGAAAGAAATCTACCATGGTTGTGGATCAGTTGGTTGGGGGTCTGGAGGGTGAGTACAAGAGAAAGGTAGTCCAGTTTTCTACCCTTCTTCACATTTTGAGTCATGGTCGTCCGCTTTGTGACTTTGAACGTCAACAGCAGTTGCTGAAGCAACTCAAGGTAAGAAATCTCCCAAGGAAACATTGGTCACAGACAACCGGGTAGGAAATGGCAGAGCATTTGCATGAGTCTGTCCTTGGAGCGTTGAGACGTGCTGTTAGAGATGCTAGGATCGTTTCAATTTCTGCCGATGAGGTCACAGCAGTGGATACGACGTCGTGGTTGTGCATTCATGTGTACGTTGTGTCCAACTGGGAGAGAGTGCCGCATCTTCTGCATTTGTCTTGTGTTTTTGATCGTGGTACTGCCGATCACTTGACTGAGGTAATAGTGCATGCGCTCATGGGGGAAGGAGGCCTCAACTGTGAGGAAATTGCTTCTAAAGTGGTAAGTTTCGGGGCTGACGGAGTCAGCACATTCCAGGGCCCCAAATCGGGTGTCACCACCCAAATCAGGGAGAAATGGGTTCCATTCCTAATCGGGGCGAGTTGTGTTAGTCACCGTGTGAATTTGGTGGTCGAGACCTTGTCCCAATTCCTCCTCATTTCTCGTCTCGAGGGCCTTTTCCAGTCTGTCTACGCTTATTTTTGCCGAAGCAATAAGCGCCACGCTAAATTGCAAAGGCTTGCTGATCTCATGGAAACTAAGGGTAACAGGATGCTTTGAAATGTGGAAACGCGGTGGATCTCCATGAGAGGTCCCGCCACGAGAATCTTGGAGGAGTATCGCACCTTGCTCATTAAAATGGGCATGGACATGACAGCAGGACCTGGTAACAAACCGCATGCTGGTACTACGGATAACTTTGACCTACTTTGTGACATTGAGGTCTTGCTTTCATTGACATGTTTTATTCCTCTTGTTAACGCCGTGCACTACTTAATCAAGCTATTACAGGCTCGTGATATTTTCATTTGTGACTTTCTTCAAGTAGTGAAATTGTGCCAAAAGGAATTGGCTCGAATGTTCATGGATTCCTCCACTGCCTTCCAAAAGGCAGATTTTCACTACTACAGTGCCATCACTTCGCTTTCTTATGGCGAGATTCTGTTATTGTGGAAGCCACTTCCTGGAGAGAGCGGCCTTTGCCATTTATTGTTTGACTTTGGCAATGGAGCTGCCTTTGCTCGATGCCACGACAAAAACAGTGGTGCACATTTGTTTGTGACGTAGGAAGAGTTCAATCGAGTGTAGGACAACGTGGAACATCAATTCTCAGATAAATCTAATCTCATGCTTCCGATATTTCTTTGTTGGGCGGGTCTGGTTGTTGGTTGGTTAAGTAACTTATATTATACTTCAAATTTTTTTGGTTGGGTGGCTTTGTGTATGCTATAGGGTGCAGAACTCATATTATACTTCAAATTTTTTTTGTTGGGCGGGTTTGTATGTGCTGCAGGTGAAAGAGCTTATATTATACTTCAAATTTTTTTTGTGGGGTGGGTTTATGTCTCTTGCTTCAAAGAGCTTATACTATATTTCCATTTTTTTTGTTGGGTGGGTTTGTCTGTCTTGCTTGAAAGAGCTCATATTATACTTCCATATTTTTTTGGTGGGTGGATTTCTGTGTCCTGCTTCAGAAAGCTCATATTATACTTCCATTTTTTTTTGCTTGGGCTAGTAGGCTCGTGGGTGCTGCAGATCAGTGACCTCAGCTTGTTGTATCAGCTTGGGCTAGATCATTTCTGCTTGCTGTATCGTTTCTACTTGTTGAATCAATACAGATGGTGTCGTGAATAAGTAGTTCAGTACTCTCGGAGTCTCAGTGAGTGGGGACTTTCCATTTCCATTTTTTAAAAACATCAATGTCTTTTATATACTGATACGGTATTGGGTGTGCAGAAATAGCTCAATGCCTCTGTAATAAGCTTGACCGCAGGTTTCCTCAGCAAGAGCTTCTTGATGCATTTGGGATAATATACCCATAGTATTGGCTCCAAGATAGGGCAGAGGCTACTTTCAGCCATCACCTAGCTATTCTGAAGGAGCACTTTACCAAAACAAGAGTACTTAACAAAGGACAGGCCCCATGTGATGGAGGGCAGCCTTACACTATACCTCAGATTTTGTCACCGTCCAATTTGGACAATCAGCAGGCATTGTTTAAGGTGACCAGAAAGGCCAACGCTGAAGCTGCCTGTGGCTCACCCTTTGATGTGAATCCCGTCATCAAATTGTGGCGGAAACTTTCCAAATCTTTGCATTTGCAAAAGATAATTTCTGAGTACTTCCAGCTAGCTGAAATAGGCTGTTGTTTAGTCCTTGGCTCAGTGGAGGATGAGAGGTGTTTCTCTAACCTTAAGTTCCTGAAATCTTGCCAAAGAAACAGGTTAGATAAGCATCTTCCTTTAGTTGTCCGCATGTTTGGCCAAAAATATTACACACTTGAGAGTTTTCCTTACAAGGAAGCCATTGATTCTTGGAAAAGCACTGTCAAGGTGGGCCTCTATGGGAATGCCTAGGGCGGCGTTGCGAATGTGGGACCAAGTATCCTCACTTAGAAAGTTCTTGCCTTAGTTTTCATGAGATTATACGTGCCTTGCAACCCAACTTTTCCTTAATGGAAGGTTTTACTAGTGATCCTGCTACGCCATCTGTATCTGTTGGCATACGAAGCTGCGATATGGGACCTGTAATGTGGGACCGATGTGGGAGTGGGACCAGAGCCGCATACTGGAGCTGTGAAGCTGCGATGTGGGACCTGCGATGTGGGACCAAATTGAACATGCACTGTTGCATGACACTGGCGGATTGGAGGTTTGGTGAGCACTTGTATGAATTTTTTTTACTAACCTTCTAATGAACATTGCTTGTTTGTCTTGTATTGTGCAAGACACTAACACTGCAAATTGGGCAGTCTAGAAGGGTTCAAATCCCTTGTTAGTTGTCGTAGCACAGGAAAGTCAAGTTGCTTCTCTAAGACCGGAAATGGCCCTAAAGTGACTCGTTTATCGTTCCCACAGAGATTTGGTTGCCAGATGACTAATATCCGGAAATCAGAACAAGGATTACCACAAAAACACCAAGCACACTTATCTAATCTTACATTAACATACTCTAAAACTCTACAGACTCCCTATTTACAAACTTACAGAATCCAAACCGGAACAGAGAGTGGGTAGCAAATCCAGATCTCCTACATCTTAAGATATTTTCCGGTTTTTCCTAGTAACCAGTGTCCGGAATCGAGTTTAACCTCTGAATAAAGAGGGATCTGTGTATTGTGATTAAGGAAGGAAGCTTACAACCTACCCTCTGCGTTTTAGAGTGTCAAGAGTGCCACTTAAATAAAGAAAACAACAAAACAACATCAATCCTATTCAACCTAATTTCCCTCACAACTAAACCGGATAGCTATCTGGCCTAGCAGGTCATGCAAGGAAACTTCAGTCAAAGTCTAACTTACACTACAACGACGGCCTACTGGGTTAGTCTAAACTCTGGGCAGAATCCGGGACGGGCGGATTGAGAAGTCGTCACCTTCCCTACACATTTCCGGTTACCAAAGAACCTGTCTACCGCTTGAACTAGAGTTGTCCGGAATCATCAACGGCTATGGCTCCAAGTGAATGGGACTATCTTCAGATAACGGGAAAACCGGAACCGATCGCATTGAGGGATCAGGAATCCACCATCACACAGATTGCACTTACTCTCCCAAGAATCCGAATAAACCCAATATCCGGGCACACTCTCTCCCTACCTATTCCTGCAACTCTACAGAACATACACCAACAGAGTCACCCACTGGAATACACGCCGCCACCTCAATGTGAATCAAAAAGCTGATTTGAATTGCATAATGCTAGGAAAACAAGGTATGAAAATGCACACTAACAAACTGAAAACTAACACCTAAATACTTTACAACCCAAGGGAAACCACAGCCCAAGGGAAATCAGAGCCAACCACAAGGAAATGACACGTGCCATTCGCCTTATCGAACGCTCAGTTGACTTCCACTGAACGCCAACACTGTCCGTAAAAAGTGGATCTCAGATCCGAAAAATCCGGATCCAATGGAGTCAACCTTACCTACTCACCTAAAAGCAACTTGAAAAGTGCTTTCTACCAAAAACTTAGGTTTTTAGCCGCCAACCTACTGTAATACCTAACCCTAAACCTATTTCCTTAGCCGCTTCCCTGGAGTCTCTTCCTTCTTGGCGGCGCCCTTCCTTGGTGGCTGTTTCCGGGCAGAACCGGAAGTGTTCTTGCGCTTCCTCGCCTGTGTAGATTTGGCCTTCAGTTGGGCCTTGATCTTCCTTGTCATGGCCAACTTAGCATCTGGATCAGAATCAGGTTCTGACTCCTCACTTCCAGACCCAGAGGTGGACTCTTCAACCTCGTCCTCTGATTCCTCTTCCTTGACCGGAATCGGCCTCTTCTTCTTCTGAGAATCTGTCACCTTGCTCTTGACTTGGGTAGGAATGGGGGTAACTGCTTGATCCTTGCTCTGTGGAGTTCCTACACTTCCTTCCCGATGCTGTGACTGACTTCTAGTTAATGAGCCTGGTGTGGACTCATTTTCAGTTCCTGATTCAAGGACAACCTTTGTCTTGGGAGGTGTGATCAAAACCACATCTTCCAAAGGATTTCTGGTTTTCCCTTTCACTAAAGGAGTTGTCTGCTTGCCCTTTGGCAGTGGTGGTTTAGAAGGAGTCGCTTCTGTAGCTTTCCCTTTTTCCGGTTTAGTTTCCGGTTGGAGGGGTGGACTGACCTCTTCCATGACTTCCCTCATTTGCACCAACAACTCCTCCATCTTCAAGTTGAAGGAAACTAGGACGTTAATAACCTTATCCCCTAGCTTTCCTACACTATCTAAGACCTTCTCATCAAAGAGTTTGGCCTTGTTTATGACTTCTGCCGGAACGCTGATAAACTCTCTAATCCGGTCGAGAGTCTCTACTGACTGAGCTGACATCTTCCGCTTACGCTCACTTTCCTACTTCCGTTCACTCAGCTTTGTCTTAAGGAAGAGCAATTCATCCATCAACTCCTGATACTTAACCTTTCCGGCCTTCCCCTCAGCGTCTTGTATCAGATTCCGGATCTGCTCTATACACTCAGTCTCGGGAACATCTCCCAACAATTTGCACACCTTTTTCAAGGTTCCTCTTTCTCGCTCATATTCCCCACGGACTGTAGTGAGTTCCCCAATGATTGACCCTAAAGGGTCACTTTTCCAGACAAGTTCCTTCTCTTTCCCTTTCTCTACCTTAACCTCTGTCTTCTTTCGCTTTTCCGGTTCCGGTTTCCTTGTCGAACCGGAAAGCTCAGTTTTTCTCTCAACTTCCTCCATCTCATCGTCTGAGTCAGACTTCATCCCATGGGCTAGCTTCACTTCCTTAACCGTATATTCTTGCCTCTCTAATGCCCTCATGCAGTCTTGAGAATGATAGAGATGGTAGAAGAAAGGAGAGATACTGGAGGGTTTAGTCTTTCCTACTCCTTTGCACAACTTCCCGACGTACTCTCTAAAAACTATTCCCCAGTCTACTTTCCGGTCATCGCTCAGTGCTCCAAAAATCGTATTCCCCAGGGTGAGAGTCATCCGGGTTCCCCTATCCGGACTAAGGATTGGGACCAGAAACTCCAACACCCTTCTCTCTCTTGCATCCTTGCAGTCACTCACGGTGTACCCATCCTTGGAGTGAGGTGCAGAACGGAACTTACCCACCACGAACTTGTCAGTCCGTGAGGCAAAGCCCTCACCCTCCTTGGCAAAACCATAAACTTCCCGCCAGACTCCAGCCGTCCACTTGTCCGGAAGCGCCCTCAAGGTCTTCCTCCACTCGTTCGACTGTGGGTGCAGAACCTCCCGCACCATGACATCGTCTTTGAAGTTCCAGGGCCGCTCGATCAATCCAGCGCAACCCATTTGACTAAGGTCCTCCAACAGGTCACCTCTCTCCTCTGCGTCTTCTGGAATAACCGGAACAATGTTCCTTAGCGACACCTTGGTGGCGGTCTCCTCCTCAGCCTCACTTCCAGACATGGCCGAAACTCTAAATCACTCGATGATACTCTCCAGAAAACCCACACCACAATCTTTCACACAACCCGACTAACTCGCCCGATAACTGAAACACTAAAGAAAACCGGAACGCCGGAAACCTCCTCCAACAGCACCAACATGCACACACAGTCTCCCACGCTCAGAGCTGACCTAGAAAACACAATAATGAGGTCTAGAATCCTAAGTGACCAACCTTAAAGCTTCCACTCGGATTTCTCTCCAATTCTCGATCGTTGGGTAACGGAGTTCCCGTTTGATTTGACCGTTGAATCCTACCGTTCCTGATTTCCCGAGAATCTGACCGTTGGGTGGCACTTTTCCCAAATTCCCGGTACGCACTCCATTGGCTCCCTGTGGGCTCTGGCATGTTTCCGATAGACTAGTTACTGTTTTAGTTAGCTCTGGCTTCTGTATCTTATCTGATTTTGGACTTTCCTTATCCAGAAAGGTATTCCAGTTATGGTTCCGATAAAAAGACAATCACTCCCTTAGCACTTTTATCTCTTTACTGTTTCCCTAACTTCCGGTTTTCCTTACTATACTATAACTCTGGATATAGACTAGAAAATCTAAAATAAATATGACAAATCGAAAAAATAAAACCTATTTAGTACTAAATAGACTAAAGATGGATTTTAGGGTTGTGACATTAGTGATAAAAATTACTTCAATAGGATTTAGAACTTACAATTGCAAAACCAAATCCCTTGTTAGTGATAGGAATTAGTTCAATAGGACTTAGAACATAGAATTGCAAAATAGACATTTCATTGTAATTTTGACACTCTTTATGAAATTGTAAATTTCTGTTTCAATGTGTAAGACTGTCAGTGTGAGTGTGTGACCAGTTCTTTTCAGTTTGTCACTCCCCACCAAAATCGCCAATTTCTTAACTTCTGTAATTTGTCAGCTAGCACTTATGAGCAAATTCAATGAAAAAAAATAGCTATATGTGTACATTGAATTTTCTCCCATGTTGCAAGTTGTACACTACCAAGCAGAAAAAAAAAAGACAAATTCCCACATTTAAAAATCTCTTTTATCAACGTGTCTCCAACAAATGGGATGACATGTCGCGGAGATACATATCACAAGGGCACGGCTATAGGTGCAAAGCGAAATCCACAAATTAGGTTTTGGAAACGTTGATAGCTACATTGTATTGAATCTCCTTACATATGCAAATAAGATCTAAGAATTAAAATTTTCATTTCAATTGGTGTCTTAGAGCACAAGTTATAAAACAAAAAGCCTAAAACTAAGTTAGGCAAGCACCAAAAAAAACTTTTTCAAAAAGAACAAAATTAATTCTAAAATTTCCTAAAGTAATGTATTTTTGTCTACATGTGAAGCTTTGGTTCATTGTATTTGGACTAATAATGGAAAAGTTATCGACAATATAGTTTATTGGACAATTTCAACGTCTTTTTCAAAAAATAACTTTAATTGCTCATATCTTCCAATCCATAGTCAAACTTCATAAAATTTATGCTACATGATTATGAACAAGTTAGGTACAAGATTCTACAATTAGATTCCAAAAGGATGTTTATTTTTGTTTCTGAGATAAATGCAACAAAAATTGCAATTTTGAGAAAATATGACAAGAAAATGGTCTAAACCATTGAATGGCTAATTATGTTTTTAACAATATGATCAATGAAATTGGCTCAAGAGATACTAACAAAATTGTGGACAATAATTTTGGAATGGAGGGAGTATATAATTATGCTCAATTGCTGATAGTGACAATTTAGTATCTTTTGCATTTACCTTAATTGCTATACATTAGCAATAATTTTTTTCACACTTTAAAAGTAGAATAGCCTTGTTTTACCATTTCATGTTCTTGCTAGATTGCAAAATCTACAATGAGGCATTCAAAAATCTTGTTCCTACTTTAAATGGTTAAAAGGGAAAAAAAGATTGGCCACACTCACTCCATCCTATTTGCAATGCTAAATCCCTACATTTGAACTAGGCCCAATAACCTTTAGGTAAACTTTAGGTTCTCCAAAGTAAAAGTAAAAAAAATGCCCTCGAATTTTGGGCCAAGTATAGGTATGCCCAAGAATTTGCCCAGAAATTAAAAATTAAAAATTCCCGCGATTTCCCCCACTGGAAATCCTGCTGGGCCCACTTCGAATGAGGCAACCTCGCTCGCCTGCGTGTGCACATTGACGGGCTTCCCGAGGCCCGCCCGACTCGTTTCAAACTGGCCACCAGCAACCCACAGAGATACACCACTGTAGCTCGGATGGCCTTGCAAAACATAAGCTCACAGCAGCAGCACGTCCTGCCAAGCCTGTGCGCGCCCAATCATTCTCAGTTCTCGTCTCAGTTTTTACTCTGCTAGCTGATGACCACCGTGCCTGCGGATTGGAATTGGAGCAAGAGCGCCAAGTCGTTTCATGTCCTTGTCCTTCGCCTTCGCCCTCGCAATAATTACTCTCGACCGTCCCTGGGGCCTCGAGAATTCAATTCTCTAGCGCGAGGCACCGGATAGACGCTGCGGAGGTGAAGGTTTGGGTTCGGATATCGAGTCGCAGTGCAGTGATGATTTAGTTTCTGAATTGGCGGTGTCTGAAATTGAAATCAGAGAGAAAATTTTGAGGTGGGGAGCTCAGTGTGGATGATGAAGCAATGCAAGTCAGCATCAGCATTCAAGCACGATTTCACCCGAATTGAAGAGTTGATCCGCGTAGAACTAATTTGTTGATTCTTAGCTTGATTGTGAGGGTGGCCGGTGCGGCTGGAGCTGGTGGGGTAGGAGTCGCCATGAACGATCTCCCTCGGGTATGTTGAGCGAATTTGAATTTGGGATGTGGAGTCGTCGTTACCGATGTCCTTGTTGTTGAGTTCGAATTGAATTAATTGGTATTGCATACGTACTGCGATTGAATTGTGGACAGGAGATACCTGGGGGTTAATTACCTCAGTGCTTTCTGAAATGTTGGTTTGGACGGATTGGTCAGTGCACTAGAATGGTGACTATTTCTGCGAATTCTTTTAATGATGGTGCTCGTCTTCGTGAATGTGCAGGACACGGGAGGTGTCCGACTCTCGGGGGCTTCTCCTTCCTCTGCAACTCAGATTCGTTCTCCGGCTGAGCAAGAAATGATGCAATTGTACCGGGAGTTCAACGATGTCAATAGCTCCATAGATGAGATTCGGTAGAAGTTACTCACGTTGCAGGTTTGTCGAGTTTCCAATAACCTGTGGCTTGAGCCAAAATTTCCTAACCCGAGATGGAATGTGGAGTAGCTTGATTGTGAATGTAGCTTCGATCTTGCAGTTCAGGTTCTTCTTTCGTGTGGAGTTCAGTTGACTTTTAAGGGTGTTAGTGAAACTCGACTGTGCATCTGTGAGGAGGAATAAAATAAGGGATGCTATAGACTGCAAAGTTGGAAGCAGCAAGCTCGAGATAACACGAGATTTTACGCCTTGATTGGGGGTGAAATCACATGTTTACTTGTTTAACCTTATTTTGTTCAATCGACTTCACGCTAAGTAACAAGAACTACTGAGTGATTAAGAGGTGGCGCTTATACGATTCTCATATGCTAGACTCGTTACCTTACAATGAATGCATTGATGTAATTTCAGCCCAACTTCTCACCCTAATTGCACAGTGCCAAATCTCAAGCTTCTTCTATCCATCTTTTTGCTTTTACCTGACCAATGTAAATTGGCCTCATGACTGGAACGACTATCTGCCACATGGTAACGTACACCTATGTAAATTAATCTCACCGCTTTTATGGATTAACAGAATTCGAATGAGGACTACAGGAATGAGACGAGCTACAGAACTGAAAGGCATGACTTCTTTAGGCTCTTGCGGTCTTCATACCCTTGATTGCAACTTCCAAGATCGTTGGTTTAGGTTTGAGTTCTTTTGAGGTTACAGCAAGTAGAGACCAGGTTGCTCATTTAGTTGCACCCCACAATGATGTGCACCATGTGATGGAGTAAGATACTGCTCTCCTTGAATAAATCTGTTCCTATTGTTGAAGCGTGGGGATTCTGCAGTGGTGTGGCTCCTTGGGATTCACAACAGTTCCTACTCGATATTGAACCACCAGACTCAAAGGAATGATCCTGACCGAGATTTGATACTTTGACATTGAACTTCACTGCTTCTCAAGAGGCTCTTTATCAACTAAACAAACTGATGTGCAGTTCTGAAGGAGAAAATGGTCGAGGATCTGGATGAAATCTGTGTGCTCGCTCGAGATTTAAGGGGTAAATTGGAGACATTGGACAGATCCGTATGTGGAATTTTTTCTGCCATTTTCCTTTTCATGTAACTCCTTGCCGTTGTCATCTCCCTCTTCTCCAACCGTTTTCTTGCGTTTTCTCCACAAATGAAGCTCCCTCGATTCTATTTATATTGTCTGTGGGCTTTTCTGTGACGCAACTTTCATTTCATTTCCGCTGGCTGTTTCACAGAATTCTGTGAGCCGCGTAATCGGGAATCGTCATGCAGGACACCCCACTTATCGGACACGGATGTCTCGCACTTCGTAAGCCTTGTTGTGAACCTTTTTGTCTTGGAGGATGTTGATAGACCTGTTGGTCGCTGGGTTGGGATTTCCGTGACTTTGTTTCCCAGTTCATGATTGCAATAGAATTGTAAACTAGTCATGCTAAACTTCTGAAGATTTTCGGGTTCCCGACATTTGATGGACCGTGAACTGTCTACAAGTTCAAAAATGAAGATTGAACATCATTTGCTACATATCATGGTAGTGCCTTCTGCTTTAGATGAGTAAGATAGTTATTGATTCTTTTCATTGCGACTATATGTGACTCGTCTCAGATATTTGAAGACGGGGCTGAGGCGGCTCATGGTTGAATATCAGGTTCGTTGTTAGGATTTCGGTCATTAAGCGACTTGACCTCTTCGATTGAGATTCTGACTCCATCTCTGAGTTGCCGCTGCAATGGTTACGTGAACCGAGCCATTGTTTTCTTGGTGCCTTGCAAATCCTTGGATGTGAGTTTAAGCTTGCGCTTAAATTGAGAAAGTTGAAGTGCAGGCACTGCGGCCAAGATTTGAAGACGGGTTTCGGGAGATAGTTGAAACACGTGTTTTCGCCGGTGAGTCTGGAACTGATTTGATGTGCATTTCAGTCCCTGTTATTCTGCTGCTCGGAAGGATTTTGGACGATATTGTGAATCTCACTTCTATGTTTCGATTGATGTGTGCGCAGCTACGGGTCAGCGAGTTGATGAATCCGTAAGTGCGTCAATCCACTTCCGAGTGCAAGTTTTGGATTTCCATCGAGTCACAGATTCTGTTCAGGGCTGAGTCTGCATCCTTTTCCCTTCTCTGCATGATCTCTCCAACTACTCACTCTGAATGGTTCATGGGCTTCGATCCTTCTTGTCATAAGCACGATAAAATGTAATGCTATCTTTCAATATCCGAATACGGAAGGTAACCTTTCTTACTTGGGCCTCTATTGCCAAGCCAATCCCTGGAGACTCTTCCCCAAAGTGTAGACCTTCTGAATGAGATCCTAGACCAAATTTAGGTGCACTTATAATGAGGACTTTGACAATTCTTCGTCTTTCCTGCTTGGGATTTGTGTTTTGCCTCTCTTCAATTGCTTTTTGTGGTTCGCAGATGATTACACGCCTGATTGAAGCAGGAGACCGTGAGCCGATTTTCCGAACTGTCATTCTGGCGGGAAGACGAGGCGAGGTACATTCTGTTTGAGCAAATTTCAAAGCATTTTTGTTCATCTTGAACGGTTCAGCTAGACGTTGTATTGTCTCACATCTGTGTGTCGTTAATGCTCGGCTTTTCCGCTTCCAAGAGGGTTGCATTACCAGCTCAAGCTGAGAGGTTTTACCTTCAGTTTCTTCTTTGACACTATGGTGCAGATACTGGACACAATAGCTGAAATTCAAGAGCGGCATCATGCACTGAGGGACTTTGAACAGAAGTTTCATCAGGTCTTCCCTTTTCTGTTTGAAATGATACGCAATCACGAAGTTGTCCAAGTCCGTACCCTGCAGACATTGGTTGGATGACTTTTATAGCTGTCTTTCGTGTTTACAGGTTTGGCCTGGGAAATCTTGAATCCTTTAGATTAACATGAATTTTTCGTGACTGGCAGATTTTTCCTAAACCGGAAATCGTTTTGGAAGGTCAAGATAATGTTCCTGCTAACATCGAAGGGTAGGTGAGTTCCTTCATCTCTCAATCTAAATGAAGCCTTTGTCTCTAGTAATTTCTCAGAAGCTGAGCAAATTTTACGCTGCTCACCATTCGTATGTGCGGGGAAGCCAGATTTCGTGTGTAAAGGTTTGCAACGTAAAGTTTGCTCAGCTTCTGAGAAATTCCTAGAGACAAAGGCTTCATTTAGATTGAGAGATGAAGGAACTCACCTCCCCTTCGATGTTAGCAGGAACATTATCTTGAACTTCCAAAACAATTTCCGCGTTAGGAAAAATCTGCCAGTCATGAGAAATTCATGTTAATCCAAAGGATTCAAGATTTTCAAGGGCTCACCATTCGTATGTGCGGGGAAGCCAGCTGAAAATAAGTGTCCATTTGAGAAACGTGATCCAATTAATAAATGTACGTCAATCTCTCATGCGTCACTTCATTGCATCTACACTCAGACCTCCTTACTACCACCTTCTCTCTTATCACATTCTTTTCCACGGACCTACCTCATACAAAACCTACTCTGCACTCCCTGTTACGTCCTATAAGTAGTTGCATACAATTAAAAAATGACGAGTGTGAAATCGTAGACCACGTCCCTGATCAACTCTTGTGACACCGAGTACTTCTATAACGAACTTTGCATGAATTGAACACTAACTTCTGTCACAATTCCACAGAACTCCCCTGTAATCAATTGCAATTCGAGAAAAATAGGGTGTGATATTAAAGAGCTTAGGATGTACACAATTATGTTGTTAATTTGTTCCGTCTCGGGTCGATCTGCAGGTGGATCCGCCGGTCATTCTGCGGGTGTTGAATGCATTCCACCATTACCGCAAATGGTTGTTCCTGTCCGTTGTCACCTTCATTTTCGTGACCGTCATGCTCGTGATTTTTCTCCGTTGACAAAAAAGACATTTTTCGTACCCTATTCGGAGGTGCCGAAGCTCAAGACTTGAATTGCTCCGAGAATAGAGCCGGTGATTTGGGCAACATGCGTGCGACCACGATGTGAAATTCCTGCTACTTTGAGAAGAGATGATGGGGCCAGAAGTGCACGGGCTGAATTCGAAACAATGATCGATTCCCTCGGCTGAAATCGTGAACTCTGAAAAACCCCAGTGCTGTGCGTTTCTGTATTCATAGATATAGTCATTGCTTTCAAGATACCCTTCCATTTTCAAAGGAAACCAGGGTTCTGTATAGATATAGTTAAATTGCATGATACCCTTCCATTTTCAATTGAAACCAGTTTTTTACGTTCGGGCGATGCCTCCTGCAACAAAGTCCTCTGCAGTTGCGTTCCTTCTGTTCCAGGTTGAGGTTTTGTGTTTAGCCAGGATCCCTTTCAAGATTACATGCAGCGGAATCCAGAATCTTCTACCTATTGCAAAAAGACTCGGATCCACAGAAACTAAGTTTACATGAGGACCCATAAATCCTACATTCTGATTTGAGTGCTTCCAGGTCTTTCCATGAGAGTGACTAAGAAAACTGCTGTATGTCAACGAATTCTTGTTCCATTCATGCATCCGATACTAACCTCACATGCATGAAGGTTTTTCCACCTCGGCGATTCCATCCAATCAAGTGAAATGTGACAAGCGGCCTCGGTTACTGGTACCACGAAGTGAATCTAAGGCCTCCTCCCAAATGTACCCTTTTCATGCCACTTTTTGTGTTAACCCCGAAACAGCATTTTTCTGCAAAGAAAGTGTAAATCCCAAGAACTTAATTTCTGTGTCCTTCTCAGCTGATATATTCTGGTAACATTTCTGGTAGAGTTCATCTCACCATTTTTCCAAACCTTAGTATCGAAAACTTAATGCCCAAAATCTAATTTACAAGTTCGTACAATATCACAAAGACACAAAATTAAAATTGATTGACCGCAAAAATGGCGGAACTCCGTCTGAAACGCCGATTTCAACAGAAGAATTATTTGAAAAAAGCACCGAGACTTTCTAGGTAGTTTTTGCTCATAACTTTTTTATCTTTTGTTTTTTTGACTTGAAATTTGGAATGAAGGTGCACAAAAAAGTTTTACATGTTGTGTAATTTTTTCAATTTTTTAAAAATTGTTTTACTATTTTTGAACTGGCCCCAATTGGGTGTCTACTTTGGCCATTTTGGGACGTTTTAGACCTATTTTTGACCCCAAAAAGAAAATTTTGAATTGAAAGAGTTGACATGCATGGTCCTCTAGTATAGTTACACAGTCCCTAAGAATATTTTTTGAAAATATAAAACTGTCCAACTTCCACATGTGCTCAAAGTGCACTACCAAGGTATACTTGTACCGAATACAAAGTATTTTTTTTTCAAGATGAAATTTATTGAAAAAGAAGAATCTTTAAGTTAGAAAAAATGGATTCTTTTATTTGTTTTTTTGAATTTTTTCACAATTTTTAAAAAATCGCACTTCACTCCCATCATTTGGATAGTCACACCCTTGAACAAAAACACTAAGAAACCGGAAATTAAAGGAAACCAAAACTAAAGGACCAAGGAGTTGAAAAATGAAACATTACAACTTTGAATTCAATGCTGAGTAGAAAATACTCCAGTGTTCATGTTTATAATGCCAAGTCGGGTTTTCAAGGCAAATTTGTCACCATTCCATTGTATACTTAGAAAAGCGTTATAATTTAAATCACAAACTCTCTTAGTACACTTATAGATTTGCAAAAAGTTTAGATGTGTCTATGATGAACTAATGGATTTAACATTATATCCCACAATACTTTCACAATCTTCATCATGTCCTTTAATATACTTTTCTACGGATGTAGTCACAATAATATCTCTATACATATAAAATTTCTAGATTTTTTTGTGAACTTTGAAAATATTGTGAAATTCTGAAGAAATTAAAAATAGCTCATATCATTTACAAAGTATGGTATTTCAACACACTATCAATGTGAAAAAGAATTTGTTAGACAAGGGATTAGAAAAATGAACTAATACTCTTCAATTTTGAGGCTTTCTTCTTCCAATAAGTGAGAAATGCAAATGAATCAAAAATCTTATTTTATACTAAATATAAAAGGAAAAAATGAATAAAAATATATATAAAACTTCTAAATATAAGATTACATGTTCAAGTGTATTGTTTATGACTCTAAGTCAAGCTGTAAGTTTATAAGGTCTACAAGTTCAAAAAAACTACTAGATTTTAAATCATCTCTTATCCATGGTTATCATAGTGGGCGGACGTCCGGTTCGCATGTCTGGTAGAGCTCTCGCCCGTCCGGTAGAGTCAACATATAGTTGAATTTTTGATAATGGAAAAATAGGTGGCTGCCATGTGGATTCTAGAACATGCAGGGCGCGGACAGGATTTAGGCAGGGGCGCAGACCACCTTAAAATTAATTAATATGCTTCTACATATTTCCATTTCATACTCCATATTCCCACTTTCCTAGTCACTCCAACACTTTATATTTTTTTTAATATTAGATCATATCACTCTAATTAGTCTAATACCCAAACCATTTTCATATCCAAATCACTCCACCATTCCATTTTTTTTAGGTGTTAAATTACATCACTCTAACACCCAAACCATTTCCATATCCAAATCACTCCACCATTTTATATTTTTAGGAGGTGTTAAATTACATCACTCTAACATCCAAACCATTTCCATATTCAAATCACTCCACCATTCCATATATGTTTTGGGTGTTAGATCATATCACTCTAACACCCAAGCCATTTCTATATACCAAAGCACTCCACCATTCCATATTTCTTTTAATGTTAAATCATATTACTCCTTAAAAATAATTGGCCACCCTAAAACAAATTGGTACACTTTTAAAAAGCTTAGGTCACTTTACCTCCCCTTTTGGACATTGACTTTTGAAGCACACTTCCATTCCAAGTCACTGCCATTATTTTTATTGGCGGAATCATTCCCTTTCATATTTTTTTTGCATCATTACCAAAACTCTTCCATTTTAATTCAATGCCATTTGTCTAGGGTAGAATGATTTCTTTTCCCTATTTTATTTCATGTGATTACCAAAATTATTCCATTCCAACCGAAGGCCATTTATTTTTGGTTGATCATTCCCTTCCCTTTCATTTTTTGATTCATTAGCAAAACTCTTTCATCCCAACTCAATTCCATTTATTTTTTGTGGCATCCCAACTCTGTCCTAACTCAATGGTAATTTGTGTTGGGTGTTAGATGAAATCACTTTGACTCCCTATTTTTTGTGGGCTTATCCCTCTTTCATTTTGTTTGCTTTTATCAGCAACATTTTGTTAACATAAAGCTTAAACGGATTTTCAAAACCCAACGACATTTTATTTCCTTCCTTATTTTTGTTTATCATTCATATCACTTTAACATCCAAACCATTCCAAGTTTTTTTAATGTTAGATCACATCACTGTAGCACCAAAACCATTTCCATATCCCTAGTCACTCCACCATTCCAAAATTTTTTAAAGTGTTAAATCATTTCACTCTAACATCCAAACAACTTTAATTTATTATTCCATCATTTCCTTCCAATTTCTTTTGCACCATAATCAAAACTCTCCCATCCCAACTCAATGCCATTTGTTTTTTGTTAAATCATTCCCTTTTCTATTTTTCTCGCCTCATTAATTAACAAAGCTTTTCTATTTTTTTCCTTGAATCCTAAAACTCTTTCATTCCAAATCATTGTCATTTTTTGGGATGAATCATTCCCTTTCCTTTTTTTTTTGGCTTCATTCCTAGAACTCTCCCATCCGAACTGAATGCCATTTTGTATTTGTTCCATCATTTCGTTTCCTATGTTTTTTATTAATTAGCAAAGCTCTTCTTATCCCAACTCCATGCCATTCTTTTGGGTTTAGGTCATTCTCTCTCTTATTTTTTTTGCTTCATTCCTAAAACTCTCCCATCCCAACTCATAGTTATTCTTTTAGTTTTTCTTGAATAATTCCTTCTTCGATTTTGTTTTGCTTCATTAATTAGCAAGACTATCCCATCCTAATTCAAAGCCATCTTTTTGTAATTCCATCATTCTCTTCCTTTTGGAGGGCTTCCTTTCTAAAACCCTTCCATTCCAATTGAAAGCCAAATGTTCATTTTTTGTTCTATATTTTCTTTCCCTATTTTTTTGGCTTCAATCCTACAATTCTCCCATCCCAACTCATAGTTCTTGTTCTCTTTTTTGTTGAATCATTCCTTTTTCTTTTTTGTTTAGCGTCAGTAATTAGCAGCACAATTTTATTCCAACTCATAGTTTCTCTTTATTTGTTGAATCATTCCCTTCCCTATTTTATTTTTCTAATATTTCCTAAAGTTCTTCCATCCCAACTCAAAGCCATTATTTTTTTGTTCCATATTTCCTTTTCCTTTTTTTGTTTTCTCTTCATTCCTAAAATTCTTCCATTCTACTTCAATGTCATTCATTTTTTTGTTGGATCATTCATTTTTCCTTCTTTGGAGGGGCTTCATTAACTCCTAAAACATAGGCATAGTGAAAAAAATTAAGCGTATGTATTTTTATATCAAACTATTGCATCCATAGTTTTCATTTTTGTTTTATCATCAATTCATAGAAGTTATAAAAAATGCCATGAGGAAAGAAAAATGAAATGGCATATTAATATATTTTGGAATTTTGAGTATGGTATACAATTACACATCCGATTTAATATATATTCAAGGTGTTTGGCAATTGCCAAGTAGGTACATAGGCTCTTCTATGAGGATGATTTTCTTCGGTATTAAAAACAAAATACTATGTACGATAACAACAATCTGGCATCATCCAACAGTGGGGGGTCTTCTTCAATTTGTCTAGAACATCTGGCACTGATGCCCTTTCATGCACATCTTCTTTTACGAGGCTTCCCAATTTGATCTTGAAATTCTGATACTGCTCTGGATTCTTTGTTGTGAAGTATTTAGGGTCCCACTCTTCATTCCAAATTGCAGAAGCCATCCATCCCACCGCATACGCATCAGCTGCCATAGAATACAAATGCGTTTTTTGCATGGCCTCAATGGAGTTTGCTGAACCCTGCTCTCCGTATACATAAAACAATTCTGTGGCTGCAAACCTTTGCATTTTTTTCTCCTTCGCAAGGATCTCCATAATGGGATAGCCATACCTTGATGGCTCCTTCTCCACAACTTGGCTAGAAAGTCCCCAATCATATATCCCTATGTACACCCTATTTTGTTCCCAATTATCAAAATGGAGCAAAACATTGGATGGAGATATGTCGTGCATGTACTGCGCATCATGGCATTTCCCAACAATGACAAGTAATGACAATGCCAATTTCACTCGGTTTCTCCGATACATTGCAACCCATGAAAGTGCCTCTTTCGTCAGCCCCGTAGAATTTTCACTCTCAATCTCATCCACATCCAGTGCTTCACTTACTTTCGAATTGTATTTGGACAACAAAGAAATTAGAGATCCTCCATTCCACCATAGCGTGTAGCCTTCCATTGTTTTAGGATGGAGGTACGCAATTCAAATGATGCCAGGATGATTCACTAGACCCCCTCCTGCCTCATTGATGATTGCTTGGCGCTTCTCCTTTTCATTCTTAGTCTTCAAGCTCTTCCCAGCAAAAATATCCAACTAGGAATGCTCTCAAGTTTCGTAAAGATCACCTTCCTCACGGTCCAATACGATCCAATCGCAATCTGTTCCGGCATGGGATGACTTTCACGAAACTTTCAAGCCACTTGAATGTTCCACTCATGCAATGAGCCGTTATCGCTTCTTCAATTGTCACTTTCCATGGTGCTTGCTTTTTCTTATGCGAAGAAGAATATTGTTGAGTAAACATTTGAATCTCTTTCAATTTTGAAACCATCTCTGTATCCTCCGTGTCCTAGTCGCTACCATCCTTTTTCTTACCCGTGTGGTAACACCAATTACACACTATATTGGTGGTCAAGGCGACCACTTGTTTATCCAGCCACTCTTGGTGCAACCAATAATCTGAGAAATTGTTGAATTCTTCAGATTCTTCAAACTTTGACTTTAGTTCCCTTCGCAGGTCCCTCGTCAGTTTGTGGTATCCTTCTTCGTTGAGCGCCACATACTCCCTCATCAACATTTTTGTACTTCGACGAGTGTAGAACACGACAGCTATTGCTCTCCCTTGAACTATGAATTTATGTGTAGGCATATGGGGATTTTGTACTTTCTTGGGTTTTTTCTCGCCTGATGAGGAAGGATTTGATGAACTTGAGGCCATCAACGTGTTTGTAGATGGAATTACCATCTCACCGACATCATCTAAATCTACAAATCTAGGACCAGCAATCCCAAAACTGATTTATGGGTATTTGTGGTAAAGCTATTCCTATACGAAAAAGGCAGCTACCTACGCGAAAAGAAAAAAAATGATAAAAAAAATCAGATAAAAGTATTAAAAAAGAGGGAAAATTCACTACCCATTTTTTTTAAATAGCATGCCCTTGCGATTACACAGGGAATTTTGGAGTTTCTTGATGTTTCAGCTGGCTACGTATGCCTTTTCTTGGTGGTTTGAAATGCTATAAACTTTCTTCCATTTTTTTTGGTGTGCTGAAATGCTAAACAATGTCTACTATATTGTCTTTTTGTGTTTTCAAATGCTATACAATGCAAAGAAAAGTTTGCAATGGGTGACTTGGTAAAGAAGTGTTTTCAGATGTGGGATATTGAATGTACACAAAAATAGTTTGCAAAACACTTTTTATTACAAGTCTTTTGGGGGCATTATTTCACTGACAAGAAGGTTGAACCCTTCTTGCAAAATTGCAAGACTGCCCATTGTAGTGTCAGTGTTCTGCACACAAGCAGACAAGCCACGTTAGAATCAAAACACACACAAGTCAGTTAGTATTTCAAAACACACACCAAGGAAGGTCGATTGCCTTCCAGCATCTCCCAAGCTTCAACACCGCTAGACTGACACCTGCAGTTTCCATTGGTATCGAACGCCAGGAGCCCAGGACCGCGATACACACTTGCTACGCCACCCCAACTTCACCTCCGAACTAACACCGTCACAAGAGTCATAGACCATAGCTCGCAGTCAATTATCAACATTGTGTCAAGGTTAACTTGAGCAGCAATACTTGCAAATCCTCATGAAAACTAAGGCTCCTAAACGGAATGGCTATGGAAGGATACTAATCTGCTAGCCTTTTCTCAAAAATCCCCTTGCCATCCGACCTTCACAGCATTCCCCCAAGAATTGATCAACTCCTTGTAAGGAAAATTCTGTAAAGAGAAATACTGTTGGCCAAACATTCGGACAACAAGGGGAAGGTGTTTGCCAAGTCTATTTCTATGGCATGATTTGAGGAATTTCAGAGTTGAGAAAAACCTCTCATCCTCTACAGAGCCAACTACAAGACAGCACCCCATTTCTACAAGTTTGAAGTATTCAGAAATGAGCTTACACAAGTGGCGGGATTGTGATAGTCTATGCCACAGCTTCATAACCGGGTTCACATGCAATGGTGGGCCACAAGCGACTTCATAGCTTGCTTTCATTGTAACCTTGAAAAGAGCTTGCTGTAAGCCTAGCTTTGAAGCATCAAGCATAGCAGGTATAGTATAAGATTTGCTACCTTCATCTGAAGCATGGCCTTTGTTGACAAGTCGGGCTTGATAGTAAAAATGTTTGAGAATGGCCAAGTAGTGTGAGAAAGTGGCCTCTACCCCCTCCTACCTCTAATACTGCGGATATATTATCTCGAAAGCATCGAAAAGGTCTTGTTGCGGGAACTGGCGGTCCAACTCATTAGCAAGTGACTATGCAATGTCTGTATACACGAATCCCGACACAAATGAGATCCGAAAGCACGGTAAAGAACAAAGAGAAATACCAATACTCATAGCAGTTGAGAGACACTGGAAGCTCAAGGTAATCCCCAAGTCTAGAAGGGAATGTGAAAGCTACGAAGTGGAAGCCAGTACTCCCAACTCCCAAGCGATTGGAACTTCCTGAATTTTGTGACATCAGAATCCTCAGTATGCAAGGACTGTAGCTCGATCCGTGAGTTTCCAAGGCCGGAAGCCTCAACTGCAATTCTGCAAAACCACAAGTTTGAAGTTTCCAAGTCGAAGGTTTGGATTGGAAAACCAGCAGCTGATCTGAAGCCATGCGAGGAGCTTATTATCAGACCTCAAAGTCTAATTTGACTATGAAACCTCATAGCCCAAGCTCATGAGACCTAACCTGCAAACAACCATCAACAATCAAGGAAGAACATGAGACATGAAACCTCCAGGTAATGAAAGAAGTAATACATGTAAGTTGCACTTGCAATAAAGCAAAACATGAAAGAAAAAAAAATTGGAAATCAAAATGAAATCAATCAAAGAAAAAAAAATGGGGATAAAAGTGTCGCGCGTGAGAATTGACGTTCGATATTATCTTGCAGCCGCTGAAAATCTTGCTGTGTAACAAATATATGCTGCCTCGTCAATTTATCATGGCTGCGGCCATATACATGTGGGCCGCCAAAATCGAACAAAAGGTGAGCGATGCCAGAGTCCCTAGGCAACAGTTTCCACTACATGGGGATATCTTTGCATTACAAAGAAACCAAGTTGCGGGATGTCACGAAGTCCACTTCATTGTAAGCACTGGAACTATCAATGAAGAGCCTGGCCAGCTTGCCTTGACAAACTTTCACAACACTTATGAAATCGCATACAAATATATCCCGAGCTTGAGACAGTTTCATGAGACAATGCACACAATTCACCAAAGGAATGAAACAAGCCAAGGAAAGTAAGACCTCCAAGTCCGCAAGCAAGTCAAAAATGTCACTTGCCCCTACATGAGGTTTCTGACCCAGAGCACCAGTCATGTCAATACCCATTTTCACAAGTAGTATTTTGTACTCCTCCATGTTGCGCTGGGTTGGACTCCTCATGGAGATCCAACGCATCTCCACATTGCGGACCATCTTGTTACCCTTAGTTTCCATGAGGTTTGCAAGTTTCTGCAACTCAGAATGACGCTTGTTAGAGCGGCAAAAATATGAATATATGGACTGGAAAAGGTCTTCCAGCCGACTCACCATAGGATACTTCGACAAAGTCTCCACAACAAGATTCAAACTATAACTCACACATGATGCCTCTAAAGTGAAAGGAGCCCATTTTTCACGGATCTGTGTTGTGACCCCGGTTCTCGGACCCTGGAATGTACTGACACCGTCAGCTCCGAAGTAAATCAATTTGGAAGCAATTTCCTCATAAGACAAGCCACGCTCATTTAACAATGCATGCATAATAATACTAGTAAGATTATCAGATGTGCCGCCATTTGCAAGGCAAGACAAAATGTAGTAAGTGTGGTTTCCTCTCCCAGCCGTCCATCGTATAGACATGGATCCCGACCCAGCATGTGTTGTCTATCGCAGTCACTTCATCGGTGCTAATCGAGATAACTATTGTTGACTGCACAGCCACTACTAGAAAACAGGGGTATAAATGACTGCGGAAGAATGACTCAATGTCCGCTTTGACTAAATAATGACTGCAGCTCCGTAATAGCACCGGGACTGCAGCAGAAAATTAATCCTAGTCATTTTGTAGTCACGACTGCGACTTGCGCTTCAGGGGATGATGGATGAACTATACTGTCAACGTTTTTCTGTTCTAGAAAGGACCTGTAACACTGGGGTGCATCTGGTCAGGCAAGTTCAGTCATTCACGAGTCCGTTGTAGTAATTAACTGCAACTTCCCGGTACTGGATTATGACTGAACAATGACTACACATCAGAGAGTACCTACATCCGGGTTTTACGGGCAGGACAGCCCGCTGACGTGGAATTTAGTCATAAAAGACTACTAAAAAATGACTACAGTCTCAGTCATTTTGTGAATACAGGAACTTATTAGTACCCCGTGGGCTTGCTCATGAGTATTGATTTAAGTGGTCATCGACTTGATCTGCATCCTATCGGGACTCATGTATTGCTTGTCTTCTAAAATTCATGGCACATAACAGTCAGGGACCCCATTACTCTCGTCGTTGACAATCAGAGTACTCTCAAGGCAGCCAGAAACCCACTTCATTATGAAAACGGACAGCATTGAGAACTCAGGCTGCACTTTATTAGACAGAACGTTACACTAGGAACGATGGAAACCCTATATATCCGAATGAGAGATCAAATGGCACACATACTTGCCAAGCCTCTTAGAAAACAAGTACTCACAGAACTCAGGGATGAGACGGGAGTCAAGGACATTTGTTCTATAAATGAGACTTAGCCTTCCTGCAAGTACCGCTCTGCATCTGCGAGTGATTTAAAACTTCGAAACTTAGCGTTACTATATCCTTTAACCTCCCTCTCACAGTCTGACCAACTGAGGTAAACACCTGGCGTGAAACCCTGCCGTACTGCATAGTACTTTTGTACAGTGGAGGCTACACCGAATCCTTTCATTTCGCTCCTCGGAACAATCACCTTCTGTCGAATCTCCTCTCGCCAAAATTCCTTTTGCCGACTTGCTAGACTTCGACCATCAAGGCATCGACTTAGTGCGCGATGGAGAAGCACCACGAGAAGCACCAACCACACCAACTCCAGCTGTCAAACAACAGGATACACATATGAGAAAGAAATAAAAACTGCTTCTCTCAAGATTAAAAGATTGAATAAAAGAAAGTGCCCTCACCATCGTCATTGTAACAGAAATGATGTGGCGAAGACTTCCTCGCACAAACGAAACGAACGTTGGACTCGACTCGCTCCAAACCTGTATTATAACTTAGTATGAATCGATCGTGTTAGGGTACTTACGAAGTACCTCGGTGCGGTTTAGGGTGTTTACGGGTGTTCATCCACCCACCTCAATTGTTCATCCAGTTGACCAAAATTCAGTATTCCACAGGTCGCCTGCAGTTACCACTCCTGACTTCGTCACGACTGCAGTAGAACTAAAGAATGACTTCAGTCTAAAGGCCGCTGATTTTAATGGCTTCTGCTCATTATGATTTAGATGCCTTATAATCCGCTTCTCAAAGCTGTTTTTCACGAACTCAATCACTACGTACAATCACATGAGTGTGCCAAAATGAAGAATGCACCACACTAAAATGGCTTCTGTGTTTTACACGGTCATAATCGACATGCATGTCAGTAGCCTGTTTGAGCTAATAGATTATCTTCCGGGGACAATTCTATTGCTCCTACTAGATTCACCGTCTCAGGAGGATTTGGAAACCTCTGCGGAGCTATTAATCCTTCACTCTCTACTGTAGTGGTAATGAATGCGTCAACTGTCTCTGCAACTTCTCGTCTAGCTCTGGCTTCTTTGCGTAACACCACTTTCCAACCGGGTCTACCGGAGACATTTGAAAAGAAGACTTGGGTCGCCTGGCTTGGGAAAATGAATGGGTCTGCCATGCGAGGTAGTTTGTGGCGGAAGTTCACTACAAGGAAACCCGACTCGTCTCTGGTATATGTCTCATTCCCTCGATTATCTTGCCTTTTCACCCACTCGCAGCGTAGTAGAGTGATTTTGGTGGTGAGTGCACCATAGTGAAGTTCTAATATGTCTTTCAAGACTCCCACGTAGTTCACATTGGATTCCTCGACTCCTCCTGATGGCTCACGGAATATTGAAGCCACGCCGCTGTTGTAACTCAGTACCTGTAGCGTACTGTCATCTTCCACACGGAAGTGGTTACCGAAAGCAATCATGCGTGCATATCGAGTGGCTCTTTGTGCCGGCCTCTTGCTCATGAGGAACAGGTCCATGTGCTCCGGATTACCCAAATCCAACTCTGAATCTTGCACAGTCCTCTGAATCCAATCTGCTAGTGCAGGAGTACTTTGATTCGCTTCTGATTCTGACCTCCACTTTCTGAAAGAAACATTGGCATACAATGACGATAAGCACACGAGACTATTTCAGCACATCCTATTAGAGGAGCAGTCTTGGTAACGCTTAATATAGTACTCTGCCGTACTCGTACTCACTACTAACTTGCGCGTCACTTACCCTAGTGACGAAAAAGTCATTCTCTAATCACTTACTATAGACGTGACTTCAAAATGACTTAATGGTATCTGCAATACTACTACAGAGCCAGGTAGCACAGTTTTTAAACTTAGCGTCTCATAGACAGCCAACTTTGAATACATTGAATGACACCCTCACAATGGCATGCAAATCCACTGAAAGAAACACAAACAGTCGAATTTTTATCAATTCTAAGATATACGGTTCACATTTCGGCACCACATTTCGGATGTGCAGTGCTTGTCTGTGTCCCTATGTTACTTCCGTCATGCTCATATTGTAGTGACTTCCGCGTCACTAAACCTAGTGATGTTAAAGTCATTCCTTAGTTACCAATGTCAACATGACTTACAAGTCACTTACAAATGACTGAATGGCGTCTGGAATACTACTGCAAAGCTAATTTCCACTATTTTGAGACTTAGCAACATAGAGAGGTCATGAGAAAACTTACGTGACTAAAATCTGCATTGTGGAAGAATTTAAGAGCACATATTGGTGGGCTAGCTCTCTGAGTTCAGGACTCATTACATATGGCCTTCCTGCCCCTTGTAGAACCTCCTCTGCGTCCCCATACTCTTCGTCTTCATCCCATACGCGTCTTTCAGTGGCCTCAAATCTATGGAGGTATTCTGTAATGAATCCTATACATTCATCTTTCAAATATCCCTCTGCCATAGAAGCCTCAGGTCGGGCCATGTTTCGGACGTGGCCCTTCAATACTTTCATGTATCGTTCCACTGGGTACATCCACCTTGCACTAACTGGACCACACAAGTCCAGCTCCTTCGCAAGATGGTAGGGAAGATGGGTCATGATATCAAAAAAGGATGGCGGAAATTCAATCTCCAACAGCGCCATGCTTTCAGCCACATCTGTTTCTAGGGATGGAAAATCAGCGGGGTTGTACACCTTCGTTGAAAGGCGGCGAAATACCTTGCACATTTTCATGACAGCCATACGAGGTCCAGGTTCCATTAGCCCACGGAGAGCCAGTGGCATCACTTGCTGCATCAAAACATGGTAATCATGGGACTTCAATCCGCCAAAGTTCTTCTTGTGGATGCACTTCCTGAAGTCAGATGAGTATCCAGTGGGCGTTTTTAATGCCTCAATGCACTTCGCAAACTTCTCGAACTCATCATCTGTCAACACATAAGATGCACGAGGCTTCACCATCTTCCCTGCTCTGCGTGGATGCGGGGTCAGCCACAAGTGTGGCCTCACATTCCGCCTCTGCAAATCCCTTCGGACTTTCACAGAATCTTTCTTCCCTGTTATGGTTTTCAGGAAGTTCTTCGACAGGTTCAGTTCGCAGTGCATGAGATCCAGCGTGTATCGAATAAGAAGGGCCTAAAATTATACACAGGACATATAGGATCAGTACATTGAATATGTTTAGAAAGTCATGTCTACGAGTCACGAAGAAGTCATACTTTATGACTTCAGGATGAGTATTACTACTTTATTACTCCAAGTCCACTTCCCGCTGACTCTACAGTCACATTCAAGTTATGTACAAGTCATTTTTCATAACTATGTTACTCAGCAGTCACTCACCTTCCAATACGGCAAGCGAAAAAGGATACTCAAACGTTTAAGGCCAAATATTTTTGATGGGTCCCCTGCAGCTCCATCTCTGTTTCCATCTTCTTTCCACGCCTCGCACTCCAATGCATGACGTATTTGCTCCTCCACTGTGACTACGCGTGGTTTAGGGCGGTTTTCGATTTTCCCATCAAAATGGTCCTTCATCTCTTGTGACCTGTAAGGATGATTTTCGGGGAGCCATCGACGAGTCCCACCGTACGTCTGCTTACCCAACTCAGTAGAATGCTCTGCGCCTAAATCCTCGCCACACCATGGACATGCTGCGTATCCTTGGTGGGCAAAACCTCCTACGGTGCCATAACCTGGGAAGTCGTGGATAGTCCACAGCAACATGGCCCGCAATTGGAAAGCCTGAGAGCCTACATCTTTTGATACATCGTATGCCGGAACCCCAGACCATAATTCCAACAACTCCTCCACAAGAGGCTCCAAGTACACGTCGAAGACATCAGTAGTGACGGATTCCCTCCCTGGGATCAAAAGAGCCAACATAATAAAAAACTTCTTTGTACTCAACCATGGAGGTAAGTTGTAATTCAACAACACTACGGGCCACGTTGACCACGAGGATCGGTTCTGCGCGTAAGGATTTACTCCATCCGCTGCCAAGGCAAAGTGAACATTGCGGTCATCCCTTGCAAAAGAAGGATCCACGTTTTCCTCAAAATGCTGCCACGCTTTGGAGTCGCAGGGGTGTCTGACAAGGCCATCCCCCCCCTCTCGGTTGCTTCGGTTCTCTGCATGCCACACCATCAACTTCGAAATCTTTGGACTCATGAACATTCTTTGGAGTCGTGGAACGATCGGGAAGTGACGGAGCACCTTCAGTGGGAAGCTACGGCGATCCTCATCGCGGTACCTACGACCACCATACTTTAGGCAGCAGAGGAGATTCTCATGAGGTCCACGAAAAAGGATGCATCCACGCTCACAAGCATGGATGGTGTTATAAGTCAACCCCAATTTCTTGGTAAGTGACTTCGTTGCATGGTGGGTTTTTGGCAAAGTATTATTCTGTGGTAGAAGATGGGAATGTAGTATGCTGAAGAGTTCATTGGAGAACTGGTTGCTGACGCCGTGTACAGTACACAAGTTCATCAGTAACACGGTTGCTGCGAGCTTGCTGCTCCGAGAACCATCGTACAAGTGCTCCAAAGATTCCTCCAGCACCCTAGCATCGAAATTTGGGTCACCATCGCCGAAGGCTGTGTCCACATCGGGAGGCTCTTCATCCCGACATTCAACCTCCTCTGCACCGTTGGCACTGCCTGCTTCCATGAACTCTTCATGAATTGAGTCCGCCGTGGCAAAAGCGCCGGACACCTCTTCTTGGACTCTCTCCAAGACAAATGTTGTATCGCCATGAGGTCGTAGTACTTGGTTGACCATCCCACAAGTATCAACAATGGCGTCAACATCTTGTGATTCTTGTTCTCCCGTTCCCCAAAATTGTTGCTCCCACTCTTCATCCGAGGAGTCTCGTGCACCCGGACCTCTCCACATCCTGCAATCCGGATGTCTTCCGTAACGGATTAAGTGCTCCCTTACATTGCGGATAAAGAGCTTCTTCCTGCCTCGACAATTGGTGCAAGGGCATTGTAATTTCTTCACATTGAACTCTGTGGCCCTTTGCAACTCTCGGGTCCATAGGCGGTCATCTCTTAGCCGTTGCCTCTCATCGTCAGAGAGTGGCAATCTACTTGGTAGCATGTCTCTTGAAAAAACCTGATTGATAGGAACGCACTAAGTTCACGTAGCCAATACACGCTCAGTACTTTGATAGAAGGTCCGCCGTAACGTGGAAGCCTCCACGTATTTATGACTCATGAATGTCTTTCGGTACTCCAACTCCACTTCAAAATGACTCTTGTCACTGCTGCATGACTACAACATCACAAGACTCCACTGATAAATGACTTGCATGTACATGCAGAGTGCCAATTGAACGCACAGTACATTCTAGCTATGCCCATGATTTCAAAACTCAAGAAGACCCTACAAGAAGGGCATGCAACACTAATTCAGCAACTTTTAATTCAATAGCATAAATATAATTCACTGAGCATACGCTACTTATAGACTAGGATCGGAAACTTCCAGCAATTTGAATACACGATCATAAATTTCAAAGACTCATTCATTGACCATGAATATAGCCACTGGAAACAATCATCAAAAATGAAAAATGTGAAGGCGTCCGAGATCCAAGCGGGCCTCCATGATAGGTGAAGGCTTTCATTTAAGCTTGCTGCTTATCTAAGGTACACGGAAACCCACAAGTACTAGACATGGGTAATGCATTTGCCGTCACAAAAGGGTGGGACCTCCTATGCCTTTCGCTAAATGACAGGCTTCACATCAACCTGTACTAGCGGGGAAGTATGCCCTAATGCCAACGCTAGCCAGAATTTGAAGCGTTCTTCTAGCTCAGGATTCATTGTCAAGGAACTAGTAGGGGACATCTGTGGTTCCATTGAACATGGGAGTACTGTTGGCGCAGATGTCTCCTTTCCTTCACCCGCTGAATTCAGCGTAGGGACCAATGCTGCTATCATGTCAGACGAACAACGCCTCCTCTGTGGATGAAGTCTTTCACTGTTTTCTATGTTTTCATCAGAGACCGGGGTCAGCATTCTACGCCTTTTATGCGCTAACAATGGTGCGGCTTTCAACACTTTAACTTTTTTCATTTTGAAATGTCAGAGGTCCGTTATTCTTAGCCTATGAGAGTACTTGGAATTTACATGTAACCACCGACTCCTTCTGCTCTGCACACGTGTGTAATACCTGGATGCATTCACGAGCATGCAGGTGTACCTACTCTGCAATGACTTGGGGCGAGTTCCTCAGGCACCAATGGTTGAACCGATTAAAATGTTTGTCTGCAACACTGAAGCAACAAGAAGCAAATGAACATGAGGCTTAGGACGAAAAAAAAGTGCATGTTCAAAAAATAAACCCAATCTCATACCCTAGCATGCTCTTCAATTCACATGCTTCAGAAATTTATAATCCTTTTGCATCTTGAGGAGGTGCTTTCTTAATACATAGCCTACACCAAAAGCTCAGACGGTGGCTCAGGTGTTTACCAGTGTAAGTTGACCACAGTGAATATAGTAGGCATTTCTAGAGGACTAATGACTTCGTGAAGGTGATTTTGTAGTCAATTTTAGAGCGCATCCTACTTCCTAGAAGTCATTTACTAGTCACTTGTTTCAGGCACTTGACTTCCTAGAAGTCATTTACTAGTCACTTGCTTCAGGCACTTGACTTCCTAGGAGTCATTCAGTAGTTATTTGTTTAGGAGACATGACCTCATATAAGTAATTTTGTAGTCATTCATTTACCACAGAACACTTTAGATTCCGAAGTCTTATATGAAAGATTGAAGTACAGATGACTTCACAAACCAAATTGTGCGCAGTCACCCTGAAGGCGCAGTCATTGTATACAACTCTGGACAAACCTATAGTTCAAACTAGCAACAAGGCGGGAAAAAATGATGGCATCTTCTGTAGGTGTAAACAAATTAGGAAACCTTATTGTCCATGGCGCTTTGTTCTCAAAGTGCCCAAATAAAAAGGGAATTCAATGACAGCCCACTTCAAGCACGACACTCTCTACAGGTCAAAATTGAAGTTTAACTGAATTCGCTCGACATGCTGTTCTGGATCTGGCGGCACCAAAGGTTTACTATGTCAAAGAATAAATGGTGCCAACTTCTTAGTTGTCAGAGTTCACCAATTCATAAAGAGAAAATTAAAGTGGTGTACATGTACTTGAACAAGAGGTAGCGAAAAAGAAATGGAAAGGATTGCCTCAAAAGAATGAAGCCAAGGATTAACAACGAAATTCAATGCCACAGACCAGAATAACACTTAGCCTGGCCTAAATTATAGTGACTTTGGGGTCCCAATCCCAAAAACAGACATAGTTACAGATGCTTACGTGCACAAAGGAAATGCATTCCGTAGACCCCCTTCATTTTGTCCTCCTCAGTCACTCCCAGGAGTTATTCTTAAGTCATTTAGTAGATAGCATGACTGATAAATGACAACTACTAAGCGGGTCTAGTCATTAAAAATGACTACCAACTTCCGCATGACTAGAAATGCAGAGATGTCAGTGCTGTAGGCCGTAGGTGCACTAGATTTCAAACTCTAATCAGGCGATTGAGGGTCTTAATGGTAACTAATGTTTCACTAACTCAAGAAGTCACAGTCATTTGCGCTTAAGTACATGTACTCAAGTGCAAATAAAGGGAAGATCGTGCTTGGAACACGTTGTGCAGTCGGTGAGATGTTTTTCAGTTATTGCAAGATCCAGTAATTAAGTCGGAGCCGCCAACTCCCGACTCCTTCATCATGCGCTGAAGTGTGGAGGGCGCCTAACCTCACTATCTTCCACATCTCCACACTTCAGTTCCATTCCAGTTGCAGTCTCAAGCAGCGCCTGTAGAGGATGTGCGAGGACCTCTCCGCCAACTTCCATGACATTAGGACCGTGCCAAAGTCGGCGTGGTTCCTAGAGAATCACGAAGCGCTGCAAACTGTTCTACAGCTTGCTTGAGAGAGTCGCGATCCACCTGCTACCACACCTAGAAGTTCTGCAAGAGAAATAGACTTACAGAGTACGATGCATGAGCCGATGGAGAGTCCGCCTCCGGAGAAGGGAGCGTATGAGCTTGCAAGGGACCAGAACGTGATAGAATTGCAGAAAAGGTTCGGTCCGTCGTTTTTGGCGCGGGCAGTGCTGTAAGTTTCCGGTCCACATCTCCCAGATCGTGCCTATCTTCTCTTCACAAGTGTCTCCATTGACATCGCCATGCTTGCACTATAGTCTTTTCGTCTCTCAGAACGTGGGAGTATGGGACTGCACCTTCTAAGTCTGACGAAGTTTGGACTTCAGCATTGCTAGAGACGTTAGACTCTATCAACGCTTGTACCCAGAACCGTTGTGGTTTGACATTGAAGGTGGCACAGATCCCAAGGTGCGCAGGCGGCGCTGTCCTAGGGTTTTACTAGTAGAACATAGTGCCCCCACCAGTAGTTGGTGAATTGTGTCTCGGTAGTCATTATGTAGTTACATTTTAGTCTTATAAAATGTCTCCAATCTCCAGAGCAACTGCATTTCAGTCATTCTTAAGTCTCATGTGAGTAGAGTCAGAGTCGCGTGGAAGTAGAGTCTGAGAAGCTAGCAATAATTACCCCTGGCCACGTAGGATCCATGTGCCCCAGAGATGCATTGTGTCTCCCTCGTTTAGAAACCCTAGCCATTTTCTGGTTTCTACGTTTGCGCTCTGAAGTCCTCCATTCTCGGATCGCCTTCATGCCAATTGTTCTGTGCACTAGTCTGAGTTTTGCACGCGCATCGTGTTTGCGTTGAGCGGATTCTTTTTTTAAAATTTCTGAGTGAGTTTCGGGTTGCGACACAAGGCCCCGAAACCTCCGACTCCTCCCGTGACGAAGAAAGTGGAGAGTGTGAGGAAGGAGTGCGGACCTTTGCGGAGGAGTTCTAGGCGGCGAGGCCTTCGAGGACGCCAGGAAAGGAAGGTGCAAGGACAAGAGGAAGCGGCGCCCACGATCTCCGAGAACATTGACATGAGTAGCGGACGCGATTCTTCGTCGGAGGCAACAAAGTCCGATGACAAGGCCATCGCCACAGGTATGATGAATTTAGCAATTGCTTGTAAACATGTAGCGCGGCAATCCAACTCGGAGGCACCTGCCGGAGGTAATTGGCATCACGTTTTCTAGTCATTTCGGGTTAGGGCTAGGGTTTGTGATTCTTCTGCATTGAGCATGTTTAGCAAGCTAGGCCTTAAGTGTCAATCCATGAGGTGAATGAGGCAAATTAAGCGCGTGGGTGACTTTGGTGCATGTGCAGACTTGGAGCGTCCTCTAATTGACTCATCAGATGAGGACGTCTCTTTAGAGGATGAAGAACCTCTCGTGGACCGCCGAACTAAGCGGAAGAAGACCGTGATGATAGAGGCGTCGCCAGGGAAGAAGGCGGCAGCACCACCACCACCACCTCCTCCCCCGATTGATGGGGCATACGCCCAACCTGCACTGCATTGGATTCTGGGCCACTATGTCTCCAGTCAATCCCAAGCTCCAGTAGGTCCTTGGACCGTGAATGCTCCAACGTCCTTGCCGGGGGCATGGCCTGTGCAGAGTGCAGGCTTACAAGTTGGACTTCTTGGATCTGAGGACACTGAAGACCGCTTCCTCCGGAGGAAGCGAAAACATGAGTACGATTTGGGCAGTCGTATACGCGCCACAACGGGAACCAAGCCGAACCGTGTGTATGTACTCGAGGGCGGGGAAGTGGACGCTAGTTGTGAAGGCAAGAATGCTTGGGACGAGTGTCTTCGAGATTTGGTTCCAAAATGCCTTGATATGAGTGTGGTGTCTTGGAAAAAGCACCAGCCACATACATTGAAGAAACTTCGAGCTGCCCTAGACAATGAGTTCGAGTACCTTGGGAATCCGCTCAGCATGTTAGGTTTTCGAACTTCAGTGATGAGGTATATGAAATCCGAGAGGTCCCGCTTGAAGAACCGTTACTTGAAAGGCATAGACAAAGCTCCCCTTCACATTGATGGACCAGAGTGGGATCGGCTGAAGGACTACTGGAATACGGATGCACAGAAGGTGAAGGCGCAGAAGATGGCCAAGGCCCGGAAGAGTGTGAAGAATTACACACTAGTGGGGAGGAAAGGGAAGGCAGGGAAAGAAGGCTTGGCGGTAAGTGTTCCATTTTTCAATTTCCATTGGAGTTTAGTATTTGAGGTACTTGAGTGACCTGCGTTTGTGCCAAGAGAGTCACCAAGTGGTCATGTTGGGCATGGAAACAAATGCTTGGCCTAATCCGTTGACATGTGTAGGGAGGGGAAACAAGTACGGGCATTACCGACCTCGCTGTGGCAAGGCGTGCAAGTGGAGGAAGCGAATTTGCAGGCCATGTAAGCGTGATGTTAGCGTACCCTTAGTGAAATTGATGTGGTCCACAGTCACAGTGTTTTGGCGATGGGTTGGAGTCACAACAGCCTTGTCTCTATGTCTTTAGGTCCAAATATGTTGCCAAGGATTGAGAATGTATGAAGTCTAAATCAGAAATATGTGTCACTTTCACAAGGCATGCAAGTTTGTTGTTGCTCATAACGGACTATGCCAAGCAGATTAGCATTTACATTACGAACAGGTGGTAAGGAATCCCTGAGGCAGGGTCCAATGAATGGCAGTGGTAATGAATTTATGCGTGGGGGAGGGGCTTGATGTAGGTCGATGCAATGTGAATCTGTATTTGGGCTCCAAAAAAGTTTAGTTCTGATACAATGAATATGCAGTATTTCTTAGTCCATATTTAGTTGTGATGAAGTGAAACTTTAGTCGTGGTGAAGTGAAACTTCAGTCGTCATGAAGTGAAACTTCAGTCGCAGTGAAGTAATACTGCAGTCGTCACTAAGTAAAACTTGAGTCATTCTGTAATCAAATAGTAGTGAATGATAAGTCACGTTTTAGTTGAATTCTCCTCGTCAGTGTACAACGTTAGTATCAGTTGGTGCAATTAGAATCCATATCCTTCCGTCTTTCTAGTCCCTCATGCTAACCTTATGGCAGGTCCGAGTATTGAAACCGCTGAAGTGTGATTCTGTGTGGCACATATTGTCTTTGGTTAGTTTTTTGGCACTTAGCCTTGCACTGTACAGTTAATTCTCCAATGTATCAGTCTCTAACTAGTTGGTTGGATTGGTTTAGGGTTCTCAGTGGGAATTTATGGAATCGTGGAAGAGAGATGTGGATGTTAAATTCGACCACTTCCTAGCCAACTCCAAAGCCCAAGGTGCGGCAATAGACGAATTGTGCAGCATGTTTGCTACTTACGTAGGCAAAGCAAAGCAACATGATGAAGGCAGTCCCTCCATCGGCCAATCAGCGCTGGAGAATCAAGCTCCTCGGTACCTGCCTAACCATCAAGCCGTCGGATTCAAGCCATCGGATTCATACAAGAAACAAATAAGGGCAGAAGGAGGGACAGGTGCTTTTGCAAAAGAGAAGGAAGGGCACGGTAGTGGAGCAGTGAAGAAACGTGATGGCAAATTCTGCGTGAAAGCCAGGAACGTCATTCTATCCGAGTCCGATTCGGAACTACCTCCTCGGGAGATGGAGGTTGTAGGCATCATAACTTCGCCCATCTCAAAGAAATGTCGAGAATTAGCCGAGAGAATTATCTCGGAGCCCATTATCGAGACGCGAGATGAGATAAAACAGGTCCAATGCGTGGAGGGCAGGAGTGCGGAGGACGTGGGCGTGGAGTCCATTCCCGTTGTGGCCTCTGAAGTGCAACAGGCCTCGACTGTTGAAGTCCCTCCACCAATTGATGAAGCAAAGAAGCCGTCAGCAGAGGAGGTGACAGTAGAAGTGGAGCTGGGTCCAATTGTGGAAGAGACCACATCACCATCTGACGACCACGATGCAGAGGATATGGATGCCGAAGAAGAGGGCGTTCGCACGCCAAGCAGCGGTGGTGCTTCACCGGCTACTAGTGACGGCGAAGGCAGCCCCGAGGAGAATTTAGATCGAGGGGCCCCTGAGGTAATACAGGAGAGATCAAAGGCCTCCGAGGATGTTGTTGCAGGAGTGCCTGAACAGGGGAAGTCGGCTGAACCAGAAATTTGTGTCTTGGATTCGCCTTCACCGAAGAAGAAACCGTCGAAGTCACCAATGAAGGTACATTCCCCACCCGGCGTTTCTAAGTACACGTCGAGTGAGGTCAGACCTTTAGGTGCCCCTAAACCGCTCTTAGTTTCATTGCGTGACACTTCTCATTCAAATTTACTTATTCTCAATGTGCACGGAACCTTGTTAGATTGCAGTATGCTTTCAGAAAGGAACCCAAACAGTCGAATTCGTAGCAGCACAAGAACTGCAAGTAGAAGAATAGTTTTCTGCCCTTGGCTAAAATCGTTCCTTTCTCGCTGCTTTGATACATTTGTTGTTGCGTTCTGGGGAAGCGGGAGTAGGGAACATATGTCTGATGTTGTGGGCGCAATGTTGGGGGGGGTTGTTACGGCCACGCCCTTATTCACGTGGTCAGGTGAAGATGTACAAAGTGATAGTGTTGAAGATGGTAGGCTATGTGAGTGGAGCAAGCAGTTGGAGTCAGTGTATGCTCGCTGGCCTAGTTTCTGTGCAGCCAATACTGTCATTGTGGATAGTAAGGCAAGTAGGGTCGAGTGTAATCCGGAGGCTAATGTCATCATGAGTACCCCTTTCTATGTGAAGTGGATGTGCGCATTGGCAGATGATAAAGAATATTTGAAACGGTATTTGTGGCCGTTATTGGAGGCTCTGCAACAATGCACAAATGTTCCGGCATTTCGGTCAAAGTACCCCGAAATTGTCAACGAATCCATGTCAGAAATGCTACAGAGACGGCGAAATGGACATGCGTATGAATTCCTTGACATTGTGGAAGGTGAGGGGACTAGCATACTATTGGGTTGCATATATGAAGGTGTCCCCTCACCTTCACTTCATGTTTGAATCTGATAGTGTGGTAATGTGTGCATAGGGCAAGGGGCAAAAGCAAGAGGCGAGGACAAGGCCTACAAACCCTGCATCTGCAACAAAGAAAAAAGCTTCTACACCCTCCACCAAGAAGGTGTGTTTCTAGGACTTTGAAGTCCACCATGGTCTTTGTTGTTTCAGTCAATTTAAGTAATGATGTAGTCTTCTTTTAGTGAAAAGGAAGTGAAGATCCCAAGCTCCACTGAGTAATATACCAGTTGTGGACTAGTCCTCTCCAAGTTACGCTGTAGTGCCCATCATCATTTTGAAGGGACTTGGCTACAGACCTTAGTTTTTTTTAAGGGTGTTGTACCCATTGTGGAGTGATGTTGTAGTTTTGTGTAAAATAGGTCATTTACGCGGGGCTGCAATGTGCCCCATAGATTACGTACACATTCAAATTGGGGCATTACCTAGGTAAAACTAAGAAGGCAATTGTAAAGCGTCACCCTAAATCGAGGTAGGCAACCCTAAACCGTAAGTCCAGAATTGCATGTTGCATGACTTGCTTTCGCAATTTGGGAGTGACCTTGGACTGGAGGTTGGCGGTCTTCTAAGTCTATTCAATACGGCAAAGACCTTCTCACATGTGCTCATAGCATTCAATATAACATTTTAGGGTCAGCCTATTGTGGCACACTTCATTGTGGAATCGCGCGGAAGTGAGGCAACAGTTAGGGTCAGTGTAGAAGTCATGCAGAAGTGAAGCTTCTGTTACGTCTGAGTCACACTGCAGTGACGTGGAAGTGGTCATGGAGTAGTCATTTGTTAAAATGCCGATGTGATTTATGCTTTATTGCACTCCAGCTAATTCGTGTTCACCTTGTAGTATCGGATCGGAGAAGAAGTTTATCTCATAAATCCACGGTCAACTAGGCAGAAAGTGGCGGTGGGCAAGATCTCTGGTATACCCGGGAAGCACAAGTTCCATTGCAGGGAAATTCCAGAGACGTGGTTCAAAGTTGACGTCGAGGAAGTTATGCACGGTTCTGTGCCGCTCATGTTTCCCAATGATGCAGATGATGAGGAGAAGGTCGATGATGTCAAGGGCACTTCAACATTATGGAACCAGAAGTTCTTCAAGATCACAGTTTGAGGCAGCATTTCCTTTTTTTTGGCAGGGCCTACAGACTTATACCACTTGTTGGACTATTGTATGATTAGCCTGCTATTGTAAATGGGAAATCTGAACTGTAGTTGTGGCTTTCCCTACCTCAGGGACCACTTGCACTTAGCCTTATACGGAGTTTGAACTCCAACTTGTGAATGATTTTTTTGGTCTTACTTGGACCCCTTCTTAAAACACGACTTTCAGAAGACTTTTAATGTCATTTGTGAGTGTGCGTCGTAGTCTAGTAGAAGTACGTCGTAATGTTGCTTGAGCAGGGGTGTTATAATTGTCTGTGGTCGATGGCATTATCCAATTGGCTTCAGACTATGCAATGACTGGCTAGTTCTCGAAATGGATCCCGGATACGTTGTAAACCGCGCCCATAAAAGACAGTCGTAACTGGGAAATGACTCAATGAAGACCCCAAAACCATCTCTAAAATGACGGAGAAGTAACTGAAAAATGATTGTAAATCGAGTCAAAAGCACTGTCCACGGTGACTTCAAGGCAACTCTATCGTGACTGTACAGCAAATGCGTATCCCCCTGACGTCACTGTCCACGTCAGCAAAAGGTGGACTACATCACAACTAAAGAATGACTTCCCAATTGTCTGACGTGGCAGGACACGTCACGCAAAGTTCGACTGAGACGCAACTGAAGAATAACTAGAGGATTCTGCCACGTCACCAAAATTTCACCGCAAAAGGTCAGCTGCCCAAATTTTCCTCAAAATTTTCAAGGGAACTGATGTGCCCCAGAGCCTATTTCATCTGTTACTCATCCAACTCCCAAATGGATGGTGATAATACACCCAGAGTCATTTCAAGAATGACTTGTCCACAATGACTGCAGGGGCAGAAGTCGTGTTTTAGTCATTTCGGTCCGAAATGACTGGTTTTGAGTCATTTTTCGCAATCATTTATACCCCTGCTTTCTAGTAGTGAGCGCACTTTAGGGCGGTTAGAACAAATGCGTGAATATATTCACTCATTTCCCATCCGGTACTCTTAGACCAATACTTTGAAGGCAAGTTTTTAACCTTTAAGTGCCTAAGCAAGAACTGTTGGCGCTCATTGTGGGCGCTTTATTCCCACCCTTGTAATTAAACGATCACAACCAGGCTTTTTCTTGCAAGACTACTGCTACGGGTGTCTAAGCGTCAAATCCATTGTACCTTCTAAGCAATGGATCTTTTGCTATTCTAATTATCCTAACGCATAAGTTGGTTCGTCCTAACTATCCTAGGCGTGTACTTGTTTCATTCTCTTGTCCTACTTCTAATTGCTTCCCTCTACTTTCGCCTATGTGGTTGTTCCTCCTACTCTACTTTTGTGTGTCGTGTTTGTTTAACCCTACTCTACGCATGGCATTTTCTACCCCATCTCTATGTTCTTGTACTGGTCTTAGCCTACTCTATGTATGCGTATCCTTTTATCCTACCTACGTATTTGTCTTTGCTTTAATGTACTCTACGTAATTGTATTCTTTTGGTCTAATCTACGTCTTGGTATTTGTCTTGGCCTACTCTACGTATTTGTCTTTGTCTTAGTCTATTCTACGTATTCGTCTTGGTTTCAATCTACTCTACGTATTGGTCTTTGTCTTAGTCTATTCTACGTATTTGTCTAGGCTTTAATTTTATTTCTTCATCTTGTATTATTTGGTTGCGCATTCATTCTTCTACTTCCTATTCTAGTTGGGATTATCTTTCTATTGGTCTTTGCTAATCGCCGGACCTTAATCCCACTTAGGATGTTGATCTTTTCCTTCTAATTAACTTCTAATTGCATCACAAGCTAGATTAAAGAGAGAGTTTTAGAGACCCACCTCTGTTCCGTATACGTCCCATGCCCAGTCCCCTTCGTTCCAAGCTGCTTCTATAGCCTTCGCCATGTCTCGTGCGAGTATCGATCCTTGACCTTTGGCTCAACTCCCCTTCAAGTCAACCTCCACCCCTTCAGTTACAATGTAGTTGACTCAGAGTTTAATCCTATTCTATTCTCATGCTAGTCTTGAGCTACTTCCTAGACTAATCTTTTAACTAAGGTCTATGATTTTCCCTAGTTTATACTATATTAAGGCTTAACCAATCCTATTTCACTTCTATGCTAACTCTATCCTAATGGTGTGCTAATCCTAATTTAATCCAAAAAAAGGGGAGCTGTTAGGTTGGAAACAGCCCCTAGACTCAGACCCCAGCAAGCCCAGACCCCGGCAACCCAGACCCCGGCAACCCTAGACTGCGGCCCCGATACCCGACGGACAGACCCCGGCAACCCCGACTGCGGCCCCCGATACCCGGCCCACTGAGGGGGTTCAGCCTCTGCTGAGGGGGTCGACCTCTGGGGAGTTCAGCCTCTGCTGGGGGGTTTTACCTCTGAGGGGTTCGACCCTTTGCTGGACAGACCAAGTTTGGTTTTTACCTTTCTAATCTCAGCCCTCCATGAGTGGGAGGGGTATTCTAGAATTAGCTTTTGACTCAATTTCTATCCTCCTAATCTAAATGGAAACTAGTGCTAAGTTGTTGGAAACTAAACGTTGGATTAGTTCCCAGTATGTTGCAAAATAAAGGTTGTTGCTAATTCAAGGGAAGTGGCATTTGACACCCCGCTAAGACTTAGGGGGTTCAAAGCTTCGCCGTTAGGGTGAAGATTTTGACACGTGACTAAGACTTCTATTTGTCTAAGAGTGTATGGGGGCCATAGCTCTGCCGTCCCTCATATGACTAGTTTAATTCCAGGGACAAGAGAAGAGGGAGAAGAAGATTGGTACTTAACTACCAATGCTAAAACATTACAAGGGAGTCAAAGCTCCGTCGTCCCTCATGGGACTAGCTTAACTCCGTGATCAAGAGAGGAGGGAGGGAAGAGTAGACACAATGTGCAAGCATACTCTCGAAGTCACCTCACAAGTTACCCCTCGGTTCTTCACAAGCCTCTCCCACAACAACTTTCACTTGTTTCACAACACAAAAGGTGACACAATATTGATTAGCATAAGTTCCCACAAAACTTGGAGGGGTCTCAAGTCCTCAAGTGCAAGCACAAAGTACCAAGGGTGCAACAACCTCAAAACTATCAAAGGTTCCTTTGGCATAACGAGCCAAAGGAAATCCGGCATAACTCGGGCCCAATAGTCCTCCTCCTTTAAATAGGTAGGAGTGAAAAAAGAGAGAATGAGAGGAGAATGCCGCCCCTTTTATACTCAAAAGGGAGCAACACCCCCCCTTAATCTACTAAAAATAACTAGATGAGGAAATTTAGGAGGTCCGTACATGCTTACCAATCCCAAATCTAACTATCCACCTAAAATCTACACAATTTGAATTGAGTAATTCAAATCTTAACTAACCTTACAAGAACTTGCAAAACCACCTAATTTACCTTCCCCAAAATCTACAAGTTCTCACATGGGAAAAGTTCCCATGTGTTTCCACCTATTTAATTTGAAATTACTTACAGCAAGCACTTGGAGCCACCTCCACTAACTTTTTGAGGTGGTACTTGCTCCCACATGTGCCCGAAGTTCCCCACACGTTCCCCACTATGTTAGATTTGAAATGGTACTCTCAAATCTTTGTTGTTATGCCAATTGACGACACATTTGTAGCTCCATCAAACTCAAATATTTAGAAGTTTTGGGCAGAGAGCTTAGTAGAGCTATGTAGTACCACATGTGAGAACTAATGCAACGTTCCAATATGAAGAGTACTTATCTTCTTCTCCGGCAAAGAGCGTTCATTTTAAGTTACACTTCTTAGTTTCTTAGAGGCAGTTCTTTGAAAGAGGTGTCATTATTTATTCTTTGAGCTCATACTTTTAGAAGACGAGTCTCTGCCTTCTTTGCATGAAAATCACATCTGATTAGGAAGATCTTAAGAAGTAGTATTTCCTTCTCATCTCTAGTAGCAGAGCTCTCAATAGGTTCAACATGAAACGAGGCAAGATGGCTGCGTCCAAGTGGAGCGATTCAAGAGTTGCTGAAACTTGGAAGTCTCTTTGATTTGAAGGAAGAGCTAGTGGTGAGTGTATGGATGTTGAGCGCAATGAATTGGAGGCATTGCAAAAGGATACTGAAGAAACCTTTGGAGATCATCAAGTGGTTGCTGTAGATGTTAATCCAAATGTGAGCATCATCTTGTCCATTCCAAATCCTTCATCTTCTTGATACTATTAATCTTTTAGGAATCTAATTCAATTTAGAGTTGCTACAAGGACCAATGTATTGGGTGATTGCAAGAAACACTTGTCCTATTTGTTGCGTTTTACTACAATACTCGTGACTTTTTCTGGAATACTTTAAAATTAGAAAATTAATTTGAAAAAAATTTGAAAAATATGAATAATGTATACACCTCTAAAATGAAGGTTTTTACCCAAGGAAATTGATAGAAAAATTCTCTAAGTAGGAGAACTTAAAAAGCACCAAATCTCAAGAAAATACATACTTTCATGTTTTAATTTGTGAAAATTAGTAAAAATAAGTAAATACAAAAAATAAAAAGTATCCATTTGCAACAACTTTATAGAGATGGTCATTCATAAAAAAAATCACTAAAATAATACTTTATATGTTTCAAAATGCAACTGGAAGGAAGCTCACTTTATAGACTTCCACACGTCATAAAAATAATGTTTCTCAAGATCCCTCACGTGGAGAGATGTAAGTCTATTAGGAGACCATCTCATCCAAATTTCATCTCAAAATCATTAAAAAAAGGTACTCCTTCAAGTAGTGACTAAAAACTCCTAAACTACCAAGTGTGACATTCAATCACTAGTACTATTTTGAAATCAAACTCTTTTTGAAAATTATGAAAAAATTAGAGAATGTGTATGGTACCTATGAGTATCTTCACTATAAATCTTGAGGCATTTGGAACCAAAATATAGAAGTTATGGCAAAAAAACAAATCAGCACACGAGGTGTGACAGAAAATAGGACAAGTGTTTCTTGCAATTGCCCTATTCTCTTTTTTGAATTAGAAAATCTCAGCCTACTATAAGAGACTAATTACTCTATTGTGGTTAAAAGAACACAATATCAAGTCAATCAATAGAGTGTAGACTTAGGAGTATTGAAGACCTTTTTGATCCTGATATATAGTAAAGATATTAGTTCTTCTATGTTTGCTTAGACTGTAGCCTCATTCATATGTAGCACTTCAAAATGAAGATTACATAGAGAGCAGGTACTAAGAAAACATTAACGGTAATTAATCTTCCATCCATTTTGTGCTTATATGAGTGGCAGAAATTTCTTATATTATAGAGTTTAATAGTACTTCACATGCAAATGAGCTCCAAATGAGTTAGACTCTCTTGTTACACTTTTGAACAAAGATATTTACTATGAAAGCTTGAATATTTTTTCAATTATTGATCTTCAAAAAGCTTTTCAAATTGTATGCTGGCTTATCAATTGCAATTGAGTATGACATGATGAGTCTTCTTCACTAAAGGCTTTGCATAGGAAAAAATAACTAAAGATTCTTTGCCTTGCACTTTGATGTCATTTTTTATGTGCTATCAATCTTCTAAGATAATGAAAAAAAATACCCAAATAATCATTTAAAAAAATGGCAATACATATTTGTGTGGACTCGTCTTGATGCAACAAAGGCTTTTATGTATATATTTATTAACAACTAATAGGGAGTCTTTGAATGAAGTAGAAACAAACAAAATTGAGAAGCAAGACGAGTGAGGAAGCAGGTTAGAGATTAAAATTCTTTTCCCTACATACTGGCATCATTAGAGAATAGGATTATGAGTGAAACAAGAAAAGGCATACTGAAGTGAACATAGTTGAAACTACAAAGTGATACTGTACTCAATTTGTCTATTCCGACCCAAATTCAACTATGAATATCCATGTGCCAAAATCTGGTGAACATTCTGTAAGTCTTGTCATTGTCACTTAGGCCTCAAATTTTTCTTTTTTTCGCTTATTGCTCATATTTAGTGTCATTATGGTTAAAAATCAACTAAAAAGAGTGCTCAAAGTAGGATTGATACAATTCCCGCTAATGATGGAGAAATTGGTATAATTATTCCGGAGTACATTAATAGACTCCTTAGAGCCAATTTCTACAACTTATCAGGAGATTAGACATGATATTACGCAATTCACAGGAGATTGCACTAGCAAATACTCAAGATGCGACTTCGTGCAAAAGCATTAAGGTAGGCATTATCTGAATACTTGACAAGGGTTCCCGGAAGATTGGGTTCCGATTGGCAACCACAGGAGTTCGACAGTCTCCTATGAGTGTCACGGCGAAGCCAATTGGTGGAGATTCCCTTGTACGAGAATGATTCCTCCCCGGAAGAATTAATTCCACCATAGTGCAATTTCTATTTTATTTAGACAGTGTATGTTTTTAGCAAAACTTTGCACTTTTCATTAGGGGGATTTCTAGAAGATCCCCTAAAATTTTTGTAATTTTCTAGATTACGAAAATGACTCCATGGGAAGTCAACCGCTTTTACCGGCAATTGGAAATTCATAGAAAATTCCATGGTGATGGTAAAATCCCACTAAAAATCAAGATAGTATTTTTTAGCATAAATAAGCGTCCCGCCAAATTTCAAGACATTCTGACATCAATAAGTACTAGAACCGGCAGCGGAAACAAGTTTTGATGGTTTTACCAAAACTCTTGCAAGTTGACCGGCGCACGGGGAGCATACGGAGTCCGATTCGGGTCAACTTAGACTCTTTTCTAACATTCTTGGACCTTTCCAACAACCATGGCTAGTCAAAACCTTTGGAAAAAATCAATTCCAAAAGATAGATTTTCCACCCTTTTTACTAGTTCATAAATGTTAGCTTTGAAGTGGGTTTAGGCTCCGAGAGTAAGGGGTTGAGGTCCTCATAGTCTAATTTGGGTCTTCTGAAGCTAGTGGCGCTGTCCGTTTGGCGATTGGACCATTTCTCCAAAAGTTAGAATAGCTACAGCAGTAGGGTAGATTTTTAAAACGTTAATTTGGATTTTCTTTGGTAGTTTAGTTCGTAACTTGAGGGGGGAGGAGGCCTTGGAAATGTATAAAAGGCCTCCCCCTCCCCTCATTCCGTACCTCTTATTTCAATTACACCTCTTGTACCGCAAACCTCTATTTTCATTCACACCTCTTATCAATTTTTATCTCATTTCATACAACAACCACTACCATCTTCTATTGTCATTTCAAAACTTCTTTAGTGTCATTGATTGCTACATTACAAGTCCGAGGGCGTGTATTGCTACCTTCACTCTACTCCAACCTTGTTGGTATTTTCTAAACATCCTTTGTTATTATAAGTTATTTTCAATTATTGAAGCAATTATTGTGGTTTTTTGGAAGTCCTTGAGTCCTCTTGGGGGTTCTCCTAACTCCTTGGATCTTTTGTACTAGTTATTTTTGTGATTCTTGTGAAATTGAAATCATAATCCTTCGTGATTAGTCTCTTCGGGGAATTTATAGTCTGGATAGGCTTATTGAGAATTCCCCCCAAGCCGAACGGTTGAATTGTGATCCACAAAAACCCGTGTTTAGAGGAAACTCAAACTCCTTAGGACTCCTTGGGAGGCAACCCCTTGCAAAATTTTCCAGGAAAATAAGAAGAATTGCGAAGCTATCGCCAAATTTTTAAGGATTTTTTTTTATCATTTTTTCCAATTATTTGTCCAACGGCAAAGCTTTGACTTTTTTAAGCATAATCCCGTGTTTGGTTTTTTGTTAAAGGGTCCCCAATTGCAGACCCAAAGCTTGGCGAGCAACAACTAGAATTTGGTGACAAAGTAGCTAGTTTAGCCCAAGCAGCCAGTCGGTCAAGCAACCAGTTTGGCAACAGTCAGAGCTTAATAACCAACCAGGCCATACGGCTAGTTAGCCAGGCCATAAAACCGATTTTTTCACATCACACCATCACCATTGGGGACGATGCCTGAGGGCCCCCTTTTCATTTTTTTAGAGTTTTTTTGAACACCAAGTGTCAACTGGTTAAGAGAGGAGAAAAGGGAAAACTATTTAGTGATAATTTTCGGTGAGAAAGAATTAGTTCAAACTACAGAGAGGGTCTGAGAATAAGGATAGTTGTTGGAAAGATTATAAGACTCCCAAATTCATATTCTCAAATCCAGAGCTTCCCAAAATTTCAGATTACCAAGCTAGAGTTTGGAAAGGCCAGTGTAGTCCAAAAGGGAGAACCCCAGCAACTGGGTGAAGCCACAAACTGAATATACTTCAATACAGAACATGTGGTAGGGGGGTATCAGTGAAGAAGACTGATCTCCTTCAAAGTCAACTCATTTTGACTGGTTCAGATCCCTTGGGGGACAGACCAACCCTTGCTAGACACACTCCAGACTTGCTATACACTCTCCAACTTGTTGGATACACTCCAGACTACAAATTTAGCTCCAAAATCACAGCACAACTCAATCCAGCACAAGTGCACTCAAGAAAACATTTCCTAAACTCTCAAGCTCAAGTGTGTTAGTATGAGTGGAAGTTGAATTGATATGCAAGTGCTAGTGCTAAGGAAGGAAGGTTAGGCCCAAGTAGAGAATCATTGACTTTTGTGTCACGATTAGGCTTGATAGAAAAGACAAATAGAAAAAAACAAATAAAAGAATAGTTTGACTTTGAGAAGTTTAGAGGTTTTGCCAAATTAGAGAAAAGTCGGGAAAACCTTAGTTGTCGTAGAATTGACTTTTAAGACCATTAGTGATTAATTTCAAAAACTAGATTATACTAGGATATTTTATAGGTTGACCTTGGGGGGCCACTTAAAAGAAAAGGAAGAAGTCCAAAAGATAAAGAAAATCACAAAAAGAAGTTTAAAGATGGGAAGGAGGCTTTGGGGAAGGATACTCCATTCCAAAGTATTAAAAGGACAACAAAAACCCATATTCAAATACAAAAACACCAAGATGGAGGTGGAGCGAGCGCAACGTGGAGAATTTATCGAATCACATGAAGACCTCGAAACCGCCATGATAGAGGTTAGTCTTTGAATTTCTTTTGTTTCCATTTTTTCCATAATCTCCTTTAAGCCATAGAATTTAGCCATTAGTTTAGAAGTAACACAAATCTAGAATTACTCAAAATCCAACACCATAAAAATTAGACAAAGTTAGAGTCAATAGGTAATTTAGACTTTTTAGACTTAGAAGGTAAAAGCAGAAAGTTGAAAGCCATAAGCAATTCCAAGGAAAAGTAATTGACTGGTAAATTTTGGTGAACCAAACAACGGTCAAAATTTACTTATGATCAATTTAATCCTAGGAATACATAGTGGAAATTAACTTTAGTAACTAGGAAAGATAAAAGGATAAATCCAAAAGAATTTACCCCTTTAGATAAAAAGGAGTTAAACAAGGTAAAATTTAGATGAACCGGTCAACGGTCCAAATCTATCGTGAAAATTCACAATTATCCCAAGTCAAAGATTGAGGTTTTACTTTGGAAGAACAAAATTATTTCTATTAAGGTAAAATTCAAATTGACTATTTAGGTATCCAATCAAAGTAGTAAAAGAATAGTTAAAACAATACGCTAATTAGATTAAAAGATAATCAAAGAACAAGTTAGGGACAGAATCCTCTAGAGATATCTTAGAACATAAAAAACCCGAGAATACTTGGAACTATATCAACAAGCGATGTCGGGTAGAGAGGAGCGCGCTTAGGGAACACACATGGTGTCTGGCTGCACGTTGATGAGTGAAGTTGGGTAAGTCTTCAAAACTTGAATCTTCTCTTGATCTTCACTCGAATCTTTGCTTGAATCTTCACTTGTTCTTTCGTTGGCCTATCCTGTGGCTGGCTCTATAGGGCCAAGGGTGAAGGTGTGTGATAAGAAACAAGGCTTCGGACGGGTAAAACGGGACGGCCAACACGAGTGACCGTCCGGATGATGGGCCTCTAAACTTCAAACCTGCGATGACCAGGAAGCGCCTTTCATCAATGGGAACAACATAAAAGATCGACCATGTGGGCCATTAACCCCACTTCATCGCCACAAACACAAAATGGAGCGCTTACTGGATAACCACGCCTCGCAACGGTTTTACAATGCAGAAATTGAATTTTCAACTAGCCTCCAAAATTGGCTGGGAATAATAGAAATGAAAACGAGCCACAAGCCACAACACAAGGCTAGATCCTCGACATGTACGACCTTCGAATCTTCAAGTCTTCAAAAGAACCCCAAGAACCCCAAAGAACACTAGAAAACTTCTCCTCTTACTAGCTGCGACCTTCTTTCTAGTGCTACAGATGGCTTAAGTCTCTAAATACTTAGTGTAATAGCATTTTGGAAAGACAACTTTACAAGAAAAACACCCTCCAAATCTCAACTATATCTAAACTATTGTCCAAAAGTTATTAGAGTGCAAAGTAGCGGTTCCTCAAACCCCTTGGCAACCAACTACTGCCTCTATATTTTTCTATAACTTTTGAACTACAAATCCAAATTGCAAGTGTGATAGCAATTTAGAATTCTTAAACTAATATCCACAATCTCAGAAAGTTTCATAAGAAACTAAGACTTTGTCCAAAAGTTATTAAGGAACAAAGTCTCGGGTTTCTAAACTATAAAGGCTACACTCCTTCCTATCTTCTACACTCTATAATTTCTTCAATAAGAGTTCAAATGAAGTGAATGAACTCATTATGAATAAGAAATTCTACAAACTAAGTCTACAAGAATTTTCAAAGACATATGAGAAACACACCCAAAGTTGTGGTCGTTTCAAGTCACGGCCTTTCTCCTTCCAAACTCCAATTTTCCTCCAGACCTTCAACTTCTCATAACTTTCTCCTCCAAACTCCAAATCAGATGAGTGATGACTTTTTGAAAAGCTACTACAATGATATACAATCCTTCTAAATCTCAAGACAAGATGAAAAATATTCCAAAAGTTATGGCTCAAAGAAGCCTCTGCTCTTCTCAATGGAAGGCTTTAGGTCCTCTCAACTTCAAAACTCTATAACTTTTGATTCACAAGTCCAAATTCAACTTGCAAGCACAATCACAAGGAATCAGATGCCAAAGTTTCAATTCCAAAGATTCAATGCTCAATGAGCTACATCAACCCGAAATTCGGCCAAAACTCTTCAAAACACACACACACTTTCCTCTCTCCACACACCAACTAAGCATCTTTTCCCTAATTTCCTCCCCATCATAAGTGAGGGGGTGAGGCACATCAGCCTATACCCCTACCAAGACCCCACTTAAGATTCCAATCACTTCCCCATTCACACTCTCCTTTAACACCAAACCCCAAGCTAATTTTTCTATCACAAAAACTTCATTCTACATTTATAACCACACATCGTGATTAAAATAAAATACTCAAAATATAAAATTAAGAACTAAAATTCAATAAATGTATACTAGAGGTAAAAAAATAGAGTTTCAATCGAAGCTTCACTCCATCTGCAGAAACTTGAGGATGCGTTTGATTGTTGCGGCGACATAATCAGAACGTTCCGCCTTTGTCAAAGGATTCACCGGTCCTTCTAACCACTGTTCGTGACCGCGACTCCTTTCGATAGGCCTCACTATATCAAAGTATTATTTGTCGTTTAGACCTTCAAAACATCCTTCAAACGTCACTTCACGACTTCCGGGCTCAACACACTCAACTTGCAATAAGATCACCAAAACTCGAGCATCTCGCTGAAGGTTTCTGTGCCACCATTACTCCACACGAGGTTGTTTCGGCGGTCGAGAAGGCTCAGCTTCATCTCGTGGATGCTTACGCGGTAATACAATATCTCGCAGCAGAAGAGGTTGATCCGGCAATTGTGACAATGAAAGTTCAAATTCAGCCTCCGGTTGAGGCTCTTCATCTTGAGACTCAGAAAAAACCCTCCAGTTCGACATTCTAGTTCTAATGTGAAAACTAAATTCACCAACGAAATCCAATGAAACTCTAAGGCAAAATCGTGTTGGGTGGATTCAAGAAAGACCGAACGTTTTGTGTACACTTTTGCCAAAAACTGCATTTCTGACCCCTAGTATTATGAGTACTATGAGTACTACGACCAACGATTTTAGTCCGTTGATGATATAGCGGATTCGTTCTGGTTTTGACACATGTCACTGACAAAGGCGTGGCCAGCAGTTAATGTGCCTGCCCGACGCCGTTCTCCAAATTTTCACATCAATTGCAGATGTTGACACGTGGAGGAAATCTAGATGACAGTATGGTCATGTCGTGTTTGCTCATTCATCTACTACCGGATGGATGAAGTAGTGGCTGGTCGTTGTGGATGAATTTTTTGAAAATGGCGGCTTCGTCGTCTCCCTCCTTTTGCTTTGTGTGTTCGGACATTGGCGATGGCTGCTGCTGGTGGAGGGATACAATCACTGGAATTTTGCGACGGAATTGGTGATCGGTGAGCTCTTCATTTACTTTGGAGTGGGAGCGAGGGAGGCCACCACTTCGGAATGGTTTGTGGAGTGCGGTTGAAGGGGAAAACGAATTTTGATGGCGTTGCGGCTCTCGGCTTTGGTGTGTTCTCTTCAGCTGGAGTAGGTGCGTCATAGCTGCATTCCGCGCCTCGCAAAGAGTCTAGGGTGTCAAAACTTGGACAGAAGTGGGCGGGTAGGGTTGTGAATTTCAATTTAGGTCGCTTTGAATGTAGAGGCACAACTTCAGGATTGCAATGATGCGTGGCATGTTGCTGCAGACGATGCACAAGCTAATGACAAGGCACACCAGCGATTTCGGAGGTACATGGTGGTGCTAATATCAAGTCTTCTTCTATTCCGAAGAGAGGACTGACAACGCTCTTTGAACTTGGTGAGCTTTGCATTTTCCGTGTTTTCCCTTCGTTCTTGTCCCCTCCCCTTGAATGTGCTTTCTTTATGCTTCTTCAATTTTTACAGATCATGTGCATGTACAAGTGGTTCATGGTGTACCTCTGTATACCCAAGTTTAGGGTTTAAGAGTGGATTTCAAGTATATTAAGAATTATAGCAGATGGTTTGCTTTTGTCTTCTCTTTGAAATGTACCTTCTCATTTTCCTGTACTGTTACCTCATGAGTCGTCATGTCCCTCTTGCACTAGTTCTTAGGGGTTCAGGCATGTGAAATGCTCACATTTTGAAATTTGTTTGCAAGGTATCCTTCTCATTTTCCAAAATGGCAAAAATGAAGAAAGGTGGACGCTCAAAAGGAGCTTCAGATGGGTCAGATGGTAGTGGCGGCAACAGCAGCTGGTTCAGGGAGTCTGAAGGAAGGAAGGCGAATGTGGCTAAGGACACCAACAACAAGGGGCCTCTGTCCATGCCACCGCCTTCACGAGCTGTTGGCATAGACAAGAGGAAAAGGAAGGCCGACGGGATGATGACGCCTCGCTTGGGAGGCTCCACAAAATCAGGAAGAAAGAAAGACCTTCTTCTAGTGAAGTTGAAGGAAGGCGAGGCAAGTGTGACCCAAGGCTCTTCATCAAAGACTTCAGCAGCTCATGCTGAAGAGGGCTCAAACGGTGAAGCTGATAGCGAGGAGAAGGATGAGAATACTGGCGCTCTTTCCCAACAACGACAGTCCAAGAGGGTCGAAGAAAAGGGTGAGCGGAAGTTCACCGAAAGTCAGTGCCTTAGGCAACTGGCTGCTCTAAGAGCTGAAGATAAGCGCCTCCCTCCTGCCCTCAGTGCAGGCGCTTTTGCCCGACGTTTTGGTCTTTGCCAAACAGGAATGAATAGCCATCGAATGAAGATAGGGAAGGGAATTACTTTGGTGGAAGTGGAGGTAGTGTTTGGCAAAGAAAAATCCAGGAACGGCTTCTCATTGTCAGAGAAATTGTCAAAGGATTTGAGGTCGGAGGTTGAGAAACTTTACTGCGTTTGCTATCAAAAACAGCAGCCGCCAACTCATGTCGCCAAGGAATTCGCCATAGGGGTGGTATTGGATAAAGTTCACCACAAAGACGTGAATTGGGCAGAGTTTGCGAGTGAGACCAATGCTGCACGGCGGAGCTCTTACTGCCGACGTCTGAAGATGTGGATTAAAGGCTTGGCTGCAATACGAAATATGCCTATTCACGATGTGTATGAGGTTGAGGGCTTCAGTGAGTACATTGGAATGCAAACAAGCAAGTTCGGGATGGGCGATGTGCACTCTGATGTCGCTATAGATGTCGCATCAACTGAGGACACCAAGATGCGTCATCCTTCACTTTCGACGCCTTCCAGTGACCTTGAAGAGCTGCATTTGAGGTACTATCTCTCTGCTCTAGTAGTCCTTTCATTCCTCATTCACTACTTTTGTCACAGTTCCCTACTATTTCTTTCTTGTAGTACTGCTTGCACAAGTTTGATGACCTAATACACTAACGTCTCTGATGCCCTACTGTTTCTGTTCTTAATTTGTTGTTTTCTACCTAACTTTCAATACCGGTCATTACCATTTCCTTCATAATACTTATTGTAAGTTCTTTCAGACCTCTTCCTCTGCAAATTCAATTTTGCTTCACACTTCGTACATAACAATGCTTAGCTGCTTCTCTGTAGTACTCATGAAACTTGCTTATGACACTGCGTTTGATACTCGACAGTAGTGTTTCATATTTTTGGTCCGCCCGAGTACTCTTGCAATTGTTCAGTACTATAGAAGGCTTCATTTGTACCTCTCATTGTTCTTTTTAGCACCATCTATCCACTGCATACACTATGTCCTGATACTTATACTGTTACGTAATACAACTGCCTAGCTATAGTAGTCTTAAATGTGTATAAGAACTCGACTTCTCTATATGCTGTATTATGTAGTAGTCGAACTCATTACAGGTATTACTAGTAGTAGTCCTATTGAGTCCTGTGTCCCTGCACCTAGTACTACATAGTACTATAAGCACAAGATCGTTATTTTACAATTGCCTTCCAATACATGTTTTCATGAAGAATTCACTTGCTTACTGCGAGGCTAGATACAATGCTCTTCTCTGCGTTCTATTTCTTTGAACTTGTACGTTATTTGAAATTGTTAAGCCCATCCCCTTCAGTACTAACATGTTGCTCTGCATGTTTGATACAGGCAAAACGAAGTCACTAATCTCATGACGTCCTTTGAGAGTCGACTGAAATGCATTGACAAGGAAATTGAAGTCTTTGAAAAAAATGTCGCTCAGAGTGTACGATAGTGGGAAGCTTGCATGCTGGTTGTTGAAGAAATCAAGTCGTCTTTGGCAGAAGCAGGTGAAGATTGCACTGCCTTGCTTGGAGAAGAAGAAATTGCAGCCGCCTGTGCTCAAGTGGGACTTGGACCACTCTATAAGATTTATTTTTCTAAAGCTCAGAAGCTCTCCTTGTGTGCTGCAACCAAGTCACAATCTGAAGCTGCACTACAGCAAGCATATGCTGCCCACAAAGCAAACAGCAAACACCTTTCTGCATTACAAGCATATCTCATGGAGTTGTCGGCAGGGAAGGACGGTGTTCTCATGCGGCCACTACCATCATGCTACACGGAAGAAGTACTTTTCCCTAGCAAAAGGGAAGTTGTCTTCCCTTCAATCCTGATATGTTGCATTTGTTCTGAATCCTTTCCACTATAGGACATAATTTTGTGTGTTTGCCAACACTTGTACCATCCATGGTGTGCAACTAGGTGGTTCAAAAACAATGTTGTCTGTGCTGTACTGATGTGTGGACTTGTTCCTCAATCATGGTACAATAGTTGGGGGTTCGGGCAATACAACCAAATCTTAAACGCACAGGAACGTGGAGTTCGTACTCAACCGCTTGATGAGGTCAGCCCTGCTGAACGTCAGACCGACCCACTGAAGACAACTCTAGGTAATGTGTAGGGAACCAATCTGGAACTTGGTATTAGACACAATGTCTTCGCTTTTTGTTCATGAATATTGCATGACTAATTTTGTTTTGGACTTATAGTGCTCAGTTGTAGGCCTCTGAATTTCAATCTCACTTTTGTACCGAGTTGGCCAGTTGGAGATACAATGTGCTGCTCAATGGGCGTTTTAGAAGACATGATGGGTTCTTCAAATGTTAATTCTTTGTATTCCCCTAATCCCTGCTTCCTTGTTTTGTGTGGCATATACAGCTTCAGCTACTGTAGAAGAAAGTGCACCAAGTCTCTCCGTATCGGGCAGTACCCTTTCCAAGTCTATCGATGTGCAACACCAGAACTTGCTGTCAAATGACATGAAGCTTGTTGGAGAGAAGATGGACTTCAGTCCATTAGCCCCTCATACAAGAATTCAGGCCTCGCTGAATCCGCTGGGGTCGCAACTTTCCACACCGTCCACCAAGCTTCAGGAGGACTCTATCGTGAACTCTTTCTTGCAGAAGCCTGCCGAAGTTGTGGGCCTCTCTAGCGACAGCCTCGTTCTAAACGTCGGACATAGTAGCATCACCATTGACTCCAGCAACCTAAATCCTGCAGTGGTTCTTCCGCCAAATCCGCTTGGGGAAGAGTATTGCACTACTCCTATATAGTTGGATTTCAAAATAGATGCACCTCATGCACTCCAGAAGACGTCACTGTTCGCTGCTGATGAGAGATCCACACCTGACCTTGCACACGATGAGGACATCAGAAATGCACCTCAGATAAGCTTCATGAAGTTCGCATACAAATCCTTTGGCTTTGTATAATTCATGAAACCATTTCCATGTATGCACACATCTTGTATACTTAAATTTCTTTTGATTTGTACAACTTCAATGAGAGGTGGTTTCTGGTTATGGCACACCTATTTTCTTTTTCCCTTACACAAGGACTTTACAATTTCCTAATGATTGTACAGGGAAGAAGTTCTCCCACGACAGTGCCTATGCCTTGCGTTACGAAATCTACCGAAGTAATGGATGCGGCACCTCAAGAAGACCCTTATAGTATGGCATTCCAGCAGGCACTGAAGCGTCTGAAGAAGGCCAGCGACAAGTCAATTTCCAATGCACCGGCTGCAGCTGTTTCGGAAGGGAACAACGAAGGTAGTACACAATGCAGCCCTGGGCACATTGCTAGGCACCCTAGGGAATGCCAACATTTAAACTGTTGTCTCTAACATGAGGCTTCTTTCTTTATTGCTTCAACATTGTTAGAGTAATAATTCTTGTGGAAAATCTGTGTTTGTGCAGGAAAGGGTACAAAATCAGATACCTTTGTTCGTGAGAAATCCCCTTGCAGAGTTCTGCGTGCTAGAAGTACTCCAACTGTAGCGGCACCAAGCACTGCTTCACCGAATGCTACAATTTCATTAGGTCAGAAACACAAAAAGGTGGGTGGTAAAAAGTAAGTGACACTGGTAGGGGGACGTCGTCTTCCATGTAATCATGTATGCACCAGGGAGAATGTCTGAGAGAAAACTGTAGTCTCGTGAGCCGGAGTCACTAATGGTGGCGTCGGCTGAGCAATGGCACTGAACTTTCAATGCCTGTGACAGGACCAATGGAGTGGTTGATGGCCCACAAGATGACTGTGGGCCGTAGGCAGAAGCGCTTCTCCGACTAAAGCTTTTGCTCTTAGCGGCGCGGGCCTCAACTAGCCATGTGGTTCTACAAAGTCAACGTCGCTCATGTTGCACTGGAGATGCTTCCGGTTGTGTAATTGGACTTCATGTATTGCATAGCCAAAGACAATTCATTTTGTGACGGTATGCTTTTTTCCTACAAGTGCTTCCTGACCAGCATGACTTTGGATGAGTTATTCTATATTGTATACAGAGATTCGACCACTTGAAATTCCATGTTCTCTACAGATGTCTACTTTTGTAATTTTTTGGTTGGCTCTACATAATATATTGCTATGAACAGGGGCATCCAGGGAATATTAAAGTTGACTTGTCTAAAGGTTTAGAGAAGGTTGCTGTCACCATCAGTGATACAGAATCCTCCGGCATATCCTTTGATCAATCTTACACTTATATTCGTTCACCTGGAATCCATGCCTCTGTTACTATGGAAACACTTCCTCCAGTGCGTCTCCACAGCTCGTCACCTGGTGATGAGCTGGATGACAGGTACTCTAATGTGCTAGGAAAATGTCAATGTGACTTGGGAGAAGAGGACATGCCTTACTTGAATACAGGCCTCCTCCATCCTCGATACATTAAAGAGGTACGTCCCCCAAGTCCTCCTATGTGAAGCATGGTTCATTGTGAATTACTTGTGCTTGTTTAAATTGATTTTGTACCTGTAGGTCTCACACTCTTTGATTGTGCAGTTCTTGAGGCAGCGAAAAGGATCAAAAAGAGGATTGACTTTTTGCAGTGGCCGTTGCCCATGCCCGGATGACAAGGATGGATAATGTGGAGGCCATGTGCCATTGCAGTATATTAGAGAGTACAACAGGGAATGTTTGTGTGCACCAGATTGCCAAAACCGAGTTGTCCAGAATGGATTGACAGCGAAATTGGAGGTGAGAGCAAACTGACACGTCCTATTACTCTTGTAGGTGAACAAAATTGAACTTCGGTGACACACGTTGCTCACTGTGAATATGATTTTCTTTCAGGTGTTCTTTGTTAATGAACATAAGGGATGGGGCATTCGCACTCTACAGTATCTGAAGCCTGGACAGTTCGTATTTGAATATGCCGGAAAAGTGGTGACTAATGCAGAATTGATGAGAAGAGGTGACCGAATGAAATTTGCCCTTTCACTCACTGCAGACTGGCAGACCGAGGCAGATGAGAACGATGAATCCTTGCTCTGTATAGACTCCACAACTGTCACTAATGTGGCAAGATGGTTGAATCACAGGTAACACTAACTCAGAAAGGCAGGGTTGTTTTTATGTTTTTTTATTTAGTATTATACGTCTATGACCATCTCAATTGTTTTCAAATGCTGTAGCAGATGTGGCGATGCGAATTTGATGGAAATGCCTGTGTGGGTGGATACGAGCAGTCCCGTCCTTTATCATGTAAGTTTCAGACCGTTCCTAGCATGTCATTTCCCTTCTTGAAGATGTGGCTTGCATTGAGAGTGCTAAGGCTACAAGTTCCTCACATTCTCCATTTGCCATGTTGCAGGTGGCCTTCTTTGCGAATCGCATTATTTGTCCAAGGGAGGAGCTAACTTGGGACTATGGTCTCAAGTTTGATGACGAGATTCTGGCATTTCAATGCCATTGCGATAGTGAGTATTGTAGAGGACGGTGACTTATAGAGCAGTGCTACAGTATAGTCTCATCGATGGCGGTGGTGTTTATAGCCCCAGGTTTATATATGAAATCTTGCTACTTATAGTACACAATTTACAATGACATAATGAATTAGAAACTTTTCACCAAGTAGTATTAAGTAGGGTACACATTTTATTTGAGACTACAGTGCGAAGTACATTAGTGTCAACATGCTGGAACCATTTCAGTGTGTTGAATTACTGAAAGTATAATTACCTGTTGGAAAACCAAACGTAAATTTGGAGGACCAAAGCACTATTAGTAATACTGCTTAGTACTACTACATACTATATAGAAGTATTAAGTAATATGTTGTAGTATTAAGTAGTATTCAGTAGTAAGCGTTCCAATGTAGTAGTATTACAATCTCGTAATACTAATAAGTATTTTTTAGTACTGCCCAGTATTACATACTAGGCCTCACAAATTTAGTGTACTATCTTGGAGTACTAGTACTTAGTGTAGAAGTACTACCTACTGCTACAGGTTACTACGAAATACTGAGGACACTTTGAGAATGTGTGCCTTTGCTTTTGCAGTGAATGTGAATGAGTAAATGCAGTACATTTCAATTTATACAATGCAAGTGTCATGCGTCCTTGTGTTAGTATGAGTAATGAAGTCGTGCCTTTGTCCTCAGAAGTATTGAATTCCCTCTCTCCATGTCCAAGCATGTAACAAGTAGTGAGGTTAAATTCACTTCATTAAGAGTGTAGCAGTAGTTAAAACCGAACTGTAAAAATGTTGGAAGCATTTTACAGTGCTTCTAGTGCACTGTTAATAACATCCAAAGTTTCATCAGGCAATGTGTACACACGATTGCCACCTTCACTAGTAGAAAATTACGTCCAAATCAACAAAAAATCAACAAAAACTTGTTGATTTGGATACTGCATTGACCGTTTTTACAATTTTTTGTTGATTTGGACACGAGTTAACAAAATGGCTAACAAATTTTTGTTGATTTGAGCACTAGTGAACAAAATGGTTTAACAAATTTTTGTTCATTTGAATAGTGCAACAACCAAATCAACACATTTTTGTTGACTGTTTTTGGAGTGTTTGTGGACTGTTTTGGGGTTGTTTTGGGGTTGTTTTTGGGTTGTTTGTAGACTGTTTTGGGGCTCTTTTTGGAGTGTTTTTGGGTTGTTTGTGGACTGTTTTGGGGCTATTTTTGGAGTGTTTTTGGGCTGTTTTTGGAATGTTTTTGGAGTGTTTTCAGAATGTTTTTGGAATGTTCTTGAAATGTTTTTGGAATGTTTTTGAAATGTTCACGAAAAGTTTTTGAAATGTTTTTAGAATGTTGTTGAAATGTTTATGGAAAGTTTTTGAAATGTTTTTGGAATCTTTTTGGAATGATTTTGGAATGTTTTTGAAATGTTTATGGAAAGTTCTTGATATGTTTTTAGAATCTTTTTAGAATGATTTTGGAAAGTTCTTGATATGTTTTTGGAATCTTTTTAGAATGATTTTGGAATGTTCTTGAAATGTTTACGAAAATTCTTGAAATGTTTTTGGAATCTTTTTAGAATGGTTTTGGATTGGTTTTGGAATCGTTTAGAACGTTTCAACAATTATGAATTTAGAGTTCAAATTGTATTTTATTTTCAATTAGATTTTGAATTTGATTGGAGTTCTAATTACATTGAGAATGTAATTCAACTTTGATTCACATAATTTGATTATATCAAATTTTTCAATCTTAAAATAATCAAATTTGAGTAGTTCAAAATTCAAATTGAACTACTAAAAAAATTTACTCAAATTTGAAGTATTAACCTCTATACTCTTTCATATGTTAAGGCCTATAATTGCTTTTAAATATTAGTCTTTAAAGCAAGGTTGATATCTTCATTTCTATTTATTTTTTCAACAAAATTAACTAGATGATCTTGCTTGTACTTAATTTGACCTATTAATCCCTCTTGAAATTGTGAAATAACAAATTTTAGCAATTACAAGATCATGATGTTCGGATTTCAAAAAAGATAGTGTTCAATTCATCCCAAATGAATACATTTCATTTTTCCAACATTTTATACAAAAATTAATGTATATATCAATTCTACAATTTGCAACTTCCTACCATATGCTGGAAAAATATGTTAGAGAATATGTATTAGAAATTGCAACAAATAATATTTCATATTCATGCTTGGAAAAAATAGTAAGTTGACATGAATTGAGAATTATTTAAAATATTCAATGAAAAGAATTGTAGTTATGAAACTAAAGATTTCCAAACCCAATGGTTGGAATGTACTAATGTACATGCCATAATAAAGAATTTTCATCCTATTTTTCAAATTTTTTTGGAAAAATATTCAAAATTGCATTTACTAAAGAAATTTGAAGATTACTTTAGTGTAGAGATTCCACTTTGAATTGCAAAGTGAAATTCCTCATAAGTTTCACCTCCCTAATCTATATAGAACGATTTGAAACTTTTCACAAGATTAATATTTTAGAAAATCAATTTCAAATTCCTATTTATTTAAAAATTACATTCACATCTACCTAGTTTAGATGCACGCATAGCTCGAAAACCTATACACCATATAACAACTTTTTTATGATTTAATCAAAAGTTATAAAAATTGTGAATCCTTCAAACTATCCCTGGATTACATGTTGTGTAATAATTTTAAGGGAAAAAAACCGGAAATTCAATTTCTAAATACATAACCAAAAACATTAGCTATATTGTCAAAAAAGGCAACTTTGTTCTCTAGGGGTCTAAATTCTAATTTTAAGTTTTTTAAATTATTCAAATTCTAAGTTCTTAAATATTTAAATTCTACAATAAGAATTTTCAAATTCTAATTTAGAACTATTGAAACTCTATGTTCTAAATTACAAAAAACTTAAATAAGAATTGTGACCAAATCATCTCCTAGTAAAATATTTGCCAAATATTCATAATATCTTTAATTAAATTTTTATCACTAAAATTTCATGTGGGAAAAGTTTAAACCACCAAGTTTCACATTTATGTGCAATTAGAATATTTTTTATTAACTTACTAATTCACAATTCAGTGTTTTTCAACTCAGCAGACTTTGGAGGCTGTTTTCGCATAGTAAAGTACTTTTTTTCGGAAAACTTTGGACTAAGAAAAGTTGTTAAATCAAGTTAACTTTCATCTCCAACAATCCGTTTGTGATTTGGAGTCTCCAATTGAAAGTTATGGGCAAAATTCAGAGGACATTTAGGAGTTTGGCATTGCAAGATAAAGAAAGAGACACCTTCTTCATTGTCAGAAGCAGCAGGGACAGCAAAATTATCTCCCGACTGCACTAAATCTGCCATTCCTTCATCACTGTATTCCCAGTCCCAAATGTCCTCTCCTTCCTCTAGTTCGTCTTCTGGATTTCCCAATTCCACATTACGTGCTTGAATTTTGATAGCTCTCCAAGGTTTCACATATTCCTTGTTTTCACAGTGGCTGAAATCTTCCTCTGAGCAAGGGCCACAAAAACAGGACAATTCTCTCACAAGAAGCTTAGTTGGGTCATACCGATCATTAGCAAAGACAGAGTGAAATTTTGATGACCCGGGAATTCCATCGCAGGAATATTGGTTGTGTCGATCAACATCCTCAGGGCGAACAAGGTGGAAGTACCGATAAGACCTGCAGAAAATCAGTTTGTTCAAAGTGAGTTCTACTTGAGTAAGTGAATAAGAGAAAATGGCATTTGAAATAGTCCAAAGAAGGTTGACGGAGTTATATTTCAGAAAGACAAGGTGGCATTCGAAATACTAAGAAATGAATGAAGACATATCTAATTAAATAAGAGAACATGGCATTGAAAGCAATTGAGTGGAACTGGAGGGCAAATCAACAGAACTAGAGTTCATGTTCAGCAGTAAACCTTCATGCTACATTGCATTGCACCATGAATAGAAATAGAGAACAAGACAGCATGACAGAGTGATTACCTCAAACGATCTCCAGTGTTTGGCACTTGGCCATCTAAAGTGGCATCCAAGAATGTGACACAATCAAGAGCATTTTTAAGAGGTCTCTGTGGATTTAGCAGTTGTTCGGATTGAAGAGTTCTCTTGACTACTACTCCAGCACCATCCCATTCCCCTTTTCCATGTCCAGATCCATAGAAATTCCAAAGCATTTTACAGCCGCCAGTGAGCGAGGGGTACCTGCACAAGAAAGACATAATGGAGTCCTCTTCCTTAGTCAGAGCAACTGAAATTCTAAGCTATACACAACAAAGAAATCATGCCTTATATTGGAATATAAGAGTGGATTGAGTACTAGCCTAACCCTAAACCAATTCAGGAGTTCTATGTGCTATAATATTAGACATTCCAAGAAATAAATGAGCCATCATACCTCGCAGCAAAGTACAGAGCTCTAGCCCCTTTGAACTGGCTAGCACAACCATCGCTGAAGACAACGTGATTATCTGGTACAAACTCATTTGATGTGAACCAACGCCAATGTTGGAGGAGACAATGTTGTACAAATAATGTGTCGTGACTGCGGTCATCAGATATATAGTAATGTGTCTCTCTGATGAGGTCAACATCATCATCTGCATCACCAAATCTGGAAGCAGCGTGAAAAGTAACTTGTACAAGAATGGTAACTTGTGTGGAGACAAAGTACATAGACTGAATCTCATTTTGCACCTCAAATGTATAGTTCTCTGCAAAGTCTATGTGTGTTAGAACTGTGTGCCTCTGTAGTGTTTCCCATAGTACTTTGGCTTGATCAGTTTGCCATCTAGCCTCAAAATTATGGCGTATGAAATGTTGTAGAGTTGGTTTTAAGAAACCTAGGAACTCAGAGAAAGATGTTGTGCGGACAACCTCAGTAATGCGCTTCTTAGCCCGTCCATCAGCTGATGTGCCAACAATTTCATACTGAAATTGCTTCCATTGAATATTCAACTGGGGAACATTCTCGACTTCCCTTGGACAAATCCTGAAGAATGCTACGCCACATTTTCCACATTCACCGAGCAAGCACTGGGGTCGGTGAAATTCACTGTCCGGAGCTTTGGGACAAAGGATGGACTCCCACAGTGCAGTGACACCTGAAAATCGGCAGAGTCCCAAGCGGCATTCCTCGCCATTTGCAGCATTGCACAGTAGACATGGGCAATGGCATTCGACTAGAAAGTGTGGCGAATTCCGTGGATCGCGAAATGCATTGAGCGCCTCCAAAAGGAACATTATCTGCACATGGTATCGACAGCAGCAGACGTTACGCTCTTTGCATTTGATGATGAAAAATGGGCGCAGCCCATTGAAAGATGTGTACATGAGGATGCATTCCGGATGAGCAGCAACAAAACGATCATATAATTGCCTCTGCAGTGTTGGAAACAAAGTGATTAGCTTACTGTGAAATAGTAAGGCATGCATTCAAAATACTGAAAAGAAGTGCATACAAGAATTCACATTGGAACATCAGGTTTAGGAAGGAAGTTGGCAGTGGTTCAGAAGAGATGTTTAAAACTTGGAAACACATCTGCATAACTATGAAGTTTAAAGAAGTATCAGATGCATACAACGAAGCAATGCCATAGGGTTATGCAGTACCAGAAGCCTTACCGTAGTACTACATTGTAATGTACTGGACCCCTGAAGTACTATATAAGAGTTTTAGTACTAAATAATTCCTTCGTCACTGTTCTTGAAACCCTATTATAGTACTCTATAAGACATGTAGTAGTACTCTGTGAAATATCTATGATTACTATCTAAGAGGTTATAGAGTACTATTGTGTACTATGGTGCATAGGTTGTAAGCGGTACTAAGTCCTCATGCCACTTACAAAGTCTTGCTTATGATCCGTGTACCACAGAAATCATTATACGGAGTACTTCATAGTAGTAGGTGGGGAACAATACTAAGCGTCTGGAATAGTATAGGTAATATGTAGTACTACACTGAAGTGTCAAATACTATGAAGTTTTGCAATTGCATTAAAAAAATACTATTGCTATGTATTCAGAGTTCTAGAAATAATTTCCAGAGTACATGGCAATAGTGAACTACACGAACAGCATTATCCAATCTAAAGTAGTGGTCATTTTGGAACAACATAATACAGTAGTACTGATTATGTGCATCAGTAGGTATTTTAAAGTACAAATGGAATTTAGGAGAAGTATAGTCAGAGTATCTTGGAAGTTGACAATGTATTAGAAACGCATAATTCAAATACTGTCAAAGAAAAACAGGACTACCACAGGACATAAAGGAGTTCGGGCCATTACGACAATTCTTTAGTTCTGGATATGTAGCTCAATAGCATGTATCTAAACCTACTGTATTGTATGGACTGCAAAATAGAGCGACTAGTACTATTAGCAATGGTCAGAAGTAGTACATGGATCATGAAACTAGTCCATAAATTGGACTCTCAATTATCAATCACAATTGTTCACATAGTAGTATTAGTAACTGCATTGTGTCGAAGGACTAGGACTAAGTTGTCAACAAATGGAAGGAGTGAAATTATTTACAAGACTGACATATAGAATGCAGGATCAGATTGCCACTATTTCCTATTCTGTAATACTGAGCAGTAGAGCTCATAATCCTTGTATGCAAGTGTTAAGAGGCCTACAAAGGCAAGATATAGAATTTTCATTTTGCAGTACCCTTTCAAAATAAGATGTGGTTGAACATTACTAACATAACACTAATGACAAGGAGAGAATGCATGTGCTGTGTAAGACAAAGTACAGGAGAGAACAAAAATAGGTCATCATAATCAAACCTGTGTCTCCAGTAGAAGATGAGCCGGATGTGTGTCATATACATTGCGCCCTAATCGCTTGCGCCGAATGTCTTTCCTGTTTGGACTCACACGAGTTTGTTCGCACCACCAACAAGTCACAGCTGCCTTCATAACATCAGGAATGCTTCCTTGACGTTTCCTTCGTTTAGGAACAATGAACCTAGCACCTTCAGCCACGGAAGATGCGCGCAAACGGTCAACCGCATTCTCCAAATTGATTTTCTTCATGCCCAAAACGAGGTGGAACTTACTGAAATCTGCTTCAATTTCGGATACAACAGCTTCAAGAATGGAGCGTTTCCTAGCCAATTTCCCTGAAGTGTGAGGAATCTTTATGCGCTGCAATTTAGCACGGATATTGTCCAAAATCTGTCTCTCAACTAGTACATCTTCAGGAGCTGAATAATATGCAGGTAACAATGGCTGCACGTGAACGCTCGTGAATACCTTGTGTAAGATTGTTGCACGAAGATCTGCATTGTGTAATGGCATGAGCTGCGAGAACATGCTGTCGGAGATGCGATCGGCAAGTCTGTTTACTATCCTACGGTTTCCAACGTCTAGAACTTCATTGGCGGTTGCATCAGCAGTTGCATTGGCGGCACCCTCTGCATCATCGGTCTCCAGCGAAGCATCTTGTTCTCTGTAAACATTTACTAAGTTCCGCCGTGCACGACTCCGACGTTGGCGCTTCCGAGCTTGCCTGCGGTGCTCCGCTAACCGCGCTACATCTGCATCTTGCCTGGTGCGCGGACCAGGCCTCACATCTCTTCGCCGTCGCGGCGGTCTACCTCCTGGGGCCCCATCTTCCTCCATCGGCGTTTCTAATGTGCAAAGCCGAAGTGCACCTACAGTTTGCAGTGGTTCGCTTCAAGGATCATGGGAATTGCGAGCAAAAGCGTTGTCCACAGGACCTGATTCGTCAAAATTGCATCACTTTGGGCAAGAACCCTACTCCAGAATGGTGCTTCAACCACTAGCATGCAGTAGCATCCGTCGACAACGTTATTAAGTGCATACATAAATGACTTCACTTAATGAAGAGCAGTGGCGGCTGCTAATTTTTCTGGCACCATGTGCCACGTGTCAAGTCCACTAGTTCGGTAGGCTCCTCCATAGTACTAATGGATACTAGGATTTCCACAAATAGTATTATGGAAGGGCAGAGGTCCAGTTTCTTCTAGAAAATACAGAATTCCAAACATTAATTTTTAGAAAATAGAATTTTATTTTAAAAAAATAAAAAAAAATTGGCCATTTGTATGGAAACCATGTTAATGAATTTGATCCAAAAACATTTTAATGATAACCTTTTTATTGTTTAGATAATACGTGCACGACTGACCGCTATTAGCTAGCATTTAGAGCATATAAAATATAATATTTTGTCATGCCCCTTGGCATGCACATGCCCAACTAGTGTACGAATAGAACATCCGGATTTCAAACATACATCATACAATTTGGGTACTCACAACGTAGTGAAAACCCAATATCTGAAAGTGTGACAAATTAAGGATATGAGCAAAAAAATAGAAAAACTTTTTTCTTTTTTTGGGAAAAAAGGGTGGCTCATTATCATCAAGTTGACCATTCCCAATAAAAATTTCGAGTTCTTAGGACTTGAACTCCAAAAGTTATACCAAAAGAGAACGCCATGACTTCAATCGTGACAGAGAATAGGACTGGTCTTTCTTGAATCCACCCTGTTCTTATATGGATGTTGTACATGTCAATAGAACAGCGTCACCTTGAAGTTATTCAAAGAATTAACGTCACCTTGAAGCTACCCAATAAAACATATTATAATATGTTTGTACACTATGTAGGAATTTACATCAGGACAGCGATACGCTGGAAAAAAGTGAAATCTTAACTAGAACCTTTGCTTAATTGGGAAGATCAAATAGGATTGACCAAAGCAAGTAAAACCTTAGATTCCCACTGATATTACAAAATAGAAAACAACTAAAAAGACTTATCCTAAAATTCAAAAACCTTAGAGTGGAAGTTATTCCCGCCTAGCAAGTGCAAGCGGGCCTGGGGAGATAACTTAGTGTATAAAAAACAAACTACGTGTGTTAAAGTGATTTTTTTATTTTTACTTTTTTATAAACTATGATTTTGACCTATAATTTTGAGATGTGCTTAACAATTACTATAGGCTTCTATTGCCAAAAAATTTGAATTCAAATAACATATGAAATGATTATTAGAGTAGGTTGAAAAATGAACTAAATTGCCATGTTTTTCAACTCAAATATTTATAGAGAATGCATTTAAATGAGTACGGCATCAATAATCAAGAAAAATAAACTTTCGATGAAAAACTATTTTTGATAATTTTTTGTTCATTTTTTAGACAATTTTTTCTTATATAAAATAGGGGTGTGAAAGTTATTTTCAGCTCTACAGTATATTTTTTTACTTAAAAAATTTGTAACTAATTATAATCAACAAATAAAAATATCAATAATTCAAGTTATAAACTTTCAAAGTAGGAGAATATTCTCATATTTTTTTCTTTTCTTTTTTTTAAAATTTTAGGACATAAAATAGGGTGTCCAAAATATTCTCACACGTGGTGTTTAAAAGTTACTCTAAGTTATCTCCCCAGGCAAGCGGGTTGATTAGGAGTAGGAAGTTAGGAAGATCCATTGCTTGCAAGGCGTAACTGGATTACACGTAGCTTAGACACCCACTAGAGATCGTTGCAAAAGTAGTAGAACCTAGTTGTGTACACTTTATTCCAAGGGTGGGAATAAAGCACCCACACATTCCTAGAGCCGTGTAAATATAGAACCTAGAGAATCTATGCATTGACAGGGTACAGTCCAAAGCAAACCCGGACACTTATTAAATCTCAAATGTTGTTTGTCTTCTAGAAAAGTTTTTACTTCAATGTAAATGATGCATGTGTGCATGCTCTGATACTTGCTAAGCTCGTTAAATGTTGAGTAGCGTAGAATAGAAGTTTCTCTTTTTGTATCCCTCAACCCCGCTCATTTGTCTGAGTTACAAAGCAAATGGACCAATTCTTGTCCAGGTACAAGATACGCATGAACATGACCAAGTCAAGAGTGAAATACTTCAATTTCTGAACATGGTTAATGAAAGTCAACCTCTGAGGATATTACCAAATCCTGCAACATAATAGCTGGCAGGCTGAATTTTTCAAGCCGATTTCCGTGGTAGTAGATTTCCAGATTCATCTCGAATTCCAAGGAAGGGGATTTTTCCACTGGACCTTCTCCTTTCTTGTGAATTGTGCTATCTTGTCTTCACTCCAAATTGAGCTCTAGACAAATCTTTCTCGTGACACTCTGGCTTGTATGTGGGTCATCCTTGGTGCTTTGAGATGGCTTAAGAGCCTTCACCTCTTCGATCACACGGAGAAGATTTCCGCAACTCTTACGATCTGTGGAATATGCATTTCGGTATTTTGATCTCATCTTCTGTAATAGACTTGGGGGAATTGCCTTCGCAGAGCGAGGCAGTCGTGATGCGGCATACACAAGCACGAGCAAAGCAAGCTGAGGTAGGGTCAATCGCAACGAGAGCATTTCCGGAAGTCGAGCAGGACACGGCAGTGGAGGTATGAATCTTACCTGAGTTTCCTTTGAATATCTTCTTGAGTGAACACATCTATTGAGATAGAATGTGTGAGTTAGAAGGCGCTGCAGACCTCCAACGTCAGCACGTTGTTGGCACGAAGCTTCTTTGGCCAAGATTGGCACATCTCTACAGATTGTTTGTGCCTTCAAGACTCTTCGACATATGGGTTTGGGACTCCTCGACATGTGGATTTTGGGGGTACCATGACCACCTCGTGGATAATCCATCGGATCCGACGGCCTCTCCCCGATGGGGTCGCGGTACTCCAGAAACTCTTATGTCCATGTTTCTTGAAGCGCTCACGCATGTCTTGGGTGCTTCGCTTAGCTTGGGATGGTGCATTTGTAATGTGCTTCGGATGCATAGCCCACTTTGCAATTTTTTATGGTGACCCCACTTGATTCGAGGTACTAGAAGGGTACATTTGGTGTTGCCCTTGCGGTTCCACTTCGACGTCGGTAGTTTTTAGAAGCCTCTTTGCATTCTGATTGGCACACCTTGACGGCCTACTGAACTCCTTGACATATGTGTTTTTGAGGTACCGTAACCACCTCGTGGAAAGCCATTGGATCCAACGGCCTCTTCTTGATGGGGTTGTGGTATTCTAGAAAACCTTGTGTTGAGGTAACTCAAATTTCCGCTTTCCACATTTTCGGGTTGAGGATGCCGAAATTCCTTCATCATTGCCACAGCGATGAAAACCAGACTGAATGCTATTTTGACTGTCTTAAACTACAAGATTTGTATGCTAACCTCCGATTGCCCTTCATTTCAAAGTCCATTGTAGTTTTCAATCAGAATCTTTGAATAAGCTGAATTAATTGCTCAGTTTCTCACAACATGTAGAAAACTAGGCACTATAACAAAAAGTGGTAAAAAAACCACACTCAAAATTGAGTGCGGTTCTTTTTACCACTTTTTGTTATAGTGAGGGTAGCACGAGGTCACCATTGAACTACCGTCAGATCCGACGGGGATATTACACGTACATCATGGTACCCTATTTTTTGGTAGGTTGATGTGACAGCGCTTAGGAAATTACAACCTTTTGAGTTTGGATGCAGGCATCTCTATTTTTTTTAGCTCACGTTTGGAGCAGGGGTCTCGTTCCTTGAGCTCCACTTCAATAAATTGCACATGATAAAGATTTGAATTACCATTTCAAAATATTTTTTGTTTTGATGTCAGCTAGACTGAACACGCTTCTAAGTATAATTGTTAATGAAATTCATTTTATTGTATTTATTAAACCACACCAAACTCTTAATTTCATTATAATTTTAGTCTAAGTTTTTTGAGAGTGCTGAAAACTCGGGTACCTTGTAAAAGCCTTTTGTATGCAAAGTAAATTGAGTTTTGGTCATTTAAAATATTACACGTTTCCAACGCTTGAAGTGGATCGGCAGGAAGGGTTCATTCCGACCCTGATCAGGTACGGATCATTGAATGACTCATTCATTTGTTCATGATTAAGTCGGCTTAAATGTTTTTTATTCTTATGTGATCTCGAAAGACTATCATTTGTTGTTTACTTTAGATGCACTCGCTCTAATTTTTCATATTTGAAAAATCTTTTGTTTTCTAGAATGGTTGACGTAAAGGCAAGTGTCTCAAGACTAGCTATTCTCAGGTTCAAGCTCCAATAGAGAAGACTTTTTCAGCTCTTGATATTGGAAGATCATCAGAGAAGAAGAAGTAGCCTTAGCCTAGCATACCAATTCCGAGCGTCTCTAGTGATGATGAGAGGAATTTGGTGAGTTTCGCTAATATCATGGATGTTGTAGAGCGTGCAGCAAACGATTTTGAGGGAGATAGGCTTAGTTGGAATTGTGGTCCTAATCCATGCTTTTCATCTAAGAGCTTCGAGACAAAGTACTCCTCTGTTGTAGAGCTCTCAAATGCTAGCTCTAGTCCTCCTTTCAAAGAGTTTCATGAGTCTTATTGTACAGACAAAGTTTATACTTACCAAGTCATTATCCTTAGTTCGGACTCTGAGGGAGATGATGTGGACATCATAGGATGAGATTGATATCTATAAAATTTAATTCTCTAGTGATATAGCATTTTGACTTATTCAAAAGCCTTGTTGGGCTCATTTTGTTTCTCTTTCTCAAAGGACTTTTATTTTACAAGCATTATTTTAATTTTCAAGAAATCTATTTCCAAGTGAATTCAAAATTCAAATTGCTTTTCTTTTGTCTTTGTCTTTGTCCATATTTGTTTTGTTTAATCTATTCAATGGGCTTTAATTTTTTATTGCAGATGGATGTTTCACCTGTCAAAGAAACTCAGGAGGAGACCATTATGGAGACCCCTAGGACGGATGAGATCCAACAACCACATATTGAGCACGGAAATGACTATGGAGATCCAGTGGGAGAAGTAGATGAGGCTATGTAGATTGATATTGTTGAAGATGAGGAAGCATTTGAGGGCTGCAAAGGGCTGTTTCGGGATTGTTCCCGAAATAGGGTCTGGGAACGGTTGGCCATTGGTTAGTATTTTTTAAAAATAAAAAATAAAAAATAAAAAATTGGGGGTCCTGAAATATGAAAAAAAGTCCAAGAAAAAAAAATCGGAAAAAAAAAGTCGATGACGTGGCAGTCGCTCAACCACGTCAGAGTCCTGCAAAACTGCGTTCACGCGGTTGTTTTTGCGATTTTGGGTTGTGGGAACTCACAGGCTCCCAGAGCCCTCAAATCCCTCCTAATGAGAAGAAGATGCTTGAAGACGAGCTGCATCGTGCTCAAAAAGGAGACTTAGTGGATATTCTTTCTACTCTACACATGAAGCCAGATGAGCTTTATAGGTTCAACATTCCCCTCTATAGACTTGTTGCTATACCTATGGTTAGGCCTACATTGTCTTGTGATGTAAAAAAATTAGAGCAAAAGTTTGCTGGTGGATATAGAGATGGAGTAGCAACCTTCTATGTCTCCACTACACTACTACAGATGAAGAAGGACTCAACTCAGAATTCACGGAGGCTGAGATGGCGAAGTGGGATCCAATTTGGAGAGAGAAGAATGATGTGCTTATCCGGCACCTAGAGTCCAAATTAACCTGAGCTCTGATCTTGGAAGAACTTGAAATTCTTCATATGTGACAGAAACCATCATCGCATTGCATGGCTGAATCTTATTGACAGGTGTTATACCTTGGTCCCAAAGATGCATTGTGTCGTGGATTGCATTCTACTAGAGACAAGAGGGCAAATAGAATTAGTGATGCAAGTGATGCATCACATCAATAAGTGAGTCTTTTTATTTCTTTATTTATTTGCTTATGAGTGTGTTATGTTGTTTGATAAGATATCAAATGTAGGGATGAGAAGCTCATGGTAATAAAATGTGGTTGATGTTTTGCAGATCTATTGAGGATTCACATGTGAAGACTAACTTGGTACACACTTTATACCAAGTGCAGAAGTATGGACTCTTGTTGATTGAGCGATTTACTGATTTATTGAGGCCTTCAGAGAAGAAACGGTGCCTTGAAAACAAGGTTTCAAAGAAATTGTATAGTATACCAGTGGAGGTCTTCACATCATTCATTTTCAAGGTAAGTTTCTTTGTTTTTTTAGCCTTCATCATCTTCCAAAGTAGCATCTTTTTTTAATATTGTCATGATTAATTTAAATAATTGGATGGTATAACAACATGAGATTTCCCAAGCTATAGACTAGTATTCTACAGTGAAAAAGTATATAGATGTGACATTGGAGAGTGATAGAAAGGCACCAGAGATTGCCCATACCATGAGAGCTAGAGCAAAAGAAAAAACCAAAACTTTGATGTTAAAGATGGGGAAAATCTTGGCAGTGGCTCATCCTTCTAATGGGACAGACTTTCTATAGGAGGTGAGTTAAATTTGAAGGTTTTGCATGTCTATGGTTCTAGATTTTTTTTATATTGAATTAAAATGTGGAGGATGGTTGGTTAGGTGGAGCAGCATTGGAGCACAAACAAGATTCCGGAAATGACGTTGGAGAAGTTGCAATTGGTGGCCATGTGCAATATGACTGCAACACACAAGATTAAAATCTTGAAGTGGTAGAATTCATCTGTTCCTTCTTGTGAAGCATGCAAGTTTCCACCTAAGCCTGTTTCAGAGCTTCTTCTTCCCCAATTTCTTCCAAAATGCGTTTGGTATGCAGGAGTGAGTGATGAATTTTACATATTTATAATTTTTTTTCCTCCTTCATTGGTATTGAATATTTCATTGATGGCTTTCGAAGTAAATTTTAGAAATATAATAGTATGGATTCTAATGTTTTCCAAGGTTTTTCAAATTGAAGATGCGGTCATTGAATACTTTGATGGAGTGGTAAAGCAAGACAACATTACGGTCAACTACAAGGTCCCAGCTAAACTTGAGTACCTGCCTGAGTACATTGAGGGGTGGAGGTGTAAGATTTGAGATCATGGCTTCTTGAATTATTTTAAGGGCCATAATTATTTTAAGAAGGGAGACTCTTTCATGGCGCATAAAGGTTTAGCTGCCGCAATGCAAAGAGTTCTTTTCCAATATGTGCCATAAACTAATTTATAATATGGGGACAAAAACCCTAAAGGTTTTGTATTTCTCTAATGACTTAGAAATTGAATCTATAAGTTTGTATATATACAAATCATTACTACTTTTTGTGAGTTATTTTATATCAATGAGGCAAAATGGATGTGCAAACACCTCTAAACCCTTACTTGTACATCATTGAGGTTTAGAAAATGTGGGCTTCAAAAATCTATAGTAATGCTATTTTGGAAAAGAATTATTTTTCCTCTTTGATATTTGTATTGCTTCTACTATTGTGAAAAGTTGTGACCTAGAAAATAGTGATTTTCCACTGTAATATATTCTTGTAATTGTATTTGCATTATGAAAATTATCCCTTATGAATTTCTATGGTTGTGTTTCAAGTATTTCAAGTTCAAGCTTGAAGACAAAAGAGCAATTGCTCACTTGGATCTTCGACCATTTTTAGCATCTTATCTTGATCGGGGTTCAACGACTTGCATGTTTAGCCCGCATCAGCTTTGCACTTATACCACAGCTCATCTTTTGGTGGGTACTTGGACTGTACACTCAATTTCACTCATCTTTCAGAGATTGAGCTTAGGAGATCTTTAGATGGCAAAGGGGTCGTGGATTGCGACATTGATGAGTTTGATGGCCTTGATGAGAATGCAAAGAAGAAGGTCATTTTGAGGAGGAATACACTTGATTGAAAGAAGGAAGCTCAAGCCAAAATTTTGTTGGAAAACAAGGAAAAGAAGGAGGCGGAACAAGCGGACAAGAAAGCAGAGAAGGACAAGGGCAAGGGAAAGAAGAAGGACGATGCTGGTGGTCATGTGGTACCATCTTCCATTGTGGATCAAGGTTCTCAAATGGAGAGCAAAATGAGGCAAAAGGTCACTCTATCACAGCTCAACAAGGAGGTCATCAGTCATGTCACATGAGCGATGGTCTTGATAGAAGATGTTGCGGCAAAGACCGAGGATTTAATCCTCAATGTCTCCATTCAAGACATTGTGAAGGACATGGAGGAAGACAAACCAACTTCTTACAATGAGGTGGTGCACTTTATGGAAAAGGTGACCATTTTCATCTTCATTGTTTTAATTTCTTTGTTTGTGCCTCAATTATTGTTATCTTTTTGATGTTCATAATTAACTTTCTGTTGCATTGCATGTTTGTAGATGTCAAATGGAAAGTCTCGCATGTTTGAAGGTGTGCTAAACACCTAAGCAGGGGTTGATGTCATTTTCATTGATTTCCCAGAGAACTTACCGGTGTCTGGGCTCTCTTCTTTACCAACCAATGTACCAGTATGGAATTCAGATCCAAAAGATGAGGCATTGTAATCAGCAAGTAGCTTTGGTGCAGAACATTTGCATGATGATGGTTGCATCATCATCTTTCACTTGTATAGCGTAAAGGCAAGGGAGAGCATTGCGGAAGTGCGTGAGACGTACAAATTGGTGCGGAAGAAAGAGTGGATGGGAATGAACCGCATGCACCTCACCTCCGTAGTGGAGAAGACTAAGACAGTAAATTCCTTTCAAATGTTTTGGCTTTCATCATGTTGTCATAATGCACTCTATTCAATGCATTTAATGCACATTTGCCTTGCATATTGCAGACACAGAAGTTTGGAGTGACTCTACTTGTGAAGGACCTTGGTTCCAAAGGGAAATCCATATTTTCCTTCAAGCGGGCCAGCTCTATGGCAAAGGTTGGGGTTGATGTTGCAAAAGATGACATGCTCATGAACTACACCCATCCATATGACATGGCAATGAATGGACAGTGGCCTTGGAGAAGAGGACGCGATAAAGATCCAAGGTTTTTCACCATCCTCCTTGAAGCGACTAGCATTGAAGGAGATTTGATTTTGGATTGCACCGCATCTACGGGTTAGTGTTTAAATCAAATCTTTTACATTCCTATAGTATTTCATTGTCACTCAATCACAAAATTAATAAATTTTATGTTCATTGACTTCAGATACATGCATTACGGCATGTCGTGGCACTGGACGCCACATTGTAGCTTTAGAGGGGCACAAAGACATTTTCAATGCTATTCTGAAGCCAATGAAGAAAACAGTCATGAGCATCTGTGGTCAAAACACCAATGCTGGCACCTGTGGTAGAGGTTTCACAAGACTTGGAGGACATGCCTGTGGTGCCTCGCAAATATGTTTGCAAGGGCCAAGGGGAAATCCAGTAAGTAAGTTGACAATCAAAAAAATTCTTTGTTTGCATTCTAATGTACATTTGTTTGCGTTCTGAAAGCCTAAATTCATGTTATTATTCTTTGCAGGGATTGTGGATTGATGGCACCTAATGCCATCATGTCAAAACAAAGTCTTCTCATCAGTCCACAAAAATCTTTTGAGCTTCCAATTTATGCTGAGCAATTGGCAAGTGCCTTTGCGGAGTTTGGTTGCCCTAAACCAAAACACTACAAAGACACATATGCTCTAAATGTCTTGCAGTATGTAGATGTGTCTGCATTTGAGGGTAGGGAATCCTCTGAGTCATCTATGGGTTCTGATTCCACGACCGACAACAATTTAGATTCATAAGATCAATGAATCTCTTGAATCAAACTATTGTGTTTTTTTTATTATAATTGGATTTGTGAGTTTTATGGCTACTTCTTGGATGTCCCTTTATCTCTTTTCATTTTTTAACTGCTTAATTTCTCTCAAAAAATTGTACTTGGATTTTACCCAAAGATTAATTTACAAAATATAAATGCACACCTCACATCTACTAACAAATAAATAAAAACTGAAAATAAGAAATCATATAGGTGTTAGAAAGGACTATGAAGTACAAGTTAGCAAAATACCTTATTCATATTAAGCACAGTTTCTTTCCCCCCAAAAAAATGGAGAGTGCAATTGAAATTCAACACGATGAAAATCTCTAGGAAAAGAAATGGGCAGTGAATTTAAAGTTCACCACAAAGGTAGGCTCTCCAAAAAAAATGGGAAGTGAAATTAAAGTTCATCTCAAAGAAAGTCTCTATGAAACAAAATGGGAATTGAATTTAAAGTTCACCACAATTAAAGTCTCTACAAAAGAAATGGGGAGTAAATTCACCCTAAACTACAAAGAAAGTCTCTATAGAAAAAACGGAGAGTGAAATTAAAGTTCACCTCAAAGAAAGTCTCTATGAAAAAAAGGGGAGTGATTTAAAGTTCACCACAAAGAAAGTATCTACCAAAAAAATGGGAAATGAAATAGAAATCATTTCCTTTTAAACATAATCCCCTTGAATGTGAGAGCAAGAAAATATCACATGTAGTTCTAAAGCATAATCAATTGGCTGTCTTTTTGAAAAAGGATTAGTCATATGAATTCGGAATCAAAACTTCTTACAATGAACTGAAGGTGTTCTACCACAAATTCAAAAACAATGAACAGTTAAGTGACATACACTGTATGTTTCCAAAACCACAATCATAGGACCATCCACGGTCTTAGGACCTTCATCGATTTTTTGGAACCTTTATTTTCCTGCTCATAAGCTCTTAGGCTTCCAAGCTCACGCTCCTATGCTCGCTTGCTAGCAACCCTGATTATTCTTGCAGTGCAAAACCATCCCCAAATCCACCAACTTCCTGAATCGTAGGCCAATACGAGTTGTTAACTGCAAAAGAGGGTAAATCTCGCACTTCACTCCCATCATTCAGACACTCACACCCTTGTACAAAAATAGTAAGAAATCAAAAATTCAAGGAAACCGAAATTCAAAGAATCAAGGAGTTGAAAAATCCAACATTACAACTTTGGATTTAGGTAACTATTGCCAAAGGAATTCAATGCTCATAATGTTTCAACTAGTATTCATGTTCATAATGCCAAGTCGAGTTTTCAAGGCAAATTTGTCATCATTCCATTGCATACTTAGAAAAGGGTTATAATTTATAATACAAACTCTCTTCATGCACCTATTGATTTGCAAAAAGTTTAGATATAAGTGTCTATGATGAACTAATGGACTTAGCATTATATCCCATAATGCTTCCACAACCCTCATCATGTCCTTTAATATACTTTTTCATGGATGTAGTCACAATAATATCTTCTATACATATAAAATTTCTAGATTTTTTTTGTGAAATTTGAAAATATTGTGAAATTTTGAAGAAATAAAAAAAAGCTTATATCATGTACAAAATATGGTATTTCACCACACTATCAATGTGAAAAAGAATTTATTAGATAAGGGATTAGAAAAATGAACTAGGTACTCTTTAATTTTGAGGCTTTCCTCTTCCAATAAGTGAGAAATGCAAATGAATCAAAAACCTTATTTTACACTAAATATAGAAGAAAAAAATGAATAAAAATATATATGAAACTTCTAAATATAAGATTACATGTTCAAGTGTATTGTTTATGGCTCTAAGTCAAGCTCTAAGCTTACAAGGTCTACAAGTTCAAAAAAACTATTAGATTTTAAATCATCTCTTATCTTAAACAAAAATAGTGTGGGCTTAAAACAAAAACATTGTTATTGTAATGTTGTTGCAATGTGTATAAATTCACTACATGGATACAAGCATGCTTGGGATATCCCACTCAGAAACCAAGGAATTAAGAATGAAATAATTGCAAGTAGCCTAATTTACAAATAAAATTGAGATTAGTTTTCTAAAAACATTAGTTCTTATTATAACACATATAGCCATATTATTTTGAAGAATAAAAATTTATTAAATATTAAATATTAAATTTTCATATTTATTAGGATTTAGTAGCTAATTTCATGTCAATAGATAATAAAAACGTGTATATATATATTATCATGTGTTTTGGCCTATTTACTACTTTAAAAATTACTTTTCACATTTCAAATAAGATATTAAAAGAAATCTTCAATTTTGAATTCCTTTTAAATATAGCCCTTCTTTGTAGTATATAAGATGATTTGGAAAATAATAAAAAATAAGTTAAACATCCCATATCAAATTATAAATTACTACAATTGGTTATCAAAACATCATAAACTAATAAAGTGATTTGAGTACATTTTCTAATAAGTTTTGAGATTCTTTTTTTATTATTGAATGAAAATTGGACATTGTGACACAGTCTTGACAAGAGTTACAGGAATCAATTTAACGACATTAATTTATTAATGGTAAGTTTTTTTATGGTTTCATATTATAATCTACTTGAAGTAAGCAAATTTGAATTAACCCCTAAAGGTTTTTGACTATGTTTTCACCAAAACTGCTCTAAAACTATCATTTCTAATACAACTACCAAATTTTTGAATTTTCTTTTTAGGAATAATATTACCACAGGATCTTTTAGTGCACTAGTTTGACAACATGTAGAAAAAATTTCAAAATTTTTCACCATGTAGATTGCAAGTTATTAGTGTTTGAAGTTACAAAAATCCTTTTTTTACCATCACAGAAATCTGGGCAACTACACTTCAAAAGGTCACATTTGTATGAAAAAATGCCAAAATGATTGTAACTCTTTAGATTTTTCTTTAATTCAACTTGTCTACATGCTTGAAAAATTTCAAATCATTTGGAATTGTACAACATGTACAAAAAAATAATAAGTGGAAAGAGGTAGAGAATGATTCAAAATTCAAAATTGTTAAAAATTAATTTATTCAATTAAAAAAATGCCAATTTGAACGGTTGTAATGTTGTAATAAAGAGTCTTCACTATATTTTTTTATTTTTTTCAAAAATATTAAAGATTGAATGAAATAAAGGACTTCAAAGTTTATTTTAGACTAGACAATCTATAACTTCCTACAAACTACCCACAATCAAACTAAAACTCCTAGTAACTTTCATCTCATTAATCCAAATGGCATGAGTCAAAGCTTCCCATGTCTATATAAATCTAAAAAACCAGTTTCAAATTTTCATTTTAAGAAAAGAAAATTTTAAGAAGTTTCTTAAGCTGCCCGGGTTGCCAACCAAATAGAGAAAATCAAATATCCTGCAACAACTTTTTAACTATCTAGTCAAGAGTTATGAAAATTGTTGGGCCTTAAAGCTACTCCTCAGGTGCATGTTTAAGAAAAACTTCAAAGTGAAAAACGAAAATTTCATCTATAGTGAGTTGTCCAAAATTACTATGTTCCCAAAAAACAAAGTTTGATTCTTTAGGGGTTAAAATTATATCTCTACAACAAGAATTGTATTTCAATCTATATTAAAGAAATGAATCTTAGTGAATTTGATTGTGTGATGTCATTTATGAGGTACCCCAAACATGCTTGTCAATATATAAAAATGTATATTTGTATGTCAAGTTAGAGGGTTGTTTTCTAGTTAAAAAATAATAATAATCCCCCCTCATTAATTACCTAGTGTTTACACCTTTATCTTTATTTTTATAAGAAGAGCCCCCCCTCCAATTCTAGACTCATCCCCAAAGTTGATGATTTTGGAAAAACTATCATAAAGTACTACTTGGAAGAATATTTTGGAATTGAGATGCAAGTAAAATGTTTCGAATTGGGATTCTAGATTCTATCCATGTGGTTAGATTTACCAATGCTATCACCAATATTTTCTGTAAACTTCAAAAGAAAAAAATTCAAAATTCTTTCTAAATACTACTACAAGCAAAATATTATCTTTTTGAGTAAATTTTGTTGGAATGGATTTGAAATGAGGTTTTATTTGAAATGGTGACTTTTTGGAATTTTGGAATTTTTTGATTCAGTGACCTCTTTTTTCAATTTTAGGTTTAAATTAGAATCAATGCAATTTTAGCTTCGTCAACCACTAGACAAACTTCTATATTTGTAATTTTAGAGAAATCCATTGTTTCTAGAATAATACTAAATCCAACCCTTGGATAGGAAAACAACTTCATAAAGTACCCCTAAAAATTAGGATGACTTTCATTCAAGATATAATGAAAAAAAAATCTAATTTTCAATTTGTACATGTCTAGAAAATTGGATATTGAAACACTTCAAGGTGAATTTTAAGGAATTCTAAGAAGATTCAAGCTATTGTGTAACATCTTTGATATTCTAGTATAGGATGTTGATATCCTTATAAAATTCAAATTCAAATAATCAAGAGCCAAGTGCATTTATATAAGGAAATGATTTAATGAATTTTTTAAGGATATTTTCAATGGAATTTGATTTATTGAAAGTGGATACATATATGGTTCTTCAATTTCTCTAGTATTAAAATATTAAAAAAGGCCAGTATCCTTCTTAGGACATTGCTTTCCTATCAAACAGTGCATACAAGTGGTGCAAATGCAAGTGGCATAGACTAAGGGACAAACATGGGTAGAAGAAAAATTAAATCTCTTTCAAGAAATTTTTATTCTCTTTAAATAGATGTATGTAAGTGGAATGACCATGGAAATAGTAACTATGGAAGGGGCTACCCAAATTGCACAAATAAACAAGTCTTTCAAAAATAAAGTCTTAATGGAGATTTAAGTGAGAACTCACACATTTTTTTTTTGTAATTTTCAAAAAATCATCCTATTCATGTATTATTTGTCTCATAAATTAAAAAAATATGGAATAAAATTTAAGTAAAAATTTCCCTATTTATTCTTTGAAATTCTCTAAGGCTCTTCCTAATCATGAATGATATGTCATTTTGAATATATAAATAAATAAAGAGTGGTGTTTTTATTGAAACTTCTCTTATTAGTTTTTACAATCTTTCTATCATCCTAGTAATTAAAATTTTAAATTTTAAATGACATAAAAAAAGCAAAAAGAAAGAGTGTTGTTTTTAATAAACATTTTGCAATTTTATTTTTGCAATTCTCAAAAAAATATCCTACTCATGTATTAATTGCCATGTTGAATTATTTATAAAAAATAAAAAATAAAGATTGAAGTAAAAATGCATTGACTTATTTTTATAATTTTTATAGAACCACATGTTATTTGACAAAATGATCCTAAGAATAAAACACATAGTTACAATGTATTGAATCTTCTAACATATGCAAATAAGATATAAGAATTAAAATATTTATATTTTACTATATTACGTACCTTTTGTCCCTCAAAATGGTTGTTTATTTCGAATGTCATATTTTTTAAAGTTGTTTTGAATAAATCAAAAAAATTCTTCCTTCTAGCTAATTTTATTTAGTTGTAATAAGCAATGCAATGTTCTTCATTAATTCTAGAGATAGAAAACTTGAAACCATTCTTAACTCCTAAAGGAGAATTCACCTTTCGGGAACAAAATGAATTTTAGGCAAGTTTCGTCGTCCTCAATGTTTGGCGAAACTTTTTGAAACATTTACATAAGTTTAAAAAAGTTAACAAGTTTTGTGGGAATATAATTTTCATTTCAATTGGTGTCTTATAGCACAAGGTATAAAACAAAAAACCTAAAACTAAGTTAGGCAAGCAACAAATTTTTTTTTCAAAAAGAACAAAATTAAATTTTAAAATTTTCTAAAGTAATGTATTTTTGTCTACATGTAAAGCTTTGGTTCATTATATTTGGACTAATAATGGAAAAAGTTATTGACAATATAGTTTGTTGGGCAATTTCAACCTCTTTTTGAAAAAATAACTTTAGTTGCTCATATCTTCCAATCTATAGTCAAACTTCATAAAATTTATACCACATGATTAATTATGAACAAGATAGGTACTAGATTCTACAATTAGATTCCAAAAGGATGTTTTTTTTGTTTCTAAAATAAACGCAACAAAAATTGCAATTTTGAGAAAATATGACAAGAAAATGGTCTAAATCATTGAATGGTTAATTATGTTTTTCACAATATGATCAGAGAAATTGGCTCAAGAAATACTAACAAAATTGTATATAATCATTTTGGAATGGAGGGAGTATATAATTATATTCAATTGCTGATAGTGACAATTCAGTATTTTTTGCATTTACCTTAGTTGCTATACATTAGCAATAATTTTTTTCACACTTTAAAAGTAGAATAGCCTTGTTTTACCCTTTCATGTTCTTGCTAAATTGTAAAATCTACAATGAGGCATTCAAAAATCTTGTTCCTACTTTAAATGCTTGAGATGGAAAAAAAGATTGGCCACACTCACTCCACCCTATTTGCAATGCTAAAGCCCTAAATTTGAAGTCGGCCTAGTGAGGTAAACTTTTGGTTCTCCAAGGTAAAAGTAATTAAAAAAATGCCCTCAATTTTGGGCCAAAATTCTGCACATTCGCTACCTAAGTGGGGGATTCCGAACGCAAATATGAATTCAGAATTTGCCACAAAAAATTTGAAAAAATTAAAAACTAAAAATTCCCGCGTTTCCCCCCGAGATGATTCCTGCTGGGCCCAATTCAAACCGAGGCCTCCGTTCGCAACCTCGATCGCCCGCGTGTGCACATTGACGGGCTTCCCGAGGCCCGCCCGACTCGTTTCAAACTGGCCACCAGCAACACACAGAGATACACCACTGTAGCTCGGATGGCCTTGCAAAACATAAGCTTACAGCAGCAGCACGTCCTGCCAAGCCTGTGCGCGCCCAATCATTCTCAGTTTTCGTCTCAGTTGTTACTCTGCTAGCTGATGAGCACCGTGCCTGCGGATTGGAATTGGAGCAAGAGCGCCAAGTCGTTTAATGTCCTTGTCCTTCGCCTTCGCCCTCGCAATAATTACTCTCGACCGTCCTGGAGCCTCGAGTGTTAAATTCTCCAGCGCGAGGCACCGGATAGACGCTGCGGAGGCGAAGGTTTGGGTTCGGATATCGAGTCGCAGTGCAGTGATGATTTAGTTTCTGAATTGGCGGTGTCTGAAATTGAAATCAGAGAGAAAATTTTGAGGTGGGGAGCTCAGTGTGGATGATGAAGCAATGCAAGTCAGCATCAGCATTCAAGCACGATTTCACCCGAATTGAAGAGTTGATCCGCGTAGAACTAATTTGTTGATTCTTAGCTTGATTGTGAGGGTGGCCGGTGCGGCTGGAGCTGGTGGGGTCGGAGTCGCCATGAACGATCTCCCTCGGGTATGTTGAGCGAATTTGAATTTGGGATGTGGAGTCTTAGTTACCGATGTCCTTGTTGTTGAGTTCGACTTGAATTGGTTTTCCATACGTACTGCGATTGAATTGTGGACAGGCGATACCCGGGGGTTAATTGCCTCAGTGCTTTCTGAAATGTTGGTTTGGACGGATTGGTCAGTGCACTAGAATGGTGACTATTTCTGCGAATTCTTTTAATGATGGTGCTCGTCTTCGTGAATGTGCAGGACACGGGAGGTGTCCGATTCTCGCACCCGGAGTCGGGGGCTTCGTCTTCCTCTGCAACTCAGATTCGTGCTCCGCCTGGCCAAGAAATGATGCAATTCTTCCGGGAGTTCAACGATGTCAATAGCTCCATAGATGAGATTCGGCAGAAGTTACTCACGTTGCAGGTTTGTCGAGTTTCCAATAACCTGTGGCTTGAGCCAAAATTTCCTAACCCGAGATGTAATGTGGAGTAGCTTGATTGTGAATGTAGCTTCGATCTTGCAGTTCAGGTTCTTCTTTCGTGTGGAGTTCAGTTGACTTTTAAGGGTGTTAGTGAAACCTGACTGTGCATCTGTGAGGAGGAATAAAATAAGGGATGCTATAGACTGCAAAGTTGGAAGCAGCAAGCTCGAGATAACAAGAGATTTTACGCCTCGATGGGGGGTGAAATCACATGTTTACTTGTCTAACCTTATTTTTGTTCAATCGACTTCACGCTAAGTAACAAGAACTACTGAGTGATTAAGAGGTGGCGCTTATACGATTCTCATATGCTAGACTCGTTACCTTACAATGAATGCATTGATGTAATCTAAGCCCTACCGCTCACCCTAATTGCACAGTGCCAAATCTCAAGCTTCTTCTATCCATTTTTTTGCTTTACCCTGAACAATCTAAATTGGCCTCATGACTGGAACGACTATTTGCCACATGGTAACGTACACCTATGTAAATTAATCTCACCGCTTTCATGGATTAACAGAATTCGAATGAGGACTACAGGAATGAGACAAGAGCTACAGAACTGAAAGGCATGACTTCTTTAGGCTCTTGCGGTCTTCATACCCTTGATTGCAACTTCCAAGATCGTTGGTTTAGGTTTGAGTTCTTTTGAGGTTACAGCAAGTAGAGACTAGGTTGCTCACTTAGTTGCACCCCACAATGATGTGCATCATGTGATGGAGTAAGATACTGCTCTCCTTGAATAAATCTGTTCCTATTGTTGAAGCGTGGGGATTCTGCAGTGGTGTGGCTCCTTGGGATTCACAACAGTTCCTACTCGATATTGAACCACCAGACTCAAAGGAATGATCCTGACCGAGATTTGATACTTTGACATTGAACTTCACTGCTTCTCAAGAGGCTCTTTATCAAGTAAACAAACTGATGTGCAGTTCTGAAGGAGAAAATGGTCGAGGATCTGGATGAAATCTGTGTGCTCGCTCGAGATTTAAGGGGGAAATTGGAGACATTGGACAGATCGGTATGTGGAATTTTTGCTGCCATTTTCCTTTTCATGTAACTCCTTGCCGTTGTCATCTCCCTCTTCTCCAACCGTTTCTTGCGTTTTCTCCACAAATGAAGCTCCCTCGATTCTATTTATATTGTCTGTGGGCTTTTCTGTGACGCAACTTTCATTTCATTTCCGCTGGCTGTTTCGCAGAATGCTGCGAGCCGCGAAATCAGGAATCGTCATGCAGGGTCCCACACTTATCGGGCATGGATGTCTCGCACTTCGTAAGCCTTGTTGTGAGCCTTTTTGTCTTGGAGGATGTTGATAGACCTGTTGGTCGCTGGGTTGGGATTTTCGTGACTTTGTTTCCCAGTTCATGACTGAAATAGAATTGTAAAGTAGTCATGCTAAACTTCTGAAGAATTTCGGGCTGCCGCCATTCGATGGACCGTGAACTGTCTATGAGTTGAAACAACAGGATTGATCATTTCCTACATATGATGTTAGTGCCTTCTGCTTTAGATGAGAAAGATAGTTATTGATTCTTTTCATTGCGACTATATGTGACTCGTCTCAGAAATTTGAAGAGGAGGCTGAGGGAGCTCACGGTTGAATATCAGGTTCGTTGTTAAGATTTCGGTCATTAAGCGACTGGAGCTCTTCGATTGAGATTCTGACTCCATCTCTGAATCATTGTTTTCTTGGTGCTTTGCAAATCCTTGGATGTGAGTTTAAGCTTGCGCTTAAATTGAGAAAGTTGAAGCGCAGGCACTGGGGCCAAGATTTGAAGACGGGTTTCGGGAGATAGTTGAAACACGTGTTTTCGCCGGTGAGTCTGGAACTGATTTGATGTGCATTTCAGTCCCTGTTATTCTGCTGCTCGGAAGGATTTTGGACGATATTGTGAATCTCACTTCTATGTTTCGATTGATGTGTGCGCAGCTACGGGTCAGCAAGTTGATGAATCCGTAAGTGCGTCAATCCACTTCCGAGTGCAAGTTTTGGATTTCCATCGAGTCACAGATTCTGTTCAGGGCTGAGTCTGCATCCTTTTCCCTTCTCTGCATGATCTCTCAAACTACTCAGTCTGAATGGTTCATGGGCTTCGATCCTTCTTGTCATAAGCACGATAAAATGTAATGCTATCTTTCAATATCCGAATACGGAAGGTCTTACTTGGGCCTCTGTTCCCAAGCCAATCCCTGGAGACTCTTCCCCAGAGTGTACACCTTCTGAGTGAGATCCTAGACCAAATTTAGGTGCACTTATAATGAGGACTTTGACAATTCTTCGTTTTTCCTGCTTGGGGTTGTAGTTTTGCCTCTCTTCAATTGCTTTGTGTGGTTCGCAGATGATTACACGCCTGATTGAAGCAGGAGACAGTGAGCCGATTTTCCGAACTGTCATTCTGGCGCGAAGACGAGGCGAGGTACATTCTGTTTGGGCAAATTTCAAAGCATTTTTGTTCATCTTGAACGGTTCAGCTAGACGTTGTATTGTCTCACATCTGTGTGTCGTTTGTGCTCGGTTTTTCCGCTTCCAAGAGGGTTACATTACCACCTCAAGCTGAGAGGTTTTACCTTCAGTTTCTTCTTTGACACTGTGGTGCAGGTACGGGACACCATAGCTGAGATTCAAGAGCGGCATCATGCACTGAAGGACTTTGAACAGAAGTTTCTGGAACTTCATCAGGTCTTCCCTTTTCTGTTTGAAATGATACGCAATCACGGAGTTGTCCAAGTCCGTACCCTGCAGACATTGGTTGGATGACTTTTATAGCTGTCTTTCGTGTGTAAAGGTTTGGCCTGGGAAATCTTGAATCGTTTGGAATAACATGAATTTTTCATGACTGGCAGATTTTCTTAAAACCGAAACCGTTTTGGAAGTTCAAGGGGAGGTGAGTTCCTTCATCTCTCAATCTAAATGAAGCCTTTGTGTCTAGGAATTTCTCAGAAGCTGAGCAAAGTTTACGCTGCTCACCATTCGTATGTGCGGGGAAGCCAGCTGAGAATAAGTGTCCATTTCATAAACTTGAACGAATTAATAAATGCACGTCAATCTCTCATGCGTCACTTCATTGCATCTACACTCAGACCTCCTTACTACCACCTTCTTTATTATCACATTCTTTTCCACGGACCTACCTCATACGAAACCTACTCTGCACTTCCTGTTACATACAATAAAAAAATGTCCAGTGTGAAATGGATCGTAGACCACGTCCCTGATCGACTCTTGTGACACCGAGTACTTCTATAATGGACTTTGCATGAATTGAACACTAACTTCTGTCAAAATTCCACAGAACTCCGCTGTAATCACTTGCAATTCGAGAAAAATAGGGTGTGATATTAAAGAGCTTAGGATGTACACAATTATGTTGTTAATTTGTTCCGTCTCGGGTCGATCTGCAGGTGGATCCGCCGGTCATTCTGCGGGTGTTGAATGCATTCCACCATTACCGCAAATGGTTGTTCCTGTCCGTTGTCACCTTCATTTTCGTGACCGTCATGCTCGTGATTTTTCTCCGTTGACAAAAAAGACATTTTTCGTACCCTATTCGGAGGTGCCGAAGCTCAAGACTTGAATTGCTCCGAGAATAGAGCCGGTGATTTGGGCAACATGCGTGCGACCACGATGTGAAATTCCTGCTACTTTGAGAAGAGATGATGGGGCCAGAAGTGCACGGGCTGAATTCGAAACAATGATCGATTCCCTCGGCTGAAATCGTGAACTCTGAAAAACCCCAGTGCTGTGCGTTTCTGTATTCATAGATATAGTCATTGCTTTCAAGATACCCTTCCATTTTCAAAGGAAACCAGGGTTCTGTATAGATATAGTTAAATTGCATGATACCCTTCCATTTTCAATTGAAACCAGTTTTTTACGTTCGGGCGATGCCTCCTGCAACAAAGTCCTCTGCAGTTGCGTTCCTTCTGTTCCAGGTTGAGGTTTTGTGTTTAGCCAGGATCCCTTTCAAGATTACATGCAGCGGAATCCAGAATCTTCTACCTATTGCAAAAAGACTCGGATCCACAGAAACTAAGTTTACATGAGGACCCATAAATCCTACATTCTGATTTGAGTGCTTCCAGGTCTTTCCATGAGAGTGACTAAGAAAACTGCTGTATGTCAACGAATTCTTGTTCCATTCATGCATCCGATACTAACCTCACATGCATGAAGGTTTTTCCACCTCGGCGATTCCATCCAATCAAGTGAAATGTGACAAGCGGCCTCGGTTACTGGTACCACGAAGTGAATCTAAGGCCTCCTCCCAAATGTACCCTTTTCATGCCACTTTTTGTGTTAACCCCGAAACAGCATTTTTCTGCAAAGAAAGTGTAAATCCCAAGAACTTAATTTCTGTGTCCTTCTCAGCTGATATATTCTGGTAACATTTCTGGTAGAGTTCATCTCACCATTTTTCCAAACCTTAGTATCGAAAACTTAATGCCCAAAATCTAATTTACAAGTTCGTACAATATCACAAAGACACAAAATTAAAATTGATTGACCGCAAAAATGGCGGAACTCCGTCTGAAACGCCGATTTCAGCAGAAGAATTATTTGAAAACGCACCGAGACTTTCTACGTTGAAAGACCAATGCACAACCCAGAAAGAAACAAACGGGCCACCAATTATTCTTCCTCATTCTGCCCCCAATATAATATTGTAGTTCAAGATCAAACATTATAATCCATAAGTGATATTGTGTGTTGTTTTTCCCCTAAGTGATCTCTAAGATGTTTAGTTTAAATTTGTACAGGGTGATTGCAAGAAACACTTGTCCTTTTTTTTGTCCCCTTGACCTTTACTAGGTAGTTTTTTGCTCATAACATTTTTTCATCTTTTGTTTTTTTGACTTGAAATTTGGAATGAAGGTGCACAAAAAAGTTTTACACGTGGTGTAATTTTGTCAATTTTTTAAAAATTGTTTTATCATTTTTGAACTGGGCCCAATTGGGTGTCTACTTTGGCCATTTGGGGGCGTTATAGACCTATTTTTGACCCAAAAAAGCAAATATTGAGCCGAAAGATTTGGCATGCATGGTCCTCTAGTACAGTTACACAGTCCCTAAGAATATTTTTGAAAATATTAAACTGTCCAACTTCCACATGTGCTCAAAGTGCACTATTGAGGTATACTTATACCGAATACAAATTTTTTTTTTTTCAAGATGAAATTTATTGAAAAAAAAGAATCTTTAAGTTTGAAAAAATGGATTCTTTTATTTATTTATTTTGAATTTTTTCACTATTTTTAAAAAATCGCACTTCACTCCCATCATTTGGACAGTCACACCCTTGAACAAAAACAGTAAGAAACCAAAAATTAAAGGAAACCAAAACTAAAAGATCAAGGAGTTGAAAAATGCAACATTACAACTTTGAATTCAATGCTGAGCAGAAAGTACTCCAGTGTTCATGTTTATAATGCCAAGTCGGATTTTCAAGGCAAATTTGTCACCATTCCATTGCATACTTAGAAAAGCGTTATAATTCAAATCACAAACTCTCTTCGTATACTTATAGATTTGCAAAAAGTTTAGATATAAGTGTCTATGATGAACTAGTGGGTTTAGCATTATATCCCACAATACTTTCACAATCTTCATCATGTCCTTTAATATACTTTTCCACGGATGTAGTCACAATAATATCTCTATACATATAAAATTTCTAGATTTTTTTGTGAACTTTGAAAATATTGTGAAATTTTGAAGAAATTAAAAAGAGCTCATATCACGTACAAAATATGGTATTTCAAAACACGATCAATGTGAAAAAGAATTATTTAGACAAGGGATTAGAAAAATGAACTAGTACTCTTCAATTCTAAGGCTTTCTTCTTCCAATAAGTGAGAAACGCAAATTAATCAAAAACCTTATTTTATACTAAATATAAAAGGAAAAAATGAATAAAAATATATATGAAACTTCTAAATATAAGATTACATGTTCAAGTGTATTGTTTATGACTCTAAGTCAAGCTCTAAGTTTATGAGGTCTACAAGTTCAAAAAAACTATTAGATTTTAAATCATCTCTTATCTTAAACAAAAATAGTGTGGGCTTAAACAAGAAAATTGTTATTGTGACATTGTTGCAATGTGTATAAATTCACTACATGGGTATAAGCATGCTTCGAGTACCCCACTCGAGCACCAAGGAATTAATAATGAAATCATTGCAAATAGCCTAATTTACAATTGAGATTAGTTTTCTAAAAACATTAGTTCTTGCTTTAACACATATAGCCATATTATTTTGAAGAATCAAAATTAATTTAATATTTAATATTTAATTTTCGTATTTATTAGGATTTAGTAGCTAATTTCATATCAATAGATAATACAAACATATATATATGTATATATATATATGTTAGAATTTTATTATGGTTTTTGGCCTATTTACTACTTTACAACTCACTTTTCATATTTCAAGTATGATATTCAAAGAAATCTTCAATTTTGAATTCTTTTTAGACATAGCCCTTTTTTGTAGTATATAGGATGATTTGCAAAATAATAAAAAATAAGTTAAATATCCGATATCAAATTATAAATTTCTACAATTGGTTATGGAAACATCATAAACCAATAAAGTAATTTGAATACATTTTCTAATAAGTTTTGAGATTATTTTTTTATTTTTGAATGAAAAAAGGACCAGGATTGCTAGCAGGCGAGCGGGGGAGCAGGAGCCTATGAGCTTGTGAGCGGGAAATTTATTTTGAAAAAAATTTGAGTTGACCACCTATGATCGTGGATTTTAGGGTAACAAAAATTAGAGTTTAGTACTTGTAATCGTGGACTTTCAACGTTTAGGCGACAAAGAAGATATGATGTCTATTTTGAAAGATGTGACTACAGAAGTCACTTTTTGTTTTCTTCTTCATTTTCTCTTTGCATACACCTATGATCATGGACATTGTATACACAAGAGTAGGGATATAAAATCTAATTGTGAGAATCAAAGCACTTAGGTTTATATTGTCGATTAGCTTTAATTTAGAATATTAAATCTTTTTTATATAGAGATAAATTAAGGAATGTGAAGTCAAAATGAAAACAGCAAAGAACATCTCATAAATACTCAAACCTTGAAATAAAAAATGGCATTGGAAATACTCTAATTTGATGCAACTCATGCACTAAATAAGTCAATCTAGGTGTTGTTGAAAGAAGATTGATTATGAGATGTATAATGAAGAGAAAGAATTGGATGGTCAATATGTAAAGGTTTGTCGGATCTGACGGAATTGTACGTGTTGCCTTCTTGCCTCAAAATTTATTTATTTATTTTCGGTGTAGGTTTTGGAAGAACTAGCAAGAGCCATTGCCTTAGATGTTTTCAAAACAAAAATCAAATAATAGAAAGAGAAATTTGAGACTTCTAGAAATAGCCATAAAACACACAAATCCAATCCAAATAAAATCCAAATAATACACAATAGTATGATTCAAGAGATTAGTCAATCTCAAGAATCTAAGTGGCTGTGGACTCAGTCACTGAATCTGACCCTGTAGAGGACTCTGAGGACTCCCGTCCCTCAGATGCAGAAGCATCTATAAACTGTAAGACATTGAGGGCGTAAGTGTCTTTGCATTGTTTTGATTTGGAACAACCAAAATTTGCAAAGGCACTTGCCATCTGCTCTGCATACGGTGGTAGCTTGAAAGGCTTCTCTGGACTAACGACAAGCCTTTGATTTTGTTCCATGACCTCTCTCAAGATCAATCCACAACCTCTGCAAAAATTGAAGACATTATATTAGTCTTTGCAAATGTGATATGAAGAAAAATAATAAAGAATGAAAGAAGTTTCTACTTACTTACTGGATTTTCCCTTGCGAACGAACTTGCGAGGCACAATAGGCGCCGCGTCTTGCACATCCATTGTCAAGTCCACTGTTGTCTCGGGGGTTGGAGCCACTGGCATTGAAGGTGACGACTTCTTCATGGACTTCAAAATGGCATTGAAAACATCTTTGTCCCCCTCAAAAGCTAGAATGTTGCGTCCAGTTCCTCTACAAGCCAAAATGCAAGCACCTAGGGCATTCATGTAATGAAAATGTATTAGAGAGATGACAAAATTGTTACAATGACATAGAAGTGTGAAATATTAAAATTGAAGACAAACCTGTGGATGCCGTGCAGTCCACAATGACATCCCCTTCATTGCTTGTGGCTTCAAGGAGGAGGGTGAAGAACCTTGGATCTTTTTCACGTGGGCCTCTCCATGGCTTCTTCCCATTCATGGAGATGTCATCTGCATGCATGTAATTCATCAGCATGTCATCATTCTCAACATCCACCCTAGCCTTTTTCATCATCTCAGTACGCTTGAAAGAAAATTTGGATTCGCCTTTTGCTTTGAGGTCCTTGACAAGGAGAGTGACTCCAAACTTCTGTGTCTGCAACATATATGACACAAGAACATTAGAGATCAATGAATAGAATTTTAAAAGAAAATAGGTGACAAAAACTGAAGCATCTATACTGAAATTACCGTTTTTGTGGTGTCCATTGGCGAGGTGAAATGCATGCGGTTCATGCCTAGCCAGTCTTTCTTCTTCTTGAAGTTAAATGCTTCGCAAACTCTTGCTAGATCTTCCCTGGATGCAATGCTGAAGGAGTGAAACACAATGATGCATCCATCATTGTACAGATGCTCTACTGCAAAGGTGCAAGCGGATTGCAAAGCATTAGCTTCTAAATCTGCATTCCAATTTGGCACCTCCTTCGACGTAAGAGAAATGCCTAGTACAGGCAAGTACTCTGGATAGTCAATAAAGATGACATCAACATCAGCCCTTGCATTTGCCACACCTTCAAACATGCGAGTTTTGCCCTCTGCCATCTGCAAAAGCATATTTCAATAGAATTTCAATATATTAGTATTGTATACTTTTCTACCTTTCAAAGCAGATTCATAGTATTTAGTACAACATTAGGAATTTTAGGGTCACTTCAATAAAAGTCTGAGCTGAAAAAGAAATTACATTTGTCAATATGTTCAACTATTCCTAGAGAAAACAAAACCATATGAATGTGGATAATGTTGAGTAGGGAAATACAGAACAAAATAGCGGTTTAAGTGATTCCATCGGATCCGACAAAATTGTAAATTCTGCCTTGTTGTCTCACTAATTTTTTCAAATACAAAAATTCTTGAATACAAAATATAATTGTGGACCAGAGATAAATTTTTCTTCAATGTTTCATTATAGCAACTTTGGTGCATAGCATTCATATCATTGACAATAAGTAAAATAAATTTGAGCAAAGATGTTTGAAGAGATCACCTGAACCAAGTACTTCAAGACCTCGTCGTAGGCACCCTGTCTTTTGTCCTCCATATCCATGGCGATGTCCTCAATGCAAATATTAAGGATTAAATCCTCAGTCTTTGGCACATCATCATCGGAGAGGACCATGGCTTGTGTGACTCGTGAAATGACATCTTCAGTGAGCTGTGAGATGGTGATTTTCCTTGGTACTCCGCCTTGTGTTTGATTCACAGTGGAGGAAGCTAAGACTTGTCCTTTCTCTTCCACTTTCTTCTTTCCCTTGGCCTTAGTCTTCTCTTCCTTCTCCTTCTCGGCTTCTTTCTCCGCCTTCTCGGCCTCTTTCTCCGCCTTCTTTGCTGATTTCTCCGCTTGCTTTTTCTCCTTGGCCTCCACGATGAGTTGATTCTTCACTTCTTTCTTTCGGTCCAGTGCATCCCTCTTGTTGATGGCCCTCCTCTTAACATCATCATCCATGCCGATGAACTCATCAACAGCCTCCAAATCTACTATCCCCTTGCCCTCCAATGATGCCCTCAGCTTAGCCTCCGAATTATGAGTGAACTCCAGTGTGCAATCCAAGTACCAACCCGCGCCAAAGAGATGAGCAGTAGTGTAGGTGCGCAATCGATGTGGGCTGAACATGCATGAACTCGAATTGCGGTTGAGGAAGCGTGGAAGGAATTGAGGGAGGTCCAGTTTTGCAATGGCCCCCTTTGCTTCAAGCTCTAACTTGAAGTACCTGTAATTCAATCATAATGAGTTATATGGAGCATTGTTCAATCTCAAAATGAAAGAGTAAGAGCAAAATATAACATAGAAGTTGTAAATTACAATCCTTTTAAGGGTGGAAAAATAGCCAAGACAATACGAATTCAAGATTTATAATGAAGTAGAAGATGCTATGGGATTTCTATAATTACAAAGTATACAATGACGCCACAAAATTTCAAGTAGTAAAGAAAATGACATACCGATAAAGGACTCTGCGCACCACAGTGTTAGAGCCTTCGTGAGATGAAAAAGTTTGGCCCCTCTTGAAGTACTTCTGGCCCTTGAAGTAATTCATGAAGCCATGTTCCCAAATCTTCTGCCTCCATCCTTCTATGTCCTCTGGTAGCCGCTCTGGTTTTGGTTTTACGTTGTAGTCGATGGAAAGGTTGTCTTCTTTTACAATTTTGTCAAAAAAACTCCACTGCAGCATCTTCTATCTGAAAAATGGGATATAGTCAAAAAGTTCAGTTGTATTACCAAATATTTTAATGAAAAGAACTACCAAGTGTTTTATTATTGAATGAAAGGAATTAGATTGTGCAAACTTCTAGAATATAAAGTACCTATAATATTTAAGAAAATACATTCTCACTAATAAGTTGAGAAACTCATAAACCATTACTACTTAATTGTTTATTGTTTGTCGCTAGCAAGAAAAATCGATTATGGTACTATAATTCAAATGACAAGTAGTACCTAAAGTCTAGTTATCTTATTAAAATCATGTACCTTCACAAAAATTGCAGTGTCAAAATACATGAAAATTATGGGAAAAAATAGAGTGCGTCTTTGCTAAGTACCCCTTCAAATTCAATGAAGGACCCCAACTGATGCCATTTTAAAGGCATCATAGAGGATCTGGAATTCTCCTAATATCAAAGCACTCTTGAAAAGATATTGAACACTTACCCTAGCGTACCAAGTGCACTTCACCAAAAATTGAGGAAGTAAGAGTTCGGAGACAGGTTTTGGTGGCAACTTCCTTGATTCACGTGAAAGAGTAGAAGAATTCCACCATTGAAGTATCTTTGTCTTGTGCTTTGCAGTCATCTTGCAAGTGGCGACCAAATGGAGCTTCTCCAAAGTCATTTCAGGCACCTCGTAATTGCCCCAATGCTTTTCCACCTACAAGAAGACTTCAATTAGTTTTTCAATATGGATTTGAACTGTCTTTTGAACAATTTAAATGAAGTTGGAGATAAATTACTGAATTGTACCTCTTTAAGGAAGTCCTCTCCGTTTGCTGAGTTGGCCACCGCTAGCAATTTGAACATCTTCACCATGGCCACCTTTGTTCATTCCCTTGCTCCCAACCTCATTGCTTCGGCTGCCTGTAGTGGTACACTTCCAGTCTCTTGTGTGGCCTCCATGTACCTTCTTACTATTGCATCTACAGCTTGTGAAATTTCTTGCTGCACAAAAAACCCAATTAGATGTGAAGTCAATATGGACAATGATGATTTTTTAAAATAAAAATATATTTATCAAAAACTAGTTGAAAGACCTTATCCGGAAGATGAAGGATGTGAAGACCTCGGGTTGAATTGAATACCATTTTTTAGTCACCTTGTCCTCAAGGCACCTCTTCCTCTCTGCAGGCCTAAATAAAGCTGCAAACTTTGCTATGGGTAGCATTCCGTACTTCTGAATTTAGTACAAGGTGTGTACCAAGTTCATCTTCACATGGGAGTCTTCTACAAACCTGAAAACAATTCAATGCAATATAAGCCAAAGATCTAAACTACCTCCAAGAAAATACAACGTTCAAATTGAATATTTCTTTGAAAAATAAAAACAATATGAAAGAAAGAACTTACTTGTTTACGTCATGCATGACTTGCATGACAAGTTCATTGCGCCCTTTCGTATCCAACATAATAGAGTCCACATTGCAGTGCTTGTCTGAGTGCTTGGAAATGTAATTCATCCAAGCAACTCGTTTGTGGTTCCCATTGCAAATGAAGAGCTTCAAGTTCTTCAAGAACTGAAGCTCTGGCTTTGACTCAAACTTCTGTTTGAAGACCTCATTCTTCTCCTTCCAAATGGGGTTCCAATTGTCTATCTCTTCACTACTAGAAAATGATGTCCAAATCAACAAAAAATCAACAAATTTTTGTTAATTTGGGTACTGTATCGACCGTTTTCACAAAATTTTGTTGATTTGGCACTAGTTAACAAATAAGTGTAAAATTTTTTGTTGATTTGGGTAGTGCAATGTCCAAATCAACAAAAAAATTTACACTTATTTGTTAACTAGGAATTTCAAAAGTTTCATATAAGTTTCTACATTTGTGCAATGTCTAAATAACCGTGCTTGAAATTTTATGCAAAAACAAATGCTTCTTCCCAAGTCAATCATTCAAAATTTAGTGTTTTTGAACATCAGCAGACTTTGGTGGCCATTTTTGCATAGTAAAACAACTTTTTTGAGAAAACTTTAAACTAATGAAAGTTGAAAAATAAAATTATCTTTCATCTCCAAAAATCCGTTTGAGATTTCAAGTTTCCAATCAAAAGTTATGAACAAAAATCAGAGAAGGATTAAAGAGGACATTGTATTTGACATTTTAAGAAACCTTCTCTAAATTCTATCCATAACTTTTTATTGGGGACTTGAAATCTCAAAAGGATTTTTTCAAGTGAAATTTTGTTGTATATTCCAACTTTTATTAGTTGGAAATTTTCTTAAATAAGTTTTTTTTCTATGTGTAAACAGCCATCAAAGTCAGCTCATTTTAACATAATAAAGACAAACTAAAAGGAAGAAGTAGCTAAATTAATTCTAATTCCATTGTAGATCACTTGTGGCTAAGCATGTTGTAGTAGCTTAAGACTTTGGACCTCAACCTTGAGGTCTAAGGTTCAAACCTTATGGTCGGCGGCCACCCGCGTAACGGGGCTGCCTAGGTGGCCTGCCCGCGTGATAGGGCTGCCTACGTGGCTCGACTTTGCTGATGTGGCATCTGCCACGTGGCAGATTTTGGTTGGTCCGAAAAAATTTATGTTTTCAAATTTTTCTCATGAATGTCCAAATTAACAAAAAAATGAACAAACCAATCAACACTTTTCTGTTCTCGTATGTCCGGGACAACACGTCCAAATCAATAAAACATATCAACAATTTTCTGTTAAATTTTTGTTGATCTGGACATGATTTTTCTAGTAGTGCTTGTTGGGTGAACTCTTCAGTGTTTCCATCTTCGTTTGTCATTGACACATAGAATACCACAGCTCCATCTTGGTATCCTCCAGCTGCAAACTCTTGCTCAAGTTTTGCGATATCAGATGCTAATGCCGGTCTGACCATTGGCATTGCCACAAGTCTGCACAACGGAATATGCATACAAAATACCTCTTCGAGCTTCATCCGAAGTTGTCCCAACAGCTTCACAACATCACCTTTTTGAATATGTCGGAGTTCTTCCTCTGACATCAACTTCTCCTCACGGTCTTGAATGATAATCTCCGTGTCCTCCTCTCCTTCCTCTCCTTCTCCTTCTCCTTCTGCTTGTTCAATCTCTGGCTGTCTCTGGTTTTGAGAGTTTGGTGTTTCGAAGATTGTCTCTTCATCCGTGGTTTTGGAAAGGGAGATATCCATCTAGGAGTGCAAATTCAAATTTAATAAATAAAATATTCATAGTGAACAAAAACAATAATAAAATTTAATATAAACAAATTGATACATTTGTAAGAAAATGCTTTACTTCAAGTAAAAAATAGTACTTGCAAAGCGAGGATCAAGCACATTTACAATATTAAAGTAGCCTTAGTGAGGGTACATCCTGGAATAGTATTTGCTATTCTTAAGTTTACAAGTCTATCTAATCTATGATTTGCACATCATCATCCTCATCAGATTCTGAGCTAAGGACAATGATCTCATCAGACTGAAACAAGTCTAGATTTACAACACTCTCTCCTGTATACAAATCGAAGAACTCAACACTGCTAGAGTTCGAGAGCTCCATGTCAGATGAATATTCCTCTTCAGAGCTGAAAGATGAAAACCATGGGCCATTGCCCCTAGTCCCACTAAGCACACTAGTTTTGAATGCATCAACGGCTCGCTCTGCAGCATCCATGACGTCATCGAAACTCACCAAGTTTTGATGCACATTGCCTTCATGCGTAGAGAGGGAAACACCAGAGTGTGTAGATTTCTGGGGCTTAGAGGATCCACCAACTTCCATACATGGAACACCTTGCACCACAGGACGCTGATTCTCTGTAGATGAAACTTTCTAGCGTTTGCCCCTGGACAATGAAGTACAACACTTTACAATCAATCTTGAAGTCATATTTTGAAGTAAATGAAATTTGGCCATTTTTTCAAATGTATATTACATCATACTGCCAAATGACTTAGCTATTTCAATCATGAGAGAATTAAGACACTTCTTTAAGAAATTTGACAAGTGTAGGAAGGCATACTTGTTGCTGTAATTCTTCACTGCCTTCACCCACGTTGGTAGCTCCAGTAGTGGCCTAATCCAAAAACAATCAAGGTTAATATCTATAGATAATAGGATTGTATGTTTAATATACTTTCAAGAAGCAAGGTAGAAAGTTTGAACTTCAAGTGAAGGATTATGACAACTGAAACTAGAATTGAAAATGTCAATGAAATAGAGTTCCAATGATAATTATGGAACATCTATGAAACGAAACGTTAGAGAACGCGGGGGTAGAGGAAAAAAAGGAACTTTCATCGTTCAGAAGATGATTTAGTACTGCCAAAGTAAAATATTCTTGACCTGTTCAAGTGCGAGAATCATCCAAGTTCAAAAAAATGGTGAGATTTTGGGGTACTACGAGCTGCAGCAGAAAACCAAGTCGGATCCGACTTGGTTTTTTGCTGCAGCTCGTAGTACACTAGTACCCCAAATTCTCACCATTTTTTTGAAATTTCCACAAATAAGTGCATGAGGGCAATGCAAATCTTCAAAATTTCTCTCTCATACCATTACTTTTAGAGTGACAGGCTAAATTATGGACTTCTAGCAATTCTTGAGATCCACGAAGACAAATTTGTATCCATGAACTGAAAACAACAGTGTATGTTGTAAGTGAAATTCTCGGACTTAGTGTCTTGATACTTGAGGTTCTCATCAAGTTTCAGTACCGAATCAGTCAGTAAACTCTTCCCTCTCCACAGGTCAGCAGATTCGAAATCCAAACCGGAACTTGAAGTTTAAGTACCGAATCAGTCAGTGAACTCTCCCCTCTCCACAGGTCAGCAGGTTCGAAATCAAAAACGGAACTTCCAGATGCCTCCAAGTCGGCAGTCATTGAACTGTAAGTGAACGCCAGGTTATTTGACTTAAAAAAAACGGCGCTTTCTTAAGTACCACGAGGCACCGCACAAAACTAAGTCTGATCCAACGGGGTTTCGTGGGGTGCCTCGTGGTACCTCCGAAATGCATGCCATCATTTCTAATTAGATTCAAATCATCGAACTGAAAAGGAACTGAACAATCAAACGAGTTTAGATGTGAATATGATTAACCTGCACCTCGAAGTGAAAACTAGACGCCACCATGAGTTACATCGGGAATGCAAAAATTGAAATCCGACAGTGCCTATTGAACTTAAAAAAATTGCAAGATCTGAATCTCAGTTAGTCTAAGCAGATTTTGAACTTCATCTGTGGGTAGTACGAGCCAACTAGGAGAACCATGTCGGATCCGACTTGGTTTTTCAAGCTGGCTCGTGCTACCTAAACTCTGCATTCATAAAATTGACAACGGTCATGAGAACTCGAAGGAAAGAAATCCAAAACCACTGCCAGCGGAAGAATCCAGGGTGCACGGGGGCAGAAGGCGTGCTGGGCGCGCTTGGCACTGGTGGCGCAGGGCGCGCAGGGCGTGGTGGTCGTAGTGCTGCAGTGGCATAGGGTAAGAGGGCACGGAGAGCGCTGTGGGCGCGACGGAAGCGCGTGGCGTGTTGCGACAGACAAGGCGCGCGTGAGTTGAAAGAGTGGCGCGTGACACGAGCTACGTGGTCAATCCCTTAGTGCGCATCATGCGGGAGAAAGTCCAGGGTGCGCCTGCCACGTAGGAGGCGCGTGGCGCGATACTCCCGAAGCTCGCACCTTGGACTCTGTCCTCGCGCCTTGAATGTGGAGCCCGATCTGTGAACGCTATCTACCAAAGAAGAACGTCTAAAACCCATACTCTCTCGCTTTCAGCTCTCTGGATCCAAGATGAAGGTTGACTTCCCACTCATCATTTGAAACCAAGTTTGTCATCACTACCGTGAATTACAAGAAATTGAAACAACTCCAGACCGCAAGACACGTCTGTGCACACTCCGTGCGGCTCAGAGAAACGAAAAAAAATTGAATCAGTGAGGCCGTATTACCTCATGCTGTGCCACCTGCTCCTCAGGATTCTCTCCAAGTCGCGCCCGGCTCCGTGTAGTCCTCGCCATCTACAACAACACTGAATGAGAGCTCTGCGAGGAGTGAATGGGATGTGAGTGTCGCGGAAGATGATTTTGGATAGAAAAATCAAACCGAAAAGGAAGGCTTGGAGCGCCAAGCTGCTTAATATCAAGCCGCCACCATTCCAGCGCTATCGTCATCTGAAAGTAACTTCCAAAGTCCTTACCGATTGACGGTCTCCCGTAGTTGCAAGAGAAAGCAAACATGACGCGCTAGAATGGTGGCGGCGCCCATGAGGTTCGAATCTTGCTCAGATTTCGAGCAAAACTTTCGGCAGTCGTTGACTTCTGAAATTCCAATGAAGGCACGCGATAGGGTGGCCGTTGTTTTACTCTGGGATACTTTTGGAAATTTGTGAGAGTATTCAATTCGGTAGGTGGGATAGCTTGCGTCTTCAAAATTTGAGAAAGTACGGTGGAAATTCTCCCAACATTCCTCGAGGAATGTTCATGATCCACGCTATTTTTAATTTCTATACGCTGGAATTTGGGTAAATGGCTTCGCCTCATGGACCCGAAATCGGAAAACTAATTTTACTTGAGTCCGGGATGTTGACAAACCGAACAGCTTTGGACTGATCCGGGTTTAGGGTGTATTTTTTGACCTTAAAATATTTTTAGTATATTTTTTACTTTAAGAGAAATGAATTAGAAATCTAACACAAGTTGTTTCATATTTTTTTGATCATTATTGAATTAGTTACGAATTTTCAAACACAAACTTGGCTAGAATTCCTATTTGTGATCATTGGCACTTGGGAATGCATCTATGCATATTTAGAGAAGTATTAAGTCTAAAACTGAAAAATGGCATTGCTCTATTTATAAAGTCATTGAAATGGTTTCTTGAAGTGTATCTTACTTCCTCTAAAGTGAATGCTTGATTTCAAATTTTTAATTATTTTGAGTGTAGTAGTTATTTGACCTATTTTTAATTTGAAGTAAATTGGTAGACACCTAGACACTTAGTTAGGAATAAATGAAGTATTGTTCTCCAACCATTTATTGAAGAATAAAAAAAAATGACATGAAGCTCCATCATAAGAGAGAAGTGACTTTTCTAGAATTCTCATGTCCATTTTAGAGCCCCTATTGCGTGGTTGAAAAAGGCTGGTTTAATACCCTAAACCCAAAACCCTGCACTAATACTGAATTCTCTCAATTTTCACTATAGGTTCCAATGAGTATAGGAAAATCTCTCTGCTTTGTCGATATAGTACTCAGGAAATTTCTTTTATTTATACAATAGAATGTCTAAGCTTCTCCTCCGACCCTAAGCCTCAATCAAAACTCACTGTTCATATGATTTACAGTTTTTTACTCATTTCTCTCTGTCATTTCTACTCTAAGCAATGTCCTGACAATGCTCTCATAGTTGGCATTCAAACATGCACAAGAATGGCTCCTCTATTTCTACTTGCTACTGTTGCATCCCCTTCAATAGCTCTTATTAACGGAATAATTGAGCACAACTATGTTGGCACCTTAAGACATGTTGTTCACTGAATTGATTCAATGTTTACAACTCTAACAACTTGGAATGCACAAGACTAGATAGATGCGTGTGATTGACTTACAATATACGTTTCCGGTGACTTAGTGCCCTCATCCTCGGCATGCGCCTCCTCCAGGTACTCTTGCACAGAATCAGCATTTTGGTCCTCAGCACTCTTCAAATGATCACCTCCCTCTCCCTCGAAAGAATGAGACCTCTGCGACTGACTCGATTGACCACGACCTCGCTTTGACAGAGTCTTCTTCGCTCTCCTCAAAACTTTCCTAGAAGAATAGAAGAAAGAGCAGTGTTTCCTATATGACTCTTGCTTTGCTCTGAAAGGACAGAAAGTGCACTTGAGTGCTCTAAAATCATGAGCATATAGAACAAGTAGGTACTCCTGCTCTACACAAAAATGAAAGCTCCACTCAGAAGGTGACAATGAAATGAACTCCAGTGTTCCAAGAATCCCTTGTATACTTCTCAACGTTAAGCCACCTTTGTACTTCACGCGTGTCATATGACATATCAATTCCGGCCCCGGCAATTCGCAAAATTTGAAGGATGCACTACCCGAGGCAACTTGAAGAGACAGCTATGGCAATTCTTGAAATTCGAAATTTGCACTGCTCGAGGCAACTTGAAGAGACAACGCCGTCAATTCTTGGAATTCGAAATTTGCACTGCTCGAGGCAACATGAAGGGACAACGCCGTCAATTCTTAGAATTCGAAATTTTCACTACCCGAGGCAACATGAAGGGACAACGCCGTCAATTCTTGGAATTCAAAATTTGCACTGCCCGAGGCAACTTGACGAGACACCGCCATCAATGTCAGTAGAATTATAAATTCGTATATTGAATGAGATCTACTAGAGACTTAGAGCCGTTTCAAATGACTCGCCAGGATAATAATCATTTCGCCAACCGCCACAAATCCAACGGCAGAATATCTAAATCCCCTTGATTTCAATACAAATAAGATCATTCTATAATTTAACCTAATTAGTACATATAAAATTATGGGCGCTTCATTTAACTACACAAAGTAATGATTGTTGTACAGACCTTGCATTCACTAATTCTAATGTAATATTCATATGTAAAACTATTGTTTAAACTTTATAGCTCCTCTACCTTTAAACCATCAACCCTTAATCCATATTGTCCTAGCTTCCATCATTTACAGATAATCAATGCCCCCTTCAAAGCCCTATATAAATCCATATGTCTTTTTTTCACTCTCTCAAGCCATTTCTACCCACATTTCTATCTTATAGGCAATTGTGAGCGACATGGCAAGCATTCGCGTAGATGGTCATCAGGTTCCGTTAGTCTTTCCTTTAGACCTAGAAGGTCGTGCTACTGTATTCAGCCACTTGCTTCATGTTCGATTTAAGTTTGTAGAGTCATCTATCTACGTTGAAGAAGAACGTCATTCTGAGTCTAGTGAATTACTTCAGTCAATCCCGCTTTCAAAATGTCTCTCTGATGAAGGGCATTGCTGGTATTTAGGGCTCGGGAACTATAGGACTTACGGTCTCCCTTTGTCTATGTTAGCTTCGTCGACTGAGCTAGCAAGTCGCCAGTCTGATAATTCTACAGTGAACAGATCTTCTGGACCTGGGAGTGATAATCCTACTATTCCTATAGGATGCTTCCCTACATTGGCACAAATTGAATTGCCAACTAAAGCAAAGGTAGAGCTGTTAGAGACTATTGTAGAACTATCTAGTGAGTCAGAAGGCGAGTTCCCTTCCTTGACTCTTGACATGGACCCTTCCTTGGTCAAGAAAAAATCCAATGACATCAGTCTTACGTACTCTATACATAACACCTCCACTAGTACTTCTGAGCAACGTACCTTCTCACAACAAGTTTGTCATCCAAGTGTAGGTAATATAACTAGTATAATGAAATGCTTGAAGGGACTTTCTGGTCTTCACCGTTCACGAAATGAACTGTCAACATTAGATATGAATGCTGTGAAGCATCACCAAGTGGAGTTTCTACCACCTACTTACAACGGAGATGCCATCTTTGAACTACCGCCATGTCGGCCTCTTCTTCTTCATCTACAGCTAAGAACTTGGAGGGAATGGACAAGCGGTACGACGGACATGGGTGGTGCAAGCTAGTGACAACAAACATCCACAACTTGGACCATTTGAAGTTCCGTAAGTCATTCTGTGTTGGCCATCTTATTTGTGAAAACCCTAGCTGCGAGTACTTGTCTAGGACTTCTAAGAAAAATAAAACATAATGGATAGGTTCTACAATACTTCCTTTTGCAGTAGGAGTTGTTCCACCAAAAGATTGCAAAGTAGTTTGTAAAGTCTGCAAAACAATACCTACATGCCTCAACTCCTGTGATGCTAGAATTTACTACTGCTACAGTGATAACCCAAATATGACTAAGGTTGCTATTCATCTAGGAAACCACACTCACCCAATAGCAAAAGGCATGTATAGAGATTCTACAAAAGAAATTACCGAACTCATAGCAGAACAAGTTGCCAAAACTCCTTCAGCTACAAACTCCGCCATAGCTTTATCCGCTAGCAAGGATTTCCTTACGAACCACCTTTTTCACCACGGAGAAGGAGAGAAGAAGATATTGAAGGGAGAGGAAATGGAAGAGGTCATGGATTGCTTCCAATATTTAAGTAGTCCTAGTATACGGAATATCATCTCCTCATTCCGCTCAAATAACTAAGGAGGGTTCATTGACAACATTATGACTATGAAGAAGGAATCGAAGTTCCAGTTTATACACGACAGTGTCTTCCTAAGCCAAGGCAAAGAGAAGGTTTATGTCTTCAAAATGCTGACTGAAGGGCTTGGAAGTAGAATGGACTTGGTAAGGCGCATGCAACCTGAAGGTGATCTACAGAATGCGTGGATGATGTTCGACCACGTGAAGCGCGTGAAGGACTGGACCACTATGGCATGCCACGTGTATGACTCTCAGTACAAGAAGGTCATGACCATTGTAGTGTGCGATATGCAATCAGAAGATACAGAGATTCAAGTACAGTTCTGGAGGTCATTGAATGCTATAATGGAGAAACACGGAGTGGCTGAGCCAAATTTTAAAGGATTCATGGCAGATAGCGCAATGGCCAATTGGAATGCAGTTCGCATTGTCTATGGTAGTGGTTCAGCAGATGACATTATGACGAATTGTGAGAAAACATGCCTACTGCATTGGAGTAATTCTCTTCAGAAGCACACCCAGAAACACATCAAGCAAGGACTACAACATCAACACATTGCACTATGTAAACAATACAAAGAATCCAAAACTTTGGATGAAGCGGAGGTGCACTATCTTGCAATTTGGTCATGGTGGTTATCATCTGGAGCTACAACGGAAGACTCACTTCATCACCTGGAGCATTGGTTAGTATTTTGGCATTTTTGTTATTTACAGTGGGGAGGCTTCATGACAATGGTATGTAGATCTTATTTTGGTTTAAAAATTATATTTTGTATTTTTATTTAATAAGACAATTTTTTACTTCAATTATATAGAAGAGATGATTCTTTTAACTTTTAATATCTTTGTAATTAAAATTTTAAATACAAATCATTTCAAATTTTTTTTAAAGATAATTTATAGTAGAAATTTGAAAGAATTATTAAAGGAAGTAGGATAGAGAGTCAATGAGGCACTTATTACATGCAACGGCTATAAGTATATTTCTTATAAATCTTACAATAAGGCATTCATGGAAATGGTAGTTGCTTGAAGTTTCAATCATTTAGTATTTTTACTGTACTATAAAGTGATATTATATATAAAATCCGTCGGATCCGACGGCTTCCCAACCCTAGTTAATTTTAGAAAAATATAATGTTACGAGGTTCAAAATTGGTTGCCATTGAAGCACTAGTTGTTGTTACTATGTTTCCATTTTTTTTTCTCAAGTGAGATATTTGCATTCTGCAAACCCATAATACTATTTGTTTCTTCTTTGTGATTGTACTTCCCTAAACCCTAAACCATACTAAAATTCTTAGATGTATAGAGAGCAATTTGAGATTTAATTTGTATAATAAGAGTGAATTGTATTTTGATTCATGCCTGCCTGTGGTTGGAATTGTAGGGTCTTACTTTAGAAGAGATGACAGACATGCCTTTTTGTAATCTATCGGAAACGATCCATAACAAGTGGCTACAAATGTCGGGGAAAAAAGGAAACAATTTATTCGACGCCACTTGTGATGACAGTATTCGAGCTTGGATGCAAATGACAAACTACCAAGCATACCTTAGAGGACATGCATGTGGATCAGGACCATCAAAGGGAGAATTGAGGTTGAGGGCCGTTAGGCACAGTGGGTGTCCAAAAAAAATTGCCGAAGCATTGAATACATTGCCAGAAGCACATGGTGTAGGAACTCGAGTACCTCATCTAGAAGGAGAAGAAATTTTTGGGAGCACAAAGAGGAGGCTTGATGTACCTATCGGTGATGCTGGAGATTCACATAGACCAGACAAAGTCAACTTCTCGCAACCGCGGGTCCGCACTAGGTCTACCTAGGTTGCAGTACATTCAATGGAAGGCATTGGAAATCGCAATGAAGTCAATACCTCCAATTATGTGACGGTAGCATGTGAAACCGATTGTGACACATCCAAGTGGCACATTGCAAGGATCGGCCACAAATCAAATGCAAGATGCTGGGCTCAACAACAAACATCAAGTGTACCTCAAGGATTGCCAAGGGTGGAAAAGGACCCCCTGCTCCTACTTATCGCGGTAGGAAAGAAGAGTATGGAACTAAGCGCCCAGTGGTTGTGGATTTTTGGTTTTGTTGGGATGACATTGAACGATGTGTGAAAGGTACAAAGAGGAAGTGGGTCATTGATAGGCCAGAGGTGCCTGAAGTTTGGCCTATTCTAACGGGGACCAATTTGAATCGTGAAGAAACCTTACTGTTACAGCATGCAGGCTTCCGTCTTCAAGAACGTCCTACATTGTCGCCGCGTGAACTTTTTGCCATGTCTAAGATTTTTGAGCCTATCTTCTTCACCCAACCATGTCCACCAAATGCAAATGTGCACCCTATAGTGAGGAACAACCGAACAATCAAAAGACTTGCAAATCCTTCAACCGTAGAGCAACGCAACAAATGGGAAAGTGCTTCAAATATCAAAGGGGAAATTGTAGGAGTGACCCTCGTACCCCTTCTTGGACTTGGTGCAATAGTGGTGCTACAGACTGGAGTAGAGTCCAACAAAAACGTATATTGAGTTACTATGGGTACATTTCCTTCATGCACATGCCCTGACTTTGTCAATATGATAGTATCTGCTGTGGGAGGCCGAGCACAATATGTGAATTGTAAGCACTTGTATTATTTGTATAGGTACTTCTGCAAGATGGATATTCATGATGACAAATTGATTCATGCACCTAGTTATAGCTTTAATGAGTTGAAGCTACTCCTAGTTCGAGCAGGGATCATCATTATTTCAAAGTAGACATGATTAGGTTTTTGGAGTGTTGTACATTCATATTGTATTCTTCTCCATGCGCTAGAAATGAAATGAAGAAGTGATGGTATCCAATCACGAACATTGACTTTCTTTGCAATATATATATTATTCAAACTTTTTTTTCTATCTCGTTTTTAAAGTTGCCCATTTTTATTTTGTCTACTCACAAAAAGTCCTAAAACCTGAAAGAAGGCACATGAGCCTTTTATATTTGAAGAGTTTGACTTGTTTTTTATTGATCCCTAAATCCTAAATCCCTAAACTTTTTTGTATACATGCTATTATTAATGGTTAAAAAATATGAGATTTCATGAAAATCCACGATTATAGGAGACATGGTCATAGGTAGCAAAATTTACTATAAATAGTAATTTTTTGTTGACTTTTGGAAAAAAAACTGATTGGAAAAAATTCTAGTCCAAATTCCTAAAAAAAAAGCTACTTCATGCTCACCGCTCACAACTTTCCCGCTCGCAGCTCACAGGCTCACCGCTCCACGCTCGAACGCTAGCGTCGTTGAAAAAAGGACACTGTGGTACAGTCTTGAAAAGAGTTATAGGAATTAATTTAACAGCATTAATTTATTAATGATAATTTTTTTTATGATTTCATATTATAATCTATTTGAAGTAAGCAAATTTGTATTAATTTCTAAAGGTTTTTGACTATATTTTCACCAAAACTGCTCTATAATTGTCATGTCTAGTACAACTACCAAATGTCTGGAAAAAAAAATTTTAGGAATAATGTTACCATAGGATCTTTTGGTGTAATAGTTTGACAGCATGCAGAAAAATTTTCACCATGTAGATTGCAAGTTATTAGTGTTTGAAGAAACGAAAATTCTTTTTTTACCATTGCAGAACTTCGGGCAGCTGCACTTCAAAAGGTCACATTTGTATGAAAAAATGTCCAAAATGATTGTAACTGTTTAGAGTGTCCAACCCATTTCTAACTACCACCCTATTTCCAATCTATAAACTCTTCTCTTTCCGTAAAGTTGTGGCACAAAGCCCGGAGTAGTTGTGGTACATTATGATTGGTTATAAAGCTCTATTAAATGCAATCACCCCTTGTTAGATTTTGCAATCAACCTACGGTTAGAAATAGAAAGGTCTATATGACTATAACATGTCATAGAAAATCTTTGAGTAAAAAATTCACAGTAATTACATTTTGTGTGATAAAATTTTGAAAAATATACACTCCTTTTAAACTCTATTTTTCTATGTGAGAAAAATTTTACATCCAAAAAATTTGCACTTGAAATATGCAAAATTGCTTAAGTGGTTGGAAATGGGTCAGATACTCTAGATTCTTTCTTCAATTCAACTTGGCTACATGCTTGAAAAATTTCAAATTATTTGGAATTGTGCAACATGTACAAAAAATAGTAAGTGGAAAGAGGTAGAGAATGATTCAAAATACTAAATTATTAAAAATTAATTTATTAAGTTAAAAAATGCCAATCCGAATGGTTGTAATGCTGTAATAAACAATCGTCACCAATTTTTTTTATTTTTTTTCAAAATATTAAAAATTGAATTAAATAAAGGACTTCAAAGTTTATTTTAGACTAGACAATCTATAACTTCCTACAAACTACCCACAATCAAACTAAAACTCCTCATAACTTTCATTTCATTAATCCAAATGACATAAGTCAAAGCTTCCCATGTCTATATAAATCTAAAAAACCAGTTTCAAATTTTTATTTTAAAAAAAAAATTTAAGAAGTTTCTTAAGCTGCCCGGGCTGCCAGCCAAACAAAGAAAATTATATACCATGCAATAACTTTTTAACTATCTAGTCAAGAGTTATGAAAATTGTTGGGCCTTAAAGCTACTCCTCGGGTGCATGTTTAAGAAAAACTTCAGAGTGAAAAACGAAAATTTCATCTATAGTGAGTTGTCCAAAATTGCTATGTTCCCAAAAAACGAAGTTTGGTTCTTTAGGGATTAAAATTATGTTTAATTATGTTTAAATTATATTTCAAAAAATTAAGTTTGGTTCTTTAGGTTTTCTTTTGGTGAAAACTTCTGGTACCCTAAAGAACCAAACCCTTGTTTTTCGTTCAAATACATAAGAATTGTATTTTAATCTATATTAAAGAAATGAATCTTAGTGAATTTGATTGTGTGATGCCGTTTATGGGGTACCCCAAACATACCTGTCAACATATAAAAATGTATATTTGTATGTCAAACTAGAGGGTTAATTTCTAGTAAAAAAAAAATTAATAATAATAATAATAATAACCCTTCATTAACTATAATATAGTATAGGATGTTGATACTATATCCTTATAAAATTCAAATTTAAATAATCAAGAGCCAAGTGCATTTATATAAGGAAATGATTTAATGACTTTTTTAAGGATACTTTCAATGAAATTTGATTTATTGAAAGTAGATACATAGATGGTTCTTCAATTTTTCTAATAATAGAATATAAAAAAAGGCCAATATCTTCCAAAAAACATTTCTTTTCTTTCGAATGGTGCATACAAGTGGTGCAAATGCAAGTGGCACAAACTTAAGGACAAACATGGGTAGAAGAAAAATTAAATCTCTTTCAAGAAATTTTTATCCTCTTTAAATAGATGTATGTAAGTGGAATGACCATGGAAATAGCAACTATAGAAGGGGCTACCCAAAGTACACAAATAAACAAGTCTTTCAAAAATAAAGTCTTAATGGCCAGAGATTTAAGTGAGAACTCATCCATTTCTTTTTTGCAATTTTCAAAAAATCATCCTATTCATGTTTTATTTCTCTCATAAATTAGAAAAGTATGGAGTAAAAATTTAAGTAAAAATTTCCCTATTTATTCTTTGAAATTCTCTAAGGCTCCTCCTAATCATGAATGATATGTGACTTTGAATATATAAATAAATAAAGAGTGGTGTTTTTATTAAAATTTCTCTTTTTAGTTTTTACAAATCTTTCTATCATCCTAGTAATCAAATTTTTAAATTTGAAATGACGTAAAAAAACAAAAAGAAAGGGTTTTGTTTTTAATAAACATTTTGCAATTTTATTTTTGCAATTCTCAAAAAAATATCCTACTCATGTATTAATTGCCATGTTGAATTATTTATAAAAAATAAAAAATAAAGATTGAAGTAAGAATGCATTGATTTATTTTTATAATTCTTATAGAACCACATGTTATTAGACAAAATGCATTAGGAGAAATTTGAGGGCTTTGGAGCTTGTGAGTTCCCACACCCCAAAATCGCGAAAACAGCTGCGGGAACACAGTTCTGCAGGAATCCGATAAGCTTGAGACCGTGCCACGTCATCGAATTTTTTTTTTTTACTTTTTTTTCATATTGCAAGACCCAATTTCTTTTTCATTTTTTTCTTTTCTCTTTTTTCTAGATTTCATTTCCAAGTGTAAGATACATATATCACGTTTGGAGCTTGAATACTAGAAAGACATCAACATGAGTAACAGAGAATGGACTAAAGAAGCAGATTTGGAACAATATAAAGACAAAAGTCTAATGTTTCAAACAAATTAGAAACTTATTCGCTGCTATGAGTGAGACACAATCCCACCCACCCTCCCATGTCAAAAAATTGAAAATAGAATAAATTTGGAGGTGGTAATAACTACCCCATTTTTTTCCAGTGATTTATGACAATAATACAGTCCAAAATCTAATCATTGCGATGGTTTTGTGCTAATTTAGCTTCAAGATATGATGGATATGAGAATATCAGATTGGAGCAAGGAGCCATGGGTAATATACTAGTAATTGATGGCTTATGAGATTTTCATTTATAGTATTAAACCGAATGCTCAAAAGCTTAGTGTAAATTGAAACGGACAAATACGGACCAAGATTGGAAAAATGGCGCTCCTGTTAATAGGACCCAACAATAATAGATCCGTCCTGTGTTGAGCTGGGCTCTGACAAGCCTGATAATGAGGCTACTGTTTTTTGACTTAATCCTTTAGGGCCTAAGGAGCCCCAAACAACCTCTTGAATTCTTCTAGAATCAAATTTTCATATTAAAATTTTATAATTTAATTTAAATTATTATTTTTCTACAAATAAAAATTCATATCTTCTATCTAATGTGATTTTTAATTTATTTTTGGAAAAAAAATTAAATTTATATGATTTTTTGAAGGTTTATGCCTTTGAAAAATCATAGTAATTACAAATAAAAGTATCAATTTTCCATCAAATTTTTATTGAAAATAAAGTATATTATATTAAACACTATGGTAAAGTTGGCATTCTCTCTTTAGTTATACACAAATAAATTCAATAGAGAAACATGTTCCACAGTGCATTTTGAAACTCTAAAATTCCGAACTTCAAATTGCAATAGACAAATCATCATTGCTCTAAATTAGATGGCCAATGGCTCATTAGAAGCAGAATACCCGTGCCCTCACATCTTGTTCATATCCAAAGAGGAACTAAGGCCAAGAGAGTGTTCCAATTTCCAAAATTCAATTTAAAAGAACCAAAATTGGTTTGCTAGGCCCTAAAGAGTTAAGTTAGGATCTTGAGCAGTAAGTTACCGACTAGCAAAACTATTGTTTGAAATGACAGGTCCTGGGATATTAGTTTTTCATACAATGAGCTTATTTACCATTGAATAGACAAAGTGTGGTATGAGCTTGAAAGAATAGGCAGACTACATAGCAATTATTTTGAATTGCAAAGGCTAGAGAGTGCTTAGCACTAGTCATATTGTAACTTGGTTGGTAGTCTGTGCAGCTTCACAATCCAACAACACTCTTTCTCAGGTTCTTTTGATGTTTGAGATGATTTTTGTATATGCATATTTGTGTATCTTAAAGTTTTCTGTGTAAAAGCAATAACAAGCATCTATGGGTTGAAGACACCTGGTGTAGCCTCAATAATATTGCAATTGGTTGTCTTGTTTTTGATATGGGCACAGGTGAGACTCATGACCTCACGGAGTATTTTGAAGTCTTTACAAATATTGTAATCCTATATGTGATACTTTCTCTTACCAAAGGAAAAAAAGGGTATAATGTTCTGTTTTTGTTGGAAAGATCAGTGGCTATGTTTTTGTGCTGTAAAATGATGGGTAATTACTACCAGTTTGTGGTAGAAAAGCTGTGACTATATATTGTGAGCTTTTTGGAAGCTCAAAAGTCAAGGATCAAATCTGTGATGGATTTTACTATGATATGATGATGTTCTAATTAGACTATATTGGGGTTACTTTGGCAATGAGCAATCGGCCAAGTATGGAGCATGAGATGCATATATTAAAAAGAGTCTTTGATTAAGCTAAATTTTGATTTAAAAAGAAATTAGATAAGTGCCCAAAATCCTCGGATGTTCCAGAAAAAGTTTTTTTTTTTAAATGTTGACCTGGCAATGTCCACCCATTCCCAGACCGATTTCGGGAACAGTCCCAAAACGGACCTTTGGAGCCCTCAAATGCCTCCTAACGGATCCTAAGAATAAAGCACATAACTAGAGTGTATTGAATCTTCTTACAGATGCAAATAAGATCTAAGAACTAACATTTTTATATTTTACTATATTACTTACCCTTTGTCCCTCCAAATTATAATTGTTTATTTTGAATGTCATATTTTTTAAGGTTGTTTTGAGTAAATCAAAATAATTCTTCTTTCTAGCTAATTTTATTTAGTTGTAATAAGCAATGCAATGTTCTTCATTAATTCTAGAGATAGAAAATTTGAAACCATTCTTAACTTCTAAAGGAGAATTAACCTTTAGGGTTTAAAAAAATTAACAAGTTTTGTGGGAATATAATTTTCATTTCAATTTGTGTCTTAAAACAAAAATCAATTAGGGTAATTAATGAGGGGGGATTATTATTATTTTTGTAACTAGAAATTAACTCTTTAGTTTGACATAGAAATATACATTTTTATATGTTGACAAGCATGTTTGGGGGTGTCAATAACCTAGTTGGTTTTGATTTTTGCAATTTTTGTGTAATTTTTGTGGTTTTAAGTTGGGTTTTGACAACCTAGTTGTACATTTGGATGTTAATTTTGTAAAGATTGAGTTTGTTTTGAAGCAAATCGGAGTCAGTTCTTTTAGTATTGTGATAGCCAATTTGGAGTTTGTTTGCTTACTTCCGAGTAACACAAGTTAAATTTGAACTGGGTAGAGTGTTGAGTTGGAAAAACTTAGCTCAATTGGAAATGTTGTGCTAATTCCAATTAGAAACGAGTCTTGGGTCAGTAGGTTGGATCCGATTAAGTAGTATTTATGTGAATGGGGGAACAAAGTGTTGAATTGTAAGTTCCAATTTGGAAGTCAATTGAATCAGTTGGTGGTGGTTGGCTTTCCTCTTCTCCCAGCCTCCTATTAGTTTGTTTTGGAATTCATTTTTTCTATCTATTGTTGAGAGAATGCCAATGCGCATCCCAGCTAGTCATGCTGCATTTTGATTTCTTTGTGCTTTCATGTGTTTTTGCTTTGCTTGTATGTGTTTGTTGTGTCCTAGTTGGGATGTGTTTGTCTATGAATGTAGAGATGGAATTAATTCTTCCTATTTTGGAATGTCTGTAAGTTTAGTAGTTTTAGAATTTGAACGGAAATGTTTAAACTTTGTGAAAATAAAAACTGTGTTGAAAATCTAATTGGAAATTCCTATAGTTATTGATTGTAAGAATCCAATTAAAAGAAGAATAGAAGAGTTGAATTACAAGTTGGTATAGACAAAATCATAAGATTTATTTAGCTATGGATTAAATTTGTGAGACTTTGAAAATTTTGCAATTCTCAAAAAAATATCCTACTCATGTATTAATTTCCATGTTGAATTATTTATAAAAAATAAAAAATAAAGATTGAAGTAAAAATGAATTGACTTCTCTTTATAATTCTTATAGAACCACATGTTATTTGACAAAATGATACTAAGAATAAAGTACATAGCCACATTGTATTGAATTTCCTTACATATGCAAATAAGATCTAAGAATTAAAATTTTCATTTCAATTGGTGTCTTAGAGTACAAGTTACAAAACAAAAAGCCTAAAACTAAGTTAGGCAAGCACCAAAAAAACTTTTCAAAAAGAACAAAATTAAATTTTAAAATTTCCTAAAGTAATGTATTTTTTGTCTACATGTGAAGCTTTGGTTCATTGTATTTGGACTAATAATGGAAAAGTTATCGACAATATAGTTTATTGGACAATTTCAACCTCTTTTTGAAAAAATAACTTTAATTGCTCATATCTTCCAATCCATAGTCAAACTTCATAAAATTTATGCCACATGATTATGAACAAGTTAGGTATAAGATTCTACAATTAGATTCCAAAAGGATGTTTATTATTGCTTCTAAAATAAATGCAGCAAAAATTGCAATTTTGGGAAAATATGACAAGAAAATGGTCTAAACCATTGGATGGCTAATTATGTTTTTAACAATATGATCAATGAAATTGGCTCAAGAAATACTAACAAAATTGTGGACAATCATTTTCGAATGGAGGGAGTATATAATTATATTCAATTGCTAATAGTGACAATTCAGTATTTTTTGCATTTACCTTAGTTGTTATACATTAGCAATAATTCTTTTCACACTATAAAAGTAGAATAGCCTTGTTTTACCCTTTTATGTTCTAGCTAGATTGCAAAATCTACAATGAGGCATTCAAAAATCTTGTTCCTACTTTAAATGGTTGAGAGGGAAAAAAAGATTGGCCTCACTCACTCCACCCTATTTGCAATGCTAAATCCCTACATTTGAACTAGGCCCAATAACCTTTAGGTAAACTTTAGGTTCTCCAAAGTAAAAGTATAAAAAATGCCCTCAATTTTGGGCCAAGTATAGGTATGTTCTAGACGTTTGCTATTTGCCCAAGAATTTGCCCAGAAATTAAAAATTAAAAATTCCCGCGATTTCCCCCACTGGAAATCCTGCTGGGCCCACTTCGAAAGAGGCAACCTCGCTCGCCTGCGTACGGGCTTCCCGAGGCCCGCCCGACTCGTTTCAAACTTGGCACCAGCAACACACAGAGATACACCACTGTAGCTCGGATGGCCTTGCAAAACATAAGCTCACAGCAGCAGCACGTCCTGCCAAGCCTGTCCGCGCCCAATCATTCTCAGTTTTCGTCTCAGTTGTTACTCTGCTAGCTGATGAGCACCGTGCCTGCGGATTGGAATTGGAGCAAGAGCGCCAAGTCGTTTAATGTCCTTGTCCTTCGCCTTCGCCCTCGCAATAATTACTCTCGACCGTCCTGGAGCCTCGAGTGTTAAATTCTCCAGCGCGAGGCACCGGATAGACGCTGCGGAGGCGAAGGTTTGGGTTCGGATATCGAGTCGCAGTGCAGTGATGATTTAGTTTCTGAATTGGCGGTGTCTGAAATTGAAATCAGAGAGAAAATTTTGAGGTGGGGAGCTCAGTGTGGATGATGAAGCAATGCAAGTCAGCATCAGCATTCAAGCACGATTTCACCCGAATTGAAGAGTTGATCCGCGTAGAACTAATTTGTTGATTCTTAGCTTGATTGTGAGGGTGGCCGGTGCGGCTGGAGCTGGTGGGGTCGGAGTCGCCATGAACGATCTCCCTCGGGTATGTTGAGCGAATTTGAATTTGGGATGTGGAGTCTTAGTTACCGATGTCCTTGTTGTTGAGTTCGAATTGAATTGGTATTGCATACGTACTGCGATTGAATTGTGGACAGGAGATACCTGGGGGTTAATTACCTCAGTGCTTTCTGAAATGTTGGTTTGGACGGATTGGTCAGTGCACTAGAATGGTGACTATTTCTGCGAATTCTTTTAATGATGGTGCTCGTCTTCGTGAATGTGCAGGACACGGGAGGTGTCCGATTCTCGCACCCGGAGTCGGGGGCTTCGTCTTCCTCTGCAACTCAGATTCGTGCTCCGCCTGGCCAAGAAATGATGCAATTCTTCCGGGAGTTCAACGATGTCAATAGCTCCATGGATGAGATTCGGCAGAAGTTACTCACGTTGCAGGTTTGTCGAGTTTCCAATAACCTGTGGCTTGAGCCAAAATTTCCTAACCCGAGATGTAATGTGGAGTAGCTTGATTGTGAATGTAGCTTCGATCTTGCAGTTCAGGTTCTTCTTTCGTGTGGAGTTCAGTTGACTTTTAAGGGTGTTAGTGAAACTCGACTGTGCATCTGTGAGGAGGAATAAAATAAGGGATGCTATAGACTGCAAAGTTGGAAGCAGCAAGCTCGAGATAACACGAGATTTTACGCCTTGATTGGGGGTGAAATCACATGTTTACTTGTTTAACCTTATTTTGTTCAATCGACTTCACGCTAAGTAACAAGAACTACTGAGTGATTAAGAGGTGGCGCTTATACGATTCTCATATGCTAGACTCGTTACCTTACAATGAATGCATTGATGTAATCTAAGCCCTACCTCTCACCCTAATTGCACAGTGCCAAATCTCAAGCTTCTTCTATCCATTTCTTTGCTTTTCCCTGAACAATCTAAATTGGCCTCATGACTGGAACGACTATTTGCCAGATGGTAACGTACACCTATGTAAATTAATCTCACCGCTTTCATGGATTAACAGAATTCGAATGAGGACTACAGGAATGAGACAAGAGCTACAGAACTGAAAGGCACGACTTCTTTAGGCTCTTGCGGTCTTCATACCCTTGATTGCAACTTCCAAGATCGTTGGTTTAGGTGTGAGTTCTTTTGAGGTTACAGCAAGTAGAGACCAGGTTGCTCACTTAGTTGCACCCCACAATGATGTGCATCATGTGATGGAGTAAGATACTCCTCTCCTTGAATAAATCTGTTCCTATTGTTGAAGCGTGGGGATTCTGCAGTGGTGTGGCTCCTTGGGATTCACAACAGTTCCTACTCGATATTGAACCACCAGATTAAAGGAATGATCCTGACCGAGATTTGATACTTTGACATTGAACTTCACTGCTTCTCAAGAGGCTCTTTATCAAGTAAACAAACTGATGTGCAGTTCTGAAGGAGAAAGTGGTCGAGGATCTGGATGAAACCTGTGTGCTCGCTCGAGATTTAAGGGGGAAATTGGAGACATTGGACAGATCGGTATGTGGAATTTTTGCTGCCATTTTCCTTTTCATGTAACTCCTTGCCGTTGTCATCTCCCTCTTCTCCAACCGTTTCTTGCGTTTTCTCCACAAATGAAGCTCCCTCGATTCTATTTATATTGTCTGTGGGCTTTTCTGTGACGCAACTTTCATTTCATTTCCGCTGGCTGCTTCGCAGAATTCTGCGAGCCGCGAAATCAGGAATCGTCATGCAGGGTCCCACACTTATCGGGCATGGATGTCTCGCACTTCGTAAGCCTTGTTGTGAGCCTTTTTGTCTTGGAGGATGTTGATAGACCTGTTGGTCGCTGGGTTGGGATTTTCGTGACTTTGTTTCCCAGTTCATGACTGAAATAGAATTGTAAAGTAGTCATGCTAAACTTCTGAAGAATTTCGGGCTGCCGCCATTCGATGGACCGTGAACTGTCTATGAGTTGAAACAACAGGATTGATCATTTCCTACATATGATATGATGTTAGTGCCTTCTGCTTTAGATGAGAAAGATAGTTATTGATTCTTTTCATTGCGACTATATGTGACTCGTCTCAGAAATTTGAAGAGGAGGCTGAGGGAGCTCACGGTTGAATATCAGGTTCGTTGTTAAGATTTCGGTCATTAAGCGACTGGAGCTCTTCGATTGAGATTCTGACTCCATCTCTGAATCATTGTTTTCTTGGTGCTTTGCAAATCCTTGGATGTGAGTTTAAGCTTGCGCTTAAATTGAGAAAGTTGAAGTGCAGGCACTGGGGCCAAGATTTGAAGACGGGTTTCGGGAGATAGTTGAAACACGTGTTTTCGCCGGTGAGTCTGGAACTGATTTGATGTGCATTTCAGTCCCTGTTATTCTGCTGCTCGGAAGGATTTTGGACGATATTGTGAATCTCACTTCTATGTTTCGATTGATGTGTGCGCAGCTACGGGTCAGCAAGTTGATGAATCCGTAAGTGCGTCAATCCACTTCCGAGTGCAAGTTTTGGATTTCCATCGAGTCACAGATTCTGTTCAGGGCTGAGTCTGCATCCTTTTCCCTTCTCTGCATGATCTCTCAAACTACTCAGTCTGAATGGTTCATGGGCTTCGATCCTTCTTGTCATAAGCACGATAAAATGTAATGCTATCTCTCAATATCCGAGTACGGAAGGTAACCTTTCTTACTTGGGCCTCTGTTCGCAAGCCAATCCCTGGAGACTCTTCCCCAGGGTGTACACCTTCTGAATGAGATCCTAGACCAAATTTAGGTGCACTTATAATGAGGACTTTGACAATTCTTCGTTTTTTCTGCTTGGGGTTGTAGTTTTGCCTCTCTTCAATTGCTTTGTGTGGTTCGCAGATGATTACACGCCTGATTGAAACAGGAGACAGTGAGCCGATTTTCCGAACTGTCATTCTGGCGCGAAGACGAGGCGAGGTACATTCTGTTTGGGCAAATTTCGAAGCATTTTTGTTCATCTTGAACGGTTCAGCTAGACGTTGTATTGCCTCGCATCTGTGTGTTGTTTGTGCTCGGTTTTTCCACTTCCAAGAGGGTTACATTACCAGCTCAAGCTGAGAGGTTTTACCTTCAGTTTCTTCTTTGACACTGTGGTGCAGGTACGGGACACCATAGCTGAGATTCAAGAGCGGCATCATGCACTGAAGGACTTTGAACAGAAGTTTCTGGAACTTCATCAGGTCTTCCCTTTTCTGTTTGAAATGATACGCAATCACGGAGTTGTCCAAGTCCGTACCCTGCAGACATTGGTTGGATGACTTTTATAGCTGTCTTTCGTGTGTAAAGGTTTGGCCTGGGAAATCTTGAATCGTTTGGATTAACATGAATTTTTCATGACTAGCAGATTTTTCCTAATACGGAAATCGTTTTGGAAGTTCAAGATAATGTTCCTGCTAACATCGAACGGGAGGTGAGTTCCTTCATCTCTCAATCTAAGTCAAACCTTTGTCTCTAGTAATTTCGCAGAAGCTGAGCAAAGTCTACGCTGCTCACCATTCGTTTGTGCGGGGAAGCCAGGTGAGAATAAGTGTCCATTTCAGAAACGTGAACGAATTAGTAAATGCTCGTCAATCTGTCATGCGTCTACACTCAGACCTCCTTACTACCACCTTCTCTATTATCACATTCTTTTCCACGGACCTACCTCATACGAAACCTACTCTGCACTTCCTGTTACGTCCTATAAGAAGTTGCATACAATTAAAAAATGACCAGTGTGAAATGGATTGTAGACCACGTCCCTGATCGACTCTTTTGACACCGAGTGAAATGGACTTTGCATGAATTGAACACTGACTTCTGTCACAATTCCACAGAACTCCCCTGTAATCACTTGCAATTCGAGAAAAATAGGGTGTGATATTAAAGAGCTTAGGATGTACACAATTATGTTGTTAATTTGTTCCGTCTCGGGTCGATCTGCAGGTGGATCCGCCGGTCATTCTGCGGGTGTTCAATGCATTCAACCATTACCGCAATTGGTTGTTCCTGTCCATTGTCACCTTCTTTTTCGTGATCGTCATGCTGGTGATTTTTCTCGGCTGACAAAAAAGACATTTTTCGTACCCTATTCGGAGGTGCCCAAGCTCAAGACTTGAATTGCTCCGAGAATAGAGCCGGTGATTTGGGCAACATGCGTGCGACCACGATGTGAAATTCCTGCTACTTTGAGAAGAGATGATGGGGCCAGAAGTGCACGGGCTGAATTCGAAACAATGATCTATTCACTCGGCTGAAATCATGAACTCTGAAAACTCCAGTGCTATGCGTTTCTGTATTCATAGATATAGTCATTGCTTTCAAGATACCCTTCCATTTTCAAAGGAAACCAGGGTTCTATATAGATATAGTTAAATTGCTTGATACCCTTCCATTTTCAATTGAAACCAGTTTTTTGCGTTTGGGCGATACCTCCTGCAGCAGGATCACTTGTCTGGAACTCTCTCTAAAGAAAAAGATCGAATATGAGTGGTCCTACTGCAGGCTGTGTCGCTAAGAAAGAAACTCTCTTGATCATGACCTGATTAGGCTTCAAAATCAGAGAGTACGGGGAAGCAGTGAAAGAACCTCAACTCCCAAGTGAAGTGGCCTCCCACCGTACCTGCACAGTACTGTACAGTATTGCAGTGGAATTCCGCTGTTATTCATTTCTCACTAGCGCAGTTCACAATTGTTTCCAAGGTAGAAAATGTTTCAGGTTTAGGGAGCCTATCCACATGCTCTGAATTTGTAGAAAATTGTTTGAGGTCTATTCAATAAAGTGCTCTGCATTTGCGTTCCTTCTGTTCCAGGTTGAGGTTTTGTGATTTGCCAGGATCCCTTTCAGAATTACATGCAAGAGAATCTAGAATCTTCTACCAATTGCAACAAGACTCCATCCGCAGAAATTAAGTTTGTATGAGGAACTGTGAATCCTACATTCTTATATGAGTGCTTATTTCAGTTGCGCATTTAGGGGTTTACGACTCTCCGTCCTGCACGGTTAATTAATTTCGAATTATTCTTGGTCACTCTGTCCTCAATAATGTAGTGCTGTGCAATTACACTTGCAGCGCAAAACCATCCCAAAATCCACCAACTTTCTGAGCCGTAGGCCAATAGGGGTTGTTAATTGCAAAAGGGGTAAGGTAGAAATACCTATTTTTGAAACTGTACCTATTCTTTGTCCGTAGACTTACCTAATCATGTTCATAGATTTTGGTGAATTTGTCTTCCACATAATATGTTTTGATTTGCTAAAGCATTTGAAGGATTCATTTTTATATGCAATTCATTGACAGCTGAAATTTGGGAGATTCAGATTTGGATGCACCTGTAGCAGATTTTCATTGGTATAGGTAGCCAATACTTTAAGAAATTATAGAAATTACATACAATATCCAAAAAGTCTAGTTTTCTTTTTGAATATTCATGAGTTTTACTCACTAATACTATAAACATATTATTTTTAGAAGAAGATGCCTCCAACTATGCCAAATTCCTTATATTGATGATTATGGGGGCTCCCATCTTAAACCTTGCACTCCACTCACATCATTCGGACACCCCCTTATTCAAGAATAGTAAGAAATTGAATATTAAAGGAAACCAGGATTAAAAGAATCAATGTATTGAAAAATCCAACATTACAACTTTAGACTCAAGTAACTATTGCCAAGGGAATTCAATGTTGAGCCAAAACTATACTACCGGTAGGGTTCAAGTTCATAATCATTAAGATAGATTTGAGGGCATTAGAAGCCCACAAGTTGTTGTTTTGTTTCCAGACTATGGCAACGTGCCACATCAATAGTCTAATGTCATCAAGATAGTGCTACATGAAAAAATAATAATTTTTTAAGACTCTTGAATTTTTTAATTTAAAAAAAATCAGTTATAGGAGATTTTTTAACAATTTCTTGAATTTTTGGAAGAAAAAAAAACTTTTTTATTTCAAAAATTCAAAATCTCAACCATTAGGGCTAGTTCATAGTTCTTTGGCAACATAGGGAACATGCAAGGGAACAATCCTAAAGTGGGCTTCTCTTGCCCTCAAATCCCTTTCAATTGCCAAATGAATATTGTTCATGTTCATCACACCAGATCTTGTTTTCAAGGCCAATTTGTCATCATTCCATTGTTTAGTTAGAAAAGCATTATAACTTATAAAGAAGACCTATTTTTGCAACTATAGATTTGCAAAAAGTTTAGATATAAGCATCTATGATAAACTATTAACTTTGGCATTATACCCCCATAATGCTCTCACAACCCTAATAATATCCTTAAATATATTTTTATACGGATGTAATGACAATCATGTCTCCTATACGCATGAAATTTTTAGAATTTCTTAAGCAATTTGAAAATTTTGAGAAATTTTGAGCAAGAAATAATAATATTATATACATAAGCGGATTTTTGGGCCCCCAGAAGACCATTTGAGGGGTGTTCCCCGAAATTGTTCCCACTGCTGCAGACCAGCCCCCTGTTGGTCTGAATTTTTGAATTTTGAAAAAAATAAAATTTAATTCCAAAAAACTTCAGAATGTACTAAAGAGCAAAAAAATAATTAATTTTTTTTAATATTTTAAAATTAATTAATAATTAATCAAAATTAATCAAAAATTAGTATTTTCTGACGTGGCAGTCGCTCGACCACATCAACATCGCGTTCCCAGCGTTCCCAGTGTGTTCCTAGCATTTGGGAACTCGCAGTCTTGTACAGTTGTTGAAAATCTTCTTATGTCATGTACAAAATGTGGCATTTCACTACAGATCAAAGTAAAAAAGAATTTGTTAAACAAAGGAATAGAAAAATGAACTAATACTCTTCAATTTTGAGGATTTCTTCTTCCAATGGGTGAAAAATGCAAATGAATCAAAAACCTTATTTTATACTAAATATAGAGGAAGGAAATGAATAAAAATATAAAACTTCTAAATACAAGATTATATGTTCAAATATATTGTTTGTGGCTCTAAATTATAAGGTCTACAAGTTCAAAAAAACTACAAAATGTTAAACTCATCTCTAATCTTAAGCAAAAAATAGTATGATCTTAAACAAGAACAATGATATTGTGACATTGTTGCATTGTATATGAGTTTACTTTATAAAAATGTACAGTTTGTATGTCAAACTAGAGGAATATTTTTAGAATCTCAAGATGCAAATGAAGTACATTTGTTTTCTTCAAATCTCTTTTAGACAACTATTTGACATTAGTTATTTTTTATTTCATTACTTGAACACACATCAAAACTTCATTTTGTATTCGAAGTTGTTGAAATGAAAGGTAAATCTTATTTTACCTTCTTTTAAAGTTTTTTAAGGGTTTAAAAGTTCACTTAGAGAATATAGATAGAGATATGGAAAAAATGGATGATCAATGGATGAATTGTTGTCTATGTAGCATTTTAGGGGTTGAAATTTGCTTACCTAGGTGGATGGGATAGAGGATGAGGTGGAGGCTCTTTTTCTTCCTCTTCATAGTCAGTTTGGAAAGAATTATGTTTTAGAGAGCCATAGCATACTATACATAAAGAATTTTGCAATGAAATTTTATGAGAATGTTTTTCTTGATTTTTTAGTTTCAAAAACCTATCACTTATTTAATTTGGATTTTGTATATGAAAATTATTCTTGAGGAAATAAGACAAAATTGATTGTCATGGAGTTTGAAGGTAGAATTTTTGAGGGCTCATATCTTTTTTATAAAGAAGATCTATCTATGAGATTTGTATTGAATGAGATGTTAGCTTTTCAAAGAGTTGTTGTTCTCTTATTTTGGAATTAGGATTAAAAAGTTATAATCTTGGAAGTGAAGTAGTGAAGAGTTGTTTTTCATCTGAAGAAAGAATTGTGACCAACTGTAAAAGGGTGAATGCAAAAAACACTTGTATTATTTCCCATCACAACTTAAGTGCTAATCTGTTTTTTGGCCATAACTTTTGCAGTTTTGCTCAAAATGACTCAAGATTTCAAGAAAGGTATTCATGACTATTGTACACCTTGCAAAATTTTCATAATTTTCAAAAATAGTTTAATATTAAAATAGTACTAGTGATTAAATGTCACAAATGACAATTTGGAGGGTTTTAGTACTAAGGAGTACCTTTTTTTAATGATTTTGAGATGAAATTTGGATGAGATGGTCGTGTAGTAGACTTATAGCTTTTTTAAGAAAGATTTTTGAAAATAGTTAATTTTATGTGGTATGGAAGTCTATAAAGTGAGTTTTTTTCTGCTTGAATTTTGAAACATATCAAATATTATTTTGGTAGTTTTTTGGGTGGATGACCATTTCCATAGAGTTGTTGCAAATGGACACTTTATATTTTTTTGTATTTAATTACTTTACTGTTTTTTCCAAATTGAAACATGAAGGTATATATTTTCTTAAGGTTTGACACTTTTCAAGTTCTCTTATTTAGAAAAAATTTCTATACAATTCCTTCCATCAGTACCTTTGTCTTAAAGGTGTTTACATAAGTCATATTTTCTTTAAAATTTAAAAATTAATTTTCTAATTTTATAGTACTCCAGAATAAATCATGAGTATTGTAGTAGAGTGCAACAAATAGTACAAGTGTTTCTTGCATTCACCCAAAAGTCATACAATACGAACTTTTAAGTTAATATTTTGATGATTTGTAAATATTTTTATTAGCTTTTCAAAGAAATATTGCACTATCAATTTGAAATCTTGGAACCGTTGTGGCACTTAAATTAGTGGCAAATACTTCTTGAAGTGAATTTACACAATCTGTAGCAACTTTTACTATCTTTGTATAAATATGTAATATTTTATTTGGCTTATATGGATTATGAGGTTTATATGAGCATATATATGAGTTTATTTGAGCACAAGAGCCTTTATATCTTACGTCAAATCTAGTTGCAACTAGAAGCCCTACATTTTCCTAAGAAAGGCCTCTTCATTCGACAACACACTTTTTAGTCTAACCAAACCCTAACTTCATTATACACAGTGTAATTATATACAATTGTAAATATGATTTGGATAGTAGGATTTAGAAATCAAAGAGTTGGTGCCATTGTCAATGTCTAAAGAACAAAACCAACAAATGAACAATCATTACTTACCACTACTAAAGAATCTAAATAGAACAATGGACAAATAACCTTGCGTACTAGAGGTCTTTTTTATTTCATTGCAAGCAACAACAAACACTTTCTTTCATATATTTCCAATGCACCTCTTCTTCTTTAACTAAATTACCTCTTTCTTCAACTAAAACCTCTTCCTCTTCTTCTACTAAATGATGAGTCTTTTCATCACGTGCTGTCATTGTCTTCTATTTTGTTGTTTCACCTTCCTACAATCCAAGTTTTGCAAGTCTTTATTCTCCAACTAAATTTTCAATCATTTCCTTGCTACAACAATCCAAGTATGTTCATTGCTTTCATCCAATGTAGCTCTAGTAACTTGAACAACAACAATGCCTATTCCACCTTATTCCTCAAGTATCTCAACACCTTGATCTTCTGCAAATCCAACACCTTCATTCAAATCCACTTATCTTCCCCATATATTGTATCTAACAACTATTTGTTTATCAATTATTTTTCCAATAGACATTTGACAATTATATTGTATCTTTGATGTTGAGATTAAGACATCTAATATCTTCAAGTGTAATGATCTACTCACCTACTTTAAATCTTATACTCTTTAATGCACGCAATGTTAATAAATTTTGAAATAAAAAATAACTAGTCACAAGATTGTATCTTCGAATTTTTGCTAATATATATCTTATTGCAAATATAAATAATAAGTCATTTGGGCAATTTACATATCTATCTACAAAACCTTAAATGCCTCTTACATTAGATTATTTTTTTAAATAAAAATAACTCATGAAGTAAAATGACTCTTAAAGCCTCTCAACTTATGAAGTGAAACGAGTCTTAGAAAAAAAAATTCCTTTAAAATATATAGACTTTTCCCTTAAATGTTTTCTTCTCATGTCAAATCAATGGACAATCACTTTATTTACATTGGCCTTGTTTGATGTCTAAAGTTTCTATCTATCTATTTGTATTATTCCTTCTAGATGTCCTTTTCAATTTTAGATCCACTTTACCTTAGAGTGTGACGTGGTTGTTGACTTGAAATCTAAGAGCAAATAATTTGATGTATAGTAGCAATAAAAATGTGTGAAATCTAATAGTAAGGGGTCAATCCAAAGAACATACAATGACTTTCTTTTAGTCAAGTCAGATAATTGATGCCAAATTTGTGCTATGTAGAAGGCTACTTTAAATAGAGATACAAAGTGATAAGGTAAGCTTATAATCATTGCACTAATAAATAAATATATATACTAAGAATTTCAAATATGATTTGATATTTTTTAAAGTATCCTTGTTGTACCATTATCTAGAGAATGTTATTTAATTGTAAATTGTATAAATTAAAAATTGGTATTTTGAATATTGAAGGATTATTATTGGTGATTGTAGATTTCACTCAAGGATTTGAGTGCTTACAAAGTATATAAGGGAGCTATTACTTCAAGCTTCTCACATCTTTGGATGGTCTTCATTTGAATGTATTAGCCATTCATCTCTTTTGTATTTTATAGTGTAGAAAGATGCAAAGTATACATATGAAAAACAATTTTTAATAAGCAATTTTTCTATTGTTTCCTATTGCTTCATTTTGAAAGGAAATCCTTTCAAGAAGATAAATTTTGCCTTTAAAAATTTTGTGAATAAAAAAACATTAGTCCCACAAATTTGGAAGTATAGAGAATAATTTTGAAAAAAAAAGAGAAAAGAAAAAATTCAAAGATCAACAAAAAAAATTGTATTTATTTGTCTTTAAATAGAAAAAATAGGCATGATTAATTCATACAATATTCAAACTACTGATAATTTTGAAATGAATTTATCAATTATCAATTCAAATTGTATGAATGTTCTAGTGTACAAATTTTGAACATGCTTAAAATCTAAAATTCTTTGAATATGTTCTAACCAAAAGCGCTCCAAAACTACCATTTCTAATATAGGTTAATATACAAAAATAACTGAACTTTAACCCCTAAAGGACCAACATGCCTCTTTTGGCAACATAGTAATTTTGGGTAGGTACGTGTGGCTAGAGATTTCCATATTTTGGAACCAAAATTTAATAGAAGGTGTGGACAAGGAGTATCTTCAAAGCCCAACAATTTTCGTGACTTTTGACTACATAATTGAAAAGTTATCGCATAAAACGTTGTTTGTTTCTCAACTCGGGTAGTTTGGGTAGATAAAAAAAAATCACTTTTTTGGGAAATAAAAATTTGAAATTGGTTTTATAAAATTATATATACATGTAAAGCTTTGAATCATTCCATTTGGATTAATGAGTCAGAAAGTTATGAAGGATTTTAGTTTGCGGGTAGTTATGGATTCTCTTCTCTTCAATAAACTTTGAAGTCCTTTATTTTACTCAATTTTCAATATTTTTGAAAAAAAAAAAAAAAAAAGGGTTTAGATTATTTATTACAACATTTGAACCATTGGGATTTGCATTTTTCAATTCAATAAATAAATTGTTACCATTTTTGTATTTTGAATCATTCTCTACTTCTTTCTTCTTACTATTTTTTTGTATACGTTGTACAATTTCAAATGATATGAAAATTTTCAAGCATGTAGCCAAGTTGAATTGGAGAATAATTTCAAAGAGTTGCAACCATTTTGGACATTTTTTCATACAAATGTGACCTTCTGAAGTGCAGCTGCCCGGATTTCCGCAGTGGAAAAAAATGATTTTTGTAACTTCAAACACTAATATCTTGCAACCTACATGGCGAAAATTTCTGAAATTTTTTCTACATCTTTACAAACTAGTGAACTAAGAGATCCTCTGGTTAAGGTGGGTACACCCAAAAGTGCCTTGTTCCTAAAAGCACCATCTATAGTGTACATACATTTCCGAAATCAGTCATGTTCACGGACTGTAGATGGGGCTTTCAGAAACAGACTTTGACTGTTAATAACTTTTGCATACGGTATCCAAATCCTGTGTTCTTTGGTGCGTTGGAACATGCTTTCACTTGCCAACAAGACTACATAAAAATTTGAACTAATTAATAGCAGGAAGTAGGCTCAGTATGAATAAGTGGCGCTTTTGGGTGTACCCACCTTACATGTGTCAAAAAATGTTTTTTTTCTAAAATTTGGTAGCTATCCTAGAAATGACAGTTTTTGAGCAATTTAGGTGGAAACATAGTTGCAGTCCTTTAGGGGTTAATAAAGTAACATTTTTGACATATGTAATTATAGAATCTTGTCTTGAAAAGATACAAAAACAACTTCAAAAATATTTTTCATCTAGATTGCAAGATACTATAGTTTGAATTGACAAAATCCTATTTTTAGCCTTGAAAAAACTAGGTGGTTGCACTTCACAAGCTCACATTTTTATGAAAAAATTTCCATATTATTGGTGCTTCTTTGGATTCATTCTTTGAGTCAAATTGGCTACATTCTTCAAAAAATTGAAATCACTTTGAACTGTACAATATATAGGAAAAAACTAAGAGGTGGAAAGAAGTAGAAAATGATTCAAAATACTTAATTCTTAATAATTTATTTTTGAAATTGAAATATGTCAACTCCAATGGTTATAATGGTATGAAGATAAAGCTATCCCTTTAAGTTGGACACATAAGGATCGTATCATGACGGCTTGGAAACCCTGTCTTATCATAAACAATCTACATCCATTTTTTCTCTTCTTCAAAAATATTTAAAATTGAGTTAAATAAACAACTTCAAAGTTTATTTTAGAGTATGGAATCTATAATTGCCCCAAAACAAAAGCTCCTCAAAACTTTCAATTTATTGATCAAAATAAGGTAGAACCACCTATTCCTAACCAAGGACCCATACCCAACTTGTAGGATGTGGCCATTTCAACCAAAGCTAGATAAGATCTCCAATCAAAGCTTGGAATGTATTTTTGCTCCATTTTCAAGGTTGGGACTAATAAGGTCATGACACATGTCCCAAAGTATCATAAAGTGTGTGGAAAGTACCAAGTAGAAAAGTAGTCTCAACTATGATTTGAATTAGAAGATTCTAGACATTGGCTATGGATTCAAAACACTTTTTGGCTTCTAAAAATCATAGTAATATCAATTTTGGAAATAATTATGAAAAAAATTTCAATCCCCATATTTCCTATCTTTCTACATAGGAAAAATTTGTATAGCTTCATATTCCTCACGATCAATTCCAAAATTGCTTAAGTGATAGGATATAGGTGGTTCTACCTTGGGTATAGGTGGTTTTAAGTTAGAATGATTCAAAGCTTTAGACCTATATATAGTTGTCATAAATCAATTTCAATTCTTTCAATAAAAAAAGTTATTTTTTTAATCTACTTGTATTGCCCAAATTGAAAAAGAAACAACATATTAAGCATTAACTTTTTAACTATATAATCAAAAGTTATGAAAATTGTTGGGCTTTAAGACTATTTCTTATTTACGTATTGCATGAATTTGTTTTAAATAATAAAATCTTGAGTCATACATACCTATCTAAAAATTTTATGTTGCCAAAAAATGTAATTTGGTCTTTTATGAGTTAAGGTTCATAATCAATTCAAATGTTGAAGGTATAGAATAAGAAATCTAGAGATTCAAAGTTGATGATGAATTTAACCAAGTTCAAAAGTTGCAAGGGAAAAAATGTGAAATATATTCTATAAAATTATTATCAACCTTACCAATTCAAATAAACAAGCCATTTAAATTCTTCCTAAAGTATTGGAGATCTTTGGAAATAAACCATTGTCTAATCAAACATGGAAGATTGAATAAAATAGGGAATGACATTCAATATAGTAGGAGGCTCATAAAGCGTATATAAGGGAAGAAAGAGCCGTGTGGGAATCTAAAGCCAACAAAATATTATAAATTTTTTTTATCACATGTATATAAAGTAGAGTAAACATAAATTAGAAATGCCTTTGATTACAAGTGACACCAAGTACTAATAAATATAGTAGTCAAAATTATTCATTTAGGTTCTAAATGTATGTACATCACTTCTTAAAATAAAAACTCTAAATAATTCTAGATTAGAACACTTATAATCACTCAAATGTGATGACATGGTTTAAGTATGGAAACCTCCATTTGTTTCAACAACGTTGGATACAGTTTTTGCCACTTTTCCAAAGACAATTCTTATTGCTTGTATGGTTTTCCATCCTCCTACCATATGACTTCTTTTCATTCAAAGTTTAATTCTTTGTTTCAATGAAAGATTTCTATATAGACATCATCCAAATATAATGAAATAATCCTCATATATTAAATATTTCTAGTTGCAAACTTTGTAATTGAAATCAAAATTATCCTTAAAATCTTTTATAATACATGGTATATCATAATCACATGAAGCAAAAGCTTTCCATATAGAATATAATGATTAAGAGCTACAATAAACATTCCATGCAAAATTTCAAAAATAAGATAGAATTATTTATTAAATAATTTGGTTAATTGTATAAAGCATACTTCTTGTACTTAAGAAGAATCTATAAGGTATAGTTTATAATGAAGAATGCCATTGTCAATAAAAATAATTCATATCACCCAAATTAGCAAAAACTATTCTTCATGTAATAAGTGATGAAGTAATAAAAACCATAAAGCAATCAATTTTGAAAATTTTGAAATTTGAAAAGTACTAAAAAATAAAATTTGAAAGTTGTCTATTATTAATTGGTATGAAATGTACTTTATTAAAAGACCACTTTGTTAGCCCAATTTAACCCTAGAAGACCATGCATTCAAACTTCAAAGAGGAAATGAACAAAAGTAACGTGTCTCAAGCATGCATACTTTTTGTTTTTTAAATCCATTTCAATAATTCCAAATTTTTGTATTAGTTCTCCTACATATTTACTAATGAGGATTATTTGCAAATAATTTATACTATTTACAAATTTTCCTTCTCAAATATTTTTTAATTCAAGGTCTATAAACATGCCAAACTTCAAAACTAATCTTTTCAATCTTTTTTGAAATGAGATGTTATATAATTAATAACAGACAAAAAGTGCAAAAATCAACCCCAAAGTGGTCGACCAGTCCTTAAAGGGTTAAAAAAGAATCCTTAACAAATAAATAAAAATAAATAAAATTTTAAATTAGAAACTTCAAAAGCCCATAATAATTAAAATCTAATATTTTAAATTAAAGAAAATTGTAAAAATTATGAACATTCAACCTACTGTCAATTTAGAAAAGAATTTTCATAATTGGTTTCAAACTTTATTGAAAAAGAGTAGTAAGTTAGTATAAGAATTGATCAAACTACATGGATAAAATGTATGGATTATTTTTGCAGCCTTTGTTCGAAATTCATCATTAGATTCTTCTTAAGAGTTGCACTTTAGAAATTTTGGACATTTCTGCAATCTAGGAAATTTGAACTAGTACCCCTTGATCTGAAGAGGTTAAGTTTTGAAAAATAAATAAATAAAACCACCACACCACCACCCCACACCACCACCCACTTCATGGAGGTTCATTTTCAGAAGAGTTTTGATAACCCAAAGACCCTGCATAAAATCCAAAAATAATCCAAATCAATTGAAAGTACTTCAAGGTTTTGGAACAGGACCAAAATTACTTGGCATATAGTGGAAACACCCAAAACCGTGCAAATAAGGAATTCAGCATAGTTGGAGGCAGTGTTTTCTAAAAATGACATTTTTCTAGTATTAGCGAGTGAAAATCATGAATATTCAAAAAAAAAAAAAGATTTTTCTGATACAGTATGTAATTTCTACAAATTTTCAAAGTGTTGGCTCCCTAGACCTGTGAAACCGCCCAGTAGATGCCCCCAAAACTGAACCCTGCGAAAATGAGCATTCAACCAACCAGATTCTTCTATGTGTCATTCAACTGCGTCAACTAATTGTAATTACACATCTGGCAAACACATTAAGGAAAGTCTACTTACAGAATTGGGTGAATCTATGCTCCATCCCAAGGAACATGCACGGGAATGGAATAATGGATGTTCTGACCCTAAGTTCATTTGTAAAAAAAGAAAAAGACAACGTCAAACAAAAAAACAATTCCATTTCATTTTTTTTCAAAAAAAACAACACTTAAAAAACAAACTTGGCATCAAATGTGGGGTGACTATATCATGAATGAATATGACTGAAACAACAATCATATTCATTATGTCTGCCAGTGGGGTTCTAGGGTTACTCATTCTTTTATTTATTTCTTTATTGAAACTAATGAAATGAGATTTCAAATTACTCATTCTCTTACAATTTACACGTGACACCCAAATGACATGCTCAATTGCTCATCATTTGTTTTTGTTTTGTTTGACACAAATGAAACAATTGCTCATCATTTGCAGTTTGCATCATTTTGTTCCAAATCTGCCAGTAACTGGAAGTAAGATTGGCACCGCAGCAATATGGTGAAGCAAATCAATGGAGGACATTCCTCTGACACAAAAGATCAATGCTACAAAATCTTTAGAGGGCAGTTATGGTGTGTTACTGTGGACGATACTCTAAATTATGAGTTCTTGAAAGCTATAAAAGGTGTTCTTTAACATAGATGTAGTTTTTTAAATTTTATGCAATGAAATTTCGTTTCATTTGTGCAAAAAGGAACCAAAAAAACAACGAAGGTAGAAGGTCCTATAATGGACCATCTAAAGGCTGGAAGTGAATTTCAGGGAAGTAAAACTTCTAGAAATATCTTTCGGTGAATTTTCCTTGAAAGACAAGTAGAATTGACATCTAACCCGATTTGTTTCATATTTTTTGGAGCTTTATGGAATTTTTTTATCAAATTTTGAAGTTGAAGTGGCATAGGGCTCTAAAATGGAGCATTGCCTAAAATGTACATAGTTTTTACACCACTGAAGGCTATGGAAAAGAAACATGTACAAACAGTCTACATTTAAGATAGGGCTCCATTTTAATGCCCGCTCTACTTAAGGACCTCCTACCTTAGATGTAGTTTTTGTTTTTTCATTACATCAAAATGTGTACACATGATATGTGTAAGCTCACATTTCAAGAAGTGTATGTTTTTAGTGATCATCACATTTCAACTTCAAAAATCCCTACCCCAAATTTCATTTCGTTTGTTTCAAAATAAAAAAATAAAAAATCCATACCTAATTCCACAAAGCTCCAAAAGATACGAAACAATTTGGGTTTTGTTAAGATATGTAGTGTGAACGCTCACCATAATGGTGAGTGACACATGACTTAGGGAATCATTCTTGTCCAATGGGAGAAGGGAACTATTCATTGTCTCTCTCCCTTCTCCCCTTGTATATACCACCAACTTATTATGAAGACACTTAGTTTTTTTAGTATATTTTGGTGTTGTTTATTGCTTTGTGATTTTGTTTCGCTTATTATACTCAACACGTTATCAACACGCTCTTATACTTTTGGTTGAATGATTAGTTTCCAATTTCTCTAATTTCTACAACTTCCAGTTTAGATTTTATTTAGATGAGTTTCAGTCTACAAACTCCTCTCTCTTTCTTCTCTGTGCATAGACCCTACTTCAATCTTCTCCTACTTAGACACTCCCTGTGAGCTTCATCTGTTTAGTTCCTCTCCTTCTAACCCAGCCTGAAAATAAATCCCAGGCCCCTTCCCTCCCTGGCTCTTACTTATTTCTGCTTTATACGATGTGTAATAGCTCTCTTAGAGCATCCCCACCAGTGAGTTCCCTATCTCTAAAAGTTTAGGGAGAGGACCTCACATGTAGATAGAGATACAGAAATCTCACCCCACCAACCTTTACGTACAATCTGTGTCTCTAAATTATACAGATTTCTGTAAAACTTTGCTCCAGTTCTGTATCTAGAGGCTCATTTAGGGAACTCGTGAGGAGCGGCGAGGTCTCATCCGCATATGACGTCCCAAGCTCATATAGGGATACGGAAACGGAACTCTCTGATGGGGATGCTCTTACTCCCTGATCTTCTGTGCTCAGTCTTCCCTGATTCTTGAGCAGGCCTTTCTTTCCTTCAGAATTTTTTTGAAGGCCTGTCCTCACTCACTCGGCTTTCAAGCCCCCCTCCAACCACCCCATCTGACCTATGTTTTTTTTATTGGCTAAAAATCACCAAAATTCACCCACCATCCATATACTTCGATTTTACTATAGGAATTTAAGGAGTAGAAATTGTGTTTTTTCGCCTAATTTCACTCTCTACTAATTGTATTTTAGCCATCTAGCTTCTTGCCAAAAGATAACATCACCACTAAATTCAATATGCATAAGTTTATAATCGCCTATATTTCTCTCATTATAGCCATACATTCCAAACAAAGTGGCCAGATCTTAGTCATTAGATCACATTTTCAATTCTCACTAGTTTACATCTACAAAGATGGAATCTTGCCACTTTTGCTTTATCATCATAATCTATGTATAGCCAAAATTCACCAATGAGCATTTGTTTAGTGAAATTAGTTTCCTCCTACAATGAACAGAAGTAGCCACTTTAGTGAAAGTTCATTGAAAACTATTGCCAGTACTTCGAAAAAGCTAAATCAATAAAAAAAAACACTACATCTAACCTCCACCCCATCTGACTCCCCATCGAAATTCCCCATCTGGATTTCCCCTTCCTTCCCCCACCTTCTCCCTCCATCTGTTTCCTACCTTCCCTTCCAGACCCTCGTTTGCAAGCTCACACTAGTTTTTTATTATTATTTTATTATTATTTTATTATTATTAAATATTTATTTAATAATTAATTCATTAATTTTTAAGATATAAATACTATCTTTATCTTTATTTCTATCCTTGTCTTTATCTTTATCTATATTTTATTTTTACCTTATTATTTTCATTTTACCTTTTTTTTCATTTTTACTTTACTTTACTTTATCTTTATCTTTAACTTCTTCTTTATCTTTATTTTTAATTTTTAATTTTAATTTTAGTTTTAATTTTATTTCTTTATCTTTGACTTATCTTTATCTTTATTTTTTTATTTTTAATTTCTCTTTAACTCTCTTTTCAAATCCCTAATTTTTTCCAAAACCCTAATTTCTCCCAAACCCTAATTTTCTTCACAAAACATTTTTTTTTATCCTTTTCTTCTACATCATGACTACTTCGACATCTTCTGTTGCTACATCTACGACTATTTCGGTGGCTGCCACTATTATTGAGCCACCAAGGCTTCAGCCTCTTCTTTTTCTACAACTTGCAGCAGATGGGAGCAATTATCTATTATTGGCGAGGACAGTTAAAGCACATATATTTGCTGAGGGGCTATCAAACACTATTGTATTTGACACTACCTCCACTGTAAGTGCCACTGCTCCTGCTGCTACAGGCTCTACTGAGAATGTTGCTATTCCTACAACCATTGTTTCTCAAGCCATTTCTTGAAAAGCATTACCTTTTCTCCGTCACCATCTTGTTCCCTCTTTACAACATCAATATTTAGAGATAGAAAAACCAAATGAGCTTTGGAAAAAGCTCAAATCTCGTTTTGACCATCAGAAGACGATGTTTCTTCCTAGGGCTCTCCATGATTGGACTCATTTACGAGTGTTGGATTTTCCAACACTCGTTGCTTTTAACAATGAATTGTACCGCATCATATCACAATTGCGATTGTGTGGTCAATCCATAACTGAGCAAGAAATGATTGAGAAAACTCTCTCAACATTTCCACTAGTTTCTGTTGTACTTGCTCAACAATATAGAAACATGAAATTTGAGAATCACTCAGATCTCATATCTCTATTACTTCTTGCTGAAAAGCAAAATGGGATTCTTCTGCGAAATGCAAAAGCCCGCCCTATTGGGACTACGGTTCCTGAGTCTCATGTTGTCAAGGTTTCTCATGTCAAATCTAAGACACACAAATTTAAGAAACATCGCTATAAGCAATTAGATAGTCATAGTCATGCGCATAAGAAGAATACTAATTCTTCTACTCAAAACTATGGTAAGCGTCAGTCAGAAATGCGTTCTTGCCACAAATGTGGTAGAGTTGGACATTTAGCAAATGTCTGTCGATCATACATCAGACTATTTTGTCAAGATGTTTCAACAAAATAAGAAACTTTGAGCTCAAGGTCGTGAAATTCATACTATAGATGCGTCTATGGACCCGTTTGGAGCTGAAGACTTTGAAACACATGTTGCTGAGGATACCTCCACTGGTGAGTCTTGTGATGCACTCCTTGACTCTACAACTACACATACTATTTTACAGAATAAACAATTTTTTGATGTTGATAATCTCTCAACCTGGCAAACCAGAAATTTAATAACTATGGTTGGATCGAATGTGTTTCGTTTCCAGGAGGGACCTGCAAAGGTGATTTTGCCTGAGGGCGCCACCATAACATGCATGCGTGCTATGTTTTCTCCCTCTGCGCCTCAAAGCCTGATCAGCTATCGAGATATCCGCACCAATGGTTTCCATCTCTCGACCAAAATTCTAGATAGGCGAGAGGCTCTGGTTTTGTACAGAATAATAAAGTAGTAGAAACAGCCTTTGCTGCGGCAAGTGGCTTGTATCGGATTCCAATCCGACCAACAAATGTATCTACTTTTGTTTTATCTTCTTCTTATAATAAAACTTCACTATGGTATGGAAGACTGGGTCATCCAGGCTCCACTTTATTTCGTAAAATTCTTCCATGTGTTCTTGGTCATAATTTACAGCCAGCTGATGTAAATTCTATGACATTATGCCAAGCATGTGTACAAGGCAAATTGATTGCCAGACCATCTCTATGGAAGTTGCCCAGTGAATTACCACCAATGCTATCGAGGCTACATGGTGATATTTGTGGTCCTATAACACCTATGTCTGGACCATTTTGATATTTTTTGATTTTGGTTGATGCCTCAAGCAGACAATCTCATATTTATCTACTTTCAATTCAAAATTTGGCTTTTTTCAATTTACTTTCGATGTTGATCCGATTCAAGGCTCATTTTCCCGATCATCCTATCAAAACACTTCAGATGGATAATGCCCAAGAATTTTGGTCCAAATCTTTCAAAAATTATTGTATTGCCATTGGGATTGATTTGACATATTCAGTTCCATATGAACATGCCCAAAATGGATTGGCAGAGTCTTTTATCAAGCGCATTCAGCTTATAACAAGATCTTTATTATTACATGCAAATTTGCCCGCATACATGTGGGGACATGCAGTTCTCCATGCTGCAACTCTAATTCGACTTCGTCCTTCATCCGTAGAGATTGCTTTTTCACAAGAGCTTCTTTCAGGATGTGTTCCAAATGTTTATCATTTACGAGTATTTGGATGCCGCGTCTGGATTCCAATTGCAGAACCTCAATGTCATACTATTGGCGCACATCGCCAAGAAGGTATTTATGTGGGATTTGACTCTCCAAGCATTATTCGTTACATCAACCCTTCTACTGGTACGTTACTCCGTGCATGTTTTGCCAATTGTTGATTTGAAGAAGATGTATTTCCATCTTTAAAAGGAGGAGAATCTATTCAAGAGACTTCTACTGGTCTTACTTTTCGAACACCTCAAACATTTATATCAAATCCTGATCCAAGAATTTCTTTGACTGAAAATGAAGTTGCCAAAATTTTACATTTACAAAAGATTGCGGACCAAACACCTGATGGTTTTAAAGATGCTCCAAGGATCACTAAAACTCCATTGAATAAGGCTCGAAATCTTCTTGCTCGAGTTTTTGTATCAAAAACCACAACCATTGCTACTTCTCAATCTATTCGTAAACGGACTCGTGGACCAGACAAACAACCACGCAAACGCAAGACTATTATTGATGCTGCTCCTTCTCTACCTACAGCAACCACTTCCAATTTTATTCAATCATCTACTTCTCAAGAAATTATGTCTAATTTAAACACAAAATTGTCTGTGATGTACTGTGGTACTGGTGATATATGGCATAGAGCAAACATCGACATCGATGAACCATTCATTTCTATGATTATCGAAAATCTTTCTTGCGAAAAAGATGATTATGAACCACGTACAGTTGAAGATGCTATGCGTCGCCCTAATTGGCTCAAGTAAAAAGCTGCTATTGATGAGGAGTATGTTTCTTTGAAAAAGCAACATGTCTTTGGACCTATCGTGGATAATCTCAATTCACGACCTCTTGGATACAAATTAGTTTTTGTACGCAAACGAAATGACAAAGGTGAGATTATTCGCTACAAAGTTCGTCTTGTTGCTCAAGGATACACACAAAAGTTTGGCATTGATTATAATATCACGTATTCACTAGTTAATGATACTATTACTTTTCGTTATCTCCTTGGAATGACAGTCCACACTATCCTTGAGATGATACTTATGGATGTTGTTACTACTTACTTATATGGCTCACTTCATACCAATATGTATATGAAAGTCCCTCCTAGCCTTGAATCTACAACTCCAAGCACCACTATTCCAGACAAACATTGTGGCATTAAATTACAACGTGCACTATATGGTCTTAAACAATTTGGACGCATATGGTACCAACGCTTACAGCAATTTCTTATTGCAAATGGCTTTATTAATAATTCATTACTTTCATGTCTCTTTATTAAATGAGACAAAGATGGTTTTGTCATCATTGCAGTTTATGTTGATGATTTAAACCTAGTGGATACCAAATCTGCATTAACTGCAGCTACTCAACTACTTATTCAAGAGTTTGAAATGAAATTACTTGACAATACAACCTTTTGTATTGGTTTGCAAGTTCATCATTTGAAAGATGGTAGTATTTTTCTTTCTCAATCAACCTACATCAACCGAATTTTAAAAAGATTCAACATGTTTGATGCACATCCTTTGTCAACACCTATGGTCGGTCGCAGTTCTCAAGATGAAGACCCTTACCATCCTTGCGAGGAGGAGGAGGAAACACTCAGTGAAAATTACCCATACCTCGCTGCGATCGGAGCACTTTTATACTTGGCTACGTCTACAAGACCTGATATTTCATTTGCAATCAGTGTTCTTGCAAGGCATAGTGCTCGACCTACACTTCGACATTGGAATGGCATCAAACACCTTTTTCGTTATTTGAAAGGAATTGAAGACTTGGGACTACACTATACTCGTTCACTTGATTCAACATTAGTTGGATATGCTGATGCAGGATATAGATTTGATCTTGCAACATTCAAGTCTCAAACAAGCTATATTTTCTTGCGACATGGAGCTGCAATATCTTGGAAATCAGTAAAGCAAACTATTACTGCCACATCATCTAACCATGCAGAAATTGTTGCTTTACATGAAGCATCTCGTAAATGTATTTGGTTGAGATCGATTGACAAGTTCATTCGAACAAACTGTGGATTATTTTATGATAATTCTCCAATTATTTTATACGAAGACAATAATGCTTGTGTTACTCAAATGCAAGCAGGTTTTATTAAAGGTGATCGTACAAAACATATTGATCCAAAGTATTTCACCTTTACAAATAACTTAATTATAGACAAAGTACTTGAAGTTAAGAAAATTGCATCAGCAGATAATCTTGCTGATCTTTTTACCAAGGCTCTTCCATCAACTACCCATCGTCGACTTGTTCATGGCATTGGAATGCGGCGACTTAGTAGTTTGGAACAAGAAATTCAATAGTTTTTCTTTATAAAGTTTATTGACCCTTTTTAATTTCTTTCCATAGATTTTTTCCACTGGGTTTTACTATGAGATTGAATTGATAAAGGAGTTGTACTCTTTTTCCTTCATCTGTGGTTTTATCCGTAAAATATATTAAGGTTTTCCCAGATAAAGTTTTAACGAGGCAACATTTATAAACTTTTACAAAATTTTCATATAGAAAAAGGTGGGGTCGTGGTGAGAACCACGGTTTAGGTTTCAATGCTGGAGCTTGTTACCATCTTGGGGGGTCCTGCACCTTGTCACATCACAGCTCAAGGGTAGGATAGCGAGTCGGTTGTTTATTCCTGCCTCACTAGCGATGCCAAGCCGTGACTTTCTCGAATCAGTCGACGAGGCCGGCGGATATCGAACCTTGGACTGATCGGTTGACCACCGACGTATGAAACCAGTCGACCAAGTCCACGACTTGGCGACAGTGACTGGTTTTTATTTGATTTTATAGCCTTCATCGATTAGTACTTATTAAAATTTTATTTTACCATTATTATGTTGAGCGAGGAGGAGTGTTAAGATATGTAGTGTGAACGCTCACCATAATGGTGAGTGACACATGGCTTAGGGAATCATTCTTGTCCAATGGAAGAAGGAAACTATTTATTGTCTCCCTCCCTTCTCCCCTTGTATATACCACCAACTTATTATGAAGACACTTAGTTCTTTGAGTATACTTTGGTGTTGTTTATTGCTTTGTGATTTTGTTTCGCTTATTATACTCAACAGGTTTGATGTCAATTCTATTTGTCTTTGAAGTGAAATGTACCAAAATTTATTTTTCAACAAATTGAACCTCCTTAAATTCATTTCCAGCTCTTAAATGGGCACTTTATAGATGTCCTACCACTTAGCATCAAAGTTACTGCAACTCTTTGAGGCTGGACATATGGAACAATAGCGTCTCCTCATTTGTATTGATGGAGATCGTTGAGTTCTCATGGTATGTACCCCAGGGCTACATCTTAAAAACACTACCTTACCCCAGCATTGGAGTACTGAATGATGAGGTATTAATGTTGTATTCAGCCAAATAAATTGATAACAGCCACCCAGAGGATGGGCAAACTGAACTCCAGAGTTCTGAAGCTTATGATGGACTCCCAATCAGCCTTCATTTATTCAACTCAACATAACTTCAGAATTCTGTTGGCCATTTTGGACAGAAGAATAAATCTGGGACCTTACTGATAACCAATGATGCACCCACACAAAAACGGAATAGGATGATGCATCATAACATTTGACAGTAGAAAACTTGCTTGAATGCAATGAGATTTGGATAAATGATTGCTTTACCTTATCGCTAGCAACTTCAATTTGCAATGAATTGTCACACTTACATTTATGGAGGACAATCATTTGTCACGTTCTAGGTGTTCATTGTGAATGTTGGATGAAATTGGATGATATTTCATGAAGATGAAAACATAAATTAGTGGATTTTGTGGTAGTAGTTGTGACAAGGGTTGTGACATTGTGTACTTGATATAATACAATGGAAACACCCAAAATTGTCCAAATAAGGAATTCAGCATAGTTGGAGGCAACATTTTCTAAAAATGATATTTTTCTAGTATTAGCAAGTGGAAATCATGAATATTTAAAAAAAATAGATTTTTCGGATACAATATGTAATTTCTACAAATTTTCAAAGTGTTGGCTTCCTAGACTTATGGAACCATCCTGTAGGTGCCTCCAAAACTGAACCTTGCAAAAATCAATACTCAACCAACCAAATTTCCCTATGTGTCCTTCAGTTGTGTTAGAAAATTACAATCATACATGTGGCAAACACATTAAGGGAAGTCTACTGACGCATTTGAGTGAATCTACAGTCCACTGCAAGGAACAAGTGCGAGAATGGGTGTTTTGCCCTTACATCACAGAAGAGGTTAGGCCAACAATAGGTCTTTGAAGCTTGGTCTATTTATGTAAGTTTCAATCCTATTATAAAAATATACTATTAGGATACTTTTGTCCTAATAAAAATGAAAATATACTGGTTCCTTATATGATGAAGGATTCCAATTTGGTTATTTAGAGAACTTTTGTAGGTTCTATTAACTACATAATTTTAAATTTTTAAATGATATTTAGGGAACGGATACTTATCATTCTAATCCATGTGTGAAGTTTTGTTTTACATCGTTCCAATAAATATCGCAAGAGTTATAAGTTTTTTTTGGTTTCAATGTTAAAGAGGCTAGCTAAAAATATATTCTAAAAATTAATTAGTTGATTTTATTTGATAGTGCACATTGTCACCAATGTTGGGCATGGATTGGATTTTAGAGATATTAGACATGTAATGGTTTTTCAAAGGGTATTATTAACCCTAAGGTTATCAGTACTAGAATGTACTTGGACAAAGAAACAAATGCATGAGTAAAATTAAGATTACCTCATAGACATCATTGTCTTGTTATAAGTTTTAACTTTTGGAAATGCATACTTGTAGATCAGTGTGTCCAAAGTTATTAGTCAAGATTCAAGAGTGTCCAAGTTATTTTGAGTTCCTAGATTGTAGGAACGTACTTTATTAGTAGTTTGATGTTTGAGAATGCCACGTCAAAGAAAATTAAATTTTTAATTTTTAATTATTCTTTAAATATATTATTTGGAATTTTTGAGAATAAATTTTAACACTTTTTGGAATTTTTGAAGAAAAAGAAAAATTTTAATTTTTGTTTCAAAAATTCAAAAACTCCACCATTGTAGGTTGGTTCAAAGTCTCTTGACACTAAATGGAACAAGTAGGGGAATAACTTTGAAACAGGCTTCCCTTGCCCTCAAATCCCTTCTAATGTTATGCAATCCAATAATACTATTTTTCCCTCCCTACACAAACCTATCCATAATTTCTATTTTTTAAGGGGTTAAGATTTGAAAGTTTAATGAACTTCACTAGTTGATCATCACTGTGACCAAAACAACACAACAAGGCTGATTTTCTACTAGTGTATTTCATGTGAAGATACAACCACATAAAGTTCTTTCCAAAGCTTATTATTCAACCACTAGAAGAAATTCATTATTCTATTCAAGTTTCACATCTTGTTTTTCTTGCTCTAAATCTCTAAGGTAACTACATCTAAAACTGTCTAAATAAATATTTGAATTAATTACTACTATTGAATTGATATATCTCTCTTGGATGTTATAGTATAGAAATATCTAATTTACAAAATTTGTTGCACAATCCTTTGCATTCAATTCTTTGTGGTATCAAACTTAAAACTTTTTTGAGATTTTTTGTAACCTATTGTCAACCTTCCCTACATAAGAGGTTAAATTAAAAGTTTTTTAGTTTTTTATTTTTACTTTAATATAAATGTTGGTGAATGATCATTTTATTTTATTTTTAAATTCAATATAATGTAAAAGTTACATCAAAACACTTTTACTTTACAAATAAATTAAAGTAAAATCATACCAAACATCTATAAATAGGAAATTGTTTACCTACCTTTCATAATACTACTATCAATATCTATTGATCTTTCTTGACTAAAAGCATAGGAGTTACATCTTTGTTGATCAGTAATTATCTCTCTTCATTGCACCATTTGGTTGAACTTAAGTTTTGATATACATATAAAGATGGGTAAAGAAAGCAAAAATAGTGCATCTTGGCCCTATGTGGTTGATTCTAAAGAGTTTGTTTCTTCAAATGTCATTGATAGTGGCATTCTTGACTACACAATGGATGACTGCAATTTTTACCTTCCCAATTTCTTCTTCGAATCTTGGAACGATGACGATACACAATACAAGTTATTTCCAAACTACCCGTTATTTGAATACGATGGGGTTGAGAAACAAGTGAAAGTAGGGAAGCACCTTGCATTCTATCTACGGAGCGATATTGATGAAGATTTTTCCTACTTTTTCAACGGTAGTTTGATTGCATTAAATCCAAGCCTTGTTCCCAAAGTGAACACTCACCAAGTCAATGCAAATATGCACAATGAAGAAAGCAGAGGAGGAAGCAATGAGAGTGACACTGTAACTCTACCTGATGAAATCATCATCCCCCAAGAAATTTACGATAAAATTTTTTACGATGAAATTTCCAACGAAGGAAGCAATGAGCGTGACGCTGTAATTCTACCTGATGAAATCATCATCCCATCTGAGTTCTAAGAAATTTACAATGAAATTTTTTATGATGAAATTTCCAACGAAGGAAGCAATGAGCATGACACTGTAACTCTACCTGATGAAATCATCATCCCATCTGAGTTACAAGAAATTTACAATGAAACTTTTTACATGGAAATTTCCAACGAATGACATTTATGACAAAAGAATTGGAGGAAAGTTTTCTTTGTGTGGAGTTTAGATTGGCTTCATCCAATTGTGAAATTTTTTGCACTCACAAATTTTTGAAGTTGGATCTAAATTTGGAGTGTACAAGCAATCAAGCATGTTAATTAGTCCCAATTGGTTAAGTAGATGGAACTGAATGGAAACGTGGTCTGTAAGCTTAGTTTTGGTAGTTGCCAACTGGGGCCAGTTTAGCTTTGTGCTGATCAAGAAGTAAAACTAGGATCTCATATTAAAAATTTTAAAAAGATTAAAAATAAAAAATAAAATTAGGATCTCATGTTTTGTTCACCCATTCTCTGGGGCATGAGTTCATGGATAATTTTAATTCATGTGTGCTAATACTCAAGCTATTATATAAATAAATTGCAATTTTCTAGTTGTTATATATACATAGTTCAAGAATCTAATACAACACTACAAAAGAAATGAACATCATCTTGTACTTTTAGAACATAGAAATTGATTTTACTTATTGCAATTCTCCCACTCCAATTGGAATTTATGAAATTGCAATAGTTTATATCCAAAACCTTTTGTCATAGATACTAGCAAATTCCAAATTCTTGAACTATATTAATGATACGATCTTGTGTCATTCAAAATTGCACTCATGCTTAACGTAAGACGTCAAGTTTAAGAAAATAAAACCTCTAAGTTCATTTGACATTTGTAGTACATCAATTGAATGTTATTGCTATGATACTTGTATCAAATGCATTATGATAAATTTTAGACTAGTTTGCTTTAGTATTTGCTACTTAGATGATATCTAAATTACAATGACATTTATGACCAATCTTGACATCTATCTATTCTGAAACATAGGAGTGCTATTATATGAGCCTAAGAGCATGAGCCCACAAGCCTAAAAGACTACATACATGTGGTATAGGTGTCTTTAGTTTAGAAATTTTATACAATTATAGTGCAACTTATTATGGTATAGATGCATATATTATAGGTATTTATATTATTATCTCCTTCAATAGTTGTTTTATATCTACTTAAATACATGCTCAAGGCTCACATGCTTTAATTTTCATACTCATAAACTAGCATCATTGTTCACAAACATTAGAATCATTCAATTTTGAATAATGAAATGAAAATTATGAGGAATTTTATTTTAGGAGCATGAAGATAGAATGTGTGTGTGTGTCTCTCTCTCTCTCTCTATATATATATTCAATCTTGAAATTTTCAAATAAAAATAAAAATAATGGATAGTTTAAATCCCTTACTACATTTTTGTTTTGTATAGTCAATTATGGAGGTGACCATGCATTGTTTTTCTAAAGAATTTTGTTTGAAAATATGGAAAATGGAAATGTATCATGAAACAAGAATTACCTCATAGCTCTTCAAGGTGACTTTCAATTCTCAAGTCAATTCCCCAAATATAGTATCTCTGCCTTTTTTATTTCCACTCCATTCCTTAGCGAAGAGCATTCATACATTCACTAGACATGAAAACATGAAAACAATAAGTAGATTTTGAAATTGGTTCATACATAACAAAAATTATTGAAGTGCCAATAACACTTTGAAAACACTTCAATTGCAATGTATTTAGGTATATTATCAAATCTTGGCAACTAAATATACTGCAATTTAAACTTACATATTTTATTGAAATATATTGTATTTGATTTAAAATAGAAACACTTGGCCATTTAATAGGTTGTAAGGTACACCTTAAATTTTCATTTTACTTAAGAAAATAGGACAATTTATATCATGACATGACACTTGTACACTATTTATGAGTTCAAATTGTTACTCGATAAGGTAGAAGCACCAATAACTAGTGTTTCTAGCACTTTTGCATACTTTGAAGTGAAATTAATACATAAAATCATTATTGAAATTTATGAATTAAAGAAAATTGAATGTATACATGTATATCTATATATAGATATGTGTGTTTCTTTCTCTATGTATTGAATTTGCAAATTTCAAATTCATGGTGTAGTCCAAAATATTTTTTTGATGTAAATTTTACATTTTGGACATTCTATATCTACATATTTGAAAGGTTTGTTCAGTGTATAATTTGGAGATGGGTGCCCTTAGTGTTTGTTACCTTGTCTATTTGGGTTTCCAAACATTTCAAAGACCTTGTTCATACGTACTTGTACTCTACAAAGAATTAATATTTTTTGTCACAATGTCATAATGCATCGTGTTCTTGAAGAACCAAAAATCATGAAAAAACCCACCATAAGTTCATTTTTCACATTCTAATGTTAACACCTCATCGCTCAGAGCGAATTCATTGAAATCCAAACCTTTTCAAACTCATTCCACTCAAACTTTCTTTGAAGAAGAAATCCACATAAACCAATTGTATCGATTGGTAGTCAAGAAGGACTTGGAAGTTTGGGAAAAAGGACACCACTCAAACTTTCTTTGAAGAAGAAATCCACATAAACCAACTGTATCGATTGGTAGTCAAGAGGGACTTGGAAGTTTGGGAAAAAGGACACGTCCTTTGACCGTACCACACAATAGATTATAATAGTCAAACAAGAATTTTTTTCAAATTGGAGAAGCCAGATTTTGGTCTTCGGGGCATGCATGGGTTAATTTCAAAGTTTTGATTCTAGTGCATCATCTATAAAAGGTATCATCCATAAAAGATATCATCCATAAAAGGTATCATCCATAAAAAGGTATCGAGTAGTTCTGGCAGTCCTGTATGATAGGCTATGTAACTCTCAATTTGTGAACCTTTTTAGCTCTGCCAAGCATATCTTGTAATGGGTGAGTACCACCATGAGGGAGGATCTACAGTGTTGGCAGAGGGGATATTTGCCAACCAATGCATGATCCCAGGACATGAGCCCATTGATTTCCAGTCCTTGTCTCCATCTCTCTGCACACAGGCCCCATGTGAAGCCCCAAGCCCCGCAACGTACTCACTTACAGTAGTGGCCAGGCATGTGACTGAGCTCCCAGGCACAAACGGAGCTTGCATTGAACCTCCAACTCACGGCTGGGTGGCCCCCCAAGCTGGGCTGAGGGGCACTGTACCTCATACCAGCCTGCGGAAAAGACCCGCGGTCCGATGTTGGTGTCCAACACGTGTGAGACATCACAGCCCAGCCACCATTGAATTGAACATCTGGGACAGTGGGCACTGGACAGCGATCCCTATGTAGGCACTCTTGAAGCAATCCGATACCAACCATATGAGGTAGGCTAAGGTAGGAGGTTCTAAAAGCGAGCGGGCTCTAAAATGAAGCACCTCTTTAACCCTGAAGTGCTCCGACGTCCTTACCCGGTATGATGAACATAGGGATTCAAGGCATTGTTTCATCCAATTAACTTCTCATTTATCAAATGTAACACTTGAATCTAGAAGAGACAACCTTCCTTAATGACCAAATTCATTGAATTATGGTAAATGATATATCTGTTCAAAGCTATAAGCAAAAATGTGCAAAAATTCTAAAAAAAATTGAGACGTCTCAAGGTTAAATGTAAGTTGTTGGTACATGTTTCTTTGTCATAGCTTTTAGCAATGTACACACTGTGTACATTTTAGGAATGCTCTATTTTAGAGTCTTATGCCACTTCAGTTTCAAAATTTTATAACTAATTCCATGAAGTTCCAAAAAATATGACATGACTTAAGTTAGATGTCAATTTCACCTATCTTTTCAGAAAAAATTAATGAAAAATATGTTTCTGAGATGTTTCACCTCCCCCAAATTTAGTTCCAGCCCTGAGATGCTTCATTTGAGGACCTCCTACCTCATAGCTCTGTTACCAGATCACAACTGTTGATCACAAAAGTTAGATATCAGGTTATAACGTAAGTTATATGTAAGTTTGACCACAACGTTAAAGCCAACCAATTGACATGTTTTGAAAATAAGAAATTGATCCATGTGTTTCAATAATGAAAAATGAAAAATGATCACAGGTTAGATTCCAGGTTAGATTTCAGGTTCATAGAACCGTGTTAACATCAACCAGTTGACAAGGAACCTACTGGCAATTGGATGGTGGATAAGTTCCAGCAGGCCATGCCAAGGACATGTTTGGGAAGTCTCAACATGGAAATTAAATTCGGGAAAGCAGGTGCACATAGATGTAAGTATGTGTCCTCCAGATAGTGGCAGTGTTGATGCATTTGATCAAACATAATTGAAGAAATTTTAGAAGAAAAAAAACATAAATGAAGAAATTCGAGAAGGATGGACTCCCATTCTTGTATATGTGCTTGTTGCAAGGTCCCAGACCAAAATGGAGACAAAACTCCAAACCCTTTCAAAGGTGAACTGTACTGAAGAGATTCATTGTGGACTTGTGACTCTGAGGTAGCAATATAAGGTGTAAGTTAGTGTTGTTTGTGAATTGATATTTTCAGCTGTACAAGTTCATGCCAAAGATTCAGCAAGAAGTTCATTGGAGTATTCATCATCAAAGTGTGGAAGTGGAGTTCATTGGAGTACTTTGAGATCTTCGCTCTCACTCTTCTAAGGTGTTTAGAAAACCATTTGACAGTCTTATGCTACAGTACTGTATGTGAAGGTGTGATTCAGCACTCTAGAGTTGAAATGGAATTTCCACATCAGATTTTCACAGATCCATATTGCCACACCAATTGCAACATGACATTTGTCACTTTTAAAAAGAAGAAGATGATTTAATTCTTTTCAAATCTGACCTAAGGTAGACTAGCCTAATTCCGTCCGCAACCCATTTCCGTCACCTTATAAGGTAGAATCACCTATTTTCTATCAAGGACCTATACCCAACTTATAGGAGATGGCTATTTTCAACCAAGGCTAGAAGAGAATTTACAATCAAAGCTTAGAATGTACTTTTCCCCCATTTTCAAGGTTGGGACTAATAAGGTCATAACACATGTCCCAAAGTGTCATAAAATGTGTGAGAAGTACCAATCGGGAAAGTAGTCTTAGTTATGATCTGAATTAGAAGACTCTAGACATTGGCTATGGATTCAAAGCACTTTAAAAATCATAGTAATTTCAGTTTTGGGGATAAAATTATTAAAAATTTGCAATCCCCCATCTTTCTTATCTTGCTACATGGGAAAAATTTAGGTAGCCTCATATTCCTCATGATTTGTTTTAGAATCAGGTATACATGGTTCTACCTTATTTGGCCCCATTTCCACCCATTCCACCATCCAAATCTATCCAGAAATGAGCCAATTCTATCTAAAAATCTAACAAAATCAGCACATTTATTTCATTTAAGGTGGTGTGGCATTGTGGCAATAGTTGATTGGTGAATACCTAGATGCTTATAGGGACATAAAAAGGTGGTTATAGGTTGTTATGAGGGTGTTTATGACCTTATTCATGTGTGCTTCTATAATTTAGGGTTGAACACTTCAAAAATTCACATAAATTACAATTTTGATTAGAAAATTATAATTCCACTTGGGTTTGATTCATGAAACATGCATACACCTCTAAAAAAATATATGTCCCTCTTGGAATTGGCCCTGGGATAGTCAGATTGCAAATCAGGATGGTGATAGGATACTCTAAGTTAATGGTCACGCCCTTTTTCGAAATTAAAAAAAAAGGGGTACTCTGAGGGTAGTTTGTTTACACCAGTCTTAGTTTTGGGTGCTCTGAAACATGCCAAATAAGCAAAATATGACTAACCTTACAGCCACATCATTGCCAGAAATGAAAGTTCTTAAGGTACTGAACAGTGCGCAATCCTGACATAGCTCAGTCAGTCTTGAAAGAACTGACACTATTTCAAAGAGCTTAACGGGCTCCCAATCTTAGATGTGTTCAGACTTCAGAGACTTTACCTTACCTTATCATTACGGACACACTTTGCTCGTCGTTGACATTGTTCAAGTTCTGCTACTGAATTGGTGTTATGGTGGTTGTCAGTGGGGGTATGCAGGAGCCCCTGAACCTGAACATTTCTGTCCAGAAAGCTACAGTAAGCTTAAGTTCACCTGAATTCAAAACTTCAAAGTTGGTCCATCTGGTTCTTTGTCTCACTTGTTTATTTCCCTACCAGGCTTCTTGCAGCTGGCAGGTTAGTAAGATTAATTTCCTTTTCTGCAATGAAATTCCATTTGGTCTGTGTCAAAACAATCAAACAAACAAACAAACCTCAAAATTGGTTGACGCACCTCAGCAGCGATTCTGTTTTTCCTCATTTTCTGAAACCCTGAGGTTCTTTCAGGAATGATCGAGAAACAAATGGCAGAAGCTGAGGGCTGACGCCTGGAGAGAGAGAAACAAACAACAACAAAACAGAACAAGGAAACAAAACAAAACAAAACTAACTTCCACAAAGCAGCCTCTCTTAACTTAGCTGCAATCTTTGATCAACAGGGGAATTACCAAGCTGATCTCTAGGGAAGAACTGTGGGTAAGTAAGATCTTTCTCTCTGAAGGGTCTGATCATTGTGGCTGGAACTGGATTTGCTTAATAAATGCTAATTGTTGAAGTGTCAGGACTCAGAAGAAGATCAACTTCTAAACTTCTTCAGGTTGCAGTGTTGAACCCATATTTCTGGCAGAAGGAACACCAAAATTATTCATTGCATAACTTACTCAATACCGGAAACATACTACAGTACTGGGCATCAATTATTGACCAGTGCCAGTGTTATTATTTTTTGGACACAAATGAAACGAAATTTCATTGGAAGGAAGAGAATGCAAACCTGACCAGCCACAACTAAGTGGCCTGGTGGGGGACGGACATGACCAACTAATTTACCAACCCAAAGACGTGCCAGTGTTATTTTGATTATCGCTCAAGAGCTGTGTAATTTTTTTAGGGAATAATCTGCAACAGCCGGGTTTCCTATTTTCAATGCATGAAAACGTTCAGTGCGACGAAATGCAGAGACCATATCACTCTACTATGGACGAATATGAGTGTTTTTGTCTATATTATATATTTCATCTATAATTATTGGTGGATGTGATTCAATAACTTCACCACTCCTAGATATTGCTTTCAGTGTTGCATGAAGATAATGAAAAATAAAAACTAGGAAATAAATAGTAAGAACATTTTTACATCACAATCAATGAATCACATTCCCTATTGTGTTTATTTCTAAATCAAATCAAAGAGGGTGGTGGTGGTGGGGGTGCATTTTTCCCTAAAAAGATCAGCAGTCTGGGGAGTTTTGTGGCAGTAGGGGGTGGGCAGGCACAAGGCTACATACCTGCCACTTTTCGGCTCATTTTTATTGTGTGTGTCATTGTTGCCCATTGGTATGTCTATGTGTAAGAGTTACCTTACATTAAATGCTAATAACTTCATCCAGTATTTATAAACAGCTAGAATTAATAGAGAACAGTATAATCAAATACCTCTATCAATTTCAGAGTAACTACTTGTTTTAACACAAATACTGCACCTACATTCTGTTAGGTTACAATCAAGTGAAGTGCTGCAGATAGGTACTGTATAACATAATTATTAGCCTTACCACCACAGCCCAAGTGTAGCATCTTGATGCAGGTAATAGACAAGCCTTGATTGTTTCAATGGATTTTTTCCCCCAATAGCTCATGTTAGAGCCCCATAGCATTGGAGAGGCCTTTGAAAGCAAGCAAGCAAATGGAAATTGTCGGTGTGTTCCAAAGAAAGAAAGAAAGCAGCGGTGTGAAACCTAGAATTAAGTTCAGCTTGTGCTCCCAGGCACTTGAATGATTACCGAACCGTTCTCACTTGACCCATTGGAGTGTTTTCTTATCAATAAATTTGGCCTCGATCCTGCCTCCACTCACTCACTTGCAGCGCCCGCCTCCATAATAATAAATCCAAGCCAATGTTCACAACTTCCCCGCAGGAAAATTGCTCATGCAAACGGAAGGAATGACATCAGCATGGATTCATTAACACACAACACTTACTAGCTTTCAATAGGAAAATGCTCATGTGCACTTGGAGATGCCATTCATGTTGCATTTATTCACAAGCTCACAACACTAGTTGTCACCCAGAAAATGCTCATGCACCCACCTGAGAGAGATGCCCATTGCCTTGTCACATGACTGTAACTTATCCATCAATCCTCCATGCTGGTGCTGCCAACACAAATTTCAAATGGCAAACAGACGGAGGGAGGGCATCTTCACACCTAAGGTAAGAGGCTCAAAATGCCACCATTTAAGCTCTGATGTGCCTTTTTCATGTACCTCCTGAGATGAAATTTTTTTTAGTTTATTTTCCAGTCAAAGACAAATAGATGATGAATCTAACACAAGTCGTTTCATATTTTTTGAAGCATTATTGAATTAGTTATGAGTTTTCAAACACAATCTGGTATAGGTTTCTATTTGTGATCATAGGCCCTTGGAAACCCATCCATGCATAGTTTGAAAAAAAACTAGGCCTAGTTCAAAAACTAGTGTTGCAACATGTATAAAGCAATAGAAATGGTTTCTAAAAGCGTCCCTTTCAAAATCTGAAATGAATGCTTGAATTATTTATTATTTCAAATTTTTCAATACTTATAAAAAGGTAGTTGAACAATGAATTCTTATTTTGAATTAAATTAGTAGACTCCTAGCCACTTAGTTAGGATGAACCCTGTGTGGCTCTTAAACCATCCATTGAAGAAGTAAAAACAAATCTAATCAAGTTCCATTGTAATTCAAAGTTTCATTTCCCCCCAATTCAAGTATCCATTTCAGAGCCCTTGTTGGATGGTTTAAAATGATTGGTTGGTTTTAGAACCCTCTCCTATAGCAAACAATTCCTTTTAAGTTAAACCTCTCTAAAACAATAGATTTGGATCAGTATTACAAGATTACATTACAAAGGTTTATTTGTTTATATACAGAAGTCAACTATGGTTATAAGAACATTCCTACTACCCCTCTGCAAGTGGGGTAGATTCAGCCAATCACTGAGCTAGGCTAATTTTGTTGCCCTAAGGTACCTATGGCTAGGCTAAAATTGGTTGAGTGTGGCTCAATTTGATGAGTTTTCAAGCAAATGGAGTGTCTTGTCTAAGGTGGAGTATGATGTTCTTTTGTCCTTGTTTGTAAGTTTTGAGGGTTTTTTAAAAATTGTGAATGCTTTTGCCTTGTTGGTACTTATGAAGTGGTACTTTGAGGCCCATGTAAACCTAGTTCCTTGTATTCTTAGCCCGTCTTGTAGTGGAATACAAGCATAATATGGGGGGTGGGCTCATTCAAGCTACACGCCAAGTAGGTGCTTGGCACCTTTGTCGGTTGTGGAACCCATGACCATGTTCTAATGTCTCTAACTAGTTAAGAACCACTATGACAACATTACCTTGTGGAGGGTCATTTGTTTATACAATAATGCTTTAGAGATGTTCTATTGTACAATGAATACAATCCATCTACACAATAAGGTTATAATTAAGCTTGATGTCTTTCAATATGTCTTGTAGAGATGTAAGGTGAAAACACCCAAATTTTACTACTAAAATAAGTAATTTTGTATAGTTAGAGGCACCTTTTTAAGAAAAAGAAATAGTTCTGTAGCATTAGCAATTGAAAATTGTGAATTTTCTTTAAAATAATATAGAATTTTGGATGAGACATGTAATTCCTTTGAAGTTTTGAAGTAGAAACTCCCTATTTAGGTCATTAAAAATGTCATATAGCTTGGTCATTAAGATCTCCCAAACCATGCATCCCTTCATCACACTTTTGGTACCAATATAATATCTACACTTTGTATTTTGACACTAAATTTGACTATCTACTCAAAAGATGCATTCAAGTCTTAAAACTACATTATTATATTTAAGTACAACCTCAATCTTATAATATACACTAAATATAATATGTAATCAAGTTCCAATACACTATATATGGCATATATACATATGATTTGCTACATACAGACCTTGAAGTGCTAGTATTTTTATTTAGGTATGTACAACAAGATCACCTCAAGTATGACACCTATTTATGGATCAAAATGCAATACTAAATCTACATATTGATGATACAAATTTTTCTTGACCAAAACATGAAAAACTTGCAAGAGCTATAATTGATTTTTAGTATAGTACATCCAAATTCTACAACTTATTTGTACAATGTCTAAGTGATGCATGCTACTCTCTTTTGGAATCTACTTTCACTTGCCAATAAGGTTCAAAAAGATTACTTTATATTTAATAATAATGATAATAATGCTTAGTTACTATTTATGTTGATAAGGGGTGCATTCAATTTATTATTGGTAAGGTAAACTTATCCTATTAGATTTGAATTGGAGCAAGTTTATTGTGGGTAAAATTGTAATTGTGGTGTACATTCAAGTTTTCAAATTTATACCACCATTACAAGTTTGCCCACAATGGGCTTGCTCCAATTTTGACTATAATGGGGTAGTTTACTTTGATCCTTCAAGGCCCAAGGCCTTTCAAGGGGTTAAAAATATCATTGCTTTAGAAGTGTTAAAGGTCTAAATGTCAATAAGGTATCAAAATTTCAACTGTACAATCTTGTAATCTATGTGTTGTAGATGACATTAATCAAATTTGGAGTCATTCGGTTACATAGATTGAGAAATTATAATGTTTTAGTGTTGAAAAAAGATGATGGAATTTTCCTAAAAACACATTTGGAGGTCAAATTTGATTTCTAAACCTACTTAAATGGAAAAAAATTCAACTATAGAGTGATTCAAAACCAACATACAAACACATTAGTGAAAGATAACATTATTCAATTGATTAATTGTGTCTACAAAATGGCTTTAAAATGTCAAAAAATAGTTGCAAAAAACACATTTAGGGTTGAACCTCCTCCTACTAAAATGCTTCTTAGTCACTTGAAAAGGACACGGTATGAATAAGAAATAAGCTACCAAAGTTGACTATAATCTAAAATATTTGTTTTTTGAATCTTTGATTTGCTTTCAAACATTCAAAATAACTTGGATTGCCAAGAAAATTTGACCACAATAACTAAACTTCTAAAGGATCGTAATCCAACAAATTTTATTGAAAACAAACATTGGATGAAGGAGATAGAAGCCCCTGAAGTTACATCCATCAGCTCCAATTTGGTAAACTCCAATTGAACCTATGAACTTGGATTGGCTTTCAAATTTTTTGTATATCTTGGATTGATATGAAATTTCACTACACATAGTAAAAGAGAGCGCAGATTTTACAACAAGTATTATTGAATTTGGACATTGGATGCAAAAGTTACAACACTTTGAATTGGACTTATGGACTATGGGCACACTTTTGGGCTCTTGCAGTCTTGAGGCGTTTAGGGGTTAAGTGGCATTTCAAAAGCGTATAAAAGAGCGGGTTTCTGGAGAAGAAACCGCGGCCAGAGAAGTGGACCGAAATGGGAGAGGTGACTGTCAGCGATGGAGCAGCCATGGCAGAGGGGAGGGCGATTTCGGAGCAGCCCGACTTCAGCGTTGCCGTGCTCTGACACCAGCTCGCCCCTGCAAGTTGCAACATACAGTAGCCATTGCAGCTCCTGGAGAGGAGTAACTTAACTCCTCTTTTAATTTGGTCATGGAGGACTGTGTGTGTGTCTGTGCCAGCCATCATATCCGTATTATTGTTGCAGTAGGCTGAGGAACCACGCGTCGTCTCTCTCATGATTCTTCTTCACAATCTGCTGATTCGCACCTGGCGGGGAGGGAGCCTTTAAAGGGGTCTTTTGGCCTTTCACTGCAACGACAGCAAGTCAGTCTACCTGCAGCCAATTGGTAATTGCTCTCGGCACTGTCCCGTTACTGTTCTTGGAATGACTTGCTGCAAGTGAATTAAAAGAAATGGAAGGTGTACGAGGTCTGGTGTGAGTTTGGAGAAGAGGATTTAGTCAAAGTCTGGAACGAAAAGTGGAAGAGGTATGTCTTGTTTTTTCTTTTGAAACAAATGAATCGGGGTTTCATTGCCGTGGAATTGAAGAGATATTTCGTTGCAGAGTGGCGGAGAGGGTGACGCGGCCATAAATTGGTTGCAGGAGCTTTTGGTTGTCGAATAGAGGACGAGGCTGCGATAGTGAACGATGCGTGATGAATAAGTTAGAAGGTTGTGACTAGCACCTGAGGCTTCAATGAGTTGCATTAAAAAAAGCAACGGACGATTGAGGTCTGCGTCATGTTTGATTTTGTGTCGCTTCTTGAGTACTATTCAAATTTTTTGATTGTTCGAGCGGTCGAAACAGTGTGGTGAGTTGAAGGTTGTCATTAGCATCTGAGACCTCAAGCTGCTTTGAACAGAGCTTGCGCACGATTGAGGATCGTGTTTCGCATGATTTCGTGTGGCTTCTCCTGAATTTGATTCGCTCTTTTCTGAATTTTCTAGAGTAATTTGCAGCACAATTCTTGAACTCCTTGATGTGAGGTGATAGTACTTACAACTGCAGAAGCGATAACGAGTCCATGGATCACAAAGACAGATACTCGGCTTCAGTGCTCCTATAATTGCTTGTCTTAAATTGAGAAACTTTCAATTAGTTTGATTGAACGTTATCCATGACCTTGTCCAATTAGGATTGAGTCGCCACATTGTGTGTGTAGCAGGTGGCCCGTTTTCTTTCTTCTTCAGCGTGTTAGCACTTGCTCCAATATTCACGTATATCCCGCTTAAGATTTTTCTCTGTGCGGTCTTGTATTAACGAGGGTGAAAAAATCTGTGATCAAGATTGCTACGGTCATGTGTTCGAGAGCGCACTCAATTTAAAATATGCTTGAGCTGCGAAGTACTTGCTCCAATATTTGAGGAATGCCTTGTCAAAGGAGGTCCTATTTGTGATCTGTGAAAACCTTTCCAAATACTGAGCTACTCGCTTGTGCAGGTTGCAGAACTCAGGAGCCCACATTTAGCAGCCGAAGATTTCCAAATGGCTGCTTTTCTAGCATTTCTTATACATTTCAGATTTCTCTGAGTACTTTCGACTCTCATAACTGCAGCAAACAATCGCATGATACATCTGAAGAATTTCCTGAAGCAGTGAGAACAAGTCACCATCTGGTTCCAGTATATGGATTCGAGCTACATTTTGCTTCGCTGAGCTCCTCGCTGGGTAGTTGTACAATATCTCTTTCGGGGTGAAGGTAGCGACGGAAATTTAAGGCAATAGACATTTTCTACATGAATTTGTGGTCGATGTCTTAATCCTTGCAGGATTTCTTGTTAGTCACTACGTTCGTATGGTATTACAATACCAAACGAAGCCAGATCTCATAGGGTAAAAGCCATAGTGATGAACATTGATTAATTTCCAGCAACAGTGCCACAGAACTAGTGTCTCCGGAGAAGGATATTACCGTATTCTTATCCTTGTTTTCTTCCTTTTCGTGAACGACCTATATAGTGTCATGGCAATGTGTAATCGTAAGAAGCACTCGCAGCATGGAACATAAGCCTCTTCTCCGATGCACCTGTGACGTGAGCTGTCTCTTGAGTCCTTGTCGGCGCTAAATTCCAGTGGAGAGAAATGAAGGACAGATCATGGGGCTGCTCAGTGACGAGAACGTGCCTGAAGAACACCGTAATAGATCCTGTGGGAATACCAGAGCGTTCACAAAACGTGAATCCAGTGTCCTCAAAAGGAACTACAGGGAAAGTGGAGGCCATGCCTACACCAACCATTGATCAGTCAGTCGTAAGCAAGGAGGGCGTGGATGCACTCAACAAACTTATGCTGAGAAAGTTGGCTAAGGAGTCCTTTCTGAGTGAAGTTCCAAGGAAATCAGGAGACTCAAGAGACTCACTCTGTCACAAGAAGACCAGCACATGGGAGTCTTTACGAGAGGCAAGGAGCACCATCGTTTCATGCAAGTGTGGCTCGCATTCAGGGAAGGAACTCATTTCTACATTCCCTTACCATCATAATAACACCATGTGTATGGATACCATGAAGAACTATTCGGCGTCCTTTGAAGGCGAAAAGGTTACTGAGGGAGTTGGTTCGCTTCTATCCAGAATAGGTCTTGACAACAGGAAAAAGCCTGAATCAGAACTGCCCGTATTTCAGAATCTTAACAGGATTGACAGGGTCCCTCAATATAAGACCATCGTTTCGGCCCAGGATTTCACCAGTTTCATACCCTCCAAGGATGCTGGCGAGTGTCAGAGTGCAGTATCTCATAGCTCGCCGAGGGATTCTCTTTCGATTTCAGCCGAACAGGTAACATCAACTTCCAGAACGGATCTGATGAATGAGTTTACCGAAAAGAGTATTTCCCACTACACTGAAACGCCAAAGCACAAGCTTTTTGATGCTGAATTGAAAGAAGGTAAACATAGAAACAAACATGTATCATGGGCTATGGAGATTCCTTTAAATATAGGTTCGACTGGAAGATCGAAAAATAAGGAGGAGCTCTTTTATGAATCTGGGATGACAGCTCGTGCTCATTCTCCGATATTGGGGCGAAAAGTTGATGCTAACGAAGTGATTACAAATCTGCAGGCCAGCGATTTCAAGAGTTCCATGCATGCCGTTGGGCACATGTGGTGTATTCCCGAGGCCAATTCTATGGCGGATGCCATGTGCTCCGAATCTAGTCCTGCGCACAGGTCAGTTCTCATAATTTTTCTCAAAACATCTACTTGCTTCATGTGTCTAATGAAGCAAATCTTTTTGTTTTTAGACACTTCAGGTAGTAAGATCCCCAAACATTGCAGCGAAAAAAAAAGCAGTTCATGTTTTTCCTGTTCATTCATCCATATGTACTTATGTAAACCTGAAGGTCATTTAGAAATAAAATAGTGATATATGTCCCCCAGTACCGCAAATGTGTTTAAGTATATCACCAAATGTTCAGGCGAGTCCATGCCAAACGTCAAAACTATATTTGGAATGACACCCAGATTTTTAATTGAGCTGAGTGTCTGTGCATTAGTTCTGCTAAACAAGATCCAGTGAGAGTCTTCACTCTGGGACCCTTGTTGAGTATAAAAGACTCTTTCTTTTTCCCTTTGAAGCAGCCATCGTGCTAGTGATGGTGATATTGATTAGCTTTAGTCATCGTCTATTATTCATCCCCACCTGAAGCAGAACCCGTATTTGGATTGCGGATTATTCGTTATCACACTTTCTGATGCTCCGAGGCCATTGCGCTGGCCAGCTCAAGTAAACTAATACTGACATTATTCTGCTGCAGGTGTTCAGCAAAGGGTCACGAGGGTGCCACAGCTTCGAGGAGTAATCTTGGATGCTCCTTGTCCACACGCGATGCCCTTGACAAGCTTGCTCCTCTTGAGAACAACTTTCTGAAACAGAATCTCAAATCTCCAGCACATACAGAAGCTGCATCGGAGGAGGTCATCAACCAGTCATCACTTCCCATTGCGATTCCCAAAGAGATGCAACTCCGGATTAATGAGGCCTGGAATCTGTTGTTCGAAAATGAAGGCGAGAAACACACTGACTCATCACTTGTTGGCAGTGGGCTCATCAGAAAGATTTTCAGAGATGAAGACGAAGTGGAGACCGATTCATTGAAGACTTCATGGTCTGAGGGATTGAAGGCAGCTGCTTACGTTCACTGGAACCTCAGAGACTTGATGCAGCGAGAAGAAATAGAAGAAGATGTGGAGGCAAGTCTGAAAGCATTGAGAACTGCCCATATGCCAAAACAAGGGCACGAAAAGCTTGACAGCCGAGTCGAGGAACTAGCAAGACGCCTAGTTGAGAAGAAAAACGATGCTACACAGGAGGATGGCGTAGGAGGTCGTGGCAATCCGCAAAGAAGGGGCATTGCCAAATCGAATTACGAAGCTGCCCAACTTGATGATGTTAGTCGGGAGAATTCAAAAACAGATCCCAATGCTACCCCGAGGAGCCAATTGATAGAGGAGAGAACTATCCAGGGGTACCCAGTCCTCGAAGAAAAAACTGCAAGAAGGGTTCACTCATCTCGTCCCGGTGACAGTGGCAGGGATACTGGTATGGATGAAAAAGATGATGAGATCTTTCAAGGAAAAGCTTCTTCACCGGATGCTAAGAAATTGATCAAACTACAAGATTCTGGTGGCGATTCTGCAACTGTTCGAGAACATGAAGAGGATTGGAGAGCAGATCGAGATGACCTGGAAGTTCTTCTGAAATTTTTGACCATGAAGCAACAACTCAGAGAGAATAAACAGACAAATGTTGAGGTAATTGTCCAAACAGAAGCCATTGTACGTGAAATACTCTCTCGAATGAAACTAGACAGCGATAATTCATCTTCTATGGATTCAGATGCTTCAGTTTTCACTCTCCCCAAATGCGGTCATATTGGCGAGCGAATAGTGGGTGGTGGTCACTGCGAAGGAGGAAGGAAGCGCAGAGAAAAGAGCAGATGTGCCCTGTCGTCGGGTGTCACAAACACTTCCACCGAGCGCGATATGTTGGAGGACAGTGATACTTCTCAAGCGGTTTCTGTTCACCAAAATCAGAGAGTTGAACGATTTCGTCGACCACCATTTGTGGTCCCGTCATCCTCTAAACCATATAGCTTTCAGCGAATGACAGGATCCACGAGTACCAGAAAGTCGACATCCTGTGCCCGTCATGGCTGTGATCTGTCTGAGGAGTACAGAATTGCAACAAGCCCTTCCAGAAATCCTGAAGAGATAAAGAAATGTTCAAGGCGCTCAAGTGGAGGTGCACGTCAACCTGAATCTCGTAGAAGCATCCAGAGCGTTTATAGAAACGTGAAGCACGTAACTGATGTTGCCGGGGAGGGGTTTGCCAGTGTTGCCAGTCCGAGAAAAGGTGGAAAATCATCAGCCAATGGGATGGAGACTTCGGACAGGACGAAAGGTAGCACGCAACTGTTGGAAAATGCTGAAAATGCTGGTATCACGTTCTCTCATGAGTTCAGTGCTTTGACGAACTCGCCGACAGAGGTACCACAAGGTTCTCCTGTAATGTCGTTACATTCAGCCAGGAACTTGGAAAACCGGGCATTCGCTTACATTTCTCCTGCAAGGACGCCATTGAATTACCAGCGAGAGCAGCAGCTGCCAATCCTTCGTGCATCCCCAGTCAAACGATCAACTCCGAAATCACCGTCCTCCCCTTGTTGTAGACCATGCCGTGGCAGTCCAACAAGCAAATCTTCGCCTATCAACCGGCCTTCACCCCTTCCTTCCCCTCGAAGGCAGCTAAAACCGCGCCCTGCAACATGCCAGCTCCAATCGCCGAGGTCCACCAAGACTCTCGTGGCAGACGACATGTCTCACACGCTCATCAGTGAACCCACTCAGGACGATAACGTTTTCCCCACAGGAATCTCCGAAGCTGTGGTTCAACAGAGTATTGCCCTGGCGAAGGACTCGCGTGACCCGTACGCAGATTTCTGCGATTCGATGCTAGAAATGATGCAAGAGAAAAACCTGTGGCAGCGGGAAGAGGAGCTGCAAGACCTACTCCAATGCTTCCTGCACCTGAATCAACCAGTGCACCATCAGTTGATTCACCAAGCCTTCTCCGACGTCGTCTCCTTCGGCAGCCCCATGAGGTGTCACAAGAAGACTATCAGAAAGGAGCGTTCCAAGACTCTTCTCAGGCACAGATCGTCCCCATCCAGGTCTCCATCACTACAGGTTTGGGGTGTTTCTCAAACCAAATCTCCAGCAAGAGGAGGTGGGTAACTCCACAAAAGCACGGTCAGCTCGTGCTGATTGCAATTCAACAAGCCCAAGGCGGGTGGCCAACGTACTTGGTCAGATTCTAGCTAAATGCTACTTCGGCAGGAGAATCTGTGAACGTCTGACAGTAATTATCTTCTTGTGACCAGCGTAGCGTAGTTCTCCATGTGATTGCAGAGGCCATAGTGGAGATTGTGTCCCGAGGATTGATCAATTTCCTTGGCCATTTGTTCACATTCTGTATTTCTGTGTTGAACACCAATAGGTTGATAAAGAAGGAACCTGCCTTTCACAGACGCTCATGGAGCTGGACAGGACACCAAGAACCCAGTGAGACGACCTTGCAAGCTTGACAAGCACCAGCTGAACATGTCATATGTACCGTCCAAACGATTAGGCACCAATATCATTATGCTGTTAGCACACTGGCTTCAGAGTAGAAGCACCTGTAGCATATCCTAAGAGTGCGCTTGTAGAATTATGTATTTCGTATCCGCTGTTGAAACAATGCAAAGTTTTAATGACCTGGTGGTCTTACATGGTAATTGCAAGATCGTGTACATATTTTAACTTGCAGTCTTTTATGAGCTTGGGGTTTTCAAACCGAAACTTAAGGTGGGAGAAAGGATAGCTCATTATTACCACACACCACCTCCAAAATCTTTTGCCTGATACCAAAATGTATAGTATGTTGTGTAAAATGAGATTTGTGAAACTTGTGAGTATGAAAACTATTGTTAGACTGAGCTAAGGTAGCCAACCCCTTTCCAATTAGCCTCCCATTTTCAAAGTCAAGATTGTTTTATTTTCAAGTATAGGAGGTGGGAGTAATTGGCCTATAATGATGCATTATTAGTCATTGATTTCCTATGCATTTCTTGACCAACCTATGATTAGAATTAAGCATATCTTTATATCATGAATAGGTTTCAAAAAATCTTAATAGTAAAAATTCACTATAATTTTTTGAGTGTGGAAAAATATGAAAAAAATTCCAAATCTGTCTTAAATCTATTTCCCCATATAGGAAAAAAAATTCTCCCACCAAACTCAACCAAGAACTACTCATGCTAAATTCTTTAAGTGATTGAAAATGGGTTGTAAGGTTCTATTTGACATTAGTTTCAAGAATTTCAATTATTACGTAACCAAGTGGTTTAGGAGAAAAAAAGGAATTAATTGAAGGGTTGATGAGGATTGGGGTGGTTGGAACATGGCATGTATGCAAGAGATTGGAACTTCTTGGTACTACATATATTTCAAAACTTTCCTTTGTTGTGATATTGGATGTTTGAAAATACAAATTTTTACTAACTTCAAGGAAATGTTGATGGCATCCATATAGAAATGTTGGTGTTAAACTTAGGGTTGTTTTTGTTGCCTTAATTAAAGACACTATAAGAGATGTTTCATTTTTTAGATTGGCTATGCCAAAAAAGTCATGAAATCTACAATGTCCTTAAGGGTCATAAGGGTTTGGAGAGAAATTTGTTGATATGACATGTAACATATTAGCATGCATTCAATTGTCAACTTCTTATTCACCTTCCAACCTAATGAGAAGTTTGAGAATCAACAAATTAAGACTAGTTTTTATTTTTTCACCTAAACAAAAAACTTGATTGAAGAATTTTTAGCCACATAGAGGCAAAATATTCACCTCCTTTATATTGACTCTTGGAGACAATCAAATTATTTACAACAATGAATATACATTATTATTTAGTGATGTAGGAAAAAAATACTAAAATAATTCATACTAATCACTATGCTTATGCTAAAATATTATTATATTTTATCAATTTTCAAAAATATAATTATTTTTAGCAATTTTGGTAAATTAGTATCACATTCACTTATTAAAAACAAAAGTGAATTGAAATTTCTTTAAAAGTAGATGCCATAAATTTTGAAGATTTATTTTTTATTTTTTTTAACAATAGATTTTGGACATTCAAACGATGAATGAGGTAAAGTGCCTTTGTAAATAGATAATAAGGGAATTTTTTCATTTCTATGCATCCACCTAAATTTGCCGTGCATCACCTAGGATTTGCTACCAATAGCATGCATCTATTATCTTTCACTTGTTTGTTATCAAAAATGATTGAAGACTTCTACACCAAACATGCCTTGGGGTAGATTTCTTAGTAGAAGACATGCTATGCAACCACTAGAGGAGATTTGGCTCCATAGAAGACCATGAATTCCCACACGCTAGGAACTGTGACATTGTTGTGATTTGATGTAGTCGAGAAACAACCATGTCAAATTTTAATTCTTTTTTTTTCAATTTCAAGTATAGATGTTTTTTGTATTTATGAAGGCTAACAATAGTCAACTATCCCCTCACTAATGCGGAAACAACACAAGGAATTGGCCTAAAACAGCCTTCTACAGAGCCAAATCTCATCTAGTGATTCCATTTGAACACAATTTGATCCTTTTCCATCACTTTTATATTGTTTTTCTATCTATAAACCATTTTTTTGTTATATTGAATCCATAGGCCCATCTGTTTTGACCCCTAAATGCTCAATCAACCATCTTACAGTCATTGCATAACTTTGAGAATCAATTTAAAGCAAAAAATACTTATGTTTGATTTAAAAAAAATGTAAAATAGATCAAGTTGTCTTCCTAATTTTATATTCAAAAATAAAGCTTGTGTGGTCAAACAAGAGCTATAAGGAAAATAGTATAAGGGGTCATTACAAAAAGTACCAAGCTTTTTGTGTAGACTTTTGCCATAGTACTCATGACTTTTTAGGAATATCTTAAAAATACAAAAATAATTTTCAAAAATACAAAAATAATGTTGAATGTATATTATTTAAGAAAAAGGTACCCTGAGAAGATAAAAGTGTAGAAAAATTATCTAAGTAGGAAAACTAAAAAAGTGAAAAATCTCATGAAAATAAACAATTCGGCATCCTAATTTGTAAAAAATAGGAAAAAAAATTTCTTGAAAACTAAAAACTGGTCATTTGGAAGGAGTTGATGATGATAAGATTTTACCAAAAATATAATCTTAGGACAATCATTGATGTTCAAAAATTGTATGTCATGGGAGTGTTGTTTGCACTCATACCTACGTAATAAAATAATACAAGTTTAGATCTTTTTTTTATTGTTAAGAACTTTTTTTTTACTATTAAAATAAACAACAAAAATTTCAGCTCTAGATTATTAATTTAAGATGCTCCCTTGTACTAATGCCCCCTAAATTGCAAAGTGTGACAAATTAGCTAAATTTAAATTTAAATATGAAATATGAATTTTTTTCTTTTGAAAGGTAGAGGATATGATTACCATCAAGTTAGGGATCTCCAATAAAAATTTCAAATTTATTTATAGGGCCCATGTTTTAAAATTTATAGTAGGAAACGTCACTTCAATTGTCAATTGTGACCTCAAATAGGACCAACGTTTTGTGCAATGACTCTAAAGTGTTTTGCATTTGTTAGTAGAGGTACCTATTATCGACTCACACACACCATCAATAATAAAAAGGGTACCCTATTCTAAACAAAATTGGAATGGATTTTTGTTTTTGCCTTGGAATGTGTGTCTTTGTACTTTTTCAAAGTTTCGACCAATAAGTTAATGACACATAAGTGAGCATGAAAGTAGGAATTAATTAGTGGGAAAATATTCTTGAATGATTGGAATTAGATGACTCTAGATGTTGGTCTTAGGTCAAGTACAACTTTTGCCTTTCAAAATTCATAGTAATTTCAATTCAAGAGATAAAATTACCAATTTTTTTGCAATCCCTATTATTTTTGTCAATGCACCTCTAAATTTTTTGGCTCTGCCTTGTACTACCCTAGATATGTCCAAATGTGTTTATTTTATCGGTTATGGGTACCTCTACCATATAGTTGGAAAACTTACTATTTGGATATAAAGCTAATGTTGTCATTATGTATTTTATATTTTTTTCACAAAGCAATCAAAACAAAAAATTTGACCAACAATAGAAAGTATCTAGTGCTAAAAGATAAAATACATAATGGAAACCCTTGTTATCCAATATCCAAGGTGAAGTTTTGAAGTAAAATCTTCAAAATGTAAAGGAGATTTAATCTCATGACTTCTACCTGTCAGAAAATTCACATTTATAGGGGCAAATAGGAACTTCCCATCAATTGCAACCACAACAAATACAAATTCTTGCTAAAGATCAATAAAAAATAAGCTTTAGTTATTTGCAAAATCTTGTAAAGGTAAGATAAATATAAAGTGTTTTACACATAAGAAATGTTGGTGTGTACAAATTTATAATTTTGGGAATTAATCCTCACAGTTAAGTTGCACTTTGCCTACATTACCTTTACATCTTGTGTGAGAAATCTTCCTCGTTGTAAATCTTGGCAGAAAAATAGAATTGCACATGCCTTTTATTAGTGAATAAAATAAAATTATAAAAGGAACATAAGTTTGAGTATAAACTCAAAGTCAAGATATATTATTAGAAGTGGGAGTTCTACATTAAAAAAAATTCAAAAGAAAGAAAAAGAAAAAGTTGGGTTTTCTTCAAAATAGGCTTGCTACTATGTCTTCAAATCTATGCCAAATCTAGATATATATGTGACCTTAAATTAACATCTACCTCTATTGTCTACAAATACAAATACACCATTGATTGACCATTGATGGGTTGAAATGATTTAGTGTTATTTTTGTATTAGTTTTAAGTCAATTTATGTTAGTTTCATTTTAGATTCAATACAAAAACGTTTTAGTCCCTAGTAGATAACTTGTACTTGTGTTCATTGTTATTTAATAACAGAAAGGTTCTAGTGAAGTCATTAAATGGGTCTCCAGTGCCAATTTTTAAATTTAATTTTGTTAAAATTATTATTATTTAAATAATTTTCATTTGATTATATTTTCTATAGAAGTTTACTTACTTGTATTTAAGAGACACTATAGACAAAAACTAGTCAAAGATTTTGGTGTTTATTGTAGAAAGAAGTAATGACTATCTTCAAAAGCAATTCATCTAGATATGCTTCCTTATTATTATATAAGGAAGTAATTGCATTGGTAGTGTTATTGTCAATTTTGAGCAATTCCTTGGCACAATTTCCAATTCCTAAACGCTATGATGGATTTGGGTATACTACAAAAAATCAAGAATCTGTACAAGATCCTATCCGGTGGGAAGTTTTTGTTGATCCTATGTGCCCTTATAGTAAGACAAGCTGGCCAATTGTGAAGGAAGTGAAGGAACAATATAATTCCTCTTCCTTAATTCTCACTGTACATCCCTTTCCTGCTTCGTAAGTCTATAAATTCATTTCATCTTTATTTAGACCTAGGTAAATCAATGTTATTTCAAAATAATAGGAATACTAACTCCATTTTGATTAATATATTGTAACACCTTAGATTAGTTACTTGGAACTAACCTTCATAATTGTTTTTTTCCATTGATTTGGCTTTCCCTTCAACATAGAAAACTTAACAAACTAGAAACATTGTTGTAGGTCTCACTACAATGCATTCTTTGCTCTATCTTGAAACTTTAACAAACTTGGAATACCATGGTAGGTTTCATCATAATGCATACTTTGGATCAAGGGCACTTCATATTGCACAATTGACAAATGCTTCTCTAGTGTATCCTCTCTTAGAAAGCATATTTGAAAATCAAGTAAGTGGTTGTTGATGAAATTTGGAATTACCTTTATTTGAGTTTCAATGTTTGATTATTAGTGGCACCACACGTATAGATTCATTATTTATGCCAACTATGATTGGTGGGAGTTTTTGATTAAATTGTTTTACATTGAATGATGAATAAAAATGCATTAGGATGATTTTCAATCCAAATAATTGTCAATTTGTATAAAAAAGCACTTGAATCTTTAAATTCAGCTTTCTCTTACAACCAACTTAGTATAGTTATACAAAGATACAAATAAATATATTTAAATATTCAATAGAAGATTCAATCATTAAAGGATAAACATGATGTGAACACTTGTATTGTATAGGACTCATTTTCCAACTCCAACACAAATGAAGAGACTCCAGCATCTGTCAAGAGTCGGTTTGCATCTTTGGCAAGTTACCTTGGAATGTCTATAGATGGATTTGAAGCTGGTTTTAGCAATACAACTACCAATGAAGCTACTCGTACTTCTTTCAAAGTAAGTGATCATTTTTCAATCATTACAAGTCTTAATTTGTGACAAATTTTTAATAGTACTTTGAATTAAATTATACTTAAAAACTTAGAAGTTCAAAGGTATTATTGGCCAAGTTTTTCTATTTTGATTAAGAACATCTCTAGGGTTTTTTTAGTTGACTAAAGCATGTATAATGAAGATTAAAGCTTATGGGTTATAATTCTCTTTTGACTAGCCAATGATATAGAGACATGATTGATTTGAATACCAAACTAAACATTGTGACAATTATTTTCTTATGGATTGATTGTTCTTGTCTTCATATTCGTTACATAACATCTAATAAACAATTTAAATTCAAAAACAAGGAATCCATTACAAAAATAACCAACCAAAAATAATCTTCTTACAAGATGAATAATTGCATATTTGTCTCTACAAAACTCTAAAAAAACATTACTAGGCACTTTGACTCCTTATAAAGCTTTAAGATTTTATATTGGGTTTTTTTGGTACAAGAGGTTACAAATAATTTGTTATGAATTTTTATGAATTTTTGTAACACTATAAAACATGGATAATCTTGTCCTTCAACCTCAATGCCACATCATGTGTAGCACACTCACAAAAGGATAGAATGCCCCTTTGGGGAATTTTAACCAAAATATTCCATTTTCATCGAAAAGAACACGGAAATGTAGCTCCCTTGGGGAAAAAAATTTACATCATTGTTGTGGGTTGGTGCAGTATGGATGCTCAAGAGGTGTTGTCCAAACACCTTCCTTCCTAGTGAATGGTGTTATGGTTGCTGGAGCCGATTCCTCATGGACTGCAAGCAACTGGACTGACATTTTTGACCCCATTATATAAGTTAGACATAAGATGTCCATCATGAAGCAGGATGCAACAATAACAGCACAGCATCCTCGCTCTGACCTAGCATCGATATTTTTGACGTTGCTTTTGATATGAAGGTTAGGTATACATACATTGTTCAATCACTTTTGAAAAATAAGCAAGGTTTTATCACAGGCAAAGTTATAACTTAGTTCCCTCATCTTAATAGGTGTAGGGATTGTATTCACTTCCAAATGGAGTGCAAACAATTGTAAAGAACACCTTTTCTCTTAGGTGCATCCCATTTCCAAGTTATTGCAAGATTATTCACGATCCTTCACATGCATCTCTACCTCTCTACTTCTGCATTCTAGTGTTGCGCTGATAGTATAATACTACCTCGATACAAAGACTCTCAAGAGCTCCATATGAGTGTTCCAAGTCCCCCAAATCAGAAGAAATTGGGAAGCATCAGGACTAAAAATGCATGAAAGTATAAATTCAAACCGTGACAATAATAATCCCTCTTCATCATGGAGCACTAATCCGGTAAACAATCACGTATGATATAAAGCTACCATGTTGTTGCAGTAGTTTCCCTGAAATTGATTCATTCACTGAAATGGGAAACAACAAGGCTACCGCTGTCAGTCATATTTGTACAATCTACCTTCCGATCCTCACGTCAAGGAGTACCGTTCCACAGTCACATCCGAAAAGATCAGTTGAGTTGCTGTGAGCTAGACTCTTTTATCCTTTCCTTCTCCTGCTGTTCCGCCTTCAATTTGTCAAAGTCGATGCCCTCAAATCTGAGCTTTGAGTCAAGATACTTGGTTCCATACGCAGCACCGAAACCCCATCCCAACCCAAATCCTACACCGCAACCTCCACCAGCACCGATGCCAAGGATATTCAACGGTGCACCTGCGAAACAGTATTGAACCGTCAGCCTGCAATAACAGAACTAGAGGTCATTAGCAACAGCTTCACCAACAAAATAACACCACTATGGTACTTTCAGACTATTTGATTTTTCCTCTGATGTGACATCCTTGATTCTGTATCCGGTTCATATCAAAAGAAGTTGCATACACATGAAGTTTAACAAGATACTAGATACTAAACCTTCCTGATTCTTTTAATCCCAAGTGCTTCTCTAATGTCACTTTCAATTACTCACATGCAACATTATCAGAAAAGTCACAGAACGAAGTTGGGGATACCCTAATCATAGACTGTAAATACATCTTGATCACGAGGATACGACCTCAAAAATTAATCACGTAGAGGTTCTAATACATCTACCAATAGAACTTCGATCCTCCGTAACTCTTGCGTACAGCATTCTTTAGGTGCGTTGGAACCCCCAACATTTGCCAACATGAACAAAAAAAATTTCGTCCAGTATAATAAACTAGGCTCATCAACAAACGTCAGAATTTCAGATGATTATAAGGCTATTACTTTATAATCACACCTTATCTCGGCGCTTACGCAGTAGCATTAAAGAGGAGTGGAGTACAAAACAGTCTAGAAACCAAAACGAGGTGCAAAGCGAAACTCTACCTCCGAAACCCCAGCCAATCCCGAATCCACACCCAATGCCGAAACCTGCACAAAGCACCACAGTACCCACAATTTCAGGACAAGGCTTCCTTCTCGCATCTAAATTTTCGGCACCATGCCTAAATTCCCCCGACGCAGTGAATTACATTTCGATTCAAGCAAAGCGCATACAATCACACAAGAAAAGTCCGTCACGCAGAGTACTGAAATCAGTACGTAACAGAGCAATTAGAAACGAATGCGGATGTGAAAGAGAACCCTAAGAGACAATTGGGAGCAGGAGAAAAGACGACGGACCCAAGCCGACGCCGCGGCCATTGAAGGGCGCCACACCCATGACGGCCTCCGACGATCGAAGCGGGCAATTTAGCTACTACAAAGAATGTATGCGAGCAATGAATGGGATGAGGAAAGCTTGACAACAGAGGCTCAAGTCTGGCAAAATTTGCGAGGGAGGACGAGAACTCGAGAAGATTTGGAAGCGCTCGAGGAAGCTTTGGGAAGAACGTCCCGGCGGCCGGCGGGGACCATCCTCGGCATGGAAAAGGGTAACTAATAATTGTTTGTCACGGATGGTAAATTTCAAATTTCAAAACAAAAAAACTTGACCAAAACATTTAACCGAAATGCTTTCATATTTTCATCATTAAAAAAATTATAGAGTCGAAGGTGATATTGAATGTAAGAAAAAACTCATTTGCTAGTAATTGTTACAAGAAATTGAGAATTACTAATTCCAATAGTAAGAATGTTCTGGAAAATAATTGAAATCTTTTTTTGTCAATTCGAAGATTTTTGAAAATGAGAGCAAGAGAGGACTTTTATTTTCCTTTATTGCCTATAAAATAAAACTCCTCATAACTTTTGCCTCATTATTTAGAATTGAATGGTTCAAATGTTTTTAGAAATGTATTAGTTTAGACAATCTTCAAAAAATAATTAATAATTTCTTAGAATATATTTTTTGCTTTCAAGTTTGACAATGAAACCAAATAGATCCATCTAATTTTTCAATAATCTTGGGAATGATGTTAAATAAAGCTTCATATATAGATTATGATGATTAGCATTCATTCTAAAAATTTCATGCAGAATTATGCAAATTATGAAGTAAATAGAGATTGCCCAAATTCTAAATAAGCCCAATAGTGGATTACTTGGTCTTTAAGGATAAATAAACTTCATTTCATTCGTTGAGTGCAACATCAAATAAAAAAATTTGTATGTCTAAAATTCAAATGAAGAACAAGAAATTGTAGAAGCGTTTTTGACTTGAGCATTAAAAAAAATTAATGTATAGAAAATAAATAATAAATGAATAAAAAAAATTTCAACACCATTTGTTGCAAGTGCACTTAAGGGACACTCTTTTTAAGAAATGATGACATTTTATAGTCCTTCATCTAATCTTCAATCACTTGAAATAATTTATAAGCCATTTTTTGACTTCGTTGATGTGAAGTTAATTCAAGTATCCTTAAGATTTTTTAAAATTCAAGCATTAATATTAAAAATAATACTATCATTGGTTATACCAAATTTCTTGTGAATGAGCATTTTAGCATGGTTTCTATCACAAATAAACAATCTTAATTTTGATTGAATCTTATTGGCAGTTGAAAGAAGATTATAGACACTTGTAGCTTATATTTCTAAGACATTGTACAAATAAACTATATTTTATTAAAGTGTCGCATGCATATTTTTCTAAATCAACCCAAAGCATTTAAGTTGAAAAAGTTTCAATTTTATGTATCAATCTAAGTAAAGCAATTTTAGTACTCCATATTATGGTCCACTTTAGATGTAATTATTGTTTATGCTATATAGTTGAGTAAGGTTATATTTGAATGTATTGGATATAATATTAACCATGTAACAATATTTAATCTCAACTAAAGAACAGTTTCTAAGAAATGATTAAGATTATGAAATATAATAGATTTTTCTATCATATAGTAGTATTTGAATACCTTCTTTAGTCACTAAAATGATATATTGATCACCAGAACTATAAATACTATATCACAATACAATAGAAAAATATTCTTTGTTGTATAAAATTACATGGTGGTTGTATTGACCAAGTGAATATTTATAAAAAAAATTAATTAAAAAAATTCATCACATAATGTCATATTTATTGTCATTTTTTAAATTATTATACTATCTAAAGTTTTTTTTTGTTGTATTATTTGACAAATTGATTATTGCCCACTGATTATATAAAGGTGATTGCAAAAAGCACTTTACATTTTTTTCTCAAAAATAGATCCAAATAGTTGATTAAGGACACATAGAGATCTAAACCATTAATTCAATACTATGTAGTACTAGAGACTACTGTGGAGTAATATAGAAGTCATTGGAAGCAAAAAAATAGTAAAAAAAGAATTTGTGAACTTTTTCATTTTTAATAATTCAAAAAAATTCATTAAAAAATGAAATTTACTAGAAAAGATCGTGCTCACATTGCACTAAAGAATTCTTGTATGAAAATTTTCCCCTCTTTATAGCCTTTGCACAAAGGAAGGTCACTTTGATGCTATGTGCACAACCAATATGTTTCTATGTTCCAAAAAACTCATTTATTTGTTAGTCCTTTTAATGTTTGTACACCTCCAACATGTCCAATTTGTCACTTCAAATTTTCATTTTAGATCAAAAGTAGGACAAAAAACCCTTCAAAATGGCCAAAGTGGACATCCAATGGAGGTAGGTTAAGAATTGATTTTTTTTCAATTGAATAAAAATTGGAAAAATTACTCAAAGTCTACAACTACCACATGTACTTTCATTCTAGATTTCATGCCAAACAAACAAACAAATGCAAAATTTATGAGCAAAAAAACACCCATCCAAAAGCAAGGGGACAAAAAATAGGAGACTAAAGTATTTCTTGCAATCACCTATAATTATAGTAATTTGAAGCTAATTTGAAATCATAATTGTTTCAACAATAAAATTTAAAATATTATTTTTTAAATCCCTATCTACAAAGGGATGTTAAATTTTGCAATTTCCATCTTCTAATATGTAGTTTAGTTATCAAAATTGAATACAAAACAATTATTCTTTCTTTGTTATATAAATTCCCCATCAAATTGGTCCAAATGCTTTTTTGAATTTTTACAAATTATTTTCTTGAATTTTCCTATAATATATAAATTGCATCAATTTCATCACAAATTGTTTGCTTGAATCTTTGTATGATATATAAGTTGCATCAAATTAGTCAAGTCAGTAGTGATAAAGATTATAGAAAAAGTGATTTATAAAGATTCAAGTATTATTGGTTTTGGATTGATGGATTTGAGGCTTCACATTCGTAGAAGTTCCTTTGAAAAAGCTTGAGTAGAAGTAGCTAAATTACTCAAAAAACAAACCACAAAGAGAACATAGTCTTTTGTGGTGTAGCTCCTTGTCTTTACTCTTAAGGAACTATTTGGACAAGAAATATAACCCTTAACGATTTTTGTCCAGGGTGATGTATGTGTAGAATGTGTATTATTTGGACAAGGAAATTATTTGGACTAAACATTTGAGTTATTTGTAAAGTCCCCCCCACTTTGGACATGACTTTTTTGAAGTTGAGAAGGCAACTATAGTTGAAGCGTCAATCTTTTTTGCAAAATACTTATGTCACATGACTTCAAAAGTGGGGACCAAACTTTTTTAGGCACCATTTTGATGGAAAAATAAGTTTCATACCTACTTTTATTTTGACTTTTTTAACTCAACCAGCTTTTTCATAAAACTCATGGGTTTAAACTCCGGTTTAGTGTACTTTACAAATAACTCAATTATCCTAAAATTTCCGTTCATAGTAAAGGCATGGCCTTCTTCTCATATCGTACGGTCGTACCAATAGAAGAACTCTAAAAAGAACTCAGAGTATTATTATACCGACAACCTAAAACATGATCTGAAATTCTGAACCTAAAGAATGACGAAAGCGACCACCGCCACCGCCACATTCATACCGACAACGAGCGCGGGGTGGCATCCGATCATACGCAAACGGAGCTTCAACAGGCGTCGTTAAAGACGCTTTGATCATGTGCGTACTCACATCCTTCTCTGTCTTGTTCCGAGAATAATTTTCATCATAATTTGGTAGTATCGGCATTTCGGGTTCCTGAGATGGCGTATTGGGACTTCCGATTGCAATCGGGAGTGGAGGAGAATTTTGGAGTTTCGTTTGCTCCGGGAGCTTGTGCTTGCGCCATTGGCGATGGTGCCACCTGTGAAGCTTCTGAGGGTGGAACCAGAGCTAGCGGGAGAGGCAGAGGTGGTGGAGAAGGAGGAGGATGACGAGGCGGTGGGGTGGAGGTGGAGGATGGTGAGGAGGAGGAGAAGGGGGTGGAGGGAGAAGCTTGGGGGGCGATGGCGGTCCTGCACCGACGGAGACCTTCATCAGCATGCCTGCTTGGCTGCAATGGTCGATGTAGCTGCAAATGAAGTAGTACGTGCCGGCTTTGGTGAGGGTGATCACGTTTTCGCCAGTGCCGTACTCTTGGAGAGAGCGCGTGGTGTTGTTGGTGCTGTAGTCACGGAAACTCACTTGTTGGACGTTGTGGATCGTGGGGTCGTAGCTGAAAAGTGCGGGGCATGGAGTTACGATTATCAGGTGAGGAGTAATTTGAACGTACTATGGATGGATTAGGGTTTGGTGGTGTAATTGGCTGATGGTGGTCGTTGCGTGATGAAATCCTTAGCAACATTGATTTTTTTTTCAGACAGTCAAAGGTGTGGTTATCAAGAATATTTTGCAAGTTTGTTCCTACCAAGATAACTAGTTGCAGATACTGATTTGTGATTTTTTTCTGGTAATTGTGACTGTGACTATCATTGCAGGACATAATGCCAATGCAATGGAGTTTTTTACTTTAAATTCAAATCTGAAGAAATTTCGAAATACATGCTTGGTAAGTAATCTACAAAATCCAACTGTAGGATCTTGAAGAGCATCTTATGTTTGTCCCTCGGTAATTGGTAGTGTGCTAAAAGATTTTGACGCTCAACTGTTTTGTCTTGAAAATTCAGAGCTGCAATTTGATCTTGAGGGTAAGTTTGTGCACTTGATTCTCATTTGTTACATGTCTTCTAGATTATGTTTAAATTGGGGTTGTATTATTTGTGAGTTTAAATCCTCCTCTTAGTGCTAAAGCAGCAGAGTCTCAGTGGTTGTTAAATACACTGGACAATAGGATGTATTAGAAGAGCTTGATTACAAAGCTGGAATGCTGATTGATTTGGAGTAAGCAAGTATCAGTATTCCTACTTAATCTTTCACCACCACGAATTTCTTTGCTGTAGCCCAATCTGAGTAATACGAAGAGTAAGGAGCGAAGTCTTAGTCCACTATGTGCTAAACTTTCATAGCCATAGCCACCGGTGGAAGTAGAATAGCAAGCACAAACACCAGAGCCTCCAAATTTTGGTATTTCATCCTGAAGAATCTCTTACAACCTCTCGTGTAACATTGCAGATGTGCGACTGCAAACTAACCAGGTTTTGTAAGCACTCAATAACTGTATTTGATTTAAACGCTGTATGGAGATTTGCTTAGTCACCTGAAAACTGGGGACTTGCTGTAACTGTCGGATGTTCACAATTGTCCTGGAAAATTGGTCGGGCTAGCAATGTCAACATAATTGTATCACAGTAATCTTGTGGGGTGGGCATTTATAGCCCAATTCTACAAAAATAGTATGATGAAATGCCAAATGGCATCCATATCGTCCTTCATTGGTGCAGAGTCTGCAGACTTTGTGACGGTCACCATAGTCAGATGTCCGTGCAACCAGTGACTTTCCTTGTGAACTTCAAACACCGGTATCGTGATGTATCATAATGACCCCTAGTTCTGCAGGTCCCTGTATCCATCCTCTCCATCAAAATGCACAAGCTTCAGACTCAGAGGGCTGGAAGACGGAGATATATTGAAGAAAGACTATTGCCGCCATGGAATTACGGACTAGATTATGCCCGAGAGCGAGGAGTCTCAAGAGCAGTATCGGATACGATGCCAAGTCATTCTACACAGTCAAGAATGCGAAGAAATATGACTTTTTAATTCTCTTTTGATTAGCCAAGGAGACAATGATAAAATCGCTTGAACACGGAACCTGAAAAGTTGAGGAGAAGCATGGCGATAGCCGAGAGTAGAGATCAAAGTAAGTGAAAGGAAGATCCGATATGGAGAGAAGGTGTAAGAGTGAGGAGATCATACCAGTGGGTCCATGACTTGGGGAATGTTTTCATGAAGATACATGTGGAAGACCAGTGGGGCATAGTAGAGCGCTGTTCACTGGGCTAGTCTCGTGGCTCATGTGATTGCAACTGAGGTTGGGACAATTGGGGAGCCGCTGCATTTGTAGTAGATAACCGAGGAGATGGAGGTCCAAGGTGATTATCAAACACTATCCTCGCCTCCATACTAAATCAGGTTTGCCAGATCTTGAAGATGTATGACTCCCTGAGAGCGCTGAGAGCGTAGGGAGGACAGGGATTATGACTCTAAGGAGATGAAAGCAAAAGGAGTCCCATAATCACGCGTGCCACTTATCTGTCCCCTTCACCCTTGGGCGTTAACCAGATCAGATGAAATCGCGCTCCATACCAGCACTGACGATTTGCTTCACAAGATCATACATCAACCTATCCATTAGATTTGCTTCCCTTCTTTCTTCAAAAGAACGATTCTGTACTTCTGATACAACGGTTGCAATTGTACCCTATTCTTCGTCTGGACTTCCAAGATTTAGCAATCCATGTTCTACAATGCAGAGCTTTTGCATACTGTCCACCTTGGCAACTTATCGCAATATATGTTGGTTGGTCACGGGTAAGTGTTTGTAAGACACTTGTCCCAATCTGCCAGGACAAGGCTGCTCCCAAAGTGACACGTAAATGTTGTATCACCTGCCCACCGTGCTGTATCCCATGAACTTTACCTTATAACTTCGAGAGGAGTAACCACTCTCTCATCTATCTCACTTGTTCAACGTAGGACCTCTATAGTTCTGCCTCTGTAACTTTCCTGTGCTTTGAACGAGTCCAGATATCTTCCAGCTTACAGCATCTGATTCCGTCAGCAGGATCTGGTAAGAGCTCTTTCATTTATGTTCTACTTTGCATTCAAGACCCATATCTTTATTTTGATACTATTCAGATTAGTTTGTATACAAAATTTAGCAAAATTCTATTGTTTCCTTTGTTGAATTTAGCATGTGGTTCCTTAGTGCAGCTTGTAGCCGGATTGTTCAAGTTCTTTGAAGTTTGCAACATGAGTATTCTTTATTAGACTCTGGTTTGCTATCTCAACCTCCTCAAGGGGAGTAACTAAGCAACAGATTGAGAATTTAGAAAATCATGATGTCCAACGAAACTGAGAAGTGTCTTGAAAGCAACACGAGCATGTCGGGGTCCATCTTTCCAAAGAACAGAACAGATATCTTTTGGTTAACAAAATTGTGACATGGTTACATGAATAGTGGTGTTTTAGGATTGTAGAATAGGAACTTTGCAGTTTTTCAGGTAGTGAAAGTGTGGCGTGTGCTAGTTTATCATTTCTATTTCTATTTGAGATAGAGACACGTGATTAGATGCTTGTTAGGTTTCAGTTTTTATTAATTTGTTAGTTCCCTTTGTTAGGCCACCATTTGATTTTGCATTTGATAGAATTGTGAAATATGGCTATAAGTCGGGTGACATTCGAAAGTCCTTAACACAGTATTTTTCGATTTTTCGATTTTCCAAGTAGTGAAAGAATGACGAGCGACAGTTCGACGTTTCTGTGGCACTGGTGCTTAGCTTTTTGTTGAACTTTTGTTATGAAATTCTCAATCCTCTTTGTGCAGTGCAGTACAGGTGGGTTACCGTCTGTTCGAGATGTTACGCCACCATTTGATTCTGCATCTGCTGGGAATGGCAGCTGCTGCACTGCTCCTCTTCACGACAGCAAATGCATTAGACAATGGGGGCAACCCTTCCGGATCCTCCGTGAGCATCATCAACGCCCTCAACGACACCTTCGTCCTGCACTGCTCGTCCAAGGACAACGACTTCGGCCAAGTGGCCGTGAACCCCAAGGGCAACTACTACTGGAAGTTTGACCCCAACATTTTCGGCCGCACCGTGTACAACTGCGAGTTTCTTTGGGCCAGTAAGAGACAAGAGTTTCCGGTGTGGCAGGGCAGCTTCTACGACGGACGGCCCAAGTGCTGCGCCCGTGGCCCTTGCGCGTATAAGCTCAGCCCGGATGGCATCTACTACGGACTCGTCAGTGACACGGACGACGGTGGGGCGGCCGAGTCTTGGGAGTTTTATAAACCATGGTTGCCGAATCCAATCCCTGCCAACAACTAATTCGGGTATAATGTAAGTGTTTCAGTTGGTTTGGGGGCTGACCATGCTTTAAGTCTCAATTTGTGCACTCAAACCTCTTCACTCCTACCACCTGGGGTCCCAACTTTCACTCTACATAGTTTGAATGTGCGACAAACTATTGTGCTGGAATCGCTGTTAATGTGGCAAGGTGTGCAAGTCATTTTAGAGGTAACAATAAAGAGTTTTGAGTAAATTTGGAAGTTTGGATTTGGAGTTACTAGCAGATACGAACAATCATTATGAAGCTGGTCCTTGGATATGACATAGAATAATCAATTGTAACTATGGCTAGAAGCATCTGTGTCGGTGATGCTGTCCCGACACTGGCGGTGTTTTGGTTTGGTGTTTACAAGAGTAAAATGCAAGAGTGCAGTATGTTGTTTACCTGCAATGTAATGTCGATAATACAATATGCTTGGGAAGTGGATTTGCATTATTTCCTGTAGCAAATATGATGGAGCCTTGTTTAATCCTGTAACGCCGGCGGGGCCAAAAATCGGTCTTTTGAGGAATGGAATCTGCTGTAGTGAACGGAAGAAAACGAACTCTCAGCCAAATTGAATTTTCCCAGAGGCAGCATGTAACTGAGTAGCAAGCGATGGGCTCAAGAAACACATGATACAGTTGATCTTAATTTTAGAAACGCAGTCAATAGGGTACTTTTTTCCAAGGAAACCAAGCAATTAACTTACTGGAGAGCACTCAATTAACAGCTGGAACTATTCTTGTTCCATTCTCAGCTTTTAAAGGCAACTCTGAAGCTGCAGAATTGAGCTTCAGAAATCAAAGGACTTCGGAGTGAAACAAATCTTAGAGAAGCTCTACAATATATTCCACGGACGAGCGTTGTGAAATTCGATTCTTCCGTTAAATACAGACATGGTGACAGATTTACTATGTCAAGCAGTCAACTGATCGATACAATAGATCATCATCAGTGCTGAAAAGAAGGCAAGACTGACCAATTGAGCGCTCTGATTTGTTCTAAACTAGTTTTGAACCCAAGCCCGGCACGCAGTAGTTTGAAGTGCTCGCATACAAAAGAAGGGAAATTATTCTTATAGTAAAGTTTCTCTCAAGGACATACAATATTGAAGTGATAAAATTTTAGTTGATACACAAGCGCATAAAAAAATAACGCGATTGAAAAAAAAGTCCTCATGCGAGAAGAGATAAAACTCAAATTATGAAGTAATCGACACATTTGGATGAGCACTTGATCTCTTAACCGTAAACTTCATATGTTCCATTCTTCTCTACAGGTAAAATGTGATTGGAAAGATTATCCTTGTTTTCAGGCTCAATAACCTTGTCCACCATACACATTCTCAGAGACTAAGATTTGACAATCATAATTAAATTTTGATTAAAATTGCAAGAGAGGGCTGTGTCCAATACTCGACTTGTCGCTCTCCAGTTTGATCAGTTATCTCGTAACATAATCTATTAACGAATGTTGATAGCTTCACCGATCTTTTATTCAGGCGAAACTCTTATCAGGCATCTCCTTCACACTTTGCAAATGAAATTGAACGGAAGCCTAGCTAATTGCATAAAAGGATGCACGGCTTAGTCAATTTATCCTGCAGAAAAATTTGTCCTGAACTGCCGGGGAGGAAACTGACCGCCATTTATGTGAACTCTTAACACATTTAAAAAACATTCCATCGAGCGGAATACTACTGACCCCTTATATCCGAGAGAAACACCCTACTGCAAACAAACAATCTCACTACTCTTTTCATGCAATTGCGACGGCAAGGCAGACGACCCAGAGGAGGATTCTTCGTTGCATGAGCGGAGAACTCTGCACTAGGTCTGTAGGCGATAAAGGAACAATAGCTTGAGGAAAAATTCACAAGGTTGATTATGAACAAGACCTAGGAATCCTTCTCAGAAAAACACGCAACCGACTTCCATACCATAACTTGGAACAAGCTCATTCACTACCTCCTCTGCATGATCTCCCAAATTCATAAACCATACGGAACCCTAAACTCCAATTTAGTCCTAGAGTCAAATATATCCCGACACATCCACACTTTAGGCAATGGATTTAGCAAATGAAAATAAAAGCACTAGTAAGAGGAAACAGCACAGATGTCCCAAAATTTCAAAAGCAGCATGTGGAAACGTTTTGAAAGAACCTCAAGAATATGAAATGCAAACGTCTCTGCGAACAGATTTTCCATTTCAATAGGCTCCAAAACAATGGCTTCGTCCACTTTACAAACCCTAAATAAAGCTGCACCCTCAAAACCCTAAGCAGTCAAGATGACCGCGCCTCCAGCCTCCTTGATCTTCTTCTCTGCAAGCTTGGAGAAGAACTTGGCCTTCACAACTATCGGCTGCGTGGGCAAATCGCCCTTGCCGAGAACCTTGAAGTATCCATGCTGGGTGACGTCCAAGAGAGGCGCACTCTTGTTCCCATCGGCCTTCTCCTTCACAGCCTCCGGCACCAACGACCACAACTTGTCGATGTTGACGATGGGACAGTGAAACTTGTTCATCGTCTTGTGGAAGTAGCGCATACCGACCTTGCCGAAGTACCCTGGATGGTACTTGTCGAACAGGATGCGGTGGTGGTGCATACCTCCGGCATTACCACGACCTCCTGGATGCTTGCGGTGCTTGCCCACACGCCCGTGGCCGGCACTTACATGGCCCCTTTTCTTCCTGTTTTTCTTAAGCCGGGTAGTCATGGTGTCGTTCCGTGCGTCGCTCCGCCGGGCTGGCTACTCAGCAACACGATCTAAAGAGACTGGAGTTGGTGCAGCACCTCAGGCTTTGTGAGCTTCAAACCCTAATCTCTGCTTCAAGGGCTTAGATCTATCCGGATTCAACGGCCCAGATCTGAGAGAGAGGTGAAGGCATTATGGATGGATGAAACTTGAGACGTCGTCATTCGTCAACGGCCTGCTTCCTTAAAACGGTCGTGGGTGACCAAATGCCAAGAGTGGGCGAGGTGCTGGGTAAGTGACACCTAAGACCACACCGTATCTAAAACCGCCATATCACTTTGTTGACATCTCCAAAATCAATAAGTAAATATATTTAAGAAATGAATTTTGAACATCTACCAAAAAATTTGATCCTTCATAACTTTTGCACATAGTATCCAACTATCACATTCTTTGGTATGTTGGAATCCCCTTTTACTTGTCAACAAGAAATATGTGAAAATTTTATTTGTTTAATAATTGTAACTAGGGATAATAGCAAAAAGTAGTGGTTCCAGATATACTTAACTTACAAGTCTAAGAAATTTGAATTAGAGATTATCATAGGTATAAAATGAATGTCATGTATACATTTGAGTTGGTATTTTTGTAATGTTTATTTTTTAAGGGTCCCTCTGGAGGACGGAGATGCTCCCAATGAGGGGAATGTGGGGAACTGGGAACTTGGGGATATTAATCTTTTGTTATATTTAACAAGACATGTAGGCCCCTAAAAATCACCTACAAAAACAATTCTATATGTTTAAATTACAACATAAATATCCTAAATAATACATTTTGAATGTAAATATTTAAATTTAGAGTCTTTATAAGGATTCATTTTTGTTATAATATAGCCATTTATCTTTAAGATTTGGAGTGTAGTTATTAGATCTAATTCAATTGTATTGTATTCATTTTTATTCTTAGATTTGTATAGAACACCCACTATAATAACCCCTAAAGTTTTTTGACTATGTTTTCACCAAAATCGCTTGAAAAACGTCATTTCTAGAACAACTACCAAATTTTAGGAATTTTTTTTTTTGGAATATTGTAACTATAGGATCTTTTAGTTCCCTAGTTTATTAGCATGCAAATTTTTTTTTAGAAAATTCCGCCATGTAGATTGCAAGATGCTAGTGTTTGAAGTTACAAAAATCCTTTTCTTACGAGTGCAGAAATCTAGGCAGCTACACTTCAAAAGGTCACATTTGTATGAAAAAATGTTCAAAATGGTTGTAACTCTTTGAATTCATTTTTCAAGTCAAATTGGCTACATGCTTCAAAATTTTCAAATCATTTAGAATTGTATAACATGTACAAAAAAAATAGTAAGTAGAAAGAAGTAGAGAATGATTCAAAATACTAAATTGTTAATAATTAATTTATTAAATTAAAAAATGTCAATCCCAATGGTTGCAATGTTGTAATAAACGATCTACACCCACTCTTCTTTTGTTTTGCTTAAATATTAAAAATCGAATTAAATAAAGGAATTTAAAGTTTATTTTAGAGTAGACATTCCATAACTTCCTACAAACTACCCACAAACTAAAACTCCTCATAACTTTCATCTCACTAATACAAATGTTATGATTCAAACTTCCCATGTTTATATAAACCGAAAGAACCAGTTTCAAATTTTTATTTAAAAAAAAATGTTTTTTGAAGAAGTCTTTCTATGTGCACATGCTACCCACCGAACAAAGAAAATCATACATCATGCAATAACTTTTTATCCATGTAGTCAAAAGTTATGAAAATTGTTGGGCCTTAAGGATACTCCCTAGGCACACGTTTAGTGAAAATTTCAAAGGAAAAAAACAAACTCTATCAATAGTGAGCTTCCCAAAATTGCTATGTTGCCAAAAAATGCAGTTTGGTTCTTTAGGGGATAAAATGCTTCAAATGATTTATATATCTTTATGTCGAACTTCATACAAGATGGAAGGTTTGATTTATATTGCTTGTATTGTCTTTTAGGATCTTTAAATTGGCCAATATAAATTTGTGATGTTGTAATAAAGAATGTGGTCGGATCCCTTGAATTTTGAAGTCAAATGAAGCTATAATTTGAATAGCAAATGTAGAGATTTAGATTGAGGATGGTTTGAGCTTCATGTTGGCCTCATTGCAATGACTAATAATTGGAGAGACCAAATGAGAGAAGCCAAATTGTATCAAATAGAGCTATACATTATTTCCAAAAATTTTAACCATAGGTGTCAATTTAGATAAGAGAGAGTTGGAATTGGATTTCCATCATAGACATTTTGAGGCTATAATGTCATCCTACAACAATTACAAGTTAGATGACATACTACACTTTTTGATTGATTCAAGTTCACATGTGCCCAATTTGATGGACTTTTCACTAGAAGAAAACTACATTGTATTTGACAAAAATTGTGTTGAAACTATGTTGCATTCAACCAAATCCGTGAAGTGGATTGTGTTGAAGTCTTGCTTTGTCATGCGGAGTTTTTCATTTTAACACAAAATTCTGCGTTTTCCTTGTTCAATTTTGTATTGACATGTTGAAACGCGGAATTTTGTGTTATGAAGGTGTAACCCAACACAATCTACTCAACACATTAAGTTGAATGCAATGCAGTTCCTACGCAATCTTTGTTAAGTAAAACGCAAGTTTGGCAAGTTTAACACAGTTTTTGGCATAAATAGTGTAGTTTTCTTTTAGTGTTTGTAGGTTTTTTCTTGTCATCAACCCTCTAACCTCTAAAGGATCAAAGTCACTTCAAGGGACAAAATGGAATCTAAGCAAATACATGTATTGTCTCAATTTTTGTTGTGATTTTTTAAAATTGCACATAGAAAAACACATTAGCTCTTAGGGAATATAGTTTTTGTTTCAATAAGCATCTAGAACATAGGTTATACAATCTTAAGCATCATTTTTACTTCACTAGGCAACCAAATATCCTCAAAAGTTTGAAATAAAATCATTTTTTTTATGAATTGGATTTTTGTCTATATATACAAAATTTTTGATCCCGGGGAGGACACTTCTTGTATATTTGGGGGACCCACATGCGGCGGTGGGGTATTTTTAGGGGGGCTATCAATTACTTGTAATCATTACTTGGCAACATTAAAAGAGCCCCTATTTTACCATAAAGCGGAAAAATCAGCCATATTATCATCCCTATTTTATTTTTAAAAAATTTTCCATTTTTAATATCCCCTATTTTATATATAAATTTCTTATAAATTTTACCTAAGATTATTTAAATGTACCCTATATTCCGCCGCACGTAGGTTATTAAAAAACGGGAAGTGTCCTCCCCTAGTCTTTGATTCAATCCATTTGGATTAGTAATGTAAAAGTTATATATCATTTTGTTTTTTGAGAAATTATAGTGAAAATAACATACTAAGTAAATTTGTTTCTAATTAAATTTTCACAATTAAAAAAAATAAAGATTTCCACAAGGTGTAGTTTTTTTACTAGAACAATTGTACCTTTTGAGTCAGTGTGATTCAACTTCATCTTAGAACTATTAAAAACTTATTTTTTCTATCTAATATCTACTTTTATTGAATAATTTCTTAAGAATGAATATTAACCATTAGCAATGGAATCTTGACATATATAATATATAGTTTGGCCACACTTATATGTAACCTGAGAGACAATCCCAAATAAAAAAATAAAAAAAGATAAATGGACTTTGTTAGCAATTTGACTTTGAATTCTAAAATGTAGACCCTATTGCTTTATAAGCTAAAAACAATGAAATTTTTTATTTTTAATTCTTGCACTTATCTATTTTGATGATGACAAATAAATACAACTAATGGATTCAGGAAGAGAAACTAAAAGAAAAGCTACTATGTCTCACGCACCTTGTTACAACCACCACTTTTCACTAATTTTGCTTTGCAAGTTGGGTATACTCGTATGAGGGCTTTGGTTATGCACTATAGAACAAGTGAGAACCAATTTTACCAAAAAATATAAATAGTAAAAAAATAATTCTAACACGATACAATTGGCAAACAAGCAATGTCTCTTAGACAACACTATATATGAGTATCAAGTAAAGAAATGGATTGTTTAAGAGCACTAGCAAGCATAATGTTGGTTGATAAGTTTCCATAGATCAACATGCCAGGTAGAAAGTAAAGATTTCACTCCCTCTTCAATGATCCTCCTCATGGAAGTCTCGAACTCCTATATTGTAAAATAAATAAAAATAAGATTAGGATTTTTATACTTTGAGAGAAATTTTAGATTAATTGACAACTTAAGATTCATAAAGAGATTTTTAGAGGAAGCGATCTTGTAGATATCTCAAATATCATAAATTCAATGGCATTCACCAATACTAACTACTAGGTGAAAATGTTGTATGATGACATTCCTTTTTAACTTCTTCACATTGTAATGGGAGGTGACTTGACTAGTTTTCTTTTAAAAAAAATACAAGATGCCTGTTGGCAACTACACATAAGTCTTCAGGCATTACAACTAATTGAAAAAAAATAGTATCTCCTTATTGACACTATTCAAAGAAAAAATGGGCAATTCAATGTTGGAAACAAAAGAAGTTTTTTCAATCATCAACCCTATTGCATTTACAACTCAACTTACCTTCTGACAACTTTCATTCTCACACTCCAAGACACTCAACTCAGGATCTATTTTGTATGGTGTGTTACAAAATGGGCAATATCCCTGTAAATAATCATTGGGAGTTTTGTTAATACTAAATTTCAAATTTGAAAAACAATACAAAGGATGAAATATACATTGTGTTGTACCAATAGATGTGTAGAAAGATAGGCATATCACAAGACTTCAAACTCACCAATATTGTAACATTTACTTGCACAACTGCGTCTTTAATTTGACGTTGTTTATACTTGGCAAGCACATATTGTTCATACTTGACAAGCCTCATTTCACCTACAAAATAGGCAATAGAGACACAAATATAAATCAAATGCATTGAATATGTACTTGGAAACCAATAGAAATAGTAAAAATTTGATTGAATGACAAGCTCATGGTACCTCAACCTATGGGCTAGGGGAGGACACTTCCTGTTTTTTAATAACCTACATGCGGCGGAAGATAGGGTACATTTAAATAATCATGGGTAAAATTTATAAAAAATTTATATATAAAATAGGGGACATTAAAAAGGCAAAGTGTTTTAAAAATAAAATAGGGATGATAATATGGCTGATTTTTCCGCTTTATAGTAAAATAGGGGCTCTTTTAATGTTGCCAAGTAATGATTACAAGTAATTCATAGCCCATCTAAAAATACCCCACCGCCGCACGTGGGTCCCCCAAATACACAAGAAGTGTCCTCCCCGGGCCTATGGGAAGGATCCTTCACAACCACTTGTATCCATATAAGGAAGTGAATCGGATGCTTGTGATCACCAAAAGTAATCTCTTCTATTATATGTTGCAAATATGTGTAGCAAAAAAGGTGCCCCTTTAAACACTGCAAAGAGTGTTGAAACTTAAGAATCTATATTTTAAGATTCAAACATCACCTAAGAACCACAAATGAGATGAAGCTAAAATGCATGGTACATTGAAAAGGGGTTTTACTTGGACCATTTCTTCAAATTGGTAATTTGAAAAACAATAGCCATATCCAATGTTTGTAGATGTCTCATCCTTATATGCATCCAAATGAGTCCCAAACTGAAGACTAGTATCTATCTTAAACTCTATAAAGAAGTTTGCACTTTTGGGATTGATGAGTGATTTAGGGTCATGTTGGCATGGGGCTAGTTACTGCAAGTCTTGCCTTGATTATAGTGGTTATTTTAGTACAATAATGTACAATGGACACAACAAGCATCCATGGAAATTCATGCTTGCACTTGATGAAATTTGTCAAATACTTCGGCTGCAAAAGGACAAACCATTCACATGTTAAAATCTTTACACTGTGACCTACATTCACCATGAATCTATGTTACCATTTTATATAATATCACTTATAGCCTTCATGTAATCGCCCCACAACTTTAGAATTATAACTCACAATCTCATTTTCAACACACATAATATATAGAACTTACATGGTGTGAAAGATAAGGATCAAGGATAATGACAAAATTACCGGATGTATACATTAGATTGTGAATGTAAGCAGTTCCTAGAAACAAAAGACCAATATCAAACAACATACCCAAGACCTTACACTTCAATTGCAAATGCATTTTTACTCACTATCTCAACAATTGCAATATTAAAGGATTGAACAAATTTGAACAAATTGAAGGAATCAAAGATCAATAATCAAGTGCAAAATAAAATATTTCCTTCTTTCAAGCTACATATATTCCAACGATTTTACCATCACATGCAAGGATAGCCAGGATTGATGATGTGAAAATTTACCTAGCCTTAATTCTGCAATGTGAGGTCTAAGAAATTGCATAGAGACAATAGAAGTGATTTCTTTAGAATATGCAAAGAAGAGATGTGACTGTCGTATACGAATATAGAAAAATAAGACAAAACCTTATTGCACTTAACCTTTAAAGAAGAATAATTTACGGTTTAAAATAATCAATTCACTTGATTAGATTTTATAAATACAATTCAAATAGGGCCAAATTTATGTTACCAAAATGAGTGAAGAGCATCGAATGCGTTGGTCAAAAATTCTAAAAAGCTAAAAAATACCTACTCAATGTTGCTGAGAAACAAGATGCCTAATCTGAGACATGTAATACTTTTAGGATTAAATAGCACAAAGTACATGGATTATCAATGCAAAATTCACTAGAGACCATATAAAACAAATAAACAACTAACATCTCATTTCAAAAAATAGATCTAAGATGGACAACAATCTTACATCCGATCTTTATTATAAACACTTTGCAATTTCTTCATTGTGTCTTGTAATGTTTTTGGACTTGCATTGTCAACAATGATTATTTCAAAATCATAATTTCTACAGAGAAAGCACAAATGCACACTAATTTATTACTAAAATTTGCGACATCACAACCTAATAGTTGTTCTTGGTTCAAAAGTGTACTTGCACATAAACTCAATAACTCAAATGTTAAATATTTGCTCAAACGCTCCAAAATATTCCCACCTATGCCATCCAATCCATTTGCATTAATAACAGCTTGTACTTTAGCTCTATCAAAGGAAATTGTCCATCATCTGAATCCCTACAAGTTCGATAGTACCACACAACCACCATCCATATTATTCTTTGTGCATCCACTTCCTCACCAAATTAATTAATTTTATGCCAAGTTGCCAACACACTACATTCTATGCCAAACCAATCATTTAGAATACCAATTTTTCTAGAAGAAACCCCAACAATAAAATGTAAAACAAAAATTAGCATATACTAGTGAACATGATTGGGTAGTTGCCGAGAATGCTACTCAAATCTTCTCATCTCAGTCCTTCCATATACAATTGCATTTTACCATGCAACACACATTGTGGACCAACACAACACTAGAAGCACACAATCTTGAATTAAGAAAAATAAAACCAATGCATTCATATATCCATCTTCTCCTCTTTTTCTAGCTAGAATATTTTATTTCTACAAGAATCTTATCTTAATAGTTTACAATCAACCTCGGGGAGATCACTTAAAGTAACCTTTAGATACTATATGTGTTAAGATTTTGGACCCCCTATTTTATGTCCTAAATTTAAAGAAAAAAAAGAAAAAAAGATGAAGATATTCCCCTACTTTGAAAGTTTATAACTTGAATTATTGATATTTTTATGTGTTGATTATAATTAGTTACAAATTTATGAAGTAAGAAAATACACTATAGAGCTGAAAATAACTTTCACACCCCTATTTTATATAAGAAAAAATTGTCTAAAAATAGTTTTTCATTGAAAGTTTATTTTTCTTAAATATTGATGTCATAGTCATTGAAATGCATCCTCTATAAATATTTGAGTTGAAAAACATGCCAGTTTAGTTCATTTTTCAACCTACTTTAGAAATCATTTCATATGTTATTTGAGTTCAAATTTTTTGGCAATAAAAACCTATAGTCATTATTAAGTACATCTCAAAATTATAGGTGTTTATAAAAAAGTATATAGGAGGTTAAAAAATCACTTTATCACACATAGTTTGTGTTTGATACACTAATTGATCTCCCTGGGCAATCAACAAGTGTGCATCCACTTTGTCATGACTTCTTTACTACCTTTTGGTGCCACTCCACAAGTGACCTTGGTTCTTCCTCCTTGGTGCAACAACCTCTTCAACTTCTTTATTTTTATTGGTCCATCTTTTTTCAGTGAGATTAGCTCAATGTTGCAAAAGAATGACATGTAAGTTGCATGTCACTGAGTTTGATCTAGCTTTTAGTCCCATTACTACAACAACCTTTTGACACAAATCTACACAAAAAATAAGAGAAGCTGACGAGGAACCATGACTTCAAATTGTAGGAGAAGGAACTACTTATGGTCTTTCACAAATGAGAGTAATCCTAAAATGCCAACTATATCTATAATACAAACAAGCCTATGACCCTAAACCCTGAACCAAAAATTGTTACCTTGAAGTGCACATGAAAATCCTATCCTCTAGCCTTACAAGCTGCAACCATATACAAAAAGGTACAAGTTATATAATTAATTAGTACTTAATTGTATTTGATTGCAATATTTTTCATTATTTTTCATATATTTAAAATTATTTATCATTCTTACAAAAAATTAAAAAATTGAATTTGGACCCATTTGCAACTACATTTCATAGTAATTTAGCCAAATATAAGGTCATTTCTTATTCAAATTTAGCAATAAGAAGGAAAAAAATTGTTGAAAGAGATTTCATATTATGACCACTTGTTACAATCACAACTTAAGGTCCATGCAGACCTGGCATTAGGGCCCAATAAGGTTTGACCGTTAAGTGCGCAATTACATTGTTTTATTTATTTATTTATAAATCGCATCCACAAGGCAGAACATCGTGTACAGCTGTTCCGTCTATACTCATCGTAGTCACAAGCGTGTTCGCACTTGCAGGGTAAGTTTTGTGAATATAGAACAGAAGTTCACATACAACCAAATTAAACATTGCCCCTGTCACACCTGTATATACACAATTACCATGGAAGGACCTCATGGGCTGCTTCTCCCGTCACGATTTCTGACAGCAAGGAAGTCACTTCCTCACAGAACTTTTAGAACTCATGGACATGCTTACTCATTCTGTTTAGTTTGAAGAGCGACATTGTCTGAAGTGTGCCGATGTTGTGATTGCGTCGAAGGTGTGTCGGTCTCATATGCGGAGCTTCTCGGTGCAGGTTGACCGTGTGGAAATTCAGTTGATGAAGAACGTTGCACTCTTGAGTGATCGAGCTTCGCAGGAAACGCTCAAGCATGCGTTGCACTTGAAGAACAACTTCACTAACTCGATTTCTAATGAAGAGAGTCCAGTCACGCCAAATTCAAGTTAATCTCTCACCCTTCTCAACGCAAATCTGAAATTTCTAGCCACTCGAAGCTGTTGTACGAGTGTGTAACTATTTCAGGTCGAAGACTTGAACTTAGGGTTTCATGGTCCATCATTAAAGTAACGCACTATCGGCTATTATGTAGAAATCGGAGTTCATGCTCAGGAGCCACGACAAGCGTCAACAAATATAGGACGCTGTGATTCCGTTTTTTGTGATTCTATTTTTGAGGATTATTGCTCTCACCTTCGGTACTTACACCAGTTCAGTCTGCATCGTCGACCGAAGTGCCGTTTGGAGATAGCCTACATCGAATTCAGAGAAGGCCTACGAGGTCTTCAATTTTTCACTTCTCATGCTATTATGATTGCGTTGTACATGTTAATCCTCAGAGAAATTCTCTAGTCTGCACTTGGTATCCGCATGCGTTTCCTTCAATTTTCCATGTCGAACAGAACAGTCTGTGTCATAAAAAAATGTGACATCACAGATGAAGGTCCCACTTCAATTCCGAAGCATTCCGTTTCATTTCAAGTCGTACCAAATAATTGACAAGATGCATTTTAATGAATGCAAGGACGACGTGCCATGGACTTCGTACAACGACCTATAGAGTGCTTGGCTCTAGTCACAACCTTCCTCATGCTCCTCTTTGAGACAAACATGGCACTGCTCATGCTACCGCAGACACAAGAAGATGAACATGACGATATGGAATTGGATCGGCTCTGTCATGCACCGATGGACTCCTCAATGGAGTTAGACATTATTACGTCCACCACTCTGCATTCCTTGCAGATGCTCACTTCTGTGCATGTCCTTAATGAAGATTTAGGCTACTGGGTTAAACCTTGCAACACCATTTGGTTTTCGAAGTTTTTACTTGAACAATATGCAGACGAGCGATGGATTGAGCTATTCAGGATGACAAGGGCCTCCGTCTTCACACTAACAGATCTACTTAGGCCCTCCATCAGCAGGAAGGATACAAAATATAGGCGTGCCATCCCTGTTCTTATCCGTACTGCTTGCACACTCTTCAAATTGAGCCATGGCATAAGTTTACTGGTTTGCAACGAGATGTTCGCCGTGGGACGTAGTTCCGTTTCAATGATGCTTCGAGATGTTGTGCATGCCATAAACAACACAATGCGAGGAGAAATAAGCTGGCCACAAGGAGAAGCACTTGTGTGCATTCAAGACGATTTCCGTAGCCTCTGTCGATTGCCCGGCGTTGTTGGCGCTATTGACGGCACACATATAGCGATCTCCAAATCCAGGTTTGCTCTAGCTGACTACTATTATTTCAAAAGTAGGGGGTACACCATCAACTACTAAGCAGTGGTATCAAGCGACACCCGATTCCTTGATTTGTTTATTGGCATGTCGGGTTCAACCAATGACTCTCGTGTACTTTGAAGATCGAGTCTATACCAGAAAGCAACGGAAGGCACCTTATGGGATGCAGGAATTACTTTCGAAGGCTTCAAACCTTACCTACTAGGAGACGTAGGGTATCCCTTATTGCCATGGCTGATGGTGCCTCACACTGAGGTTGGTGCCTTGGGTTTGGTTGACACTTGGTTTAATCGTCGACTACGAAGGGGAAGGGGAGTGGTCGAAAATTCATTTGCGATGCTCAAACAAACTTTTCAGGAGTTCCTTCACAAAACGGAGTTGGATGTTATTTTCGTTCCCAATGTCATTGTTGCTTGTGCTATACTGCACAACGTTTTACAAGCGCAATCCTCCGCAGACGTCCAACGTCTGTTGGAAATTTTGCAAACTGAAAATCAAGGTCACGCAACTCCTCCTGCAGTCTCCGTTGTCCTGCAACCGGAAGCAATACTCGACGGAAGTGTAGTTGACATGGCTATGACTAAGCGACGCAATCTAGGAGTGTATCTTGCACTGCAAGGACAGAGAGCTCCTCACTGAAGGTAGATATGATTTCCAACATAAGCATGGTTGAAGCATGTATGTACAATTTTTTAACTTTATTTCAACTTTCATTTTTTAAGTTTGTACATGGTGTAGCAATATAGTAGTACTACAAAGCAAGCTCCTCATGAAGCAAATACCCTATTTGTACATTAGGCATACTAAATATGAAAAACAAAGATCGTAGTACTAATCCGGTAGTATTACTGCAGGGAAAAATGCCAACACTATGAGGAATACAAAATATCAAAACTACATGTACAGTGCACATATTTAAGCGGCAGTTATGCAGTGAAGTTCTTGAAATAAGACGACGGGGGTGGAATGATGCGATTCAGCTACGTGTAACTCCTCATGAAAGAAGTGTTGCTTCCTTCATCAACTATGTCTTCGCAGAGGCCAACTTTCACGAGTAATTAGTCCGTGTCATTAGGGTCCGTAGAAGTTTCAGGGTCAGATGGGAAAGTGTGCCGTCCTTTCTCGCCATCATGTACAGGAACATAACTACCACTAGGAACTGGATGTGTAAAGGAGGGAGGACCTCGTTGCAGAAGTCTTGCACTTAAAATGTTGCACATGTTAGCGAGACATTGCACAAGTTCACCTTGTTTCAGAATGGAAAGTTTGGCGTTCTCGTCAACATTTTTGGCATTCTCGCGGAGCTTGGAGTCACGATCTACTTGGTATTCAAGCTGCTTCGCAAATAGACTTTGCTGGACTTCGATTTTTCTTCTCTCCATCTCTCGACTGCCTTCAAACATTTCTCTAATTTGCTGTGTAATTGTTTGACCCATAGATTTTTTCGCTTCCGCCATCAACGTGTGGCCGGAGAGAGACTTACGTCGAACTGCAGTGTTTCCAGGTTGATGGTGACTAGTGCGAGGTGTTGTGTCGCTGGAGCTCACGGCATGAACTTCGACTCCTTCAGGAACGGCACTTCGTGGATGACCTTGAACTCCAGTACTGGGCATTCCCTCGTACGCAGGAGTCGACGCACGCGTCGGTGGAGGCCACTGGCTTGGTAACGAGGCATGAGTAAACTGCTCCGCTGCTTCTTCTTCCGTGAAAGCATCTTCGAATTCGTCGTCGGTGGGGTCTTCCATGTCAACTTTAGTGTTCATGGTTGTAGGTGCTACGTTGGGTGGTCTGTAGTTCTCGTCTTGAGCCGAGAAGAAGTCCCTTGTATGCGGTGGTTGCATGTTGGGTCTTTGGCCGTACCACTCTGCAATAGCAAGGAAATAATCACGAGAGAAACAATGAGGTAGAGTGAGAGTCCTTCGTTCGGCTGGACTCATTGACCAGTAGTCGGTATTGTTTGTCCCAGTGCGCGCATAGTAATCCGCAAATCGTTTGTAGTCCATGAAGAGCTGGCCCCACTTACTTTTGCATGCGGTAGCATCACGCATGATAGGCGAGAAACTAGATTCATGTATAGCTTGGCTGATTCTAGCCCACTTCGAAGAGTCACTGTGCATGAGTTGTCGACCATCAGATGCTTGCAGTTCTTCGAGATTCAGTTGTCGCTTGGCTGCAATGAGAGAACGCACTTCATCAGGCTGTCAATTCGGTTGTCTGTCTTTGCGTGCGCGCGGACTCTAGGTGGCATTGCTGTGAACATCAGTAGCACTAACTGATCGTGTTGAAGGTTGACTGGAATTGGCGGTCTATCCATTGCTTTGTCGTGGAGCGATTGGAAGTCCTGTGCAGATTATAGAAGTTGCTTGAACATGAGGACGTCAACAAATATTGCAAATCCTGGTATGCCATGCTATTGAAGAACATGCGTGAATTCACATGACGTGAACAACTGAAGCAATTGAAGTGAATTATGGACGACCTCAACGTGTATGTGAGAACGATAGTTTTCAACAAGAACGTCACATGCACTACAGCTTTCGGTGCTCTGAAGTCCGTGATTAAGTGAACTTCATGATTAAAATACGAGTAAGTAATTGTGCATAGCTGATAGACTCCGTTTCATTTCAAAGGCCCATGAACTTGTCAATGACTCGTGTAGCACAAATGACATAGGATTCAGAGGATCAAAGCATGAATATGAATTGAACGAACGGTGAACATTGCATACCATGACTGAGAAGACCTTAAAAGAGATGTGGACAATTCCAAAGTCTCACTGTTAGATGGCGAGACGATTCTTGCTTGCTCGACATTATGGAATCTTTGGGCAGTTGAATTCTCCATTGTGCACGCTCTACAAGACAGATGACCACGATGAGATTCAAAACCATAGTCATGCAACACACGTACAACAAGCGTGCAACAAATGCTATTGTCAAGTCATGTCGTTCATGATGTGAACGTGAAAACTCATAGCATGCAACGCATGCAAAGGAACTCACAAAGCGTGGACAAGGATTCACCGTCAGTCCGTCACTGAAGACACCGTACAACGCAAATTCTCAATCGACAAAGGTTAAGCAAGATTACGAGTACTCTCAACGTTAATCACAAGTTACAGATGGAGTACAAAGACGTTGAAGCATGCCTTTAATCGGTAGACGGAGGGTGACGAGGTTGACGGCATTTAATACGCCGATACCTTCAGCCGAATACTACGTCGAATACGCGATGAGTAGTGGGACCACACTTTATTTGTTTGCGTAAAAGTTGCAGTTGCAGCCGGCAACACGAGTTAATGTGCCCTTGCCCCCTCCGATAAGTTATTCCGGTCCCTTGTCCCTGAAACCTTCATTTCGAGCACATCGAGGTCTTTCTTTATGATTACAACTACCCATTCTATAAAATATAGCAGTTTCGTTCCGTACTTCTAATCACCGCTCTTATGAGAAGCCACGTCCGATTCCACGTACATTCGACATTTCTAAAAATCTACAGGTCTAAACTCGCTTCAACTTCTGACTCCGAAGTCACTACCTAGTTTGACCCGTAGCACCAGGTCTGTAGGGACCTTTATAGTAGTGCACCAACCTATACCAAATACATAGTTCTAGATTGATGAAAGTTATTGCATCCTTGTATAATAACAATAAATATTTGTACACAATGAAATGTTGAGAAAATAATGAATAGCAACCTAATCTCACTATTTAGCCATGATAATTTTATTCTCAGTTAAGATAGAACCACCCAAGGTCCTACACTCAACTTATAGGCTTCAACCATTTTGAACCAAATTTTTAATTTAAGCTTGAAATGTATTTATCCTCCTTTTCAAAGTGTGAAATGTGTTGATAGAATAATTTGTCTATGATCAAAACTTCAATAAATAAAAATATTTTTGTAAATCCAAAGCAATTAGGCATTAAATATTTGTTACACTTATTCTAAAAAAATCCGCATTGTTGCACCTATATGTGTATTTTCTATGCTTTAGAAATAAAGCCTATCAATTAGTTAAAAATTACTTCAATTTGTAATTTTGAAGGTGATTTTGGAGGTCCCACACATCTTGTTCTTTTTCAAAATTTGTTTTTCCCAAGCTTTTGACATCTACTTTTGAAGTTACCGTATTTTCTACCAAACTTGCCCACAGGTACGGTATTACACACAAACGATAAAGGGCTGTTTGCCGGGCCAGTTTATCGTGTCCATTGAGAATGCCTTCACCTCAACGCACATCGCCAAGCATTAATACTGGTTTCTGTTTTCATTCATCCAACGAATATCATTCATCTAAATCTAAAATAGTTTCCCGCGGCAATCACATTCAGAGTGGGAGAACCCACTCAATCGCTTCAGCGAGACGCGAACCCAGGTTACAGGATCTTCCGCTTCAGAAACTCGAGTTGTTGCTGGTAGAAATCTGCTGCTCGCAACGTCGTTGGAAAGAGAATTTTGCATTCGGAGTATCGCTCTCGTTTGAAATCAGTGAGTTCGGTGAGTTTTGGTGTTCATTTGCCCATGCATGCTGGGTTTCATTCGAGACATTTGAGGAAGCTGCAATGCCAGTGCTGAAACTTGGGTCGTTGACTAATGGTGACTAAGAGGTTTGTTTATGCGTTGATCGTGATGGTTGTAGGGAAAGGATTCAAGGAATGTGAAGGCAGCGAGAAAGCTATGGCGACAACTGTGGCTGCAACTTCCCTGGCGCGCGATTACGATTTGCCATGGGTTGAGAAATACCGGCCTCACAAAGTGGAGGACATTGTGGGCAACCAAGATGTGGTCGCTCGCCTCCAAGTCATTGCGCAGGGTGGCAACATGCCCAATCTCATCTTCTCTGTATCCGATTTGGCGTTTATGCAATGGTGCAAGTTTGTTTTCCTTGCTTTCAATGATTATTAGTGACGTAATTGTAACCTAGTCTGTGATGTATTGGCATATACACTTTTGCACAGACCTGCCAGGGTTTAGGGTTTAGGGCCTAGGGTTTCGGTTTGCGATGGAGGTTTTCAAAATAGCCATGCATCTTGAGGAGTTGGGTTTTTTGTTTCTCCGAAAAATGATTTTAGTCCCATTGCGTTTCTTTGACCTCCGAGAAGGGACCTCCTGGCACTGGTAAGACCACAAGTATTCTTGCGCTGGCTCACGAGCTGTTAGGTCCCAATTTCAAGGAAGCTGTCCTGGAGCTCAACGCCTCTGATGACAGGTGAGTTTGAGAATCTTATGGCGCATTTATTTGGACTGGATCTGTTAAGTTAATTCTGGGGAATTTTGTTACATACTCATGCTCTAGTAATGTCTCACTTACGTAATCACTCCTAAACGCAACTTTTTAAGCGCTTCAAGCAATTTTAGGTTCCAATGTAGTCGAATGTGACTGAGAAATCCTTAAGAAATTGAGGAGGGAGTCTTGGGAATTGAAATTAGCTCGTATCTTTCAATCTGAGTGAATTAATTCCTGTCAATTATCACAAATTAGCACTGTATGAGCTAAGCAGTTTATTGAATGTCATGAATTCATATTTAAAATGACTAAGTTCTCACAAGTTTCCACATTGTGGAAGATTGAGAATAGTCAATTTCGACTGAGCGTTGCACTTAATGTGTTCTTTATTGCACCCAATATTGTCACACTGGCGTGTGAAATCCAAATGAGCATTTTCATTGAATGCGGTCTTGCTACCTTATCCATGTTTTGTATATGACATCCCATCTCTGATGCTTGCGAATCTTGTTTGTCTTATTTTCTGAGCGGGCCGTGGGTTTGATTGACATTACAGAGGGATTGATGTTGTCCGCAACAAGATCAAGATGTTCGCTCAGAAGAAAGTGACGTTGCCTCCTGGGCGGCATAAAGTTGTCCTTCTGGATGAAGCTGACAGGTAATCGCTTCCATACTCGAAACATGTAGGAAAAGCTGAAATCGTGAATTTTTTAGTTTAGTTGACATTAATGTGGGATGAGGAATATGAAGTTTGGGCTTTTGTTGAAATGGATGTGACCATCTCTGCAGCATGACAGCAGGTGCCCAGCAGGCTCTGCGAAGGACTATGGAAATATACTCCAACACGACACGATTTGCATTGGCTTGTAATTTGTCATCAAAAATTATCGAACCCATTCAAAGTCGATGTGCCATAGTTCGGTTCTCCAGACTGTCAGACTCTGAAATTCTGGGTCGCCTTCTTCGAGTTGTCGAAGCAGAGAAGGTTTCCACTTACTGACCTTTCTGTCGTGTTGCTTCTATGAATTTTCTTTTCTTTAGGTTGAATTTGAAGTAAAATTTGTTAAAGAAGTTCTATAAACAAGCATTCGAGTGTATCCAGATCCGCTCTTTCTGAATTGTCTTCCTCTATCAATCTAGTGAGACTTGAGGACTTGGTGGTCATCTGCTGACCGAGTACCGGTATCACATGTTGCAGGTGGCTTATGTGCCAGAGGGGCTGGAGGCAGTGGTCTTCACAGCTGATGGGGATATGCGGCAAGCTTTAAACAATTTACAAGCCACATTCAGTGGTTTTCAGTTTGTAAATCAAGATAATGTTTTCAAGGTACACTTGATATGCCGTTTTTCATTATGATGTATACGGTATGATTATGAGGTCTATTTTTTAGGGGAAAGTAACAGTAATATTTAATGCTGAGACGAGCGCTTGGAATTATCGGAGATGTCAACAATTATTTTTGTGTTTTGGAACTGATCAATGTTGGGAGATAAATGCTTGCACGATCTGGCTTTGATATGATCAGGTCTGCGATCAGCCACATCCCCTACTGGCTCAACAAATCATCAAACACTGTATAGCAGGCAACATTGACGATGCCTACACAGGCTTGAAACAGCTCTACGACCTAGGCTACTCTGCAACCGACATTATCACCACACTCTTTAGAGTAGTCAAGAATTATGAAATGGTGGAATTCTTGAAGCTTGAATTTATTCGTGTAAGTTTTATTGTCGTTTTTCCAACAGAGAGCGCTACCGTTGGTCTAGCAAGTACATTTCTTTATTTCTTTATTTCCTGCAGTTTTCTGCTGTTTACGTGTCCACCATTTCATCTGGATCAAATATTTTTTGGAAGTAATCCTGATCTAAATCACACATTTTTATCCATGTTGACGTTTTGTTACATTTCCCTCGAATGTGTGCAGGAAGTGGGTTTTGCACATATGCGCATAGCAGATGGAGTTGGATCACTGCTGCAGTTATCAGGTCTCTTGGCCAAACTTTGTAAAGTTAGAGATAGATGCAAGGCATAGTGTTCCATGTTACTTTTCATGAGCAGGAAGCGTCTTTACATTGAATGTCATGTCGGTCATGAAGATTACGAAGCATTTCCGAGAGCCCAGTTTTCAACACATATCTGATAGGTCTTACTTTAGAATACCGGACAACATTTTGGTAATATCGCTGGTTGGTTATCGCAAAAGGCATACCTGACCTATCTCGTGGCTCTACATGTTCGTTTCTATGACCAATGGCACTTCAAAATATTGAATTTGGGTTATCAATCTCGAGAGTATTGGGCTTCGTTTTTCTGCTGCAACTTCACAATTCCTGTTTTTTCGGGGGTACGTTTTATTTTCTCATAACTGTTTGTTTTACTTCCAATTCTGTTGTTTTGCTGTCTACTCATACCCCTCACGATCACACAGCAAGGTCATAGACATCCCTTGCAACAGTTTACAAATCTGGTTTGCCCCCATAATGATTCAAGATGGAATGAACTACTAAATTTAATTGATGAGAAATCAGTACGGGACCCTCTGTAGATTTCAGCGAATTCTGAACTAACTTCTGTGCATCATTCGTATTCTCTTGGCCCCCCAGATGGTACGTTAAATGAAAATGTCTGGTCCATTCTTGATGCAAATTATTTTGCTTCATCTCCAATTTTGAGAAGTTCGGATATTGTCTAATTTGTTGATGACTTTGAAGAAGCCATCCATTGAGATGAAAAAATGGAGAGCATACAATTATGACTCCCAGTATGAAAGCATTCCCTCTCTAAACCTATGCATTTCCTAAAACCCTAAAACCATGCAAAGTCTACCATGAAGTGTATCTCTCTAATCGTAACCTCTGAGAAAATGAATACCTAGCAATCTAATTGAGGAGTTCTGTGTTGTACATGTACAACTACATGGCATTGTGTAGAACTTCGACTATTCCAAAAACAATATCAAACAATCTTCCTGAGGGCCATTCATACTTCCATCAAGCAGAAGAATAGACCTCAAACCTTTGTCTTGAAGCCAAAAAACAATCACCTTTCCGAGTACAAATGTATTACTTCTTCGCCACGTTGATGCATTGACATCCCAATGCGTATGTCGAGGAAGCTGGAGTTGTGGAAGACCAATTGCAGCAGTTACGAATGAACCGCAACCTGATTCCGTTCCTCTTCGTCCTGTTGCCGTAATTTGATTCATTGACAAGTTTACAGTCTGTTTTTGACAATTTTCCAGAGAATTGACAAGTTTTCCAGCTCGTTTTGGCTGAAACGGCGCCATCGCGGCTTGCAGGGGTACTCAATCAAGCAACCCCTTCAGAAGTTACTGTACATTACAGACATCTCGTGAGCGTCATTACGATTTTTACGATTGGAAATTGTCTTTGAGAATGTCCGCCACCGTCAAATTCGAGTATCGCTTCTGACTTCCTTTCAGAATGCGCCGCACTTGCTGCGCATCGCGTCGCGCCGACCTGCCGAAGCTCTCCGTGCCTTCCACGCTCTCGTCGTCGCTCACGTCCCCGCGCTTGCTACTACTCACCTTGAACGCCAGGCGCTGCGGCCATGAGAACAGCCGCCCCGTGCACGGCATGATCACACTTGTCCTCTCCCCCGTCGCCTCTCGACACCTACGCCACCTTCTTCGCGAGCTTATTACCGAAGGTTCAGCAGTCTCGCCTTCGTCGCCCTCGCATTTTGGCGATTCCGGTGGTTGCGAATGTGACGATCTCAGCCATCTCCTTCTCGGTGGAGAGATTGTCGATGCAGCCGTGTCTTCCTCCACTTCCCAGCTCTTCACGCTCGGGTAAATGTTCTCGTCCTCGTCCTTGGGGTTTAGTGGCTCGAGACGTGGAAGACGAATCGATTTAGGGTTAGGGTTAGGGTTTGGTGTCGGGATTGCGATTGAGCTTTCTTGCACAAGCTCCGGTGCGAATTTTACTGAGCGCTTTGGCGGGTGAAGCTTTTCCTTGCTGGAGGATCGGCTATGGCGTCGTGGTAAGCGATTTGTTGCGTCGTCGTATGGGACCCAGTTGTTTTGGGATTTCGGGTTTCTTGGATTTTCGAATGAGGTGCTGGGATGTGATGCCTCTGAGATTTCAGAAATGTCGTCGTATGGGATGGGAGCTGTTTCCGGCGGGAGCAGAAACTCCAAATCTTTATCGTCCAATACCCCGCCATCTTTTTCAAGCCAGGGCTCCCGGTGATTCGCTTCCTGGAAATACGGTAACTCATCCACGCCGTTCGTATTGGTGTGGTCTCGCGCTTTGTCTTCGGAAGTCGTGAGCTTCACCTCCTTGTCGGTGTAGGTGAACATCGAGGAAGAGCGTCCGTTGATTCCTGCTGCCGGGGACTCCAGGTCTGATGATTCGTCGTTGTAAGTGGACGAGGACGCGTGGTGGCGATGCCCTGTTTCCGAGCTGTCGGATGCGAAATGCGAAATCTCATCAGAGAGCACTGAGCGGGGAGACTTGCAGGTGGTTGTGGCGTCTTCGAATTCCGGGAATTGCTCGAACCTCGAGAAGATGTTGTCATCATCTGAGAATAACGATGTGGGCGAAAGCCCACATATGAACGACGAAGGCGATGGATACTCATGCTGGATATTCTCGTCCTCGCAATTTTGCACATTCACGAGTTCCAGCGTTGTTGTGGCTCGAAACGTTAGTAACGGCGAAAGCTGCTCAGGAATTTGATTCACGATGCACTCCTCTTTAGGGTTCGGAGTACTGTGTCCTAAAGTCTCGAGGTCAAGGTCCTGGAAATCACTGGAAACCGAAACGGATTTGCGTTTGGGAATACCCTCACGCTCCCACACTCGGAAGGAGAGCTCGTCTTGAACATCCGATTCGGTCATTTTCGGTGAAGAGTATCGCAGCTCTCGCTCCTCCATTAGAGGCTCGGTGCTCACGTCCAGCGTCGGCAGGTTCTGAAATTTTTGGTTCCATAAAGGTTCTGGCGATGCAAGCCCTTCCATCTTTTCCATCACGGGGCTCCCGAGTGACGGCTTCTCTCGATCTTTCGCTTCGGGTTTCGATTTCCTGGGCTTCGTGATCGGTGCCCTGCTATCTCGCGGTTTCGCCCTTTCTCGCTTCGGTGTCTGCTTCACGTCGATCTTCGATTCTCTTACGAATTTGCGACTACTCGGTTGTGGTTTCGTCACCACAACAGGTTTTCGTTCCTTTCTCACAGTTGGTTTTCGTTCCTTTGGAGAATCCTCGTCTATTCTTTCGAGAGGGTGTTTTAATACTCTCGCAGGGCGGTCAATTTTCGTTCTCGCCGTGTTCTCATCTGAGTGCTCCTGCTCGGGGATCACTTCCAAAGGGTGGCGTTGCACTCTAGTGGAAACCCCACCATCTGAAAGCATTCGTCCAAGCTTCGGCGTTACTCTGATTTTCCCCTCTGTCTTCGTAGTGTGGCCTGCTTGCTTCGTCACCTTCTGCTTGTCGCCTCTTGGCAATCCCTGATCCACCTCCAGTTCCCTGGACAATGCATCCTCTAAATATTTTTCCGTTTTTTCCGTTTTTTCCGTTTTTTCGTTTTTTCCCTCTACATACTCAGAGTTCTCTCTCATGTTACCAATTAGTACGTCACCACAATCCGAGGAAACAGACGAGGCCAAGAACAGGGGAACCAGAGGCTCCATTGACAGGTCGGCGGGTTGAATCTCTAGAGCATGGTGTCGTGGGCTTGCACTGGATTTCGGACTGCGAGGAGGGCCATTTGTGAGGGCCTTGTGCTCCTTGTTGTATCGCTCCTGTGCCGCCTTCTTCTCCAGAGAGAGATCCACAAGCTCCACATGGTCCGTTGCTCTCCTTGCTACGCAAGTTGCGTTGACGATCCCCATGAGATACATCTTGAATTCGCCAGGGTGATGGGTACGCTTAGCAATCACCTTGCGTCTTGCACCCTGCATGCATAATCATACACTCTCAGTTTTTAACAAACGCAGGTTTTCTCTACAGTGCACCGCTCTTCGTCTGAAGCTGAAGTGCTACTATCTACAGCAGGGTTGATCACGAAAGCTGAACTCGGCACAACGACCGAAAGTTGTTAGAAACGAAGGATATAGCCCCACCATGAGAGCTGCCTACTACTTTCAACGAGTGCAGTTCCCTCTCGATCTCTCCCCCAACAAATATCCTGTCACTCAATTCCTGCAAGTAGCCATGGTGACACTCATTCCTTTCTGTCACTTCTTGGGTCGAAGATCTACATAGCGCCTGCAGCAAGAATGAAAGCGAAGCTTGTGAAGGAAAGTTGGCATCTTGGCAAGTGACGAGACGTAGAAATCGTGCAAAATTGACTGATTGACGCAGGATTTTATTGCCACAAGACCTGTCCAAAGAGTTTTCAAGTGAGCTTGCTGTACTCGTACTCAGAGTGCAATCTGGACAACCGAACTGGCCACTAGGTGCGGAACTTCTACATCCCAAGCAACAGGCCAGGTACTCCATGTGTACGTGTCATCACATCTGACAAGCACCAACATGAGTGTCCAGCAGGAATGACAGATAAGTTAGAGATAAGTCACCTCCGCCAGCTGAGATCGAAATTGTGTAATCAAATCCGATGTCGAGGCGATCCAACTCTACAAGCTCTTTGGTACAACTCCTGCCAAAGATTGCTCCCTTCTAAAAGTATCGTGTGATGCCAGCACTCTCAGAGAATACTTGAGAGTAGAGTATCTAATTCTCCATCTCTATTGCCTGTGTCTGTGTCTGCTATTCCTGAGTCGGTACCATCCTAGAGAAGAGCCCGTGTGTGTATGAGAGCGAGGATCTTAAGCTAAGTGATTGAAAATTTCGCCTCTTTAGATCGGCTTTGCTTCCGCTGACAGTAGACGTGCAAGTGGTACAGGCACTGCCGAAACCGTGCTTGCTGAGGCGCTCGTGAGACCCACTCTGAAGCAGCTCTCATATCTCACGTCTTCTCTGCTAATTCAGGTTCCGAAAATTGTCACCCCTCCACTGCCCACCTTCACCTTCCTTACATGTCCCAATTCATCATCCAACACTCTCTTTCACATGATTTTCGCTCACCTGTTCTAATTACGCAGTCATCACTCCATATCTAGCTAGCTAAGTCGTGTACACTCTCCTCTCTATTTCTAGCTAAGTTCTAGCTCACAATCTCCGCAATAAAGTCGATCTTCAATCGGACAAACGATTTACTCACAAATCAAGTCATGATGACGATCGACTCTCTATTACACCCCATGGTTTCCAATTAATTAGTTTCCTCTAAATTCGATTCACTGGTTTAACACTTATCTCTCATGACCATCACGTTGCAAAAGATGATCCATGGCTAAGATCGAGCTTCCGAATTAGCTGCACTCGGTGAGCCCACCTGGTCGGGCCCTCGACTCCGCGTTATTGACAGGAGAGCAGGAACACCAGTCACAGGACAACAGTAAAATGGTGAACCAGTCAGTTATGTATTAATTGAGTTGAACAAGTCATCAATTACGTCACGGCAGGAGAGAAAAAGAGAACAAAAGTTGAAGGGCGTGGAGGGATTCGTGTGATGCTTGTCAGAATCCCCTTTGAGATTGTCCCACCATCGATCATCAGGTTCTGAACTGCTGCTGCTGCTGCTCCCGTCGACCTGCTCCCGCACCGACTCCACCGGCGTCTTCTCAAAGAATTTATTCATCGTGTCGAGTAAGTCCTTCAATTGCAGTCTCCATTCATTAATATTCAAGTCTGAAATTCACCCATTTCGTTGGATGAGTACGTACTCATTTCCCAAATTCATCGATTCTGAAGTTATGTTAAAAAAATCGTCCCCCAGTTTTTCACGGACTCAGGAGAATCTTCGAATATGACAACTGCACTGTAGCATCGGTCATTATTGACCTTGGTTTTACCTTTCATCAGTAAGCTTGACTACGGCATTCCGTAGACTTGGAGAATGCCGGTGCAAACTTCGGACTATAGTATACGTACCATTGAATACGAATTTGTATGTCTTTTCTCCCTTGACTTGACTCAGAACCTGGGAAATTTGATTTTTAGCATTTGTTTCAGGTGTTCGTTGTGAACGATTGCAATGCAGGTCGGTGGCTTTGCATTGATTGAAACAGGAATTATTCTCAAATGATGATGGGCAACTTGGAGTTCCTCACTTCCGCACTTGGCCACAGAGAACATCCAACAAGAGTCAGCGGACAAAAAATACGATGTTACACCTAGGGAGTCATTTCTAGAATAGTTAAATCTAAAATGATACTAATACAATACTCATTAAGTATTATGAATTACTTTAACAGTCCTTGAAACATTTTACCACCTTATAATAAGTCCGAAAATCCATCATCATTGTATAGAAAATGAAAGATGTTTCAGTGTGTGACTGCCGAGATGTCAGTATAATAAGAAAATTCTCCTCACCACCCTAGTTATTATACATGTTCTCTTGGACCCCTTCAATGTCACACCATAGGCACCTGAAATGCACTTGTGGAATTCTTTATTTCTTCTTTGTATGCAGTCTCCTGTGTCATAATAGTTTGATAGGGAGAGTAAAAAAGGAGTTATGAACTGGATACATCCATTAAGTTGTTTCAGGTTTGGTGAGAGTGCTGGTATTAGAGAAGGTGATATTTATGGAATTTATCTGGAGATACATATTTATCAGTACTATTTACTTAATTGCAATTGCAGTCTAACCAGTTTAAGCCATAGTAAGCTTAAATGCAGTGATTTCTATAGGGAAGTTACACCAAACTTTGCTCTCATTATCAAATCATGGATCATATTGACTCCCAAGTGGCTTGATGCAGGGACAGACAACTCCTCCAAAAAAGCTCACACAATTTGTACAACGCCATGCATAGTGCTGTATGATGGCATTCAGTTTCTTCCTGTACTGTACATGCCTAATGTGATGCCATAAAGAAGCTTCTCTACGGACAGATTTCTCCCAGGTTGGTGGCAGAAGTTTGGTAATTTTCCACCCTTAAAGCGAAGAAACTTTCGCTACAAGTTCCAGTCAGTTCTGTTGCATTTCCCATACTTGATTGCACAGGGGTGTTTGAGGACTTTGCAGCGAAAATTGTTTCAGACTTTTCTAACTACACTTGCCTCAAATTCAGCCCGAGGAGCTGCTACTGTCTCCAGATGGCTGACGTTCACAAAAGCAGGGAGCCTTTATCTTGTAAGGAGGAGGGCCGGTTCTTGGTAGCTGTGCACACTATGATTCTTGTGCAACTTTTCTACGGGGCAATCAGACATGGGCCAAGCCCAGTGCAAAACTTGGGTCAAGAACAGTGGTTTTGGTTTGGAACAGTTACACTCTACACGCCCTCTCTGCATTGGCCAGTGTTTGGAGGTGCATAGGGCAATATCCAAAATCTTGTGACAAGAGCATAAGGTGGGCACCGCAAAACTGCCACTTCTTGTTACTGGGCCTAGTTACTACTATTGGGAATTTGGGACTGGTTGAAAATTGATTTGAAAATTCATTCATTTGAAAATTCAAGACTAACCCCTAAAGGACCAAGTTGTGTTTTTTTGGCAAAATTGCAATTTTGGGAAGCTCACCACAGATGGAGTTTTTATTATTTTTTCTTTGAAATTTTCAAACAACATGTGCCCAAGGAGTAGCTTTAAGACCCAACAATTTTCATAACTTTTGACTACATGGTTAAAAAGTTATTGCATGGTATGTAATTTCATTGCCTAGCAGGCAAACCCAGAAGTCCAAAAAACGTCTTTAAAAATCACTTTAAAAAAACAACTTGAAACTGATTCTTTAAATTTCTATATACATTAGAAGCTTTGAATCATTCCACAATGATTAATGAGATGTAAGTTATAAAGAATTTAAGTTTACGGGTAGGTATAGAGTCTCTAAAAGCCATACAGAGAAATCGGAGTTGAATTTCTATTGGATATCTTCACAAGCTAAGTTACTCTCACTAAGAGCAGGGCACCATTTGAATGAACCTACTCCTTCTGATGCAGACCTTGTAACCAATGCACGGGAGCCCCGGTCGATGCATGACAGCATGCCAACCGCTGTTCAAACCCAGGCTCAATCTTATCCTCAGGGTACGATGGGGAGGGTGTGCCTTGCCTCTCCTTAAGGTGGGTACACCCAAAAACGCCACTTATTCTTACTGTGCCTAGTTCCTGTCATCATGCTGTTCAGATTTTCATACACTCTTGTTGGTAAGTGAAAGCATGTTCCAACGCACCAAAGAATAGAGGATTTGGATACCGTATGCAAAAGTTATTAACAGTCAAAGTCTGTTTCTGAAAGTGTTTCTGAAAGTGCCATCTACAGTCTGGGTACATGAATGATTTTGGAAATGTATGCACAATGTAGATGGCGCTTTACGGTCAGGTGCCATTTTGGGTGTACCTACCTTGAGCCATCCATACAACCAGTGCGCCCTCTGCAGCAGTGCAGCATATATGCATGCTCCGGCTTTGGGACTAAGTTAGCTCCGGCCCCATGTCAACGTCTCCCAGTGAATGGACTCTAGACCTTTGGAAAGGAATTCAAACTCCAAACATCCACAACTCGTTTTCACCTTGGAAGATGCTACCTTAGCTGGACGGCATTGGAACATGGGAATGAACGAGGGCTCCAATGGAGCAGACAAGGCGCCATTCGTGTTCCCTACTGTAACTGGGGAGAACTGTCAAGCTTATGGAGGTTCGGGCCACTCAATGGAGTAGTAGGCTTAGAAAAAACTTGAGACTGACCAATTTCCATGTGTCTTTTGTGTGTCCATAGTATTTATAATCTTCTTTTTAAAGTGGTCGTTGCGAAACCATTGACATGAATGAATGATTGATTTTCTGTTTGGGTAAAGTGAGGGCACATCAATAACTGAGTTGACCCAGACGAGCGATCACTGCATTCATCCTCACGACCTCACGCCCATCAAGTCAGTCTATGATTCAAAATATTTATAAGTTATTGTCCAAAAAAAATTTAAGAAAATAATGGTAAGTTATAGCAAAAGAATTGTCAACCAACTGAACACATCCTGCATTCCTGCCTGTCAAGTCAGTGCAAAAGCCTTCACAGCCCGGCCATAATTATGTTTCTACAGTGGAAGCTCCTGACCAAAAGGGAAGGTGGGAAGCATACGTTACCCAAAAACTGCCACTTTTGGCTGCAGACTGTGCCCAATTAGTAAGGTAGAGTGGAAGACAAGCCTATTACCACCCAGAATTCCGATCTCACTATCTTGGGGCCAAATCTAAGAAGAGTAAGGTAGGTGGCTCTAAAAGCGACACTTTTGAGGCTGTTGAGTATCTTTGATGGGTTTTAGATGCCCGAAATTTTTATCACGTATTTTTCACTTGAAGAAGAATTGATGTGGAATCTAACCCAAGTGGTTTCATATTTTTTGGAGCATTTATGAATTACTTATGAATTTTCAAAGAATTCTGTAGTAGGTACCTATTTGTGACTTGTAGCCCTTGCAAAAACCACACACATGTGCTCTGAAAAAAGGTATGAGATTACCAAAAACAAGAATTGTGGCATGCATAAAGTAATAGAGAAGGTTCCTAAATGTGACCCTTTCTAAAACTTAAATGAAAGCTTAAGTCAATTAGTATTTTCAAATTTTTTTTTAGCATACTTAAGAAGGTAGTTGGGTTGTCATTTCTTATTTTGAAAAAAATTAATGAACAACCATTCATTTAGTTAGAAATGGACCCATTGTGGCTCTTAAATCAATCATTAAAGAACTATGAACTAAACCTTATTATGTTATAATGCAATTATTAATTCATTCCTTCATCAACTCATATCCATTTTAGAACCTCCTAGAGGACGGTTTGAAAAGAAGGTCTATTTCAGAGCCACCTACTATACATATTTTTCCAGAGGTGTGCACTTGTTTCAAATGCAAGTCCAACCCAAGTAGACTTTTAATTTTCTAATCAAAATTATAACTTTTGTGAATTTTTGAAGTTGTTTGTCTTGAAATCACAAAATCAAACATAGAATTGGGGCCTAAACATCTTGTATACAACTCATAAGCACTCTCTTACATATCCATTGTTCACCAACGAAGGATTGATGCATTATCCCATTTGACGTTAATGCATTGACATTGTCAAAAAAATGAATGGATTTGAATGATGGGTTAGATTGAATTGGGGTAAAAAATGGGATGAAGTAATAAAGAAGTAAACAATAATGGAAAGCTCCACCTTAGTATTGGATTGGTCTGAATTTCATATTGAGGTTCTAATATACCAATGGATGTGACACTTGAACATTGTATATTAAAGTTATGAAAGGTCAATTTTTCTTGGTAGATGTTCTAATATTGTTACTTCAACATACATACATATTAATTTTGGAGACTTAGATAGAATGATGATGGTGGTTTGGGGCAAGATACATATTTAGATATACCCACCTTATATAGAAATACTTCTAACAACTTCTAGTACTTTTCTTATTTGAAAACTTTCACTTGTAATTACCTCAACTTCATGTAGACTCTTACTAATTGCAATATAGTATACTCTAAATGCATAATGTAGAGAATGTTTTATTTAATCAAAATTTGTTTGGCCCAAAGCATTCCTACATTCCTATGTTCAAAGAGTGTATATTCGAACATGAATTTAGATATGCCGTTTGTATGGTGGGAAAGTGTCCATTTGGATCAAGATTTAAAGTAGGAGGCTCTTAAATCACACAGACATTAACAATTGCCCCAATAAATGGCTATGAAATGGACATGAGGTGGTTTTTAAATTGATCTCTAAAATCATTGAATGAATCAAGGAAAAAAGCATTATTAATTGCAAGAGCCAATCAATCGCTTTGCTTTCTCCATCTTTCTTAAAAGTTGCAAGTGAATGGTTTATGGAAGATCTAGGGTCACAAATAGGGGCCTATGACACAACTCATTTGGAAATCCATAACTACTTGAATAAAAACATTTCCATCTATAGTAAATACATGAAAAAGGCAAACCAACCTTTAGGTGAGTGGTTTTTGAGCCTCCTACCTTAGATGGGTTAATTTTGATAACAAGGACAAACTTAAATATATTCTAATGTTACATTGATTCACCCACACTTCACTCGGCCATTATTTGCAACTCCAGTCATTAAGAGAGGAGGCTCAAAAACCACTCATCTAAGGGCTGGTCCGCCTTTTTCATATATCTCTTGAGATGGAAATATTTTTAGTTTATTTTTCAGTCAAAGAAAAAAAGATGAGGAATCTAACACAAGTCGTTTCATATTTTTTGAAGCATTATTGAATTAGTTATGAATTTTCAAACACAATCTAGTATAGGTCCTTATTTGTAGTCACAAGCCCTTTGAAACCCATCCATGCATAGTTTAAAAAAAATCAAGGCTTGTTCAAAAATTAGCATTGCAATATGTGTAAAGTAATTGAAGTGGTTTCTAAAAGTGCATAACATTCAGTAGCATGCCATGCCTCTACAGTGATGGTGTGGCATATTCCACTCCCAACCAATTAGTTACTTATGAACACTGCTGGGTGTGGCATATTCCACACTATCACTGTAGAGCCAGGGCAATGCTAGCCTTGCTACTGAATGTTATGCGTTCCTTCCTAAATTTGAAATGAATGCTTGATTTAATCATTATTTCAGATTTTTCAATACTTGTAAGAAGATAGTTGAACAACGAATACTAATTTTCAATTAAATTAGTAGACACGTAAGGTAGAAGGCTCTTAAATGGAGCGGGTTCTAAAATGGTGCCCTATCTTAAATGTACAATATTTGTACATGTTGCATTTTTATAGCCTTCAACAATATATTGATAGTGTACATTTTAGCTAGGGCACCATTTTAGAGCCCTATGTCCTTTCAACTTCAAATTTTGATAACTAATTCTAAAAAGCTCAAAAAAATATGAAACAACTTGGATAAGATGTCAATAATACTTGTCTTTCAGGTAAAATTTACTAAAAAATATTTTTAGAAGTTTTACCTCCCTGAAATTTTGTTTCAGCCCTTAGATGGTCCATTATAGGACCTCTTACCTTAACCACTTAGTTAGGAATGAACCAAGTCTGATTCTTAAACCTTCCATAGAAGAAGTATAAACAAATCTCATAAAGCTCTATTATAATCCAGAGTTCATTTTTTCAAAATTCACATGTCCATTTTAGAGCCCTTACTGGATGGTTGAAAATGCCTGCTCAGTTTTAGAGCCCTCTCCTATACTAAATGGCAATTCCAAGTTACTACTCACTTCTATTATTGCACATCTTCATCGTTTTTCACAACCATTTGAACCATCCCAAAGTCCTTATCCAGGTTCAAGATTCAATGCTGCATATTTTGCAGAAGAACGTGACCCATTGAGCCAATCCACAAGAGCACCAACTTATGTCAGTGTTGTCTCGGTGTTTGAAATCCCTTCTTCCCAGGCCACTTGTGGATGGGCATTGTCCTATTTTATTTTTGCAATGGAATTGTGTTTCATTTCTGTAAGATGAAAGAATGAAGGAAAATTGAAACCCTGCAGTCAAATGAGAATCTACCCAAGAACATTGAAATGATATGAGTGCGTGATTTGGGGTTTGGGACCCAGTGAGTGAGCCCTGTGAAGCTGGGATCAGCAGAAAACGAGTGAAATTCCCAGTTATGAAGGTCTTGGGGATGGTGAACAAGGCCTTGAACCGGTCCCTCCGCATGGGGTCTCGCCGCGTGCGCCTTTTTTGCACACAAGCAACAGAATTCAAGGCAGAGCAAATCTCACTCTTGCAACAAACGAAAAGTAAGCTTTGAACTTGAGGCAAAGGCAAGAAAATAAAATGAAAAATAATTAACTGATTAATTACATAAATAAAGAAAACTCTGAGCCGGCATTGGATTAGCTGGGACTATTTCTAATGAGGATGCTCAGGTATTGTTGATTGGCTGGGCTTGGAGTGAAAACCACCTGTATAATTACATTTTGAATCCACTCATGCGTTTAGTCATGCTTTCCATTCTCAGTTCTTGCTAACCAACATGTTTTCCAAAACTTGCCAAAGATTTGGGTATCTGTGTTTATGGGGAAATTAACAAGCCTATGTGTGTACTTTCTTTGTGTACCAGTGCATAGGTTTCACAAAGTAAGCTTATCCCTTACTTTTTGTTTGTTGTGTAGACTGTGCTTGCTTGCTGTAGGAAAATGATTTGCACAAACTGCCATGTTTTGCTACTGTGCCTGGTTACTACAATTGAACTGGTGGAATTACTTTCATATTTTCTTGTGGACAAGTGGAAGGAGGTTTCAACACACCAAAGAATGTAACATATAGGTACTATATGCAAACCTAATGAAGGGTCAAAATATCTTCTCGGTAGAGCTTCTAAGATTGTTTTTTCCACATATATATACATAGTGAATTTGGAGATGTACATAAAGTGATGATGGTAGTTTGGGGGCAGGTTGCAAATTTGGATGTAAATTACCTACTTCTACTTAGTTGAAATCACAGACCTACTGTATAATAGTTCATCTCTGTTCATGATATGGTAATGACACTTCTTTTGAGCTATGGTTCAAATCCCAAAGTTGTTTGTGTCTGGGATTTTGTATTATTCCATAACTTTCATAGTCATAGTGTCTGAATCCATGTGTGGAACCAAGGCACCTGGGAAGCTTTGATCACAATAATTGAAGTGTGAAATTTGAGCAAATATGACAACCTTTCACACCTTGGAATCAGTTGTGATGTCCAAATGGATAGTTTCCATCATACCATTTCTTGATGAAATCCTTGAGCTTCAAGAGTAGCCAAGAGTGTTCACTGTAAGATCTTGAATAACACAAAATTGGACCAGGTGCAAATTGGAGGGCTTTTAAAAATCTTACACTATGTCAAGTGAAACAAGAATCACTGCATTTCAAGTTGTAGACAGTTTCTCCATATCATAGTGGCAATCAACTAGTATAATACACTAATAATATGCTTTTACATGCCTATATGTATATGTATTAATACATGTTTACAATGTATCCAAAATATAAAATTGGATTACGTTATGTGGAGTTTGTTAACTTTATGGTTAGCTATTATTATTGACATTTTGATCTTGTGATAAGTAAAGTAAATTTGTGCTAGATTGAGATAAATAGTATAGTTTGTGGTTAGAAGCATGTACTAACTTGAAGCTTAGATAGATTGAATTATTTCAATTGTGAAATTTAACTAAGAATTAAGAAAGAATTATATGTATATTTGCAATATGTCTTTTGGAAAAGTTGAAATGACTAATTTCAAGTCTATATTTACTTCATTGAAAGAAGCATGGAGTTTGTATGTTTTTCAGTGTAAGGCTTCCCTTTTCCTTCTGGTGTAGTGGAAGTTATCATGTTGCAAACAACACAAATCCCAAGTTCATGTAGGTTGAGTCTTGGGTGTCTTGCCTTTGAGAGTGGGGCAACCAATATTGAGGTTTTCCAAACTTTAATTTTGATAGTTAGTTTCTAATTAATTGGCTATAGACTCAATTGGAAGTAAAGCAAATTACGTGTTGAGGGATCCTATGTAGGGCTTTCCAAAAATCTTCTTTGATCTTTGTCTAGTTGTATATAGAAGGAGGTCATTGAGTAATGAACTGTAATATTCCAACCACATGTCTTGCTCTTTACAAAATTTGTTGCAAAGTACTTTTATTATTGGATGTGCACCAAATCTAGCATATCATAATTGCCAATGGCATTTCTACTTTCTATGGTTATAATTTGTACATAGACCTCCATGTTTTTAGAAGTATTAACTTCTTATAAAAAAACTACCAAAACTCAAATCTCCGATTTCAATAGAATGTTGTAGACTAGATTTTTTTTTAAATTTGGAAGACAGGGGGAGTAGTTTTCTTATGTAGGGTTCATGCCATTGAAGCTAGTTTACTCTAGTAGTTATGATAACAAAATATTCATTGAAGGTTTTTGTCATTATCAAACCATTAAATATTTTCTTTGACAACTTCTAAACCGGTGTCCAAAACATGTTAACCCCTAAAAGCCCATTGTCCCCTCGAGGGACAATTTGGAGTTCGGGCAGGTTCCGTGGACCTCAATTTTTAATGAATCTTTTGAAACTTTCTCATAAGATAGGAAAACTAATTAGCTTTGTGGGAATTTAATTTTCATTTCAATTGGTGGCCGGGAGCAAAAGTTATACCACAAAAAGTACGGATTTTAACTCGGCGGGCAGAAAAATAAATCCACAAAAACTTGAAATTAAATTAATTTTTTTTAATCTTATAGATTATATTTCTGTCTACGTGTGAAGCTTTGATTCATTCCATTTGGATTAGTTATGTGAAAGTTATGAACAATCTTGTTTTCGGATAGTTTTTGAAAAAATAACTTATAGGGTTCATTTCTGAATGCAATTTTCACAATTTTTCAAAAAAAATTGCTTGACAAGGTTAAATTTGCTTGATAGAACAATCTCACCATTGGGATTGTTGTGTTTCAATTCCATCTTAGAGCTATTAACAATTTAATTTTTCTTTCAATCTTGGACCTACCTCTACTTAATAATTTTTTAAGGAATGAAAATCAAGCATTTTTTTTTTGAAATTTTTTTCCTAAACTTTCAACTCAATTCTTAAATACAATTTAAGAAAAATTCAAAGTCCATAGTGTAAAAAAATTAAACAAATGGTAATCAAAATCATCTGAAATTGTAGGACAGTGTTTAAAAAAACTATGTTTAAAAGAACTATGTTTTTCAAATTTGAATGCTCATATCTTCCAATCTATATGGCCAAGATTCATGAAATTTTTACCACATGATTTCAGACAAACAAAGTAGAAGATCCTATGGTCAAATTCTATAAAAACACTTTATTTTGTTCTTTTGGATGAACGCTGCAAAAATGGCAGTTTTGAATGGTTTTTGACAGAAAAATGGCCTTGTGCCTTTAGGGTTAAGGTAATATAAACCAAACCAATATTTTCAGACAATCCCAATAGGCAAACTTAGCACATGAAGATCAAAACTGAGTTGACACTGCTGAAAAAGTTGAATCACAAGAAACAGTATCAACACCAAAAACTGAGTAGGAACTTTAACCTCTAAGTGTCCTAGCCTCCCAGGTGACCAGAGGTGTCCTCACATAGTTTGGAAGCTCAATTCAAAGTGTTCTAACTTTTACATCCAATGTCCAAATGTAATAAAAGTTGTAAGCAAATTTGCACTCTCTCTTCTAGTTTGTGTGGAAAGATTTTTAGATCAATCCAAGATGTATTAATTATTTGAGAGTCATTTGAAGTTCATTAATTCACTTTGAGTTTACCAAATTGCATTTTTGATTGTATTTTAGAAACTTTAGATTGTATTTTAGCAACTTTTTTCTTGGGCTACTTTTAGACATTTCAAATCCATTTTGCAAGCACAATGAATCATTTGAATGATATTTTCCTTCACCAATGTATTTGTATGCTAGTTTTGAAGCACTTTATAGTTCAAAGTTTTTTCATTTAAAAAAGAAATCAAATTTCACCTCTAATGTGTTGCTAGGAAAACATTATAATCTTGTAATTTATGTAACCAAATTACTCCAAATTTGCTTCACATCATCTACAACACATACACTACAAGATTGTACGGCTAAGATATCTAAACCTAAATAACATTTACACCTATAATACTTCAAAAGCAATGATGTTTTTAAACCCCAAAATGCTATGCACTCCAAAGTTAAACCAAGCTTTTCAAAAGAATTACAACTGGTGTACTGTACAATTACCAGTATGAAAGGGCTGCATCTTGAAACCAGAGCCCACTCGGGAGTCCACTCTACTATGATTATATTGCAACAGTTGCAACATTTATTTGTCATTTCAAAACAGGTTAGACCTGTTTCACGACCTATATTTTGAAGAGCTTGAAAGCTTGGTACCCTAGCAGGCCAAGTTAGCACACAAAGAACAAGAAAAACATCAACAAAACTTTGTTTATGTCATAATTTTTCCTGTACGAAAAGAATCACCAGGACCAACAATTACTCCGATACCAAAGCACACTGACCCCTAAAACACATCCCACTCACTTGTATGATTCTATTACACAAATTCCAACTCCTATTTTATTTTACCCCACTTAGAAATCGTCAGGATGTCGTAGCACATCCTCTCGATGATGCTCTTGTTGGAGTGAACTGGGCTCTTCGTGGTACCCGGCTTGTGAATTGAGTTGTCGTGCTCCCCCGTACACGGGATCTGAAAACACACTCGCATACACTTGGTGTGCATACTCGGAGCTGATGGGTGCGGGTGTGGAGGCCCCTCCATTGTAGTCTTCAACCATGTTTAGCCTCTCTGGTTGATGCAAGCCCCCGTACTCATACCGACCATCACCCAATGGGACCACTCCCTGGCCTCTTCCAAATCCTCGTGCATAGCTAGAGGATTCGTATCCGTACGGAGGCCTAGTTTCACTTGCTGGGACGCCATAGTTGTCGCTAGGAGCACCAGGAACTCTTCTTGAAACACCTACCATAGAAAACAAGAAGCAATGAAATAAATGTATATATTTTCGGAAGATTGTTTTTATAAAGTTGTGATTGGTGACTATTTCTTTATGATACAACAAAAAAAAGAACCAAAGTAGACTACCAACTATAAAGGCTCTCCAAGAGTTGAGGTGGTTGTTATCACAAAGCAAAATTTTTGGAAAATGCAAAGTAAAGAAGGCACCATGTAGTATATTGGGTGAGCTTTTATTTTATTGAATCCAACCAACGTTCTTCTATATCAATTTGCACTCCAAGGTGAACCTCTACTCTTTAGTTGGTAAAATCCAAAATTTTCAATAACTACAATGAAACCATATCTTATTTCAAGCAAGGTGCCATTCAATTTAGGTGAAAGTAATCACAGTTAATGACTAGTCTGACCAAGTTGGGATATAATTTCTACTAGAGTGAAGAAGTGTAAAGAGACAAATGATTCAACTTGTTCAAATGGATAAGGGCATCACCTCTTCCAGATTCAAGTGATCCACGCCCATAGGCATCGTTTGGTGGATCTCCTTGCTCATAGATGTCATGTAGTGAAGTTTCTCGACCGTATTTGTGATTTGGTGGAGCTCCACGTCCAAAACTATCATTTGGTACAGTTCCTCGTCCAAAGTTGTCATTTGGTGGAGTTCCTTGCCCGTAGCTATCATTTTTTGAAGCTCCTCGAGCAAAGTTGTCATTTAGTAGAGCTCCTCGCCCATAGCTATCATTTGGTGGAGTTCCTCGAGCAAAGTTGTCATTTGGTAGAGCTCCTCGCCTATAGCTATCATTTGGTGGAGTTCCTCGTCCATAGCCATCACTTGGTAGAACTCCTCGCCCATAGCCATCACTTGGTGGAATTCCTTGTGTAGAATTCTTATTTTGTGGAATTCCTCGTGCATAGCTTTCATTTGGTGGAGCTCCTCGTGAATAGCTTTCATTGGGTGGAGCTCCTCGTGCATGGCCATCATTTGGTGGAGCTCCTTGCCCATAGCCATCACTTGGTAGAGTTCCTCGTCCATAGCCATCACTTGGCGGAGCTCCTCGTCCATAGCCATCAATTGGTGTAGTTTTTGGCCCATACTTGCCATTTGGTGAAACTCCTTGAGAAATAGGCAAGTGTTCAAAGTTTGGATTCACATAAATAGGAGGAGGAGGAGCAACACCTCTTCCACCCCCCCTACTACGGTTGTCCAACTCCTTTGGATTTTGAAGGATTGGACTATAGTATCCAACATCTGCTTCTGATGGTCTAAAAGGAGTCCCCATCCTTTGCCTTGGTCTCTCCCGAAGGTCTTGCTCTAGATCATGAGGACCAAATGGTTGTTCATGAGGAGAGCCCGGCAATCCTGACCTACAAAGTCCATGAAAATCCAATTACTTTAAGCAAAATTCCAATTAAACATTCAAAATCCTTAGGAAAAAAAATCAGTGAGATTTGAAAAAATAATGCACGTACTTCAAATAAAGATTTGTAATCAATACACTACAACAATGTAGAGATATGGACCAACCACAAGTTAGAATGTATTTTATTTAGAATACTACCTAACTTAATTACTAAGAGAAAAAACAAAACAAAATGTAAATAGGTGCTCTACAGGTTGTATTAATCAAATGTTGAGAAAATAGTGATGTACCTTATGCTCTCCAAAATAGTGGATATGTACTAGATAATGAAAAGTATATTATATACTATTAGATTGCCATATTGAATGTATATCATTCTAAAGTCTCAAAGAGAGAAGGTAGTGATTTGAACCTACCAAAAGTTGAAGCTAACAATCCTCTTCAATAAAGTCACCAACAAAAAATAGCAAGTAGTGTACTATGGGTTGTATTTGTCTAGTGTAGAGCAAATGCAATTCTACAATATACATCCCTAAGAAAAGGAAAGACGACTAATTACAATTAGAAAATAGATGAAATAACCAAAATAAATCAATGACTAACTAGAAATAATATAGTGAGATTTTAGTGACTAGAGAATTTATATTTGAAAGTCACAATGTTTTTTCAGAAACTACTAACCTATTGTAGAACCCATGGTCAAGCTCAGGTGGATAGATCCCAAGTGGTGAAGCTCTTGGTGAAATGGGACCTCGAGGAGATACAGGGGCAGATCTATGGCGAGGAGGGCCTGCTCTCAATCCCTCCCAATCTTCCTCTGGATCATAAAATGAATAGGGTTTTTCTTCTGGATATCTTCCTCCCATTATAGTTGATGATGACCCTTTGTAGATGTTGCTTCTTTAAAAATCTTTCCTTCTACACACAAGGGTAGTTCATACAAATCAATTCAAAAGTGGATGATGAAAGAGATGATTACTAATATATTCTACTAAGAGTGCAACACACAAGTGCATAATACCAAATCTAGTATTCAAGGCTCAAAACAATTGTGCCACTATCTCATTTGATTAGGCAAAAAAGGTCTAGGGTGAAATTCACAAGCCTTCCCTTCATTCCAAGACCAAACAACAAACAATAAACATAAGGTTAGACATCTTGATTTGATAGAATTTGGAATAATGTTTATTTATACTCTTGAACATTATTCAATCCACAATAGCAAGTCCAACACTCAATTGAGTAACTGTCATCTTTGTTCAATAAAAGTCCTTTGATCAATGAAAATGCACTAATATGGGAGTTACAAATTCAATGCATTGATTTGACACTATGTCCATGAATAATCTCTACCCTCATCCTCAACTCTTACATGTTATCTAGTTCATATCTATAAATAACATATGGAAGTCATCTTTAGTGTATAAATTTTTTTTACTGAAGTTGACTATTGAATACATATATGCTTTACACATGTAGATAGTCAAGACTTCCATGCAAAGATGAGAGAGGTCTTTCTATATATTGTTAGTTTCTAGACAATGAAGAAGCTCTAGTAAGACTACTTGAAAGCATGCGTCCCTCCCTACATGCAAATGTAAGTTGATAAAATTGTTGCACTTCATACATACCAAGTCTAAAGGGGGAGAGAATGTACACAATATATTACTAAACATGTAGAAATGAGAAAAATGCATTTCGCAATAAGTACCCAACAAAGAACCTTCTTAGAGGTCTGAACAACCTAGATATATTCGTCAAACTCCTATGCTTTCTAATGTAGGAGAAACATACATGGATTGCCTTATCTTCATCCAAACCAATGGAGAAAGTCCATAAAGAATCCATTCCAACATCATAGTAATTCCAAACATATGGGAATGATTAAGCAAAATCACATGAGCACAAAGACAAATTCAAGTGATTCAGTGATCCAGATGGCAATTGAGTTTGTAATTATAGTAGAGTACACTAAATTTTTTTGAGATTTGAATGCATACCAAGAACATTCTAAAATTATCCCACACTAATCCTACCTTAAAAGAATTTTTTTTTCACATACTAGATGAATCACATGTAAAGATTCTCTTGATTCTTTTCACTGTTGTACTCAATGATCTACTTGCAACAACACGCACATCAACAATCCCTACCAGGAAGTGCTATCTCTCCTAAAATTCTCTCCTTCCCACACCTGATTCCTTTTCACACTTTCTCGTAACGTGCCTTACTCGCAGTTACCGCCTTTGTATTTGGCCTAACAGACCGTGTACACCTCAAAGCCGCAAGTCTCACCAATCTAGTCTTCACAAATTCCAAACTTACCCTAAAACACCACACCAGACTGGCAGAACCTAAAACATCCACAAGACTCCCCACTGAAAGAAACTCCAGGCTCTCCTCTTACACTAATTCAACTATGACTCCCAAGATTCACAACAAATACTCTCACAAAAACTCACAAAGACTCTTACAAAGACTCTCTCAAAAACTGCAGAAAGTTAGACAAAAACACGAACCCTTCTCACACAGACAACAATTGAAAGCAAAAAACACGAGGATCTTCATACAGTTAATCTAATGGCAAACTCACCAGTGTGTGAGCGGATTCCTTGATAATCTGCTTCTGTTTCAGTGATCCACAGCTACCATCCGCCCACCCCAAACGCACAACAATTTCTTCAACTACTGCAAGAGAATTCGGAAGAGCGTTACAAGAAAACTCAGAAGAGTGTTACAAAGAGAATTCGGAAGAGCGTTACAAAGAGAATTCGAAAGAGTGTGTTCCAAGAGAATTCGGAAGAGTGTTATTGCAAAGAGAATTCGGAAGTGTGTTATTATTGCATAGAGAATTCGGAAGTGTGTTGTTGCCAAGAGAATTCGGAAGTCTTGAGAAAGCACCTGCGTAGACGTGGAGAGTGCCTTTGATTCTCGAGCTGGTTGTGGTTGGTGACGGAAAGGTATTTTGCATCGGAGATTAAAATCTAGAATCCCTGTAGATTTTAAGGGTCAGGTTGACCTGGAGTGGGGTCTTTAGGGACACGTGGGGGAAGGAGATGATGAGGTGAGTTTGTATGGGTGGTGACCGATGGCAGGTTGACACGTCTCGCCATGACGAGTGCCATGTCATCTACCTGGAAAACTAGAGTCTGGGGTTGGTGCAGAAGTACTCTCTGCGTCTTTAATATCACATCCTTCGTTGCCCTCACCTGATCGAAGGGAACGGATTGGTCGAGGCGAACTGACCCCCGACACTCAGGAATACGCTGAAATATTTTATTTTCCACACATGATAAAATTTGCAAATTGTAAATTTATATTTGTAATTACTGAGTAGTTGTAATAGGAAAATTAATCGAGCACAAATTAGGGGGCTTTTAGTTTTATTAAGGTGGGTACACCTAAAAGTGCCACTTTTGGGTACTGTGCCTAGTAACTATTATTGGTTTGATTAAATTTTCATATAATCTTCTTGACAAGTGAAAGCACGTTCCAATGTACCAAAAAATGCAGCATTTGGATACAATATGCAAAAGTTATTTAGGTTCAAAGTCTGTTTTTAAAAGCACTCCAACCAAATAGGTACATAATAGAATTCAAAAATGTACAGCAACTCTAGATGACACTTTTAGGTGAAGTGCAATTTTAGGTGTACCCACCTTAGCACCTCTGTAATGACTTGGTATAGCTGGGTGAGGGGGCGAGTTCACCCCAACCGATGGTTTCAAACAATTGTTCTATAATCTTACTTTCACATTCTATTAATTCCTAAGTTCTCAAACAATAGTCCTCATTGGGCCTTAGATTTTAGAAATTGTTTTAAGTAGTTCATATGAAGACTTTTTTTGGTCCAATTTTATTTAGGTTGCAATGAGTACATGCAATGTTCTTCATTGGTTCTCATAATATGATATTTTAGCTTTGCCTTGGGGTGGGTGGGTTAAACTTCCAATGCAGTAGAAAGTAGCATGAGATAAAAAATAAGATCAATTCAATTCTCAAGAAGAAAAATTTATATTTTCTATAGATGTACAATAGCATTGGTAATATGTCTTGGTTGGGTTTATATATAAAATAGGGTGGAAAGAAATTCCTCATTTCTTTTAGCTGTAGAAAAAAATAGGTTAAATAGGTTAAATTACCAAAATTTAAAGTCCGTTTTAAGTGCTTATTAGGTTCACTTTGACATTTTATAGCTTTGGTAACCAGGTTGTAAGTTAATTTAATATGTTGTCTTAATTTGAATTAGGTACCTTTAGGATGGTGGAAAATGAGTTGGCATGATGGCTTGGCACTTTGGCAATTCTATAGAATTATCAAGGTTTAGAGTGTTCCCAATAGATTCTCTGTCACGCATTATTGATTTCTAATCATTGGCTTCTGAGTTTCTAGATGTAAGACTATTTCTTGTGGGCCGCACTAGAGTCATATGGAGTTTTGTAATTTTTTTATAATTCATGCCTAAGATTTAGGATTCAAGTCAATTTCTTCATGGGTTGTTGATTCATCATGGTGATCATACTAATTGAAGATTTTTTAATTGCACGTAGCTACCACCAATGTCCATTAGTGAGCTTTGTGGTTTAGGATGCACAAAATTTGTTGCTTCTAGTAAGTTATATGTTTAAGGCATCTTTCAGGGTTTGGGTTTTGATTTCATATATATAATGTTTAGGGTGTGAGAAAGTTGGACAAGGGTCAAAGGTTTTGGAATTGTTTTCTAATTTGTATTCAGGATTTTAGATTCTAGTCAAATCTATTTTTAGCTATAGTGGTTCATCGTGCTAATTCAAATTTTTTTATTGCTTTTACTACCAATTTTGGTTTGAGCTTCTAGCTTTACAATGCGCTTCAATTTTGTATTGAAATTGTGGAATTCGACAATCCTGCAACAATTTAATATTGTGACTTCTGGTAAGTTACGTGCTCTGTAATGCTTACCTTCATTTGCTTTCAGTTGTTGTATAAATTGCATGCCTTATGCATCTTTCAAGGTTTTGGTTTTGATTTGGTTTAGGGTGAGCTTAGGATGTAAGAAGGGGGGCCTAGGGCCTTGAGTTTAAGAGTCCTTCTCCTTTTTTTGTCTACGGTTTAAGATTTAGGTAAAATCTATGAACGAGTTACTAATTTTGCTCATTCATTATGTTGTCTTAAAGCAATTTTTTGAATTTGTGATATTTTCAAGAAGAATTAGGAGTTACAACACCTTTTCCTTGACAATAGATAATGAATTGTTCCTTTTGCTAAACTCTCAAGTAACGATCTTTGTAGACAAAGTGCAACTTGGGAGGAGGATGACCAAGAGTGCCTACATTGGTAGCATCCTAATGGCATTTGCCCAAACCTTCATCGTTGGATTGCTCTTCAACAGCCTAATTGTGCTCCCTAAAGTACAATGGTAGTTTTTTGGGTCTCTTTTCTTGTTTGGGGTTGCAAGTTATTTGAAATCTATCACTGTTACAACTTATATTGTGGTACACATTTTGAGGCTATTAGTTATTCTAATCTGCATGTTAAATTAGCATTTTATGAGTGACTAAATGGTGTTAGAATAGTCTTGAACTTAAACTTGTAGATTCTCAGTTTTGAAATGCACTTGAATTTGTTGGTTTTTAATTTTGAAATGCACTTGACTAGAGGCAATTGTGTTTGTAAACACTTTCATATAAAATTTCTATTTGTTTTTGTATATGTATGATACTACATTCACCTTCTTTCAAATTCTCATTGCCTTGGATTGTATGCTATAAGGTAGTTTATACATTTGTATTTGTTTGTTTTAAAATGGTGAGATGTATATTCAATGCAAGTTTTTAGATGGTCCACTACTATAGCTTGTTCTCAAAGAGAATTAGATATTTCCAAGTGGTGACTTTTGCTTTCAGTATGTTTGATTTTGCAATATATTACAAGTCTTTTCAATACTACTTACTTTTTGAATATAGAAAAAAATAGGGTGCCCAAAAGTAGGCTCTCCAAGATTTTACAAAAAAAAATAGGGTATTGAAAAATATCCACTAGTAACTTTTTATCTAATAATAGGGGGAGAAAAAATTGGGAGGGGATAAATACACCCTCCCCCCCATTAAATATTCCATTATTGCATGTGGTTTTAAATTACAAAGGGGAGTTTACCCCCAAAGAGCTTTGCTAAATTTTCACTTTTTACAATACCATTAAGTATATTGGTATCAAATATTTTATAGACACTAATTTTGGAATGAAGCCGGATGTATGTAAACATCTAATTTTATATAAATGTGATTACAAGGAATTTCAAAAATATAAAAAAGATTATAGAACTCCTTTTTAATTTCTGGTTCAAAATTTCAAGTACTCTATTAATATTTCCCTAATATACAATATTTCAAACATTGTAGCAATGCTACTAAATTCCATATTATCATATTTACTTCAAATTTACAAGGTTTCAATACTAATTCCTAAAGATTGTCCATTCAAAATTGGATGAACTTTAATCAAATTCATTTGTGGTTTTTAAAATGTCCATTTTTGGAATTGATGTGAATGCAAGATGTTTATACTCTATTTCATCTTAAAAAACTAAACAATCCAAAATTTCCAAGAATTATCACTAAATTGTTGTATGTATTAGAATTTTGAATTGTTTTTATAATGTTGTATAAAATCATCTTCTTTTTTAATGAATTTGAAATTTCCATTGCAAATTATAATTTCTCACTTTGTCCTTATGTATCCATAAAAGTATCAAAGAATTCTATTAGATATCATAAATGATACATTTATTTTTATATATTATATTTGTCTTGCATTGAAATTCATGATTGAAATTTCCACACTAATAGCCATGTATTCTCAAGTGATAAAATTAGAAATTGAAAATTGTTGATAATTTTAAAAGCAAAGATTGAATGATTTATAATTAACTATATAGCATGAAGTTGGTCAAATCAAGTAAAGACTATGATATTTCAAATTCTCAAAATTTTAAAGGTGTATTATGAAATGTAATTTAGAAGAAGAATTTAATGAATTTTTTTAAATAAAAGTTGTAGAGCATGATCCATACTTAGATCATTTTTGTATAGTTGAATATATCATTGCAATATCTTATAAATAATTATTAATAAAATTCTAAAAAAAAATATTAAATTTTATTTTAGATTGAATATTTGTAATTTCATATAATTTTTTTCCCAAAAGGTCAAACTTTGTAAGATGTAACTATGAATTTTTTTTGTTTTTCTCATTTACTAAAGTCTTTTTTGAAATTTCATTTTTTTAACTAAAAAGTTTTTTTTTGAGGTAAAATATACTAATACCCTTTGAATTATAAAATATTTGCAACATAAAGTTTTTGAAACCTACACTATACAAATGTTTACTTAAAAAACTCATAAGAATCTATAAAAAAATTGTGGATAAACAATTGGGATTTTGCATGCTAGGATGCATTTGCATCCATGTATAGTATAGTTTGAAATGTGGATGATTAATTTTTATAAAATAAAAGATGTGTGGATGTAATTAGAGGTCAATGTACATCTTTAGACAAGCTATGAAACAAACAAGTTAAATTGAAGATATAACTATATAAAGTCTATTTATTAGATTTCAAGATATTAAGAAATATTCCCTTTGTTTCTTAAAAAGACTTATGTTTCCTTGAATGTGTTTTACATAGGAAACACGGGGCTTTTTAAAAAACAATGGTAGTAAGTATCAATTCTTTTATTTAAAAACTTTTTGAGAAAGTGTCAAGACATCAATCACTTCAAATTTGGTGAAGCATTGTATTTCTACATTCATCTGTCTTTTGGACTTAAAAACACTTTTCCATCATATTCATACACTTTTTCATCGAAATTTGGCAACTTTCATTGATATTTTAAAGAGAACTGGAGATTCCTGGCCAAAAAAGATTACTTTTATTTGGCAAAAAAAGACATTTATTTTGAATTGGTGCAATCCGGTCCCATGGTACCAAAAGAAAAGGCTAGTAGTAATCAAATAAAGTGGTCTTACATCATTAACCTTTTAAGACCTTCCTAAATGCTTGATTCTTTTAATGAAAAATTCCTATGGTATATTGTGATTTTAGGTATAAAAATTGTTGTAATTGTGGAAGTCATTTGATCTTGTAGAAAATTATGAACAAAATTAGGTGATATAAACATATTTTTTATATACATTGAAAGTATATAAAACAAAAAATTATATATATTTTAAAATCCTACACAATTTCCATGAGCTATTTACAATTTTTGTTTGTTTCTTATTGATAATAAAAATTCAACTTCTATATTGTTGACAAATACCTAGTCATGAGCCATCATTAAAGCATAAGCTCAATAGAAGTTCTTTTGCCAATGAGAGAGAATATTTATCATCAAAATAAATAAAAATGTACTTTTCAAAATTATTCTTGATTAAAATTTATGAATAATTAACAAGTTTAATAAGTTTATCATTCAAAAGCTAAATTTTTGTAGAAGATTGTGAAAATATATTGTATTGAAATGTTCTTTATCTCCAATTTTGTTTGTGCATCTACATTCCAAAATGAAAAATCCAACAAATATATTTACCTCTTCTCAAATTAACTTGAAATAGTATAATTTTGACTTTCATTATTAAAATTTTATAAATTGTATAAAAAATTTATATGTGCATTATCTGTTTTATCTATACATAATTAGTTTACATATTTTTTATATGGAATTCAAATGTAGCTATTGTACTTTAATTATTACATAGCTTGATCATTGCATAAATATAATATAATATAGATATGTCATAAATATAAATGGCATTTGAATTTCGAAAATACATTTTTCAAATTCAAATACTTTTGAAATTAGATTTCTTGAAATAATTTAAATATAGAACCTCTACATCTTTCGATATTTATATGTAATATTTCTTTTGATAAAATAAAAGTATGTTCAATTATCAACAAAAGTTTAAATAAAATTAGACATTCAACATATCCTTGGACATACATCATGGACAAATAAATAAAAGAAAATCAATTTTTTTTCTAAATAGTGTACAAGACAATTTCATGAATTTCAAACTCAATTTTTTTTGTTATAAATCTCCTTACAATGACAATGCTGCTTCAATTAGTTTTAGTTTTTGCATTTTTTTATCTTTCTCTAATTTATAATTAATTGTTATTTTAGACTTGATTTTGTCATAAATTTTTTTCTTTTGTTTAGTACTATACAATTAGTAAAATATAATTACCAATTGATTTGAAATATATAATTACAACATACACCTACTTCAGAAAATTTAGCTCAAAGCTAAAAATCATCATCATTGATCAATAATGGTTTTTTTGTAAATTGTACCTCTAATAATTCATACATCTATTTAATTGAATTTATTGAAAATTTATAAAGTATTAAAAATATTCCAATACCATATACATTAAATTTATTGTAGATACCTTTTTTGAATCCTCTTTGTTAGATCCATTCATTTTTATATCATCAATTTTTGAAGATGATAAGTTCACATGTCTTTTTGAAAAATTTGAATTTAATATTAGAGAAGGATATTTGAATAATGGTATAGGTTTATCTTGGTGATGCATTGTAAATGCATTTGGATTTGAAAATGAGGAGGATTCTACCTTAGAAGAAATTTGGTCTTTTCTAGGCATTGTTTTCATCCCTAGATTTTTTTCAAATTTTTTATCTACTTGATTTTCATTTTGGAAATTGAAAAATGGCATAGGCTTAGGTTGGTAGATCATTGAAGTAAACATATTGATATATTTTAGTCTTTCATCATCCTTTGTTTTAGCCTCCATAGCATGTTTGAAATTACTTAATGTTGTAAATCTTTTAGATTTTTGGTTAATTGCACTAAGATTATGACAAATTGGTTTTGATTGATGCAACATCCAATCATTAGGTCCTTCTTTATTTACATGTTTACCTTTCATAGAAAAATTTATTCAAATATTTCTAATAATCAATGCACTAACATACCATAATATATCTAATAAACAACATTATTATCACATATATATTGTTGTAAATAAATGAACTTTGCATAGCATTGGTGAGAGTATATCATTTGTTTTTTAAACATGAGATTTTGTTTGACTTGATTGAATGTAATGATGCATTTATTTGCAAATGCCTTTTACATCCTATACGATTTACATGATCTTAAAGACTTGAATGGAATAAACTTACAAAAATAAAACAAACAATTTGTGGCCTATTTAGAGTGACTGACTCCAATCAATTGTTTCTTTTTGATTGAAAATGTAAAGGGGATGATGAACTAGTTTGAGCTAATTTGAGAAGCATTGGCTCTATAGACTATAACAATGAATTACTATTAATGGACATTGTTTACAATCAAATGATTCAATTGTTGTGATTTTTTCTCTTTTGGTTTGAAGGTTTGTTCAATTAATTTTTATCAAGCATTGTAGTTATGTGAATGTGATTTGAATGGTTAAGTTGTAAGCAAACCTTTTCTTGGCACATGCTACATGAAGGCTATATAAAGAATCACATACAATATCATCAATTTCATGCTATGGCTTGGGCCCAAGCTAAAATTAGATTTACAACAACCATTAAAAAGTCTAAGATATTATCGATTGTAGTAGTACAACAACAACATCAACATACACACATTTCGCTACATCACCTTTAGATATATTCTCTAATGCAAATCTAAGTTCCAATTGAAAGTGTATGAAAATGTATTTCTTCTATACAAAGCATACTAGAGATAACATATTTGTTGTTTACTAGTCTCAATTTCCTTTTATATTTCAAATGAATACCAAACAAAAATCTTATATAGTCTTACATATAATATGATAATTTTAAATATATTGGGAATAATGTCTCTAAATGCATATATTGCAAGCATATTAAGAATATAGAATGATTTTGAACAAGGTCAAAGCTTCCACCACTTATACAAAAATATAGAAATTGGAAATCTAGCAAAACTCTTAAACCTCATTTTAGAATTTTTAGCATAGTAAATAATGCTTTAAATTAAATAAATCAAGGGAATGTGGAAATTCAAATTGACTTTGAATTCCAACATTTTTTGTTATTATAATTTTTATTAGAAATTTATAGACAAAATTCCAAAAAGAATACAAAGGGTTCATTTTCATTCTCTCTCTATCCATAATTCTTCAATGCATGATGCAAATATGAACCAAATCCCTATATTTTCGTAGTTGAAAGAGTTTGAAAAAAACTAAGTCACTATATTGAAATGAAGTCTAAAGTTTAGGTAAGCTTGTAGTTATTATCCCTTGACATATTGCATATGCATTGTCATGCCTCCACGGCATGTCTCCTACCTAGCCTACATGTATAAAACTAGAGATGCTATCTTTGTTTAACAATTACAAAATTCAATGGGATTTACAATTGGACTTAATTACAATGGAACCATCTATAGCATACCATCCTTTGATGCGACCCACCTTGGTTTGCATTTGCCCCCCTTCCCCCTCTCCAAAAATCTATAGGCCATTGATAGTTTAAAAAAAAGATGGTGACCTTGGAAATCACAGTCAATTTTTCAAAGTCACAAACCGTTGATCTTAAGAGATTTAATCTCAGCCATCCAAACACGGATACAGATATAGATACAAAATATGGATACGAATATTGAATGCGGATATAGTATTGAAATATTGAATACAGATATGTATACAATACTAAATATATATAATATTGAATATGTATATTGAATATGTATACTGAATAAAAATACGGGTAAAATCCCATATTGATTGTCAATCACATTAGCTTTTGAGAATTACAAGAAGGTGGGAGGGATGCAAATTTAAAAACTTAAAAATTTAAAGAAATTTTAAATTTTAAAAACTTAAAACTTAAATTCTTTTTTGTTCGTTTAGGAGGGAGTTGAGGTGGGTGGAGTGGGTGGATTGAGTTAATCATTTCTTTTGGATGGGTAGTGAGGCATCATGCTACATGTAAAAAATAGGTTACATACTAAATGTATCTATTGATGTTGTCAACACTTCAACATTTTGACAACTCATTTTCAATGTCATTGATAATACATGGATTGTACATACAAGTAGAAAAACAAAATTCAAAGATGTCACTAAACCAAATATGAACACTCTAATTAATAGAATTATAAATGCATTGGATTCATTAGTCACTCTTCACATCAAAATCATATTGAAATCTATATTTAAGAATGTTGCTTATAAGTCAAAACATTGATTTTTTCTATTGATTAACATTGTGTTGAGTAGATTAAAGATTGAGACTTGTAATTGATTATATTGATATAGTATGTACTAAAGCACCATGTTGAATTCTTTCAATAAAAAATAGGAAACATCATCAAACCTAGATTGAAGTTGCTACTATAAGAACAAATGAATTTATATTTTAATTAATATTATCATTTGAAGACTTTATTATTATTTCCAAAGATGAAATAATGAGTCTAATATACATCATAAAAGTTTCATTTTTTAGTTATTGAAGATGTAAATTACAATGTTTTTTTTAATAGGGTGAGTTATAAGAGATGATTTTTCTATCCTGTTGCATTACATTTTGTCTTGAAGTGTATATATAACTTAATTACAAAATTCAACTATGACAAATTTAAATACAAACTATCATTTTGATGGCAATGGCCTTAAGTGCTAACTTAAACAATTGTGGATTGAGCATATAGTAGAATAAATATAGAATTTCAAAGTATATTGAAGAATGGTACTCCAAGCCAATGTGAATTGAATGGAAAGAACTTCATAAATTTTAGTTAAGGTAGGTAGAAGTATCAAAAATGTTTAGTTCCTTATACTTTGTCATATGACTTTACTTTGAAGTAGTACCAATATGACTTTAAATTGTCATTATAGAATGCCTTCAACCGTTTAAACATCCAACAATATGATTGTATAGTGCATTTATATGATAGTTTAAAGTTTATTCAAGCCTTAACTTTGAAAATTCATAAAACTTACAAAAATATTCCAATAAATGAATTTTTTCTTCAAACATATATGATTCTTATTTGTATACAAGAATAAATAATCCTTGATTATGATTTGACTACACCTATACACATTGGCTAATATAAGTGATTTTGAATTTTAAGTATTAGAATTCAATCACACAATAGAACAATTGCAATTTTTTTTAATTGCAATACTTTGAGTTGAGCTTAATGTACTTATTGATTTGATGGTGCAACAAATTCTTCACACAAACAGAACATGAAATCTCCAAAATTACATAGTATGTATCACACTTCTAATATTTTTTATTCCGTATGATTCAACAACATTGAGGTTATTAGCTTTCAAATTGTAAAATGCAAAGCAATTCACTAGGATATTAAATGTTCTCCTGAGTTGCAATAAAAACATACCATGAAGTTAATTTTGGATGTAAATGTTTTTTTAATCTATTATTCAAACTATATTCATCCAAATTTGATGATTTAATTTAAACATTTGAGAGAAAGAAAGAGAGATTTCATCAATATTTCAATAATATTGTTCTTAAAATATTCGCAAAGCTACAATTTTAGGGGCTATTTTAGAACCTTGTTGAGCCTTATTAAATAAACTATTTACAACAGTAAATTTTTTTTGAATAAAATAAGACCTACCTATCTTTCTTTACTTCATGTTTAAAAGATTTCACATTGTGCCTTTCCATAGCTAGAAAGGCTTGCATTGTTGAATCCTTGGACTCTAGCAAAAATCCAAATATATATTCATTTCTAAGCAATTAAAGGAAATTAGAAAAAAAACTAAAAAACTATCCCCTAAAGTTATGAAATTGGCTTTTTATAAAAGATAAATGACAAGGAATGACTCATTTTAGGATTTGAAGAAGAAGAGGTTAGGATTGTGTACCCAATGAATATAGCAATGGATGCTATGGAATTATTTTACATTTTTTTTGAAAGAGTGAAATTTGGGCAATGATGATCATAGGAATATAAATGCACATGAGTAAATTGCATCTAATTGTGATCCTTTTTTGAAGTTGGTCCCTAAAAATTTTGTCTAGTATATACAACCTCTATTCACAAGTGCCTAGGATTTTTTTTGGTACAACTATTTTCAACAATTTAAAAATTCATAGTTTATTCATATGGGGTCTAAACAATGCATACAAAGACAAGTTAGAATAAACTTTTGACTTCCAATTAGATTCATCAAATATATTAGGCAATTCAATAAGAACAATGCTCAACTGCTTTTGTAGACACAATTAGGTGTAGATACCTTATCATAGGGCCAGCTTCTATGTACAAAACTCAACAACTACTCTATAAAAATGACAAAAAATTATTTAAAATTCTAGGTATACGTGTGCAATATAATTTTGAAAGAGAAGAATTAAAATTGTTGTCAAGTAAATTTGTAGGAAGAAGCTCATGAAGACAATTTTTCAATCCCTAAAAAGTAATTTTAATATTGAACTGAAGCTTTCTTTTAGATTGACAACAAGGCAAGAGTTACTCCTAAAATATAGTTTCACCCTATATTTTCTTAGATCATATAACCTTGCAAAAGCAATCCTAATTCTGAAATTAAAAAAAAAAATTGTTTTCTTATTCCGACACAGGCATGGAGGTTCGCTCTAAATTAGCACCAGCATTATTGATCCAAATCCAAATATGCAATGAGGGTAGTGACCTCTGAACCATCGAACGAACAGAACTAGATCGAACGAAAAATTACGACGATCCGTCATTATGGAGACGACGACGACGACGACGACCTTCACCCCCACGCAGTCACGCACCTTCATTAGCACCACCACGAGCTCGCCACTGCTTCTCTTGGAGTCTGCGGATCCATTCTCACGTTGTAGCCAACCTGGATCGCATCAAGCTCCCCCAACCCCATCGCCACTGCGATTGCGGACACCACCGCTGCTCACTGCAGCTGCGCTTCCAACCATGGTACATTTCCCACATTCCCTCCCCACCTCCATCCCCTGTTTTCCCCACATTTTCATTTCATCTTCACACGACATTGTGATTTCCCTCTGAAATCTTTCAACGATGGAACGTCTTTTTCTTCCCAGTTTCTTCGTCGTTGGATCTGGTGCTCGCAGTCTGCGAAATCTGGATGCAGTTGCAGTTTAGGAGTGTAGGATTCAGAAAATGGCAGTAGTTGAAGTGACTGGAGGTGCAAGAAGTTTTCACCTGATGACATGCTGGATTGCGGGTGGAGTGTTTTGGTAGCGTGGAATTGAGGGAGACGATGGAAATGCAACCGATCTTTTGGTTGTAGTGGTAGTGGATGGAGGAGCATTGCGTTAGCGAGATAGTGTATTTGGGGTGTATTTATTAGGGTTGTAGGGGGCTTAATTCGGGATTTGTGTAGCTTGTGTTGGTGTTGGATCGGTGGTGGCTTAAACTAGGCTCGAATCTCATCCTTGGTTAACTTATTTCTGCGATTTTTTGCGATTTTTGACGAAAATATTCAAGATTTACTGTCCCTAGGTGTTACATTTTCTGTCTCCACATGCACACCGTGTTCGTCCAAGACTGGGGTAGATGCCCCGTTTGTCTTGCGGTCATGGAGATTTATGTCTTGAGGCTTCATGACTGATTGAGAAACAAGCAAACACAATGTTTGCGTCAGTGTAGAGACTTAAGAGGGATAGAGCATTCAACGGATTGTTGAACCTATTGATGGGGATGGTGTGTGTCAAAGCAAATACTGTGATTTGTTTTGTTCTTTGTCTTCATAGTTTTTTTTGGCTAAACTAATGTAATACGATGAGTTGTACTGGGTGGGGCATTCCTAGGATGGGATCCGATCCTTTCTTTTATAACCCATCCTCTAGAGGAATCGTTTTGCTCACGGATATACTATTTTGTGCTTCAAGATTTTTTTCAACTCCTGCTAGTTCTACTTCATTCTCTTCTGCTAATCACTTGATTTCTTCACCATCCTTTTTTTCTATTCTCTCCTTTCTTGTGCCTAGTCATGAGCCTACACATGATTTCTCCTCGCATGATGGTCTTCTACGTGACTCAAGAATGTTATGTTGGTTCCAAATTTTGATCTTTTGAAGCTCTTTGAATGGATACCAGCTGAATTTTCTTTCTTTGGTACAAATGAGTGGCAAACTAGCTACAAAGCAGGTGGTGATAGGGTAACGTACCCTAAGAGTATTAATCTATGATTATTTATACTTCGAGAATGCAATGGCGGTGTGTGTCAGCCTTGAACGCGTGAAAACATTTTTTGCCATTTTAGTGCTATTCCACAGCAATCCACTGAGCCAGGAGTGATGGCTCGAATAAAACTGGAGAGTACTGGTGTTTTTAATTAGACTTTTTCATTGCATTTCGAAATATTGAGGGTGTATTTGTGCATGGAATTGATGTGATTCTATGTATTAAACGAGTATCTAGTGAAAGATAAGACTACTTAACCCTGAAAGGACTAACAGGCCTCATGTTTTGGCTTCAAGCATTTTTATTTATTTATTGAACATATGCAATATTCTCCGGTGATTCCCGGTGATATAAAACTTCGCCCCACCTCGATTATGCTTTTCAGAATATGATCAGTCAAATTGATCATTTTCAGAACTTAGTATTTCAAAAGTTGTTTTTAACCCCGTAAGTGCCCGAGGTTTCTGGTGTGGACAATATTTGAAGTTAAATTAAACTTGACCAAGTCACTGTTTTTAGTAGGTTATACTTTTGAAGAATTCTTTTGAAGTCTAGTTTTAGCATCAGAAATCTGATTTTGAAAATGAATGATCATGATTTTTCTATTCAAGATTTTGTGCAAGGGTATCCATTGCAAATCTTGACTTTCTAATGTTGAGGGCTCTTAAAATTGGGCCTTAAATACACTAGATCTTGGAGAAGATTACATTAGAAATTCATTTTGAGAGGCTGTAAATTGATTGAGATTATGCATGTTACGCTGTTGAACCTCATATTTTTTTGGTGACCAATTTTTTAGATTTGACATGTGAAAAGAGGATTGAAAGACTTCACATCACTTCTATACTTTTAACACCCTCATGATCAAAGATTATAATCTTTCAATCCATAAGTGATGTGTCTTCTTTTTCCATGTAATCTCTAAGTTGTCTAGTTTGAATTTGTATGGTTACAATTTTTTTTAAATTGGTAAAACTTATCAAACATGGCTTTTGTTCAATTTAGAGCAAATTCCAATAAGCCCACAAAAGCATTTAGGGGTTAAATTTGTGCTCTTCGATCTTATGCTCTGGAATTTCTTTCTAGCACCCATTGAATCGGTTTTGACAATTTTGGGGTCTTGAATTGTGCCGCAGCCGCTCCGCCTGGAGATCAAGGTACTTTTCAACTTCTTTCTACCTCTTTTATCTCGTTCTTTCTACAATACTTTATGTTGCAATTTTTTCAAGTACACTAAGTCTAATATATTTGAACGAGAAAGTTTTGGAACGTGCAGTATATGTCTCATGACACATGTAGACCCCCAAACCCCCCAGGTGTTCTAGAAAACCTATCCATGTTAAATCTTGCGAATTCTACGTTAATTGAAGGCAATTTCAAACATAAACCCTACCAATTGTAACACGCTTGGTTTTCTGGAACAACCTTTTGAGCGGTTCCTCTACTTCTAGCCTCATTTAGGGTGGGTAACTTAGCACTTGGGTACAAGAAGTGAACTAGAATTGTTGACTTCAATCATGTCACATAGACATAGAGCCATTGAATTATTTACTCTTTTTTTAATTCTCTTCCTGCTTTTTACAGCGAAAGCTTGCGCAAAGGTCCGAGAGGGTGAAATGCGTAGACATTCATCCAACTGAACCATGGTACTTCCTACCTTCTCTTCGCATTTCAGATGATTTTGGCACATTGGAATCTGAAGTGGAAACTCCTAGTCTACTGAGCTACAGAACTCTGTTTGGTAGTTTCTGAAGATTAAAATTTAATTTTCAATTTATTTTTAAATTCAAGATTAGTACTCGTATTGTCAGGAGCTTGTGCACACCTGTGACAGTTTTCGTCATTTGTATGAGTCGCCAAAACATTCTTGCCCTTTCGAGTCTCTGGGCTTTACGTACTACGTGCTTTGTTCTTGCTTCTCTGTCAACATTTGTGACCCATACATGCCTTCAATTTAAAATGTGTTTTGTGAAGTAGTAAGGGTTACATATTATATCTTATCATGCGAATTCGAAATGTTTTGGGTAACTTTTCTCTATGCCGACAGTGGATGTTTTGTCACGATTGACTCTAACAAGTGCAAGCTTTTCCAAACTAATTTTCTTGGATTATTTGCTGCAGGATACTTACTGCTTTATACACCGGCAGTGTATGCATCTGGAATCATCAAAACCAGGTGAGAGAAAGCTTCTTTTTTTCACTAGTTTCCTTTTCGTTCTGATATAATGTACCTACTGAGAGTTCTTTATTTTAGTGAATAGTCCATGCAATAATCAGCCATGTGATTTACATTTCACTTTGTTTCAGAACTTAACCTAACTTTCCTGTTTGCTACAGACTCAAGTGAAGTCTTTCGAAGTTTCTGAGTTGCCAGGTACAATCTTCAAAGTATTAGTGCATTATATCATAGTAGAGTAGCTGCGAGCTAGAATTCGATTCTGGAATTTTGGAGAGGTACTTCATTGTGCAATTATTCTTAAATGCAGTCAGTTTTTGGTTGTTTTGACTGATGATTTTGTACCAATAGTAGCTTAAGTTCAAATTCTATCACACGCTATGTTTGACTGTAGTTAAGATCCGGTGCTTGAGAATATTGTAATGTTCTTTGCACCAAATTTGATTTGTAGCGTCTTCAACGCTGCCGAGTCTATATCCAACGCAAGAGTTGCGTACTGAAGTTGTATGTTCTTGCTCGTACATGGCAGTGAGATCTGCAAAGTTTATTACCCGCAAGCAGTGGGTTGTCGCCGGTGCGGACGACATGTTCATTCGGGTCTACAATTACAACACTATGGACAAAGTGATACAATTTGAGGCTCACTCTGACTACATTCGCAGCCTAGTAGTTCATCCTTCCTTGCCCTATGTTTTGTCTTCGTCTGATGATATGCTCATCAAGCTCTGGGACTGGGACAAGGGTTGGACTTGCACTCAGATTTTCGAAGGGCATTCTCATTATGTCATGCAAGTGACCATTAACCCCAAGGATAATAACACTTTTGCCAGTGCTTCCTTAGACCGCACAATTAAGGTAGACTCTTCTTGTCAATCTAAGTTTGCATTCTCAGATAGGTTCTATCGTAGACTCTTCTATTTTTTCTCTAATGTTGTTGGGAAAAGACAATTTTCTCTGTTATTGATCATTTTGGATGCTGCTATCATGTTTTTTTTTCTCAATGTATTCCAGACAGGGAATGATTTTGATGTTTGTATTGTAAGCAGATCTGGAATTTGGGTTCCCCTGAACCCAACTTCACTCTAGAAGCTCATCAGAAAGGTGTGAATTGTGTGGAGTACTTCAGCGGCGGTGATCGACCTTACCTTATTACTGGTTCGGATGATCAAACTGCGAAGGTAACCTTTGCAAGATCTTCTCCTGTGCTTAACTATGGAGTTCAATGTCATAGCGATGGACTAAGACCAAATCGGGCATTGAAATATAATGTTCAATGTCTACAAAGTTTGCACTTTTTTGTAATAATGTAGCTTGCTGTAGCTTCTGTTTCATGCGCCGTAAGGAGCCTGGAATCAAATTGTGTGCTTCATTGTTATGGAGTAGGTCTGGGATTATCAGACGAAAAGCTGCGTTCAAACACTCGAGGGACACACACACAATATAACGGCTGTCGCATTCCACCCAGAGCTGCCAATTGTCCTTACAGGGTCAGAAGATGGGACAGTCCGCATCTGGCATTCAACCACTTATAGGTTAGTACTTCGTGATGTTTTTTCCGGATTTCTCGTATACCTTGGTATCATCCTTCTATATTCTAGATTCTTCAGATGGTGATTTAAGACGGGGCTTGGTGCTTGCAATCATCAAATTATTTTGGACACTAGAGAGAATATGAGAGATCTCATTAGAACATGTTGGTCATGGTGGTAGTGTAAAAAGTGGTGCCAAGTTCTACATGAGTCAAAATTTCACAATAGTAGCATGTAACAATAGTAGCATTATTACTCTAGTGAAAATGGTGTCACTATATATTCTATTAATGGCGCTGTTGAGTAGAAAGTGCCATATTTTGAAGAAGAGTGATTGAAAGGAATAATAACACTATGAGAGGAACAGTGCCATTGTTAAAGAAATGATGGGAATTCCTTGTCGGGAATCCGTTTCAACCATCTTTCTCTTCTAATTTACTGATTTTTAGGTTTGTATTCCATATATTACAAGCACTGTTTTTTCAGCTAGTGTTATTGTCTGAATTTGTCATAGACTGGAGAATACTCTAAACTATGGCCTGGAGCGAGTGTGGACAATTGGTTATATTAAGGGCTCAAACAGGTAAGTTGACTGTAAGAGCTTAAATGTTAGGCAATAATGTATTGCACTCCTGTATTCATGTCACGTGTGTCTTTTCTCTTTCAAGGGTCTGTGTTCATCTCGCTTCGGAGTTCGATGTTTCAGTTGTCTTAATAATTCGATCTGCGTTTTTGCATTTCAGTGCAACCCCAATTTTTCCGTCATTGTGTTCCTCTACCTGACCTTTTCTTCATTCGGGGTAGGGTGGCTATTGGCTACGATGAAGGTACCATCATGATCAAACTTGGACGCGAGGAGCCTGTTGCAAGCATGGATAGCAGTGGCAAAATCATCTGGGCGAAACATAATGACATTCAGACTGTGAACATTAAAGCGGTTCCAGCAGATTTTGAGGTGTACACCAATCGCTCAAAAATATGACATTCTTATGTTCTGTTCGTAATGTGTACAAGTTTTCATTAGTAGCTTTGGTTATTGGCATTGCTGAGGGTTTGCATTCAATTTAACAGGCTACAGATGGAGAACGACTGCCTTTAGCAGTCAAAGAACTTGGAAGCTGCGACCTCTATCCCCAGGTGAGTCTTGGTCTGTGCTTATGCTTCTTAAATTTCGTCATGGTACCATGGATATTATCAGGATTTGTGAGCTTTAATCTTTACCGCAGCCCCGCATTGTAGCCTAAGATTGCAAGTTTCACTAATACTTGCACCTTAATTCTATTGATTGTTAGATCAATAAGAGGGAAATCACGGCGAAATATATGTCATGATCTGCTCAACACTTGGTAGTTAGAATTATGTGGGTAGTTTGATAGAGCGGTTCTGCTTTCAACATAACATTGTGAAGTTATATACACTACAGCACAAATGACACCTTTGTATCATGCGATCGCAGAGCTTGAAACACAACCCGAACGGCAGGTTTGTGGTTGTGTGCGGTGATGGGGAGTACATCATCTATACTGCACTTGCTTGGAGAAACAGGTCTTTTGGCTCTGCCTTAGAGTTCGCTTGGTCAAACGATGGTGAATGTGCTGTGCGAGAAAGCACTTCTAAGATTAAAATCTTCAACAAGTCATTCCAGGTATATTATCTCAACTATGAGGGTGTCCTGTTGTTATCATTGTGATCGGTTGTGGTTTTTGGCAGGTAGTGAATCTTGGTTGTGCGTATGTAATCGCGGTGGATAGATGATTATACCCTATTAATATAGATTCCTAGAGTGACCAAAGATGGTACATCTGAATAGTATGCAAGCGACATGCAGCGTCACTGTAGCTACCATTAAATATTACGAGGCACCCATTTGAATCGTCAGTAATAGGTGCAATAAGCAATGCTGCAGTCTCATCTTTTAATGTAGGCTACGAATTCATAAGACTTTGGTATTTGAATTTGTTTGTTTCGATGGATCTCTTGGTTTTGTTTTTTGTGATGGCTGTTACTTATGTTTCTTAGATGAATAGATTTGGGGATTTCTTATTGAGAGCCATATTCGTTTTCTAAAGGATTTTTATCGAGTACTTTGGATTGTTTGTTGACTATGGAGGATTTACATATGTAAAGCACACTCCCTTTTACAGGAGAGAAAAAGTATCCGGCCCACGTTCTCTGCCGAAGCCATCTATGGCGGAACCTTGCTGTCGGCGCGAACAAATGAGTTTATTTGTTTTTATGATTGGGCGGAATGCAGAGTGGTGCGGAGGATTGATGCTGTTGTGAAGGTGATTACTCACAACTTTGAGCACTCTGAATTCAGTTTACTATTCTTTCTTTCTTTCTGTCTGCAAGGTTTAGGTCGGATTAAGGTGATAACCACTTTCTGGTTGCAGAACGTCTACTGGTCTGATGGTGGAGATCTGGTCACTATTGCCAGTGACAAATCATTTTACATCCTCAAGTACAATGTAAGTATTAGATTTCTGATCTTGTGATTTCGATGCATTTTACTTAATACAATACAGAGCGTTCAGTAAAATTAGACTGCTTGAGGAACTTTTTGACTATATCACGAAGAGACTTTTCCCTGTAATTCATGGGGACGTCTCCCTCTGGTCACGGTGATCTTATGGAAGCCTCCCTATGTTTCGTGTACATGCCTTGAGAGATTGTCGCTTAATATATGAGTTAATAAGTTATTCAGTTACTATAAAAATATATTTCATGTTCTCAACGTCTTTGAGTACTATGTGGTTGATTCGTGTCATGGTCATTGGTGCGGGGTCAATCAATGTGCTTGGATTTTTATTATTCAGAGGGACGTCGTAACATCATACTGGGAAAGCGGCAAGCCTGTGGACGAGCAAGAAGGTGTGGAGGATGCATTTGAACTGATTCATGAAATCCCGGAGCGTGTCAGGACTGGTGTTTGGGTTGGCGACTGTTTCATCTACAACAACTCAGCCTGGCGCTTGAATTACTGTGTTGGTGGGGAGGTGAGTTGTGATTTACGTAATGTTTACATTGACAGGGTTTTTGCTTGGCATGGTGAGGGTTCTCTATCGCAGAAAATAGAGAAATTTTGGACTCCCAAGTAGTTCCCCTCTTTGGAGCAAGTTCATGTACCTATTTGTGCGTACACTAAAATTTTCAATCTGTGTCATGCAACACTAATAGCATTTTTTAAGCGGAAAGGTGTTACTATTGAGTGAAAATGGCACGGTTGAAAGATGAGTGGTATAGAGGAATATAACCACTGTTCATAATACAATGAGAATGTCTTGGGGGCCATTTCAAATACATTCCTCTTGGAATTCAATTCATGTTGGGTCTTGCCTCAATAGGTGACCACAATGTTCCATCTGGACCGTCCAATGTACTTGCTGGGATACTTGGCTAATCAAAGTCGAGTTTACCTCATCGACAAGGAGTTTAAGTAAGCAATACTTGCTAAACTATCATCGTGCTGATTAGCCAATAGAGCACTGCTTGTATTATTTAGGAATCTAGCTGGATCCACTCTCGTGGTATTTCTCACTGTAATTTTGTGTTTCCATGCTAAGATCCCATTCTAGACTTGCAAAGAATACTGCAAACCTGAATGCTCTTAGGCCTTCGAGAAAGTTATGGGTTCTGAGTTCTAATTATTAATATCTATAGTGTCTAACAATATATGTTCTTGGAACTTGTAGTATCATGAGCTACACTCTACTTCTCAGTTTGATCGAGTACAAGACACTGATATTGCGAGAGGATTATGAAAGAGCAGAAGAAGTGCTCCCATCCATTCCAAAGGAGCACATGAATAGGTATGGTTTGCGTCCTTTGGAGGGTTGTAACGGTCAGTGAATCTGTAAGTAAATTAGCAGCTGATTAAACCAAACAGTAATTCTTTCTTCTCCACTATGACTCGTGTCACTACTTGTCTCACTAGATAAGAGTTTTGAGTATTATCTTCTATTCGACTCAATATTCCCTTTTCGAGTCACAAAATGATTAGAGAAGTCTCTGATAACTTTGGAGAGGTCCATAATTGAATGTACATTTAGATTTGCAAGGTTGCAATTAAGCTAACTTAGGAGGTAATATTTTTACTTTTTCTCATAGGCAACTTATGGATGAACTCATTACCGATGTCTGACCTTTGTATCTTTTATTTTACACCTCCATCATTTGACTTGGTTGAAACTTTGAGTTTCAGTTAGTCTCGAAGGGTAGGGTGAATTCCATTGAATTATGGAATACACTTGTTTTTAGGAAATCAAAGTAAAAGCAGATAATGAAAACTACGGATGGACTTAAAGGCTGTTCTTACGTTCGTGATGCCTACGGTGACGAACCTCTAAGTAAAGCAAGTTGTATGACAGTGTTGGACGTTTTTTGGAGTCACGTGGAATGGTCGAGGAAGCTCTTAATGTTGCTACTGACCCTGATTATAAGTTTGAGCTCGCTGTGCAGCTCGGCAAGCTCGAAGTGGCGAAGGTCATAATTTTTCTATAACCTCTTATCTCCATGCTGTTCAATGTCATAATGGAAGGATTGCGTAGTGTGAGAAGTTGCTTTGAGGTTAAACTCATCAGATTTTGTTAATTATTGGATTTGTTATGATCATTGTTGAATTTCATCACATTAGATGGAATTAAGAAATTTTATTCACTTCAAGCTCATTATGTTCTGCCATTTAGCTTTGGCTTCCAGCTGATGTTAGTCCTGCCCTAACTAGTACTGCTTGCATGTTTTGTTTTTTAAAGGCTATTGCTGAGGAATCTCACAGTGAGTCTAAGTGGAAGCAGTTGGGAGAATTGGCAATGGCTGCTGGAAAGGTACAAGTCTGCTTGAAGTAGGTGAAAGGTTATATCTAAAGTCTCTTGGGGTTTCACCTGCCTACATATTTCTCTATCAGTGCTCCTTGTTTGCTAATATTAAGGGACCTTGCTTTTTTGTTTTGTTTGTCATGTTGAGATGTCACAAATTGGAAGCCCTCCAACGACACATGCTTTATCATTTGAAAGACTCATTTGAAAGCCTTCAGCAAGGAGGGATGCACTTTTCCTGTTTCATTTTATTTAGGCAGGGAGTTACTGAATTTCAGATTTTCCCCCCTTCAGAAAAAAACATAAAGTACAGAATTATCGAAATTAGACAGATATTTAAAAAGCCCAACTTCTGCAAGGGCTACCTCGCTCACATATGTGCTTTCTGTAATTCTGCTCTATGACGCATGCCATACTCGTTTGAGTATTAATTCCAGCGGTTGGCATGTTTTCTGCAGTTGGATGTTGCAGAGGAATGTCTACGGCATGCCAAGGATCTAAGTGGTTTGCTACTACTCTATTCAGCTGTAGGCAATGCCGAGGGTCTGGAAAATCTTTCTGTATCAGCAAAGGAGAACGGCAAAAGCAACGTTGCTTTTCTATCGTTATTCCTGCTTGGAAAGGTGGAAGATTGTGTTGAACTGCTTATAGAAAGGTAAGGGCGTTGCCACGACGCAGTTTTACGGTTTCTATAAGGAGTATCTAGAGTCTATCTGTATTTGAGTTCATAGCTTGCATAGTAACAAATGAAAACTGTTTGACACGGTTGAATGAATGGTGCAGATAGATCAGTGTCTCTGTTTTTAATTCTTGAGATTTCTATTTTGCAGCAATCGAATTCCTGAAGCCGCGTTTATGGCTCGTACGTACTTACCAAGCCAAGTATCCAGAATAATTATTCTTTGGCGCAATGATTTGAAAAAGGTAAATTTTATATTTAAACCCCAAAGGAACCAAGATGCCCAAACGTTTGTTTTAGTAGTTTTTAGCAGTTCTTGTTTGGGCACCTTCTTTTGTTCAATTTTATTTCTTGTGTGGTCAACACATGCAATCTTCACCAATAGTTGTGCTAGTTATGAAAGTTTAGGTTGCATTTCTCTACATATGCAAGTGTAAATATATTTTTTTGGTGAGTAATGGCAGATCAATCCGAAGGCCGCAGAATCTTTGGCAGATCCTGAAGAATACCCCAACCTGTTTCCAGACTGGGAATCTGCATTGGCTGTGGAGCTTGAGTCGAAGGAGCAAAGGTAACGAGAATTGTCATTGCTTCTGCTGCTGCATCACATTCTCGTTGTGGTGGCCATTCTCTCTCTATCTCACTTATACTTTAATAATACGATTTACTTGTAACACAATCATGAACAAGTTTCTAGTATTGAATACTAAATAATGATGCTTATACAACTGGTTACTGTAATGCCAGGAGCAATTATATTCCTGCAGCAAGTTACTTAAGCTACATCAATGGAGTTGAGGAAGAGTTCACTGAAGATATGCAAGGCCTCGACATCAATGGGGACGAGCCTACAGAAAATGGCCATGGTTTGCAAGAGGTACAGCAATACAGGATAAATATTGTAAATTTCTTCTTCGTTGATCTCAATATGGTTTTCACTTTTCAGTGGTTTCTTCTGAGGCTTACTGCTCTTATCAGTGAATTTTATAAATTAGATTATTTCAGGACGTTTTAGACACTTCACCGTGATTCATGGGGAGGACTCCCTACGATTATTTGCAGGCCCATGAAAATGGAAAAAGCTCTCTTCATGATTTTGTCCAAAAGTTCTTGAAACAGTTTAATTTTATTGAATCGTGTAGTGTGTGTTAAGAGATCCGTCAGATGCTTACCATTGTTGAGATCCTTGTGAGGGAGATAGTTTGTAGACCAAGCTCGGTTCAGACGTTTAGACGAGATTGTAGTACGCTTTTCGCAATTTTACAAGTGGGCGATTTGCTTCTTTTAGAATATTTCTGTATTGTTTAATTGATGCTGTTTGGTTGTTTCAGGGTGAGGAATACATTGCGGAGGATTTCCAAGGGGAAGAATTTCATCAAACTGATGAGGAAGGGTTTGAGGATGCGGAACAAATTCTCGATGGTGACGGTGAGCATGTGGAAGAAATGACAGATGGAGATGAAGAACCGTCAACAGATAGTTAGGTGAATTCTTTTTGTATTTTCTCATTTGTTTTCGTTTACAGCTAGTTTGGTAATATGCAGTAGCAGTTGAGTGTTGATAAGGCTTATATTGAAGCCCAAGTTTTTTTGGAATTTTTTAGGAGGATCAAATTTTCCTGACAAATTAGGTTAATGATATAGTTTGAATGTGTGGCAAATGTGTTGCTACTAATAGGAGTTTGAAAGTGCCAAGAATATTTCATAACTTAACCCTAAAAGGACTAAGCAACCCACTTTGGGTTTCTTAAAACTTAAGTAGGCTTCATTAACTTCATAATTTGGAATTATGGCATGAAATTTTTAGGATGGATGCTTATCATCCTAATTTAAGGTAAACCTCCCATGATAGGTTGTTAGGGAACTACCATGAAAGGCTTATATTTACCTTTGACAAAAATATATTAATAAATGGATTTAAAATTATATTAGGTTGAATTGTTGCCATAATCAATGCCTTGGGAGATGGTGATGGAGTTATTAGTGATTGTAATATGACTTTTACACCTTTTTAGTGTAAACTTGCTACAATTTTTTTTTTTTAATTCCTTGATGTTATGGTGATGTAGGAAAATTTGATAACCATGTTAAAAGTTGTGATTGGTTTAGGTGGTAAGATGACCATTCTAAAAGACTCAGTTTTAGTGGTTTTGGAATTGTTTGTAGATTCTTTTGGGCCAATTTGGCAACACACTTCAAAAATTCATGAAAAATTCATTTTTTGTTCAAGAAATAAAATTTCAATTGCTCTCTTCATTTCTCACATTTGTCTTTGAATAGAAATTAATCTAATTCTTTTTGTGAATTGCAATAGATTAGATCATTCATACTACATTACTACTTGTCATACGCAAGTTCACCTTAGATGTATAACTTTGTTTCTTGTCATTCTAATAAACTAGTGTGTCTCATGTTGCTACAATCATAATAAAAGTAAATGTAATCTTCTAATTTTTTAATTCTTAAAAAGTTTGAAATTTAATAATTTTCACACCATAGGTTCAAATGTCATAGAACCAAGTTTGTGCACCCAGGGCTTTGTGATAGTGGTATCAAGAATATAAGTGGAAGATGTACAATCCTAAAGATCACTATCACAAACAAAACAAAACAAATAACTTGAAGTAAAGATATTGCAATAGTTATGAAAATTTTCTTGATTCCAATGCTTCTACCTAGGTGGCTAAAATATATTCTAAAGAAAGACTAATTAATTTTATTTGTATTGTATAGACCAATACATCCTAAAAATTATTTGAACATTCAATTCTAGGTAATGTCATGAAAGTTATGAGGTTTATTTTGTGGGCAAATAGCCCCTAAAAGAACTTGACTAAATAAGTTTTCACCAGAAACATTCCAAAATTACCATTTTTATTACAAGTACCAAAATGTAGAAAAGAAAAAATTGAGACAAATGTAATTATAGGATTTTTTAGTAGATTTTTTAGTATATGTTGGTTTGAAAAGATATTGAAAAAATTTCAAAAAACTCCACATTGTGGATTGTAAGATATTAGCATTTGCATTCATAAAATTCCTTTCTTTAATGTTGTAAAAAGAACGCAAGTGCCTTTCACAAGATCACATTCATATGAAAAAATATCAATGTTGCTAATGATTCTTTGAAATCATTCTTCAAGGCAATTTGGCTACATATTCTTGAAAATTTTCAAAACATTTGGAATTGTACAACATAAAGGGGAAAAAAATAGTGAGTAGAAAGAAGTAGAGAATAATTAAAACTACTAAATTGTTAAGGATTTAGGTAATAAAATTGAAAAATGACACTCCCACTGATGTAATAAATAATTTACATCCTATGATTTCAATTTTTTTTCCAAATTTTTTTAAAATTGAGTTAAATAAAGGACTTCAAAATTTATTTTAGAGTACGAAATCCATAACTACCTACAACCTAAAGCTCCTTGTAACTTTCATCTCAATAATCAAAATGGAATGATTCAAAGCTTTTTATAAATACATAAATCTAGAGAACCAATTTCAAATTATTTTCCTTAAAAATTGATTTATAAGAATTTTTTGGACTTGCTCACATTGCTTACTAATCAATGAAAATTACATATCATACTAAACCTTTTTATCATGTGGTCAAAAGTTATAAAAAAATTTGGACCTTAAAGCTAGTTCTTAGACACATGTTAAATATAGTTTTCAAAGGAAAAAAAATACCTTTCATATTCAGCCCTCCAAAATCACTATGTTGCTAAAAAAATGCCAGTTGGCCATTTAGGGGTTAAAAAAAGAAAAATATATTAGGTTATTTTTTGAAGTCAATTCTATATATTTCAAAACGATATTAAAAAAAGAAAGGCACCTATTGTTTCTAGAATATTTCCAGCATTGTCATTATTGATATTTCTTATAAAACTTATTATTGTACCCTATTAAGAGGTTTGTCAATAAATAATTTAAGAAAATAATGCCTAATTTTATTTTTTGAAATCATACCTTTATCTCCCCTAATATTTAGAAATTTCATTTTATGAACAAATGACTTCTTATCCTCTTTAAAACCATTAACCCCTAAAGAACCAAACCGCGCTTTTGAGCAATATAGAAAATTTGGGCAACTTCTTTTGATTAGAGAATTTATTATTTTTCTTTGAAATTTTCACGCAACATATGCCCAAAGAGTAGCTTTAAGGCCCAACAATTTTCATAAGTTTTGACTACATAGTTAAAAAGTTATTGCATGATATGTAATTTCTAATGTTCAGTGAACAACCTAGGCACTCCAAAAAGATTAAGAAAAAATCACTTTTTTGAGAAATTAAAATTTGAAATTTTTCCTCTGCATTTATATATATGTTAAGATTTGAACCATTTCACTTTGATCAATGAAACAAAAGTTATAAGGAGTTTTTGTTCAGGGGCAATTATAGATTTACTACCCAAAAAAAACTTTGAAGTCCTTTATTTAACTCAATTTTTAATATTTTTGGAATTTAAAAAAAAAATTGGTATAGATTTTTTATTACAACATTACAACTATTGAAATTTTCATTTTTCATTTCTATAAATAAATTATAAAAAATTTAGTATTTTGAATCATTTTTTACTTTTTTGTACTCACTTTTTTTTTTCTAATATGTTGTGCAATTCCAAATGGCTTAAAAAATTTTAAGCATGTAGTTAATTTGCCTTGAAGAATGAATTCAAAGGATTTCAACTATTTTGGACATTTTTTCATACAAATGTGACTTTGTGAAGGACAACAATTGAGTTTTTTGCAAGGCCAAACAAATAAATCTTGGCAATTCAAATGCTAATATTTTGCAATTTACATGGTGAAAAATTTTGAAATTTTTTCTACATCTTTTTAAACAAGCTTACTACAAGATTCTATAGTTATATGTGTAAAAAAAATTCTAAAATTTTGCACTTGTAACAAAAATGGCAATTTTGCAACATTTTTGGTGGAAAAATAGTCAAAAATCTTTAGGGGTTAATAAAGTATGTAAATATATTATTTTTCTAATATTAAATGATTTTATAAATAAAACAATTGGTGCTAATGTGATGAACTTGCTAGTAGGACATGCTAATGGTTTAATTTTTGCTTTAATCATATACTACCTTTGCCTTTATAAATTTTTGAAAGATAAGCATGAAAGTGTTTTTTTGGCTAATTTTTTCTATATAATTCTAATCCAATTTTCACCATATTTATTGAATTGCACAAGTTGAAGACATACATCTTTTTTTTGCAAATATTGAAAGAGAAAACTTGGTTTCTACGAAGGATTGAAAAAAAACTAATTTTGTAGGTTAGGTAATTTGAGCTTCTAATTGGTGGAGAATTTTACTCTAAAATGTAAGAAGGATGTACTTGAACAAGTTAATGAAAGAATCCTACAATTGAATTTGATATGAAATAAATATTGATGAAGATTCTAGTCTTGATTTGGATATGAGTATTTTGAAGTGGTTTTAGGCCTCATAACATTAGTGGTTAACCCACGAAGGGCTAGTCAACTACTTTCTAGTCAAAATTGACACTTTTTCCTTGGTCGCTAAGATTTTAGAAAGAATTTGGATACAAACAAAAGAAGACAAGTGTAGACTATTGGAATCTAAATACATGAGTACAAATTAGGGCAATATGTATTGGCGTGTTGTTTAGGGGTCAAAAAACAAACAAAATAATGAAAATATGGGCTAAAAATATTAAAATCTTCTAGCATGGAAACCGGTTTCAGTTGCCACAAAATTCACTACAAAGTCCTAAGCATTCACACTAATTCCACATTCAAAACCATACCCTAAATTTCATGAAAAGAGGTTGTTGATGAATCTTTACCTATAATGTTCTTTTCATGTTTTGGTAAGTTATGCATCCAAATATAAGAAAATGAACCTAAAGAAAATCAGATTTATTAAGTGTGTTTTTAATCTTAAATCAAATTGTTGTGTACTTATAGTTTATTTTGATTGACTTTCTGGGTTAGAAAGCTTTTTTATGCAACTTTTTTGGTAAAATTTTGAAAATGATATTCTTTAGAAGAAAATATTAATAAGTATTTCAATCCAAAGTAAATATGAATAATTTTTACAATCAAATTTTGGATATAAATTGGTTAAATTAACATTGAAATAAAAAATTTCAAATTCAATATCTTCAAGATTAATCAATTTTTAATAGGTTGAAACCTTATTTTGTGGTTGATATATAATTGATATACTAAAATGGTTAATTGCATTTTTCATTGTAGTAATGTTATATATTTTATAAATTGATTTAAAAACTCGTATTTTCAACAAAAGTACAAACTATACACAAAGTGCACTAATTTGAGTTGAATTTTTGTTCAAGAGTTGGTTGATTGTACCATGCATCTGCCCAATATTGTATTGCTTCTAGTTAAGTTTTGGGATTTTATTGTTTTTATTAATTTAAAATTTTAGATTTAAACTATGAAATTTGATTCATATTTTTTTATGATTAATGTTGAACTATTTTGGACCAACTTTAGGTCAAGTACTTCTTTGTATCAAGTAGGGAAACTTTGTCACTTGAACTTTGTGCACCATTGATTGTGTCAATTTACTTAGAGGTAATGGATTCATCTTTCATTCTCAAGCAATAATATAATTTATCCTAGAATGTATGCTTCTCTATCTACTCATTCTAATTATAATGGATTTATTTGCTATGGTGAACCATAATTGATCATTTGCAAAATCATTGAAGTTGAGATTTTTTTGTTGGAACTTTTAAGTTTTGTAGACAAAAGAAGTTTTTTGATAGGATCTTTTAGTGCTTTTGAAGGCATCCAAAATTCAATTGTTGACCATGTTGAAGTGAAGCCATGGAGATCAAATAGAAAAATAAAGCCACAATAATAATGCATTATGGGATTTATCACCTTAATTTTTGAAAATAAATTGTTGCTATAGCATCCATAAATGACATCTTCTATAATATATAATCTCAACTTGTTAACACCATCATCCAATTACTTTGAACAACAAATACATTTAGTATATACCACTTAGTTGCATTGTAACAATAATATGCTCAATATTCAAAAGGAACAACTTAACCCCTAAAGGACCAAAGTGCCTTTTTTGGCAACATAGAAATTTTGAGTAGGTACGTGTGACTAGAGATTTCTATGTTTTAGGACCAAAATTTAATTGAAAGTGTAGATCGACGTGGAATATCTTAAAGCCCAACAATTTTTATGACTTTTGACTACATGGTTTAAAAGTTATGGCATGATATGTTGTTTCTTTCTCAACTTGGGCAGTTTGGGCAACTCAAGAAAAATCACTTTTTTTGGAAACAAAAATTTGAAATTGGTTTTACAGATTTATATATATATATATATATGTGGAAAGCTTTGAATCATTCCATTTGGATGAATGAGTCAAAAGTTATAAAGAGTTTTAGTTTGTGGGTAGTTGTGGATTTTCTACTCTACAATAAACTTTGAAGTCCTTTATTTTACTCAATTTTTAATATTTTGGAAAAAAAAATCAAAACACTGAATGTTGATTGTTTATTACAACATTACAATCATTGGAATTGTCATTTTTCAATTCAATAAATAAATTGTTAACAATTTAGTATTTTGAATCATTCTCTACTTCTTTCAACTTACTATTTTTTTTATACATGCTGTACAATTTCAAAAAATTCAAGCATGTACCCAACTTGAATTGAATAATGAATCCAAAAAGTTACAACCATTTTGGACATTTTTTCATACAAATGTGGCCTTCTAAAGTTTAGCTTCCCGGATTTTTGCAATGGTAAGAAAAGGATTTTTGTAACTTCAAACACTAATATTTTGCAATCTTCACTGCGGAAATTTCTGAAATTTTTTCTACATCTTTTCAAACCAGTGCACTAAAATATCCTACGGTTACATTATTCTAGTGGCTTCGCCCTAAGAATGAGGGTGAAGTTGCCACTTGATTCTAGAAAAAAAAAGACAAAAAAATGAGACTATATATCATTGGTATTTTAGCTGAAATACTTGGAATCACAATACCCCTTTTTCTAGGAGTAGCCTTCTTAGTTCCATGTGAACGTAAAATAATGGCTTCTATGCAATGTAGAAAGGGTCCTAATGTAGTGGGATTGTTTGGATTGTTACAACCTTTAGCAAATGGTTTGAAATTAATGATAAAAGAACCTATCTTACCAAGTAGTGCTAATTTATTTATTTTCCTAATGGCTCCAATAATGACATTTAATGTTTTTTTTTCTAAAATTTGGTAGTTGTGCTAGAAATGACATTTTTAGAGCGGTTTTGGTGGAAACATAGTTGCGATCCTTTAGGGGTTAATTTGGCCATTTTAACAATTTTCAACTTGAAGATCCTTCACTTCCATCTACATTAATTTTCCTTCATTGAGCTTGAAAATTGAAAATTGCATTTTCTAGTGTACCCTTTTGCTACCAACTTAAATTATTAACTTAACATATTATCTTAAGTCAAATCTATTGCAATGAAAATTCATAATAAGAAATTTTTAGACCTTAATGGAAATTTGCCCTAAAATTATACTTCACTAAAATTACATTAACAAAAACATGTTCTACCCTTGATTCAAAGTTTTTAATTTCATAACTTCTTTTAAACTCATTAAATTTTTTTTTTTAAAACAATCTATTTCCAAATGTAATCCATAAGAAAAATAACACAAACCCATTTTTCTCTTGTGGAACTTTAAAAACATAGAAAATTCACCCAAACTTTCATCACTATCCACACAATTTTCAAAACACTCTCCTCATCAAACTTAAACCCCATTTTCCAAATATATGCAAAAAGCTTCAATAATTTGTCAACTCCATTTTCTATCTCTCTTGCTTAGTTCTTTTATTTCAAGGCTTCTAACATGCAACCTTACACAACCCTAATGAAAAATCTTCAATTGTAGATTATTCTTGGCAACATCAAAAATTTGCCAACTACAAGTTTACATTGAAATCAAGGATCTTAGTTTCTTTTCAATTGTTGAGATCAAAGAGACAAATCACATGAATAGTTCAAATTCCAATCCATCATTTCATTCATGGCTTCAAAGGCACCCTATGGTCACAAAGTAGACCTTATATATAGAGATATAGATATATAAATAAAACTTCCAAATTAGGTATTCCATATTATTTTTAAAATTGTTTAGACTAACTCCAACGTAAAGGTTACCATTAGAATCAAGAAACAAATTATATTGACCAAATAAACCAATGAGATGTCTAGGTAGGTCATCATCGTCCTACAAATTGGCAAGTTTATTATATTACTACCTAGTTATATTCCATTTATAAGCAATCACGTGTAAGCAATCAAAGGCTTGAGGTCAATGTTACTTTTCATTCTTGTATGCAATAATTCTCTACTCTTCTTGCAATATATTATTACAAATCTAACTTCAAAAGTGTAAAAATATATTACTTTCTACATCAAACATGTTAGAAATAAGACATTTGTTTTCCATTACAAAAATCATTGAAACAATTGTGGCAATATTGATGTATTGGTCTTAATCTTTTTGATATTTCAAATGTATTATAAATAGAACTCTAACATAGCCTTATACAAAATATAATATAAGTGATCAATTTCTAAAGTCCTAAGGTCATTTTTTGTCCAAAAACATCCAAAATTGCCATTTTCAATGCAAAATAACAAAAATTTTAACATTTGTTTCTTTTGCACATATAACAAAGATCTTACATTAAACTAGCATGAAGATATGTAGAATTTTTTTTGAAACTTTGTAATCACAAGATATAAGTGTCTAAAGTAAAAAAATAAAATTCCTGCCTAATTAGATTTTAAGGCTTGGAATCATTTTAGCTTAAAATTTTTGTACTATAGATTATGAATATAATTTTTTTTTATATTGAAGAATTGACGTATGATTAACACAACATGATTTTTTTAATTCTTAAAAAAATTATCAAGCCAAAGCGTACACAACATAGAAGGTAAAATTAAATTGTAGATAGCTCTAAGATAGAAGTGAAACACACTAATTCTAGTTGTAAGATTATTCTAAGAGCAAGCTGAAGTGTGTGCAATTTTTTTTAACTAATGAAATTGAGTTCATAAATGAATCCAATTCATTAATTTCTTAAAAATTTGCAAAGATTGCCTACAAAATAAGAAGCTATATAACTTTCAAGTCACTTATCCAAATGGAATGAATCAAATTTCCCCACACAAGTAAAAACCATAATTTATAATGAATCAATCTTTGGATATATTGTTTTAAATTCTCATCAATTTTTATTGTTGTCCATCTTTGCATCTTTTGAATATAACTTTTGCTCCTATGTACCAATTGAAATAAAAATCACATTTGCATGAAGGTACTCAATTTTCCCATCTTTATGAACTTCAAAAAATCATTACAAAAATTAAGATTATAGATAACTATCGAAACCTTCAAGAGTTTGTTGACGGAAGTTTGGGGACTTTAGGGGAAAATGTATTGGGAATTGTGTCTCCAAATGAATGCATTGTAAGCTTACTAAGAATATAGGATAATTTTGAGCAAGGATGAAGCTTCTACCAATTAAAAAAAAAATTCAAGAGTTGAAATTTAGCACATATTTTGGAGCCTCATTTTAGAATTTTTATCATAGTGATAGAAAAAATTCAAAAAAAACTCAACTAATAAAATGTAGAAAATCAAGTTAATTGTGAGATCCAAAGTTTATTTGTTATTTAAAGCTTCATTAGAAAGCTATAAACAAAGTTTAGAAATGGATACGAAGGTTATTTTCCATTAGAGACATTTGACTTTTGGCCACTCTACAAATCTAGAAAAGAAAATTAAAACTTTTTTAGTTCTACTCTTGTATGGCACAACAACTCTACAAGTGATCATATAGGCCAAAAAAATTTTAAATACTTTTTTGAATAAATTTTATTTTTTACTATTTTTATTTTTTAAATATTTTCTTTTGTAATTGCACATTTTCATGCAATCAAATGGCCTTATATAGGGTCCAAATTTTTTCAAATGATTCTCTCTCTCTTTCTCTCTAAATTTTGTTTGATAACTTTTTGAATGGATTATGCAAATTACAAACAATTTTTTATTTGAGATGAAACATAAATCTCCACATTTCTAGATTGAAAGTTTGTAAAAAAGTTAAATCGTTTTGCTTAAATGAGGTTTGAAGTTCTATTGATCTTGCAACTATTGTATTTTAATATGTTTCATATGGATTGTCATAATCCAACTTCCACTTGTATAAAACATAGGCCTTCTCTCTACATATAAAAATTACTAAATTCATTGAGACTTATTATTATTATTATTATTATTATTATTATTATTATTATTATTATTATTATTAATTATTATTATTATTATCATATTAACGAAACCATCTATTACATATAAGACATTTTTGTTGATGCTAATAATACTTCAATATTTTAACACCTCATTTTTATGCCACTAATAAAACTGTATTTGTACATGTGAAAAACAAAAATGACACATTGCACTAAATCAAATGTAGACATTGCAACCAACATAATTCTTGAACAATATTGAAGACAACATTGAGAGTATGTTACATTTTTGTTTAGAGCCTATGATTTCGACCCATATATATGCATTAACTTTATTATTCATTATTCACATCAAAGCCACATTAAAAATTGTTTTTTTATAATGTTATTTACAATATGGATTTGTACCAATGAATACTTAAAGGCAAATAGATTTTTAGGTAATGTTGCATACATGAATTTATCATAAATTTTGTATGCAATTTCATTTAAGTTGAGGGATGTTGTATTGTACAGGATCATTTTGTCTATGTAAGGTAAGAGATCCTATAATGTACCATCTAAGGGCTGAAACAGAATTTCAGGGAGGTAAAACTTCTAGAAATATTTTTCAGTAAATTTTCCTTAACAGACAAGTAGAATTGACATCTAACCCAAGTCGTTTCATATTTTTCTGAGCTTATCTGAATTAGTTATCAAATTTTGAAGTTGAAAGGGCATAGGACTCTAGAATGGTGCCCTAGCTAAAATGTACACAATGAGTACACTGCTGAAGGCTATGAAAAAGCAACATGTACAAGTACTGTACATTTAAGATAGGGCACCATTTTAGAACCTGCTCCATTTAAGAGCCTTCTACCTTATTGGGGAAAAGGACTAAGAATTGACTGTACATTACATTCAGTAGCAGCCTGTCACATTGCCTCCCAGCAGATGAAATGGTGTGGAATATCCCACACCATTCCATCCAGCACCAATGGTATTCCACACCATTCAGTAACTAAAGTTGCAACTCCAAGAAATGTCAGATGAAATTAGGTGATGGGGACTTCACCAAAGGGAAGGCAGTCGTTCTATGGGCTATTGAATGTTATGTAGTTTGAAAAATGGAGAGCTCAAAAAACGTGTCATGCATGTAATTTTGTTCATAATTTTCTCTCACTTACTCTCTTATGATTCTTTGTTCATCCATAATGCTATTAAAAATATAAATTCAACCCTGAATGGCCAAGGCCATTATTCTGTCAAAAAGCACTCAAAATTGCCATTTTTGTTGTGTTCATCCAAGAGAACAAAAACAAAAACAAAATTTAAATTTAATTATAGGCTCTTGTACCTTATTTGTCTTAAGATCATGTGGTTAAAATTTCATGAAGTTTGACTATATAGATTGGAAGTTATTTGCATTCAAAGTTGGAAAAAATAATTCTCTTGAACACCATCCTATAATTTCAGATGACTTTGACTGCCATCTTTTGAAAAATTTTGCACTATAAACTTTCAATTAAAAAACTTTTGTATTGAAGAATTGAGTTGAAAGTCTAGGATAATAGTTTTTTAAATGCTTGATTTTCATTCTTTAAAAAATTATCAAGTAGAGATAGATTCCAGATTGAGAGAAAAATTAAATTGTTTATAACTCCACAATGGGATCAAAGCACAATCATTAGGGGGGATTTGTGGCCTCTGGAGGGCTATTTCATAGTTGTTCCCAAAACTATTTTGGGAAGTGTTAGCTGTTGTCAAGCCAACAATTACCAAAAAATAAAATTTAATAAATAATTTAAAAAAATTGATCTTGAAATGTTAAAAAAAGTCCTATTTTTAATTTTTAAGTTAATGACATGGCACAGTCTTGACCGCATTGGATTCTTATTTTTGTATTCTTGTAGCAATTTCTACATTTCCATAGTTTGGAAACTTGTAGTCTTCCAGAGGCCTAAAATCCCTCCTAATGAATCCCAGTAGTGAGATTATTCTAACAATCTTTTCAAGAAGATGCTCAAATTGCCCAAAAAACAATATTGTTCATAACTTTCACATAACTAATCCAAATGGAATAAATCAAAGCCTCACATGTAGGCAAAAATATAATCTATAAGATTAAAAATTAAAATTTTCAATTTCAATTTTTTGTGGATTTATTTTTCTACCCACCAAGTTTAAATTTCAAGTTTTGGCAATATAACTTTTGCTCTTGGGCATTGATTGAAATTTTTAAAAATTACATTCCCACATAGCTAATCAATTTTCCTATCTTGTGAGAAAGTTTCAAAATTTGACTAAAATTTAAGATCATTGGAACTTGCCCAAACTTCAATTGTCCCTTCAGGGGACAATAGGCTTTTTAGGGGTTAAATAGGTAGAATCACTATGGATTCCTTTCAGTGAGGTAAAATAGACTTGACATAACAACTTGAAGTAGATCTATTTTCCCATACTACAAATAAAATTATGGAAAAGAACTAGATTTGCAAGCAAGAAAGGCATTTGGTGTATGATCTCTATCTCTATCTATCTGATAAGCAATTTTCAAACTTGTTGCAAAATATTTAATATGTTACTTGAAGATATACCCTCATCATAACATTTAGTACTGCCTTTCCCTTTGTGAAGTCCCCATCACCTAATTTCATCTAACATTTCTTGAAGTTTGCAACTTTAGTTACTGAATGGTGTAGAATATTCTACACCATTTCATCTGCTGGATGGAATGGTGTAAGATATTCCACACCATTTCATCCGCTGGGAGGCAGTGTGACAGGCTACTACTAAATGTTATGATCTGAAAAGCAATTTCCAAATTTTCTTTTGCAAAATGCTTATTATCGTTACTTGTGGATATATACCCTTATTTTACATGGAGGCGGGTACACAATGAAAACCTTGAGCACAATGTGATGAAAAGAGGCAGCAGGCCCGGTTTTCAATTTCCATGGTCCCCCTACTTCATCGAAAAATGATGAACTATGAGATTTGAAATTTAAAAAATCCCACCCACCCCTAAGGAAAATCAGCAGCCGTTGATATATGTATTGAATACGAGTACGAGTACGGGATACGGGATATGGATATGGGATACAAATATAGGTATGAATATTGAATGCAGATATGGGATACGAATATGTATGCGGATATGAATATTGAGTACAAATACGAAATACAAGTATGTGTATGGGATATGAGAATTATTCCATATGCATTGTAAGAATGCCCACCTTCTCAAAATTATAAGAGGGGATGGGGGAGGGGCAGATTCAGAATTTTTAAAATTTAATACTTAAATCAAATTGATGAGACGGGAGGGGGCACAAAATAATTAAAATTTTAAATTTTTTTAGTTTTTGAACTCATTGAAACACAATTTGTCACAATGACAATGAGCTCAAAAAAGGCAGTGCCTGCCTCAACAAACAAGCTAAGTCTACATCACAAATCCGTAATGAAAACTCAAAAAATCTCATATTCAACAAATGTTACAAATGATTATATACATTAGTTTGAAAAATACCATAGTTTAGGAGTTGAACTTTTTCCCATCAAACTTGGAATCCATTCTCCTATTGAACTAGGTTATTCATTTGCAAGTTTCCAATAATATATCACAAAATTGGGGTGGGGGAATTCAAAATATACTTCCAATTTTTTGGAATAAAATCATCAAAAATTACCACTCCTAGATGAATGCATATGCATTTGAGTGCATAAATGATGATTCATTGATATATTACAATAATTTGTCTACATAGTGCATATAACATGTAACACTAATTTAACCAGACATAAAAAATTATTGAATTTCAAAGTTTTTATGAATTAAGAAATTAGAAAACTACTTTTACTTTAATTTTGGCTATGGCAACAGTACACGGCACACTAGTACCTCATAACAAGACATATCATGATGAAGGATGTAAACAACTATCCTACCTTTGCAAAATTGCAAGCCACACTCCCTTGAGACTAAATTTGAAAATCTCTCAACTACACAATGTTGGGGATATTCATTTAGTTTTACAAGCTCTTTTCTTTTCTTTTCCATACTGAATTGGTCTCTTGGCACGGAGTCCCACTTTTTATTTCTGATTTTTCTTCTAATAGAGTCAATTGCATAGGATGCACAATATGGGATTAGGAGCCAAAGTTTAGAGATAACACAAGACGAAACTTTTTGGAGCACCTTGAACTAGGTGTGATAGAATTTAGTCCCATATTTCTTTTGTACTAAGGTAGGTACACCCGAAATGGCACCTGACCTTAAAGTGCCATCTACAATGTGCATACATTTTCAAAATCAATCATGTACCCAGACTGTAGATAGTGCTTTTAGAAATTGACTTTGACTGTGAATAACTTGTGCATACAATATCCAAATCCTATGTTCTTTGGTGTGTTGGAACATGCTTTCACACACCAACAAGACTGTATAAAAATCTGAATAGCATAATAACGACAACTAGGCACAGGTTGAATAAGTGGCACTTTGGGGGTGTACTTACCTTATTCTTAGTTAAACCTTCTTCTAACACATGCTTCCAAACACATGATGGACTTGAAGATTACCTCTAATAATAACTAGAATTTCATAGAATTTTTTTGCCATTTTTGAAATGTTTTAATATTGTTAATGGCCCCCGATATTTTGCCCCCAAATCCACCAGTTCTCCCCGAACATTGCAAGTGGACCACCTCCGAAGGGCCACTTCAGCCCCTCCCTCGGTCGCCAGCCAGCCTGAAGTCCAGCATCCGCCAAGTCTTTGATAGGGCCAAGCCCATGCCCCCCCACCCAATCCCCTGCGAGAGTCCCATACCAGCCAATCCAGCTCGTACTCCATCACATGCTCCGCCGCCTGGGGGGCTGTGCTCTAATCATTTATTTTCAACCGCGCAGGACACTAAATCCTCCGTTCGAAGTGGGTCCAGCGGGAGGACGTTAAATCCTACTGACCATCAAAGGTGGGCCCAGCAGGCTGGATTTACCCCAGGGTAAACGCTGAATTTTTTTAATTTTTTACCCAATTCTTTTTTTCAAATTCTGAATTTATATTTGCAATCATACACCGTAAATTAGGTAGGAGGGGTCAAGAACATATCCGAAAACACGGCAGAACAAAGGGGGCTTTTTTGCTTTATCCCCAAGTAACTCAAGTTTTATCCTATTGGGCCCACCTTTGATGGTAGGATTTAACATCCTACAGCCCAGAAGGCTAATTTTTGGGTTCTCCAAGGGAATTCTTAAAAACAAACCCTATTTTGTACAATGTTCAGGATATATTCAAGACCTCAACTACCTCATTTGGGATCTCCAATTGCAAATATGAATTTAGAATTTACAAAAAAAGTATTTGCAAAAAATTAAAAAATCCTACATTTTTCCACAAGGTAAATCCACTCTTCCAGGCCAGCTAAAAATGGAGGATTTTAGTTTAGTGTCCTCTATTTTCAGTAGTCCAGGTGAACTTGCCCCTTTACTCATCCCTTCCAAGTCATTCCAAGGGTGCAAGTAAAAATAAAAGCTCCCTATTTTATGCTTAAGTAATTTACACAATATACTTCCCATAGTTAATTTGAGGTCTTTGATTGCAAATATAAACTCAAAATTTGAAAATTTTATCGTGCGTGAAAAACAAGTTTTCCCAAGGGGTCAAGCAAGGGGGTCTTTTCAACTGGCAGCCCAACCCAAGTTCGGCTGCCTTGGTTTGGTTTCACCTCAACTTGGGTGACGAATTAGAAGGCTCGGTCACGTGGGCGCGTGGGGATGGGGATTGGACCAACGGAGAACATGCCTGCCCAATCCGCGGCCTTGGCTTCCTGATCAGGGATGGGTGCAGGCCACGTTAGCCTGCCTCCAAACTGGTGGGATGCATGCACGTAAGAACTAATAAGAATGCCGTGTGCTTCGTTACCCGCAATAGAGAAAGCCGGCTTCCTGAAATTAGGGCCGACTTCCAGCCAAACCTTGCATGGAGGGCTGAAAAATAATCCAAATTCGACATGGGTGTGTGGAATGGTTGCAAGAGGAGAATCAAAAATGGTTGGTAGACAATAATTGATCATAGGGAAAGGCAGTTTCTAGAAAACAAACTAAGGGAGGAGGTTTGAAAACCGCTCAGGGTCCAAACCACTCACCTTCTGAAATGTATATTTCTGGTACATGATGCTTTTTGATCTTTATAGTAATGTAAAACAGTGAACATTTGAATGGGTGGACGGTTTTGGAGCCCTATGCCATATTGACTTCAGAAATTCATAACTAATTCTACATAGCTCCAAAAAATATGAAACGACTTGGCTATTCAAGTTGTCTTTCTAGAAAAGTTCACTAAAAAACATTTTAAGATGTTTCACCTGCCCAAAATTATGTTCCAGCCCTTAGATGGTCGGTTTCTAGACCTCCTCCCTTATTTGTAACATTTGGATTTGAATTTTGGAGTTGCTTTCAGTTTGCCAACAAGACAAAGTTGGCCGGAATCCAAAGATGTAGTTTCTTCCTATTCATATTAAAAAAAGGAAACGTTATGAAATTCAACAAAGGGATTTTGACTTTGGAATACTTGAAAATTCATTTGTGGTTCTAAGATAACATAGACATGCACTATTAGTACTAAGATCCCAACATTGTTGTATTTCAAAAGATGGTTGTAGCATCATCAATTCAATGTAGGAAATGACCCAAGGAATCATCTTATGATAGTAATATCATGTTTTGTTTTGATTTTTTGTTTAATTAATCCAAAAGTAGAAATTTAATCCATAGTCATTTGTATTGCATTGAATCAATGATGCTCTTTGGGCAAACTTCTATGCATGTAGAATTGACCAAACCTTGTATACAAGGTGGAGGAGAGGAGAAGTGTGAAATAATTACAAGAAGGTAATTGAGATTGTTGGCCAACATAAATTAGAAAGGAGACTCATAAAAATTTGGGGAGATAAGTTTTTGACTTGAACTAGTAGCTTGCTTTAAGTTTGACAACAAAAAAATTACTTCTATAATGTAGTGTCTCCTTGCTAAGATGGAAGTAAAAAACATCATGAAATTAGCAAAGGTAATTCTCATACAATATAAAAGATTGCTCTAAGTTGATTACAGGCATGTTATTTTTTTTGTTATTTTATTGAATGGAGGAATGAAGCATAGTGCGGCAACAATTTTGTCATATTTATAAAGTCCATATGAGTTATTGAAGATTTATAGGAGTAGTAGGTGCTAAGTACCTACAAGTGTTCATAGATTACCACAATAATCAATTCCGAAATTGTTATTAACAAAGCTAGATGAATCCAAAAGTGTTGAGAGTAGATGTAGAGAAGGTTTGTAGCACTCCTTAATGTGTATATTTAATATCTAAAAAACTAGTGAAGGCGTTGTCATTTTTAGTTGGCTTAGAAACCAATTTGAAAGCACCTTCTGCCTTCCACATTCACTTCTAATTGTATCATAATTTCAGTTGCATCTTAGCACACTACACTGGAAAAAAAATTGCAGAAATAGCTTGATTCATTTACTGAACATCCAAAAACCATACACTTCCCAACTAAATTTCACAATGAAAACATAATTTTGACAATTTTACGATCCCCCTATATGGTTTTTTGGGCTTCCAATACAGGTGGTTCAAAGAGGCTAGTCGGATTTTGAATCTCCTACCATACCATTGTTTGATTGAATGTAGGAAGTAGTTTAGTGAAATACCATAGAGGGTATTTTCTTCTTTGATTTTGTTGATTGTTTTGTCACTATTTTTCATTTTGGAACCTTGAATGTTGTATCAAAGAGTATGATAGTTTGCTACAATTGAATTAATCTTTGAGGACCCCAAAACCTTAAATTTGGCCTCTCAAAATTGAAAGATTGTCCTATTTGAGTATTAAAATCATTTTAAAAGTACAGTGAAATCATTTGTCTTTTCACTTGCAACTCCAATCTTGTCTCTACTACCAATTAGTATGATCAATTTTTGTAGGTCTTGTTTTGGGTGACAATTTGATTGGAGGGTGAAAGCACACTACGGTAGTCTTTTTCTCTTGAAATATAAATAAGTACAAAAAATACGAAATGTACAAATTGTACAATAGTTGGTTGGCAGTTTATCCGGTACTTTGACAAAAAGATCCAAAGATGCGGGCAACGGTCCTATAGATGTGGGCCATGAATGTATAGGAGAGAATCTTGCTGCAAAAGCACCCAAAATAGGGCAAAACATGGCTAAAATCTTTGGTAGAAAAAACAAGAACAAAAATGCCATTTATAAGAAAATGAATTGTTGGCCCATATCATCAAAAAGGTCTTCTTATAGATTCCAAAATTTAAAATGAAAAAAAAACTATTTATGGTCAAAATTTGGGCCTCGTACTAAAATCACACATTCTCAATGATATTTTTTTTATAAAACTCTCCAAATCCTAATCAAGTTCCAAGTCATTGTACCTTAACACAAGACCATTGGATTTATCTATTTGAATTGCAAAAATGAAATCCTAAACTAGACCAGAAAAGTACAACAACGCTAAAGTTGAATCTGCAATAGTACAAACATTTAATGTTTGTATACTGTACATTCAATGAATAGGTAAAAATTACTTTTTGTTATGCAATTATCAATGTATGCAAGATATAAGACTCCGATCTATTTTTTATTTATTTTTTAAGTCACAAAAACTATAAGGAAATTGACTCCAAACTTTCATCTTGTGAAGAAATTGTGCCGTGACTACGATTTTGTACAACCGTAGTGTGCTTCTCACCCTGGAATGAATTCCAAAGAGTTTGGATTTTGGTAAACATGCGTTGGAATTGAATTAGGTATATATATACATTTTACTACTAATTTAAAGCAATACATTTCTTGAAATTCTTGATAAAATGCACTCCCTCCATCTTGAAACAATTGTCCACAATTTTGTGGGCATTTTTTTTGAGCCAATTTCATCAATCATATTGTGAGAAACATAATTGAGAAAGTTTACAAAGTTTATATCACAAGAATCAATTAAAAAAAAACATTGCATGTGTTCAATGCAACTTAAATAAATTTAGCCACTAGGAAGTCTTTTAGTATATGACCTATTCAAAACATTTCTTAAAAAATATGATGTTAAAAGTGGACAATCATTTTGAGATGGAGGAAGTAAGTTGTAACTTTTGGAATCGGGGTTGGAAGCACCCAAAACCATTTATATAAGGAATCTAGTATAATTGGAAGTAGCTTTTTCTAAAAACAATATTTTTCTAGTATTAGTGAGTGAAAATCATGAATATTAAAAAAAAAGATTTAATTTTCAGATGTCATACGTAATTTCTACGATTTTTCAAAGTGTTGCCTTCCTAGATCACTAAAATTATTCAAAAGATGCACCCAAATTTGAACCCTGCAAAATTAGTAGTGAACCAATCAAACTTTGGTATGTGTCCTTAATTTATGTTAGCAAATTAGAGTCAAGCATTTGGCAAACATATTCACTCATTAGAGGATTTTTGAGGTGCATAGAAGGCCCCCAAAGATTGACATGCACTCTTATTTAATGAAGCGCAAAACTAGTAGCACAAGTACCTACTTGCTTGTTGCTATCTTATGTGAAGTACAAGTGAGGACTACAATAGATGACAAACCAACAAGGTACTATTACCAAATATTAAATTTGGATAGTACAATATTTTATTGATGGTAATCAAAGAAGAATCCATTAGTGGAGTGGATGTACAATACTATATTATTATCTTAATGGTTGTACAATATAATGTTCATGGTTGGATAATACTTGTGTCATCCTCATGTCCTAAACCCAAATTTTAAATGACAAAGCTTCATCATGGTCTTCATGACCCACCCAATGGAAGCTATTGTCCCGCAAAAGTACATCAATATTTCTTTTCTTTTCCAATGAGTGGGTATAGGAGAATAGTCTTCCTCAAGGACAATATTTAAATACAAAAGCACCCTTCCAACCACCCCTCTTAGAGACCCTCTTTAGAGCTCAAAAATCCTCTAATGGTAGTCTAAAGATCCCTCCGCACTTGGCATTAGAGGTCAAAGTTGCGACTGACTTAATGAGGAAAATGGAAACAATATTCAGATCTGCGGTCTTTCAGAAACACTAAGCCTACATGGCATAGAATGTGGCATGATGAAACAACGGTGATAACGACGAGCCAATAGCTTTGCTACTTTTTATTCAGCAACTTCACAGCAACCACAAAATAGAACTTGTATCTTCTAGAAATGAACATTTCAGGGACTTCTGGCTACGTGATCTTAATGCAACTTGCGAGGGCCCATTAAGTTGGAGTGTGGGCAGGAAGGACTGTACTCAAGAGAGCTCATAAAAACTGGGCCCTCAAGTTGCCTCATTGTAGGCACCTGACACAATAGACACTAGCTTAACTGTGAAGGTAGCCGCTTGTTTTGCATGCCACCTCCAAATTGAGGGTAAGGTCTTGCTTCTGCTCAAACTTTATTTCTGCTGTGATTATCACTGTTGTTTTTTTGCTAATGCAGCATCTTCTCACTTAACCACAATTACCATTTTCACGTTGTGTTCGTTCAAGGTTTATCGCATACTTCATTGTGAATGTGAATTGCATGGTGTGCATGCAATTGATGTAAGAATTCCTAGTTTAGAAGTAGCATTTCCAAGGTAGCAGACATTATATCTATCACTGACAAGCTTGTCATCTGGCATTGTGCGAACAGGCAATGGACAACTTAGTGTCGCGAGGGATGGCAAACATTGATCCCAGAGCATTCGTTTCAGCCTTTGACAGTAAATGCTTTAAATTTTTGTTTTCGGCCAAATGCGTATATGAGAAACGTTAATAGTATGTACTCATGACGATGGACATGCTTAGGGCTCTCTCATAAATTAGGAAGTTGTGCACCTCAAAATTGTGCAATACTTGTGGTGATTGTCATATTAGAAGTTCTCATGTATGCATGTATATGCATGACCAGCCCTTCACATGCACACAATGACTCTATGGTCAGTTGTGCTTGAAAATAGGATCATCGATGACATCTGATCAATGTAGGATGGTGAGCGCCTCTGATCACGTCATCTTCACTGCACTGTCATAATTATATGTTCTTTGTTGCTATTGTTGAGTGTAGAACTATCATTTGGCTTTGGACACGCTAATGGAACTGCAAATGGGCATGCGCTTGCTCCGGTAGTGCCAAAAGTACGCTCGGCTAGCGTCACGCCTGTGAACTCCGATCAAACCCGAAAGAGTTGAGGTTGAAGAGATCAACAACCTAACTGGCTTCCTGATGAGGTCCACACTTTAATTTAAGCAAAACAAACTCTTTATATGGAAGAACAGAGAGCCTTTGACAAACATCAACTCATGCATAGCAATGCATCGAAATAGGAACGCATCAATGGGATTGTGTATCGGGGGGGCTTCTTAGTCATTGTTCGAGATGCTTAATCGTGCGAGAGCAAATGGGATCAAGTATTTTCTGACTACAAAAGAATCGCTAATTACTACAATCGCACAGGTTTTAACGGCTTGGACTACTAGAACATCACTCTAGCGGAGAGGCTTCCACTCAATCTCCCATGTTTTTACCCTTGTGATTGGTACTTTGCCATCCGAGAACTAGGGAGGTGATTTATGAAAGTATGCAATTCTTTGTGCAATCTTCTCTTCTCCCTCTTCCTTTGTGTATGGAATTATAGGAGTTCCATCAGGGACAGCAAAGACTTGAACCCCTTAAAGATCCAAGTTACTATTTTCCACCTCTTCCCCCTTCTTTTAGCTAGGACATTTTAATTGGTCCTATTGGAACGGCAAAACTTTGAACCCCCTAAGGGCCAGAGTGGGGCTCAAGTCTTAGTAGTGTGTCAAAAATTGGATATCATGACAAAGCTTTGAACCCCCCCAAGGGCGGAAAGTCTTAGTTGGGTGTCACAACCAACCTCTTGGAAAAGGTTGGCCCCTTTGGTGATAATTCTCCCAAAGTTTAGTTTCCAAAACCTGTTGGAAACTATCCAAAGTTTAGTGTCCAAAAATTATGAAGGGTAAGGGGAGTAAGTATCACATGTCGGTGAAGCTTTGCACCCCCAAAGCTTTGTCCATGATAGCAACAAATCCAAAGTAAAAAGGGAGAGTTGGGCTTCAATCTAGCAGCCCTAGTCCAGCGCCCCCCTAGTCTGGCAAGCCCCCAGACCAATAGACTCCTAGCCAGTAGACCCCCTAGGGGCACCAGCGGGCCGCAGAGCCAGGTACCGGCAGCAAGGTTGGGCCAGTTGGAAGCGGCCAAGCAGAGAGCAGCCCAATCTAGGGCTCTAGGCCAAACCCTAGACTAGGAAATTAGAAGAGGAAGTTAGAATAGGAAATTAGACATGGATAGACTAGGAAATTAGAATAGGAAATTAGAAGGAGGATAGATTAGGAAATTAGAATAGGATAACCTAAGGGTGGGAGCCAATTAATAGGAAGAGATTCTAAGGAAGAAGGAAGCGATTTGAAAGTGGAGCCCAATTAACTCAACAAAAGAGTAGCTATGGATATGGAGTGGAATGGATGAGATCCGGTGGGAGCCATACATAGATTAGAGGTGGGTTTCTAACCCTAAGCTTTGTTCTTAATTGAAGTTGACTATGCAATTAGGGAATAGTTAGGACCAAGGAACTAGTGACCTAATTACAATTAGAGGATGGTGATTAGCAAATAGGGATGGATAAGGACACAAGTCCGATGATGAACTCAACCATGTAGTAATAGATAGAAAGAACAAATATGTAGAAATAAATTAGAAAGAACGAATATGTAGAAGTAAAGTAGAAGGCACAAATACGTAGAAGTAAAGTAGAAAGAACAATATATAGAGTAGAGTAGGAGGAGAAATACCTAAACATAGAGTAGAATGAACAAATACATAGAAGCAAAGTAGAAAGAACAATACGTAGAGTAGGGTAGAGGGAGAAATACCTAAATGTAGAGTAGAGGGATAATTACGTACAAGTAGAGTAGAAAGATAAAAACATACAAGTAGAGTAGAAGAATATACTACATGAGGTAGAGTAGAGGGGTACAATATGGGGAGTAGTATAGAAGAACAAGATACATAGAAGAAGGAAGATGAGATATACACATACTAAGTAGGAGGTTAAGTCCACAAGTTTGAATAGGAAGAGGCAATTGGTTGAAGGAAAGTAGAAAGAATTAGGACACTTAAGTAGGGAAGAAGGAATGCTTGAGGTACAAACAAACTACATAGTAAAGTAGGTAGGATAGTAAAAAAGATCCATTGCTTAGAAGGCACAATGGATTGACGTTTAAACACCCATAGGACATAGAATTTAGTTAGAACATGGTTGTGATCACTTGATTCCAAGGGTGGGAATAAAGCACCCATAGATGCCCCTTGAAGATCCACAATTCAGTCAGCTGCAGAACAGGTTCGGTCTCCTTCAACTACTTGTTCAGATCAATGCAATGGTTTAGGTCGTCAGCATTTTGAATTTGCTTCATAAAAGGAATATGATTGTAGTAGACAGAGTCAAATCTTAAATTCAATGCCATTGATTATCCTAAGGCATTTCGCATTCCACCTACAGCTTGATAAAAATTGAGTTCAATCGTGGAGAAAGTACACAATTTACCTCACTTAGTTGTTGACTTGTCGCTCCCAGCGAAAGTGAGGTAGATGTCTCGGCAGCGGCTACGACCACTCTTCAATAACACAATGAAGACCACACTCAGCATCCACACGTTGTGCCTTAAGAAAATAGATGCACAGTACCTACAACTCCCTTTCAACCGTGCGATCAAATATTCTTCCTTAATTACCTACTGTACTACTTCCGATTAGCACCATCGCCTACTTTAGTGCATTCTAAAGGCAACAAAAATTTGAAGCAAACGCAGCTCACAGACGGAAAAATGACTGATATGAAGCTTGTTTGTGACAAGGGCTATGTCTCTTAAGCGGGACACTGACATCGGGGGAAAAATTAAGGGTGGGCCCCTTCACATACTATTGTGGGGCGCAAGTGTGACAGGGTCGGCCTTAATTCTTGAGTAACATCGCATTATTTTGATCTTATATTGAAACCACAGTGCATGTGGAAACAGAACTATGAATAAAATGAAGACATACAAACGTGCTTTGCATGAGGCGATGACCCACACCTACATTCCATTTTTTAGTCTTTTTCGCTTATGAAAGTGCAATGACTTCAGTCAAACACTGCTCGGCCCTAATGCCAAGTGCGGAGGGACTTTAAAAAACAATTTTGGATGAGTCTAGGATCCAATGCAAGATATAGGTGCAATATTGGGTGTTTCTCCTTTATGGAGCATCTTAAGAATAGTCTGCAAGTACTGGTTTAGTTTCTGACTGTTTGAGCATGGATGGCTCAACTAATAATTGCAATGTTTGGAAAAAACTTTACTTACTCCAACTTGAATGGATCCATCCTATGGATGCATCGTTTTCTCCAAAGCTATGTTGTCTTGCTGAAATTGGTAGTTGCAAATGGAAAACATGTCTCCATGCATAGGACCTGGCATTCTAGTCACTCTGATTCTAAATGCAGGACGCTAATTTTGTCCCATGAAGTAGATATAGTGGGATAAAACTTAAGTTACCCATAGTAAAAGTGAAAAAGTCCCCTAGTTTTGTGTTGTGTTTTTGGGTATGTTTGAGGCCCTTCCTAGCTAATTTGGGGTCCCTGATTCCAAATATGAATTTAGAATTTGAAAAAATAAAAATTTGCAAAAGATAAAAAAATTCATTGTTTACCCCTAGGGTAAATCCTGCCCGCTAGTCCCACTTCGTGGGACGAAGATAGTGTCCCGCATTTTGAATTGGGTTGAAGGTGTGAATGAGAGTGGTGGATGAATGCATTTTGCCACACAAGCACGGAAGGTGTGCAGGTAAGCCCAGCAAGGCAAGATGTATAACCTCACTTGTGGCAGAATGTGCAGAGAATTGCTTGCTCTCAAGTGGTAAGGTAGACCAATCTATTACCATCTTGATTTACAATTTGACTATCTTGGAGCCAATTCCAAGATGGATATGTATTTTTCAAAGGTGTGCATATTTCAGAAATCAAATTCAAGCGGAATTTTGTTCGGAATGACCTTAAACTACCAAGTGATGGAGTAAAGGATCCTTGCAACAAGCAGGTTGCGAGTTTGATACCTGGCAATGCTAGGTCATTCCTAGATTAAAATTAGCCTCTACTCCTGATGGAGCCCCTCGTAGTGTATTTCTTCAATACAATTGTGTAAAACAAAAAAACCATTTGAAGAGCGGATATATTGTTTGGAAGGTACCTTTGAAGGGTTTTTTAAGAGCTATGCATATGTATCAAGGTTGTTTTTTTCATTCTTGAAGAAGTGCCATAGTAGCGATATAAAATGTTATAGTGGTGCTCCAAATTGCTACATTCATCCACTTATTGGATGTATAGTATCATTTTCATCCACAATCAAGTGATTTCATCTAATTTTTTGGTAATTTCAAAGTTTTTTGACGATTTAATCCAATTTTTTTGGCCTTTTTCTAGCTTTTTCAGCCAAATTATTTTTTCTAGTGCAATCTGGCACTAGAGCCCTTCCTGAAAAGCCTTGACATGTATTAGCAGTTTGCAAGGTTCTAAATTATCTATTGGAGCACAAGGACTTGGATCCATCACCTTACCATGTAGACTTTGCGGATTTTGTTCCAAACCAACGATGCTAGTATGTAAGCATAGAAGTGTGAGCCTATGAACCTTGGGCTTAAGTGTAAGTAAATATCCCACACTCATTGAAGGTGTTTATAACATAAACACCTATAATATAGGTGTTTAGAACATAGATACACTATAACCATTGAGGTGTCTATAATATAGACACCTATACTATAGGTGAAGGGCTGCTATTATGTGAGCATCAAAATGTGAGCCTATGAGCCTAAAAGACTATACACCTATCATACAAGTGTCTATATTATAATAACCTTCTATGTTAATAGTGTATATATATGCTATAAGCACCTATATTATAAATGTTTATGTTATAATCACCTTCAATGGTTGCATGATATATACTTATAGACATGCTCAAGGCTCACATGCTCACACTTTTATGCTCACATACTAGCACCGTTGACTATAGGTGTATAGAGTTCTAGGCTCATAGGCTTAATTTTTCTATGCTCACATACTAGCAACCGTGAGTTCCAAACTTCACAAACTTGGGCACTCCATATAGAGTAATAAGCGATGAACTAATGCAATTGTATTTTTAGAGACTTGATGTTTTTATTGGAGGTGTAGGCTTGTATTGGACGCCAAGTTTGGAATGTCTTACAATTTTGTTAGGGATCGACTAATCATCTGACAATCACCAATTGTCAACTTGTTTAGCCTTTGTCAAGATTGCTGATTTTGCAATTGGAGCTTAACCCCCAAATGCCCTATATATAGAAGCCCAAAAGTGTCCTCACATAGTTTCAAGTCCAATTTAAAGTGCTATAACTTTTGAATCCAATGTCCAAATTCAATAAAACTTATTGGAAAAGTTGTGTTCTTTCTTCTAGTTTGTGTGGTAAAATTTTCAAATTGATCCAATAAATACTCATTTTTTGGAAGCCAATTAAAGTTCATAGCTTCAATTTAGGTTCACCAAACTACATTCGATGGTCGCAACTTTTGGGGCTTGTATCTCCTTCATCCAATGTTTGTTTCAAATGAAATTTGTTGCATTACATTTCCCTTGAAGTCTAGTTGTTGTTGTAAGATTTTCATGTCAATTCCAATCGTTTTGAATGTTTGGGAGCAATTTGAAGTTCAAAAATCAGACATTTTTGGATTACAATGAACTTAGGCAACTTATTTCTTCTTCAATTAGGGTCCGTTTATGGTAAATTTTGTGAAAAAGTTGTGCATATTATTCTAATTTGAGTGATTACAATTTTATATCAATTCAAGAATTTGTGAGTGACTAAGAAGCAATTTAATAGAAGGGGGTTCAATCATGGATGTGTTACGGACATGAATAACAAGCACAAGAATATTCAACAATCAAGATATACAAGAAGCAAGAATGATTCAATTAATAGATGAGTAGTGTAAGTGTTCAAATGTTCAATGTGTGTTGGCAAGATTGAAAAATTCTCCAATCTTAGATCCTAATATAGTTGTTTCATGTAGCTAACCGTTTATGACAGTTGTACAAGATACAAGTTATAAAACTCTTAGACTTGAAAGGTTGTGGCTATGACATCACCTCCCCTTTTAGCGACGAGTCCTACGAGGAGTATAAATATAAGGACTTGGTTTGTATGGATATCACCGATGAGACTCTTTTATTTTTGGGGGTGCATTAAGTAAATTTGTTGTTGGTTCCTAAGTTTGGTCCTCTATACCATAACCACACTAGTGTATAAAATATTCTAAACAATCCCACCTTTGACATGAATCAATCATAATGAGAATTTCATATTCTTCATGGTTGTCAATTTCAATGGGGGGCAATGGTGGTTGTATTCTTCCATGCATGCTTGAATGCTTATATGGTTCTAAAAGGGAGACATAAAAAACTGAATGCAATTTCATAGATGTAGGTAAATCTAGAGGTAAATCTAATTGATAAGAAACTTGATTAATTTGCTTTTGGAGAGGAAATGGTCCCAACCATCTATAGTCCAATTTTTTGCATGGCTGCATTGTCTTAATGTTGTGTTGAAGACTTGAAGAAGCCATACTTTGTTGTGACTTGAAACAAAGGGTTTTTCTATATTTATCTGTTGATGCTTTATAACAATATTGAGCTTTTTGTAATTGAAGTTTCATAGTTGTTTGAATTTGCAATAATCGGGTTGCAAAATCTTTAGCTGCAGGGTTGTTATCTTTAGAAAAATTTAATAAATCAAATTCTGGGTGTTGACTATACTTGGAATAGAAAGGAGTTTGTTGGATTGAATTGTGGAAGGTGTTATTATATGCAAACTTTGCAAGCATTAAATAAGATGGCCAATTATCTTGTTGGTAACTTATGGTGCATCAAAGATATTGCCCCAATATTTGGTTGACTTGCTTTGTTTGACCATCGGTTTGGAGGTGGAATGAAGAAGAAAATTTGATATCTACTTTTAAGATTTGAAAAAGGGGTTTTCATTCTCCAAAACTTAAAGACAAATTGTGGTCGTCAGTTTGAAATGATATCATCAAGTTATCCATGGTCCGTAGCAATAAACATTATCAAAAAAAGTTGTATTGTTTGTGCACTAGTGATTGTCTTTTTACAACGAGCAAAGTGTGCCATCTTTGTCAATTGGTCAACAACAAATATGGTATCAAAAAACATGAAGATGGTAAATCTATTATAAAATCCATAGATATAGAAGACCAAGGGTGTTTGGGAATAGACAATGGTTGTAAAATTCCATAAGGTTGATGGTGAAGATTTTTTGATCTTGAACATGTGTCACAAGATAGGACAAATTCCTTGATGGTTTTTCACATTTTGAGCCACCAAAAATCTTGAGAAATTAATTCTAATCTTTTATTGAACCTAAAATGCCCGGTTGTTGAGAAGTCATGACAATTTTGAAGAATACAAAATTGTACTTGTCCTTTTGGAATATATAAATGTCTTTCAAAGTAGAATAAGTCATTTATATATTGAAATTTCTCTTTATTATTACTAGGGTGTCAAGTGTTTTTTTTGGTTTTGGGGCAAATGGTAATGTGGCCTTCCTTTCAAGAAGGTTTAAAGTTGACTAGCTCCTTAATTAATTTAGGGGGCTTTAATTGAAGGAGGCCAATTTTGAGTATACAATTTTGAATACTTAATTTTTGTATGTAATTTTGGCTTTGCATGATAGATAAAATGAGATTTTAGAAGCATGTTGGCAACGGTAAAAAGGTCTATTATTTCTGTTTGGCATTTTTTGTCACATTTACCCTCATTTTTTTCTATAGGCCTGAAGCTATCCATTTTTTTTGAGTAAATTGGGCATTTAATTGCCTAAAAAAACACCCTAGAGGGCGTTGCTTGATGTTTAGAACTAACTGATATATAGCAGATAGTACATGAACTTGATTAAAAAATGATGAATCCATTATACTTGACATTGTTGTTGCTTGGCGCCAAAATTGCTCTGGTTTTAAAAGAATTGTCCGTTGTTGATCATATGCAACTTCTCCGTGTTTGGGCACAAAATATGACCTCCTAGATAAAGCATCTGATAAACCTTGTTGCTTTCTAGGTCTATATGTGATTATGAAGTCAAAATACGATAATGACATATTCCATCTTGCTTGACGTTGGTTCAAAACTTGAGCACTCATAAAATATTCAAGATTTTTATGGTCTGTATATATTGTAATTGTGTTTTGAACCTCTTCTAGTAAATGGCGTCACTCTTCTAAAGCATCAATAATTGCTAAAAGTTCTTTGTCATGTATCTCATAGTTGATTTCTACAACTGAAAATTTTTAAGAACAGAAAGCAACTAAATGAAGCTTATTTTCTTCTCAAAATTGTGATAATACCAATCCTAAAGCAAAATTAGAGGCATCGGCTTCAAGAAAAAATGGCTTTGATGGGTTTGAGAGTATAAGCACAAGGGTAGAAACAAGTAAGTCTTTCAATTTTTCAAATGTGTCTTTGGCTTTATCATCCCAAAAAAAATTATCCTTCCTTGTGATTATTATTAATGGAGCTACAATTTTGAAAAAGTCCTTGATAAAAATCTTATAGAAATTTCCAAAGCCTAAAAAACATTGCACATCTTTGATTGATAATGGTTGGTTCCATTCATTGATGGTTTGAATCTTTTCAAGATCCATAGAAATTCCCTTGTTTGAAATAATAAAATCCAAAAATTCAATTGAAGATTGGTGGAAAAAACACTTTTCTAATTCTACATATAAGCCACATTTTCATAATTTTTCTAGTACCATACATACATAGCATACATATCATGCTCTTCTTCATTTTTGGAAAAAATCAAAATGTCATCTAAATGAATGATAATAAAATGGTCCAAATATTCTCTAAATATATCATTCATTGTATGTTGGAAATTGCAGGGGCATTTGTAAGTCCAAAAGGCATTACATTGTACTCAAAATGACCATACCTTATACAAAATGTTGTCATCCATTGATGTCCTTCTTTGATTCTAACTAAACTATAAGCACCTCTTAGATCAATTTTAGTGTAAATTTTTGCTTGTATTTCTATTCCAACAATCTTGGTATCAAAGGTAATTGATAGTGATTTTTTATTATTAGTTTATTCAATCCTCGATAGTCAACGTACATATGTAAGGAACCATCTTTCTTTTTATCAAATAATATTGGTGCACCAACTGGTGATTTAGAATGTCTTATGAAATTTTTAGATAAATTTTCATCAATGTATGCTCATAACTTTGCTAGTTTAGTTTGTGACAAATTATAAATTGGACCAAACAGTGGTTGTGCCTCATCTTGTAATTCAATTGCACAATCATAAGGCCTATGCTTAGGTAGCATGTCCACAATTTTTTTTCAAAAATATCATTAAATTCATTGTATTGAGAAGGAAGTTCTCTATTAGTATTGTCCATTGAAACACTTACAGGTGTAGCATAAATTACAAACACTTTATTCTTTTTTGCAGCCTGCATAAAGGCTTGTACTCCTAAAAACGTAGGTTGTATTTTCTTGCAACTTTTGGATCTTGAAGAGATTCTTCGTGAACACCAATCAATATCTGGATTGTGTAGTATAAACCATGGTAATCCAAGAATCATAGGATTTGAAGGTGATTGAATGACATTGAAGACAATACTTGATGATTGGTCTTTTTGATTTACTAGCAGTGGTTGCATTTCTTCAACAACATTTCCCAATGCAAGACGTCATCCATCAATGGCTTCTACTTGTGCTAGAACCATCTTCTCTATAAGAGTTAAATTTTGTGATTTAACAAAGCTTTTATCAATAAAGCATGCAGAAGCTCCAATATCAAGAAGTGCTTCCACCTTTATGTTTCCATATTATGATTTTATTTGTACAGGAACTAAAAAACAAGGTGTAGGATCAGAAGGTAAAAAGAGACTTCATTTTAATAATAAGTTTTTATTATCCAGTTGCATGGCCTCTATTGTAGCTGGATGCTCTTGTTTTTGGACAATGGATCTTTATTGATAGGTGTTGCACGTCTATTTTTGAATTTCCCTTTATTAGGACAATTTTGAGCAATATGATTTGGTTCACCATAGTATAAACAAAGTCCCTTTGATTACCTTCTATATTTCTCTTCTTGTGTTAAAGGTTTGAATCGAATGAAATCAATTTGCATTGGATCATCTTAACTTAGTATAAAATTGGAGATAGTATTAGATGTTGTTGGCTCAACAAATTGAGGTGTGCTATTCCATCTGGATCGTTTTTTTTGACATCTTTCAAATAATCTATTATGATATGCAATGGCTTGTGCAATGAATTCACCTAGTGTGTTAATGCTTCGCATAGTGAGAAGCAAATCTTTTACATCATCTTTGAGACCAATACGAAATTGACTAATAAAACTCTCTATTCCATTTTAGATCGTAGATTAGTTGTCGAAATTTCGTTGCATATATAGAAGCAAGGCGAGATCTTTGTTGAAGGTTTCTTATTTGTGTCTTTGCCATCCTTTTCATATCACTTTCTCCAAACATAGAAGATAATTCAATCATAAACACCTCAAAAATTGTCAACTATTTTGGAATTTCTCTTCAATATAATAATGGTGCAAACCATGACAATGTAGTGCCAATTAAGATGGTCCCAAAAAATCCCACTTTTGCAAAGTGATTAAGGTAGCTAAATGGATGTAAACGTAAGTATAATCTTACTTATTGAATAAATCTACGAAATTTTACTTTTGTTCCATCAAATTTGTCAGGTATACTAATTTTGAGTTCTTTTGTACTTGATTGATGAATCTCTCCTCTTATGCTTGCTAATTTCACTTCTTCCAATTGATGTTGAAGATTGTTCAAGACATCTTCTGAAACTTGAGGCCAAGAATTTTCCAATTGAACATTGTGTAATTGTCCCATCATAGCTTGCAAATTGTCCAATGCAACTACAAAATTATATACTAGGTAGCAAGTTTTGTTTTTGTTTTTGTTTTTTGTTTTTTTTGCAATCTCACCAAATTGTTACGGACATGAATAACGAGCACAAGAATATTCAACAATCAAGATATACAAGAAGCAAGAATGATTCAATTAATAGATGAATAGTGTAAGTGTTCAAATATTCAATGTGTGTTGGCAAGATTGAAAAATTCTCCAATCTTAGATCCTAATATATAGTTGTTTCATGTAGTTAACCATTTATGACAGTTGCACAAGATACAAGTTATAAAACTCTTAGACTTGAAAGGTTGTGGCCATGACAAGGATGTGTTTTTTGCAATTATGGATGTTGTGCCTTGAAGAGCTCTATTGTGCCTTGCCCAAGATAAAAGGAAAAATACAAAGAAAAGATAAAAGGTCACTAATTCCTATTTCTGAACCACAATGGCTGTCATTGTCTTACTAAGCAGTGGAGATTGACGGCCCTTATTTTTTTCCATCGACCAAACATATCAACGGCTATGATGAGCATTTGACCGGGGGATATTTTTATTATACCCTAATTAGATGGCTACTAACTTTTGGCACTCAAGGGGAGGGGAGGCAAGGAGAGATTCATCAATTACCATAGATAGTGAAGCATTCAAATCTTGGAGCATATTATCTATTTGATAATAATTCACTTTTTTCTTCATTTTTTCTTCCAAAATTGACAATCATTTAAAAAAATATAAAATTTACGATATATTAATAGTGTAAAAGATGTGTAATTTCATCTCAAATAATAAAATTGATATTTTTATATTTATGTATAGAGGGAAAAAGAGAAGTAAAGTGGAACATGTAAAATGTGAAGGAAATTGAAGTTTGATTGCATAATCATTGTCTTTGCTTTTTGAAATTGATAGCAAATTTGAATTTTGAGTGCATTTACATAGTGCTACTTATAGTGTTTTAGAGATATCATGAAATGTATCTACTTCAATTCTATTTGGATCAATGTTTTCATCTAAAAAACCCTTCACATTGCTATACATCATTTATATGATTTTCAAAAAAAAATTCAACAAAAGAACAACTCATTTCTTTACAACCATAAATCAAAACAAAAAGGAACCTCCAAAAAAAGAATACTAGGAGGCCCAACACTTAGATAAAACTACTAGGACAAATCCAATCTTTCAACCAAATGATTTGCAACCTTTGTCTACATCTAAGAAACATCAACTATGTCCAATTTAGGAATTGGAGGGGATCAAATATACAACCTATTGGAGAACCACTCATATTCTCTTATATTGGAAGGGGTACTCCATAGCAATGATTCCAAAGTTGACTAAATTTTCCTCAACTGCTACTTAATTTCTTCATGCCCTTAGTGTGAATTCAAAAAAAAAATTCCAAAAATGAACATTTGGCTAAAAATCCTGAACTTGTTCAAAGATCTCTACTTTAAAGTGGTCTTCTTCTCAACAATGTGGCATCCCTCTAGCCCCTAATCTTGACTTTGCTAGGTCTAGTCATGAAGCACATTATTTTGGAAGTACATGACAATGAGCCAAAAGGCATATGTCTAAGCTAGTCTATGAAGTCTTCACAAAGGAATTAATCAATTAATTGTCTAAATTAGAGATAATTTTTGAAGCAAATGGCACTTTGTTCAATCCAATAATCAACTAGAAAATCAACCTTCAAAAGAGTATCCACATCAATATTCAAAAAGAACCACCACCTAGTATAGTACCTACTAGATTATAATCATTAGGAGTGTGAAAATGGAAGATCCAAATATAAACAAAAAATTTGTAGGATTGGCATCCAATCAATATACTAGAATTTAGGTATGTAGCTACATCTCTCATGAAATTGTCAAATGTTAGACACTTCCCATTTTGAATCCAAGGCTAATACCCAAAGGTGCTAGACAAGGTTATGCTCTTTAATTAGATAGATGTTGCTTTAGAATAGGCTATTGATAGGCTTAAAATGCTTAAACAAGACAAGGGTAGACACTGTTTTAGGCTTTGTTGTAGTGACCAATCCCTACTTTTTTTTATCTACATTCACCCAATGTAACAAAATTTAGAATTTAGTTTCAAACTAGGATGTCTTTGAAAGAGAAGTATAGCCTTTGCAAATTGAAGTTGAACAAAACTAGCTACAATAGTGAGAATTTTATACAACAGGAAATGTAGTGCAAACTTTTCATAAAGAGAGGATGCAACCATTGCCCTTGCAAAAAAAACTCAGCTCCCTCTATAAAAAGGCAAATTACTACGGCAGCTTCAAAAACTTCCTAAACGTAGTTTTCCCATTTAGTAAGCACCTTCGGAGTTGGAAACCCAATATGACTGGTTGCCAAGTCAGTCAAATTGGGCTATCCATTATCCAGAAGAACTTACAGAGCTTCGTACAGCGCTGCAAGGACAAAATCCCGCACCGTCTCTAAAGGTGACTTTCACTGCAATCAGCAATTTCTGTATCGATCCGTGCAACTTGAAAATTTTAGTAATCTTCTCAGAGATACAAATTCGAAAATGTTCCGATTTTGATAAACTTTTACGTGTTTTTTATACTCTACAAAATAAAATAAAGTAAGCCTCCGCAGTCATTATTCAGAGCCCTAGAGGGAAATTCAGAGGCTTTTAAGAATGGCCCCTAGATGACTTTCAAGATTACAGTGGATGCACCTACTGGTCCAGAAATCAGATCATTTTGCCGCAAAGTACTTTTAGGGTTAGAAAGTTCCAGAACTTTTCAGTTCGATATGAGTTGCATTCAACTTGGAGCGGTATAAAAATCGATACTCCCAAAGTCATATGATGACAAAGTCGAGGGCCGGGCTGGGGGCAGATGTTAAGCAGGTTATCAGTCGCACATAAAACAATGCACTGCAGTACGAAAAAACCATCCTCCTGAAACATTCAACCTATCCTAAGACTGCAAATGAATCTACAGGTCCAAATGGCCGTTCAGCCCACGCTAATGGGACAAGTTCAACTAGACGTTAGAACAATGCCATTTTCTTACTGACAAAAAGGATGGCAGTCATTCCTACCCCAGCTTTGAGAGAAACACTAAATTCAAATCAAACCAAACCAAAGAGCAACGCTTCTTTCAAGAGTATCCAAGTCACCAAGCGAGTAGCAGTTTGATATAAGCACTGCTTCCATGGTAAAGGCAATCCAGTTGAACCCTTCGTATTAACAAGAGTATGTGAGCAAGATGCAATACAGCAAGCAGTCTAAATTGGCATACCGCACAGCAGCTAACATCACACTCACGTAGCTTAAGCTTCTGCAGCCATTTGCTGATTTGCAGTTGGTACTACAATGACCTTAAAAGAACTCCAGCATGCAGTGGTACCTTTCAAAAGTAATTTGCACTAGAACCAGATATGCCTGAAATCTATGACACACTCAAAAGCGAACACTGGTATTTTACTACAACTAAACTGGAGACAAATGTAAAAACCCTCATTCCATTTGCAATACACCCACTTTTACTCGTCAGAGTAGTAGACAGTTTTAGGGGAGAAAAACAATATGGAATCAAAATCACACTCTTAAGAGTTGGAAAATGGAGCAGTTGAGTGGACCACCCGAACCTTCGCTGATTGGCTTAAATGGTCATAGCTGTTGTCCCCCTAATGCAACTGCATAAGGCGTCTCATATGAAGTAGGCCAAGATTGGTAGCCATTGGGTTAGTGGTTCACTAACCCGGAAAGTTCTACAAAAAGGTGACATCTTCGAGTGCACAAGAAGACTCCAGTCAGTCTTCTTGCTTGGCACGTCGCTTGCGAACTTGCGTCCATTTGCCAAGTTTCGGAACATAGAAATCCTCCTCATCAACCTTCTGTATTACCAAAGCAACAACACAGTGAAGCCCACATAAGCAGGCAGCAATACGGCCAGAAGATGACCCCCCCTAAGAGAAAGCAAGTTGCATGAAGTCAGGTCACCAGCTCGATATGGCGATATATTTCAGCCCTCACATTCCAGCTCCACTTGGACCAATCTAAACCGAGAGAGAGCTTGTCTGCACCATAGACAAGCACAAAGCCCCAATCTGTAGGATTTCAAGATGGCCCGAACACACGCACACACTTTTACGAAAAAACCCACACACATGCACACCCCCAGAGAACCCTCCTCCCCACTATAAACACTCGAAAAGAAATCAGACACGCAGAGCAGCTAAACTTGCATAACATTCGGACCCTATAAAGTACAGACAGAACTCAATATTATGAATGCAGCACTCCATACTGAAAAAAAGAAAAAAAAAGTTGCATTAAAGCCTCACCTTGTTTGATGTCGAAGCCTCTAGATTCACTCTCTGCACAGAGGTGTGCAAGTGTCTTCGAGATATACCAGCTCCTCTGCGAACCTCGGGAACAACCGGAACAAGACCTTCACAAACTTGGATTGAGGTACGTGCAGAGAGTGACTGAGACCAAACAGGAACAGTACCGCCCACACTGTCGGCTCGTCCTGCCACAGAAGTTGATTCTGCTGTCGAATCCAAATCGTAATCCACAGCAGTAACGGTAGGCCACGCCACAGGAGTTCTATCTAACGGTACTGGACCGTTGGTTCCTTCAACATAAATCGCAGGGCTATTAACATTGATGCCCCTCCTTTGAGACGCGTGAACTTGAACCGGTAATGTGTTAGCAAATTCTTCAGTATCCTCCACCATAGGTGCAGTGTGGTTCATAATGGATGCATGAGCCTGCAGGTGGAACTCATTAGGCACTATCTCTGGCACCAGTTGATCCCTTCTAGAGCTGTTAGATGACATATCCATTTCCCTGTGTACAATCACTCTATGTACATCCATTCTCTCATGCAAAGGTCCTCCCGTGCCAACAACTTCAATAGTTTCTCCAAGTCCCTCTTCCAAGCCATTTGCCTGAGAAGCTTTCATGGCCGCATCTCTTTCCCACATCTCTGCAAGGGATGCCTGGAGTCGCTCCCTGGCAGCCCCAATCTCTACGATTGGTCGTGGATAGTTCGTTCCCAGCTCAACACCAGCAGCTCGGAGAGCACCAGGAGGAGCATCCCAAGGATGATGAATCCACTCATTTGGTAGTCTTGAGAGCTCAGGGAGCCACCGCCGCACATAATCACCTTCAGGATCGAATCTATAACCTTCGACCTGATGCAAAATAGAAAATATCTATTAGGAATCAAGGAGTAAAAAGCACATACCCATCGGTAATTAAGCTACACAATGTGACTATCGCAAAAGGAGGTAACAGTCCTGGATTCCAAAATCCACCAACGATCGAAGGCACAGAAAAGTCCAAAACAGAGCTAAATCGTGCTCATAGCCGAAATTGAGCTGCGTCGTGAAGTACTTACGTGAGATACAGTATAGCAAAGAACGATGCTAGTATTGGGAGTCAAACAGAAAAGAACGGGGCAGTAGCACGAAGCAGTACCAAACCAGCATTTGCAGATTGCAAAAACTGAAGCATATCCATGACCACCGAATCTATACACAAATCATCTAGTAACAAGGCATGATGCTAAGAATACCCCTTAACGTGATTGATTACAGGACAAAAATCAGCTTATAATTAGGCAACACTTGACACCGAGAAAACGGATGCAATAAATACGGAGAAACTAATATCTGATAGTACATCATACCTGGGGATTCTCTATTCGATCTAGTTCATGGCCATCTGGTAGACTGCCTGAAATATATTGCCAACCAAGAACATCACACTCCAGATCTGCATCAAGGAGAACGTCCCAATAATACTTCATCCCCCATCTCCACGGAAGTTGGAGAAACTTCACAGAGAAACTGGCTACCACGACACGAATCCGATTGTGCGACCAGCCCGTAGCCCAAAGCTCCCTCATACCAGCATCCACCAAGGGATAGCCCGTCCGTCCTTGTCTCCATGCTTTGAAGTAACTCTCATCCGCACGCCACGGGAAAGATTTCAAATTGGCGAGAAGTGATCTTTCATGTGTGAATGGAAAGTGAAAACTAAGATATCTGGAATACTCCCGAAACCCTAAAGCCCTGAGGAACATGTTCACGCTTCGTTCCCCACTTGCCAGTCCTTCTCTAGCCCATGTGATTTGCTTTTTTCGAACCTCATGGAAAATTTTGCGGACACTCAATTCTCCAAAATGCAGGTGAGGAGACAGTAGCGATGTTGGGGCGCCACTGATCCCATCTGCTTTGTGCCTGTCCGTGGCGTAGTCGCAGAGAGGAGCACGTAAGAACGAATCTAAAGACTTGTTCGCATAACTCCACCCTGGACACCATGCCCGTGCTAAAAGAGCATTGCTGCTTTTTTCAAACTCGTCCTCCAAACCCAGCTCTTCCGCACTGCAGCCTTGAAGTCTTCCTGAACGAACCAAACCAAGAACAAGGTAAGAACTTTAGGTCAAAGTACAAGTCAACTACCACAGAGACCAGTCGCAAAGAACCTAAAAACAATACAACGCCTCCGTGCAAATTTAACAGAGACGTGACTCGACATAGCGATGTCAAGAAGCGCCACCTTCAGAATTCTTAAGAAAAAAGGTTAGAAAAGTTCCTACATATCCTCGATGCAAAGGATTTACCCTATCTTGGAAAAAAAATATGCCGCTAGATAGCAAGGTACATAAATCGAGCTTGAAAGCACTACATACCAATAGGTCCAATGAGTCTTTTAGGTGGTAGAAGAGGCGACTCCGGCTCAAATGGCATGTTCATACATTTCTGCCAGAACGCGTCATACAAGGTGAACGCTTGCCCTTCGTCATCATATACCTCCCAAGGTTCATATAGCAGATCTCCGTTAAATGTATGAACCACGATCCCTTTCTGTGCTAGCCCTTGCTTCACTCGATGATCCCTCACAAGGGAGACAGGGTCTGCAATCAAAACATTAAGCAATTGTTAAGGTGGATTTTTAAAACGTACTGCAATTCCATAATGCTCTGCACAGGTCTGAGCGGTTCATAATACAATCATGGAACGGGAAACGTGTAGCATACTGGTCATTTCAAAGACCTCACTAACAGGCAGACGTTTCCAAAATCTTTTGATGCATGTTCAAGATAGAGGAAGCTGCTAAGGAATACCTCCAACTGACTGGTAAAAACTGTGTCCATCACCCGCCTACACTAGTGGTCTCCCAGTAACACTCACCATACAGATGATTATAGAATACTTGAGTTGCTCCTGTAGCCTCAGCGATCTCAAGAAGCACAGTGAGTGTATCCTGGGACTTTCTCATAACCAACGGAGAGCCTAATTTCTTGAGAGAAGACTCCAAATGTATCAAGCTCTGCTTCAGCCACCATCTCGATACACGTCCAGGGTGGAACTGACCATCCTCAGCAGGAGACCAGACAAACACGGGAATTACAGTTCCTGCTCTGGCAGCCGCAATCAGCGCAGGATTGTCCTCTAGACGCAGATCGCGTCTGAACCAGACTATAGTACACGTCGCCATTTCCGGTTGTACCAGTCTTCGAATTCCCAACTGCATCTCCCGGGCGCTAGTCCTGTGAGATTAACCACGACACCGAGTGCCTAAAACAGAGATCGAAATCTTCGCTCTCCCAGGCGAAAACGCCGACTATTCTCCTCCAACACAACACCACGTCTACTACTAACAACGAATCAATTCGAAAATACTTCCGTTCCAAGCCTGTCAACACGAAACACGTAGGCTCACACCCGCCCGGGAACGCCTCTCACACAATACCGACTAACGTCCTCCCGATTCAGGTCGCGCGACTCACTGTCCGCGTCCAGACCCTTGGATAAGGCCAAGACCGTCTGCCCCGCCGCAAGTAGGTCGAGCAAAGTTCCTTCCTCTCTCCTGCACCAGGCCATTGCCACAACCTGGGACATCCTACTCTAACCAGCGCCAGCGCCAGATACCGTCTTTGACCGCCATGCCTCCCAAACTATCTTCCTCCAGCGCGCACTTCCTGAGCGTAGAGTCGCTACGACCCCCACTACCTACAACGTCAGCCACGTCCGCAACACCCGAACACGTCAAACCTCCACCAGCAACTCCGATTCCTTAAGATCGGAAGCATCCATACACTCCACCTCAAACATAGCGCTTCAAACCATCACGCACGCTATTCAAATCACCCTGCCTCTCTCTCTCTCTCGCTTCTCCTCTCTCCCTCCCTCAAGTCACCACCACAGATTCTGTTCCACCAAAGATTCTGGTCCACCACCTCCCATTCAGGCGTCTACATCAAAGTCATAGTCAAAGCAAGCCATAGCCAACCCATGGCCAAGGCAAGCGAGCCGCATACGCACTGAAAAACACCGAAAGTGATCAAGAAAAAACACCTAAACACCGTATACGAAACGTCAATCGATCCCCGAATACGGAACCCTCGCTGAGCTCCAGCGTCGCTCACGAGGCCACTGCAAAGAGCTCCAACAAACCCGTCCGAGCACCTCCAGAACTGAAACAAACGGCAATAGGTGCACCGTGGGAACCTCCACAGCCCAGGCAGCGGCAGCCGTCCCCAGCGAAACGAGGCGAGGTGAGGTTTGGGGGGAGGGGGTTCGACGCTGGGGTTGCAAGTGCAGACAAAACAGCTTGGATGCAGAGCAAAAGGAGCCACGGTCCAGCAGCTGCTGCTCCCCACGCAAGCCTCTCAGGAGGGTGCGAGATGGTCAAATTGACCGGGCCTCCCGGTCGTCCGGTTAGATAGCGTCGCCGCTGCAGATATTACTGAGTCATGCGCGCGCTCTACTGACGTTCGCGGTTGGGGGTCTTGGGTTCGCATGGGGGTGGGTTGGGAGCCCAATAATGACGCGCCTGGGAACAGCCTAGGGGAACGTTAGCCGGGTAGTAGCCGGAATTGTGTTGACGGGTGACCAGGAATTTTTTTTCATTATTTTGGGGCAGCCCAGAAAAGCGATCAAGCAATCTGCGTTGGAGATTTAACTTACATCTAACGGCATGGATGAAAACATAGGCGTCCATTTTTAGGTGTGTAGATTCATCCATTGTAGGGTAACATTGTCCTAAAATTTTGTAGCAATTGAGTAATTTTATATACTGAAAATAGAGAAATTCGGTTCTTTTGGGGGCAAAATTTCACTAGCTCTAACATGTTTTAGCCTTACAAATTATGTCCTTCCAAAAAACTCTAGTTTTGTGATGGCTTGGAATAAGTACTATTCCCTCTGTTCCACTATAACCTCCCAAAATCTTCCCCTTGAGAAATTAACTATTTTTTAAGTCATAGTACTAGAAATACATGCATTGAAGAACAATTAATCCATCCCCTAAATCTATGCGAAATGTTTAATTTAGGTTCTATCATTTAGACATCCCAAATCCCATGTGCAAAGTATGATTTTTGAGCATAGTTTGGAATTGTTGTCACTTCTATTATTTTTAATTATTTAAAAGGTGGTGGCAACACTAAGATTCTAGAAACTTCTTCTCTAACCTAAATATAAAAATAAAATAAAACTTTATAATCGAATTTGCATAGGAATGAAGTGGTACTTAATGCACCGTTAATACTAGTATTTGAAGGAGCAATTCATGCAATGAGCTTTAAATGGGCAAGGCTAAGCTTGCAAATCTTAAGGTTTGCTCCCACATTGTTTCACTTGCCCTCGCAAGATCATTCAATACAAAAAACTTGAAAAAAAACTGATAGTAAATGGTCAAAATTAAGAAACGGAGTTTTTTTGTGGAATAGAGATTCTATCTAATTTGGAGCTTTTTAGTGGAACAAAGGGAGTATTCCATAAAAAAAGATTGAAGAAAGCTTTCCCTAAATATTCTTTCAAAATAAATTGTATATGGTAGTTTTCGAACTAATGAAAAAATTTACAAGTTGACAAGGCTTTTGGGCAACCCACTAGACCATATTTAACCCCTAAAGGACCAACATGCCTTTTTTGGCAACATAGCAATTTTGGGCAGGTACGTGTGGCTAGAGATTTCCATATTTTGGAACAAAACTTTAATAGAAGGTGTAGACGAGGAGTACCTTCAAAGCCCAACAATTTTCGTGACTTTTGACTTCATGGTTGAAAAGTTATCGCATACAATGTTGTTTGTTTCTCAACTCAGGTAGTTTGGGCAGATAAAAAAAAATCACTTTTTTTGGAAATAAAAATTTGAAATCGGTTTTATAGATTTATATATACAAGTAAAGCTTTGAATCATTCCATTTGGATTAATGAGTCAAAAGTTATGAAGGATTTTAGTTTGCAGGTAGTTATGGATTCTCTTCTCTAAAATAAACTTTGAAGTCCTTTATTTTACTCAATTTTCAATATTTTTGAAATAAAATAAAAACATTGGGTGTAGATTGTTTATTACAACATTTGAACCATTGGGATTGGCATTTTTCAATTCAATAAATAAATTGTTACCATTTTTGTATTTTGAATCATTCTCTACTTCTTTCTTCTTACTATTTTTTTTTACATGTTGTACAATTCCAAATGATATGAAAATTTTCAAGCATGTAGACAACTTGAATTGGAGAATAAATCCAAAGAGTTGCAACCATTTTGGACATTTTTGCATACAAATGTGACCTTCTGAAGTGCAGCTGCTCGGATTTTCGCAGTGGAAAAAAAATGGTTTTTGTAACTTCAAACACTAATATCTTGCAATCTACATGGCGGAAATTCCTGAAATTTTTTCTACATCTTCCCAAACTAGTGCTCTAAGAGATCTTACGGTTACATGTGTCAAAAAATGTTTTTTTCCTGAAATTTGGTAGCTATCCTAGAAATGATAGTTTTGGAGCAGTTTTGGTGGAAACATAGTTACGGTCCTTTAGGGGTTAAGATGAAAGTCCTAATATTTTGATGATGAACTCCTTTTTTTGACTTAGTTTGAGAACTCTTTGGATGATTCTAATAAATAGACGTTAATTTTGGAATTAGGATTTGGTTTTGACGATGTTGGTCAAGACACAATTCATTTTACAATGAAAACTTTTCAAATGAAGCTTTAATATCTCAAAATTAATAATGTAGGATCACCAATAATGTAGGAAAAGAATAAATGTTTTAGAAGCTTTGGAGGCAGTGGGAGGTATAGAAAAAGAAGGTTTTCAAGATCACATCTACTTATAAAAATTCCTTTTTGTCTTGTACATGTCTTCATCTAGAAAAGAAAATTATAGAAAAATTATCAATATTTAGAGGTTCAAAATTAATTGCTTTAGTCTCCAATCTCTAACACACACTAATATAATAAATATTCAATCCAAATACTAAATACTTAAGTAATAATATCGCATAAATATAGAATTCATGTAATTAGTAAGATATCATTCAAATCATATTTTATTTGTAAATTTTATATTATAGGATATTGTGGCATTGTAGATAGGATAATCAAATTCCTATTTGGTAGTTCCCAAATTTTGTTCTTTTTTGAATTCTTAGACTAGTAGTAAGCCAAATAGGTGCTTAACCATGTGAAAAGATATCAATTTTTCAAATAGGGAGTTTGTAACTGTAAATTGTATTAGACAAGTGGGAGGAGTCGGTTATTGGAGATGTAAAAAATCAATTTGGAGTTGGTTGGAAATGGATTTTTGGTGAGCAAGCACCTATTGAGAAGGGGGAACTTCATTGTTTGGCACCCATTGTGAAAGAGAAGTAGTGAGTGTTGTAGCCCAAATTGGCTATGTATTTTGCTTTTAATTTTGAGATGGTATATTTGAGAGTGTTTGTGGTAGAGATGCAAAGTTACAAATTGGTGTAAGTGAGTGAAGAAGCTAGTTGAATGTAGTACAAACAATGATAATTTATAAATAGTGATTTATACACCAATTCAAATTAATATAAAAAATCTTTTGAATTGAATTGGTTGTCTTTGTGATGAATATGAAAAAGTGAATGTATTTGATTAGTGGAAATTGTTGAAATATGAAAGTATAAATTGTGAGCCTAATTGAAAGTCCTTAGGCATGTTAATATTAGTCTAAAATTTGAATAAGTTAATGAAATAGGAGTGGAATAAGAGTTGGTTGCTAAATGATGAAATTTGGAAGAAGTCTAAGTTGGATTTAATGTGTCATAGTAGTCATGCTTCTTATAGTGAGTGCTAAATTTGAATGTTGATCCAAGTCAAAATATGAAAATGAGCTAGCAAGTGTATTGATTGAGAATATAATTGACTAGTTTCAAGTTGATAATATTAGAAATTCTAGTTTGTCTTTCTACTTAAATGTTTTCCTTTGTTCAAATATATTATACTAAGAGAATAATTTTCAGTTCAATCATTATTTACCTTCAACAAATATATTATAGGATATTTTATAATATATCTTTACAATAATTTTGGAAAATTTGGACTAGAGAGTAGTCCAAATTTATGAAGTCTTGAAGACTTTATATAAAATACAACTAAGAATAAGAATTTAATCATAAATTTGAAACAAAAGTTTGTAAAATATGACCTATGTGTCATATTCATAAGGTTAAATTAGCACCTATGCAAACAAGTAAATTTTGAAACTTAAAATTCAAATTCCTTCTAAAATTGATTTTAGATTGATAATTGTAATTTTTACCAAAAAAAATTTCCTCAACTTAAAAATGTTAAAATTTTCAAGATATTTACTTATTTTCTTACATTTTTGTCCAAGGATCATACTTTGAAATGAAAAAATTACTCTATGAGATCAAACATACTTGTGCCTACTACTTAACCTTTTAATCCTTTAGTGCCCGGTTGACCACTTTTGGGTTGCTTTTTGCACTTTTGGTCTAATATTGTTCAAAATACATTTGATCACAAAAATCTCAAAGAGCAATGCAATTAGAGTGTCTTCATGCACTTCAAGCAAAACCAATTTCAAGAGAATTGAAGCACTAATGCATTAGCTACGAGGTTGCAAACTCAAATGGCCTGAACCTTCAAATGGGAAGTATTCAACCAAAATGTGAAAAAAAATATCAACCAATTTGTGAGATTTTTTTGTATCTTGATGTTTTGACAAAGCATAAGTGTTGCTTTGTACTCTCATGAATTCCCAAAGTAAACTTATGCATTGAAATTTATATAGCACAAATTCTAAAGGGTCATTAAGGTCATTGATTTTTGAGTATTAAACAAAACACTTTCTAATTCCAACAAGGCTCTAAAAGAAAACATGATTTAGAGGTACATTTTTCTTTCTTCAATGTACCAAATCTGTATATTTTAGAAGGGTATTCCTTTTGATGACCACATGTGACTATTTTTTGTGAATTTCATAAATTTGTAACTAATTTCAAAAAGCTTTAAAAAATATGAAACGACTTGGGTTGGATGCATATTCTACTTTGCCCCCAAGAAAAATTTACTAAAAAACATTTAAAGATGTTCCACCTCCCCAAAATTCAATTCTAGCCCTTAAAAGCTTGATTTATAGACCTTTTATCTTATTTATAGCAATTTGTACTGTTGTATGAGTTTGATTTTTTGTGAGGTTAAAGAATCTCCCTTATGAAAATACTTTATACGGTTTGATTTGAGATTGCATCCTTAGAGTGGCCACAAAATTTACTTTCTCAAAGAACTACACTTGCCCTCCAAATCAACCGCAGGCACTGAAGGATTAAGGCCAAACAACTTTTTGACAATGAAGGTTTTCAATGAATTGTGCCACTTTAATATTTTTTTGCATATAGATGTGTTTGAAATTTGTAATTTCAATTCTACAAAAATAAAAACTATTTTGTCTAGTATACATGGAATTAATTGTGAAAAATTTTGACCATTGGATTTTTTTGATTATAACAATTTTGGATTATCAACTTCACAAGCAAAAAGCACAAACTTTAGAGGAAAAAATTATAAGAGATGAATAATGATTTTTTATCCCCCCCAAAAAATTGTCTTGAAATCTAAGGTAAATTTAGTATTTTTCTCATTTGAAAATTTGAAAAACAAAAAACTCTGTCAAATTTGTACACATTTTCAAACAAAAGTAAAGAACCAAAACTAACCAAATTGGATCCTAAATTATTCTTAAGATGTTTTGATGTGTGTAAATTTTTGAAATTTAATAAATGATATTATCATTATATTGTTTAGAGAATCTTCAAATTTTTTGGAATCATTCTAATTATTTTGTGCCATTAATTACAATATAATTGAACCTTTTATTTTAAAAATTGCTAAAAATAAAATTATGAATTTTTTTTCAAATCTTGTTTGTTTGTGTAGAGTAAGAACTAAAAATGTCCCCAAAAGATGCTTTTTTCCATATCTTCTACTACTTTCATTGGAAAAAAAATTACATTTGCTCCTTTCTTCTAATAGATTATATTTTCTTAATAAAATTTTAAATACTTCTCACATTCAAATTTTGAAAATCATAAAATGCAACAAGTATGTAAACATGTTGTTTTACAAGTTCCTAATTTACAAAATATTGAGATTTATTTCATACTACTAAGAATTTGCCATTGAAAATTTGAAGAGAACACATTGTATCCTCTTGGTCCCTGAGGAGTTAAACTATAGAATATTTGCAATAGAAGTATTAAAAGTTTATATTGTACAAATGTTTGAAGACTAATACAAAAATCTACATATGTGTGGATGAAGAAATCAAGACTTTGTCTCCTCAAAAAATATTAATTTGCAGTCATTTGATGTTCAAAATTTGAACATCAACAGATTTGTAGATTCTTGATATGTTTTTCTAGCTCTATATAAATCATTATTTTTACAGTTTTTTTCCATCAAACCTTCTATAGTTCAAAGAGTTGATGTAAGTTTTAGTCTTGAACTAATCTTTTTACTTTGAAATGACCTTCCATAAAATTAAATGAAAAATCATTATAAAAATAATAAATATTTAATTGGAAATAAATTTAATAAAATTATGGTTTCAAATTTTATTGATAATGTTATCTAGTGCAACAATTGATATATTATGGCCATATTTGTTAAATTGAGATAAAATGCACATTCTGTGACTTTAGTCTCAATATTGGAGACCTCCATACAAAGATTTATGAACAAATCAACCTCTAAAAAATCAAAGGTTTGTATTACTATATTTAAGTCTCAATTTAGCAAATTTTCTTAACATTGAAAATGTATTATCATCTAATGTAGGGTCAAAGATAATATAAAATTGCAAATTGTTTCATTTTAACAAATAATAGTTTATATGTTTTGTTGAAGTTCTACAATAAATAAAATCATTCAAGTTTTTATATAGCTATCTATGCATTGTGTGTATTTTTAATTTTCCAATATCATTCATTCTTAAATACAATAATCCATTTTTGAAATTTTATGCAATTTTGTTTGCACATATGTTTAATTAAATTCTTTCCATTTCATCAAATTGATTATAGAATAAAATTGATTTTGAAAGAATCAAGCATTCCTTTGTATAAAATAAATATCATTCAATCCTTAAATGATTATTGCCTTTTATCTATAAAAAAAAGACTCAAAACTGCCATTTTTATTGCAAAGAGTAAAAACCTTTGAAATTAATTTTTTTTATATCTTACTATAGTATCCTATACCTTACTTGTCTAAAAATGTATGGTATAAAATTTTGGAATTTTGATTGCACTGATTGCAAAAATTTGCATTGAAAGTAAAGAAAATAATTTTTTTGCACCTTGCATAACTAGATTATTTGACTTTCAACAATGCTAGTATGTAAGCATGAAGATGCAAGCATGTGAGCCTTGAGCATGTATATAAGTAGATATACAATAACCAAAGTTTGTTATTATGTAAGCATAAAAGTGTGAGCCTAGGAGCCTAGGAGACTATCTATAGTGAATAGAGAAATCATCTTGTTCCCCCTTCCTCTTCCCCCCTTCCAGTCTTACCCCATGCCAAAAATCAATGGCCATCCAATTGAGATTTAAAATAAAAAGGCCCCACTATTTTAGCCATTAATATTAAAAAAAACATGAACTGCTCATGTCCAATGAATCCATGAAAGGGTATGAACTTTTTCTTATCTCTTCGTGACAATTAGGCAATATAATTTGGTGTTTCATTGTATTAAATCCTTTGTGAGTAGGAGGCGTGATGGGGCACATTTTGGATTTAGGTTCTTCCTTAATTGCAATTCAATTTAAAAAATTTCAATTACATGTTATATGAATCAAATTCAAAAATTATGCATTTCAAATTTTTCAATATGGTTTTGGCTTTTTGTGTTCAATATGTTCTTTAATGTTTGTTCAAGCATTTCAATATTCAAGGTGTCTAGCGCTCATATTTTTGGCAAGACAAAAGGAGAGCTCTTGCAAAGATGATGGAATGTAAGACCTAGGAGATAGACATGTAGGTGAATGTAAATTCTTGACTTATAAATTTAATATTTGTTTCTTTTTCAAACTAAATTTAACATTCAATTGAATTTCTTTTTTATTATACAATCTTTAATATGATTTCTATAAGAAATAAACTCTTAATTAAGATGTCCTCAAAAATTTCATTTCTAATTTTCACAATAAATTGTAGTTTCAATATGAAGAAACTTCAACCCTAAATTTAGGAAAATAATGAAAATTCAATGTCATAGTATACATTAATCATATTTCCTCTTTCCATTTCAATTTAATTTTCAAAGTTCATTATTGAATACAATTTAAATTCAAAAATTCCATGTGAAATGCACCTTAAATGTAGAAGTCACAGACCTACTGCAGAGTTTAAAAAAACTTTCAAAGTGACTACTAAATCATTTTATGTTTCAAATTATCCAGGTCATGAAATCATAGTAGTTACTTTAAAAGTTGATTGTAATTGACGACAATGACGACGATATTCAAGATCATGTAATATCACCCACATACATGACTAAAGGCAAGATTGACCAATCTTCCCATTCACGTGAGCATGTGGTGTTTACACTTGTATTCTCCATTGATCGTGAAATTCACAAGAGCTTAGTATTGTAATATAGTATTGCATTTGTAGGTCTTGAATGTAGAGAATATTGAACAAACGTGGATTATACTTTTGAAATTGTTAAAAAACAATTGAAAACTAATAAAAAAATGACAAGCATATTTATTATTATATTTTATATGTAAAACCCAATATGACATTATACATTCTAAAGACAAACTATACACCTATAATATAAGTGTTTATATTATAGTAACCTTCTACATTAATAGTATAAATATGTTATAAGTACCTATATTATAGGTATTTATATTATAAACACCTTCAATGGATGCATGATATATACTTATATATATGCTCAAGGCTCACATACTCACACTTTCATGCACACATACTAGCACTGTTGTACAACAACCATTGATGGTGATTATGACATAAACACCTACAATATAGATATGTGTAGTATAGATACACAAGAATCATAGAAAGTTTATATACTATAGACACCTATACAATAGGTATGTAGCCTTCTAGGCTCATAGGCTTACACTCTTAGGCTCACATAATAGTAACCCTCATTTGACTTTGAAACCTTTTAACTTAGAATTTTTGAATTGTAGAGTTTTGGGTTTAAACCTTTATAGTGGAGAATTGAATTGAGAGTCTAGGAATAAGAATTAACTAATAAAAATTTAATTTACATTCTTAAAAAAATGTTAAATAGAAGTAGATACAAAATAGAAGGAAAATCTAAATTATTAATATCTTTAAAATGGAATTAATACCCACTAATCCCAATGGTGAGATTGTTCTAGCAAATAAACTAAATAGTGTAGAACTTTTTTTCAAAAATTATGATAATTCAATTTTAAAATGAATACTACACATAAATTTCTCAAGAAATTGCTATAACTACCCAGAAAACAAGATGATCTATGACTTTCACATCACTTATCCAAATGGAATGAATTAAAACTTTCCATATAGGCAAAAATACAATATGTGAGAATAAAAATTTAAAAAAATTTAAAAAAATTTGGTGTCCTATCTCCCTTAAGTCTATGAGCTTATTAAACATAACTTTTGTTTTTTGGCACCAATTGAAAAATTTTATTTTCTCATGAAAGTATGAAACTAATCAAATTTATATATATATATATATATATATATATATATATATATATATAAACACAATAAAAATTGAGACCTTAGGCTCTTGCTTAAAATCCAATGTGTCTTCTAGGCAACAATGGTCATTCAATTTAAAGAAAACATTGATGGTCAATTTTGTTAAAATGACCATATTCCGAGTGCCATTTTAACATATTCCATGTGCCACTTTGACATATTTTGTGTACCATTTGACATTGAGGCCTAGAGGTAGAGGAAAAAAATGTGCCATTTTAATGGAATGTTGTGCCATTTTAACGGAATATCATGCCATTTTATTGGAATACTACCATTTTAACAAAATTAACCATATTGCCATCAAGGATATTTTTCATCATCCAAGATATAGACTACTTGAAGGTCAAGGGATTACCAAACTTTGTAAACACATCTATAAGATGAGGAGAGAGAATTAAATTTACAAATAGACATTTAAAAGCTAAACAAGACTTATACATCTAAAATTACAAATAGAAAATTAGATTTTGAGAAGATAGTTGAATTAGAAATCTATGTCCATTATTACATTGTTATAGAGCACATTCATTATTAAATTAAAAATATTTGATTTAAAATTTGAATTTCAGATTTTGAATGCATAATATTAAGCAAAATTAATTCTCTTACTTTTACAATTTTTAATCCACAAATTTTTTTATTTAGATTTTCTAATGAATGTTGATGAATGCTACTTATAGTCCATCCTCAATGTTTGTTAATACTTCAAAATAAGAAAACTTGTAATACTTATATAGTGTTAATACTTTAACATTTGTAGGTAAGATTTAGGACAACATCTAGAATTTGTAACATTTACATAAATAATACTTATGTCACACTAGTAGAAAATCTCCCCGATTCTGTTGATTTAGTCGCGTTGATGATCAACAGATTTTTGTTGATCACTTTGGAATTAACAATAGTAACACTTATATAAATAAAAGGTGAAAATACATAAGGTATACATGTCATTAAAGACATATTTCTAAACCCTATTGACAACATTTTGTTCACTTGACACCAACATCTCTTGATACTGAAAGAATTTCTCTCTTTTGCACTAAAGTAAATTCAAAGTCCTTCTCTATTGATGATTTAAGCTCCAACCTTTCTAATTCATCAAATCACAAACTTGTTACAATATAATACCATTGCTAGATCCTCAAATGATAAGCATTAGAATACAAAGAGGTTGATGCAATGGAGCTTGAAATTTAAATCTTAAAAAAGTTGATGTAGTTTATAACCAATATTGTTTGCATCATGTGGAATGTGCAATGAATGATGTCGAACAGATGATGTGTGAAGATACTATGACCTACACACAATACTATTAATACCAACCACAATATGATCTACAGAATACATGATGAAATCTTATTCATTTTCATCTAAATCAAAAAACTTCAAAGCGTCAATTTCATCCAAAATAGCACATATTGAGGTGAATTCATTGAAGAGGGAAGAATGACTTTTAAATAAATTTTCTTAACAATTAACAATTAACAATTAATACTCCCTAGTTTATTTCTTTTAAGGGAGCACAATTCCCTCAACATATATGCAATTTTAACACTTATTAGGGTAACAAAAATCAAGGATAGACTATGGTTACAAAGCATTAGCAATATAGATTTTTGAATGTACTTGGAGTATAAACACCTATAGTATAGGTATTTATAAAATATCTATTCTATAATCATACAAGATTTCTACAATATTGACACCTATAATATAGGTGTATAAATTCTTATGTTCACGTGCTTATGATTATAGACTTATATAATAGCAACTATGACCTCATGGTCATCTAATTTGAAATCCTCCTTGTGATACAATAAAACAATGGTTTGCTTAGCAATTTATCTTTCAAAAGTAGCACATGTTTTTTGAGGGATTACTTTTCAATGACAATCTCCAAATTTTAAATAAAATTTGTAATCTTGGTACAATATTTCCATATTTTAAATTTTGTCCATGTCAATCACCCAAACACAAGCTAAGGTAAGAGGTCCTATAATGGACCATCTAAGGGCTGAAACATAATTTCAAGGAGGTAAAACCTCTAGAAATATTTTTTAGTAAATTTTCCTTGAAAAACAAGTAGAATTGACATCTAATCCAAACTGTTTCATATTTTTTTTGATTTTTTTTGAATTAATTATCAAATTTTGAAGTTGAAAGGGCATAGGGCTGGAAAATGGTGCCCTAGCTACAATGTACATTGTCAGTACACTGCTGAAGGCTATGAAAAAGCAACATGTACAACTATTGTACATTTAAGATAGGGCACCATTTCAGAACCCGCTCCATTTAAGAGCCTTCTACCTTATAAGGCATGAAGAATTAGTGTGAGAATATGCTTTGAAGAATTGCTATAAACAAAGATAGACATAAGAATATAGTTTCAAAAGCCTAGATACAAACAAATTCTACATCTAGAGTTGTCAATGATTTTTACACATGATATTTCATTGCAATGATTTTTTAATTTTATCAAGCTATGGAAGCAATTCAAAGTAGTGAAGCTACTTCCATCCATTACTAAAGATGATAATGTAGAATCTAGAATGTAAATGAAATACAACAAGAGTTAAAGTTATGGGGAGTCAAATTGTAAGTATAAGTATCGTTTAAAAGCTCATAACATGCACTTGCATTGCTTTTATTCAAGAATAGATGGTATAGAATATTCTACATCCAAAAGTCTCTCATCAATAGCCAAGTAGACATGTAAAAGCTCAATGTAAAGAAATAGGTGCATGAAGGCTATTGAATGTTATACTTTCTAGTCATGTTTTTTTTTCATTTTTATAAAGTGCCACAACAATAGTATTAAATGCTATAGTAGTGCTCCAAATTTCAATAGTCATTTACAAATTGGACAAGAAATACCAATTTAGCACATATCACAATTCTATAATCTTGTTTTTATACATTGTTTGGTGCTTTCATTGAAGATTTCCTTAATTTGAGGTTTTAGAATAACTTTCCACCCTTTCAATATGATTTTGTTCCAAGGGTGTGGTGCAAGATCCATTACTTTTGGGCAATCAGTTGCCAAATTGCCCCTTCCTTCTCTTTCTCTCTCTTTGTATTTATGCTTGTGCTCTATAGTTTGATGCAGTAGGATTTGATTTCTTCTAAAGTAGGAGGTTCTAAAAGTGCTCAAGCTCTAAAATCACCCATGTCCTTAAATGTGCACTATCTATACATTTTTTTTTCATAGCCTCTAGCAATGTGCAAATAGTGTACATTTGAGGAAGTGGGCTACTTTAGATTCCTCTGCCATTTTAACTTCAAAATTTGATAACTAATTCCATAAATATTCAAAAAAATATGAAATGACTTTGTCGGATTGCCAATTTAATTTGTCTTTGAAGAAAAACCTACAATAAAATATTTCAAAATGTTTTGCCTCTCTAAAATTAAGTTTTAGCCCTAAAACCCTAAAGTCCTAAACTATATTTTTGAGCAACATAGCGGTTCTTGGCACCTCATTATATATGGGGATTTTTTTTACTTTGAAATTTACACACAATATGTGCCTAGGGAGTATCTTTAAGGCCCAACAATTTTCATAACTTTTGACTACATGGTTAAAAATTTATGGTATGATATGTAGTTTTCATTGCTTGACGGCTAGCCCATGTAGCTAAAAAAACTTCTTCAAAATTTATTTTTTTAGAAATACAAGTTTGAAATGGGTTAATAAATTTTATATCTATGTAGGAAGCTTTTAATCATTCCATTTTGATAAACAAGATGAAAGTTATGAGGAGTTTTAGTTAGGGGTAGTTTACAAGTAGTTATAGAATCTCTGCTCTACAAAAAAAAATTTTAATCCTTTATTTAATTCAATTCTAAATATTTTTGTAAAATAATAAAGCATTAGGTGAAGATTGTTTAGTACAACATTACAACCATTGGAATTGGCATTTTTCAATTCCATAAGTAAGTTGTTAGCAATTTAGTATTTTGAATCATTTTCTACTATTTGTTCCTATATGTTGTATAATTCCAAATGATTTCAAATTTTTCAAGCATATAGCCAACTTGCCTTGAAGAATGAATCCAAAGAACAACTACCATTTTGAACATTTTTTCATACAAATGTGACCTTATTAAGTGCAACTGCTTGGTTTTTTTGTGAGGATAAAAAATTGCCATTGTACTCAATTCAAATGCCCATATCTCCATTCAAATGCCAATATCTTACAATCAATATGGTGAAATTTTTGAAAAAAATTTCACATCTTTTCAAACTAGCATACTTCAAGATCCTACATTTACATGTGTTAAGAAAATTCTAAAATTTTGAACTTATATTAGAAATGGTAGTTTTGGAATGTTTTTGGTGAAAATATAGTCAAAAACATGTAGGGGGTTAAATAGGCAATTTAAAGATCTCATACCTTAATGTTTCATTCTAATTCTATATTTGCATCTACATTCATGGATCTAAAGAGCTTCTTCTTCACTCCCCATAATGCACGAAATCTTGACCTAAAATTCACTGCAACAAAATAATATGTGCAACAACAATAAACACTTGATAAGGTATGTGGCTCTAAAAGCAACTCGGCTCTAAAAGTGACTTCTAATAGAGAGGTATATTTTGTTTTCTTCAATGTACAAATAGTGTACAGTTCAGTAAGGAGTCGCTTTAACCCCTAAAGGCCCAAGGCCATTTTTCTATCAAAAAACACTCAAAATTGCCATTTTTGCTATGTTCATCTAAAAGAACAAAAAAAATGTTTTTATAAAATCTAACCATAGGATCTTCTACTTTGTTTGTTTGAGATCATGTGGTAAAATTTCATGAAGTTTGACTGTGTAGATTGGAAGATATGAGCATTCAAAGTTGGAAAACATAGTTTTATTAAACACTTGAGTTATTCGTAAAGTACACTAAACCGAGGTTTTAATCCATGAGTTTTGTGAAAAAGCCGGTTGAGTTAAAAAAGTCAAAATAAAAGTGGGTATGAAACTTATTTTTCCATCAAAATGGTGCCTAAAAAAGTTTGGTCCCCACTTTTGAAGTCATGTGACATAAGTATCTTGCAAAAAGTTTGACGCTTCAACTATAGTTGCCTTGTCAACTTCAAAAAAAGTCATGCCCAAAGTGGGGTGGACTTTACAAATAACTCAACTATCCTACAATTTCAAATGACTTTGATTGCCATTTGTTGAATTTTTTTACATTATGGACTTTAAATTAAAAATCTCTTTCCTCTACGAATTGAGTTGGAAGTCTAAGAAAAAAATTTCAAAAAAAAATGCTTGATTTTCATTCTTTAAAAAATTATTAAGTAGAGGTAGGTCCAAGATTGAAAGAAAAATTAAATCATTAATAGCTCTAAGATGAAATTGAAACACAATAATCCCAATGGTGAGATTGTTCTAGCAAGAAAATTTAACCTTGTCAAGCAATATTTTTGAAGAAATGTGAAAATCGCATTTAGAAATGAATCCCATAAGTTATTTTTTCAAGAAGATGCTCAAATTGCTTGAAAAACAAGATTGTTTATAATTTTCACATAACTAATCCAAATGGAATGAATCAAAGCTTCACACATAGACAAAAATATGATCTACAAGAAAAAAATTTAATTAAATTTCAAGTTTTTGTGGATTTATTTTTCTACCCGCCAAGTTAAAATTTGGGCTTTTTGTAGTATTACTTTTGCTCCCGGGCACCAATAGAAATAAAAATTATATTCCCACAAAGCTAATCAGTTTTCGTATCTTACGAGAAAGTTTTAAAAGTTTCACTAAAAATTGAGGTCATCGGAACCTACGCGAACTCCAAATTGTCCCCCAAGGGGACAATGGGCTTTTAGGGGTTAAAGAACTACTGCATTTCAACTTCTAAAATTCATAACTAATTCTACAAAGGTTCAAAAAATACCAAAACAATTTGGATTGGATGCCAATTCCATTTATCTTCCTATGAAATTTTACTCAAAATTATTTCAAGGAGTTTAGCTTCCCCAAAATTGCAATCATCTCTTAAAAGGTCGCTTTAAGAGTTCACTACTTTAAGTAACAAAAATGGACACAAGATATTAAGTGTTGCCTTCGAAGGTGGGCCCAAGAAGGTAGATTTATATCAAGGGAAAAGGTAGTGATTTTTCATTTCTTGCAAAGAATATTCTTTACAAATTATGAATTCATATTTGCAATTAGAGACCTTGAATTAGCTAGACAAACAAGGTTTAGCACGTACTCTAGACTTAGTACAAAATAGGGAGCTTTTTTCCAGTTTTACCCCAGAGAACCCAAAATTTACCCTGTTGGGCCCACCTTTTGAAGGCAGGCTGTGAAGTGGACCGCTTGTAGACTGGAATTATTCCAAGTCCCAAGCCCAGCAGTCCTGCACTCATGAAGCTTATCCTGAAGAACCTATCCACTGCCGGGAAGCCATGTCTCCCTGCCGGAGGGCATCCTCGAAAAGAAAGAGAACTCTCGGTATGGGAAGCAACCCATTCCTGATCACCCCCATTCTGGTAGGGATGGGTGTCTATTTCCAATCCCTTAGAGCAGCCCCACAGCAACTCAGCAAAGCAACTCAGCAAATGAAATCAATGGATGGCGTTCCTGCTGCAGAGAAGATCAATGGACCAGACCATTTACAGTGTTGCTTTGCTGAGTTGCTGTGGGGCTGCTCTTAGAGCATCCCCACGTCAATGCAAAGTAAGACGCAAACTGGGCAAGTGGCCGGGCCCAACCATTTGAATTGCCCCACGGCACACACGGAGAAGGAAAAAAAAAGGCCAAATCCAACCATTTGAATTGCCCCACGGCACACATGGAGAAGGAAAAAAAAAGCTAGACCCAACCAAATATGGTGATGGCTCGGCTAAATGCTGAGCCATCACCAAATCAAGAGTCAACTCAACATACCTTTCTTTTTGCCTTTTTTTGCAACTTCCGAAGCACTTGGAATTAGAAAAAGACTTTTTCTTGACGTAATCTAGTTAGGTGGCACCTCAAATTCCTAAATAGCTTCCTTCCTCTTCTCATTGGTTGCATTGGGGTGGGGCAAAAGTTTTTTAGTTGGGCCTGGGCTTCCTTAATGGCTCAGCAAGTGGTTCCTAGCCGGGCCATTTGCCCAAGCTAGGCATGGGGATGCTTTTATATAAGGGAGGAGGTCCAAAAAGTGCCCATCTAAGAGCCGAAATTGAATTTTTGGGAGGCGAAACTATTTGAATAAATTTTCAGCAAATTTTCCTTGAGCAATAAGCAGAATTGGCATCTAACTCAAGTTGTTTTGTAGTTTTTGGAGCTCTATGGAATTAGTTGCAAAATTTTGAAGTTGAAATGGCATTGGGCTTTAAAACCATCCACCCCCTCAAATGTACATTGTTTGTACAGTTCTATAAAGATGAAAAAGCAGCATGTATAAAGAATGTACATTTGAGAAGGTGGGCAGTTTTCAAGCCTAAGTGGTTTTCGGCCTTTTCCTTTAATAAATCTTGTTATTGAAAATAGGGCTTTGGCTTGGTAAGGTGGTATAGTAGAAGAATCCATTCCTAAGTAGGGGTCCATACCTCACTAGGGATCCATATTGACTTGTAGATTGCAACAATTTCCAACCAAGGCTAGAACATATTTCCAACAAAAGCTTTGAATGTTTTTTTTCCTTCATTTCAAGGTTGGGCCTAATAAGATCATGATACATATATCAAAGTAGTAAGCAAGAAAGTAGGAAGTAGTGAGCAAGAAAGTACTTAGTCTATGATTGGAATTGGAAGAGTCTGGACATCAGCTATTAGTCTAGACAACTTTCTAGGCAATTGCAAGAAACACTTGTCCTATTTTTTGTCACATCTAGTAAGCTGATTTGTTTTTTAGCCATGACTTCTATGTTTTGGCTCCAAATGACTCAAGATTTATAGGTAAGATACTTATAGGTACCATACACATTCTCTAATTTTTTCTTAATTTTCAAAAATAGTTTGATTTCAAAATAGTACTAGTGATTGAATGTCACACTTGGTAGTTTAGGGGTTTTTAGTCACTAAGGAGTACCTTTTTTTAATGATTTTGAGATGAAATTTGGATGAGATGGTCTTCTAGTAGACTTACAGCTCTCCACATGAGGGATCTTGAAAAAAATTGTTTTTATGTTGTATGGAAGTCCACAAAGTGAGCTTCCTTCTGGTTGCATTTTTAAACATATAAAGTATTATTTTAGTGATTTTTTTTGATGAATGACCATCTCCATAGAGTTGTTGCAAATGGACACTTTTTATTTTTTGTATTTACTTATTTTTACTAATTTTCCCAAATTAAAACATGAAGGTATGTATTTTCTTGAGGTTTGGCGCTTTTTAAGTTCTCCTACTTAGAGAATTTTTCTATCAATTTCCTGGCAAAAACCTTCATTTTAGAGGTGTATACATTATTCATATTTTTCAAAAAAAATTCAAATTAATTTTCGTATATTAAAGAACTCTAGAAAAAATCATGAGTATTGTAGTAAAATGCAACAAATAGGACAAGTGTTTCTTGCAATCACCCTTCTAGCTTCTAGGATGTACTCTATGTTGAACAAAAAGCCAACATTTTGATTAGTTTTACTAATATCTTTTATAGGATGAAAGATTTTAATGTTCGATCATGAGGGTGATAAAACTGCAAAAGTGACTTTGAGTCTTTCAATCTTCTTTTCACACGTCAAATCAAAAAAGTTGGTTACCAAAAAAAATGAGGTTAAAGGGCCTAACATGCATAACCCAATCAATTTATGGCTTGTCAAATTCTACTTTACAATTTTTTTTAAATGAATTTCTAATGTAATTTTTTCTCCAAGGTTTAGTGTATTTGAGGCTCATTTCCAAGAGCCCTCAATATTGTCGAAAGTCAAGATTGCAATGGACATCTTTGCCCAAAAACTTGAATAGAAAAATCATAATCAATCATTTTGAAGATTGGATTTTTGATACAACTAGATTCTTTTTTAAATTTGAAAAATAAAAACCACTAAAAATAAAAATTTGGTTAGGTTTTATTTAACCCCTAAATGCCCAAGGCCTGTCTTGAGCTTCTTGGAATTTGCTCTATGTTGAACAAAATGCCAACATTTTGATAAGTTGTATCAATTTTAAAAAATTTGTAACCATATAGATTCAAACAAGACATGTTAGAGACTGCATAGGGAAAAAAACAAAAACAATATCATTTATGGATTGAAAGATTATAATGTTTAACCATGAGGGTGTTAAAACTACAAAAATGATGTAAAGTCTTTCTATCCTCTTTTTGCAAGTCAAATATGAAAAGTTGGTGACCAAAACACTATGAGGTTAAAGGGCCTAATATGCATAACTCCAATCAACTTATAGTTGTCAAAATCTACTCTATAATTTTTGTAAGTGAATTTTGAATGTGATTTGTTTTTCAAGATCTAGTGTATTTGAGGCTCATTTTAAAGAGCTGTCAACACTATAGAAAGTCAAGATTGCAATGGGCACCCTTGCACCAAATCTTGAATAGAAAAACCACTATCATTCATTTTCCAAATCAAATTTTCGACATTGAAACTAGACTTCCAAAAAAACTTTCCACAAACATAAACTACTAAAAATAGCAACTTGAATAGGTTTTATTTAACTTTAAAGTTTTGCAAACATCAGATTCTGGTGCCTTGGGCATTTAGGGGTTAACTTCAAATTTCCCAGCCCCCGATTTGGGTGCCTCGGGCGCTCAGGGGTGAAGAATTTTTCAAATGCCCAAATGAATGTTGAGTGTTCCAAGCTCCTTCAGCTGGCCAGTGGGTTGGCCATCATAATATACCCTTGCTGCAATGAAAGTGGCCATGGTCCGGTCGGTCTGTCATTCTGGGGTCCTCCTGGTGGCTTGAATTGCTTGGCCCTGATCAAAACGGGGAAGCCCCTTCACGTGGCTGCTGCATGGCCTGGACGGACTTCTCTGGACCTTGATCTCAACCACCCAACCAGGACCCAGGGAAAAAAACAAAAGAAAAAACTCTGATCTTTTTCTATTGCCATATCTGACATTCCGGTGAATCGTACTTCCTACACTAATTCTCACTAAATTTTATTCGTTGATTGGCTCTGTTTTTTGGGACAGCTGAGATCATGACATACCTTATTGACATCCATTATGGGTTTTGGATCTTCGTTTCCAAATCTTATCTATAATCCTATTCACATTGCATCTGGGCTTGGTCAAGGGAGAGGGCTACCCTCGTCTCCAGCCAACCTCGAGTTTCAGGAAGGGCTCCCTGCATCGGGGCCCTTCAGTGCATTGACGGACCAGATGCAAGGGCTTGACACGATATGATTTTAGGGAGCGCATTAAATAACATATCAAAACCCTCAAGGAAAACACTGAAATTTTTTATATTTTATATTTTATATTTTTTTCAAATTCTGAATTCAGATTCAGATTCAGAGACCCCAAATTAGAAAGGAAAACTTAAACATACCAAAAAAAACCAACACAAATATAAACCCCAAACCCTTGTCAACCCCTAGTAAAATGAGATTTTTCAAATTCAGAATTCAGATTCAGAATCAGAGACCCTAAATTAGCAAGGGAACCCCAAACATACCAAAAAAACCCAACACAAATATAAACCCCAAACCCTTGTCAACCCCTAGTAAAATGAGATTTACCACGCTACCCAAGCAACTTTCCCTCCATCTGGTCTGTCAATGGCGTGGAGGGCCCAGATGGAGGGAGCCCTCCCTCAAACTCGAGGCTGCCTGGTTGCTATGGAGGGCTACCCTGGCTTGGCCGTGGGCTGCCTTTTTGGCATTAAATTCAAGTTTCTAAAATAGATCAATATTCGTATCCAGTATCCATATTTATATCCAACGGCTATTGATTTTTCTTGGAGTGGGGTTGGATTTAAAAAAAATTTAAATCCAACAGTTGTTGATTTTTCTGATGAAGGGGTTAAGAAAATTAATCCAACAAACTGTATTGCCTCTTTTCGTCACATTGTTGGGGGACTTTCAGTTTGGCCTCCACACTACAAAATCCCAAATCCCACCCCATATATATATTACCATTTACAACCGAAGGACGTTAGAATTTGACCTTGAACCAAGACCTTCAAAGAGTGGGGAGTTGGGATGGAATGTGAAACGCCCATCCCAGTCCCATCACCCCTTTCTAGTCTTTTACTTTTTTGATGGCTTAGCCTTTCCATTGTCTAAACTGGCAAAGGGTACTGTAGTCCTTCAAACATTCCACTGGCTCAGAAAAGTTTCGAAAAGGTAAAATTTGCCAACATACAGGTATGGGTCCCCCTTCTGTTTTTGGAGCACCCATCCTGACACCCTTCTTTTTATCAAGCAGCTACAGGACTTTCACATAAAATATGTGTAAGATACCCCTAAACTGTGACTTGTACCCCAAAAGTGACCCAATAGATTCTTGCTTGAAAGAAGTATGATTGAGATGAGACTCCGGGGTGAATTCAGAAACATTCATATCCAAAATTTTAGAAATTTATAATAGTGTGTGTACGATGTTCAAAGAGTATGTGATGATGAGTTGTACAAGGGTCAATTTGAAAATTTGAATTTAAAAAAAGAATATCAACAAATGATTTAGAATGTTCAATACTAGGGTCTAATGTCAAGTCCAACTTTCAAGGCATATTTGTCACCATTCCATTAGATAGGCAAATAAGTGTTATAACTCATAATGCAGTCCCTCTTTCTACACCCTTAGATTTGCAAAAAGTACATATATAGAAGGCGGTGATGAACTATTAGACTTGACATTATGTCCCATAAAGGCAAAACATTCATTCCCACACCTATTCTTTGCAGTGGATTGTAGATTCATCCAAATACATCAGTAGACTTCCCTTAATGTGTTCGCCACATGTATGATTGTAATTTGATGACACAAAGGAAAATTTGGTTAGCTAAGTGCTGATTTTTGCAGGGTTTAGTTTTGAGGCACCTACAGGACGGTTCCACAGGTCTAGGGAGCCAACACTTTGAAAATTTGTAGAAATTACATACTGTATCTGAAAAATCTATATTTTTTTAATATTTATGATTTTCACTTGCTAATACTAGAAAAATGTCATTTTTAGAAAACATTGCCTCCAACTATGTTGAATTCCTTATTTGGACGGTTTTGGATGTTTCCACTGTAATGCTCTCAAGCCTCCAAACTCCGTCTGAAACATTATCTAGTCCATAATATCTCATACTAAGAATATACCATATTGATATTTGAACCAAAGGACTCGTTTGATTTGGGTTGTTGCCTCAGTTTATGGTAAATCACGGTTCCTGCAGTCAGTTGCTTCCTCCAAAATTCACTAATGAGAGGTAGACAACAAAGGGGTCATTGCAAGAAACACTAACCACTTTTGTAGCACTTTGCAAAACTTGTTATTGTCTAATGTTATAACTTTTGATTGATGAGTCCAATGCCCAAACCAAAAAATTTATTTTTAGGATTTTTTATTGTAATTATATTCTATATTTTTCAGAATTTTAAGAAAATCATTTTATATTTAAAATTTATTTATGTTAATTTGTCACACTTTGAAGATTAGGGGTTTTCAATACAATTGACTAGTTTAAATTAATGATTTTTGGTTGAAATTTTTGTTGTATGTTTTTATAGTAGGTAGACATATCCCTACGAAAGTTCATCTAAAAAAACATTATTTTGTAACCTCTACATTACATCAAACAGGCCTCCCTTTGCGTGCACACTTCAAAACATTCAAAATGATTTTGAACTCATTTTTTTAGTCAAACCTCAATACCTCATTACCATATAGTCTTCTCAAATGGCCAATTTTTAGTTTTGTTCAAAATTATTTTTCTTATTTTTCACAAATTAAAATGTCAATGTATGTATTTTCTTTACTAGAATTCAATGTCCAAGATGATGTCCTAGAAAATACATACATTGACGTTTTAATTTGTAGAAAATAGGAAAAAAAAATTTGAACAAAACTAAAAATTGGCCATTTGAGAAGACTATATGGTAATGAGGTTTGACTAAAAAATGAGTTCAAAATCATTTTGAATGTTTTGAAGTGTGCACGCAAGGGAGGCTTGTTCGCTCTAATGTAGAGGTCACAAAATAATGTTTTTTTAGATGAACTTTGGTTGGGACATGTCTACCTACTATAAAAACATACCACAGAAATTTCAACCAAAAATCATTAATTTAAACTAGTCAATTGTATTGAAAACCCTTAATCTTCAAAGTGTGACAAATTAACAGAAACAAATTTTAAATATAATATGATTTTTTTTAAGTTCTGAAAAATATAGAATAAAATTGCAATCAAAAATTCTAGAAATAGATTTTTTGGTTTGGGCATTGGATTCATCAATCGAAAGTTATAGCACAGGACAAGAACAAGTTTTGCAAAGTGCTATAAAAGTGGTCGGTGTTTCTTGCAATGACCCAAAGTTAGGATTCCCACCCAAGTTGTTTCATTCAATTTGGACACTTGGTGAACACAGGGAGATTTTTCTGCTTTACTACATTATTAATGTAGTAAAATCATGGAAAACACTACTATTAAAAGTGTTAGCATGTGGAGATTTAGAATTGATATGTAGAATTTCAATAAATTTGCTACATAACATGGTAAACTATACTTTACTACTAACTCACACAAACAATATGGAAAATTATTTTCCCACATTGTCAAAGTAGTAAAATCATGGAAAACACCACATTCATATTTTCAAACATCTTCTCTGATTTTTGTCCATAACTTTTGAATGGAAATTCAAAATCACAAAATTGTTTCTTGAAGTGAAAGTTAGCTTGATTTAACAACTTTTCTAAGTTCAAAATTTTTGAAAAAAAGTCATTCTACTATGCCAAAATCTCCATCAAAGTCTGTTGAGTTTATAAGTAAGAGAAAATTTCCATCCCATGACAAGAAAGCTGAACATTGGTGCATCGGTAAGGTCTTTGGGTTATTAGGCATGAAGTTTTGGGTTCAAATCCAGTAAAATTCTCTACTTTCAAAATGTACAGATGGTAGTGTGTTTACTACATTGTGTCTTTTACTACTTTAGTGTTAAATAGATGGTAAAATGGGTAGTAAAATGTGTTGTTTTGCTAGGCAGTAAAGCAAAAAAAACTTCCTATGGAAAAAGAAATGGACGTTTCAATGATGAGAGGAGAGTGGAAAACCGCAGTCTTGAACATCAAAAAATAGTGGCAGATCATGATTTCGAGGGGCAAGCTTCGTGAGTTGGATCTTAGTTGCCAATTGGGTCTACTTAATGAATGACCTAATTGGCAACCTGAGAATACAAACTTCGATTCGAATTCCACGGTCGAACAAGTCGAACGAGTTTCTGCTTGTTTGGTTGTTTGCTTCTTTGCAATTGGATCCGTTGGAGCGGCTCGTAGCTTCATGAAGAATTCCTCCTTTGTCTGCACATATTACGCTTGCCCGTCAACAATCTCAGACTTGTAATTAATTGCAGTCTTTGGACACACGGATTTCGTTGGCTCAGTGGGAGTTACGTACAAGTACTGTAAGAATGGGGAGAGCGAGTGCGCTTTGGTTTCTGTTTCGTCACAAGGACTTGAAACGAAATTAATATTGCGGTCAATTTCTGTCCAATTCTGCATTCAAGCTCTGCGGAAATGGCGTCCAGTGGATCGTTTGAAGAAGCAAAAGGCAAACACTGAATTGCCGACGCCTCTTACCAGCGATTTCATTTAGAGAGGTGGCCAAGTCCTCCGATCCGGCCTGAGCTCACAGATGCACACTTGCAGTGCGGGTGAAAGAGATTGAACGATGGTGTGAAGGAATCGGGATGTCTGGGAAGAGGAAGGGTTGCATCTTAGGCTTTCTTAATAAGGAATACCCGAAGTCTACACCGACAAGCTAGGTCTCCAATTCTGAAAGCTCATCCAACTCTGAACGAGGTAAGTTACTTGTTTCGTAGGCACTGCGCTGAAGTGCTAGCTAGGCTGGAGCTGAGGCAGCGTGAGGAATTCCCCCCTTCCAGTGACGAGGATCTACGAATGACCGAGTATCCGGATCGATGGTAGACGTGAAGAAGACCCGCGGACATCCAACGAATTGAAGGGTACGTACAATGGCAGCTGCAGTATCGTCTTGAGTTGCTTCGGAAGTTCTGGGGCAACAACCTGATCATGAGCCCCTTGGCTAAGTTGTTTAACTTCTTCAGCCTTCATTACAAATCGAGATTAATTGCGGGATCGGAGTACACGTACCGCGCGCGGCGCTCCGATTGCAATCGGAATTCAGCACATTTTTTGGGGTTCTCGAGCATGAAATCACGCTACCGCGGGGAGAGGAGTCATCGCTGCGTGCACTAGAGACCAGTTTTACCAGCCATGCGGAAGTCACATTCTCAATTCGTGATCGCCCTGCATGTTGCTCCATGTACCATCGGATTCAGTTTTCAGGACTGCACCACCTTAATTGTCGACCACGAAAAGCAAAGAAGATGAACCCAGGAATTAAGTTACCCAGGCAATGTTTACAAGGAGGACAATTTTGTCAGGATGAATCAGACGATAACTGAACAGGCGGCGCTATTGCAGGCAGTCATGACGTGTATCCTCCACTCGCACTAGGAGCCGGGTCTGATCTTGGATGCGTTCGATTTGGCAAGACAATTGTGGGCCGATGGATTCAGATTTGGACACCCAGATTGATCTTGACACTACTGAGAATCCTCCCAATTTTGGTGCTTACATTGGAGAAAGAATTCTGCGACATTGCCACCGGCCTAAACGCGTTATATTGCCAAATGTTCTGATCGATTACTTGCTTACCGATCGCACTGTGGAGAGCTGCTGCGGTCGCAAAATGCAGATCGCTAAGGAGATGGCGTTACAGGTATGTTGTACGAGCTTTTCGCCTTGAAGATCGATGCTGTTGCCAAAATGCATGTACGACTGCATGTGACTTCACGGGCGATTCATGAGATATGTATCAGGGACGATATGGGAAAATGGTCGATTGTCTTGACTCCGGACTGCTAGCCTTCGTTGTTCGTCCAATTTGCTCGTTCGATGTAGTCAATAAATACTGTAATTGACTTTCTGTGAAGGTGAAACTTAAACAGTAAGCTTATCTTAAGTTATATGTGTTCTGTTCTCAGTGTTCAACACGTGGTTGCTTTGCTGAACATGGCACAAAGATGCGGTTCAGCATCATGTGTTGGGTGAGGATGCAAAGATGATGAAGGGTTTTCATGTAAATGACATGGGTGTTGAATTAGTTTTCATTCCATGCACCCAATGTTGGGTTTCACTACAAGCATATCATTTGAAAATGTAGACATGGATACACCTTTTGTATAGACAAACAATGAAGAAAAAATCAATAATTGCATCAAATAGCATTTTTAAATATACATTTCATTTGTATATGGTATGATGTTTGGCTAGTGTTGTGTCCATTTGTATATATGATCTTTATTGAAGAAGAAGGGTGAGAATTCCTTGGCTTCAAGATGACTATTGTAAGCTAAAAGTGAAAATTTTGATTAAAAAAATACATAATTATGAACCACAAAAACAACAATTTAGTGTGTTTATGAAGTGCAAAAACTTCAAGAAAAATGTCTTTTCTTTCAACAAAATGATCTTTTGGTTGAAGGTTTATCAATTTGACCTACATATTGTTTGAATAGCTCATGGTATCTTCTCTAAAATAGGACAAATTTATAGATTCCATTCTTGGTTCCAAATTCTTTCTACTATTTATTTTGCTATATAGGGTGATTAACTTCAAAGCAACATAGGGTGATTATGGCAAATTTTATTAAGATGGTAGTATTCCATATGCTATTTTTCACACCATGCAATCTGAAACTAACATTAGAGAAATTTTGAGCTCTCAAGAGGGCCATTAGGAATTGACATGAAAAGCTATTTATTGAAAGCTAAAGATGATAGCCTTAGTACACAATATGTGTCACTACCTTGTGTGAATATTCATCAAGTACTTATGAATTTGTTAAATAAAGAATTCACCTATTGTACCAAGGACTTGAATGACAAAAAGTACCTATTGTTCCATTGTCCAATAAGAGGTATTTCATGGTGCAAACATCGTGAGCATGAAGCACCAATGATCTTATTAAAAAAAAAAGTCTCACTCATTGTACTAAAAACACATGAGCCATTAGTACTTAATTGCACCAAATTTGTCCTTCTCCAAATAAAATAATCCCTCAATGTACTTAAAATTTGAATGACAAGAAGTACCTAATGTCCCATTATCCAATAAAAGGGTGAATGCACGAAACACCTGTATTATTTGTTGCATTTTTTTGGGTTGATCGCTTTAAGATGGCTCTAACTTTTGAATAAAAAACGAAGTGCCTAAAATAAAAAAACGCTTCCTAGATATCTTGACTCACATTATTATCCTTATTTTTTACAAATTTAAAAAAATCATTTGATATTTAAAATTCAATTTTGTTAATTTGTCACACTTTGACATTGTGGGGTTTTTAGTACTATTTAGAGCCCAAAAAAACGAATTTTGAGCTGAATATTCGAGTGGATATTCTATTAGTAGACTTATAGCTTATCTCCAAAGGAATTTTAAAAATAGTCATTTTTTTGATGTGTAGAAGTCCACAAAGAGACCTTCTTTCTACTTGCTTTTTGAAACATATAAAACATTCTTTTGGTGATTTTCTTGGTCAAGTCTTATCACCAAAAAGTCTTCTCAAATGGCCAATTTTTAGATTTCATTAAATTTGTTTTTTCTATTTTTTACAAATTAAAATGTTGAAGTTGTATTTTTCTTCACTAGAATTTTGGACATAGAACACATAGAATTCCGGTGAAGAAAATACATACTTCAATGTTTTAATTAATACGAAATAAAAAACATTTTTTAAAATAAGAATAAAAATTGGCCATTTGAGAAGACTCTTTGGTGATAAGTCTTGACCAAGAAAATCACCAAAAAAATGTTTTACACGTTTCAAGAAGCAAGCAGAAAAAAGGTCTCTTTGTAGACTTCTACACCACATGAAAATGACTATTTTTGAAATTCCTTTTGAGAAAAGATATAATTCTATTAAGAAAACATCCTCTCAAAATTTCAGCTCAAAATTCATTTTTTTGGGTTCTAAATAGTACTAAAAACCCCTAAATTGGAATGTGTGACAAAAAATCGGGGGCTATTTAAAAGTAGTAAAATATTTTTTTTAAATCCTCAAAAATTCTGAATGATGTATAATAGTTATGAGTGCCCATTTAAAAAAATTTGAATCATTTGGAGCTAAAAAACAAAAGTTATGGCTAAAAAACTAGTCACCACAAAACATGATGCAACACAGCAGTACAAGTGTTTCATGCAATCACCCAAAAAAACATGTACCTTTATAAACATCATGATGTCAAAATGGGTGGAAATAGGGGAAAAAAGTTGTCCTTTATGGGTCATTGCAAGAAACACCTGTCCTATTTCATGTCACAATTTGAACCACTTTTTTGTTGTCTACAATAACTTTTGGAGATTAAGTCCAATGAAAATGAAATTTTTATTGAACATACCTAACTTGAAGTTTATTAGATCCCTTATTTTTCAGAAATTAAAAAAAATCATTTTATATTTAAAAAACATTTTCGTTGAGCGTCACAAAATTACGTTTATGGTTATCATTACGTTCGCTGTGTCTAAATTTAATGATTTCAAGACAAAACTTTCATGGCCTATTTGCATAGGTGTAAAACCTATGAATTCCAAAAAAAATTCTAAAAATATGTTTTTTTATGTCCTCCACATGAGTACAAATTTTTTTTCGTGGCACGCAATTTTTGAACATTGATGATGTTCTAAGATCGTTCCTTTGGTCAAATCTCATCGAAATCAACTTTCCTCAAATGGCCAATTTTTATTTTTTCTTAAAATTGATTTTCCTATTTTTTACAAATTAAAATGTTGAAGTACTAATTTTCATGAGATTTTGCACTTTTCTGGATTTCCTACTTAGAGATTTTTCCTATGCTTTTCCTTCCTAGGGTATATCCTTCTTCAAGGTTTACACATGAAACATATTTTTCACTTTTTTTAAAACTTATTTTTCTAATTTTAAAGTACTCCCGAAAAAAAAAGACTACGTTGCAAATTGCTACGCTTTTTGGTAGGTGTTTCTTGCAACGACCCTTATTTGACAAGTACGCATTTAAATCCAATTGAGGACCCCAATTGAGGCCATTCTAGAGGCCCTTTGGAGAGTTCAAAATTTCTCTAATGATACTAACAGGTGATTGCAAGAAACACTTGTCTTTTTTTTTGTCCCCTTGACCTTTACCAAGTAGTTCTTTGTTCATAACATTTTCATCTTTTGTTTGTTTGACTTGAAATTTGGAATGAAGGTGCACACAAAAGTTTTATATGTTGTGTAGTTTTTTCAATTTTTTGAAAATTATTTTACTATTTTTAAATTGTCCCCGATTAGATATCTACCTTGGCCATTTTGGGGTTTTTTAGTCCTATTTTTGACGCAAAAATGCAAATTTTGATTTCAAAATTGGCATACAAGGACCTCTAAGAAAGTTACACAGGTCCTAAAGATGTTTTTTGAAAATATTATACTATTGAACTTCCACATGTGCTCAAAGTGCACCGCCTTTGTACAAGTGTGGAGAATACAATTTATTTTTCCCAAAGATGAAAATTGTTGGAGAGGAGCATCTTTAAGTTAGGAAAATGGATTTTTTTTTTCTAAATATTTTTAAAAAATCAAAGAAAAAAGTGTCTATTTTCATTGTATTTTCCATTGTCCTTTTTTGTGCATAACTTTTAGAGGTAAATTTTCTTTAGGTCTGAATTTTTAGAGACATAATGTTTTCATTGCTCTTTAAATTATCCAAATATTATTTTATTTTTAAAAATTATTCCAAAAGTCACAGGACTCATGGAAATAGGTCATTTTGAGACAAAACTAGTAAGCATTTCCTACAACAACCCTAACATCTAGGACAGTTGTAGATTTTCAAACATTTAGGACACATATAGATATCAAAGATCTATGATAGATTTAAATTTCAAACTGCATGATCTAAAACATCTTTAACAAATATAGATTTCACACATCTACAATACATATAGATTTCAAAAACCTATGACTGGTTTAGATTTCATACCTTGGGGTTTGAACTATAAAAAGTGTCAAAGTAATGGAATGCCGCCGATTTAATGAAGTTCACCATAATTGCAAGAAATACTTTACAAATTTGGCTCAAAAATGCAATTTTTGGCCATAGGATTGACACTATTGTGCAATATTATGTGTTTGCAATACCCTAATAAGTCTAAACTATTGATTTAGGGCACCTACATATCTAGATCATCAATTTAGTACTATGTAGTACTATGCAGTATTGTGTAATACTACAAAAGATACTAGTAATAGAAAATAGTAGAAAAGGGATTTCTAGATTTTTCGTTTTTTGTAATCAAAAAAACATTCAAGAATTTTCATTAAAAAACTATCTTGCTAGAGAAAATTGCGCTTATATTGCATCAAAGAATTCTTATAAGAAATTTCTTCCCTCTTCATAGCCTTTGTGCAAAGGAAGGTCACTGTGACCCCATATGCACAACCAATATGTTTCTATTTTTATAAAATTCATCTTCACTCTTCGAGATGTCAAGTAGACCTCCAACATATCTAATTTGTGGCTTCAAATTTTCATTTTTGGGTCAAAAATAGGACTAAAAATCCCCCCAAACGGCTAAGGTAAAATTCAATCAAGGGCACATTGAAAATAATAAAATAATTTCTTAAAATTTGGAAAAATTAATTAATGTTTGAAACTCCCACATGTATCTTCAATCCAAATTTTACACGTAACAGATAAGGGATGCAAAAGTTATGAGTAAAAAACCACCGGGCAAAGGGCAAGGGGACAGAAAATAGGACAAGTGTTTCTTACAATCACTACACACTTTTTGTCTTTAAGTTATTTCTCAACCTTTGCCAAATCTATAGTTGTAAACCCTTACTTTAATGTCTCATTTCTACAATTTAGTTAAATATGCTCCAATCACAAATCCCTAAGTACATCCTATTCTTTTTTCAAAGATTGAATTGTAGCAAAATACTATATAGTAACATGTCATTATAGGCAAACATGTTTCTTCTAGTAGCATTTCCCCACAACATCTAACAACAACAATATCAAGTTCACATAATTCTTGCAATAAGTGGAAACCATATCAAGTTCCTCCACTATCAATTTTGAATTCCTTTTTCTTGATACTTTCAATCAATACTACTTACAAAACTTTGGCATTGTATTTTTGCAAGTAGGTACAAATTTGCCATTCCACCAAAGCAAATATCTTCCACTATTAGTTTATTTATAAAAGTAAATCTAATGATGCTTGGATGCTTGATCAAACATGCCAAACCTTGACAATGATTTCTAGCCACTTTTCATTTTTGTTGTTTGGCTTCAATAACTTCTTTAGTTGTCAAATCCATTAAGGGGTGGTTTGATTTGTGTTCACCAAACAATTATATTATACGATACAAAACAAGTTAACAAAATAGATGTGCACCAAAACTAATAATTCTTCAATCGTCAAAGCTCAAAAAAATAAATTTAATTAAAATAAAGCAATAGATTTATTATAGGTGAAGGGACATACAAATTAGTTAAACATTACTTGTGGCTTTACTTGAGTAACATCATATCATGACTTAATGGTGTGACATCAAAATTCTCCAAATAACTAGATAAACAATGCAAGATCATTTTTTATCTTTAAGACTATAATTAGTCTCTATTTTCTATTGCAAAAAAATGGAGCTAATGACAATAACCATAATTGAACTTTAATGTCTCACTTTGTATGGTTTTTTTTATTTTTTATTTTAAAAGTAAATAGCATATATCATCTACAATCTAGAAAGAAATCCAACTTCTCTTGTACAAATATGAAATTAGTGTGAATTTTTAAAGAAAAAATGAATGTTTTTCACATCAAAGACAATAGTACATCAAAGATTTCAACATATATGTTCTAAGTAAACCTTTTAGTTTGAAATAACATGATGTAAACAAAATTTCATGTTGTATATTTAGAAACTTGAATATAAACATTTAACTTCAAACTAAACTAATAATTCACATAAGGAATTAAAAGAAACATCCATTCATTACAAACAAAACTATAAATACTTGGTTGAGAAGTTTACATTTTTTAGTCTTGTTGTTAGTTTTTTTGAAAAGCAAAAGTAACTCTTATGATAGTCAAAATTAAATTTGAAGAACATGAAAAAAAATTCAAAAATATACTACATCTAGAGCCTCCATTTATATGAAACAATGCAACCATGAAGAAATAATAATATTAATAAGTATATATTATGACTTTAATTTATCATTTAAATGCCCAGGACCTAACATGAAGAAATAATAATTAATATAACTGTATCATGACTTTAATTTATCACTTAAATGCCCAAGGCCCAACTTTTTTTTACTTCACGAAGTTTGCTTTAACTCCTTAAGTTCTTTGACTATGTTTACTCCAAATTGGTCAAAAATTGTCATTTTTAGTACCAATATCAATTTTTTTTTAAACATTTTTTTAGATTTGTAACCGTAGGATCTCATAGTAAATCTGTTTGTAAACATGTGCAAAAAAATTCAAAGTTTTTCACCATGTAGATTGCAAGATATTTGCGTTTTAATGCTCAAAAATATATTTTTTCACCATGTGGAAAACAAGGCAGCTGTACTTTAGAAGGCAAAAATTATATGAAAAATGGTCCAAAATGTTTGTGCCTCTTTGTCTTCATTCTTGAGGCTAAGTAAGGTACTTGCCTAAAAAAATTCAAATTGTTTAGAATTGTACAACATATAGGAAAAAATAGCAAGTAAAAGGAAGTAGCAAATGATTCAATATATAAAATTGTTAAGAATTTATTTATGAAATTAAAAAATGCTAATCTCAATGGTTGCAATGTTGTAATAAACAATCCACATCCTATGAAATTTTTTTTAAATATTGAAAATTGAGTGAAATAAAGGACTTCAAAGTTTATTTTTGAATAGAGAATCTATAATTACACACAAACAAAAAAAACTCATAACTTTTGACTCATTGATCAAAATGGAATGATTCAAAGCTTTCTATACATACGTAAGTGATGAAAACCAATTTCAAATTTTTGTTTTTGAAAAAAGTAATTTTTTCAAATCTACCTAAAATGCCTAGTTATGAAAAAAGTAACATATTACACCATAACTTTTGACTCGTATTTCCAAATGCCTTGATTTTTAGTACACATCAAAGATATTCCTTGTCCCCACCTTCTATTAAAATTTGGGCCCAAAATATAGAAATATTCACTCACACGTACCTACCCGAAATCACTATATTGCCAAATTTTGCACGTTGGTCCTTTAATTCGGGGTTAATTGAATAAAAAGCCAACACTGTGATAAGTTTTATCAATTATTATGAATAGTAATTTTGTAAATTCAAACTAGACATTTTAGAGATTACATGGGAAAAGAAAATACAACAATATCTTTTATGGAATGAAAGATTATAATCTTTGATCATGAGGGTGTTAAAATTGTAGAAGAGATTTAAAGTCTTCAAATTCACTTTTTACATTCTAAATCTAAAATTGAGGTCATCAAAAATTAATGGGTGAAAGGATATAACATGTACAAGTACAATCAATTTGTGGCTTGCTAAAATCTACTCTACAATCTTTTTAAATGAAATCTCTATTGTGATTTTTTTTCTAAAATCTTATCTGGGAACCAAAGCATTTGAGGCTCATTTTTAGGAGCCCTCAACATTGGATTTTCAAAATCAAAAGAAACCACTAATAATAATAACTTGGTAAGGTTTTATTTAATTAAACTTCAAAGTTTTGTCAAACATGTACCAAAACATAGTGTCTAAAGCACGGTTGCTATTTTGTGAGTTTGTGAGCATGAGCTTGTGAGCTTATAAGCCTGCGAGCCTACCCAATTTTTTGAAGATTTCATCTAAAATTTTTAGCCAAATTTTATTAACTTCAGTAAATTTTAGTGCCTATTACCGTAGACCTATTATTGCGGACCTATCACCGTGGTCCCTTGAACAACCTCGTTGTACCATTTATTGTACTTTGCTAGATTTTAAGAAGAGAAAAAATTGGTGACTAATTAGAATTTTTTTTAAATCAAATGTAGTTATTCCATTCAAATTTAGATTTTTATGGTGACTCTCCTCTATATAACTTCTTAGTACCTCTTAGCATGGAGAAAAGTCTTACGGTTGTAAGAAGGAAAATAAAAAAATAAAAAAAATAAAAATTGGGGGGTCAGAACCGAGAGACTCCCCTCAACACCGAGAGGTACTAAGAAGTAAGACGAAGGAGAGTGTTCACAAAAATCTAACAAAGCTTAACAAATATTATATTAAGATTATAAATGCTCAATCTTTTTGTGGGCATTGAGAGGTATTAAGAAATAAGAAGGAAGTAATCAACTAAACAACCATTAAATCAAAAAAAGAAGTGAATCCCCTCATTGGATGCACAAGAGGACAACGATTCAACTAATCAATAATCTTTTATAACAAAGTTCATTCTGTACAAAATTAATCCCTATCAACCAAATACTTTTCTTTTAAAATCTTGACAAGTTTCATTATTGATACATTAAGACAAAAGTGTAGGTGCCCACATTGGCCTTTGAGAAGACCTACACTACTACAAAATAGTCATTAACAAAATGAAATTTAGTGCAGTTAAGCTCTTTCTACATATAATGAAATCATAAGAACAAATTTTTTTCCAAAATTTAAACAAGTTCATTGACTTACCTATGAAGAAATAACTAATACCTTCCTAATGGCCTTGAGAGGACTTATAATGCTACAAGACATGATCAACCAAAATAAAATTTAGTGTAACAAAGATCCTTATCAACAATTTTTTTTCTAAAACCTAAACAACTATAATAACAATACATCAATAAAAAATTATTCGTACCTTTCCCTAAGCCTCTAAAGGATCTACATTATTATAGGATAATGATCAATCAATACTCTATACAAACTTAATTCCATCTTCATTCATCTTTCATATCAATTAAGTTCTTCATTTTTGTAATGTATACTTCTAAATAAGATTGAAAATTAGAATTTTCATCCGAATTCAACATAACCACGGTAAATTGGTAATAGGTCCACAATAATAGGTCCACAAAAGTAGGTACTAAAATTTAATAGAAATAAAAAAATTTGATCCAAATTTTAAGATGGAATCAATTTTAATGAATAAAATTAAGTTTTTTTTAATGCTTCTCCAAATTTCTAAGTTCTACGCTCACAAGCTCACACTTACAAGCTCACAGAATAAAACTGTTGGTGCCTAAAGCATTTAGAAATTAACTCACTAATGTGCATATTTCTATCAATGAAGATGGTACAAGATGAAAAATTCCATTTTTATATTTGTTCTCACTATTTATATTTGTTCAAATGACATTGAATATCGCTGCCAAAGTTTTAGGATTATGAGCATTTTTGAAAGTTTCCCTATCAAGTATTATATAGGAGGTTTATAAAGCAACCAAACTCTAAAAATGTTCTTTAACACAAGGCTACATGTTGCTTTCTTCAATGTACCAATTACATTCTTCATTGTATTAGTGGTGAATATATCAAGGGGTGGATGCTTTTAATAAGTACCTTAATATGTGATTCTTGCTTCAAAATTCACAACTGATTCATCAAAGTTCCAAAATATACAACATCTTAGATGCCAATTCCATTCTATCTATAAAAAAATTTATCAAGAATATTTGAAGAACTCCAATCCCCCAAATTATAAATAAAATAAAAAGTAATCACTTCACAAACCTCCTACTTTTCTTGTACTTTATTTTGTGCAACTTATTATGATTTGGAACCTTTGTTTCAATTTCTTTTCATTTGTTGAAGATAAGAAGATGAATGGTGTAATCATGAGGCTTTGTTGTAGGTTGGATTATTGACTAGTCATACTTACCTTCCCATCCCAATTCAACCAAAACCTAAACTATGTTGTGCAATGTAATTATGTTGTGAAATGTACATGTAGTTGTAGATAGGATTTGGAAACTCTAATTTTGAAACCAAAGTCGACGCTATAAGGTTGAGGCACCAATAACTAGCCATGCCTAACATCCAACCTCTAAAGATGCAACATTTTGAATCAAAGCCAAAACAAATTTCTAATTATCAGAGTTTCAATTGCATTTTTTGGTCCTTTTCAAGGTTGAGAGTTGAGACTAATAAGGTTATGTCCCAAACTAGTGAGCGTAGGAAGTAGGAAGTAGTGGGTAGAGAAGCAAATCATAAATGATCGGAATTAGAAGACTTTAGACATTGGCTACTGTCTAGTGAAATGTACTTTTGCCCTGCTAAAATTCACAATAATATCAATTTTAATTAAAATTTGAAATTTTTTCTATCTCTATATTTCTAATCTTTATATACAAATTTTTTTGCCACCTCATCCTATAGACAATTTGCTTTGAAACTGCTTAAGTGGTTATTGATACCTCAACCATAGTCTCTGTTGTCCTTTGGACAGATCCAACCAAAGAAGCTTTTGTTATAATTAGGTTTGAACAATTGGGACAATGATAACATTCAATAGCATGTTGTGGCTCTACCTTCTCTCTATAGTGAAGGGTGTGGCATATTCTACACTCAACAGCCTCTCCATCCTCCACATGTCTACTTACTTTAGTAGTTACTGATGAAAGACTGTTGGAGTGTCGAATAATTTCACACCCTACACTGTTGAGAGAAGGTAGAGCCAGCCAATGCTAGTGAATGTTATAATTTTGAAACTCCCTTAGTTTGTAGAATCAACAAGCCTGGTCAAATAGAATTTGCCAAAAGTGCCAATTCCAAAGGGAATGTAGCTTATTATGCATGAGAACTTGCTTTTAATGTCACATGACATTAAATCCTACCATCAAAGGTGGGCCTAACAACGTAAATTTTGGATTCTCCAAATAAAAGCCCCTATTTTGGATTGTGTCTAGGATATGTTCTAGACCTCTCCTAACTAATTTGGGGTGTTTGATTGCAAATATGATTTCAAAATTTACAAAACTAAAAAAATTTCAAAAAATAAAAAATTCTTGGATTTTTTCCTAAGGTAAATCCACGTGTTGGGTCCACCTTCAATGGTAGGATTTAATGTCTTGTTTTTACCCCTAAATGCCCAAGGCCTCTTTTGAGCTTCTTGAAATTTGCTCTACATTGAACAAAATGCCAACATTTAATTTGATATTTTGTATCAATTTTTCTTGAATGGTAACCGTACAAATTCAAATTAGACATGTTAGAGATTGCATATGAAAAGGAAACACAACAATATCACTTAGAGAGTGAAAGATTATGATTTTAAACCATCACAATGTTAAAACTCCAAAAGTGATGTGAAACCTTTCTTTCCTTTCTTTGCAAGTCAAATCTAAAAAGTTGGTCACTTAAAACTATAAGGTTAAAGAGCCTAACATGCGTAACTCCAATCAATTTATAGCTTCTCAAAATCTACTCTACAATTATTGAAAATGAATTTTGAGTGTGAATTTTTCTCTAAGATCTAGTGTATTTGAGGCTCATTTTCAAGAGCTCTCAACACCAAGATTGCAATGGGTACCCTTGTACAAAATCTTGAATAGAAAAATCACTATCATTCATTTTCTGAATTGGATTTTTCATACGGAAACTAAACTTCATTAAGAAACTTCCACAATTATAGCAAAAAATAGGCACTTGGTTAGGTTTTATTTAACTTCAAAGTTTTGCAAACACCAGATTTTGGTGCCTTATGGGTTAACGCCAGGGTATGCGCCCCTAGGGCACATTCTGTCCTGCTTGCAGCCTGAGCCTGCTTGCAAGGCAGAATGTGCCCCGGGGGGCGCATTCTCTAGTAAGTTAAGGTAGCTTCCGTTCCTTCCAATCGGGGCTCCTGCTCCAAGTTTCCGAAGCACATGCAAGCCGGTGGGCACACTGCGACCAGCTTCACAGTACTAACGTTACGGCCCAGTTGCTGCTCTTACTTGAAAACGTTTGTTTGTCGGTGGCAGGGGCACTGTGGACACTGACCTGGTTCCTCACTGGGGCTTCATTTTGTGCAGTGGAACTTTAACTTATACGGAGTAGTATAAGAGCATCCCCACCCCTGGACTCGGTTTAGAGCCACTGCAACGGTATATACAGATTCTTATGACGTCCTCCTTTTTCACCGAGTCTCTTGACGTTTCAAGCGCCTCCATACAGGCTCGTCTTTTGCATCCCGAAACGGCTCTGCAACAGTGCAGTGGCAGAAGGTTCTTGACGTGGTGGTGGAAGGTGTAGTGTGATGGAGCATTGGCAGTTCGTCATTGGAAAAGCTCTTTCCCTTTCACGCATTTGAGACTCTGGCGTCACCATAAATTCGTTGACCGAGGGATGCAGAGGAGCTTGAAGGGCATAGCAAAGGATCAATTTTTGTCGTGCAAGAGTGAAAAAAATGACATGCACGGGAAGGTGACAGGAGAAGTGCCGTTAGCATTGGGGCGAGTTCTCGATGCCATTTTGAGAACTACAAAAGTTGCCATTGCCGTGGCGTTGAAGAGGGCGCATTGAGGATGCTCTAAGTTAGTAACTTGAGCTTATTTCTTTTGGCAAACGGTAATCCTACCATCAAATGTGGGCCCCAACAGGATGGATTTACCTTGGGGGAAACCCAGGAATGTTTTATTTTGTGCAAATAATTTTTTTGCAAATTCTGAATTTATATTTGCAATCAATGACCCCAAATTAGGTGTAGAGATGTAGAACTTATTCTAGACACAACCCAAAATGGAGGGCTTTTTCCACTTTTATCCTGGAGAATCCAAAATTTACTCTATTGGGTCCACCTTCAATGGCAGAATTTAATGTCCTGCACTTCTCTCTATAAAATCAATGTCCTAAATTTTGTGTCTAGTCCCAAATGAAAAATTAAATTAAAAGAATGGTTTAATTTTATAATTTCTACATTGTGAATGATAAACAAACAGTCTAATAATAGTAAACAAACAATCTAATAACCGTACACAAAATATTGGGATTAGGTTGCTGTAAGAGTCAACAAATATTCCTAGAAATATTTCCATTTGTACACATGGAGGTTCATGAGTCCAAATTACAACAATGCCTACTTCAAAAGTAGTGCATTCTAGTACAATAAAAAAAATTTGTATAGTGTCAGAAGTCAAAAAATTAGTGCGGGGCAACCTAATTTCACTATTTTGTATAAATTAACCCCTAAAATGTCCAAATTTCATTTTTAGCAATATAGAAAATTTGGACAACTTACTATGAGTGGAGTTTTTATTTTCTTTCTTTAACCCCTAAAGGTTTTTGACTATGTTTTCATCAAAAACACTCCTAAACTACCATTTCTAAAGTAAGTACAAAAGTTTATAAAAAATACATCTTTGAACATTTATAACCATAGGATCTTGTATTACACTAGTTCAAGAAGATGTGAAAAAAATTTCAGAAATTTCCACCGTGTAGATTGCAAGATATTAGTGTTTGAATTGTCAAAGAACCATTTTTTGACCTTGTGAAAATTTAGGCAGCTGCACTTCAGTAGCTCACATTTATATGAAAAAATATCCAAAATGTTTGTAACTCTTTAGATTAATTCTTCAATTAAAATTGGCTACATGCTTGAAAATTTTCAAATAATTTGGAATTGTAAAAGGTGTAGGAAAAAATAAATAAGTAGAAAGAACTAGAAAATGATCCAAAATACTAAATTGTTAATTATTTTTTTATGGGATTGAAAAATGCCAATCCCAATGGTTGTAATGTTGTAATAAACAATATACACCCAATGTTTTTGTTTTTAATTCAAAATATTCAAAATTGAATAAAATAAATTACTTCAAAGTTTATTTTAGTGGAGAGATTCCATAAGTACCCATAAACTACCCACAATCTAAAACTCCTATAACTTTCATCTCATTAATCAAGATGCAATGATTCAAAGCTTTCCAAGTAGATAAAAATATAAAGAACAAATTTGAAATTTGAAAATTCAAAAAAAGTGATTTTTGAAGAATTTTTTTTTGTTGCCCGGGCTACCTACCGAGTAGAGAAAACTACATATCATACAATAACTTTTTCACTATGTAGTCAAAAGTTATGAAAATTGTTGGGCCTTAAAGCTACTCCTCAGACACATGTTCTCTGAAAATTTCAAAGAAAAAACAACAAAACTCCATTCGTAATGAGCTGCCCAAAATTGCTATGTTGCCAAAAAATGCAGCTTGGTGCTTTAGGGGTTAAAATTTTCACACAACATTTTCTCAAGGAGTATCTTTAAGGCCCAACAATTTTCATAACTTTTGACTACATAGTGAAAAAGTTATTGTTAGATATCTAGTTTTCATTACTTATTGGGCATCTCAAGTAGCAAAAAACATTATTCTAAAATCACTTTTCTATGAAATCAAAATTTGAAATAAGTTTTTAAAATTTATGCCTAAATAAAAAGCTTTGAATCATTGTATTCTAATCAATGAGTCAAAAATTATGAAGACTTTAAGTTTGGGGTGGTTTGTGGATAGTTGTAGAATCTTTATACTACAAAAAAGTTTGAAATCCTTTATTTAATTCAATTTTCAATATTTTTGGAAAAAAAAAATGGATGTAGATTGTTCATTATAACATTTTAACCTTTGGAATTAGCATTTTTCAATTACAGATTAGATTTTTTTCTACCGGTTAGAAGATTGTGAGTTTCAACCATGGGAATGCTATGGGGAACTGCCACATATGCGATGTGACGTGGCCAAGAGACTACCACGTCAGATAATAATATTTTTTCAAAAATTATTATTATTATTATTATTACTATTATTATTTTATTCTGACTATTCACAACATTGGAAACGGCCTGAAATAGTCTTCTAATCCCTCAAAAGAACATCTAATGTAAATAAATTATTAGCATTTCTTTTACTTGCTTATTTTTTTTCCTCTATGTAAAACAACTCCAAATGATTTAAAAATTTCCAAACATCTAGCTAATTTGCCTTGAGAAATTAATCCAAAGAATAACCATTATTTAGGATATTTTTTCATACCAATGCGAGCTTGTAAAGTATAGCTGCCTAGTTTTTTATAGGGCCAAAAAAATGATTTTTGTTCATTTGAACGCTGATATCTTGCAATCTACAAGGTGAAAAATTTTGAAATTTTTTCTACAACTTTTCAAACCAATGTACTACAAGAATTTATGGTTACATATGTCAAAAATGTTTTTTTTCTAAGTTTTAGTAATTACATTAGAAATGAAAGTTTTGGATCATTTTTCGAGAAAACATAGTCAAAACCATTTAGGGATTAATCCATCAACCCTTGTTGGGCATGATGCTAATTTTGACAATGTTTCAAATTGATGTTTTAAACCCTAAGTGTATTTGACTATGTTTTTCCTACAACGCTCCAAAAGTGCCATTACTAGTAAAAGACCCTAATTTTTTTTTTAAAGTTTAAAACACATTTTACTATAGGATCTTACAATACATTAGTTTGAAAAGATGTGGAAAAAATTAAGATGATTCCATTGTGTAGGTTGCAAGATACTCACATTTGAATTGACAAAAATCCTTTTCTTGGCCTTTTGAAAAACCAGGTAATTGCAATTCACAAGCTCACATTGGTATAAAAAAATATCCAAAACAATGAATATTTTTTGGATTAATTTTTCAAGGCAAGATAGCTATTTGCTTGAAAATTTTCAAGTCATTTAAAGTTGTTTAATCTTGAAAAGATTGATGTTCCCTCAAGAGACAAAATGGATTTTGGATAGGTTCCTATAACCTCAGTTTTTCGTTAAACTTTTTGAAACTTTATTATAAAATAGAAAAATTGATTATCCTTGTAAAAATATGATTTTAATTCAATTAGTACTCAATAATAAAAATAATACTACAAAAAGCCAAAAACTAAATTTGGTAGGCAACAATTTTTTTTTGCAAAAAAACAAAATTAAAATTTTTAAGGTCTTAGAATTTTGAGCTTTGATTCATCTAAAATCATATGTTTTTGTTTACATTTTGAGCTTTGATTCATTCTATTTGGACTAGTAATGAGAAAGTTTTAGACAATATTGATTTTTGGATAGTTTTAGCATTTTCTTGAAAAAATAACTTTGATTGGTTATATCTTTCAATCTATATGGTCAAACTTCATGAAATTTTTACTACATGATTTCAAACAAAGTAAGTACAAGATAATATGGTTAAATTCTAATTTTTGTTTTGTTTTATTTTTATAGATGAACATAGCAAAAACGGCAATTTTTAGTGGTTTTAACAAAAAAATGGCCTCAATCTTGTAGTGGTTAATATATAGAAAAAATAGTAAGTAAAAAGAATGATTTGAAATACTAAATTGCTAATAGCTTATTTATATAATTGAAAAATGCCAACTCTAATGGTTGTATAGTTGTAATAAATAATCTACACCAATATATATATATATATATATATATATATATATATATATATGTGGAATAATTCAAAGCTTTCCATGTATACATAAATCTAAGAAATCAATTTCAATTTTTTCTTTGATAATAGTGATTTTTAAAGAATTTTTTTGAGCTTACTAAGCTACTTACCAAGCAATGAAAATGATACATCTTATAATAAGTTTTTAACCTCATAGTTAGAAGTTATGAAAATTTGCAACAACTATATTAAAGATGTTTTTACCAAATATGTCCCGTGTTCCAATTCTTCAAGTCTTGGTTTAAGTACAAATCCCATTTTCTTTGGATTGTAACATAGAAGGTGAATGAAAAATATGAATTGTAGGATTTGGAATACACTATAGTGTGAAGGCAAAAGTAGGGGCAAAAGTATATACTCTACATCCCAATTTGTCTTGATTGTGTATAATAATATATAGCAATAAAATATTTAAAATATGGATCAAAAAGTAAAATAAAAAATATGTTTGGACTCTTTTAGCATCAACAATGCTTTGGGTAGATCAAGATATAATTTCAACTAATAAGGTTGCTCTATATGGTGTTTTCTCCTCATTCTATATTCGATTTTTCTCTTCATTAAAATGAATGGCATTCTGAGCTTAGGGAAGAAAAACTTTTTCATGTGACCTTTGAAAACTGCAACTATTGTATAATGTAGGCGGGTACAACAATAATTCAAACTACTATTCTATCATTTCAAAAAACTTTGTATAAAGCAAAATGAAATTTTCATTTTATATCTCACATAATTAACATTCAATTTAGACACAAACCTAAGAGCATCCCCACACTTGAGAGGGAATCCTAGCCCAGCTAGGGCTTGAAAATAAAGGGGGCTAGGCAATGTGGAGGGAGGTCGCCCCATAGCTCGGCTCAGCAAAAGAGATGGGAGGGGGGACCAATATGGCATGCTAGGAGAAATATGACGTAATTATGAGGTGGCCAAGTCCTTTTGCTTGTTGTCATAATGAAAAAGTTCTCCCATGTGTCAATTGTACCTCAGAAGCCACGCGAAAGCACATACCGAGCCAAGCTAGGCACTTTCCATTTCCCTATTTGCTTGGGAAATTTGGCTGTGGCTGGTCATTTGTTGAGCCTTATTGTGTGTGTTGTGGGGTAGTAAACTTGGCTTGGCCTAGCCAAATGCCTAGTTTGCACCATTGCCCGTGTTGGCGTGGAGATGCTCTAATGAAGCATATGAAATTTCAAACTTGAAAAAATAAAATTCCATTTTTGGTGAATTTTTAAAGTCAATTCCTATGGTTTCACATAGTAATTTTATTATTGAAAACAATTGGTGATGAATTTTTTTAATTTGATTGTGTAGGTATGTAGGAGACATCCCTAAGCACATCTTTCATGTTAAAAAGTACCCCATTAAGTAACAAAAATATGATCTATGAAGTGTTCAATAAGAACCAAAACTTGAAAAGTAAATATCTCTATTTATTAAGTAAATTTTGGCAAAAAAAATTGTACTATTATACTCAAAGGTACAAAAGTAGTCACAATGCAAGGTTCAAACACCAAATTCTACTTAATATCAATCTTTTTTAAGCAACAATGTTAAAAATGGAATTTTTTTTGCACCCCACTAAAGAGGGTCCATCCAACAGGAGCTACATTCTTAAAATCAATCACTTCAAAACTGAAGAGTGACATCCAGATCCTTCAAGAGTGCAACCCGGAACTACTACTAAGCTTATTGGTGACAATTCACTAGAGTTCATTGTAAAATGGGTGGAATGTCGGACTACAAGCTAGGGTTCAGGAAAAACATAGGACCAAATTCCTTCAAGCACCAAAACTAAGATCCAAAGGAGTTTGGTGCTGTGTTTCTTTTTTACTATTCTCAGTTATACCTCCCTCTAAAACCCGGGTTTCAAATCCGGATTTCCTTTGCAATTAACTCTACTTAATCAAAGAAACAAACCCTAAAGTTCGAAGACTGGAATGAGAAGCGATGAAGTGATCAAGTTTGGGGAGAGCTTCCAAAAGCGACAGCGACAAGCAGCAGCAACAGTTCAGAGCAAATACTTGAGGCTTTGTCCTTTTCTGCAGTAAGCTAAACCTGAAAACACTGTTCTCGGGAGCAAGTTGGGGCAGAGGCTTGCTTTTCCAGTAGCCGGCAATCCACTCAAGCTTTCTACCAATCCTCCAAGTTAAAAGCTTTATCAATTTGCAAGACATTTTGGCACCATGAGGCTAGATTGCACCATTTCAAAATAAATGTCTTTTTTTCGCCAGATAAAAGTCATTAGATGTTTTTCCTGCAATTTAGTAGACTGCGAGTTCCCAACTGTGGGAGAACTGCCACATCTGTGATTTGACATGGTTGAGAGACTGCCACGTCAGATAATAATATTTAAATATTTTTTAAAATTAAAATTATTTATTTATTTATTATATTTTATTCTGACTGTTCATAGCATTGGGAATAGGCCTGAAATAGTCTTCTAATCCTCCAAAAAACATCTAATGAATCTTTTTTTGCCCAAAATTTTCCATTTTTCTTTAATGTATGGATGAAGTCGCCAAATTTGGATTAAAAAAAGTGTATAAATATGATGGAAAATTGTTTTTAAGTCCAAAAGACCAATGAATGTAGAAATACAATGCTTCACCAAATTTGAAGTGATTGCCATCTTGGCATTTTCTCAAAAAGTAAAAAAAAAAAGGGTGATGATGATATTGGCTATGGGAGATGCTCATAGATAAATACTTCAAATGTCAACTTTATTCTTTTGTGATAAATGATGTTATTGATGCAATTAATAATCAAACTTTTGAACTATTATTATATGGATACTCTCAGACAGTTTTAGAGGCCAATAATTATCTAGATTCATTAGAATTTTTGGATTTTCTACTTTTAATTAAAGCTTTGTCTCAAAGTTGAATGCCTAAATATTCTTTTTATGGACAATTCTTTAGAAGAAGGCTTATATGATGGTTGCAAATTTATTTGATACATATAAATATTAGAGTTGTTTGAAGTCCACATACTTTATAGAGAGAATGCTAGTCAAATGGCTTTCATTTATCTAACATTTGAAGATACAATCATTGACAATTGAAATTCCATCAAATTCTCTTGACAATAATTCACTATTAGATTTGTATTTTTTCTCATGATCAACAAAGCATAAGGTCAATTCATGAAGAAATTAGATATAAATTTATAAAATCTTGTGTTTTGCATGGCCAATTGCATGTAGCTCTTTCCCAAACAACTTCTATAACCTCTTTGAAACTTATTATTCATGATCTTTTTACAAGAAAATTTGTATATATGGTTTATCATAAGATGGTGCTAGACAAATAAAGTGTGGACATACTATTTCTATATGCCAAAGAAGTTTATAAACATTTATTTAGAAATTTTGAAGAAATAGTTTTTGCAAGGTGGCATTTACAAGTGACATCCTAAAGGTTGTGGTAACAAGATAGGGCATGGGTGATTGTAAGAAACACCTGCTTGGTTTCGTTGCATTTCAATTTTGGAATACTATAACTTTTGAACTATAAACTGATGCCAAAATATATAAAATCTACTTTTAGATATCTTGATCTTTATTGTATCCCTTATTTTTGAGAAAATTTTAAAAATACGTTTTTAATTAACAGTCAATTTTGTTAATTTGTCATACTTTGACATTTAGGATTTTTTGTACTATTGAATGGTTTTGAGGTGAGATTTTTGTGGTATAGCCTACTAGCAACACAAATGTTCCTACTAAACGAATTCTAAATGCATTATCATTTATACCCTTGATGATTGTGCAAATAGGCCTCCCTTGCACATGCACTTCTGAACATTAAAGATGGTTTTGACTTCATTTTTTTAGTCCAATCTCATCACTAAGAAGTCTTCCCAAATGGCCAATTTTTATTTTTTTGAAAATTTCTTTTTCTATTTCCTACAAATTAAAATGTCAAAGTATGTATTTTCTTGGCTATATTCTCAAACATCAAATTTTAGCAGCAGCTTTCAAGAATGTTGTGAGAGACATCTAGTGGTTTGAAAATTCAACAAGTTGGACACTTGGAAATTCGACAAGTTGTGTTGGAAGGGCATATTTTGGAACCATTCGAATTGCTTGGCTAGGAGACTGAGGACTGGCACCCCTCACTTAGAGCATCCCCATGCTAGACATTTCAAGCAGGGCGCCAAATGGGGTTTGACATGGGTTCATGGTTAGTGAAGGTGCTTTATGCCCCATGCCTACACTCTTAATTCACTCACTAAACACATCTCCCAAGCCAAAGAACTACCTTCATTAAGCCAAGTGAAAGATGTCAAGCCAATTGTTGGGCCTCCAAGCTCCGAATGGCTGAACATTCCTTGAGAGTGTGCTAGAATTGAGAAAATCAAGATTTAGTGAGCCACAGGGAAGAAACACAACAATTGAGTGCGATTGTTACATTGAAGTTTTTGCTGGCTAAATATTTTGTTTGGATTGCCTGGCATGGGGCAGTTTCACAAGGCAAACACGCTACATCATCATTTTTCAGCCCTTTGGCGTGCAGGCATGGGGATGCTCTTACCTCTACAAGAGTTTCATGTGACAAATGCTGTGGCGCGAGCTACCACCACCGAAACTTGATAACACACACTCGCTTGCCTACAATTGCCTTCGTTTTGATCAATCATGTACTCCGTAGAACGGGATTTGTGAGGACCGTGGTCTGATAGGACTTGAATCAAGTTCCTCGGCGTACGTCTTCTTCCAGAACTGGGTGTTAGGACAGTGTTCTTCACACTACATATGTTGATAAAAATAACGAATCAGACTCCAAACTTTCCAGTCATCAAACAGAAAGCCTACCAGCTCTCTTCTCCAAGCGGCACAGTGGTGCAGATCAAGAGCATTTTGAAAGGAAACCCGACACGGTAAGCTGCTAAATCTCGACGAATTAGACATGCAATTCCAACATACTTTTAGTGCCAGCTTACACTTTGGCTGACTTCTTTCGAGGATCTCGTTTTGATGGCCTACAAGTGTGTAATACAATTGCTAATTAAGGCTTCCAATGTAAGGGTGTGGTTCCTGTTCAGCAGCATGTTTGGTGGGCTTGACCTAATGCAATTCCCATAAGTAGAGTTACATCGTGATTTGCACAATGCAGACACACTTACACACAGTGCTATTGAAGGCGCGAGTCCTGTTTGAATACGTTTTATGCCCGTCGAAGACGATTTCCCACGGAAGGTGATGTCCGTGGCCTCGAATTTCAAAGCACGAAACCCGCTTGTCTAAAATATGCCTCGACTGCGGAAGACACTACCACATTGTCCAGTTTCTGTCTCACCACACAATGCGTTTCGAAACTCCACAAAACAATATATTGCAAACACTGAATTGGAATCGTAATTGCAAATGTAAGGCATTCACCTAAGGCAGTCAAAATTCCACATCACGCCGCATTCGTGACGACGAATGACGTGCGCAACCGACTCCACCAAAACTTACCTTGCTTGTGACGTCACCCCCCTGCAACGAACTCCAGGGACTCAAACCAGGAAGCTTCTTCCAATACAACTGCTGCCAACTGCAATCTAAAACTGCCGAGCGAACTTCCCTTGCAGATCTCAAATTTCTCACATTATTTGCTGCGAGAGGCCGAGTGCAATCACTTTTTCAATTTATCCCCAAGCACTAAAAAGATTCAGAAACCCGTGTGTCCGCCACTTTCGACAGGAAGTGCCCTTCCAAAGTTGCAGGCGGAGCAGTTCGGCACCAACAGGATAGCCATGCAAGTCGCAGCATCCTTGAGTGGACTCCGCCCAACACGAAACTCCCTCAGTCACTCTCATCGAAACTTAACCCTCGCAAATACCAATAACTTAGGGGAGGAGGCTCATAAACCGCTCATCTAAGGGCTGGTCCGCCTTTTTCATGTATTTGTTTGGATGGTAATATTTTTCACTCATTTTTGAGTGAAAGAGAAATAAACGAGGAATCTAACACAAGTTGTTTCATATTTTTTGAAGCATTATTGAATTAGGTATGAATTTTCAAACACAGTCTGGCATAGGGCCCTATCTGTGATCAGTAGGCCTTGCAAACCCATACATGTGCAGTTTGAAAAAAAATCTAGCTTGCTTCAAAAACTAGCACTACAACATGCAAAAAGTAATAGCATTTGTTTCTAAAAGTGTTCCTTTCTAAAACTGAAATGAATATTTGAATAAATCATTATTTTAGATTTTTAAACACTTGAAAGAAGGTACTTCAACAACTAATTCTTATTTTAAATATAATCAGGAAACACCTAACCACTTAGTTGAGAATGAAGCCATTGGGACTCTGAAACCATCCTTTCAATTAGCAAAAACCAAATCTTAGCATGCTTCAATGTAATACACAATTAATTTTTTGACTATCAACTATCCATTTCAGAGCCTCCTAATGGACAGGTGCAAAAGCCTGAGCGGTTTGCTGCAAGGAATTTTATCTTTCCGCAATCATGATTTGAAAAATCGTATCTGGACACAAGCTCGGAACCCTAAACCCTGGAAACCCTCGGCCCTCATCCATCATCATCGTAAGGACGGTGGCGTGACTGCTGTGCGAGGCTGTAAATCACGTTCGTCCAGATTTCAGAATCTCCGTCTCTAAGTGAACGACATTCGTATTCCGTCGACGACTGATCCGACTTTCGTTGCGGGAGTGCCACCAACCGGGGGATGACAAGTGGGGGGGAGACAAGTCAAAGGGTGGGGTTCGCTGTTATGAACCAATCAGTGGAGTTGAACCCTATCCTTGCTTGGATGCGATTGGCGGCTTGAAATTCTTCAGGTGTGGCCGCATCACTCCAGTACGCCAGCGTGGCTGCTCAGTCAGCTTACCCATTCACGGCAGCATTTGTGATTCATCGTTTCCTGAACTTCCTCGTGGCACTGCTGGCCTGCTGACTCAGCACCTCGGCTCCTCCACCGTTCCCTTGTTGTTCAGTTCGGTGTCTTTTCTCAAACCTCTTTTGATACTAAGGGCTTGTTTACACCAAAGAATATTGGATTGGAGTCTATAGAAATGGAGTGTTTTGATTGGAAGATAGTTATGGTGTCTAGTTTTGTCATTTATACCAAATAAAACTTGGATTGTAACCTATCATTCTTTTCAATGGATGAAATCCTTGTTGGAATCCTGCATGTCTTGGAAAGGTCTTAGAGGTATCCAATTGTAAAGGCTAGGAGGAAATTGGAAGGAAATCTTTCTTGGCTAACTATGTAGGATTGCTTTATATACTAATTTTTGGGGTTGTTTTAGGCCTGGAATCATCAAAAACAACCAAAAATTAGAGAGAAATTAATGAAATCAGCACATAGATATCTAAGACAACATTGATCAAAAGAAGTTCTATGACTATGGGGTAAATTAAAAAAATGGCTTTCATGTGTAACTGTACTTAAAAATTCAGCCCAATTGTACAATGGGCTATGACTCAACTCTTTTGGTTTATACCAAATGTATGGACTATGATCTACTTATAAGTCCCTTTTTTTGAGCATCATACCCCACTTACAATGGTCTCATTTCTTGAACAAGGTACAATTCATATTCATATTCATGGCTTGAAGCCAAAGTTTTTTAATGTAAGCAAGCGCTATAGTGGAAACATCCAAAACAATTTTTATAATTAGTAAACTATCCCATCATGGATAAAATGAGAGCAAGTTCATCGTAGGCAAAATTTTATTGGTGGTGTACATTTCAAAACTTACCTATTTCTAAAGCATTGAGAGAGTGATTGAACGATGTTAGGATAATAAATACTAAAAAAACAATTGTTTCAACTTTTTTTTAATATTCACGAAAAAAAATTAATTTTTTAAAAATTATATTAAGAATTTAACGTGGCCACCTCCCAACTACTTGAGATGTTGATTTGGCACAATTCTTAGAGTTCCCCACTACCTTAAAATTCACAATCTTGTTTAAACCATCCCTATACTTAAGGGCAATTGATTGACTATTGACTTTTGTAAATCTTGGTTTTGTATTCATCTCTATGATGGTTTCAATGACTTAAGGGGCTTCCACTTGAAAAATTTTAAAAATTACATGTCATATTTAGAGTTTTAATTTTTTTTTAATTCATGATTTCCAATTGTTAATGTTACAAAATTTTTTTAGAGAAAAAGTACCTCCAACTATGTTCAGTTGTTTATTTTGATGGTTTTAAGTGATTTGACCTTACATCAGAGTGGATATTCAATATGGTTTTAACTATTCATTACAAGAACACATTGTTCGATACCAATTGCAATTGTAGTATTGTAGCATTTTGTGGTGTGCAAAGGTGTTGTTGTTAGATTGGTCATCCTAATTTTCATACTTGCTAATTATCCATCAATACTAAATAACCATTTTAGTATGCTACAAGCATAAAAGTTAATTCAATTATTGTGAAGATTTGAATGATAAGAGAGTTTTCTAACCATATTGGATGAATTTTGGATGAAGAAGGTATCAAATTATGAATTTTTGGATGAATGTAGATGAAAAATAGATGAACATCAATGGAAGTAAGATGACAGTTACATATATCAAATAATATGAAAGTATGTAGGCCACTGTGAATTAATTTTATCTAAAATTTTAAAAATTTCTATATTAGTGTATCTCACTACCTTTCATAATTTTCAAATAAATACAAGTTAATGTTAATATAGTAGGGCATACTAATTGAATTAACCCCTTAAGTTCCTCGACTATGTTTTCATCAAAACAAGCATCAAAAACACTTCAAAACTAATATTTCCATTGCATGTACCAAGTAATGTTAGAAAGAAAAATTTAAACACATCTAACTATAGGATCTTTTATTATGCTCACTTAGAAACACAAGGAAAAAATTTCAAAAATTTCTACCATGTGAATTGCAAGATATGGGGCTTCAAATTCTTACAAATCCATTTTTTGGCCCTACAAAATCCAAGGAGTTGCACTTTACAAGCTCACATTTGTATGAAAAAAATGTCCAAAATGATGGTGCTCCTTTAGACTCATTCTTCAAGGCAAGTTAGCTACATACTTGAAGAATTTCAAATCATGTGAAATTATACAACATATAGGAAAAAGATAGTAAGTAGATAGAAGTAGAGAGTGATTCAAAATACCAAATTGTAAAGTATTTAGTTATGAAATTGAAAAATGTCAATCCCAATGGTTGCATTGTTGTAATAAATGGTCTACATCCTAGAATTTTATTTTATTTTTAAATATTGAAAATTGAGTAAAATAAAAGACTTCAAATTTGTTTTGAGTAGAAACTCCATAATTGCCTAAAGACAAAAAAACCCTCATAACTTTATCTCATTGACTAAAATGGAATGATTGAAAGCTTTCTATATATATATATATATATATATATATATATATATATATATATATATATATATATATATATATATATATATATATATATATATATATATATATATATAATCAATTTCAAATTTTTGATTATAAAAAAAGTAATTAAATTTTTTTTCCCTCATTGCCTATTTAAAAAAAATAAAAACATATTAGGCTATAACTTTTAACTCATATTTTCAAACTTTTTGAATTTTAGTGTACATAAAAGATATTCCTTGTCCTCACCTTCTATTAAACTTTAGGCTTAGAATATAGAAATATCTACTTACATATACTTGCCTAAAATTTCTATGTTGCCACATTTAGTAGGTTGGTTTCATTTAGGGATTAACTTATGTAATCTATTTCTACGCAAGATCAATTGGTAGTCTTTTAGTGTTAACAACAAATTCTATGATATTTAGTTATAAAATTGGATAAACAAGCTATTTCATTGTGATACTATAAGTCTTCAAATTAGTTTGCTTTTCAAATAAGATCTCACTGAAACCTTGTTCACATATAGTTTGAGACTATATAAAGCTTATTTTCTTTTGATCCAAAGCCAAACTGTTTAGTAAATCAAATGCATTTCCAAAATAATATGCAAAACTTTTCCAACTACACATCAAACATTACCAACAATTATTGAACCCCAATAAGTGTATTAAATATTACCTTATAGCAAGTTTGAAATTAAATTTACATCTAAATTTTGCAAGATGGCAACTAGTTTAATGGAATATATTTTACTTTATTTTCCAACCTTGATCATATTCAACCTTGTACTTCTTGTTTAATATTTCTAAATTTTGAATTGATATAAAAATTGAGTTTATTTAAAGCTAGGATTAGTTAAAAAAAGATATAATATATTGTATAGATTATCAAATATATATATATATTTATAGGAAATCAAAGTAAAACACAACATTAAATAATAGTCAAACTTAAAGATTTTCTACTTCTAGTATATCACAAAACACCCAGATCCCTTAACCCCTAAAGCCCTGAGCTGCGTTTTTTGGCAACATAGAAATTTTGGGCAGCTCACTACGAATAGAGTTTATACTTTTTTTCTTTGAAAATTTGATACAACATGTGTCCGAGGAGTAGCTTCAAGGCCCAACAATTTTTGTAACTTTTGACTACACGGTTAAAAAGTTATGGCATGATATGTCATTTTGTTTGAAGTGAGGGCAGCCTGGGCAGCTGAAAAAACTTCTTTAAAAAAACTTTTTTTTCAAAAGTGAAATTTCAAATTGATTCTTTAGGTTTATACAGGAATGGGAATCTTTGAATCATTCCATTTGGATTAATGAGTCAAAAGTTATGAGGTTTTTTAGTTTGAGGTAGTTTCGGCTAGTTATAAAATCTCTACACTACAAAAAAAGTTTGAAATTCTTTATTTAATTAAATTTTCAATATTTTTGAAAAAAAATAAAAACATTGGGTGTATATTGTTTAACACAACATTACAACCATTGGGATTGTCTTCTTTTAACTTTATAAATAAATTGTTAATAATTTAGTATTTTGGCTCATTTTCTACTTCTTTCTACTTACTATTTTTTTCCTATATGTTTCACAATTCCAAATGATCTGAAAATTTTCAAGCATGTAGCCAACTTCACTTGAAAAATGAATCCAAAGAGTTACAATCATTTTGGACATTTTTTCACACAAATATGGTCTTCTGAAGTGCAGCTGCCCGGATTTCCGCAGTGATAAAAAACTGATTTTTGTCACTTCAAACACTATTATCTTGCAATCTACATGGCGGAAATTTCTGAAATTTTTTCCACATATTCTTAAACTTGTTCTCTAAAAGATCATATGATTAATTTTGTCAAAAAATGTTTTTTTTAAAAAATTTGATAATTGTCTAAGAAATGACAGTTTTGAAGCGGTTTTGGTGAAAACATAGAGGTTAGGGGTTTAGGGGTTAAAGACTAGGGTAGTTGAAAATTTCAAAATTGTGAAGATGTATTATTAAATACAATTTAGGATAATAGTTTAATGATGACTTTTAAACAAAAGTTGTGAGACATGATCCATAGTGTAAATCTATACAACTTTATATATCAATTAATCATCACGCTAATCAATGTTTTTTTTAATATGATTTGAAACAAAAAATTGAATTTTCTTAATCATATTGATTATGGACTAAATATTTTCACAATATTTATTTTTTCTTTAATTCATAATTTTAATTTGTAAGTAAAAAGATTTGTTAGGATTTCTTAGGATTTCAATTCATTTATATATTCAAGTACTTTTTTGAGGGATCACTTTTTGAACTTAATAAAAGTTGGTTTCTTATGAAATCAATTATTCTTATGTCCCTTAAATAATAGAATATTTGCAAAGCAAATTTTTGATAGTCTATATTGTACAACTGTAAGAGAATCAATACAACGATATGTAAGTTTTTAGATAAATGAAGAAATGACGCTTTAATTTGTACTCACAACATGTTTGCATAGTCATCTATTATTCAAAATTTGAATTTCCAATCATTAAGGGTTACTAATTCATCAATCTTAGTCATTTCTAATAGATTCATTTTCAAATACAAAACAATAGTAAAGTCAAACAAATTTTTATTTTTCAACTTCCATTTATCTTATTGTACATCTTGAATACTTGATTTAACTAAAGATTTGAAGTCTTAGGAGTGAGATTATTCAAGTAGCATATAATGTATTCCACTAAATTATCAATCATTTACCAAAAAAAGACTAAATGCATAGAGGTAGAAAAGTCAAGGTGAAACTTATCAATTAGATCAAATGCATTCAAAATCTTATTAAAATATACCACATCCAAACATTTTTTATATTAATCCAACAAATACCATATCGTTTTTACTCTCAACAATGCTTCAAAATACTCATATCTAAAAGAAGGCTAAAATCTTCATCTATTTTGATATTTTAACAAATTCAATTATAGGGTCTTTTAGATAACTTCTGTAAGTACATCTTTCCAAAATTTTAGACTAAAAATCTCCCATCTACTTAAAGCTCAATGTGTCTAAATTTCAAAAAGTAGATTTTGCTAGCCCTTCCTAATGGTGAAGTTTTACCTTTCAATATTTTTAGGAAAAACTATGTAGGACCTATAATGTGTTAATCATTATGTTGGAAATTGGTTAGAGAATATATAGAAAGTTGTTTAACATAAATCACTAATAACTTTGACAAGAAACTATAAATTGTATATCCTAGTCATGAGAATGTTCTAGTAAAAAGAACATATATCCAATGAGTTTATTTTATTTGAAAATATACAAATTTGACTTTAAGTATTGACTTCATATTTTTTTTTCTACCTTCATTGTACAAAAAATAAAATTCATCCTAAATTTCATCTCATTATTTCAAAAAAATTGAAATATCATTGTTGATATCACCAAAAAAAACTCTCAATTTGCTAAAAATTACAATTGAACCTTCATCAAATTGAGAGTTTTTTAGTAATATCAACAATGATAATTGAACTTTTTTGAATTTTTTTTACAAATATGTGCATCATGAATTGAAGTTTTCATACAAAAAAATTGCACCTAAAAATGAATTATGTAGCTATTAAATATAAATTGAATGCATTGTCCCATTTAATAAATATTTCAAATGCAAGGGCATTGAAATAGAACAATGGTCCATGTCTGTATTGCAACCTCTAGTCTTTATACAATGGCTAATACAATTCCATACTCTCGATCCCCCCCCCAAAGAAACCCTCAATCAATGTCAGAACCAACATCATTTGTATGTTTGTACAACTGTTGACATTTTGAATAATATAAAATGTAAATTTCCTTTAATTTTTGCATACAACAATTTGAAATGATGTATACCAAAATGCCAAGGCACAAAAAGTTTTTTTGGAGTTCCAAGAAAAAATTGATAAAAAGGAAAGTAATTCCAATTCATTGTCAACAAAACCAAGTTAAGACATTGCTAACTTTGAAATTATTTTTATTCACACTACAACTACACTAAATAGGGTATTTAGTGTTGGATTACATTTAGTGTAATTACCACCCTACTTGACCCTACACTAAATGTCAATTTTAGGATGATTAGCGTAGTGCTAAACTTCAATGCACCGCCTTCGTGTTGTCTCATAAGAGGATTTCTGGCCCTGAAGAAGACTATTTCAGGGGTGTTCCCAGAAACTGTTCCCATTGCTGCAGACCAGCCCCCCGCTGGTCTGGATTTTTGAATTTGAATTTGAATTTTTTTTTTAAATTAAATTTTTTTTTCAGAATGTTTAAGAAATAAAGAAAATGATTTTCAAAAAAATATTTTTTTCAAGAAAATATTTTTAAAATATTAATTAATTAAATTAATTAATATTTTCTGACGTGGCAGTCACTCTACCACATCAGCACTGCGTTCCCAGAGTTCCCAATGCGTTCCCAGTGTTTGGGAACTCACAATCTTGTAAACCATTGAAAATCCTCTTATGTCACTTTTTACCTTCTAACACTAAATGTAAACCTCTTCATATTTCAAATTTGCCATAGAGTACTTTTAGTGTTAGAAATTACATTTAGTGTTACTTACTTTAGTAGGGTAAATGATATTTACTGTCATGGTTCGCATATAGTGTTGCCAACACTAAATACCCTATTTAGTGTAGTTCTTTCTTCAAAATTCCTTGGTAATGTCTATTATGTCGCTCACTACAATTTATGTATGTATACTTATGAACTTTGTCCATTGTATGGTTGCTCGAATGAAAACATTTCAGATTTTTATTTGATTTTGTTAATCACTATTAAAACATGAAAAGCTTTGAACCATTCTATATTGGTTTATGAGATAAAATTTATAAAGACTTTTATTTAAGAGGCAGTTATGGATTCTTTACTCTAAAATAAACTTTGAAGTCCTTTATTTAACTTAATTTTCAAGATTTAAAAAATAAATAAAAACATAGGGTGTAGATTGTTTATTACGGAGTATAACATTACAACCATTGGATTGTCATTTTTCAATTCCATAATTAAATTATCAACTATTTAATATTTTGAATTGTTCTCTACTTTTTACTATCCAATATATTTTTCCTTTATGTTGTACAATTTCAAATGATTTGAAAATTTTCAAGCATGTAGCCAACTTGCTTTGAAGAGGTGAATCCAAAGAGGCACCAATGCACCACCAATATAGACATATTTTCATGGAAACATGACCTTCTAAAGTACAATTGCACTACAAGAAGAATTTTTTTTTCCAATTTAATTACTAATATCTTGCAATCTACATGATGGAAATTTCTGAATTTTTTCCCACATTTTGAAACCAAGGTACTACAAGATCCTATGGTTGCATATGTCTAAAAGTGTTTTTTCCCCTAAAATTTTGTACTTATACTAGAAATAGCAATTTTGGAATGTTTTTGGTGAAAACATAGTCAAGAAATTTCAACGGTTCAACATCAAACCTTATCATGCTCAAATACAACTTCATAGACATACACTTGTAACCACTTTAATCTTCTAAGACATGTAAGAGATGCAACAATAATTCAAATTGAAAGTGACATGTGTTAATGGCTCTGGATCACCATAAATGCACACTTTTGTCCCTTCTAAAAACCTCAACTCATACTCTTTCAAACATCATAAAGAAACAAAAACATACAATATTTTACATCAAAAGTGTATAAATGCAAAGCCGACTTCCATTCCAAACCAGAGACACCAATGAACAACTCAAATACAAGGCAACTTGTGTTCCACACTAGTTTTCACGTCCCTCTCCAAACTCCAACCTGTTTTAGTTGGCTTGAATTAAGGGCCTGTTTTGCCAATGCATTGACTAAGGAAGGTGGCTCTAAAAGCAACCCAGCTCTAAAAGCTGACCTCTAACAGAAAGGTACATTTTGCTTCCTTCTATGTACAAATAGTGTACATTTCAGCACATTGCGCTTTAAGAAACCACTGCATTTCAACTTCAAAAATTTGTAACTAACTAATTTCACAAAGGTCCAAAAAATACGAAACGACTTGGGTTGGATGCCCATTCCACTTATCTGCCTACGAAAATTTACTGAAAATTGTCTCAAGGAGTTTAGCTTCCCCGAAATTGCAATCAGCTCTTGAAAGGTCGCATTGAGAGCAAACTACCTTACGGACAACAGGGGACGACGGATCGTCCAAAGTAACAACCCAAGCCCCAATTCTGTGTTTCCAAATGAGTCTCTGATTAATAGGAGCCGAAAACTACAGCACTCGGTTAGATAAGCAACCTTTATCATGCCTATCAATTTCGCTTCTGAACTACATCAATGAGTGAATTCACCAGGCAGAGAGTAACAAGGGATATAAAATGTTGCTTCGCCAAAGAAGTCATGAGATCCGCTCATTCTTGCTTCTGAAACTCTACCCTTTCTGAAAAATAGTGAGCCAATCAGTTCACACTACCGTAAATACAAGCTTGAAGCTGAATTGACTGAAAGTAAAGCATAACATCCGGAAACTAGATTGGTGTCGTCAGAAAAATTACATGGTACAGTGTGCCGCAGAAATCCAGAATTTAGCACCCTAGAAAACGTACTCAATCACGAATGGCCTTCAAAAAACAAGTGATTGGCAAGAGCGTCCCTCAAATAGCTCCCTATAGGGTCAATTGACATAACGCTCTGTTGCCTGCACCAAGAAAGTAGGTCATCAGCGCTGCTACCCTAACTAATAAAATAGGATACTCATAAATAATATTCAATTTGTTTGGAAGCCAATAATTAACCCCTAAGCGTCCAAACCAATCTCCAGAATTGACAATTTCAGAAAAATCATCATAAAGACTATTCAGAAGAATATTTGGAATTGATATACAAACAAAAGTTGTAGAGTTTGAATTATATCCACATATTTACATTCACCAATGCTATCACCAATGTTTTTCTATAAATTTTGAAAGGGAAAATTCAAAATTACTTCTAATTTCAATTACAAGCAAGATACTGTCATTTTTGAATAAATTTTGTTAGAATGGATTTGAAAAGAGGTTTTCTTAATATGGTGATTTTATGGAATTTTTGTGTTCTTTGATTCTATGGCCTCACTTTTGCAATTCCAGGTTTGAACTAGAGTGAATGCAATTTTGACTTCATCAACCACTTGACATACTTCCACATTTATAATTTTGGAAAAATATGTACTTTAGCAACGCCAAATCCAACCCTTGGATAGGACAACTCCATAAAGTATCTCTACAAATTAGGTGACTTCAATCCAAGCTGTAATGAGAAAGAAATCTGATTCTCAATCTATACATCGTCCAGAAATTGGACGTCAGAGCACTTCAAGGTTAACTTTCAAAACATATTCTGTCATTAGAAAATGAAGATATGACGTCTTTCAATTGGTGCATTTTGTTACCCTTCTTGGACTTCTACCTTTCTTGCTTCCAAAATGCTTTACTTCCAACTCCTATGGATGGGTCATTTGCGTACTGAGGGATTGTTAAGAATTTAATATATTTCTCAGATATGTGTAACCAGATATTGACTACAAATTAACGCCCAGTGATATGAGCTGAAGGAACCCAAAGGGTCTGTCGCCACGTTTCAACTTAGTACGATACTCCCTCCGTCCCGAAATGATTGTTCACAATTTTGTTGATATTTTTGTGAGCCAATTTCATTGATCATACTGTAAGAAACATAACTAAGAAAGGTTTCAAATATATCACTAGAATCAATGAAGAACATTGCATGAGTTCATTGCAACCTTAATAAAATTAGCCACAAGGAAGTATTTTTTTGCCCTCCTCAAAACAACCTTAAGAAAACATGACATTCAAAGTGGATGACCATTTCGGGACGGAGGGAGTACAAGTTAACACGACGGGAAGCAGATGGTAAACGAATTGTCTAAGCTATGCAATCAAGAGGAATTCTCGTAACCAACCGGGAAGGGAAAGAAACGCTGGGACTCAATGCAGATAGATCCCAAACTAGAAATATGAAACAGCATCGGAGCCGGTGGAAATTCAGATAGAAAGCAAAGGAAGTGATTTATGATACCTGTAATTCTCATCGTGATGTCCAAAAAGAGCAATTCCGTCTTGAAGGTCGTCACCCTTATCAATCATGATGTTGTGCAACAAGCAACAGCAAAGGATCAAGTGCGGAAGCTTCTTCAAGTCTGGTCGCCACATGGTGTGGTGCAATATCCGCCATGCTCCTTTCAACCTTGCGAAGGCAACCTCCACCACCATACGGGTGCACATGTGCTTGTAGTTGAAGTTATCCTGGATGCTTGGCACCCCACCCACATCAAGTGGGTAGGGAGAGATAAGCCACGGCCGAAGGGGGTACCCCTCATCTCCAATGATATACTCTCGCAAGGGAAACCCCTGCAGGAATTCATAATAGTAAATAGAAGACTCCGGAGCATAGAGTGTCAGAATGCTTACAGGAGGAAAAGAGAAAAAGGCATAGAATTCGACACAGAAACAGAGTAAGGGGTTTCTGTTACAGGCTTGGCAATCATACGAAACTGACAAGGAGGATCCTAATAGACTTATTCTTAAACTCAGTTATTCAAAGTAAGGATGTTGACGTTGTTTCAATAAAAGAGAAAGGGTTGATTTAATGAATATTGACGTGAATAGGTGTTGGTAAGTCTTTTTTGGTATATTACATACGAATCTGAAAGTATCGAGCTTTAAGGATAACTCAAACGAATTATAAATTTCATATCACTGTTAACTAGTTCTAGCAAGGTCCCCTTGTCTCTTACAAAGTTAAAGGACCCTGCTAATGAGGTATTTTGGTGACCAATCTAACTAAAATCTTCTCAAGGATCAGGGAGGGATACTTAATCCTCCCGTAAGGTGTCACAGAAGGCATGAGGGAGGAAATCTCTGGGTTACACAATGTCACAAAGCATTACTTGGCCTCGCATCTAGCGATAAAGAGGGGGACCATACAAGAGAGAGCTTTGGATGCGTACAACTCCACATTCATAAGGAGAAAAAAATCGCATCCAAGTTGCTTTTTAGCAAATTTATTCGACTGAAATGAGGGCGAGATACGTACATGAAGTAACTGAACAGGACCATTGAGAATTTCACCATTCTCACACCGCCTGTACAATCCTGAGCTGCGAAGAGCCCCGGAGTCAGTCACGGAACCTGGCAAACCAGTAAACACATCCCGAATGCGCCCATCACTATCCACAACAGCTTGCACCACCATACTGTAGTTGTGTTCCCGGTCAAACCAATCTGCTGTCGAATCTCCAACCTGCAGAAATATCAACAAAATCATTTCACACAATTCTAAAGAGATGACTCGGTCACGGCTCTCGGTAAAAGTAGTCAGTTTCAAATGTATTTAGACAGCGTCAAACATACAATTTTCCTGTGATTACGGTGATCGCGTGGAGGACTACCTACATAACCCAGGCCTCCTTATGGGGAGGCCTCTGTTTCATATTAAGATCAGAGGGTGACCTCCCTATGAATCATGGAAAAGATTCTCATTTGTTATCTAAACAATATAATTAAAATGGAAACCCTGTTCAGAGTACCAAAATGAACATGTTCAAAGAGCATCACCCATACCTTGGAGCATTGTGCTATTCACAATGTCACGATGGCAGTAAGAGATGAACATGTCAAAAGAGCGTCTGCCACACCTGAAGCAGTGTGCTCCTCACAACATGCAAGATGGCAGCAAACTGCTGAACAAATCTAAATCCATATCCACATCTCAAATTTACAAAAGCATCCCTCCATTCCAACTACGTGTAAGTAGCCATTGCCAAAAATGATCGAATAAGTGAGGACAACAAAGACCTGGAGCTCCATAACAATGTGCGTGACATCCACTGCCCCACAGCAATTCGGCAAGCCGTGCAGTTTCCGAAAGCCTTCCTTGACGTGCTCCATTTCTTCCCCGCGAGGCCAATGCATGTGATGCATCGCCCGCTTCTCCATGGACTTGATGAATTTCCAAGTGGTTTTGCAAACCGTGGAAGTCCCAACCCCGAACAGCTCCCCAATGGTGGTATGTGCATATCCCGACGCGAGGCGCCGCAACGCCATGGCCACCTGCTTCTCCACCGGAATGAAGCGTCCCTCGATGCTCATGAAATTCGCCGGCGTCGCCGACTCCAGATCCGACTTCACCAAGGAGCAGATGTAGTCGAAGGTCGACTTGGAAACCCTAAAATTCGTCACCCAGCGCTCCGGGTCGGGATCGTCCGAGGCCCGGAACTCGTCCCACCAAGTGTTGGCTCTCGATTGGGAGATTTGCTCTCCAATGCGCGCAATCGCCTCGTCGTCCGCCATGGACGCGATCAACGCCGGCATGTAGGAATCGTCATCTTCTTCGTACTTGCGTTTGCTCAACCGCGTTTGGGGCGCGGAGTCGTCTCCAGCGCTCCCCGTCAAGTTCGCCGCCCCGGAAATGAACTGCAGCGCCACGTTCACGGCCGCGGCGGAGGCAGCGAGCGCTCCAAACACCACTTCTTTCTCCATCCTTGCCCTCCACGAGAAAAGACCTAAAATCCAAACAAACTCTCAATGTCCGACCATCATTGGAAAATTCGTCGGGAGATTCCTGCCGAGGTGTCAATTATATAGCTATCGCTCAAGCTCTACGAAAACCTCTATAAACCTGCAAATCCCTTCCGAGAACAGCAAAACCCACTCGGGAAACATACAGGGTCGCAGGTAGTTTCTCATTACAATCTCCGTTGATATACCGACTACAATTAACCAACGCAGATACAAGTCGAGTGCAAGGGAGATTTGCAACCTCGTGATACAACTACAAACTCCATGCTTAATAACTTGCAAACCGTAAAATCCAAATTCAAGCTTCTCCGCCCATCATTGGAAACTCCGCGGGGAGCTCCCTGCCACTGTTTTGTCAGTTCTGTGCCAACTGCCAAGCACTGAACTAACTTCGAGGTTGAGGAATAATGGTATAATTGATCAGCGCGAATGTGATGCGAGTGCTTCTTCAAGGAGAGTTTGCAAATTGGAAAGGGCTTGTTGCCATTGCTGCTTCAATCAGTTCTACCAGTAAGTTAAACAGACTTTTTTGGAGGGTTTTTAGGGCTGCCGGTCCTTTTTTTTTGCATAAGCAATGGCAGACCCCATCTGAGCAGCCATTTTGTTGCTCATGGATGGTCAAAAGAGTGTCATAACTTACTCAAAACAGATGATCTCAGCATTTGGAGGGTGTTTCTTGAGTGAGTGTGTAACTCTTGGTGGTAGAAAGTTCCTATGGGAGGCAACCTACTCTGGTAGTGTAGGGTGCTTTCTTTCTATGCAACAAAGATGAGTGGTGATCACTTAAGGTGGAAGCACCAGAAACTAATCTATGGTAGATGGCTCTAAAAGCGCCCCTCCTTGCAACCGCCTATAGGTGGTTGTAAAATGGATGGGAGCTGATCTTTAAATGGACCACTGTCGCTATTGAATGAATCAAGAAAATTTATTTTATTTTATTCTGAGAACCAATCATTTCCTCCATAGCTCAGAAATCGTTTTAGCAGTTGCAAGGGGATAGATTATGGGACACCTATGGTCACAAATAGGTACCTACTACAGAAATCTTTGAAAATTCATAACTAATTCAAAAATGATTCAAAAATATGAAACCACCTATGTTACATTCAGTGTCCATTTTTCTTTCTCTAAAAAATGAGCTAAAAATATTCATGTTCATGCAAACGTATGAAAAAGGCAGATCAGCCCTTAAAGTGTCGCTTTTAGAGCCATCTACCCTAATAAGCTAATTTGGAGCAGATTGTGAGGAAAAATAATTGGTGGAAATTTTTCCCATTTAGGAAGAAAGGAAATAAGGGGATAGAGAATTTTATTAGAATTTTATTCTCCAAAATTGAATTTATCATAAATTTTCAAACCCAAAAAGTGTGTTGGACCAATTACCAATCTCTAAAGTCTCCTAATTCCAATCAATTTAGAACTACTTTCCTACTCACTTCTTCCAAACATGAGTCATAACTTTATTAGTCCCAACTTTGAAAAGGTTAAAAAAAAACTAAAAAAATTCATAGCTTGATTTCCACCCTAAAATTGAAAATAGTACACCTTACAAGTTAGTTATTGGGCATGGTTAGTTACTGGTGCTTCTACCTTATGGTGCAATTCTCAACATAGTTGTGGCACATTATTATTGGCTACAAGTCTCTCAAGATTGCAACTAGCCCTTAGTTAAAAATAGGAAGACCAATATGACTATAGTGGGATAAATTCAATCTTTAGCTAAAAATTCATGATAATTTTGTTTTGAAAAATAAAATTCTAAAAAAAAATATGGGATCCTTTTCAAATCTATTACTATACATTGGAAAAAATTTCCCTTCAAGTAACCTACATTTTAGGTATACTCAATTGCTTAAGCAATCAAATGGACTGCCTCCTTTAATAGGATTGCTAAAGTGTGAGTAAGGAGCACTGAGCAATTGCATTTGAGTGGTAAATTTTTTATTATTTTTATTTTTTGGATTTCATAATTGCCATTAATTCTACACTTAAAAATGAAGTTTTTAAAAAACAAAAAAACTGCATGCAAGCCACTTATTTCATCCATTGCTTTGGATGGATGAAGATGATGATGAATGAATGTAGACGAAGTTGGTGGATGAAAAAAAAGTTGAACCTTGAATTTTTTATATTAAATGAAGTTAGTGGAATCATAACACATTTAATTTAAAGTCAAATAAGGGAGGAGGCTCGAAAACCGCTCAGGCTCCAAAACCGCTCACCTTCTGAAATGTACATTTCTGGTACATGATGCTTTTAGATCTTTATAGTAATGTACAAACAGTGAACATTTGAGGGGGTGGGCGGTTTTGGAGCCCTATGCCATATTGACTTCAGAAATTCATAACTAATTCAACAGAGCTCCAAAAAATATGAAACGACTTGGGTTAGATGCCTATTCAAGCTGTCTTTCAAGAAAAATTCACTGAAAAATACTTCAAGATGTTTGACCTGCCCAAAATTCTGTTCCAGCCTTTAGATGGTCGGTTTATGGACCTCCTCTAAGGTGCATTCATTTGGTTTTTGGATTGAGCTTCCATTCCGTGTATTTCAGAGCCCTGGGGAGAGGGGAGCACTTGGTGGAGAGCGCTTGGTCTGTGAAGTCGGTGAGTTGGGGGCTTCTTAGTTGCTGAGCGAAAGGGGTCCTGTGAGAGTCAGTGTTGCCCAAGAGCTTTGTGACGATGGTGGTTACGATATTTAGCCTGGCTGTATGGCTGGTCGTGATCGTGGTCGTGGGTGCTGCGCCGACTGCAAAGCCCAGCACCGCTGCTGCTCCGGGATGTTGCGACCTTGTCAGACGTCATTTGGGGCTTTCTTGTCACTGTGCTTGCATGCACTATCGATCGCAGTTTGGGGCATTTGGAAACATGGTATGTCGGAGAGAAGACAAAAGTTTTTTTTACTGTTGTTGGCTGTATTTGCACCAGTGTATGGTCTTTATTTACTCATTGCTCAGTCACTTCCAATTAAATGCAGGTTTGATTTGGAGATACAACCAATTATGCTGGAACTTGAATGAGCCTCTCCCATCCCGTGACTGGTTTGGTCGTCTGGAGATGCTCTGGTCATGGGTGTCTCCATTCTCGAATTGAAGTCCCAAGGCTTGAATTCTCTTTTCCTGTCCGACTGTTGTGTACGTACCGAAAGAATCAGCTCTGCTAGCTACAAAAACAGTGGTTATGTGAGTATGACGGGACGTGGAGGATGAGCTCGAGGCCATGGTCATTGGAGAAGTGGCTGATGGAAAGACTGAAAATGATATATCATTATATACGCATAGGACTATCATCGGCATGGCAGGGAAGGCAGCATTGATGTTGGCGGGGGTAGCGCCAAAGTATGATGAGCTGAAATGCTTGCGTGCCAATTCGGGGTTTGCTGTGATTGCTCTTGCAGTACAAGCACTCGGATACATGTATGCAGTTGTCTTTTGAGTGGTGAAAGACTTACCTGTGGCACCGCTTGAAGTGGTTGGATTGATCTTGAATATTATTTTGTTGATGGAGGAAAGTGTTTTTAGTTTTGTTAATCCTAGTCATCGACCATTAGTAATCTATATAAATTGCAAGCGAGAAGAAAAGTTGCTTGAATCAGTGGTGCATGTGAAAGACCAAGATTTTGTATCAGTTTGGATGGAGGAGCAGACACATGTAATTGTGCTGTTACTTGTAGTATCCGTGTGCTTTGGTGGAATAGTTGTTTACTTCATTGTTTTGCTTTCCAAAATTTCAAGCATCCTCGTAGTATTACCTTTGATTATTTTTGTATTTGCATCTATTATACACATAATTAGCCTTTCCCATGATAATTTATTATGGGGTCGTTTAGACTTTGTACACTTTGGAATATTGTTATCAATAGTTGCTTATATTTGGACCTTTGTAGTAACAATAGTTTATTGGAAGTCTCAACACTTTGATTCTTGAGCAGAGCTTCTCAATGTTTCCCAACTAATCCCTTTCATAGGCTAGAAATGCCTACTATGGCAGTGTCTTTGATATTGTATTTGGACAATAAAGCCATATTTATGTGCAACTCTGAATATTTGACGTGTGTTTTGGGAATGTCTTGGAATGGTGATTGCAACTTTTATAAGCTCAAGACTGTCACCATGGACACTTGCAGACAGGAACCTCGCATTTCTTATTTGAGTGTCTCCAGCTCCAGGCAAGGTCTTCAAACTGGTTGAGAGCCTTTCTGAGATGTACCGAGTGTTTGAAAATATGTGAAGGAATTGAATACGACTGTCAATCAATGTGTAAGTTATGTGCAGAGGCCAGAACACCAGAACTTGTGCTGAACAACAACCTCAACCCTGTTCTAGGCAATCCATTTATCAAAAAATTCTAACTTTGCAGCAGCAAGTTTGTCAGTAAACCAGATAAGCTCCCCATTGAGGGGGCGGGTGGCTCCAATTGCAATGAATCAGTGAAGTCTTTTTAAAATTTTTAATTTAAACGGTGTAGAAATTAAGCATGTTAAGTTTTCTTTTCTTAGTTTAAATCAAAAAAAGAAATGAACTTTTGGATGCAATGTGGACCTTGAATAATGTGATAATAATTTTCACAGTTATTGTGAGAGCATTGCCACCAATTCATTATACAAGTCTTTGTGACGGCAAACAATGCTTGTTGTGCTTATTTAGCGGAAAATGGGCCTACACCAATATCACGTTACTGTACAAATTGTGGCGTTCCTCATGTTACATATACTTTTGCTCGGTAAAGGAGGGGCTTTGTAGAGGACAATATCACACTCATGCTAAGTTGGTCAACATAGGTTGTGGCCACAATGGATGTCAATGTAGATGTAACGGAGGGTTTTGAGGGGTGCAAAAAGGAGAAGAACTAATTAAAGGCTGTGGATACACAATGATAATACTTTATTTTCAAAGGATTTAGTGCCTATATATATTTAATATAAGTTTTTTTTAAATGTGAATACAAAAAATATTTTTGGAAAAATAATAACTGAAATTAAAATTGAAATTAAAAAAACTTCTCTTAACATATAACCTCTAAGAATATAGTGATGCTTTGGAACCAATTGTTCACAATGCACAACTCATATTCTTAAAGGGAGGAGAGAATCCTAAACAAAAAATAATGAATGAATATATACACAAGAGTAGAAGATTACATAAGAATTTAGATTAAAAAAAACTAAAAAAAAGATCCTAAAAATATAAATAAGTACATCTATATGTAATAGATATGTATAATATGCAAGGTTTTTATATAAAAAAATAAAAATAAAGATCCTATAATAATAAATAAATACATGTAAATGTAATAGACATGCATAATGTAAAAGATAATGATTTTTTTAATCTCTTAGTAATGTATTCTCGTAGGCCCAAAATTAATTCAAAATTAATTACAGTGCACTACAATGGCATCCTTCTAAAACTTAAAAACAATAATCAATTTAATTCTAGCGGGTTGTTGGTAGGATAGTCAGGTGGCCATGACACCATTTTATATAACGAGGCAGTATCTCACACGCCTTTTATTGGTGCCATGATGACATAGAGAACAATTGGTGGCAATGCTTTGATTGAATTCATGTGATTGACTTAGCAATAAATGAATTTAATAAACAAGTATTTTCAACTCTTTTCAAGTCTTTAGTTAAATTTCATCTTCCAAAATTTTTACACAAAAATGTGTACATCCTACAACTTTTAACTCTCTATAATATCTTAAAGGAATAAGTTGGAAATACACATAATAATATTTCAAACCAAAAAAATCTTACATTCATACTTGAAAAGAAAAATAAGTCAAATGTAGATTAAGTATGATTTAAAATATAACAACGTTAAGACTTTAGTCAGGGAATTGAAAAATGCCAATCCAATGGTTGTAATATTGTAATAAACATTCTATATCCAATGTTTTTTTTTTTTTTTTTAAAAGATTAAAAATTGAAGGACTTCAAAGTTTATTTTAGTGTAGAGATTTCATGAATACTTTAAAACTAAAACTCCTCATAATTTTTGTTTCATTAATCAATATGGATTGATTCAAAGCTTTCTTTGGGTATATAAATCTAGGAAACCAATTTCAAATTTTCAATTCTTAAAATGGTCATTTTCTAAGAATTTCTTTGAGCTACCTATGCGACCCATGCCCCATTGAGCAATGAAAATTACATATCAAACAATAACTCTTAAACTACATAGTCAAAAATCATGAAAATTATAGTGCCTTGAAGCTACTCCTAGTCACATGTTTAGTGAAAAAATTTAAGAAAAAAAATGAAAATTCCATTTGTAGTGAGCTACCCAAAATCAGTGTGTTGCCAAATAACAAAGTTTGGTACTTTAGACTTTACAGGTTAAAATCAATCTATCAATGGCAATAAAACTCCACAATGTTCCTTATCATAGCTGACCATTACGAAAATCACTGGAAGGTCGATGTGTTAATTTTTCCTTCCTGCACTACAGCAGTCATTTCGTGTAGTAATTAAATTGAGCCTGAGAATGGAAGAGCAAAATTTTAGGAAGTTTGAATTCAAGCTTTCAAGGACTGTCATGCTGCCATACGTACTACACATTTGCAGTACGTCATCCATAATCAGGCTGAGAAGCAAGAGGTCGAAGGCAAATTTGTCACAAGAGTTGAATCTTCTCAATCATCATCTTTGGTATCATGTCGATACTGCAGATTGCACACGAATCGATCACTTGATATCTTTACTACAAGATGTTGGTATCCTTGTGCGACAGATATACAAGTGGGAGCAGATGCTTACAACAACCGAGACTTCACAAAACTTATCAAATGAGCGGCTTACAACTTCGTTTCAGCATATATACTCGATCAGTTGGTTTAATGTACAGGTTCTATCATTGACACGGTTTGCTACAGTCCCTAATACCTATGTCCCAAAGCTCTAATAAAAACTAGAACTGGCATCGGGCGGAGGGATTAGCAAGGCCACTGAAACAGCACCAATTCACTGAAATTCAACATTATAACGAATACGAGGTCTTGCTTAAAGGGAACTGCTGAACCACCGTGCAATAAAACTACGTTGATTTCCACCTCCTTGTGACAATTTACAATTCTCTCACTCTCTTCATTGAGATCAGTTTCCAATAAACAGAGTCGATCTTCCCGGCGTGGGGCTTTCTTAATTACCAAGCAGTCACAACTTTCCGTTTGAGCCTCTGCACCACCGCATTGTGAATTCTGCTGTGATTCCTGGCATAAAACACCGCCCCACTGGCTGCCATCCCGTACGCACACACCAGTCGATTCTTCATGCGCTTCCTTGCGATTGCCCACGCCGGCCAGAACACCAGACACAGACACGACACGACACACAGCGCTCGAACGACTTCCCTATGCGCCGCTTGGGAAAACTTATTGGAAGCCAACGCTACGACTTTGTAATCTTGCATCGGAAAAGTTATGGTCACCCTGGATTGATACCCCGAAGCCCGCACGATCCCCTTCAGCGATTTCGTGAGCTCCTTAAAGTCCCACTCCACAAATTTGATCAGATGAAACTCCTTGAATGCGTTCTTGCTGCCCGCGTACTCCTCCAGCGTCTCCCTCACTGTGGGCGTGGCTGCGTCTTTACTTGCTGTGCGAGAAGGTTTGGTGAAGATCCGGGACCACTGCGGGTTCACATACCCGGACACGTCAAGTTTGATGAAGAAATCGGTGACGGTCTGGATATGCTTGCCGGTATAGATGATTTCGGTGTGGGTTCCGTGAATGCAAACGGCCATATGAGGAGAGTGGAGGTGGGACGCGAGGAAGCGCCAAAGCTCCTCGGGGTTGTGATCGAGAAGGGGATCGTGGCTGTAGAATCCCTTGGTCTTAGGAATTGTTTTGGCACGGGAAGTGGGGGCGACAGAGGGGCGCTTCGGAGGGAAGAAGACGCGCGTGTCGGGGATGAGGCTCAAGCCGTAAGGGGATGCAGAGTCACTGGAGGAAGGGCGTTCTGGGGCGGCATAGGGTTTTGGGGTGCCTGCAGATGGAACGGAGGGCTGCAACACAGGTCCTTTCATGGTTGCAAGGGCTTCCATGATGCGCTCAAGTCACAAACTAATCACTCTCTTGAGCAACTAATTCAATTCAAGGTGCCAGGATCGATCCGTGATGATGAGTCCCCATATATGCCCCCATAATTCTAAGCTGATGCGTCAAAGCAAGTAGCTCGCACGAGTAGCTGGCCGGAGAACACCGCCAAGAATAGTCGACTCCGATCCTGCGTTTGATCCAACCTCAAGAACGACGATTACCAGTTACTAAATACGTACGCACTTGAATTGTGCAAATAACACCAGTCTCGAAACTTGCTAGCTCCTTCAGAGATTCGGCGTTAACTAAGAGGGTGTTACATACAGATCGATAGACAAGCACAGATCGACAAGGCTAGCAGCAAGAAACTATCAAGAAACGACTAGGAGATTTCTAAGAGTCGGAGAGACAAAGAGTAGTGATCAATCAGATTCACTTGGCGTTCCGTGAGTTCATGGGCTGCCTTGTGACTAAAGCTGCAGCAGTGAATCCCTACGCGGAACCGAGGCTTTTATAGTCTCCCAAAAGCACAGTGCGAAAGGGTGAATTTATTGTCATGACGCTTGACCTAAAACCGCCATCTACACACTGTGTACATTTATAAAATCAGTCATGTACACAAATTGTAGATGGCGTTTTTTGAAACAAACTTTTGACCCGTAGTCATGTTAAAATTTTCAGCCTTTTACAATTTGTCTTTTGCTTTAAAGAACTATTATTAAAACTTTAGTTTTTGGATAATTAGAGTGAGATAATAGACTAATAGTTATAGCGTTATCATTACTAAGTAAATGATAACTATTAGTCAGAGTATGTTAACTAATTGTCCTGGATCGGTGGAGACAAGTGGTTGGCTAGCAGTTCAGGCAATTCGTTTTTCTTTCTCAAGATATAGTCGAACAATTTGTAATTCTTTCCCTCCACTTTTTCAGTTTTCTCAATCTTCATTTTGGTGATCAATCATTTTGAATCTTGTATTATGAGCTCCTTCAAATGTTAATGTGAATATATTTTTACAAATTGATGTTTGTGTGTGTCCAATGATTGGATTTGTCTTTGTTTTGGGTGGTGGCGTATACAATTTGTTTATTTGTGCTATCTAGTGATTGGATTTGGTGTGTGATTCTATGTACTTATCTGAGACAATTTTTGTGATGGGTGTGTGAATCAAGTTGTCTATTTTCTTCGTGTGTTATGTTCCAATGATTGGAATATTGTGGGGTACTGGGGTGGGGTGGTGAAGACGAATTGTGTATTAATTTTGCAGTATATGATCCAGTGAATGGACTTTTAGCGAATTGTGTGTGGTTGATGTTTACGGTATTTGGTAGCTGGAATTTGATTAATTGTAAAAAGTTTTAACAAGTTGTTGAGTTTTGAATTACCATGGCTGTAAACTTGGCTGTGTTCGGTTCATTTTGAATTCTTTTTTTAAGTTAATTTGAGTGAACAAGAACTTGATCTAGGCTTGATCTAGGTTGTGAATGGCAACCGACAAATTATCTCATATTCCTTCGATGAGCGGGCATCAAGAAAGCAAGAGGAGATTGGAGGAAGCATCCTGGTCGTGTAAGAGTTGGCCAGTTGAGAATTTGGAGGTTCAGAATGCAGTGTCGAAGCTTCAGTAGCCGAACAATTGGTCAAGTTCTTGTGAGTTTGAATACTGCTAGGTTATATTATACCATTTGTTTTTACTATTTGTTTATTTGACTATTGAGAATAATTTGAATTTGCATCTGGTTAACCAAATTGGTGTAGAATCCTTTAATTACAAAGAGTCAAAATAGATTAATGACGCTGATTGATTCATAATAAGAGTTTTGTTGGAAGTGTTACCAATATAATCTTATTAACCAAGTTAAGATAATGAAGATATATTTATCGTCATGGTTAAATTCGTGAACAACTTGTATCAAATCATTATTGTATTTGGGGAAACTTATTGATAAAATCTTAAGTGAGTAATTAAACAAATTGTCTGGATGATTTAGAGTCATAATGGATGTTGCTAATTAATATACAAAAACAAATTGTGTCTTAATGTGTTTATGTTTAACCAATTGTTTTGTGTGTATCCGAGTAATTGTTGTGGTTCCTAATTCTTGTACGAGCACATTTGGAGATATCCACAAGAACAATTAATTGAAAGATGCTTAACTTATATTGTTATGTTAATTCTTGGTTTTGTTTTGCAAATTATAAGTAGTCAGTTTGTTGTGGAGATCGATAGTAAGTTAATAAAATGCTTGAGCATTAGAATTAATCATAGACTAATTGTGGTAATGGTTTTGAAACCAACCATCTAACCTACAAAGTACACTTAATTGATTAATTACGGAGCTTGTATTTTTATAGTCACAGACAAATTGTAAAACGAATGGTTCAATCATTTGAATTTATGTTAACTATTTGTTTTAGAATTTGGAACTTTAATCAATCATTGTGTAATTGGTATGAAAACTAGTTGTTCGGGGATAATATCATTGTAAACAATTTGTCTGAATAGTTATGATTAATTTATATATGTAAATCAAGATGTGAAACTGTATTGACAGTTGAATATTATTAATTTATCATGCTAACTAGTTGTTTATGAAATCATGTTTAGGCAAATTATTTGTTGGTAGAGATGAAATTCGTAAGAAATTAGATATTGAATAAGATTGTATGAATAAGTAGTTAAAATGGAGATGTTAGATTATATTTGTTAGGTATGGTTGTTGGCAAAAGGAGATTTGGTTTAGATATGGAAATTTAGCTTTAAATAAGTTGTTTTAAAACTGGGTGTTTGGTGTTTAGTTTTATTAAGGCTTCATTCCAACCACCTCTTGAGAATTTGAAATGAGGGAATTACTAGTGAATAGTGATTTGATGGGATACTTTAACCTATGGTTGTAAAGTTGTGCAAGATATAATAAGGAGCTTGCATTACACATTCATGCCTTGCATTTAGATAATGACAAATTGTTTTTAATAGGACAAGGACTATTTTTTGAGCATCCTAAATTAATAATTTGGGTAGTAAATAGTGACAACAACAATTTGTTGGGTAAAAACAATTATTAGTAATTAATGAACCATGTGATATACAATTGTGGATATATATAATACATATTATATTTAAATTGCATTAAATCTAGATCATATATGACAAATTGTTGGTCTTCATGACTATTTGTTTATAGAAGTTGAACCATACACTAGTCTAGGACTGTGACTGCATTCATGCGTCCATAGCATTATTATAGACAGGCCATTAAATTTGTACCCTTGGAAATAAAAGTGGAGACTAATTGTTACAAAAATAGGTGTTCTTAATGTGTATTTCCTATTCCATTTCAAATTACATGTGACTTTAACTACAATACGTTATACTATTTGATCATTCCTCTAGAATTTAAACCTTTACATTGAGTGATTGCAAGAAACACCTGCCAATTTTGTTGCATTTGGTTGATTATTTTTGGGGTACTTTAAAATTAGAAAATTAATTTTCAAAAAATTTTAAAAATACGATTTATATATACACCTTTATGATGAAGGTACCCATGGAAGGAATTGTATAGAAAAATTGTCTAAGTAGGAGAACTAGAAAAGTGCCAAGTCGCAAGAAAATACATACCTTGATGTTTTAATTAGGGAAAAATGGAAAAATTATGTAAATTAAAAAAATCAAAATTGGACATTTGCAACAACTTTATGGATATGGTCATTCATTAAAAAAATCACTAAAATAATACTTTGTAGGTTTCAAAATGCAAGCAGAAAGAAGTTCATTTTGTGGACTTCTATATGACAAAAAAATAACTTTTTTCAAGATCCTTCATGTGGAGAGTTGTAAGTCTACTAGAAGACCATCTCATCCAAATTTCATCTCAAAATCATTAAAAAAAAGGTACTCCATAGTACTAAAAATTCCTAAATTGCCAAGTGTGACATTCAATTAGGGTCTATTTTTGGATAGTAAACTATTCTCGCAAATTATGAAAAAAATTAGGAAAGGTGAATGATAGTTATGACTACCTTCTCTATAAATCTTGAGTCATTTGGATCCAAAACATAGAAGTTATAGCCAAAAAACAAATCAACACACTATCTGTGACAAAAAAGAGGACAAGTATTTCTTGCAATTGTCCTACTATAGTCATGGGTTTGGTGGGAAATAGATAAAATTTAGACTACAATACTATATCCAAATGTTGCATTCTTTGTTGTATTGGAAAATGCTTTCACTTGCCAATAAGACCATATGAAAATCTAAATAGCCTAATAACAATAACTAGGCACAATTCCAATTTGTGACGCTTTGGAATGTACCCACCTTAACTCCTAAAGGACTGAGCCTTGTTTTCTTCCCTAAACACTAAAAACTGCCATTTCTATAGCAAAGAGTAAAAAAGGATTAAATTTTTTTTCGACATCTAATTGTAGGATCTTACACCTTACTAATATAAAAAAGGACGGAAAAAATTTCAAAATTTCTGACCACATAGATTGCAAGATATTTGCATTTAAAGTAGAAAAAACAAGTTTTTCAACACATTACAAGACTGGATTTTTTGACTTCGAACATTTTTAACTTAAAATTTTGCACTACAAAGTTTTGAGCTTTAAGTCTTTATAGTGCTCAATTAAGTTGAAAATCTAGGGAAAGAAAAGAAATTCAAAAAAATTTAATTTTCATTCTTAAAAAATTTATTAAGCCAAAGTATATATGAGATAGAAGGAAAATCTAAAATATTAATATCTTTTAGATGGAATTAAAATGCACTAATCCTAATGGTGAGATTATTCTAGCAAGTAAACTAAACCCTAAAAAAAAAAATTTGAAAAATTGCAAAAATTGCATTCAGAATTGGATCCTACAAGTTATTTTTTCAAGAAGATGCTCTAACTGCCCGAAAAACAAGAATGTCCATAACTTTCTATTAACAAATCCAAATGAAAAGAATGAAAGCTTTCTAGACAGAAAAAAATATAATCTATAAGAAAAAAAATTCAAAAAAGAAGATTTGAAAAGTTTTCTTTGTTGCCCGAACTACCCCATGTCCCTTGTTTTGAGCTTATTTGGGCATAATGTTTGTTCTCGAGCACTAATTGAAAAATTAATTATATCCATACAAAGATATTCAATTTTTCTATTTCCAAAAAAAGTTTCAAAGAATTAGGACAAAAATTCAGCCCATAGGTACCTGCCCAAAATCGCATTTGTCTTCCAAAGAAACAATGGTCTTTTAGGGATTAATGTAACTTGTGCACATCATTCTTCTCAACTAGGGTAAGAGTAGTAGTAGCATTAGAAGAGATTTGAGGGGTCTAAGAGACTACAAGTTCCCTCAATTTTGAAACATAGGAAAGTACAGAATCCTAGGAATTTGATATAGCCAGGGCAATGCCATGTCATTTAAAAAAAATTGAAATGTCCGCTTTACAGCAACCGACCATTTTCGAAACTATTTCGGGAATAGTTCCAAAATAGGATTTGGTGGTCCATAGTAACATTTTGTTTTGCACTCTTTGATATTGTCAAAATCATAATTGTGCTAATGGAAGGTAGAAGCACTAGTAACTGATCATTGATCATTTAAGCTATTTTGGAGCAAATGGTGAGGAGTAAGAGCTAGAAGAAATTTTTCTTATGTAGGAAGATAGGAAATATGGAGATAGAGAATTTTTTCAAAATTTTCTTTCCAAAATTGAAATTACTATGAGTTTTGAGAGTCCAAAAATATTTGAGATGATTAACCCCTAAACCCCTAAACAGCGTTTTTTGAGATTATAGATTTTTTGGGCAGCTCACTACGGATGGAGTTTTTATTTTTTTTCTTTGAAATTTTGATACAATGTGTGTCCGAGAAGTAGCTTTAAGGCCCAACAATTTTCATAACTTTTGACTTTGTGGATAAAAAGTTATGGCATGATATGTTACTTTGTTTGCTCGGCGGGCAGCCCGGGCAGCTGAAAAAACTTTTTCAAAAAAACTTTTTTTTGAAAAGTGAAATTTCAAATCGGTTCTTTAGGTTTATACAGACATGTGAAGCTTTGAATCAATCCATTCCGATCAATGAGTCAAAAGTTATGAAGATTTTAAGTTTGGGGTAGTTTGCGGCCAGTTACAGAATCTGCACAGCACAAAAAAAGTTTGAAATTCTTCATTTAATTCAATTTTTCATATTTTTGAAAAAAAATAAAAACAAAAGGTGTAGATTGTTTATTTCAACATTTTAACCATTGGGATTGAAAATTTTCAATTCCATGAATAAAATGTTCACAATTTAGTATTTTGGCTCATTTTTTACTTCTTTCTACTTACTTATTTTTTCCTATATGTTGTACAATTCCAAATGGTTTGAAATTTTTTGAGAATATAGCCAACTTACATTGAAGTAAGAATTCAAAGAGTAACCACCATTTTGAATTTTTTTTCACACAAATGTGACCTTGTGAAGTGCAGCTGCCCGGATTTTCGCAGGGATAAAAAAACAGTTTTTGTCAATTCGAATGCTTATATCTTGCAATCTACATGGTGGAAATTTCTGAAATTTTTTCCACATGTTTACAAACCACCTTACTACAAGATCCTACGGTTACATGAGTCAAAAATGTGTTTTAAAAAAAAATTGCTCTTGTATTAGAAATGGCAGTTTTGGAGCAGTTTTTTTTGGTGAAAATGCTGTTAGGGGTTTAGGGGTTAACCAATCTCTAAAGTCTTCCAGGTCCGTTCATTCAAGAATCACTTTCCTACTTCCTACTTCTTTTTTTTTTTGCTCACTACTTTAACCTAAAGGACCAAGGCCTTTTTTCTGTCAAAAACCTCTCAAAACTGCCATTTCTGTTGCATTCACCCAAGAAAACAAAATAATTTCTTAAGATTCTAACTATAGGATCTTATACTTAACTTGATTGAGATCATGTGGTAAAAATTTCATGAAGTTTGACCGTATGGATTAGAAGATATGAGCATTCAAAGTTGGAAATACAATTTTTTTTGAACTGTGGACTGCAATTTCATATGCCGTTTGTTGAACTTTTTTGCACTATAGACTTTGAATTTAAATTCTTTTGTGTTTAAAAATTGAGTTGAGAGTCTAAGAAAAAAAATTTACACAAAAAATACTTGATTTTCATTCTGTAAAAAATTGTTAAGTAGATGTAGGTCCAAGATTTAAAGAAAAACTAAATGGTTAATAACTCTAAGGTGGGATTGAAACACAATAATTTCAATGGTGAGATTTTTCTAGCAAGTAAACATAACCTTGTTCAACAATTTCTTTTGAAAAAATGTGAAAATTGCATTTAGAAATGAATCCCATAGATTATTTTTTTGAGAAATTGTTTAGATTGCCTGAGAAATAAGATTGTCCATAACTTTCTCATTATATGTCCAAATAGAATGAATCAAAGCTTCACATGTAGGCAAAAATATATTATTTAAAAAAAAAAAATTAAATTAAACTTTGAATTTTTGCAAAAAAAAATTCTGCCCACCGAACAAAAATTTGGGCTTCTATGGTATAACTTTTGCTCCCGGTCACCAATTGAAATAAAAATTACATTCCTACAAAGCTAATCAGTTTTTCTATCTTGTGAGAAAGTTTCAAAAGGTTTCACCAAAAATTGAAGTCTACGGAACCTGCCCAAACTCCAAATTGTCCCCCGAGGGGACAATGGTCCTTTAGGGGTTAAGATATACTCCCTCAGTTCCACTAAAAGCTTTTGAATCAAGCAAAATTTTTGTCCCACTAAAAAGCTCCTTTTAGTGATTTTGGCCATTTAGTGAATGTTGCACTAAACAACCTTGTGGGGGTAAGTGAAACAATCTAAGAGCATTTCATTGGCCTTGCAAGCTTGGCCTCAAATGGCAACATGAGACACCTTGCACTAATTGCTTCCTCAAATAGTAGTGTTCACAATTTGTTTAGTGACTATTTTGGCGCTATTAAAATTTGATCATAAAGTAGGCTATTTTTTTAATTTTTGGATATTTACATTGGAAAACATGTTGTTAGAATCCTATTGTATCCACTACCCTTTAAATCATCTAAAATGACAAAGTTGGCAATAAGTATAAAATATGTCAAACATCGTACTTTTAACTTACATTTTTTATGCCTAAATGACAATGCTTAAACTCCAAATTTTGCATAGATCTAAGGGATGGGTTATTCATTCTTGTATGCATGCATTTTTGGCACTTTGATAAAAAAAATATAGTTAATTTTTCAAGAGGAAGAGTTTTCAAAGCTTTTAGTAGGATAGAGGAAGTATATCATAACCTTATTAGTGTCAACTTTGAAAAGGGCAATAGAAAGACATTCTAAGCTTGAGTTCCAATTTATGTTTGAAAATAATACTCTCTAGGTTGTATATTGGGTGCAGTTGATAATTAGTACTTCTACCTTAGTGTTGTAACATATTGCTCCTAAAAGAAAGATTGGAACCTTTTCATTACATTGGAGATATTTTTAATGAAGGAATTTAGGAGAGTGCCCATTGATCATTGGTGTTGGTCTCACATGGATAACATTGTTTACCAAGGAGGCGAGGAGCTCTTTTGCATCCTTGAAAAAGGAACCTCTACAATGAACAAAATTGCCTCATAAACCTCCTTAGCCCCCCCTAATCCTTGAATTAAGTGATACGTCTTTCTTGGATTTCTAACAAAGTATAATACCTTCCCTACACAAAGAGGACCATTCCTTGGTTAAACGATGTTACATGTGCTTTTTTGATTGTGTAATGGTGGTGCTACTTTTATCCCCTAAGCATCTAGACTCACCTCTAGGATTGACAATTTCAAAAAAATCATCAAAAAGTACTATTTGGAGGAAAATTTTGGAATATAGATACAAACAAAGTTCTAGAGTTTGAGTTTTAGATTCTATCCAAATTATTAGATTCACCAATGCTATCACCAATATTTTTCTATTAATTTTGAAAGGGAAAACTCAAAGTTCCTTCTAATTTCAATTACAAGCAAAATATTGTCATTTTTTGAGTAGATTTTGTTGGAAAGGATTTGAAATGAGGTTCTCTTGACATGGTCATTTTTTGGAATTTTTGTGTTGTTTGATTCTATGATCTCATTTTTGCAATTCCAAGTTTGAACTAGAGTCAACCCAAGTCAACTGCTTGACATACTTCCACAGTTATAATTTTAGAAAAATACATACTCTAATAACACCAAATCCAAACCTTGGATAGGACAACAACTTCATAAAGTATGTCTAAAAATTAGGATGACTTTCATCCAAGCTGTAATGAGAAAGAAATTTGGATTTCAATCTATACATTGTGCAGAATGTGGACGTCGGAGTGCTCCAGGGTTGAACTTTCCTTGAATTTTTAGCCTCTGGGAACCCAAGTTGGCGCAGATGTGAAAGCTGGTGCTCTTGGGGATGAAATTTTCAACATCGAGTTGGCTCACAAGCTTCAAAAGTAACCACTGTGCATAGTTCATTCCTAGTAAGACTGTAGATATATGGTGAATTTCGTTAAAATGGCAGTATTCCATTAATTTGACACTTTTGACAATTGTCTGAAATCTACATCTGTCATAGATTTTTGAAATCCACACCTATCTAAGATGTTTCAGACCATGCAATCTGAAATCTACATCAATTATAGATTTTGGAAATCTATATATGCCATAGATGTCTGAAAATCTATACCTATCTTAGATATCAATTTTCAGTTCAAACTGCGTGGTCTGAAAAATGGCATTTGGAATACTGCCATTTTAACGAAATTGGACACATATTATTTATTTTGCCATTTTTACATCTAAATGATTCTATTGTCAAAGACGTACCGACTGAGTACAAAATGATTCTCCTTTTACAGCGTATTCATGTTGAATGCTTCAGTAGATCGCTTCTGCTGCAAGTTATATTCTCTGGCAAAGCTCTCACTTCAAATCAAAGAGTATGAAACAAACTCTGACGTCAGTGTGTCAGAGAATTGTCTCATGAATCCACAAATTTTTCCCCTTTTATCTTTTGATAATTTATTGAATTAGAAGCTGAAGCGGATTGTGCAATTTAAGAATTTTTATAATAATCTTCACGGAATTAGAAAGTGTACTTCACTGTGTAACGAACTGTACAGAAAAATCCTCCGCAGTCCGCACCTAGCTGACCTGGGGCCTCTGAATGCAAATATGAATTCAGGATTTGCAAATTTTATCATGCAAAGGAAAATAAAAAATTTCAGGGTTATCCCTCAGGGACGAGCGAGGGGATCAGTTCACCGGCCGTTTTGAAGATATACAAGAATGTACAATTACAGTCCTCTCCTGCTCTAGCGATCCAGAACCTTGATTGGGTCAGTTAGTTAGCCAGCCGGAAAGTAACTGGCTACAAGAGCATAAATTTCCAAATCCTTATTCATTCTCGGCTTTTCTTTCAAAATCCACGAGACCTTCTACTCAAAACAAGAGATGATCAGCGCCGGCGGCCTTGCAAGCTCAGGGACGGCAGCATTGATGTTGGCGGAGGTGGTGCCAAAGTATGATGAGCTGAAATTCTTGCGTGGCAATTCGGGGGTTGCTGTGATTGCTCTTGCAGTACAAGCACTCGGATACATTTATGCAGTTGTCTTTCGAGTGGTGAAAGACTTGCCAGTGGCGCCGCTTGAAGTAGTTGGATTGATCTTGAATATTATTTTGTTGATGGAGGAAAGCGTTTTTAGTTTTGTTAATCCTAGTCATCGACCATTAGTAATCTACATAAATAGCAAGCAAGAAAAAAAGTTGCTTGAATCAGTGGTGCATGTGAAGGACCAAGATTTTGTATCAGTTTGGATGGAGCGGTGGACATTCCTAATTGTCGTGGTAGTTGTAGTATCCGTGTGCTTCGGTGGAATAGTTGCTTACTTTATTGTTTTGCTTTCCAAAATTTCAAGTATCCTTGTAGTATTACCTTTGATTTTTTTTGGATATGCATCTATTATACACATAATTAGCCTTACACATGATAATTTATTGATTCCCGAGCAGAGCTTCTCAATGTTTCCCAACTGATCCCTTTCATAGGCTAGAAATGCCTACTATGGCAACATCTTTGATATTGTATTTGGACAATAAAGCCATATTTATGTGCAACTCTGAGTATTTGACGTGTGTTTTGGGAATGTCTTGGAATGGTGATTGCAACGTTTATAAGCTCAAGACTGTCGCGGTGGACACTTGCAGACAGGAACCTCGCATTTCTTATTTGAGTGTCTCCAGCTCCAGGCAAGGTCTTCAAACCGGTTGAGAGCCTTTCTGAGATGTACCGAGTGTTTGAAAATATGTGAAGGAATTGAATACGACTGTCAATCAATGTGTAAGTTATGTGCAGAGGCCAGAACACCAGAACTTGTGCTGAACAACAACCTCAACCCTCTTTTAACTTAGGCAGTCCATTTATCAAAGAATTCCAACTTTGCTGCAGCATTTAAACCAAAAACAAGAAATGGAACTTTTGGATGCAACGTGGATCTTGAATAATATGATAATAATTATCACAATTATTGTGATTGAATTCATGTGATTGACTCAACAATAAATAAATTTCAAAAACAAGTAATTTCAACTCTTTTCAGGGTGATTGCAAGAAACACCTGTCCTATTTTGTGTCACACGTCGCATTCTGATTTGTTTTTTGGCCATAACTTTTGTGTTTTAGCTTCGATTGACTCAAGATTTGTAGGGAAGGTACTCATAACTATCATTAACCTTCCATAATTTTTTCATAATTTTCAAAAATAGTTTACTATCCAAAAATAGCCCCCGATTGGATGTCATACTTGGCAGTTTAGGGGTTTTCAATACCTGAGCTATACTTTCTTTTAATGATTTTAACATGAAATTTGGATGAGATGGTCTTCTAATAGAGTTCTATCTTTCCAGGGAAGGATTATTTTTTAAAGTTAATTTTGTGAGGTGTGGAGGTCTACAAAAAGAGCTCCCTCCTGCTTGTATTTTGAAACATATAAAATATTATTTTGGTGTTTTTTTTTGTGAATGACCATCTCCATAAAGTTGTTGCAAATGGACACTTTTTATTTTTTGAAAATATCTATTTTTACTATTTTTCCCTAATTAAAACATGAAGGTATGTATTTTTTGGAGGTTTGGCACTTTTGAAGTTCTCCTACTTAGAGAATTTTTCTATCCATTTCCTTTGGTGAAAACCTTCATCTTAGGGATATATACACTATTCATATTTTTCAAATTTAAAAAAAATTAATTTTCTAATTTTAAAGTACTCCCGAAAAAATCAGCCAAACACAACAAATAGGACAGGTGTTTCTTGCAATCACCCTTCAAATCATTGGTTAAATTTCATCTTCCAAAATTTCACACAAAAATGTGCACATCTTACAACTTTCACTACGATAGAAAAGGGTGTTTTAAGTGAGTTTTTAAGTATAATCCTAGACATAAGATTATAAATAACAACCTTTAAGGCAATTTTCAAAAAAATTACATGAAATGAAAATTATATATCAAACAATAACTTTAAACTACATAGTAAAAAATCATGAAAATTATAGTGCCTTGAAGCTACTCCTAGTCACATGTTTAGTGAAAAAAATTTAGAAAAAAAATGAAAACTTCATTTGTAGTGAGCTACCCAAAATCACAATCCAGAAAGAAATTTTAGCTTAACTGGCTAAAATCCTACATTTTCTTGCACCAACCGGTTGCTTAGAGAATACTCTCAGCTAGGCCTTAAGAAGATCAAGAATATTCTTTTTTTCCCTCAAATGATCGGTTTTTTTGTTGAAATTTTGAACTTTATTCGGAAAATCTAGATTTCAACCGGCTAACTTTTAACTAAATGCCGGTACTCCCCGTTCATTGCCCAAAATCACTATGTTGCCAAATAACAAAGTTTGATACTTTAGAGTTTAGAGGTTAAATCAATCTATCGATGGCAATAAAACTCCACAATGTTCCTTATCATAATTGACCATTATGAAAAACACTGGAAGGTCGATATGTTAACTTTTTCTTTCTGCAGCAGTCATTTCGTGTAGTAATTAAATTGTGCTTGAGAATGGAAGAGCAAAATATTAGGAAGTTTGAATTCAAGCTTTCAAGGACTGTCATGCTGCCACACGTACTACACATTTGCAGTACGTCATCCATAATCAGGCTGAGAAGCAAGAGGTCGAAGGCAAATTTGTCACAAGAGTTGAATCTTCTCAATCATCATCTTTGGTATCATGTCGATACTGCAGATTGCACACGAATCGATCACTTGATATCTTTACTACAAGATGTCGGTATCCTTGTGCGACATATATACAAGTGGGAGCAGATGCTTTAGTTACAACAACCGAGACTTCACAAAACTTATCAAATGAGCGGCTTACAACTTCGTTTCAGCATATATACTCGATCAGTTGGTTTAATGTACAGGTTCTATCATTGACACGGTTTGCTACAGTCCCTAATACCTATGTCCCAAAGCTCTAATAAAAACTAGAACTGGCATCGGGCGGAGGGATTAGCAAGGCCACTGAAACAGCACCTATTCACTGCTCGATTCAACATTATAACGAATACAAGGTCTTGCTTAAAGGCTACGGAACTGCTGAGCCAACGTGCAATAAAACTACATTCCACCTCCTTGTGACAATTGACAATTCTCTCACTGAGATCAATTTCGAATAAACAGAGTCGATCTTCCCGGCGTGGGGCTTTCTTAATTACCAAGCAGTCACAACTTCCCGTTTGAGCCTCTGCACCACCGCATTGTAAATTCTGCCGTGATTTCTGGCATAAAACACCGCCCCACCGGATGCCATCCCGTATGCACACACCAGTCGATTCTGCATGCGCTTCCTTGCGATTGCCCACGCCGGCCAGAACACCAGACACAGACACGACACGACACACAGCGCTCGAACGACTTCCCTATGCGCCGCTTGGGAGAACTTATTGGAAGCTAACGCTACGACTTTGTAATCTTGCATCGGAAAAGTTATGGTCACCGTGGATCGATACCCCGAAGCCCGCACGATCCCCTTGAGCGATTTCGTGAGCTCCTCAAAGTCCCACTCCACAAATTTGATCAGATGAAACTCCTTGAATGCGTTCTTGCTGCCCGCGTACTCCTCCAGCGTCTCCCTCACTGTGGGCGTGGCTGCGTCATTACTTGCTGTGCGAGAAGGTTTGGTGAAGATCCGGGACCACTGCGGGTTCACGTACCCGGACACGTCAAGTTTGATGAAGAAATCGGTGACGGTGCTGGTGCTGCTGGTCTTGCCGGTATGGGTGGTTTCGGTGTGGGTTCCGTGAATGCAAACGGCCATGTGAGGAGAGTGGAGGTGGGACGCGAGGAAGCGCCAAAGCTCCTCGGGGTTGTGGTCGAGAAGGGGATCGTGGCTGTAGAATCCCTTGGACTTAGGAATTGTTTCGGCACGGGAAGTGGGGGCGACAGAGGGGTGCATCGGAGGGAAGAAGACGCGCGTGTCGGGGATGAGGCTCAAGCCGTAAGGGGATGCAGAGTCACTGGAGGAAGGGCGTTCTGGGGCGGCATAGGGATTTGGGGTGCCTGCAGATGGAACGGAGGGTTGCAACACAGGTCCTCTCATGGTTGCAAGGGCTTCCATGATGCGCTCAAGTCACAAATTAATCACTCTCAGCTCTTGAGCAACTAATTCAATTCAAGGTGCCAGGATCGATCGGTAACGATGAGGTATGCCCCCATAATTCTAAGCTGATGCGTCAAAGCAAGTAGCTCACCACTGAGCACGAGTAGCTGGCCGAACACCGCCAAGAATAGTCGACTCCTGCGTTTGATCCACGTACGCACTGGAACTATGCAAACAACACCTCGAAACTTGTTCCTTCAGAGATTCGGCGTTAGCTAGGAGAGTGTTACATACAGATCTATAAACAAGCACAGATTGACAAGGTTTGAGTAGCACTAGCAGCAAGAAACTATCAAGAAACGACTAGGAGATTTCTAAGAGTCGGCGTGATAAAGAGTACTGTAGTGATCAATCATGCAGGTTCAATATGAGGAGTAACTTGGCACACACGTTCCGTGAGAGCGACGGCGCGGAATTCATGGGCTGCCTCTTGACCGAAGCTGCAGCAGTAGGGGTCACGGCTCTTCCGAGTACCGGATTTTTGTGAAGTCGGAGAAATCAGCTGAGGCAAAACTGGAGCCAATCGTGAGCGTTCCGTGTGAAGGAGCCGTGACACCAGTGATCCCAAAACTGGCTAAATTTTGCTAATTTTCTACTTAATTTTTTCATGCCCTTTGTAAAAAAATTTTAAAATCTTTCAAAAATGAACATTTGGCTAAAAACCCTGAATCTGTTTTGAGATCACTGCGTGACACCCCTTTCTGTTGTTTGCAGCGATTGTGCAAGAATTTCTGACTTGCACAGCTGGGTTGGGAGCTCTGATACTTACGCCAGGTCAAGGACTTCAAGCAATTCTGTGAGAAATTGTTCAAAAAAGTCATTTCTTCACCCGCAGAGGAGAAGAAACGGCACTCCGATTTCTCTGAGAATTTCACATCCGCCTTTTGCTCTCAATGCACCACGTACTCTTTCTCACGAAATTCTGAGGACTTCGGAAGTGCTGTGACAACCCGTAGTGATGAGTGAGTGTCAGAGGAGAAATCCTACAGACCTGCATTGTTTATAACTTAGTCTCCCAAAGACCCAAACACGCGACCGTTACGAACAGTGGGAAAGGGTAAATTTATTGCCATGACGCTTCAGTTTGCTGACTTGCTAGGTACACCCACTGACCTTAAAGCGTCATCTACAGTATGCCTACATTTACAAAATCAGTTATCTAAATAAATAATGTAGATGGCACTTTTAGAAACAAATTTTTGACCCTTAGTAACTTTTGCATATTGTATTCAAATGTTGCTTTCTTTGGTGCTTTGGAAAATACTTTCATTTGCCAACAAGACTATATGAAAATCTGAACAACCTAATAACAATAACTAGGCATAATTCCAATTTGTTGCACTTTTGAATGTAGCCACTTGAACCCCTAAAGATGTTTTACTATGTTTCCACCAAAATCATTCCAAAACTATGATTTTTAATATAAGTACAAGTTTTTTTGAAAAAAACATTTTTTGATACATGTAAATGGAGGATCTTGTAGTTAGGTCGTTTGAAAAGATGTGGCAAAAATTTCAGATATTTCCACTGTATAAGTGCAAGATATTAACATTTGAACTAGCAAAATTCCTTTTTCAATCCTTGTGAAAATCTAGAAAGTTGCACTTCACAAGGTCACATTTGTATGAAAAAATACTCAAAAAAGCTATATGCTTAAAAAATTTCAAATCATTTGGAATCGTCCAACATATAGGAAAAAAATAGTAACTAGAAAGAAGTAGAAAATGCTTAAAAATACTAATGATTAAAATACTGCAATAAACAATCTTCAATCAATGTTTTAGTTTTTATTCAGAAATATTAAAATTTTAATTAAATAAAGAATTTCAAACTTTTTTGTAGAATAGAGATTCTATAACTACCAACAAACTACCCCAAACTAAAAATCCTCATAACTTTTGACTCATTTATCAAAATGGAATGATTCAAAGCATTCCATATAGATAAAAATCTAATAAACAAATTTCAAATTTTTATTTAAAAAAAACAAAACATTTTAAGAGTTTATTTTGCTGCCCAAGTTGCCCACAGTTCAAAGGAAACAACATATCAAGCCATAACTTTTTAATTGTGTAGTCAAAAGTTATGAAAATTGTTGGGCCTTAAAGCTACTCCTTGGGCACATGTTTTGTGAAAATTTCAAAGAAAAAAAATGAAAACTCCATTCTGAGTGAGCTACCCAAAATTGCTGTGTTGCCAAAAAACGCAATTCAGAGCTTTGGGGTTAATGTAAGTTGTACACATCATTCTTCTCATCTAAGGTAAAAGTAGTAATAGTAAATGATAGCAAACATGATTTGGTAGTCCATAGTAGCAATTTTTTTTGCCATTAGAGGAGATTCGAGGGCAACAGGAGCCTGCGAAAGCCCTGTTCCCCGAATTGTTCCCGATCATTAATTAATTAATTAATTTAAAAAATAAAAATAAAAATAAAAGTTCGTCCTGAAATGCAAAAAAAAGTCCAAAAAAAAATCGGTGACATGGCACACTCTTGACCACGTCAGCATAGGACAGTTCCGCATTCCTACGGCAGATTCCTGCATTCACAGCTTCGGGAACTCACAGTCTCCCGTTGCCCTCGAATCTCCTCTAATGACTCTTTGATATTATCAAAATCCATCCTTCCAAAATCGCACTAACTAAAGGTAGAAGCACCAACAACTAATCAGTGATCATTTAAGCTATTTTGGAGCAGATGAGGAGGATTAAGAGCTAGAGGAAATTTAACTTTGTAGAAAGATAGGATATATGGAGATAAAGAGTTTTTCAAATTTTTCTTTCCAAAATTGAAATTATTGTGAGTTTTGAGAGTCCAAAAATACTTAGGATGAATAATCAATCTCTAAAGTCTTCTAAGTCCGTTCATTCAATAATTACTTTCCTACTTACTACTTCTTACTTTCTTGCTCACTACTTTAAGACATAGTCCCCCTATCCCACTAAAAGCTTCCAAATCAAGCAAATTTTTTGTCCTACAGTGAAAAACTCCTTATAGTGATTCTGGCCATTTAGTGAATGTTGCAATCAACAACCTCGTGGGGGTAAGTGAAACAATTTAAGAGCATTTCATTGGCCTTGCAAGCTTAGCCTCAAATAGCAACATGAGACACCTTGTACTAATTGCTTCCTCAAATAGTAGGTTATTGCTCACAACTTATTAAGTGATTTTTTTTGTGCTATTAAAAATTGATCATAAAGTAGGCTATTTTTTAAATTTTTGGATATTTAGATTGGGAAACATGTTATTAGAATCCTATTGTATCCACCACCTTTTAAATCATCTAAAATGAGAGAGCTAGCAACAAGTATAAAATTTGTCAAATGTCTTATTTTTAATTTGCATTTTTGATGCCTAAACAACAATGCCTAAACTCCAAATTTTGCATAGATCTAAGGGATGAGTTATTCATTTGTGAATGCATGTATTTTTGGCACTTTGATAAAAAAAACATAGTGAATTTCTTAAGGGAAAGAGTTTTTGAAGCTTTTAGTAGAATAGAGGGAGTATATCATAATCTTATTAGTGCCAACTTTAGAAAGAGCAATAAAAAGACATTCGAAGCTTGAGTTCTAATCTATGTATGAAAATAACACTCTCTACCTTAGTGTTGTGACAGATTGTTCCCAAAATAAAGATTGGAACCTTTTCATTACATTGGAGATACTTTTAATGAAGGAATTTAGGAGAGTACCCATTGTACATTGGTGTTGGTCTCACATGCATAACGTTGTTTACCAAGGAGGTGAATGGCTCTTTTGCATCTTTAAAAAAGGACCCCTACAATGAACAAAATTGCCTCATATAACTCCTTAGCCCCCCCCCTAATCCTTGAATTAAGTGATACATCCCTCTTGGATTTCTAACAAAGCATAATACCTTCTTTACACAAAGAGGACCATTCCTTGGTTATACAATATTATGTGCTTCTTTGATTGCATAATGATGGTGCTACTTTTAACCCCTAAGCATCTAGACTCACCTTTAGAATTGATGATTTCAAAAAAATCACCAAAAAGTAATATAATTTGGAGGAAAATTTTGGAATTTAGATACAAAGCAAAGTTGTAGGGTTTGAGTTGTAGATTCTATTCACATGGTAAGATTCACCAATGCTATCACCAATATTTTTTATAAATTTTGAAAGGGAAAATTCAAAGTTCCTTCTAAATTCAATTACAAGCAAAATATTGTCATTTTTGAGTAAATTTTGTTGGAAAGGATTTGAAATGAGGTTCTCTTGACATGGTCATTTTTTGGAATTCTTGTGTTCTTTGATTCTATATGACCTCATTTTTGCAATTTCAAGTTTTGAACTAGAGTCAACCCAAGTCAACCACTTGACATACTTCCACATTTATAATTTTAGAAAAATATGTGCTCTAGTAATACCAAATCCGACCCTTGGATAGGACAACAACTTCATAAAAAATGTCTAAAAATTAGGATGACTTTCATCCAAGTTGTATTGAGAAAGAAATTTGGATTTAAATCTGTACATTGTCCAGAAAGTGGATGTCGGAATGCTCTAGGGTTGAACTTTCCTTGAATTTGTAACCTTTGGGAACCCAAGTTGGCACAGATCTGAACCAGTTTTTTTTTATGCACTGTAGATGAACAGGAAACAGCCTTGCGTGCCCTCCAAGCAGAGGGCAATATTTGGAGGGGCCACAGACAGTGGCGAATGCTGTCGAATCAAATTTTGAATCTAATGATAAATCGCCAGAAAAAAAAACCCTGATCTGAACGCTGGTGCTCTTGGGGATGAAATTTTGAACATCGAGTTGGCTTAAAAAGTTTACAAGCTTCAAAAGTAACCACTGGTTGACTGCACAGTCCATTCCTAGTAAGACTGTAGATATTACTTTATTTTGCCATTTTTACATCTAAATGATTATATTGTCAAAGACCGACTGAGTACAATATGATTCTCCTTTTACAGCGTATTCCTGTTGAATCCTTCAGTAGATCGCTTCTGCTGCAAGTTAGAAGGTAAGAAGTTAGAAGGTAAGAGGCTCAAAAAGTGATCATTTAAGTGTTGATGTGCCTATTTTATGTATCTCTTGAGATGGAAATACTTTTAATTTATTTTTCAGTCAAAGAGAAATAGATGAGGAATCTAACACAAGTTGTTTCATATTTTTTGAAGCATTATTGAATTAGTTATGAATTTACATTTTTTTTTAAACATGGACAATTTCAATTAGTTATGAATTTTCAAACACAATCTAGTATAAGCCCCTATTTGTGATCATAGGCCCTTGGAAACCCATCCATGCATAGTTTGAAAAAAATCTAGGGCTTGTTCAAAAACTAGCATTGCAACATGTATAAAGCAATAGAAATGGTTTCTAAAAGCTTCCCTTTCTAAATCTGAAATGAATGCTTGAATTAATCATTATTTCAGATTTTTCAATACTTGTAAGAAGAGAGTTGAACAATGAATTCTTATTTTGAATTAAATTAGTAAACACCTAGCCACTTAGTTAGAAATGAACTCAGTGTGGCTCTTAAACCATTCATTGAAGAAGTAAACAAATCTTATCAAGGTCCATTGTAATCCGTAGTTCATTTTCCTACGATTCAAGTGTCCATTTCATAGCCCCTACTGGATGGTTGAAAATGCCCCTTAGTTTTGGAGCCCTCTCCTATATTGCAGCCCGGAAGAGAATTTTCTGATACACAAGATGATCACATTCTGAGATTCACATAGAACATTGAATTCTCATGTAAAGCAAAGAACCTATCAGCCTTCAAACGTTACTTCCATGTCTCAGCAGTTAAGATTTAGAAAATCTGGTTGAGAAACCTTGTGTAGTAAGGTTATTTGACACATCGAGAAGCTAGTAGCCATCACTAAGAACTTCAAATAAGAGAAGGACTTCGATCTCCGAGTCCGAACAAATGTCTCTGCAACTGTAGCTGACCGTGAATTTCACAGATGAGGGAGTTCCTGTTCCTGTTCACCTAAACGTGTGAGAAGCTGATTCGAGGGCTACGACGCAACCAACTGCACCGTTCACGATCTTTCGACAGCTAGAATGCCCGAGGTTTCCATTCGCCTGGCACTGTAGCTAGTGTTGGAACAGTGTCCTCTACTCCGGGCTGCAATGAAGTCGTATTGTTGGCAGCCCGCATTTTCCCACGGTGATCTGCCCGTCGTTCAAGGGTTAAGAATTTTTATAATAATCTTCACGGAATTAGAAAGAGTACTTCACTGTGTAACGAACTGTACAGAAAAATCCTCCGCAGTCCGCACCGAGCTAATCTGGGGCCTCTGAATGCAAATATGAATTCAGGATTTGCAAATTTTATCATGCAAAGGAAAATAAAAAATTTCAGGGTTATCCCTCAGGGACGAGCGAGGGGATCAGTTCACCGGCCATTTTGAAGATATACAAGAATGTACAATTACAGTCCTCTCCTGCTCTAGCGATCCAGAACCTTGATTGGGTCAGTTAGTTAGCCAGCCGGAAAGTAACTGGCTACAAGAGCATTTCCAAATCCTTATTCATTCTCGGCTTTTCTTTCAAAATCCACGAGACCTTCTACTCAAAACAAGAGCGGGCGGCCTTGCAACGACATGCACACAAAGGCGAGCACCGTCCTCTGAATTGAAATTGAAGTTTATCATTATTCGAACAAACAAAATCAACATGAGAATGAAGAAGAAAGGCTCCCAAAAAAAAGGCTGAGGAAGAGTGCAACCAGTTTGTCGATATGGGAAGACAAACTGTATGATAGTACGTAGGCAGTCTGCTATGAAAAAAACGGCAATGATCACACTAAATGCTTCGAAACCAGGTTCATTCCTACTTGATTTGCCGCTAATGCTGTTCTGTTTTCGTAGTGATATAAATTTTTTCACTTGTGTCTCCGATTGCGAGAGTGGCGATGGTGACGATGCATGAATTTACCTGACTGCATGGATCGATGGTCGTGGTCGTGTGCTGCGCCCGCCGCGGATCCCAGCGCCGCTGCTGCTCCTGCTCCTGGGGAAGACTGTGGAATCTGGATGCCTTCGACCTTTGTCACCAGATGTCGTTTGGGGCTTCCTTGTCACTCTCTTTGCCTGCGCTGTTCCAGTTTGGGGCAATCTCAAATATAGAAACATTTTTTCGGAAAGTGAAGGCAAGGTTTTATTACGGTTTGGGGCAGTATTTTCACCAGTATACGGCCTGAAGACATTCAGTGACGAGTCACTTGAAAGTGCAGTTTTGATTTGGAGATATCGAAAACAAACTATGCCGGAATTTAAGACAACCTCTCCCACTCCGTAGCTGGTATGGTCATCTGAACATGCTCTGGTCATGGGTGTCTTCATTCGTGAAGTCTCAAGGTCGAATTCTTTTCTGCTGCGATGTTTTCGTGTACGTAGCTACTGAATCACCATTAATTGCTTCAAGGAAAGTGGTTATGACGCGGCTCAGGGAAAGTCGGTGGAGGATGAGTCCGAGGCCACGGTCATTGAAGAAGGGAATACTCAAAATGGTCATTATCATTAGAGAAAATCTGGACTCTCCAGAGGGCCCCTAAGAAGTGGTGGAAGGGACCCCTCATTACATTTATTTAGCAGGAGGCAGAATTTTTCTCCTATAGCTATGATGTACAAGTGTCATGTGCTCAACAGTGCAACTAAACGTTAGAGCTTTGAAATACAAGCTCTTCAATTTCATTGGACGAAAGCTGTAAAAACTGACATATTCTGCGTGGCAGTGAAGATATTCACACAAGCTGAACCACATCTTCTATCAGGAATCGGGCACTTTATAGAGAAATCAGGCTTACACAGAAATCTTTATATAGACCAGCTTGTCAAAGTTAGACGACCCTCTTGAGAGTTTACATTTTCTCTAATGGAATGCCAGGAGGTCACAATCATCGGAGGCCGCAGCCAACATTGATGTTGGTGGAGGTAAGGTAGATAAGCCTGTTACCACCCTGATTTGCAATTTGAGTATCTTGGGCCAACTCCAAGAGAGGCACATATTTTTCGGAGGTGTGCACGAATCAAACCTGAGTTAAATTATGATTTTTCTATTAAAAGTATAATTTCTGTGAAATTTTAAAGTGATCTAACTTGAAATTACAAACCATCTATAGAGTGAAGTTACATATGTCCTATAAACAATCTATATATAACTCCCAAGTCAAGTATAAAGTATGATTCACCGAATCATCATCTACCTATAAACGATGCCCAAGTTGTTTTATGTCGATGAATGATCTCAAGCATCTTGTTGCGTAAGAAAGAAGTGGAACTATTCATCTTTGGAATTAGGGTCGAAAACAAAGATTTTTTACAATAGTTTGACTTCCTATGCATGCTTCTAGTTTTTTTTTCAACCAATGATTCCCATGGTGTTGAAAAGGATGATTTTCATAGTCACTAGTTCATTATTTAAGGATCAAAGGATTAACATGTCACCATTAAAAGCTAAGAAAAACTCTGATTTTGTCTTAAAATGAATGGATTTGGATGTTTTTTAGACCAAATTAGGATCAAAAGTAGAGTGATAGAAGTAGACAACAAATGAAATTGGACTCATCATTCTATCTTAGTGCGTAAGTATTATAAATTGAAGCTCTCATATGGCAATTTGGGATTTTCTATGATTGCTACTTCAATACAAGCACTTAGATACATTTATGTAGTCGTTTGAGAGGTGAAAGATATATTGGTTAGTGGTTTGATTGATCTTGAATACTTTTTTGTTGATGAAGGTCATCGGTGGGTTTTTTTTCAATTTTTGACGATGTACCAAGATAGCAATTACTTTTTCATTGAGATTTAATAGTTTCATCTATATTTTGAATGGAAATGAAAAATTTCCAAAGAATATAGATTACTTTTATGAAGTGAAATGTATAAATTTATTTTGAAATGGTGTAATTTGGCACCACAAGGCCTACAAAAAAGGATTGGAGGTTAGTACATTCATTCTTTTAATCCTTGTGATAGACCATTTGTAATGTTTATAAACTATTGGTAAGAGGATAAGTTATTTGAAATATTGGTTCATGTGTATGATCAATATTTTCCAAATCTTTAGTTAGATATATAATTGAGTTTTATGCTTAGGTGGAATAGTTGTTTGAGAGTATGCTATGTTTGCTTCAAAGTCTTCCAATGATCTATTCAAGGACCTTAGCATATATGCACTTGTTAATAAATTAACCTTGTAATGCCATTTTGTGGCACTTGGATGACAATCAAATGACCTAGATGGAGATTAGAAGCATATTTTCATCGAATTTTTGTTGCTAACCTTTCATGGTGGATTGTGAAGAGCATGCAATAGAGTTTTGAATCTTGTCATAGTCTATCTTAACAAAACGAGAAGGTAGTGAAATAAAAAAAATCACCAAATATGCTATTTTTGTGTATTTTGAGAAGTTAATGCTCCTTCCTTTTAAGTCTTAAATTTCTCTATAAAAATGATATTTTTTAGTTTGATCCCAACTAATGAAAATAATAATCATCTATTCTTATTTCTTCCCTAATTTGAATTTTGAAAAAACTTTAAAATAGAATGTTTTATTGCAATTTGAACTTTGGATGTATTTTCAATGTCTATTGACATCTAATTATAGAATGTGACATAGAAATTAAGTTTACACTATGATGTTCTTCACTATGATGTGTTAAGACTCACATGGTGAAACTTTCAGGTTTTCTATTTGGTATGATCATTCTTCACTATTTCTTCCAAAGTTCTCAAAAAAGCACAAATTTCTAAAAAAAATTGTAAATATTTTTGTGAAGTAAAGAAGATATATGATTTGATTTTTGATTAAAAATAAAAATTTCTAGTAACATGTACTGTAGTTGCTAATTGTAGCATACAAATTGATGGAATTTAATTAACCTCAACTTTTGTGGTCCTCTTAGGCTAGTTGTGTCATGCTTATAGTAGTTGGCTGTAATTGTGACCCATTTCTTCAAACTATCCCTATAGGAGGTTGCATAAGAGATTGTACATGTTTATTAAATCAACATGTGGTGGTCACTAAATCAATTGTGGATATTTTCAAAGAAGTTTAAAAGTTGTTCTATATTCATTTTCACTTCAACATGAGACATAATAAGAGGTAGATTGAGTTTATTTTGAACTTCATGTACATGTGTCAATTCTATTGTAAGAAATCAAAGAGAGTCAACTTTATCAGACTTTTACAGAACTATGAGACATTCTTCTCTCATGTGTAGTTAAGGGTCCATTTAAATTTCCTCCTGGTTGTGCTTTGGAACCTTGCATGTTCCTTAAAAGCATCTCATAGTGCTAATATTGAAAGTGGCCTTATCTTTTCTTGGTGTCTCTCAATGCGGATTTGGTGATCCCTAGGATCTGAAATAGGTACCTATGACTGATATCTTTGGAAACTCTTTACTAATTTAGAAAAGCTCAGAAAATTATGACACTTCTTCCATTTGATTCTCCAACTCTCTGTCTTTCTATAAAAATTATGTGAAAATTCTTCCCTGCATGTTTGGACCATCGAAATAGCAATCAGCCCTTAAAGGGTCGCTTTATGAGCCTCCTCTCTTAAATTTGAGTCCCGGGATTTCAGCTACAGGATCCATGTCTGCAGCTCATGCTTATCCTCTCAGTCCTGCTTTCTCCTGCTTTTTCCTTCTCATACTTCATAAAATCCAGTCAGGCACCTACAATGAAGTTACCGTGAGTATCGTGCGTCCACTTCTTGCAACAAAGACGGAGTACTAAGTTAAATATTACTGAGTATTACAGAGTACAGACAGAAGGATTTTGAAGTTTGACAAAATTGATCGAAGGCCACATAACATAATTAACTCACTTACTTCTCTCCCCTATAGTAGAGGTATAATGTAATCCCAAATACCAGGGAATGATTTAAGTTATAATATGAATTGAACTATTAGCTGGCTAGTTGAAAGGTTCTAGTGAGGTGGTGTCTACAGATTGGATTTTTTAAGAGTGGGTACAGTGTGCTTGAAGAGTTTAAGTGGTTAAGTCTCTAACATATATATGTATAAATCAACACTACCTTGGGAAATTTCAACATTGGGGGTTCCCTCATTGCATGGCAATAAAAGGGACTCCTCCAACACTAGTTAACAATGTTATGATCCATTCTAATGATTGTGTAACAATTGCATCATCCAATGCGTGTACTATAACTAGAGCACATTCAATATCAAATTTAACCCTTGAACGTGGATGCGAACACCAAATGTGTTATGGATGACAGAGAATCTTTCACTATGGGACGAAAGAGCAACTATTAAGCCTTGGAATTTTATGTGGAAATGGGAGATCCTCTGTAGTACTTTGACTTCAATGAATACTTTTGGATGTTTTTGAACGAGTGATTCCCATGGTATCAAAATGTATGATTTCAGCAGTCAAGGGTTAATAGCCTCGCTTCGGCGCAGGGCACAGTGGGTCGGGGTTGAATTGGCCCCCTCGCTCGGCCACTCCAAGTCATTCCAGGGGTGCAAGTAGAAAAAAAGCCCCCTGTTTGGTGTCGAATAATTTCCCTGGCAGATCACTCGCAGCTAACTTGGGGCCTCTGAATGCAAATATGAATTCAGAATTTGCAAAAAAATTCATGCGTGGAAAGTAAAAGATTTCAGCGTTATCCCGAGTGGCCAAGCGAGGGATCAGCTCACCCCAGTCGGACAGCGGGATACGCAGATTTGTCAATTTAAGAAATTTCTCACCGATCACTGTCAGCAATCTCCTTCAAGTTGGTAACACAAATCGCCGGGGTCCGCTTCCTCTTTCGTAGAGCGCCCAGTACCAAACTACCAACTTCTTGTAGCTCGAGGGGTGCCGAAGTTTTGTTCGTTTTGTGTCTCAGTCCGCTCGAGTGTGACATATATTGCCCGCATTAATTTGAAGCTTAACTTAGTTAATTGGGTAGCGTCTCTCTCCCTTCTCGCCCGCCTGCTTTCTCACATTTGCTTCCATTCTGGAGAGCGGAAGGTACCAGTCCTGATCAGTCTCTGGGTGGTTCAAGCAAGTCACCGCAGTTGATGCGCGCGGGACCTGGAGTGTTTTGTGAATATGGCCAGCCACCTCATACCCATATTACTGGCTTGCTACTAGCTCGGTCATCTTTGTCTGGGACGAAGTTTTGGGTTCAGAGCCCAGTCGGTGCTTGGAAACGGTGCTCTACAGTAGTTGATAGAGTTACGAAATCGTCGTCCTTCACTGAGTCTCTGACTTGACTTTTCACCTGCCTTGGGATGTGATGCAGTTCCAAATAACCAGTATCTAAGGGAATAACTTAATTAGCGGCAGTCTATGACTTCTGGAAGTAGCTAGTCCATCACCGGATCCCGTCGCCGTCGTGGAGTGAGGCAGGTCTTTTGACGCCAACGCGGCAACCCTGCCGCCTGTGGCTGGGTTGACGCACGCGGTGGATGTGCTCTAAGCGACTGGATTACCATCGGTCAGGTGGTCCGCGAGTTTCATTTGAGTTGTGGCAGTAGGCTTGTTGGGAGCAGCCGGGAGAATGGCAGGGTGGGCGCCATCCTGCCCCACCTCTCCGTCCAACAAATTTTTTTTTAATAATAAAACGAAAAAAACATATCAATCAACCCCTAAACCTCTTCATATTCGTCCCTATCCATTGTCACGTTCGTTGCCCTGTCCGTCACACCGATAAATTACATCACGTCCGGCAGGGGTGGCCCGGAGATTCATCAGGCGCCATTGGCGAGGTCGTTGCTACAGACTACCCGGCTTGTTGTGTCTCATGTTACCGATTTGGAGTTCTGAACCGTTCAAAAGATTAGGTGTGTACTACTCGTCTCTCGCCTAATCCGTTAGCTGCTTCATATTTGCTGAAGTACGCTCTGTTACGAAAGCAGGAGTTAAATACGTGATCTCTCTGGGGCTATTAGTTCATGAAATTCGCCGTGAGGAGTTGGTGCTGGATCGATGCAGAGGGTTTTGTGATCTCTAGCCTCATATACATTAGCTGCTTGGTCATTTAATCTGGGACTTGGGTGATCGAGTAGGTTTCGAGCTCGGCTTGTGTTACCGACAAAGGTGCAGCGTGGTGAGGGAGAGCGAGTATGATGGCCAAGCGCGGGTCAGTGTTGCCCAAGAGCTTTGTGAGGGTGGTGATTACGATGGTTAGCCTGGCTCTATGGGTGGTCGTGATCGTGGTCGTGGGTGCTGCGCCGGCCGCGGAGCCCAGCCCCGCTGCTGCTCATGGGGAAGACTGTGAATGCCTTCGGCCTTTGTCAGACGTCATTTGGGGCTTTCTTATCACTCTGCTTGCATGCACTATCGCAGTTTGGGGCACTCGGAAATATACAATGTCGAAGACAGGAGAGAAGGTTCTTGTGCTGTTTATCGCTGCTTTTTCACCAGTTTATGGCCTTTGGGCATTCATTTTTCAGTCAATTCGAAGTGGAGTTTTGATTTGGAGATACAACAAATTATGCCAGAATCGAAGTCAACATCTTCCATCCCGTGACTGGTATGGTCAGCTGAAGATGCTCTGGTCATGGGTGTCTCCATTCTCGAAATCCCAAGGTCGAATTCTTTTCTCGTGTGCTGTTGTTGCGTACTTACCTCCCAGGTAAGCAACTCTACAATAATCTGCACGGATGCTCGGATCATAAATCCATTTTTGAGCTGATTATGTAATAATAATAAGTGAATTTTTTGACTAAGGCTAGGCTGATATAATATAATAACTCAAATTTTATATGATAAGGTATCATATTTAAAGAAAAAACATACATGTAACTCAACTATTGTCTCATATAAATACTATAACATCTATATTCTTCTAAATAATAAAATAAAATTTATTTTATGATTATTAATAATTTGAAATTATGGCCTAGCCTCTGGATGAGCATACCTATATTTATGATTTCACTTATTATTTGCTTATTATTGGTCATAACTTACATAATACATTTCTATTTTTATTAAATGTTACATCATTGGATTCACTACAAGAAAATGGGGGTATAAATGACTTGTCCACTATGACTACACCGACAACAATGACTGTAAAATGATTAGAAAATGACTATTTTGTAGTCATTGTTGTCATTGCAGTCATTGTGGACAAGTCATTTATACCCCCATTTTTTTGTAGTGATTTGTCTTTTAAGGCACCTTCACAACAAAGTTTTTATTTTATAATCATAAACACTTAGAGTAACTTATTATGCATTTGAAGTTTTCATAAATAAATTTTATTATCATAGTAGTTGCCTACCTAGGACTTACCTAAAGAATCGTATCTGCTTCGAGAGAATTGGTTATGGGTAGATGACTCTGTGGAAGATGAGTCGGAGGCTATGGTCATTGGAAGAGTTGCTGATGGAAAGATTCAAAATGATCATTATGAATGCAAGGAACTATCATATTTAGGGACAACAACATTCATGTTGGCAGAGGTAGTGCCAAAGTATGATCCCGGGGAGATAACTTAGTGTATAAAAACAAACTACGTGTGTTAAAGTGATTTTTCGACCCCCTATATACTTTTTTATAAACTATGATTTCAACCTATAATTTTGAGATGTACTTAACAATGACTATAGGCTTCTATTGCCAAAAAATTTGAATTCAAATAACATATAAAATGATTATTAGAGTAGGTTGAAAAATGAACTAAACTGCCATGTTTTTCAACTCTAATATTTATAGAGAATGCATTTAAATGAGTATGACATCAATATTCAAGAAAAATAAACTTTCAATGAAAAACTATTTTTGACAATTTTTTGTTCATTTTTTAGACAATTTTTTCTTATATAAAATGGGGGTGTGAAAATTATTTTCAGCTCTACAGTGTATTTTTTTACTTCAAAAATTTGTAACTAATTATAATCAACAAATGAAAATATCAATAATTCAAGTTATAAACTTTCAAAGTAGGAGAATATTCTCATATTTTTTTCTTTTCTTTTTATTTAATTTTTAGGACATAAAATAGGGGGTCCAAAATATTCTCACACGTGGTGTCTAAAGGTTACTCTAAGTTATCTTCCCGAGAGTATGATGAGTTGAAATTCCTGCGTGGCAATTCAGGGTTTGCGGTGATTGCTCTTGCAATACAAGCTCTTGGATACATTTATGCAGTTGTCTTTCGAGTGGTGAAAGACTTGCCGGTAGCACCAATTGAAGTGGTTGGATTGACCTTGAATATTATTTTGTTCATTGAGGCTAGTGTTTTTATCTTTTTGAATCCTTGTCATCGACCATTAGTAATCTATATAAATCCTTGGCAAGAGGAAAAGTTGTTTGTAACAATGCTTTATGTCATGGGAGCATTTAACTCAAAATTATATGAGATAGAGAAGTGGATGTATATTGTGCCATCTGTGGTATCCATGTGTTTAGGTGGAATAGTTGTTTACTTCAGTATAACTCTTTCTAGAGTTTCATGCATCCTTGTAGTATTACCTTTAATTATTTTTGTAGTTGCATCAGTCATATTCATATTTGCCCTTGTCTATTATAGTGCAAATGACGCAATGTTATATTTTGGTGCACTATTATCAATATTTGCTTATGTTTGGGCCTTTGTAGTAACGATAGTTTATTGGAAGTCTCAACATTTTAATACTCGAGGTGAGCTTTTCAACGTTTCCCAATTAATCCCTTTCATAGGCTAGGTGTGTCTCTTATGACAATGTATTCAATATTCTATTTGAATAATAAAATTGTATATATGTGAAACTATGCAAATTGAATTTGTATCTTGGTAATGTTGTGGTATTGGGAGATTATCTTCTTCTCCTCTTACTTTGTTTTATCTTAGAGAAACTTTCTACAAGTAGCATAAAGAGAATAATTATTTCATCACTCATTTGCACATATGATCCTCAACACTTGACTTTACATGTCTTTTGGGTCATATATATAAAGTCTTTGGTAGGCAACAAAGTGAGCACTTCAAAGACAAATTGAACATTGCTTTTTGCTAATATGCATAGTTTCTATTACTTCTTTTTTTTTATCAAATTTTCATAATTTCTTGATTTGCAAACTAGAAAAAGGAGGTTTCAATGCAACAAAAAGTACAACATTTGGATATTGTATGCAAAAAATATAAAGGGTCAATTTTTTTCAGTAGAAGTTCAAAAATCATTTCTTCTATATAGATACATATTGATTTAGATTTGTACAATGCAAAGAGTAATGATGGCCATTGTGATTCAATGGTGCTTTCAAAAGGGTCTACCTCAATTGTATAAGGATGGATTGGCATCGTGGAAATCATCCTTCTTGATATATTGTGAAACATTTGCTTAAAAAACAAACAAGGAACATTTCATTGGAGGTCAAACAACTATGCAAGACCTCCCCTTTTCTACACAAATTTTTAAGCATGAACACATGCACTTTTATCTTACATAGAAAGATTCTTTGCTGTTCGTTGGACAACTTTGGCCTACCTCATCTTCCAAGGTAAAGTACAGTTAAGAAGGGCTCACAATAGATCCGGCTCTTGTTCTCCTCAAAACCACCCTGCATTGAGAGTGGGCCACATGTATTGGCTTCAAAGTCCCTCAATTCCAAGACCTAAGTATACTTTTGTTGATTTAATGTGCTTAAGTATGAGTCCGGATTTGAGCCATGGGATCGATGCCTGCAGCAAATGCTGTTCACTCTAAGCGTATCCTCTCAGCCTTGCTTTCTCTTGTTTTCTTCCATTTTCTCCTTCGCAGTACAATGCTGTCTGCAACCTACAGAGAGGTTTGCCGTGAGTGTTGTGCGTCCACTTCTTCTAACAAAGACCTAGTATTCCTGAGTACTTTAAAATATCATGAAGCCATTGTGTAGCAAATCCAAATTGAAATTTCTGTGTCTTTGCATACCCACTACGGGTGGCAATTTGGACTTGGATCAAGCTGAAGGCTCCAACTGATTTCTTTTCAAAATTGATCTCATAACCGTTGCACTCAAGACTGGCACAGTGGATACTTGTAGACAGGAACCTAACATTCATTATTTGGCAAATTTCTGTGGGCTAAAATACGATTTTCAAGTACTGAAAAGTAGGGATTTCAAGTGCTCGGTTGGGAGTTTTAAGAGAAAAAATCCGAATGAAGTCTGAGAGCCCTTCGATATCATGGCAACCTGAGGTTTCAGATGAGTGTCTCCAGTTCCAGACAAGGTCTTCAAACCAGGTGAGAGCCTTTCCCGGATGTACCAAGTGATTGAAAATACATGACCTTAAACACGAATGTCAATCAATGTATATGAAAAGGCCAGAACACGAGAGCTGCTATTTAACAACGACAAGCCTGTTTCATGCAGTCCATTTATCAAAGAATTACAACTTTGCTGCAGCAGGTTTGTCAGTAAACCAGATCAGCTTCCCATTCAGGGGGCGGGCGCTCTGCGACGGAAGCTCGCCCAGCGGTAGCTCCTCGCCGAAAACCTTGGCCAGCATGTCGGCCTTCCCTGCCCCGTTAGCCACGAAGGTTACATTGGCTGCAGCTTGCACCACTGGCATGGTGAAGGTGATCCTTTCCGGAGGTGGCTTCGGAGAGTCGGAGATCGGAGCGATCCACTTGTCTTTCACCAGCACAAGCGGATGGTGAGGGAAAAGGGAACAGCAGTGGCCGTCCGGTCCCATCCCCAGAAGCAACAGATCGAACCGCGGGTAACCATGTGCTGTCGGAACCACCCCGGTCTTGGTCAAGTGCTGGATGCACTTCTCGTAATCCTGTGCAGCAGCTTCTGTCGACAACGTGTCGTTGATGGCGTACACTTGCCCCGAGGGAATGGGTACCTGCAGCGTCAACATTCGTAAGTTCTCTTTATCAACTACCACAATATCCATACACGATCACGTACTACAGAACAGTCAATGTATGAGGACTTCTAGAAACTCACGACAAGGTTGGTGCGCTCAAGAAACCAATCGAACATTCAGGTCTTTCCATTTCCGTTTCAAAACACTAGTGAGCAACGCAACGTCTTTCACAGAACAGGGTATTGTATCGAACAATATAGTCCGTCCAAAGAGGAAACTAGCTGAAAGGCACCTTTGACAAAAGTCCGTCCCAGGCAAGCTTGTAGTTGCTATCAGGATGGTCCTTCTTCACCACGCGCTCATCTGCCCACAAAACATGCCACCTCGCCCAATCTACAGACTCCAGGTATGGCGATTCATACAGTTTCCTGAAAAGACGATTACATATAAGCAAGTTCCAAATCAAGACTGTGACCATAAATCAGAAGGCACAAACAAGAAGCAACACAAATGTCTAAAAGGATAGATTCCACCAGCTGTCTGACATCGATAGAAGCTCGTCTTCCACACATTGTCTCCCAAACTCAAAGGACCGTATCGATTAAAAATTCGAGCGCCACGGGATCAGATGTACATTCCCTTAACCAAAATGTACTCGCAGTCCAAAAAGCGATTCTAGAACAATTCCTGGACTTAAACTTTGACGAAGCCTCTGTAACTTTTGCATTCAATATCCAACTAACGCATCCTCTCCTCCATTAAAAACCTCCTTCATTCGGCAGCAAGACCATCAACAAAAATTTGACCAGTCTCAGAAACTATGCTCAAGTGGCTGTTCCGGGTGCCCCTTCCAACCAATTCAAAATTGAAAACCAAAGTCGCACAATCGACTAATAAAACCACGTAAATAATTCACAGCCCTGTAACTGGTGGACTAAACTGCACCAAACCAATCGCCGTTCCTCTCACGACTGTCAGTCACAGTCTTGTGAGTACAGATTCAAAATTTACACGTGAGCATCGTATTACGGTAACCAGACACTGAAAGCCAAACCTGAAGCACTAACCCTAAAGTTTTGATGAGGGACCCGCCGGACAACACCACCGAGAACGCGCCGTGCGCAGCGATCGCGTCCTCCGCCACGCGCGCCACATGAGCTGCCAAGCTTACACTGAGCTCTTCCGCATCCTGGTAAACTTGAAGATCTTCCTTCTTCAGCTTGCCCAAATTGCCCGCCATATCCACCACGCTCCCTGCGCGAACCAATGTTCTCGACCCAATCCTCGCAACTCTTTCCGCTCCAAATCTGTGCCTCAAAATCGGATTGCTCACTCTTGCACTAGTGCGAATTGCAAAGGAATTTGATGAGTGAGCGGAGCAGGGCGTTGGCTTGGTAGCGAAACAAGTGGATGCGGCAGCAGCGATGCGAGAATGCATGGCTGCCATGACGACGAATGACGCATTAGCGACCTATGGCTGGGGGCTTCTCCTTTCTGTTCCGAGTCAATGGTGTGGACCACACTAATTCCTGAATCTTATTAGAGCCAAACTTGGTCACTCAAACTTGACATCTATAAATTCCTCGCCAAGGAGGTGCTCCTCGGGTTCTGTGTACTTTTCCTTTTTAATGGAATTTGTCCCTGTGTTACCCTAAACCCTAAACATAACATTCAGTAGCTGATGTAAAGCTTGCCCTGCAGTGGATAATATGATGTGGAATATTCCACATCATATCATCCGAAATCAGCAGTTACTGATTTTGCTTGTCATTCGTGGGCAGCCAATCTGTCAGCAGTGCCTGAACATCAAAAATTGGGGAAGTTAGGCGGAGTAAGTTAGGTGACCTCCCTGTGTTTCATGGATGGGAATTCGCTGTTGGGTGTGGCTGGGAAGGGTGAAGTAAGTTTTGTTTTTTTTAATTTTTCATTCATTTATTCGAATTCGGAAGGTGGTTGGCTGGCCGGTGTTAGGACTCCTAAATTTAGGATGAGATTCTGTCGACACTCCTCATGGTCAATCGGAGATTAGTCATCCTATGAAAATCCGTGCATGCAATTGAACATACTCAAGCTATCGTAACACGATCATTACTGTCTATTATCCTGTAACCCAATCGATGCCACATCAATCTCATGCTGTGAATGCTTAATGCACAGAGGAAGGAAATCAGTCAAAGGATGCTTCGTATTACAGAATGTCGAATGAGGGACACAACCCCCCTCATTGGGATTTGAAGACACAAGCCAAGTCTCCGAACCTCTCTCGTAACCGCCAAGAGCTAATAACCGCCAATGCACGTGACCGGTGAGAACACGTCCAACTGTTGCGACTAGGTCGTGACATCACACCCCCTCTAGTCTTCCACCTAGAGCTTGTGGGTGGCGTTGGTGGAAGTCTCTGACGACAGCAGGTGCATTTTTCAAATTTGTAGCTGGCTCCCACAAATTTTGTTCAGGACCATAGCCTTCCCATGATACTAAGTAGTATAATTTCTTGCCGTGCCCCGAGAGACGTGAGTCGAGGATGTTGTACACCTCCCATTCCATGTCGCCTTCGGGGGTGAGAATAGTGGCGGAGGTTTTTGTTGGCGACCTGGAATTGTGTCTTCTCGATATTTTTCTAGAAGTGACACATGAAAAACATCATGAATACGAAGTTTATGAGGGAGCTTCAATCTATATACCACATCTGAAATTTTAGAAATAATTGGAAACGGCCCCAAAAATTTGGATGCTAGTTTCTTAGATGGGGCCGTGGTTGGTATATTGTCATGGCGAAGTAATACTTTGTCTCCAATTTTGAAAGTTGGCTGCAATTGAACCTTGCGGTCATAATGTCGTTTAGCTTGTTCCGCTGCCAGTTGTATCATTAATTTAATTTCTTCGTGTACCTCATGCAAATGTTGAATTCTTGCTTCTGCCGCCGGCACCGATGACGAGCTTGGTAGGGTGAATGATAGTTGAGGATGGTACCCATATGTGGCGTAGAATGGGGAAAATCCTATGGCAGAGTGAATGACATTATTGTATGCAAATTCAGCTATGGAAAGTAATTCTGACCAATCATCTTGACGCCGTGTTGTGAACATGCGTAAAATTTGCTCCAAACTTTGATTGACGCGCTCCGTTTGTCCATCTGATTGTGGATGGAATGCCGTTGTTGGCGAGGGTTGAATCTTAAGAAGTTGATATAACCGCTTCATGAATTTAGAAATGAATACCGGCCCTCGATCAGAAATAATTTGATCTGGAGTCCCATGGTGTTTCCACACATGTTGAAGGTACAACGAGGCTACCCCATTGGAGTCGATTGATTCGGTCGTTGGAATGAAGTGTGCTAATTTTGTGTTTTTATCTACCACCACCATAATAGAATCGAAACCTCCACTTTTTGGCAGTTTGACAATGAAGTCGGTTGTCACCTTTTTCCAAGGAGAATCAACTGCAGGAATAGGTTGCAACAATCCATAGCGTGCATGGTGTGTTGATTTGGACCTTTGGCATAAATCGCAACCGTCGACATACCTGTGAACATAACGCCGGAGTGTTGGCCAATAAAAATTCCTGGATATCAACTCTAAGGTTTTAGTGCGCCCTGGATGGGCTGCCGCTGGCGCATCATGGCGGGATCGTAATATTTAACAGTGGAGGTCTTCATTATTAGGAACCAACGCTTTATTCTTGAAATAAAGAATTCCATTAGAGAAGTAATAATCTTGAAAGCGGTTTTTTATATCTCTTGGGGCATGATCCGGTCCATTATTGAAATAAGACAATAACGGTTCGAGTGTGAAATCTTGTAGAGTAGCTGTCTTAATTTGCTCCATAATTTGTACATCACTCCAAACTGGTTGGCATGACTCTAACATGGCTAGACGTAAAAGGGGTTTTGAAGTGTACCCTTCACTTGGATCATCTTCACTTCTCCTTGATAGCATGTCTGCACATCCATTGAGCGCTCCCGGCCGGTGTTGAATTGTGAAGTCAAAGGCTGAAAGAAATTCAAACCATCGAGCCTGTCGCCTATTTAGTTGCTTGGTTGTCAAAAAGTGCTCTAGGTTTTTATGATCTGAGAGGACTCTCACTTGATGTGGAGAGCCTTCTAAATAGACTCGCCAATCTTGAAAGGCTAGCACAATAGCCAATAGTTCCTTGTCATAGATGTCGTAATTCTGCTCTGCTACTGTCATTTTAGAACTTCGATAGGTGCATGGGTGGAGATGCCCATCATCCCCCCGTTGTGACAAAATTCCCCCCGTTGCCTTGTCCGACGCATCGGTCTCTACTATAAATGGCCGGTTGAAATTTGGATGAATTAATAACGGCGTTTGAAGAAACCGGCCTTGAAGTTTTTCAAAGGCTTCTTGTGCTTGATGAGTCCATTGAAAGCGGCACTCCTTCCGTGTGAGCTCCGTAAGAGGAAGGGCTATGTTTGAATAATTTGAAATAAACCGGCGGTAGAAGTTAGCAAATCCCAAAAAAGCTTGCACTTCTTTCAGTGTCTTTGGAAGTGGCCAGTCACGGATTGCTTTCACCTTATCCTGGCACATTTCTAGTCCTTTGTCTGACACAATCATGCCTAGGAATTCTACCGAATCTTTATGAAATTCACATTTTGAAGCTTTAACATAGAGACCGTTTTGTTGTAATCGTTTAAGAACCTCCCGTACCAATACTTGATGTTCTTTTAAATTCTTAGAGAAGATGAGGATGTCATCTAAGTAAATAACGACGGATATATCCAATAAATCATTAAAGATACTTTGCATATGACTTTGAAATTGAGCCGGGGCATTGGTTAACCCAAACGGCATCACTAAGTATTCGAAAAGTCCATATCGTGTTTTAAAAGTTGTCTTATATTTATGACCCTGAGCCATACGTACGCGGTGATATGCTTGGCGTACATCCAATTTTGTAAATATTTTAGCACCTACCAGTCTATCAGTGAGCTCAGGGATTAAAGGTAATGGGTACCGATTTCGTATGGTGACTTGATTCAAATTCCGATAATCGACGCAGACACGAATGGATCCATCTTTTTTCTTAGCAAATATGATTGGAGCTGACACGGGTGACTTTGATTGTCTAATCCAGCCTTTACCTAAATTCTCATCGAGGTATCGTCGGAGTTCTTCTAACTCCACTGGAGACATGGGCCGCACCCTCGTATTGCAAGGCTCTTGCCCATCCTTAAATTCGATCTTCATGTCCGATGCTCCATGATTTGGTAATTCGTTAGATGCTAACTCGCTGAAGGCTTCTTGTAAATCCTGATACTCCATAGGAATGTTTTGTTCCATCCCCCCATTAGTTAATTTCGAGACCTCTAAAGCATACACCTCAGCTCCTTTGGCTGAGAGACGAAATGCGGCTGCAAAGACTACAGCATGTTTGGGAGCAATAAACGCTTGTTTAAGCTTCTTCTGTTGGGAGTCAAAGACCTCAGGGACTTCCTGGCTCGAACAAGCCGAGGAGCTCCTCGGTTCTGCCAATGGTCTCGCTACACATTGGTCGCTCCATCCTACATGCTCCTTCGTTGGTGGTTCGCCCACCTCAATTGCCGCTTGGGCCGCCTGCTGAGTTTCCTCTCCACCGCGCCTTCCTTCCTGCATCAGAGGCAATTTACAGACCTCTCGGTAGTATTTGGAATCAAAAGTTACCTCCTTCTTTGCCCACCGAATTGTGGGGTCATGGCATACAAGCCATGGAATTCCCAAAATGCAGGAATATCGACCCGTGTTGATAATGTCTGCCAACAACGTCTCCTTGTGCTTTCCTACTGCTAACTCCACTATAGCTTCATGAGTTATAAGGCCTGAATTTATTCTCCTCCCATCAATGACTCGAACCTCCCTTGGAGTGGTTTTGGGTTTGATAATAGTTTTGCACCTTTGGGCAAATTGTGGATGCATAAAGATACTTGTTGCTCCTGAATCAATGAGGGTCTTAGCTCTCACCGAATTAATCTCTGCCTCCAATGTCAAGTGTGTTCCTGAGTCACTAATTGCACGTAAACATATTAGTGACCTTATTTCATCTTGTGACTCCGTCAGCTCCTCATAATCTTGAATCATCTCCCATCGGGGAGTTGTAACTGATGCAGTCTGGATCTTTCCCGGGTACCGAATCACAGCTTTCAGTCCCGGGCTTAGTCTTTTCCCGACCCCTCGTTCTCTAAGACCGATAGTGATAAAGGTTTGGATGGGTTGGTTGGACACTTTGCCCTGACGTGCCCCAACAACCCACATCCCCAACATCTACCTTGTTTTTGGTACTCTAATCGCTCACTAGATGTTTTTGCCATGGCCGTGGATCCATGAGTTGCATCTAATTCCATAGGCGTCGGCCCTGATGTGCACACGGGTGTATGAAACCGTCCAATAGGCTCTTTAAAACTAGATGATGGAGTGGAAGGCTGACGGTGTTGGCGCCGCGACCATAATCTTTCATCAATTCTTGAAGCCATGGCCATCCAATCTTGAAGCCCTCGTGGTTGGGTTTCCGCCGTGGCTATGGAATCAAGAATTTCGTCTTTGAGGCCTCCTCGGAACCATGCTACTAAACTTGATTCGTTCCAATCAACTTGGACTGCACTTTCATTGAAGGTAGAGATGTAACTGGCCACCGAACCGGTTTATTTGATTCTTCCCAAACAATCCTCCGCATTACTCCTCCTATCCATGTCCCCATAAACGGAAATAATAGCTTCCCGAAAACTATTATAATTTTCCAATAGCTCATATGGCCGTCTTTCATCCAAAGCTTGGAGAATTGGCATTGCCCAATTCTGTGCAGCTCCTGTCATATAAGATAATGCAAATGCTATTTTATCCTCTTCGCAACAATAAGCACGAGGATTGCTTTGAAACACTAATAGGATCTGTGCGAACCATTTATAAACCTCTCCTCCCTTCTTGCTGGAAAACTTATCAAGCTTGGCTACTTTCGATTCTCTCCCACTTCCCCGTTCATCCTGATAGCCACCAACCCCTCCATCATCCTGACCACCTACTCCCCTTTGGGGTACCGGCGATGTTGGTAAGGGAGGCATGATAGATTGTCTTGAAAGTTGTTGGACGATGTGGGGTATTGCAATCTCAAACATAGACTGAATTTGCTGTTGAATGAAGGCCGCCCATTCTGGTCCCATGCCTTCTGGCCCAGGCGGTCCTCCGGCTGCAGCAGCTTGTTCCCTGTCCATTCCAACAGCTCACCTGTCCCAGTAATTCACCGAATTGATCTCAGTCCGATCTCAGTACAACCGTCGGCGTTGAGCCATCGGCTACAGACCCTCCCCCCTGCTGCTCCATCGAAGGAAGTGGCTCGTCGATCCTCGGGCGCTCCGGCTGACCCCACCTGCTCGTCAGCTCCTGTTGCCCAGTCTGGCCATCGAGGGCGGCTCCTCCCCGGATCGATCGGAGATTCGGAGGCGTGCCGCTCTCCCCCCGATGCTACGCCGCCGTCCCCTCCGCTGCGCTGCCGTTCCCCGATGCCGCGCCGCCCTCCCCTCCGCCGCGCTGTCGTCTCCCGATGCCGCGCCACGCTTTACCCTCGATGCCGTGCGGTCAGTCGGCCCATCGACCTGATCCGACCCCTTTCTCCCTCCGTTGCCGCCGCGAGCCCGGCCTTCTCTTCCTACGCAGTTCGGAACCTCCTGATGGAGCGTGGACAGTTAGGATTCGACATTATGTTAGGACTCCTAAATTTAGGACGAGATTCTGTCGACACTCCTCATGGTCAATCGGAGATCAGTCATCCTATGAAAATCCGTGCATGCAATTGAACATACTCAAGCTATCGTAACACGATCATTACTGTCTATTATCCTGTAACCCAATCGATGCCAAATCAATCTCATGTTGTGAATGCTTAATGCACAGAGGAAGGAAATCAGTCAAAGGATGCTTCGTATTACAGAATGTCGAATGAGGGACACAACCCCCTTCATTGGGATTTGAAGGCACAAGCCAAGTCTCCGAACCTCTCTCGTAACCGCCAAGAGCTAATAACCGCCAATGCACGTGACCGGTGAGAACACGTCCAGCTCTTGCGACTAGGTCGTGACAGCCGGCCAGAAGCGGCCAGAAGATCAGCCAGCTGTGGCCGGCTAGGAAGGTTAAGTTTTTTTGTTTTGTTTTTTTGTTTTTGTTTTTTAAAATTTTATTTTTGCTCTCCTCTGATCAGATCAGATCAGATCAGTGACTCAAACAACAAACTTGAGTAGATACCCAATATAAACATTTTCAATTGACCTTGTGAAACACTAAAAATGACCCATTCCAAGAGCAATAATTTCATTGGTTAATGCATTTGGATTTGAAATTTTAGAAATGAACATCAATGGATTAGTTGAGAGAAACATTTGAATGAAAATACTTGATTGTTTAAAATTTTAATAAATAATTTGGTTCATTGATGAATTTTTGAATTTTTGAATTGAATTTTTTTAAAATTAAGAAGTTTAAATATTCAAAATTACAATTGAAGAATTTATAAATTACTAACTTGATCAATTTTAATATTATAAATTAAAATTTCAGTATTCGAAAATCCAAAAACATATAGAATTGTAGATTTGAAAACTTTTAACAATTTGAAGTTGAATAATTATTAGTTGATTAATTGTTAATAAGGAGAGCAAAAATGAGACCCAATGGAAGAAGACTAGTTATCTTTTTTATCCATGCTAATTTTTAGTGACCTTGAAATGATCTTTGGTATGAATGTAAGCTTAATCAAGTATAAATTATTCAATAGAAAAAGAAATAGTTCATTTTGGAAAAAAGGGACGTGACATCTACAAATTTGAATTCCTTAAATTTAACAAGATATCAAAAACAATAATCATATGTGTCTTCCAAATTAATTATGTACAATTGATTTATAAATCATTAAGTTTATAATTTAGAGGTCAATAATTATTTTAGAATTTTGAATCTTTACAAATTCAAATTTTTTTACTTTCTAGGTGAGATTTTTTAATTTCAAACAATTGTAATCATTGAGAAGAGTGTAAAAGATATTGAAGTCTAGAGTATTGAAATAATATTAATCCTTATATCTATGTAAAGCAAATCTTTTGAAGTTCAAAATCACCTTTTATGACTCTTGGCACAATTCACCCTACCAATTCTTTCTTCTTGTTTCTAGATTGTCAAATTTTATATGTCAATAAATAGTTGAATCAATCGAAAAGAAAAAATGTATTCAAATTTTTTGTTATACATTAAATTTTAATTTTAATCAATTATTATTTAAATTTTAAAATTTTAAATTAAATCAAATAGAAATTTAAATGTACATTTCCAAAAATTTCCAAAATTTCCACCATGTAGATTGCAAGATATTATTGTTTGAAGTTGCAAAAATCAATTTTTTACCACTATGGAGATCTGGGAAGCTGTACTTCAAAGGGTCACATTTGTATGAAAAAATGTCCAAAATGTTTGTAACTCTTTGGATTCATTCTTCAAATCAAGTTGTCTACATGCTTGAAAATTTTCAAATCATTTGGAATTGTACAATATGTACAAAAAAAAAAGTAAGTAGAAAAAAATATAGAATGATTCAAATTACTAAATTGTTAACAATTAATTTATTAAATTAAGAAATGCCAATCCTAATGGTTGTAATGTTGTAATAAACAATATACCCCCAATGTTTTTGTTTTCTTTCAAAAAATTAAAAATTGAATTAAATAAAGAACTTCAAAGTTTATTTTAGAGTAGACATTTCAATAACTTCCTACAAACTACCCACAAACTAAAATTTCTCATAATTTGCATCTCATTAATCCAAATAGCATGATTCAAAGCTTCTAAAAAACCAAATTCAAATTTTTATTTCTTAAAAAAGTGTTTTTTGAAGAAGTTTTTTGAGTTGCCAAGGTTGCTCACCAAACAACGAAAATCACATATCATGCAATAACTTTTTAACCATGAAGTCAATAGTTATGAAAATTGTTGGGCCTTAAAGATACTCCTTGGGTGTATATTTTATGAAAATTTCAAAGAAAAAAACCAAAATTCCATCCATAGTAAGTTGCCAAAAAATGCCAAAAAATGCAGTTTGGTCCTTTAGAGGTTAAACAGAGTATTCATACCTACCTACCTCGTCAATGAGAGTATTAGATATTTTGAGGAGCATGCACCCTTTCCTAGATAGGAAACACATTTAGAACCCGCTCCATTTAAGGATCTCTTATTTTATTAAGTAGTCTATGAAATTTTAATTTGGAATTCAAAGAATTGAAAAATCCTCAAATTTACAAATTTGTAAATTTAAAGATTTTATAATTTCAAACAATTTGACTAAAAATTGCATCCTACTTTGCACTATTCTTTTCCACAAATGTTGACAATTCAATCAACTCCAAAATGAAGTCCAATTCAACATAATTATACATAAGGGAAAAACACCCAATACCACACTTGTACCTTGCATTAGACCCTAGAGTCATCCAAAACCATCCCTACACTACAGTTAATGTATTTGCCAAATGCTTGACTTCAATTTGCTAATGTATATTAAGGACACTCACCAAACTCTAATTGACTCACCGCTGATTTTAGCTATGTTCACATTCGGGGGCATCTAAGGTGGGTACACCTAAGAGTGCCACTTTTTGGTACTGTGCCTAGTAACTATTACTGGTCTGATCAAATTTTCATATTGTCTTCTTGGCAAGTGAAAGCAGGTTCCAAAGCACCATAAAACGTAGCATTTGGATACAATATGCAAAAGTTATGAAGGTTCAAAGTCTGTTTCTAAAAGTGCTCCAGCCAAATAGGTACATAATGGAATTCTAAAATGTACAGCAACTATAGATGGCACTTTTAGGTGAGGTGCAATTTTAGGTGTACTCACCTTATTGAACAATTTCAGTGGTCTAGGAAGCCAATGGAAAATCATAGAAATTATATGCAACATCTGAAAAATCCTTTAAAAAAAAAAAATTCCCGATTATCGCTCGCTAAAACTAGAGAAATATTATTTTTAGAAAAAGCTGCCTCCAACTATGCTAAATTTCTTATTTGGGTGATTCCACCGTCGTAATCAATTTCTCCATTTCTTAGAATCCCTCTGCCAATAACTTTCAGAAATCATCACAAATCCAAATCCCAATTTCATGTGTGCCAAAAAAAAACAAAAAACAAAACAGACTAAACCCATTCGAGGGTGAAAGTATATTAAAATAAACGCCTGAGGGTAGTTAAGGTAGAAGGCTCGAAGACAGTTCAGGCAATAAGAACCGCCCCTATAAGTGGTTGTAGAATGGACATGATGCAGTTTTTAAATTGACCTCACGAGTCATTGAATGAAGTGAAGGAAAAAGCATTCTTTATCGCAAGAGCCAATCATTGTCTTTGCTTTCCCCATTTTTCTTTAGAATTGCAAGTGAACACTATATGAAGGACCTAGGAACATAAATAGGGACCTAGGACACATCTCCTTTGAAAATTCATAAGTAATTCAATAATGTTTCAAAAAATATGAAACGACTTGGGCTAGATTTCCCATCAATTTTTCTTGGTCTGAAAAATGAGCTAAAAATGTTCCCATCTAAAGAAATACTGTAAAAATGCGAACCAGCCCTTAGATGACCCGTTTCTGAGCCTTCTACCTTACATGTCACCCGAAGGCTTGACCGGAAACCGGGAGAGGAGGGGTGGACACCAAGAAACCGACTGAAAGTAAGAAACCGGATGCATCAAAGGTTGGGCCGAGGGACCACTGCTGGACTAATTAGAGGAAACCAAAAAAAACCCAGAAAACAAATCAGAAACCCGGCCTGTCACTCATCATGGCGCGGATCACAGTTTTTTGGGCGAGCACCTCGTTAGTGCCCGCCAGCTTCATTCTCACAGACCCGAATTCACAAGAGGGATGATTTCCATCGACGAAACTCCAGAATAAGGGAAGGCAGAGCCAGCAAGTGCTACTGAATGTTATGAACAAATAAACTTTACATCAATTTTGAAGGGTCCTCAAACCTTCCCATTCTTGCTAATATGATGTGTTCTATTAATAGTCAAGTGACCAATTTTCAAGTAGGATAGATCAACTAATATTAGATGAATAATGATTTGAAGGACCATTTTGCTTGATGGAGGAAGATTTATGGCCAAAAAAAAATGTGAAAAGGTTTAAACAATAGTTATTGTTTTGATTGACCCTAAAAATGCAAGTTGATACTACATGGAAGTTTTCTATAAAATATAAAAGGTCTAAGAAATGACCATTCAAAACCTAATTCCAATTTGATGGGGCTAAAGATTTGAGACGTTTTTTAATATAATTTCTTTGAAACAAAGTAGAAGTTGTATCTATTTCAAATTATTTGGTGATGTATTTTGAACCTTTGTGGTAGTAATTATGATTTTTCAAAGTTGACAACTGTAGGTTGCTATTTTAATATGTATAATTAGTATATATAATTAGTATATATAATTTGGACAAAAACCACTCACCTTTGTCTTTTCTTGGTTTGGGCAAACCAACCTATATGCTTAGCCTCTAAAATTTACAAAATACTCCAAATAAAAGAGTGCCCTTTATTTTGTAGTTGGTTAATTTTGTATTTCCTAACTATAGTTGGTTGGCAATCTCCAAATCCAAATATAAACTCAAGATTATCATCTATTGATAAATAGAAAAATCTAATTGGTATTTTTTGCAAGGACAAACAACAAATTGGGTTGGTTTTTCCTACCCTCTTTTGCTAACAACTTTGATGTATTCAAAAGCAATATTAAAGCATCCAAAGGTGAACCTATACAGTTTCATTATGTATCAATTTCTTTAAGCTTTTCTTTAAATAAGGTATAAATTGTGGTTGGATAATAAAAATCATTTTAAGTGCAATGGACTTTATTAGGAGAAGGGGTTTGCACAACAAAAAGTTTCCATTATACTGTCATTCATTATTCATTTGAGACCACCTAAGTAGGTATTTTGTTATACCTTTGCTAATTAAAAAGTCCATTCTCATACCACAAGAAAAATATTTTGTGAGATTGATTCTCCAACAAATGACAGTGTTTCGCTTATATATCACAATAGCAACCATTGAAAATGTAACATCCAAAAAAATCTTCACAATTTAAAGTCTAAAGTAACCAAAAAAACAAACAAAAACTCTCATACAAACCAATAAATGAATATAATAATCATTGATACACATTATTTTTTTTCAAAGCTTACTTTTTAATTCCATTGCAATTGACCAACTTTTATTCAACGTCGTCAGATCATTTGATTTTTTTCACCCCTCTTATTGATTGACTATAATTCAATATTTTTCTTCCTGCAACCCAAACTACTGTACTGAGTCCGACCCTTCAAAAATTGGGGCATTTGGGGGGTACCCGCGCTGAACAGGTCCAAGCGTGGATTTGGTTTACGGGTGCATAAATCATTGTCGAAGTGGATCGCGTTTTCATTCCGAATTGAGCGGCGTTTTGTGCCCTGAAGCTTTGAGCTCTTTGAATCTGTTGAGCTGAATCGGAAATTTTGCTCGTGTTGGTGGAGCCCGAGATTTGAGCTCGTTTTGCCAAAGAATCCCCGACGTTTTCAACTATGGAGGTATGGATTGCTGTCAGGCCGATTTTCACAGTGCTTAGCATTTCTGTGCAGGGGTGTACGTGGACGAGCGTTTCGCTCTTGCTAATCATTGTAAACATTTTTAGGGTTTATGTGATTGTCCGTCTCGCGATTCCCTTGTTTGATGGCAAAATCTTAATTAATCAGAGATCGACCGCTCTGCATCAGAGAACTCTACCGCAGAGCTCATCGGATCTTGAATCGTGAGTGTAGCCTTCCGATCGTGGCATTCATTAAGTTCGTTCATTCAAACTAGCTATCTGCCGACACTTAGTTGTTGGAGACGGCGATCGACGGTGCGTGTTAAGGATCGTCATTTTTCTGCTGAATTCAGGAAGAATGTGCAGCTCGGAGAATTCTAAACTCTTGACGAATTTCTGAAAATGGCATGGATCTTAGGGTTTGGAATATTCTTTTTGCAGTTTTTCAAGACTAGTCATGCTGTTCGGGACTCGTAAATTGTAACGGCGAGCACTCATGGAGAACGTCAGCAGTAATGCTGCGCTTATGCGCCGCATCGTGCACCTGGAGAAAGGTTTGTCGTGGGATAAATGTTCTTTTTGAGCTGTTTCTAATTTCTGGATCAACTGCTTTATTTCCTAGGTTGTTCTGTGGATTTCTCTTTCTTCCACCTGATTTTACAAGTTCTTGATTCATGTTCGATGAATGCAAATATTGTTGCAATTGTCCTGTTCGTATAATAAAATAGTTCTTGAGCTGAATTGGGGTTGCTAGTTTACAAGTTCATATGAGCTTTATTATCAGCATGCCATGCGGACCGTTCACTCGTATATCGGTGCGTGGGATTTGTTCGTCGCTGTCGGTGGTAAAGAAGAAGAAAATCGTGCTTTTGTTGTCTTCAGAGAGGGATGAGCTACAGAAAGATATAGAGACAATGTGCCTGGAGCAAGCAGGAGTTTCCGGCAGCATAGATATCAGCACTCGTATGCAGGCTCGCAGGTTGGTTCTTGAAGAGTTTTCCTTCCCACAGATCGTTTCCAAACCAATAACACCTGTTCCATCAATCTAATAGTGATCATCCTATTATAGGCTGTAGAATTTCGTAATGACCTCAGACCAGATGCTTTGAAGGAATGCAAATACCTTTTCTTTTTTCTTTTGTAGTATTCAAATGTGACATCGCAATTTACCACTCTATTTCTTGCGGAATTCCTTCAAGCTCGAGGTTGTCTGTCTCTTAACTGCCGCCAATCACTGCTCTTTGCGGCAGTGATGCGAGAGAATGAATTTATTGAAAGAACATGTAGATTGAGCAACACTTTTCTTTATCTTCTAGATTGAAGCGGGGTGTGTTCAGATTGCAGGTGATTCCATTCAACGTATGTCAGTTTTAATTCGAAGCTAGAAAGATGTCTGAGAGAGTAGCTATGGCCTTCTGCAGGGCTGCCAGTTTGGAGCAAGAACTTGACTCGTGCAAAGAGAAGACCTCGCTTCTTACACGTGAGAATCATAACCTGCAAGAAGAGCTGTCAGAAGCTTATCGTTTGAAGGTAGAGCTTATCACCCAGTCTATCATGCCTGAAATGGGGAATTTCATTATTTTTATTTTTTAATTGACCAATCAAATCTCGCTTTGTAACTTAATGCTCGACATTATTTGTTGTGGGTATGACTGCCAATGATTTAGAAAATGGGCTTTACTGTTACTTTTGGTGTTTCTTAACGTGCAGAGTCATTTGACTGAGGCCTTCAAGAGAGCTGTTGAGAAGGTTTCTTTTCTCTACTCTAATGTTTCCATCGCGAGTTTGCGTGGTTTGAGCTCTGAAGTAGTGACAGTGCAAGTGTAAACATATGTAAATTAACCTTCGATTTGGGTTTGTGTTAACATGGAGGTTTTTTCTGCCAGAACAATCAACTTGAGAAAGAAGTGAAATTCTATCAAAGTAAGGTGGCGTCTGCGTTTTCCGAGAGGGATAAGGCGATTGTTGAGGTAAGAACGTGCACATGCCTGTCGCACATCTAAGCGACGCATCTCTCAAGTTACAATAACGTTAAATCGATTTTGAGAATCATTGCGAACCATGTCAGGAACGTACTTTTGAGCTTGTGGAATTTCTATATTATTGCTGTGGCTTGGTATTTTTTGGTGGTTTTTTATCTTTCTGTTTGTAATGGCGAGGCGGTTCGGTATGGAATTATCTAGTATCGTTTAGGTTTTTTATTACGTTGAATCGAAGTTGCAGTCAACGATGGTTGTAGTTTTCGAATCCTTCTCATGTTAATTTATTGGGTCTCTTGTAATTTCACTTGTACATTTCACACCATGTATGGTCCTATGGCACGGGCCAAAGCTAGTATGTACTGATTTAAACTGTAAAAGACTTGGGCAGGTTGAGAGAGTGCACGAGGCTGAGAAGGCAATGTCTGCAAAAGTTCAGCAACTGCACAATCGGTAAGAGTCATTTCCTTGTCCAGTTTTTGCTAATAGTTTGGTACCATCATTATCAACGACAATTGTCTGCAGTTCTTGTGTACTTTTTGTCTAGATCAAAGGGATGCCCGTTTAAGGATTACCGGTAGTGTGGATTTTGATTTCATATGGATATCATTCCTGACGGTTAGTGGTTCAGGGATCGACACCTATGACGACGTAGATAGATACCCCTTACTGTGGCCAATGTCTAATCATAAATGTTGCTATCTCACACCATTTTAATTTTGTTTTAGTTTATGTAAACAAATATGGTGTTGATGCAACTGCCCAATGATATTGTACGGTGACACTACAGGATTGAGGAGGCAGAGATACAAAGTAAAGAGCAAGAGGCGCAGAAACTGGAGCTGCAACATGATTTCGATACCAAAACGGATCAGCTTGATACTCTATACAAGGTTAGTCTGCCATTTTCGGTTGTGTGAGGATATTGAGCTTTATTCGATTGGCCACCTTTTCCTAATTTCACATCAGTGGTTTTTGGTTGATCACGGTATACTGCAGATGCTAATGGTATCTGAAAATCTTCGAGTTTGATCATTTTTTTCCTGTATAGCAGGTTGTGGATAAATTCTGGGGAATGAGGGAGAAAGTCCTTGCTACTCCTGACGATGGTCAAAACACGCAACCTTTGGATAGAGCAGCAGCTTTACTCTTGGAGTCTGATGCCCAATGGACATACGGAGGATGCAATCGAGAGGAACTTCAAGAAGAGCTGAATGAGGCTCGAGCCCTTGCAGAGGAAAATGGTGTACTAGCCAAGGAGAAGGATTCTCGAGTTATTGAACTGGACGCTCAATTGGTACTGCCTCGTTTTTACATGGCTGTAATAATCTCCTGGGACAGTTTTCAAAATTCTTTTGGTGCTGTTGCCCGTATTGGTGAAGGATATGTTGCTGGTATCTTTACTTGCTCTTCACCCGAAGAGATGGTGACGGTTGGTTGCTTGTTTGTTGGGGTGCATGTTGGGGACAACTGGGGTCTCCATTTCTGGTTGAACATCTTTTGACTCATAGGTTCCTTAAATTGAGTATCAGGCTGCTTTGGAACATGTTGGCATACACTTAGGGCGTGCTTGGATTTGGACATCGGGTCTGACAAGTGTGAGACTTTGCAGGCAAAACTCAAAGAAGAGAGCAAGGCCAGCATACGTTCTTTACAGATGCAGCTTGAGGAGGTAAGTCAAGTTCTTGTACCAGTCGTTCATGAAAAACCGACTGAATGAGAAAATGGGAAGTTGCTGTGCTGCAATTGATGGGCTATGTTGCACGTATGAATTGAGTTCGACTGTTATTACTTGGGTATGGGACTCCAGAGTATAGCAAATCATTTATAAAACATAATCTTCTTGTCTTTGGCAGAAGCAACATGCTGAACAACTAGCTGCTGAGAAAGCCTCCACCTATGAGATGCAGCTGGTATGCATTTCTTAATGTGTCAGTTGATTAGTTACAAAACATTGTTTGTCGTACGTCCTGAAGTTTCATATGGAGCTGAAGCCTTTTTGAACAAACACTGATGTGAAGGCCAAGGTTACCGTATGTAGTATTCTGAAGCAGTATCCTAAGTGGTTTACAGGTAAAGCTGCAGAAATTTACCGTCTCAAAGGTGTTGGAAGTGCAAGCTCATCAAGAAGATGTCCGGACTAGTGTCGACAGCCTGCTTGAGGGTGAGAAGCGATGGATAGATTCAATGGTCGTCTATTTTGAAGCATTGTTATTAGAGTTGAAGGCCAGTGAAGCGCATCCAGAAATAGTGGACAAGTATGAAGAAAATCGGAGCCCTCCTCAGGAGGAAGCTCCATTGCCAGCAAGCGATGCTTCTGCACCTGTTAGGTTAGAGGAAAATTCTTTGCCAGCAGTTGAACCATCTAGAACCGTTGGTTCGGAGGACAATCCTTTTCCAGCGGCTGAACCTTCTAGTACAGTTGATTTGGATGGCAACCTTTCGCCAGCAGCTGAAACGCCTAGAACAATTCATTTGGAGGAGAATCTTGAGCCTGGGGCTGAACCGACTGCGGCAGTTGATTTGGAGGAGAATGTTCTGTCGGAATCTGAACCCTCTAGAACAGTTGATTTGGAGGATCCACATACGAGTGAAGATCCGGTGGAACTGGATAGGATAGCATCATCTCAAGACCAAAATGATCCTGAGTCAGTTCATGCTGAAAATTCTCATGGCCCAGACATGTACTTCATGGTCTCATCGGTTCAACCTGAGATCACAGCTGGAGCTCATCCAGACGCACAGAACAATGTCAACAGAAGTAGTGAGGTACATATCTGCAGCACCATAGTAAATTCAAATCTCGAAGCATATGATTTTGATTTGTCGATACCTTCCAGATTTTAGAATAGTCTGCTCAGATTTTAGATTTGATAATGGTTAACCCAATCAATGACTGCAGGAGGATCCTTGTTCTGCGGTGGTGACGCTGAGCACGAGTGCTGCAGATATGGATGAGGATGACCGAAAAGCCTTGGCCCAAGCATTGCATGAAAAGGTGATATACTACTTTCTCAATGTTGCTCATTTGTGTAAGGATTTCATTTACTATTCTATTGATCGTTTGTTTGTGTAATTATTGTCTTTCAAATTAATAGTTTGAAAGACTCTGTTATGTCCCGGCGTCTTAAAGGACCTCTTCTTGTATAGGTTTTTGTTCTTGGCTCAGCCGTTCTCTGTTCTCTTCATTGTCCAGCCCCTGTGCCTTGGTTGTCGTTGGCCTCTTTTCTTGTGATGGAATTTCCGTTTGTTATGAAAAAAAAAAAAAATGAATAGTTTGGAGAGTGAGCCTCCATGCAAAACTAGCAGGTGTACATCCCAACAATGTTGAAACTTCAATTAGTTCTATTCTATAGTTTTCATTTACTGTTTACCTGAAAAGCTGAGTACGCATGTATGTATGTAAGATATTTGTATTTAAAGTGAAGAAAATGTTTTTCTTGCACCTTTTGTGACTAAATTATTTGACTTTAAATCTTCTTAACTTCAAATTTTTGCATTACGTATCTTGCATCAAACTTTCTTTATCATGAAAAATTGAATTGAAGAATTGAATTCCAAGACTGGGGGGAAAAAATCCAAAAAATTAATGTGATTTTTTTCTTAAATAAATTGTTAAAATAGAAGTAGGTATAAGACAGAGGGAGACACCAAATCGTTAATAGCTCTAAGATGAATTAGAACACTCTAGTCCCAATGGTGAGATTGTTCTAACAATCAAAGTTAACCTTATGGAACTTCTTGTCATGAAAAAATGTAAAAATTGAGCTAAAAAACAAATCCTTAATTTATTTTTCCAAGAAGGTGTTTTGATTGCTTGCAAAACAAGAATCTCCATAATCTTCACATCACTAATTCAAATGGAATGAATCAAAGCTTTCCATTCAAACCAAAGAATTAGTCTATGAAAAAATAAATGTTAAAATTTTTATTTTAATAATTTGTGCGTTTTTTCTTGCTGCCCAATCTCCCCCGTTTTGAGGTTATTGTAGCATAACTTTTGGTCCCTTGCATTGATTGAAACAATAATTATATTACTTGAAAGATAATGTGCTTATCTATATTGTAAAAAAGTTTCAGAAAATCACATCAAAAATTGGGGTTACAGAAGGTAACCTATCTGAACTCCATTTTGTCCCTGCAGGGACAATGGGACTTAGGATTAAGGTAGAGTACTAAATAGCTGTGGTGGATACCTCTAGTTGTGGTAGAGCTTGCATTGACACTTGTGCAATGAATTGTTTCATTTGCTTCCAAAAAAATGTTTGACTAATTACTTAAAGAACAATATTCAATTTAATTTGCAAAGCAAGATTCCCTTATTTGTAGACTTTTTTAGATAAAATCTAGAGCCCTACCTCGGCCATCGGGCCTTGTATTTATGCTATTTTTATATGTACTTATGAATTTGAATGTATGCATGATAGAGCTGATGGAATATGGATTTTCTCTGCAATGTCATGAAAGTATTCCTTTATTTGTGTGTTCCGCAGGTGGAAGCACTTTTACTTCTTTCACAACAAGAAGAGAGATACTACTTGGAATCCAAAACCATCCAAGGTCTTGAGTTTCAGATCAAAGATTTGAATGAGAAAATATCGCAGGTAGCACACTTACTGGTGCCAGATTTACAACAACAAAAATTAACCATCTTCTATGTTGTTGAGTCCTTAAACTTGTAGTGACTTGGACGAAGACCATCCTGTCTTTGTGAAGCCGTCGGATTGACCATTTACATACAAGTGATAGTCTTGATCTTTCATCCGTTGTTTGCAGGTGACAGGCGAGAAAGTATCAGCTTTGATGGAAGTCGCTCAGCTCCGACATGATTGCCAGCGCTTGGAAGAGCGTGAAAAGTATGACATCGTCCCTTTCCTTACACTTTTAACCTGCCTAGGGCTTATGCGCAAACTAATGTACTTTACTCGATTAGGACTCTTAAAACTGGCTCATTTGCAGAGAAATCTGTCATTAACCTCGCTCTAATAAATGAACAGTATATGGTTCAAGCTAACGTATGACGGTAGATACTTACCTCTGGAGTATCAATAATCGTCAGCATGTTCCTTGCTATGTGCAGAGAGCTCATTCGCAGGTTACAGCTGCATCGCAGCACCAATGCTGGTGGGCGATTGCTACCAGCGAATTGGTCGGAACCCAACGTCGGACAAGAGAAATCACAGGCGGTGGCTGAGAAGCAAATCATCGTTCCAAAACCCATAACAACCAGTGGCTATCTCAAAAGTTGGTTACGAGGACTAGACATGTCTGGTCCAGTAGGTTTGAAAGGTCCATCCGAACCAACAAAGCAGAGCGTTGGCTCCAGTGCAAGCAAAAGCACTGAAACAGAAGAGCCTGTCGATTTAGCCAAGTAAGTGGTATACAGTTTGAATTCTCTGCGGCATAGTGTATGGTGCGTTAGGGTATACTATTTTGTGATTTTAAACATTCTAACTTATGGAGGAGTGATATCTGAGAGAGATATAGATCTCTGCAGAGATCTTTGGGTAAAAGAGAAAAATTAGTTGGGATACAATTTGGATCTCTATGTAGAATTCCTCATGCAATTCCAAAGTGAGAGGTTGTAGACGACCCCTTTTCCATTCAATGTCGGTACCCATGCACATTTAGCCTAGTCTCGTTTACTGCAATTGCTAAAGAGTCCAACCAAGTGCATGAATAGATGAGTTGCTGTTGATGCGTGCGGGTCAGTATAGGGCGTGGGATCGGGTCCAAACCATTTTATTATCCCCCACCTTTTGTCCTTACATCGTGGATGGCACTTAATCAAAGCTGCGTATTTTTTATGTCCCTTCTCGATGGATGGCTAGTCTAAGTAGTCCAAATTTGGAATTGATTCAGTTTAAGGGTGGAGAACGCTGCGCTTCAGGAGCGAGTAGCTGGCGTGCAACGTCTCACTGAATCTGCTCATCGGCTTCGAATGACACTCCTGAAAGTATTAATTTTTCTATCAATCCCTCCCTCACGGTTTGATTGATTATTTACGGAACCTTTTATTTTTGAGGGAACTTACACAACCTTGTGTGTGCAGGTCTCAAATGATTCTGAGATTGAACAATCAGTGGAATCCTTGCATTCCGCCCTGGAGATCGTAGAGGGAGTAAGAAGGGAGTCGAATCATCTCCGCATTGCTCTCGGCTGCTCACTTCCCGTGAGCGTAATCCCCGAGTCTTTATCTCAATCAGAAGGGAGCAACCTCAGTAGCGGAAAAGACCTGCCCAATTCCAGTGATGGCGAAGTGCATTCAGCAGTGGATGTTGCTACGTCCGCAGGTATTGAAATGGTGGAGCTGCTGCTTGCAGCTTGTGAGATGCAGAAGGGTGGTCTTCAACGCCAGATTGATTTCCTTGATGTGCAACGTAAAGATTCTGGTGGTGAATGAGGGATTTCACTCGTTTCAACAGTTCCTCAGAGAGCATCATCACTGTCTTATAGATTAGTGTTAGAAAGTGTTGCCTATTACAAGGTGGTGTCGGATCGAGTAGAAAATTGAGCATGTAGAGCAACTGAATGTTGCTTGGGAAGCATGAGTGCGTAATTTCATAAGAACGAGTCGCTTCAGTGTTCCTCGATGTTAATGTACAGTACATTTTTTTCAACTACATCCATTTTCAACAACTGAAGAACCCGAAAATGTAAGGGCCGCGAAGAAAGGAATAGGAAGGAGCAGCGCTCAGTGGTTGTGTTAGCATTTTGAAGTCTACAGGAGGAGGCTTGAAAATCGCTCAGTCAGTAAGAAACTTCCCTACAAAAGTGTCTAAAATAGTGCGGAGGGTTTTGGAAATGGAACATGATGCTGTAAGTGGGATGAAGTCTAGTCATGCGTGGGTGGTTTTACAGTAATAAGCAGCTTGAAGGGCTAACGTGACTGTGTAGTCTTTGCTTATACGAAACTCATTAGTAACCAACAGTTGGAACTAAAAAGTAATTACGGCATTGCAATACATTGGAATTTACAATGAGGAGTAAATTTATTGAGGATGAGTTGTGGCTAATTCTTTGAGGGTTTTGGAACTGAACACTATTTTTTTATAATTTAAGTCAGAAAGTACTGAAGAAAGTGATGACTGCAGAGGTTTTATGAATTATGAGGGCGTGCATTGATTGTAGACTTTTTGTGGTCAAATTTACAACTTCCATGAAACTTTGTAAGCATCCAATGAAAACTTGATGCACTAACTTGCTTCACCTAAACATGAGTTTGGATTTATTTATGTGGTATCCTATGAGCAAGAATAGCTGCCTAGTGTTCCAAGACTCCTAAAAATCACAATTAGTTCATTTTGGTTGCTAAAATTATAATTTAAACCAATACTAAAGTGCTCCCTATTTTTCTTCCGACCAAAAAAACAAAGAAAAAAAATGGCCCCTTTGGTTTGTCCACAGAGGCTTGCATTTCTTTAGATTGATGCTTTCTCAGTCTTCTACCTTACAAATGTAATTCAATTCTTAGTATTTGTGATTCTAATTTGAGACTACATTAGGGATATTCACATCTTCTTCACCTCAATTCCAATTTTCAAAGGATGTATACTTGGTACTTTCTTGTTTGTTATTTGTAGCAACAGAAATTTAATTCTTTGAGAATTCAAAGTGACTGATGTTTGTTGTCTTCTACGGGTGAAGAAATGTTCACAAAAAAATGTTCTCAAAGAAAAGTTTCTTGAGGTATTTTATTTATTTTGGTTGGTTGTTTGTGGCTTGCAAAGCTTCCATCTAGCCTTGTAAGTAATGCATTCTCTGAGAATTGATTCTCCTTACTCCAAAACAACAAAAAGGAATGTCACACCTTCACATTGAATGGTTCTCCATTGGCTCTTCTCTTATCTCACCAAATTCTTTAACTTCATGGAATTTTATTTCTGAGAAGAAGTATGACTACCCCTAATAGTTGCTTGGAATTCATGTAAGTAAGGGAAAATTGTTAGATCTTCAAAATAGAATCTTGATATCTAGATGCTCTATGTTGCCTTCTTCAATATATATTACTAATTGACACTATCCCAAAATTTCAGGACTAGCATTTAAAAATTGATCTGTTATAAAATTTTGACTATTCATTATAAATTTCTATTATATTAATTATTTTTACACACAAACCCATGAACGTATAGTTCAAATATAATGTCTTCAACATTTAAAAATCTTGAAAAATTTGTTTAATTATTTTTCTACTTTTTAAGTAAAAAATAAATTTAGAGATAAATGGAAACAAATCCAAAGTTTAATCAAATTAACTTTTATTTACAATTACAATGCATATTCTTTTCTTTTTATTTATAATAAAATTTCAATGTGTATGTATTGATAACTTTGTTTTGAAAGACATCTTTCTAAATAGAAATTCTTAACAACCTAGATCCACTTCCACCCCACCCCAAGTAGGAGCGCTTTTCTCAAATTAAAAGAAGAAACAAATTGGATCGATCTTCCGTAACCATTGGAGTCAACATGTCCTCTCGCAAAAGAGCAGTTGCATATAATGCATCTCAACTGCTACCCATTCTTCCTAAAATGAACCCCCGTTCTCTGGTCAAGCCTCCTTGGGTACCAACTTCATAAGCTTGCAATTGCGAATAAAAGATCAAAACAAAGGGATAGAAGCATCCAGCTTGAGCAAAGCAGTTTTTCTCCTCACGTATGTGGAAAAGGAAATATCATCACAAAACGCACCGTAAAACAAAAGGACATAAGGACACATCTCCAAAATAAGTTACTTCATCAAGCTGGACTGCTCACTTGGTGTCCAAGCATCAAACGGGGAAATCTGTTGTGAAACTGGGGTCCATGGCATTCCCCATTTCAATCATGTCCTTTGGCTCCACTCCAAAGCATGTGGTAAAAAGTCCATATATAGAGGGATCTATATTTGGGAGCTTCTTGAGTGCGTACACCATTTGGATTGACTTGGCGCTGTGAGCCGCCACCTTACTTGCACTCTTCGATATCTACCTCAAACTCCGCATGAGCATGAGTTTGTCCCCATCAATTTGGATGTTTCCTTTGCCAATTAATTTTAGGTTTCCACCCTTGGCTACAAAAGCTTCCGCATCTTGGCTAAACAACCACTTGGCCCACTCTTCAAACCCCAAAGTGGCCTTCCCTGCAAAATCATAGAACAGTTGGAGGATTTTGTCCACAAAAGCCCTCAATGATAATATTTGTCCATCCTCCATGAACAAAAGGAATATCCTTCTATCCTCCTCCGATGATTTTGTTTCTTCCTCCAATGATTTTCATTAGAAGTGATTTGAAGGCTCTGGGAGCCTGTGAGTTCCCACAGCCCGAAATCGCGCAAATAGCCGCGGGAATGCAGTTCTGCAAGAATCCGACGTGGTCGAGCGATTGTCACGTCATCGACTTTTTTTTTCCGAAAAAAAAATTCTTTTGGACTTTTTTTCATATTTCAGGACCCCCAATTTTTTTTTTTTAAATTTTTTTGAAAATGTTGACTAGCCGCCAGCCATTCCCAGACCTGTTTCGGGAACAGTCCCAAAACGGCCCTTTGCAGCCCTCAAATCCCTCCTAATGATTTATTTCTTCATCCTCTCTCTATCTACTTCTAGAGAAGTCAAGCGCTTTTCCATTCTCCCTATGACATCGTCGGAGTCTGCTTCTGCCAACAGAGACGGCGGAGAGACTTCAACTTAGGTTATGTCCTCCACTTCCGGTCCAAGGCTCCGCAACCTGGATTCTAGATGAGTCTTTGTGTAAGCCCGCATCCCAATTGTCGTGGCCTTCAAAGCGATGCCTTGTACTAAATTTTGACCATGTGAGAAAATCCGATGTTTCTTTCTCGAAGGAATTGCCTTCTATGGAGATATTGCAAAACTCATCATTAGAGGAGATTCGAGGGCAACAGGAGACTGTGAGTTCCCGAAGCTGTGAACGCAGGAATCTGCCGCAGGAATGCGGAACTGTCCTCTGCTGACGTGGTCGGGAGTGTGCCACGTCACCGATTTTTTTTTGCAAAAAATTTTTTTTTTTGGGACTTCTTTTTGCATTTCAGGACGAACTTTTTTTTTTTAAATTAATTAATTACTGATCGGGAACAATTCGGGGAACAGGGCTTTCGCAGGCTCCTGTTGCCCTCGAATCTCCTCTAATGGGACACCTGCTTCCGTTTCCCTCCTTCCATTGTACTTCCCTACCTAAACAAACAAAACTAGTTAACAAAGGTTTCTTAATCAAAGCCCCGATACAACCTATTACTACAACGCAACTTCAAGCCCTCGTATAACTTCATATAGTACCTGACCTGATCGGGAGCGCGGCTAAGAAGAAAAGAACTCTCAATTATCAATCAACACGAGATCGCTATTCTCAAAAATCAAGAAACGATGGAAATTAGGTGCTTACAGATTACCGCAACGCAACTTCAGACCAGACCATGGAAAACTAGAGACACGGAATTCATACGGTACATGACCTGATCGGGAGAGCGGCCAAGGAGAAAAGAACTCTCAATCAACGCGGGATCGAAAATAAATGAAGTGCCTAGATATATACTCCATATACAGTATGAGGCTAGGGTTTGAAAGTAAAAGAATCAAGAAGGTGCGAAACGACCTTAGGCGTGGTCCGTGTGAATAGGGTGTTTGGAAAGTTGGTGTCCCCACCTCCACCGCAGACGAGTGCAATGCTTGATCCGACGGTAGAGTTACGCGGACTTACCTGCAATTATAAATTTGAGTGGTAACAGTTATGCATAATCAAAGTAAGCATTAATTGTTGTCCCAATTAGGAGTCTCAAACATTAGTTAAAAGAAAAAGTCCATCAAAGGAGCCAAGATGTCATACATACATGTCACTACAATTACAAGTCTAGTCTTGTTGCCGTTGGTTTCATCAACACAAATGTCGAACCCCCATCGTGGGACATTATTACAAGAAAGAAATTTTATATGCTAAGGTACTTTTGAGTGAGATTCAAAAATACAAAAAAACAAACTTTAATCACCCAAGATTTTTTAAGAGATTTATTATAAAAATAGAATTCTTTCAAATTTTAGAAACCTTGAAGAATATTTACAAGAACAATAAATGTACACAACACAAATTATAAGGTAAAATTAATGTGGCTATATATAGAACAAGTTCAATTGTTAAAAGTGAAAGTTCCCAATTAAACCTAGTTTTTATTCTTCTTCTGGGTTCTTCTTTTGAAATAACAATTTGTTTGCATTAGGAAAATATATATATAAATGATCCGATTTTTTCAAAATTGGCCAATATTATGTCATGACCCATTTAGGATACATACAAATCAAAAGTAATGAAAATAAAAAAGGAATGGTTATAAGCCAACAATATTTTACGTCTTATTATCGTCCACTAGTGATGGGCAATCTTCTCAGAGAATATTCAACCATGGTTCCTTGAATGGATTGCAATATTTAAAAATAGCATCAATAATTTTCCACCTTACTAACTTGATGGAGAATTGGAACACCTTGGATGTATTGCAACACTTAGAAATAGTATCAACAAATTTAGCAATTGGTCTCACCTTACTAATTCAATGGAATGATATTCAAAACCATCACCTTGAATTTGATTTGGTGTAGCCAAATAAATCTTTGTTTCCAATTTGGCACTGGTTTCTAAGAGAAGTAGTGGGAATATATATAAAGTTAAGGAAAATCATAGTTGAAAGCATCTATCATTAAGGACATTAAGAAATTTGTTTCAATGCAAATTGAAGTCTTAAAAACTCTAGGATTGACTTTGAAATGAATAAACATTGTAATCACCACATCTAGCCGTGGCCATGTATGACATCAAGTGAATTGCCAAAATAACTTTTTTAATTGGTTAATGAATAGACAAAATCATTACTTTTGAGGCTCAACCGGATAATTTAGTGTTTCAAGGGTGTATACGTGCACTTAGCTAGTCACTATTACCTCAAAAAAGACCTACAAGAAAGATTTAAACTTGACTATTTGTACTCAAATACACTCCATGTACTCACATACATTATGATCTAGGGTTGATCTTTTAATTAATACAAATTTACAAGGACTATGTGGCACTAAAGTACTAGTGGTCACTTTTTTATAAAAAATTGAACTTGTGAATTTCTTTCAAAATTCCTCATATCACATATTGAAGTCAATGAGAAAGTTTGACAAAGGATACAATATAATTTATTATATATATGTTGTATTTGAATGTAAAGAAATTTATATCCACATTTGCACTTATATCATATGTATATTTTATTCACATATGCCCATGGGAGGTACATTTCTTTTTAAATACTTTATTTTCTTAATCATAGTAGATTTTAAAGATATAATAATTTGCCAACTTTGGTTATATAGTTCATTTCTATTGAAGGATCCAAAGGGGGATTTTTACCAATGGATCAATGGTCAAAAATACTTTACATTTACAATGATTGACGAAACTGAGTACTTTGTTGAAGAAATAAACTTCATAAAGCCAATGCACACAATCTAGTAACCCTTTTTCAAAACTAAAAAGTGCATTGAAAAGCAAATAGAGTTGTGAGGAGAGAGAGAGAGAGAGATATCATATTGAAAACTAGAAAGTTTCTTACAAATTAAAATCAACAACTATATACAAGTACTTAGTATTGTTCAATCTACTTCTATGAACTTCAATAATTTTTCTAGTAGCCTCGATCAGGCAAAATGACAACATACAATTCTTTGTGGCATCCTGTCATACAGTGCCATGCAATCCTCTACATTGAAATTAGAACAAACATTGCATACACGCTCCCACAATTCCTCAATTCCTCCTAGAGGTGTAGAAAATTTGTTTAAACGTTGTTTGAAAAGAGCCCAAAAATGCTCCACAAGATTCAAATCTAGTGATGGTGGAGGCCACTGGAAAAGCTGAAATGGCTATGATTTCAGCCATTCTTGCACCATCTTACTTGTGTGTTTTGGATCATCATCCTATTGGAAAACCACATTGCTTGGAACCAATTTGTAATGCTAAATTGTATACTACAAGAAGTTTTCCGAAATAAATTTGTACGCATGCCAATCCATGATTCCCTCATTTCTATGCCAAGCTCTAGGTCCAAAAGTTGTCATACAACCCCAAATCATGATAAGTCTACCACCATGTTTGAATGTCTATTGGACATGTTGCAATTGAACATGTTCTCTATCTGTAATCCAACACCATAACCTACCATCAAAATTAAATATATTTATCTTCATATCATCATTGAAAATAACCCAATTTCAATCATATATAGTTCAATTTGCGTACTTTGATGGCTATAGTGTAAAGTAACCCTTAGATCTCAACCATGTGAGGACATGCTTTTGTACCAACAACAGCTTCTTGTGTTGCACATGTGCAGCCAAACCTTCCCATCGCAAAGCACGCCTCACAATTGTATTAGACACAAATTTATCTAATTCTTTTCAAATTTCTATTGCTACCTTTGATGCCACTCGAAGACACCCTTCCATATGCAACGTTATACAATGCCACCCCTCTTTCGTAGTAAGTTGTCTTAGGTGCCCACTTCTCTACTTCTTGATTTTTCCAGCTATCTCCATTCTCACGCAAACTACCCATGATTGGCTCATGCCAACAACGTCCGCAATTTTCTGTGTTGAATTGCGACTTCAAAGTTGCTCCGATGCTTGGAGCTTTTGCAACTTAGATGACCAAGGCATTGATGCACAACTACAAGAATCCTCACTACTACACAATCTACAAATGCAAAGCTTCACAATACCAAAAAAATTTGATAGAACTAAGTACATATCAATGTGCAAATGGAAATTGAACTTCAACTAGCGGCTTCAAACAAAATTGAGTACTTCAACCCTAGCTCCTTCAACATTTTTATTTAAAAAAATCCTATTATCTTTTGAAATTTTCTTTTCACACATGTAAAAAAGACTATTTGTATGTCCATTGTGCTCAATCACCATAATGATAAGTGATTTCAACCGCCTTAGATTGGTTGCTAAATTTTGTTTTTTCATCAAAGTACTCAGTTTCATCAATCACTATATTGTAGATATGAATTAAAGTGTAAAAACCATCACATATCAATTGAGTATTGTACAAGTAGTCATATGTTTTGAATCATTTGTATAATGATATCAATGTTGATGCTTTTTTATTGACTTTGACAACTTCAATAGTAGTAGTATAGACATTTAGAAAAACGATTTACAATTTAGGTAACAAACCTACAAACCTATCATGTTCAAAAGAGTTCATTGCATGTTTAGTAGATGTGATGTGTTTTTTATATACCATGCATGAGAAACCAATAACTACTAATAAATATCCATTCATTAATCAAATCATATTAATTTTACAAGTTTGCATGTTTGATCTAAGGGTTACTTTACACTATAGCCATCTAAGTAGAAAGGCCATGGAATTGAGTGGCCAAACTTTGTTGAGAGTTCAAATAAATAAACAATGAATAAGCAATAAAGTATATATAGAAATTGGAGCCTTTTGCCAACCATAGTGTGAGGCCTCCAAAGGCCAAGCCCAAAGTCTAAATCTATACCATTTATTTGACTTCTATTCTTCTATCTACATTAATCCATCCAATTTTTAAATTTTTCTATAAAGTCATGTCTAATTGTTGGTTTTTTTCAAACAAAATATAGAATAAAATAAGGAAAGAGTCAAAAATGGCTTTTGAAAAACAATCATAGCAAATGATCTCATCATCAATCAAGGAATATGCAGGGTATAATGGAATAAGAAAGTGGCATTGGTCGTTGAAGATAATATAGTTGGTTCATTGAATGCAAAGACTCTCCATTGTAATGGTAGAGACTACCTAAGACCTAGGACCTTAAAAATAAGGCTAAGACAAAACAACTCCAAATTGGACCCCATCTTTATGCCACCTAACTTCAACCAAATGATAGTTTGGGCATATTTTTACAAAAACTAAAAAGGTATGACCAAAAAATTCACAAGTAGTTTACAAAATAATATTAAGGTAAGACACTATTAAATAGAAACAATATTGTTTTAAAATTGATGTGCCCCCCAAATGGAGTCAAATACAAATACCTATAAGAAACTACAAAAATCCTTAACAAGCATATCAATGTTAGTATAGGAAGTTCAAGTGCTTGAAAATTGTCTTCTTCTATGAAATTCCAAAAAGGGCTCTTGATCTTAAGGCACAATCTCACATGTGCCCATCCAAAATATAAAATAATCCAATATTATGTTAGTGAGGCTACAATAGGTGCCTACAATTGCATTCAAGTATTATCTATGTTACAAAATAATAAACTTTGGTAGAAGAAAGCCACCACATATAGTTATTAATTTGAAGGGGAGGTCTCACAAAGGTATTGATTAGGTAGTTTTGAACTACTACCATGCCATAATAGTGGAATTATGCCTAATAATGGGCCATCTATAGTAGGCAAGTAGATGGGTGGTGCTTATAACCCTATAAGGTAATCAAAAATTCAAATCATTACATGTAACTGAGTTGGAATAACTTGTGTATAGGTTAATTTGGGATATTAAATTTGAAATAAAAAGGATTTTATTTTATAGATTTTTAAGGATGTTTTATCTTTAAAAATAATGAAAATTGAAAATAAATTACTTATTGAATGTGATACAAAATAAATAAAATAGGAATAGAATTAGATATTTATTTATTTTGGGGTTTTTTCCTATTTGTAGAAATTAATAATAAAAAATGGTCTAAGAAAGTTATGGCCACACTTCTAATAAAATAAAATAGGATAATTGCCCTAATTCATTAGTATCTACTATATGATAGTTGAAGAAAGAAGAAAATAAGAAATAAAGAACACCGGACCTACTACTACATAAATGAACCTTCTAGTCCGATCAAATGGTTGAGACTTCTTAAGTTTTGATTTTCTTACAAATTTTTTTGTCAAACTTATACTTGTAGTGTAAGCATCTATTTTTGATCAATTGAAATTTACTTCAAGAATCCATCATCATGATCATCAACTCAAACATCCAATTCACCACTTTGTACTTGACTATATAAAATTACTATCACTAATTGTATGAAACATTTATCTCATTATCAAAAAGGTCACTTAGTATGGTCTACCTCATAGTAGACCCTAAACGTCTACAAATTGTTTTTTAGATACTTTTAAGTTTTAGTCACAAGACACATATTTAATGATTTGAATCTCTAGATTGTTTTTATTTTGATAATAAAGAAGTTGAAAGAATAGGTCTTTTATTTCATAAAGATACAAAATTTAACCCTTAAAGGTTGCTATAGCCAAAAAGTAGTTGATGGTTGACTTTCAAAGATACAATATAGAAATGATAAATGCACTTAATAGTTTAAAAATCATATCAATTTTTTGGGACTAATTATCTAATTTGGTCATAAGTTGTATCCCTTCAAAGTTAAATATCAACTTTATAACTTTTCAAAGTCAATTACAGGGTCTTAAGTGAAGTGAAGTGACTATAGGTTGGATTTTTTCTCTTGATGTCCAATGAAGGCCTTTTTTGAAAAAAAAAATGGAAAAAAATGCACTTATTCTAGAATATGTTAATCCCCCCAAAACCAAAGTCCTTTTATGAGTTTCTTAGAATTTGTTCTAAATTGTTCTAAAAGCTAGGATTTTTATAATTTTTCTAAATTTTTCTAAATTGTAATCATACAAATTCAAACTAGATATATTAGAGATTTCAAGGGAAAAGAAAATACAATAATATCACTTATGGATCAAAAAATTATAATATTTGCCAATGAATGTGTTAAAATTCTAATTAGATTTTAAGTCTTCATTCTTTTTTTACATGCCAAATCCAAAAAATTAATCACCAAAAAAATATGAGGTTAACCTCTAGAGGTTTTGACTATGTTTTCACCAAAACTACTTCAAAACTGTGCTTTTTTAGACAACTACCAAATTCTAAGTAAAAAGCATTTTTGGACAAAAGTAACCATAGGATCTTTTAGAACACAAGTTTAAAAAAATGTGGAAAAAATTTCAGCAATTTCCACTATGTAGAATCCAAGATATTAGTGTTTGAAGTGACAAAAATCATTTTTTTACCAGTGCAAAAATCTAGGCAGCTGCACTTCAGAAGACCATATTTGTGTGGAAAAATGTCCAAAATGATTGTAAATCTTTGGATTAATTTTTCAAGTGAAGTTGGCTAAATTCTTAAAATTTTCAGATCATTTGAAATTGTACAACATATAGGAAAAGAATAGTAAGTAAAAAGAAGTAGAAAATGAGCCAAAATACTAAATTATTAACAATTTATTTATAGAGTTAAAAGAAGACAATTCCAATGGTTGTAGTGTTGTGTTAAACAATACACATCCAATGTTTTTATTTTTTTTCAAAAGTATTAAAAATTGAATTAGATAAAGAATTTCAAACTTTTTTGTAGTGTAGAGATTCTATAATAGCCGCAAACTACCTCAAACTTAAAATCCTCATAACTTTTGACTCATTAATCAAAATGGATAGATTTAAAGATTTACATTTAGATAAAAATCAAAGAAATCAATTTCAAATTTTAATTTTAAAAAAAAGAAATTTTTGAAGAAATTTTTTTGCTGCCCGGGTTCCCCGTTGATCAAAGGAAACAACGTATCATGTCATAACTTCTTAACCATGTAGTCAAAAGTTGAGAAAATTATTGGGCCTTAACCCCTCACCGCCCAAGAGGACTAAAAGTGTCCATCAAGTCAGACTCAAAGTGCTGTAACTTTTGCATCCAATGTCCAAATTCATTGAAACTTGTTGGAAAAGTTGCGCATTCTAATCTAGTTCTTATAGAACAAATTTCAAATCAATATAAGACATATTGAGTTTTTGAGAGCCATTCAAAGTTCATAGGTTCATTTGGATGTAGCACACTGCATTGTGACTGCTGCAACTTTGGGGGATTGTATCTTTTTCATAAAATCTTTTTTTTTGATAAAATTTGTTGTTATTTGTTCCCCTCAAGGTCTAGTTATTGTGCTAAAATTTTCATGCCAATCCAAGTTGTTTTGAATGTTTGGGAGCAATTCGAAGTTCAAAATCTAGACATTTTTGCATTTCAGTCAACTTTGGCGGCTCATAACTTCTTCATACACGATTGCTTTTCAATAATATTTGTTGGAAAAGTTTCACTTACTAATCTATTTTGTGTGGCTAAAATTTCAGATCCATCGAAGACGTTTTGAGTGACTGAGAAGCATTTTGGTAGAAGGAGCTTCAGCCACAATTGTGATTTTTTCATCTTTTTTCACTGTTTTTTGACATTTCAAATCCATTTTTCAAACAAAATGAGTGATTTTTATGAATTTTTTTTCCACCTCAGTGTTTATATTATGGTTTTCAATCACTTTGTAGTTTAATGTTTTTTCATTTGAGTTGGTTTAGAAATCCAATTTCACCTCCAAATGTGTTTTTAAGAAAATTTCAGCACCTTTTTTGAACACTAAAACATTATAATCTTTCAATCTATACGGTCAAATGACCCCAAATTTGTTCCACACCATCTAAAACATGCACACTACAAAATTGTACGGTTGAGATCTTCATACCTTACTCTAATTTTGACTTTTCAGACTTGCAAAGGCAAGCAGTTTTTAAGCATGGTTGGACCTTGGGCGGTGAGGGGTTAAAGCTACTCCTTGGGCACATGTTGTGTGAAAATTTCAAAGAAAGAAAACCCAAAAACTCCATCCATAGTGAATTGCCCAAAATCGCCATGTTGCCAAAAAACATAGTTTGGTCCTTTAGGGATTAAAATGCACAAGATGCATACCCTAATCAATTTCTGACTTTTCATAATCTACTCTACAATTTTTTAAATGAATTTTAATATGGTTTTTTCTCCAAGATCTAGTGTAATTGAAGCTCATTTTTTAGAACCCTCAATACTAAAAAATTAAGATTTGCAATAGACACCCTTGCACAAAATCTTCAATAAAAAAATCATAACCATTCATTTTCAAAATTGGATTTTTGATGCTAAAACTAGATTTTTGAAATAATAAATGTCTAAAAATAGAAACTTTTATTTAACTTCAAAGCATTGTTGACACTAGAATTTGTTGTTGCTTCAATTTACAAGTTGATTTTGACTAACACGATCATAATAAGGCATTGTCTTTCTAGTGAGGTAGGATTAAGTAATTGCTAAGTGAGTAACACGATCATAATAAGACATTGTCTTTCTAGTGAGGTAGGATTAACTAATTGCTAAGTGAGTTCAATATCTTTTGGGTGGATACAGATAGTGAGGCAAAGGTATCCATCCAAAAGACAGTGAGGCAAATTTTTTATTTTATTATCCACCAACCCAAATGATTACAGATGATTTAGTGTCTTATGCCCAACTGTATACACATGCTTATTTGTATTTTTGATGAACAATTTCTCCACCAATCAATATGGGACATATTTGGTATTTAGTACATATTTAGTGTTGAATTTGTATTCAATATTCAATATGTATTTGGTATTTGGTATGTATTCAATACTCAGTATTAAATCAACAGCAATTAGGGGGGTTTCAATTTATTTTTAATTTCGAATCAGTTGCCAAGAAATTTAGGTGGGGTTTGCTTGGTAGGTTTTCAGTGGATAACTTATAGTGACTTCAACAGACTAATTTTACAGACTAGGAGAGAGATTAGTGAGAAAGGGTTCGATCTAAGCTTCTTCGCGAAGCGAACACGACCTCGCCCGCTTCGCCTGGCCTGAAGCTTTAGGGCTTCGCTGCTGTCGTCCTCTCCAGCTCCGGTCTTTGCTTTTGCCGCTTCGTCAGATTTGTCTGTGCAGCTTCTGCTCTTTCTCTCACATTTAGTCTACTTGTTGCTGCGCTTTGGAGTGAACGCTTTGAGCGATGGCGGGGGTGGAAGACTCCAGCACGCCGGCTTCTGTAACTCAGCCGGACGAGAAGAAGCCCCTCGACGGGGCAGGCCAGCACATCAACCTCAAGGTCAAGGGCCAGGTTAGTTGGAGTATCCCGGAGGCGCCGTTCTATGTTTTTCCTTGTTTTTTCGGGGTCATTTTATGCGGCTTCTTTGCGATTTTTTTTACACAAGAAACGTTAGAATGAGGTTGTGCAAGCCTGAGTTGTTTGAAGTATCTTACCTTGCTGTTAGAGGAAGTCTTTGCGAAAGAACCGAAGAAGCATTTTTCATGGCAAGTTTAGAATTCTCTTGTTGAGGGTAATGTGGTGTGTGCTTCGCATGCGAGACTCCATGTTCTTGCCATGCATGGCATTTTTGTGGAGGGTAGAGTACTGTGCAGGAGAGACCCCGTGTGTGTCGTATGGGGAAAATGTACCCGGTCTTAACTTTTCAGGGGTAGTGTTCACTCGTAGCGAAATATTCTGTGAGCTCAGAGTGGGAGGTGGAGTCATGCAGGATGGCGGGGAGGTGTTCTTCAGGATCAAAAGCACGGCCACATTGCGCAAGCTGATGAATGCTTATTGTGACCGCCAGTCTGTAGACCCGTCGTCGATTGCGTTTCTGTTTGACGGCCGTCGTCTCCGAGCTGATCAGACTCCTGCCGAGGTCCTCTTCTTCCCTTTACTTGTGTGCATGCTGGGTTTTTAGCAGAGGTTTTGGACGGCTTCTCACACATTTTTAGGCTTGTCATTGGAAGTTTAATATACGTCTGTTTTTTGTTTTTTCTGATGGAATGGGAACTGACGCTAATGTGCAGCTCGACATGGAAGACGGTGATGAGATTGATGCCATGCTGCACCAAACAGGTGGCGCATGCTGCTGCTGATACCTGAACATGCTGTACACTAAACGGGCACCATCAGATTTCTGAAGCTCTGTTGTTATGCACATAACCAACACTTGTCGCTTGGACCTGTCGCAGTTGCGGATAGTCTTTTTCGCTTGTTTTAACTTCCTGCTTCTAGGCATTAGCAGGGATATTTCAGTACATAGGAGGGATGCAGAAAGAGAAGCCGCGTACTCCTCTGAGCTCTCCAGTATGACCTTTACTTTCTTTTTTCAATGGGCTCAGGGATGGAACTGCAGGGTTTTGCTGTAGATGGGTTTTCCGGTTCCAAGGCGGACTGCAACATGACGTAGTTACATTACAGAAACTTGAAGTCGTCTTCCCGTGACCACGATGTGTCCATGAATTTTTTTAACTGATAACTTGAGTGTCACGTAACATTCAGGGACAGATTGCCGGCCTTGGATAGTGATGCGAATATCCTCTTGTCGCTTTTCTAACTTCTAATATCCTCTGGGTTTCTAGGTCGGTTGGATATTGTATCTTGCTCTGGTGGCTGCTCTTGTATCAAAATCATTGCTATCGTACTGCCACTTGCGTGGACGAGTGGACCTCATCCAAAGGGTATCATTGATGGCATTTTCTGGAGAGATTTGCATGTCCCATGTTTTAGAGTTACGGATCAAGTTTCCAATTGTTGTTGTGGGATCAGTTTCCGATATTACAGGTCGTGTAACAATGTTTCATTTTCATACGTTATACTTCTGTGGACCCTCATACCTGTTATGCCGAGAGGTAACTTGTCTTGAGAGACTGAATTGTTCCATGCTTTAGGGTTGAGCTCGTCTTTTGAAGGTCGCTACTGGAGGGGACGAATGTTCGGAAGTTACAATTTCATTTTTCCTGTGGCATTGTTTTATGTACCGGATATGTTGAGGTAGCTACTTCCAATTCGCCTCAACTTTTGAATTGAGATATTTATTAGGGCCCACCTGCCATTCGCCGAATGTCAACTATATCATTGTTCTGAACTCGAGATGCTTAACTTACACCGTCAGGGACCTGATCTCTTCTCCTTTTAAGTCTTAACCTCAGTAATGACACCCTCTGTTTCTCTCATAAAATTGTCATGTGCCACAAGTATCACGTTTGTCCTGGCAATGAAATTCCGGTTTCATTTGTTAAAAATAACAAATACAAAAACCACGTTTATATATGTGATGCAGAGTATTACTGAACTACCGATAAGGTAATCACTGCCATTCGAAAAAGCGATAATACACAGCAATCTCTGGTGATAATTTAGGATATATTCTTTTGAAAATACCAATTTTTAAGTGGAAGAGATTGTCCCCAATTGTCCAGTATTGCCCATCAGGAAACAACCCCCCCACCCCGCTTACTACTGTTGCAGTATTGTTTCAATGGGTTCACGGTCCAACCTTGAAATCATACTGTTCCAAAGCAGAAGCAGTACTGTAACAAATATGCTCCAATGGGAAAATAGTGCTTTTGTTGAAACAACATTGTTGCAATACTACCTCTGTATTGCAACAGTATAATTTCAAGGTTGGCCTGTGAACCAGTGTTCCCAGAATGGATATAGGCCAATTAGCGCAGACACTATTCCCGTGGAATAGGGGAGCCAATTCCGCGACCCCATTTTTTTGGGGTAAAAATAGTGACATAAATTCGTGAAAAAAAAAGTGGACATTTTACTACATTTTTTTTTGTGGTAGGGTCAAGGTTGCTACCTAGAAGGACAAGTGGGAGAGCCTTGCTGGCTACTGACAGCCTTTTCCAACCATCGAAATTGCTAACTTTCAAGCAGAATTGTCAAAAAGAGGCGATTTATGTATTGAAGTGCTGTGTGTGATGCCATTCTATGAAATGAGATTATTTTCAATCAAGTTGATTTTAGTATGTGCGTGAGTGAAATTTTTTCATCAATAAGGGAGTTGAACCCTTCTTGCTTAACCCCTAAAGGACTAACATGGTTTTGATAATGGAGGTTTTCAATCAATTCTACCACTTTGATATTTTTTTGTACATAGATGTAATTGCATTTTTTAATTTTAACCATACAAAAGTAAAGATTACTATATCTAGTATGCATGGAATTAATTGTAGAAAATTTTAACCGTTAGATCTTTAGATTATAACAATTTTTAATGATCAACTTCATAAACAAAAAACACAGTTTTGGGAGAATTTCTTTTATAAAAAGATGAATAAAGATTTTTTAACCCCCTATAAAATTTTATTTGGAATCCAAAGCAAATGTAATATTTTTATATTAAAATTTTTGAAAAATAAAAAACTCCCTCAAATTTGTATACATTTTCAAACATGAAGACTAGAAAGTCAAATTTAAGCAAATAGGATCCTACTAAATTCTTAAAAATTTATATATGGATAAATTTTTGAAATTCAACGACTAATGTTATTATCATATTATTTGGAACATCTCAAAAAAATTTGGAATAATTTTAATTATTTTGTATTGTTAATTACACTAAATTGAACCTTTTATATTTTAAATTGTTAAAAACAAAAAATTGAACTTTTTTTTCAGATCTTTTTATTTGTGTGGATTATAGAATAGAAATGTGTAAGAAAATGGGTTTTTTTCCATCTCTACTACTCTTTTCATGAAAAAACATTATTTTTGTTCCCTTTTCCTACTAGACTACGTCCTCAACTACATTTCTTAAATGAATTTTTAACTACTTCTCATATTCAAAATGAGAAAATCAAAAAATGCAAAAAGTATATAAAGTTTTTTTTCTACAAGTTCTTAGTTTACAAAATATTGAGATTTGTTTCACCCTTCCGAGAAATTGCCATTGAAAACTTTGAAGAGGACACATTGTGTCCTCTTAGTCCTTTAGGGGTTAAGCAAGACTGTCCAAATTGCAGTATTGATGTTCTACACACAAGACAAACAAGGCACGTTAGTAGGGGTTAGAATTTCCAAAACTAAGTCACTTTGGCATCACGTCCATTCTCCACTTCGCAGCATCATTTGGAATTCCCTCGTAGCATCATCTAGAACCTTGAAGTCTCCAACTTGTGCACTATGAACCAATCCAGCCAGCGGTAGCTTCCACCCACTCGCCCAGAATCCGTCCAGCCAGCTACAGGTCCCGTACTCCCATCCAGCAAGCTACAGCTTCTAATCTCCCATCCACAATGAATAAGTATTGTACCATCTCATACAAGAAAATCACGTTAAAGGAGTATAAGTGGCAAAGCTAGCCCAATCTCATGAAAACTAAGGTCTAAAATGCAATGCAAAGGATACTAATAAGAAGTGGATGCTGTAGCCGCGACTACTTCACTAATCCCCTTGTCGGCCAACCTTGAAAGCAGATTTCCAGGAATTGATTGCTTCCTTGAAAGGAAAATTCTCCAAGGAAAAGTACTTCTGGCCGAACATTTGCACAACAAGGGGCAAGTGCTTCCCCAACCTATTTCTATGGCAGGATTTAAGGAATTTTAAGGTGGAAAAGCACCTTTCGTCCTCCACTGAGCCAAGAACCATGCAACATCCAATCTCAGTGAGGATAAAGTATTCTTGAAATTAGCTTACACAAGTAGCGTGACTGTGAGAGTTTCCTCCACAGTTTAATGACCAGATTCGAGGTCAAGGGCAGCTCACAAGCTGCCTCAGAATTTGCCACCATGGTAATTTTGAACAAGCCTTGCTGTATGTCAAGATTAGTAGCCAAAAGTATGGGTGGGGCCATATGAGGTTGGCCACCCTCGAACAAAGGGAGTCCATTGTTAACTAGTCTACAGTGACAATAAAAACTTTTGAGAACCTCCAAATGGTGACTGAAGCTTGCCTCCGCCCCCTCTTGCCTCCAATACTGTGGATAGATAATTCCAAAAGCATCGAGGAGTTCCTGTTGAGGAAAGCGGCGGTCAAACTCAACGCTCAATGACAGTGCAATATCTACACACAAGGAGGCCCCAAATTAGGCGCTACAAGTCAGTGAAAGGAACCTTGGCCCTCCCAAATCCCAATCGTCTATTAACCTCTTTGTAAGCAAGAAGAACAGCCATGTATTAGGCGCATGAAGACAAAGCGAATACATTCCCGGCCCCACCCCAAAGCACAAAAAACAGAGTGACTGCAGTCATAGTGCAGAAGCTGAAGGGGCTACGGCCAAAAAAAAAAAGGCAGAAGAGATCGCAGTGTTGCACAGCACGTCCCAGGGCCACTAAATTCAAAGAAGCCCACTTAAACGCATTAGTTTTAATTAGAAAAACTTCCAACAAAACAAGTAATTCTTTTTCAAACATAGAACACGAACAAGACAAACATGAATAAGACAATCATTAACAAGATGAAACATGAACAAAGCCCAATCATCCAAAAGAAAAAAAATAGGGAACATTTTTGAAAGACTAACAGACAACAAAAATAGGAAACATTTTAAAATAACTTAAGTGGAAGCAAAACAAAAAAAGAGTGAGAGAACCGTACCTTCGAACTGGTGCTCAACCATATCTTGCAACCGGTGGAAATCCTGTCGGGTGACAAATATGTGCTCCCCAGATTGTTTGTCATGGCATCGTCCAAAGACTCCAGTATTAGCCAGACGAATGAGCAGGTGAGAAATGCTCGAGTCTCTAGGTGCATCTTTGAACTGCATGTCGATATCTTTGCACTCTAGCAACACAAGGTCATTGTACAACGAAAAGTCTTGCTTGTTGAAAGCAGTAGCGGAATCCATGAACAACCGAGAAAGCTCTTGCTGGCAAATTTTGACAGCCTGTATAAAGTCACATATAAATATGTCTCTTGCTTGTGAGAGTTTGATCAAGCCATGGACTGTATTGATCAATAAAATGAAACAGGCTAAGGATAACAAAATCTCAACATCAGAGAGCATATCAAAGATGTCACCAGCTGTGGCCACAGCTTTGAATCCAGGCTTTGGAGTCATGTCAATGCCCATTTTCAGAAGCAACATCGTATACTCAAAGACTATGCGTTGCGCTGGACTTCTCATTGAAGTCCGACGCGTTTCAACGTTACGGAGCATCTTATTCTTTTTAGTTTCCATGAGATTTGCGAGCTTTTGCAATTCAGTATGTCTTCTGTTACTATGACAAAAGTACGAGTATACGATCTGGAAAAGGCCCTCGAGCCTCAAGATCATCGAATATTTGGAGAGAGTCTCCACAACCAAATTCACTCTCTGACTCACACAACTGGCCCCCAAAGTGAAGGGAGCCCATTTTTCACGTATCTAGGTCGTAATACTCGTCTTCGGACCCTGGAAAGTACTAATACCGTCAGCTCCGAAACATATGACTTTGGAGGCGATCTCTTCACGAGAGAGACCACCCTCTTGAACCAAAGCATGCATGATGATTGACGTCAGGTGGTTCGCAGTACCATCATTTAAGACACACGACAAATGCAAGAGGTGGGGCTGTCATTCCCAACTTTGCATCGCATACACATGGACGCCTATCCAACAAGTATTATCTACTACAGTTACCTCATTTGCACTAATAGAGAGGATCCGCACGGACTGCACAACAGACTTCAAAGAAGTTAGAACCACAATATGTAGGTGTTCGCTCATCCCCCAGTTAGTGCTTTCTGACCAATGTTTTTAGGTAAGTTTTTCACTTTCAGATGCTTAAGCAGATATTGCTCTCTCTCGAAATCGCACATAGGATGTCCATGAGTTAAAATTTGAAAGAGGGTGGCAAACTAAACTCCCTTCCTTTAAAACTCACCCTCCAAACCAGTATTGATCTAATCAACAACGGTACCTGCTGCCTTCCGACTTGCCTACAATTTGCAGTGCTTAGCATGTTTACAATCGAGCTTCCAGAAGGTGTAGCCTTTTTTTAGATGTGCCATGGGCATACCATCCTCAAGGCAGACACGTTTACCTTCATGTTTTTCGAGGTTGTCCAACTTTGGGACTATGACCTTCCTCTTCCCCGTGATCATCGTGCAATTCTGGCACACCACCCCACAGAGATGACCACTAGAGTCGAATTTGGCCTGCGCCCAGGCAAATTTTGCCGCCCACACTTCCTGCCACTTACGCTTCAGTGACGGTGCATCTAGCTTCCTCCTCTTCCGAGCGTTGGTAGCAGCCCCCCCTCGTTTCTTCTTGCCCGTCACAGAGAGATCGCCATCGCCACGGCCCTCGGGAGTAGCATCAATGAACATCGGCGAAGGTGGAGATCCCACCGTTTATTCTGAAGGCGGATCACGTGCGATTGGTTGAGGAAGCAACTGCGACAACCGAGTCTCGGAGACGTGCGTGATGGAGTGATCATTCAATTCCGTTGGCAAAATACGATTCGCAGCGCTTAGGGGCGCTACGATATACTTACCCACGCCGTTGCAATTACAGTTGGAGCCAAAACAGAGAACCTTGAAGTTATCAGGAAGCTTGAGCCAGGGTGCCATGAAGCCTGCACACACAACTCAAACAGCGAAGAACAAGAGAAACAAGACAATGTCAGTTGCACAACGTACAGAAGACACAAATAAACACAAGTCCAAGAGCAGTAGAGCATAGGTCAATCACATATACAAAACGCAAGAAAAAAATAGGAATTTGAGGTAGACAGCAAAGTGAGCAAACTAGAACTCCTGAAGCCGATCTAAAGCGAAGGTGCGGAATTGCAGATTGCGGAAGCAAAAAACATGCGTTGGACTGTTCGTGGAGTCCAAACAACGAGGGAGGGATTATATTGGACGAGATGAATGAATCGTCTTCCTAAACCTACGCTAGTAACGCCGCCAATTGCCAAAACTCATTGAAGCTTCAACAGCTCCCTAGCTCCCTGTAGTCGTGCAGTCCTACACCAGCCACCATTTTTCAAATCCCAATTGCACTGAATGCAAGGGAGAATGCGCTCATCTACAAACCTCCAAGATTTCAAAGCAACATGGATTCATGGAAGTGGCAATTTCGCGAAGAACTCTGAGACTTTGAGTCCCTGAGACCCTGACATTTGAATTGGCAGGAGATGCCGCATTCAAACAAGAATCAATTTTGCAGAATTAAGGCGCACATCTCAAGTATCCGAGGGAATTGAAGGAAGAGATGACGCCATGACGATGGACAAGCAAGGCGAACAGATTACAGAAGCATTCATGTGAGGTTGCTAATGAGCGCCAAAATCATGAGAAAATAAACTACATGAATGCAGGTGGGGGAGAAGCGCGTCTACAAGCTCATGGTGAAATCCATGGCGGGGATGTTGCCACCAAACTCCAAATCGGATGGCTGATCTCGCGCCAACGCGATCGCTCTCAGAAACCCTAGCACGTCACAGCGACCGAGCAAGTCGATGAATGTGAGGTTTTGCGAGCGCGACCTGGGTCTCATCAAAACTTTTGCTCAAATCTTGGTTTTTAAATTTTTTTTTAATATGGACATGTAGAACCAAAAAAAATTGGTAGATTTTTGGTGCAATTTAGCCAGTTTTATGATCGCTGCTATGAACCCATTGAAACAATATTGTTTCAATGGGGGGTTACTTTCCTGACGGCGGAGTGAGTGGGTAATCTTAGGATGTTCAATTCCATGTTCAGATTTTGGAAACCGCGTGAAAACCTCAAAATACCCTGAAAAAGGGATGTATTCCATACTCTTGGGTGGTGAAGGGTTCATCCCTAACTACCCAAGGCACCAGAATCTGGTGTTTGCAAAACTTTGAAGTTAAATGAAACCTAATTAGGGTGCTATTTTTAGTAGTTTGTATTTTTGGAAAGTTTTCTAAAAGTCTAATTTTAGTGTCAAAAATTCGATCTTGAAAATAAATGATAGTGATTTTTCTATACAAGATTTTGTGCAAAGGTACCCCTTGCAATCTTGACTTTCCGTAGTGTTGAGAGCTCTTGAAAATGAGCCTCAAATACACTAGATCTTGGAGAAAAAATCACATTCAAAATTCATTTACAAAAATTGTAGAGTAGATTTTGAAGAGCCATAAATTGATTGGAGTTACACATGCTAGGCCCTTTCACCTCATATTTTTTTGGTCACCAACTTTTTAGATTTAACTTGCCAAAAGAGGGTAGAAACACTTTACATCACTTTTGCACTTTTAACACCCTCACGATCAAACATTATAATCTTTCACTCCATAAGTGCTATTGTTGTGTTTTCTTTTCCTATGCAATTTCTAACATGTCTAGTTTGAATTTGTATGGTGACAATTAGAAAAAAATTGATACATCTTATCAAAATGTTGGCATTTTGTTCAACTTAGAGCAAATTCCAAGAAGCTCAAAATAGGTCTTGGGCATTTAGGGATTAAGTTGTCTTGTTTGTTTGTTTTGTTTGCAATTATGTTGAGATCTTTGGGAGTGTGAGATCTCTAGTCATGTTTTTGGTAAGGTAAGAAGCTCATAAACCATTCATCTAAGGACTGGTCTACCTTTTTCATGTATTTGTTTGGATGGTAATATTTTTCACTCATTTTTCGGTGAAAGAGAATTAAATAAGGAATCTAATACAAGTCATTTCATATAACCTATACTGCCAGGAAGGTTATGAGGAGGATTGCTTTATTTTGGGGTGAAAATTATTGAATTTTGAAGGTTTTATGAATTAAATTTTTTTTAAATAATTAAATTTTTTTGTTTACACATTGTTGCAACATCATAAGGGATATTAATTTTGATTTATATCAACCTAAAAAAGTTATTTGAGGTATTTTTTCCAATGAATTTTTTCCAAAAGGCTTATCAATAAAAATTAATGGATTTGATTCATGATAAGAAGACAATAATTTTTTACAAGGTAAGAAATTTATTTTGTTGCTTTACCATCCCATTTTTAAAATTCTTTCCATTGATATAAAAGTTTGTACCTTGAAATGCATGTAAGTAGGAAAACAAAGGTATTTCTAATGTCTATGAAACACAAAAGGGTTCTTCAAGCACAACCACTAGGATTTTGAAGCTTCCTCTACTGTATTTATAGGAGAGGGCTCTAAAATTGCCTAGGCTTTTGCATCCATCCAATAGAGGGAAGTGAAATGAAACTTGATTGTGGGTAAATGAATTTCCAATTACATTGAAGCATGGTAAGAGTTTATTTTTTCCTTCTTGAATGGATGGTTTTAGAGCCACAGTGGCTTCATTGTCAACTAAGTGAATAAAATAAGACTTGATTGTTGAACTCCCTTCTTACAAGTGTTACAGAATCTGAAATAATGATTAATTCAAGTATTTAGGAAGGAACGCATTTACAAACAACCTTAATTACTTTTTCCATGTTGCAATGCTAGTTCTTGAACAAAAAAAGATTAATTTCCAAATTGTGCATGTATGAGTTTGTGAGGCCTACTGATCATAAATAGGGCCCTATGCCAAATTGTGTTTGAAAATTCATAACTAATTCAATAAAGCTTCAAAAAATATGAAACAACTTGTGTTACATTCCTAGAATATTTTTCTTTGACAAAAAAAATAAGTTCAAAACATTTGCATCAAAAGAAATACATGAAAAAGGGAGATCAGCTCTTAAATGAGCAGTTTCTGAGCCTCCTCCCTTACAATGATCATGACTGTCCATGATGGTGAATGTCATGAAAGGTGGGGGCAACATTTGGAAGTAATTTTGAAGTAATCAGGAAGCCATTATTAGTTATTGAAACTGTCAACTATACATTCTATCAACTTCAATATCTTTATGTCTTAATTTCTTGAGTCTTATGGCCTATTTTTCATCAAAAAGCACTCAAAATTGCCATTTCTATAACAAAGAGAGAATTCTTTTTAAAAAATGTATTTTGTGAATATCCGATTGTAGTATCTCATACTAAATCAATATAAGAATGAGGAGAAGAAATTGCAAAAACTTTGATGATATTGATTGTAAGATATTTGTGTGTAAAGTAAAGAAAAGAAGTTGTTTTACACCTAGGTTGACTAGATTCTTTGGCTTTGGATCTTTTTTAACTTAAATTTTTTGCACTATGGATTTAAATTTCTATTTTCTATATTGAAGAATTGAGTTGAGAATTCAAAAAACCAACTTGATTTTCATTCTTAAGAAAATTCTTATGAAGATGCAAATTTGAGATAAAATAAATGGCTAAATCAATAATATTTCTCAAATAGAGTTGAAATACACTAATTGCAGTAGTAAAATTGTTCTAGAAACTATTGAACTAATCAAGTGAAACTTTGTTTGAAATTGAGTTAAAAAATTGTAAAAATTGAGTTAAAAAATAAATCCAATGAGTTCTTTTTTGAAATAGATATAATTTTTGCCTAAATAAGAAGGTTCTTTATGCGTTTCTCATCACTAGTTCAAATGGAATGAATCAAATTTTTTTAATATAGGCAAAACTATTTATTATGAAAATGAGATTTTCAAAAATTTGTTTTGAATTAGGATGGCATAACTTTTACTCTTGATACCAATTGAATTGAAAATTATATCTCTAGAAAGCTAATGTGTTTTCTTATATTAAAAGAAATTCAAATATTGAGGTTAATATAGGAATTTATCTAAATCTTCATGTGTTTTTGAGGGAAGTGTTCTAGAATTTCAAAGGTACAGTGGGCCTCATCTTTTATTTTGTTTTCACATACAATTTATATTTGGTTGAAAAAATGTTCTTGAAGTCAAAAAATTCATTTACATGATAATCAAACTTCTATTCACAAAACAAAACATCCACTAAATCCTACATTGATAGATCAAGTCAATAAAATATTACTTCTAGTAATTAATCCTCCTTCATACGCATATAGTATTGCACCCTTATCTAAAGACAAAATAAAAATTATTTGGATGCTCATCTATAAAAACTTCTATTATTAGTAAAACTATGGGTGGATATAAACATGATTCATACAAAGTATCTATACACAAAACCTCATTAATTTGTCTACTAACAAAATTCTATAAAGAATGACTGAATTCAAAAATTCAAAAATTCAAAAATTCAAATTGATTGTAAAGTTGCATTAGAACTAACCTTGTCTATCTTGAAATTTCTAATTTTGCAATCTTTTCAATGCAACATCTTTTTGCAAAATTATAGAAGAGAAAAATGTATGCATGATTTCTCTTGAATTTTTGTACAATTGTAATATTCCTCTTTTCAAATTGTAAATTTTTTCTAATAACAACAAATTTAAGTATGATTGTATATGAAATATCATCTTTGAATTGTCTTTTCATTAGATTTGAGCCTAGGTCCCAGTTATGCTATTTTGAGCTACAAAGTAGAATGGTTGGAGTTTTTTAGCAACACAATAAGTAGATTATATCGTACATGTAGGTCAATTTCATAAATAACTTGGAAAAATTTGGAAAATGTCAAAATTTAGAAAATCATTTAAAAATATCTCGAAAAATTTGAAAAATTGTTCTTGAGAAATATTAGAAAAAGAAACACATTTATGCATGAATAGAAAGAATCAATTTAAAATTAAGAGTATCTCCTTAAAGAGCCAAAAATAAAAATTCCTACATATCTACTGAAGTGTTAAAATGTAAAAAGTAAACTATTTTAGCATGAGTAGCCAGAACTAACCTACATGTATGGTAAATTTAAGACCCTTCTTTTAACCTTGAAGTATTATAGAAGGGACTAATTTGGTTTCCAATTTATTTAGAAGAAATCTCAATGACATTAGATTGCATGAAACAATTAGGTTTAAGTTCTCATCATTACAAAAAACTCCAAGTTTAATAAGAATTTAAGTGCAAACAAAATAAAAATAAATAGGCACCAAATAGAAAGTTACATTTAATGATTCAATCCTTTAATGTCTAATTTTTTTTTAACATTGGCATATCTTTCTTCATGAATTTGTATAAATATGTTACTTACCTACATTTCATTGGTGTAGTCAAATGTTATTTTTTGAAAGATTGAAAAATGTTTGCAAAAGATGCAAAGGTAATTGAACATAACATTGTTTGAAAGTATCATATTCATCATCAAAAGTGTAGACTTTAGAACATTTATAACATTCATTTGTTCATTAAGTTGAATGGATTCCTAAAGTAGTATTGAAGAGCCAAGAGTAGAAGAATAATTATAGGATTAAATACCCCTTTGTAAGCTAGGAAAACTAACCCCTAAAGTTCTTTGATGTTTAGACCTCCAAAACTACTTCAAAATGCTTGTCTCCAAAGCAAGGCTAAAAACTTCATTTATGATCATTTTTTATAAAATCCTTTAGTTAACTTATAAGAATATACTCTCTTAACATTTTAGAATAAAAAAGGTTTTCAATTGCAAGATTGTGATGCTTGAATTTGCCAAAGAAGCATTCTCAATCCTTTCCAAATGGTTGGATTTTATTTTTCACATATTTTACCCAAAAATGTGTAGATCCTAAAACTTGACACTCTCCTTAATAAATTGAAGAAGCAAATTGAAAACACATTAAAAAAATTCATATTCATGCTTGAAAAAAATAGTAAATAGAAAGAAATAGAGAATGATTAAAAATACTAAATTGTTAAGAATTTAATTATAGAATTGAAAAATGCCAAACCAATACTTGTAATGTTGTAATAAACAATATACATCCTATGGTTTTATTATGATTTTTAAATATTGAAAATTGACTTGAATAATGCAACGACGCTAGTTTCTGAGCTTAAAAGCATGAGCTTGCGAGCTGTGAGCGTAGGTTTTGTGAGCCCAGAGAATTAACCAAAAAAAACTATGAATTTTTAAAGCCCAGAGAAAAAAAAGTGAAGTCATTTAAAAAAAATCTATTTATAGTAAAATTTCACCTTTATGACTGTGGACCTATGACCGTAGAAATGTGGTTAATGTATTTTAAAATTTCAAACCCTACTATCTCCAAAGGGCCTCTCAATACCTTCCAAAAAAAAAGTTTGAATTTTTGAATTTTTTTTTTGACATTCAAAGTCTAGAATCCAATAAGAGGTTTTCTAGGGTGATGAAGTTGTGAATTTTTTTTTTTTTTCCAACTTTATCACCCTGAAATTGATCTCTTGGTACCAAGAGAAGGTTTTCCAAGGGTGAAAAGTTGCAAAAAAAATGAACTAGTAACATAGTCGGAAAAAGAAAAAAAGTTGAAAAAAAATGAAAAAAAGAGTTTTGAGAGCTCCCAAGCTCTCTACAACCAAACCCCTTTCAATATTAAGAGGGATTTTGGAGGGTGATGGAGTTGCAAAAAAATTTGAAAAATAAATAAAGGACTAAAACAAAAATTGAAAAAAATTGAAACTTTTTTTTTTGAAAAAAAGAGTTTTGAAAGTCACAAATTTCAAATCCCATGAGGGGGATACTAGATATAAAAATCCAAAATTCTTAAAGCATGGTAATAGGTCCATGCCCTAAAAATCACTAAAAATTTCACTAAAAATTCTAGGCTCACAAGCTCATAGGCTCATAGGCTCACGCTCGCAAGCTCAGAAAATAGCATCCCCGTGAATAATGGACTTCAAAGTTTATTTTAAAGTTAGTAGAGATTATATAGCTATCTACAAATAAAAAATTCTCATAATTTTAATCTCATTGATAAAAATGGAATGATTAAAAGCTTTTTTTATATATATAAATCTTGAAAAAAACAATTTGGAATTTTTGTTTCTTGAAAAAGTGATTTTTCTTGAAATACTCTAGCTACTTCGATTGACAAAGAACTACTTATTACATAATAACTTTCAATTGAACCATTTTGTCAAAAAATTTGAAAACTATTGTATTTTAAAGCTACTCCTTGATCACACTTTATATAAAAATTTCAAAGAAAGAAATGAAAACTCTAATTTTAGTGACATGCTCAAAATATGTATGTTACCAAAAAATGTTGTTTGGTCTTCTAAAGGTTAATCCATCTTGTCATTAATTAAGTGAGTTATATAGGATCCTTAGACTTTCTTCAAGTTAAAAGAAACCCTCTTCAATTTAATACCTTGTATGAAACTCAAATGTGACTTCAATGAAAATATCTTTCATTCATTTATAAATAAAAAATGTCACATGTGTCCTTGTGATTGGTTAAGGTCAATATTAGCCTTCCCCAATCTCTAGTAAAATTACAATTTTAACACTTTACATATGTTTATTGGTATAATAACCCCTAATATTCTATGCATTCAAAAAGTGGATGCTCATTGGTCAACCTTGAATGCAACTTTTAAGGAAACCATTTAGATATTTGATTTAAACTAAGAAAATGAAACTTAATAAGTTTTGTTTCTATTCCATTTGGACTTTTTGAAAAAAGACAAAAATTCAAAAATTATTGCAATTGTAATTTCTATGTATTGAAATCCAAAATTACAAAATATTGTGTGTGTGTGTATTGTATTTGCATTTTATTCTTTTATTCTATAACAAAGAATTTTATAAGAACGTTATATTTTTCATTGAAACCTTCATTTAAATTAGATAACTACTATGATAAAAAAAACTTATAAAATCTACATTTTTATTTTTATTTTCAATTTCTCATTACTCGGAGAGGACGCTCTCACTACATTTGGAGGACCTACATCCAACAGAGGGGTATTTTTTGGGGGCCCTATTTACCTCTTAGGCAACATTAAGAAGGCCCCTATCATTACCTAATGCGTAAAAATCTCCTATATAATCATCTATATCATTAATTATAATATGTATGTAGGTCAATGCAATGTTTTTAGCCTATATTTATTCTAAGTAAAATTCAAAAATTTAAAAATAATGAGAAAGTAAAAGTGACAAGGAAAAAATTCATAGAAAAAAAGATTCAATTACTAACTCAAAATCTTATGCAATCTCAAACAATGCTATGTTCAAGGTTTAGGAAATGCATTTTATTTTATTGAAAGAGCACTTTCGACATACATACTTTTTGATACATTGACATGTGAATGTAAACAATAAGCACACTTCAACACCAATTAGCATGAATGAATCAAACACAAAACATTAGAATTGAAAGCCACACTTTAAATTAGTGGCCATATGAAGAATGTGTTCTAAAACACAAAGCCGAAGTCAATGAAAGTACTAAATGTGTAAAGTACTAAAAAAGTACCCTAAACCCAAAAACACCTCCGAGAACTCAAAACATACAATGGCTACTTACAAAAGCCCTAAGTCCCTAAACCCTGAAATCATACCTTCATTTGTTTATTGTATTGTAACTCTGACATATGAGTACTATAATGTAACTTTGACATGGTACTCTACTGACCCTACTAAATACAATTCCTTGAATCCAATTCTCTTGCCTCTAGATTACATGTACCTAAAAATTAATGGAACATATTTTTTAGCTATCTACATTACTTATAAAGGACTTGCCACTTTTCATGTCCCCTACTTTATATATAATTTTTTTATAAATATTTATAAATATTACCCAAAATGAATGAAATTCATCCTATGTTATGTTGCATGTACTAGGTTCCTAAAATGTGGGAAGTGTCTCCTAGATTTCATTGTTAAAAATCACAATGATTTGATTTTCATCAGAGATTCTAAAAAATAAAAAACAATAGAAAATATGTATTTCTACAATTGAAAAATATCAGAATTTTATATTTCAATTACATAAAAAGACATATATAGCTTAATAGTAACATTTGACTTGGATGTCATTGGCAAGTTGTTTTGGTTGTAAACTATCTTATAAAATAATCTTTTATAAAAGACTAACAAATTGTTGCACTAATTCTACTTGTGTTTCTTGGCATTTTTGAAATAATTGGATTTTTTTTCTAAATTCACTGATTTATTTTTATTTTTTCTACAAAAATTATAATAAAGGCAATTTTCCACAAATTGAAATGAATTTTATTTTATTTTATTTTTATTGTAATAGACAATTCATGATATCATGTCCCTAAAATATAAGATTGATGTATGAACTCAAGCTTTAAAGGCAAATTAAGCTCAGACATGATATTTGCCCATTTAGCAATAAATCTGGTTCCGATTCTGTAGGTGATAAGGTAGAAGGCTCTTAACCCCTAAGTTACCAAGGCATTTTCTGGCTCTGAAACCACTGAAAACTGCCATTTCTGCTGCAATCACTCAAGAAACCTAAAAAAGCTTTTTTCTTAGAATCTAACCATAGGATCTTGTACTTCACTTGTCTCAAATGATGTGGTAAGAATTTCATGAAGTTTGACCGTACGGATTGGAAGATATTAGCATTTGAAGTTGAAAAAAAAAGTTTTTTTCAACTGCAGCTTGCAATTTCAGGTGACTTTGATGGCCATTTGTGGATTTTTTTTGCACTACACACCATAAGGTTAAAATTTTTTATCTTGAACATTTGAGTTGAGAGTTGAGGAAAAAAATTTCAGAATGTCAAAACTTGATTTTCACATATAAAGAAATTGTTAAGTAGAAGTAGGTCCAAAGTTGAACAAAATACTAAATTGTTAATAGCCCTTAGATGGAATTAAAAAATCATAATCCCAACAGTGGGATTGTTCTTCAAAACAAACTTAACCTTGTCAAAAAAAAATTTGAAAAAATTTGAAAATTGCATTCAAAAATGAATTCTATAAGTTGTTTTTTGAAGAAGATGCTTAGATTGCCCGAAAAACAAGATTGTCCATAACTTTTTCATTATTAGTCCAAATAGGATGAATCAAATCTTCAAATGTAGACAAAAACATAATATTTCAGAAAAAAATTGAAAAAAAAATTTTCATTTTTTTGTGGTTTTTTTTTTCTGCCCGCCGAACTGCTTTTTTGACTTCGAATGGCAAAACTTCTACTCCCAAGCACCAATTGAAAAAAAATTTATATTTTTAGAAAGCTGATGTGATTCCCTATCTTCAAAAAAAGTTTAAAAAAATCAGGTCAAAATTTCAAGTCACACAAGCCTGCCTGAAATCCCAAGTGTCCTCCGAGGGGACTTTAGGACTCTAGGGGTTAAATGAAGTGGGTTCTAAAATGGTGCCCTACCTTAACCCCTACAAGCCCATTGTCCCTTTGGAGGACACTTTGGAATTCGGGCAAGTTCTGTAGACCTCAATTTTTAATGAATCTTCTTGAAACTTTCTCATAAGATAGGAAAACTGATAGCTTTGTGGGAATATAATTTTTATTTCAATTGGTGCCCAAGAACAAAAGTTATACTACAAAAAGCGTGGATTTTAACTCGGTAGGCAGAAAAATAAATCCACAAAAACTTGAAATTAAATTATTAATTTTTTTAATCTTATAGATTATATTTTTGTCTATGTGTGAAGCTTTGATTCATTCCATTTGGATTAGTTATGTGAAAGTTATGAACAATCTTGTTTTCGGGCAGTTTTTGAAAAAATAACTTACAGGATTCATTTTTGAATGCAATTTTCACATTTAAAAAAAAATTACTTCACAAGGTTAAAATTTCTTGTTAGAACAATCTCACCATTGGGATTATTGTGTTTCAATTCCATCTTAAAGCTATTAACAATTTAATTTTTCTTTCAATCTTGGACCTACTTCTACTTAATAATTTTTTAAGGAATGAAAATCTAAAATCTAAAAGTAAATAAATTCCTAGACTTTCAACTCAATTATTAAACACAAAAGAATTTAAATTCAAAGTCGATAGTGTAAAAGAATTCAACAAATGGCAATCAAAGTCATCTCAAATTGTAGGATAGTGTTTAAAAAATCACTAGAAGAAAACTGCACTATTCATTCTCAAAATTGCGTTGAACTTGTGAAATCTGCATTTTAGTTAACAAAGACTGCGTTGGGACTGCATTGGATTCAACAAAACGTGTAGGGTGGATTGTGTTGAGTTCTCCCTCCATAATGCAAAATTTTGCGTTTCCACATTTCCACATGAAATTGAACAAGTAAAACACGAAATTCAACAAGTAAAATGCAAAATGCAACAAGTAAAATGCAAAATTTCATGTTAGAATGAAAAATTCCGCATAACAAAGCGAGACTTCAACACAATCCACTCCACGCATTTCTGTTGTAGTCAATGTAGTTTTTATCAAATACAACGCAGTTTTCTTCTAGTGAATCTATGTTTTCCAATTTTGAATGCTCATATCTTCCAATCTATATGGTCAAACTTCATGAAATTTTTTCCACATGATTACAAACAAACAAAGTAGAAGATCCTATGATTAGATTCCATAAAAACACTCTTTTTTGTTCTTTTGGATGAATGCAGCAAAAATGTCAATTTTGAATAGTTTTTGCCAGAAAAATGGCCTTGGGCCTTTAGGGGTTAAATGTACAATATTTGTACATGTTGCTTTTTCATAGCCTTCAGCAGTATATTGGCAATGTACATTTTAGCTAGGACACCATTTTAGAGCCATATGCCCTTTCAACTTCAAAATTTGATAACTAATTCCAAGAAGCTCCAAAAAATATGAAACAACTTGGGTTAGATGTCAATTTCACTTGCCTTTCAAGGAAAATATACTGAAAAATATTTGAAGATCTTGCACCTCCCCAAAATTCAGTTTCAGCCCTTAGATGGGCGATTACTGAGCCTTCTACCTTAAGGTTAAAATACTAACTCTCAATCACAAATTTAATTTAATTCTTGAAATCCGTAGATGACCTTACAAATTCCGTAGATATCCTGAATCTAGACCATGGAGTTGCACGCTTGTCTGTGTTGAGATTTCTGTTTCAGTTACGTATCTCGCAAGGGAGTGTCGAATGGTTATTTCGAAATTCCGTAACAGCGGAGATTGTGATGCGGTACAAGCACTACGACCCGAGGGCATAGGGTTTCAGAGACAGAGGTATGGCAGGAAATTTGAGCTTCTCGGTGTAATGCGCATCGCAGTCATTGGAAACGAGTCGCTTTAGCTGCAAACATTGGAGCGATTGACGCAGTTTCGTATCTATGGCGGAAGGTTTGAACCCCGAGGAAGGCGAAGGAGGTGCACAGGTTGCCGGGATTGAGCCGAGCGGTGCCATTGTCCCTGGGCCTGCTGTTCCGCCGACTGCCGACGTCGTCGAGTCTCAGGTTCACATTACAATTAGCCACCCTAATTTTGCGTCAGAAGGCAAAAGATAGTCGCAATGCAGTGATTGTCGAGTTCGATCAATCGAGTATCAATCCTAACAATTAATAATGCTGATTTTTTGGTGCAGTAGCTTTGTTGTTCCCGCTCCTCTGTGACTTTGTGTTCATTCGTTTGTGGACTTGTCCTGTCTTATTGACTCATTTTCATTAGGCGGTGATGAGCTGCATTTTAGAAATAGATTGAGAACTTTGAATATTCTTTCATTTTACCTTTCAATCTCAAGGTCTCAAATGAGATTTCTTAATACCTTTTATCATTTCCTGAGGTAGACGTGCCAATGAGCATTAATCGTGAAAAAATCATCAGAGGCCAGGTGATGAACATCAATTAATACTTGAGCATCGGTAACCTATACACTTTGAAGATGATAAAGATGATAAAAGATGAACGAGGTTATCATAGGTTTTTACATAACTATGAACTTGTATTGCTTATATTTGGTTCCTGATGGAACGGAAAATTGTCTCCATCGGGATTTTTACACGGATCTTTTTTTCCAGATATGACAGGATTTTGTACATCAAAGTATCAATGCTCATATTAAATCTGCCTTGTAACTTCTCATGCATGTAATTTCGAAGTTTGGTTAGTGCCACAGAATGATACTAATCCCGTTGTCTGGTGTTTTCAGGAGAAATCGGGTCAAACTGAGAAAGCGGAAGAGATAGCAGCTGAGGTTGAATCGGAGAAGACCACTTTTGAGATTGGCGCACGCGTCGCATGTCTCTCTACATGGGACGAAATGTACCGTATGTACTTGTGATTTTTTAGCTCTATTCTAGTATCCAGAAGATTTTTCTTTCAAACGTCCTTTCTTTCTTTTGGATAGGTGCAGTTTAATGTGCTCGTCGTGTGGATCCACACTTTTAACATTTTGAGATGCATCTGAGTTGCCTAATCTTGTAGGTTAAAGGTTTCCAGTGTTTGGAAAATCTTTCATTTTCTGATTCATGACCGCAGATTCTGCTGAAGTCGTGGATCGGCGAGAAGCGAAAGCAGAGTTTGAGTACTATGTTCATTACCTTGAGTGTGAGTTCTTGTTGCCTATTCTACCTGTGTGTGGTTTTGAAATTAGGTTGCCTTAACAATTAGGTTGCCTCACCCAAGAAGTTTCTTTACAAGCCATCAAAGTCAACAAATATTTCTACAGATACCATTTGCACACATGGAGGTTCATGAGTCCCAATTACAACAATACCTAATTCAAAAGTAGTGCATTCTTGTACAGTAATAGTAAATACTTACGTAGTGTCAAATGTCGAGAAATTAGTAATTGGGCAGCCTAATTTCACTATTGTGTTTCTTGTTTTTTTCGTGTCTAGCTTGTTTATCTTAGTGTTATATATCTACGTTCAGTAATTGTAACGACTCAACTCTTCCGTATTTGCTGCTGCAGATAACAAGCGGCTAGATGAATGGGTACCCAGCACTCGCGTTGAGAAATGGAGGAGGGATATTGTGCCTCCATTGAAATCGGCGATGGCTGAAAAACTGTCCCCGTTGGCCATTCCAGCATCGCCTGCACTACTTGGGCCAGGAACTGCAGATACGCAGAGAGATACACCGGGGACTGCAGATCGCAAGCTTACTCGTAACTTGAAAAGACGATATGATGAAATTCACAATGTTCCCAAGGTAGGAGGTGTTCGAATCCCCTCGGGCCTGAATTGCAGTCTCATTGATTGCATGAGCATTCATTCGGAACCAAACGACATACTTTATCATCATGGTAGCTTTGCGTAAATGGAGAACAGAGGAGTTGATTCTATCGTAATCTTCCAAATTGATGAAACCCTCTTGTCGCACAGCCTATGGAGGAGCTGGCACCGCTAGATCAATCTTTGGAGAAGGAACACGAGGAGAAAACCAAAGTAAAGAATATTCAGGTATGCTCTTCATAATTTCATGGAGTTGAAACAGTACGGGGCATGGCCATACGACCAGGTCATAATTGTCAAGGCATGGACGATTATGAAGGATTGACAGCACTTGGAACTATTAGATGATTCATCTTGATTTTAATCCGAATCCTTTAATGGATAGATATACGGTACTGAGTATTAATGGATGTCATTTGTCGGGTGGTATGTGTATTTAGATGTGTTCTGTAAATCTAGATTTGGCCAATATATGGGATATAAAGGTTGGTTATACTAAGAAAGTGGAAGCCTATTGTCCCATAACTAGGAGGTTAAACTTTTTGACTCGTGTTACAAATTTAAAAGGAGGATAAAAACATTTTTGAAGCAAAAAGAAAAGTGAAGTACGTCAAAGACCCTCTTCATATATTAAAGGCACAGGTGGAAGGGAGGCAGAGAGGTGTCAGTGGACAACAAAGGATACAGTTTTCCTTGTTTCTGAGAAGCTTTTCAACATGTTTTCCTGTCGTGATTTAGTACGTGGTTGCAAATTTAGTAAGTTCAAGAATACATGCAAAAATGCGTTGGAGTCCTCTTTGAAATGCGATCAAGTTTTTAACCAAAAATCAAAATAGTTTATTAGAACCATGCTTAAATGCTTTTTGGATGCGTGCAGGACAAAGTCATTGTACATATCATGTGCACTGTGTTAGTTGAATGTATGTTTCGCATACTGCGATAAGTCATGAAGTAAATTGTTTCTGAATTGTACGTCCAAAGAGTATTTCATGTGGTCCTTATTTTTAAACCATAGTTATATGTAATATTTCAGGAAGTACATAATTTTCATGGGCTTTTCTTGCGAACATTAACACCTCTGCCGATTTCTGCCTTGAGTGATCCCTGCGAATCCGGAGAGGTGTGGTTTATGGGTCCTAAGTTCGTGGTTTGGCAGGTGGTGGAGCTCGGCAAGTATGAAATAGACACCTGGTACGTATTACAAGTTTGATATAGTATCCTTGAGGCTCATAGCACCATGTGTCTGAATTCTGTTATGGCTCACATATCATCAAGTCGCAGTTCTTGAATTGCATTTTAGTTTGGGCATCTACGGTTGAATTGCGAATGAACTATTAAACATTAGACATTTATCATCTAGTTCTTGTGCTGCTTTCTTGTTTTTGAGTTGTTTGGATGAGAGATGCATTTATCTCAACTATGAAGCATTCATGGCGTAATAGTGTTCTTCTGACCGTGCATTTTGCTTATGTAAGTCCGAAACCCATGATGTATTTTTGCAGGTATTATTCACCCTACCCTGACGAATATTCTAACGAACACAAGCTTTATATCTGTGAATTCTGCCTGAAATATATGAAAAAGAAGAAGAGTATTGAAAGGCACAAGGTATACTCGTTAACTCCTCTGTACACATTTACTACATTTCTGGGACATCTACTTCTATTGTATCTAAAATTTAGCTGTCCATCTCGTGTCTTATCTTTTATTTAACGGTGATTAGTATCCAGTGCCTCATGTTTCTAAGTTTTCTGTCTTTCTCCCGTAAGTGCTCACTTGATCCTACCCTACCTGGTGATCATTGTAGCCGCAGTTGGATAGAGGCACAAGTGATTGGAAGTTCTTTGCAAAATTTGATGCCATATGATCAGAACCTTATTTTGCCTTTGTTTTGGTCAATTTCCAGAACATTTTTTCTTCACTAAGTTCTCTTTGAGGCATTCACTTTTTAGATGGTGTAGGTGTCTTCATTACGTTTTGGGGTTTTCGGTCACAATACGAAACGTGGATTTGACATTATTATCCAACTCATACATGTTCCTATACAGTTGAAGTGCGACCTAAAACAACCTCCTGGGAATGAGATTTACAGCACAACTGCACCTATCTTTGAGCAAGGCACAAATGCCGAGGGCACTCCGGTGGAGGATCCGCCCGGAACCGCGGGAACCGATATTGTTAGTCTGGGAAAGTTGCAGCAGCTCTCTATGTTTGAAGTGGATGGAAGAGTGAACAAAATGTACTGCCAGGTATTTTATACTTTTGTCATTGAAAGTAGGTATTGAAAGATGTCTTTTCATAGCCTCCTTTTCACCTTTGGTTATATGAATTACTGTTTTTTGGACGGAATCAACATATCTAGTAAAACAACTACACATGCTTCCGAAGGAAGCGAGGCGGTAATTCGTGATTTTTCCGTTCTAACTGATTCTTAAGGATTTCTATTTCTATCCTGTCTTTTGCTTTTGTCTTTAGTTCGTTTGAACTTCTGTCAAAGTCCTACTTGCTGAGTACTGTATTTTTTTGTAGTCGTTCCGGCGTTCAAAGGGCATAATGTGGTTTATTTTACTGAGTTTTTATCGGCAATGTGGATCTAGTCGACCTACTTGTTTGAAGTTATAGGGGGTAATAAATTGTTCAAAGCAGTACTTGCTATGTGTTTGTTATTGTCTTGGTGCTTTCCTTCCCACAGACATTTGACTACTTGTCATAAACATGCGTAGTGCGTGTGAGACCTGGCGTTTGTTTTCTGCCATATGAGTAAGATATCAATTGACCACGCAAAGCTGGAGTTCGGATGTTGTTTGCCAATTGTCGTCTCGTCCGCCTGATTATTTGATTTCTGCGGTTGTTTGATTGCAGAATCTGTGTCTGCTGGCAAAACTTTTCCTGGACCATAAAACATTGTATTACGACGTGGACTCGTTCCTTTTCTACATATTAACAGAAAACGATGCTTTTGGAAGGCACCTGGTTGGTTATTTTTCCAAGGTATGGTGGAATGATTACCAAAGTCATGGTTCTCGTTGTGCTGAAATCCTCGAAAGGTGCAAGTAACTTGTCATGCTATTTCCCGCATCTTAAATCTTGCAATGAGGTTAGAAACCCAAACGAGGATTTGCATGATGCCCCACCTCCTGAAATTCGAAGGTGATAGATTGGAAGTTTCTGCTGAAGAATGTTGACATTTTGATCAACTTTCTTGAAACACAACTTGTTTAACAGGAAAAACACTCAGCAGAGGACTATAACTTAGCATGCATACTAACTCTACCTCCTTTTCAACGCAAAGGGTACGGACGTTTTCTGATTTCTTTCGGTAAGGTTCTTTGTTTATTTTGTCCACTTGATTTTAGCGTCGTGTTTTTTGAATGGTTCATTATTAGACTTGACCGTTTGAACACATCAATTCATTTTAGAACACATTCGTTTCCGGCTGCTAATCATGTTGTATGTGTAATTCTGCAGCTTATGAGTTGTCCAAGAAGGAAGGCAAGGTTGGGACACCAGAGCGTCCACTGTCAGACCTTGGCCAGGTTCTCTTTGAACAATATCTTTGCATGGAGTAGTGAATTTGTTGCAATAAACTTTGTTACAAATTTCGTTAGATGTGGCAAATCATTAGCTAGCTCATTTGCTGCTGCATGACGGTGTCTGGGAAATAGTGCAGAATTACCTTTGTTCTGGTGGAGATTTGTCTCGATATATTGCAGGTCTCTTGGCTGTGGACATTTACGCTATCGATATGTACATCGTCTTTGGCCTTAATTTCTTTATTAAAGTTGCTCAAGGAATTAGGTGCTAGGGACAGGTTTTGTTTGGTAATAAAGTCGTGTTGATCCTCGCAGGTGAGTTTCAGAAGTTATTGGACACGTGTAATTCTGGAGATTCTTCGTGATTACCAAAATGTCTCCATCAAGGTAATGAGTGGTCTTGGTGCTGGAGATGTTTAGCAGGGTATTCGTTGAGTACTTACACGCTACTAAAGAACAACTTAACCGGGTTTTCTCGGGATTGACCATTCTTGTTTTTATTTTATTTTTCGGTGATACAGGATCTCACTACCATGACATCCATACGGTATGAGGATGTTGTCACCACCTTACAGACTTTGAACCTCATCAAGTGAGTTGCAATATCGACTTTTTGTGAACGCTGCTTCAAGACTTAGTTGGGCATTACCTTTAAAGTCATTACCTTTTGGTCAAGTTACTTATTTTGTTGAACGCCAAGTGAGAGATCGTTGTTTTAACGATCTTGATTTAGGTGTCGGAATACAGGTATCAACTATTCCTTGTGTGATGCGGACAGATTTGCTTGGTGGTTTTGAAACATGGATTTCATATCCTAATCTGTTCATTTTGCTCCTTAGGTACTGGAAAGGACAGCACATAATATCTGTTACTGCTAAGCATATTGATGAGCATCTGAAGGTATTCTAGCCTGCCCTTCGTCTTCGTTCTTTGGATTTTCTAGACATGAGGTCGTACTTGTTCCTTATGAAGACTTTTGTTTGCACTTGGAAGCTCATAGTTAACCCTGAAGAATGAGTTCAAACTTGTTCTTATGAAAACTTTGGTTAGCATTCATTCAATGATTCATTTTTTTTTATAGATTTTTGTGTTAGTTTTCTAGCATTCGTACAATATAGATGTCCAGAACCCCTCTTTGCAAATAATCTATGGTTTGAAGAGTGCAATCATGTTGATCCACTACAACTTTACAACTGATCTTCAAAATTGATTTTAATGTATAAGAACGAATAGTATTCTTAAAAAATCTCGTTAATCAGAATTTTATATTTCAAACTCATACCAAAAAATCTTGTGAAAATCACCTACTGTATATTCAATTTGGAATGAAGTTTGGATTTTTAATTTTGATTATTTGGTTTCATATTTTATTAATAAATGTTGGTTAGTACTATGGTAAATTCAACCATGTGGATATGATTAATGTGTCAGAGTTCTCAACTTATATTTGAAAGTCTTCATTTAATTATTATTCACAGTTGCACTTTATAACGTTTTTTCACGTTTTTAGAGATTTGGACTACCCAAACGAGGTAAAAAAGGTAAAAAGGTATGTACACCTAATTGTGATACTCCAAATCTTGGACGATAACTACTGTACATACTGATTTGCGATTCACATGGTATGTATGATTTTTACTGATCACTGAATTTTGTTCACTTTCTGCTGGAGTCGAGGAGATGCATGGATATAGAATTTTGTTCATTGACTTCTTCTGATTGCCATGAACACAGAGCATGAGTTCACAACCAATTTGGTCAATCGATCCATCTAAACTTCAATGGACTCCACCTCCTGCACGACGGCCCAAGTAGATATATGCTCGGTAAACTGCAGTTATCTTTAAATTGAAACATTTCTCTTGTGGCTATCCTGAAATTTTTATCAGTGACAGATGCTTGTGATGAGCTATCGGTGAAATTTACTGTTGATAATCTTTTGAGATCTTCCATCATATTATATATCAGTGCATTTTCATCAGAGTACTGTTTTCGATCTGCAAAGTTGTCTTACCGTTGGGCTGTAGATGGTATCAAGCAGAACATGTGGATTTAGGATTAGTTTGATTTATATTGCGGGGTTCTTGATCTGAAGTTTTCGGAAATCATATGTTTATCGTGTGTGTTAGAACCGGATGACGTCCCTAGTACGCTGAGGTAGATCAAACTCTTCACCTCTGTAATGGATATTGTTTAAGAATGATTAGAAGAATTGAGGTGCTCATATCAATTAATTAGGGCATACTGGCCTTAACCCTAAACCGCCCAAGGGGACGGATTCTGGCCTCTCCAAATTTTCTTTCTCAAAAATCGCGAGGTGCAAGAATCGACAGGGCGTGTTCATCTCCGATGCGGGAATCAGGACTCCCCTCGACTAATTGCGCGCCTCCCCTGGAGCTTTCCGACGCGAGAATGTCGGCTATGGTTGTCGGAGTGGGCGATGGTGGAACTCGGGACATGGCAGTTAGCAGCAATGTCACAAAAGTGACCTGGGCTAGCCGGTTTCATACCGTTGATGGTTGAGTCGAGGTTTGCGGCGGGGACATAGTTGTTCTTCGGATGCCTTAGGGTTGCGGTTTAGAAGCGAGCGTGTTGTACCGAATTTCCAATTATGCACGACCACAGTACGGACTACGCACAGGGCGGAAGTTGGCAGCGTATCGTTACGAGTGCGGGCAAATTTTGATGGAATTCTTAGATTGGGTTCAGTGACGGGGTGAGGTTTATTTTGGTCCTAAACCGTCGCAGTTGCTGTAGTTGGGAGTCTTCAATTTTGTGAGTTCCACAGGGGCGAGGTTTATTTCGGTGTAGTTACCCGTCGCATTTGCTAGTTGCAGTGGACAGTTCTGTAGACTCCATTCTATCTCCCAGAGCGAACTTTTTGTGAACTCTTGCAGGCATCCCGTTGAGCTTTTTATGAATTCCAATTTGTCACCGGTGCAAGATTAGTTGTCATGTTCTTGTGCTGAGTATGGCATTGTCACCAGGGAAGTGAATTTATTGTAAACGTTTGCCAATTTTGTTGTGAAAACGAGTCGCCAGTGTGGGTGCTGCTCAAGTTGTTGAGGCTACCCGTCGCACCCGTCGCGATCAAGCGGCTTCCGGTCTGTGCCGGTCATCCTTTCAGAAAGTGCATACATTCGAAGTGCTTGAATCACGGCACACATGTTATCATTTGCCCCAATTTTTTGTCAGCCTCCTCGCGTGTATACTATCGTCCAATTTTTCCTGCATTGGTCTTTGATTGAATACCTTCGTGCCCACAATCTCTGAAATTGTGCTCTCAGAAGCTGAAAACTCCGTTCATTTTCACGGCAGGGTGCCTCTCTGAATCACTGATTTCGTATGAATTGGCAGCTCAATTGCCAAATGAAGGCACCAAGAAGCATCGCCATGTTCCTTTCCATCAAACCCACTGCTGAATTTGTCTAATTTCGTGCAACCTTGTCATTCAGTTCTGATTCACTACTGTGACGTTCCGGAGCTTCTGCATCACGTGAACTGGGTCTGGGCGGTTTAGGGTTAAGTGGGCAAAATGCTCATGTTGAGGTTGATTTGCTGCATCCCATTCACATACCCGGGCATTAGCAAAGCTATTTCGTTTTGGGGCCCCTTATAAGGGCCCCTAATGTACTCAATCTAAGATTTTGGGCTTGTTTTGGTGTGGGTAGTTAAATTCCTTTGATCATTTAAAAAAAATTTAGGTGCAATATTGAAGGTTAACTGCTGAGACAGCAAAAAATCATGGAAAAAGGTAAATATTTGATTTATGAGAGATTCTCAAAAGACATATATGTACCATTAGTTGAAGAGTTACTCTTGTGAATTTTACTTATGTTCCCAACTTTGCACAAGCTTGCCAATTCACCTGATTGGAGATCTAAAAAATTGTGTTTTGTTCAATTGCTTTGAAATTGGTCCCAATGAAAAAAGCTCAATGTTTTCAAAATTTTCACTAATAAAAATCTATACATGCAAATGTTGATTTGGAATATTTTGCAATTCAGTCTATTTATAAAATCAAAAATGCATTTCAACAATTGCAAGGTGGATTGTGTAATGAGTTTGATAGCAATTCATTTGAATTGAAGGTTTTTGGAAGTGCATTTCAGTGTTCTAACACAATTTCTACATGTTCATGCTATGTCTAATCCCAAAAAACTTTAGTGTACAAATTTCTCAATCATTATAGAGGAGGGCAACATACTAAACATAGGTTACATACATTTTCATTGTTGTAATCTTTTGACTCCTATGCAATTTCACACTCAAAATTGGATTTTAGTCTAATAAACAAGCTCTTTAACCATCTACTCTTTCTATCCAACTAAAAGTTTCCTATTTAGGCTAATTTACAATCTTTGCACAAAGAATTTGGAAAGCTTTTTGTAGGATAGAGGGAGTGCATGGTTAGATTTTGAAAAACAATCAACATGATTTATATAGGATAACATTAAATCCATGCTTTTTTTTCATAGGAAAAATACATTTTAAAAGGCTTGAGTACTTAGGCATTAAGTTGGTTTGAATCCCCACATGGATTTTGAGACCTTAAATTCATGTACCAATTTTGTCAAGAGCCTTTTGTTAGCACTTGTTCATTGCTTTCAGAATTACAATTTTAAGCAAAACTAATTTGGAAGTTGGAAAACAATCACTTGGGGATCATTATAATTTTATGGAAGAATCTTGAATAACATAAAATATTTATTGTAGGATCTTAATCTTATTTTTATAGTTTGATTTGGAACATGTACAAAGTGTTTTGAACTTAATTATTTAAAATTTTAAAGATTTCTTAATTTTTAACATTGAATTTCTAAACAATAAGCTCTAAGGTGTCTCACAACTTCAAAATCCAATGATAATAGTAGGCGATATAGATTTAACCCCTAAAGGACTAAGTTGGATTTTTTGGCTATATATAAATTTTGGGCAGCTCACGACAGTTGAGTTTTTGTGTGTTTCTTTTCTTTGAAATTTTTACACATGTGGATGAAGAGTATCTTGAAGGTGCAACAATTTTCATAACTTTTGACTACATGGTTCAAAAGTTATTGTGTGATATGCAGTTTTTTTTGTAGGATGTAAATTTGGGCCCACAAAAGAGGCCCCATGTTGAGATGGCTTGAAACAAGTGACCAAAATCAATTGTGATCGCGGGTTGCGGGGCAAAGGTGCGGGACCGCGACTACAATGGAAATGCAGGACCACGCCACTAATGAAACTACAAGATTGTGAATTTGTGATTACAACTTCATTGTTCCATGGGACCTGTGCAACACAAACATGATGGCGGTTCTAGGATTCTAGGCTGCCATTTTAGGGTTTAGGGTGGTAGATTAGGATTTCGGGTGGTTTTTTCAACTATGAACTATTAGATAATCCTACACTATTTGTCTTTTGTCCTACCAATCTCAGTGTATGTAAAGAGTTGTCTTCTCAATTCAAAATACAAAATACAAAACACAAAACACATAACACATAACACAAAACACATAACACAAATAACTAATTACAAATTGCAAGTCATAAATGACAAAATACTAATCACAAGAAGTTGAAATAATTTTTTAAAGTTTCATAAAAATCAACATTTTGTTATGCAATTTAAACAACATATTTCATTGAAGTTCATGTAGGATGTGTAAAGCTCCACCCACATCCATCTCCTAATCTTATACTTTATCACAATTTCATAATTATATGGGTCTTATACAAAATGGACATTTTAGGTGTTTTGAAGTTATTAAAATTTTCATTGTGCAAGGGTCTAATGTATTAAGAAATCCTACATGTACTTTGAAATATGTTATTTAAATTGCACAACAAAATGTTGATTTTGTAAAACTTGAAAAAATTATTTCAACTTCTTGTGATTAGTATTTTGTCATTTATGACTTGCAATTTGTAATTTTCTATTTGTATTTTGTGTTTTATATTTTGAATTGAGAAGACAACTCTTTACATACACTACGATTTGTAAGACAAAAGACAAACAATGTGGAATTATTTAATAGTTCATAGTTGAAAAAAACACTTGAAATCTTAATCTACCACCCTGAAATGACAGCCTAGAATCCTAGAATCGTCATCATGTTTGTTTTACGTAAGACCTGTAGAACAATGAAGTTGTAATCGCAATCCTATAGTTGGTGGCATGGTCCTACATTTCTTCTATAGTCACAATCATGAACTGTACCCTACAACTTGTGATCGTGACCGGTTCCAGTCACTTGTGTTAGGCCACCTCAACGTGGGGCTTGTTTTGTGGGCCCAAATTAACGTCTTGCATTTTTTTCCACAAGGCTAGAAATTTGGGTAAATTAAATAATCATTTTTTCCAAGAACAAAAATTCAAAATTGATTTTGTAAATTTATGTATAGATGGAAAACTTTAAAGCATTCCATTTTCATCAATGAGTCAAAAGCTATGAGGAATTTTTGTTTGTAGGCAACTATGGATTTTCTACTCTAATCTAAACTTTGAAGTCCTTTATTTTACTCAATTTTCAATATTTTTTGAAAAAAAAAATCATAGGATGTAGAGTGTTTATTACAACATTGCAATGATTAGAATTGGCCATTTTTCAATTCCATAACTAAATTCTTACCAAATCAATATTTTAAACCACTCTCTACTTCTTTCTACTTACTATTTTTTTCCAATATGTTGTACAATTCCAAATGATCTGAATTTTTTGAGCATATAGCCAACTTGCCTTGAAAAAGGAGTCCAAAGTAGCAACACCAATATGGTCATTTTTTCATGCAAATGTCACCTTTTGAAGTGCAACTACTCGATTTTTGTAGGGCCAAAAAAAAGAATTTTGTCAATTCAAATGCTAATATCTTGCAATCCAAATTGATGAAAAATGTTTTTATACAAATTTTAGTACTGAAATAGAAATTGTAGTTGTAGAGCGTTTTAGGTGAAAACATAATCAAGGAACTTAAGGGGTTAAGTCTACATCTTTTTGTTTGTTTATTTATATGTTTAGGTCAAAAACTATTACACCACAAATTTTAACCTAAATCCACTTTGTGTATACCATGTTTTACCATGATTCCCCAATAAGAACTAAAAGAGTAACTCCTATAAAAAAAAAAGGTAAAAAAGTATCACAAGGAAGGAGTATCCGACACCATTAGTTCAAAATGGAGTCGAACAACTCTTTCCCCAAAAAGTCTCTAGAGAAAACTGAGAAAGTGCTAAATATTGTGGAGGTCTCCCTCAAATCATCCAAAGGACTCAAATCATCCTCTTAAGCATTTTAGAGTTAATATATCTATGCCACTTCAATGTCTCACTTCAATAGGGGTGTCACAACACTTCCAATGGCCTCCATTTTTCTAAGAATGGACACGTGTCGTTTCTTCTCCTCCACAGGTGAAGAAACGGCACTCATGCCCAATTTTCTTCAAGAAATTCTTATCTGTCACCCCTGAATTTCACTCCACGACAGTTTTTCACTCCTCCCCGCAATACTGTGGGGTACTGTGCAGATCTAGGTAACAAGTATTGTGCAGATCCAGGTAACTCATTCTCTGGGAAATGCTTCTCATGCCAGACTCATCCAAAAAGGGGTGTCACGGCTCCTCCATTCTACGGCAATTTTCATTGGCTTCGGAAAAATCTCACCTATAGGAGGGGGCTCATAAACCGATCAGGCTTTTGCACCTGTCCATATGGAGGTTCTGAAATGGATCATTTACTGTGAGAAAATAAATTGTGGATTACATTGAAGCATGTTAAGACTTTGTTTTCACTAATTGAATGGATGGTTTCAAAGTCCCATTGGGTTCATTCTCGACTATGTGGATAGGTGTCTCTTGATTATATTAAAAATAAGGATTGATTGTTGAACTACCTTTTGTCAAGTGATAAAAAAATCTGAAAGAATGATTTATTCAACCATCCATTTCAGTTTTTGAAAGGGACGCATTTAGAAACAAATTAGATCACTTTTGACATGTTGCACTGCTAGTTTTTGAACCAAGCCAATTTTTTTTTGGAACTGCGCATGTATGGGTTTGTAAGGCCTACTGATCACCACTATGGGACCTATGACAGACTATGTTTGAAAATTCATAACTAATTCAATAATGCTTCAAAAATTATGAAACAACTTGTGTTAGAATCCTCATCTATTTCTCCTTGACTGAAAAATGAGTTAAAAATATTCCAGTCCAAGGAAATATGTGAAAAGGGGGAACCAGCCCTTAGATGGTCGCTTTTTGAGCCTCTTACCATACTTCGGTTTCCCTGAGAAATTCAGTTTCTCTGAGGAGCCGTGACACCCCCTAATACGGAAACAAGCCTGTCCAGTCCTTCATGCTTTCAAACATGTCACGATTTATCTTCTCAATAATTTGAGTTTCTAACTCTTGGGCTTCACCGTCTTCAGGGACAGGACTTTCTTTTCCAAGGCCGGCTTCAGTTTCAGAGTCTGGAGCTTCAAGGTCTTCAGTTTCACAGTTCCAAATTCCTTGAAGATCCCAACGACGGTGCTGGACTTTGCCATTTGGTTGTTGATGATGCTTCTGTTTTTGTTTCTGAGGAGCTTTGTTCTCAGAAACTTTGTCAGTTGCTTCATGACGGTCTGCAATTAGGTGTAGTATTTTGGTAAGGTCAAGAAAGTCCGAGCTTTTCTCAAGAGCGTTTTGTTTTGTTGATTTTGATATTAATAATCTTCCAAGTTTTCTTGTGTCAGGAACTCTTTGTAAATGATTATCTTTCTTGGTATGCATGCTTGTATCTTTCTACTTAAGTAGGTTTATGTAATTTGAATTTCTAAAGACTAAATCTACCAAAATGATTTCACCTAAATTTCACCTATTAGTGCATGTGACATTAATCTACTAAATTTGGGTGATTGCAAGAAACACCTGTCCTATTTTGTGTCACACAATGCATTCTGATTTGTTTTTTGGCCATAACTTTTGTGTTTTAGCTCTGATTGACTCAAGATTTGTAGGGAAGGTACTCATAATTATCATAAACCTTCCATAATTTTTTCATAATTTTCAAAAATATTTTACTATCCAAAAATAGACCCCAATTGGATGTCACACTTGGCAGTTTAGAGGTTTTCAATACTTGAGCTATACCTTTTTTAATGATTTTAACATGAAATTTGGATGAGATGGTCTTATAATAGACTTCTAGCTTTACAAGGAAGGATTTTTCAAAAAAGTTAATTTTGTGAGGTGTGGAGGTCTACAAAGTGAGCTCCCTTCTGCTTGTATTTTGAAACATATAAAATATTATTTTGGTGGGATTTTTTGTGAATGACCATCTCCATAAAGTTGTTGCAAATTTCCACTTTTTATTTTTTGAAAATATCTATTTTTACTATTTTTCCCTAATTAAAACATGAAGATATGTATTTTCTGGAGGTTTGGCACTTTTCAAGTTCTCCTACTTAGAGAATTTTTCTATCCATTTCCTTCGGTGGAAACCTTCATCTTAGAGGTATATACACTATTCATATTTTTTTTTATTTTTTTCAAATTAATTTTCTAATTTTAAAGTACTCCCGAAAAAATCAGCCAAACGCAACAAATAGGACAGGTGTTTCTTGCAATCACTAATTTACACTATTTGTAAATTGATTATATTAATGTGTATTGTAATATTATTAGTTTGTTCTAGTTTTCACAACTTTATAAAATTTTATAGTGACACTAATCTTTTAGGTGATGCTAAATTCTCTCTTCACTATTAAGACAAAGTATCAAAGAACAACTTGAATATGAATATATTGTCAATACTATTAAATACTTTGTTGCAATAAATATTTATAGTTGAATTCACACATTGTTCATTCTTAAAAAAAAGTATTTTACTTTATAAAAAGTAAAAGAAAATTAAAAGTACCCTATCAACCTCAAAAATTCAAAAGTCTAATGAGTGGTAATAAATGAATGTAAACACATGATAAGTGAGGAAGTTGTTGCATGGTATTGACCTTGTGCTTTTGTTCTTAAATAATAGAGCAATAAGCTTTTGCAAATCATTCCAAAAGGTGAGGCTTTCAACTTTGGAACTTGTTGAGGAAAAAAACTTATCTTTCTCTATATGAAGGATTTGATGTTTACATTTGGAAATTGAGTTGGGAGTGTACAAATAAAAATTATTTCACAAGTCATTTTCATTCTTTAGATAATCATTACATCAAAAGGTGTATAAGGTAACAAAGAAAAAAAATGTAATAGCTACTAAATCTAATATAGAATTAAAATAGGCCAATTCCTATGTTGTAAGTATTGTAGAAATTCATTTAGTTAATATGCATTTTTTTGTTGCCAAAAATTTGGAAAAAATGAACTAATCCCTAAATGCCCAAATTATATTTGGCAACATAACAATTTTGGATAGCTAACTATGAATGGAGTTCTTATTTATTTTTCCTTTGAAATGTTCATACAACATGTGCCCAAGGAATAGTTTCAAGGCCTAACAATTTTCATAACTTTTGACTACATGGTTAAAAAGTTATTGTATGATATGTCATTTTCATTGCTTGATGGACAATTCTGAAATTTTTCCTAAAATTAATTTCTTAAGAAATAAAAATTTGAAATTGATTTTTTAGATTTATTTATATATATATATATATATATATATATATATATATATATATATATATATATATATATATATATATATATATATAAAGCTTTGAATCATTCCATTATGATTATGAGATGAAAGTTATGAAATGATTGCAAAAGACACTTGTACTATTTGTTGTATTTTTAGAAGTATTGTGGACTTTTTCTAGAGCATTTTAAAATTAGAATTTTTATTTAAATTTGAAAAATATAGAATATGTATATATATCTTTAAGTGGGTCACTGCAAGAAACACCAATCCTATTTCCTGTCACAATGTGGATCATTTTGTTGTTGTTTACTATAACTTTTGGAGCTTAAGTCCAATGAACATGAAATTTTTTTAAACACTAGCAGTTGGCGCTTGCTATGCTACACATTCATCATTAGATTTTTATAAGAATTTTTATGTATTAGATAGAATGGAGAACAAATATTTCAATAAATTTTCAAATAAAAATGACTAAAATCTTTGTATAATTTTTTTTATAACTAAGCATATATTGAAAATCAATGTACAATAGAAATTTATTGAATGATGAATGAAACATATGCAATGGTGAATACTATAAAAGATACACATACTAACATTAGAATGCATTAGAAATCTGACTCCATTGTTACAAAAAATGGCAACCTACATTGAAGAATTGAAAAGAAAAACTTATACATCTCAAAAACTTTGTAAACAACTTAATTGTTGTGGAATCCAAAATTGCTTCAATTGATTAAATTTCTCAAAATCATTTGGTAGTAGCAATAGAAAATTGAAATCATGGAAGCTCAAAGCTCACAAATGCACAAAATCATAGAAGTGCAAAGAAGTATAAAGCCAAGAAAACCAATGGATTTACTACCTCTATTATATCTTCTTGTGGATCCTCTTTAATATCACCTTTATTGCAACAACTACATTATTTTTATAATATCATTCTTTGGTAAAAGTGATATTACAAAAGTGATTGAAAATTGCTACTCCTTTTCTGTAATATCACATTGTGTAACAATAAGATTTTCATGTATTCATGATTGAAAAAATTCTTATAAAATATTTATAATAATTATTTTAAGGACTTGTTGAAATCAATATCTTGCATTCTATTCAAATATATCAAAGTTTTACCGATATATGATACAATGAAATGCGTAGTATAGCAAGCACAAGCCCGTGATATTATAGAGGGAGTTATGATTTTAGTATATAGATGACTAATTTTATGGTTATTGGAATTTTTTTTTTAGAAATTAAAAGAATCATTTTATATTTTAAAATCATTTTTGTTGAGCTATTAGAGGGTGTAGTTTATGATTTTCACTATGTTATGAGTGTCCAAATTTAATGATTTGTAGACAAAACTTTCATAGTCTGTTTACATAGGTGTAAATCATATAAGTTCTAAATGAAATTTGAAAATATTTTATTTTATGTCCTCCACATGATTACAAATTGTATTGCATTGTGTACAATTTTTGAACATTGAAGATGGTTCTAAGATCATTCTTTTGGTGAAATCTCATCAAAATCAACTTTTTTCAAGTGGAAAGCTTTTAGTTTTTTCTAAAATTAAATTTCCTATTATTTACAAATTAAAATGTAAAAATATCAATTTTCATGAGATTTTGCACTTTTCTAGTTCTCCTACTTAGAGATTTTTTCTATGCTCTTTTTTCTAGGATACCTTCTTTTTAAAGGTGTATACATGAAACATATTTTTCACTTCAAGAAAAAAAAATTCTAATTTTAAAGCCTTCCTAAAGAAAAAAAAGAGTATTGTGAAAATACTACGCTTTTTGCACATTTTTTCTTGCAATGACCCAAATAAAGTATAATAATTAGATAAGGCATATAACACAAGGAGATTTTTTGGATTTACTACATAGTGAACTCACTACCATTACCACATTCAAAGTGGTAAAATCAATAGTATTACCACTTCCAAAGTGGTAATGGTAGTGAGTTTACCACTTAGTAAACCCGAAAAATCTCCCTGTGTAATAGTTGGGAGTATCTTATTTATAAATTTCAAGTTGTTTGCAGTCAAAATGCAAAAGTTATGGCCAAAAAACATATTTGCAAGCACGGTGTGACATCAAAGTAGTACAAGTATGGCGAATTTTGTTAAATCAAAGAAATGTCATTAATTTGGCAATTTTTACAGTATGAGACCACCTGGTCCGAAATCCAAACTTGTCATAGATTTTTTAAATCTATATATGTCATAGATGCTAAAATCTATATTTGACGAAGATATTATAGACCGCATGGTCTAAAATCTATACATGTCATAGATTTTGGAAATCTATATACATGTCCTAGATGTTAGCTTTTAGTTCAAACCATGCGGTCTGAAAATGGCATAGTGAATATGGCCATTTTATAAAAATTCGCCATAAATGTTTCTTGTAATCACTGTATGAGGAGTTTTAATTTGGAGGGAACTATAGATTTCATACTCTACAATAAAATTTGAAGACCTTTTTGAAATTTTTTCCCATGTCTTCTCAAACCAACATACTACAAGATCTTATGATTACATGTGTCCATTAATAGGTTTTTAAAAAAAAAATTGTTTCTTGTACTAGAAATGGTAGTCTTCAAGCATTTTTGGTGAAATCATAGTGAAATCTACTATTTAGGGGTTAAAAAAACAAATCTCGTAGTTGCTTTGAAGGGAGACATTTCATGACTAGCAACAAAATATAATTTCTCACATTTTTATCTCACTCATTAGAATGATGTAAAGAAATTCTTTGAAGATATTATAGATCTACAGTAAAAATTTTATAAATTCAGTTTTTTCAGATAATTCTTGTTTTATACCAGGGAGTTCAAGGAGATTGAAAAAATCATGAATCTCTACCCACAAGTTTTTGTAGGTCCACCAGTCCCCGGCGCCGGTGTTTTACGGTGCTGACAATCTTGTTCCGGAGTTGAGCCACGTGCGTGCAAGATACTGGTTGGTTTTTGATGAAGGCTGACAAGCTGATGCTTAGGATCCACGAATCTCTTGAGTGACAACAGAATTGATTCGAAGCCCCACTAAGCTGGAAATCGACGGTGTAGCTGCGGAATCGATCCTGCAGTTCCACATTCAACTGAAAAGTATCTGTCTTGCTGCGCGCAACAACATGGAACCTCCGATCCCTGCAACCAATCTAGCTTTTGGAGAATCGTCGTCTCCAACTCCGATCCCCAATCCGGTCAGTCCCCTGATCGATCTCCAATGCTCCTTCAATTCCGTCCGTCTCCAGGAGGTACTGTAGGTACGTACGTAAAAGCCGAAAGCCTGGTCAAGATCGATTGGCGAGCACCGTAATTCGGCCAACTTCGATCACGTACGCCTGCTAGCGAGCTGAGAATCGTGGGCGGATTGGCCGCGCGACCGAGCATTATGAGGCCGTTCAAAAGTATTCCATCGATTCATCATCACCTGCCACAAAATTCATTTGAGTAAGTGGCCGGCCGGTACACAGACGTACAAATCCGTCTGAAACTGGAAAAAGCTGCTGCCCAGAACACAGACAGACATAACTTATGCACTACTTACGGGAATAATACAAACTGGGCATGGCACACGTACGTGGCAGAGGGTGCTGAAGCTAGCTAGCTTCCAGATTTCAAACGTAGCAGATGGTCATGGGACGGTACTCCGTGTAACTTTCAGCTAGCTACTTGGGATCGAAAACCATGATCCATCGATCGATCCTGACCACCAAGACAACTGAACAACTCTAGCTTGGATGAGACATCGATCACTACCTACGATTTGCCTTTTCGTTGAATTAATTGAATGCAGCGCAGCAACAGCAAGCAACTGGGGCGCCACTGAAAATTGGCACTACTTAGCGCGCAGAAGGAAAAACATGGCAGTATTGTTTTGTTTGTTTGTTTGTTTCTTGGCTGGCTGGCTGCTTCCACACATTCCTGAGTGCCCCCTGCCCAGCCAGTCCCTCCTGTAGTTTGACTCCCTGCTCTGTGGAAACCGACATGTAGATTAAAAAACCTGCTTTTCCCCGACTGTCCGCAGAGCCCGAGTTCCCCAAGGACACCTTTTCCAGGGTTGATTTGGGCGAGAGCCCTCAGTCCTCTTCCGTAGTTCCGAGCAGAGCGCCTCAGTCCTCCACTCCTCCCAGGCCTTTCTTGGCTCAGCAGTGCGAGATGGAGGAATTATGGTATGATTTGGTATGGTACGGTGCTGCGTGGTACAGGGACGTCCACCCCAAAAATATGTAGAGAGTTAACCCAGGAAAGAAGGTCCGAGGCTGGGGTTTGGCAACAGTACTCACCCACCTGGGGCGAGGTCATTGGCAGTATGGACTGCTTCAGTTTGTCAGCAGCCCTGTGATCGCTGGGTTTTTATTTTATTTTATTTTTTAAAATAGTGGCCCTGCACTTTGCAAAGACTGAGGCACCCATAAGTAAGGGCAAAACACCCATTCCCGTCCATGTATCCATTCCCATCCAAATGTAGCAGGGGTGCACATTTTTCAAAGAAAAATGTGCACCCCTGCTACATTTGGATGGGAATGGATACATGGACGGGAATGGGTGTTCCCACCTTAGTAGTAGCACCCATGAAAAAATGTAGTTTCATATGATATAAAAGGATACTCTATTATCCATTGGATACTTCGAGTTCACGCTAGCTTATTGAGTTCACACTAGCTTATTGAGCTACAAAAAAAGCTTGACCGTAGCATAATGTTATTGATATTTTCATCTTCTGAACCCCTCAATGCCTGAGGCACCAAAATTTGGTGTTTGTAGAACTTTGAAATTTCATAAAACCTAACCAAATTACTCTTAAGAAAAAATTCTTCTTGAAGGATACTCATTGCAATCTTGACTTTTTGTTATGTTCAAAGCTCTTCAAAATGAACCTCAAATACACTAGATCTTTGAGGAGAATTCACATTCAAAAATTGTAGAGTATATTTTGAAAAGCTATAAAGTGATTCATTTGGAAATTGGAATTATGCATGCTAGGCTTTTTAACCTCATATATTTTTGGTCACCAATTTTCCAAATTTGACTTGCAAAAAGAGGTCAGAAAGACTTCACATCACTTTTGCAGTTCAAACACCATCATGGTCAAACATTATAAACTTTCATTCCATAAGTGTGTTTTATTTTCTTGTGCAATCTCTAACATGTCTAGTTTGAATTTGTACAATTACAATTGTAAAGAAATTGATATAGCTTATGAAAATGTTGGCATTTTGTTCAATTTAGAGCAAATTTCAAGAAACTCAAAACAAGCTTTTGGCATGTAGGGGTATATATTTTAAAGATACAAAGCCTTGAATTGTATTTTAAAGATTTTAGGCAAATTTCTATGATATCAATTTTTATTGTGATTTTTATAAATGTTTTTGAATGTGAGGAAATAAATTAACTTTTTCAAAATACATATAGACATGAAGGTTCCACTACAACCGGAGACCTTAACGAAATATTTGGAAGGATGAAGGAGAAAGATCTTAGATCATAAATTTGTGGCTCAACTAGAAGGAGCAAATTACCTCAAGAAAAGTGATAACTTTCACACTTTTGAGGGGTCCAAACAAATAGTCCAAAGGGTTATTTTTCAGTAAGTTCCTACTACGAATAGCTTGTACTTTTCATTTGAGTTAGCAAACTTCTCATAATTAGATCCTTGTAGTTGAAGTAGAATTCTTTTGGGCAAAAAATATCCAAAACATTGTAAGAAAGTCAGAATGTTGGGGGGCCCTTCAATAGGTCTTGAATATGTGTTGGATCCGACACATGTTCCAGAGGTACCTCAATGACCCCCCATTTTTGTTCCTTTGAAGTCTTTGAATTCATAGTTAAAAAGTGAATTTATTTTTATTTTTTGAAATCATAAATATTTGATATTCAATCAAAAAGGTTATTTAACTTTTGTTTGTATAGCTTCATCTTTCAAAATTATCTTTCATGTCTTTTTGTTCAACATTGTAGATACTTCAAGTTTGAGTTGGAAAGAAAAGAAGTAGTCGAAAGGAAGGACCTACCTACCTTTTTATCTAATTTTTTGGACCGTAACTCTGCAGATTGTATGTATACATTGAATGAGCTCTGCACCTTCACTACCATTTATCTAAGTGATATAAGATGGTACATTGACTGCTCGATTTTGTACCCGCATTCCTCAGAGGTGCAATTCCGGAACTCTTTAGAGGGCATGGGAACAATAGATATAGACGTCAATGAATTTTCCGGACTCACTGATAAAACAAAAGCAGAGGGCCATTGCAAGGAGGGAAATCAACAACAAGAAAAAAACAATCTAGATTTAATTAGCTTTCGAAAACAAGGAAAAGAAGGAGGCTGAACTTGTGTCTAAATTAGTGGAGAAAGAGAAAGAAAAGGAGAAGGAGAAGGAAGAGAAAACCCAAACAAAAGGAAAAAAAAATCTTGAAGGAAGTGGCATTTCAATGCCATAAGCAATAGAAGAAGGCTTTCAAATGCAAAGTGCATCTCAAAGAGGGATGAAGAGGAAGATTGTGTTTTCAAACTTTATAGTGGAAGTTGTTAATTAGGGGACACAAGTTACTACCTTCAGAAATGATGATGATGTCACCTCCAAGGAATTGTTACTCAATGTCTCTATTAGTGACATGGTAGACAATGAAGGAATCCAGGGACCAAACTCCTACATTGAGGTCATGGATTCTCTACGGAAGGTAATATAATTGTCTTCCCTTGTATTATAGAATTTCATTGCACTTATTAGAGTGTGTTTCAAATAACTCTGTAGGTGCCAATTTCTTAGTAATTGAAAATTTGTCTTTGCAGATGGTGGGTGGAAAGCTTAGGATGTACAAGGGGTGGTCAATCAACATTCAGAATTCAACCTCATGATTTTTTACTACTAGGAGAATTTGCCAATACCAGAGATAGGTGGTTTGAAGTATATGTTTTATTAGAACGCAGAGAAGGACTACTTCACCATCTTCCAAGTTTTTGCCTTTGCACACAAATATTTGCAAGGCGACGCTTGCATTGTTATGTTTCATTCTTGAGGCCAAGACTCTCTAGAAACCATTACAGGATTTTGTCAAAGAGTATGTGAACATGAAGAAGAAGAAGAAGAAGGACTAGATGCGCATGAATCGGATGCACTTGACATTGGCAATTCACAAGAGGGTGAGTTCAAGAAAGACCGAAAGTTTTTGTACACTTTGGCCATAGTACTCCTGATTTTTCAGGAGTACTTTAAAAATAGAAAAACAATTTTAAAAAAATATGAAAAATATGCTTAATGTATATTTCCTGAAGAAGAAGATATCCTACAAAAGAAAAGTGTAGGAAAATTTTCTAAGTAGGTGAACTAGAAAAGTGCAAAATCTCATGAAAATAGGCAGTTTTATATTTTAATTTGTAAAAAATAGGAAAAAAAACTTTTTGAGAAACTAAATATTGACCATTAGGGAATAGTTGATGATGATTAGATTTCACCAAAAAATTATCTAAAAACCATCTTCAATGTTAAAAAAATGCATGCAATGGAAGTGTTGTTTGTACTCATGTGGAGGGCATAAAATAATATATTTTCAAATTTCCTTTGGTAGATACATGATTTCCTACTATTCAAATAGACCATGAAATTTTGAGCTCTAAATCATTAAATTTTGGTACTCCTAACGTAGTAAAAACCTTAAAACTCCTAATTGTGACAAATTATCTAAATTAAAAAATTAATTAAAAAATTAATTTTTAAAAATTTCAAAAAATAAGGATCATGATTAACATCAAGTTAGGCATCTCCAATAAAAATTTTAAAATTATAGGATTCATGCATCAAAAGTTATTGCCAAAAACAACATTGTCACCTTGATCGTGACATGAAATAGGACCAGTCTTTCTTGAACTCACCCAAGAACCAAATGGTAATACTTTATCATTTGCTTACAATATTATTCTCATTTTTAATTTGTTACTTCTATTATTACTTATTCTCACATGAATTTTGTTTATATTTTTGCAAACATTGAAGTTTGGCATCACACTCATGGTCAAACACCTAGGTGACAAAGGAAAATCCAAATTCAAATTTAGGCGGTCTTCAACAATATTGAAGGCAAAGGTAGACCTTCATCATGACAACCTCTTGATGAACTATACTACAGAGGATACAATATTGATGAATGAGATAGATCAAATGCCCTAGCATGGAGCTTGAGAGAAGAACGCACGCTTCTACCAATTCATCATCGAAGGACAAAGGCACAACTGATGAAAGAGATATAGTGCTAGACTGCACTACATCTATTGGTGAGTTTTCATTCTTTGATGTCTACATACCATCTTTATTTTATATAAAGAATCATTGTACAAATGAATTACTTCTTGGTTTCTGGCAAGTGCGTCTATTACAACATGTTACGCAACAATATGGCATATTGTGGCGTTAGAGGAAGATAAGAGGATTTTTCAGGATGTCCTTAAGCCAATGAAGAAGTTTGTTCCTTTAATGACTGTGGCTCTAAGTCCAAATGAGCTAGCGGTTGTATTATCGCAAAACCAAAATGCCGTGGTGATAGTGCCTCGCAAATTCATTCAGCGCATTAAACCTAATAAGTAAGTTTTTTTATTTATAAATTTTTGGTTTTCTTGATACTTGTTATATTTCATAAATCTAACAATGCATCATTTGAATTTACAACAGTGAGAAAGTGATGTTGGAGGATGAAGTGAAGAAGAGACAAAGATAGTTCATCTTGAGCTCAGAAAAGCCCTTTGATCTTCTAGTCTATGCAAAGCAACTAGTATCAGTGTTTGTGAAGTTGGTACTTCTAAATCCAAATAGTGTAAACCTTTATACGCTCTAAATGTCTTATAATTCATAAATGGATTAGCATCCAAGGATAAAGAGACTTCAGATTCTTCTAGTGACAAGGATTCTGCGATAGAGTCTATTGTGAATTAGACTTATAAGATTGACGTATCTCATGAATCAAACCAATATGTTTGAATTTTCATTATGATTGGATTTGTGTACTTTATGGCTATATGTTGTGTGATTCATTTTTGTCCATAGTCTTCTATTCCACATTTTATTATTTAACCAAATATTACTTGTGACGTCTTTGATTCAAAGAAAGATTACAGTAATAAAAACTCACCATTTGCAGTGTTTCAATTTTTTAAAATTAGATTCAAGAATGATAATGTATTAGCACATAGCAAAGTGTATGACTAAAAGAAATAGGGTGTAGAAATAAAATATACCCTAAATAAAGTATCATGCCATATTTAACTACTTTTGGACTTTTAAGGGAATTTTGGACTTTGTCCATCGAGAGATCTCCCTATGTCATAGATATCTAAAATCTAAACATGTTGTACATTTTCCAAACCAGTTAGTCCAAAATCTATATCATTTCTAGATTCATAAACGGGTCATTGTAAGAAACACTGACCACTTTTGTAGTGCTTTGCAAAATTTGTTCTTGTCCAATGCTACATTAGAAGCAACTTGAACCCTAGAAGAGGCCGCTTCCCAGTTCAAATTTGAAGAGAGTATTGGCGCCTGTATGTACTATTTTAGAATTGGGCAGTACAGCCCGTGGTACAGGTGGATGGCTAGAAAGAATTGTTGGGACGGGCAGCATAATCATCAAAACGTGGTATACTCATTGACATCAATGAACCCGAACACAATGAACCCGCCAACAGTGACGTGTGATCCTTGTTGTCAAACACCCTGGCATTCTTTCGCGCCAACGACATTCTTTCCCAACGGCGGTTCAGCTGATCAGTTTGCAGAGTTTCAGAAGGGTCTGAATTTGCGTAGAACTTGCTTTGGCGATGTTCGTCACCTCCGAGAAATTGAGTCAGGTTTTAATTAGAAATTTGAGTGAGGTTTTGTAGTTTGTGTAGTGGGTTGACAAACATGGCACTTCGGGATACTAATTTGCCGGTATACAAAGCGCAAGCCTCGATTGCTGCAAAGTACGCACCTGTCATCCAAAGAGGAAAATTTTTGCATGAGCAGGAGTCAAAGTCTACATTTGCTGAGAAGCGAAAAGCTGGTCATACTAACATAGACCTATGGTATGATGGTAGTATCTATCCCATAGATCCCCGAACTGAAAAACGTCCAAAGTTTAATAGTTTGAAAGGAATTCTAGAGTTTGTCGGAGATGGTGAGGATGGTCTTTTGGGCTACGTGAAGAGCATTGGGCAACAAAATTCTAATCCCGATCCATATGTAGTACAAATTGCTTTATTAAAGGATCGTATCATTTGCTTACAAAGAGAGCTTGGAACACTACAGATGAGTCTCGAAGAAATTCCTAAGCTACAAGATCAGATTGTTTCTTTAGAATTCAAACTAGGATGTGAAGAAGAAAAGTGCCAACAGTGGCAAGCGATGATAGATTCAGAAAAAACTAGAAGGCTTGAAGTAGAATTGTTCGCTTCATTAGAGAAAGAACAGAGTACTCAAGAAAGATTGATGCTGATAGAAACCCAGAGTCTTGCATTGCAATCAGTGCTTCAGGAATTGCTGAAGACCAAAGCAGCGTTAAAACGGATGAGTGACAAGTTGACACGCATGAAGAAAACACTGTATGGTTATCGAAGCCAAGTTCGGACTAGAAAAGATTTGAGCTCGTTATCAAGCTCAGGAGGTCATGCAAAGGCACAAAGGAAACTTGCTCGATCTATAATTGGAGCACAAACAGTAAGGGGTGTGCAACAACGAAATGCAACAAAGGGTCGGACAGGATGGTTACATGGAGATAAACTAGCTCAAGTACAAAGTGGTCAAGTCTTTGCTGAGATGCTGTCACAAACTGAGGTCAATTCAATGTTAGAATCTCCAAAGTTAAGCATGGTCGGGACTAGGATGCTCAATCATTTCTTACAGAAAATTGGAGAGCAAGTGGGTCCTGAGAAAATCCTTGAAACATGCGACCGATCAGGAATCACGCACTCAAGATATGGTGCCATATACAAGACATTTAAAGGTGCTGTAGCAGCAAGTGGTCGAGGCATTAGAATAGGATGTCTCCCGGCACCTCACTAAGTTTCGCAACTGCGGCAGGAGATGAATTGCAAGCTTCGAGAACTGATCGGTGAGCATCACTTTATCGAGAATACTTTGGTCATTCCACCCCTGGCGAAGTCAAAGTCAAAAGATCCACTTAAGATTGCGTTATCAAGTAAGAATTCAATCTTCGTGGATGTCGAAGAAGTACAACGAACAATTGTCAAGTTCTACAACATTACTCCTGCAGGTACGTAGGACTTTAAATTTTGTTTTGGCTTCATATTCATTTGCTATTGGAAGGTCATTGTTGTGCACTTCAGTTTGTTTTCAAGATAACTTCAACTCACTGAGTCATTGTTGATGTGTTTGTTGTATAGAACTACAAGGAGATCCGCTCATTTTTGTTCTCAAATTAGACGAGGCTGAGATCGTACATGCTCAGAAGTTGGAGCGGGTGTCATTGACACTAATGAATCGTGCTCTAGATCAATCCATTCTACCTGGTACTAGCAAGTATTTTTCAGTCCAATCGGAAAGAGAAATTTGGCCAGTAGCTAGTTTTCAGGTAACCAAAGAATCACACCAAGTGTTAGATTGGGTCTTCAAACAAACCGCAATTCCTTCATTAATAGAAGCATAGGAGAATGGACAACTACTTTCAGTTCCAAATGTGGGGAGTTTTAAGGTGCAGTGGCATTTGGCGGCCGACATGAAAACGATTAAATGTATGTACGGTCTGCAACATGGGGCAAATAGTACTTACTGTTGTATCTATTGCCTACAAAAGAGGACTAAGCCAGAGATAATTACAAGTGTTGCTGCTGCTACAGTAGCATTATCAAAACGTGTGACATCTTGGGACGGTGGCGTGTTTTCACTAGCTCACCATGCAAAGCCGTTAACAGGAGCTCGAACTCTGAGTCGATGGAGACCAGTGTTACCAATTCCCCTCGACAGAGTCCACATTTGTACCCTACATGCTTTAAACCGCATTGTAGAGAAGATATTACATCTGCACTTCATATTTGTCTGGACTATTAGGGACAAGACGATTCAGTCTGAAGCAATAGAGAGAATCCAGCAGGTACTATCAGCAACCGGAGCGCATGGAGGTAATGTTGTTATCATGAAAGATGTTGAATTGTCCGGTAAATCAAACAATATACCGAACAAGTTGAGTCTCAGTGGAGCCAACTGCAGAAAAATCTTTTGTGAAAGCAGCTTGGCAGGTGGATCTGATAAGGTCTATAAAGATATTGTGAATGCCACAAGGAACATGCTAAACGGTGGTGAAGCTAAAAGAAGACAGATAGAAATGTGGAATGCTCTGAACGATATATCAGAATATTTCCATAAACTCACAATTGACGAAGAGCAGAGATATGCATTTCGAGGCAAAGTTGAAAAATGGGGTCGATTATTCGTGGAGTGCTTTGGGGAGCAACACATCACCCATTACATGGTAAGAGTCTGAATCTAATCCATTTGATTTTAATACTATTGACGTTCTAAAGAGATTAGTTCCAATAGTCCACCTGCTAGGATAGTACGTTGCCATGCGTGTCCATGCAAAACTTCGCTGGATCAAAACTCGCATTCCTGCAATCACCTGCTGGTTCCCTCATTGGTTCCATTGGTTCCCTCATTCACGTATAAGAGTCGGAATTGAATTTAAACACAATGTATTTGGAATATAACAACTCTATTCTGTCTCTGATCTAACAAAATTTCATTTTGCTTCCTACAGCATGTAATTATAAAGCATGCGTCTTGGTTCGTTGAAGAATATGGTTCCCTCTCTGTCTGGAGTTGTCAAGGGATGGAAAACAGCCATCATGCTGCAAAAGCAGCATACCAACAGCATACCCAACACTCAGGAGGGAAAAATAAAAAAAGTGCACTATTGCAGACATATGAGCACTGGTACCGCATAATACAACATAGATTCAGGAATTTAGAATTTCAAACGGAGGATTAGAAACCCACTAACGATACAGAAGATATAGAAGTTGCGGTACAAGCTAGAAGGGAACGATATTTGACCTCTAGTGCCTTAGCTCATTAGACAGCATGGAGAGCTAGATGTACTCGGCACGGATCTTGATGGGTGCCGAACGCTGAGCAGACAGAAGAAGATGTCGAACCAGCCGACATCGATCCAGCATCGAACAACTAGTAGCCCGCCTCAGATATGTCGATGTAGTCCTCATGTAGTCCTTGAGACCAGCTGCAGTCTTATCGGAGGTAATACATCACATGCTGTTACATTTTTTTCATTTCGCTTATTTACCTGTAGCCCATGTACCACAAATGAATCTCAATTACGAAAAGAACAAGCATGCAGTTGAAACTTGTACCACTCAGTTTCAAATTAAAAATTGTCTACAATAGAAGTTGCAGGGTTGTACCTTCTGAGACGGATGGCCTTCTTCCAAAACGCAAAAAGTAAAATCTTCGGGAATATCATGTCCAAACATGACAATAATTTCATCTCGTATGTTACCTAGAGTCCAATTTCGACCTACTTCGACTTCATGCTGCAAATCTCTGTGTTCGCAAATAATCTTGATGAGGTCAATAGGGCCACACTGATCTATCATTTCCCACATTGAGCCTTGAATGAAACGTTCCCGATTGAATTGAAAGTTTGTATACAAAGTTGAACACCCAATATGGTATTTGAATACTATAGTCTGCTGGTCTACTGTGCATTTGATAACATCGTCTCCAACACCAATCTTTGTATTCCATCCCACATCCATTAAAGAAGACATCAGATTGTCTGAGACACCTTTAAAGACAAAGAATGTTGCCGTTCTATACATACTTGGGGCGATTGCAAACAGATCGATCATCACACAGATGGGCATGAACCATTGTAAATGGATTGCTCTACTACCACTCTGAGGTTTCATCGAGGTCAAAAAATCTGCACGCATACGTGCTCGAAAAGCCTCTGTTGTTGCCATATCTGGCAAAGGCCAGGCAGGGTCATCAAATGACGGTAATGGAATCGGTTCTAGCCTTCCATATCACTCCTGTCCTACTCGAGGATGATACAGAGCATTGTAGAAAAACAAGCCGTCACTAAGAAGTTCTCTGTGAGTGCGTCCCCCTCGACTAGCTTCTCCGATTTCAGCATGAACAACAGATATGACACCAGTAATGCTTTTAGCATCAACCCAGTCTTCATACAACGAGGGATACAAATCTGATTATACCAATAAATTAGTAGTTAATATTGAGCAAATATAAGCACAATAAAAATGAATCAAACACTACAAGATCAATATGAACAAATACAAGCTAGGTTTGTAAACTTACAATTCACACCGAATGTTGGAACAGGGACTTCGGGATTCAAATCAAGTTGCCTATACTAGTAGGCGTGTTGAACACGAACTTCAGTAATAGTAGTAGATTGCCCACTTAGACGAAATTGTAAAATTTTTGCCTTATAGTCTCCTTCAACCCTACTACGACCTCTCTTTCCAGCCATCAATGTAACCCACGATTGTAATTCATACTTGCGAGGTATCCAGTTTCCTTCTCTATCTTGCTCATTGTATAAGAGAACTGCTTGAACAGACGCTCGTGGCCTCATAGTTACCAAAAAAAACAGCAAAGCGAATCAAAAGCAAAAATCACGCAAAGCAAAGTGTCGCAAAAGCGAATACTAACTGAAACGGTGATTCCCTTGCTTGGTGTTTCTAGCGCCCTCTTCCACGTGTCAGAATTTGAATCATTTAGTTGAATTTCCGAGTCGCTCACAAGTTGCTGCCCTGATGATGGTACTTTTCCAATCGCTCGCAAAGCAGTCAAGTACCACGCATACCCCGTATACGTTATTGGTTTAAAATTGGTGCCAATTCAGACGTGGTCGTTGGAATGCTATGGTGGACAATGATGGACGAAACTGGGCAGCCACTGTTTAGTGAGAAAAATAGTAAACAAACTCACAGCCTTCTTCGAGGTCCAAATCCTTTCTAATGTAACTTTTGATTGATGAATCCATTGTCCAAACCAAAAAAAATATTTCTAGAATTTTTGATTGCAATAATATTTTATATTTTTCAGAATTTAAAAAAAATCATTTTATATTTAAAAGTTATTTTTGTTAATTTGTCACACTTTCAAGATTAGGGTTTTTTTATACTATTGATTGGTTTAAGTTAATGATTTTTGGTTGAAATTTCTGTGGTATGTTTTTATAGTAGGTAGACATGTCTCTACCAAAGGGCATCTAAAAAAAACTTATTTTATGACCTCTACATTAGTGCAAATAGACCTCCCTTGCGCGCACACTTCCAAACATTAGAAATGCTTTTGAACTCATTTTCTTAGTCAAACCTCATCACCAAAAAGTCTTCTCAAATGTCCAATTTTTAGTTTTGTTCAAAATTGTTTTTCCTATTTTTTACAAATTAAAATGTCAATGTATGTATTTTCTTTACTAGAATTCAATGTCTAAGATGATGTCCTAGAAAATACATACATTGACATTTTAATTTGTAAAAAATAGGAAAAACAATTTTGAACAAAACTAAAAATTGGACATTTGAGAAGACTTTTTGGTGATGAGGTTTGACTAAGAAAATGAGTTCAAAAGCATTTCTAATGTTTGGAAGTGTGCACGCAAGGGAGGTCTATTTGCACTAATGTAGAGGTCATAAAATAAGTTTTTTTTAGATGTCCTTTGGTAGAAACATGTCTACCTACTATAAAAACATACCACAAAAATTTTGACCAAAAATCATTAATTTAAACCAATCAATAGTATAAAAAAACCCTAATCTTGAAAGTGTGACAAATTAACAAAAATAACTCTTAAATATAAAATGATTTTTTTTAAATTCTGAAAAATATAAAATATGATTGTAATCAAAAACTCTAGAAATAGATTTTTTTGGTTTGGGCAATAGATTCATCAATCAAAAGTTATAGCACTGGACAAGAACAAATTTTGCAAAGCGCTACAAAAGTGGTTGGTGTTTCTTGCAATGACCCAAACTCTATAGAAGTCAAAGTCTACAATTGTCTTAGATATCCCTTTACCAATTTTGGACTTTGCAAAGCCCAGGGAGATCACTCCTTGTAATTTTAAGCATACACTTGAGTTAAGAGGGCTATTTACCTTCATTTTAGTAATTAAAATGACCGTATTTTTACATATAAATTCAATCATTTGATTTTTATAGTTAGGCTATCTTATATACAAAATTTATATGTCTAATTTTTTCATATCCATTTACAACACACTATAAAAGTAGTGTCTTACATATACACTATTTTTTTAATATATGCACTACTTGTATTGTAGTAGAATTTCAAATGACAAATAAAAATGTAAAATGCAACAATAGTTTTAAATATTCTAAATTCTATGCCATGTATTCTAAACAACCTAATATGGTGAATAATAAACATCATAGAAACATTAAATATAGTTATGATACTAAAACTAAGAAAAACACCAATACTAGCAATATAACATGAACAACATGAGAAATTGACACTCTAAAAAAATTGTAGATTAATCCAAGAATATGACCTCTACTGTAATATAGAGACTATATATTTTATTTTTACATATGCATTTACAATGGTTTTGAATTTTGAATCAAAAAATAAAAGAGTGATTATTAAACACTAATAATAATAAGATGATTCTAAACATTTACAATTATATGTTCAAATAGTTGAGGCAAATCTAGAGTTTGTAGTGTCAAAGTATAGAAAAGATTCCATGCAAATGTTGCACACTCTACACCAATTTTTTAATGGTTACTTTGTGTGAACACAAATCTCCATAGTACAACCTCATTGTAAATTTACAACTCAATTCTTTTGTCTTGAAACAATAGTTTTTTACATGATGTTACATAATTGGTATACTTAAAGAAAGATTTGTATATACAAGCTAGAATTATTTGATGATAACAACAAATCTCCTGAAAAACATCCTTAGATTTACTAAATTGTGTAAGTTTTATCATTCAATTAAAAAAGTTTGTTTACATCTATACTCATTGTACTACAAACTTTTTATATGAACCCTATTTGTAAAGGCTAATTTATTAATAAAAATTCCTACTAAATGATGTTTATACATAGCCTAATTTATATATAATAGGATATGTGACATTTCAAGAACCCTATAGTAGTTCTACATAAATATAAAATTTATCCCTTTTGAATTAAATAGACCCTATCTTTTAACTCACGTAGTTTTCTAAAAATTGCGAGTAATCTCCCCGAGTTGCAAAGTCCAAAAATAGTTAAATATGGCATTATCCTACTCTGCAAATTATAGGGCTAAAGTTGATAATGAAAATCCTTTAATGAAATTCATTTGTCCTAAGAAAATATGGAATTTTTTTTTAATGGAATCATACCAAAGATATCATATTACAAGATAAAAGAGGTTTGTTATTTAAAATTATTTTTCACGCTTGTATCAAAGTGTCTTATTCAAAACATTACACTACAAAAATGAATTGATCCCTTTCATCAATGGAACTGGCAATGCGACTATAAACCAAGGTCACTTTACAAGTATAGTCATACTACTTAACGAAAGAGTTTAAGTGGAAAAAAATTTGGTGTGAAAGGAAAAAAAATATTATGCACGGAATTTCTACTAATAAAAGTAAGGATATGCCAAAAACATCACATGAGCAAGATAGTCTCCATGGAAAAAATAGGATGTCAAAAAAATAAATCATTTCTTAAAAAGAACCGCCATTCCAGAAAATTAAACATGAAAAAAAAATTGAAACCAAGAAATCATATGAGTGTAAAGGAATATAGAGTGTAGGTTAGCAAAAAAACTTATTCAGGTTTCTTCCCTCCAAATAATGGAGAGTGAAATTAAAGTTTACCACAAAGAAAGTGTCTACAAAAAAATGGGGAGTGAAATCAAAGTTCACTACAAAGAAAGTCTCTATGAAAAAAAATGGGGAGTGAAATAGAAATCATTTCTTTTTAAGCATAATTTCCTTCCAAGGTAATTAATGTGAGGGTAAAAAAGAACTCACATGTAGGTCTAAAGGATAATCACTTAGTTGTCTTACAGGAAAAGGATTATTCATATTAAATTTGGAAATAAAACTTCTTACAATGAACTTAAGGTGCTCTAAAACAAATTGAAAAACAATGAACAAATAAGCAACAGACAATGTATATTTTTGCAATCACGGTCATATGACCATTCACGGTCACGGAACCTTCATCAATTTTTTGGAACTTTTTTTTTCTACTCACAGGTTCAAAGGCTCACACTCGCAAGCTTGCACATTAGCAACCTTGAGATAAGAAGATCAAAAAGACAAGTCTAGACAAAATTGTCAAAAGATTTGAAATTGAAAAGATCAAAAGCAACATGGATCAAACAAGATCAAGACATAAAAGGACAAATGGGTACAAAAGTCCCTCTACAAGATATGTAAATTACAAGTAATAGGGGACAAAAATTATCAAAACATATCCGAATCAAAAAAATATCTAAAGCCACATGGCTTAAAGAAGATCAAAATAGAAAACAAAAGACAAATGAGCTTGGAAGTCCCAAACAAATAAACAAAATAAGAAGATCAAAAGAAACAAGGGGCAAAAAGCATCTAAAGATATCCAAATTGTAATCAAAAGCAATGTAGATCAAAGAAGATCATGATACAGAACAAAGGATAAATAGATATGGAAATTCCAAACAACCAAAAGAAGATGAGAATATCAAAATAGAAAAGTCCAAACAAAAATTTAAGAATCAAAAGATCCAAATTGATTGAGATCAAAAGTAACATAAGATAGATCAAAGATTAAAACATAGAAGGATTGAATGATTGATGGACATAGAAGCCCCTCCCAAAAGATAAGTAGCTCAAAAGAGACATGGGATAAATTTTATCAAAAATACTTGGTTTGAAAAATATCAAAAGAGACATGCATCAAAGAAGTTTAAGACATAGAGGGACAAATGGACAAGTTGTTGTCCCATTCAAGAAATTGAGCAGTCTTTGACCTTTGTCAATATGTGCAAATTCAAGGAAAGTTGTTTTCTTTAATTAAAAACAAAATTAGTTCCAACCTTGCATGGCACATTGGATTAATGTGTGAGCAAAAATCAAGATTTAAAAAAAAATGATTATTATTCATTAAACATTTTTTTAATTATAATTCAACATATTCATGCAGTTAAATAGCCATATCCTCTAATGCCAAATAAACATAAAGCCAAACTCATACAATAATACCACTAAGAAACCAAGACAGATGCAAAAAACTATGTAGAGTTCAAAAACACAAGAAGCATAAGAAGATAACAAAGATCAAGAAAGGGACAAGGGCATAAATTATTAAAAGAGAAGGGTATTGAAAAATACCAAAAGCAACAAGAATCAAAGGTTGAAGATCAAAATTAAGAAAGACAAACAAATAAGGAAGCCATCAAAGGACATGAGACCAAACAAGAGACAAAAGGACCATTAGAAAGTCAAGGTAGATTCAAAGAGATAGGAGCTATAAAAGACTAAAGAATGAGGCAATATATTATGTAGCTATCAAAGAACCAAATGTACCAATACAATAATAGATTTTTTTGACTAATAGTTTATTTTTGCCAATTAGTATACATAAATTAGTATTTAACAACTATAGTATACAAAGTTGCATACAAATTTATAAATGCACTATCTCTATAAATGTGATGAGGGAATTGAAGAAACTATAAGAAACTAATAGTTGTCAATTATAGATACCAAATATTACATTTGTTAACTCCAAAAACTCTCTAAAACTATCATCTCTAGTAAAAGTACCAACTTTTACAATAAAAACATTTTTGGACTTATGCAACCATTGGATCTTGTAGTAAATTGGCTCAAAAAGATGTAGAAAAAATTTCAAAAATTTCTACCGAGTAGATTGCAAGATATGAGTGTTTGAATTGACAAATACTCTTTTCTTAACTCTACATAACTCTACAAATAATTGGGTAGCTGCACTTTAGATGGTCACATTTGTATGAAAAAATGTCCAAAATGGTAGTTATTCTTTGAATTTGTTCTCCAAAGCAATCTGGCTATATACTTGAAAATTTTTAGATCATTTGAAAGTTTATTGTATAGTACCAACCAAAATGGCATTTTTGAATTTGCAAGGAAAGAAATTTCAATGTTGCCAACTTTGACACCCTCCCAAGGGCTAAAAAATTTATTTTTCACCTTGAATTCCTTATTGTGATATATTTTCTATGACAATAATAAACATGCCAAATATTAAAGCCAAAAGGCTTATACAAAAAAAGATATTCAAAATCTACAAACATGTGTAGCTATGAGGAAATTTTCATTGTTGCCAATTTTGATACCCTCCCAAGAATTGAAGGAATGAAAATTTTCAATGAATTTTTGCCATAAAATCATGTCTAATTTCTTAATATATGCTAAATTTTAAAGCCAAAGATCCATTCAAAAAAAAGATATTTGGAATCTACCAACATGAGCTATTGTAAGAGACAATTTCACTACTACTAACTTTGACACTTTTCTAAGGGGGAAAATTTGGATTTAAAATTTTTTTTTTATGAAGTTCAGTTTTGTATAAGTAACATATGCAAAAAAATTCAAATTCAAAAGTTTTTTCCAAAAAGAGATATTTAAAATGCGCAGTTGTGAAAAACAATTTCCTATATTCTAGCCAACTTTGACGCCCTTCCAAAGGCTAATTTATTTTTATTTACCATTAAATTTTTGTCATGAAATCATCTTTATGGTAGTTAGATGCATACTAAATTTCAATTTCAAAATGTTCACAAAAAAAAATTTAATCAAAATTATATATATATATATTCAAAATTTCCCAACACGAGTACTTGAGAGATTGATTTCTTACATTTGCATCAAACTTTAATCCACAAAATGAAACTATACCAAGGACTGAGAAAATCATTCTTAGATCTATGCATGTTAGTAGATTTTCAATATCTTGAAATTTAACTCATATATTATTAACATAGACTAATGATCTTGTTAAGAAAATTCATAGTAGAAAACCAATTTCTTAGCCCTTAGGAGGGTGTCAAAGTTGATAGTAATGAAATTGTCTCTTACAATGATTCATGTTGGTAGATTTCAAGTATTTTTTTTTGATGAATCTTTTGACCGTGAAATTTGGAACTTATTATCAATATAGAGACTCGGGTGGGTCATTTTCCGCATTTTAAAAACCATATGCGGCATAATATAGCATGGATTTTATTGTTTCAAGGTAAAATTTATAAAGGATTTACAAATAAAGTAGGGGACTTTCAAAGCCAAAGATGCATTATAAATAAAATAGGTAGCTAAAAAATTTCAAGTATTAAAATTTTTTATATATAATTTAGGAACTAGAGATTAGGATCTTAAAAATTGTATTTAGTAGGGTCAATTTTATTTAGAGCTGGTTGTATAAAGGAGTTAGAGTATAAAAGTGGTACATGATGTTTGCATAGCTGGTTGTACAAAATAGTTAGAGTATAAAGGTGTTCACAATGTTTGCATAGCTAGTTGTTGTGTTATATTGAGTAATAGACCTTGGATGGATGAAAATAGGGGTGATGGAGATGTAGTTGAAGCTGTGTGGATGGACTTTGAGCTTCAAATTAGGGTTATGTGAACTTTCCATTGCGATTTGTGTCTCACTTTTCAAAGCATTACAATTTCTATAAACCATGATTCTATTGTTTTCCTTTCATGCATTGTCAAACTATGTTTTTCATACACTGTAGAAGTTCTTGTACATTCAATTTTTGGATTTTTGTGTATTGCAAGTGGTAAAATTGTCATACTAGTTCACTTGACTAAATTCTATATACAAAAAGGATGTGACAACGGGAAAGAATATTGAGAAAAGTAAACACCTCAACTTTTTATGGAAATTTCCTTTATCTTCTCTCTAATCTTCTTGCTTTTAACTTTCTCTTCAATTCACTTTTTCTCCTTATAAAGAAAATACCCTACAAAAAAATACTTTCACCTACGTAATATAAGTAAGTATAGGGTGCCATAATATAGGACATTTTTACAAATTATATAATTATAGGGGACCATTTATTTGAGCCTTTGAGGTAAATAGCCCCCCCCCCAAAAAAAATACCCCCTTGCCATACGAGGGGGTATGAAACATACAAAGAGTGACCCACCCAAGTATAAAGGTGATCTCACATCAAAAATTTCATGGAAAAAGAAAAAAATTTCAATCCTTGGAACGGAGTCAAAGTTGGTAGCAATAAATTTTTTCCCATAGCTACACATGTTGGTAGATTTTGAATATCTTTTTCTTTGTAAATTTTTTGGCCTTGAAATTCGGAATACATATTAACTTAGATTTTATCTTTAAAAAAAATTCTATGATAAAAATAAAAAATTTTAGCACTCAAAAGGGTGTCAAAGTTGGCAGCACTAAAATCTCTTTCACTAAGAATTCAAAACCACCATTTTGATTGGTAACCTACTATTTAGCATATAGAAAAAAATAATAAGTAGAAAGAAGTAGAATATGATTCAAAATACTAAATTATTAATAATTTATTTATGGAATTGAAAAGTGCCAATCCAAATGATTATAATGTTGTCATAAACATCCTACACCTAATGTTTTTATTTTTTTCCAAAAAAATTAAAAATTGAGTTGAAAGTTTATTTTAGAATAGAGAATCTATAACTATTCAAAAACTACCCACAAACTAAAACTCCAATAACTTTCATCTCATTTAAAATCAAAATGGAATGATTCAAAACTTGTCATATATACAAAAATTCAAAAAACCAATTTCATTTTTTTATTTTTCAAAAAACTAAATTTTAGAGAATTTGTTTTTGCTATTGAAGCCACCTATTGAGCAATGAAACTACATATCATACAATAACTTTTTAAGTACATAGTCAAAAGTTATAGAAATTGTGGGGCCTTTAAAGGTACTTTTTAGGAAACATTATGTGAAAATTTCAAAGAAAAAAAAGCTCCATTTGTAATGAGTTGCTTGAAATTGCTATATTGCCACAAAAATTTAGTTTAGTACTTTAGGAGTTAATAACTACTATAAAAGTAAAATTCCACTATAAAAGAGCTTCATTATGTTGTTATTTTGTTGTAATGGTTTTGAAGGTTCAAGCTTCAAATAGACTACCATTCATCTATGGATATTAATTTCCTCAATAAATATTTATAACAATGTTTGGTTGTAAATTATTGGTATTTCAATGGAATTTATTTATATATTTAAATATATATAGTTTTTTAGAATTAGATTCAATCTTGGAGTTCAAATAACTATTTGTGATGTAATTTCAGTATAATTCAAAGACATCCTAGTTGCTTTTCATGTTGTTTTGAATAAAACAAAAGTAAATTGTTGTTTACAAACAATTAAGTTGCTCAATTCTCTAATTTTTATTTAAATTATTCTTTAAATTTATAATATTAGATATCTTTTATGCTAATTGCCAATTCAACCATTTAATAGTTATTATTAAACTTCAAGTAGTATTTTTGGGCAAAAATCACTTTTTTTTCAAAAATTATTCACTCTAAGCAATCTAGATTGATTTTTTTTTTCTAATATTCTATTCAAAATTTAGATTTCAATCTACTATCAATTAAAAATCAATTAAAACTATTATTTTAATTAATCATAGAAAATTTCAAATATTTAAGGTAGAAATTTTATCATTTGTGACTTTTTGAATTTTATTTTCAAAGTTCATTTGGAAAAAAATATATAAAAAATTTTAAAAATTGATGTCAATATGCATATTTTTTACAATTCATTTGGTTGTTTTGATGTGAATTTCAAAAAAACATAGAACTTCTATGTTAAAACACATTTGTATTTTGTTACAAATCGTTGGGTCTATAGGATTTATTTATTTATTCAGCAAACACTTTCAAGAAGTGATCATTTATGGAATGATGAAGCTATTTTTATCCACAAAATGGATTAAATGTGTAACATTTTTATGAAAATTATTTAATCATCCAAAATAGAGCAACATTGTTTGTGGATTTGGTAGCATTTTGTGATTTCATCCTCTCAAAAAAGAATAATATTTTGTCAAATATTCCCTATATAAATTTAATATTTTTTTAATTAAAAAATTGTTGAAGCCTTCTAGTTTGTCCTAGTTTGTCTTGAGGACAGGCTCCATTATGAAGTAGGAATGTAGGAATATAGGAATCAATAAACATTTTTCAAATTGTCTAATATTAGGATTACTATCAGCAATTTCTATTAGGATGTTTACACTTCTATGTGAATAGAGGGAGACTATATTTTAGGAGTTGCATTGCCTAGTGAGAGTTAAAACATTTTAAAAGTAGCTTTGTCTTGTACTCAAACTATAAATGACCTAAAAAAAATGCTATATGATCAAATTGGTTTTTCTAAAATCAAAAACTTGCTTCTCCTATTTTCATGGGTTTCTCCTTATGACTTTTATAGCCAACTCTTCCAAATTCTATCCTTGCAAATATAGCACACTTCCAAAAATATTTTATCATTTTCCTCTTTAGTTTGACCAATTTCAACACATTGAAGTTTTTCCTTAGTTGCAATATCAACTATAATCCCACCCAACAAGAAAGAACCTCCAACCAATCTATTAACAAAGCAATTTATAACTATTACCTATTAATTGTCTATTTAAGGTTGAAGAAATGAAATTCTTATATAGTTTTGTAAATTTATATTTCTTTATCCATCTTTGACTAATAGAAATCAACCAAATTCTAAAAAAAAATTATAATATATATAAAAGAATAGTTTAGCCACTAATTAGGGAAATCACAAAATCCATATACTTGAAGAAACTCGTGTTTTGTCTACTATATTGCTTCCTACTTAAATGCAAGAATAAATTTTGGATTATAGAGTCAAAATATTTGAATTAATATTGGATTTGTTTTATACATCTTCAAAACTTATATAAATTCTTTAAGGGTTGAATGGATTACCTAACTCATGAAGGAAAAGGTATTCAAACTCTCAAATAGTAAATGAATACAATCACATCCTACGTATACATGATCTTGATTTTTCATCCATCTAATTTTTGTGTAGAAATTTTGTGTAGGTTCTTTTAACATTATCTAATATAAAATTTTAAGACTATTCTTTGAAAAGATTCTAAAGGTCAAAGATACAAGTATATTTTACGACAAAAAGTAACTCACTATTAAAAAAAGACCCTTCGAAAACAACTTAAATAAATAAGTACAATAAAAATTAAATCTCAAAAAACACTACAATGAGAGCTTAACAATTTGAAATCAAAGGAAAAAAACACCTTGAAGAAACAACAATAATCAAGCTATAATTAATTTCAAGAGACAATTCAAATTTTTTATAAAAAATATTAGTTTGTGCAATATCAATCCTATTGTATGGACATGATCTATGAATCATATTTTACATCAGTAGTTTGAAAATAATAATCATCTTGATTTTTTAACATGCATTTTATTTACATCTTTATAATTTTGAGGATTTTGAACTATTCTTGGTCTTTTCTTTCATATAATTACACTAAAATAGAAGCCCCTACTTGCATCATGTAGCTAGAGTAGAGAAATGGTGATTAAGCATACCAGACTATCTCCTAAAAAGATGCATGTCATCCCTCCACCAGTCCACCTCCTTGAAGAAAAACCCATAGCTGTTGAATTCTTCCAAAAAAACCCGTACCCCTTCCATAGTTGTTGATTAAATGGTTGCCAAGAATAAAGATAGCCATTAATTGTCTAGTGAGCAAATAATCTTCGCCATCCAATAGTAAGGATATGAATATGGATACAAACACCAAATACAAAATATAGATTCAAACATCAAATATAGATATAGATTTTGAAATATGTACAAAATTCAAAATACTTACAACACATCATTATCCCATACTAATTGCATTCCAAATAGGTTTCAAAGAAGTACAAATATGTCGTTGGGGAGCACATTTTCACTCACAATACATAAAAATTTATCAAGTTGTAGAAATTTTCATGTATACACCTTCCAAGACTTTGAGAAGAGTTTAACAAGCAGTGGTAGCATAAGAGGTTTTTCGGGGGTGTTGAGAGACTATTTCAGCCTCGTTCCCCATTTTTGTGTACCAGCCCTGCTAATTAGAATAAAAAAATATGAAAAAAATATAAATATATATATATATATAATACAAAAATATTTTTTTAATTTAATAAAATATTATTATCTGATGTGGCAGTCTCTGTGCCACATCAGATCAGCCGCTGCAGCGAGTTCCCACAGTCCGGGAACTCGCAATCTCTCAACTATGGAAGAAAACTTCTTATGAATGACACCTAGATCTCATCAATTTTTTTATGTATCCCATCAAATTTATACGTCTGGTTTTCAAAAAGTGACACTCTTGTCGCTATCCTATCCATCCAAAAGATAGCTTATATTACTATAGTGTCAAAACATGATGTTCAAATACCATGTCAAACTTCAACCACCACGCTCTAATACTCTTAGTAGCCCTAGGACTTGTGGGTCATGTGCATTTCTACTTGAATGTATTATTTGGACCACTTTTCATTAATTAATTGGTACAACATGTTTGAAATTTTGAATTATACATTTTTGATACATTTGAACAATTATACTATTATATTACTATTACAAATAAGATGGCTTCAAAATTGTGGCACAAAAAGGTCTTTCATTTTTTTTTATTAAGTTAGTATGTAGGTGGAATTCAAAATGCTTAGATGGAAAATGTTTAAACTCCAACTACCTTAACTTAACACCTAATGTAGGTAAGAACTACAATGTAGTCTGCTATATTTGTAATCCTTCATTGTAAGGCTAAATACAAGAAAATGTTTTACAATGCTTTATTTACTCAACTATCTTACCTCAAGATAGGAAATTCTCAAGCTTGAAAATTCCAACCTCTTCAAATGTACATTGTTTGTACATGTTGCTTTTTCATCTTTACATGAATGTACAAATAGTGTACATTTTAGGGGGCAATCAATTTTAGAGCCCTCCCCATTCCAACTTCAAAAATTCCTAACGCATTCCACAAACTCCAAAAAATATGAAACAACTTGGATTAGATACTAGATCTTCTTGTCTTTAAAAAAAATAACAAAAAAATAACCCAAGAAGTTTCACCTCCTCAAAATTGAGTTTCATCTCTTAGATGTGTGCTTTATGAACCTCCTACCTTTAATGTCAATTCTATTTTTATATCATATTTTTTATGGTTTCCAAATGTTAGATTTTATCACGGCCTACATGAGGGGTTAACTTTGCCTTATTTCAGCTTGGTCAAGTGGTCATGGGCTTGATGCATTGTTGATTAGCTTAATCCCTATGACTCTAAACTATGTTTTTAGCAACATAGAAATTTTAGGCAACTCATTACAAATGGAGTTTTTATTTTTTTATTTTGAAACTTTCACACAATGTATGCCCATAGAGTAGCTTCAAGGCCCAACAATTTTCATAACTTTTTGACTACATGATTAAGAGATTATGGTATGATATGTAGTTTTCATTGCTTAGTGAAAAAACTCCTTCAATAAATTATTTTCTTAAGAAATAAAAATTTGAAATGGGTTTATAGAATTTGTATCTTTGTGGCAAGCTTTAAATCAATCCATTTTGATAAACAAGATGAAAGTTATGTGGAGTTTTAGTTTTGGGTAGTTTGTGGGTAGTTGTAAAATCTCTACTCAACAAATAAAAGTTCAAAATCCTTTATTTAATTTTGTTTTTAATATTTTTTAAAATAAATTAAAGCACTAGGTGAAGATTTTTTATTACAACCATTGGGATTGACATTTTTCAATTCCATGACTAAATTCTTAACAATTTACTATTTTGAATCATTTTCTACTTCTTTTTACTTCTTATTTTTTTCCTATATGTTGTACGATTTCAAATGATTTGAAAATTTCCAAACATGTAGCCAACTTGCCTAGTTGCCTTGAAGAATGAATTCAAAGAGCAATCACCATTTTGAACATTTTTTCATACAAATATGACCTTGTGAAGTGTAGCTGCCTAATTTTTTTGTAGTAATTTAAAAAAATTGTCCATTCAAATGCTAATATCTTGCAATCTACATGGTGAAATTCTTTTTTAAAAATTTCACATCTTTTCAAACTAGCATACTACAAGATCCTACAATTATATGTGTGAGAAAAAAGCATTCTAAAATTTTGTACTTGTATTAGAAATGACGGTTTTGGAGTGTATTTTTTTTTGTTGAAAACCTAGTGAAGAAGCTTTAGGGGTCAAGCTACATATCATACAGTAACTTGGTTGAAACGACTTGTATGGAATCAAGTGCAGTCTGTCGAGATCAGTCCTTTGAAAGAATCTTTTGGAGCTAATCTGAATGGTGCTGACAATTTTGTTTTCACAGGAATCACTAACTAAAGGCTGTGGTACCTTCCCTTCAGTTACCCCAAATTTTCAAAAATACTCTCGTGTAATCATGTTCCTTAATATAACTTATGACAGCTCCATTGTCATACGATGGAGACCCATTGCTTGAAACAAATCCCAAGAGGGGCCAGGCTTGCTTGCTCTTACAAACACCTCGCCCCGGCACCAGCGTTCTCTAAACTGGTTAATTTGCACCAGTTTTCTACCTCCCTCGAAGATGTGCTAAATGTACATTTGAAAAATCAGTACAGGATGAAGATTTTGAACCAAATCTTTGAGGGGCGGCCTGAACATGTCTCGATTTTGGCTCTTCATCCGATTGGCGATTAGCATTCATTCAAGGAGCAGCTTTTCATCTTGTAGCTGGGGCGCTCCTTGTCCGTTGATGTAGTCGCTGGGCGGCTTAGATCCAACGGTCTCACATAGCAGGCACAAGGTTTCTGGGGGCTTCCAGAACACGTGCTAGTAGCATCGTCTTCTTCCCTGTGAAGAATCCAATTAGCAATAACTCCTCTGATCATACTCATACTCAGATGCTCCTCATTTAGTATTAATGGCGATTGTCGTTGAGAGCTTTGGGTTCCATTGTTGCCCTTTGTTGTTCTTCGTGATTTCAAGATGTGTGCTTCCGTTTCGAGCATTCATGATGATTTTTTTAAACAAGTTTCCCTCCAAGTTGGCTTTTCAAAATGCTGTGCCAATTGCCTGTTGTAGTGCATTCAGCAAGATCTGGAGGTCTAGTGCTCTAATCTTGCAATCACTCCAATTTGGAATGGAGGCGACGTATGAACCTGCAAGCCTTTGTCAGAATCGTCAATTGTCCATGGACAATTGCAAATATAAAGCAGTTGTTTGCACTGCCTTTGCACCATTGCAAGAATGTGCGCATTTGCTGTTTGAGGATTATTGGTGCTCTTCCTGGGAGGGACCATCAATTGGCGACTCTAGTATGTTGTGAATTTTGCATTGTCTTGCATTGATTTGCATCTTGCTTCTTTGCTTTGAATTGCGCTGATGTTCAAAACTTGGGACCTAGGCTGCTTGGTTAGGGTGTAGCATTTGCGTGTTTGGTCGGATTTGTGGTCTGTTTGGGAGGGTGCAGGATTCGCAGACTTTGGTGGTGTTTTTGGCTCTTCAGCTTTGTACCCAATATTGAACTCAAGCGGTTGCTGATTGTTCCAATGGCACCAAAATTGAAGCTGCCTGACAATTTCCATGTCCGGACTTTTGGATCAAGTCATAATTCCAGCAACGTGGGCAAGTGTATCACGCCCATCGTCACTAACATTCTTGAGATCCGATTGGAAGATTCTGTGCCCATGGCGCCCCTCAATTGTCCAACGTTGGAAGTTGCGGATGTTTCTCCAACGCTTGTGACTGCTTGTGATTCTGCTTCGGTGGGGAAGCGGACCAGGTCAATCGAAGCCACAGGGCGCAAGAAGAAAAAGACTATTGTAGCTACAATCACTCGCCGGTGGCAGGAAGTGTGGGCCTGCAAATTTACGTGGGCCAATGGTGAGTTCGACTCAAACGAGAATCTGGTGGGGGTGGTATGTCGTAGTTGTACATTTGTAACGGAGAGGCGCAAAATATTGGTCCCAAGTTGGATAACTTAGAGAAACACGAGGGAAAGCGCACTTGTATTGAAGATGGCGTCCCTAAAGCTCATTTGAAGAAAGGTGACGTTTTTATCAAATGAGATTGCAAGCACTTGTAGTTATGCAAACACTGGGCCGTCCGAGAAGCATGCAGGTTTAGTAGCCGAGCAGATGCTTGGAAGTCTCGAGGGCGACTCAAAGAGAATAGCCGTACAATTTTCAACCCTTCTCTATATTCTTACCCATGGCCGTCCCATGTGTGACTACGAGCATCAACAGTAGCTCCTAAGGCAGCTGAAGGTAAAAAATCTCCCCCTAAAGCATTGGTCGGAAACTTCGGGTTGGGAAATGAGCAAGCACTTGCATCAGTCTGTTCTTACTGCCTTGAAGTCTATTGTTCAAGCTACTAGCATTGTTTCTATAAGTGTTGATGAAGTCACTACAATAGATAATACATCATGGGTGGGCGTTTATGTTTATGTTATGGAGAGTTGGGAAAGGGTGCCACATTTGTTACATCTCTCTTGTGTCTGAGAGGATGTTACAACAGACGGTTTAACTGATGTGATTATGTATGCATTGATGGGTGAGGGGGGTTTATCACGTGAAGAAGTAGCTTCAAAGTTGGTGTGTTTTGGTGTTGATGGAGTCAGCACATTTCAAGGACCGAGGATGGGAGTAACAACCTTAATTTGTGAAAAATGGACACCATTCTTAATTGGTGCTAGTTGTGTAAGTCATCGTCTCAATCTTGTGATAGAAACAATGTCAAAATTTCCAATGGTGTCTCGTTTGGAGGGCATGTTCCACTCTATATATGTCTATTTCTGCCGTAGCAACAGATGACATGCTGAGTTGCAGAGGCTTGTTGATCTCATGGAAACTAAAGGAAACAAAATGGTAAGAAATGTGGAAACCAAGTGGATCTCAATGAGGGGTCCAACTTCTCGGATTTTGTCTGAGTATCGGACCTTGTTGGTGAAGATGGAGATTGATATGACAGCTGCTCTTGGACACAAACCATTGCCTACAATCGTTGATAATTTTGACTTGCTCTATGATGTGGAGTTGCTCTTGTCACTTGCAATTTTCACATCTCTTGTGAATGCAGTCCATTGTTTAATTAAACTCTCTTAGGCCCGTGATATTTTCATTTGCAATTTTATGCAAGCCGTGAAGATTTGCTAGGGTGAGCTTGCTCGAATGTTCCTTGATTCCTCTACAACGTACTCTAAAATTGATTTTCAGTGTTACAATGACTTGGTTTCTTTGTCCTCCAAAGAAATCCCTGTGGTTTGGCAGCCTATCGCTAGAGATAGTGGAATCTCGCATTTGCTCCTTGAATTTCAAAATTCCCAAGTGTATGCCCGTTGCCACGACAAGGAAATGGGAAACCACCTATTTGTCATACAACAAGAATTCCACAAGCTGCAGGACAACATTGAGTGTCAGTTCTTAGGCAAGCTGTCTTTCCTTTTTTTTGAGGTGTATTTTAGTTTGTTACTTATATTTAACTTGGCTTGGCTTGCATTGTCCATAGTGTTTTTTTTACCTCTATCCCTTTACAATTGTTGTAGAAGTGTCACTCTGCCATTGTTGAGCTTTCAGCACATACTTGCGGTGGGTTCTTTGTGGTCCAGGTGCGCGATCCAAATTCAGACCTATTTTTATTTTAGGGTCCATGAACTTACGGCGGGTTCACTTTGTTTTGTGACTGTGTTGCATTCTCCACATTACTTCAATCCGCGGAGGTATCAATCACGATTGGAATTTTAACATTTCCCGATTTTTTTTTCTCATACTGTGAAGCGATCAGTAACAATGGATCTTAATCCATCTCCCGATTTTTTTTCTTGTCTGCTATTGGATTTACAGGTTTAGGGGACCATTAAATCTCCCCATTTTTTTGTGGCCCTCTGCTAGATTTGCAGGTGTAGGCTATCATTATATATCCCCATTTTTTTTCTTATATGCCAGATTTGCAGGAGATTTGTGGATTTTTCTCAGGTGACGAAGGGTTGATTTTGCCGTCTTGTATATCTCATTGTTTTGTTCTGTGCCTTGTAGGAGATTTGTCAAGCACTAAGGTTGGAATTTTGTGAAATGTTTAGTTTTCCGTTGGATTTGGCTAGCAGAATCAATCGCGTTAGATCAATCCTAATAGCTTTGCTTTTATGTTCCCATTCTTTTTGGTAAACTTAAGGCTGTAGGAAGTAAGATCTTTACATTTCATTGCGTTACTTTTAGTATGACTCGATTTGTTGTTCTCTGTGTCTATGTCGATGCTTCTTGATTAGTACTGTGTCTGTGCCAATGCTTTCCAAACGATATTCTTTCTAGATTGAAGGTAATTCAGTGCTTATTGAACAGTTGTCAATTTGTGCCGATGCTCCCTTAAGTTAACACTATTGCATTTCAAGTTGCCCAACACTTGTTTGATGAGCATGATCAAAGGTTTCCCCAACAAGACCTTCTTGATGCTTTTGGTATAATCTATCCGCAATATTGGTGGTAAGATGGTACAAAGGAGAATTTTCCCAAGCATCTGGCAATTCTCAAAAAATTCTATGCCTCAACAAGGGCATTTAATAGTGGACAAGTGTTGCTTGATGCTAAGACATACCCTGTGCCAGAAATGCTTTCAGCGTCCAATTTGGACAACCAAGCTGGCCTCTTTAAGGTGACCATAGAGTAAATTCGGAGGCAGCTTGTGGCCCTCCATTCTAATTTAATCCAATTGTCAAACTTTGGTGGAAGCTCTTCCAATCTCGGCACTTATGTAAGCTGATTTTAGAGTACTTCAAGCTTGCAGAAATTGGATGCTATTTGGTTTTAGGCTCAATTGAAGATGAGAGATGCTTTTCTACTCTCAAATTTTTCAAATCTTGCCATAGAAATAGATTAGGTAAACATTTACCCCTTGTTGTACGCATGTTTGGCCAAAAGTACTTTTCACTTGACAATTCCCATATAAGGAAGCAATTGATTCTCATGTGGAAAAATAATGTTAAGGTTGGTCGGCAAGGGGACGCATAAATTACGAGCTGTAGCACATTTGGAGCAGTATCCTTCCCAAACCAATTTACTTCTTTAGTTTTCATGAGATTAAGCAATCTCTGGATCTCATTTTCCTTTAACAAGGGTCTTGAGCGTGTTGCCTTGAAGACTATTGCAGCTTGGGTGACTGCTACGCCTTACTATGCCTGTCAACTGGAATTGCTGCTGCAGTACTGCTAGAGGTCGGAGGAGCAGGAGCGGGGACAAGTTCATCGACTTTTTAAATACTAATCCCTCTAATTTGTTTTGTTTGTCCTGTGTTTGTGCAGAGGGGTGATTGCAAGAAAGGGCTGTCCTTTTTGGCGTCACAATGGAAGTGACATTTGTGCCATTGGTTATAACTTTTGGGGTATTAATCCAATGTACTTGAAATTTTTATTGAAGATGGCCAACTTGATAGTAAAGAAATTCCTTATTTTTCAGAAATTTTCAAAAAACATTTTCTAATTACATTTTTATTTACCTAATTTGTCACACTTTGCAATTTAGGTTTTTTAGTACTGTGGAGTATCCAAAATTAATGATGTAGAATTGAAATTTGTATGGTATATTTATACACTAAAGAATTATGAGTTGACCAAAAATATTTTTAAAAACATTATTTTATGTCCTCTACATTGATGCAAACAGGGGCCCCTTGCGCATACAATTCTGAACATCAAAAATGGTTTCAAAATAATTCTTTTGGTGAAATCTCATCATCATCAATCCTTCCCAAATTTCCAATTTTTAGTTTTTTTAAAAATTTCTTTTCCTATTTTTTACAAATTAAAATGTGAAAGTACTAATTTTCATGAGATTTTGCACTTTTCTAGTTCTCCTAGTTAGAGAATTTTCCTGAACTTTTCCTTCCTAGGGTACCTTTTTCTTAAAGGTATATTCATGAAAATTATTTTTCACATTTTTTAAAAATTGTTTTTGTAATTAAATAGTACTGAAAAAATTATAAGTACTATTCAAAACGAGACAAAAAATGGGAGGCCTTTCTTGCAATCACCCAGAGCATTGGCACTACAGTTGGACAGCTTATAGGGTTCAATTCTCTTGTCAATGATTTCCATAGTTTGTAGTTTAGGGTTCTTTGTTTTAGTGAACTCTTTGTTTAGGTTTTCACAAGAGAATGTGAAATTTCTCTCTTGAGAATGATTTCAAATACTGTAATAAAATTGGCATATCTTCAAGTTTGGAAGAATTTTCTTGTATTGTATATCACAAGTTCTTGCAACTTTGCTATATAATTTTTGAATATGTAGCATTTACAGCCATTGTAAAAAAAAAGATTCGCACTCGGTCTTGCATAGAAACATTAGACCTTTCACAATTCAGCCTTTATTCTTGAAATCGATAGTATAAACTTTACTAAAGTCTGTAGACCTCTTTATTTCATTGTTTCTGCAAAAAAATAAAATACGGTGCCTAGACAACTCCAAAACACTGTACATGTATAGCCTTCTGGCAAAATTACAGAAATACGTTATGGGAGCACTACCTGGCACCTCTCACTCCGATGCTCATCCACAATATTGTATTCACTTCCTTCATCAGGCACCCAGTATTTCATTCTCCTTTGACCCTACCTTCAAATGGGGCACCCACCTGGGTTGTTTTTTTTCCTCACCTCTATTTTGGAACTTCAATGTAAAGTAAGAGGCTCAATAATGGAGCATCTAAGGAGAAATGAAGGTTTGAAGTGAAATATTTGAATTGAAAGAGTGGAAAAAATGTTCAATAAAAGGAAAATTAGCAATTGTCACATGCCCTTTTTTCAGAATTTTCTAGCTTTGTATGAATTAGTTATGATTTTTTGAAGTGAGAACACAATAGGTAGGCATTTTAATTCATGGACAAGGGCAATAATGACACTTGATGAAACCTTGAAGTAAGCAAGCAAATTGTAAACATGGTTAATTACAATGTTGGACATGCTCACATACATTGTAGAAGAGCAAGGATGCTATTTAAAAAGTGACCCATACATAAGATGGAAAAAAAACAATTGCCTAGAACTTAAGTCCTAACAACTACATTGTTGGCAAAACAATTTGGATAGGCTTAGCTCATGTTCAATTGTAGTTAAGAAGGAACTAACAAAAATTTGTATTTCACTTCTTGGATATTGTGAAACCATGCGGTCGTAACTGCCATTTTCTAACCTTCACACAACCATCCATTTAAAAAATACTATACATTATTTCAGGTCCCTTTATTGGGCCCATTTTTAATGCCTAAACTGTTTTCGAGCCCTCTCTTGTTTGTGAATATGGTGCCATGATGGTGCATTGAAATGCAATTATGTTAATTTGGTGCCAACCTCTATACCAGATAAAATGACACTAAAAGGACCGGTATTGCCAAGAATATAACCTTTTATATCAAAATGACACCAAAATGATTTGTCCCAACTTTTTAGACGGCGGTCGCTTTTGGGACACCCAACTAGTTTTCATTCTCCTCACCCTTGCCTTTGGGCACCCCATCAATTTATTATTCTCTTTGAATAGGGCACCTAGTTGTTTTTCTTTCTCCTTGGCCTCGCCTTCATAGCACAGGGCTAGTTTCTCATTCTCCTCACTCCCACCTTTGGGGCACGTGGCTCTTTTTCATTATCCTTGCCCTCCCCTTAGATGTGCTACCAACAATGCTAGCGTGTGAGTACAAAGATGTGAACCTATAAGTTTTGAATCTAGTTGTAGATATGTAACGACAACCATTTGAAGGTGTTTTAGAATATATGTATTTATGATAAAAATATAAAATAACATGAAAATAATTTATAACATATAATATAGACATTTATAACATGAATACCTATAATATAGACATCTATAATTGTAGAAAGTGTTTATAATATAGACTCCTAAGCTCATGGGCTCATAGATTCTATGCTTATATGCTAGCACTCCCTTGTGTATTCCTACCTTTAGGTGTTTATCAATAAAATTTCACCCTAGAAGACAGTTCTCTCAAGCTTAAGGGTGATCATTATATAAGAATATATGATTTCTATCACTACTCTATTGTATTACAATATGTATCCCATCTTTATTTTTAAACAAAAATCTAGATAGTCACTCTTTTCTAGTTTTCTTATTCATGTGGCATAAATCTCATAAAAAGACAATGATTATCCTATGTTCAATTTCAAAAATTAAAAAAAAGTAGTGCACATAGTTACACCATTAGGTGGGTGTGCAATAAGGTACACCTACTTTAGTTGGAGATTGTATTCATATTCAACTAATATGGAAATTACAAGATCAATTAAATAGACAAAATCTACAATTGTAAAATTTGAGGTCCTGTAATATTGTAAAGTTTTGTCATGTATTTATGCTGATTTTGAAGTGGTGTGACATACAAGAGTGATCTTTGAAATGTAAAAAATATCAACTATTTTCAACTCAGCAAATTGAATTCTAAATGGTTTTTTTCAAGTATTATGAAGAGCATGAACCTTGACCTACATATAAATTTAAGTGAACCACAACCCATTTTTTGATCAATCACGAAAATGAAAAAGTAAGTGGTCCACTACTTAAGTACTTACGCCTTAGTATAAGCTAATCTTGAACATAAAAAAATTTGTAATCTGAATAGTAGAAATAGTTTTTTCCATAGATGTTATCTTATAACAATCTATCCTAACTTTAGTCATGATAAAAAATATCTATTCCAATACATCCACAACATTCATTTCTACAATCAATCTCTCTACCAATAAACCTATGTCTAAGTTTGATGAAACTAACCATAATCAATCATCTTGACTAACAAACTACATTTGAGATTTTATCAAAATTACATTAAATATTTAGAGAGCATTATAGATAGGATATTTATTTTAAACAATTGTATATAAGTGTCTCATCCTCTCAAATCAAGTATTGTGAGTAGTCATTTATTCCCACCAAAAGGACGACTTACTCAAAAGAATTTAATTATATACTACATCAAATCTATGGACTGGTAAGGTTTTTATTATTAGATTAATGAATGAAATCTTACTAGTAGTTATTGATTTTTCAAAGTACAAAGAAAACCATTGCATCTACTAAACATGTGATGAACTCTTTTGCACATTTGTAGATTTGTAGATTTTCCTAAATCATTCTTCTAAGTTTTTATGCTACCATTGTTGAAGTTTTCTAGTGAATAAAAAATGTATCAACTTTTACTACAAGAAAAAGGGGTGTTTCAAATATAGTCCTAGAGATAAGATTTTAATTAATGACCTTTGTAGGAAATTTTTAGTAAGAATTTACTAGAAATATATGTCTTTCTAGTAAAATTTTATTAGAAAGACATGTATTTCTAATAAATTCTTACTAAAAGTCTCCTATAAAGATCATTAATTAAAATCTTATCTCTAAGACTATACTTAAAACACCCCTTTCTCTTGTAGTGTTTAATATCATTATGCAAAATGACTTGATAACATATCACTATTTATACATAATTTAATTTACATGCCATACATGGCTTAGATATCTTAAATCGTATATACAAAAATTATGTGTACTTTTGATCCTTGAGTGTATTTGAGCACAATTAGTCAAAGTTTCAAGGTTTTTCCAGATGTCTCTTTTGAAGTGATAGTAACTAGGCACTCATATACATCACAACAAGAAAAATGTGCGTCTTAATCCCTAAATGACCAAGCCTTTCCAAGTGTGTTTTGACTATGAAAAAAGAGCATTGACTTGTAGTTATCTCCAATGAAGAAAATTGTATTTTTTTTCCATATCTAACTATATAGATGTTTATAAACCTTGTTTATCAATATGCGCACCAATTTTGAGTGTAAAATTTTATAGGAGTTGTGAGATTATACCAAGAGATATGTAAATTTTTTATTTTTAGTGTACATCTTTGCTCACAATGTTTTAGAAATTAGGATTAAAATTTTTTTTGGAATTGGAGGTAACATGAACAACTACAAAGTTTGTTAGCACACTAAAATGCACTTCTAAGAAACTTGATTTCAAGTGAAAACATCAAACTAGTTACACAATCCACCTTGCATGCAATAGTTAAAATGTACTTTTTTTATTAAATAGAAATTGCAAATTATAGCTTCAAA